>JALIGU010000009.1:7887500-10807500 GCA_023053565.1 Aquilegia eximia | reverse complement strand
TATGAGTTTTGAACAAAACATTCACTTAAAAAGATGCATTTTGAAAAATGCTCAATATTGGCATTCGGCCAAGGGGGTTTGTACACGAAAAAATAAAAGATTTTATAATTTTTTATTTACACTACAAATATATCCGATACACAATTTATGAAATATATTAACAATAAAAAGTGGTTATATGAGTTTTGAAAAAACGAAATCACCTAAAAAGTTGCATTTCGAAAAATGCTCAATATTGGCATTCGACTAAAATGGTTAGTACACGAAAAAATATAAAATTTTGAAATTTTTTTTTTACACTGCAAATATATCCGATACACAATTAACGAAATATATTGACAATAAGAAGTGGTTATATGAGTTTTGAACAAAGAAATGCACCCAAAAAATGCATTTAGGAAAATGCCCAATATTGGCATTTGGCCAAAGGGTAACTACATGGAAAAATATTAAATTTTTTAATTTTTCATTTACATTACAAATATATCCGATACACAATTAACGAAATATTTTAACAATAAGAAGTGGTTACAGAGTTTTGAACAAAAAATTGACCTAAAATGATGCATTTAGTAAAATGCTCAATATTGGCATTTGGCCAAAGCGGTTAGTGCACGAAAAAATATAAAATTTTGGAATTTTACACTACAAATATATCCGATACACAATTAACGAAATATAGTAACAATAAGAAGTGGTTATATGAGTTTTCAACAAACAAAATCACCTAAAAAGATGCATTTCGAAAAATTCTCTATATTGGCATTCGGCCAAAGGGGTTAGTATACGGAAAAATATTAAATTTTGAATTTTTTTATTTACACCACAAATATATCCGATACACAATTAACGAAATATATTAACAATTCGAAGTGGTTATATGAGTTTTGAACAAAAAAATACACCTAAAAAGATGCATTTAGGAAAATGTCCAATATTGGCATTTGGTCAAAGGGGTTAGTACACGGAAAAATATAAAATTTTGGAATTTTTTCTTTACACCACAAATATATCTGATACACAAATAACGAAAAAAATTAACAATAAGAAGTGGTTATATGAGATTTAAACAAAATAAATGCACTCAAAAAGATACATTTCGGAAAATGCACAATATAGGCATTTGTACAAAGGGGTCAGTACAGGGAAAAATAAAAAATTTTGAAATTTTTTATTTACACCACAAATATATCTGATAGACAATTTACGAAATATATTAACAATAAGAAGTGGTTATATAAGTTTTGAACAAAATCAATGCTCCTAAAAAGATGCATTTCAGAAAATGCTCAATATTGGCATTCGTCCAAAGGGGTTAGTACACGGAAAAATATAAAATCTTAAAATTTTTTATTTACACCCCCAATATATTCGAAACACAATTTACGAAATATATTAACAATAAAAAGTGGTTATATGAGTTTTGAATAAAAAATTCACCTAAAAATATGCATTTCGAAAAATGCTCTATATTGGCATTCGGCCAAAGGGGGTAACGTACACGGAAAAATATAAAATTTTGGAATTTTTTATTTAGACTACAAATATATCCGATACACAATTAATGAAATATATTAACAATAAGAAGTGGTTATATGAGTTTTAAACAAAAAAAAATGCACTTAGAAGACATTTCGGAAATTGATCAATATTGGTATTTGGCCAAAAGGGTTAGTACACGAAAAAATATAAAATTTTGGAATTTTTTATTTACACCACAAATATATCTGATACATCATTAAGGAAATATATTAACAATAAGAAGTGGTTATATGAGTTTTGAACAAAAAAATGCACCTAAAAAGATGCATGTTAGTAAATACCTAATATTGGCATTTGGCCAATGGAGTTAGTACACGGAAAAATATAAAATTTTCGAATTTTTTATTTATGCCACAAATATATCCGATACTCAATTTACGAATTATATTAACGTAATAAGTGGTTATATGAGTTTTGAACAAAAAATACACTTAAAAAGATACATTTTGAAAAATGCTCAATATTGGCATTCGGCCAAAGAGGTTAGTACACGGAAAAATATAAAATTTTGAAATTTTTTGTTTGCACCACAAATATATCTGATACACAATTAACGAAATATATTAACAATAAGAATGGTTATATGAGTTTTGAACAAAAAAATGCAACTAAAAAGATGCATTCAGTAAAATGCCCAATATTGGTATTTGGCCAAAGGGGTTAGTACACGGAAAAATATAAAATTTTGTAATTTTTTATTTAAACAACAAATATATCTGATACACAATTAACGAAATATATTAACAATAAGAAGTGGTTATATGAGTTTTGAACAAAAGAAATGCACCTAAAAAGATGCATTTCAGAAAATACCCAATATTGGCATTTGGCCAATGGAGTTAGTACACGGAAAAATATAAAATTTTAGAATTTTTTATTTATGCCTCAAATATATCCGATACTCAATTTAGGAATTATATTAACGTAAGAAGTGGTTATATGAGTTTTGACAAAAAATTCACTTAAAAAGATACATTTTGAAAAATGCTCAATATTTGCATTTGGCCAAAGGTGTTAGTACACGGAAAAATATAAGATTTTAGAATTATTTAGTTACACTAGAAATATATCCGATACATAATTTACGAAATATATTAACAATAAGAAATGGTTATATGAGTTTTGAAAAAAAGAAATCACCTAAAAATATGCATTTATAAAAATGCTCAATATTAGCATTCGACCAAAGAGGTTAGTACACGGAAAAATATTAAATTTTGTAATTTTTTATTTACACTACAAATATATCCAATACATATTAAACGAAATATATTAACAATAAGAAGTGGTTATATGAGTTTTGAACAAAGAAATGCACCTAAAAAGATGCATTTAGGAAAATGCCCAATATTGGCATTTGGCCAAAGAGTAAGTACACGGAAAAATATAAAATTTTGTAATTTTTTATTTACTCTACAAATATATCCGATACACAATTAATGAAATATATTAACAATAAGAAGTGGCTATAGAGTTTTGAACAAAAAAATTGACTTAAAATGATGCATTTAGTAAAATGCTCAGTATTGGCGTTTGGCCAAAGGGGTTAGTGCACGAAAAAATATAAAATTTTGGAATTTTACACTACAAATATATCCGATACACAATTAATGAAATATATTAACAATAAGAAATGGTTATATGAGTTTTGAACAAACAAAATCACCTAAAAAGATGCATTTCGAAAAATTCTCTATATTGGCATTCGGCCAAAGGGGTTTTAAAATTTTGAAATTTTTTATTTACACTACAAATATATCCGATACACAATTAACGAAATATATTAACAATACGAAGTGGTTATATGAGTTTTGAACAAAACAAATGCACCTAAAAAGATGCATTTTGGAAAATGCTCAATATTGGCATTTGGCCAAAGGGGTTAGTACACGGGAAAATATAAAATTTTAAATTTTTTATTTACACCAAAAATATAACTGATACACAATTAACGAAATATATTAACAATAAGAAGTGGTTATATGAGTTTTGAACAAATAAAATGCACCTAAAAAGATGAATTTTCGAAAATCCTCAATATTGGCGTACGGCCAAAGGGGTTAGTACACGGAAAAATATAAAATTTTGAAATTTTTTATTTACACTACAAATATATCCAATACATAATTAACGAAAAAATTAATAATAAAAAGTGGTTATATGAGTTTTGAACAAAAAAATGCTCCTAAAAAGTTGCATTTAGGAAAATGCTCAATATTAGCATTTGGCCAAAGGGTAACGTACAAGAAAAAATATAAAATGTTGGAATTTTTTCTTTACACTACAAATATATTCGATACACAATTAACGAAATATATTAACAATAAGAAGTGGTTATTTGAGTTTTGAACGAAAAAATACACCTAAAAAGATGCATTTAGGAAAATGCCCAATATTGGCATTTGGCCAAAAGGGGTTAGTACACGGAAAAATATAAAATTTTGGAATTTTTTGTTTACACCACAAATATATTTGATACACAATTAACGAAAACAATTAACAATAAGAAGTGGTTATATGTGTTTTAAACAAAACAAATGCACTCAAAAAGATACATTTCGGAAAGTGCACAATATAGGCATTTGGACAAAAGGGTCAGTACAGGGAAAAATATAAAATTTTGAAATTTTTTATTTACACCACAAATATATCCGATACACAATTTACGAAATATATTAACAATAAGAAGTGGTTATATAAGTTTTGAACAAAATAAATGCACCTAAAAAGATGCATTTCAGAAAATGCTCAATATTGGCATTCGACCAAAGGGGTTAGTACACGAAAAAATATAAAATTGTAAAAAAATTTATTTACACCCCCAATATATCCGATACACAATTTACGAAATATATTAACAATAAAAAGTGGTCATATGAGTTTTGAATAAAATATTCACCTAAAAATATGCATTTCGAAAAATGTTCTATATTTGCATTCGGCCAAAGGGGGTAACGTACACGGAAAAATATAAAATTTTGGAATTTTTTATTTAGACTACAATTATATCCGATACACAATTAATGAAATATATTAACAATAAGAAGTGGTTATATGGGGTTAGTACACGGAAAAATATAAAATTTTGGAATTTTTTATTTAAGCCACAAATATATCCGATACTCAATTTACGAATTATATTAACGTAAGAAGTGGTTATATGAGTTTTGAACAAAAAATTCACTTAAAAAGATACATTCTGAAAAATGCTCAATATTGGCATTCTGCCAAATGGGTTAGTACACGGAAAAATATAAGATTTTTGAATTTTTTATTTACACTAGAATTATATCCGATACACAATTTACGAAATATATTAACAATAAGAAGTGGTTATATGAGTTCTGAAAAAAAGAAATCACCTAAAACGATGCATTTATAAAAATGCTCAATATTGGCATTCGACCAAAGGGGTTAGTACACAGAAAAATATTAAATTTTAGAATTTTTTATTTACACCACAAATAGATCCGATACACAATTAACAAAATATATTAACAACTAGTTGTACCCGTGGCTACGCCACGTTAGTTTCGACCAGATAAATAGCTTTTGATTCTTAGAAAGTGGTAAATAATAGATAGTAAGACTAAACTTAAATCTTAAGAACTTGGACTATGGGAGTAAGATAAATAAATCTAAAAATCAAGTATTAGAAATATATATTTTTGTCATTGTTCCATCACATCTATTGTTGCTTCAAGTATGTTTGTTTCCAGTTTTTGTTTGAACTTCCATATATTCCATACCAATATTGTTTATTTTGGTTGTCGAAGTATTTTCTAAACTTTTATTTTTTCGATATATGTATTTGTGGATGTACTTTATTGCTTTGTATCCGAACGTTGGATTGAAGCTTTTATTGTTGTTTATGTTTGTGTTGATTGTTAACAGACCTTTTGGATTCATGGTTTTCTTGGGAATTTTTTAGTAGTTTTGTCCCCCTAAATGACAGAAATTTTATCCAAATCTTGTCATATCCCGAATGGTTTTAAGTCACTTTTAATAACATCATATTTAGAACTATAATCATCGGCTGTCTTTGGTTCATGGAATTTAAATTCCAAAGAAATGAAGGGTACTAATGTAACAGTGAATGATAGGAGAGCGAGAGAGAGTGGGCAGAAAAGGGAGAGAAATAGAGACAGAGATTGACGAAATTCTTACTAAAGTGAAACACTTGTCTGCTTTGTCCTAATAATTATATAAAATGGTTTTTTTTTTTTTTTTAAAAAAAAAATGAAAACCGTATTCAAATAAAATAGCTATGCCCGGAATCTGAATTCCGATCTCCTACTCAAAATCTTTTAAAACTTAGCCATTTCTATTCATTTTCCCAGGAACCAAATGCATGCGAATCAAACACATCCTATCAACTCATATATTTTATAGAACCAAAAATATATTCTTGTTCATTATGATAACTTTTAATAATTTCAAATGGAGTATTGTGACATCAAGTGTGACTGTAAAGGCAGTGGAAGGATACCAAGCAAGTGGATTGTTAGTTTTCAGCATCAGTAGGCTGATAGGGTGGTCATTTCTATCTTCGTAACTATAGCAATGGTCTCTAACATAGATGGACGAATTGAAGATTTAAGGCATCATTTGATGGTCTACATAGTAGTTTGTATTTTATTAAACACTAAAAAAACCAAACCATATATAAAGTCTGATGAGCACACATAGTTTAAATGCACCATCAAATACCTCCCAGAGGACATGCTCCTCTTCGTACAAAATTATACATAACCCACCCATAAAACAGAAACACCATAGAGTACACATACAAAACATATCTACCAGCATAGACAAAGCCTACAACTAACCAGGCATGATTAACTACATCTTTATTCATACTCTAGTTGTCAAGAAACTATGCTGCACTCTGTCCCTGCAATTTACAAACTAACTGCAGCCTGCAAAAATCAGTTGAAATGCACCCTACAATAGACCACTCAACAGCACAGTCTTCCCAGTTCCTGTTACCACACCATTACACACAACAGAATTACAACTGATCAACATGCAGTTCATCAATGGGCTGATAGGGTAGTTATATCCATCGTTGTATCTCTGCAAGTCTGCAACCATTGCTTTGAACAATGTTGTACGATGTTTAAATTGAGAATTAAAAATTGAGTAGGATCCCTTACCACTTGAGATACAACTGATAACAAACAATTAAGTATGATCACCTTACCAAAAAAGAATAAAAAATGCAACAAACTCCTAACAAAATACAAACTTGTTGAGAATATAAAACACGTTAGAAAACATTAATATCAATATAATCAAATATGTTTCTCACATTTATTGGAGCGACTTTGCTCATAGCAGAACTAAAGAAAAATTGGATCACATTTTCCTTACATCTCTCGCATATAGTGCATCCAAACACAAAATTGATATGATATTTGCACTATTGTATTGGATCTCACATGTAGTGTAAACCCCCCTTTTTGTGTTTTATGCTAATTTTAATTTGGAATTAAAAATAATTGGGTTAAAGTCCCTGGACCAAGGGTTTAAGCATAATTACTGTAAAGTAGTGGACTATGGTTTAAATAACCTAAACTTGGAGAAAACACCCACGAACAGATTTGCTTGTAGTTCGGAAACACGATCAGATCGAAATCGGATTAATTGTAAACCGTTAGATCAGCCGACTTAATCACTATGATATAGAGATTTAATCAAGGGTTTTGTTTGCAAAGTTTTGTTTAAAAAAAAAAAGAGGTTGCGATAAAAAGCGAGAGAGAGAGAGAGAGGAGGCGGCGCTGCGATCAGAGTGGCGGCGATCGGAATTGAAGAAAAATTGAAGAAGAAGAAGAAGAAGAACAACAATTACTGTGAGGTGGTGTCGGTGTTTTGACGTGGGAGTTGCAGACTTGTAGAGAAGAAGAACAGTAACAGGTGAGTGGATGTTATTTTGGTTAAGTTAGTTTGATTTAATTAAACTATGTAAGTTTAACTTTGGTGGTGGGGTATAACTGTGAGTCGACTTGATGTTTCTTTTAAAAAAAAATTTGATTACATCTGTTTGATTGAAGCAGAGAACTTAAGGACTTATATAGAGTTGGATATATATAACTTACTGTACACATTATTCACTTATATAACTTCTTCTTATATATAGCTTAGTTGTTATGCACTTGTGTGATTAAAAATTTAAGTTAGAGATGATCAGATAATGCTAAATTATTGTACACAGTATTCACTCTTCACTCATTGTGACGATTTATGACTTTTCCTTAGTGTCAATTCTCTTGATTTGATTTTATCTTTGATATATGAAAGTATAATGAGATTTGGGTGGTAGTGATTATATAGTCTTATTAGGATTGGGCACACCAGTTATCGTGGTATCGATCTCAAGATTTAATTTATACAGTATAAAATTTATACATAGATGGATTTGTCACGACGCGTGTATAAATGTCTAGTATATGGCTATGCATGATAAGGAATTTAATGACGACAGAGAAAAGGTGTAATAAAAAAAAAAAAAAAAAAAAAAGATTATTTCTGAACCTTGGGATATAGTTGATAAATGCCTTGGAATGGCTTTATATACCATGGACGGTATTTGATTAATCTAGAAAATGCGAAAGGAATACAAAAATGAATTTGATGTGAATTTGATGTGAAATTTATGGTCGAGTGTTACTTGATTGATTGATAGTTTAGATGTTTGATAGTCGCCCAACCATTAGTACATTTGCCGCACCTGTGGAATTAGGATTAAGAAATTAGATATCACCCTAGACGGCTTAGCCTGCGGGTTGACATTTGGAATATATTTTTGTTGGGTATTTCCTAGACGGCTTAGCCTGCGGAACTGACCCTACAGACCTTCATAGCCTTCGGGGTTGGTCTGGGCGCCACATTAGAAAGCTCAAGAGAGCTAGTAGAGGCCATGAGTTAGGCATACGTCGAGGCTAGCGAAAGCTTGCAGGTGAGCACCCACTTGGGTTTTGGTTTCCGCGTAGAGGGTCCTAACCATGGTCAAGGCACACTGGTGCAGTGTGGGTATGGCAAATGTGTGGAGTGCATCCTGTGGGAGGTGTACTAGTGATTGGGTATAGGTTGTGAAGTGTTGTTTGTGTGAAATGATTTGATTTATAGTGATTGAGATATAGTGTCGAGACTTGAGATGCCAGGAATTATATATTATTGTACTAACACAGTTTTGCAGGAGGATAGGTCAATTAACATTTCTTGCAGGGCTCGACCTATCCTAATAGGAGGTGCAGCTCAGGTAATGTATTATTATAACACATAATATTTACTTAATAAACGAGATAAATATAGAAAGACCGCAGAGTCTATTATTTTATTGTTTTTGGGAATGGAGTTCCCTACCCTTGTCCACTCATACCAGCATAATTTGCTGACCCATGTTGCTTGTTTTGCACGTGGGTACGTATCCTTATGGAGCGTAGGCGGAAGAGAGGAGCCAGTTGAGTACGATCGGGAGCAACATCAGGAGGCTCGTGTAGATCCAGTTGTTCGAGAGGGAGTTTGAGAATTGCAGGAGTTACATTTCACAGTAGGTTTAGTTCTTTGATTCGTTGTCAGTTGATTACTCAGTTTATTTCATTTATTGGATTATTGTTGATTTGGGAAAGACAATGCCTCAGTAGAAGTTGTTGAATTTTCTTATTGGAGTTGTGTAATTTGATATTTGGAGTTTTGGATTATATATGGAAGTTATTGGGAGTTCAAATTATTTGTGCTGAAGTATTTGTCATTAATGGTTGTGGATTTTTACCTTGTGCAAATGTTTATTTAGATTACTGTCCCGAACCTTTGTCCTTTTATTGGCTTACCGAGGGTAATTTTGTAAATTCTCTCTTTTTGCCAATTTTTGATATTAGGGTCGTGACAGTTTTCCTGGTATCAGAGCGCTTGGTTAACTTAGGCCGAGAAGGTCTAGGTGATCCTCGGAATGTGGAATGGGTGATAAGTTTGGAGGAGTTGGGTGATTATCTAATAATAATTTAATCTTTTGAATGAAGGTCATGGCGGGAAGAGGACGTGGTCAAGTCTATCAGTTGACTCAGGACCAGATGAATCAGCTGTTGCTAGCAGTTGCAGGCAACAATGGGGGTAATGGTGACCCATTTGCTAAGAGGAACAAAGACTTCCTCAATCTGGGTGGTATCAAATTCGATGGTAAGGGAGACGGGAAAGCTGCAGTGTTATGGCTCCGTCAGACAGAAGCCGTGTTTGCAAAGATGGTGTTGACTGAAGTTCAGAAGCAGGAGCTCGCTTCCCATCAGTTGGAGGGTGGAGCATTACTTTGGTGGGACGCTTTGAAGGTCGGGCTTGACCTCACCACTCTGACTTGGGAGGAGTTCAGGAATACTTTTGAGGGGAGATATCTTTCGAGTGCTTACCGAGACCGATTAGTGGATGAATTTCTGAATCTGAGGCAGGGTACTATGACTGTAGCGGAATATACGAATCGGTTTAATGAGTTATCTATGTTTGCTCCGCATATGGTGGATACAGTCGAGAAGAGAAATCATCGTTTTATCAAGGGCCTAGGGCATTATGTGTCAAAGCAACTGATTCCATTTGAGCACGAGCCATTTGATAGAGTCCTGAACCTCGCAATGAAGTATGAGGAGAAGGAACAAGAGTTTAGAACTGAGAAGAGCAAAAAGACAGGTGATAACTTCAGAGACAGGAATAGACACAAGCCTTATGATCCTAACTTCAGGGGTCGACCTTATGACAACAACCCAGGGAGGAACCAGGGTTACAACAGGCCACCGGGAGATAACCAGGGTTTCAGACCCCGTGGTGGGTATGGGCGTGGTGACAACCGAGCTAGAGCAGGAGCGCCACCACCACCACCAGCACCAGGGCAACCTGCCCCAGGTTTGCCTTATAGGCCAGCACCTTTACAGTTACCAGCGCCAGGAGCATTAGCAGGGCCGATCAGGGGTAACTGTTGGAACTGTGGAGGACCAGGACATCGTTCTGCTGAATGTCGTCGACCAGTGAACAACAACCAGGGGAGGCCAGCACATCAGCCGAACCGAGGGAGAGCCTTTGCTGTTTTGCCTGCATTTCAGGGACTGGAAGGTACTTTTGATTGCTCTCAATTTAGGTTCCGAGTATTGTTTGATTCTGGTGCATCGCATTCATTTATAGCTAAGCAGATAGTAGATAAGTATCAGATTGTGACTACACCTTTACCCCAACCTTTATATCTTCGGACACCTATGGGAGGTTCGACTTGTTTGTTCTACGAGTGTAAGAATTTTGCTCTGACATTCATGGGTAGACAGTTTGTCATCGATCTAGTAGTTTTAGATTTTGAAGGCTATCAGTTTATTTTGGGTTTTGATTGGTTGAGTCGTTATCATGTGATTTTGGATTGTGTTGGGAGGAGAGTTATAGTGGATACACCAGGTTTACCCACATTGGTACACAGTTGTGTTAGTAGGGATGATTCGATTATGTCCAGCTTTTTGATGTCTATGGCTGCCCAGTCGATCGATATTAGTGATGTGGCGATAGTTAAGGATTATCTAGATGTGTTTGAGGAGATTCCGGGTTTACCACCTAAGAGAGAGGTGGAGTTCCGTATTGATTTGCTGCCAGGAACGGCACCTATTTCTAAGACTGCTTACAGGATGGCGCCTAAGCAGTTGGAAGAGATGAAGACCCAGTTGGAGGAGTTGCTTAAGAAAGGGTATGTGATATTTGATGTTTTATTTGATTTAGTTTATTCTTTTGGTGTATATGTGTGAGCCTTTTGAGGTGTGTATGAACCACAGGTTCATACGTCCAAGCAATTCTCCATGGGGAGCTCCAGCTATCTTTGTCTCTAAGAAGGATGGAACTTTGAGGATGTGCATTGATTACCGTGAGTTGAACAAGGTGACAATCAAGAACAAATATCCACTACCGAGAATAGATGATTTGCTTGATCAGTTGAAAGGAGCAGCCGTGTTTTCTCAGTTTGATTTGAGGACGGGTTACCATCAGATGGGTGTAGAGGAGAAGACTATACCACTGACTGCTTTCAGAACTCGATATGGATTGTATGAGTTTCCAGTAATGCCTTTTGGGTTAACTAATGCTCCAGCATTTTTCATGGATTTGATGAACCGGATTTTTAGGCCTTATCTTGATAAGTTTGTGATTGTATTCATTGATGATATTTTGGTGTATTCTAAGGATGCTCAGGAGCATGCGAAACATTTGAAAATAGTGTTGCAGATATTGAGAGATCACAAGCTATATGCTAAGTTTAGCAAATGTCATTTCTGGAAGAATGAGGTGCATTTCTTAGGTCACGTGATATCCAGAGAGGGTATTGCCGTTGACCCTGAGAAGGTTGCTGCAGTTAGGGATTGGAAACAGCCAACCAACCCTACAGAGATTCGAAGCTTTTTAGGATTAGCTGGATATTACCGTCGTTTCATTGAGAAGTTCTCGCTCATAGCTGAGCCATTGACCAGACTTACGAGGAAGAATGTGAAGTTCTTGTGGACTGACGACTGCGAGAGAGCTTTTCAGGAGCTTAAGCAAAGGTTGACTTCAGCGCCAGTGTTAATTATACCGGTTAGAGGTGGCAAGCTTGTGGTATTCACAGATGCTAGTGGTACAGGACTTGGTTGTGTTTTGATGCAGGATGGGAGAGTGGTCTCTTATGCTTCTAGACAGTTGAAGCAACATGAGCGAAAATATCCAGTGCACGATTTAGAATTGGCAGCTGTGGTGTTTGCTTTGAAGATTTGGCGTCACTATTTATATGGGGAGAAGTTTGATCTTTATACCGACCACAAGAGTCTAAAGTACTTGTTCTCTCAGAAGGATTTGAACATGAGGCAGCAGAGATGGATGGAGTTCATTAGCAGTTATGATTTTCAGATTCAGTATCAGCCTGGGAAAGGTAATGTAGTTGCAGATACTTTGAGTAGGAAGCATGCCACCGTTGCTATGATGATGATGGAAGAGTGGAAATCTTTGGAGACTATAGCGTCTCATGATGTGTACTTACAGCAGGGAGGTGAACCGGTCACCATTTGTTCTATGGAGGTGAAACCTATGATGATTAGCTTGATTGTGTCTAAGCAGCATGAGGACCCTTTCTTGCTCCGAAAGCTTGGGCAGTTAGTTGTGGACTTGTTAGATGATTGTCCCATAGAATGGTCAGTTGGTGTTGATGGAGGTTTGAGGTATAGAGATCGATTGTGTGTTCCTGATAAGGATGGTTTGAGGAAGAATGTTATGGATGAGGCACATCGTTCTCGTTTCACTATTCACCCTGGTGGAACGAAGATGTACAAAGACCTGAAGAGGACTTATTGGTGGGAAGGAATGAAGAGAGACGTTGGAGAGTATGTTTCTAGGTGTTTGACATGTCAGCGAGTAAAGGTCGATCATCAGAAACCGTCAGGGTTACTTCAGCCTTTGTCTATCCCTCAGTGGAAGTGGGAGCACATTTCCATGGATTTTATTGATGGTTTGCCTAGGTCACGGGGAGGAAATGAGTCCATTTGGGTTGTCGTCGATCGATTGACTAAGTTAGCTCATTTTCTTCCTATTTCTATGAATAGAAATGCAGATAAGCTAGCAAAGAAGTATGTGAAGGAGATTGTCAGACTACATGGTGTTCCGGCTAGCATTGTTTCAGACAGAGATCCTATATTCACTTCCGAGTTCTGGGGTAGTTTTCAGCGTGCCATGGGTACAAAACTTAACTTGAGTACTGCTTATCATCCCCAGACAGATGGACCGACTGAGCGGGTAAACCAGATCCTAGAGGATATGTTACGTGCTTGTGCACTCAGTTTTGGTGGAGAATGGGAGGAACATCTACCTTACGCGGAGTTTGCTTACAATAACAGTTTTCAGGCGAGTATTGGTATGGCACCATATGAGGCACTGTATGGTAGGCCATGTAGATCACCGGCTTGTTGGGCGGAGGTTGGTGATACTGCGATTCTTGGACCAGTGATGGTTCGCGAGACTACAGAGAAAGTAGATATCATTCGACATAAATTGAAGACGGCTCAAAGCCGAATGAAGAGTTATGCAGATAATAGGAGGAAGCCACTCGAGTTTGCTGTAGGGCAGAAAGTGTTGCTGAAGATCTCCCCGATGCGTGGAGTAATGAGGTTTGGTAAGAAGGGCAAGCTGAGCCCTAGGTATGTGGGACCGTATGAGATCACTGACAGAGTTGGACCGTTGGCTTACAGGCTGGCATTGCCACCTGCCTTGGAGAAGATACATAATGTATTTCATGTTTCTATGTTGAGAATGTGGAAAGGAGATGATAAGGATGAAGAGGATGAAGGAGTAGACTACGCGCAGTTAGATATTTATGATCCAGAGCAGTTAGAAATTAATGAAGATGTTACCTACAGAGTGAGGCCAATTATTATCATTGATAGAGATGAGAAACGACTAAGGCGAAAGACATAGAAACTGGTAAAAGTGCAGTGGAGTGATGATCCGAGCGATGTTACATGGGAGCTGGAGGACAAGGTGCGAGCTAAGCACCCGGAGTTGTTCGATTGATCTTTCTTCCAAATCTCGAGGCCGAGATTTCTTTTGAGGTGTGTATAAATGTAAACCCCCCTTTTTGTGTTTTATGCTAATTTTAATTTGGAATTAAAAATAATTGGGTTAAAGTCCCTGGACCAAGGGTTTAAGCATAATTACTGTAAAGTAGTGGACTATGGTTTAAATAACCTAAACTTGGAGAAAACACCCACGAACAGATTTGCTTGTAGTTCGGAAACACGATCAGATCGAAATCGGATTAATTGTAAACCGTTAGATCAGCCGACTTAATCACTATGATATAGAGATTTAATCAAGGGTTTTGTTTGCAAAGTTTTGTTTAAAAAAAAAAAGAGGTTGCGATAAAAAGCGAGAGAGAGAGAGAGAGGAGGCGGCGCTGCGATCAGAGTGGCGGCGATCGGAATTGAAGAAAAATTGAAGAAGAAGAAGAACAACAATTACTGTGAGGTGGTGTCGGTGTTTTGACGTGGGAGTTGCAGACTTGTAGAGAAGAAGAACAGTAACAGGTGAGTGGATGTTATTTTGGTTAAGTTAGTTTGATTTAATTAAACTATGTAAGTTTAACTTTGGTGGTGGGGTATAACTGTGAGTCGACTTGATGTTTCTTTTAAAAAAAAATTTGATTACATCTGTTTGATTGAAGCAGAGAACTTAAGGACTTATATAGAGTTGGATATATATAACTTACTGTACACATTATTCACTTATATAACTTCTTCTTATATATAGCTTAGTTGTTATGCACTTGTGTGATTAAAAATTTAAGTTAGAGATGATCAGATAATGCTAAATTACTGTACACAGTATTCACTCTTCACTCATTGTGACGATTTATGACTTTTCCTTAGTGTCAATTCTCTTGATTTGATTTTATCTTTGATATATGAAAGTATAATGAGATTTGGGTGGTAGTGATTATATAGTCTTATTAGGATTGGGCACACCAGTTATCGTGGTATCGATCTCAAGATTTAATTTATACAGTATAAAATTTATACATAGATGGATTTGTCACGACGCGTGTATAAATGTCTAGTATATGGCTATGCATGATAAGGAATTTAATGACGACAGAGAAAAGGTGTAATAAAAAAAAAAAAAAAAAAAAGATTATTTCTGAACCTTGGGATATAGTTGATAAATGCCTTGGAATGGCTTTATATACCATGGACGGTATTTGATTAATCTAGAAAATGCGAAAGGAATACAAAAATGAATTTGATGTGAATTTGATGTGAAATTTATGGTCGAGTGTTACTTGATTGATTGATAGTTTAGATGTTTGATAGTCGCCCAACCATTAGTACATTTGCCGCACCTGTGGAATTAGGATTAAGAAATTAGATATCACCCTAGACGGCTTAGCCTGCGGGTTGACATTTGGAATATATTTTTGTTGGGTATTTCCTAGACGGCTTAGCCTGCGGAACTGGCCCTACAGACCTTCATAGCCTTCGGGGTTGGTCTGGGCGCCACATTAGAAAGCTCAAGGGAGCTAGTAGAGGCCATGAGTTAGGCATACGTCGACGCTAGCCAAAGCTTGCAGGTGAGCACCCACTTGGGTTTTGGTTTCCGCGTAGAGGGTTCTAACCATGGTCAAGGCACACTGGTGCAGTGTGGGTATGGCAAATGTGTGGAGTGCATCCTGTGGGAGGTGTACTAGTGATTGGGTATAGGTTGTGAAGTGTTGTTTGTGTGAAATGATTTGATTTATAGTGATTGAGATATAGTGTCGAGACTTGAGATGCCAGGAATTATATATTATTGTACTAACACAGTTTTGCAGGAGGATAGGTCAATTAACATTTCTTGCAGGGCTCGACCTATCCTAATAGGAGGTGCAGCTCAGGTAATGTATTATTATAACACATAATATTTACTTAATAAACGAGATAAATATAGAAAGACCGCAGAGTCTATTATTTTATTGTTTTTTGGAATGGAGTTCCCTACCCTTGTCCACTCATACCAGCATAATTTGCTGACCCATGTTGCTTGTTTTGCACGTGGGTACGTATCCTTATGGAGCGTAGGCGGAAGAGAGGAGCCAGTTGAGTACGATCGGGAGCAACATCAGGAGGCTCGTGTAGATCCAGTTGTTCGAGAGGGAGTTTGAGAATTGCAGGAGTTACATTTCACAGTAGGTTTAGTTCTTTGATTCGTTGTCAGTTGATTACTCAGTTTATTTCATTTATTGGATTATTGTTGATTTGGGAAAGACAATGCCTCAGTAGAAGTTGTTGAATTTTCTTATTGGAGTTGTGTAATTTGATATTTGGAGTTTTGGATTATATATGGAAGTTATTGGGAGTTCAAATTATTTGTGCTGAAGTATTTGTCATTAATGGTTATGGATTTTTACCTTGTGCAAATGTTTATTTAGATTACTGTCCCGAACCTTTGTCCTTTTATTGGCTTACCGAGGGTAATTTTGTAAATTCTCTCTTTTTGCCAATTTTTGATATTAGGGTCGTGACATGTAGTCCAACATGACTACATGTGTTGAGGACCCTTATGAATGTAACACTGTCAGAGATTTCTCCTGCACACAACATTAAAGCAAGTGCAACTTTGTGTTCCCATATATAAATTGCAAATCCCTCAATCATTTTGTTCCAGGAAACAACATCATTATTTTGTTAATCCATAATATTTTAGACTCACATCCACCAACCCATAATGTGCATAACCTGAAACCATCAAAGTCCATGTAATTATGTCGCTTGCTACCCTGCTTTTCTCAATTCACAAAATGTTCTTGAAGCTTCGTTATAAAATTTGTTCTTTGCAAGAACTGAAAATAATTGTGTTCCATAACACCGTATCAATTCAAAGAGATTGACCACATAAGCTACATCTCTTATGAAGGCATTGCAGACAAATTTGCTCATCTCACCTTCATTTCTTAAAAACGTGCAGTGCAGGTGCTCCATATAATGATATAAGAACTCCTTAGATTGTTTTCCTTGTCATCTCCGGAAGCTGTAGCTTTAACATTTAAATCACACATTTTGCTTGGAGCTGTCTGTAGTAAGTTAACTATTATTTCCGTCAACTTCCAGCTATCAGATAATAGTATAATACAATAATATCTTCTTTGGAAAGACAAAATAGGGATTTTTGTAGCTGACAAATAATAAATTAGTCTACTGTTTGTTTCTATGGTTGTATATTAATCACTTGTACTTTCTATAAAAGAAAAAAATAACAGAGAGAGAGAGGGGGAGATAAAAACCCACTTTTAACAATTATATTTTAGAAAATACCACATAGCAAATAGAAGGTATAGTTATTTACAAACACAATAAAATAAGAGTAAATAAATGAAACTCCCCAATATAATGTAATTGGGAAAGGGAGTCTTCTCATATAATTAGCTGGGTTGTTGAAACATAATCAAGCTTAAATATAACTGCACTTGGTTGAATTCTTTTCATTGTTAAAGACATAAAGCCAAAAGCAGTGCATAATATTTTAAAACAAATACGGAGGCAAATACATACTGTAGGGAGCTCATACATACCAACGCACTATCAACAATGAAAAAATCACGATACCAACTTTATTAATGCTTTGATATTCTCATTAGAAACACAATGTAAAAGGCATCAACTAAAATAAAACATTCATCCTGATCTCCTTAGGAATCCAAATTCAAAATCAAAATAATGGAACAAAATAACAGGAAACCTTAAATAGGAGCTCATCTCCAAGCTTAAAATAATAATGACAACATCAAATTTATTCTGCTCTTGCATCAGTTTGGGTTGTGTTCAAACTGCCGAAGGCACACCCATATGTATTATCTATCAGTGTTCATAATATAATGTTTTCCATTTTGTTACCCTCTGATCAGTAGGCAAGCATATAGTGAGCACTATTAACTTTCATTTTTATTTTTGAAGGCTTCCAATGGTTGGCTCTGATGAACATCTACTTTAAACAAATTCCTCAATATTCCTACCCATATTCTAGTTAATACATATTTATTAAACGACAACACAAAAATTACAACTTAATCTTCAAAATCCATTGGGAATATGAGAGGTTTTTAAATATATAATAATAACTAAATATATATTAGGAACTACACTTTCAGCCACATAATTTATCTTACTTCACAAAGAGATAAGCGTAGTTTAGCTGATAATGCAAGAAAAGTGTACCTGAAGTTAGAGCATCTTCTTATTCGGCATCATCATTGTACCTGACCTTGACAATTAGACTGGTTTGTTCTAGTTCTTGTTGTTTCAAGAGCAAAGCGGCATATGGATCATAATAAACTTTCAGATACTCATCCTACAAATATACCAAGTAAAAGAAGATGGGAGACTGAATAATTGTTACTAAAAGTTATTACCATTGGTAGATTTCAATCTATCGCAGAATCAAAGCAATAAACTTCAAAAACAACTCCACACTCAATGGATCAATACTGGAATAAACTTGTCCTTCGGTTTTATAGGCAGTATGTATATTTGGTTTTCTAAACAGTCTACATTCTAGAAAATTGCTGGATTTTTTTTTTTTTTTGCTAAGGTGAGCTTCATTAATAAAAAGAAAAGGAAATACAAAAGAAATTTGAGGAACTGAGTATATATTCCAAGCTCTTCATGCTTACATCAAATCATCACTTAAGTCTATAATAAGCTCTGTAGGTTTCCTCCAAGCAAGTAATGAATGTGGGTCTAATTAAGCTCCACTCTTTCATACCTAAGTTCAGAGTTGACCCTCTCTTTGCTGCCATGTCAGCTGAAAAATTACCCTCTATAAATATGGGTTATACACAAAGATTGGATTTTTTTAGTTGCCCTCATAAATTGAGCTCGAACCTGCTATGGAGGACTCCGGTTACTACACACCTAAGCAGTTGGTATGAACTCAGTTTCCACTCATAAGTTCAGCCATCCTTGATCAATGGCTTCTTCAATAGCTTTAGTTATTGCCCAACACTCAGCTGTGAAGTTATCTGTGATGTCTAGTCCTTGTGCCAAACACCCCATAAATTCTCCTGAATGATTTCTATAGATCACTCCTATGTCGCCTTGTCCTGGGTTACCTATAAAGGTGTCATCAGTATTAGCTTTGACAATCGTGACATTAGGTGGTCGCAAACCTCTTCCAGTCCTACATTCAACTCCCAATTTCAACAACAACTGAAGATCACTAACAGATTTGTTCGTGTGACCTTTAATAACCCATTCAGCATCCTTAATACTTCTGCATACCTCCATTCTCAAATGCAGTCCTTTGACCGTCTTATTTATCCCAACTGATAAATTTACCTAATTGGGTAAATTGTGATACTGACAATTGGTTGATAGCTCTGTTGTAAAGGTTGATAAGTATTTTCAACCAAAGCTCATCTCAAGTCCAATTCGAAACATAAGAACAACTTAAGCCCATATAACATAACAACTTAAACCCATATTCTGTCTCCAATAAGTTTTCAACTAAAACCCATCTCAAGCCCAATTCGAAACATAACAGCAACTTAAGCCCATATAACATAACAATTTAAGCCCATTTTTTGTCTTTGTCTAGTTATGTTTATCTCCCCAAGTTTGTGTGTCCACGCACAGTATAATATAGATAAGAAGTGGTTATATGAGTTTTGAACAAAACATTCACTTAAAAAGATGCATTTTGAAAAATGCTCAATATTGGCAATCGGCCAAAGGGGTTAGTACACGGAAAAATATAAGATTTTAAAATTTTTTATTTACACTACAAATATATCCGATACACAATTATGAAATATATTAACAATAAGAAGTGGTTATATTTGTTTTGAACAAAAAAATGCACCTATAAAGATGCATTTAGGAAAATGCGCAATATTGGCATTAGGCCAAAGCGGTTAGTACACGGAAAAATATAAAATTTTGAAAATTTTCATTTACCCTACAAATATATCTAATACACAATTAACGAAATATATTAACAATAAAAAGTGGTTATATGAGTTTTGAACAAAAGAAATGCACCTAAAAAGATGCATTTCAGAAAATACCCAATATTGGCATTTGGCCAATGGGGTTAGTACACGGAAAAATATAAAATTTTGGAATTTTTTATTTATGCCACAAATATATCAGATACTCAATTTACGAATTATATTAACGTAAGAAGTGGTTATTTGAGTTTTGAACAAAATATTCACTTAAAAAGATACATTCTGAAAAATGCTCAACATTGGCATTCGGCCAAAGGGGTTAGTACACGGAAAAATATAAGATTTTAGAATTTTTTATTTACACTAGAAATATATCCGATACACAATTTATGAAATATATTAACAATAAGAAGTGGTTATATGAGTTTTGAAAAAACGAAATCACCTAAAAAGATGCATTTATAAAAATGCTCAATATTAGCATTCGACCAAAGGGGTTAGTACACGGAAAAATATTAAATTTTGGAATTTTTTATTTACACCACAAATAGATCCGATACACAATTAACAAAATATATTAACAATAAGAAGTGGTTATATGAGTTTTGAACAAAACATTCACTTAAGAAGATGCATTTTGAAAAATGCTCAATATTGGCATTCGACCAAAGGAGTTAGTACACGGAAAAATATAAGATTTTAGAATTTTTTATTTACACTACAACTATATCCGATACACAAATTATGAAATATATTAACAATAAGAAGTGGTTATATGAGTTTTGAAAAAACGAAATCACCTAAAAAGATGCATTTTGAAAAATGCTTAATATCGGCATTCGACAAAAAGGGTCTGTATACGAAAAAATATAAAATTTTGGAATTTTTTATTTACACCGCAAATATATCCGATACACAATTAACGAAATATATTGACAATAAGAAGTGGTTATATGAGTTTTGAACAAAGAAATGTACCTAAAAAAATGCATTTAGGAAAATGACAATATTGGCATTTGGCCAAAGGGTAACTACACGGAAAAATATAAAATTTTTTAATTTTTTATTTACACTATAAATATATCCGATACACAATTAACGAAATATTTTAACAATAAGAAGTGGTTATAGAGTTTTGAACAAAAAAATTGAACTAAAATGATGCATTTAGTAAAATGCTCAATATTGGCATTTGGCCAAAAGGGTTAGTGCACGAAAAAATATAAAGTTTTGGAATTTTACACTACAAATATATTCGATACACAATTAACGAAATATATTAACAATAAGAAGTGGGTATATGAGTTTTGAACAAACAAAATCACCTAAAGAGATTTATTTCGAAAAATTCTCTATATTGGCATTCGGCCAAAGGGGTTAGTACACGTAAAAATATAAAATTTTAAAATTTTTTATTTACACCCCAAATATATCCGATACACAATTAACGAAATATATTAACAATACAAAGTGGTTATATGAGTTTTGAACAAAACAAATGCACCTAAAAAGATGCATTTTGGAAAATGCTTAATATTGGTATTTGGCCAAAGGGGATAGTACACGGGAAAATATAAAATTTTGGAATTTTTTGTTTACACCACAAATATATCTGATACACAATTAATGAAATATATTAACAATAAGAAGTGGTTATATGAGTTTTAAACAAAAAAATGCACTTAAAAAGATGCATTTCAGAAATTGATCAATATTGGTATTTGGCCAAAAGTGTTACTACACAGAAAAATATAAAATTTTGGAATTTTTTATTTACACCAAAAATATATCTGATACACCATTAAGGAAATATATTAACAATAAGAAGTGGTTATATGAGTTTTGAACAAAAAAAATGCACCTAAAAAGTTGCATTTCGGAAAATGCCCAATATTGGCATTTGGCCAAAAGGGTTACACGGAAAAATATAAAATCTTAGAATTTTTTATTTACAGTACAAATATATCCGATCCACAACTAACGAAATATATTAACAATAAGAAGTGGTTATATGAGTTTTGAACAAATGAAATCACCTAAAAAGATGCATTTCGAAAAATGCTAAATATTGGCATTCGGCCAAAGGGGTTAGTACACTGAAAAATATAAAATTTTGGAATTTTTTATTTGCACCACAAATATATTTGATAGACAATTAACGAAATATATTAACAATAAGAAGTCGTTATATGATTTTTAAACAAAATAATTGACCTAAAAAGTTGCATTTAGGAAAATGCCCAATATTGGCATTTGGCCAAAGGGGTTAGTACACGGAAAAATATAAACTTTTAGTATTTTTTGTTTACACGACAAATATATCCGATACTCAATTTACGAATTATATTAACGTAAGAAGTAGTTATATGAGTTTTGAACAAAAAATTCACTTAAAAAGATGCATTTTGAAAAATGTTCAATATTGGCATTCGGTCAAAGGGGTTTGTACACGGAAAAATATAAGATTTCGGAATTTTTTATTTACACTACAAATATATCCGATACACAATTTACGAAATATATTAACAATAAGAAGTGGTTATATGAGTTTTGAAAAAAAGAAATCACCTAAAAAGATGCATTTCAAAAAATGCTCAATATTGGCATTCGGCCAAAGGGGTTAGTACACGTAAAAATATAAAATTTTGAAATTTTTTATTTACACCACCAATATATCCGATACACAATTTACGAAATATATTAAAAATAAAAAGTGGTTATATGAGTTTTGAATAAAAAATTCACCTAAAAAGATGCATTTCGAAAAATGTTAAATATTGGCATTCGGCCAAAGGGGGTAACGTACACGGAAAAATATAAAATTTTGGAATTTTTTATTTAGACTACAAATATATCCGATACACAATTTACGAAATATATTAACAATAAGAAGTGATTATATGAGTTTTGAAAAAAAGAAATCACCTAAAAAGATGCATTTCGAAAAATGCTCAATATTGGCATTCGGCCAAAGGGGTTAGTACACGTACAAATATAAAATTTTGAAATTTTTTATTTACACCACCAATATATCCGATACACAATTTACGAAATATATTAAAAATAAAAAGTGGTTATATGAGTTTTGAATAAAAAATTCACCTAAAAAGATGCATTTCGAAAAATGCTCAATATTGGCATTTGGCCAAAGGGGTTAGTACACGGAAAAATATAAAATTTTGAAATTTTTTATTTAAACCACAAATATATCTGATACATAATTAATGAAATATATTAACAATTAGAAGTGGTTATATGGTTTTGAACAAAACAATGCACCTAAAATAATGCATTTAGGAAAATGCACAATATTGGTATTTGGCCAAAGGGGTTAGTACACGAAAAAATATAAAATTTTGGAATTTTTTATTTACACCACAAATATATCTGATACACAATTTATGAAATATATTAACAATAAAAGTGGTTATATGAGTTTTGAATAAAAAATTCACCTAAAAAGATGCATTTCGAAAAATGCTCTATACTGGCATTCGGCCAAAGGGGTTAGTACACGGTAAAATATAAAATTTTTAAATTTTTTATTTACACTTCAAATATAACCGACACGTAATTAACGAAATATATAACAATAAGAAGTGGTTATATGAGTTTTGAACAAACAATTCACCTTAAAAGATATATTTCGGAAAATGCTCAATAATTGTGTTTGGCCAAACGTACACGGAAAAATATAAAATTTTGGAATTTTTAATTTACACTACAAATATATCCGATACACAATTAATGAAATATATTAACAATAAGAAGTGGTTATATGAGTTTTGAACAAAAAATACACCTAAAAATATGCATTTCAGAAAATGCTCAATATTGGCGTTATGCCACAAATATATCTGATACTCAATTTACGAATTATATTAACGTAAGATGTAGTTATATGAGTTTTGTACAAAAAATTCACTTAAAAAGATGCATTTTGAAAAATGCTCAATATTAGCATTCGGCCAAATGGGTTAGTACACAGAAAAATATAAGATTTCGGAATTTTTTATTTACACTACAAATATATCCGATACAAAATTTACGAAATATATTAATAATAAGAAGTGGTTATATGAGTTTTGAAAAAAAGAAATCACCTAAAAAGATGCATTTCGAAAAATGCTCAATATTGGCATTCGACCAAAGGGGTTATTACACAGAAAAATATTAAATTTTGGAATTTTTTATTTACACCACAAATATATCCGATACACAATTAACGAAATATATTAACAATAAGAAGTGGTTATATAGAGTTTTGAACAAAAAAATGCACCTAAAATGATGCATTTAGGAAAATGCTCAATATTGGCATTTGGCCAAAGACGTTAATGCACGTAAAAATATAAAATTTTGAAATTTTACACTACAAATATATCCGATACACAATTAACGAAATATATTAACAATAAGAAGTGGTTATATGAGTTTTGAACAAAACATTCACCTAAAAAGATGTATTTCAGAAAATGCTCAATATTGGTTTTTTGGCAAAATGGGTTAGTACACGGAAAAATATAAAATTTAGAAATTTTTTAATTACACCACAAATATATCCGATACATAATTTACGAAATATATTAATAATAGGAAGTGGTTATATGAGTTTTGAAAAAAAAAAATCAACTAAAAAGATGCATTTCGGAAAATGCTCAATATTGGCATTCGGCCAAAGGAATTAGTACACGGAAAAATATAAGATTTTGGAATATTTTATTTACACCACAAATATATCCGATACACAATTAACGAAATATATTAACAATAAGAAGTGGTTATATGAGTTTTGAATAAAAAAATGCACCTAAAAAGATGTATTTAGGAAAATGCTCAATATTGGCATTTGGCCAAAGGGGTTAGTACACGAAAAAATATATAATTTTGGAATTTTTTATTTACAGCACAAATATATCTGATACACAATTAACGAAATTTATTAACAATAAGAAGTGGTTATATGAGTTTTGAACAAAAAAATGTACCTAAAAAGATGCATTTATGAAAATGCCCAATATTGGCATTTGGCCGAAGGGGTTAGTACACGGAAAAATATAAAATCTTGGAATTTTTTATTTACACTACAAATATATTTGATACACAATTAATGAAATATATTAACAATAAGAAGTGGTTATATAGAGTTTTTAACAAAAGAATGCACCTAAAATGATGCATTTAGGAAAATGTTCAATATTAGCATTTGGCCAAAGGCGTTAGTGTACGAAAAAATATAAAATTTTGGAATTTTACACTACAAATATATTCGATACACAATTAACGAAATATATTAACAATAAAAAGTGGTTATATGAGTTTTGAACAATAGAAATGCACCTAAAAAGATGCATTTCGGAAAATGCTCAATATTGGCATTTGGCCAAGGGAACAAATATAAAAACCCAAGGGGACAATAACATTAACATGGTACCTGATGATGAAGCAGAGCTCATAGTGAACACAATAAACCTCTGCGCTGGACGTTTAAAAGGCCTCGCCAATAGTGGGTACCGGACTATTACTTATAAACTCCTTAGAGATATGTTATGGCTCTATTGGGTCCACACAGTGTCAACATTCGAACGGATTTGTCAGATGTTCGAACCAACTAGCTTGTTGTTTCTTCTTTCGATGTTCGAACCAATTCCTAAAATGTTTGAATGGCTAAAACAGGGTTCTCTAGAATAGCTTTGGTTAGAACGAATACGGTATTTTTTGCATAATGGGACGTGTTTTGTAAAACTATGATATAAAGTCTATAAATAGGAAAACCTAAATTTGTTCTTGGTAGGCTAGGAGTAGGTCAGAAACGTTTTGTGGAGGTTAGTGTGTTCATCAATAGAGAGATTCTTTTTGAGGGAACAAGAAGAGAGAAAAGAAACAGATTGTTCTTTGAGAGTTATGTGAGTGATTTACAAGTGAAATCAATCTTGAGTAGTGGTGTGTCTGAGTGCGAGTGAGTGCTCAATTGTAACTTCTTTTCTTTTTCACTAGTGGAACTTTTTACCTTGCCCCGTGGATATAGGCTTACGTCGAACCACGTTAAATCCTGCGTTGTGAGTGCTTGAATTTTCTTTTATTCTTCCTACTACAAGTAGATTACTCTTAGGAACACTTTTGCAGCACGTCGCCACCATTTCCTCTTAGGTATGAATAAGGCCAACCCCGAAAATAGGCCTGAAGACTAATCTACCACAGAGAGATTCTCCTCAATTTACATTTAGCAGTGAGAGAGATGCCTGCCTTTTCTACCTAATTTATATTTATTACACCCAAACTTCATAGTTTATTAAAATATAAATATACCAAAATACGGTACTTATTACATTTAGCAGAAGAGATATTCAACTAGCAAATCATTGCCGCTTGAGAAGGACGAATATGCTTGGATCAAACCTGCTTTCAGACTCATAGATTTGTATCATTTTTTCAGTAAACAGATCAACCAACTCATCCATTATTTCACTTCCAAAGTGTCCACTGATGAGGCTTTCAAAAACAGCTCTACTGTGCCTTTTCATTTGTTGTGCGTCAATTTTGCGGCTGGTTTTCATGGAGGGATTGGCAAGTAGCTCCAACCTTAAAATGCTAAAAGAATTGTTCCTTTTAATTGCTTCCTCAAACTCCTCAGCCAATGGGATGTACACAGGAGTATTGAATGAGTCCACTTTAGATTCACTCAACTGACCCTAGTGTTAGGACAAGAAATTTTAAACTGAATCAAATCGGATTTTTGCATAACTAGCTTTCTTCTATATATTCAACTGAGATAGTTTTAGGATAACTTTTTTTTTTTTTTTTTGATATATATAAATGATATGAATAGGTGAATTAATATAATGTCGCAAACCTTTTTGGCCATTTCCATGAGGCAGCTTCCCAATAAATCAAATGCATGGGGAAATGAAGGACCTTCCTGTGGTTTAATTGGAAGAACAAGTGCCATCAGCCCTCCCGATACAAGCTCTTGTGCTCGAGCCCCCAAAAAGGACTCCATATCTTCAAAAAATTGCGCTAAATAAGACTGCACAACCTCTTTAGGGGCACCTCCATAGAAAATCCTACCCTTATTATATGCAGGTGAGTTGACATCTTCCAATTGTTTTGGTACCTTAGAGAGCCATTGAAGTGAGGTTGAAGAGTGAACAAAATGGAGAGACGCCTTTGGAAACAAGCGATTATAGAAAGAACCTGGAACCCCAGAGGCAAAGTATTGTTTCTCAGGAGGAATGGACGCGAAAAGTTTGTTGAAGTCATTTGAGACATGGTCACTAAAGAATACTTGAAATTCGGGCATTTGATCATGGCTCAAAGATTGTGATTGGCAAAGGTGTTCTATGCCTTCAATTATGTTCTGCACCGCAATGAAGGTATTTGGTCCTACTGAACAACCCAAGTCCGCAATACAAATTACAGGAAAGGAAGAACAAAGTTGCTTAATATCAAGATGTTTCACAATTCCTTCAGTAATCATTTCTTTGACATCGTCCACCATCTTTTTCTACTCAAAAATACAAAACAAATATATAAACAGAAAGGAAAAAAAATCTATATTATGATTTATGAACGTAATGTAATGCATATATTCTCTACTACGAACGATTATATTAGAACTAAATTTATTACAAAGTTTGGTAATTTTTTAGAATAGTTTTCTGTAACCTTCTATTACTTTTCATGAAACCGATTTTTAACAAGCTAAGTACCTAACCAAAAGTGAGTACCTGATATGTGGAATTTTTCGCATAGCTATCACCACCTTCTCCTCCCTTCATTGGAAATGCTGTTTCTGTCTTCTGTTCCATGATCCTTTAGTTTTCTGCAATGAGCACTAACTGTGAAAGGGATGATTTAAATTTGTGAACCTAATGAAGTAAAAAAGGTACCCTATGTGAATTTAGAGGTAAGAAAGATACAGGAAACATAATGTTATTGATTTGTATGTGTTTTATAAAGTCTGACCATTTTTTTTTAGCATATACTATATAGTATATTTCATCGTGAGGGGTATTTGATTATTAATTAATGGTGTGAGAAATACCTAAGTATTATATTGTAACTAGCTTATCTGTACTTTCATTTACAATGTTCCGTTAAATGTGGATCTTACAGTGAGTAGAAGATCCTCAATAAGGAAGTGTATGTATCTGCATATGCAGAAGTGTTATTGGTTAAAATATTTTGGAGAGTTGTAACAAAATATGAGAACGCGGGATCGAAATTTTCTGAACAAAATTTTATTATGAAAATATAATTTATTAGTGATTATTGTTGCGATCAGATAACATTATAGCAAGAACTTCTCAATGATAAAATAGTCAAGTCAATGATAAGGAGGTGTTTTTTTATAATCACACACTAATTCACATGATCCTTTTTTTTATTTATATGATCCAAGATTTGAGGATTTTTAATTTTATCCGTCATAAAGTTAGAAAGAGAGTGGCTGGTTGGAAGGCTAAAACTCTATCCCAAGTTAGTCCAATGACTATAATCAAATCAGTTGCTCAGGCTGTCCTTATAACTAAACTAGAAGTGCAATTTGAAAAACCAAAGGGATATATGCATCTTTTTCCTGGACAAGTATGTGTCATAGAATAGGAAATGGTTGTGCACGACGTTATGGACAGACCCTTGGCTATGCTGGCAAGGAAAACCCATAAGATTGCAGGAAATTATGGAAGCTGATGGTTATAATATTTAGGCGAATGTGGGGTGAGTTATTCATACCAGTTGAACAGAGGTGTTGTATGCATGCCTTCTATTATGTTCTTCACGACAATTAAGGTATTTTGTCCCATTGAACAATAATCCAAGTCTGCGATACAAATTGATGGACAGGAAGAACAAAGGTGCTTAATATCAAAATGTTTGGCGATCCCTTTGTTAATCATTTCTTTGGCACTATCCATCATTATAGAGGAAATTCGAAATCTAATCACCCATTTTGTCAAGAATTTTTTTTTTTTGTTTTGTTTTTTGATATTGGGTATTGATTTGAGTTTCACCTCAATAATATGTTTGAATTATCATTATTTCCAAAAGGATTGATCAATGGTCTGAGTGGTGAGTGGCGAAAGAGGTTTAATTGAGTGGTGAGTGGCGAAAGAGGTTTAATTGAGTGGTGTTCTTCATTGTTTGCCTATGTCTCTAATCTGAAACACTTTTTGATTGAAAGAGAAGACCAGTTCTTGAAGGTCAGAGACTCAGAGAGATAAGAGAAAAAAAACCTAACCAAAAACCTTTTTTTCTTTTAACTTAGTAATAATAAACTTTTGTACCCTTTATTATCCTAATTAGTTTTAAGTGATTTTTGTTTAAATCCCAACCACTGGATCTGGTGACTTGGACGGCTCAGATGGGGAGTGGCTAAAGAGGGGAGTGGATGGAACGACTCCCATCTATATATTATATAGTGCGTGGACACACAAACATGGGGAGATAAACATAACTAGATAAAGAGAATATGGGCTTAAGTTGTTGTTATGTTTTGAATTGGGCTTGAGATGAGCTTTGATTGAAACTTTATTGGAGACAGAATATGGGTTTAAGTTGTTATGTTAATCAACCTTTACAACAGAGCCATCAATTGTTCCTTTCACTCCACCGTCGGAGTTGAATCACTTCACTACTCCATCCTTACCCGATATGCCTTTTGCTCTGATCTTTTCATCTGCTATGGATCTCAAAAGCACCAGTAAATCAAGTTATGTCACTGTCAATTTCAACTTCAATTCTATTACCAAAATACTTATCAACCTTTACAACGGAGCAGTACCTTATCAATCAACACTCAACTTCTATTACCAAAATACTTTTCAATTTCTATTACTTATCAATTTCAATTTCTATTCAGTTTTCCTCTTTGCCAAATCCTTCTCTTCTATAAAACCTTTCATCTCCCATTCACATAATCACTCAACTTATCAATCAGCTCTCAATCAAATCCTCTCAATCAACTTTGCCTATATCAATTGATTGTGGGTTATTAATCAACTTTGGTATCTCTTGATCTTCTACACACTCCTGCACCTGTTGTTGATCTATCAATAGTGGGTTATTAATCAAATATCATCTTTTTCAGGTACTTTCTTTTCATTGGTTGATATTATTTACATGATTGATTGTATATTTTCCTTCATCACTATGGCCATCAATATATCCAGTGTTGTAATTGCTCCTATCTCTATGGCTGTCTACTCTCTATTTCTTGACTCCACGCCTATGATTCCAATTATCTCTATCTGCTCTGTTACCTGATAATTCCTATTGTTGTGTTCCAACAGAATTAATATTGATCATAGTGATCAACTACTGATCAGAGAAGTTCTTAAGTTTTAAATTATTGTTGTCTTTTCTTCATCACTAATGTTGTTTAAATTTATAATCGTTGCTTCCGATAAATTTGTTCAAATTTTTGTTGCTTTCGATTCGATATGTGATTCATTATCTGATCATAATTTTGTAATTTAGGTAGTGGGAGTAGTAGATATTATAATTTTGATATTGGGACGAAGTTGTTTTAGGAGTAGCTATATTATAATTTGGGTAGTAGCAGTGGCTAATGTCAGGTGAGGAAAATACAGATACTGACGAGAGAACAACCAAGCACTACATTTGAATTGTTGACGAAGTTAAAACTTAGCCATTTAGTCATTAAGTTTGAAGGTGCATTAAAGGATTTTATATATAGATGAATAATGGTCTTGAGTAGCATAACTGGCTAAGTCTTTTATTAATTTCAAACAGTATTTTATTTTGTTCAGTAGCAGGTTATGGACAATTCTAAAACAAATGTTCCTAAAAGAGTTTCTAAGAAACTTGCAATGTCTGAAGTTTCAAGAGAGTTGTCTTCAAATAAACGACAACGAGTTCTTAGAAGTGAAAATCATGAAGATGATCAACGTAAACGATGCGAAAGCAAATTGGACAAATTCAAAATAATGGAAACCAAAAAAAAAAATCGTGAAGGAGGTCAACGTAAAATAAGGGAAAGGGAACGCACTCAAAAGGAAATAGTAGAAAAAACAAATCGTGATGAAGGAAAACGTAAACGAAGGAAAATAGAAGAATCTATTCAAAATAAAAAAGAAATTAAAAATATGGAAAAGAAACAAATTGAAAAAAAGAAAAATCGTGAGAAATGACAACGTAATCAAAGGGAAAAAGAACAATCTCAAAGAAATACAAAGAATCATGATAAGAGGTGATTTTTTTATAATTTTTCATCTTTTCATTTGATATAATAACTTCTAATTTATTTTAACTTATATATATTTGTAATTGTTTGCAGATCAAGAAAACGTTCTCGAGGAACAAATAAACAACCAAAAAAAATTGAATTTGCTTACACAATGGATGATGGTATGCTTAAACTTTCTGTAGATAAAGGTGAAAAACCTATTGTGGAGGCTAGCATTATAACATACAAGTGGACTGCACATCCGTTGGATGTATTATATATACAGAAAAAAAATAGATTGGAGAGTTTTTTTTTTTATTCGTCAAATTATTTATACATAAACTAAAATTACCAAAATCGGACTTTTAGCAAAATGTTTATCCCTTAATTTTATTTTATTTTTGCAAGCAAAACTATAATAAAAAATACATATAAAAAAAACCTATAAAAATTAATAGTATGTTATATGTTTTTTTTGCTAAATAGTATGGTATATTTAAGCTAGGGATTGGTGCATTTTTTTTTTTTGTATTGAGTTAGATGCCTAGATGGCTAGATGTCACCTGAAACAATACATAGAGCTAGATTGTGGACTTTGTGGCTCAACTTTAGCCAACACATTAGATAGACATCTTTAAGAAAATATTAAATTATTTTAAATTACCAATATACCCATATAAAGGTGCAATCTATCAAGGTTATTTTTGTCTTAAAGTAGCAAAAAAACCAACTGTGAATGACACTAATTAACTGTTCCAAGTTGCCCAAACCTCGTTAATAAGTAGTAAGATATTTACTTGGTTCATCGTCAAATAGAGATTCTAGCCATGGAAATTTTATTATCAGACCATGGCCTAGGACTATCACGTAAGTCAATTTTTGAAATGAATTTTATTTTATTTTTCTGTTTACTGTTAACTATGGCCTTAAAGTAATTATATATTTTACAAAATAATGTTGAGTAACAATGACCACAAAAAATTAGTTAAAGTGCTAAAGAATTAATATACTGGTCTTACATTCTATAATCAATCAACACCTACCATAGGAAAACCGTATCTATTTTTACCTGTTCTTAGGAGAAGTACTAGATTGACAATAAGAAATTTTTGAGTATATATAGTCAATGCTTAAGCAAATTTAAGAAAGAAAGACTGAAAGAGAGATGGTTTTAATAGTGTAAATAACCTACAAACTTAGCTATTATATATCCCTTTCCTGGTGGTTGATTGCAGTTATGAATTTTGCGTCTATAAAGTACTTAGGATTATAAACTTGCAAACATAATTTTGAATCTCTTACAATACCTATGAATTTAAACTTGCAGACATAAGTTTGAATCTCTTACATAATAGTTCTCATCTAATCATTTTTGGAATTATTATTTTAGTCAATGATTTTTACTTTTTAAATTACAGTTCTAATGAGAATCCCATGACACTTCAACTAATGTTAGTCCTACCATTGATTCACATTCCGAAGATTTATATATGGATGATGAGATGGATATACCTTCAGAAAGAGTTGAACATATTCTTGCAGAGCGTCATTATCTTGGTAATATGGATGTGATATGCCACATTGTTAATCTTACCACTGGTTTGATGAAAAGTTGGTCAATTCAAAAGTCAATGATCCTTTGTTTGGTATGTGTTGCTTACAAGGGAAAATTAAGTTACCATTGCTGAAACCATTACCTAATTCATTAAAATCACTGTATGAAGGGTCTGATAAATAATCAAGATCTTTCAGAAAGAACATAAGGTCATATAATGCATCAAATGCATTTTCAAGTCTTGGAGTCTCAGTAGACGACGATCGTGTTATTCCTGGAAAAGGGCCTATTTCGTTCACCATACATGGTGAATTATACCACAAGGTTGGTTCTCTTCTGCCTGAACATGGTAAATCGCCATCTTATGCTCAACTTTACATATATGATCCTAAAGAAGCGATGGAATATCGAAAAAAACGGAACATACACCTACTTCCAGAAGTTTTAGAGATTATTCAGAATTTACTATTAAAATCAAATGAAATGTGCAAGTTATACAAACAAGCATATGAAATATTGAAAGATGCTAATAGAACAGAAGACAGTGAAATACATGTAAGGTTAGCATTCAAAGCTGGAACGGATTGTAGACGTTATAACCTTTCAACATCAGATGATATTGCTGTAATTATACCTGGTGATGGTTCTAAAGAAGCAGAAAAGAGAGATATTGTTTTACATCTAAAGAATCATCGGTTAGAAAGAATAAGCGAGTGTCATCCAATGTATTTACCTTCACATTACGTTCTACTCTTCCCAAGGGGAGAACTCGGCTGGTTAACTGAATTAAGGCATTGGGATGTTTTAAAAAATATATATATGCTAGATGCCCCAAAAAAATCGATTGACACAACTGGAATACTTCTGCTAAAGATTGTTTAAGAGAAGAAATGAATATTTTGCTATTTTGCATGTTGGCCCATTGTTTCAACAATTTGTGGTAGATGCATGGGCTGCATACGAGCAAAATAAATTGTACTACTTATGCATTAATTTTAATTTTGTTAAAGAATTTTTTTTAACTGATTTCCTCCCTTCTCTTTTGTCTATACTGTTCTTATGAGTGTTATTCTTCTATGGTAGTTACAATTGCTTGATAAATTAATAAGTTATCTTGATGATCACTTTGCAGTTTCATCTATAAAGCTTCAATTATCTTTTGTTCTTATACTTATATGGTCCGACACGGGTATTGCTACTCTCAAACATGTTCAATTATATGACTGCAAACAGAACCTACCATCATGGGAATAATAGATAGACTAATAGTAAATGGTTATTTTATTTTCAACCAACTAACAATATTATCTTCTTTATCTCAAAAAACAGATAATGGAAGGAGACAAAAGCAAACATGATAGCTCAACACAGATAGAACAAATAAACTTACCATACCTAACGAACGAATGGATATATCAACAATCCCAAGCATTAATTTGTGTCAGTTTTGTAGTATGGTGAGACATGTCACTCCTGTTTGCCGAAGTGTAGGCAAATTGGATGCATCGGATTAACAAGAGTCGACCAGAAATTCAAGTACAACAAAAAGGAAAATAGGTATGTAATATGCATTATAGAGACCTGCAGCTACAAAAGATATGTGGATGACGATGAAGCAAAAACAATGAAAAGGAGAAGAAGAAATCCATATAATGGTGAATTCTACGACTTAAAAAACTGCAAACATAACATTAGTTCAAAGGGGGGAGAAAATGTTTCAAGCATACATGAATATCCAAAATACATAATGTCAAATCAAAGAGGAAACATACATCAACACAGAGAAGATACAAGAATGGAAGACATTGATGAAGATCCAAACTACATCAACATAAACATAGACAACAACAAAACCATCGATCTAACATCTGGACACAAATCAGTAGAGTACATCTACAAATACATATATCAAAAAAATAGAAGCTTAGAATATACTTCTACAACGAAAAAAAAACAATACTGGTATGGAGCATATGGAAGTTCAAACAAAAACTGGAAACAAGGATACTTGAAGAAAAAATACATGACATGGAACAATGATAATTCTTATTGTAGAATTTATTTTAATATTTACTTTACTTAATGCCATAGTACAAGCTCAATAGAAGTAAATTTAGTCTTGATATGTTTTTTCATGTCAACTATTGTGATTGAAACCAAATGCAACCTTTATTCTTGTATATATATAATCTATGTGACTTACTATTATTTTAATATTTATTTTTAGGTCAGAGACTTGGTTTATCTTTCATAAGTGCATTTGTGTTTGTAATTTCTCAAAACCTCACCTTAAACCGCAGATAAATTCTTTCACAGATGGGCAACAAGATCCTTGCTCTAAAAATATCATACATTTCGCCAGTAGTACTTCACTCTACCGTGACACGTTTCTCACATTTTTTTTTTCTTTTCTCAAAAGGGCAATTAAATTTTATTAAAGAGAAAAAAGATTACACGTTTCTCACACACCCACATGTGTACTTGTAGTTATTACTGGACACAAGAGAAAATTGTCTAAAAGAAAGCTAATTTAGCGATCAATGATATGTTGGTTTTAATTTTGTGCTTTACATCCATGGATATATCTATAGATCCGAACTATTTTTACAACAAGAACAAGTGTTTGATACCGACATTCGGTTGTTTGGCATCATTTTGTGACTAGGTTAGGAGTGTTCGAGGTTATCTCGCCTTGACAACATTGTTAGGAAGTTCCATTTGTCTTCATTCTCATCCTTCTAAGATATGTCAGTTTGGAGTTTGTTCAGGAACGTACCACGTTAAGAGATATGTACTTAGTCATGGTCAGATCTTTTCTTTTGTTCAGGAACGTACGTGATGCATATGCATAAAGATAGCATGTGCAAGGCACATGCCTCATAGTTCCTACAGATTCCAATATGGATTAGAACATCCCTAGTAGTAGTTTATATTTACTTAGCTTTCTAGTGTAGTTAGGATTAAGTTTAGGTTATTATAAATAGGGGATTACAAACCCTATTAAGTAGGTTAGATTGAAGATTTGTTTATGTCTTGAGACATTAAATTCGTTTTTGTGAAGAACCATAGTTTTTGGGTGTTCAAACTATTTATTTAATTGGTGTTCTTATTATTGTTTGCTTCCGCCGATAGTATTACATCAAAATTGGTATCAAGAGCTTGTTTTTTTTCTGGGTTTAGAAGATAAAAACCTGATTTTTTTTTAAGAGCTGCGTTCATGTTGGTGATTTGAAGATGGGTTATCGTAGAAGAGGTCAAAGAGAGTTTTCGCCGCCGTCGGATCTTTGGAGTTTACAAGAATCGAAGCGTTATACCGATTCCGAATATAAAGCTCCCAACTTTGATCCTAGCCGCCGCTTTTCTCTTTCCAGAAGGTATGAACCTCCCTCTTCTTCTCGTTTCCCTTCTCCCCCACGCAGGCGACGTCATAGTTATTATGACGATGGATATTATTCCCACCACCAGCAGGACACACACCCTCCTCGATGTGGTTTTCAACAGCAATATGTTGCTTATATTATGGTGCTAAATATTCCCATGGAAACCGTGCAAAGACTTATGATCACGATGGTCTTCGTAGTCGCAATTCTAAGGTTACTCCGTATGAAGAATACCCACACTATATTGAATCTGAAATCGATTCTAAGAGCGATGAGTCCATGATTGATTATGAAGAAGATGAGTTTTTTGATGGGGAAAGTTATTATGAAGATAATTATTCTTTGTGTGTTGAATATTCTGATGATGAAACTAGTGCAGAATTTGAGTTTGGTGATGCCCCCGCTAACAAGAGTTTGGTTGCAGCCCTTGCACCGTCAAACCTCTACACATCCACCCCAGTTGTTCACCCATCACAAGTTTCTAATAGCGACAACCAGCAGATTTTACTGCTGCAGCAGCCTCATTATCCGGATGATGCCTCCATGACGTCACCAAACATATAAAAAGGTTTGAAGGAACTTTTAAATTGCTTTTCTAAATTAAAAAGTCAATTTGCGTCTTTTAAGAAAGAATTTGTTGAAGAAGAGAAACGACTTGACAAAGAAACGGAGATTAATTTCTTACTCAACATGTTTGAAGAAGAAAAATACGTCACTCGTACTCGAATTGGTGGTTTACAAAGTTACAATCTTGTTGATTTTTTTTCCGTTTTTGGTGATGATAGTGATGATACATCTAGTTTTGTGTTTCTTGAGTTAGAAGTTGCATGTGTGGATCAAGTAGAAGATTTGATTGAAAAATCTGCAAGGGAGATAATAAGAAGTTCTATTTGTTGCCCAAACAAGGAAACCTGGTTGTTGTCCATGACAATGGTAAAGAGGATGAACGTTCTTGGAATTTCACTCATCACTCCCATGAATCGATGAATTCCATTGATTCCGACCGACAAATTGATGATTTTTATCATCCCCACAAATTCCGTCCCATATAAGTAATTGGTAATTTGTTTGGTGGTTATGTTGATCCTTTTCTATTCCAAGATGAGAATGGATTTTCTCCATGGAGGGACAAACACCTTCAATTCTTATTTCTTGACATGCGACTATATTGTTCCAATCAATTGGGTTGTCCTAATGATGCACCTATGACATTAATGTCCATCATTCTTTCTGCAAGCAACTATCTGGGGAAGATTCATGGCCGGATTTTCTGCACCAACGTAAGGTTGAGGTTGATGTACAAGTGTTGTTTTGAACTTTGGAGGATGTTAGTACACAAACTCGAGGACGAGTTTTTTTCAAGTTTGGGGGATTTGATGCATATGCATAAAGATAGCATGTGCAAGGCACATGCCTTATAGTTCCTGCAGATTCCTATATGGATTAGAACATCCCTAGTAGTAGTTTCTATTTACTTAGCTTTCTAGTGTAGTTAGAATTAGGTTTAGGTTATTATAAATAGGGAAATACAAACCCTATTAAGTAGGTTAGATTGAAGATTTGTTTGTTTTGAGACATTAAATTCGTTTTGTGAAGAACCCTAGTTTTTGGGTGTTCAAACCATTTATTTAATTAGTGTTCTTATTATTGTTTGCTTCCGCCGATAGTATTACATCAGTACGTACCATGTTAGGACGTACGTACGCTGTAGTGTCCATGTTACCTCTCTCGTTCATGGACGTACGTACCACATTAGGCCGTACGTACGTCATCATGCCTTTTTGTTATTCGGCCCATGTTTCTTTCCTTCTTAACCCTAGGTTATAAATAGGTCGTTGGTGTTATAGGAAGAGTAAGAGTTCCAACCTAGCCTCTATAGAACCCTAGCTTGTTTGTTGGCTGTTCCACAAAGATCATCTTCTTTCTCAGTTGATCTTTGTGTAATTCTATCTTCTATCCTTCCCCAATTCATCTTTCCATTATTATTTATAGTGATTTAACTTCGTATGTTCTTTACTTATTTATTGTTTTATTATTGTTTGTTTTAGTATCATATTGCACATATTGGGTTTTCAGTGCTCGAACGCGCAAAGGATTCCATATCTTCAACAAATTGCATTAAGAAAGATTAGAACTGATTTCTTTTAAAGTTTGATTTGTATGCCTTCTATCAAGTCTCCTGACAATTTTCTTTTGCATATAATATATAATATTTTTTGACGTAAGCAATCTATTATACTATATTAAAGCAGAAAATACCCCTAAGAAAATATCTCTTCAATTAGGCTATCAATTAGATTGAAATTGATAGCCTAATTGAAGAGAATTTTGATTAAGTTTGGATATATTTGTAATTACGCAAAAGTGGACCACCATCACAGATATAATTAAGCCCAGTTAGACCATTGGAATAATCAAGCCCAATAAAAAAAATTAAAAGAATACCCAATCCCAAGTATAATCAAGTCCAGCCCATTGGAATAATTTCTTCTTGCAATACAAAATACAACATTAGATCAACTCATCACACTACAAAAATTTAGAGACGAGGTTCAAACCAAAATCAATTTTGAGAAAAAAAAATAATAATTGACTTTCATTATAAAAAAATATAAAATATATTTATATATCAAAAAAATATTAATTTATATATTAGTTGGGCCTTCAATGATTTTTCTAAAATGTATTAATTATCTAATAAATTTAGCGAAATATTAATTTATAAACATATGCCCAAGTTGGGACCAGCCAAAAATATTATTTAAAGGAGATAATTAATTTATCGGGTATTATCTTATCGAGGTTTTATTATATCTTTTCAATTATGCTGAAATTGATAAATTAATTGAAGAGAAATTCATTCAATTTTGGGTATTTTTGTAACTACACAAAATAAATAAATATGGGTCAATATGTAATTTCACATATTAAATACAACAATCTTCATAAGTAACCCTAACTCGAATTCCTTATAAGTAGTAAACCACATTAGCACCACTAAATCTAATACCAGTAATTGACTACCATTGATAAAATGCCCTAACTCGAATTTCTTTCAATTCAACAATTTTAACTTCAATAAGTTTACCAGTAATCTTTTTTTAATAAGTAGCTAAATATATATCCGATGGAAGTAGTGATTTACATTGAAATCACCAGATAATTATTAGGTTTGTACAACTTTTCCATCTATTATACTCTATTAAAGCTGAAAATACCCTTAAAAAAATATCTCTTCAATTAGATTGAAATTAATAGCCTAATTGAAGAAAATTTTGATTGAGTTTGGGTATATTTGTAATTACGCAAAAGTGGACCACCATCACAGATATAATCAAGCACAATAAAAAAAATTAAAAGTATACCCAATCCCAAGTATAATCAAGCCCAACCCGTACACAGTTGGACCAAATCACAAGCATAATTAAACCCAGTAAAAAAAATTAAAAGTATACTCAATCCCAAGTATAATCAAGTCCAGCCCGTACAAAAAATACAGTAAAACCTCGATAAATTAATAGCCTTGGAACTAGAGAAAATTATTAATTAAATGAGATATCAATTCATCTATTAATTAATAAATTATTAATTTACATAATTAACAGTATATCTTTTTTTTTTTAAAGGGGGGAGGGCTAACATGATGAAACTGGACAATCGTTTTATTCTAAAACCCGTTCCACGAAAAGAAGCACTAAAATCGATAATGATATTGGAATAGTTTCTTCATGCAATACAAACTACAACACCAGATTAACTTATCACACTACAAAAATTCAGAGACGAGGATCAAACCAAAATCAATTTTGAAAAAAAACAAGCAACAATTGACTTTTATTATAAAAAAAAATATAAAATATATTTATATATTGAAAAAATATTAATTTATATATTAGTTGGGCATTCAAGGATTTTTCTAAAATGTATTATCTAATAAATTTAGCGAAATATTAATTTATTAACATATGTCCAAGTTGGGACCAGCCAAAAATATTATTTAAAGGAGATAATTAATTTATCGGGTATTATCTTATCGAGGTTTTACTGTATCTCTTCAATTAGGCTGAAATTGATAACTTAATCGAAGAGAAATTCAAAACTCACCAAGATTTACATTGAAATCACCAAATGATTTATTACGTTTATACAACTTCTCCATCTTCCTCTTCACTCAAAGTCTATGTCTGCTTATATGCTTATATTTGATCCATGTATATTTGATGTTTGCTGAAGATCTCTCGACGACACAGAAATCAAAACTCACCAGTATTCTAAGTCAAATGTGCAGCTATGCAAGTTTATTAATAAGATCATTAATAATATTAATATGATATTATTGTGGACACATGTCAAACATGTTTGTGATGGTCATTTTCAAGTACATTCTCAATTTGACAAAAAGTATATTTTGCAGGAATATGGAGAACCAGTAATCTATTTCTTTTCCTTGCACTTAGTAGGCATTGACAAAAAGTAAATAAAAATAGAAAATAAACTCCAATAAAAATGATGATATAATCTTCAATACATTTCAATGGTGGGGATACGAAAAGGGACCCAAGTAGCAGTAAGACTTATTTACTGCAATTTCATGAAATTTGAGTTTCCCTTAATTTGTGATCTAATGTACGTAAATGTGTTGCAGATGGGACTATATCAAAAAATATCGTAAGATTCACACAAACATGGATTGTATGGTTGCCTTCCGAAAATGCTTAACTACATGGGCCTAACGGGATCTCTCCGTCACATTACAAGTAAGTCATCTTTATCATCATAATAGTTTGTTAAATATTTCGAATTTTCATGATGTTAACTGTTACAAGCTAACTAAGAGACGCTCGACTGCTAATGGACTACTGTGAAAAAATTGTTTCCCAAAGTGATGAAGCCTCAACAACCGAACCAGACTAAATTCTAATTGAGACTTTGAGACTTGAGAGTACTGCAAAATCCCATTCGCCTAGATATCTTCAAATGTTTTGGGTTTAATTTCCATGTATATATAATAATCATTTAATTTCAATACTAAAAGATTTATAATAATTCTAATTGAAATCATACCAGATCATAGACTTTTGAAACGGGCTAAACAAAATATTACAAGTTACATAAAACCCCCCAAAAAAACTCTAAAACAATCAGATATGCCCGTGCATTGCACGGGCCTAAGGACTAGTATTAGATTATTAATGATGTGAGGAATGCTTAAGTATTATATTGTAACTAGCTAATCTGTACTTTCATTTACAATGTTCTCTAATATATATATATGTGGATTTTATAGCAAGTAGAACATTTTGATTATTTTAATTTGTAAGTGTCATTCATGATCCTTTAATATGTTGATCATATATTGAACAAAATCTTTTTTGGAATATACAATTTTCTGCACAATAACATTGTTATTTGAAGTCGTAAATGACAAGGAAATTTTACTTTTTTTTTTATATATATAAAATCACACACTAATTCACATGATTATTTTTTTATATATATACAACCTGTATGACACCACTATATATACTTTTAATATTTATTTTCTACGAGGACTCAGTCTGTCTTTCACAAGTGCATTTGTGTTTATAAATTCACAAAAACTCACCGTAAACTTCAGATAAACTCTTTCATAGATTGGCAACAAGATCCTTGACCTGAAGATGGCACACGTTTCAAACTTCAGATAAACTCTTTCATAGATTGGCAACAAGATCCTTGACCTGAAGATGGCACACGTTTCGCCAGTAGTACTTCCGATGAAAGGAGAAGACACTGCTTATAGCTATGCCAAAAATAACACTAATCAGGTATTAAATCTTTAGATATGTTTATACCAAAAAAATACAATAAAAATTCATTAGTAGTTTAGTTATGCCAAAAAAAATACAAAATTTCTTTAGCTATGTATTATCGTCAGGTCAGTTTTACGCAAGGAGTTGATTGTACTTTTTGTATTTGTAGGTAACTGATTTCAATGATATTAAGAAACAAATAGATGTTGTTAGAGAATTCATACAGTCTATTGATGATGGAGACCTAAGTATATCAACCTATGACACTGCATGGGTTGCACTAGTCAAGGATATCCATGGAAGTGATGCTCCACTATTTCCATCTACTCTAGATTGGATCATTAACAACCAACTCCCTGATGGTTCATGGGGTGATCGACATTTCTTCTCGCCTTGGGATAGATTAAATGGCACTTTGGCTTGCATTGTTGCGTTAAAAACATGGAACCTCTGCCCAAAGGGTTGTGAGAAAGGTAATATATATATTTCAAGTGATAGCGAGATACTGTCTATAAGTTATTTAATTATTTGTGTTTTCTTTACTAGGGATATCATTCCTCCGTGACAATTTGCATAAAATTAAAGAAGAAGATCCCGAACATCTGATTGTCTTTGCATTTACATTTCCATTACTCCTTGAACTGGCTCAGAAACTAGAATTACATGTGTTTGACGATTCTAGTCTTTTACAAAATTTATGTGGTAAAAGAGATCTTCATCTGAAGAGGTTAGTGCTTCTTTAGATATTTGACAATACAGCAATGATCGAAGTTTGTGAAGACTAGTTTTACTTTGACAATTAATCATATTCCTACTATTTGTATGTTTTGTGCGTGATAGGATGCCAAAGGAAATACTGCAGACTGTACCTACACGTCTGTTATATAATTTGGAAGGAATACCTGATCTGGATTGGGAGAAGCTTCTGAAACTGCAACATCCAAATGGTTCATTCTTATGTTCACCATCCTCGACCGCGTACGCCCTTATGCAAACAAAAGATGAAATGTGTTTCAAGTATCTCAAGGAAATCGTTCAGAAATTCAATGGAGGAGGTAGGTTAAATGTTAGTTGTTTCAGTATATATATGGTTCTCTGTACTTTATCTGGTGAGGATACTAAAGGATAAATTGCTTTGTGTAGTTCCACATTCCTACCCCATGGACTTGTTCGAGCGTCTCTGGGTTGTTGACCGTTTTGAGCGTCTAGGTTTCTCGCGATATTTTAAGTCAGAAATTAAAGAGATCCTTGACTATGTTTATCGGTATGGCTTGTTGCATTCTGAACTCACTTTTTGTAATCCTTTAAGCTATGGTTTTCCTAACATTGTCAGACATTTGTCAGATTCTGGACTCCGATCGGTATCAGTTGGTCTAGAAATACAGTCGAAATGGATATTGATGATACATCCATGGGTTTTAGAATGTTACGTAGACATGGTTACAATGTTGATGCCAGTAAGACATCCCTCTTGAGAAATATCCCAAAATAAAACTATATTTCATTTTCCTATGATGATTAACATTATATTTGTACGCTACAGATGCATTTCGGCGTTTTGAAAAAGGTGGCCAATTCTTTTGTTTTGTCGGTCAAACGAATCAAGGCATTACAGAGATGTTAAGCTTGTACAGAGCCTCTCAAGTCTTATTTCCTAAAGAACAAATTCTTGAAGAAGCAAAGAATTTTTCTTCAAATTTTCTTAAAGAGAAACAGGCCCTTGGACAGGTTGCAGCTGACAGATGGCTAATCACGAAAGACTTAGAGGGAGAGGTAATTAGGAAATATTACCTCTACAATATGAGAATATTGGTAATTATACAATTATTTTACTAAACTAACTGAACAAATTGATCTCATAACTAAATAGGTAAAATACTATTTGGATGTTCCATGGTATGCAAGCCTAAATCGCATAGAGACAAGGTACTACATTGACCAGTATGGTGGTGATGGTGATCTATGGCTCGCGAAAGTCCTATATAGGTAATTGATATATAAATCGATAGTTGTTTAAATACACGTACTATGTGGAGGGAAATATATTGCATCCTAATGCAAATCACTCTCGAGTCACATCATTGTTTTTCGTTGTCCCTAGCTATAATTCTTGAAGGCTTGGCTGAAAGTTTTCTTCTGATAAAATGTTTAATATATCGCCTTCCTTGAAATGAATGACAGAGCCATTAGCAAATTATCTATGGTTGTGTTTGAACGATTCTACTAATTAATTCATCTTAATCGTGTTGTTGAAGGATGTACAAAGTGAGCAACAATCTCTACCTTGAGCTTGCAAAATCCGATTATAATTACTGCCAAAGCTTCCATCAATTGGAGTGGACTGGTGTGCAAAAGTGAGTTACGGGACTTACTATCGCTTTTCAGAATCTCTATATGTTAGCTTATAATAACTTAATCACCATCACCCTTCATGCAGGTGGTATGAAGAGCAAAACCTGGGAGACTTTGGCCTCTCTGAAGATGACTTGCTCAAATCGTACTTCATAGCAATGTCAAGTATTTTTGAGCCAGAGCAAGCCAGTGAGAGACTTGCCTGGGCCCAAACATCTGCCTTGATTCAACTTGTCTCCCTCTACTTTAAGGCAATTTCCATTGATGAAAAGAAAGCTTTCGGCCAAGCCTTTAAGAATTATAGTGAAAGCGAGTACACTATTGATTGATTTAGCTATTCTTTACGTTATCTAATAGTCTGCAGAGTGGCCTAAATACTAATTGTCGATTGTTGCAAACGCAGGGGAAATGGTTCCAATAGAACTGGAAATGGACTTATTGAGATCATACATAAAACCTTGAGTGATATCTCATTAAAGGTTCAAGTGGTGCATGGAATGGATGTATACGACAATCTCAAACAAGCTGTAAGTGTATATTATGGTAGATAAACATATCGTAAGATCTTTTCAGCTGGTACTAATACTTAACATTTTGATGTTTTCATTGTACAGTGGAATGCATGGTTACTGAAATTGAAAATGGAAGGAGATGATTACCTCGTCCCTGATGATGAAGCAGAGCTTTTAGTGTATACCATAAACCTATCTGCTGGCCGTATCATACCTCAATCTGAATATGTGAATGTCATCAATGTCACCAATGAAATCTGCAATTACCTTCGTGAAGCAGAAAACATCAAGGTAAGCAAAAAAAATCAGTTTATCCACAAATATCAGTTAATAAAACAGGATTATAACAGAAAGCTCTTTTTATCTATCATTAGGTTGGAAGGAAGATGAACTCTACAGAGGGAATGGTCAACAATCTACCTAAAGAATCAATAGAATTAAAGATGCAAGAACTTGTGCAGCATGTGGTTAAGCATAACAGCGGAGTTGACCACGAGATCAAACAATCTTTTTTCTCTGTTGCAAAAGGGTACTACTACACCGCCTACTGCGAGCGTACCACAATAGAGCACCATATCCAGAAAGTACTATTTCAACGAGTCATTTGAATTTCTTTGTAACAAATACATGCAGTATAGTGATCATTAGGTGTGATTATTAGTTAAGTACACTACTTCATTTCAAGCGACAAGTTGAAACTTTTATCTATGGAACTATTTCTCATTATCTATTTCATCAATAAATACTAATTTCCCGAATGATTTTGCTTCAGATTTTTATTTTTGAATTATATAGAACATTACTCAGAAATTTTTCAGAAACTTGGTCAAGTATGCGCAGGTGACCCTTTTATCACTAACCATGTAGTAGTTTTTACTGAAAGAAAAAATCCATCTGTGAAGGGAAAACTTGTGAAAGGACAGACTTTCACAACCCTCGACAGAGAGATCTCCATTTTGTGTGCAGTGTTCTATTTTGGCACACACACACACTCTACGATGACTGTAAACCTTGAGGGTACAAATAAAACAACGAGGAAGCTGAGGCTCTAACGGAACAAACCAGAAGGTTATTCCATTCACATGACCAAAACTACTACTGCTGTAGGAAAAGCCTGAAGGCCACATTTCATGAAATATTTTGTGCTTTCTCTGAACATATGCAAAGAAAATACCTTTGTATAATAGTTTGTTCCATCGATGTAATTGTTTGACTGTTCTGGTTTACCGCTTGGTAGCAAATAATCGTTCCTAACAACACTACGTACACACTGGAACTAGAAACCATACAGCAGACAAACACAATGTTACTACAAATAATCGTTCCTAACAACACTACGTACACACTGGAACTAGAAACCATACAGCAGACAAACACAATGTTACTACAAACTGTCTAACTAGATTCAGCAATGGTGGAAAAAAACCATTTAGGTTTGACACAGAAGTGGTTGATACTACCCATGTAGCATTTCTTGGACAAAAAACATGGTTTCTTTTACTAACAAAGTATCCAACAACTCCACATGAAAAAGAGATATTTTGAGCAACACCAGTTCTCTTAGACATTAAATCAAACAATTTCAATAGAATATAGTTGTTCCAATAACATCTCAGATTTGCGTAATTGGAACACAACACAATAATTGAACTAACAAGTAACAAAGAAAAGACTATAAATATTGTTCTAAAATAATAAACATAAATATATATAACAACATACCTTTCACAATGTTGGATTCTCTGCCAATGCCAACCCCGCTTGCCAATCAACATACCTCCAACAATATGTCGGATTCTCTACCAATAGTAACGTGATGACTGTTGGTTCAAACAAATATGTATTTAGAAGAATCAGGTTTGCTATTCAGAAGGGACTTGCAACACAGTTTGTAACGCGCTTGTCAACTACATTTGTGTATTTCCTTGAGGTTATCAATAAAGTTTTAATGTTTAAAAATATTTCTCTAAAATATTCCTTGAGAGTTAAAATTTACATTTTAAAACCCGGTAAATGGATTTTCCAATCCTTGCATTTTTATTTTCCAAAAAAATCATTCGAAATAATTTAACAAAAACGACAGGTAAACACACTACAAACCCTAAAAAGATGCATTTCGAAAAATGCTCAATATTTTCATTTGGCCAAAGGGGTTAGTACACGGAAAAATATAAAATTTTGGAATTTTTTATTTAACCCACAAAAATATCCGATACACAATTTACGAATTATATTAACAATAAGAAGTGGTTATATGAGTTTTGAATAAAAAAATTCACCTAAGAAGATGCATTTCGAAAAATGCTCTATATTGGCATTCGGCCAAAGGGTTAGTACACCGAAAAATATAAAATTTTGGAATTTTTTTTACGCCACAAATATATCCGATGCATAATTTACGAAATATATTAACAATAAGAAGTGGTTATATGAGTTTTGAACAAAAAACAATCACCTAAAAAGATGCATTTCGGAAAATGCTCAATATTGGCATTTGGCCAAACAGGTTAGTACACGGAAAAATATAAAATTTTAAAATTTTTTATTTACACTACAAATATATCCGATACACAATTAACAAAATATAATAAAAATAAGAAGTGGTTATACGAGTTTTGAACAAAACAATGCACCTAAAAAGATGCATTTTCGGAAAATGCTCAATATTGGCATCCGGCCAATGAGGTTAATACATGGAAAAATATAAAATTTTGGACTTTTTTATTTACACTACAAATATATCCGATACACAATTAATGAAATATATTAACAATAAAACGTGGTTATATGAGTTTTGAACAAAAAAATGCACCTAAAAAGATGCATTTCGAAAAATGCTCAATATTGGCATCCGGCCAAAGAGGTTAGTACACGGAAAAATATAAAATTTTGGAATTTTTTTATTTAGACTACAAATATATCCGATACACAATTAACGAACTATAATAACAATAAGATGTGGTTATATAAGTTTAGAACAAAAAAATGCACTTAAAAAGATGCATTTCCGAAAATGCTCAATATTGGCATTTGGCCAAAGGGGTTAGTACACAAAAAAATATAAAATTTACGAATTTTACACTACAAATATATCCGATACACAATTAACGAAATATAGTAACAATAAGAAGTGGTTATATGAGTTTTCAACAAACAAAATCACCTAAAAAGATGCATATCGAAAAATTCTCTATATTGGCATTCGGCCAAAGGGGTTAGTATACGGAAAAATATTAAATCTTGAAATTTTTTATTTACACTACAAATATATCCGATACACAATTAACGAAATATATTAACAATTCGAAGTGGTTATATGAGTTTTGAACAAAAAAATACACCTAAAAAGATGCATTTAGGAAAATGCCCAATATTGGCATTTTGTCAAAGGGGTCAATACAGGGAAAAATAAAAAATTTTGAAATTTTTTATTTACACCACAAATATATCTGATAGACAATTTACGAAATATATTAACAATAAGAAGTGGTTATATAAGTTTTGAACAAAATCAATGCTCCTAAAAAGATGCATTTCAGAAAATGCTCAATATTGGCATTCGACCAAAGGGGTTAGTACACGGAAAAATATAAAATTTTGAAATTTTTTATTTACACCCCCAATATATTCGAAACACAATTTACGAAATATATTAACAATAAAAAGTGGTTATATGAGTTTTAAACCAAAAAAAAATGCACTTAAAAGACATTTCGGAAATTGATCAATATTGGTATTTGGCCAAAAGGGTTAGTACACGAAAAAATATAAAATTATGGAATTTTTTATTTACACCACAAATATATCTGATACACCATTAAGGAAATATATTAACAATAAGAAGTAGTTATGAGTTTCGAACAAAAGAAATGCACCTAAAAAGATGCATGTCAGTAAATACCTAGTATTGGCATTTGGCCAATGGGGTTAGTACACGGAAAAATATATAATTTTGGAATTTTTTATTTATGCCACAAATATATTCGATACTCAATTTATAAATTATATTAACGTAAGAAGTGGTTATATGAGTTTTGAACAAAAAATACACTTAAAAGGATACATTTTGAAAAATGCTCAATATTGGCATTCGGCCAAAGAGGTTAGTACACGGAAAAATATAAAATTTGGAAATTTTTTGTTTACACCACAAATATATCTGATACACAATTAACGAAATATATTAACAATAAGAATGGTTATATGAGTTTTGAACAAAAAAATGCACCTAAAAAGATGCATTTAGGAAAATGCCCAATATTGGCATTTGGCCAAAGGGGTTAGTACACGGAAAAATATAAAATTTTGTAATTTTTTATTTATAGAACAAATATATTTGATACACAATTAACGAAATATATTAACAATAAGAAGTGGTTTTATGAGTTTTGAACAAAAAAAATGCACCTAAAAAGATGCATTTCAGAAAATACCCAATATTGGCATTTGGCCAATGGGGTTAGTAAACGGAAAAATATAAAATTTTGGAATTTATTATTTATGCCACAATTATATCCGATACTCAATTTACGAATTATATTAACGTAAGAAGTGGTTATATGAGTTTTGAACAAAAAATTCCCTTAAAAAGATACATTTTGAAAAATGCTCAATATTGGCATTCGGCCAAAGGTGTTAGTACACGGAAAAATATAAGATTTTAGAATTATTTATTTACAGTAGAAATATATCCGATACATAATTTACGAAATATATTAACAATAAGAAATGGTTATATGAGTTTTGAAAAAAAGAAATCACCTAAAAATATGCATTTATAAAAACGCTCAATATTAGCATTCGACCAAAGAGGTTAGTACACAGAAAAATATTAAATTTAGGAATTTTTTATTTACACGACAAATAGATCCGATACACAATTAACAAAATATATTAACAATAAGAAGTGGTTATATGAGTTTTGAACAAAACATTCACTTAAAAAGATGCATTTTGAAAAATGCTCAATATTGGCATTCGGCCAAGGGGGTTTGTACACGAAAAAATAAAAGATTTTATAATTTTTTATTTACACTACAAATATATCCGATACACAATTTATGAAATATATTAACAATAAAAAGTGGTTATATGAGTTTTGAAAAAACGAAATCACCTAAAAAGTTGCATTTCGAAAAATGCTCAATATTGGCATTCGACTAAAATGGTTAGTACACGAAAAAATATAAAATTTTGAAATTTTTTTTTTACACTGTAAATATATCCGATACACAATTAACGAGATATATTGACAATAAGAAGTGGTTATATGAGTTTTGAACAAAGAAATGCACCCAAAAAATGCATTTAGGAAAATGCCCAATATTGGCATTTGGCCAAAGGGTAACTACATGGAAAAATATTAAATTTTTTAATTTTTCATTTACATTACAAATATATCCGATACACAATTAACGAAATATTTTAACAATAAGAAGTGGTTACAGAGTTTTGAACAAAAAATTGACCTAAAATGATGCATTTAGTAAAATGCTCAATATTGGCATTTGGCCAAAGCGGTTAGTGCACGAAAAAATCTAAAATTTTGGAATTTTACACTACAAATATATCCGATACACAATTAACGAAATATAGTAACAATAAGAAGTGGTTATATGAGTTTTCAACAAACAAAATCACCTAAAAAGATGCATTTCGAAAAATTCTCTATATTGGCATTCGGCCAAAGGGGTTAGTATACGGAAAAATATTAAATTTTGAATTTTTTTATTTACACCACAAATATATCCGATACACAATTAACGAAATATATTAACAATTCGAAGTGGTTATATGAGTTTTGAACAAAAAAATACACCTAAAAAGATGCATTTAGGAAAATCTCCAATATTGGCATTTGGTCAAAGGGGTTAGTACACGGAAAAATATAAAATTTTGGAATTTTTTCTTTACACCACAAATATATCTGATACACAAATAACGAAAAAAATTAACAATAAGAAGTGGTTATATGAGATTTAAACAAAATAAATGCACTCAAAAAGATACATTTCGGAAAATGCACAATATAGGCATTTGTACAAAGGGGTCAGTACAGGGAAAAATAAAAAATTTTGAAATTTTTTATTTACACCACAAATATATCTGATAGACAATTTACGAAATATATTAACAATAAGAAGTGGTTATATAAGTTTTGAACAAAATCAATGCTCCTAAAAAGATGCATTTCAGAAAATGCTCAATATTGGCATTCGTCCAAAGGGGTTAGTACACGGAAAAATATAAAATCTTAAAATTTTTTATTTACACCCCCAATATATTCGAAACACAATTTACGAAATATATTAACAATAAAAAGTGGTTATATGAGTTTTGAATAAAAAATTCACCTAAAAATATGCATTTCGAAAAATGCTCTATATTGGCATTCGGCCAAAGGGGATAACGTACACGGAAAAATATAAAATTTTGGAATTTTTTATTTAGACTACAAATTTATCCGATACACAATTAATGAAATATATTAACAATAAGAAGTGGTTATATGAGTTTTAAACAAAAAAAAATGCACTTAGAAGACATTTCGGAAATTGATCAATATTGGTATTAGGCCAAAAGGGTTAGTACACGAAAAAATATAAAATTTTGGAATTTTTTATTTACACCACAAATATATCTGATACATCATTAAGGAAATATATTAACAATAAGAAGTGGTTATATGAGTTTTGAACAAAAAAATGCACCTAAAAAGATGCATGTTAGTAAATACCTAATATTGGCATTTGGCCAATGGAGTTAGTACACGGAAAAATATAAAATTTTCGAATTTTTTATTTATGCCACAAATATATCCGATACTCAATTTACGAATTATATTAACGTAATAAGTGGTTATATGAGTTTTGAACAAAAAATACACTTAAAAAGATACATTTTGAAAAATGCTCAATATTGGCATTCGGCCAAAGAGGTTAGTACACGGAAAAATATAAAATTTTGAAATTTTTTGTTTGCACCACAAATATATTTGATACACAATTAACGAAATATATTAACAATAAGAATGGTTATATGAGTTTTGAACAAAAAAATGCACCTAAAAAGATGCATTCAGTAAAATGCCCAATATTGGTATTTGGCCAAAGGGGTTAGTACACGGAAAAATATAAAATTTTGTAATTTTTTATTTAAACAACAAATATATCTGATACACAATTAACGAAATATATTAACAATAAGAAGTGGTTATATGAGTTTTGAACAAAAGAAATGCACCTAAAAAGATGCATTTCAGAAAATACCCAATATTGGCATTTGGCCAATGGAGTTAGTACACGGAAAAATATAAAATTTTGGTATTTTTTATTTATGCCACAAATATATCCGATACTCAATTTAGGAATTATATTAACGTAAGAAGTGGTTATATGAGTTTTGACAAAAAATTCACTTAAAAAGATACATTTTGAAAAATGCTCAATATTGGCATTCGGCTAAAGGTGTTAGTACACGGAAAAATATAAGATTTTAGAATTATTTAGTTACACTAGAAATATATCCGATACATAATTTACGAAATATATTAACAATAAGAAATGGTTATATGAGTTTTGAAAAAAAGAAATCACCTAAAAATATGCATTTATAAAAATGCTCAATATTAGCATTCGACCAAAGAGGTTAGTACACGGAAAAATATTAAATTTTGTAATTTTTTATTTACACTACAAATATATCCAATACATATTAAACGAAATATATGAACAATAAGAAGTGGTTATATGAGTTTTGAACAAAGAAATGCACCTAAAAAGATGCATTTAGGAAAATGCCCAATATTGGCATTTGGCCAAAGAGTAAGTACACGGAAAAATATAAAATTTTGTAATTTTTTATTTACTCTACAAATATATCCAATACACAATTAATGAAATATATTAACAATAAGAAGTGGCTATAGAGTTTTGAACAAAAAAATTGACTTAAAATGATGCATTTAGTAAAATGCTCAGTATTGGCGTTTGGCCAAAGGGGTTAGTGCACGAAAAAATATAAAATTTTGGAATTTTACACTACAAATATATCCGATACACAATTAACGAAATATATTAACAATAAGAAATGGTTATATGAGTTTTGAACAAACAAAATCACCTAAAAAGATGCATTTCGAAAAATTCTCTATATTGGCATTCGGCCAAAGGGGTTTTAAAATTTTGAAATTTTTTATTTACACTACAAATATATCCGATACACAATTAACAAAATATATTAACAATACGAAGTGGTTATATGAGTTTTGAACAAAACAAATGCACCTAAAAAGATGCATTTTGGAAAATGCTCAATATTGGCATTTGGCCAAAGGGGTTAGTACACGGGAAAATATAAAATTTTAAATTTTTTATTTACACCAAAAATATAACTGATACACAATTAATGAAATATATTAACAATAAGAAGTGGTTATATGAGTTTTGAACAAATAAAATGCACCTAAAAAGATGAATTTTCGAAAATCCTCAATATTGGCGTACGGCCAAAGGGGTTAGTACACGGAAAAATATAAAATTTTGAAATTTTTTATTTACACTACAAATATATCCAATACATAATTAACGAAAAAATTAATAATAAAAAGTGGTTATATGAGTTTTGAACAAAAAAATGCTCCTAAAAAGTTGCATTTAGGAAAATGCTCAATATTAGCATTTGGCCAAAGGGTAACGTACAAGAAAAAATATAAAATGTTGGAATTTTTTCTTTACACTACAAATATATTCGATACACAATTAACGAAATATATTAACAATAAGAAGTGGTTATTTGAGTTTTGAACAAAAAAATACACCTAAAAAGATGCATTTAGGAAAATGCCCAATATTGGCATTTGGCCAAAAGGGGTTAGTACACGGAAAAATATAAAATTTTGGAATTTTTTGTTTACACCACAAATATATTTGATACACAATTAACGAAAACAATTAACAATAAGAAGTGGTTATATGTGTTTTAAACAAAACAAATGCACTCAAAAAGATACATTTCGGAAAATGCACAATATAGGCATTTGGACAAAAGGGTCAGTACAGGGAAAAATATAAAATTTTGAAATTTTTTATTTACACCACAAATATATCCGATACACAATTTACGAAATATATTAACAATAAGAAGTGGTTATATAAGTTTTGAACAAAATAAATGCACCTAAAAAGATGCATTTCAGAAAATGCTCAATATTGGCATTCGACCAAAGGGGTTAGTACACGAAAAAATATAAAATTGTAAAAAAATTTATTTACACCCCCAATATATCCGATACACAATTTACGAAATATATTAACAATAAAAAGTGGTCATATGAGTTTTGAATAAAATATTCACCTAAAAATATGCATTTCGAAAAATGTTCTATATTTGCATTCGGCCAAAGGGGGTAACGTACACGGAAAAATATAAAATTTTGGAATTTTTTATTTAGACTACAATTATATCCGATACACAATTAATGAAATATATTAACAATAAGAAGTGGTTATATGGGGTTAGTACACGGAAAAATATAAAATTTTGGAATTTTTTATTTAAGCCACAAATATATCCGATACTCAATTTACGAATTATATTAACGTAAGAAGTGGTTATATGAGTTTTGAACAAAAAATTCACTTAAAAAGATACATTCTGAAAAATGCTCAATATTGGCATTCTGCCAAATGGGTTAGTACACGGAAAAATATAAGATTTTAGAATTTTTTATTTACACTAGAATTATATCCGATACACAATTTACGAAATATATTAACAATAAGAAGTGGTTATATGAGTTCTGAAAAAAAGAAATCACCTAAAACGATGCATTTATAAAAATGCTCAATATTGGCATTCGACCAAAGGGGTTAGTACACAGAAAAATATTAAATTTTAGAATTTTTTATTTACACCACAAATAGATCCGATACACAATTAACAAAATATATTAACAACTAGTTGTACCCGTGGCTACGCCACGTTAGTTTCGACCAGATAAATAGCTTTTGATTCTTAGAAAGTGGTAAATAATAGATAGTAAGACTAAACTTAAATCTTAAGAACTTGGACTATGGGAGTAAGATAAATAAATCTAAAAATCAAGTATTAGAAATATATATTTTTGTCATTGTTCCATCACATCTATTGTTGCTTCAAGTATGTTTGTTTCCAGTTTTTGTTTGAACTTCCATATATTCCATACCAATATTGTTTATTTTGGTTGTCGAAGTATTTTCTAAACTTTTATTTTTTCGATATATGTATTTGTGGATGTACTTTATTGCTTTGTATCCGAACGTTGGATTGAAGCTTTTATTGTTGTTTATGTTTGTGTTGATTGTTAACAGACCTTTTGGATTCATGGTTTTCTTGGGAATTTTTTAGTAGTTTTGTCCCCCTAAATGACAGAAATTTTATCCAAATCTTGTCATATCCCGAATGGTTTTAAGTCACTTTTAATAACATCATATTTAGAACTATAATCATCGGCTGTCTTTGGTTCATGGAATTTAAATTCCAAAGAAATGAAGGGTACTAATGTAACAGTGAATGATAGGAGAGCGAGAGAGAGTGGGCAGAAAAGGGAGAGAAATAGAGACAGAGATTGACGAAATTCTTACTAAAGTGAAACACTTGTCTGCTTTGTCCTAATAATTATATAAAATGGTTTTTTTTTTTTTTAAAAAAAAAAAATGAAAACCGTATTCAAATAAAATAGCTATGCCCGGAATCTGAATTCCGATCTCCTACTCAAAATCTTTTAAAACTTAGCCATTTCTATTCATTTTCCCAGGAACCAAATGCATGCGAATCAAACACATCCTATCAACTCATATATTTTATAGAACCAAAAATATATTCTTGTTCATTATGATAACTTTTAATAATTTCAAATGGAGTATTGTGACATCAAGTGTGACTGTAAAGGCAGTGGAAGGATACCAAGCAAGTGGATTGTTAGTTTTCAGCATCAGTAGGCTGATAAGGTGGTCATTTCTATCTTCGTAACTATAGCAATGGTCTCTAACATAGATGGACAAATTGAAGATTTAAGGCATCATTTGATGGTCTACATAGTAGTTTGTATTTTATTAAACACTAAAAAAACCAAACCATATATAAAGTCTGATGAGCACACATAGTTTAAATGCACCATCAAATACCTCCCAGAGGACATGCTCCTCTTCGTACAAAATTATACATAACCCACCCATAAAACAGAAACACCATAGAGTACACATACAAAACATATCTACCAGCATAGACAAAGCCTACAACTAACCAGGCATGATTAACTACATCTTTATTCATACTCTAGTTGTCAAGAAACTATGCTGCACTCTGTCCCTGCAATTTACAAACTAACTGCAGCCTGCAAAAATCAGTTGAAATGCACCCTACAATAGACCACTCAACAGCACAGTCTTCCCAGTTCCTGTTACCACACCATTACACACAACAGAATTACAACTGATCAACATTCAGTTCATCAATGGGCTGATAGGGTAGTTATATCCATCGTTGTATCTCTGCAAGTCTGCAACCATTGCTTTGAACAATGTTGTACGATGTTTAAATTGAGAATTAAAAATTGAGTAGGATCCCTTACCACTTGAGATACAACTGATAACAAACAATTAAGTATGATCACCTTACCAAAAAAGAATAAAAAATGCAACAAACTCCTAACAAAATACAAACTTGTTGAGAATATAAAACACGTTAGAAAACATTAATATCAATATAATCAAATATGTTTCTCACATTTATTGGAGCGACTTTGCTCATAGCAGAACTAAAGAAAAATTGGATCACATTTTCCTTACATCTCTCGCATATAGTGCATCCAAACACAAAATTGATATGATATTTGCACTATTGTATTGGATCTCACATGTAGTCCAACATTACTACATGTGTTGAGGACCCTTATGAATGTAACACTGTCAGAGATTTCTCCTGCACACTGAAACCGGCACGAAGTGGTTTGACATCAATTTTGTGACAAAGTGTCTTTGGTTATCTCGCCTTGAATTCATTGTTAGGAAAACCAAGATGTACGCATGGTCGTCTCGTGTCCTTGTGTCTCTTAGGTCTGTCTAGGGAAAGTTACTGGGTTCTGGACGTACGTACCGAGTTAGGACGTACGTACGTTCACTGAAGCAGAGAACTTCTTTTGGTCAGGACGTACGTACTCAGTTAGGACGTTCGTACGTCCAGGTAGTCAGCAGACGTGTTTTCGTATGGAGACGTACGTACCGGTTTAGAGCGTTCGTACGTCATGTTAGGCAGCAGGCTTATTTTTGTGTGGCGACGTTCGAACGTCATATCGACGTACGAACGTCCAAAGTCGGTTTGCACAGTTTCGGCCCATTTTCCTAGGTTTTCAACCATAAGTATAAATAGGGTTTCTCTTCTACAGAACAAGACAGTTCTTTGGCCGTCCAACCTTCTTCTTGTTCATGTGTTTTGGTTAGGTTTGTGATAGTAAATTTGTTTGTGGCTATTGAACTCAATTCCCTTTCTTCCCCCTTTTCCCAATTCATATCTTTGTGATCTTGAAGAGTTATTGTGAATTCGGCTTCGAGTCTTCTTGTGTGTTCATCAAGAAGTCGAGTGTCTTGTGCGTACATCAAGGTGCTCTGGTGAAGTCAAGGTGTTAGAGATAACCAGGAGTATCAACTCGCAGTGAGTGCAGGTAGTTGATAGGTTTGTACATCTCTTTTCATCTAGTGGATTATTTTGTTGTCGCGAGGACAACCGTGGACGTTTCCCAGTTTGGGTTTTACCACGTTAAAAAACTTCTGTGTGTTATTTACTTTCCGCGTATTGTTTGTTTGCTTGTTTGAATTCACATTTGTTTGTTTGCTTGCTTGAATTCACATTTGTTATACTAGCACTATTTGTAGTTTCTCAATTGGTATCAGTCGCTGGGGGCTGGTTAAGGAGCGTAAAGGCTCACGCTAACGATCAATAGTGCTTTATGGATTCTCACAAGTCTGCTACTTCAAGTCTTCCTCCACAATTCAGTGGAAAGGACTTTGGTCATTGGAAAGTACGTATGCGAGCTTATCTCCAAGCTTTAGGAGAAGAAGTCTGGCTTTCTGTTGTCACAGGGTGGAAAGAACCTCTGACTACTACAGGTACTGATGATACTGCTGTTACATCACTGACGCCACGTGAAAAGTGGACGCCTGAACAGAAGTTGTTGGCAAATTATAACAACAAGGCACTCAATGCTATTTTCATGGCATTAAATGCTAGTGAGTTTCGTAGGGTGCAGGGCTGTGAAGAGGCTAAAGATGCATGGAACAGGCTTATCTGTACACATGAAGGTGACGAAACAGTCAAAGAAAGTAAGCTGGAACTGTTAACATCTCAGTTTGAGAATCTCCGGATGGATAATTCTGAGACTTTTGATGATTTCTTTATTCGTCTCCAAGACATCATCAACTGCAGTGCGGCTATTGGTCATGCATATACTGACACACAGGTGGTCCGTAAGATTTTGCGTGCTTTGCCTCCTCGGTTTCGTTCACGAAAGGATGCCATCACTGAAAGTAATGTGATTAAGAACATGTCCATCGAGACACTTGCTGGCAAACTAAGGACATGTGAGATGGAACAGGCTTTGGAAGAACCTTTGAAGAACAAATCTGTAGCATTCAAAGCTACATCGTCTAAAGAACCTTCCACAGGACCTTCTGATGATGAAGAACAGGATGTGGATGATAACTATGCGTTCCTGTCACGTAGCTTTCAGAAGATTCTGAAATATCAACAGAATCGAGATCCTCGAAAGCGATTTCCTGATTCCTCAAATGCTCCTAGAAGTCGTGGTTTTGAGCGGTTCTCTGTGGATGGGAGAAGAGCTCGAGTTGATCGTAAAGATGTCCAATGTTACAAGTGTCGTGATTATGGACACTTTGCAAATGAATGTGATAAGAAGGTTGATCGTAAACCTGGTGATAATTCCAAAGCGAATCTCACAGTAACATGGGATGATTCAGATGATGATGATGATGGGAATCTCTCAAATGTTGTCTCAAATTATGTGGTCTTCAGTGCATCCCTGGATGAACATCCAGGAGGTATTGTATCCTCTTCTACTGATATTAATGTTTCTGATTCTGGTGTTCATGCTACTACTAGTGAATTATGTGACATGTATAAGTTTTCTATGCAACAAGTAAAGTTGCTTGAAAAAACTAACACCTTCTTGCAGGATCAGGTAGAGAGCCTTGGACAGGATATATGCAACCTTACAGGTGATTCCAACATGTTGAAGGAAGAATTTGTGAAGGAAAAGGAGGATTTCCAAGTGCGTATTGTCACTCTGAAAAAACTGAATAATGATCTTGAAACACGGTATCGATCCCTTGTACTGGAGCATGAGAGAGTAAAGGCTGAGTTGTTTGCTGCTAACAAACAATTGGTTGGGTTTGGTAAAGCAAGTGCTAATCTAAACTCTCTGTTGGGAAGCGGTAAATCCCATTCAGATAAATCTGGTTTAGGTTATGACACCTCTGTTCCCCTTGCTACTGCTAGCACTTCCCGCACTACCTTTGTGCGACCAACAAGTGTCGCTATTCCTGCTCCTGTGCAGGTGCCTAGTGTGGTATCACCACCCAAGGTTACTCATGTGAAGCAAGTTCGGAAAAAGAACTCTAGACACAAAGGCTTTAAATGTCTAACATGTGGTCGTATGGGTCACACTTCTGCCTTTTGTTGGAATAATTTGTATCCTGCTCATCATCCTTCTTTTGCAGGTAACTCATATTGGAACAAGTCTTCCACCTTCTCCATGTAGGCTCCATACATGTGGAATGGCTATGCTCCGTGGGGTTTACCCAGAACTTCTCCTTATGGAAATCGTCCTCAAGCAACACCCATGCCTACTCCACCACCACATTTCTGGGATAGGAGTATGGATGCATCCAGGAAAATGGTGTCTCACATGGCTCGCTTGGTTGAACCATTGGCTTCATCATGGTATCTTGACAGCGGTTGTTCGCGTCATATGACAGGTGATAAGACTCTGATTGATAACCTGACTCTTGGTTATGGAGGTAAGGTTAGGTTTGGTAATGGTAAATTGCTTCCGGTTGAAGGTAAAGGTAACTTTTCTGAGGTTGAATCGCTCAATAGTCATGAGCTTCTTTTTGTTAAGGGTCTTAGGTCAAATCTATTGAGTATTAGTCAGTTATGTGATGCTAAATTTAAGGTTGTGTTTGAGGATAATAGGTGTGATGTTTTTGATTCCAATCATATCTTGGTGTTATCTGGTAGTCGCTCATCTGATAACTGCTTCATTGTCACTACACCTCTTCCGCTTTCATATACCTAATGTGGTCATTGGAACTGTCTGTGTTTAGGATGTCTTAGGCTTGGTCATTTATTGTTGTTGTTGGTATTGAGGACATACTACACTCTCTATTGTGTGGATTTCATTTTACAGATGTTTCTAGTTTGGCGTTCTCAACTGTCTTTGTGTCATGCATAGTTGTAGGGTTACATTATACTCTCTTCGTATTGGTAGTTTCTTGCATGATGCATTTCGATGTGGTTGGCTTGACATTTTCAATACATGTATAACTCCAGTCTTCCATGGTTGTTTCTTTCATGATCGTTGTTTTTATTTTCTTTATTCTCTCACCTCTTGTAAGTGGTCAATGACTCACAAAATCCCCAGCCATTTGAATGTCTTGAGAGCATACTCATTTGGCTAAGAACCCGTTGGGGCTGTGAGGGTCATGCTCTGACGGATGCACTCAAGAGATGTTAGTTCTTGTGTTGCACGTTATCATGGTATTGCACTTCTTGAGTGTGTTTGCCGAAAAGATGTAGGCTACACCCTACCCTCGTGTTCTGGTAAAAGATGGAGATATTTCATACTCCCACACGGGAATGGCATCTGTTTCAATGGTTTACAAAAAAAAAAAAAAAAAAAAAAAAAAAATGAATAGTGGCTTTCGCATTTGTCTAGTTGAAGGACAAGAAAAAAAAAAAAAAAAAAAAAAAAAAAAACAATAGTGTGTGTTTTTGGACTAGTTGCAAGTGACCTTCAATATTCTCTATGATCATGTCTTTAGTTTGTTTTTCGGAGGTTGGTATTGGTCTATCAGGTTCTTCTACATACTTGCATCATTCTAGTAACTACCATGTCATGGTGTATGATGTCGTTCTTCGATTTTGCATTCTCTTGTGGTTGAGGTTTGTTTGAACTATATTCGGTTGTAATTGGAATTCGTATGATACGTAGAAGTGCTTTCTTGTGATGTCTCTCAATTTTTGTTTTTGGGGTTGTGTGGTTTATTTTCTAGCTGTTAGGTTGGTTCTATTTTTTTTTACAAAAAAAAAAAAAAAAAAAAAAGGGGGGGGGGTCGTACGAACGTTTTGATGACGTCCGAACGTTGAGGTGGGCAGATCTATTTACAACGTACGAACGTGTTTATAGCGTACGAACGTAGGGTCTGGCAGATGTTTTTTTTATTTTGTCCCGACGTACGAACGTCTGTAGGACGTACGAACGTCCCTGATACAGTCCGGCCCATTTGCTGTTTAAATTCAAATTTTGCTTTAAACCATAGGCCAACTGTTATATAAATCGTGTTCCCTCTTCTTTGGCACACTACAAGCAGTTACCATCTTGTTTTTTCATTGCTCATATTAGGAGATCTTCTTCTACTCTTCTCCTTCCTTGCATTTGTTTTTTTTTGTTTCCTTGTCACCATCTTGTTCCGGTGTGTTTGTCGGCTAAGTTGTTGGGTATCCTCATTCACTATCACTTGTAAGTGTTTCTTGTGTTCTTTCCCTCCTCTCTATTGTAATGATTTGTTGGTTATTTGGCTTGCTTTATAGTTTTGTTGCTTAAGGTTGTTTGATTACATTTTGTCGTCATGGAACTCGGTGTTTCGACACTCGATTCGCCTTGCTTTTGGTTGTGAACGACCTTGAGGATTATTTCTCTCTTCTCTCTTGTTATTCATGTTTCTTGTCTTGTGTTTGGATGCTTGCCACTGCTACATTGTTGTCATTAGCATATATCACGTTTCTGCACATCAAGTGTTTGTTGAAATGCCTCAATGACTTTTTATTGGCTTTTCTGTCAATTCTCTTACATTTTTGTTTTGTGATTGTGTAGACAATGGCTTCCAAGCGCGCACGCACCACTCCCTCCAACGCGGCATCCTCTTCTCGCGCTCCTAGGGGTAGAGGCTCCACTCCGGGTTCGTCATCTCATCTCTCATCCCTTGGCGCTCATCCTCGAGCCAAGGCCATTGTTCCCGAGCGGTTCTTCGATTTGGGAGACATTGCTGCCACCCCTCTAGGGGCATCTCAACTTGGCAATATCGCATTGTTCTTTGAGACTCGGAATTGGCTAAGGGTGGCTCAACCAATCACCAAGTACTCGGTTGAGCATACGATAGCTTTCTATGAGACAAAGACACCCTCGCAAAATCGATCGAGTTTTTTCGTCTTGATTGAAGGTCGGCGATACACCATTTCTCCTAAGGTGATACGCGAGGCGTTGGGTATTGATGGTGACTTTATTCCTGAGGATGCTGTCTCTGTTAGATGGCCCGTTCCGGAGACAATTCAAATTGACTTTGTCAATCAAGTTCAGCAGATGTTTATTGATGGTGTCACGGAAAGGTATCATGCCAAGCACTACAGCGCCATCCTCCTGCACATGGTTGCTCACTCCAACATCTACCCCACCAAGGGCAACAAGATAATTATGACCGACGACATGGTCAAATTGGTGGTTTGTATGTCGGTGCACCATATTCATCTCTCTGAGGTCATCTACAATCGGATGCTTCAAATTGATGCAGCTAGGGGTACTCTTCCTTTCCCTAGCTTTATTATGACAATTCTCAGGCACTTGGGTTTTCAGGGACAGTATTTGGGGGTGAGCCCTCCAAAGTTTGTTGGCCACGACTGGGTCAATGCTATTAAAAAGGGCTGTCAGTCTCGTAAGTTGGCTTTCGAGTCCGTGGGTGCGCGTCTGACGCACCACCTCATTTGGGGAGGCAGGGCACTTGTGCGTCATGATGATTTCGATCGGGCCTTGACCACTGGACGCCCCATCCCTGTTTCTGCTAGGGGAAATCGGGCTGTTGCAGCCATTGATGCTCGGGTTTCCTCTCTCCGACGTCATCAGGACCATATGGACGCTCGGTTAGATCGTTTTGGGGTCATTCTCTCTCGTCATGATGTCATGATCAGTGATATTCATGCGATGACCGTTGCTCAGATGCGTCATCTACAGCTGGACTTCACTCCCACCGACTTGCCTCCGTTTCCGGAAGAGGTGCCTCCAGTTCAAGGTGCGAGTGATGGTGATGACTCAGAGAGTGAGGACGAGGGTGATGGTGAACCGAGTGATGGTGCCTCGGTTTGTACTTAAAATTTTTTTTTGCTATATCGGTTTGTTTCTATTTTTTTTTGTACTGTACATATTCTTGGATATTGCTATTTTCATATTAGTTCAAGTTGGTTTCCTTGTTTTGCAGTAAATTTTTCTGAGGTAATGGACCTTTCTTTTTGGGTCCATGTTATGTTTACTCCTATTTTTCTTATAAATAGGGAGTCTTCTTCTCTTTCACTCATATTGTGTCTTCTTACCTCTTGCTATTCTCTCTTTGTTCTTCAGAATTCTCTATGGCAGAATATGAACTTCATGGAATTTTTGTTCCGACTGTTGGTTATGTGTCGTTCATGGTAATGGAGTACAAGAACAATGCTAAGGTTTGTCGTTTGTGTCGCGTTCCCCATGGATATGACTATATTCATCGTCCTTTTCTTAATCCTTGTTTGGTTCGTGTCAATCATTGGGAGAGATTACCGGGACATCTTCAAAATCACATCTTGGAGTTAGTTGGTTATCCGAAGGTTCCAGATCTTGCTGCTCCACTTACCGACTGTGGCTTGGACAGCAGAATTGAGGAGTTGTTTTGTACGAGTGAATGGTTGGAGGATTATGATGATCATGTGATTGCTCGGTGGAATCGACCTTCGGCTCGTGCGGAGGCTTACTTCTCTAAGCTTCCTCTAGGTCATTGGGAAAGGGTTTTTCGAATTCGTTAATTCGAGCTTTCTACTTTTGTCGTTTTTGGTTTTCCTGTTTATGGATTTCTCTGTTTGGTTGACTTTCTGAACTTTTAACAAGTTGGGTTCGTTTTATATTTTATATGTTTTGTATTCTTTGTTTGTTTTTGATTTCTTTTGCTTGGTTATTTGTTTGTAGTTGTTCACTTGTTGTGACAAAAAGGGGGAGATTTATGACTCTAATTACTAACAATCGTCTTCCTGTTGTTAGGTTATTTTTGGGTCATGTTTCAGGTATGCTACACGTATGGGGGAGTTGCTCATGAAGTTTGGAGCTCATGAAGTATGGGGGAGTTGCTCAAGGAACTTCTGTTGAATCTTTGATTGCTTCCGTTCGATCTCTGATGGTTAAAGCATCTTCCTAAACCTGGATAACAAGAATCGGTGACTTGTTATGTGTTTCTATTTCGAGAGTTTTTGTAGGCATGCTTTATAAATGCCATGGTTTGGGATTGTAAGCACGTTTTATAAGTGCTATTAGAGTCATAGGTTTTTGTCACAAAATCAATGTCAAAGGGGGAGATTGAAACCGGCACGAAGTGGTTTGACATCAATTTTGTGACAAAGTGTCTTTGGTTATCTCGCCTTGAATTCATTGTTAGGAAAACCAAGATGTACGCATGGTCGTCTCGTGTCCTTGTGTCTCTTAGGTCTGTCTAGGGAAAGTTACTGGGTTCTGGACGTACGTACCGAGTTAGGACGTACGTACGTTCACTGAAGCAGAGAACTTCTTTTGGTCAGGACGTACGTACTCAGTTAGGACGTTCGTACGTCCAGGTAGTCAGCAGACGTGTTTTCGTATGGAGACGTACGTACCGGTTTAGAGCGTTCGTACGTCATGTTAGGCAGCAGGCTTATTTTTGTGTGGCGACGTTCGAACGTCATATCGACGTACGAACGTCCAAAGTCGGTTTGCACAGTTTCGGCCCATTTTCCTAGGTTTTCAACCCTAAGTATAAATAGGGTTTCTCTTCTACAGAACAAGACAGTTCTTTGGCCGTCCAACCTTCTTCTTGTTCATGTGTTTTGGTTAGGTTTGTGATAGTAAATTTGTTTGTGGCTATTGAACTCAATTCCCTTTCTTCCCCCTTTTCCCAATTCATATCTTTGTGATCTTGAAGAGTTATTGTGAATTCGGCTTCGAGTCTTCTTGTGTGTTCATCAAGAAGTCGAGTGTCTTGTGCGTACATCAAGGTGCTCTGGTGAAGTCAAGGTGTTAGAGATAACCAGGAGTATCAACTCGCAGTGAGTGCAGGTAGTTGATAGGTTTGTACATCTCTTTTCATCTAGTGGATTATTTTGTTGTCGCGAGGACAACCGTGGACGTTTCCTAGTTTGGGTTTTACCACGTTAAAAAACTTCTGTGTGTTATTTACTTTCCGCGTATTGTTTGTTTGCTTGTTTGAATTCACATTTGTTTGTTTGCTTGCTTGAATTCACATTTGTTATACTAGCACTATTTGTAGTTTCTCACACACAACATTAAAGCAAGTGCAACTTTGTGTTCCCATATATAAATTGCAAATCCCTCAATCATTTTGTTCCAGGAAACAACATCATTATTTTGTTAATCCATAATATTTTAGACTCACATCCACCAACCCATAATGTGCATAACCTGAAACCATCAAAGTCCATGTAATTATGTCGCTTGCTACCCTGCTTTTCTCAGTTCACAAAATGTTCTTGAAGCTTCGTTATAAAATTTGTTCTTTGCAAGAACTGAAAATAATTGTGTTCCATAACACCGTATCAATTCAAAGAGATTGACCACATAAGCTACATCTCTTATGAAGGCATTGCAGACAAATTTGCTCATCTCACCTTCATTTCTTAAAAACGTGCAGTGCAGGTGCTCCATATAATGATATAAGAACTCCTTAGATTGTTTTCCTTGTCATCTCCGGAAGCTGTAGCTTTAACATTTAAATCACACATTTTGCTTGGAGCTGTCTGTAGTAAGTTAACTATTATTTCCGTCAACTTCCAGCTATCAGATAATAGTATAATACAATAATATCTTCTTTGGAAAGACAAAATAGGGATTTTTGTAGCTGACAGATAATAAATTAGTCTACTGTTTGTTTCTATGGTTGTATATTAATCACTTGTACTTTCTATAAAAGAAAAAAATAACAGAGAGAGAGAGGGGGAGATAAAAACCCACTTTTAACAATTATATTTTAGAAAATACCACATTGCAAATAGAAGGTATAGTTATTTACAAACACAATAAAATAAGAGTAAATAAATGAAACTCCCCAATATAATGTAATTGGGAAAGGGAGTCTTCTCATATAATTAGCTGGGTTGTTGAAACATAATCAAGCTTAAATATAACTGCACTTGGTTGAATTCTTTTCATTGTTAAAGACATAAAGCCAAAAGCAGTGCATAATATTTTAAAACAAATACGGAGGCAAATACATACTGTAGGGAGCTCATACATACCAACGCACTATCAACAATGAAAAAATCACGATACCAACTTTATTAATGCTTTGATATTCTCATTAGAAACACAATGTAAAAGGCATCAACTAAAATAAAACATTCATCCTGATCTCCTTAGGAATCCAAATTCAAAATCAAAATAATGGAACAAAATAACAGGAAACCTTAAATAGGAGCTCATCTCCAAGCTTAAAATAATAATGACAACATCAAATTTATTCTGCTCTTGCATCAGTTTGGGTTGTGTTCAAACTGCCGAAGGCACACCCATATGTATTATCTATCAGTGTTCATAATATAATGTTTTCCATTTTGTTACCCTCTGATCAGTAGGCAAGCATATAGTGAGCACTATTAACTTTCATTTTTATTTTTGAAGGCTTCCAATGGTTGGCTCTGATGAACATCTACTTTAAACAAATTCCTCAATATTCCTACCCATATTCTAGTTAATACATATTTATTAAACGACAACACAAAAATTACAACTTAATCTTCAAAATCCATTGGGAATATGAGAGGTTTTTAAATATATAATAATAACTAAATATATATTAGGAACTACACTTTCAGCCACATAATTTATCTTACTTCACAAAGAGATAAGCGTAGTTTAGCTGATAATGCAAGAAAAGTGTACCTGAAGTTAGAGCATCTTCTTATTCGGCATCATCATTGTACCTGACCTTGACAATTAGACTGGTTTGAAAAATTACTTGTATCTTCTAGTTCTTGTTGTTTCAAGAGCAAAGCGGCATATGGATCATAATAAACTTTCAGATACTCATCCTACAAATATACCAAGTAAAAGAAGATGGGAGACTGAATAATTGTTACTAAAAGTTATTACCATTGGTAGATTTCAATCTATCGCAGAATCAAAGCAATAAACTTCAAAAACAACTCCACACTCAATGGATCAATACTGGAATAAACTTGTCCTTCGGTTTTATAGGCAGTATGTATATTTGGTTTTCTAAACAGTCTACATTCTAGAAAATTGCTGGATTTTTTTTTTTTTTTGCTAAGGTGAGCTTCATTAATAAAAAGAAAAGGAAATACAAAAGAAATTTGAGGAACTGAGTATATATTCCAAGCTCTTCATGCTTACATCAAATCATCACTTAAGTCTATAATAAGCTCTGTAGGTTTCCTCCAAGCAAGTAATGAATGTGGGTCTAATTAAGCTCCACTCTTTCATACCTAAACAACTCCACACTCAATGGATCAATACTGGAATAAACTTGTCCTTCGGTTTTATAGGCAGTATGTATATTTGGTTTTTTAAACAGTCTACATTCTAGAAAATTGCTGGATTTTTTTTTTTTTTTTTTTTTTTTTTGCTAAGGTGAGCTTCATTAATAAAAAGAAAAGGAAATACAAAAGAAATTTGAGGAACTGAGTATATATTCCAAGCTCTTCATGCTTACATCAAATCATCACTTAAGTCTATAATAAGCTCTGTAGGTTTCCTCCAAGCAAGTAATGAATGTGGGTCTAATTAAGCTCCACTCTTTCATACCTAAGTTCAGAGTTGACCCTCTCTTTGCTGCCATGTCAGCTGAAAAATTACCCTCTATAAATATGGGTTATACACAAAGATTGGATTTTTTTAGTTGCCCTCATAAATTGAGCTCGAACCTGCTATGGAGGACTCCGGTTACTACATACCTAAGCAGTTGGTATGAACTCAGTTTCCACTCATAAGTTCAGCCATCCTTGATCAATGGCTTCTTCAATAGCTTTAGTTATTGCCCAACACTCAGCTGTGAAGTTATCTGTGATGTCTAGTCCTTGTGCCAAACACCCCATAAATTCTCCTGAATGATTTCTATAGATCACTCCTATGTCGCCTTGTCCTGGGTTACCTATAAAGGTGTCATCAGTATTAGCTTTGACAATCGTGACATTAGGTGGTCGCAAACCTCTCCCAGTCCTACATTCAACTCCCAATTTCAACAACAACTGAAGATCACTAACAGATTTGTTCGTGTGACCTTTAATAACCCATTCAGCATCCTTAATACTTCTGCATACCTCCATTCTCAAATGCAGTCCTTTGACCGTCTTATTTATCCCAACTGATAAATTTACCTAATTGGGTAAATTGTGATACTGACAATTGGTTGATAGCTCTGTTGTAAAGGTTGATAAGTATTTTCAACCAAAGCTCATCTCAAGTCCAATTCGAAACATAAGAACAACTTAAGCCCATATAACATAACAACTTAAACCCATATTCTGTCTCCAATAAGGTTTCAACTAAAACCCATCTCAAGCCCAATTCGAAACATAACAGCAACTTAAGCCCATATAACATAACAATTTAAGCCCATTTTTTGTCTTTGTCTAGTTATGTTTATCTCCCCAAGTTTGTGTGTCCACGCACAGTATAATATAGATAAGAAGTGGTTATATGAGTTTTGAACAAAACATTCACTTAAAAAGATGCATTTTGAAAAATGCTCAATATTGGCAATCGGCCAAAGGGGTTAGTACACGGAAAAATATAAGATTTTAGAATTTTTTATTTACACTACAAATATATCCGATACACAATTATGAAATATATTAACAATAAGAAGTGGTTATATGAGTTTTGAACAAAAAAATGCACCTATAAAGATGCATTTAGGAAAATGCACCTATAAAGATGCATTTAGGAAAATGCACCTATAAAGATGCATTTAGGAAAATGCGCAATATTGGCATTAGGCCAAAGCGGTTAGTACACGGAAAAATATAAAATTTTGAAAATTTTCATTTACCCTACAAATATATCTAATACACAATTAACGAAATATATTAACAATAAAAAGTGGTTATATGAGTTTTGAACAAAAGAAATGCACCTAAAAAGATGCATTTCAGAAAATACCCAATATTGGCATTTGGCCAATGGGGTTAGTACACGGAAAAATATAAAATTTTGGAATTTTTTATTTATGCCACAAATATATCAGATACTCAATTTACGAATTATATTAACGTAAGAAGTGGTTATTTGAGTTTTGAACAAAATATTCACTTAAAAAGATACATTCTGAAAAATGCTCAACATTGGCATTCGGCCAAAGGGGTTAGTACACGGAAAAATATAAGATTTTAGAATTTTTTATTTACACTAGAAATATATCCGATACACAATTTATGAAATATATTAACAATAAGAAGTGGTTATATGAGTTTTGAAAAAACGAAATCACCTAAAAAGATGCATTTATAAAAATGCTCAATATTAGCATTCGACCAAAGGGGTTAGTACACGGAAAAATATTAAATTTTGGAATTTTTTATTTACACCACAAATAGATCCGATACACAATTAACAAAATATATTAACAATAAGAAGTGGTTATATGAGTTTTGAACAAAACATTCACTTAAGAAGATGCATTTTGAAAAATGCTCAATATTGGCATTCGACCAAAGGAGTTAGTACACGGAAAAATATAAGATTTTAGAATTTTTTATTTACACAACAACTATATCCGATACACAAATTATGAAATATATTAACAATAAGAAGTGGTTATATGAGTTTTGAAAAAACGAAATCACCTAAAAAGATGCATTTTGAAAAATGCTTAATATCGGCATTCGACAAAAAGGGTCTGTATACGAAAAAATATAAAATTTTGGAATTTTTTATTTACACCGCAAATATATCCGATACACAATTAACGAAATATATTGACAATAAGAAGTGGTTATATGAGTTTTGAACAAAGAAATGTACCTAAAAAAATGCATTTAGGAAAATGACAATATTGGCATTTGGCCAAAGGGTAACTACACGGAAAAATATAAAATTTTTTAATTTTTTATTTACACTATAAATATATCCGATACACAATTAACGAAATATATTAACAATAAGAAGTGGTTATAGAGTTTTGAACAAAAAAATTGAACTAAAATGATGCATTTAGTAAAATGCTCAATATTGGCATTTGGCCAAAAGGGTTAGTGCACGAAAAAATATAAAATTTTGGAATTTTACACTACAAATATATTCGATACACAATTAACGAAATATATTAACAATAAGAAGTGGGTATATGAGTTTTGAACAAACAAAATCACCTAAAGAGATTTATTTCGAAAAATTCTCTATATTGGCATTCGGCCAAAGGGGTTAGTACACGTAAAAATATAAAATTTTAAAATTTTTTATTTACACCCCAAATATATCCGATACACAATTAACGAAATATATTAACAATACGAAGTGGTTATATGAGTTTTGAACAAAACAAATGCACCTAAAAAGATGCATTTTGGAAAATGCTTAATATTGGTATTTGGCCAAAGGGGATAGTACACGGGAAAATATAAAATTTTGGAATTTTTTGTTTACACCACAAATATATCTGATACACAATTAATGAAATATATTAACAATAAGAAGTGGTTATATGAGTTTTAAACAAAAAAATGCACTTAAAAAGATGCATTTCAGAAATTGATCAATATTGGTATTTGGCCAAAAGTGTTACTACACAGAAAAATATAAAATTTTGGAATTTTTTATTTACACCAAAAATATATCTGATACACCATTAAGGAAATATATTAACAATAAGAAGTGGTTATATGAGTTTTGAACAAAAAAAATGCACCTAAAAAGTTGCATTTCGGAAAATGCCCAATATTGGCATTTGGCCAAAAGGGTTACACGGAAAAATATAAAATCTTAGAATTTTTTATTTACAGTACAAATATATCCGATCCACAACTAACGAAATATATTAACAATAAGAAGTGGTTATATGAGTTTTGAACAAAAAATTCACCTAAAAAGATACATTACGGAAAATGCTCAATATTGGCGTTTGGCAAAAGGGCTTAGGTCACGGAATAATATAAAATTTTAGAATTTTTTGTTTACACCATGTATATATCTGATACACAATTAACGAAATATATTAACAATAAGAAGTGGTTATATGAGTTTTGAACAAATGAAATCACCTAAAAAGATGCATTTCGAAAAATGCTAAATATTGGCATTCGGCCAAAGGGGTTAGTACACTGAAAAATATAAAATTTTGGAATTTTTTATTTGCACCACAAATATATTTGATAGACAATTAACGAAATATATTAACAATAAGAAGTCGTTATATGATTTTTAAACAAAATAATTGACCTAAAAAGTTGCATTTAGGAAAATGCCCAATATTGGCATTTGGCCAAAGGGGTTAGTACACGGAAAAATATAAACTTTTAGTATTTTTTGTTTACACGACAAATATATCCGATACTCAATTTACGAATTATATTAACGTAAGAAGTAGTTATATGAGTTTTGAACAAAAAATTCACTTAAAAAGATGCATTTTGAAAAATGTTCAATATTGGCATTCGGTCAAAGGGGTTTGTACACGGAAAAATATAAGATTTCGGAATTTTTTATTTACACTACCAATATATCCGATACACAATTTACGAAATATATTAACAATAAGAAGTGGTTATATGAGTTTTGAAAAAAAGAAATCACCTAAAAAGATGCATTTCAAAAAATGCTCAATATTGGCATTCGGCTAAAGGGGTTAGTACACGTAAAAATATAAAATTTTGAAATTTTTTATTTACACCACCAATATATCCGATACACAATTTACGAAATATATTAAAAATAAAAAGTGGTTATATGAGTTTTGAATAAAAAATTCACCTAAAAAGATGCATTTCGAAAAATGTTAAATATTGGCATTCGGCCAAAGGGGGTAACGTACACGGAAAAATATAAAATTTTGGAATTTTTTATTTAGACTACAAATATATCCGATACACAATTTACGAAATATATTAACAATAAGAAGTGATTATATGAGTTTTGAAAAAAAGAAATCACCTAAAAAGATGCATTTCGAAAAATGCTCAATATTGGCATTCGGCCAAAGGGGTTAGTACACGTACAAATATAAAATTTTGAAATTTTTTATTTACACCACCAATATATCCGATACACAATTTACGAAATATATTAAAAATAAAAAGTGGTTATATGAGTTTTGAATAAAAAATTCACCTAAAAAGATGCATTTCGAAAAATGCTCAATATTGGCATTTGGCCAAAGGGGTTAGTACACGGAAAAATATAAAATTTTGAAATATTTTATTTAAACCACAAATATATCTGATACATAATTAATGAAATATATTAACAATTAGAAGTGGTTATATGGTTTTGAACAAAACAATGCACCTAAAATAATGCATTTAGGAAAATGCACAATATTGGTATTTGGCCAAAGGGGTTAGTACACGAAAAAATATAAAATTTTGGAATTTTTTATTTACACCACAAATATATCTGATACACAATTTATGAAATATATTAACAATAAAAGTGGTTATATGAGTTTTGAATAAAAAATTCACCTAAAAAGATGCATTTCGAAAAATGCTCTATACTGGCATTCGGCCAAAGGGGTTAGTACACGGTAAAATATAAAATTTTTAAATTTTTTATTTACACTTCAAATATAACCGACACGTAATTAACGAAATATATAACAATAAGAAGTGGTTATATGAGTTTTGAACAAACAATTCACCTTAAAAGATATATTTCGGAAAATGCTCAATAATTGTGTTTGGCCAAAGGAGTTAGTACACGGAAAAATATAAAATTTTGGAATTTTTAATTTACACTACAAATATATCCGATACACAATTAATGAAATATATTAACAATAAGAAGTGGTTATATGAGTTTTGAACAAAAAATACACCTAAAAATATGCATTTCAGAAAATGCTCAATATTGGCGTTATGCCACAAATATATCTGATACTCAATTTACGAATTATATTAACGTAAGATGTAGTTATATGAGTTTTGAACAAAAAATTCACTTAAAAAGATGCATTTTGAAAAATGCTCAATATTAGCATTCGGCCAAATGGGTTAGTACACAGAAAAATATAAGATTTCGGAATTTTTTATTTACACTACAAATATATCCGATACAAAATTTACGAAATATATTAATAATAAGAAGTGGTTATATGAGTTTTGAAAAAAAGAAATCACCTAAAAAGATGCATTTCGAAAAATGCTCAATATTGGCATTCGACCAAAGGGGTTATTACACAGAAAAATATTAAATTTTGGAATTTTTTATTTACACCACAAATATATCCGATACACAATTAACGAAATATATTAACAATAAGAAGTGGTTATATAGAGTTTTGAACAAAAAAATGCACCTAAAATGATGCATTTAGGAAAATGCTCAATATTGGCATTTGGCCAAAGACGTTAATGCACGTAAAAATATAAAATTTTGAAATTTTACACTACAAATATATCCGATACACAATTAACGAAATATATTAACAATAAGAAGTGGTTATATGAGTTTTGAACAAAACATTCACCTAAAAAGATGTATTTCAGAAAATGCTCAATATTGGTTTTTTGGCAAAATGGGTTAGTACACGGAAAAATATAAAATTTAGAAATTTTTTAATTACACCACAAATATATCCGATACATAATTTACGAAATATATTAATAATAGGAAGTGGTTATATGAGTTTTGAAAAAAAAAATCAACTAAAAAGATGCATTTCGGAAAATGCTCAATATTGGCATTCGGCCAAAGGAATTAGTACACGGAAAAATATAAGATTTTGGAATATTTTATTTACACCACAAATATATCCGATACACAATTAACGAAATATATTAACAATAAGAAGTGGTTATATGAGTTTTGAATAAAAAAATGCACCTAAAAAGATGTATTTAGGAAAATGCTCAATATTGGCATTTGGCCAAAGGGGTTAGTACACGAAAAAATATATAATTTTGGAATTTTTTATTTACAGCACAAATATATCTGATACACAATTAACGAAATTTATTAACAATAAGAAGTGGTTATATGAGTTTTGAACAAAAAAATGTACCCAAAAAGATGCATTTATGAAAATGCCCAATATTGGCATTTGGCCGAAGGGGTTAGTACACGGAAAAATATAAAATCTTGGAATTTTTTATTTACACTACAAATATATTTGATACACAATTAATGAAATATATTAACAATAAGAAGTGGTTATATAGAGTTTTTAACAAAAGAATGCACCTAAAATGATGCATTTAGGAAAATGTTCAATATTAGCATTTGGCCAAAGGCGTTAGTGTACGAAAAAATATAAAATTTTGGAATTTTACACTACAAATATATTCGATACACAATTAACGAAATATATTAACAATAAAAAGTGGTTATATGAGTTTTGAACAATAGAAATGCACCTAAAAAGATGCATTTCGGAAAATGCTCAATATTGGCATTTGGCCAAGGGAACAAATATAAAAACCCAAGGGGACAATAACATTAACATGGTACCTGATGATGAAGCAGAGCTCATAGTGAACACAATAAACCTCTGCGCTGGACGTTTAAAAGGCCTCGCCAATAGTGGGTACCGGACTATTACTTATAAACTCCTTAGAGATATGTTATGGCTCTATTGGGTCCACACAGTGTCAACATTCGAACGGATTTGTCAGATGTTCGAACCAACTAGCTTGTTGTTTCTTCTTTCGATGTTCGAACCAATTCCTAAAATGTTTGAATGGCTAAAACAGGGTTCTCTAGAATAGCTTTGGTTAGAACGAATACGGTATTTTTTGCATAATGGGACGTGTTTTGTAAAACTATGATATAAAGTCTATAAATAGGAAAACCTAAATTTGTTCTTGGTAGGCTAGGAGTAGGTCAGAAACGTTTTGTGGAGGTTAGTGTGTTCATCAATAGAGAGATTCTTTTTGAGGGAACAAGAAGAGAGAAAAGAAACAGATTGTTCTTTGAGAGTTATGTGAGTGATTTACAAGTGAAATCAATCTTGAGTAGTGGTGTGTCTGAGTGCGAGTGAGTGCTCAATTGTAACTTCTTTTCTTTTTCACTAGTGGAACTTTTTACCTTGCCCCGTGGATATAGGCTTACGTCGAACCACGTTAAATCCTGCGTTGTGAGTGCTTGAATTTTCTTTTATTCTTCCTACTACAAGTAGATTACTCTTAGGAACACTTTTGCAGCACGTCGCCACCATTTCCTCTTAGGTATGAATAAGGCCAACCCCGAAAATAGGCCTGAAGACTAATCTACCACAGAGAGATTCTCCTCAATTTACATTTAGCAGTGAGAGAGATGCCTGCCTTTTCTACCTAATTTATATTTATTACACCCAAACTTCATAGTTTATTAAAATATAAATATACCAAAATACGGTACTTATTACATTTAGCAGAAGAGATATTCAACTAGCAAATCATTGCCGCTTGAGAAGGACGAATATGCTTGGATCAAACCTGCTTTCAGACTCATAGATTTGTATCATTTTTTCAGTAAACAGATCAACCAACTCATCCATTATTTCACTTCCAAAGTGTCCACTGATGAGGCTTTCAAAAACAGCTCTACTGTGCCTTTTCATTTGTTGTGCGTCAATTTTGCGGCTGGTTTTCATGGAGGGATTGGCAAGTAGCTCCAACCTTAAAATGCTAAAAGAATTGTTCCTTTTAATTGCTTCCTCAAACTCCTCAGCCAATGGGATGTACACAGGAGTATTGAATGAGTCCACTTTAGATTCACTCAACTGACCCTAGTGTTAGGACAAGAAATTTTAAACTGAATCAAATCGGATTTTTGCATAACTAGCTTTCTTCTATATATTCAACTGAGATAGTTTTAGGATAACTTTTTTTTTTTTTTTTGATATATATAAATGATATGAATAGGTGAATTAATATAATGTCGCAAACCTTTTTGGCCATTTCCATGAGGCAGCTTCCCAATAAATCAAATGCATGGGGAAATGAAGGACCTTCCTGTGGTTTAATTGGAAGAACAAGTGCCATCAGCCCTCCCGATACAAGCTCTTGTGCTCGAGCCCCCAAAAAGGACTCCATATCTTCAAAAAATTGCGCTAAATAAGACTGCACAACCTCTTTAGGGGCACCTCCATAGAAAATCCTACCCTTATTATATGCAGGTGAGTTGACATCTTCCAATTGTTTTGGTACCTTAGAGAGCCATTGAAGTGAGGTTGAAGAGTGAACAAAATGGAGAGACGCCTTTGGAAACAAGCGATTATAGAAAGAACCTGGAACCCCAGAGGCAAAGTATTGTTTCTCAGGAGGAATGGACGCGAAAAGTTTGTTGAAGTCATTTGAGACATGGTCACTAAAGAATACTTGAAATTCGGGCATTTGATCATGGCTCAAAGATTGTGATTGGCAAAGGTGTTCTATGCCTTCAATTATGTTCTGCACCGCAATGAAGGTATTTGGTCCTACTGAACAACCCAAGTCCGCAATACAAATTACAGGAAAGGAAGAACAAAGTTGCTTAATATCAAGATGTTTCACAATTCCTTCAGTAATCATTTCTTTGACATCGTCCACCATCTTTTTCTACTCAAAAATACAAAACAAATATATAAACAGAAAGGAAAAAAAAATCTATATTATGATTTATGAACGTAATGTAATGCATATATTCTCTACTACGAACGATTATATTAGAACTACATTTATTACAAAGTTTGGTAATTTTTTAGAATAGTTTTCTGTAACCTTCTATTACTTTTCATGAAACCGATTTTTAACAAGCTAAGTACCTAACCAAAAGTGAGTACCTGATATGTGGAATTTTTCGCATAGCTATCACCACCTTCTCCTCCCTTCATTGGAAATGCTGTTTCTGTCTTCTGTTCCATGATCCTTTAGTTTTCTGCAATGAGCACTAACTGTGAAACGGATGATTTAAATTTGTGAACCTAATGAAGTAAAAAAGGTACCCTATGTGAATTTAGAGGTAAAAGAGATACAGGAAACATAATGTTATTGATTTGTATGTGTTTTATAAAGTCTCCTGACCATTTTTTTTTAGCATTTACTATATAGTATATTTCATCGTGAGGGGTATTTGATTATTAATTAATGGTGTGAGAAATACCTAAGTATTATATTGTAACTAGCTTATCTGTACTTTCATTTACAATGTTCCGTTAAATGTGGATCTTACAGTGAGTAGAAGATCCTCAATAAGGAAGTGTATGTATCTGCATATGCAGAAGTGTTCCATTACCCTAGCTGTATCTAACAGAATCAGGGGCTATTCCCAATGTTATTGGTTAAAATATTTTGGAAAGTTGATTCAAAATATGAGAACGCGAGATCGAAATTTTCTGAACAAAATTTTATTATGAAAATATAATTTATTAGTGATTATTGTTGCGATCAGATAACATTATTGCAAGAACTTCTCAATGATAAAATAGTCAAGTCAATGATAAGGAGGTGTTTTTTTATAATCACACACTAATTCACATGATCCTTTTTTTTATTTATATGATCCAAGATTTGAGGATTTTTAATTTTATCCGTCATAAAGTTAGAAAGAGAGTGGCTGGTTGGAAGGCTAAAACTCTATCCCAAGTTAGTCCAATGACTATAATCAAATCAGTTGCTGTCCTTATAACTAAACTAGAAGTGCAATTTGAAAAACCAAAGGGATATATGCATCTTTTTCCTGGACAAGTATGTGTCATAGAATAGGAAATGGTTGTGCACGACGTTATGGACAGACCCTTGGCTATGCTGGCAAGGAAAACCCATAAGATTGCAGGAAATTATGGAAGCTGATGGTTATAATATTTAGGCGAATGTGGGGTGAGTTATTCATACCAGTTGAACAGAGGTGTTGTATGCATGCCTTCTATTATGTTCTTCACGACAATTAAGGTATTTTGTCCCATTGAACAATAATCCAAGTCTGCGATACAAATTGATGGACAAAAAGAACATTGTTAATATCAAAATGTTTGGCAATCCCTTTAACATAATTATGCATTTAGGAGAATTGGGTTTGTTATTCAGAAAAGACTTGCAGCACAGTTTGTAACATGTCAGTCCTCCATTTTTGTGTAATTTCTCAAGTTAATACAAGTCAATGACAAAGAGATGGTTTTTTATAATCACACATTAGTTTAGCTTTGTATTCAATCTCTTTCGACCTTCTTCTCCGTTACCTGACATTGTTCTTCATGGTTTTTTGAGCTGCAATTCATATTCCTTCATTTGCCATTATCGGAGTTGATGAAGGCTTATTTAAGATTGCTAAGGCAGTAAGGTCTTACCTAAAAAATCTTACAACCCACCTAATTAATTGATATGATTTTATAACTTCAAGTTCTTTTTCCTGATTAGTGGGTTCTTAAAAGTTAAAACTCAAATCTCGTTACAGTTATTTTCATGTTAAAATAAAGGGAAAGTCTGATGGGTTTTGAATTTAGATTGAATTCGTACAAAATCAAAATAGATATAATCTATGTGACTTACTATAATTTTAATATTTATTTTTAGGTCAGAGACTTGGTCTATCTTTCATAAGTGCATTTGTGTTTGTAATTTCTCAAAACCTCACCTTAAACCGCAGATAAACTCTTTCACAGATGGGCAACAAGATCCTTGCTCTAAAGATATCATACATTTCGCCAGTAGTACTTCACTCTACCGTGACACGTTTCTCATATTTTTTTTGTCTTTTCTCAAAAGGGCAATTAAATTTTATTAAAGAGAAAAAAGATTACACGTTTCTCACACACCCACATGTGTACTTGTAGTTATTACTGGACACAAGAGAAAATTGTCTAAAAGAAAGCTAATTTAGCGATCAATGATATGTTGGTTTTAATTTTGTGCTTTACATCCATGGATATATCTATAGATCCGAACTATTTTTACAACAAGAACAAGTGTTTGAAACCGACATTCGGTTGTTTGGCATCATTTTGTGACTAGGTTAGGAGTGTTCGAGGTTATCTCGCCTTGACAACATTGTTAGGAAGTTCCATTTGTCTTCATTCTCATCCTTCTAAGGTATGTCAGTTTGGAGTTTGTTCAGGAACGTACCACGTTAGGAGATATGTACTTAGTCATGGTCAGATCTTTTCTTTTGTTCAGGAACGTACGTGATGCATATGCATAAAGATTCTAATATGGATTAGAACATCCCTAGTAGTAGTTTATATTTACTTAGCTTTCTAGTGTAGTTAGGATTAAGTTTAGGTTATTATAAATAGGGGATTACAAACCCTATTAAGTAGGTTAGATTGAAGATTTGTTTATGTCTTGAGACATTAAATTCGTTTTTGTGAAGAACCATAGTTTTTGGGTGTTCAAACTATTTATTTAATTGGTGTTCTTATTATTGTTTGTTTCCGCCGATAGTATTATATCAAAATTGGTATCAAGAGCTTGTTTTTTTTCTGGGTTTAGAAGATAAAAACCTGATTTTTTTTTTTAAGAGCTGCGTTCATGTTGGTGATTTGAAGATGGGTTATCGTAGAAGAGGTCAAAGATAGTTTTCGCCGCCGTCGGATCTTTGGAGTTTACAAGAATCGAAGCGTTATACCAATTCCGAATATAAAGCTCCCAACTTTGATCCTAGCCACCGTTTTTCTCTTTCCAGAAGGTATGAACCTCCCTCTTCTTCTCGTTTCCCTTCTCCCCCACGCAGGCGACGTCATAGTTATTATGACGATGGATATTATTCCCACCACCAGCAGGACACACACCCTCCTCGATGTGGTTTTCAACAACAATATGTTGCTTATATTATGGTGCTAAATATTCCCATGGAAACCGTGCAAAGACTTATGATCACGATGGTCTTCGTAGTCGCAATTCTAAGGTTACTCCGTATGAAGAATACCCACACTATATTGAATCTGAAATCGATTCTAAGAGCGATGAGTCCATGATTGATTATGAAGAAGATGAGTTTTTTGATGGGGAAAGTTATTATGAAGATAATTATTCTTTGTGTGTTGAATATTCAGATGATGAAACTAGTGCAGAATTTAAGTTTGGTGATGCCCCCGCTAACAAGAGTTTGGTTGCAGCCCTTGCACCGTCAAACCTCTACACATCCACCCCAGTTGTTCACCCATCACAAGTTTCTAATAGCGACAACCAGCAGATTTTACTGCTGCAGTAGCCTCATTATCCGGATGATGCCTCCATGACGTCACCAAACATATAAAAAGGTTTGAAGGAACTTTTAAATTGCTTTTCTAAATTAAGAAGTCAATTTGCGTCTTTTAAGAAAGAATTTGTTGAAGAAGAGAAACGACTTGACAAAGAAGCGGAGATTAATTTCTTACTCAACATGTTTGAAGAAGAAAAATACGTCACTCGTACTCGAATTTGTGGTTTACAAAGTTACAATCTTGTTGATTTTTTTTCCGTTTTTGGTGATGATAGTGATGATACATCTAGTTTTGTGTTTCTTGAGTTAGAAGTTGCATGTGTGGATCAAGTAGAAGATTTGATTGAAAAATCTGCAAGGGAGATAATAAGAAGTTCTATTTGTTGCCCAAACAAGGAAACCTAGTTGTTGTCCATGACAATGGTAAAGAGGATGAACGTTCTTGGAATTTCGCTCATCACTCCCATGAATCGATGAATTCCATTGATTCCGACCGACAAATTGATGATTTTTATCATCCCCACAAATTCCGTCCCATATAAGTAATTGGTAATTTGTTTGGTGGTTATGTTGATCCTTTTCTATTCCAAGATGAGAATGGATTTTCTCCATGGAGGGACAAACACCTTCAATTCTTATTTCTTGACATGCGACTATATTGTTCCAATCAATTGGGTTGTTCTAATGATGCACTTATGACATTAATGTCCATCATTCTTTCTGCGAGCAACTATCTGGGGAAGATTCATGGCCGGATTTTCTGCACCAACGTAAGGTTGAGGTTGATGTACAAGTGTTGTTTTGAACTTTGGAGGATGTTAGTACACAAACTCGAGGACGAGTTTTTTTCAAGTTTGGGGGATTTGATGCATATGCATAAAGATAACATGTGCAAGGCACATGCCTCATAGTTCCTGCAGATTCCTATATGGATTAGAACATCCCTAGTAGTAGTTTCTATTTACTTAGCTTTCTAGTGTAGTTAGAATTAGGTTTAGGTTATTATAAATAGGGAATTACAAACCCTATTAAGTAGGTTAGATTGAAGATTTGTTTATGTCTTGAGACATTAAATTCGTTTTTGTGAAGAACCCTAGTTTTTGGGTGTTCAAACCATTTATTTAATTAGTGTTCTTATTATTGTTTGCTTCCGCCGATAGTATTACATCAGTACGTACCATGTTAGGACGTATGTACGCTGTAGTGTCCATGTTACCTCTCTCGTTCATGGACGTACGTACCACATTAGGTCGTACGTACGTCATCATGCCTTTTTGTTATTCGGCCCATGTTTCTTTCCTTCTTAACCCTAGGTTATAAATAGGTCGTTGGTGTTATAGGAAGAGTAAGAGTTCCAACCTAGCCTCCATAGGACCCTAGTTTGTTTGTTGGTTCTTCCACAAAGATCATCTTCTCTCTCAATTGATCTTTGTGTAATTCTATCTTATATCTTTCCCCAATTCATCTTTCCATTATTATTTATAGTGATTTAACTTCGTGTGTTCTTTACTTGTTTATTGTTTTATTATTGTTTGTTTTAGTATCATTAGCAATAATCTTGTTTTCAAGTTCTTTGTTTCTTTACTTCATTGTGTGTATCATCAAGTTTTACAAAGTATGGTGGAAGCCAATTCAAATTCAAAAAAAAAATGAACTCACAGGGAATCAAAGGTCCTTCATACAAGTTTCTCCATGGAAATACAAAACAAGTTTTTAATATGACAAGAAACTGCTTGAGAAGTCCCATGAAACTGACAAATTACATCTTTCCAAGAGTTCAACCTCATCTACATTTGTGGACAAAAACTTACGGTAAGTAGAACTAGAACACAAATCTATATTATCAAGTTGTATTACGTGCGAAATGGTACAACATATTGCGTTAACCATAATGAGCTTTAGTAGTACTTGTTAATTTATGATTTCTATATGACGGCAACAGGGTTGAATTTCCTCATCTGGCATGGTTCTATTCCACAATTGTCATTGAATCAGCCTGATCTCATAAAAGAGGTTCTCAACTATTGAGAGTATAAGGGTGGTTTGGTAATTCCCATATTAGGGTTTTATGATTAGGGTTTAGTAGGTCTTTATATATAGGCAATCTTGCCTCTTTATTTATAACAATGCATTATGATAATATTATTCCGCTTCTCTACATGGTATCAAAGCTAATAGGTTAGATCTTGGGTTTAAGAAAAAAAATGATCTCTCAAAAGTTGCAGAATTTCTGCACAGTTTTGTTTTGTTGATTGGTTTGAAACTCTTTTTGTTTTTCGATCGTCCTGAAATTTTTACAGATTGTCAAGATCATTATGGTGAACATGATACAAAATTTTCATGACAATCCAACGGTTGGATGTTGATATATTTATAGAATCATGTCACTATTCATTATCGGGTTTTTCTGCTTCTGTCAGTTTTTGTTGATTATTTTGATTGGTTATAAATTCCTTACTCTTTAATATTTCAAATTTCACTCTCACGTTCATACTCCTTCCGTTGTTATTCAATGTTGATTATTGATGATATAATTTGGATGTTCAAATCTCGTTCTCTTTGTTCAAATCACAATTTTTTATTCATTTGTTCAAATTTGTTTGTTTGAACAATATTCTTGTTGGTCAAGTTTTTCATCATCGTTGCCCCAATTGTTTGCTTTCGTTTCTCGAAAAGCAATTTTCTTATGCCATAGTTAGTATACTATTGGCCGTTTTTGTTCCCTACACAGCTACTTGTTTGTTTTGCCCATAATGGGCTCTTTTTCGGGTTCGGTCATGCCATAACCGATTTTCTTGTTGCTGTTGTTTTGGAGCTTTTTTTGTCATTATTTGGTGCTCATTTGAAGATGATGTGTGCGGCTGAAGTTTGAAGATTGAGATTTGTGGGAGTGTTGAATTTGTTATTCTTGAGATATATGTATTTGCAAGCCTGAAATATACGAGTCTGTATATTTCGGCTTGAGGGGGAGTATTGAGAGTATAAGGGTGGTTTGGTAATTCCCATATTAGGGTTTTATGATTAGGGTTTAGTAGGTCTTTATATATAGGCAATCTTGCCTCTTTATTTATAACAATGCATTATGATAATATTATTCCGCTTCTCTACATCAACAATGGAAATGAACTACTATATCCAAAACCGGAGCCATATCCTTACCTAAAGAAGCTGTTAGGCGATGGTCTTGCGACAATAAGAGGTGGCAAAAAGTGGTCCAAGAAACGTAAATTGGCGAATCATGCTTTCCATGGAGAGAATTTGAAGGTATGATTACCATCACCATCATCATCAAAACTTGAAGTTTAATTAGTCTAAGATCCTCCACAATTTTGTTTACTTAGTTGGAAACTTGGAATACTCTGTTTGGGGTGTTAAAATTTTTATTCTCTGTCATTGTTTTTTGTTTTTTCTTTGTTTTTGGGTAAGGTTGAGTGTAGTTTACTATTTTTTGGGTGTTTAGCACCAATTATAAAACCTTGTAGAGCCGCATGAAGTAATCGCCTGGCCACTGGACAACGTGTTGCAATAAATATTGGACTTAACAGTTTACTCTGCAGGCCAAATGTCCACTGCATCTTCTATTTTTTCTAAAGCTGCATGGTGTAATGGCTTGTTCCCTCGACAAGAGTTTCCGCTTTCTTCCTTACAGTTTTCGGTTCCAAAATATGGCTGGCCTGCCAAGTTTGACGTAACTGATTTATGTGTGCAGAATATGATGCCAAAAATGGTTAGTTGCATTGAGAATATGCTACAGAGGTGGGAACACCTTGATGGAAAAGAGATTGAAGTACTTGAGGAATTCAGAGTATTAACTTCTGATGTGATTTCTAAAACTGCTTTTGGGAGCAATTACATCGAAGGACGAGAAATCTTTGGTATGCTGACAAAGTTGATGTCTATAATGGCTGCAAATACCAACAAAATAAAGCTTCCTATTATCGGGTAAGCTTCAATGCATTTCTAAATAGACTTATTCGAATGTCGAAAGTAATTAGCAAGTTAAATTTTCTATTACTGCAGGAAATTCGTCAAATCCTCTGACGAACGTGAAGCAGATAAACTTGCCCTTAAGATAAGAGAATCTTTTGTAGAGATTATAAGAAGAAGACAAGAGCAAATACCAAACGGAGAACTAACTGGCTATGGATCTGATTTTCTTGGATTGCTTGTTGATGCAAATCGAGACAGTGACGAAGACAAGAGAATTTCTGTAGATGATATAATTGACGAGAGTAAAACTTTCTATACGGCTGGACACGAGACAACTATGGTGTTACTTACATGGACTATGTTTCTATTAGCCATTCATTCAGATTGGCAAGAGAAAGCAAGGAAAGAGGTATTTGCTATATTTGGTGAAAAACCTCCAAATGTAGAAGACAATAGCATTGCAAAACTGAAAACAGTAAGTATCTGATCTCTATAGTGTATGTTTTTGTAGGTAACAATGATTGTTAACGAGTCTCTAATGTGACATATTAAGAACTGCCATGTGACACACACTGCAAGGAAGAACTACAAAGCTAACAATGATTGTTAACGAGTCTCTAATGTCGATAAATTTTCTTTCTTGCAGATGACAATGATTGTTAACGAATCGTTAAGGTTATATCCTCCTGTTCTTGTCCTACGCAGAATAACTGACCATCAAGTAAGATTAAAAGATATCCTACTTCCACCAAACATGGAAATTCAAATTTCTCCTCTGCTATGTCACAGTGACCCACAATTTTGGGGAGAAGATGTGCATCTTTTCAAACCAGATAGATTCATGGAAGGTGTTGCCAATGCTGCCAAAACCACCAATGTGTATCTCCCATTTGGTATCGGCCCTCGAATGTGTGTAGGCATGAACTTCGCAACAATAGAAGCCAAGCTAGCTCTTTCCATGATTCTGAAACGCTACTCGTTCACCCTTTCACCATCTTATGTTCACTCTCCTATACAGCATGTCACTACTCGCCCACAACATGGTGTGCAGATCATTCTTCATGCATTATAGGCATATGTTGTTTGTTTATGGTGTTCCTTAAAATTTCGTAAGGGTGTTGCTAGTGTATAAAATTTCGTAAGGGTGTTGGTTAAAGTTTCGGGGATTTCTTGCCTAGTCCTTTGCAACACTTGTTCATGGATCTGCCACTTTCCTAAGAAATTTCTTGGTCTTGCTTCTACCTAATGTATGCTTCTCAACCTCGATCTCCTTGGAGTAGCTGGTGATACTATGTTATCAATTATGTTGATTTGTTCAGTTACTTACAAGCTAGTAACCCTTCGTATAATAGTTTGTTCCATCGATGTAATTGTTTGATTGTTCTGGTTTACCGCTTGGTAGCAAATAATCGTTCCTAACAACACTACGTACACACTGGAACTAGAAACCATACAGCAGACAAACACAATGTTACTACAAACTGTCTAACTAGATTCAGCAATGGTGGAAAAAAACCATTTAGGTTTGACACAGAAGTGGTTGATATTACCCACGTAGCATTTCTTGGACAAAAAACATGGTTTCTTTTACTAACAAAGTATCCAACAACTCCACATGAAAAAAAGATATTTTGAGCAACACCAGTTCTCTTAGACATTTAATCAAACAATTTCAATAGAATATAGTTGTTCCAATAACATCTCAGATTTGCCTAATTGGAACACAACACAATAATTGAACTAACAAGTAACAAAGAAAAGACTATAAATATTGTTCTAAAATAATAAACAAACATATATATAACAACATACCTTTCACAATGTTGGATTCTCTGCCAATGCCAACCCCGCTTGCCAATCAACATACCTCCGACAATATGTCGGATTCTCTACCAATAGTAACGTGATGACTGCTGGTTCAAACAAATATATATTTAAAAGAATCAGGTTTGCTATTCAGAAAGGACTTGCAACACAGTTTGTAACGCGCTTGTGAACTACATTTGTGTATTTCCTTGAGGTTATCAATAAACTTTTATTGTTTAACAATATTTCTCTAACATATTCCTTGAGAGTTAAAATTTACATTTTAAAACCCAGTAAATGGATTTTCCAATCCTAGCATTTTTATTTTCCAAAAAAATCGTTCGAAATAATTTAACAAAAACGACAGGTAAAACACACTACAAACCCTAAAAAGATGCATTTCGGAAAATGCTCAATATTTTCATTTGGCCAAAGGGGTTAGTACACAAAAAAATATAAAATTTCGGAATTTTTTATTTACGCCACAAAAATATCCGATACACAATTTACGAATTATATTAACAATAAGAAGTGGTTATATGAGTTTTGAACAAAATAAAATCACCTAAAAAGATGCATTTTGAAAAATGCTCAATATTGGCATATGGCCAAACGGGTTAGTACACGGAAAAATATAAAATTTTGAAATTTTTATTTACGCCACAAATATATCCGATACACAATTTACGAATTATATTAACATTAAGAAGTGGTTATATGAGTTTTGAACAAAAAATTCACCAAAAAAGATGCATTTCGAAATATGCTCAATATTTGCATTCGGCCGAAGGGGTTAGTACGCAGAAAAATATATAATTTTGAAATTTTTTATTACACCACAAATATATCCGATACAAAATTAACGAAATATATTAACAATAAGAAATGGTTATATGAGTTTTAAACAAAACAATGCACTTAAAAAGATGTATTTTGAAAAATGATCAATATTGGCATTTGGCCAAAGGGGTTAGTACACGGAAAAATATAAAATTTTGGAATTTTTTGTTTACACCACAAATATATCTGATACACAATCAACGAAATATATTAACAATAAGAAGTGGTTATATGAGTTTTGAACAAAACAAATGCACCTAAAAAGATGCATTTCGGAAAATGCCAAATATTGGCATTTGGCTAAAGGGGTTAGTACACTGAAAAATATAAAATTTTGGAATTTTTTATTTACACTTCAAATATATCTGACACACAATTTACAAAATATATTAACAATAATAAATGGTTATATGAGTTTTGAACAAAACAAATGCACCTAAAAAGATGCATTTCGAAAAATGCCCAATATTAGTATTTGGCCAAACGGGTTAGTAAAGGGAAAAATATAAAATTATGAAATTTTTTATTTACACCACAAATATATCCGATACACAATTTACGAAATATATTAACAATAAGAAGTGGTTATATGAAAAAATGCACCTAAAAAGATGCATTTCGGAAAATGCTCAATATTGGCATTCGGCGAAAGGGGTTATTACACGAAAAAATATAAAATTTTGAAATTTTTTATTTACATCACAAATATATCCGATACACAATTTACGAAATATATTAACAATAAAAAGTGGTTATATGAGTTTTGAATAAAAAATCACCTAAAAAGATGAATTTCGAAAAATGCTCTATATTGGCATTCGGCCAAAGGTATACGAAAAAATATAACATTTTGTAATTTTTTATTTACACTACGAATATATCCGATACACAACTAACGAAATATATTAATAATAAGAAGTGGTTATATGAGTTTTGAACAAATAAATGCACCTAAAAAGATGCATTTCGGAAAATACTCAATATTGGCATTCGGCCAAAGGGGATAGATAGTACACGAAAAAATATAGGATTTTAGAATTTTTTATTTACACCACAAATATATCAGATACACAATTTACACAATATATAAACAATAATAAGTGGTTATATGAGTTTTGAACAAAAGAAATCACCTAAAAAGATGCATTTTGAAAATGATCAATATTGGCATTTGGCCAAAGGTATTAGTACACAGAAAAATATAAAATTTTGGAATTTTTTGTTTACACCACAAATATATCCGATACACAATTTACGAAATATATTAACAATAAGAAGTAATTATATGAGTTTTGAACAACAAAATGCACCTGAAAAGATGTATTTCGGAAAATGTTCAATATTGGCATTTGGCCAACGGTGTTAGTACACGGAAAAATTTAAAATTTAAATTTTTTTTATTTACACTACAAATATATCCAATACATAATTAACGAAATATATTAACAATAAGAAGTGGTTATATGAGTTTTGAATAAAAAAATGCACCTAAAAAGATGCATTTAAGAAAATGCCCAATATTGGCATTTGGCCAAAGGGGTTAGTACACGGAAAAATATAAAATTTTGGAATTTTTTGTTTAGACCACAAATATATTTGATACATAATTTACAAAATATATTAACAATAAGAAGTGGTTATAAGAATTTTGAACAAAACAAATGCACCTAAAAAGATGCATTTTGGAAAATGCACAATATTAGCATTTGGCCAAAGGGGTTAGTAAAAGGAAAAATATAAAATTTTGAATTTTTATTTTTCACCACAAATATATCCGATACACAATTTACGAAATATATTAACAATAAGAAGTGGTTATATGAGTTTTGAACAAACAAATGCACTTAAGAAGATGCATTTCGGAAAATGCCCAATATTAGCATTTGGCCAAAGGGTAACGTACACGGAGAAATAGAAAATGTTGGAATTTTTTCTTTACACCACAAATATATCCGATAAACAATTAACGAAATATATTAACAATAAGCAGTGGTTATATGAGTTTTGAACAAAACAAATGCACCTAAAAAGATGCATTTTGGAAAATGCACAACATTAGCATTTGGCCAAAGGGGTTAGTAAAAGGAAAAATATAAAATTTTGAATTTTTATTTTTCACCACAAATATATCCGATACACAATTTACGAAATATATTAACAATAAGAAGTGGTTATTTGAGTTTTGAACAAAAGAATGCACCTAAAAAGATGAATTTCGGAAAATACTCAATATTGGCATTTGGCCAAAGGGGTTAGTACAAGGAAAAATATAAAATTTTGGAATTTTTTCTTTAGACTACAAATATATCCAATACACAATTAACGAAATATATTAACAACAACAAGTGGTTATATGAGTTTTGAACAAACAAATACACCTAAAAAGATGCATTTCCGAAAATGCTCAATATTAGCGTCCGACCAAAGGGGTTAGTACAAGAAAAAATATAAAATTTTGAAATTTTTTATTTACACTACAAATATATCCAATACATAATTAACGAAATATATTAACAATAAGAAGTGGTTATATGAGTTTTGAACAAAACAAATGCACCTAAAAATATGCATTTAGGAAAATGCCCAATATTGGCATTTGGCCAAAGGGTAACGTACACGGAGAAATAGAAAATGTTGGAATTTTTTCTTTACACCACAAATATATCCGATAAACAATTAACGAAATGTATTAACAATAAGCAGTGGTTATATGAGTTTTGAACAAAAAAATGCACCTAAAAAGATGCATTTAGGAAAATACCCAATATTGGCATTTGGCCAAAGGGGTTAGTACACGGAAAAATATAAAATTTTAGAATTTTTATTTACAACCCAAATATATCCGATAAATAATTAACGAAATGTATTAACAATAAGCAGTGGTTATATGAGTTTTGAACAAAAAAATGCACCTAAAAAGATGCATTTAGGAAAATGCACCTAAAAAGATGCATTTAGGAAAATGCCCAATATTGGCATTTGGCCAAAGGGGTTAGTACACCGAAAAATATAAAATTTTAGAATTTTTATTTACAACACAAATATATCTAATACACAATTAACGAAATAAATTAATATTAAGAAGTGGTTATATGAGTTTTGAACAAAAAAAATGCACTTAAAAAGATGCATTTAGGAAAATGCATAATATTGGCATTTGGCTAAAGGGTAACGTACACGGAATAATATAAAATTTTGGAATTTTTTATTTACACTACAAATATATCGGTTACACAATTAACGAAATATATGAACAATAAGAAGTGGTTATATGAGTTTTGAACAAAAGAAAGCACCTAAAAAGATGCATTTCAGAAAATGCTCAATATTGGCATTCGGCCAAAGGGGTTAGTACACGGAAAAATATAAAATTTTGGAATTTTTTGTTTTCACCACAGATATATCTGAAACAATTAATGAAATAAATTAACAATAAGAAGTGGTTATATGAGTTTTGAACAAAACAAATGCACTTAAAAAGATGCATTTCGGAAAATGCCCCATATTGGCATTTGGCCAAAGGGGTTAGTACACGAAAAAATATAAAATTTTTGAATTTTTTATTTGCACCACAAATATATCTGATACACAACTAACGAAATATACTAACAATAACAAGTGGTTATATGAGACTTGAACAAAAAAATGCACCTAAAAAGATGCATTTCGGAAAATGCCCAATATTGGTATTTGGCAAAAAGGGTTAGTACACGGAAAAATATAAAATGTTAGGAATTTTTTTATTACACTACAAATATATCCGATACACAATTAACGAAATATACTAACAATAACAAGTGGTTATATGAGACTTGAACAAAAAAATGCACCTAAAAATATGCATTTAGGAAAATGCCCAATATTGGTATTTGGCAAAAAGGGTTAGTACACGGAAAAATATAAAATGTTGGAATTTTTTTATTACACTACAAATATATCCGATACACAATTAACAAAATATATTAACAATAAGAAGTGGTTATATGAGTTTTAAACAAAAAAATGCACCTAAAAAGATGCATTTCAGAAAATGCTCAATATTGGCATTCGGCCAAAGGGGTTAGTACACGGAAAAATATAAAACTTTGGAATTTATTATTTACACTACTAATATATCCAATACATATTTAACAAAAGATATTAACAATAAGAAGTGGTTATATGAGTTTTGAACAAACAAATGCACCTAAATAGATGCATTTAGGAAAATGCCCAATATTGGCATTTGGCCAAAGGGTAAAGTACACGGAAAAATATAAAATTTTGTTATTTTTTATTTACACTACAAAAATATTGGATACACAATTAACGTATTAACAATAAGGAGTGGTTATATGAGTTTTGAACAAAAAAATTCACCTAAAAAGATGCATTTCGGAAAATGCTCAATATTGCCATTTGGCCAAAGGGTTAGTACACGAAAAACTATAAAATTTTAGAATTTTTTATTTACACCACAAATATATCTGATACACAATTAACAAAATATATTAACAATAAGAAGTCGTTATATGAGTTTTGAATAAAAGAATGCACCTAAAAAGATGCATTTAGGAAAATGCCAAATATTGGCATTTGGCCAAAGGAGTTAGTACACGAAAAAATATAAAATGTTGGAATTTTTTCTTTACACTACAAATATATCTGATACACAATTAACAAAATATATTAACAATAAGAAGTGGTTTTATGAGTTTTGAACAAATAAATGAACCTAAAAAGATGCATTTAGGAAAATGCCCAATATTGGCATTTGGCTAAAGGGTAACGTACACAGAAAAATATAAAATGTTGGAATTTTTTCTTTACACTCCAAATATATCAGATACACAATTAACGAAATATATTAACAATAAGAAGTGGTTATATGAGTTTTGAATAAAAAAAATGCACCTAAAAAGATGCATTTAGGAAAATGCTCAATATTAGCGTCCGGCCAAAGGGGTTAGTACAAGAAAAAATATAAAATTTTGTAATTTTTTATTTACACTACAAATATATCCGATACACAACTAACGAAATATATTAACAATAAGAAGTGGTTATATGAGTTTTGAATAAAACAAATCCACCTAAAAAGATGCATTTCGGAAAATGCTCAATATTGGCGTCCGGCCAAAGGGGTTAATACACGGAAAAATATAAAATGTTGGAATTTTTTCTTTACACCACAAATATATCCGATACACAATTAACGAAATGTATTAACAATAAGCAGTGGTTATATGAGTTTTGAAAAAAAAAAATGCATCTAAAAAGATGAATTTCAGAAAAGGCTCAATATTGGCATTCGGCCAAAGGCGTTAGTACACGGAAAAATATAAAATGTTGGAATTTTTTATTTACACTACAAATGTATCCGATACACAATTCAAGAAATATATTAACAATAAGAAGTGGTTATATGAGTTTTGAACAAATAAATGCACCTAAAAAGATGCATTTCGGAAAATGTTCAATATTGGCATTTGGCCAAAGGTAAGTACATGGAAAAATATAAAATTTTGTAATTTTTTATTTACACTATAAATATATCGGATACACAATTAACGAAATATATTAACAATAAGAAGTGGTTATATGAGTTTTGAATAAAAAAAATGTATCTAAAAAGATGCATTTAGGAAAATACCTGATATTGGCATTTGGCCAAAGAATAACGTACACGGAAAAATATAAAATTTTAGAATTTTTTATTTACACTATAAATATATCAGATACACAATTAACGAAATATATTAACAATAAGAAGTGGTTATATGAGTTTTGAACAAATAAATGAACCTAAAAATATACATTTCGGAAAATGTTCAATATTGGCATTTTGCCAAAGGTAACGTCAAATATTGGAATTTTTTGTTTACACCACAAATATATCTGATACAAAATTAACGAAATATATTAACAATAAGAAGTGGTTATATGTGTTTTGAATAAAAAAAATGCACCTAAAAAGATGCATTTAGGAAAATGCCCGATATTGGCATTTGGACAATGGGTAACGTACACGGAAAAATATAAAATTTTATAATTTTTTATTTACACTACAAATATATCTGATACACAACTAACGAAATATATTAACAATAAGAAGTGGTTATATGAGTTTTGAACAAAAAAAATCCACCTAAAAAGATGCATTTCGAAAAATGCTCAATATTGGCGTCCGGCCAAAGTGGTTAGTACACGGAAAAATATAAAATTTTTAAATTTTTTATTTACACTACAAATATATCCAATACATATTTAATGAAATATATTAACAATAAGAAGTGGTTATATGAGTTTTGAACAAAAACAATGCACCTAAAAAGATGCATTTAGGAAAATGCCCAAAATTGGCATTTGGCCAAAGCGAAACGTACACGGAAAAATATAAAATTTTGAAATTTTTTATTTACACTACAAATATATCCGATACAAAATTAACGAAATAAATTAACAATAAGAAGTGGTTATATGAGTTTTGAACAAAACAAATGCACTAAAAAAAATGCATTTAGGAAAATGCCCAATATTGGAATTTGGCCATAGGGGTTAGTACACGGAAAAATATAAAATTTTTAATTTTTTTTTCCGGTAAAGTACATTAATAGATTTGAAGAAGGCGAGTGGATTCAGAAGATATCAATGAACATTACCATAAAAAAGAAGAAAAAAAAAATTAGGATCAATGATCAATTATCATCACCTATGTTCATCAGAAAAACTTCCATTTTCAAATCCAAACCCCAAACATTTCCACCAGTTGTTGAAGAAATTGAGTTTGGTTTGCTTTAGATCTTTAAATTCCTAACCCCTTTGATTTTACTCTTTACTTCCTCATACTCTTTTTGACACCATTGCTGATCTGATTAAAAAAAAACCAAAAGCTTGAAACTAATTTGAAGTTAATGTCTTTATGTGATAGAATTCTGCTCTTGAGTTAGGTTTTAATAAGATGGTAAATGAGAAGAAGTAAAAGAGAGATGAAAATGGATTTAATAAGAAGAAAGAGAAGAATTTAAAAGGAAAGGAAAAAATTCTGCCATTGATTGGAAGTATGTTTTCAAAGCTTCTACTACTCTAGCAACTAATAAAGAAGAAAAAGAAAAAGAAGAACAGAAGTGGGAGGAGGAGGAACTGAAAGAATCCCATAACATTCGTTTAAACATGGGTTATTTTTGGGTATGAGGGTTGGACACGGACACGACACGGTTACAATAATGGCTCAGCGGGTTAAACACGTTAGTGACACGAAACAGATAAATGGTTTACCCAAACACGCAAAAAACGAGTCTTTTTGGGTCGTGTTTACGGGTTCGTGTCAAACCTGCCACCCCTACAAATATATCTGATACACAATTAACGAAATATATTAACAATAAGAAGTGGTTATATAAGTTTTGAACAAAAAAATGCACCTAAAAAGATGCATTTAGGAAAATGCCCAAAATTGGCATTTGGCCAAAGGGGTTAGTACACGAAAAAATATAAAATTTTGAAATTTTTTATTTACACTACAAATATATCCAATACATATTTAACGAAATATATTAACAATAAGAAGTGGTTATATGAGTTTTGAATAAAAAAATGCACCTAAAAAGATGCATTTAGGAAAATGCCCAATATTGGCATTTGGCCAAAGGGTAACGTACAAGGAAAAATATAAATTTTGTAATTTTTTATTTACACTACAAATATATCTGATACACAATTAACGAAATATATTAACAATAAGAAGTGGTTATATGAGTTTTGAACAAATAAATGCACCTAAAAATATGCATTTCGGAAAATGCTCAATATTGGCATTTGGCCAAAGGGGTTAGTACACGAAAAAATATAAAATTTTAGAATTTTTATTTACAGCACAAATATATCTAATACACAATTAACGAAATATATTAATAATAAGAAGTGGTTATATGAGTTTTGAACAAAAAAAATGCACCTAAAAAGATGCATTTAGGAAAATGCCCAAAATTGGCATTTGGCCAAAGGGGTTAGTACACGGAAAAATATAAAATTTTGAAATTTTTTATTTACACTACAAATATATCCAATATATATTTAACAAAATATATTAACAATAAGAAGTGGTTATATGAGTTTTGAATAAAAAAATGCACCTAAAAAGATGCATTTAGGAAAATGCCCAATATTGGCATTTGGCCAAAGGGTAACGTACAAGGAAAAATATAAAATTTTGTAATTTTTTATTTACACTACAAATATATCTGATACACAATTAACGAAATATATTAACAATAAGAAGTGGTTATATGAGTTTTGAACAAATAAATGCACCTAAAAAGATGCATTTAGGAAAATGCCCAATATTGGCATTTGGCCAAACGGTAACGTACAAGGAAAAATATAAAATTTTGTAATTTTTTTATTTACACTACAAATATATCTGATACACAATTAACGAAATATATTAACAATAAGAAGTGGTAATATGAGTTTTGAACAAAAAAAATGCACCTAAAAAGATGCATTTAGGAAAATACCCAAAATTAGCCTTTGGCCAAAGGGGTTAGTACACGAAAAAATATAAAATTTTGAAATTTTTTATTTACACTACAAATATATCCAATACATATTTAATGAAATATATTAACAATAAGAAGTGGTTATATGAGTTTTGAACAAATAAATGCACCTAAAAAGATGCATTTAGGAAAATGCCCAAAATGGCATTTGGCCAAATGGTAACGTACACGGAAAAATATAAAATGTTGGAATTTTTTCTTTACACTACAAATATATCCGATACACAATTAACGAAATATATTAACAATAAGAAGTGGTTATATGAGTTTTGAACAAATAAATGCACCTAAAAAGATGCATTTAGGAAAATGCCCAATATTGGCATTTGGCCAAATGGGTTAGTACACGAAAAAATATAAAATTTTAGAATTTTTATTTACAGCACAAATATATCTAATACACAATTAACGAAATATATTAATAATAAGAAGTGGTTATATGAGTTTTGAACAAAAAAAATGCACCTAAAAAGATGCATTTAGGAAAATACCCAAAATTAGCATTTGGCCAAAGGGGTTAGTACACGGAAAAATATAAAATTTTGAAATTTTTCATTTACACTACAAATATATCCAATATATATTTAACAAAATATATTAACAATAAGAAGTGGTTATATGAGTTTTGAATAAAAAAATGCACCTAAAAAGATGCATTTAGGAAAATGCCCAATATTGGTATTTGGCCAAAGGGTAACGTACAAGGAAAAATATAAAATTTTGTAATTTTTTATTTACACTACAAATATATCTGATACACAATTAACGAAATATATTAACAATAAGAAGTGGTTATATGAGTTTTGAACAAATAAATGCACCTAAAAAGATGCATTTAGGAAAATGCCCAATATTGGCATTTGGCCGAAGGGTAACGTACACGGAAAAATATAAAATTTTAAAATATTTTATTTACACTACAATTATATCCAATACATATTAACGAAATATATTAACAATAAGAAGTGGTTATATGAGTTTTGAACAAAAGAATGCACCTAAAAAGATGCATTTAGGAAAATGCCAAATATTGGTATTTGGCCAAAGGAGTTAGTACACGGAAAAATATAAAATGTTGGACTTTTTTCTTTACACTTCAAGTATATCCGATACACAATTAACGAAATATATTAACAATAAGAAGTGGTTATATTAGTTTTGAACAAATAAATGCACCTAAAAAGATGCATTTAGAAAAATGCCCAATATTGGCATTTGGCCAAAGAATAACGTATACGGAAAATTATAAAATTTTAGAATTTTTTATTTACATTACAAATATATCGGATACACAATTAACGAAATATATTAACAATAAAAAGTGGCTATATGAGTTTTGAATAAAAAAATTAACCTAAAAAGATGCATTTCAGAAAATGCTCAATATTGGCATTCGGCAAAAGGGGTTAGTACACGGAAAAATATAAAATTTTAGAATTTTTTGTTTACACCACAAATATATCTGATAAACAATTAATGAAATAAATTAACAATAAGAAGTGGTTATATGAGTTTTGAATAAAAAAATTAACCTAAAAAGATGCATTTCAGAAAATGCTTAATATTGGCATTCGGCCAAAGGGGTTAGTACACGGAAAAATATAAAATTTTAGAATTTTTTGTTTACACCACAAATATATCTGATAAACAATTAATGAAATAAATTAACAATAAGAAGTGGTTATATGAGATTTGAACAAAATAAATGCACTAAAAAAGATGCATTTCGAAAAATGCCCAATATGGGCATTTGGCCGAAGGCTTAGTACACGGAAAAATATAAAATTTTGGAATTTTTTGTTTACACCACAAATATATCTGACACACAATTAAAGAAATAAATTAACAATAAGAAGTTGTTATATGAGTTTTGAACAAAAAAAATGCACCTAAAAAGATGCATTTAGGAAAATACCCAAAATTAGCCTTTGGCCAAAGGGGTTAGTACACGAAAAAATATAAAATTTTGAAATTTTTTATTTACACTACAAATATATCCAATACATATTTAACGAAATATATTAACAATAAGAAGTGGTTATATGAGTTTTGAACAAATAAATGCACCTAAAAAGATGCATTTAGGAAAATGCCCAAAATTGGCATTTGGCCAAAGGGTAACGTACACGGAAAAATATAAAATGTTGGAATTTTTTCTTTACACTACAAATATATCCGATACACAATTAACGAAATATATTAACAATAAGAAGTGGTTATATGAGTTTTGAACAAATAAATGCACCTAAAAAGATGCATTTAGGAAAATGCCCAATATTGGCATTTGGCCAAATGGGTTAGTACACGAAAAAATATAAAATTTTAGAATTTTTATTTACAGCACAAATATATCTAATACACAATTAACGAAATATATTAATAATAAGAAGTGGTTATATAAGTTTTGAACAAAAAAAATGCACCTAAAAAGATGCATTTAGGAAAATACCCAAAATTAGCATTTGGCCAAAAAGGTTAGTACACGAAAAAATATAAAATTTTGAAATTTTTTATTTACACTACAAATATATCCAATACATATTTAACGAAATATATTAACAATAAGAAGTGGTTATATGAGTTTTGAAAAAATAAATGCACCTAAAAAGATGCATTTCGGAAAATGCTCAATATTGGCTTCCGGCCAAAGGGGTTAGTACACGGAAAAATATAAAATTTTGGAATTTTTTGTTTACACCACAAATATATCTGATACACAATTTACGATATATATTAACAATAAGAAGTGGTTATATGAGTTTTGAAAAAAAATATACACCGAAAAAGTTGCATTTCGGGAAATGCTCATTATTGGCGTCCGACCAAAGGGGTTAGTACACAGAAAAATAAAAAATTTTAAAATTTTTTATTTACACTACAAATATATCCAATACATATTTAACGAAATATATTAACAATAAGAAGTGGTTATATGAGTTTTGAATAAATAAATGCACCTAAAAAGAAGCATTTCGGAAAATGTTCAATATTGGCATTTGGCCAAAGGTAACGTACACGGAAAAATATAAAATTTTGGAATTTTTTATTTACACTACAAATATATCCAATACATAATTAACGAAATATATTAACAATAAGAAGTGGTTATATGAGTTTTGAACAAAACAAATGCACCTAAAAAGATGCATTTAGGAAAATGCCCAAAATTGGCATTTGGCCAAAGGGGTTAGTACACGGAAAAAAATAAAATTTTGAAATTTTTTATTTACACTACAAATATATCCAATATATATTTAACAAAATATATTAACAATAAGAAGTGGTTATATGAGTTTTGAATAAAAAAATGCACCTAAAAAGATGCATTTAGGAAAATGCCCAATATTGGCATTTGGCCAAAGGGTAACGTACAAGGAAAAATATAAAATTTTGTAATTTTTTATTTACACTACAAATATATCTGATACACAATTAACGAAATATCTTAACAATAATAAGTGGTTATATGAGTTTTGAACAAAAGAAATCCACCTAAAAAGATGCATTTCGGAAAATGCTCAATATTGGCGTCCGGCCAAAGGGATTAGTACACGGAAAAATATAAAATTTTGAAATTTTTTCTTTACACTACAAATATATCCAATACATATTTAACGAAATATATTAACAATAAGAAGTGGTTATATGAGTTTTGAACAAATAAATGCACCTAAAAAGATGCATTTAGGAAAATGCCCAATATTGGCATTTGGCCGAAGGTTAACGTACACGGAAAAATATAAAATTTTAAAATATTTTATTTACACTACAATTATATCCAATACATATTAACGAAATATATTAACAATAAGAAGTGGTTATATGAGTTTTGAACAAAAGAATGCACCTAAAAAGATGCATTTAGGAAAATGCCAAATATTGGTATTTGGCCAAAGGAGTTAGTACACGGAAAAATATAAAATGTTGGACTTTTTTCTTTACACTTCAAGTATATCCGATACACAATTAACGAAATATATTAACAATAAGAAGTGGTTATATGAGTTTTGAACAATTAAATGCACCTAAAAAGATGCATTTAGAAAAATGCCCAATATTGGCATTTGGCCAAAGAATAACGTATACGGAAAATTATAAAATTTTAGAATTTTTTATTTACATTACAAATATATCGGATACACAATTAACGAAATATATTAACAATAAAAAGTGGCTATATGAGTTTTGAATAAAAAAATTAACCTAAAAAGATGCATTTCAGAAAATGCTCAATATTGGCATTCGGCAAAAGGGGTTAGTACACGGAAAAATATAAAATTTTAGAATTTTTTGTTTACACCACAAATATATCTGATAAACAATTAATGAAATAAATTAACAATAAGAAGTGGTTATATGAGTTTTGAATAAAAAAATTAACCTAAAAAGATGCATTTCAGAAAATGCTCAATATTGGCATTCGGCCAAAGGGGTTAATACACGGAAAAATATAAAATTTTAGAATTTTTTGTTTACACCAAAAATATATCTGATAAACAATTAATGAAATAAATTAACAATAAGAAGTGGTTATATGAGATTTGAACAAAATAAATGCACTAAAAAAGATGCATTTCAAAAAATGCCCAATATGGGCATTTGGCCGAAGGGCTTAGTACACGGAAAAATATAAAATTTTGGAATTTTTTGTTTACACCACAAATATATCTGACACACAATTAAAGAAATAAATTAACAATAAGAAGTGGTTATATGAGTTTTGAACAAAACAAATGCACCTAAAAAGATGCATTTAGAAAAATGCCCAATATTGGCATTTGGCCAAAGAATAACGTACACGGAAAAATATAAAATTTTAGAATTTATTATTTACACTACAAATATATCGGATACACAATTAACAAAATATATTAACAATAAGAAGTGGTTATATGATTTTTGAACAAAAAATGCACCTAAAAAGATGCATTTAGGAAAATGCCAAATATTGGCATTTGGCCAAAGGAGTTAGTACACGGAAAAATATAAAATGTTTGAATTATTTCTTTACACTACAAATATATCCGATACACAATTAAAGAAATATATTAACAATAAGAAGTGGTTATATGAAATTTGAACAAATAAAAGCACCTAAAAAGATGCATTTCAGAAAATGCTCAATATTGGCATTCGGCCAAAAAGGGTTAGTACACGGAAAAATATAAAATTTTGAAATTTTTTATTTACACTACAAATGTATCCGATACACAATTAATGAAATATATTAACAATAAGAAGTGGTTATATGAGTTTTGAATAAAAAAATGCACCTAAAAAAATGCATTTCAGAAAATGCTCAATATTGGCATTCGGCCAAAGGGGTTAATACACGGAAAAATATAAAATTTTGGAATTTTTTGTTTACACCACAAATATATCTGATACACAATTAATGAAATAAATTAACAATAAGAAGTGGTTATATGAGTTTTGAACAAAATAAATACACTAAAAAAGATACATTTCGGAAAATGCCCAAAATTGGCATTTGGCCAAAGGGGTTAGTACACGGAAAAATATAAAATTTTGAAATTTTTTATTTACACTACAAATATATCCAATACATATTTAACGAAATATATTAACAATAAGAAGTGGTTATATGAGTTTTGAATAAAAAAATGCACCTAAAAAGATGCATTTAGGAAAATGCCCAATATTGGCATTTGGCCAAAGGGTAACGTACAAGGAAAAATATAAATTTTGTAATTTTTTATTTACACTACAAATATATCTGATACACAATTAACGAAATATATTAACAATAAGAAGTGGTTATATGAGTTTTGAACAAATAAATGCACCTAAAAATATGCATTTCGGAAAATGCTCAATATTGGCATTTGGCCAAAGGGGTTAGTACACGAAAAAATATAAAATTTTAGAATTTTTATTTACAGCACAAATATATCTAATACACAATTAACGAAATATATTAATAATAAGAAGTGGTTATATGAGTTTTGAACAAAAAAAATGCACCTAAAAAGATGCATTTAGGAAAATGCCCAAAATTGGCATTTGGCCAAAGGGGTTAGTACACGAAAAAAAATAAAATTTTGAAATTTTTTATTTACACTACAAATATATCCAATATATATTTAACAAAATATATTAACAATAAGAAGTGGTTATATGAGTTTTGAATAAAAAAATGCACCTAAAAAGATGCATTTAGGAAAATGCCCAATATTGGCATTTGGCCAAAGGGTAACGTACAAGGAAAAATATAAAATTTTGTAATTTTTTATTTACACTACAAATATATCTGATACACAATTAACGAAATATATTAACAATAAGAAGTGGTTATATGAGTTTTGAACAAATAAATGCACCTAAAAAGATGCATTTAGGAAAATGCCCAATATTGGCATTTGGCCAAACGGTAACGTACAAGGAAAAATATAAAATTTTGTAATTTTTTTATTTACTCTACAAATATATCTGATACACAATTAACGAAATATATTAACAATAAGAAGTGGTTATATGAGTTTTGAACAAATAAATGCACCTAAAAAGATGCATTTAGGAAAATGCCCAATATTGGCATTTGGCCAAATGGGTTAGTACACGATAAAATATAAAATTTTAGAATTTTTATTTACAGCACAAATATATCTAATACACAATTAACGAAATATATTAATAATAAGAAGTGGTTATATGAGTTTTGAACAAATAAATGCACCTAAAAAGATGCATTTAGGAAAATGCCCAATATTGGCATTTGGCCAAATGGGTTAGTACACGAAAAAATATAAAATTTTAGAATTTTTATTTACAGCACAAATATATCTAATACACAATTAACGAAATATATTAATAATAAGAAGTGGTTATATGAGTTTTGAACAAAAAAAATGCACCTAAAAAGATGCATTTAGGAAAATACCCAAAATTAGCATTTGGCCAAAGGGGTTAGTACACGAAAAAATATAAAATTTTGAAATTTTTTATTTACACTACAAATATATCCAATACATATTTAACGAAATATATTAACAATAAGAAGTGGTTATATGAGTTTTGAAAAAATAAATGCACCTAAAAAGATGCATTTAGGAAAATGCCCAATATTGGCATTTGGCCAAAGGAGTTAGTACACGGAAAAATATAAAATGTTGGAATTATTTCTTTACACTACAAATATATCCGATACACAATTAACGAAATATATTAACAATAAGAAGTGGTTATATGAGTTTTGAACAAATAAAAGCACCTAAAAAGATGCATTTCAGAAAATGATCAATATTGGCATTCGGCCAAAAGGGGTTAGTACACGGAAAAATATAAAATTTTGAAATTTTTTATTTACACTACAAATGTATCCGATACACAATTAACGAAATATATTAACAATAAGAAGTGGTTATATGAGTTTTGAATAAAAAAAATGCACCTAAAAAAATGCATTTCAGAAAATGCTCAATATTGGCATTCGGCCAAAGGGTAACGTACACGGAAAAATATAAAATTTTGTTATTTTTTATTTACACTACAAATATATCGGATACACAATTAACGAAATGTATTAACAATAAGAAGTGGTTATATGAGTTTTTAATAAAAAAATGGACCTAAAAAGAAGCATTTCAGAAAATGCTCATTATTTGCATTCGGCCAAAGGGGTTTGTACACGGAAAAATATAAAATTTTGAAATTTTTTAGTTACACTACAAATGTATCCGATACACAATTAACGAAATATATTAACAATAAGAAGTGGTTATATGAGTTTTGAATAAAAAAAATGCACCTAAAAAAATGCATTTCAGAAAATGCTCAATATTGGCATTCGGCCAAAGGGTAACGTACACGGAAAAATATAAAATTTTGTTATTTTTTATTTACACTACAAATATATCGGATACACAATTAACGAAATGTATTAACAATAAGAAGTGGTTATATGAGTTTTGAACAAAACAAATGCACCTAAAAAGATGCATTTAGGAAAATGCCCAATATTGGCATTTTGCCAAAGTGTAACGTACACGGAAAAATATAAAATTTTGTAATTTTTTATTTACAGTACAAATATATCCGATACACAATTAACGAAATATATTAACAATAAGAAGTGGTTATATGTGTTTTGAACAAATAAATGCACCTAAAAAAATCCATTTCGGAAAATACTCAATATTGGCATTTGGCCAAAGGGGTTAGTACACAGAAAAATATAAAATTTCAAAATTTTTTGTTTACACCACAAATATATCAGATACACAATTTACGAAATATCTTAACAATAATAAGTGGTTATATGAGTTTTGAACAAAAGAAATCTACCTAAAAAGATGCATTTCGGAAAATGCTCAATATTGGCGTCCGGCCAAAGGGATTAGTACACGGAAAAATATAAAATTTTGAAATTTTTTCTTTACACTACAAATATATCCAATACATATTTAACGAAATATATTAACAATAAGAAGTGGTTATATGAGTTTTGAACAAATAAATGCACCTAAAAAGATGCATTTAGAAAAATGCCAAATATTGGTATTTGGCCAAAGGAGTTAGTACACGGAAAAATATAAAATGTTGGACTTTAGTCTTTACACTTCAAGTATATCCGATACACAATTAACGAAATATATTAACAATAAGAAGTGGTTATATGAGTTTTGAACAAATAAATGCACCTAAAAAGATGCATTTAGAAAAATGCCCAATATTGGCATTTGGCCAAAGAATAACGTATACGGAAAATTATAAAATTTTAGAATTTTTTATTTACACTACAAATATATCGGATACACAATTAACGAAATATATTAACAATAAGAAGTGGCTATATGAGTTTTGAATAAAAAAATTAACCTAAAAAGATGCATTTCAGAAAATGCTCAATATTGGCATTCGGCCAAAGGGGTTAGTACACGGAAAAATATAAAATTTTAGAATTTTTTGTTTACACCACAAATATACCTGATAAACAATTAATGAAATAAATTAACAATAAGAAGTGGTTATATGAGTTTTGAATAAAAAAATTAACCTAAAAAGATGCATTTCAGAAAATGCTCAATATTGGCATTCGGCCAAAGGATTTAGTACACGGAAAAATATAAAATTTTAGAATTTTTTGTTTACACCACAAATATAACTGATAAACAATTAATGAAATAAATTAACAATAAGAAGTGGTTATATGAGATTTGAACAAAATAAATGCACTAAAAAAGAAGCATTTCGAAAAATGCCCAATATTGGCATTTGGCCGAAGGGCTTAGTACACGGAAAAATATAAAATTTTGGAATTTTTTGTTTACACCACAAATATATCTGACACACAATTAAAGAAATAAATTAACAATAAGAAGTGGTTATATGAGTTTTGAACAAAACAAATGCACCTAAAAAGATGCATTTAGAAAAATGCCCAATATTGGCATTTGGCCAAAGAATAACGTACACGGAAAAATATAAAATTTTAGAATTTATTATTTACACTACAAATATATCGGATACACAATTAACAAAATATATTAACAATAAGAAGTGGTTATATGATTTTTGAACAAAAAATGCACCTAAAAAGATGTAGGAAAATGCCAAATATTGGCATTTGGCCAAAGGAGTTAGTACACGGAAAAATATAAAATGTTGGAATTATTTCTTTACACTACAAATATATCCGATACACAATTAACGAAATATATTAACAATAAGAAGTGGTTATATGAAATTTGAACAAATAAAAGCACCTAAAAAGATGCATTTCAGAAAATGCTCAATATTGGCATTCGGCCAAAGGGGTTAATACACGGAAAAATATAAAATTTTGAAATTTTTTATTTACACTACAAATATATCCAATACATATTTAACGAAATATATTAACAATAAGAAGTGGTTATATGAGTTTTGAATAAAAAAATGCACCTAAAAAGATGCATTTACGAAAATGCAAAATATTGGCATTTGGCCAAAGGGTAACGTACAAGGAAAAATATAAAATTTTGTAATTTTTTATTTACACTACAAATATATCTGATACACAATTAACGAAATATATTAACAATAAGAAGTGGTTATATGAGTTTTGAAAAAATAAATGCACCTAAAAAGATGCATTTAGGAAAATGCCAAATATTGGCATTTGGCCAAAGGAGTTAGTACACGGAAAAATATAAAATGTTTGAATTATTTCTTTACACTACAAATATATCCGATACACAATTAAAGAAATATATTAACAATAAGAAGTGGTTATATGAAATTTGAACAAATAAAAGCACCTAAAAAGATGCATTTCAGAAAATGCTCAATATTGGCATTCGGCCAAAAAGGGTTAGTACACGGAAAAATATAAAATTTTGAAATTTTTTATTTACACTACAAATGTATCCGATACACAATTAAAGAAATATATTAACAATAAGAAGTGGTTATATGAGTTTTGAACAAATAAAAGCACCTAAAAAGATGCATTTCAGAAAATGATCAATATTGGCATTCGGCCAAAAGGGGTTAGTACACGGAAAAATATAAAATTTTGAAATTTTTTATTTACACTACAAATGTATCCGATACACAATTAACGAAATATATTAACAATAAGAAGTGGTTATATGAGTTTTGAATAAAAAAAATGCACCTAAAAAAATGCATTTCAGAAAATGCTCAATATTGGCATTCGGCCAAAGGGTAACGTACACGGAAAAATATAAAATTTTGTTATTTTTTATTTACACTACAAATATATCGGATACACAATTAACGAAATGTATTAACAATAAGAAGTGGTTATATGAGTTTTGAACAAAACAAATGCACCTAAAAAGATGCATTTAGGAAAATGCCCAATATTGGCATTTGGCCAAAGGGTAACGTACAAGGAAAAATATAAAATTTTGTAATTTTTTTATTTACACTACAAATATATCTGATACACAATTAACGAAATATATTAACAATAAGAAGTGGTTATATGAGTTTTGAACAAATAAATGCACCTAAAAAGATGCATTTAGGAAAATGCCCAATATTGGCATTTGGCCAAATGGGTTAGTACACGAAAAAATATAAAATTTTAGAATTTTTATTTACAGCACAAATATATCTAATACACAATTAACGAAATATATTAATAATAAGAAGTGGTTATATGAGTTTTGAACAAAAAAAATGCACCTAAAAAGATGCATTTAGGAAAATACCCAAAATTAGCATTTGGCCAAAGGGGTTAGTACACGAAAAAATATAAAATTTTGAAATTTTTTATTTACACTACAAATATATCCAATACATATTTAACGAAATATATTAACAATAAGAAGTGGTTATATGAGTTTTGAAAAAATAAATGCACCTAAAAAGATGCATTTAGGAAAATGCCCAATATTGGCATTTGGCCAAAGGAGTTAGTACACGGAAAAATATAAAATGTTGGAATTATTTCTTTACACTACAAATATATCCGATACACAATTAACGAAATATATTAACAATAAGAAGTGGTTATATGAGTTTTGAACAAATAAAAGCACCTAAAAAGATGCATTTCAGAAAATGATCAATATTGGCATTCGGCCAAAAGGGGTTAGTACACGGAAAAATATAAAATTTTGAAATTTTTTATTTACACTACAAATGTATCTGATACACAATTAACGAAATATATTAACAATAAGAAGTGGTTATATGAGTTTTGAATAAAAAAAATGCACCTAAAAAAATGCATTTCAGAAAATGCTCAATATTGGCATTCGGCCAAAGGGTAACGTACACGGAAAAATATAAAATTTTGTTATTTTTTATTTACACTACAAATATATCGGATACACAATTAACGAAATGTATTAACAATAAGAAGTGGTTATATGAGTTTTTAATAAAAAAATGGACCTAAAAAGAAGCATTTCAGAAAATGCTCATTATTTGCATTCGGCCAAAGGGGTTTGTACACGGAAAAATATAAAATTTTGAAATTTTTTAGTTACACTACAAATGTATCCGATACACAATTAACGAAATATATTAACAATAAGAAGTGGTTATATGAGTTTTGAATAAAAAAAATGCACCTAAAAAAATGCATTTCAGAAAATGCTCAATATTGGCATTCGGCCAAAGGGTAACGTACACGGAAAAATATAAAATTTTGTTATTTTTTATTTACACTACAAATATATCGGATACACAATTAACGAAATGTATTAACAATAAGAAGTGGTTATATGAGTTTTGAACAAAACAAATGCACCTAAAAAGATGCATTTAGGAAAATGCCCAATATTGGCATTTTGCCAAAGTGTAACGTACACGGAAAAATATAAAATTTTGTAATTTTTTATTTACAGTACAAATATATCCGATACACAATTAACGAAATATATTAACAATAAGAAGTGGTTATATATGTTTTGAACAAATAAATGCACCTAAAAAAATCCATTTCGGAAAATACTCAATATTGGCATTTGGCCAAAGGGGTTAGTACACAGAAAAATATAAAATTTCAAAATTTTTTGTTTACACCACAAATATATCAGATACACAATTTACGAAATATCTTAACAATAATAAGTGGTTATATGAGTTTTGAACAAAAGAAATCTACCTAAAAAGATGCATTTCGGAAAATGCTCAATATTGGCGTCCTGCCAAAGGGATTAGTACACGGAAAAATATAAAATTTTGAAATTTTTTCTTTACACTACAAATATATCCAATACATATTTAACGAAATATATTAACAATAAGAAGTGGTTATATGAGTTTTGAACAAATAAATGCACCTAAAAAGATGCATTTAGAAAAATGCCAAATATTGGTATTTGGCCAAAGGAGTTAGTACACGGAAAAATATAAAATGTTGGACTTTTTTCTTTACACTTCAAGTATATCCGATACACAATTAACGAAATATATTAACAATAAGAAGTGGTTATATGAGTTTTGAACAAATAAATGCACCTAAAAAGATGCATTTAGAAAAATGCCCAATATTGGCATTTGGCCAAAGAATAACGTATACGGAAAATTATAAAATTTTAGAATTTTTTATTTACACTACAAATATATCGGATACACAATTAACGAAATATATTAACAATAAGAAGTGGCTATATGAGTTTTGAATAAAAAAATTAACCTAAAAAGATGCATTTCAGAAAATGCTCAATATTGGCATTCGGCCAAAGGGGTTAGTACACGGAAAAATATAAAATTTTAGAATTTTTTGTTTACACCACAAATATATCTGATAAACAATTAATGAAATAAATTAACAATAAGAAGTGGTTATATGAGTTTTGAATAAAAAAATTAACCTAAAAAGATGCATTTCAGAAAATGCTCAATATTGGCATTCGGCCAAAGGATTAGTACACGGAAAAATATAAAATTTTAGAATTTTTTGTTTACACCACAAATATATCTGATAAACAATTAATGAAATAAATTAACAATAAGAAGTGGTTATATGAGATTTGAACAAAATAAATGCACTAAAAAAGATGCATTTCGAAAAATGCCCAATATTGGCATTTGGCCGAAGGGCTTAGTACACGGAAAAATATAAAATTTTGGAATTTTTTGTTTACACCACAAATATATCTGACACACAATTAAAGAAATAAATTAACAATAAGAAGTGGTTATATGAGCTTTGAACAAAACAAATGCACCAAAAAAGATGCATTTAGAAAAATGCCCAATATTGGCATTTGGCCAAAGAATAACGTACACGGAAAAATATAAAATTTTAGAATTTATTATTTACACTACAAATATATCGGATACACAATTAACAAAATATATTAACAATAAGAAGTGGTTATATGATTTTTGAACAAAAAATGCACCTAAAAAGATGCATTTAGGAAAATGCCAAATATTGGCATTTGGCCAAAGGAGTTAGTACACGGAAAAATATAAAATGTTGGAATTATTTCTTTACACTACAAATATATCCGATACACAATTAACGAAATATATTAACAATAAGAAGTGGTTATATGAAATTTGAACAAATAAAAGCACCTAAAAAGATGCATTTCAGAAAATGCTCAATATTGGCATTCGGCCAAAGGGGTTAATACACGGAAAAGTATAAAATTTTGAAATTTTTTATTTACACTACAAATATATCCAATACATATTTAACGAAATATATTAACAATAAGAAGTGGTTATATGAGTTTTGAATAAAAAAATGCACCTAAAAAGATGCATTTACGAAAATGCAAAATATTGGCATTTGGCCAAAGGGTAACGTACAAGGAAAAATATAAAATTTTGTAATTTTTTATTTACACTACAAATATATCTGATACACAATTAACGAAATATATTAACAATAAGAAGTGGTTATATGAGTTTTGAATAAAAAAATGCACCTAAAAAGATGCATTTACGAAAATGCAAAATATTGGCATTTGGCCAAAGGGTAACGTACAAGGAAAAATATAAAATTTTGTAATTTTTTATTTACACTACAAATATATCTGATACACAATTAACGAAATATATTAACAATAAGAAGTGGTTATATGAGTTTTGAAAAAATAAATGCACCTAAAAAGATGCATTTAGGAAAATGCCAAATATTGGCATTTGGCCAAAGGAGTTAGTACACGGAAAAATATAAAATGTTTGAATTATTTCTTTACACTACAAATATATCCGATACACAATTAAAGAAATATATTAACAATAAGAAGTGGTTATATGAAATTTGAACAAATAAAAGCACCTAAAAAGATGCATTTCAGAAAATGCTCAATATTGGCATTCGGCCAAAAAGGGTTAGTACACGGAAAAATATAAAATTTTGAAATTTTTTATTTACACTACAAATGTATCCGATACACAATTAACGAAATATATTAACAATAAGAAGTGGTTATATGAGTTTTGAATAAAAAAATGCACCTAAAAAAATGCATTTCAGAAAATGCTAAATATTGGCATTCGGCCAAAGGGGTTAATACACGGAAAAATATAAAATTTTGGAATTTTTTGTTTACACCACAAATATATCTGATACACAATTAACGAAATAAATTAACAATAAGAAGTGGTTATATGAGTTTTGAACAAAATAAATACACTAAAAAAGATACATTTCGGAAAATGCCCAAAATTGGGATTTGGCCAAAGGGGTTAGTACACGGAAAAATATAAAATTTTGAAATTTTTTATTTACACTACAAATATATCCAATACATATTTAACGAAATATATTAACAATAAGAAGTGGTTATATGAGTTTTGAATAAAAAAATGCACCTAAAAAGATGCATTTAGGAAAATGCCCAATATTGGCATTTGGCCAAAGGGTAACGTACAAGGAAAAATATAAATTTTGTAATTTTTTATTTACACTACAAATATATCTGATACACAATTAACGAAATATATTAACAATAAGAAGTGGTTATATGAGTTTTGAACAAATAAATGCACCTAAAAATATGCATTTCGGAAAATGCTCAATATTGGCATTTGGCCAAAGGGGTTAGTACACGAAAAAATATAAAATTTTAGAATTTTTATTTACAGCACAAATATATCTAATACACAATTAACGAAATATATTAATAATAAGAAGTGGTTATATGAGTTTTGAACAAAAAAAATGCACCTAAAAAGATGCATTTAGGAAAATGCCCAAAATTGGCATTTGGCCAAAGGGGTTGTACACGGAAAAAAATAAAATTTTGAAATTTTTTATTTACACTACAAATATATCCAATATATATTTAACAAAATATATTAACAATAAGAAGTGGTTATATGAGTTTTGAATAAAAAAATGAACCTAAAAAGATGCATTTAGGAAAATGCCCAATATTGGCATTTGGCCAAAGGGTAACGTACAAGGAAAAATATAAAATTTTGTAATTTTTTATTTACACTTCAAATATATCTGATACACAATTAACGAAATATATTAACAATAAGAAGTGGTTATATGAGTTTTGAACAAATAAATGCACCTAAAAAGATGCATTTAGGAAAATGCCCAATATTGGCATTTGGCCAAACGGTAACGTACAAGGAAAAATATAAAATTTTGTAATTTTTTTATTTACACTACAAATATATCTGATACACAATTAACGAAATATATTAACAATAAGAAGTGGTTATATGAGTTTTGAACAAATAAATGCACCTAAAAAGATGCATTTAGGAAAATGCCCAATATTGGCATTTGGCCAAATGGGTTAGTACACGAAAAAATATAAAATTTTAGAATTTTTATTTACAGCACAAATATATCTAATACACAATTAACGAAATATATTAATAATAAGAAGTGGTTATATGAGTTTTGAACAAAAAAAATGCACCTAAAAAGATGCATTTAGGAAAATACCCAAAATTAGCATTTGGCCAAAGGGGTTAGTACACGAAAAAATATAAAATTTTGAAATTTTTTATTTACACTACAAATATATCCAATACATATTTAACGAAATATATTAACAATAAGAAGTGGTTATATGAGTTTTGAAAAAATAAATGCACCTAAAAAGATGCATTTAGGAAAATGCCCAATATTGGCATTTGGCCAAAGGAGTTAGTACACGGAAAAATATAAAATGTTGGAATTATTTCTTTACACTACAAATATATCCGATACACAATTAACGAAATATATTAACAATAAGAAGTGGTTATATGAGTTTTGAACAAATAAAAGCACCTAAAAAGATGCATTTCAGAAAATGATCAATATTGGCATTCGGCCAAAAGGGGTTAGTACACGGAAAAATATAAAATTTTGAAATTTTTTATTTACACTACAAATGTATCCGATACACTATTAACGAAATATATTAACAATAAGAAGTGGTTATATGAGTTTTGAATAAAAAAAATGCACCTAAAAAAATGCATTTCAGAAAATGCTCAATATTGGCATTCGGCCAAAGGGTAACGTACACGGAAAAATATAAAATTTTGTTATTTTTTATTTACACTACAAATATATCGGATACACAATCAACGAAATGTATTAACAATAAGAAGTGGTTATATGAGTTTTTAATAAAAAAATGGACCTAAAAAGAAGCATTTCAGAAAATGCTCATTATTTGCATTCGGCCAAAGGGGTTTGTACACGGAAAAATATAAAATTTTGAAATTTTTTATTTACACTACAAATGTATCCGATACACAATTAACGAAATATATTAACAATAAGAAGTGGTTATATGAGTTTTGAATAAAAAAAATGCACCTAAAAAAATGCATTTCAGAAAATGCTCAATATTGGCATTCGGCCAAAGGGTAACGTACACGGAAAAATATAAAATTTTGTTATTTTTTATTTACACTACAAATATATCGGATACACAATTAACGAAATGTATTAACAATAAGAAGTGGTTATATGAGTTTTGAACAAAACAAATGCACCTAAAAAGATGCATTTAGGAAAATGCCCAATATTGGCATTTTGCCAAAGTGTAACGTACACGGAAAAATATAAAATTTTGTAATTTTTTATTTACAGTACAAATATATCCGATACACAATTAACGAAATATATTAACAATAAGAAGTGGTTATATGTGTTTTGAACAAATAAATGCACCTAAAAATATGCATTTCGGAAAATGCTCAATATTGGCATTTGGCCAAAGGGGTTAGTACACGAAAAAATATAAAATTTTAGAATTTTTATTTACAGCACAAATATATCTAATACACAATTAACGAAATATATTAATAATAAGAAGTGGTTATATGAGTTTTGAACAAAAAAAATGCACCTAAAAAGATGCATTTAGGAAAATGCCCAAAATTGGCATTTGGCCAAAGGGGTTAGTACACGGAAAAAAATAAAATTTTGAAATTTTTTATTTACACTACAAATATATCCAATATATATTTAACAAAATATATTAACAATAAGAAGTGGTTATATGAGTTTTGAATAAAAAAATGCACCTAAAAAGATGCATTTAGGAAAATGCCCAATATTGGCATTTGGCCAAAGGGTAACGTACAAGGAAAAATATAAAATTTTGTAATTTTTTATTTACACTTCAAATATATCTGATACACAATTAACGAAATATATTAACAATAAGAAGTGGTTATATGAGTTTTGAACAAATAAATGCACCTAAAAAGATGCATTTAGGAAAATGCCCAATATTGGCATTTGGCCAAACGGTAACGTACAAGGAAAAATATAAAATTTTGTAATTTTTTTATTTACACTACAAATATATCTGATACACAATTAACGAAATATATTAACAATAAGAAGTGGTTATATGAGTTTTGAACAAATAAATGCACCTAAAAAGATGCATTTAGGAAAATGCCCAATATTGGCATTTGGCCAAATGGGTTAGTACACGAAAAAATATAAAATTTTAGAATTTTTATTTACAGCACAAATATATCTAATACACAATTAACGAAATATATTAATAATAAGAAGTGGTTATATGAGTTTTGAACAAAAAAAATGCACCTAAAAAGATGCATTTAGGAAAATACCCAAAATTAGCATTTGGCCAAAGGGGTTAGTACACGAAAAAATATAAAATTTTGAAATTTTTTATTTACACTACAAATATATCCAATACATATTTAACGAAATATATTAACAATAAGAAGTGGTTATATGAGTTTTGAAAAAATAAATGCACCTAAAAAGATGCATTTAGGAAAATGCCCAATATTGGCATTTGGCCAAAGGAGTTAGTACACGGAAAAATATAAAATGTTGGAATTATTTCTTTACACTAAAAAAAATATATCCGATACACAATTAACGAAATATATTAACAATAAGAAGTGGTTATATGAGTTTTGAACAAATAAAAGCACCTAAAAAGATGCATTTCAGAAAATGATCAATATTGGCATTCGTCCAAAAGGGGTTAGTACACGGAAAAATATAAAATTTTGAAATTTTTTATTTACACTACAAATGTATCCGATACACAATTAACGAAATATATTAACAATAAGAAGTGGTTATATGAGTTTTGAATAAAAAAAATGCACCTAAAAAAATGCATTTCAGAAAATGCTCAATATTGGCATTCGGCCAAAGGGTAACGTACACGGAAAAATATAAAATTTTGTTAATTTTTATTTACACTATAAATATATCGGATACACAATTAACGAAATGTATTAACAATAAGAAGTGGTTATATGAGTTTTTAATAAAAAAATGGACCTAAAAAGAAGCATTTCAGAAAATGCTCATTATTTGCATTCGGCCAAAGGGGTTTGTACACGGGAAAATATAAAATTTTGAAATTTTTTATTTACACTACAAATGTATCCGATACACAATTAACGAAATATATTAACAATAAGAAGTGGTTATATGAGTTTTGAATAAAAAAATGCACCTAAAAAAATGCATTTCAGAAAATGCTCAATATTGGCATTCGGCCAAAGGGGTTAATACATGGAAAAATATAAAATTTTGGAATTTTTTGTTTACACCACAAATATATCTGATACACAATTAATGAAATAAATTAACAATAAGAAGTGGTTATATGAGTTTTGAACAAAATAAATACACTAAAAAAGATACATTTCGGAAAATGCCCAAAATTGGCATTTGGCCAAAGGGGTTAGTACACGGAAAAATATAAAATTTTGAAATTTTTTATTTACACTACAAATATATCCAATACATATTTAACGAAATATATTAACAATAAGAAGTGGTTATATGAGTTTTGAATAAAAAAATGCAGCTAAAAAGATGCATTTAGGAAAATGCCCAATATTGGCATTTGGCCAAAGGGTAACGTACAAGGAAAAATATAAATTTTGTAATTTTTTATTTACACTACAAATATATCTGATACACAATTAACGAAATATATTAACAATAAGAAGTGGTTATATGAGTTTTGAACAAATAAATGCACCTAAAAATATGCATTTCGGAAAATGCTCAATATTGGCATTTGGCCAAAGGGGTTAGTACACGAAAAAATATAAAATTTTAGAATTTTTATTTACAGCACAAATATATCTAATACACAATTAACGAAATATATTAATAATAAGAAGTGGTTATATGAGTTTTGAACAAAAAAAATGCACCTAAAAAGATGCATTTAGGAAAATGCCCAAAATTGGCATTTGGCCAAAGGGGTTAGTACACGAAAAAAAATAAAATTTTGAAATTTTTTATTTACACTACAAATATATCCAATATATATTTAACAAAATATATTAACAATAAGAAGTGGTTATATGAGTTTTGAATAAAAAAATGCACCTAAAAAGATGCATTTAGGAAAATGCCCAATATTGGCATTTGGCCAAAGGGTAACGTACAAGGAAAAATATAAAATTTTGTAATTTTTTATTTACACTACAAATATATCTGATACACAATTAACGAAATATATTAACAATAAGAAGTGGTTATATGAGTTTTGAACAAATAAATGCACCTAAAAAGATGCATTTAGGAAAATGCCCAATATTGGCATTTGGCCAAACGGTAACGTACAAGGAAAAATATAAAATTTTGTAATTTTTTTATTTACACTACAAATATATCTGATACACAATTAACGAAATATATTAACAATAAGAAGTGGTTATATGAGTTTTGAACAAATAAATGCACCTAAAAAGATGCATTTAGGAAAATGCCCAATATTGGCATTTGGCCAAATGGGTTAGTACACGATAAAATATAAAATTTTAGAATTTTTATTTACAGCACAAATATATCTAATACACAATTAACGAAATATATTAATAATAAGAAGTGGTTATATGAATTTTGAACAAATAAATGCACCTAAAAAGATGCATTTAGGAAAATGCCCAATATTGGCATTTGGCCAAATGGGTTAGTACACGAAAAAATATAAAATTTTAGAATTTTTATTTACAGCACAAATATATCTAATACACAATTAACGAAATATATTAATAATAAGAAGTGGTTATATGAGTTTTGAACAAAAAAAATGCACCTAAAAAGATGCATTTAGGAAAATACCCAAAATTAGCATTTGGCCAAAGGGGTTAGTACACGAAAAAATATAAAATTTTGAAATTTTTTATTTACACTACAAATATATCCAATACATATTTAACGAAATATATTAACAATAAGAAGTGGTTATATGAGTTTTGAAAAAATAAATGCACCTAAAAAGATGCATTTAGGAAAATGCCCAATATTGGCATTTGGCCAAAGGAGTTAGTACACGGAAAAATATAAAATGTTGGAATTATTTCTTTACACTACAAATATATCCGATACACAATTAACGAAATATATTAACAATAAGAAGTGGTTATATGAGTTTTGAACAAATAAATGCACCTAAAAATATGCATTTCGGAAAATGCTCAATATAGGCATTTGGCCAAAGGGGTTAGTACACGAAAAAATATAAAATTTTAGAATTTTTATTTACAGCACAAATATATCTAATACACAATTAACGAAATATATTAATAATAAGAAGTGGTTATATGAGTTTTGAACAAAAAAAATGCACCTAAAAAGATGCATTTAGGAAAATGCCCAAAATTGGCATTTGGCCAAAGGGGTTAGTACACGAAAAAAAATAAAATTTTGAAATTTTTTATTTACACTACAAATATATCCAATATATATTTAACAAAATATATTAACAATAAGAAGTGGTTATATGAGTTTTGAATAAAAAAATGCACCTAAAAAGATGCATTTAGGAAAATGCCCAATATTGGCATTTGGCCAAAGGGTAACGTACAAGGAAAAATATAAAATTTTGTAATTTTTTATTTACACTACAAATATATCTGATACACAATTAACGAAATATATTAACAATAAGAAGTGGTTATATGAGTTTTGAACAAATAAATGCACCTAAAAAGATGCATTTAGGAAAATGCCCAATATTGGCATTTGGCCAAACGGTAACGTACAAGGAAAAATATAAAATTTTGTAATTTTTTTATTTACACTACAAATATATCTGATACACAATTAACGAAATATATTAACAATAAGAAGTGGTTATATGAGTTTTGAACAAATAAATGCACCTAAAAGATGCATTTAGGAAAATGCCCAATATTGGCATTTGGCCAAATGGGTTAGTACACGATAAAATATAAAATTTTAGAATTTTTATTTACAGCACAAATATATCTAATACACAATTAACGAAATATATTAATAATAAGAAGTGGTTATATGAGTTTTGAACAAATAAATGCACCTAAAAAGATGCATTTAGGAAAATGCCCAATATTGGCATTTGGCCAAATGGGTTAGTACACGAAAAAATATAAAATTTTAGAATTTTTATTTACAGCACAAATATATCTAATACACAATTAACGAAATATATTAATAATAAGAAGTGGTTATATGAGTTTTGAACAAAAAAAATGCACCTAAAAAGATGCATTTAGGAAAATACCCAAAATTAGCATTTGGCCAAAGGGGTTTGTACACGAAAAAATATAAAATTTTGAAATTTTTTATTTACACTACAAATATATCCAATACATATTTAACGAAATATATTAACAATAAGAAGTGGTTATATGAGTTTTGAAAAAATAAATGCACCTAAAAAGATGCATTTAGGAAAATGCCCAATATTGGCATTTGGCCAAAGGAGTTAGTACACGGAAAAATATAAAATGTTGGAATTATTTCTTTACACTACAAATATATCCGATACACAATTAACGAAATATATTAACAATAAGAAGTGGTTATATGAGTTTTGAACAAATAAAAGCACCTAAAAACATGCATTTCAGAAAATGATCAATATTTTGCATTCGGCCAAAAGGGGTTAGTACACGGAAAAATATAAAATTTTGAAATTTTTTATTTACACTACAAATGTATCCGATACACAATTAACGAAATATATTAACAATAAGAAGTGGTTATATGAGTTTTGAATAAAAAAAATGCACCTAAAAAAATGCATTTCAGAAAATGCTCAATATTGGCATTCGGCCAAAGGGTAACGTACACGGAAAAATATAAAATTTTGTTATTTTTTATTTACACTACAAATATATCGGATACACAATTAACGAAATGTATTAACAATAAGAAGTGGTTATATGAGTTTTTAATAAAAAAATGGACCTAAAAAGAAGCATTTCAGAAAATGCTCATTATTTGCATTCGGCCAAAGGGGTTTGTACACGGAAAAATATAAAATTTTGAAATTTTTTAGTTACACTACAAATGTATCCGATACACAATTAACGAAATATATTAACAATAAGAAGTGGTTATATGAGTTTTGAATAAAAAAAATGCACCTAAAAAAATGCATTTCAGAAAATGCTCAATATTGGCATTCGGCCAAAGGGTAACGTACACGGAAAAATATAAAATTTTGTTATTTTTTATTTACACTACAAATATATCGGATACACAATTAACGAAATGTATTAACAATAAGAAGTGGTTATATGAGTTTTGAACAAAACAAATGCACCTAAAAAGATGCATTTAGGAAAATGCCCAATATTGGCATTTTGCCAAAGTGTAACGTACACGGAAAAATATAAAATTTTGTAATTTTTTATTTACAGTACAAATATATCCAATACACAATTAACGAAATATATTAACAATAAGAAGTGGTTATATGTGTTTTGAACAAATAAATGCACCTAAAAAAATCCATTTCGGAAAATACTCAATATTGGCATTTGGCCAAAGGGGTTAGTACACAGAAAAATATAAAATTTCAAAATTTTTTGTTTACACCACAAATATATCAGATACACAATTTACGAAATATCTTAACAATAATAAGTGGTTATATGAGTTTTGAACAAAAGAAATCTACCTAAAAAGATGCATTTCGGAAAATGCTCAATATTGGCGTCCGGCCAAAGGGATTAGTACACGGAAAAATATAAAATTTTGAAATTTTTTCTTTACACTACAAATATATCCAATACATATTTAACGAAATATATTAACAATAAGAAGTGGTTATATGAGTTTTGAACAAATAAATGCACCTAAAAAGATGCATTTAGAAAAATGCCAAATATTGGTATTTGGCCAAAGGAGTTAGTACACGGAAAAATATAAAATGTTGGACTTTTTTCTTTACACTTAAAGTATATCCGATACACAATTAACGAAATATATTAACAATAAGAAGTGGTTATATGAGTTTTGAACAAATAAATGCACTTAAAAAGATGCATTTAGAAAAATGCCCAATATTGGCATTTGGCCAAAGAATAACGTATACGGAAAATTATAAAATTTTAGAATTTTTTATTTACACTACAAATATATCGGATACACAATTAACGAAATATATTAACAATAAGAAGTGGCTATATGAGTTTTGAATAAAAAAATTAACCTAAAAAGATGCATTTCAGAAAATGCTCAATATTGGCATTCGGCCAAAGGGGTTAGTACACGGAAAAATATAAAATTTTAGAATTTTTTGTTTACACCACAAATATATCTGATAAACAATTAATGAAATAAATTAACAATAAGAAGTGGTTATATGAGTTTTGAATAAAAAAATTAACCTAAAAAGATGCATTTCAGAAAATGCTCAATATTGGCATTCGGCCAAAGGATTTAGTACACGGAAAAATATAAAATTTTAGAATTTTTTGTTTACACCACAAATATATCTGATAAACAATTAATGAAATAAATTAACAATAAGAAGTGGTTATATGAGATTTGAACAAAATAAATGCACTAAAAAAGATGCATTTCGAAAAATGCCCAATATTGGCATTTGGCCGAAGGGCTTAGTACACGGAAAAATATAAAATTTTGGAATTTTTTGTTTACACCACAAATATATCTGACACACAATTAAAGAAATAAATTAACAATAAGAAGTGGTTATATGAGTTTTGAACAAAACAAATGCACCTAAAAAGATGCATTTAGAAAAATGCCCAATATTGGCATTTGGCCAAAGAATAACGTACACGGAAAAATATAAAATTTTAGAATTTATTATTTACACTACAAATATATCGGATACACAATTAACAAAATATATTAACAATAAGAAGTGGTTATATGATTTTTGAACAAAAAATGCACCTAAAAAGATGCATTTAGGAAAATGCCAAATATTGGCATTTGGCCAAAGGAGTTAGTACACGGAAAAATATAAAATGTTGGAATTATTTCTTTACACTACAAATATATCCGATACACAATTAACGAAATATATTAACAATAAGAAGTGGTTATATGAAATTTGAACAAATAAAAGCACCTAAAAAGATACATTTCAGAAAATGCTCAATATTGGCATTCGGCCAAAAAGGGTTAGTACACCGAAAAATATAAAATTTTGAAATTTTTTATTTACACTACAAATGTATCCGATACACAATTAACGAAATATATTAGCAATAAGAAGTGGTTATATGAGTTTTGAATAAAAAAATGCACCTAAAAAAATGCATTTCAGAAAATGCTCAATATTGGCATTCGGCCAAAGGGGGTTAATACACGGAAAAATATAAATTTTTGAAATTTTTTATTTACACTACAAATATATCCAATACATATTTAACGAAATATATTAACAATAAGAAGTGGTTATATGAGTTTTGAATAAAAAAATGCACCTAAAAAGATGCATTTACGAAAATGCAAAATATTGGCATTTGGCCAAAGGGTAACGTACAAGGAAAAATATAAAATTTTGTAATTTTTTATTTACACTACAAATATATCTGATACACAATTAACGAAATATATTAACAATAAGAAGTGGTTATATGAGTTTTGAACAAATAAATGCACCTAAAAATATTCATTTCGGAAAATGCCCAATATTGGCATTTTGCTAAAGTGTAACGTACACGGAAAAATATAAAATTTTGTAATTTTTTATTTACAGTACAAATATATCCGATACACAATTAACGAAATATATTAACAATAAGAAGTGGTTATATGTGTTTTGAACAAATAAATGCACCTAAAAAAATGCATTTCGGAAAATACTCAATATTGGCATTTGGCCAAAGGGGTTAGTACACAGAAAAATATAAAATTTCAAAATTTTTTGTTTACACCACAAATATATCAGATACACAATTTACGAAATATCTTAACAATAATAAGTGGTTATATGAGTTTTGAACAAAAGAAATCCACCTAAAAAGATGCATTTCGGAAAATGCTCAATATTGGCGTCCGGCCAAAGGGATTAGTACACGGAAAAATATAAAATTTTGAAATTTTTTCTTTACACTACAAATATATCCAATACATATTTAACGAAATATATTAACAATAAGAAGTGGTTATATGAGTTTTGAACAAATAAATGCACCTAAAAAGATGCATTTAGGAAAATGCCCAATATTGGCATTTGGCCGAAGGGTAACGTACACGGAAAAATATAAAATTTTAAAATATTTTATTTACACTACAATTATATCCAATACATATTAACGAAATATATTAACAATAAGAAGTGGTTATATGAGTTTTGAACAAAAGAATGCACCTAAAAAGATGCATTTAGGAAAATGCCAAATATTGGTATTTGGCCAAAGGAGTTAGTACACGGAAAAATATAAAATGTTGGACTTTTTTCTTTACACTTCAAGTATATCCGATACACAATTAACGAAATATATTAACAATAAGAAGTAGTTATATGAGTTTTGAACAAATAAATGCACCTAAAAAGATGCATTTAGAAAAATGCCCAATATTGGCATTTGGCCAAAAAATAACGTATACGGAAAATTATAAAATTTTAGAATTTTTTATTTACACTACAAATATATCGGATACACAATTAACGAAATATATTAACAATAAGAAGTGGCTATATGAGTTTTGAATAAAAAAATTAACCAAAAAAGATGCATTTCAGAAAATGCTCAATATTGGCATTCGGCCAAAGGGGTTAGTACACGGAAAAATATAAAATTTTAGAATTTTTTGTTTACACCACAAATATATCTGATAAACAATTAATGAAATAAATTAACAATAAGAAGTGGTTATATGAGTTTTGAATAAAAAAATTAACCTAAAAAGATGCATTTCAGAAAATGCTCAATATTGGCATTCGGCCAAAGGGGTTAGTACACGAAAAAATATAAAATTTTAGAATTTTTTGTTTATTCCACAAATATAACTGATAAACAATTAATGAAATAAATTAACAATAAGAAGTGGTTATATGAGATTTGAACAAAATAAATGCACTAAAAAAGATGCATTTCGAAAAATGCCCAATATTGGCATTTGGCCGAAGGGCTTAGTACACGGAAAAATATAAAATTTTGGAATTTTTTGTTTACACCACAAATATATCTGACACACAATTAAAGAAATAAATGCATTTTTCTAAAAAGATGCATTTAGAAAAATGCCCAATATTGGCATTTGGCCAAAGAATAACGTACACGGAAAAATATAAAATTTTAGAATTTATTATTTACACTACAAATATATCGGATACACAATTAACAAAATATATTAACAATAAGAAGTGGTTATATGATTTTTGAACAAAAAATGCACCTAAAAAGATGCATTTAGGAAAATGCCAAATATTGGCATTTGGCCAAAGGAGTTAGTACACGAAAAAATATAAAATGTTGGAATTATTTCTTTACACTACAAATATATCCGATACACAATTAACGAAATATATTAACAATAAGAAGTGGTTATATGAAATTTGAACAAATAAAAGCACCTAAAAAGATGCATTTAAGAAAATGCTCAATATTGGCATTCGGCCAAAAAGGGTTAGTACACGGAAAAATATAAAATTTTGAAATTTTTTATTTACACTACAAATGTATCCGATACACAATTAACGAAATATATTAACAATAAGAAGTGGTTATATGAGTTTTGAATAAAAAAATGCACCTAAAAAAATGCATTTCAGAAAATGCTCAATATTGGCATTCGGCGAAAGGGGTTAATACACGTAAAAATATAAAATTTTGGAATTTTTTGTTTACACCACAAATATATCTGATACACAATTAATGAAATAAATTAACAATAAGAAGTGGTTATATGAGTTTTGAACAAAATAAATACACTAAAAAAGATGCATTTCGGAAAATGCCCAAAATTGGCATTTGGCCAAAGGGGTTAGTACACGGAAAAATATAAAATTTTGAAATTTTTTATTTACACTACAAATATATCCAATACATATTTAACGAAATATATTAACAATAAGAAGTGGTTATATGAGTTTTGAATAAAAAAATGCACCTAAAAAGATGTATTTACGAAAATGCAAAATATTGGCATTTGGCCAAAGGGTAACGTACAAGGAAAAATATAAAATTTTGTAATTTTTTATTTACACTACAAATATATCTGATACACAATTAACGAAATATATTAACAATAAGAAGTGGTTATATGAGTTTTGAACAAATAAATGCACCTAAAAATATTCATTTCGGAAAATGCCCAATATTGGCATTTTGCTAAAGTGTAACGTACACGGAAAAATATAAAATTTTGTAATTTTTTATTTACAGTACAAATATATCCGATACACAATTAACGAAATATATTAACAATAAGAAGTGGTTATATGTGTTTTGAACAAATAAATGCACCTAAAAAAATGCATTTCGGAAAATACTCAATATTGGCATTTGGCCAAAGGGGTTAGTACACAGAAAAATATAAAATTTCAAAATTTTTTGTTTACACCACAAATATATCAGATACACAATTTACGAAATATCTTAACAATAATAAGTGGTTATATGAGTTTTGAACAAAAGAAATCCACCTAAAAAGATGCATTTCGGAAAATGCTCAATATTGGCGTCCGGCCAAAGGGATTAGTACACGGAAAAATATAAAATTTTGAAATTTTTTCTTTACACTACAAATATATCCAATACATATTTAACGAAATATATTAACAATAAGAAGTGGTTATATGAGTTTTGAACAAATAAATGCACCTAAAAAGATGCATTTAGGAAAATGCCCAATATTGGCATTTGGCCGAAGGGTAACGTACACGGAAAAATATAAAATTTTAAAATATTTTATTTACACTACAATTATATCCAATACATATTAACGAAATATATTAACAATAAGAAGTGGTTATATGAGTTTTGAACAAAAGAATGCACCTAAAAAGATGCATTTAGGAAAATGCCAAATATTGGTATTTGGCCAAAGGAGTTAGTACACGGAAAAATATAAAATGTTGGACTTTTTTCTTTACACTTCAAGTATATCCGATACACAATTAACGAAATATATTAACAATAAGAAGTAGTTATATGAGTTTTGAACAAATAAATGCACCTAAAAAGATGCATTTAGAAAAATGCCCAATATTGGCATTTGGCCAAAAAATAACGTATACGGAAAATTATAAAATTTTAGAATTTTTTATTTACACTACAAATATATCGGATACACAATTAACGAAATATATTAACAATAAGAAGTGGCTATATGAGTTTTGAATAAAAAAATTAACCTAAAAAGATGCATTTCAGAAAATGCTCAATATTGGCATTCGGCCAAAGGGGTTAGTACACGGAAAAATATAAAATTTTAGAATTTTTTGTTTACACCACAAATATATCTGATAAACAATTAATGAAATAAATTAACAATAAGAAGTGGTTATATGAGTTTTGAATAAAAAAATTAACCTAAAAAGATGCATTTCAGAAAATGCTCAATATTGGCATTCGGCCAAAGGGGTTAGTACACGAAAAAATATAAAATTTTAGAATTTTTTGTTTATACCACAAATATAACTGATAAACAATTAATGAAATAAATTAACAATAAGAAGTGGTTATATGAGATTTGAACAAAATAAATGCACTAAAAAAGATGCATTTCGAAAAATGCCCAATATTGGCATTTGGCCGAAGGGCTTAGTACACGGAAAAATATAAAATTTTGGAATTTTTTGTTTACACCACAAATATATCTGACACACAATTAAAGAAATAAATGCATTTTTCTAAAAAGATGCATTTAGAAAAATGCCCAATATTGGCATTTGGCCAAAGAATAACGTACACGGAAAAATATAAAATTTTAGAATTTATTATTTACACTACAAATATATCGGATACACAATTAACAAAATATATTAACAATAAGAAGTGGTTATATGATTTTTGAACAAAAAATGCACCTAAAAAGATGCATTTAGGAAAATGCCAAATATTGGCATTTGGCCAAAGGAGTTAGTACACGAAAAAATATAAAATGTTGGAATTATTTCTTTACACTACAAATATATCCGATACACAATTAACGAAATATATTAACAATAAGAAGTGGTTATATGAAATTTGAACAAATAAAAGCACCTAAAAAGATGCATTTAAGAAAATGCTCAATATTGGCATTCGGCCAAAAAGGGTTAGTACACGGAAAAATATAAAATTTTGAAATTTTTTATTTACACTACAAATGTATCCGATACACAATTAACGAAATATATTAACAATAAGAAGTGGTTATATGAGTTTTGAATAAAAAAATGCACCTAAAAAAATGCATTTCAGAAAATGCTCAATATTGGCATTCGGCGAAAGGGGTTAATACACGTAAAAATATAAAATTTTGGAATTTTTTGTTTACACCACAAATATATCTGATACACAATTAATGAAATAAATTAACAATAAGAAGTGGTTATATGAGTTTTGAACAAAATAAATACACTAAAAAAGATGCATTTCGGAAAATGCCCAAAATTGGCATTTGGCCAAAGGGGTTAGTACACGGAAAAATATAAAATTTTGAAATTTTTTATTTACACTACAAATATATCCAATACATATTTAACGAAATATATTAACAATAAGAAGTGGTTATATGAGTTTTGAATAAAAAAATGCACCTAAAAAGATGCATTTACGAAAATGCAAAATATTGGCATTTGGCCAAAGGGTAACGTACAAGGAAAAATATAAAATTTTGTAATTTTTTATTTACACTACAAATATATCTGATACACAATTAACGAAATATATTAACAATAAGAAGTGGTTATATGAGTTTTGAACAAATAAATGCACCTAAAAATATTCATTTCGGAAAATGCTCAATATTGGCATTTGGCCAAGTACACGAAAAAATATAAAATTTTAGAATTTTTATTTACAGCACAAATATATCTAATACACAATTAACGAAATATATTAATAATAAGAAGTGGTTATATGAGTTTTGAACAAAAAAAATGCACCTAAAAAGATGCATTTAGGAAAATGCCCAAAATTGGCATTTGGCCAAAGGGGTTAGTACACGGAAAAATATAAAATTTTGAAATTTTTTATTTACACTACAAATATATCCAATACATATTTAACGAAATATATTAACAATAAGAAGTGGTTATATGAGTTTTGAATAAAAAAATGCACCTAAAAAGATGCATTTAGGAAAATGCCCAATATTGGCATTTGGTCAAAGGGTAACGTACAAGGAAAAATATAAAATTTTGTAATTTTTTATTTACACTACAAATATATCCGATACACAATTAACGAAATATATTAACAATAAGAAGTGGTTATATGAGTTTTGAACAATAAATGCACCTAAAAAGATGCATTTAGGAAAATGCCCAATATTGGCATTTGGCCAAAGGGTAACGTACAAGGAAAAATATAAAATTTTGTAATATTTTATTTATACTACAAATATATCTGATATACAATTAACGAAATATATTAACAATAAGAAGTAGTTATATGAGTTTTGAACAAAAAAAATGCACCTAAAAAGATGCATTTATGAAAATACCCAAAATTAGCATTTGGCCAAAGAGGTTAGTAAACGAAAAAATATAAAATTTTGAAATTTTTTATTTACACTACAAATATATACAATACATATTTAACGAAATATATTAACAATAAGAAGTGGTTATATGAGTTTTGAACAAATAAATGCACCTAAAAAGATGCATTTAGGATAATGTCCAAAATTGGCATTTCGCCAAAGGGTAACGTACACGAAAAAATATAAAATGTTGGAATTTTTTCTTTACACTACAAATATATTCGATACACAATTAACGAAATATATTAACAATAAGAAGTGGTTATATAAGTTTTGAACAAAAAAATGCACCTAAAAAGATGCATTTAGGAAAATGCCCAATATTGGCATTTGGCCAAAGGGTAACGTACAAGGAAAAATATAAAATTTTGTAATTTTTGATTTACACTACAAATATATCTGATACACAATTAACGAAATATATTAACAATAAGAAGTGGTTATATGAGTTTTGAACAAATAAATGCACCTAAAAAGATGCATTTAGGAAAATGCCCAATATTGGCATTTGGCCAAAGGGGTTAGTACACGAAAAAATATAAAATTTTAGAATTTTTATTTACAGCACAAATATATCTAATACACAATTAACGAAATATATTAATAATAAGAAGTGGTTATATGAGTTTTGAACAAAAAAAATGCACCTAAAAAGATGCATTTAGGAAAATACCCAAAATTAGCATTTGGCCAAAGGGGTTAGTACACGAAAAAATATAAAATTTTGAAATTTTTTATTTACACTACAAATATATCCAATACATATTTAACGAAATATATTAACAATAAGAAGTGGTTATATGAGTTTTGAACAAATAAATGCACCTAAAAAGATGCATTTAGGAAAATGCCCAATATTGGCATTTGGCCAAAGGGGTTAGTACACGAAAAAATATAAAATTTTAGAATTTTTATTTACAGCACAAATATATCTAATACACAATTAACGAAATATATTAATAATAAGAAGTGGTTATATGAGTTTTGAACAAAAAAAATGCACCTAAAAAGATGCATTTAGGAAAATACCCAAAATTAGCATTTGGCCAAAGGGGTTAGTACACGAAAAAATATAAAATTTTGAAATTTTTTATTTACACTACAAATATATCCAATACATATTTAAGGAAATATATTAACAATAAGAAGTGGTTATATGAATTTTGAACAAATAAATGCACCTAAAAAGATGCATTTAGGAAAATGCCCAAAATTGGCATTTGGCCAAAGGGTAACGTACACAGAAAAATATAAAATGTTGGAATTTTTTCTTTCCACTACAAATATATCCGATACACAATTAACGAAATATATTAACAATAAGAAGGGGTTATATGAGTTTTGAACAAAAAAATGCACCTAAAAAGATGCATTTCGGAAAATGCTCAATATTGGCTTCCGGCCAAAGGGGTTAGTACACGGAAAAATATAAAATTTTGGAATTTTTTGTTTACACCACAAATGTATCTGATACACAATTTACGAAATATATTAACAATAAGAAGTGGTTATATGAGTTTTGAAAAAATATATACACCTAAAAAGTTGCATTTCGGGAAATGCTCATTATTGGCGTCCGACCAAAGGGGTTAGTACACAGAAAAATATAAAATTTTAAAATTTTTTATTTACACTAAAAATATATCCAATACATATTTAACAAAATATATTAACAATAAGAAGTGGTTATATGAGTTTTGAACAAATAAATGCACCTAAAAAGAAGCATTTCGGAAAATGTTCAATATTGGCATTTGGCCAAAGGTAACGTTCACGGAAAAATATAAAATTTTGGAATTTTTTATTTACACTACAAATATATCCAATACATAATTAATGAAATATATTAACAATAAGAAGTGGTTATATGAGTTTTGAACAAAAGAAATGCACCTAAAAAGATGCATTTAGGAAAATGCCCAATATTGGCATTTTGCCAAAGTGTAACGTACACGGAAAAATATAAAATTTTGTAATTTTTTATTTACAGTACAAATATATCCGATACACAATTAACGAAATATATTAACAATAAGAAGTGGTTATATGTGTTTTGAACAAATAAATGCACCTAAAAAAATGCATTTCGAAAAATGCTCAATATTGGCATTTGGCCAAAGGGGTTAGTACACGGAAAAATATAAAATTTCGAAATTTTTTGTTTACACCACAAATATATCTGATACACAATTTACGAAATATCTTAACAATAAGAAGTGGTTATATGAGTTTTGAACAAATAAATGCACCAAAAAAGATGCATTTAGGAAAATGCCCAATATTGGCATTTGGCCGAAGGGTAACGTACACGGAAAAATATAAAATTTTAAAATATTTTATTTACACTACAATTATATCCAATACATATTAACGAAATATATTAACAATAAGAAGTGGTTATATGAGTTTTGAACAAAAGAATGCACCTAAAAAGATGCATTTAGGAAAATGCCAAATATTGGCATTTGGCCAAAGGAGTTAGTACACGGAAAAATATAAAATGTTGGACTTTTTTCTTTACACTACAAGTATATCCGATACACAATTAACGAAATATGTTAACAATAAGAAGTGGTTATATGAGTTTTGAACAAATAAATGCACCTAAAAAGATGCATTTAGAAAAATGCTCAATATTGGCATTTGGCCAAAGAATAACGTACACGGAAAAATATAAAATTTTAGAATTTTTTATTTACACTACAAATATATCGGATACACAATTAAGGAAATATATTAACAATAAGAAGTGGTTATATGAGTTTTGAATAAAAAAATTAACCTAAAAAGATGCATTTCAGAAAATGCTCAATATTGGCATTCGGCCAAAGGGGTTAGTACACGGAAAAATATAAAATTTTAGAATTTTTTGTTTACACTACAAATATATCTGATAAACAATTAATGAAATAAATTAACAATAAGAAGTGGTTATATGAGTTTTGAACAAAATAAATGCACTAAAAAGATGCATTTCGGAAAATGCCCAATATTGGCATTTGGCCAAAGGGCTTAGTACACGGAAAAATATAAAATTTTGGAATTTTTTGTTTACACCACAAATATATCTGACACACAATTAAAGAAATAAATTAACAATAAGAAGTGGTTATATGAGTTTTGAACAAAACAAATGCACCTAAAAAGATGCATTTAGAAAAATGCCCAATATTGGCATTTGGCCAAAGAATAACGTACACGGAAAAATATAAAATTTTAGAATTTATTATTTACACTAAAAATATATCGGATACACAATTAACAAAATATATTAACAATAAGAAGTGGTTATATGAGTTTTGAACAAAAGAATGCACCTAAAAAGATGCATTTAGGAAAATGCCAAATATTGGCATTTGGCCAAAGGAGTTAGTACACGGAAAAATATAAAATGTTGGAATTATTTCTTTACACTACAAATATATCCGATACACAATTAACGAAATATATTAACAATAAGAAGTGGTTATATGAGTTTTGAACAAATAAAAGCACCTAAAAAGATGCATTTCAGAAAATGATCAATATTGGCATTCGGCCAAAAGGGGTTAGTACACGGAAAAATATAAAATTTTGAAATTTTTTATTTACACTACAAATGTATCCGATACACAATTAACGAAATATATTAACAATAAGAAGTGGTTATATGAGTTTTGAATAAAAAAAATGCACCTAAAAAAATGCATTTCAGAAAATGCTCAATATTGGCATTCGGCCAAAGGGTAACGTACACGGAAAAATATAAAATTTTGTTATTTTTTATTTACACTACAAATATATCGGATACACAATTAACGAAATGTATTAACAATAAGAAGTGGTTATATGAGTTTTGAATAAAAAAATGGACCTAAAAAGAAGCATTTCAGAAAATGCTCATTATTTGCATTCGGCCAAAGGGGTTTGTACACGGAAAAATATAAAATTTTGGAATTTTTTATTTACACTACAAATATATCGGATACACAATTAACGAAATGTATTAACAATAAGAAGTGGTTATATGAGTTTTGAACAAAAAACAAGCACCTAAAAAGATGCATTTCAGAAAATGCTCAATATTGGCATTCGGCCAAAGGGGTTAGTACACGGAAAAATATAAAGTTTTTGAATTTTTTATTTGCAACACAAATATATCTGATACACAATTAATGAAATAAATTAAAAATAAGAAGTGGTTATACGAGTTTTGAATAAAAAAATGGACCTAAAAAGAAGCATTTCAGAAAATGCTCATTATTGGCATTCGGCCAAAGGGGTTAGTACACGGAAAAATATAAAATTTTGGAATTTTTTGTTTACACCACAAATATATCTGATAAACAATTAATGAAATAAATTAACAATAAGAAGTGGTTATATGAGTTTTGAATAAAAAAATAGACCTAAAAAGATTCATTTCAGAAAATGCTCGTTATTGGCATTCGGCCAAAGGGGTTAGTACACGGAAAAATCTAAAATTTTGTAATTTTTTGTTTACACCACAAATATATCTGATACACAATTAATGAAATAAATTAACAATAAGAAGTGGTTATATGAGTTTTGAATAAAAAAATGGACCTAAAAAGAAGCATTTCAGAAAATGCTCATTATTGGCATTCGGCCAAAGGGGTTAGTACACGGAAAAATATAAAATTTTGGAATTTTTTGTTTACACCACAAATATATCTGATAAACAATTAATGAAATAAATTAACAATAAGAAGTGGTTATATGAGTTTTGAATAAAAAAATGGACCTAAAAAGATTCATTTCAGAAAATGCTCGTTATTGGCATTCGGCCAAAGGGGTTAGTACACGGAAAAATCTAAAATTTTGGAATTTTTTGTTTACACCACAAATATATCTGATACACAATTAATATAATAAATTAACAATAAGAAGTGGTTATATGAGTTTTGAATAAAAAAATGGACCTAAAAAGATGCATTTCAGAAAATGCTCATTATTGGCATTCGGCCAAAGGGGTTAGTACACGGAAAAATATAAAATTTTGGAATTTTTTGTTTACACCACAAATATATCTGATACACAATTAATGAAATAAATTAACAATAAGAAGTGGTTATATGAGTTTTGAACAAAATAAATGCACTAAAAAAGATGCTTTTCGGAAAATGCCCAATATTGGCATTTGGCCAAAGGGCTTAGTACACGGAAAAATATAAAATTTTGGAATTTTTTGTTTACACCACAAATATATCTGACACACAATTAATGAAATAAATTAACAATAAGAAGTGGTTATATGAGGTTTGAACAAAAAAATGAACCTAAAAAGATGCATTTCAGAAAATGCTCAATATTGGCATTCGGCCAAAGGGTAACGTACACGGAAAAATATAAAATTTTGTTATTTTTTATTTACACTACAAATATATCGGATACACAATTAACGAAATGTATTAACAATAAGAAGTGGTTATATGAGTTTTGAACAAAAAAATGAACCTAAAAAGATGCATTTCGGAAAATGCTCAATATTGGCATTTGGTCAAAGGGGTTAGTACACGAAAAAATATAAAATTTTGGAATTTTTTATTTACACTACAAATATATCTGATACACAATTAACGAAATATACTAACAATGCCCACAAATATAAAATTTTCGAATTTTTTATTTACACTACAAATATATCGGATACACAATTAACGAAATATATTAACAATAAGAAGTGGTTATATGAGTTTTGAACGAAAGAATGCACCTAAAAAGATGCATTTAGGAAAATGGCATTTGGCCAAAGGAGTTAGTACACGGAAAAATATAAAATGTTGGAATTTTTTCTTTACACTACAAATATATCTGATACACAATTAACGAAATATATTAACAATAAGAAGTGGTTATATGAGTTTTGAACAAAAAAAAGCACATAAAAAGATGCATTTCCGAAAATGCTCAATATTGGCATTCGGCCAAAGGGGTTAGTACACGGAAAAATATAAAATTTTGGAATTTTTTGTTTACACCACAAATATATCTGATACACAATTAATGAAATAAATTAACAATAAGAAGTGGCTATATGAGTTTTGAACAAAATAAATACACTAAAAAAGATGCATTTCGGAAAATGCCCAATATTGGCATTTGGCCAAAGGGCTTAGTACACGGAAAAATATAAAATTTTGGAATTTTTTGGTTACACCACAAATATATCTGACACACAATTAACGAAATATACTAACAATGCCCAATATTAGTATTTGGCAAAAGGGGTTAGTACACGAAAAAAGATAAAATGTTGGAATTTTTTCTTTACACTAGAAATATATCCGATACACAATTAACGAAATATATTAACAATAAAAAGTGGTTATATGAGTTTTGAATAAAAAAATTGTAAACCCCCTCTTTTATGTTTTATGCTAATTTTAATTTGGAATTAAAAGTAATTGGGTATAAGTCCCTGGACCAAGGGTTAAGCATAATTACTATAAAGTAGTGGACTATGGTTTAAATAACCCAAACTTGGAGAAAACACTCACGAACAGATCTGGTTTCTTGTAGTTCGGAAACACGTCAACACGATCGAAATCGGATTAAGCATGAACCGTTAGATCAGCCGACTAATTTCTCTATATAGAGATTTAATCAAGGGTTTTGTTTGCTTAGTTTAAAAACAAAAAAGAGAAAGGGTTGCGATTAAAAACGAGAGAGAGAGAGAGAGAGAGAGAGAGAGAGAGAGAGAGAGAGAGAGAGAGAGAGAGAGAGGGCGGCGCTGCGATCAGAGTGGCAGCGACCAGAATTGAAGAAGAAGAAGAACAACAACAATTACTGTGGTGTCGGTGTTTTTTTTTGGGAGTTGCAGAGTTTAGAAGCAGCAGCTGGGGCGGAAACTTGTTGCGAGAAGAATTGAGAGCCTGGAACTTAGAAAAAAAAAAGGGAGAAGAAGAACAGTAGCATGTGAGTGGATGTTATTTTGGTTAAATTAGTTTAATTTAATTAAACTATGTAAGTTTGACTTTGGTGGTGGGGTATAACTGTGAGTGGACATTGAGAAACTACAAATAGTGCTAGTATAACAATTGTGAATTCAAACAAGCAAACAAACAATACGCAGAAAGTAAATAACACACAGAAATTTTTAACGTGGTAAAACCCAAACTGGGAAACGTCCACGGTTGTCCTCGCGACAACAAAATAATCCACTAGATGAATAGAGATGTACAAACCTATCAACTACCTGCACTCACTGCGAGTTGATACTCCTGGTTATCTCTAACACCTTGACTTCACCAGAGCACCTTGATGTACGCACAAGACACTCGACTTCTTGATGAACACACAAGAAGACTCGAAGCCGAATTCACAATAACTCTTGAAGATCACAAAGATATGAATTGGGAAAAGGGGGAAGAAAGGGAATTGAGTTCAATAGCCACAAACAATTTTACTATCACCAACCTAACCAAAACACATGAACAAGAAGAAGGATGGACGGCCAAAGAACTGCCTTGTTCTGTAGAAGAGAAGCCCTATTTATACTTAGGGTTGAAAACCTAGAAAAATGGGCCGAAACTGTGCAAACCGACTTTGGACGTTCGTACGTCGATATGACGTTCGAACGTCGCCACATAAAAATAAGCCTGCTGCCTAACATGACGTACGAACGCTCTAAGCAGGTACGTACGTCTCCATACGAAAACATGTCTGCTGACTACCTGGACGTACGAACGTCCTAAATGAGTACGTACGTCCTGACCAAAATAAGTTCGCTGCTTCAGTGAACGTACGTACGTCCTAACTCGGTACGTACGTCCAGAACCCAATAACTTTCCCTAGACAGACCTAAGAGACACAAGGACACGAGACGACCATGCGTACATCTTGGTTTTCCTAACAATGGATTCAAGGCGAGATAACCAAAGACACTTTGTCACAAAATTGATGTCAAACCACTTCGTGCCGGTTTCAATCTCCCCCTTTGACATTGATTTTGTGACAAAAACCTATGACTCTAATAGCACTTATAAAACGTGCTTACAATCCCAAACCATGGCATTTATAAAACATGCCTACAAAAACTCTCAAAATATAAACACCTAACAAATCACCAATTCTTGTTATCCAGCTTTAGGAAGATGCTTTAACCATCAGAGATCGAACGGAAGCAATCAAAGATTCAACAAAAGTTCCTTCGAGCAACTCCCCCATACTTTATGAGCTCCAAACTTCATGAGCAACTCATTGAAATGCTTCATGAGCAACTCCCCCATACGTGTAGCATACCTGAAACATGACCCAAAAATAACCTAACAAGAAGAAGACGATTGTTAGTAATTAGAGTCATAAATCTCCCCCTTTTTGTCACAATAAGTGAACAACGACAAGCAAATAACCAAGCAAAAGAAATGAATAGAAAACATATAAAATATAAAACGAATCCAACTTGTTAAAAGTTCAGAAAGTCAATTAATAACCAAACAGAGAAATCCATAACCAGAGAAACCAAAAACGACAAGAGTAGAAAGCTCGAATTAACGAATTCGAAAAACCCTTTCCCAATGACCTAGAGGAAGCTTAGAGAAGTAAGCCTCCGCACGAGCCGAAGGTCGATTCCACCGAGCAATCATATGAACATAAAGCTTAAGATAGGACATAAAGCTTTCGCACGAGCCGAATAGCTATTCCACCGAGTGTGCACAGGACCATCAGCACTCGTACAAAATAACTCCCCAATTCTGCTATCCAAGCCACAGTCGGTAAGAGGAGCAGCAAGTCCTGGAACCCTCGGGTATCCAACCAATTCCAAGATGTGATTCTGAAGATGTCCCGGTAGCCTCTCCCAATGATTGATATGAACCATGCATGAAGGAAGTAAAGGTCGATGATCATAGTCAAACCCATGAGGAACGCGACATAAACGACAAACCTTAGCATTGTTTTTGTACTCCATGACCATAAACGACACATACCCAACAGCCGGAACAAAAACTCCATGAAGTGCAAATTCTGTCATAGGAAATTCTGAAGACAAAGATATAACTAGAAAGAGATAAGATGCTACAAGTAGGAGAAAGAGAGGAGAAGACTCCCTATTTATAAGAAAAAATAGGAGTAAACATATTATGGACCCAAAAAGAAAGGTCCATCACCTCAGAAAAATTTACTGCAAAACAAGGAAACCAACCTGAACTAATATGAAAATAGCAATATCCAAGAACATCCTCAATACCAAAGAAATAGAAACAAGCTGCTTGAAAGAAGCAATAAACAACCACCAAAGAAGAAGAAGAAGAAGAAGGGAAAGACCAAAGAAAAAGAAAAGAAGAAAAACATTGAGGGAAGATGAAGACTTCCTATGTTCGTGCAAGAAACAAGAAGTGAGCACGATTGATGTAACAGTAACCCTTTGGTTCAAACAAAATTTGAATTTAAACACAAATTGGCCGGACTGTATCAGGGACGTTCGTACGTCCTAAGTACGATCGAACGTCGGGACCACAAAAAAAACATCTGACACACAACACGTTCGTACGTCCTATGAACGTTCGTACGTTGCAAAAAGATCTGTCCCCCTCCACGTACGAACGTCTTGAAAGCGTACGGACGAACCCCTTTTTTTTTTTTTTTTTTTTTTTTTTATTTATGAAAATAAACCACATAACTAGAACAACAGATATTGAGAGACATCACAAGAAAACACTTCGACGTATCATACGAATTCCAAATACAACCGAATATAGTTTAAACAAACCTCAACCACAAGAGAATGCAAAATCGAAGAACGACATCATACACCATGACGTGGTAGTTACTAGAATGATGCAAGTATGTAGAAGAACCTGATAGACCAATACCAACCTCCGAAAAACAAACTAAAGACATGATCATGGAGGATATTGAAGGTCACTTGCAACTAGCCCAAAAACACACACTATTGTTTTTCTTCTTGTCCTTCAACTAGACAAATGCGAAAACCACTATTCATTCTTTTTTTTTTTTTTTTTTTTTTTTTTTATTATTTTGTAAACCATTGAAACAGATGCCATTCCCGTGTGGGAGTATGAAATATCTCCATCTTTTACCAGAACACGAGGGTAGGGTGTAGCCTACATCTTTTCGGCAAAAACACACTCAAGAAGTGCAATACCATGATAACGTGCAACACAAGAACTAACATCTCTTGAGTGCAACCGTCAGAGCATGACCCTCACAGCCCCAACGGGTTCTTAGCCAAATGAGTATGCTCTCAAGACATTCAAATGGCTGGGGATTTTGTGAGTCATTGGCCACTTACAAGAGGTGAGATAATAAAGAAAATAACAAACAACGATCATGAAAAATCAACCATGAAAGACTGGAGTTAAACATGTATTGAAAATGTCAAGCCAACCACATTGAAATGCATCATGCAAGAAACTACCAAGACGAAGAGAGTATGATGTAACTCTACAACTATGCATGACACAAAAACAGTTGAGGACGCCAAACTAGAAACATCTGTAAAATGAAATCCATACAATAGAGAGTGTAGTATGTCCTCAATACCAACAATAACAATAAATGACCAAACCTAAACATCCTAAACACAGACAGTTCCAATGAACACATTAGACATATGAATGCAAAAGAGGTGTAGTGACAATGAAGCAGTCATCAGAGGAGCGACTACCAGATAACACCAAGACATTATTGGAATCAAAAACATCACACCTATTATCCTCAAACACAACCTTAAATTTAGCATCACACAACTGACTAATGCTCAATAAATTTGACCTAAGTCCCTTAACAAAAAGAAGCTCATGACTATTGAGCGATTCAACCTCAGAAAAGTTACCTTTACCTGCAACCGGAAGCAATTTACCATTACCAAACCTAACCTTACCTCCATAACCAAGAGTCAGGTTATCAATCAGAGTCTTATCACCTGTCATATGACGCGAACAACCGCTGTCAAGATACCATGATGAAGCCAATGGTTCAACCAAGCGGGCCATGTGAGACACCATTTTCCTGGATGCATCCATACTCCTATCCCAGAAATGTGGTGGTGGAGTAGGCATAGGTGTTGCTTGAGGACGATTTCCATAAGTTGAAGTTCTGGGTAAACCCCACGGAGCATAGCCATTCCACATGTATGGAGCCTGCATGGAGAAGGTGGAAGACTTGTTCCAATATGAGTTACTTTACCAAACCCAACCAATTGTTTGTTAGCAGCAAACAATTCAGCCTTTACTCTCTCATGCTCCAGTACAAGAGATCGATACCGTGTTTCCAGATCATTATTCAGTTTTTCCAGAGTGACAATACGCACTTGGAAATCCTCCTTTTCCTTCACAAATTCTTCCCTCAACATGTTGGAATCACCTGTAAGAGTGCATATATCCTGTCCAAGACTCTCTACCTGATCCTGCAAGACGGTGTTAGTTTTTTCAAGCAACTTTACTTGTTGCATAGAAAACTTATACATGTCACATAATTCACTAGTAGTAGCATGAACACCAGAATCAGAAACATTAATATCAGCAGAAGAAGATACAATACCTCCTGGATGTTCATCCAGGGATGCACTGAAGACCACATAATTTGAGACAACATTTGAAAGATTCCCATCATCATCTTCATCCGAATCATCCCATGTTACTGTGAGATTCGCTTTGGAATTATCACCAGGTTTGCGATCGACCTTCTTATCACATTCATTTGCAAAGTGTCCATAATCACGACACTTGTAACATTGGACATCTTTACGATCAACCCGAGCTCTCCTCCCATCAACAGAGAACCGCTCAAAACCACGACTTCTAGGAGCATTTGGGGAATCAGGAAATCGCTTTCGAGGATCTCGATTCTGTTGATATTTCAGAATCTTCTGAAAGCTACGTGACAGGAACGCATAGTTATCATCCACATCCTGTTCTTCATCATCAGAAGGTCCTGTGGAAGGTTCTTTAGACGATGTAGCTTTGAATGCTACAGATTTGTTCTTCAAGGGTTCTTCCAAAGCCTGTTCCATCTCACATGTCCTTAATTTGCCAGCAAGTGTCTCGATGGACATGTTCTTAATCACATTACTTTCAGTGATGGCATCCTTTCGTGAACGAAACCGAGGAGGCAAAGCACGCAATATCTTACGGACCACCTGTGTGTCAGTATATGCATGACCAATAGCCGCACTGCAGTTGATGATGTCTTGGAGACGAATAAAGAAATCATCAAAAGTCTCAGAATTATCCATCCGTAGATTCTCAAACTGAGATGTTAACAGTTCCAGCTTACTTTCTTTGACTGTTTCGTCACCTTCATGTGTACAGATAAGCCTGTTCCATGCATCTTTAGCCTCTTCACAGCCCTGTACCCTACGAAACTCACTAGCATTTAATGCCATGAAAATAGCATTGAGTGCCTTGTTGTTATAATTTGCCAACAACTTCTGTTCAGGCGTCCACTTTTCACGTGGCGTCAGTGATGTAACAGCAGTATCATCAGTACCTGTAGTAGTCAGAGGTTCTTTCCACCCCGTGACAACAGAAAGCCAGACTTCTTCTCCTAATGCTTGGAGATAAGCTCGCATACGTACTTTCCAATGACCAAAGTCCTTTCCACTAAATTGTGGAGGAAGACTTGAAGTAGCAGACTTGTGAGAATCCATAAAGCACTATTGATCGTTAGCGTGAGCCTTTACGCTCCTTAACCAGCCCCCAGCGACTGATACCAATTGAGAAACTACAAATAGTGCTAGTATAACAATTGTGAATTCAAACAAGCAAACAAACAATACGCAGAAAGTAAATAACACACAGAAATTTTTAACGTGGTAAAACCCAAACTGGGAAACGTCCACGGTTGTCCTCGCGACAACAAAATAATCCACTAGATGAATAGAGATGTACAAACCTATCAACTACCTGCACTCACTGCGAGTTGATACTCCTGGTTATCTCTAACACCTTGACTTCACCAGAGCACCTTGATGTACGCACAAGACACTCGACTTCTTGATGAACACACAAGAAGACTCGAAGCCGAATTCACAATAACTCTTGAAGATCACAAAGATATGAATTGGGAAAAGGGGGAAGAAAGGGAATTGAGTTCAATAGCCACAAACAATTTTACTATCACCAACCTAACCAAAACACATGAACAAGAAGAAGGATGGACGGCCAAAGAACTGCCTTGTTCTGTAGAAGAGAAGCCCTATTTATACTTAGGGTTGAAAACCTAGAAAAATGGGCCGAAACTGTGCAAACCGACTTTGGACGTTCGTACGTCGATATGACGTTCGAACGTCGCCACATAAAAATAAGCCTGCTGCCTAACATGACGTACGAACGCTCTAAGCAGGTACGTACGTCTCCATACGAAAACATGTCTGCTGACTACCTGGACGTACGAACGTCCTAACTGAGTACGTACGTCCTGACCAAAATAAGTTCGCTGCTTCAGTGAACGTACGTACGTCCTAACTCGGTACGTACGTCCAGAACCCAATAACTTTCCCTAGACAGACCTAAGAGACACAAGGACACGAGACGACCATGCGTACATCTTGGTTTTCCTAACAATGGATTCAAGGCGAGATAACCAAAGACACTTTGTCACAAAATTGATGTCAAACCACTTCGTGCCGGTTTCAGACATCTCACACTCTACCTTAATTTTATTTTGATTTGATAAACATATATAAAGTACATGATTTTGATCTACTGATTAATGGCATGGTAATGGTGTTGGATTTTCATGGGTGGATATAGTACAGTACATCTCGAATGAGTGAAAATTCACTAATTTTAGTATAGGTTTACTGTTTCTATTATATAACACTATATCCAATTGTATAAGAAAATGTTTATGGTTATTTAAATGCAAGTTTGATATTTTCAAAATATCTAAGATCATGCTATGAATGATAATATGTTACTGCTGGTATAATTCAAATGCTAATGCTTTATTCTAGATGTGGGAAGCGTTGAATGCTTATTAAGGCATAAGGTTTTATTGCATGGGTAGAAAGAGTTGGGTAATTTTAGGAATATTAGTATTTGGGGCAGCAACAAAATTTCGGTGATATAAGTTATACAAGTGTACAGTAAACAGTTTTGCCGAGTTGCCGAGTCTGTACTTATTTTTAATTTTTTTAATTTGCACAGTACAGTATATTGCTATTTGTCGGGATAAATAAATTTATGTTGGAGACTCTGGACTTGAGAATTTAATTTATCATAAATGCCTTGGAATGGCTTTATATACCATGGACGGTACTTGATTAATTTGGAAAATGCGAAAGGAATACAAAAATGGATTTGATGTGAAGTTGATGTTAAATTGTCGTGTCGAGTGTTGCTTGTTAGTTTTAGTTGTTGTAGTCGCCCAAGCATTAGTACATTTGCCGCACCTATGGAATTAGGATTAAGAAAATTAGATATCACCCTAGACGGCTTAGCCTGCGGGTTGACACTTGGAATATATTTTTATTGGGTGTTTCCTAGACGGCTTAGCCTACGGAACTGACCCTACAGACCTTCATAGCCTTCGGGGTTGGTCTGGGCGCCACATTAGAAAGCTCAAGGGAGCTAGTAGAGGCCATGAGTTAGGCATACGTCGAGGCTAGCCAAAGCTTGCAGGTGAGCACCCACGTGGGTTTTGGTTTCCGCATAGAGGGTCTTAACCATGGTCAAGGCACACTGGTGCAGTGTGGGTATGACAAATGTGTGGAGTTCATCCTGTGGGAGGTGTACTAGTGATTGGGTATAGGTTGTGAAATGTTGTTTGGGTGTAATGATTGATTTGTAGTGATTGGGATATAGTGTCGAGACTTGAGATGCCATGAATTATATATTATTGTACTAACACAGTTTTGCACGAGGATAGGTCAACTAACATTTCTTGCAGGGCTCGACCTATCCTAATAGGAGGTGCAGCTCGGGTAATGTATTATTATAATATATAATATTTATTTAGTAAACGAGATAAATATATAAAGACCGCGGAGTCTGTTATTTTATTGTTTTTGGGAATGGAGTTCCCTACCCTTGTCCACTCATACTAGCATAATTGCTGACCCATGTTGCTTGTTTTGCACGTGGGTATGTATCCTTATGGAGCGTAGGCGGAGGAGAACAACAAGTTGAGTACGATCGGGAGCAACATCAGGAGGCTCGGGCTGATCCAGTTGTTCAAGAGGGAGTTTGAGATTTACAGGAGTTATCTTTCATAGTAGGTTTAGTTCTTTGATTCGTTGTTAGTTGATTACTCAAGTTTATTTCATTTATTGGATTATTATTGATTGGGGAAGACAATACCTCCGTAGAAGATGTTGAATTTTATTATTGGAGTTGTGTAATTTGATATTTGGAGTTTTTGGATTATATATGGAAGTTATTGGGAGTTCAAATTATTTGTGTTGAAGTATTGGTCTTTAATGGTTATGGATTTTTACCTTGTGCGAATGTTTATTTAGATTACTGTATTGATCCTTTTTCCTTTTATTGGCTTATTGAGGGTAATTTCGTAAATTCTCTCTTTTTGCCAATTTTTGAAAATTAGAATCGTAACAAAAATGCCCCTAAAACGATGCATTTCAGAAAATGCTCAATATTGGCACTTGGCCAAAGGGATTAGTACACGAAAAAATATAAAACTTTGGAATTTTTTATTTACACTACAAATATATCCAATACATATTTAACGAAATATATTAACAATAAGAAATGGTTATATGAGTTTTCAAAAAATAAATGCACCTAAAAAAATGCATTTCGGAAAATGCTCAATATTGGCATTTGGCCAAAGGGGTTAGTACACGGAAAAATATAAAAATTTTAAATTTTTTGTTTACACCACAAATATATCTGATACACAATTTACGAAATATATTAACAATAAGAAGTGGTTATATGAGTTTTGAACAAAAGAAATCCACCTAAAAAGATGCATTTCGGAAAATGCTCAATATTGGCGTTCTGCCAAAGGGATTAGTGAGAAACTACAAATAGTGCTAGTATAACAATTGTGAATTCAAACAAGCAAACAAACAATACGCAGAAAGTAAATAACACACAGAAATTTTTAACGTGGTAAAACCCAAACTGGGAAACGTCCACGGTTGTCCTCGCGACAACAAAATAATCCACTAGATGAATAGAGATGTACAAACCTATCAACTACCTGCACTCACTGCGAGTTGATACTCCTGGTTATCTCTAACACCTTGACTTCACCAGAGCACCTTGATGTACGCACAAGACACTCGACTTCTTGATGAACACACAAGAAGACTCGAAGCCGAATTCACAATAACTCTTGAAGATCACAAAGATATGAATTGAGAAAAGGGGGAAGAAAGGGAATTGAGTTCAATAGCCACAAACAATTTTACTATCACCAACCTAACCAAAACACATGAACAAGAAGAAGGATGGACGGCCAAAGAACTGCCTTGTTCTGTAGAAGAGAAGCCCTATTTATACTTAGGGTTGAAAACCTAGAAAAATGGGCCGAAACTGTGCAAACCGACTTTGGACGTTCGTACGTCGATATGACGTTCGAACGTCGCCACATAAAAATAAGCCTGCTGCCTAACATGACGTACGAACGCTCTAAGCAGGTACGTACGTCTCCATACGAAAACATGTCTGCTGACTACCTGGACGTACGAACGTCCTAACTGAGTACGTACGTCCTGACCAAAATAAGTTCGCTGCTTCAGTGAACGTACGTACGTCCTAACTCGGTACGTACGTCCAGAACCCAATAACTTTCCCTAGACAGACCTAAGAGACACAAGGACACGAGACGACCATGCGTACATCTTGGTTTTCCTAACAATGGATTCAAGGCGAGATAACCAAAGACACTTTGTCACAAAATTGATGTCAAACCACTTCGTGCCGGTTTCAATCTCCCCCTTTGACATTGATTTTGTGACAAAAACCTATGACTCTAATAGCACTTATAAAACGTGCTTACAATCCCAAACCATGGCATTTATAAAACATGCCTACAAAAACTCTCAAAATATAAACACCTAACAAATCACCAATTCTTGTTATCCAGCTTTAGGAAGATGCTTTAACCATCAGAGATCGAACGGAAGCAATCAAAGATTCAACAAAAGTTCCTTCGAGCAACTCCCCCATACTTTATGAGCTCCAAACTTCATGAGCAACTCATTGAAATGCTTCATGAGCAACTCCCCCATACGTGTAGCATACCTGAAACATGACCCAAAAATAACCTAACAAGAAGAAGACGATTGTTAGTAATTAGAGTCATAAATCTCCCCCTTTTTGTCACAATAAGTGAACAACGACAAGCAAATAACCAAGCAAAAGAAATGAATAGAAAACATATAAAATATAAAACGAATCCAACTTGTTAAAAGTTCAGAAAGTCAATTAATAACCAAACAGAGAAATCCATAACCAGAGAAACCAAAAACGACAAGAGTAGAAAGCTCGAATTAACGAATTCGAAAAACCCTTTCCCAATGACCTAGAGGAAGCTTAGAGAAGTAAGCCTCCGCACGAGCCGAAGGTCGATTCCACCGAGCAATCACAGGATCATCATAATCCTCCAACCATTCACTCGTACAAAACAACTCCTCAATTCTGCTGTCCAAGCCACAGTCGGTAAGTGGAGCAGCAAGACCCGGAACCTTCGGATAACCAACTAACTCCAATATGTGATTTTGAAGATGTCCCGGTAATCTCTCCCAATGATTGACACGAACCAAACACGGATTAAGGAAAGGACGATGAATATAGTCATATCCATGGGGAACGCGACACAAACGACAAACCTTAGCATTGTTCTTGTACTCCATTACCATGAACGACACATAACCAACATTCGGAACAAAAATTCCATGAAGTTCATATTCTGCCATAGAGAATTCCTTAGCGGCATCAATTTGAAGCATCCGATTGTAGATGACCTCAGAAAGACTAATATGGTGCACCGACATACAAACCACCAATTTGACCATGTCGTCGGTCATTATTATCTTGTTGCCCTTGGTGGGGTAGATGTTGGAGTGAGCAACCATGTGAACAAGGATGGCGCTGTAGAACTTTGCATGATATCTCTCCGTGACCCCATCGATGAACATCCGCTGAACTTGATCGACAAGGTCAATCTGAATCTCATCCGGAATAGGCCATCGAACATGAACAGCACCTTCAGGAAGAAAATCATCATCAATACCCAATGCCTCACGAATCACCTTCGGAGAAATAGTGTATCTCCGACCATCAATGAGAACCGAAAAACTGGAGCGATTCTGTGAAGGATTCTTCGTCTCATAGAATGCTATCGTATGCTCAACCGAGTACTTGGTGATTGGTTGAGCCACCCTTAGCCAATTCCGAGTCTCAAAGAACAAAGCGATATTGCCAAGTTGAGAACCCCCGAGAGGAGTGGCAGCAATGTCTCCCAAGTCGAAGAAACGCTCGGGAACAATGGCCTTGGCTCGAGGATGAGCGCCAAGGGATGGGGAATGAGACGACGAACCCGGAGTTGAGCCTCTACCCCTAGGAGCGCGAGAAGAAGATGCACCCTTAGATGTGGATGCCGTGGAGGTGCGTGCACGCTTTGAAGCCATTTCCTACACAAGCACACAACAAAAATGTAAGAGAATTGACAGAAAAACCAATAAAAAGTCATTGAGGCATTTCAACAAACACTTGATGTGCAGAAACGTGATACATGCTATTGACAACAATGTAGCAATGGCAAGCATCCAAACACAAGACAAAACATTAAGAAACAATAGAAACCAAGAACAAACCACCTCCCAAGGTCATTTTCAATTAAAATGGCGGCAAAAGCGAGTATAGAAACACCAAGTCCCATGAAGGCAACAAACAAGCATACAACCTTAACTAACAAAATATGATAAAGCAAACCCAAATTATCAACAAGAACATGACAATAGAGAAGAGAAGAAGGAACAAAAGAAAACTTACAAGTTATTGTGAGTGAGAATGACGAACAAAACTCCCGAATAACACACCGGACCAAAACAAGGAGAAGAGAAGATGAACAAATTGCAAACAAGACGAGAGAGAAAGAATCACCTAAGACAATGAGGAGAAACTACCAAAACTAACTGCTTGTAGTGAACCAAGGAGAGGGAACACGATTTATATAACAGTTGGCCTAATGTTTAAAACAAAATTTGAATTTAAACAGCAAATGGGCCGGACTGTATCAGGGACGTTCGTACGTCCTGAGTACGTTCGAACGTCGGGACCACAAAAAAAACATCTGACACACAACACGTTCGTACGTCCTATGAACGTTCGTACGTTGCAAAAAGATCTGTCCCCCTCCACGTACGAACGTCTTGAAAGCGTACGGACGAACCCCTTTTTTTTTTTTTTTTTTTTTATTTATGAAAATAAACCACATAACTAGAACAACAGATATTGAGAGACATCACAAGAAAACACTTCGACGTATCATACGAATTCCAAATACAACCGAATATAGTTTAAACAAACCTCAACCACAAGAGAATGCAAAATCGAAGAACGACATCATACACCATGACGTGGTAGTTACTAGAATGATGCAAGTATGTAGAAGAACCTGATAGACCAATACCAACCTCCGAAAAACAAACTAAAGACATGATCATGGAGGATATTGAAGGTCACTTGCAACTAGCCCAAAAACACACACTATTGTTTTTCTTCTTGTCCTTCAACTAGACAAATGCGAAAACCACTATTCATTCATTTTTTTTTTTTTTTTTTTTTTTTTTTTTTTTGTAAACCATTGAAACAGATGCCATTCCCGTGTGGGAGTATGAAATATCTCCATCTTTTACCAGAACACGAGGGTAGGGTGTAGCCTACATCTTTTCGGCAAAAACACACTCAAGAAGTGCAATACCATGATAACGTGCAACACAAGAACTAACATCTCTTGAGTGCAACCGTCAGAGCATGACCCTCACAGCCCCAACGGGTTCTTAGCCAAATGAGTATGCTCTCAAGACATTCAAATGGCTGGGGATTTTGTGAGTCATTGGCCACTTACAAGAGGTGAGATAATAAAGAAAATAACAAACAACGATCATGAAAAATCAACCATGAAAGACTGGAGTTAAACATGTATTGAAAATGTCAAGCCAACCACATTGAAATGCATCATGCAAGAAACTACCAAGACGAAGAGAGTATGATGTAACCCTACAACTATGCATGACACAAAAACAGTTGAGGACGCCAAACTAGAAACATCTGTAAAATGAAATCCATACAATAGAGAGTGTAGTATGTCCTCAATACCAACAATAACAATACATGACCAAACCTAAACATCCTAAACACAGACAGTTCCAATGAACACATTAGACATATGAATGCAAAAGAGGTGTAGTGACAATGAAGCAGTCATCAGAGGAGCGACTACCAGATAACACCAAGACATTATTGGAATCAAAAACATCACACCTATTATCCTCAAACACAACCTTAAATTTAGCATCACACAACTGACTAATGCTCAATAAATTTGACCTAAGTCCCTTAACAAAAAGAAGCTCATGACTATTGAGCGATTCAACCTCAGAAAAGTTACCTTTACCTGCAACCGGAAGCAATTTACCATTACCAAACCTAACCTTACCTCCATAACCAAGAGTCAGGTTATCAATCAGAGTCTTATCACCTGTCATATGACGCGAACAACCGCTGTCAAGATACCATGATGAAGCCAATGGTTCAACCAAGCGGGCCATGTGAGACACCATTTTCCTGGATGCATCCATACTCCTATCCCAGAAATGTGGTGGTGGAGTAGGCATAGGTGTTGCTTGAGGACGATTTCCATAAGTTGAAGTTCTGGGTAAACCCCACGGAGCATAGCCATTCCACATGTATGGAGCCTGCATGGAGAAGGTGGAAGACTTGTTCCAATATGAGTTACCTGCAAAAGAAGGATGATGAGCAGGATACAAATTATTCCAACAAAAGGCAGAAGTGTGACCCATGCGACCACATGTTAGACATTTAAAGCCTTTGTGTCTAGAGTTCTTTTTCCGAACTTGCTTCACATGAGTAACCTTGGGTGGTGATACCACACTAGGCACCTGCACAGGAGCAGGAGTAGGGACACTAGTTGGTCGCACAAAGGTAGTGCGGGAAGTACTAGCAGTAGCAAGGGGAACAGAAGTGTCATAACCTAACCCAGATTTATCTGAATGGGATTTACCGATTCCCAACAGAGAGTTTAAATTAGCACTTGCTTTACCAAACCCAACCAATTGTTTGTTAGCAGCAAACAATTCAGCCTTTACTCTCTCATGCTCCAGTACAAGAGATCGATACCGTGTTTCCAGATCATTATTCAGTTTTTCCAGAGTGACAATACGCACTTGGAAATCCTCCTTTTCCTTCACAAATTCTTCCTTCAACATGTTGAAATCACCTGTAAGAGTGCATATATCCTTTCCAAGACTCTCTACCTGATCCTGCAAGAGGTTGTTAGTTTTTTCAAGCAACTTTACTTGTTGCATAGAAAACTTATACATGTCACATAATTCACTAGTAGTAGCATGAACACCAGAATCAGAAACATTAATATCAGCAGAAGAAGATACAATACCTCCTGGATGTTCATCCAGGGATGCACTGAAGACCACATAATTTGAGACAACATTTGAAAGATTCCCATCATCATCTTCATCCGAATCATCCCATGTTACTGTGAGATTCGCTTTGGAATTATCACCAGGTTTGCGATCGACCTTCTTATCACATTCATTTGCAAAGTGTCCATAATCACGACACTTGTAACATTGGACATCTTTACGATCAACCCGAGCTCTCCTCCCATCAACAGAGAACCGCTCAAAACCACGACTTCTAGGAGCATTTGGGGAATCAGGAGATCGCTTTCGAGGATCTCGATTCTGTTGATATTTCAGAATCTTCTGAAAGCTACGTGACAGGAAGGCATAGTTATCATCCACATCCTGTTCTTCATCATCAGAAGGTCCTGTGGAAGGTTCTTTAGACGATGTAGCTTTGAATGCTACAGATTTGTTCTTCAAGGGTTCTTCCAAAGCCTGTTCCATCTCACATGTCCTTAATTTGCCAGCAAGTGTCTCGATGGACATGTTCTTAATCACATTACTTTCAGTGATGGCATCCTTTCGTGAACGAAACCGAGGAGGCAAAGCACGCAATATCTTACGGACCACCTGTGTGTCAGTATATGCATGACCAATAGCCGCACTGCAGTTGATGATGTCTTGGAGACGAATAAAGAAATCATCAAAAGTCTCAGAATTATCCATCCGTAGATTCTCAAACTGAGATGTTAACAGTTCCAGCTTACTTTCTTTGACTGTTTCGTCACCTTCATGTGTACAGATAAGCCTGTTCCATGCATCTTTAGCCTCTTCACAGCCCTGTACCCTACGAAACTCACTAGCATTTAATGCCATGAAAATAGCATTGAGTGCCTTGTTGTTATAATTTGCCAACAACTTCTGTTCAGGCGTCCACTTTTCACGTGGCGTTAGTGATGTAACAGCAGTATCATCAGTACCTGTAGTAGTCAGAGGTTCTTTCCACCCCGTGACAACAGAAAGCCAGACTTCTTCTCCTAATGCTTGGAGATAAGCTCGCATACGTACTTTCCAATGACCAAAGTCCTTTCCACTAAATTGTGGAGGAAGACTTGAAGTAGCAGACTTGTGAGAATCCATAAAGCACTATTGATCGTTAGCGTGAGCCTTTACGCTCCTTAACCAGCCCCCAGCGACTGATACCAATTGAGAAACTACAAATAGTGCTAGTATAACAATTGTGAATTCAAACAAGCAAACAAACAATACGCAGAAAGTAAATAACACACAGAAATTTTTAACGTGGTAAAACCCAAACTGGGAAACGTCCACGGTTGTCCTCGCGACAACAAAATAATCCACTAGATGAATAGAGATGTACAAACCTATCAACTACCTGCACTCACTTGCGAGTTGATACTCCTGGTTATCTCTAACACCTTGACTTCACCAGAGCACCTTGATGTACGCACAAGACACTCGACTTCTTGATGAACACACAAGAAGACTCGAAGCCGAATTCACAATAACTCTTGAAGATCACAAAGATATGAATTGAGAAAAGGGGGAAGAAAGGGAATTGAGTTCAATAGCCACAAACAATTTTACTATCACCAACCTAACCAAAACACATGAACAAGAAGAAGGATGGACGGCCAAAGAACTGCCTTGTTCTGTAGAAGAGAAGCCCTATTTATACTTAGGGTTGAAAACCTAGAAAAATGGGCCGAAACTGTGCAAACCGACTTTGGACGTTCGTACGTCGATATGACGTTCGAACGTCGCCACATAAAAATAAGCCTGCTGCCTAACATGACGTACGAACGCTCTAAGCAGGTACGTACGTCTCCATACGAAAACATGTCTGCTGACTACCTGGACGTACGAACGTCCTAACTGAGTACGTACGTCCTGACCAAAATAAGTTCGCTGCTTCAGTGAACGTACGTACGTCCTAACTCGGTACGTACGTCCAGAACCCAATAACTTTCCCTAGACAGACCTAAGAGACACAAGGACACGAGACGACCATGCGTACATCTTGGTTTTCCTAACAATGGATTCAAGGCGAGATAACCAAAGACACTTTGTCACAAAATTGATGTCAAACCACTTCGTGCCGGTTTCAATTAGTACACGGAAAAATATAAAATTTTGAAATTTTTTATTTACACAACAAATATATCCAATACATATTAAACGAAATATATTAACAATAAGAAGTGGTTATATGAGGTTTGAACAAATAAATGCACCTAAAAAGATGCATTTAGGAAAATGCCCAATATTGGCATTTGGCCGAAGGGTAACCTAAATGCCAAATTTTGGCATTTGGCCAAAGGAGTTAGTACACGGAAAAATATAAAATGTTGGACTTTTTTCTTTACACTACAAATATATCCGATACACAATTAACGAAATATATTAACAATAAGAAGTGGTTATATGAGTTTTGAATAAAAAAATGCACTTAAAAAGATGCATTTCAGAAAATGCTCAATATTGGCATTCGGCCAAAGGGGTTAAGTACACGGAAAAATATAAAATTTTGGAATTTTTCGTTTACACCACAAATATATCTGATACACAATTAATGAAATAAATTAACAATAAGAAGTGGTTATATGAGTTTTGAACAAAATAAATGCACTAAAAGATATGCATTTCAGAAAATGCTCAATATTGGCATTCGGCCAAAGGGGTTAGTACACGGAAAAATATAAAATTTTGGAATTTTTTGTTTACACTACAAATATATCTGATACACAATTAATGAAATAAATTAACAATAAGAAGTGGTTATATGAGTTTTGAATAAAAAAATGGACCTAAAAAGATGCATTTCAGAAAATGCTCATTATTGGCATTCGGCCAAAGGGGTTAGTACACGGAAAGATATAAAATTTTGGAATTTTTTGTTTATACCACAAATATATCTGATACACAATTAATGAAATAAATTAACAATAAGAAGTGGTTATATAAGTTTTGAACAAAACAAATGCATTTAAAAAGATGCATTTCAAAAAATGCCCAATATTGGCATTTGGCCAAAGGGGTTAGTACACGAAAAAATATCACATATATATCTGATACACAATTAACGAAATATACTAACAATAACAAGTGGTTATATGAGATTTGGACAAAAAAATGCACCTAAGAAGATGCATTTAGGAAAATGCCCAATATTGGTATTTGGCAAAAGGGGTTAGTACACGGAAAAATATAAAATTTTGGAATTTTTTGTTTATACCACAAATATATCTGATACACAGTTAATGAAATAAATTAACAATAAGAAGTGGTTATATGAGTTTTGAACAAAATAAATGCACTAAAAAAGATGCATTTCGAAAAATGCCCAATATTGGCATTTGGCCAAAGGGCCTAGTACACGGAAAAATATAAAATTTTGGAATTTTTGGTTTACACCACAAATATATCTGATACACAATTTACGAAATATATTAACAATAAGAAGTGGTTATATGAGTTTTGAACAAAAGAAATCCACCTAAAAAGATGCATTTCGGAAAATGCTCAATATTGGCGTTCTGCCAAAGGGATTAGTACACGGAAAAATATAAAATTTTGAAATTTTTTATTTACACAACAAATATATCCAATACATATTTAACGAAATATATTAACAATAAGAAGTGGTTATATGAGGTTTGAACAAATAAATGCACCTAAAAAGATGCATTTAGGAAAATGCCCAATATTGGCATTTGGCCGAAGGGTAACCTAAATGCCAAATTTTGGCATTTGGCCAAAGGAGTTAGTACACGGAAAAATATAAAATGTTGGACTTTTTTCTTTACACTACAAATATATCCGATACACAATTAACGAAATATATTAACAATAAGAAGTGGTTATATGAGTTTTGAATAAAAAAATGCACTTAAAAAGATGCATTTCAGAAAATGCTCAATATTGGCATTCGGCCAAAGGGGTTAAGTACACGGAAAAATATAAAATTTTGGAATTTTTCGTTTACACCACAAATATATCTGATACACAATTAATGAAATAAATTAACAATAAGAAGTGGTTATATGAGTTTTGAACAAAATAAATGCACTAAAAGATATGCATTTCAGAAAATGCTCAATATTGGCATTCGGCCAAAGGGGTTAGTACACGGAAAAATATAAAATTTTGGAATTTTTTGTTTACACTACAAATATATCTGATACACAATTAATGAAATAAATTAACAATAAGAAGTGGTTATATGAGTTTTGAATAAAAAAATGGACCTAAAAAGATGCATTTCAGAAAATGCTCATTATTGGCATTCGGCCAAAGGGGTTAGTACACGGAAAGATATAAAATTTTGGAATTTTTTGTTTATACCACAAATATATCTGATACACAATTAATGAAATAAATTAACAATAAGAAGTGGTTATATAAGTTTTGAACAAAACAAATGCATTTAAAAAGATGCATTTCAAAAAATGCCCAATATTGGCATTTGGCCAAAGGGGTTAGTACACGAAAAAATATCACATATATATCTGATACACAATTAACGAAATATACTAACAATAACAAGTGGTTATATGAGATTTCGACAAAAAAATGCACCTAAGAAGATGCATTTAGGAAAATGCCCAATATTGGTATTTGGCAAAAGGGGTTAGTACACGGAAAAATATAAAATTTTGGAATTTTTTGTTTATACCACAAATATATCTGATACACAATTAATGAAATAAATTAACAATAAGAAGTGGTTATATGAGTTTTGAACAAAATAAATGCACTAAAAAAGATGCATTTCGAAAAATGCCCAATATTGGCATTTGGCCAAAGGGCCTAGTACACGGAAAAATATAAAATTTTGGAATTTTTGGTTTACACCACAAATATATCTGACACACAATTAATGAAATAAATTAACAATAAGAAGTGGTTATATTAGTTTTGAACAAAACAAATGCACTTAAAAAGATGCATTTCGAAAAATGCCTAATATTGGCATTTGGCCAAAGGAGTTAGTACACGAAAAAATATAAAATTTTGTAATTTTTTATTTATACTACAAATATATCCAATACATATTTAACGAAATATATTAAATATAAGAAGTGGTTATATGAGTTTTGAACAAATAAATGCACCTAAAAAGATGCATTTAGAAAAATGCCCAATATTAGCATTCGGCCAAAGAATAACGTACACGGAAAAATATAAAATTTTAGAATTTTTTATTTACACTACAAATATAACGGATACACAATTAACGAAATATAATACCAATAAGAAGTGGTTATATGAGTTTTGAACAAAAAAAAGCACCTAAAAAGATATTCTTGAATTTTTTATTTGCAACACAAATATATCTGATACACAATTAACGAAATATACTAACAATGCCCAATATTAGTATTTGGCAAAAGGGGTTAGTACACGAAAAAATATAAAATGTTGGAATTTTTTCTTTACACTACAAATATATCCGAGACACAATTAACGAAATATATTAACAATAAAAAGTGGTTATATGAGTTTTGAATAAAAAAATGCACCTAAAAAGATGCATTTCAGAAAATGCTCAATATTGGCATTCAGCCAAAGGGGTTAGTACACGGGAAAAATAAAACTTTGGAATTTTTTGTTTATACCACAAATATATCTGATACACAATTAATGAAATAAATTAACAATAAGAAGTGGTTATATGAGTTTTGAACAAAATAAATGCACTAAAAAAGATGCATTTCAGAAAATGCCAAATATTGGCATTTGGCCAAAGGTAACGTACACGGAAAAATATAAAATGTTGGAATTTTTTCTTTACACTACAAATATATCTGATACACAATTAACGAAATATATTAACAATAAGAAGTGGTTATATGAGTTTCGAACAAAAAAAAAGCACATAAAAAGATGCATTTCCGAAAATGCTCAATATTGGCATTCGGCCAAAGGGGTTAGTACACGAAAAAATATAAAATTTGTGAATTTCTTGTTTACACCACAAATATATCTGATACACAATTAATGAAATAAATTAACAATAAGAAGTGGTTATATGAGTTTTGAACAAAATAAATGCACTAAAAAAGATGCATTTCGAAAAATGCCCAATATTGGCATTTGGCCAAAGGGCTTAGTACACGGAAAAATATAAAATTTTGGAATTTTTAGTTTACACCACAAATATATCTGACACATAAGTAATGAAATAAATTAACAATAAGAAGTGGTTATATGAGTTTTGAACAAAACAAATGCACGTAAAAAGATGCATTTCGAAAAATGCCTAATATTGGCATTTGGCCAAAGGAGTTAGTACACGAAAAAATATAAAATTTTGTAATTTTTTATTTATACTACAAATATATCCAATACATATTTAACGAAATATATTAACAATAAGAAGTGGTTATATGAGTTTTGAACAAATAAATGCACCTAAAAAGATGCATTTAGAAAAATGCCCAATATTAGCATTCGGCCAAAGAATAACGTACACGGAAAAATATAAAATTTTAGAATTTTTTATTTACACTACAAATATAACGGATACACAATTAACGAAATATAATACCAATAAGAAGTGGTTATATGAGTTTTGAACAAAAAAAAACACCTAAAAAGATGCATATAAGAAAATGCTCAATATTGGCATTCGGCCAAAGGGGTTAGTACACGAAAAAATATAAAATTTTGGAATTTTATATTTACACTACAAATGTATCCGATACACAATTAACGAAATATATTAACAATAAGAAGTGGTTATATAAGTTTTGAATAAAAAAATGCACCTAAAAGGATGCATTTCAGAAAATGTTCAATATTGGCATTCGGCCAAAGGGGTTAGTAGACGGAAAAATATAAAATTTTTGAATTTTTTATTTGCAACACAGATATATTTGATACACAATTAACGAAATATACTAACAATGCCTAATATTAGTATTTGGCAAAAGGGGTTAATACACGAAAAAATATAAAATGTTGGAATTTTTTCTTTACACTACAAATATATCCGATACACAATTAACGAAATATATTTACAATAAAAAGTGGTTATATGAGTTTTGAATAAAAAAAATGCACCTAAAAAGATGCATTTCAGAAAATGCTCAATATTGGCATTCAGCCAAAGGGGTTAGTACACGGAAAAATATAAAACTTTGGAATTTTTAATTTACACTACAAATATATCCAATACATAATTAACGAAATATATTAACAATAACAAGTGGTTATATGAGTTTTGAACAAATAAGTGCACCTAAAAAGATGCATTTAGAAAAATGCCCAATATTGGCATTTGGCCAAAAAATAACGTACACGGAAAAATATAAAATTTTTGAATTTTTTATTTACACTACAAATATAACGGATACACAATTAACGAAATATATTACCAATAAGAAGTGGTTATATGAGTTTTGAACAAAAAAAAGCACCTAAAAAGATGCATTTCAGAAAATGCTGAATATTGGCATTCGGCCAAAGGGGTTAGTACGCGGAGAAATATAAAATGTATCCGATACATAATTAACGAAATATAATAACAATAAGAAGTGGTTATATAAGTTTTGAATAAAAAAATGCACCTAAAAGGATGCATTTCAGAAAATGCTCAATATTGTCATTTGGTCAAAGGGGTTAGTACACGGAAAAATATAAAATTTTTGAATTTTTTATTTACACCACAAATATATCTGATACACAATTAATGAAATAAATTAACAATAAGAAGTGGTTATATGAGTTTTGAATAAAAAAATGGACCTAAAAAGATGCATTTCAGAAAATGCTCATTATTGGCATTCGGCCAAAGGGGTTAGTACACGGAAAAATATAAAATTTTGGAATTTTTTGTTTACACCACAAATATATCTGATACACAATTAATGAAATAAATTAACAATAAGAAGTGGTTATATGAGTTTTGAACAAAATAAATGCACTAAAAAAGATGCTTTTCGGAAAATGCCCAATATTGGCATTTGGCCAAAGGGCTTAGTACACGGAAAAATATAAAATTTTGGAATTTTTTGTTTACACCACAAATATATCTGACACACAATTAATGAAATAAATTAACAATAAGAAGTGGTTATATGAGTTTTGAACAAAACAAATGCACTTAAAAAGATGCATTTCGGAAAATGCCCAATATTGGCATTTGGCCAAAGGGGTTAGTACACGAAAAAAATGCACCTAAAAGGATGCATTTCAGAAAATGTTCAATATTGGCATTTGGCCAAAGGGGTTAGTACACGAAAAAATATAAAATTTTTGAATTTTTTATTTGCAAAACAAATATATCTGATACAAAATTAACGAAATATACTAACAATGCCCACAAATATAAAATTTTAGAATTTTTTATTTACACTACAAATATATCGGATACATAATTAACGAAATGTATTAACAATAAGAAGTGGTTATATGAGTTTTGAACAAACAAATGCACCTAAAAAGATGCATTTAGGAAAATGCCCAATATTGGCATTTAGCTAAAGGAGTTAGTACACGGAAAAATATAAAATGTTGGAATTTTTTTTTTACACTACAAATATATCTGATACACAATTAACGAAATATATTAACAATAAGAAGTGGTTATATGAATTTTGAACAAAAAAAAGCACATAAAAAGATTCATTACCGAAATTGCTCAATATTGGCATTCGGCCAAAGGGGTTAGTACACGGAAAAATATAAAATTTTGGAAATTTTTATTTACACTACAAATGTATCCGATACACAATTAATGAAATATATTAACAATAAGAAGTGGTTATATAAGTTTTGAATAAAAAAATGCACCTAAAAAGATGCATTTCAGAAAATGCTCAATATTGGCATTCGGCCAAAGGGGTTAGTACACGGAAAAATATAAAATTTGGTATTTCTTGTTTACACAACAAATATATCTGATACACAATTAATGAAATAAATCAACAATAAGAAGTGGTTATATGAGTTTTGAACAAAACAAATGCACTTAAAAAGATGCATTTCGGAAAATGCCCAATATTGGCATTTGGCCAAAGGGGTTAGTACACGAAAAAATATAAAATTTTTGAATTTTTTATTTGCAACACAAATATATCTGATACACAATTAACGAAATATACTAACAATGCCCACAAATATAAAATTTTAGAATTTTTTATTTACACTACAAATATATCGGATACACAATTAACGAAATATATTAACAATAAGAAGTGGTTATATGAGTTTTGAACGAAAGAATGCACCTAAAAAGATGCATTTAGGAAAATGCCAAATATTGGCATCTGGCCAAAGGAGTTAGTACACGGAAAAATATAAAATGTTGGAATTTTTTCTTTACACTACAAATATATCCGATACACAATTAACGAAATATATTAACAATAAGAAGTGGTTATATGAATTTTGAACAAAATAAAGCACATAAAAAGATTCATTTCCGAAATTGCTCAATATTGGCATTCGGCCAAATGGGTTAGTACACGGAAAAATATAAAATTTTGGAATTTTTTATTTACACTACAAATGTATCCGATACACAATTAACGAAATATATTAACAATAAGAAGTGGTTATAAAAGTTTTGAATAAAAAAATGCACCTAAAAAGATGCATTTCAGAAAATGCTCAATATTGGCATTCGGCCAAAGGGGTTAGTACATGGAAAAATAGAAAAATTGGTATTTCTTGTTTACACCACAAATATATCTGATACACAATTAATGAAATAAATTAACAATAAGAAGTGGTTATATGAGTTCTGAACAAAATAAATGCACTAAAAAAGATGCATTTCGGAAAATGCCCAAAATTGCCATTTGGCCAAAGGGCTTAGTCCACGGAAAAATATAAAATTTTGGAATTTTTCTTTTACACCACAAATATATCTGACACACAATTAATGAAATAAATTAACAATAAGAAGTGGTTATATGAGTTTTGAACAAAACAAATGCATTTAAAAAGATGCATTTCGGAAAATGCCCAATATTGGCATTTGACCAAAGGGGTTAGTACACGAGAAAATATCAAATTTTTGAATTTTTTGTTTGCACCACAAATATATCTGATACACAATTAACGAAATATACTAACAATAACAAGTGGTTATAAGAGATTTGAACAAAAAAATGCACCTAAAAACATGCATTTAGGAAAATGCCCAATATTGGTATTTGGCAAAAGGGGTTAGTACACGGAAAAATATAAAACTTTGGAATTTTTTATTTACACTACAAATATATCCAATACATATTTACCGAAATATATTAACAATAAGAAGTGGTTATATGAGTTTTGAACAAATAAATGCACCTAAAAAGATGCATTTAGCAAAATGCCCAATATTGGCATTTTGCCAAAGGGTAACGTGCATGGAAAATATAAAATTTCGTTTTTGTTTATTTACACTACAAATATATCGGATACATAATTAACGAAATGTATTAACAATAAGAAGTGGTTATATGAGTTTTGAACAAAAAAATGCACCTAAAAAGATGCATTTAGGAAAATGCCCAATATTGGCATTTAGCTAAAGGAGTTAGTACACGGAAAAATATAAAATGTTGGAATTTTTTATTTACACCACAAATATATTTGATACACAATTAACGAAATATATTAACAATAAGAATTGGTTATATGAGTTTTGAACAAAATAATGCACCTAAAAAGATGGATTTAGGAAAATACCAAATATTGGCATTTGGTCAAATGGGTTAGTACACGGAAAAATATAAAATCTTAGAATTTTTTATTTACACAACAAATATATCCGATACACAATTAACAAAATATATTAACAATAAGAAGCGGTTATATGAGTTTTGAATAAAAAAATGCACCTAAAGAGATGCATTTCAGAAAATGCTCAATATTGGCATTCCGCCAAAGGGGTTAGTACAAGGAAAAATATAAAATTTTGGAATTTTTTGTTTACACCCTAAATATATCTGATACACAATTAATGAAATAAATTAACAATAAGAAGTGGTTATATGAGTTTTGAATAAAAAAATGGACCTAAAAAGATGCATTTCAGAAAATGCACATTATTGGCATTCGGCCAAAGGGGTTAGTACACGGAAAAATATAAAATTTTGGAATTTTTTGTTTACACCACAAATATATCTGATACACAATTAATGAAATAAATTAACAATAAGAATTGGTTATATGAGTTTTGAACAAAATAAATGCACTAAAAAAGATGTTTTTCGGAAGATGCCCAATATTGGCATTTGGCCAAAGGGGTTAGTATACGGAAAAATATAAAATTTTGGAATTTTTTGTTTACACCACAAATATATCTGACACACAATTAATGAAATAAATTAACAATAAGAAGTGGTTATATGAGTTTTGAACAAAACAAATGCACTTAAAAAGATGCATTTTGGAAAATGCCCAATATTGGCATTTGGCCAAAGGGGTTAGTACACGAAAAAATATAAAATTTTTGAATTTTTTATTTGCAACACAAATTTATCTGATACACAATTAACGAAATATACTAACAATGCCCACAAATATAAAATTTTTGAATTTTTTATTTACACTACAAATATATCGGATACACAATTAATGAAATATATTAACAATAAGAAGTGGTTATATGAGTTTTGAACGAAAGAATGCACCTAAAAAAATGCATTTAGGAAAATGCCAAATATTGGCATTTGGCCAAAGGAGTTAGTACACGGAAAAATATATAATGTTGGAATTTTTTCTTTACACTACAAATATATCCGATACACAATTAACGAAATATATTAACAATAAGAAGTGGTTATATGAATTTTGAACAAAAAAAAGCACATAAAAAGATGCATTTCCGAAATTGCTCAATATTTGCATTCGTCCAAAGGGGTTAGTACACGGAAAAATATAAAATTTTGGAATTTTTTATTTACACTACAAATGTATCCGATACACAATTAACGAAATATATTAACAATAAGAAGTGGTTATATAAGTTTTGAATAAAAAAATGCACCTAAAAATATGCATTTCAGAAAATGCTCAATATTGGCATTCGGCCAAAGGGGTTAGTACACGGAAAAATATAAAATTTTGAAATTTTTTGTTTACACCACAAATATATCTGATACACAATTAACGAAATATATTACCAATAAGAAGTGGTTATATGAGTTTTAAACAAAAATAAGCACCTAAAAAGATGCATATCAGAAAATGCTCAATATTAGCATTCGGCCAAAGGGGTTAGTACACGAAAAAATATAAAATTTTGGAATTTTATATTTACACTACAAATGTATCCGATACACAATTAACGAAATATATTAACAACAAGAAGTGGTTATATAAGTTTTGAATAAAAAAATGCACCTAAAAGGATGCATTTCAGAAAATGTTCAATATTGGCATTCGGCCAAAAGGGTTAGTACACGGAAAAATATAAAATTTTTGAATTTTTTATTTGCAACACAAATATATTTGATACACAATTAACGAAATATACTAACAATGCCCAATATTAGTATTTGGCAAAAGGAGTTAATACACGAAAAAATATAAAACGTTGGAATTTTTTCTTTACACTACAAATATATCCGATACACAATTAACGAAATATATTAACAATAAGAAGTGGTTATATGAATTTTGAACAAAAAAATGAACCTAAAAAGATGCATTTCAGAAAATGCTCAATATTGGCATTCGGCCAAAGGGGTTAGTACACGGAAAAATATAAAATTTTGAAATTTTTTATTTACACTACAAATATATCCAATACATATTTAACGAAATATATTAACAATAACAAGTGGTTATATGAGTTTTGAACAAATAAGTGCACCTAAAAAGATGCATTTAGAAAAATGCCCAATATTCGCATTTGGCCAAAGAATAACGTACACGGAAAAATATAAAAATTTTGAATTTTTTATTTACACTACAAATATAACGGATACACAATTAACGAATGTATTACCAATAAGAAGTGGTTATATGAGTTTTGAACAAAAAAAAGCACCTAAAAAGATGCATTTCAGAAAATGCTGAATATTGACATTCGGCCAAAGGGGTTAGTACACGGAAAAATATAAAATGGAATTTTTTATTTACACTACAAATGTATCCGATACACAATTAACGAAATATATTAACAATAAGAAGTGGTTATATAAGTTTTGAATAAAAAAATGCGCCTAAAAGGATGCATTTCAGAAAATGCTAAATATTGTCATTTGGTCAAAGGGGTTAGTACACGGAAAAATATAAAATTTTTGAATTTTTTATTTGCAACACAAATATATCTGATACACAATTAACGAAATATACTAACAATGCCCAATATTAGTATTTGGCAAAAGAGGTTAGTACACGAAAAAATATAAAAAGTTAGAATTTTTTCTTTACACTTCAAATATATCCGATACACAATTAACAAAATATATTAACAATAAGAAGTGGTTATATGAGTTTTGAATAAAAAAACGCATCTAAAGAGATGCATTTCAGAAAATGCTCAATATTGGTATTCCGCCAAAGGGGTTAGTACATGGAAAAATATAAAATTTTGGAATTTTTTGTTTACACCACAAATATATCTGATACACAATTAATGAAATAAAATAACAATAAGAAGTGGTTATACGAGTTTTGAATAAAAAAATGGACCTAAAAAGATGCATTTCAGAAAATGCTCATTATTGGCATTCGGCCAAAGGGGTTAGTACACGGAAAAATATAAAATTTTGGAATTTTTTGTTTACAATACAAATATATCTGATACACAATTAATGAAATAAATTAACAATAAGAAGTGGTTATATGAGTTTTGAACAAAATAAATGCACTAAAAAAGATGCTTTTCGGAAAATGACCAATATTGGCTTTTGGCCAAAGGGCTTAGTACACGGAAAAATATAAAATTTTGGAATTTTTTGTTTACACCACAAATATATTTGATACACAATTAACGAAATATATTAACAATAAGAATTGGTTATATGAGTTTTGAACAAAATAATGCACCTAAAAAGATGGATTTAGGAAAATGCCAAATATTGGCATTTGGTCAAATGGGCTAGTACACGAAAAAATATAAAATCTTAGAATTTTTTATTTACACAACAAATATATCCGATACACAATTAACAAAATATATTAACAATAAGAAGTGGTTATATGAGTTTTGAATAAAAAAATGCACCTAAAGAGATGCATTTCAGAAAATGCTCAATATTGGCATTCCGCCAAAGGGGTTAGTACACGGAAAAATATAAAATTTTAGAATTTTTTATTTACACTACAAATGTATCCGATACACAATTAACGAAATATATTAACAATAAGAAGTGGTTATATAAGTTTTGAATAAAAAAATGCACCTAAAAAGATGCATTTCAGAAAATGCTCAATATTGGCATTCGGCCAAAGGGGTTAGTACACGGAAAAATATAAAATTTGGTATTTCTTGTTTACACCACAAATATATCTGATACACAATTAATGAAATAAATTAACAATAAGAAGTGGTTATATGAGTTTTGAATAAAAAAATGGACCTAAAAAGATGCATTTCAGAAAATGCTCATTATTGGCATTCGGCCAAAGGGGTTAGTACACGAAAAAATATAAAATTTTGGAATTTTTTGTTTACACCACAAATATATCTGATACACAATTAATGAAATAAATTAACAATAAGAAGTGGTTATATGAGTTTTGAACAAAATAAATGCACTAAAAAAGATGCTTTTCGGAAAATGCCCAATATTGGCATTTGGCCAAAGGGCTTAGTACACGGAAAAATATAAAATTTTGGAATTTTTTGTTTACACCACAAATATATCTGACACACAATTAATGAAATAAATTAACAATAAGAAGTGGTTATATGAGTTTTGAACAAAACAAATGCACTTAAAAAGATGCATTTCGGAAAATGCCCAATATTGGCATTTGGACAAAAAAGGGGTTAGTACTTGAAAAAATATAAAAATTTTGAATTATTTATTTGCAACACAAATATATCTGATACACAATTAACGAAATATACTAACAATGCCCACAAATATAAAATTTTAGAATTTTTTATTTACACTACAAATATATCGGATACAAAATTAACGAAATATATTAACAATAAGAAGGGGTTATATGAGTTTTGAACGAAAGAATGCACCTAAAAAAATGCATTTAGGAAAATGCCAAATATTGGCATTTGGCCAAAGGAGTTAGTACACGGAAAAATATAAAATGTTGGAATTTTTTCTTTACACTACAAATATATCCGATACGCAATTAACGAAATATATTAACAATAAAAAGTGGTTATATGAATTTTAAACAAAAAAATGAACCTAAAAAGATGCATTTCAGAAAATGCTCAATATTGGCATTTGGCCAAAGGGGTTAGTACACGAAAAAATATAAAATTTTGGAATTTTTTGTTTACACCACAAATATATCTGATACACAATTAATGAAATAAATTAACAATAAGAAGTGGTTATAGGAGTTTTGAATAAAAAAATGGACCTAAAAAGATGCATTTCAGAAAATGCTCATTATTGGCATTCGGCCAAAGGGGTTAAGACACGGAAAAATATAAAATTTTGGAATTTTTTGTTTACACCACAAATATATCTGATACACAATTAATGAAATAAATTAACAATAAGAAGTGGTTATATGAGTTTTGAACAAAATAAATGCACTAAAAAAGATGCTTTTCGGAAAATGCCCAATATTGGCATTTGGCCAAAGGGCTTAGTACACGGAAAAATATAAAATTTTGGAATTTTTTGGTTACACCACAAATATATCTGACACATAATTAATGAAATAAATTAACAATAAGAAGTGGTTATATGAGTTTTGAACAAAACAAATGCACTTAAAAAGATGCATTTCGGAAAATGCCCAATATTGGCATTTGGCCAAAAAAGGGGTTAGTACTTGAAAAAATATAAAATTTTTGAATTATTTATTTGCAACACAAATATATCTGATACACAATTAACGAAATATACTAACAATGCCCACAAATATAAAATTTTAGAATTTTTTATTTACACTACAAATATATCGGATACAAAATTAACGAAATATATTAACAATAAGAAGGGGTTATATGAGTTTTGAACGAAAGAATGCACCTAAAAAAATGCATTTAGGAAAATGCCAAATATTGGCATTTGGCCAAAGGAGTTAGTACACGGAAAAATATAAAATGTTGGAATTTTTTCTTTACACTACAAATATATCCGATACGCAATTAACGAAATATATTAACAATAAAAAGTGGTTATATGAATTTTAAACAAAAAAATGAACCTAAAAAGATGCATTTCAGAAAATACTCAATATTGGCATTTGGCCAAAGGGGTTAATACACGAAAAAATATAAAATTTTGGAATTTTTTGTTTACACCACAAATATATCTGATACACAATTAATGAAATAAATTAACAATAAGAAGTGGTTATAGGAGTTTTGAATAAAAAAATGGACCTAAAAAGATGCATTTCAGAAAATGCTCATTATTGGCATTCGGCCAAAGGGGTTAAGACACGGAAAAATATAAAATTTTGGAATTTTTTGTTTACACCACAAATATATCTGATACACAATTAATGAAATAAATTAACAATAAGAAGTGGTTATATGAGTTTTGAACAAAATAAATGCACTAAAAAAGATGCTTTTCGGAAAATGCCCAATATTGGCATTTGGCCAAAGGGCTTAGTACATGGAAAAATATAAAATTTTGGAATTTTTTGTTTACACCACAAATATATCTGACACATAATTAATGAAATAAATTAACAATAAGAAGTGGTTATATGAGTTTTGAACAAAACAAATGCACTTAAAAAGATGCATTTCGGAAAATGCCCAATATTGGCATTTGGCCAAAAAAGGGGTTAGTACTTGAAAAAATATAAAATTTTTGAATTATTTATTTGCAACACAAATATATCTGATACACAATTAACGAAATATACTAACAATGCCCACAAATATAAAATTTTAGAATTTTTTATTTACACTACAAATATATCGGATACACAATTAACGAAATATATTAACAATAAGAAGTGGTTATATGAGTTTTGAACGAAAGAATGCACCAAAAAAAATGCATTTAGGAAAATGCCAAATATTGGCATTTGGCCAAAGGAGTTAGTACACGGAAAAATATAAAATGTTGGAATTTTTTCTTTAAACTACAAATATATCCGATACACAATTAACGAAATATATTAACAATAAGAAGTGGTTATATGAATTTTGAACAAAAAAATGAACCTAAAAAGATGCATTTCAGAAAATACTCAATATTGGCATTCGGCCAAAGGGGTTAGTACACCGAAAAATATAAAACTTTGGAATTTTTTATTTACACTACAAATATATCCAATACATATTTACCGAAATATATTAACAATAAGAAGTGGTTATATGAGTTTTGAACAAATAAATGCACCTAAAAAGAGGCATTTAGGAAAATGCCCAATATTGGCATTTGGCCAAAAGGTAACGTGCATGGAAAAATATAAAATTTTGTTTTTGTTTATTTACACTACAAATATATCGGATACACAATTAACGAAATGTATTAACATTAAGAAGTGGTTATATGAGTTTTGAACAAAAAAATGCACCTAAAAAGATGCATTTCGGAAAATGCTCAATATTGGCATTTGGTCAAAGTGGTTAGTACACGGAAAAATATAAAATTTTGGATTTTTTTATTTACACTACAAATATATCCGATACATAATTAACGAAATATATTAACAATAAGAAGTGGTTATATTAGTTTTGAACAAAACAAATGCACCTAAAAAGATGCATTTAGGAAAATACCCAATATTGGCATTTAGCTAAAGGAGTTTGTACACGGAATAATATAAAATGTTGGAATTTTTTATTTACACCACAAATATATTTGATACACAATTAACGAAATATATTAACAATAAGAATTGGTTATATGAGTTTTGAACAAAATAATGCACCTAAAAAGATGGATTTAGGAAAATGCCAAATATTGGCATTTGGTCAAATGGGTTAGTACACGGAAAAATATAAAATCTTAGAATTTTTTATTTACACAACAAATATATCCGATACACAATTAACAAAATATATTAACAATAAGAAGTGGTTATATGAGTTTTGAATAAAAAAATGCACCTAAAGAGATGCATTTCAGAAAATGCTCAATATTGGCATTCCGCCAAAGGGGTTAGTACACGGAAAAATATAAAATTTTAGAATTTTTTATTTACACTACAAATGTATCCGATACACAATTAACGAAATATATTAACAATAAGAAGTGGTTATATAAGTTTTGAATAAAAAAATGCACCTAAAAAGATGCATTTCAGAAAATGCTCAATATTGGCATTCGGCCAAAGGGGTTAGTACACGGAAAAATATAAAATTTGGTATTTCTTGTTTACACCACAAATATATCTGATACACAATTAATGAAATAAATTAACAATAAGAAGTGGTTATATGAGTTTTGAATAAAAAAATGGACCTAAAAAGATGCATTTCAGAAAATGCTCATTATTGGCATTCGGCCAAAGGGGTTAGTACACGGAAAAATATAAAATTTTGGAATTTTTTGTTTACACCACAAATATATCTGATACATAATTAATGAAATAAATTAACAATAAGAAGTGGTTATATGAGTTTTGAACAAAATAAATGCACTAAAAAAGATGCTTTTCGGAAAATGCCCAATATTGGCATTTGGCCAAAGGGCTTAGTACACGGAAAAATATAAAATTTTGGAATTTTTTGTTTACACCACTAATATATCTGACACACAATTAATGAAATAAATTAACAATAAGAAGTGGTTATATGAGTTTTGAACAAAACAAATGCACTTAAAAAGATGCATTTCGGAAAATGCCCAATATTGGCATTTGGCCAAAAAAGGGGTTAGTACTTGAAAAAATATAAAATATTTGAATTATTTATTTGCAACACAAATATATCTGATACACAATTAACGAAATATACTAACAATGCCCACAAATATAAAATTTTAGAATTTTTTATTTACACTACAAATATATCGGATACACAATTAACGAAATATATTAACAATAAGAAGTGGTTATATGAGTTTTGAACGAAAGAATGCACCTAAAAAAATGCATTTAGGAAAATACCAAATATTGGCATTTGGCCAAAGGAGTTAGTACACGGAAAAATATAAAATGTTGGAATTTTTTCTTTACACTACAAATATATCAGATACACAATTAACGAAATATATTAACAATAAGAAGTGGTTATATGAATTTTGAACAAAAAAAAGCACATAAAAAGATGCATTTCCGAAATTGCTCAATATTGGCATTCGGCCAAAGGGGTTAGTACACGGAAAAATATAAAATTTTGGAATTTTTTATTTACACTACAAATGTATCCGATACACAATTAACGAAATATATTAACAATAAGAAGTGGTTATATAAGTTTTGAATAAAAAAATGCACCTAAAAAGTTGCATTTCAGAAAATGCTCAATATTGGCATTTGGCCAAAGGGGTTAGTACACGGAAAAATATAAAATTTTGTATTTCTTGTTTACACCACAAATATATCTGATACACAATTAATGAAATAAATTAACAATAAGAAGTGGTTATATGAGTTTTGAACAAAATAAATGCACTAAAAAAGATGCATTTCGGAAAATGCCCAAAATTGGCATTTGGCCAAAGGGCTTAGTACACGAAAAAATATCAAATTTTGGAATTTTTCTTTTACACCACAAATATATCTGACACACAATTAATGAAATAAATTAACAATAACAAGTGGTTATAAGAGATTTGAACAAAAAAATGCACCTAAAAAGATGCATTTAGGAAAATGCCCAATATTGGTATTTGGCAAAAGGGATTAGTACACGGAAAAATATAAAATGTTGGAATTTTTTCTTTACACTACAAATATATCCGATACACAATTAACGAAATATATTAACTATAAGAAGTTGTTATATGAGTTTTGAATAAAAAAATGCACCTAAAAAGATGCATTTCAGAAAATGCTCATTATTGGCATTCGGCCAAAAGGGGTTAGTACACGGAAAAATATAAAATTTTGGAATTCTTTGTTTACACCCCAAATATATCTGATGCACAATTAATGAAATAAATTAACAATAAGAAGTGGTTATATGAAAGATGCATTTCGGAAAATGCCCAATATTGGCATTTGGCCAAAGGGGTTTGTAAACGGAAAAATATAAAATTTTGTAATTTTTTATTTACACTACAAATATATCCGATACACAATTAACGAAATATATTAAAAATAAGAAGTGGTTATATGAGTTTTGAAGAAATAAATGCACCTAAAAAATGCATTTAAGAAAATGCCCAGTATTGGCATTTGGCCAAAGGGTTACGTACACGTAAAAATATAAAATTTTGAAATATTTTATTTACAGTACAAATATATCCGATACACAATTAACGAAATATATTAACAATAAGAAGTGGTTATATGAGTTTTGAACAAAAAAATGCATGTAAAAAGTTGCATTTCTGAAAATGCTCAATATTGGCATTTGGCCAAAGGGGTTAGTACACGGAAAAATATAAAATTTTAGAATTTTATATTTAAAGCACAAATATATCTGATACACAATTAACGAATATATTAACAATAAGAAGTTGTTATATGAGTTTTGACAAAAAAAAATGCATCTAAAACAAATGCATTTAGGAAAATGCCCAATATTGGCACTTGGCCATAGGAACGTACACGGAAAAATATAAAATTTAAAATTTTTTTTTTTCGGTAAAGTACATTAATATATTTGAAGAAGGCGCGTGGATTCAGAAGAGATCAATGAACATTACCATAAAAAAGAAGAAAAAAAAAATTAGGATCAATGATCAATTATCATCACCTATGTTCATCAGAAAAACTTCCATTTTCAAACCCAAACCCCAAACATTTCCATCCGTTGTTGAAGAAATTGAGTTTGGTTTGCTTTAGATCTTTAAATTCCTAACCCCTTTGATTTTACTCCTTACTTCCTCATACTCCTTTTGACACCATTGTTGATCTGATTAAAAAAAAAAACCAAAAGCTTGAAACTAATTTAAAGTTAATGTCTTTATGTGATAGAATTTTGCTCTTGAGTTAGGTTTTAATAAGATGGTAAATGAGAAGAAGTAAAAGAGAGATGAAGATGGATTTAATAAGAAGAAAGATAAGAATTTAAAAGGAAAGGAAAAAATTCTGCCATTGATTGGAAGTATGTTTTCAAAGCTTCTACTACTCCAGCAACTAATAAAGAATAAAACGAAAAAGAAAAACAGAAGTGGGAGGAGGAGGAACTGAAAGAATCCCAGAACATTCGTTTAAACATGTGTTATTTTTGGGTATGAGGGTTTGACACGGACACGACACGGTTAAAATAATGGCTCAGCGGGTTAAACACGTTAGTGAAACGAAACAGATAAATGGTTTACCCAAACACGCAAAAAACGAGTCTTTTTGGGTCGTGTTTACGGGTTCGTGTCAAAACTGCCACCCCTACAAATATATCTGATACACAATTAAGGAAATATATTAAAAATAAGAAGTGGTTATATGAGTTTTGAACAAAAAAAATGCACCTAAAAAGATGCATTTAGGAAAATGCCCAAAATTTGCATTTGGCCAAAGGGTAACGTACACGAAAAAATATAAAATTTTGAAATTTTTTATTTACACTACAAATATATCCAATACATATTTAACGAAATATATTAACAATAAGAAGTGGTTATATGAGTTTTGAATAAAAAAATGCACCTAAAAAGATGCATTTAGGAAAATGCCCAATATTGGCATTTGGCCAAAGGGTAACGTACACGGAAAAATATAAAATTTTGTAATTTTTTATTTACACTACAAATATATCGGATACACAATTAATGAAATATAATAACAATAAGAAGTGGTTATATGAGTTTTGAATAAAAATGCACCTAAAAAGATGCATTTAAGAAAATGCCCAATATTGGCATTTGGCTAAAGGGTAACGTACACGGAAAATATAAAATTTTGTAATTTTTTATTTACACTACAAATATATCCGATACACAATTAACGAAATATATTAACAATAAGAAGTGGTTATATGAGTTTTGAACAAAACAAATCCAACTAAAAAGATGCATTTCGGAAAATGCTCAATATTGGTGTCCGACCAAAGGGGTTAGTACACGGAAAAATATAATATTTTGAAATTTTTTGTTTACACCACAAATATATCTGATACACAATTTACGAAATATATTACCAATAAGAAGTGGTTATATGAGTTTTTAACAAAAAAATGCACCTGAAAAGATGCATTTCGGAAAATGCTCAATATTGGCATTTGGCCAAAGGGGTTAGTACACGGAAAAATATATAATTTTGGAATTTTTTATTTACACCGCAAATATATCTGATACACAATTAACGAAATATATTAACAATAACAAGGGGTTATATGAGTTTTGAACAAAAAAATGCACCTAAAAATATGCATTTAGGAAAATGCCAAATATTGGCATTTGGCCAAAGGAGTTAGTACACGGAAAAATATAAAATGTTGGAATTTTTTCTTTACACTACAAATATATCCGATACACAATTAACGAAATATATTAACAATAAGAAGTGGTTATATGAGTTTTGAACAAAAACATGCACCTAAAAAGATTCATTTCAAAAAATGCCCAATATTAACATTTGGCCAAAGGGGTTAGTACACGAAGAAAATATAAAATTTTGGAATTTTGTATTTACACCACAAATATATCCGATACCCAATTTACGAAATATATTAACAATAAAAAGGGGTTATATGAGTTTTGAACAAAAAAATTCAACTAAAAAGATGCATTCCAAAAAATGCCCAATATTAACATTTGGCCAAAGGGGTTAGTACACGGAAAAATATAAAATTTTGAAATTTTTATTTACACCATAAATATATTCGATACATAATTAACGAAATATATTAACAATAAGAAGTGGTTATATGAGTTTTGAACAAAAAAATGCTCTAAAAAGATGCATTTAAAAAAATGCCCAATATTAACATTTGGCCAAAGGGGTTAGTACACGGAAAAATATAAAATTTTGGAATTTTTTTATTTACACCGCAAATATATCTGATACCCAATTAACGAAATATATTAACAATAACGAGGGGTTATATGAGTTTTGAACAAAAAAATTCAACTAAAAAGATGCATTTCAAAAAATGCCCAATATTAACATTTGGCCAAAGGGGTTAGTACACGGAAAAATATAAAATTTTAAATCTTTTTATTTACACCACAAATATATTCGATACACAATTTACGAAATATATTAACAATAAGAAGTGGTTATATGAGTTTTGAACAAGAAAATGCACCTAAAAAGATGCATTTCAAAAATGCCCAATATTAACATTTGGCCAAATGGGTTAGTACACGGAAAAACATAAAATTTTGGAAATTTTTTGTTTACACCACAAATATATCTGATACACAATTTACGTAATATATTAAAAATAAGAAGTGGTTAAATGAGTTTTGAACAAAAAAAATCACCTAAAAAGATGCATTTCGAAAAATGCTTAATATTGGCATTTCGCCAAAGGGGTTAGTACACGGAAAAATATAAGATTTTGGAATATTTTAATTACACCACAAATATATCCGATACACAATTAACGAAATATATTAACAATAAGAAGTGGTTATATGAGTTTTGAACAAAACAAATGCACCTAAAAAGATGCATTTAGGAAAATGACCAATATTGGCATTTGGCCAAAGGGGTTAGTACACGGAAAAATATAAAATTTTGAAATTTTTTCTTTACACTACAAGTATATCCAATACATAATTAACGAAATATATTAATAATAAGAGTGGTTATATGAGTTTTGAACAAATAAATGCACCTAAAAAGATGCACTTAGGAAAATGCCCAATATTGGCATTTTACCAAAGGGTAACGTACACGGAAAAATATAAAATAATGGAATTTTTTCTTTACACTACAAATATATCCGATACACAATTAACGAAATGTATTAACAATAAGAAGTGGTTATATTAGTTTTGAATAAAGAAATACATCTAAAAGGTTGCATTTAGGAAAATGCCCAATATTGGCATTTGGCAAAAGGAGTTACTACACGGAAAAATTTAAAATTTTGGAATTTTTTGTTTGCACCACAAATATATCTGATACACAATTAACGAAATAAATTAACAATAAGAAGTGGTTATATGAGTTTTGAACAAAACAAATGCACCTAAAAAGATGCATTTTGAAAAATGCCCAATATTAACATTTGGCCAAAGGGGTTAGTACAAGGAAAAATATAAAATTTTGAAATTTTTTACTTACACCACAAATATATCCGATACACAATTTACCAAATATATTAACAATAAAAAGTAGTTATATGAGTTTTGAATAAAACATTCACCTAAAATGATGCATTTCGAAAAATGCTTTATATTGTCATTCTGCCAAAGGGGTTACTGGTTAGTACACGGAAAAATATAAAATTTTGGAATTTTTTATTTACACCACAAATATATCGAATACACAATTAACGAAATATATTAACAATAAGAAGTGATTATATGAGTTTTGAACAAGGAATGCACCTAAAAAGATGCATTTAGGAAAATGCCTAATATTGGCATTTGGCCAAAGGGGTTAGTACATGGAAAAATATAAAATTTTGAAATTTTTTATTTACAGTACAAAAATAAACCGATACACAATTAACGAAATATATTAACAACAAGAAGTGGTTATATGAGTTTTGAACAAAAATTTTACCTAAAAAGATGCATTTCGGAAAATGCTCAATATTGGCGTTTGGCGAAATGGGTTAGAACATGGAAAAATATAAAATTTTGGAATTTTTTATTTACGCGACAAATATATCCGATACACAATTTATGAATTATATTAACGTAAGAAGTAGTTATATGAGTTTTGAACAAAAAAAATCACCTAAAAAGATGCTTTTCGAAAAATGCTCATTATTGGTATTTGGCCAAACGCAATAGTACACGAAAAAATATAAGATTTTGAAATTTGTTATTGACATCACAAATATATCCGATACACAATTTACGAATTATATTAATAATAAGAAGTGGTTATATGAGTTTTGAACAAAAATAATCTCCTAAAAAGATGCATTTCGGAAAATGCTCAATATTGGCATTCAGACAAACGGGTTAGTAAACGGAAAAATATAAAATTTTGTGATTTTTTATTTACACCACAAATATATCCGATACACAATTAACGAAATATATTAACAATAAGAAGTGGTTATATGAGTTTTAAACAAAAAAATGCACTTAAAAAGATGTATTCTGAAAAATGATCAATATTGGCATTGGACAATGGGGTTAGTAAACGGAAAATATAAAATTTTGGGATTTTTTATTTACACTACAAATATATCCAATCAATAGAAGTTTATTGGCATATTTAGAGCATTTTTTCTTTTTTAAGTTTTGGTGGGAAGAACGTAATAGTACTATTGCAAAATAAAAATCAACATGGCTCACTTTGGAATTCACCGATGCTTCGCCACCTGGTTAGCTAATAAAAACAATAAAATTAGTATGAAAACAAATCACATTATTTAATTTTTAATAAAATACATATAATATATTATTATTTCGTGAAGCACATTGAAACCCTATTTTTTTTTTATACATCTATACTACTTTAGAAGGGAGTAGATCTGATTGGCTAGAAAAAAAAAAGAAAAAAAAAAAGAGATTTTTGGACATACCGCATTTGAATGTCGAAATTTGAGATACCCCATTTGAAAAAAAAAAATTGAGATACCCCGTTTCTAGACAGAAAAGATTTACAACTGTAGGTTAGTTTCAAGATTTACATCTTGAAATGGGGGTATCTCAATTTTTTTTTAAATGGGGGTATCTCAAATTTCGACTTTCAAAATAGGGTTATGTCCAAAAATCTCTAAAAAAAAATAATTCTTTGGTTGAACTGTGGTAGTGGTACATACATCTAAATTTTGACACATAATCTCTAATCTGCATTAAATATGCAAACCAAACTAGATATGATATTATGGGCTGGGCTTGATAAATTTTATAAAAGCAAGGATTATGGGTTCACGCACCCCGTGCGTGCATGTTCACATAGTATATAAAGTAATAAAGAATGTGCAACACTATTATTTTGTAGTATCACTGAAAAATAAAAATTTCATATAGTACATGGTTCTTAGTTTTTTCACCTAATTAAAAAAGTCTAGTGGTCTCTTCAACCTCGCTTGCAATCGTATCTTGCCGTTGCCGATAAAAACTATAAAATTAGCATGAAATGAAACACGTTATTTATTTTTAATAAAGTACATGTTGTTGGGTTTTTTGTTGAAAAAGAGGACAAAGGGAAGTTTTTCTTTCAGGAACGTACGTACGTAGTTAGGGCGTACGTACGTCCTGTATCACTGATAATTTTCAGGAGATAGAACGTACATACGTAGTTAGGGGGTACGTACGTCCTCATTGTGTTTGCTGCATATGGGCCCTGTTTAAGCCCAATTCGGTTTCTATTGTAAGGCTATGTTATAAAGCCAATTAGAAGAAGAAAAAACCTAATCTTGATGAGAGAGAGATTATGAGAAGCCATTAGAGAGTTTGAGAGAACTTTTGTGAGGAAGAACACTTTGGTTTCTTCGTGAGGGCTTGTATAATCGTCTCTATAAGAAAGATTATTTGTTTGTCCGTGGACGTAGGCAATATTAGCCGAACCACGTAAATCTTGTGTTTTGTGTGGGTTTGTTTGATAGTAGTAGGAGTTTCATCATCTCTATTTTGTTTTGTTTAATTCATACACTATTTCCATCTTGGGGAATGGTGCATAAGTTTCCGCTGCACACAACACATGTAACATACTATTATTTTATGAAAGATATGAAACACATTTTTAAAAATCAAAAGAAATGTAACACTATATTTATATTTAGTGTATTACCCCAAAAAAATAAAATTGGCAAAGGCTTAAATGACTTTGGCATTTAAAAAATTGTAGGAGTCCCTTCAACCTTGTTTGCCACTGGGAAAATAAAACATGAAAGTGAAACACATTATTTATTTTTAATGTAGTACATGTTATTACATCATTATTATTTTGTGATAGACATGAACAGACCAGATCATTGTTTGGCAGGGAAAAGAGACTACCTAAACCAAACCAAACAGTCAGGAGTTTCCTGAAGGGTTAATAAAGTAACCCCAAATAATTATTCAAATTGCCCAAAATATGAAAATAGACTTCGACTGAGAGAAGCGCAAAGTAACCCCAAATAATTATACATAACTTGCCAGTTTTATACGCTTCAGGTGCAGGTCGTTAAGCATCGGCACACAAGGTTCATGCAATGAAGAAAGAATAGACATTATTTACATTTCAATATAATAAACAAGAAATGCAACCGTGATACAAAACAATACTGTAATTACATCCACAATATAATACTGTCATTACATCCAGTGAACAGACTCTGCTGCATCCTTTATTGCAGTTCACACTACCCATACAGTTGTGTATGGTAGTATAGTCCATATCTTTCCTGCCAGTCCCCCATGGTCCAGAGTAGACCATACCGGCTGCAATACTCTTTAACGCTGCTTCTTGCAGCCAGTTTGATGATCCCGGCCACACAAGCCATGCATTGCGTAAATTAACTAAATAGAAGGAAATTACTGAAAGTCCTAGTATATCAGTTCGGCATTCGGTGAAGCCCACTGAAACTGCAGGATCTTCTCAATTGCAAATTCCAACCGTTCTTCAGACAAATCCATGGGCCAATCGATAGTGATAGTATCAAGGGCCACTGCATTCATCAGTATAAATTTGAGAAACATCATTTCATGCTCCCTTCCCTCGAAATTATCTAGTATCACAGTTTTAAGTCTTGGAAAAACCAATTCTTCGTCATGTAATTGTTCTGAATAGTCCCCTTCATCCTCTCTATTAATCAACCGCGACACACTCTGCAAAGTCCAAATATCGATCAGAAAACAAAGGTAAAGCAAATCTTAAAACTGCAGCATATCTTCTACTTAATCAAGAATAATGAAATTTACCGTGACTTTTATTGTTTTTAGAAAAGGTGAGCTTCTCAAGAGACATAGAGTAGCAGAAATCTCCTTTGATTCTTCATAGTCCAGAACTAATGAAATAGAGATCAGGCGAGTGAACGTAACAGATAATCTCTTTGGTACCACACATTGTGATGAAATCATCTGAAGGTTCAAGTAGAATAAAAAAAAAAAAACTCAATAATTTATTGTTGATAAACAAAATACTTGAAGCACGCTACCTTTAAGTATGGCAAGAACTCAATTACCTTTAGGAAACCTCCAAGAACACGAAGCTTCTGCACCTTAATTAAATCCCCAAGAACATCTTCCAACCTCTTATTTGTCGGAAGCTGAACATTTTTCGGAAGAGAATTCATCCCCATAACAGCATATTCTAGGTTTGGGATATTGCCAAAGTTGATGCTCTCATAAAAGCCAAAAATACGAAATTCTAGAAGAGTTGTTGAATAAATGTTGAGGCAGGTAAAACCATAACAATCAATCAAAACTAGATTTTTGAGAGGGCTGTATGATATTATGCTTGCAATAGTCTCATTTGTGAAGGTTGCGGAATTAAGCTCTAGACTGACTAAATTGCTAAAGCCTTTTGTATGAGATGGCAAGCTCATTGCGCAATTATGTAACTTTAATAGACTCAAGTTGTGAGCCCAGTACAGAGAAGATGGAAACTTGTATTCTTCATTCCAGAATGGAAGCTCTAGGATAAGTTCCTTTACTTGTTTTTTCTCCAGAAGTAGTATCCATCGAACAATATCTTCAGGGCAACAATAGCATTCTGCGATTTTTCTTATTTCAAATCTTGAAGTATCTCCTTTGTGAAGGGAGAGCACATGATTAACAACATCTGCAAACTTTTTCCCTATTGGAACATCACTTGAAGAAGGGATAGAGTGAGTATCAATTACAAGCTCCGGAATATACATCCATATGTACCTCCAAAATGTTGATAATACGCTTGCCCTCACGACATCCCTTATTGGCAGATACCTAAAGATTTTGTGGATCAGCTCGACTGGTAAACTGCTAAGTCGATCCAAACTGTTGATCGTCATCACCTGTTTATTTCTGAGGTTGTAAAAAAAAATTAAGAAAAAAAAAAGTAAGAATGAGAAACTTATTATGGCAAGCTATATTTTCTAGATTTGCATAGCCAAAGATGATCGGCATTCAGTAAAGAAATCAAATATAGAAAACACATGCATAATGGCATAATGCATACATAGTCACATACTCGCAAACAAATTAATGCACATCTACAACTTAAATTCCCAACTTAGAAACAACAATCCATTTCCCTCATTTGAACACAAATGTTACAACAAAAGATGAATCATAGACAACCACTAATAGAAACAAACATATATATCATGTACTACAAATTTTGTAATAACCAGCTTATCAAGTTCCAGGATTATTCGTCAGACTTCCGACAAAGTTCTCAACAGTTAAACACCACCTCTAAAGGTCTTGTTCTCTAAAGAAACTTTGTAGCACTTTAGTCTAGTTTAACTAGGTTTTTCATTCATCAGAAATACATTTAAGATGAATTCTATAGCAATTTTATACCTCAGATCGGTTTCAGTATAACAGTATGAACCTCGTCAGAAAAATTTCTACTGGACAGCCTATCTTAAAAATTCAACCAAGGTAATGAATTTCGGAAAAGTTTTGGATTTTTGTGGACATGGAAAGGTTTCGGGGTATACATCCTTATTTTTGCTGGTAAAATGATCAAAAAATACAATGTACTTTCACAAATTTTTCACTTTATACAATGTACTAAAAATCACGCCAAAATATCAATGTACTTTAAAAAAAAATTCGCGTTATACAATCTGTCTAAAACTAACTAACGGACTGCTTACGTGGCCAATAATTATCTACATGTATTTTTATTTTATTTTAAAGAAATGCTGATTGTAAAATTAAAACCAACACATCTATTTTAAAACATGTCATCATCAACAAATGTTTACGTCTAAACCATCCATTAATCCCAAGATGTTAGTGATATAGATGTATTACTCCATTACATCGAAACCCCATAAATCAACATTTCTTCCATCTCTCCTTCTCATAGCAAATGTGAACCCTAAATCTTCTCTTTAATTCTTCAAACCCTAATTTTAATTAACCATTTTCTCACAACTAAAACCCCAATAAAACACTAATGTATGGTGAATTGGTGAATCTCAAGAAAGAATCGGTGTGGAACAATCTTGTTGTGTGTGTAAAAACAAAATCCTCTTTCAAGTAAATAATAACTAGTAGTTAGTTTAACACTAAAAGATGAAGACACAAAAGCTAGGGTTTTAAATTGAATTGGAGATTTGAATTGGGGATTTACAGATTTGGGGATTTTTACATTTGTTGAATTCAGTTGTTAAAATAGGGAAGAAGAAGGTCAATCATGTGAGAAACATGTGCCTTATTTGATGTATTGGAAATGTTGTTTAATTTATTTATTTTTTAAAATACACGTAGATAATTATTGGCCACGTAAGCAGTCTGTTACCTAGTTTTGGACAAATTGTACAACGTGAAATATTTTTCAAAGTACATTGATATTTTGGCGTGATTTTTAGTACATTGTATAAAGTGAAAAATTTGTGAAAGTACGTTGTATGTTTTGATCATTTTACCTATTTTTGCTTGAGTTTAGGAAAGATGATCTCATTTTTCGGAAAATTTCATTTTTCGATCAATGCTTCACAATTTTGTAAACAAATTCGGAAAAACAATGGAAATTTTTGGTTTACATTTAAAAACAAACATTAAAAATTCATTTAAAAGTGTTATTCAAAATATGAAATTTTAGCAATTTGATTATGAATTTTAACAAATATACTAGTTTATTAAAAATTAAACACGAATATAAGTTGCATAGTCCAATTTAACTAAATAAAAAATATATTAATTATTTAATAATATAGATGTCTACATCTTTTTAAAGCTTGTAATTTCAAATATTTATAACTTTTGTATTATATAAGTGATGAAAGTTAGCATGAATATTATTTTAAATTATCGAAAATTTTATGATAATTTTGCAATCGATTTTTTTTTTTGAGATTTCCGAAAGCATTCAATTTCCTTGGTTATCAAAATATTAACTGAAATATATCAAAATTTAGTACCTTGAGTTCAATCAATGGGGAAGTCATTTAGAAAATTAAATTTAATTTGGAAAGAATGATGTGACCTCAAAATTTAATTTGGAATTTACAAGGGGAAGTACAAAGATTAAACAATTCTTATTTATACAATTCAATTAAGCAAAAAAAAAAAAAAAAAAAACTTTACTTACAAAATATAGAACAGTGAAACGGTGGGGACCGACTTTGGGTTGTGAGGGAGAAAGAGATGGGGAAGGTTGAGAAAGAGAGAGAGAGAGAGAGAGAGAGAGAGAGAGAGAGAGAGTTGGGGGGATAGAAGAAGATGAGAGAGAATGAAAAAAAAAACAAAAAACCAAAGTGGACGGACGGACACGAATTTTGGATCCACCCGAAGTATAATTTCGGTCGATTAGATGAAGGGTTTGGAAATTCACTGAAACAATAGCTTGATGAAAGAAGAGACAATCTCTTGGATAACCAGGGGAAAATGAGAATACTGCAAGATAAGAATGTTGTAAAACTTGTGTTGATATAAAGAAAAATAATAATAATTTTTTGAGTAAAAAAGGAAAAACAATTAGGATTAAACAATATTTTTAGTAAAGAATCCCTTAATTAATAGCCCATGTATGGTAAGTCTAGACCAAAGATTTTACTTATAAATAAGCCCAAACCAATTCAATTGGGCCTATCTCAAAAGACCCAAGTTGTACTTCTCCATTATTCTAGTTCTCTTCTGCAAAACCCTTTGGATGTATTAAATCACAAAGATTTTATGCCTCTAAAGATTGATCATATAATTATGGATGTATTAAATCTTAATTTTCTTGACAATAATTTTATTATTATGATTGTTTAACATTAAATCTAATGATGGATTATGCACTTCATGCTCTTTTTGAGTTTTGATCAACTAATTTTTAATTATGTTACTCTGTTTATAGTCAAATTGCTTGGAATGATTCTGTCAAGTATTTTTATGCCATCATCTTTACCGATTCCCATATCATTTACTTGCAATATTTGCCAGATCTAAAATTTGACAAAATTCAAACATCTCCCAAGTATAATAGTAATATTTTCTTTTTGTTATTATGCTAAAACTGAACATTATATACACAAGAACAGATATCAATAACAAAATCAACAATAAAAATAAGTATGTATGAGTAGGATTTTACCGTTGTTTTATAACGACGACAACATTCCTGTTGTCTATTCTTGTTCAGACAACGTCTTTCTTTCCGATACCACCTATTCCCACATAACATAGCCTTCCAATAAAATCACTTAAAAGTTTTAAAAACATTATGAAGAACTTGAAAGCTACCATTCTACACTCAAATAACTCTTTTGATATATCTAACAGAGTGAGATCCGTCGTCTATTTATAACCGCAAAATGCAGACGTAAACGATAATCACAAAAAATTCATAACGCGTGGGTAGGCTAGCCATGACGGGGTGATAAATCATGACGTGTGTATGTTAATGGTAGAGTTACATGCATGTATATGGTAAGCTAGCTATGACACGATAATACCAATGAAATGATGACGAGTCTATGTAAGTGATAGAGACATGTGTGTATCCATATATTAGGCTTGCTACGATGAATGATACCAAATATTGTGACATGTGTATGTACATGGCAGGGAATTAGGGGTTGCAACGGCACGTACATGGATGCGCTTATTAATAATGTAAACTACTTTAAACTTAAAATCCCATAATTTATTTAAAAAATCAAATAAGGAATAAAAATCCATAAATTAACAATAAGTTCATTTGAATCATAATTGTGATTACATTTTTAATTACCTATCTATACTATAATAATTACAATTTTGTATATATATATATATATATATATATATATATATATATATTTTGCAAGAAGGCGCGCAAGCTGGGGTTAGGCAGACCCCTACCAGATTTATTAAAAGAAATAAAGAATTACAGACAGTACCCTAGGGTACAAAGTCCCTATAGCATCTTTCCATAAGATATTACATAGAGTTTCAGGGAAAGGCCTAGGGTAAGCAATACAGGGGTCTAAAGAGCAGCTCAGATCAGCAAGGAAGTCAACAGCTTGGTTAGTTTCCCTATAGGTGTGCTTGCATGTAGCAAGTTCCATCATAGCCATGTAAGCTGTAATAGTCTTAGTAAGCTCTTTGCATCTCCATGAAGAAGTAGTGGTGCCATTGATGAAGTCAGCTGCATTGTTAGAGTCCTGCCAGGATGTTGAGCTTGATGATATCTGATTCTCTGGCAGCTTCTAGACCCACTTTAATGTAGCTCAATAGCTGTGATTGTACGTGTTGAGTCTAGTACCTCCTGTATATGCAAACAAGACTTCTCCCAAGTGGTTTCTCAACAACCCATTCCAGCCTTTGTATCAGTCAAAGAGCCATCCGTGTTAAGGGTATAACATCCTTCATCAGGGGGTTCCCATTTGACATAGATAGTTGTATCTTGTATCGTTTGCAATCTAAGCTGTTTATGCCTCATGAGTCTCGAATTTCCTGGTGAGTCCTTGATAACATGAGTCTTCAAGTACAATCTACTTACAATTTTCTCTTTGATCTTATCAATGATAAAGTCAGTAGTTGCAAACTTGCTGTTGAATATTCTGTTGTTTCTTTCCTTCCAAATGGCATAGACTGTGGCACTTAAAGAGGCTTGAAAAAACTGTTTGTATATATTCTTTATGCTTTAATTAATACTCGTTGCTTTAGATGCAAATCTTGTTTCTCCCCAAAAAACAAAAGAACAAAAAAGTAGAAGAATGCAATGAAACCGGCACTAGGTTGTTTGACATTAATTTTGTGACATTGGATGTCCATGGTTATCTCGCCTTGAGTTCATTGTTAGGAAAACCTCGTTGTACGCGCGTCATTCCGACTCTTTGTCTTCTCGTCTAGTGTGTCTAAAGTGTGTTTTTAGTTCAGGACGTACGTACCTAGTTAGGACGTACGTACGTCCCACAGGTCAGCAAACTTTCAATCGTGTTGAACGTACGTACCGAGTTAGGCCGTACTTACGTCAGGTTAGGCAGCAGGAAAGTTTTGGTTCTGCACGTACGTACCTAGTTAGGGCGTTCGTACGTCCAAGTAGTCAGCAAGCGTTTATTGTGTGGAGACGTACGAACGTCGCTTCGACGTACGTACGTCCAATATGGATTTTGTTAAATTCCGGCCCATTTCTTGTGTTCTCCAACCCTAAGTATAAATAGGGTTTCTCTTCCAAAGAATAGGTAGTTCTTTGGCCGTCCAATTCTTCTCTTGTTCTGGAGTTTGGTTTAGGTTTTGTGTTGAAGTTGTTTTGGTTATTGAACTCAATTTCCTTTCTTCCTAATTCATCAATTCCCTATCTCTCATATATCATTGTGAATTCGGCTTCGAGTCTTCTTGTGTGTTCATCAAGAAGTCGAGTGTCTTGTGCGTACATCAAGGTGCTCTGGTGAAGTCAAGGTGTTAGAGATAACCTGAAGTATCAGCTCGCAGTGAGTGCAGGTAGTTGGTAGGTTTGTAAATCTCTTTCATCTAGTGGATTATTTATTGTCACCAAGGCAACCGTGGACGTTTCCCAAATTGGGTTTTACCACGTTAAAAAAATTCCTGTGTATTATTTATTTTTTGCATATTGTTTGATTTGGTTGAATATTGAATTGTTAGTTTAGCACTATTTGTATTTTTCAATTGGTATCAGTCGTTGGGGGCTAGTTAAGGAGCGTAAAGGCTCACGCTAACGATCAATAGTGCTTTATGGAACCTCACAAGTTTGCGGCTTCAAGTCTTCCTCCACAATTTAATGGAAAAGGCTTTAGTCATTGGAAAGTACGTATGCGAGCGTATCTCTAAGCTTTAGGAGAGGATGTCTGGCTTTCTGTGGTCACAGGGTGGAAAGAACCTCTGACTACAACAGGCACTGGTGATACTGCTGTTACTTCACTGACATGCACCACGTGAAAAGTGGACGTCTGACCAAAAGTCATTGGCAAATTATAACAACAAGGCACTCAATGCCATTTTCATGGCTTTAAATGCAAGTGAGTTTCGTCGTGTGCAAGACTGTGAAGAGGCTAAGGATGCATGGAACAGGCTTATCAGTACACATGAAGGTGACGAAACAGTTAAAGAAAGCAAGCTGGAACTGTTAACATCTCAGTTTGAGAATTTACAGATGGATAATTCTGAGACTTTCGATGATTTCTTCATTCGTTTACAAGATATTATAAACTGCAGTGCTGCCATTGGTCATGCATATACTGACACACATGTGGTACGTAAGATATTGCGTGCTCTGCCTCCTCGGTTTCGCTCTCGTAAGGATGCCATTACTGAGAGTAATGTGATTAAGAACATGTCCATTGAGACACTTGCTAGGAAACTACGGACGTGTGAGATGGAACAGGCGTTGGAAGAACCATTGAAGAATAAGTCTGTGGCATTCAAGGCTACATCTTCTAAAGAAACTTCCACAGGACTCTCTGATGACGAAGAACAGGCCGTGGATGATAACTATGCGTTTCTGTCACGTAGCTTTCAGAAAATTCTGAAATATCAACAGAATCGAGATCCTCGAAAGCGATTTTCTGACTCCCCTAATGCTCCTAGGAGTCGTGGTTTTGAGAGATTCTCTATGGATGGAAGAAGAGCTCGAGTTGATCGTAAAGATGTTCAATGCTACAAGTGTCGTGAATATGGACACTTTGCTAATGAATGTGACAAGAAGGTGGATCGCAAACCTGGTGATAACTCCAAAGCAAACCTCACAGTGACATGGGATGATTCAGATGAAGATGAGGATGGCAATCCTTCAAATGTTGTCTCCAACTATGTTGTCTTCAGTGCATCCCTGGATAAACATCCAGGAGGTATTGTATCCTCTACTGATGATATTAATGTTTCTGATTCTGGTGTTCATACTACTACTAGTGAATTGTGTGATATGTACAAGTTTTCCATGCAACAAGTAAAGTTGCTTGAAAAAACTAACATTGTATTGCAGGATCAGGTAGATAGTCTTGGGCAGGATATCTGTAATCTTGCAGGTGACTCCAACATGTTGAAGGAGGAATTTGAAAAAGAAAAGGAGGATTTCCAAGTGCGTATTGCCTCTCTGGAAAACCTGAATAATAATCTGGAGACACGGTATCGCTCTCTAGTATTGGAACATGAGAAAGTGAAAGCTGAGTTGTTTGCCGCTAACAAACAATTGGTTGGGTTTGGTAAAGCTAGTGATAGTCTTAACTCTCTGCTAGGAATTGGTAAATCCCATTCAGACAAATCAGGTTTGGGTTATGACTCCTCCGTTCCTATTTCTACTGCTAGTACCTCACATACTACTTTTGTCAGACCATCAGGTGTCTTCCCTTCACCTCCCCTTGCTCCTATGCAGGTGTCTGGTGTGGTTCCCCCAACCAAAGTTAATCGTGTAAAACATGTTCCGAAAAGGAATCTCAGACACAAAGGCTTTAAATGTCTAACCTGTGGTCGCATGGGTCACACCTCTGCTTTTTGTTGGAATAATTTATATCATGTTCACCATTCTCCTTTTGCAGGTCATTCATATTGGAACAAGTCTTCCACCCTTTCCATGCAGGCCCCGTACATGTGGAATGGCTATGCACCGTGGGGCTTACCTAGGACCTCTCCTTATGGGAATCGCTCTCAAGCAACATCTATGTCCACTCCACCACCACATTTCTGGGATAGGAGTATGGATGCGTCCAGGAAAATGGAATCTCACATGGCTAGATTAGTTGAACCAACTACAACATCATGGTATCTTGACAGCGGATGTTCGCGTCATATGACAGGTGATAAGTCTCTCGTTGATAACCTGATTCTTGGTTATGGAGGTAAGGTTACTTTTGGAAATGGTAAAATGCTTCTGGTTGAAGGTAAAGGCAATTTTTCTGAGGTGGGCTCGCTCAATAGTCATGAGCTTCTTTTTGTTAAAGGTCTTAAATCAAATCTGTTAAGTATTAGTCAGTTGTGTGATGCTAAGCTTAAAGTTGTTTTTAAGGATGATAAGTGTGATGTTTTTTATTCAAATCATATCTTGTTGTTAACTGGTAGTCGTTCACATGATAACTGTTTCATTGTCACTACACCTCTTCCGCATCTATATACCTAATTTGCCCATTGGAAATGTTTATGTTTAGGATGTTTGGGTTCTTTTGTTTCTTCCTGTTTTTCTATAGTTTTAGGCGTTGAGGACATACTAGTCTGGGTATTGTTTGGATTCCATTTTTTTTCTTAAGCATTTGTATGTTGGCACCTTCAACTGAGTGTTTCTGTCAACAGTTGTTATAGGGCTACATCTTATTCTATCTTCGCCTTCGGTGTTCTACTGCGTGATGCATTTGCATGTTGAAGGAGTCTAGGAGGAGTTTTTATACCTTAATTCTTATACGTTTAGACATTGATCATCTGATGTTAACTCTATTTTCTATCTTCTGTTTTCTCTTCATCTGGTCATCATTTTTCTATACCTACCTCCTGTAAGTGGTCAATAACTCACAAAATCCCCAGCCATCTGAATGTCTTGGGCGCATTATCAGTTGGCTAGGAACCCGTTGGGGCTGTGAGGGTCATGCTCTGACGGATGCACTCAAGAGATGTTAGTTTTTGTGTTACACGTTACCATGGTATTGCACTTCTTGAGTGTGTCTCACCGAAAAGATGTAGGCTACACCCTACCCTCGTGTTTTGGTAAAGGATGGAGGTGCACTATACTCCCACACGAGACTGGCAATTGTTTTACATGGATACATCCAATAATAATAAAAAAAAAAAAAAAAAAAAATTGAACCAGGGTCTTTCCGTATTGTGGACTAGACAGTGATTTCTTGGTGTTTGTTATGGTTTAGGTTGGTTCCTGGATTTTGGTATAGGTCTGCTCTACTCCTCTTGCATGCGTGAATCATTCCTTTGAATACCTTGGTTTGGTATATGATTCCGTCCTTCACTCTTGCATTCTCTCAAGGTTGATGCCTATTCATCTTATGCATTTGGAATCGGAATCCTTACAATACTTAGATATAATTCATGTGATGTCTCTCAATATTTTTTTTTTGTCATTCGGTTCGTTCAGGCTGTTCGGGGTAGGTCTCTTGTTGGTATTTTTGAAAAAAAAAAAAAAAAAAAAGGGGGGGGGGGGGGGGGGGGGGGAGTTCGTACGCTGTTAAGCCGTTCGTATGTTTAGGCTGGCAGATCTTTTTCTACGTACGAACGCTTATCGAACGTACGAACGTATGTTCAGGCAGTGAAGGTTGTTTTTGGTCCCGACGTACGAACGTCAATTGGACGTACGTACGTCCCTGTTTCTGTTTCGGCCCATTGTTTGATTTTAAACCCAAGTGTATTATCTTCGGCAAACTGTCTACATTCAAATCGTGATTAAATTTTTTTTAAGCATTCTCTTAGGAGTTACCATAACTTCTCTTCGGTTTATTTCAAGTATTTCTTCTAACTTTCCCTTGAAATTCATCTCTCCTTCTCCTTCTTCTCTCTGGTTGGAATTCACCGTGGGTGAGTCCCTGCTGCTGCTGTTTTTGTTGCGTCTTTGATTATATCTTGTCTCTCTTCTTCTTCTGTCTTTCGTGTAAGTACCATGTTACCTTCCTTGTGGTTCCTAATTGTTTGTTTTAGTTTTTTTTTTTTTTTTTCATTCGAGATATTGTCTATGCATGGGTGCGGATTATATGTTGGATACCGAATACAATGTTTGTTTCCATTTATCACTCGCATTCCACGTTATTTGGTGCTTTAGCTTGGGTATATATATGAATGGTTGCTTCTTGTCCCTGTTCTACATGCTTAGTATACATATTATGCTTTGATTGTAGTCTCACGTCGGATTCCTGTTTCTACGCGCCAAGTGTTTGACAAAATGTCTACATGACTCAAATGGTTTGTTTATCTTGTTGGGATTGCATTTACCTCACACTTTTCGTCTGTTTACTGTTATGATTGTGTAGACGATGCCTCCAAAGCGCGCACGCACAGCCTCCAAGGGTGCTTCGTCCTCGGGTACAGGTGTTCCTTGTGCTCAGAAGGGTAGAGGTCCTCCTTCAGATTCCTCGCCCCCTCCTGCTTCACGTGGTGCTCATCCTCGAGCAAAGGCAATTATCCCCGAGCGCTTCTTTGACTTGCGGGACATTTCTGCCACTCCATTGGGTTCGTCTCAACTCAGGAATATTTCGTCCTTCTTTGAGGATCGAAATTGGTTAAGGGTGGCTCAACCGGTAACTAAGTATTCGGTCGAGTACACTATTGCGTTCTATGAGACCAAGACGCCTTCCCAGAATCGTACAAGTTTCTCGGTCGTGATTGATGGAAGACAATACAATATCTCTCCGAAGGTGATAAGTGAAGCATTGGGGATCGATAATCATCGTCTACCAGAGAATACCGTGCATGTCATGTGGCCTCTTCCAGATGAGATTCAGGTAAATTTGATCGATCAAGTTACTATGATGTTTATTGATGGTGTCACGGAGAGATACCATGCCAAGGCCTACAGCGCCATTCTCATGCACACGGTGGCTCATTCGAACATCTATCCGACAAAGGGCAACAAGATCATCATGACCGACGAAATGGTCAAGCTAGTGGTGTGTATGTCGGTGCATCATATCCATCTCTCTGAGGTCATCTACTCACGGATGCTGCAGATTGATCCAGTTAAGGGTACTCTTCCTTTCCCTAGCTTTATTATGACAATTCTTAAGCATTTAGGCTTTCAGGGAAGATACACGGAGGTGAGCTCTCCAAGGTTTGTTGGTCATGACTGGGTCAATGCCATTAAAAAGGGTTGTCAGTCTAGAAAGTCTGCATTTGAGTCTATGGGTGCGCGACTGACGCATCACTTGATTTGGGGAGGCCAGGCTCTTGATAGCCATGATGATTTTGATCGGGCTTTGACTCCTGGACGCCCTCCATTGGCCTCAGTTAGGAGCAACCGGGCCGTTGCTGCAGTTGAAGCTCGGGTTTCCTCTCTTCGGCGTCATCAAGATCATACAGACGCTCGTTTGGATCGTTTTGGTGTCATTCTTACTCAGCATGATGCGATGCTCTGTGATCTACATAGGATGAATGTCGCCCAGATGCATCATCTACAGATCGACTTCATTCCCGTAGAGTTGCCTCCATTCCCAGTTGAGGTGCCTTCCGTAGCGGGTGGTACTGATGGTGGTGCCTCTGATAGGGAGAGTGATGATGATGGCTTAGTTGGCACCTCTGGTGACGCGCATAGTGATGGTGACTCGGAGTCTGAGTAGTTTCTTCCTTTTTGTTTTATCTTCTTATATCTTTGCTTGATGTTGTCATATTGGGAGTCTACTTTTGTTTCTAATGTTAGATATTGGTTCTGTTATTGGATGTTGCTATTATGATATTAGTACTAGTTCTATTCAGCTTAGTAAAAATATCTTGCATATTAAGTAATGGCCCTACCTTTTTGGGCCCATGTTGGGTTAATGTTTGTTTTTCTATATATAAAGGTGTCTTCTCTTCTTTTACCTAGTTTGTGTCTTCTTACCTCCTTCTAGTTCTGTCTTTGTTCTTCAGAATTTTGAATGGCAGAATATGAACTTCATGGGGTATTTGTTCCGACTGTTGGTTATGTGTCGTTTATGGTGATGGAATACAAAAACAACTCGAAAGTTTGTCGCTTATGTCGTGTTCCCCATGGGTATGACTATATTCATCCACCCTTCCTTAATCCATGCATGGTTCATGTCAATCATTGGGAGAGATTGTCGGGACATCTTCAACATCACATCTTGGAGTTGGTTGGATATCCGAAGGTTCCAGGACTTGCTGCTCCTCTCACCGATTGTGGCTTGGACAGCAGAATCGAGGAGTTATTTTGTACGGGTGAATGGCATGAGGATTATGATGATCATGTGATAGCCCGGTGGAATAGATCTTCAGCTCGTGCGGAAGCTTATTTCTCCAAGCTTCCTCTAGGTCATTGGGAACGAATTTTTCGGATTCGTTAAGTTTTATGTTCTGTTTTTACTGTTTCTTATGATTATGGATTTCTGTGTTTGGTTGTTAGTTGTTTTCATGATACTTTACGAATTGGGATAGGTTTTATCTTTTTATCTATTTTGTCTTGATTGTTTGGTGTTGGTTTCTTTTCTTGGTTATTTTTTTCTGTTTCCTGTTAATCGTTTCTCCTGTTCACTTGTTGTGACAAAAAGGGGGAGATTTATTACTCTACTTACTAACAATCGTCTTTTTCTTTGTTAGTGTATTTTTGGTTCATGTTTCAGGTATGCTACAAGTATGGGGGAGTGAACGTGTTGATGTTTAGAGGTTGTATAGTTATGAGGGAGCTCAAGTAACTAAAGTTGGAGCTCATGAAGTATGGGGGAGTTGTTCTAAATTTTTAGTCGCTTCCGTTCGGTCTCTGATGATGGAAGGTTCTTGCTCAAGCTGGATGTCAAGAATTGGTGATTTGGTATGTGTTCTATCTTGAGTGTTTTTGTAGGCATGTTTTATAAATGCCATGGTTTGGGTTTGTAAGCACGTTTTATAAGTGCTATTAGAGTCATAGGTTTTTGTCACAAAATCAATGTCAAAGGGGGAGATTGAAACCGGCACTAGGTTGTTTGACATTAATTTTGTGACATTGGATGTCCATGGTTATCTCGCCTTGAGTTCATTGTTAGGAAAACCTCGTTGTACGCGCGTCATTCCGACTCTTTGTCTTTGCGTCTAGTGTGTCTAAAGTGTGTTTTTAGTTCAGGACATACGTACCTAGTTAGGACGTACGTACGTCCCACAGGTCAGCAAACTTTCAATCGTGTTGAACGTACGTACCGAGTTAGGGCGTACGTACGTCAGGTTAGGCAGCAGGAAAGTTTTGGTTCTGGACGTACGTACCTAGTTAGGGCGTTCGTACGTCCAAGTAGTCAGCAAGCGTTTATTGTGTGGAGACGTACGAACGTCGTTTCGACGTACGTACGTGCAATATGGATTTTGTTAAATTCCGGCCCATTTCTTGTGTTCTCCAACCCTAAGTATAAATAGGGTTTCTCTTCCAAAGAATAGGTAGTTCTTTGGCCGTCCAATTCTTCTCTTGTTCTGGAGTTTGGTTTAGGTTTTGTGTTGAAGTTGTTTTGGTTATTGAACTCAATTTCCTTTCTTCCTAATTCATCAATTCCCTATCTCTCATATATCATTGTGAATTCGGCTTCGAGTCTTCTTGTGTGTTCATCAAGAAGTCGAGTGTCTTGTGCGTACATCAAGGTGCTCTGGTGAATTCAAGGTGTTAGAGATAACCTGAAGTATCAGCTCGCAGTGAGTGCAGGTAGTTGGTAGGTTTGTAAATCTCTTTCATCTAGTGGATTATTTGTTGTCACCAAGGCAACCGTGGACGTTTCCCAAATTGGGTTTTACCACCTTAAAAAAATTCCTGTGTGTTATTTATTTTTTGCATATTGTTTGATTTGGTTGAATATTGAATTGTTAGTTTAGCACTATTTGTGTTTTTCATGCAACTCCATGACTGAGATTAAATCAAGGGCGTATAATATATATACTCCATACGACATTAGATTAGCTTCAATGCTTGTTAAGGTTACGAAGTCTTCAGTTTTACCACTGGCATAGTATATTCTATCAAATAAAATCTCAGTTTATTGATGTGGAATTTATATATTGAGCATTACATGTACTAATACATGAAATGGTTAACAAAATAATGAAGTGATGGACTTGGACACGGGTGGACACAACACAACACTTGAGATTCAAAGATGGTAAAAAATTCAAAAACAAGCAAATAAGCAATCCTAACACATAATTATTTGACAAACATCAATAATAACAATACAAATAAATAGATACAGGCTAAACTATCGAAGTAGGGTCGAATTCCCAACTTATGCAACCAACTAAATTAGGTTTAAAATAATCAGCAAACTTTTAAGTTTTTACAATTTATGCAATGCCGTTAACAATCCTTAACAGATGTTAGGTTTTGCTGACTGTATTCTATTTTTAATTTTTTTTATTACTGACTGTGTAATAATTTATAGTTGACTATATTATTTTTTTTATTTAGATTTTAAGTTCGATTTGATGAATCCAATAGATTGAGAATTATAAAATTGAAAATTGGGGTTTAGAAACCCAAGACATACCTTCTTTTGAGATAAACCAATTTTATTTTTATTTTTATTTTTATTTTTATTTTTATTTTTATTTTTATTTTTATTTTTATTTTTATTTTTTATTGAAAAAAATATATTGTTTAATATTAAAAATTATCCGGTCAGCAAAAAAACTAACGTCTGTTAGATTTCAGTTGATGGCGTTGCATAAATTGGGAAAACATAAAAGTTTGCTGATGATTTTAAACCTAATTTACTTTGTTGCATAAGTTGGGAATTCGACCCTACTTTGCTGCATAACTCAACAGTTTAGCCATAGATAAATAAACAACAAGTTTCTCAATGAAATAATTGATTAGTCCATGGAGCATTGTCAGGATAAGGCATTCCGGCCATCATTGACAAAATCATTTCCCGTGCCCCTATAGTAACTCGTAGGTTGATGTTGATGTTCTCGTTGAGGAGGAGGGACTGGGTTATTCATCATTTGGTACCGAGTTACTGATCTCGTTAAAAAAAAGCTTACCACAATATTTTGCAGATGCCAGCTGAGCCCAGTTGAGTTATACCAGAGGTCTGAGGTTCGATCCCATGTTGTGCGTTGAGTTATTCATCTCGTTAAAAACAGAGACGACTCAAACAAATTGGGGGCCTTAGGCATAAGAAAATTTAGGTAGTTCGTAATATTGATATAAAAATTTATTTAAGTACAAAAAATTAGATGAATAAATGACATATAAATAAACACCTAAAAATTAGGGAAAATATCTGAAAATTAGGAAAAACACCTTAAAAATAGGAAAAAATCTTAAAAAATAACAAAAAATAACAAAAAAATAAGAAAAAAAAAATACAAAATGTGGCCTCGAGGTAAATTGGGGGCCTTAGGCACCTGCCTTTTTTGTTAAACTGTAGAGCCGCTACTGGTTAAAAACCAGGCTTGTCGATCAAAAAAAAAAAAATTGGTACACAAATGAATAGAGGGGCATACTTAGAATCTAACAAATGTTACTAATTGAACAAAACCATCGTCGTGTTCTTCCTTCCTAAGCAACAGATATCCCTTCCTTCAATCCTTCTCTATCATCAAACGTTTCTCACATGGTTATCTCCCTCTACTTTCCTCTACTTTGCATTAGATGCTCAGAGAAAAAACTTAAATGTTTGATCAATACAACTCTCTCCCTAACTTCTAGTCATTTTTCTCTTAATCAATACAACTCTCTCCCTAACTTCTATAGGCTATTTTGACTGTGCACCATTCTTTTCAATACAAAATGGAAGCAAGAATGTTGTAAAAGGAAATGTAACGTTCACTTGAACTGAGATCAATTTTACCATTTTTCTTTTTAGGGGTATTTTGTATTTGGTCCCTCTAGAACATTTGTATTTAGCAAGTGGTATAGAGTTTTTCATTTATTAGTATTTAGTCCCTTTTCCGTTACTTGACTAACAGTCAACTCAATTGACTGTAGTCAAACCACCCAAATTTTCAAAATACCTAGACTACCTATGCACGTGCGAGGCACATGTTTTAGTGAGAAGAAAAATAAATTTTTAACTCTACCTTGACAAAAGAATAAGTTTTATCACTTAAATTTGCAAATGAAGAACTACCCATTAATGATTTTGAAAAACCCAATACCTATTGTTCTTCATCCTTCAAAGTTTATTGCTCTTAGTCTATGAATCACTTTTGTAAATCATTTTTATGAATTGGCTTATAAAATAAAATAATTTTTAAGCTTCTTTCTCATCTTCTTCATCTTTGAGGTATAGAGAATGTTTTGGTTTTGTTGGGTATTAGGTTTCAATTTCTATTACTTGACAAGAACAATGGATGGGTATTAGGTTTCTAAATTGGAAGAGAAGAAAAATGGGTATTTGGTTTTCAATTTTAATTGTTTGGCAAGAACTATGGGTATTAAGTATTTATAGAAGAACAATAAGTGTTGGGTTTTCATTTTCAATTGCTTGACAAAAAGAATGACTTTTCAATTTCAATTGCTTTAAAAGAAAATTGGGTTTCAATCTTGATAATTTTTTGGGTTGGTTTTCTTGATTTTGTATTGAGGGTTGTTAGATTGATGGGATATTACTTTGCAAGATTTTGTTATTGTTGTTTATCACTATCTTTGTTTTTTTATTTCTATTATTTTGTTTAGTTTATTTCTATTTATTGGTTTATTTTGGACCATTGGATGAAGCATAGAATGATATTTGTTGTTCATAAAAATACACATGATTAACATGTGCATGGGTAGTTTAGGTATTTTAAAAACTTGGATGGTTTGACTAGAGTCAATAGAGTTGACTACCAGTCAAATAACGAAAAAAGGACCAACTGCTAATAATTGAAAAACTCTATACTACTTGCTAAATATGAATGTTCTAGAGGGACCAAATACAAAATAACCCTTCTTTTTAAAACTCAAACCACAAAGTTCACTTGAATTAGAATTGATGACGTATTCATTCAAAGTTCAATTTGAATTAGAATTGATGACGTATTCATTCAAAGTTCAATTTGAATTAGAATTGATGACGTATTCATTCAAAGTTCACTTGAATTAGAATTGATGACGTATTCATTTTAGTTGAACGTCGTAAACAATACATTAGCACCATCAATCTGAAGCTATCCCAAATTTCTCTTTATTTATCAAAAACCTAAAATTATCTAAATTTGGGAAAATAGTGAAACCATAAAACTCAATTGGGACAAGTTCTTATCAAGAAGACATTGTTTGTCAAGATAAAAAAGACAGAGAAAAGGAAGAAATACGTTGATTGGCAAGCGGGGTTGTAACACCCCGGGTCGGCAACTGGTTTGCCAAGGGGGTAGGTCCTACGACACATGAGAGGAGGATTTCCTGACATTGGAATATAGGTATAGATCCGTCATATAATATCATCGAGGCCTTTTGAGCTCACTCGGCTCCATAGTTCGAAAGAACTCCAGAGTTAAGTGTGCTCGGGTGGAAGTAGTCTCAGGATGGGTGACCTCCTAAGAAGCAGGCCGCTGCCCATAAAACCTCCCAGTGGCTAAGTGGGGACAATATCGATGGTGATATAGGTTGGATCGCTATAAATGGTATCAGAGCTGACGACGGTTCTCCTGTCGGGGGTGGAAGAGTATGCTGGAAAGGTGCCTAGCCCAGGAAGGGGTGATAGTTGCGCCGGGTACTCGTCTCACGAGGGGCAGGGAACGTTGGCGATCTGGGGCTGTATATTCCAGAGCGGAGGACGACTCTCCTATAAGGTGGTGGGATTGTAACACCCCGGGTAGGCAGGTGGTTTACTGAGGGGGTAGGTTCTACGACACATGAGAGGAGGATGTCCTGACATTGGAATATAGGTATAAATCCGTCATATAATATCACCGAGGCCTTTTGGGCTCACTTGGCTCCAAAGTTCGAAAGAACTCCAGAGTTAAACGTGCTTGGGTGGGAGTAGTCTCAGGATGAGTGACCTCCTAGAAAGCATGATGCTGCCCATAAAACCACACACTGTCGAACGTCAGCAGTGGCTAAGTGGGGAGAATATTGGTGGTGATATAGGTCGGGTCGCTACAGGGGTTGAGGGGACCCCTACCCTTTGAAATTATGTGTGGGAAACTTATATCAACAATCAGATAGATGTTGATGTGTTTCGAACCCACAACCTCTCCACTTTGTGAGAGGGGTGCTACCATTAAGCCACAGGCTCATTCGCTCATCGTTTAATATTGCTTGGTTCATCGACTCCGTGCGCGAGGTGTAGCGTAGTCTGATCAGCGCATCTGTTTTGGGTACAAAGGGCCATAGGTTCGAATCCTGTCACCTTGATGTGAGTACATGTGTCCTTTATCATAGCCGTAGAATTTACTGAGATGAAAGGCTGGGATTTGGAGTGTGATAGGAGTCATTCTAAGGGAGTCACTATAGCGGGCACCTCTTCAAAATGATAAAAAGGGATGTAGTAGTTTTGATAGAAGCACTCATTACATTCTCTACCCAAAGTTCTCCATGTACCACACGCCGGGTTATAAGCACCATTACCATTGCTACTTCAAATTTCAATTCAAAATAAAATCATTCTTGCAAATTCACTGAAACAATAAGTTGATCATCAAAGATTAAATAACAACCTTTTGGATGACCAAAAGCAAATAAGAATACTGCAAGTACAATGTTGTAAAAGGGAGAAACTCTCAATAAACAAATAATGGACAAACTCTCAAATAATTAGATTTAATCCACATTAAAATTTGCCTTAATATAAGAGAAAAACAATTATTATTTTTTAGTTAAATAAGAAAAAACAATTACGATTGAACAATTGAAAAAGTTTGAAAAAGGTTATAAATTTCTTGACACCTATTACCTATCAATAAATTTGATTTTTTTTTTTCCAAATACGCTCAAGTGTTCTATCTTTAGCCATCTTTGTTTCACGACATTTATGTTTCATCTTGGAAATATTCAAATGAATTTGACTTTTGCCACGTTTATGTTTACAACTAACAATGTAATAAAGACTCACGAAAATAATAACAATATATATATATATAATAAGTGAATCTGGAAATGAACCAAACCCTCATACTTGTAGCCATTAAATCTAATGATGGATCATTCGCTTTATGCTCTTTCTAGCAATTAATTTCTAGTTAGATTTGAGTTTTGATCATCAATTTTTAATTATGTTACTTCTTTTATAGTCAAATTGCTTGCAAGGATTCTGTCAAACATTCTTATGCTTTCATTTATACAAATTCCCAAATATTTTACCTGCAATCGGTCAGATCTCAAATCTGACAAAATTCAAAAGTCATTGAAGTGTTATTTACACTAAAACTGAACATTCTATATATAACAAAAAATATCAACAAAAAATAAGCATGTTTGAATAGGATTTTACCATCTAATATAATGATAACATTTATAGAACTTGTTCAGACAACACCTTCTTTCAGATACTGTATTGACCATATTTGTGAGGTTGGTCAATACATTAATGAAAGATGTTGATGTGTATGATATGAACAATAATAAAGTAGAGACGTGAACACCATTGTATACGTGGTTCGGCAATTGTGCCTACATCCACGGAGAGAGAGAATGAACTTTATTATACTAGTGGTGATACAAAATGGGAGCTCGATAATGGAGAGAACTCAAGAGAGAGATGAGACCTGAGAGGTGAGGTCTCATGAGAGAGTGTTGAGGTCTTGTGTATGATTCACAATGAGACCATGAGAAGATGAGTAGTTTGCCTTTATATTTATAGGCTACAATGTAACTCCATTCTTAGCAATTAATAGGGTAATAATGGGGAAAATATCTTTGTAATAATAAGGCTTAACTTTGTAACTTGTGCCATCAAGAGAAAGCCCATTAGATATTGACATGTGGCACCATGATGGACGGCAGAGATGGTGCCAGATGTATGTTGTATATAGTACCCCTACAGATACAAACTATTCCCACATAACGTATCTCTCTAACAAAATCACCTAAAAGTTTTAAGAATATTATGAAGAACTTGAATGTTTCCATCCTACACTACAAATTAATTTTAGAGATATCTAACAGAAGGAGAATGCAAATGTTCCCAATAAAAAACTTGTCTGCTATTTATAACCGCAAAATGCTAATGTAAGCGATGATCACAAAAAATCCTGACGCGTAGGTAGGCTAGCCACGACGGAATGATAACAATAAAATCATACCGTGTGTATATAAATGGTAGTCAGGTGTATGCACATGGAAGGCCGGCTAGCTATGACGCAATGTTCCCAATGAAATCATGGCGTGTGTATGTAAAAAGTAGAGACGTGTGTATGCATATGGTAGACTAGCTATGACGTGATGATACTCAATAAATTGTGACACGTGTATGAACATGGTAGGGAATTAATGATAGGCATGGCGCGTGGATTATGCATTATTAATCATGTAAACCGCTTCAAACCTTTTCCATCTCAGCTCAAAGATCAAATAGAGAGTAGAAATCCATAAACCCCTCCAATTGATAGAGGGTAGAAATCCATAAACCCCTCCAATTGTTTGACACTAAGCTTCTTTGAATCATAAACTATGTATATCATTTACCTAAGATACATCTGAGGGCCTATATCTGGTGCTACTTTCAAAGCTTTACTCAATTGATTGCATAAGTTTGGAAGTTCACTAAAAATACAGTTTAAATAGTCTCAGATGGCTTTCATTCTTTTAAACAATTTTTACACAGGTACAAAAATTAAGAAAGCTAGATTATGCATCCATGACTTGTAGCGCAGTTTGTAGCGTTCTTGTACTCTAATTTTGTGTAATTTCATTACTATCAAAAAAATGGTATTAAAATTCTAAAAGGAAAAGAATTTTTGTTACCAAATATGATATTTTCAATTACAAATACATTTGCCAATATACATCAGTTATTGAATGAATCTAACAAAGTTAAAGATTAAAAGAAAAAAAAATGAACTAGCTAGATTCTGCGTCCAAGAAATGCAAGGATGTTGTTCTTCGAAAGTGATTGAAACTCAGGTGCAAAACAGGGTTTGGCATCATCCATATTATCTGGATCTGTTGATTCATTTCCAAAGTAGCTACGCTCAACCTGTCTTGAAAAAAAATGAAAATGAGAATTTAGAATATCATTGTAGCTAGCTACTTAATTAATTATGCAAATGGCAATAATTAGAAGATGAACTGAACAAGCCAAAACAATATTGTTTAGGGTGATTTAGGTTTTGGTCACCACTTTTTAGTATAAATTAGGTTTTGGAGCCGGTTTTTTTCTTTATTAGGGTTTAGAGCTCATTTTCGAACCAACAACTAAAAAAACCCGGTTGAACCGAAAATATTTTCAAAATACCTAAGTTTACCCCTGAAACTCACGTGATCTGCACGTGATCACTAACCCTAATATAGTTTTGATCAGGGGTATTTTGGCCATTATAAACAATTACTTGGGTCAATTGTCGGTTCAGCTCTAAACCCTAATAAAGAAAAAAACCGGCTCCAAAACCTAATTTATACTAAAAAGTGGTGACCAAAACCTAAATCACCCTATTGTTTAAACAAGATACCTGGTTGAAAATGTTATCTGGAAAATGTTCAATTTCTTCCTCACAAAGAGACACAAAATGTTCAAGAATTGTACACCATAGTTCAAGAATTAGCTTAGGGTTGGAGAAGGTGAACCTAAACCAATAATCTTCTCCAACACTCAAAAGATCGATCAATCTTATACGAATGTTTATTTATTTATATGAAGTACTACAAACATTGATTATATCCTAACTAGATCTATATTTTTCAAAAAAAGAAAAAGAAAAAAAACAGGATCAAAGAACAAATGAGAAGGAAATAACAAAAGAGATGAAATTGTTATAACTCCGTCAACACTACAAGTTACTGATCTCATAAAAAAACATGTTTAACTAACTCCGATCCAAAACTTTTCTAAGAAAAAACACTTGAATTTTTAATTCAAACACAAAATTAGAACAGATCTAAAATAAAATTAAAGTAGGGTTAAGTATTAGGCTTACATAATCTACTCTCCCCGATGAGTTTCCATTAGTTCTTTCTTTGCTTTTTATTATCCATCCTGGGGGAAGCCAGTCTGTGTTCTTCTTTAACTCATTTCTGTCAACAATCTTCCAATCTCCATCCTATAATGAATGTCTTAGATTTACAAGTCCACAGCAGATTTTCATAATTTAAGCAAGAATGCAAAAAATGGGTTAAACAAGGGTATACCTGGTTGACCATGAGCAATAAAAAGGTTTTGAACATCTTGCCGGATCCAAATTCTGGAGAATGCAATAATTGCTCGTTGAATCCAAACATTGGAACAAAGCCTTGTCTTTTCCGATACCACCTATTCCTACATAAAATATCCCTCCAACAAAATCACCTAAAATTTTTAAAAACATTATGAAGAACTTGAAAGCTTCCATCCTACACTACAAATAAATCTTTTGAGATATCTTACAAAGAGACACCCGTCTGTTATTTATAACCACAAAATGCAAACTTGTGGGTAGGCTAGCCATGACGCGATGATACCAATGAAATCATGGCACGTGTATGCATATGGTAGGCTAGTTATGACGAGATAGTACTAATGAAATCATGGCGCGTGTATGTATGTAGTAGAGACGTGTGTATGCATATGGCAGTCTAGCTAGCTATGATGCAATGATACCAATTAAATTATGACGCGTGTATGTATATATGGTAAAGATATTAGTCATCAGTCGATCACGTACTTGTACGTGGTTAGTAAATCCAATCCCTATGCCGACGAGGACACGACCAATTATAAGCCTTTAGATATTGAGAGCAGCTCCTCCCAGAGCTGCACTAGTGAGACAAATGCCTCCCTAAAAGAATCGATGGCCTGCACCCGAAAGCTCTTATGACTGGTGATGCAAAGAATGAGGCCACAAGACCAGCAATATAAAGAGATGATGTGAATATTGTCAGAAGGCTATTGAATTTGCAATTGTTGCTGATGTTCTTGTATTTTTTTCATTTTGGAGTAGACCTTAGGAAAGAACTTTCTTAAGAATGGCTCCATGGATGTCACACCAGGCCACCTTCACATTATAAACAACCCAAGACATAAGACAATTTATTTTTTGAAATCTGAATTGGGCAATTGTGTGAGTGTGTGTGTGTTAACTTAAAATGCACACTTGGATTCATCTTGGGCATGCTGCCTCAGTATGACTGACTGGCATCTTTTACTGATAGTTCACAGGCGAGATGCTGCCTTGGTATCTCGCCTTTGATCGAGGACGTCGAGCATTGCCGTCCCCTTCAAACCTGAAGTACTTGTTGTGCCCTGCTTTCCTTAGTGTCAGCTTTGTCATTTTGTGGGGTGATTAATATTAATAAAAAGAAAAAAAAAAGGTGTCCTTAGTGCGCATCTGCGTCGGAGCTTCCAATGAACTTTATCCTTATCAAGTGGTTGCACCACTGAAGTGGAGTCACTCTTTACCCAAACCTGCAGCTAGCCCTGCTCTAATGCCTTCTCAAGCCCATGAATAATTGCTGCAATTTCGACATTATAATTAGTATCAAAGCCAAGACCTCCAGTTAGAACCCCTCTCACGCTACAAGTATGGTATTTAGCTCTTGAAAAATTGCTTTGATGTTGGCACTAAAACGCCAAGATGATCCCTGAATGAATGGAGTGAGAGTGGCCTTTGTTCTTTTCCATAACTCTGTGTAGTAGTGTTCAGAAAAGGATAATCTTGTAGGCATGGACGGAGCGAGGAATCTGAGTATAGTGTGGCAAGAGTATAAAACCTATATACCAAATTTTTTTGGTGTGGTATATATAAACCTTCATTTACTTTGTTCTTTTTTTTTTTTTTTGAATTGGCAAGCGAGGTTGAGTGGACCCCTACCCCTCTAAATTACGTGAGGATAAACTTATGTCAAACAATCAGTTGCTGACGTGTTTCGAACCCACGACCTTTTCACTTTGTGAGATGGATGCAACCATTGAGCCACATGCTCATGTGCAACCTTCATTTACTTAGACAACAGTAAGGATATTTCACTTACTATGAACTTATTATTTGTTCAGAATCATCTATGTTAGGAAGAAACTTCAACAACTCTGTACTATGAGATAAAGAACAATAACAATGTGTTAACAATGAAACATGAATATTGGTATCAATAAAGACGAGTCACATAATAGGGTCGTTAAAATTATTAGAGTTTATAGCTCTATTAACCTCAAAAGACAATGGTGGTTCAAAATTCAAATAAACAAAATCCAATACTAATGAAACGCTAACAAATTCTCTAAGTTCGGCCAGTTTCTCCATTATAGTTTGTCTATAATAATAACTATGTTGGGAAAATCGATGATAAATCAATAAACCCTAAGTGCGGAATAATCTTAGATCTAGAAGATACAAGTAATGATAATAAGAAAAACGAAACTAATACACAAGATATACGTGGTGGAACCCTCACGGGGAATAAACCACCACAAACAAAACAAAGAACTTTATTATCTTCCACCGAAAGGATTACAAGATGAGATCTCACACAACTCAACCTCACATCTTTTACAAGAAGAACACAAACCTATAAATCCCCCAACAAAAATTACTCCCAAAGCCTCGAAACCTTAAATCTCCAAGTTTTGAATCTCTCAAAACTCCCTTAGACTTTTATTCAATGTGGCTTCTAAACCAATTCTTAAGGTTTTCTACACTCTTTAGGCTTTATATAGTAGACATACATGGGTTTTTAGGTTTTACCACGTTATGGGCGTATATTGGGCCCATAAGCACTTCACCATATACAAGTGGATCGGAAACTCCAGCAGCAATGGACATGACAAAACATGTGTCCAGCGGATATGGACATGACAATTCCATACTTAGCTAAATTTTCTGAAATCTCCAGCGGCTATGAATACTTAGCCAATTTTTCTGAAATCTCCACCGGCTATGGAGCCGTTTTCCCGCCAAAACACTTATCTCCAGAGGACGTGCGAGATATACCATTGGAAAGCTGAGAGGGTCATCTTTCCAACCCAAAAGACAGATCGCAATTCGGAGTACCAAGCACAAAGTCATGATGGTTTTTCTACAAGATATCAAAACTTAAAATAACAAAAACTGAACAACAAACCAGCTCACAAATAAAGATTGGACAACGTGGAATTCATCCTACATTCCGAGAAAAGTTGACCTAACCGGCACGTCTGCTCCTAAATGCTCAACCTTTTAAGTTTGCAACTCGGAATTGATAAAATGCGCTAAAGAAAATCCATAAGGCTTGAAAATGAAGAATACAACTTATCTTATAAATTTGTGTAAGAAACAGAAAGAAAAGAAGTGTAAGTTTATAAACATTTTCCAAAAATTCAAAAACTAAAAGATAGAATAAAACCAAACAATCCAAACTTTTTTCTCCTTAATAGCAAGAACAACAGCTTCAGAGTCAGTTTCCTCTGAGCAGCCTCCATGGCCTCCTCATGCAATAGCTGTGCATTCTGCTTCATAGTTAGTAGCTACTCCAAGACCACCATAATAGATCCCCAGTACAACCCCCGTGATGATTTCTGAAAGCGACTCCCCAACCTGTAGCCCCTGGATTACCCCATGAGCATCATCTGTACAAGCTTTCACAATATCAGGAGATGGAGGAAGCCATGTAGCATTCCAACACACAACCTTCTTTGGAATTTCTAGGAGTACTTATATGGATACATCTTGAAAGATGCACATCCAAGTGCCGTTTCAAAAGAACATTCTCTAACTAAACCTAGGTCTGCTTTGCCTGATGATACGAGGCTATTCCAAAAACAATTTCCCACTAGATAGCTTCAAGTTACTAACTCGTCGAAAGGAAGATTTGGAGGACTTTGAAGTGCATTGTATCAAAAAAAAAAAAAAAATGAAAAAAACAAAAAGAACATGAAATGCGGCCAGGTCTCTCTAGTGGAAGAAAAAATGGAATTGCCTCGTATCATCAAGCAAACTAGACCATGGTGTAGGTAGAGAAGGTTCTTCTGAAACTGCACTTGGATGTGCATCTTTCATGATATATCCATATATAAGCACGCCAATTGCTGAAGAATAAGAACTGATGAGCCCAATTCTGTGCTCGTATGGCGGCATATCTTGTTCAAACCTCGATCTGCAAGATCGCTCGTCTTGGGATATCAGTTACAACATCGAACCCCAAATAATTCCCTGCTATAAAATTCAACAAAAATATCAGATCATCGGGAGCTGTTTCAATTAACTAGCCTCAAGCAATTGTTACAACATCCATGCTTCGCCTTTTTTTCTCAAAGTAAAAACTTTATCCACTTCCAACGTTACTCCTCCGAACCTCATAAATGTTTTCTTCTGAGAATCAAAAGAACCGAGTTCGCCAACTGGTTTATAAAATTGAAAGAAGAATGAATACTATGAAATGAAAGTTAGATATGATGGTCTTTTACAAGTGAAAGGGGGATGAATACTATAAAATGTAAACTAAAGATTAAGGTTTTCCACACTATGAAATGAAAGTTAGATATGGGCCAAATTTTTATTTATGAGCAAAAGGTCTAATAATTAAAAATATACTTAAATTAAAAATATATAATGAGAATGGTAAACTCTTATAAAAAAAATTCATGAGAATCAATAATTTTAATAATGAACTCCGATAAAATATTTAAAAAAAAACTACCAAAATTTACTTGAGAAATAATTATTTTATAATAATAAATCAATATAATTTCTAATATTTAATAACTTAAAACTCGAATGATAATCAAACGTGGATAAATTAAAATTAACCCGGTGTGTAGCACCAGCTAAGGCAATAGTAATGGAACAAGTGTATTAATCAACTCCAACAAACTAATCAACTCCAACAAATTTCAATCTTTTTCCAAACAAGGGTAAGTGTACTAATTTTAGCCATTTCTGTTTCACCTCATTTGTGTTTCATCTAATAATTATTTTGATGGTTTTGATTTTGCCACTTTTATATTTACAACTAAACAAATGTATTAAACATCAAATCAAATAATAACAATAGTGAGTGAATCTGGAGATGAACATTACGATTGTTTGACATTAATTCTAATGATGGATACTGCAATTCATACTCTAGTTAGATCTGAGTTTGATCGACTAATTTTGAACTAAGTTACTCAGTTTGTAGTCTAATTGCTTTCAATATTATATTCTATCAACCGATTCCCCAATAATTTACCTGCAATGTATGTCAAATATTCAAATCCCAGATCTGACAAAATTCAAATATCTCTGAATTATAAAAAAAAAAAAAAAAGGTTTTTTTCCTTTAAACTGAACAGTATATATACAACAACAAATATCAATAAAAATCAACAATAAAAAAAAGCATGTTTGAGTAGGATTTTACCGTTATATTTTATAACGACGACAACATTTCCATAGATATTGTTCAGACAATGGCTTTCTTTCCGATACCACCTATTCTCACATAAAATTATCCCTCCAACAAAATCACCTAAAAGTTTTAAAAACTTTATGAACAACTTGAAAGTTTTCATCCTACACTACAAATAAATCTTTGAGATATCTAATAGAGGAGACCAGTCTGCTATTTATAACCGAAAAATGCAAACGTAAGCGATGATCACGCTAGCCATAACGCGATGATACCAATGAAATCATGACGCGTGTATGTAAATTGTAGTTATGTGTATGCATATGGTAAGCTAGCTATGACGCTACGATACCAACGAAATCATGGCGCGTGTATTTACGTTAATTAGTACATTAAGGTTCCTCTTCTATTTCTTCATCTTCTCAAAATTTAATCTTGTGGCATTTGAGCAATTAAACCAATTCTAGCTACTTTAACAATGGAGACATAAATGAAATGCATTTATGTGATGGAGCAAAGGCCATTTCAACTCAGTTTCTACCAATGAGATGGATTGGAGAAAGAAGGGTGATTTAGGTTTTGGTCACCAATAGTTTATACTAATCAGGGTTTTGGTAAAAAACTCTAACAACAATCATGTCTCAACGTTTTTTTCTATAGTAAGAAATCAACTCTAGATTTAGTACCAAATATCTTATACAATGTTGATTTATTACATTAAAAAATCAATTCCACATATTTCTTAATCAAACTTCGAACTCCATTGCAAGATATTTCTCGATCAACAAGAAGCTACATCTGATTGAAAGAGCAAAAATTAGATATGAATTTGAGATTTTTGTTTTCTTAATTCAAGAAATTGATATTTAAGAGAACACTATTAGAGAAAACCAGAAATTCATAAAGTGGAGAACCAATATTACTTTGTGGAAAAAAAAAAAAAAAGATTTTGTTGTGGGTTAAACACACAGAGACAAAATAGGTAGTTTAATTGGGCCAAGTACAAAGCTAGACTTTATTTAAGATTGAGGACAATTGTGTACAATGACTAATATACCCTTCTATTATTTTTTTCTCTTTTAAAGTGTTTTTTTCTCCTTCTCAATATATGATTTCCTATACAACGAAAGAAGAAGATGCAATTTTTTCGGCTTTGTTAGATACATCAAAACAAAGTAAGCATGGGGATCTTCTAAAAAAACAAATGATCTTTGTTTCAACCAGATTTCAAACCAATGTGATGTAAGATCAAGAAGAAACCCCTAATGTTAAGATCTAAGTTATTGGAGAAGGTGAAGATGAAGGAATAGGGTTTTGGTGATTGATAATGACTGCACTAAGTTGCTTCTTAGTTGCCTACGTATCCATAAGAGAGATGGAATCAAACATTTTATAACGTAGTTCAAATGTAGAGTTTGATTAGGATTAGGATGTGATCCATTGATCCCTAATGTAGTGTAGTGTTGTAGATGTACCTCATGTCCTATTAGGAACATGAGTTGTAAAGATATTGAAATTGTTATTGGATTAGGAGTTGTAGAGATATTGGAGTTGTAGTTGGATTAGGTTAAGGAAATCTCTACAAGGATGTAGAAGTACCATATTAACCTTTTTGAATATAATGGACTTAAATAGATAAAGCCCATGATTGATATTGAATGTAATAACGGGCCTAAGCCTTATTACTAATTGAATTGTGCTTAGGCCCTTATTGATTAAAGTCTTGGGCTTTGACTTGTAATTGACTTGGGCTTGGGCCTGTTAAGGGGGGTCAACACATCGCCCCCTCTTTAGCCGATGTGTGAAACCCATTGGGTAAAGAAGAAAAAATGAGCGCAATCTGAGTGAAGAGACAGGCGGTAGGAAATTATAGGAAAATAAATTTATCCCGGCTGAGCGAAAATACAGGCGATAGAAAGTTATAGAAAAATAAATTGATTTCGACTGAGCGAAGATACAGGCGATAGAAATTTATAGAAAAAATAAATTGAACTCAACTGAGTGAAGATACATACAATAGAAATAAAATGAACTCGACTAGGCGATAGAAATTTATAGAAAAATAAATTGAGCAAAAGAAATGAGAACGAGAATTGGGTTCGATTGATTAAAATTGTGGGAATGGAGGGTAAAATGAAGTTGGAATTTTGAGATTAAATGAGGCGCTTCGTTGGTATGCCAACATCGACGAAACTGGGCAAACAACATAGATATATTCTAATCGGAGAATGAAATCAGACGGAGTTCGTTGTAAGAAACACTCCTAGAGGTAAGTCATGTCATGAATGAAGAAATATTCGTATAATTTTTGTAGATTTTCATTTTTGCATAACCAATAAGGAAATTGGAATCAGCTGGCAGGTGGAGGGGTTGCTGAGGGGGTAGCAGCTGGAGGGTACGCTGCTAGTGGCAGCATAGCCGTTGGAGGAGGGGAGAGGCTAGGCCTGGGGGGTAGCTGCTGGGCAAAGTGAGAGCCTAGAGTGTATGGGAAACTCCAGCAGCAATGGACATGACAAAACATCTGTCCAGCAACAATGGACATGACAAAACATCTGTCCAGCAGCTATGGACATGACAATTCCATACTTAGCCAAATTATCCAAAATCTCCAGCGGCTATGCATCGTGCAAAAAACTGTCAGAACTTTATAGCCATGTTCCCGCCAATTTACGTATCTCCAAAAGACGTGTCACATACCATTGGAAAGATATTGAAGTCCTCTGTCCAACCCATAAAACAAATCGACATTCCGATATCGTTGGGTAAGTCGGATGAGGAGATAGCTGGGGGCATGGCTGCTAGCCAAGAGAATGGCCTGGAGGGAGAGGTTGAAAAGAGTTGGGTAGGGTGTATGAGTATAAGATGATAAAATAGTAAGCGATTTGATTGCAAGCGTGTGTAGATTTTAACACGGGTGTGATATATGTTAATCATGTCTTGATATAGACATAATCATTGGCGATCACATTTTGAGTATTGAAATTAATATGCCCGGTTGTCGATCACTATTGAGATTGATATTGGTTTGATCATTGGAGATCACTCTTGATATTGAAACTGATGTGATCGGTTGTCGATCACTACTGATATGGATATTGATATTGATGTGGTCGTGAGAGATCACTCTTGATATTGATGTGATCATCATTAGAGATCACTCTTGATATTGATAGTGATGTGATCATTGGAGATCACTCTTGATATTGATAGTGATGTGATCACGAGAGATCACTTTTGATATTGAAATTGATGTGATCATGAGAGATCACTCTTGATATTGATATTGATGTGATCATAAAAGATCACTTTTGATATTGAAAGTGATGTGATCATGAGAGATCACTCTTGATATTGATATTGATGTGATCATAAGAGATCACTCTTGATATTGATGCATACGCCCCCATGTAGTGATACATTAGGTGAAAGAGGGAATCGCCCCCAAGTGTATGATGTAGAAACGTTTCGATCATAAAGACGACACTTTTAAACGTGTGATGAAGATAGATTGTGACGCCCCCAATTTGTGTGATAGAGGGGTGAACAAAAGTAGCGGGTTTAAGTTGACTTATCATATGCTAGTACCACGTGTGGAACCCTTAGCATTGACATGAAGTCTTGTTGCGTGAAACTAGTTGTGCAAAATTGTTAGCGTGGATCTTGATGTGATGTAACCCTTAGGTTGACACCCCCGAGTGGTACTAGAGTTGACGAATCTTTAAGATCCCTAACTAGTTGTTGAAAAAATGTGAGCTTGAATTCTGATTTGTCGCAAATCATTAGAATCTCTAACATTGTCAACCTTATTTGTTCAAAAATGGTAGCTTAGATTCTAATTTATTATAAATCCTTAGAATCTCTAACCCTTTGAAAATTACCTAGTTGAAAGTGTTAGTTGAGATTTTGATTTCTTGCAACCTTAGAATCCTTAGCGTTAAAATCTTGAATTTGAAGAAAACAACTTTGAAAGACGTAGATATGCTTGTGTGACTAACATGTAAAAAAGCAGACAAAGTTGAGAAAATGTGTAAAATTAAAGTTCCTCTGAACGATATACTGTCAGAAATATATTGTAATATTCTTTCTGGTATAAGAAACAGATCAAAGAACCATCATCTTCTCAAAATTTGGATTTTCAGTTGACGACTTGATTGTATGTAAGAGTTTTGTTGCTATTGTCACCTTGCTTTTGAGATGTGAAATTGAATTCGGAGACAAACTTCTCGTGATTTGAGTCATCGTGCTCTTGTTTGCTAATTGTATCATCCTCAAGATGGATATACTTCTGAGCTCTAGAAAAAAGTTCATACTTGGTGGTCGGAGTGTCAAGCACAATGGAACTATATAACCCTTTGTCATCATGTAGTAATGCTTCCTTGAAGTCATAAACAATAAGTGTATCTGAGACATCGGGTATTTCCGCTTGGGCTTGTCTAAATCGAGCTACAAATTTACTTAATAGCTCTTCATTTTCTTGCTTAATGTTGAACAACACAGCGACATCCTTACAGTGATGCTAATTATGCCTAAAGTGTTTTGCAAATTGGACAGAGAAATCATTGAAGTTGTGGATAGAACCTCGTGGAAGTTCGGAGAACCATCGAAGAGCTTTGATACCAAAGGTGGAAGAAAACATCTTGCACATGAGTGCATCATCATAACTAAAGAGCACCATCTTGTTCTTGAAGTCGAAAATATGAAGCCAATGATCGCCCTCAACTTCATTGTATTCTTTGAAATTTGGTGGCTCGAAATCTGGGTGATGCTCTGCTTGTTGAATCTGGAAGGAAATCGGGGAAGTTTTGCCCGTATGATGGACAATGTTCCCAAGTATATACTCCTTAGCTTCCTTGGCTTGAATTGTTAGAGCGATCATGCTTTCCAATTTCTCTTCGGTAAGATTCCTGATTCCTTCGTTACCATGTGTATAAGTGCCATGGTCACGATCTTGGTGGTGATATCTTGGAGAGTTGGTGAACGAGTGTTTCGTCGCCCGCTCCTTGAAAGTTGTGGTGTGTGTCCCTATGTTCGGGGGAGGTTTCCCGACGTAAGTGGTGATGATTGGGTGTTTGAATCGAGTCTCTATTAGAGTAGTCCGGAGCATAGCCTTTGGACCATGACATGTTTTTGAGACTGCTGGACACACTGCTGCTGGAGACGGTGTAGTTGGGGGGTCTGTCATGCCTACTGTCGCTGGGCAAGGTTTTGTTGTGGGTCATGTCACGCTATAGCCGCTGGGCAAGGTCTTGTTGTGGGTCTTGTCACGCTCATAGCCGTTGGGCATGGTCTTCGGGTGAGTTTTGTCACGCACATAGCCGCTTGTCATAGTCTTCGGGTGAGTTTTATCACGCTCATAGCCGCTGGGCATGGTCTTCGGGTGAGTTCTATCACACTCATAGCCGCTGGGCATGGTTGTTGAGTGAGTTCTGTCACACTCATAGCCGTTGGGTGCTCTTGTGGCGAATATGTTGGCTTTGTCTTGTGCACTAGCTGGGGGTCTTCCACGCAACCTTTTAGAAGCTTTGTGAGTAGTAGAACCTCCTAGCAAGGTTGTCTTGACTCTTTTGGTGCGATGGTAATGTTGGTCTCTTGTTTCGCCTTAACCGTTGGGGTTTTGACGTTCATCTTCTTTCTCCAAGTCAACCGGGGATTGCTCTTGTGATGGTAATACAATGTCATCTTCAATGTCCTCTTCAACTTCCGGGATGGTTGAAGGCCGAGTCATTTTCCTTGGATTTGGATTGTTTCTCAATCTATCAAAAATGCTTGAAGAAGATGGAGTCAATGAACATTCAATACCATTGTGATTCGCATGTTTAAACTTCCTCCTTAATCCATTGTGTCTATTCTGAAGCCTTTTAAGTTTGCGGCGTAGATACTCGTTTTCATAAATCATGATTGAGAAGAAGAAGAAGAAGAAACATAATGTTCTTCGTTATTAGATGGAACCCGCTTGGAAGTGACGGTATGCTCTATGGTTAGAACCTTAAGAGCGAGCTTGCAGATGTTTTGAACCTTCTTGACGTCCACTATTACTTACTTGCTTGTTTTATTGAGATCTAGTTATTGCCATTGAGAAGAAAGAGTTTGATTCCTTTTGAAAAGTAGGTTTTTTGTGGGGGGAAAGAAAACCTCAGTCGACGCCAAAGTGTTTCAACCGGATTTTACACCAATGTGATGTAAGATCAAGAAGAAACCCCTAATGTTAAGATCTAAGTTATTGGAGAAGGTGAAGATGAAGGAATAGGGTTTTGGTGATTGATAATGACTGCACTAAGTTGCTTCTTAGTTGCCTACGTATCCATAAGAGAGATAGAATCAAGCCTTTTATAACGTAGTTCAAATGTAGAGTTTGATTAGGATTATGATGTGATCCATTGATCCCTAATGTAGTGTAGTGTTGTAGATGTACCTCATGTCCTATTAGGAACATGAGTTGTAAAGATATTGAAATTGTTATTGGATTAGGAGTTGTAGAGATATTGGAGTTGTAGTTGGATTAGGTTAAGGAAATCTCTACAAGGATGTAGAAGTACCATATTAACCTTATTGAATATAATGGACTTAAATAGATAAAACCCATGATTGATATTGAATGTAGTAATAGGCCTAAGCCTTATTACTAATTGAATTGTGCTTAGGCCCTTATTGATTAAAGTCTTGGGCTTTGACTTGTAATTGACTTGGGCTTGGGCCTGTTAAGGGGGGTCAACACAATCTTCCTCTATCAATAAATCTAATGGAAGAACAACAAAAAAAGTGAAAAAGAAGAAATTTGGTTCAAATTCACTATTGCACTACATCCCCAATTTCATCTTCACACAAATCTCAATAAATTCAATTTCAACATCATTTTTATTGGGAACTCAACGAATTTTTTAAAATTTCCACCATTTCAAACTAGTCAAAAGGTCTAATTTGTTAAGCAATTAAATTTGTATGTTTGTGTAGAATATCAATGGTTTTTTGAGGTGCATAGCACATAAAACAGTTTAAGCAACTCATAAAAAAGTCGCCTAACATGTTAAACAACTCATAAAACATGCTTAACATGTTAAGCAGTTAAATTTGTATGCTTGTAAAAAATATCAAGTTCTTATTTTAGTTGCTTAACATGTTAAGCAATTGTTTTATGAGATACTTAACATTTTAAGCAACTGTTTATGAGATGCTTAACATGTTAAGCAGTTAAATTTATATGCTTGTGTAAAATATCAAGTTCTTAACATGTTAAGCAGTTCAATTTGTATGCTTAACATATTAATCAACTCATATACAATTGCATAGCATGTTAGCCATATAAATTTAAATTGACTAACATTGCGGTCTTTCAATCCCTTTCGACACCAAAACCAAAAAAATATAACTCTTTACATGTGATCTTGTAAATTCTTTTTTATTATTTTGCTTAATTTCTTTTAATAACACTTTCAAAATCGTAAATACAAAACTCAATCCTCAGAGGAATAGAAGCAAAATCACGAATGTCTACTGTCGGACCTCTAATTTAGATAGGCATTTGTTGTTTTGATAGAAGTAAGAGATTTTTGGACACACAAACATTTGTGGTTTGGTAAAAAACTTTAAACTTTTATATTCTACTGTCTACTAACCCCTTTACGTGAATGCCAATATTGAACATTTTTCGAATGCATCTTTTTAAGTGAATTTTTTATTCAAAACTCATATAACCACTACTTATTGTTAATATATTTTGTAAATTGGCTATCAGTTAAATTTGTGATGTAATTAAAAAATTTCAAATTTTTATATTTTTTTTGTGTACAAAACCCTTTAGCCGAATGCCAATATTGAGGATTTTCTGAAATGCATCTTTTAAGGTGAATTTTTTTGTTAAAAACTCATATAACCACTACTTATTGTTAATATTTTGTAAATTTGCTATCAGATACATTGTGATGTAATTAAAAAAATCAACATTTTATTTTTTCTGACTAACCCCTTTAGCCGAATGCTAATATTGAGTATTTTCCGAAATGCATCTTTTTAGATGAACTATTTGTTCAAAACTCATATAACCACTACTTATTTTTAATATATTTTGTAAATTGGCTATCAGACACATTTTTGGTCTAATTAAAAAAATCCAAAATTTTATATTTTTCTATGTACTACCCTTTTGGCAGAATGCCAATATTGAGCATTTTCTGAAATGCATCTTTTAGGTGAATTTTTTGTTCAAAACATCATATAACCGCTACTTATTGTTAAAATATTTTGAAATGGCAATCGGATACTTTTGTGGTCTAATTCAAAAAATTCAAAATTTTACATTTTTTTGTGTAGTAACCCTTTTAGCCCAATGCCAATATTGAGTATTTTTCGGAATGCATCTTTTTAAATGAATTATTTGTTCAAAACTTATATAACCACTTCAGATTTTTAATATATTTTGTAAATTGGCTATCAGATACATTTTTGGTGTATTTAAGAAAAATCAAAATTTTACATTTTTCTATGTACTAACCCCTTTGGTCGAATGCCAATACTGAGCATTTTGTGAAATACATCTTTTTAGCTGAATTTTTTGTTCAAAACTCATATAACCACTTCATATTGTTAATATATTTTTAAAATTGTCTATCAAATACATTTGTGGAAGTAGTCTCAGGATGGATGACCTCCTAGGAAGCAGGTTGCTGCCCATAAAACACCACAGTGGCTAAGTGGGGACAATATCGGTGGTGATATAGGTTGGGTCGCTACAAATGGTATCAGAGCCGACGACGGTTCTCCTGTTAGGGGTGCAAGATGCTGGAAAAGGCGCCTAGCCCAGAAGAGGGTGACATGCAGTTGGGCCAGATACTTGTTTCGCCAGGGGCAGGGAACGTCGGAGATCTGGGGCTGTATATTCCAGAGCCAAGGACGACTTTCCTATAAAGTGGTGGGATTGTAACACCCCGGGTGGACAGGTGGTTTGCCGAGGGGGTAGGTCCTACGACACATGAGAGGATGATGTCTTGACATTTTAATATAGGTATAGATCCGTCATATAATATCACCGAGGCCTTTTGGGGTCACTTGGGTTCAGAGTTCAAAAGAACTCCAGAGTTAAGCGTGCTCGGGTGGGAGTAGTCTCAGGATGGGTGACCTTCTAGGAAACATGATGCTACCCATAAAACCCCACACTGTAGAACGTCCGCAGTGGCTAAGTGGGGACAATATCATATGGGTGGTGATATAGGTTGTGTCGCTACAAGGGTTGAGGGGAACCCTACCCTTTGAAATTATGCGTGGGAAACTTATATCAACAATCAGTTGTTAATGTGTTTCGAACCCACAACCTTTCCACTTTGTGAGAGGGGTGCTACCATTAAGCCACAGGCTCATTCGCTGATCGCTTAATATTGCTTGGTTCATCGACTCTGCGCGTGAGGTGTAGCGCAATTTGGTCAGCGCATCTATTTTGGGTACAAAGGGTCATAAGTTCGAATCCTGTCACCTTAATGTGAGTACATGAGTCCTTTATCAGAACCGTAGAATTTATTGAGATGAAAGGCTTGGATTTGGAGTGTGATAGGAGTCATTCTAAGGGAGTCACTAGAGCGGGCACCTGTTCAAAATGATAAAAAGGGATGTAGTAGTTTTGATAGAAGCACTCATTACATTCTCTACCCAAAGTTCTCCATGTACAACACGCCGGGTTATAAGCACCATTACTATTGCTATTTCGAATTTAAATTCAAAATTAAATCATTCTTGCAAATTCACCGAAACAATAAGTTGATCATCAAAGATTAAATAACAATCTTTTGGATGACCAAAAACAAATAAGAATACTGCAAGTACAATGTTGTAAAAGGAAGAAACTCTCAATAAATAAATAATGGACAAACTCTCAAATAATTAGATTTAATCCACATTAAAATTTGTATTAATATAAGAGAAAAACAATTATTATTTTATGTTAAATAAGAAAAAACAATTACGATTGAAAAACAAATATTATTTTATGTTAAATAAGAAAAAACAATTACGATTGAAAAATAATTACGATTGAAGAATTGAAAAAGGTTATAAGTTTCTTGACACCTATTACCTATCAACAAATTTGAATTTCTTTTTTTCCTAAATACGCTCAAGTGTTTTATCTTTAGCCATCTTTGTTTCACGACATTTATGTTTCAACATGGAAATATTAAAATGAATTTGACTATTGCCAAGTTTGATGACGGAAAGAAGTGTGATTTTGGGCTTTAATTTTGGTCCATAAATATATTTGTTTATTTTATTTGTTTAATTTAAGGTTTTGGGTGAATTGGTAATTTTATTAGGAGTTTAGGGTTTTTGAAAAACTATATAATTCATCTTATTGTAGTAGAGAGACAGTTTTATGAGTTTTAATTAATTATTGAAAGAAGTGTGTCTTCTTTATGAGGGAGTACCTCATTTATCTCTGTTGTTTAATTCATAAGTTTTCTTTAATTCGCTTCCCTGCATCAGTTGGTAACAGAGTCGTGTAACGTTCTGAAGCATGACCTGTGGAACTAGGTTATGGTGGTGTTATTCGCGAAGATCCAAACGGTAGCATAATGCGAAAGAGAGTGGTTGAATTAACACGGCGGGTTGAAGCACTCACCCGACAAGTTGTTGTTATGCAACAATAGCAAGAGCGGCGTCGTTCTCCAAGCCTACATGTGTTGGAGGATGGAAACGATGTGACTAATGCAAATCCTTTTTCAAAATTTGGGGATAATGAGTTACAACTTGTTGCAAATAAATCTCAAGATTCTATGAGATTTAAGGTCAGTTTCTCAACATTCTTTGATTGTCAATCCAACGATATGATTGTGGAGAGTGAAAAAAATTCAATTTTTATTCATGGAACACAAGAAATATTGCCAGTTATAAAGTGGGAAGATCTGAAAAACTACAAATAGTGCAAATCTAATAATTGAATATTCAAACAAATCAAACGATACGCAGAAAGTAAATAACACACAGGAATTTTTAACGTGGTAAAACCCAATATGGGAAACGTCCACGGTTGTCCTCTCGACAACAAATAAATCCACTAGATGAAAAGAGATGTACAAACCTATCAACTACCTGCAATCACTGCGAGTTGACACTCCTGGTTATCTCTAACACCTTGACTTCACCAGAGCACCTTGATGTACGCACAAGACACTCGACTTCTTGATGAACACACAAGAAGACTCGAAGTCGAACTATGAAACAAGCTTACACCAGAGTTCCTTGATGAACACACAAGGATACTCGACTTCTTGATGAACACACAAGAAGACTCGAAGCTAAATCAATATAAACAATAATGAAGAAGAAGATGAATGGGGAAGAAGAAGATGAGTTCAATCACCAAAACCACCTAAACCAAAAACCTAAACAAACTCCAAGAAACAAGAGGTGAATTGGACGGCCAAAGAACTGACTTGTTCTTTGGAAGAGAAACCCTATTTATACTTAGGGTTGGAAACCAAGGAAAATGGGCCGAAATAGTGAAAACCCACTTTGGACGTACGTACGTCGATATGACGTTCGTACGTCTCCAAACAAAAATAAGCCTGCTGTCTACTTGGACGTACGAACGTCCTGTAAAGGTACGTACGTCCAGAACACAAACTTCTCTGCTGCCTAACCATACGTACGAACGTCCTTAAGAGGTACGTACGTCCTGGAACAAACATCATACTTGAGACACACGACGCGAAGACAAGGACACGGGACGACGCACGTACAACACGGTTTTCTTAACAATGAACTCAAGGCGAAATAACCAAGGACACTTTGTCACAAAATTGATGTCAAACCACTTCATGCCGGTTTCAATCTCCCCCTTTGACATTGATTTTGTGACAAAAACCTATGACTCTAATAGCACTTATAAAACGTGCTTACAAACCCAAACCATGGCATTTATAAAACATGCCTACAAAATCACTCAAGGTAAAACACATACCGAGTCACCAATTCTTGATATCCAGCTTGAGGAAGACGCTTTAACCATCAGAGACCGAACGGAAGCAACTAAGAATTTCCGAAGCAATCAAGGAGCCAACAGAAGTTCCTCGAACAACTCCCCCATACTTCATGAACTCCAAGGTTTAATACTCGAGGTTACCCAAAACTGTACATACACTTAGTGATCATCATCACTTTCACTCCATCATATATGTTCACTCCCCCATACATGTAGTATACCTGAAACATGACCCAAAACTGTACAACCTCTAAACATCAACACGTTCACTCCCCCATACGTGTAGCATACCTGAAACATAACCCAAAAATACACTAACAAGGAAGAAGAAGGTGTTAGTATTAGAGTCATAAATCTCCCCCTTTTTGTCACATATGAAGCAAGGTAACAAAAGAAAGAGAAAAGATAAATACCAAACCATAACAAATAAGATTAAAGAAGAAAAGTAAGAGAACAATCATGTTAACAACAAAAAGGATATGCAACGGAAGTCATAAAATAAACACTTGTTAACACGATGTCAATACAAAGAATTCTCCCCCTAAACAAAAGCGTCACCTAAATGCAATGCATATGAGAAAGATGCACCTAGAACAAACAAACCAAATAAGGATATTTGAAATACACAAAGAACCAATCATACAAGGGTAGAAGAGAGTAAAGAGAAAACCATACCATAAATCTGGAATCCATGACACACAAAACTAAAAAACATGAGAGAGATCTAGGCATATAAATGAAGAAGAAAGAGTACCAACACAGACACAAGACACTGAATACTTATATAGGTAACAGAGGGAAGAAAAGAAAACATAACATGAAACCCTGATAGAAACCAAGAGAATCCTATACATAGAAGAAAGAGTCAGGACACCAGCAATCGGAACAAATGATTCACTAGAATATCACTTTAAACAACCGACCATAACCACCTGAGATAGAGTCCAGAGAGACGACTTCATAATAGCAAGATATCTAGAGAAAAAGAGCAAACAAACAAAAAGGAAGAAATACCATACCTGATGAAATGGGGAAGGTACAATAAAGACCAAGAACCAAATAGTCAAACCTGGGAGAAATGTGCAAGAAAAGAATATGCGAAAAGAGAAAGAAGAAGAGATAAACAATAGTTAGTAGGAGATATGAAAGATAATAGGGAAACCATGCATATTAGACACATCCAACAATATCCCATGACAAAACTACAGGAATATGAGTATCTGCAGAAAAAGATACGGAAAGTATAAGAAAATCCATTGAGAATCCATGGGGAAATCCAATCTGTACATGTTCCTGAAACAACTCATCCAACCACAAAAAAGAATTAGAGAATCTTATAAACAAGGATAAGAAAATATTATCCCAAACACAATGGAATAGAGACATAAAAGGAATAAACCTGTAAGCCCACCCCTAGTGAAACCCAAAAATTAGTTCAACATATGCCAAACAAGATAGACAATCATCAAGCTCAAAAAAAACTTTAACTGAAGAATGAGCAAGGATTATCGATGTCACCAAGTCACAAAGCAACAATCCAACTTCAGAGTAAATTTCCTGCCAGAACACTAAGACTCCGATGACAGGCCATACATTGTCAGAAAGATTAGAGAGTCAATAGAAGAGAATTGCTAACAATAGATGACCAAACTGAGCATATGCATCCCAAAGTAGAACAGTGGTAGCCCAAAACCATTGCATGAGGATTATTGCAGAAGACTACCAAGAACACATCTAATCAAACCTATTGCAGGAAAAAATAGGATCAACCAGGCACAAGAAGCAACAATAAGAGGATAGGCAAGTCTCATAAGAATTTAATCAAACACCAGCTATCCAACAAGGTAATTCAAGAATATGAGCCCAACATAGAAAAGTATGATGAGAACCTATGAGAAAACATGAATCAATATAAATCATGACAACCGAATACACCAATAACATGATTTCATCACCAAAATATGCTTATGCATACCTTGTAGCCTTCTTAAAACAAATTGAGAACTATTACCTTGAGAAATCACATCAAACACATGTGATCCAATGACAAAAATAGAAAGCATGAAGTGTAAAACCAAATAATACTAACAATCTGACCTTTGTATGTCAATGAAACACCAACTGAAAAGAATTACCAAGGAATAGAACCAAAATAGAGTAAGCCATAAACACTTTCAGCAAGAACATCTACAAGAATCCAAAGGAATGGCGCCTCTACTCCTTTAAGCACGAGGAGGACGTGTGCCCGATGACGAAGCACCCTTGGAACCGGGTGTTTCTTTGGTGGGAGTAGTCCGAGCGCGCTTAGGAGGCATGTCCTGCATAAACACAACATTAACCAAACTAACAAATGTAAGAGAAATGGCGAACCTAGCACAAGAAATGTGAGAATACCCATGTAGACATTTTATCGAACACATGGTGTGCAGAATCATGAAGTGTGCACACGATAACAACCAAGCAATGAGAATCGCACTAAACTTGTTAGACTAGGATAATGAAGAACCAAACACAAACAATAGCAAATAGAGGCTGCACCATATCTAAGAATCAATTTTAACGACAAAACTAACAACCCATATCCAACCATGTGAAGACTAACCTTAAGGACTAACTTTAATAGCAGAAAAACAAACCTAATAACTAACGACACAAACCATAATAAGAAGATAAAAGGAAAATAACCGATGTACCATAGAAGTGAAGAGGAACACATCATAAACTTCCAAAAACAGTAGCCAATCCCAATCCGTACAAAAATAAGAGGCAATATGTTGGGATAAACAAAATATTGAACAATTAATAGAATTGAAATGCATCATAAACTAAACCTCGGTGTGTAGATGCAATGCAATGCATAAAGAGAGATAAAGTTCACCACTAGAACACACCCTTGAAGACCTAGAATATAGAACCATCAACAAGAGACATACGATTAGTAAGTGAGCATAGAAGAAACAAACTTCAACCCCCTTTGAAACAAACGTTATGAGTAGAAGGCAAACGAATATAAATATATAAATATGATCTTTCAAATGAAAACCAAGACATTAAAAGGCAAAGGAATATAACTTTGTATGCCTTACATAAAAAAACAATGAATATGCGCTTGGATTTTTATTTTGCCGCATGTGGTGGAGTTTAGTCTACATCACTCTAATGTCATTCCCGCGTGGGAGGGATTTTTGCCTCCATCTTTTCAAATACACGAGGGTAGGGTGTAGCCTACATCTTTTTGACAAACACAAACTCAAGAAGTGCAATACCATGATAACGTGCAACACAAGAACTAACATCTCTTGAGTGCATCCGTCAGAGCATGACCCTCACAACCCCAACGGGTTCTTAGCCAACTGATATTGCTCCAAAGACAATCAAATGGCTGGGGATAAAGTGAGTCATTGACCACTAACAAGAGTTGTAATAGGAAAATAAGAATGCTCAATAACACGAACAACAAGATGAACATTAACCAAAACAAATGAGAGATAGCTCAAGATCACATAAAACTGGAGAGATAGAGAAGTTCTATGAGCTCAAAGAATATGTAAGTGGTTTCCAAAAACTCCCATCATGCAAGCATGCCGTGCACTGTGCAAACAAGCGAGGAAAAATGCATGATACATACCAAAACATACTTAAGAGTTCAGAAAGAGAAAACACCCAAACATATTGCAACTTATTTAAGACAATTGAATTAAACCAATATCTCAGAAAAGATGCATCCAACAACACATACATGGAATAAATAAATAAAACAAAAAAATAGAAGGAATAACCAACAACCTCTTTTTTTTTATTAACAATGTATTCAGACATGCAACATGATCTGCAAGCTAAACAAACAAAGCATAAAAAGTAGAAACATTAAACAAATAGCCTATGTGGTTAGAGAAATATGCAATTCAAATAACACAAGGCTAGAAACAAACCACATCATCCCAAATATGGGACACCACCAGACCTTTGCAAGTCCAGAAAAACCTTCAACTTATCCTTTCTTACCCATACATGTTTAACACTAGGTGTGCACACCTTGGGAGGTGAAATGATATGAGATTTTCCCTCAACACGCTTTGCAATACATTTGTCCTTAACCAATTCCACCTTAGTCTTAGACTTCTTTTTGTTGGAATACCTGTTTTTCTTAAACCTGTGATGAGAACCATTATAATTCCAAGGTCTAGAAAATGCACAAGAAGGAACATAAGAGTCAACAAGATTATAATTATAAGGAACATGAGAATAACATTTAACATGTTGATTAAAATCCCAACAAAAGATATCCAAATGACCATCTCTACCACAATAAGAACAATGAAAAACATTAGACTTACTCAAAGAGTTCTTATAAGAAGATGTGGTGGTAGAAGATGAACCATGTATGTCACCATTGTATTTGTGACATGGTGCCTTAACAAAACCTATACCTCCATTATGAGAACAATATGGCTTATCAGTAAAAACAGTCTTACCATTAACCTTAGACTTAAAGTTCTTACGAGAAACATGCTGAACATTAGTAGCATTAAGTCTAGTCTCAATAGGTGGGGTAGGCAAAAGGGCAGGCAAACTAGTAGATTTTACAGGAGTAATCACACTAGATGAACTAGTAGAACTATCAATAGGAGAATCAAATCTAGTTTTGTCCAAAACCTGCAATTGGAGTTGAGTAGACGTTAAATCGTTCTTTGTTACCTCATACTCCACCAATAGAGATTTGTATTTCTCATCGACCTCCTGATTGGCCTTCTCTAAAGCTGCAATTCTACATAACAAGTCAAGTTTTTCTTTGTCAAATAATTGAGAAATAGAAATTGTATCATCTGCAGCACAAGAAATTTGTTTTTCAAGAATCTCAATTTTATCCTGCAAAGAAAGATTAGCCTTTTCCAAATTTTCAATTTTGGATTCATAAACTTCCCCTTGAAGCATATAGTCCTCTGCACAATGTCTGAGTCGTTGTTCTAGAGAATCAACCTTAGTCTGCAAAACACCATTATCTTCAAAACAAACATTATCAGAAATAGTAGACAGATTACAATTAGCTTTATTAAATTTTTCCTGCAAATCAATATTAGCTTTTTGTAATCTTTCACATTCTTTTGCAGAAAGTCTGTAAAGAAGAGCCCAATCACTATTGCTAACAACATACAAATTATCATCCTTTTCAAAATCAGATTTTGGTTTTGTAGATTTAGATGATTTAACAATAAAATTATTATGACCAGACTCATGAACCATCATTGCACTCATAGGATCGTTAGCGTGAGCCTTGACGCTCCTTAACCAGCCCCCAGCGACTGATACCAATTGAAAAACTACAAATAGTGCAAATCTAATAATTGAATATTCAAACAAATCAAACGATACGCAGAAAGTAAATAACACACAGGAATTTTTAACGTGGTAAAACCCAATATGGGAAACGTCCACGGTTGTCCTCTCGACAACAAATAAATCCACTAGATGAAAAGAGATGTACAAACCTATCAACTACCTGCAATCACTGCGAGTTGACACTCCTGGTTATCTCTAACACCTTGACTTCACCAGAGCACCTTGATGTACGCACAAGACACTCGACTTCTTGATGAACACACAAGAAGACTCGAAGTCGAACTATGAAACAAGCTTACACCAGAGTTCCTTGATGAACACACAAGGATACTCGACTTCTTGATGAACACACAAGAAGACTCGAAGCTAAATCAATATAAACAATAATGAAGAAGAAGATGAATGGGGAAGAAGAAGATGAGTTCAATCACCAAAACCACCTAAACCAAAAACCTAAACAAACTCCAAGAAACAAGAGGTGAATTGGACGGCCAAAGAACTGACTTGTTCTTTGGAAGAGAAACCCTATTTATACTTAGGGTTGGAAACCAAGGAAAATGGGCCGAAATAGTGAAAACCCACTTTGGACGTACGTACGTCGATATGACGTTCGTACGTCTCCAAACAAAAATAAGCCTGCTGTCTACTTGGACGTACGAACGTCCTGTAAAGGTACGTACGTCCAGAACACAAACTTCTCTGCTGCCTAACCATACGTACGAACGTCCTTAAGAGGTACGTACGTCCTGGAACAAACATCATACTTGAGACACACGACGCGAAGACAAGGACACGGGACGACGCACGTACAACACGGTTTTCTTAACAATGAACTCAAGGCGAAATAACCAAGGACACTTTGTCACAAAATTGATGTCAAACCACTTCATGCCGGTTTCAAGATCCACCAATTTTTGATAGTTATCCAGATGATGGTGCAGATGAAGTTTCTTTTGCCAAATATGTTGAGATACTTGATGTTGAGACTCCGCAAAAGTTGAATGGTGTTTTTAAGGATTTGATAACAAATACTTTAACAAAGTATTCAGATCATTTTCTCTGTTCTTTTGAGAAGCAATTTAATACACAATTTTTTTTTCACTTGGAGTCATTGGGAGTATGCTTATTGAATCATCTTTCGAACAAGATTTGTGAGCATGGATTTTGTGTTGAATTGAATTTACAGTATCTTGGCAAAACTCGAGGACGGGTTTTTTCGAAGAAGAGGAGAATGATGACGGAAAGAAGGGTGATTTGGGCTTTAATTTTGGTCCATAAATATATTTGTTTATTTAATTTTATTTGTTTAGTTTAGGGTTTTGGGTGAACTGGTAATTTTATTAGGAGTTTAGGGTTTTTGAAAAACTATATAATTCATCTTATTGTAGTAGAGAAATAATTTTTTGAGTTTTAATTAATTATTGAAAGAAGTGTGTCTTCTTTATGAGGGAGTACATCATTTATCTCTGTTGTTTAATTCATAAGTTTTCTTTAATTCGCTTCCCTACATCATTTATGTTTACAACTAACAATGTAATAAAGACTCAAGAAAATAATAATAATATATAGTAAGTGAATCTGGAAATGAACCAAACCTTTATACTTGTAGCCATTAAATCTAATGATGGATCATGCGCTTTATGCTCTTTTTAGCAATTAATTTCTAATTAGATTTGAGTTTTGATCATCAATTTTTTATTATGTTACTTCTTTTATAGTCAAATTGCTTGCAAGGATTCTGTCAAACATTCTTATGCTTTCATTTACACAAATTCCCAAATATTTTACCTGCAATCGGTCAGATTTCAAATCTGACAAAATTCAAAAGTCACTGAAGTGTTATTTACACTAAAACTGAACATTCTATATATAACAACAAATATCAACAAAAAAAAAAAAAAAAATAAGCATGTTTGAATAGGATTTTACCATCTAATATAATGCCAACATTTATAGAACTTGTTCAGACAACACCTTTCTTTCATATACAAACTATTCTCACATAACGTATCTCTCTAACAAAATCACCTAAAAGTTTTAACAATATTATGAAGAACTTGAATGTTTCCATCCTACCCTACAATAATTTTAGAGATATCTAACAGAGGGAGAATGCAAATGTTCCCAATAAAAAACTTGTCTGCTATTTATAACCGCAAAATACAAATGTAAGCGATGATCACAAAAAATCCTGACGTGTAGGTAGGCTAGCTACGATGGAATATGATAACAATAAAATCATAGCGTATGTATATAAATGGTAGAGTCACGTGTATGCACATGGAAGGCCGGCTATGACGCAATGTTCCCAATGAAATCATGACGTGTGTATGTAAAAAGTAGAGACGTGTGTATGCATATGGTAGGCTAGCTATGACGTGATGATACCAAATAAATTGTTATACGTGTATGAACATGGTAGGGAATTAATGGTAGGCATGGCGCGTGGATTATGAATTAGTAATCATGTAAACCGCTTCGAACCTTTTCCATCTCAAAGATTAGATAGAGAGTAAATCCATAAACCCCTCAACTTCTTTGAATCATAAACTATATATATCATTTACGTCAGAAACATCTGAGGGCCTATATCTGGTACTCCAAGGTGCTACTTTCAAAGCTTTACTCAATTGATTTCAAAAGGTTGAAAGTTCACTAAAAATACAGTTTATTAGTCTCAGATGGCTTTCATTCTTTTAAACAATTTTAACACAGATACAAAATAAACATAAAATAATTATTAATTATAAGATGATTTAAAAAGGGTAGGACTCCCCTCAAACTTGCTTGCTAAAAAATATATGGTATTTAGAAGGTAATGGATAAAAAAAAGTGATGACTGTTGGTTCGAATGAATATATATGTAGAGGAATTGGGTTTCCTATTCAGAAAAGACTTGTAGCGCAGTTTCTAGCGTTCTTGTACTCTAATTTTGTGTAATTTCATTACTATCAAAAAAATGGTATTAAAATTCTAAAAGGAAAAGAATTTTTGTTACCAAATATGATATTTTCAATTACAAATACATTTGCCAATATAAATCAGTTATTGAATGAATCTAACAAAGTTAAAGATTAAAAGAAAAAAAAATGAACTAGCTAGATTCTGCGTCCAAGAAATGCAAGGATGTTGTTCTTCGAAAGTGATTGAAACTCAGGTGCAAAATAGGGTTTGGAATCATCCATATTATCCGGATCTGTTGATTCATTTCCAAAGTAGCTACGCTCAACCTGTCCTGAAAAAAAATCAAAATGAGAATTTAGAATATCATTGTAGCTAGCTACTTAATTAATTATGCAAATAGCAATAATCTTCTCCAACACTCAAAAGATCGATCAATCTTATACGAATGTGAAGTACTACAAACATTGATTTATATCCTAACTCGATCTATAGTTTTTTTTTTTAAAAAAAGAAAAAAAACAAGATCAAAGAACAAAGGTGAAGGAAATAACAACAGAGATTAAATTGTTATAACTGCGATCTCATAAAAAAACGTGTTTAACTAACTCCGATCCAAAACTTTTCTAAGAAAAAAACTTGAATTTTTAATTCAAACACAAAATTAGAACAGATCTAAAATAAAATTAAAGTATTAGGCTTACATAATCTATTCTCCCTGCAGATGAGGTTCCGTTACTTCTTTCTTGCATTTTATTGTCCATCCTGGTGGAAGCCAGTCTGTGTTTTTCTTTAACTCATGTCTTTCGACAATCTTCCTATAATGAATGTCTTAGATTTAAAAGTCCAATGCAGATTTTCATAATTTAAACAAAAATGCAAAAAATGGGTTAACAAGGGTATACCTGGTTGTCTTTTCCGATACCACCTATTCCTACATAAAATATCACTCCAACAAAATCACCTAAAAGTTTTAAAAACAGTATGAAGAATTTGAAAGCTTCCATCCTACACTACAAATGAATCTTTTGAGATATCTTACATAGAGAGACCTTTCTGCTATTTATAACCACAAAATGCAAACTTGTGGGTAGACTAGCCATGACGCGATGTTACCAATGAAATCATGGCACGTGTATGCATATGGTAGGCTAGTTATGACGAGATAGTACCAATGAAATCATGGCGTGTGTATGTATATAGTAGAGACGTGTGTATGCATATGGTAGTCTAGCTATGATGAGATGATACCAATTAAATTATGATGCGAGTATGTATATATGGTAAAGATATTAGTCATCAGTCGATCACTTGTATCACTTGTATGTGGTTAGTAAATCCAATCCCTATGTTGAGGAGGACACGACCAATTATAAGCCTTTAGATATTGAGAGCAGCTCCTCCCAGAGCTGCACCAGTGAGACAAATGCCTCCATAAAAGAATCGATGCCCTGCACCCGAAAGCTCTTGTGACTGGTGATGCAAAGAATGACGCCACAAGACCAGCAATATAAAGAGATGATATGAATATTGTCAGAAGGCTATTGAATTTGCAATTGTTGTTGATGTTCTTGTATGTTTTCATTTTGGAGTAGACCTTAAGAAAGAACTTTCTTAAGAATGGCTCCATGGATGTCACACCAGGCCACCTTCACATTGTAACCACACAAGACATAAGTACACAATTTATTATTTGAAACCTTGGGCAATTGTGTGTGTGTATGTGTGTTAACTTAAAATCCACACTTGGATTCATCTTGGGCATGCTGCCTCAGTGTGACTGACTGGCATCTTTTACTGATAGTTCACAGGCCATATGCTGCCTTGGTATCTCGCCTTTGATCGAGGACATCGAGCATTGCCGTCCCCTTCAAACCTGAAGTACTTGTTGTGCCCTGCTTTCCTTAGTGTCAGCTTTGAAATTTTGGGGGGTGATTAATATTAATAAAAAAAACAAAGTACAAGAAAAAAAGGTGTCCTTAGTGCGCATCTGCGTCGGAGCTTCCAATGAACTTTATCCTTATCAACTGGTTGCACCACTGAAGTGGAGTCACTCTCTACCCAAACCTGCAGCCAGCCCTGCTCTAATGCCTTCTCAAGCCCATGAATAACAGATGCAATTTCCACATTATAATTAGTATCAAAGCCAAGACCTCCAGTTAGAATTTCTCTCACGCTACAAGTATGGTCTCTAAACAAAGCTCCCCTGCCTGCCAGGCCTGGATTCCCAGCTGAAGACTCGTCAGTGTTCAGGTTGATCACTCCAGGGAGAGGGGGCAGCCAATAACTTTTCCCGGCATTAGATCTAACTTTGAAAGATAGACCTAATTTCAGCATTGTATTCTTGTTTTGAATTGTATTTGGATGAATAGTCTTGGCCTTAGAATGAACAAAATTAATCTCTCTTCTGATAGTAGCCATGATAAGTCCTGAGTTAGGTTTCTTTCCATCAAATAGAATTTTGTTTCGATCTTTCCAGATACCCACAAGAATGTAAGGGAGAAGTCTCTCCACAAATCTTGAAGTAAAGATCATCTGTTATGACAAGCTTGAAGAATATCATTGAAGGAATATATGCTCAATTGAAACCCAAAAAATTTTGTAGCCATACATGGGTTTTTAGGTTTACCACATTTCGAGCCTATATTGGGCCCATAAGCCCTTCACCATATACACGTGGATCGGAAACTCCTGCAACAATGGACCTGACAAAATATATGTCCAGCGGCTATGGACATGACAATTCCATACTTAGCTAAATTTTCCGAAGTCTCCAGCAGCTATGGAGGCGTTTTCCCGCCAAAACACTTATCTCCAGAGGACATCTGATATACCATTGGAAAGCTGAGAGGGTCCTCTTTCCAACCCAAAAGACAGATCGCAATTCGGAGTACCAAGCACAAAGTCATGACGGTTTTTGTACAGGATATCAAAACTTAAAATAACGAAAACTGAACAACAAACCAGCTCAAAAATATAGATTGGACAACGTGGAATTCATCCTACATTTCGAGGAAAGTTAACCTAACCGGTGTAAACCCCAAATAGTGCAATAGTCTAATGAACTACTAACAGAAATATACTAACTATGAAAGCAGTAAAGAACACAGTTATTTAACGTGGTAAAACCCAATCACTGGGAAACATCCACGACTGTCCTCACGACGATAACAAATCCACTATATGAAATAGAAAGATACCCTCACTAATACAATCTTAGATTGACCCAATCACAGAAGCTAATACTTGTAGAAGTGCCCCGTGTAGTCTTCTATCTCTGCAATCACTACAACACCTTCTTAGACTCACTCTAAGAAGCAATCCTTGTTGATGATGACATGGGATGATGATGAAGGATGAAGGATTATAACAAAGATAAATAATCTCTCTAATGGTAGAAGGAGGCTAGAGAGATATTGAATCCTTAGGGTTTTCTGTTGTAGATAAAACCCTTATATATTCCACATTGGGCTTCATATCCATGTCGGCCCATTACTACATATGGGCTTTAATCACACAAGCTCCACTGAAGCCCACGAATTGTGTCAACCTTGTAGGCCTGGCGGCTACAACCGGCACGTCTGCCCCTAAATGCTCAGCCTTTTTAAGTTGACCTCAAGGTGCACTAGGGGAGAGAAAAAGAAAAGAAAAGAAAAAAATAAATAAAAGCATAACAGGAAATATTATAAATTTATAACTAGGAATTGATAAAATGCGCTAAAGAAAATCCATAAGGCTTGAAAATGAAGAATACAACTTATCTTATAAATTTGTAAGAAACAGAAAGAAAAGAAGTGTAAGTTTATAGACATTTTCCAAAAATTCAAAAACTAAAAGATAGTTAAAACCTAACAATCCAAACTTTTTTCTCTTTGCTAGATGTTCTTTTCCCTAGATCATTAATTCATTTGCTTACTTCTTCTTCTAACCTTCCAAGTACCTTTGCCTTCTCCTTAATAGCAAGAACAGCAGCTTCAGGGTCAGTTTCCAACCAGAGATTTGTCCATATTACTTCCTCTGCGCAGCCTCCATGGCCTCCTCATGCAATAGCTGTGCATTCTGCTTCATAGTTAGTAGCTACTCCAAGACCACCATAATAGATCCTCTGTACAACCCCTGTGATGATTTCGGAAAGCGACTCCCCAACCTGCAGCCCCTGGATTACCCCATGAGCATCATCTGTACTAGCTTTCACAATATCAGGAGATGGAGGAAGCCATGTAGCATTCCAACTCACATCCTTCTTTGGAATTTCTAGGAGTACTTATATGGATACATCTTGAAAGATGCACATCCAAGTGTCGTTTCAAAAGAACATTCTCTAGCTAAACCTAGGTCTGGTTTGCCTGATGATACGAGGCTATTCCAAAAAAAAATTCCCACTAGATAGCTTCAAGTTACTAACTCGTCGAAAGGAAGATTTGGAGGACTTTGAAGTGCATTGCATCGAAAAAAAAAGATTGAAAAAAACAAAAAGAACATGAAATGTTGCCAGGTCTCTCTAGTGGAAGAAAAAATGGAATTGCCTCGTATCATCAAGCAAACTAGACCATGGTGTAGGTAGAGAAGGTTCTTCTGAAACTGCACTTGGATGTGCATCTTTCATGATGTATCCATATATAAGCACGCCAATTGCTGAAGAATAAGAACTGATGAGCCCAATTCTGTGCTCGTATGGCGGCATATCTTGTTCAAACCTCGATCTGCAAGATCGCTCGTCTTGGGATATCAGTTACGACATCGAGCCCCAAATAGTTCCGTGTTATAAAATTCAACAAAAATCTCAGATCATCGGGAGCTGTTTCAATTAACTGCCCTCAAGCAATTGTTGCAACATCCAAGCTTCGCCTTTTTTTCTCAAAGCAAAAACTTTATCCACTTCGAACGTTACTCCTCCGAAGCTCATAAATGTTTTCTTCTGAGAATCAAAAGAAACGACTTCGCCAACTGGTTTATAAAATTGAAAGAGAATGAATACTATGAAATGAAAGTTAGATATGATGTTCTTTTACAAGTGAAAGGGAGATGAATACTATAAAATGTAAAGTAAAGATTAAGGTTTTCCACACTATGAAATGAAAGTTAGATATGGGCCGAATTTTTATTTATGAGTAAAAGGTCTAATAAATAAAAAATACTTAAATTAAAAATATATAATGAGAATGGTAAACTCTTATAAAAAAAATTCATGAGAATCAATAATTTAATAAATCAATATAATTTCTCATATTTAATAAAATTAATAACTTAAAACTCGAATGATAATCAAACGTGGATAAATTAAAATTAACCGGTGCGTAGCACCTGCTAAGGCACTAGTAATGGAACAAGTGTATTTCTCTATTATTTGAACTAATTTTTTTTTTTTGCAATCATTAATTATTTTTTCTTTTTTTCTATTTTGTTAATTTATTAGAATCTTTTGGCTTTAAATAGTTGAAAAGATGTAAAGTTTAAAATTCATTGAGGAAAGTTATAAATTTGTTGACACCTATTACCACAAAAAAAAAAAAAAAAATAGAATTAATCAACTCCAACAAATTTCAATTTCTTTTTCCAAACAAGGCTAAGTGTTCTAATTCTAGCCATTTCTGTTTCACCTCATTTGTGTTTCATCTAGTAATTAATTTGATGGTTTTGATTTTGCCACTTTTATGTTTACAACTAAACAAATGTAATTAACACCAAATCAAATAATAACAATAGTGAGTGAATCTGGAGATGAACATTAGGATTGTTTGACATTAATTCTAATGATGGATCCTGCAATTCATACTCTAGTTAATTAGATCTGAGTTTGATCGACTAATTTTGAACTAAGTTACTCAGTTTGTAGTCAAATTGCTTTCAATATTATATTCAAATAATTTACCTGCAATGTTTGTCAAATATTCAAATCCCAGATCTGACAAAATTCAAACATCTCTGAAGTATAAAAAAAAAGATTTTTTTTCTTTAAACTGAACAGTATATATACAACAACAAATATCAATAAAAATCAACAATAAAAAAAAGCATGTTTGAGAAGGATTTTACCGTTATATTTTATAACGATGACAACATTTCCATAGATCTTGTTCAGACAATGACTTTCTTTCCGATACCACCTATTCTCACATAAAATTATCCCTCCAACAAAATCACCTAAAAGTTTTAAAAACTTTATGAACAACTTTAAAGTTTTCATCCTACACTACAAATAAATCTTTGAGATATCTAACAGAGGAGACCAGTCTAGTATTTATAACCAAAAACTGCAAACGTAAGCGATGATCACGCTAGCCATGACACAATGATACCAATGAAATCATGACGCGTATGTAAATTGTAGTTATGTGTATGCATATGGTAAGCTAGCTATGACGCTACGATACCAATGAAATCATGGCACGTGTATGTAAATGGTAGGGATGTATGTATGCTTACTAATCCATATATATATATGTATGTATATATGTATGCTAATGGTAAGTTAGCTATAAGTTGGTGATAGAAAATAAATCTCGCGGACGCATGTATGTACATATATGGTTTGAAAAAAAAAATACATTGTTCACCAAAGACTAATCTTTCTTTTTCATTGGTCTGCTGACAAAATGCTCATTTGATCTAGCAATTGTTTGTCCAAGTGTGAAAAGATATAATGAATTATACAGTCAGGCAATGCGTTGATTTTATTATCAAGTAACTTTTGAGAAGGATAGACAATGACAGTCTGGGTTTGCAGGATAATCTTATTATAGTTAACCCTCTAAAAAAATAATCTTATTAAACCATCTTTCTCAACAGGATATGCAATTTTTGTTGACTTGCTGAAAAGGACAAAGACTTTTGATTTTAGGTCTAATCGTAGTGCTAAATTTTTGTATATTCGACCAATTTTAGGAGGTCCATTAATTATACATCTAGTGGAACCAAAATCCGTGTCCGTCCGTCGACTTCAGTTTTTTTCTTTTTTTCTCTCTGATCTTCTTCTCTCCCCAATCTCTCTCTCTCTCTCTCTCTCTCTCTCTCTCTCTCTCTCTCTCTCTCTCTCTCTCTCTCTCTCTGTGTGTCCTTCCTCCTCCCTCTCTTTCTCTTTCCCCATCTCTTTCTCCTCACAACCCAAAGTCAGTCCCCACCGTTTCACGATTCTGTGTTTCCTATTTTCCCTTTTCTCAATAGGGTTAATCACTCTCTAGGTTTAGCTTATATATTTATTCAATACATGATATCTGTTATATATGATTCCACCTATGATTATATTATAATTAGGGAGGGTATTTTAGTTTAGAATTTGTTGACTTCTATGTCCTTTCGGGATATTTACAATTTGTTTTTGTCCTACAAAAACAAAAGCCCATTTATCATTTACGTTAATTTGTACATTAAGGTTCCTCTTCTATTTCTTCATCTTCTCAAAATTTAATCTTGTGGCATTTGAGCAATTAAACCAATTCTAGCTACTTTAACAATGGAGACATAAACGAAATGCATTTATGTGATGGTGTGATGGAGCAAAGGCCATTTCAACTCAGTTTCTACCAATGAGATGGATTGGAGAAAGATGGGTGATTTAGGTTTTGGTCACCAATAGTTTATACTAATTAGGGTTTTGGTAAAAAACTCTAACAACAATCATGTCTCAACGTTTTTTTCTATAGTAAGAAATCAACTCTAGATTTAGTACCAAATATCTTATCCAATGTTGATTTATTACATTAAAAAATCAATTACACATATTTCTTAATCAAACTTCGAACTCCATTGCAAGATATTTCTCGATCAACAAGAAGCTACATCTGATTGAAAGAGCAAAAATTAGTGAATTTTGCTAGGTTTGATGAAGAAGCAATGTGTTGTGTCTTTGTATTTTGAAATAATCAATTAAACAGTTTCATCAACCAATTCAAAACAAATTCTTCTCTATAAACCCCAATTTTCAAAAATTAGATATGAATTTGAGATTTTTGTTTTCTTAATTCAAGAAATTGATATTTAAGAGAACACTATTAGAGAAAACCAGAAATTCATAAAGTGGAGAACCAATATTACTTTGTGGAAAAAAAAAAAGATTTTGTTGTGGGTTAAACACACAGAGAGAGAAGGTGGTGGTGATGATAGATTATGTGTACAGTAGATTTTGTTAGTCGTTAACCGCCATTTTGGTTTCAAGGTTTGACATCATTTCGTGTTTGTGTCATCGACTATCTCGCTCGGACTTCATTGTTAGGTGAACCTTGGTATGTGTGTCATTCTCTATTCCTTTCTTTATCATCAAGTGTTTCATGTGTCTTAGTTTTCAATCTGCCAGGATTTGGTTCGGACGGAACTCTTACGTTCGAACGAATTTGTACCAGATCTTTTATCCTTGTGCAGAAACTGGTATTTGGTTCGGACGAAACCTTTAGGTTCGAACGAAATTCTACCAGCAAGTTGTTTCGTCCATTGGACTTAGTTTTATTCCTAGAGTCCATATAAATAGGTTTTCTCTCATTAGAAAACCTATCTCTCTAGCCGTCATCTTCTTGATCTTCTCAAGTGTGTTTGTTTAGGGGAAAACTCTTCTCCATCTACTTCTTCTTCTTCCTCTTTCACTTATTCATTCATCAATAGAGAGAGCGACTTCATGAGAGTCTTGTGAGGATATCAAGGTTCTCCGGTGAAGTCTAAGGGTACTTCTTCTCCTTTGATTGTTTAGTTGTCATTGAAGCTTATGTTGGTGTTCTTGAAGATTGGTTCTTGAAAGTTAAAGCTACGTGTTTGGTTAAGGGTTAAGTGTAATGATGTAAGCATATTCTATAAATGCTAATGAATGTTTAAGTCGTGTAAGCACACTTTATAAGTGCACTTAGAGTCATAAGGTTTTTGTCACGAAATGAACGTCAAAGGGGAAGATTGAAACCGCCATTTTGGTTTCAAGGTTTGACATCATTTCGTGTTTATGTCATCGACTATCTCGCTCGGACTTCATTGTTAGGTGAACTTTGGTATGTGTGTCATTCTCTATTCCTTTCTTTATCATCTTGTGTTTTAGTTTTCAATCTGCCAGGATTTGGTTCGGACGTAACTCTTACGTTCGAACGAATTTGTTCCAGATCATTTATCCTTGTGCAGAAACTGGTATTTGGTTCGGACGAAACCTTTAGGTTCGAACGAAATTCTACCAGCAAGTTGTTTCGTCCATTGGACTTAGTTTTATTCCTAGAGTCCATATAAATAGGTTTTCTCTCATTAGAAAACCTATCTCTCTAGCCGTCATCTTCTTGATCTTCTCAAGTGTGTTTGTTTAGGGGAAAACTCTTCTCCATCTACTTCTTCTTCTTCCTCTTTCACTTATTCATTCATCAATAGAGAGAGCGACTTCATGAGAGTCTTGTGAGGATATCAAGGTTCTCCGGTGAAGTCTAAGGGTACTTCTTCTCCTTTGATTGTTTAGTTGTCATTGAAGCTTATGTTGGTGTTCTTGAAGATTGGTTCTTGAAAGTTAAAGCTACGTGTTTGGTTAAGGGTTAAGTGTAATGATGTAAGGATATTCTATAAATGCTAATGAATGTTTAAGTCGTGTAAGCACACTTTATAAGTGCACTTAGAGTCATAAGGTTTTTGTCACGAAATGAACGTCAAAGGGGAAGATTGAAACCGCCATTTTGGTTTCAAGGTTTGACATCATTTCGTGTTTATGTCATCGACTATCTCGCTCGGACTTCATTGTTAGGTGAACTTTGGTATGTGTGTCATTCTCTATTCCTTTCTTTATCATCTTGTGTTTTAGTTTTCAATCTGCCAGGATTTGGTTCGGACGTAACTCTTACGTTCGAACGAATTTGTTCCAGATCATTTATCCTTGTGCAGAAACTGGTATTTGGTTCGGACGAAACCTTTAGCTTCGAACGAAATTCTACCAGCAAGTTGTTTCGTCCATTGGACTTAGTTTTATTCCTAGAGTCCATATAAATAGGTTTTCTCTCATTAGAAAACCTATCTCTCTAGCCGTCATCTTCTTGATCTTCTCAAGTGTGTTTGTTTAGGGGAAAACTCTTCTCCATCTACTTCTTCTTCTTCCTCTTTCACTTATTCATTCATCAATAGAGAGAGCGACTTCATGAGAGTCTTGTGAGGATATCAAGGTTCTCCGGTGAAGTCTAAGGGTACTTCTTCTCCTTTGATTGTTTAGTTGTCATTGAAGCTTATGTTGGTGTTCTTGAAGATTGGTTCTTGAAAGTTAAAGCTACGTGTTTGGTTAAGGGTTAAGTGTAATGATGTAAGCATATTCTATAAATGCTAATGAATGTTTAAGTCGTGTAAGCACACTTTATAAGTGCACTTAGAGTCATAATGTTTTTGTCACTAAATGAACGTCAAAGGGGAAGATTGAAACCGCCATTTTGGTTTCAAGGTTTTACATCATTTCGTGTTTATGTCATCGACTATCTCGCTCGGACTTCATTGTTAGGTGAACTTTGGTATGTGTGTCATTCTCTATTCCTTTCTTTATCATCTTGTGTTTTAGTTTTCAATCTGCCAGGATTTGGTTCGGACGTAACTCTTACGTTCGAACGAATTTGTTCCAGATTATTTATCCTTGTGCAGAAACTGGTATTTGGTTCGGACGAAACCTTTAGGTTCGAACGAAATTCTACCAGCAAGTCGTTTCGTCCATTGGACTTAGTTTTATTCCTAGAGTCCATATAAATAGGTTTTCTCTCATTAGAAAACCTATCTTTCTAGCCGTCATCTTCTTGATCTTCTCAAGTGTGTTGGTTTAGGGAAAAACTCTTCTCCATCTACTTCTTCTTCTTCCTCACTTCACTTATTCATTCATCAATAGAGAGAGCGACTTCATGAGAGTCTTGTGAGGATATCAAGGTTCTCCGGTGAAGTCTAAGGGTATTAGAGATAGCCGGTATTGTCAAGTAGCAGGTGTATGCAGTAGTGCTCGATAGGCTTGTAATCTCTTGTGATTATAGTGGATTGATTTGTTACCGATCGAGGTAATCGTGGATGTTTCCCTTTCTAGGGTTTTACCACGTTAAAACTTCTTGTGTTCATTTGTTACTTTATTTCATTCAATTGTTTGTTTCTATTCTTAGTTGGTAGCTATGCTGTCAGAGGCGCCGCCTAGGCGCTAATTTCACACAGGTACGCCTCGCTCTACAGAAACTACCGCTTAAAACGCACTGGGCCGCTTGGGCGGCGCTCAGGCCCAGCGCTCAGAGAGAAGCGGCCCAAAAAATGCGTTTTGGAGCGGCCCAACACTTAAAAGCCCTAAAAAAAAAAACAACAAAAAGGGGAAAATCAGATCGATCTAGATCTAGCGACTGATGGTTCTTCTTCTTCTTCTTCGATCTAGATCTAGCGACTGGTGGTTCTTCTTCTTCTTCTTCTTCTTCTTCTTCTTCTTCTTCTTGTGCTGCACCTCTAGTGTGTCCTTAGCAGTGAGAGAAAGAGAAACAGTCCAAAATTTGGTTGTTGAGTTCTTCTTCTTCTCTCCTTCTGTACTTGAACTTTAAGGAAATTTTTTAAAAGAAAAAACCATTAAAGAAAATCAAAGAAAGAAGTTCCCTCCTTTTAATTTTCCATCTCTCTCTGTTTGTTCTTCTGTCTACAGTGTATTCAACAAATACATCAGTCTTACTTCGAAAATACTAAACTACCCTTACTTACAAGACAAATACAAATATACTATTAGTCTCTTAAAAAGTTAAAGGCACTTAGGCACATGACTCTCAATTATCTTCTCACTTTCTCAGTTGGGGGCGCCGTCTAAGCTCCGCCTAAGCGCTAGGGGCGCTAGTTATTTTTCTTGTCGCCTAGCGCTTCGCCCCGCCTCTGACAGCATAGGTCGGTAGTAGTAGCACTTGTTTGGGGTTTCAGGTCGGAAACGAAAGATAGATGTTTGCTCTTTTTATTTTCCAATAAAAAGGTTCTGCACCGAGATCTGTGTAGATTATATGATGGACGAATAGATTACGACAAAGTAGATCTCATATATTTCACATGCTATTTTAATAAGGGTATTTTGGCCTTTTTGAGTTGTTTGGTTTAAGTTTCGGTTGATGTTCAAAGACTAATAAAAAAGAAAACCAGCTTCGAACCCTAATTAGTATTACTATTAGTGACCAAAACCTAAATCACCCGAGAAAGAAAGGGTGTTTCTGCAAAGGTTTATTATTGTGGCCTTTATTTTTTGGTGAATGGGCTGAACAATAGTTTAGACATAAATAAATATGGGAGGGGTTCCAGGGACTCAGGAAATGTTTGACTCAATTTTGACTCAATCCTATTTAGGATACTTGTAGATGTTGGATTGACATGATTTTTGGTAGATATGATCACCTTCCTATAAAGATCTACTAAATAAAAAATCAGCTCATTTGAATATATTTAGACCCATCAAATATAATATTAAATTCAACGATAAAAATGAACGTTCCACAATACATTAATTTGTAATATGATTTTTCTAGGGTTAGAAAATTCTGATTATGATAAATTTTGGTGAATATGTTGTACATAGTGAAAACATTCATATCCTAGCAAAAATCATGCCAATCCAACATGTACAAGTACCCTAAATAGGATTGAGTCAAACATTTCCTGAGTCCCTAGAACGCCTCCCAATAGATATTCCAGAACTTTGGGCCAAAGACAAAATAGGTAGTTTCATTGGGCCAAGTACAAAGCTAGACTTTCTTGCTAGAATTTATTTAAGATCTAGGACAATTGTGTACAATGACTAATATACCCTTCTATTAATATTTTTTTTCTCTTTTAAAGTGTTTTTTTCTCCTTCTCTATATATGATTTCCAGGGGAAAAAATTGGACCCCCATAAGCTCCTAAAATACACATTTGGCCCAGCTAGGAAACCTTTTATAAAAAAAGCCCCATCACTAATTACGGGGTTGGTGGACAAAACTACCCCTTCTTCATCTCGTATTCCAATTTCATAAGTAAAAAAGGTTTTTTTCTTTCTCACGTAAGGTTTCTGCTCTCATCTTCAAATTTTCAAATCGATTTCACCAATTTCTTGTAAATTTTATCAAAAAACTTAGTTCGACTTTTCTAGATTGATCGATTTCAAAGTTTCTTGTCATTGTTGTGGATAACTATGACTGGTTACATTTTTCCCTTGCTCTTCCTTTTATCCTTTTTTCATTTTACATTTTTAAGTTTACTAGTATATGGCTATCTAAAACAGGACTTTAGTTTGGAATCTTGAGGAACAATTGAGTGGTTTTTTGTTCATTGAGCTTGTTCTTCATTCTCTTTGTTTGTGTTAATACTAGACATGCAGCTCTTCGCAATTCCGCGAACTGTGGCCTTGCTAATTGGCCAAAGAGATATAGACAGAATTTCAGTGACAAGGTATGGGTTGTATTGGTTTGGAGAGAATGATCTGGTTTTGCTTGGGTGGTGTAACAAGAAATGAGAGAAAGCATTAAGGCACTATGGGTTGTATTGGTTTGGAGAGAATGATCTGGTTTTGCTTGCGGGTGGTGTAACAAGAAATGAGAGAAAGCATTAAGGCACTGCACATGTTTGTTGTTGAATTTTTCTGCTTTATGACATGGTTTAGAAAGCAATGTTGTTGTTTAAGCTTAGCTGTTGTAGATTGGTAAACTATTGCCACGTAGGGATGTTGCCGCTGCAGGGATACTGTTGTTGTCTTTGTAAAGTTTGTTGTTTTCTGATTTTATCAAAGGGTCTGTACTGTTGTTTATTGCTCAAGAGCTCGACCTGACGATGTACGGCTTGTTCATATTTGCCCAAATTAATAAAACATAAAATTTATCCAAGAAAAAAAATGTTGAAACAATAGTTCTTCAAAACAATATGGTATTTGGCTTTGGGTATAATGAATTTTCTTATTCAAATTATTTGAAAGGAATGTTTCTGGGTCCAATTCCCTTTGCCTCATACTATGATATATGTTTTGTTGGTTGCATAAACCTCAATGCATTAAGTGTATATAGATCTTTGTATTAGATAAATAAAGTTGTTTGCAAATGCACTAAGTTTAATACATTGGATGCAGACAACTTTTTGTATTTCTCAACTTGTTAGTGTATGTTTGATTGTTGTATATAGCTCTTTGAATTTGATAAATAGAGCTCTTTGCAATCCATGGAGTTTAATACATTGGATGCATACAATATTTTGCCTAGAAGTCAATCCATTGGAGGCACAAAGCTATTTGCGAGTACAATGCATAGAGGCCAATACATTAGATGCATATAGTTTTTTGCACTCTCAACTTGTTGATTATAAGTTGTGTTGGTTGCATAAACGTTAGTGCAGTGCAAACATAGAGCTCGTTGTGATACATAGAAATCAATGGATAGGATGCGTAAGTACAATGTATTAGATGTAGACAACTTTTTGCATTATTAAATTGCTTGACAATACCATCAAGAACTTGTCACTATCTTGACGAAGGTGGCTAAACCATCATTAGATTGGATCCAGATGGATTTGAACCATCAACCTCTCATATATAATATGAGCGCGATCGCTCTTGCCATTTTGAGCTTATAGATCCATCTAAGTCATTAATTTCGAAACCTTAGAGTAAGCCGCACTAACCCCAAACTGTGAACTGATCCGGAAAATTAGTCTGAGCATTAACATTTTCTCATGTCCATTAAATAGTCTCACGATGAAGACTCTTTCATGCCATGTTGTTATATACATTGACAAGTTCAAATTAAATTAATTTTAAGATAAACTATCATGTATTTAAAAAACAAATGGTACCTAACAGTGCACTTAGAATGCAGAATAAGAACTTTCCCTTGTTGGCTGATTCAAGCTCAATCAAACTTTCATGGAGCTATAGGTGCTTACCTCAGCTAGCAAGAAAAAAAAACTAAGTTCCCTTATTATATTTCTCAAAGGAAAGCGCAACAATTGGCAATAACTACCTTTCAAGGACTGATCATCACAAACACAAAAATAGCAGCAACTACCTTTCAAAACACTTCTCTAAATACTATAGGTAGCATGAGGTAATCTCATTTCTTGGAGGCTAACCTTATGTAAATGACACTATCAAATTTTAAAAGCCTCGCGGTACTGATTAAGATCTGAGATGGTTTGCTTAAGATGGTCGCCATAATTCATCATCTCGACATTAAAAGTACCTTGCATCAATGATGGTTTTTAATTGAACCTTGAAGAAAAAACATAGTAGGTAATAATTAAAGAAATCTATCAATAAAAACATTACGCAAAAACATAATGCAAAGGTCATGTTTTTTAGTATGATAGTGCATTTATTGGCGTAAGAGAATGTTGTTCTTCGCAATCTCATTTTCTCAACTCTCATAGCAAATAAATAAAAACTAGTATGTACGATATGTCTGGCTCCTCAATCTATAATAGATTGTCTTCAGAGACCGTTTAAGTGGAACAAACTGAAGATAAAACAATCTAATGCTTGGAAATAGATCGAAAGAAATAATTTTTGAAACCCCAAAGAATTTTTTATTTTTTTTTTCAAATCGACACATACCCATTATTATACAAATATACCAACAACCAACTCTATATTGATTCAATTCAAAAACTAATAAACTAACTCAGTAATAACTTTTGTTGCTTTAGAAACAACAAGTTTCCCCCCCATTGGAAGAACAAAATAAACAACAGTGTGATCATACTTCATAACTCCCTGCGAGATTCAAATTGTAGTAAACTTGATTTAAGATTTAGATAGTATGTATTTCAAACTTCCTCTTCGATCTCTTTCTCATCTTACTGGTGTAAGCAGTGGCAGTGCCGAAGTGCGATTCATCTAAATACCAGATATGGGAATAGATTGAAGAAGAAGGGTAGAATTGGAATAAAAAATAGATCTTAAAATCTAATTAGGGCCATTTTTACAATTAAAAGCTTAACCAGGTCTTTTAGTTATCCGGGTTCTCTAAACAATGGCCTATTTTAAAACCCGAAAATTAACTTTTAGTTATCCGGGTTCTCTAAACAATGGCCTATTTTAAAACCCGAAAATTAACTGTTCCATTCTTACTTTTCAGTCCCTTAATAAGGGCCCAGAACCATTTCCATGTATGATTTCCTATACAACAAAAGAAGAAGATGCAATCTTTTTCGGCTTTGTTAGATACATCGAAACAAAGTAAACATAGGGATCTTCTAAAAAACAAATGATATTTCTCTATCAATAGATCTAATGGAAGAACAACAAAAAGGTGAAAAAGAAGCACTACATCCCCAATTTCATCTTCACACAAATCTCAATAAATTCAATTTCAACATCATTTTTATTGAGAACTCAACGATTTTTTTTAAATTTCCACCATTTTAAACTAGTCAAAAGATCTATTTGTTAAGCAATTAAATTTGTATGTTTGTGTAGAATATCAATGGTTTTTGGAGTTGCATAGCACATAAAACAGTTTAAGCAACTCATAAAAAAGTCGCCTAACATGCTAAACAACTCATAAAACATGCTTAACATGTTAAGCAGTTAAATTTGTATGCTTGTAAAAAATATCAAGTTGTTTATCATTTTAAGCAACTTTTTTATGAGATGCTTAACATTTTAGGCAACTCTTTACGAGAGGCTTAACATGTTAAGCAAATATGCTTAACATGTTAAGCAATTAAATTTATATGGTTGTGTAAAATATCAAGTTCTTAACATGTTAAGTAGTTCAATTTGTATGCTTAACATATTAATCAACTCATATACAATTGCATTGCATAACATGTTAGGCATATAGATTTCAATTGATTAACATTGTGGTCTCGATCTTCATCCCTTTTGACGCCAAAACCAAAAAAAAATATAACTCTTTACATGTTATCTTGTAAATTCTTTTTTTCACTTAATTTCTTTTAACAACACTTTCAAAAGCTTAAATACAAAACTCAATCCTCAAAGGAATAGAAGTAAAATCACCAATGTCTACTGTGGGACCTCTAATTTAGATAGGCATTTGTTGTTTTGATAGAAGTAAGAGATCTTTGGACACACGTCACCATTTTTGGGGTTATATTTGCACAACGTCACCGCTTTATTTTTTATTTGTGTTTAGTCACCCTTTTGTCTTAGTCTCGTTAGTTGACCATCAAGTCAACTATTAGTTGATTGGTTTAAATATTCGTTGACTGAGATCGAGCTCCTATAATTTAAGAAAGTGGAGAACAACGAAACCAAAAACAACAACAACGAAGAGAAAAGCGATAAAACAAACCTAAGTCTTTATTGTGTGATAATAATTTGACCAGGTTTAAGTTGAGTTGACCGTTAGAATTGACGAAGCTGAAAAGGAATGGTGACGAAATGGAAATAAAAAATAAAGTGGTGACTTACCCCAAAAAAGTAAAATTTCATTAATCATATGCATAACAAGAGGTTACACAGAGCCATTGTCAGCGTATCACTATAGCAGTGCGCCGTCAGGTAAATCCAGAACGATAACATTGTACCTCTTGAATACATGATGACAAATTCCCATATCCTTACTGTTACCAGAAAACTGTTTCAGAGAGAAGAAACATGCAACACATCATTAACAAACCAACAAGACTGCATTCTGAAGTTCACTGAAACCTGGCAACACTTTATTAAACTCGTGTCCTTACCCCAACAAAACCTAAATCCTAAAGTAAAACTGAAAAAAACACAGAACTGTGTCCTTGGGCCTAGTATTTAGTGTATATATTAAATATCATATGTTATACTTAATTTACCAAAAGCAAATGGCCGGTAGAGATTTGTGGACACACATCACCACTTTTGGAAGTATATTTGCACAGCATCACCACTTTTTTTTATAATTTGCGTTTAGTCACCATTCTGTCTCAGCCTTGTTAGTTGACCAAGTCAACCATTAGTTAACTAGTCAAACATATGTTGATTAAGATCGAGCTTCAATTATATTAAGAAATTTAAGAACAACAAAACGAAGAATAACAACAACGAACGAAGAGAAAAGAGAGAAAAAAAAAACATAAGTCTTTGTTGTGTGATAACAGTTGACCAAGTCAATGAAACAAAACACAAATTTTCTCATAATGGTATACTATTCCTACTAAAATATAGAACTTCTGGCGGGGAAAACCAACTTTAGAGAGAAACACACCTCCTAAAGTTGGTGGATTATACTTATTATATTTCCACTAGATTATATAAGATATATTTACGTGATTTCGAGAAAATTTAGAGAAAAAACAAATTAATTGATGGGGTTTCAGTATTATTATTATTGTCACATTAAATTTTGAGTTACTGAGACATAGATGGACCAAGGTACACATTGTGTTGGTTGGCAAGAAAACTAATTTCAATTTTGTACTAACACAAGTGCAAAAATGCACAATTGGATTCATCTTTGTGCGCTTTCAAGATCATGTCTATCGGAAAAACTATAAGCCCAGTTCATTCAACAAAGTTGACGATTCTTGGTAAAGAAGGCATCCAACAGGCTGGTGCAGTCTTGACGTGGAATTCATCTAAAGGTGTTGATTGAATTCTGCTACAAGATCCTGAATGAGTCCAAGACACCCTCTAGTAGGATCACGTACTTTTTTTTTTTTTTGATGAAATAGAAATTTTATTGATCATAGAAAAAAAGAGTACACAACAGGTATTAAATAACCCCGTCAGGTTCGGTAACTAGACTCTAAACAATAAGAAAGCAGACCTTCATATATGCATTACACTGCAGCACCCAAAAAAAAAACACTGTTGCTGTACTCCCCCTCCGATCTGCTTATGCAGTCTGCGGCTAACTCATTCAGCTGTTCCCCACACTGGTAAACTGCCCTGTTCCTTCTGCCCATAACATTTCCAGCACTGCAGTCCTGTTGCTGCTGCTGCATTTAGAATAAGTGATCCCAACCCTGCCTGAGTTCACTGAACATGTGTCCCTTCCTATGCTGCAAGTTTTCCCTGTCAATCTCCATCCATGCCCATGTGGTCACTCGGACTCTCAATGCTGCTGCTGCTATTGAATTCCTTATCACTGAAAATGGCCTCGTTGCGCATACTCCATATGACCCAAATTATAGCATAGGGGGCCAAAGCTCCCATCCCCATGCTGAATCCATTACTGCCCATTTTTGGCCATTGAGTTACTAGAAATTCAGCACTGTCAGACCTCTGAAACAGCTCCCAGACTTGTCTTGTGTTGCCAAATAGTAGGATCACTATTTCTATTTCTAGCTTCCCATACCAATGAATTGACAGCGGCTCGTCTCCAACTAGGTTGTACATAATGTAAGATATCCATGATGTTTGTTGGGTTGAAAGTTTGCTTTATCAACATGTAATCTTTAAAATGATCAAAAGGGAAGTAGTTTTGATAAAAACACTAGTTACATTCTCTGCCCAAATTAAAGTTCTGCATGCAGCACACTCAGGTTATAAGCACCATTACCATTGCCATTTCGAATTTTAGTTCAAAATGAAATCATTCTTGCAAATTCACTGAAACAATAAGTTGATCAAAGAATAAATTACAATCTTTTGGATGACCAGAAGAAAATGAGTAGAATATTGCAAGTTCAATGTTGTAGAAGGGAGAACTCCCAATAAACAATAATGGATAAACTCTCCAATAATTAGATTTAATCTACATTCTTTATCAAAAAAAATAATAATAACAATAAATAAATAATGCAGCAGCTAGCAATGCAGCAGCAGCAGCAACAAAAGTGGAGAAACATGACGGAGTTTGTAAGGCTAACCAACATAGTTTCATCCCCTTTGTATTTGACACATTTGGATTGCTAGACTCATAAGCAATTGAGCTCCACAGGAGAGTGCAGAAGGTAATGGATAGCAACGTGATGACCGCGGGTTCGAACGAATATGTATTTAGGAGAATCGGGTTTGCTATCCAGAAAGGACTTGTCGCGCAGTTTGTAGCGCGTTTGTCCTCTACTTTTGTGTAATTATTTGAGCTTACATATCAATAAAAGTTTATTTAGATTTGGTTCATCTTACAAAAAAATAAATAAATAAATAAATAAAATTAATCTACATTAAAACTTCCCCTAATATAAAGGAAAGGCGATTAATATTTTTTGGTAAACAAGAAGGAATGACTATTATGATTAATATTTTGTTCGTAAACAATTAGGATTAAAAAGTTGGAAATCCATTGAGGAAGGTAATAAATTTGTTGACACCTATTATCATAAAAAAAAAAAAAAAAACAAATGAGAATTAATCATCTTCAACTAATTTAAAATTTGTTTTCCAAAAACGCCCGTGTTCTATCTTTAGCCATCTTTGATTCACAGTCATTTGTGTTTTATCTTGTAATTATTCTATGTTTAAAACTAACAATGTACTAAATATCCTAGAAAATAATAACAATAGTAAGTGAATCTAGAGATGAACCTAACCCTATTTGTAGCCATATTACGATTGTTTAACATTAAGTCTAATGATGGATCCTGCGGTTCATGCTCAAACATCACCCAAGTATAATAGTAAAGATTGTTTATGTTATTTACTCTAAAATAGCAGATTATATACACAACAATAAATATCACTAACAAAATTAACAACAAAAATAAGCATGTTTGAGTAGGATTTACTGTATAAAATAACGACAACTTTGACATAGACCTTGTTCAAACAACGCTTTTTTTTCCGATACCATCTATTCCCAAATAACATATCCCTCCAACAAAATCACCTAAAAGTTTTAAAAACATTGTGAAGAACTTGAAAGCTTCCATTATATACTACAAATAAATCTTTTGAGATATATCTAACATATGGAGACCCATCTGCTATTTATAACCGTAAAAAGGTAACGTAAGCAATGATCACAAAAAATTCATGACGTGTGGGTAGGCTAGCCATGACGGGATGGTAGCAATGAAACCATGGTGCGTGTAAGTAAATGGTAAAGTAACGTGTATGCATATGGTAGGCTGGATATGACGCGATGATATACCAATGAAATCATGACGTGTGTACATAAATGGTAGAGACGTGTGTATACATATGGTATACTAGTTATGACGCGATGATACCAAATTAATTGTTACACGTCTATGTACATGGTAAGGAATTAGGGATGGACATGGCGCGTGGATGCATTTATTAGATGTAAACCATTATGAATCTTTGCTACTAATTAAAATCCCATCATTCATCTCAAAAATCAAATAAGGACCTGTTTGAGAATATGCGTGTTTGAATCATAAACTCCGTATCATCATTTACGTCTAAATACAACTTCTTTTTCCTCATCTTTTCTTTCATTTTTAATCTTGTGGCAAAAAATCGATAATAGAAAAAATTGGAACCTAAAAGATTTAGTACTTAACAAAAAATAAATTAAATTAATAAAAAAATTTAAAAACATTGTGAACAACTTTTTATGCGATTCCAGTTTCGGTTAAACGGATATCCATGGACACCCTTACTATAAAGAAATTACCAGATTCTGGCCCCGAACCGTTTGTTTTCATGGACTAAAATTTACTAGTTGCGAAAATTTAAACTTTGGGGGGTGCAACTGCCACTCCACCCCAACCCCTAAATCCATCCCTGCTTGGAGGGGACTGCCTGAGCGCCTTAATCTGGAACACCAAGAGAGCTTTACTCAATTGATTTCAAAAGGTTGGAAGTTCACTGAAAATACAGTTTAAAGAGAAATTTCAGATGGATTTCATGCTTTTGAACAATTTCTTCAATCGAAAGAACAATTATTTAATTTATTAAATAATTACCAAATTATGAGTACATTTGCCAATATAAATTAGTTGTTGAATACATTTGACAAAGTTCAAAAAAAAAAAAAAAAAAACAATATGAACAAGCTAGATTCTGCAGCTAGCCAATATATTTCCAAAGTAGCTACGCTCAACCATGTCCTGAAAAAATGAATATGAGAATTTAGAATACCATTGAAGCTAGCTATTTAGTAAATTACGCATTAATTATGCAAACTGCAATTATTAGAAGATGAATTGAACAAACCTAAAAATATGGTTTAAACCAGATACCTGGTTGAGAAACTTCTCTGCCATGACCCAAGGTGTAGGATTATCCATTAATACTTCATCTGCTTCAAAATTTTCGTTATCATTATTTTGAAACGGTACTGATGCGCTAAATCACAAAGAATGCGGAAGCAATTTGTTAACACCAATGATCTACACCAATAAGGGTCTAACTTTGTATAATTCCTCAAAATTTTATATTAAAAAAAAAAAAAAAAAAAAAAATCATCTGGCAGAAGACGTATATATATTTTTACTCTTTTCTTTCAGAAATTTTATTGATAAACTTGAAGAATGACATAAAACAAGAAGACAAGCGTGCTACAAACTGCGCTGCAAGTCCTTTCTGAATAGCAAAACCAATCCTTCTGAAAACATAGAAGCTGCGCTGCAAGTCCTTTAACGCTAAGGATATCACCTTTTTAATTACTATGCATGTACTAATTTATGACCATATTTTTACTTATATTCCATTTTGTCACAGCCAGAGCTCTGAGAAATCATTTTTTTTTTCTTAATAATTAATACTTTTTGAAGCAATAATAACATCAACTTTTATTTTCTCACAAAGTATTAAGATACTACAAGTATATTTAGGCAAAACCTTTTTCAAAATATTGATCAAATCAAGACAACCAATAACATAATTAGATTGGTAACTATGGTTAAATCAGGACTAATAATGTATGCAGGCAACAGAAAATATACCTCTTCGATCGAGGATTCATGTAGGATCATTTTCGTCTGCTAATCCTCAGCTGTCTGGGCCAGTGCTCCAACCCATTGATTCATCATCTATTTATTTTGATTAATAAATAGTTGTTATTACAATTAAATGTTGGGAAGACAAATATTTAATGATTTGGAAAGAAAAAAAATTAATAACTTTCTCAAGTCATCAGCTCAGACAACAGAAAAAATCAATAACAAAATCAGCAATAAAAACAAGGATATTTGAGTAGGATTTTACCTTATAGAAGAAAGATGACAACACTGGATATTGTAAGAAAATGTACCTTTTCTTTTCCGATACCATCTATTCCCACATAACATATTCCTCCAACAAAACCACCTAAAAGTTTTAAAAACATTATGAAGGACTTGAAAGCTTCCATCCTACACTACAAATAAATCTTTTAAGATATTTCATAGAGGGAGTCTCATCTGCTATTTATAACTGCAAAATGCAAACGTAAGCAATGATCTCAAGGAAATCGTGATGTGTGGGTAGGCTAGCCATGACGCGATGATACCAATGAAATCATAGCACGTGTATGTAGACGGTAGAATTACGTGTATGCATATGGTAGGCTAACTATGACGCGACGATACCAATTAAATTTTAATTGCAACACGTGTATGTACATGGTAGAGAATTAGGGATAGCCATGACATGTGGGTGCATTTTTTGATGATGTAAAACACTTCGAATGTTTGCTACCTGAAATCTCATCATTCATCTCAAAAATTAAATATGGAGTAGAAGTAGAAATCCATAAATACCTCCACCTATTTGACAATACGCTTGTTTGAATAATAAACTTCGTAAATTTACGTCTAATGCAACTTCTTTCTCCTCTGCATTTTCTCTCTTTTCACTCAAATTTTGAATCTTGTGGCAGGTAATTGAAACCTAAAAAGAAAATTAATCAATGAAAAAAACAAAATAATATAATAAACATTTTGAAAAGAAGACAAAGGACAACAGCAGCTGAGGGAAAGGAGGGAGTGAACTGTGAAAACATGAGAAGCACAATTGGATCTTGGGCATGCTGCCTCAGTATGACTGACTGGCACATCCTACCAATAGTTCCAAGGCACTATCTTCGGCATGATGCCTTGGTATCTCACAATTGATCGAGGATGTTGAGCATTGAATAAGCTCGGTAATTTGACTCCTCTAACCTCAAACAGAGATTGTGGTTTTAACCTGCATTAACTTGTGCAAGAAGCTTTTGTTGAACTATATGCAGTGATTAATTAAATCCCAACAACGTCAACAACCCGCAACCTAGATATTCGTGAGATCATCTCCTTTGCAATACATGATCCGCTTTGTCAATGAAATCAAAGATTACCAAACAATAAACAATAATATAAGAAGAATAAAACAATAAAGAATATTAACACCAAAATATACGTGGTTCGGTAATGCCAACCCCCACGGGAAACAATGAGAAGATTTCACTATAAGAAAAGAAACACCGATTACAATAATCTCTCTAGTATCTTTCTCAAGATCTTAATCTCTCACCTTAAACCAAAAACACCCTTAACTCCCAAAGTACTTTCTCACTTACTCTTTCTATCTCTATATTTCTATTGTTTTCTACTCTCTTCTCTTTCACCTTCTCAAGCTTGTAAACCTCCGCTACAATGTATGAAGATAATATTTGACGAGGCTTGTGGTATGACTAACAACTTCTCTTTGAATTCTGTTGATTTCTTTATACCCATTGGAATTGCGCTAATAATCATTTCCTTCTGACATACAGATAATTTAAGATACAGATAATTTCACTAAATGGAATCATACAGTAGTTTGATATCCCCAAAATAAAGTAGTTTGATATCCCTGCTTGAGTACCCAAAAAAAAAAAACTACATTTGTTTTGCACACAAGAGACATATAAATGTAATCTTAAACAGTATAACAAAATAACATAGAAACATCCTTATCACTGTCCCTGAAATTTTCATGGATCCAAGATAAAACATAAATCCATGGCTTCTCCAGTCGCACAGCTGAAGATAGGAGTCGTATAAGTTCCAGGACTACTCCTCCAAGAGAAATGATAAATATCAAAATATCCATCCAATTAATCCAACGCTTTACCTCTTTATCCTCTGGTAATACTGTCAAATTCAGAGCAGTTAAAAAAACAATTCTCATTGTTGAAACGGCAAGAAAGGTTAGAAACTGCGCCACTAATAGGAGAACACGCACTGCTCGTACTTTATTGACCAATTGTATACAGATCAAGGCAACCACAGCTAAAATGGAGATATACATGTTCCATGCAACAGCATCAACAAAGCCTTTGAAGTTGGGCAGATTACGTAGAGTGGCCATTCCTTTGTCTGGGCCATCACTTTCGTATCCTCCAGGCAATGTGAAGGCTGCTGCAAACGTAACCGTAGCCACCAATGTGGCCACTACCAACAGTGTATTCCCCTTATTTCTGTACGACTCAATCGATTCTCCATTAGTAGTCATATCTTCATCCAAGAGTCCGCTCGGATTATACTCATACCATGGTGGACTTGCAGCATGTATCAAGGTTGCAAATACTAAGGCCTGTCCCTGTGTGTATGTCTAAAACCACCAAAGACATGCAGCAACAGATTGTATCAGCCGGACAAGATTAGTTTAACAAAAAGTATAATAAACAGTACAAGTACTTCAAGCTCGAAGCGCACACGAACATAAATATATCTCTCGAGGAAAAGCAAGACACAAACCTACATTGAATGATATAATGCATACCTTGTCTTGTTTCTTGCTTTCATCCCTTTGAGACATCGCAATCGCCATAGCGGTGTATCGCTCTCTGTTTGTAGCGGTCACATCTACTCTCTTGTCTCTGACTAGAATATTAACTACGTAAGGAGTACCGGTGATGGTGGCTTGATGCAAAGGAGTGTTACCATACTTATCCTTTCCATTTAAAAGCCCCACAAAACATTTCTTTTTCAATATGTATTTAACCACATTTACTTGTTGACATGCAGTTGCAATATGAAGAATATTTCGATTTGTTCCATCAAGCAAGTCTTTAATATCTGGCTGAATTCGAATGAACTTTTTAATAACGCTAAGTCGACCGAAGTGAGCTGCAAGGTGAATTGGAGCAAATCCATTTCTGTCGAAGAAACAGGTCGTTGAGGTATCATATTTCAACATCATCTGCACAGAGTCTGACAACCCAAGGGCCGAAGCAAAGTGAAGAGGAGTTCTCCCATTGCCATCGGCCTCTTTGACGAGCTCTAGCTTTTTATCCAGCAACAATTTGGCCATATCTATTATATATCGATCGATTAACCAAGATATCAAAGAGCCATAACAGAATCATATATGCATCTAAAAGAAGGTGAAAGTAGTAAAGCTTGTTATCTTATATTCGACCAAGTTTGTAGTAAAGCTTGCAGTGAAAGTAGGCTAAAAAGACAAATGATAGCCCTGGTACCCTACTTTCCGCATGAAAATCAGGGTACCATTATTTTTCAAAAGTTATATTTTTACCGAGTTCTCCAAGAAAAGATTAGTATGATGTTACCTTCCCTTTTATGGACAATGGCTGTATGCAGAACTGTCCAACCATTGGGGCCTTTGAAAGAACAAAGATCGCTTTTCAAGATTTCCTCTACAATGTCCAACGCCCCCTTCTTGACCGCTAAATGCAATGGAGACTCCCCAGCATAATTAATCATATATAGAAGTCGACGGTCCTCCCTTACGAGCAAGTCCACCATATCGAGGTCACAATTCCTCACTGCTTCATGCATAACGGTTTCCTTTTCTCCATTTTCCGCTCTAATAAAATCATATGCTTCTGCTCTCCCGATTTCAGCATCTCTACAAAATAATCCTAGAGAATTTTTGGCACAATGGATTAGATAAGCTACGATTTCAGAATGGCCTGCTCTGGCAGCTTTATGCAGTGGGGTATCACCCATTCTATTAGCTTTGGTGAAAAGTGTTTGGCAATGGAGATGGACCCTTTTAACAATTTCCAAGTGTCCGAGACCCGCTGCAATGTGAATGGCTGTGTCTTTTATTGGTGTAAATTGTTGAAGGATGTCTATATGTTGTTTTAATAGAGCATCCAAAAGATCAACTTTCCCTAAAGTCACTGCTTCAAACAACTCAGGATCCATGTTTGTTATCTCAATTACTGGACTACTCGCATCTAAGATCATACCTTCTAGTGGTTGACCAGTTGCGTAGCCAGCATTTTCCACCTCCGACAACTTTGTATCCATAATTTTCTCTCCCTATCAGAAAACATTGAGTTTCAGTCATTATATTAAGCAACAAGCAGCGGCAACATCAAGAAAAAACGCGTACCTGCAGAAGTTTAATGGAAAGTGGGAATTGAACTCTTGTTTGTTTATCCTTCCGCCTCAATCAGCATTGGATATATCACTGGAATTATTTTATTCTGAAAGAGAATTAAAACCTAGTCATTTGATGTGATATCATCCTTTAAAATAACACTACAGTTTGTTTCCTTGTTTGTTTCCTTGTTTTGTTGCGAAAGCAGAAATATGGATATACCAGATTAACATACATTTGAAAAATCATAAACATTAATTCACCATTTCATAAACTTTGTACTTATACTCATTTTTCTCTTTAGAACAAGCAAGAAAACTCCAAAACCAGCCATACCTGGATCCCATAAGGATATTCCATCCCAATCTAGCAGTCATATCCATTGATTGTTCTTGAGTTGAATCCATTGCATGTTCTGCCTGAAAACAGCAACGTAGTTGCTTTGACGTTTCTCCTGATCTCTGCTATAGTCCATAGAACTTCCCCAGTTTATCGATTTGTCTCCAGATTATTTAATTGTGATTAGATCAAACACCAGATAAGTAATTCTCAGTATTAAAAATTTAGCATCATATGTAGCTATATATTACTGCATTGCGAATTCTCTAGGAAAATACTGCAATAAAAAATGGAAATAGAGAAAGAATACAGAATACCATTGCCGGCCCAAACGCCACATGATTATTACAAATGATTGTGATACACACAGTACATGTTCAGTCTTAAATATTATAATCAAATAGGATGGAAACATCATTTTTGCGACTCTTGGTAAGGATAAATTCATGATACCATGAGAAAATGTAGACCCAGGTCCTATTTACATGAATAAACATGGATTTATATCGCATTACTGCCAGATAGATTCCTCCAAGAAAAATGGATATTATGATGCATTCCATGAAAGAAGTCCAAATGGTCAAGTCATTACTTTCTGATGTCGTCAAATTCACAGCAGATATGAATGCCCTTGTCATAGATACAACCGAAAACGAGGTTAAGAATTGTGCAACTAGTAAGATGATAGGCATTGTTTGTACATTCAAGACAAAATGTAGCCATATTAGCGTAACCACAGCTCCTACAGAGGAATACATACCCATTGCATCGATGCTAACAAAGTCCTTGAACTGTTTCAGATTCTGTAGAGTGGCCATTCCTTTATATGTGCCGTCACTTTGGTATTCGCCTGGCAGTGTAAAGCCTGCTGCAAATGTGACAGTAGCAACTAATGTGGCCACTATCAAAAGGGCATTAGCCTTTTCCTTGTAGGACTGAGAGGATTCTGCAAAAATTAATATATCCTCTTTAGAAATACTCCTCTCGAAGCTTAGATGGTGGCCACGCCAAGGGGAACTTGCAGCAGCATGCACTAAGGTTGCTAATAACAAGGCTTGTTCCCGCGTGCAAGTCTTACAACAACAACCATTTCAACAAATTGTATCAACCATATTAGTCAAAGAATGAGTTAACAAATAAACTATTGTGGTTTTTCTTATGATAAATTGATACAAACCTCTCCTTGTTTCTTCCGTTCAGACCATGCAATTTCCAGAGCAGTGTATCCCTTTCTGTTCAAAACCGTTAGATTTACTCTTTTTTCTCTTACTAGAATATTCGCCATGTAAGGGTTTCCACTGATAACAGCTTGATGCAAAGGTGTGCTACCATCCTTGTCCTTTCCATTCAAAAGCCCCTCCACCCATTTCTCTCTCAACATGTACTTTACTGTGCTTACTTGCTGATGGTCGATTGCAATATGAAGCATATTCCGGCATCTTCCATCAAGCAGATCAATTAGGTCTGGCTGAACTCGTATGAACTCTTGAATGATCGAAACTCGGCCAAAATGAGCAGCAATGTGAATTGGAGCAGATCCAGTTTTATCTAACAAGCAGGTTGTTGAGGTGTCGTGTATCAATAACATTTGCACAAAATTTAGGTACCCAAGCCCAGATGCAAAGTGAAGAGGAGTTCTGCCATTATCATCTGTCTCTCTGACGAGTTCTGGCTTTTTATCTAGCAACAATCTGGTAATCTCTGTTATACATATACATCTATGTTTAGTACATGAAACTTTTAGGAAAGAATTATGGAGATGCAAAATAAACTTTTACTACCAAAAAACAAAGTAATGTGTGTCCTGGCAAAGAGCTGTTAATGATACTTGAATTTGGACTGATTAATCATCGCACATCTCTTTGATAAGCCAGATTTTCAAGGATGCAGACCCATTATGGCAGAGGTAAATGTCCAAATGTAATTTGCTAGTGCCGTTCAATGAGGGGAGTGTCACTAATAATCTTTATATTATAAAGCTAAGCAAATATAACCTTTATATGTAAACCTCATCACATTAGCACATACATGTCTGTGTTAAACTCCAATTCAAACCAGCTTAACTGTTTTTATATGGGTAACAAACATTAAACTCCTACTTGCGAAATATGGAAAAAATAGATGTAAAGACCCTGTTGAACTAGAAAGAAGGATGAAAACTCAGAGATATGCAACAGGAAAATTGTCAGAACAATGCATATAATGAATACCCCCAAACTGTTCTTTACTAAAACTAAATGTTGATATTAAATTTGCTGATTATATCTCAAAAATAGGAATGCAAAACTCTACTATATTGAAGTTTCCCTTCCTAGGATAAACTAAGATGTTACCTGTATGTTCGTGAATAATAGCGGCATGTAAAGCTGTCCGACCATTGAGGCCTTTGCAAGAAAAATGATTGCTTTCTATGATTTGCACTACTATATTAAAGTCCCCCTTCCCCACGGCCATATGCAATGGAGACTCACCCACACAATTAACAATGCATAGAAGTCCAGGGTCTTCTCTGATGAGCAGCTTCACCATCTCAAGGTGCGGGAATCTAACTGCTTCATGCATAACGGTGTCATTATCCTGGTTTTGCTTTCTTACAATATCAAAGGCTTCTCCTCCACCAATTTCAATATCTCTAGATGGTGATCTTGGAGAATTTCTTGCACATTGGATTAGAAACTTTACTATGCGAAAATGGCCAGCTTTTGCTGCTTTATGCAATGAAGTATCACCGTTTCTATTAGCTTTGGTGACAAGTGTTTGGCATCGCCTATGGATACTCTCAACAATCTCCAAGTGTCCAAGCCCTGCTGCAATGTGCATGCATGTGTTTTTCATTGGTGTGACTTGTTGAAGAATTTCTATGTTCTGTTCTATAAGAAGCTCCAGAAGATCAACGTTCCCTGAAGTCAGTGCTTCAAACAATTTTGCATCCATGCTCTTAGCCACGAGTTCTGAATTATTTGGATTCATGTCCATACTGTGAAATGGTGAATTATTTCCATATCCAACGTTTTCCACCTCATACAACATTGGATCCATGATGAGAGTATTTCCTATCGAAATGATCGAGTTTCAGCCTTAGGTACCTGCAGCAGATAATAGCAAAGGTGGAATAATAGATCAAAGTGTGAAATCCTTTATAGTTTCTTTATTCTTTTATTTTCTTCGTGTCGAAGTGTTGAATAATTAAATTTGTATAAAAGAGAATCTTTTGTAGAAGAATTAAGGGAAAAGAACAAAAATGGAAAAGGTATTTGAGATGGATTAGAAAAGATAGAGAACGGTTTTACACAACAAAGCACTGAAAACAGTAATGGCACTACAAAACTTCTTGCTACGCGAATGAGCCTGTGGCTCAATGGTAGCACCCCTCTCACAAAGTGGAGAGGTCGTGGGTTCGAAACACGTCAACAGCGGATTGTTGATATAAGTTTCCACACGTAATTTAAAAGGGGTAGGGGTCCCCACAACCTCGCTTGCCAACCAAAAAAAAAAAAAAAACTTCTTGCTGCAATAAGCGATGGGATTTTACTAGACGGGGTGATCTTGGTTTAAAACAGATCAGCATTTGTTTCCTAGTAGACAGTACTCCTCGAGTTTGCAGCAGTTTTCTACAATTTATTAAGCTGTGTTTGTTAATCTATACGCAAAAAGGAAACGAATATTTGAGTTTAACTCCAACGAAAATAAGCTTTCTTCAAAAGAAAAATCAAAACCAAGATCTCTGTAAAACAAAGAAATTGCTGTTTGAAATTCATCTTTGCAAACCCCTTATTCTCATTTTTCTTATGAGATATTAACATATCTTGTATCTATGCACCACCTTCTTCCTACCTTTAATCCTATGATTAAAGGTGTCAAGGCATTTCCCTATAAGAATAAACTTTTTCAAAACCATGGAGCCTATTGTCTCATTTTGTCAATACAAATTATCCATCCATGACCCACCAGACAGCCAGACTACCACCATCTTGCAGGAACAACCATCAAACCTTTAGTACCTTGAAGTTATGTACCCAGTTCGAATTGGATCCTACACCATTTGACATTTCCCAGGATTCGCAGAGTAAAATTTATTAAAGATATGATATGAAATGGCATCACATGTTGCTATAAGCTAGTTAGGTTGAAATGTCCCTGTAAATTAAGCTCAAAATTTACAGGGACAGTGGTACACTGGTAGTATTACAGATGGTTATTACATTAAATTAAGCTTACGATATACACCCCCAATACTAAACATTATATTCAAATAAGATGGAAACATCATTCATCGTTGTGACTCGTGTAGTCATGTCGAAGAAGGTTTCATGGTACCACGAAAATACAAATTCAGGTCTTCGATATTGCTTCCACAAGAACTGCTACACGAGTGGACATGTTGTGTTACAACTTGTAAACCAGCTTCCACTTTTTATCCTTGAACATATATTCCACCTATATACAGGTACTGACCAAATTTATAAGCACACCCTTCCCCCTTCTTCTTCCTCGGGGTTGTACTTAACTTTTTCGACTTTGAAATTCTTTTCAATATAGCTCAGGAATGGTGAAATAAAGCATTTTCTTGATTTATTAAAAGAGTGTTGTTTCCCTTCAAATCCAAAAGCATTGAAGCTATTGACTCAAGTGGAATGTGGACGAAGACTGTAAATTTATACCTAATGGCTAGTGCGACAAAGCTCCTTGAAACTGGAGTCATATTCAAGAAACCTTACATATGAATCTAGACTTCAAAGGCTCTATTCCGAAATCTTGTTGCCTTGGAGCAATATTTCAAAGTTATTAGAGAACATTATTTATCTCATTACTTGGATCTCTTGGTTTTCCTCCCAAATCTTCTAATGATGTCGCAATACTTCGACGTCATGGAATCATTGAGAAGGTTGTGTTGAGTGACTTGTATCTAGTTTAATAACCATGCCTGGCAGGGGCAGAGAGTGTTATTGAAGTTCTTTGTTTATTTAAGTTTGTAATAAGCATTTATGTTATCAATTTGATGATTCAAGTTGTTTTTTCAATTTACCATTTCTCCCTTATCAAAGATATATCAAGTGTCAGCTATTTTATGCAACACCAAGAAGCAACAACTTCATGAAAATACACTTGCTAGAAGAAGATGAAAGGAAAGAGAAACTTACCTTTATTTGCACCATCCTTCCTGCCTCAAATATTGGATACACCAGTGGAAAAATAATACTAATTTTCTCAACATAAAAAGAGGATGAACTGAACTACATTAGAGTACCTAGGTCTTTTCTTGATTGTGATAAAGATTTCATGGTAGAAAGACCTTTTCCCAATTATTGCCAGTGTTGGATAGACTATTATCCACTAGGGCTGGGCAAAACCGATCCGAAACATGCAAACCGAACCGAACCGAACCGATCCGAACCGAAAATAAGGTGTTTACATGTTTACATGTTCGGTTGCAGTTTCTAATTTTGTAAAACACCTACTTTGGGTGTTCGGTTGCAGTTTCGAAAATTTTGGAACACCCAAAACCGAACCGAACATGTAATTTTGTATATAGTCCAGCCCATCATGTAATTTTGTATACAGTCCAGCCCATCTCTCCAGCAGTCCAGCCCATTTGTCCAACACTCCAACAATCCAACCCATCTACTAGGTGTTCGGTTCGGTTTTATTCGATTAACCGAACCGAATCACATGTTCGGTTATGTTTCGGTTTTAGTAAAAAAAATTCGGTTCGGTTTCGGTTTTAGTTTTTACAAAACACCTACTAGGTGTTCGGTTGCCAGTTTTGGCCAAAACCGAACCGAACCGAACCATGCCCAGCCCTATTATCCACCATGTGTTTTGGCATTTTTTTGTCAACTATTATTAGGGTCTGTTTGATTGGAGTCTGGGAAATAGATTTTTCGCAAAATCTCACTTTCCCACGTTTGATTACATTGAAAATAGTGGTAAAATTTTAAAAGGAAATGACATGTTAAAATGTTGGGACATATTGGAGCTCAATGTTCATGAACTCTTACTAAAAACATATATTTAGGCACTCAAGTATACTTTCTGATGTTGTCAAATTGACACCAGATAAGAATGCTGTTGTCATAGAGAAAACCAAAAACGAGGTTAAAAGATGCGCACTTGATAATATGATAGGCATTGCTCGTTGATAATGACAAAATATAGCCATATTAGCATAACCACAGCTCCTACAGAGGAATACATATACCCATTGCATCAGTGGTAACAAAGTCCTTAAAACTGTTCCAGATGCTGTAGAGTGGCTATTTCTTTATGTTCGCCGTCACTTTGGTATCCTCTTGGCAGTGTAAAGGCCGATGCAAATGTGACAGTAGCAACCAATGTGGTCATAGAAAGGTCATTTGCTTTTTAGAAATACTCCTCTGGAAGCTTAGATGGTGGCCACACCAAGGGGGATTTGCAGCATCATGCACTAAATTTGCTAATACCAAGGCTCGTAGTTCCTGCGTGCAACTCTACAACCACAAATATTTCAACAAAATTGTATCAACCAAATTAGTCAAAGGATCAAATTAACAAACAAACTATTGTGTTTTTCCTTGTGATAAAATGATACACATTTTCGAATTCAGGTTAGCCAAGTAACATTGCAAAAACTACACCAAAACTTAGCTCAGTTTCTTATTCTTTGTGAGTCCTAAATTGTTAGATCAAGTTTGTTGATTTGGGCACACCAACTTTAGCACACTTAGAGCATCTCTAATGGGTCTCCTAAAATCTATAATTTAGGTTTTCTTAAAAAATCAGCACCCTAACGCGTCGTCTATAATTTTAGCAGCCGGCTATCCACGTAGGATGTGGTGGGCCGGTCTGCTAAAACTTCGTCTAAAATCGAACCAAAGATAGGATTATAGGAATGGGTAAAATAAAATGTTCCACGCTGGTTCGACCAGCGTGGAACTTTTTTTTTATTATTTTTTTAATTCCACGCTGGTCAAACCGGCGTGGAACTTTTTTTTTTTTTTTCCTATTCCACGCAGGTCAAACCAGCGTGGAACATTGTTTTTTTATTTTTTAAATTCCACGCATGTCTAACCCAGCCCAGCCCCAAGCCCAACCACGCGAAGCCCAAGTCTTCCACGATGGTTGGACCAGCGTGGAACAGAAAAACATTTCCACGCTGGTTCAATCAGCGTGGAAGATAAAAATTTGGCAAAAAAAATAGGAAACGCGTTAGGGATACCCCTGATATAGGTATGGAAGACCTGCTAAAAAAAGTGATAGGAAAGGAGCTGGCACCTACGTGGAGGCTAAATCGTCCCATGTGTAGGCTAAATATGGGAGACCCATTAGAGATGCTCTTACAAACCGAGAAAAAAATGGGAACGGTTTTATGTATTTAGGCACGGAAAAACAACAAGCTAAGTTTTATCTCAATTTAGAACCATCCCAAACTATGACACCAGATACATGTTTTGCACGTCACAGGGCGTATAAATAGACTTCAATTCTCTCTCCACTTCAATAATACCAACAAGCTCGACTTCAATTCTCTCTCATGGTTCTCAAACCAGATCTGTTCTCCATTACACCACATCGCTCACTTTTTTTTCTTTCGTTAGAGACTTAGAGTTCTTCTTCTCAAACCAGATCTGTTCTTAAGTTCTTTCTTACTCGCATCATCTCTTTTTTTTTTCTTTCTAAAACCCTAGATTTTGGCGAGGTTTATAACCATTACAGATTGATGTTTTTGATGTAGTGAGTGGGTGGCGTTCCAGGTTGGTTCCTCACTTCCTCTTACACCTTAAGAGTTAAGTCCTTGGTGAATCATTCTTTCCATGAGCATATGAGAACAGAGGAAAGCAGAGTATACAATTTAAATCAGATAAGCTTAAACAATCGAATAATTAGTGTTAGTTTCATTAGGAAAGAATGTGCTAATAACTACTATTAGTATAAACTTGAAATCCATTTTATAGCATCTCTTAGGGGGGGGGGGGGGTTTGATAAGTTATATCCATTTTATATAGTAAGAGCTTTTCATGTAAGCAAAGAAGAGGCTTGTGGTATTGAAAGATCTTTGTCATTTCACAACATTGTAAGCTTAGTACTTCTTCATTAATTAACCATGCATTTCTTGAAAATTTAAATATGCATAAACTTGAAAATTTGAATATGCATATTTTTTTTGTCATCACTTCTTGAAAATTTGAATATGCATAAACTCATTCTCTCAAAAAAAAAAAAAAAAAAAAAAAAAATCCAATTCATAATATTTCCAAATTTCTCTCCTACATTATGTAATTTGTTGCGTCATTGGATACTTCAGGGAGCTAAAGCAAGCAAAATGGGAGGGATAAGAAGTCAACAAAAGAGGGAATTATTAGGAAACAGCTCACCATTACCACAAGGTATGCATATAAATCTAGTTCTTTTTCCCAATTATGTATGATTCACAGTAATATATATCATCATGGTGAATTTGATTTATTTTTATTACATTATCCAACTCTAATAATAAAGGAGAACCTATCCATAGAAAATAATTTCTCTCATAATTCTGACTTTGTTGCATTGGCTGCAAATCATAATCGTGATCCCATTACTGAAAAATTCATCTATATTTGCATATATGTTAGAATGTCTCAGTGTTATAATTATTTTGCTTTGTTTTTTCTCTTTAAGGACAAATAAAAAGAGAAATTGAAGAAGTGGGAGCTCCAAAAGATGACTTAGTGGCTACCATCCAAGAGAAGTTAAGACAGGTCACTCCACTATCCAGAGTTACATGTATTTCAAAAGTACCAAGATCACTTCGCAAAGTAAATGAAGAGGCTTACACACCACAACTTGTCTCAATTGGTCCTTATCACCATGGTAATGAAAGGCTAAAAGCTATGGAAGAACATAAAATACGGTATCTATCAGATTTTTTTGGTCGGCCACCAAGACATAGTCTATCAGTTTTTGTTCAAAGACTGAGAGAATTGGAAGAATGTGCTCGTCAATGTTATGGAAATCCTGTGGAGGGTGATAGCAACATGTTTGTGGAGATGATGTTACTTGATGGTTGTTTCATCATCGAACTATTCTTCAAGTTTTGGGAATCTAAACCAGAAGTAGTAACAAGCGACCCATTATTCCATATTGCTTCCACAATGATTGCTATACGAGTGGACATGCTACTACTGGAAAACCAGCTTCCTCTTTTTATCCTTGAACAAATACTCCTCCTATATACAGGTACTGACGAGGCCCCCTCTTTCCTCGAGTTCGTAGTTCACTTCTTCAACTTCAAAATCCTTTTGAATATAGCACAAGATTTTTCTTTGGTCCATGTTAAGAAGAGTGAATTAAAGCATTTTCTTGATTTATTAAGAGTGTTGTTTGCCTTCAAATCCAAATGCACTGGTGGAGTGTAATGAGGACGAAGACTGCAAATTTATACCTAGTGCAACAGAGCTCCATAAGACTGGAGTCAAATTCAAGAAGGCCAAAAGAAGTTATTCTATGAATCTAAAGTTTAGTGCTAATGGAGTATTTGAGCTCCCAACTTTAATGGTTGAAGACACTTCAGAGGTTCTATTTCGAAATCTTGTTGCCTTTGAGCAATGTTTCAAAGTTGGTAGAGAACATTATATATCTCATTACTTGGCGCTTTTGGATTTCCTCATCAACTCTCCTAATGATGTTGCTATACTCCGACGTCATGGAATTATTGAGAATTTTTTAGGGGATAATGAAAGTGTCTCTCTTCTCTTCAACAAGATTTTTCAAGGCGTCCATATATATGCAAATACTTTTTACTTTAATCAACTTTCCAAGGATGTGAATAACTATTACAAGACTCCTTGGCATTCATTCAAAGCAATGTTATTCTGGGAATACTTCTACTCACCATGGTCCATTGCCTCGTCCATTGCTGTAATCATAGTCGTTGTATGCACAATTATACAAACTGTGTTAACTGCTATTTTTGCAGGGTAAAGGTTGTGACTTGTATGCATCCATGCCTGGCAGAGAGTGTTATTGAAGTTTCTTGTTTACTTAAGTTTGTAATAACTATGTAAGAGTTTATATTATCAATTTTAGGATTCAATTTGTTTGCTTCAATCTCAAGCATTTCTCTCATATCTAAAGCTATCAAATACATTTTATGCAACACCAATGCAAGCAGCCACAACATCAAGAAACATGACTTGCTAAAAAGAAGACGAAAGGAAAAAGGGAACTTACCTTTATTTGCAGCATCCTTCTACCTCAAATTTTGGATACACCCGTGAGAATCATTTTACTGAAAAATAAAATTGAATATCAAATCACCACAATGATTGAAAATGTGAACTTAAAGAACCAAGAATGTTAACATTTGTTGTATGGAAATGGCCTACTAGACATTTTTATTAATTTCAAACTGAGAATCTTAGCTTAAAAAGAGGAACAGAACTACATAAGAATACCTGGGTCTTTTCTTGATTGTGTTAAAAATTTCATAGTAGAAAGTCCTTTGAGAACTTTCTGCAAACACCTAATGTACTTTTTCTCAATTATTGCCAGTGTTGGATAATTCTTTGGCTTTATGTCAATATGTCATGAGAGTATGAGACTACTATCCACCTTGTGTTTTGGCATTTTCTCGTCAACTATTACTATCAGGCTACGTTTGGTTCAGGGAATTCAGATTCCCGGAAAGTAAGGCTAAAACCCGCTAATTTTGGACAGAAGATCAGAATTTAGATTCCGGTGAAGGCTAAAATAAAGGAATATGGTTTCCTTTTTTATAAAATGGAAACCAGTTTCTATTTTTGTCCGGACAAATATGTCAAGTGTTTTGATCTCTTTAGAATTCCTTCCATCTTAAACTCTATATCTCCGCCTTTTGATTGCTTTATCTTTCTTCTATTGTTATCTCTTTCATTAATACCCCTCTTTTCCCGGAATCTGAATTCCGTAAACCAAACATAGCCTATATTTTACTCTCATTTCTCGTGTGAAACATATGAGTGGCATCAAATTTTTCTCTTCAGGGAATTGATTTTGAAGTCGATTGGATAATTATATTCTCTGGTGTCAGGGCATTAATTAGCAAAAAATCAAGAAAGATGAGTTCCTTCTGACACCCTTCACAATTTTTAATGACAATAGACTTTAGGCAACATAATGTATGTAAATGTAGTAGAAATTTTAACCGGAAAGTTGAAGAAGATGATCGGAGAGAGGAAGGTTTTGAATGATTGAGAGTGGCTGAACTATCTGAGCATGGATAGCTGCCTACGTATCTGGACGGGGCGATCCAGAATCAAGCCAAACGTAGTTCCTTTTATAGGTGGCGTAGGTTGTGGATCAATAATGGCTCAACGTTCGGATCATAAAGTGTGCGGATATTCAGGGATTTAATGGGATAGATTCGTAACCGTAGTATGATTTGGAGTTTGAATGTGTCGAACTCGGTGTTCAGAGTGAGTTAGCCCCAAGTCGGATGTGCTCGGATATTTTATGAGATTAGAATTTGAATGAGAGTGAATGAAATATGGTTTTATGCGAACTCGGATGAAATAAGTGCCAAGTCGGTGTTTTACATACCGAGTTGGAAAGATTTAAGATCTGACTGGAAATGAGTAAAATGTGATTAGATGTGAAGTCGAATGAAATAAGTGTAAAGTCGGATTTTGGTATTCCGAGTAAGGGAACTCGGTAATGGGTATATACATAGCCCCTTTCCATTTGGGCTGAAGATAAGTTATTGCCTTTAGGGTAAATGGAAATCAAGTCGGCTGTGGGGAGATGCTTTATGGAACGCCAAGAGGCAAAGATTCCGTTGTGTGCTGGTTTGATTGCTAGCTTATAGTTTCGAGGTTTAGGTCATGATTGCTCCTTGAGATACGCGTTGTGTTTGTACACGTGGAGGAAGTTTGGTGGTTTGAATTTGAAAAATCGATCGTGGTTTGGTGGGAGATTGAATGGTTGGACGGTTAGATTTTAGGGATAACATCAACGCTTTGATTGTTGAAGATGTACGGCTGAGATTGTGCACAAGGTTTTATAAAACTCATTGCTTGTAACTGCTGGAAGAGACCAAGGGTTTTTGCAAAGGTTTAAAGCTGCGCTGCTGAGTTATTTTGAAGGTAACTCTTTCTTCTTCCTCTTCGTTTTCTTTTTTCTCTCTTCACATTCCTTGCCTGATTTGCCTTGAAGTTCTTGTTTTTTCCGTTGAAGTTGCCGGAATTTGTTGCTTGAACCTGTTTCTGGTGTTTGCATTTTTGTTTTTGCTTCTGTTTGTCGCTTTTTGCTTGATTTTCCTTTTTCTTTTACTGCTTTCCGCCATTGTTGTTCTTTTCCTGTTCTTCATTTCATTTGGTGAAGATGAGTGGTAGTGAGCGGGTTAGCGAGAATACTGGTGGTGGTGAGCCGAGTACTAGTCGAGCTGGAGATGAGGAAGAAATAATTAGCCGTCACGAGATAGAAATAGATAGAGCTCGGAAAGCATTTCCAAAGGTTAGGGAAGCATATGACATTCGGATTCGCGATCTTGAGATGTATAGGGTAGATAGTAGGCTGTTTGATCTCGGTGGGGATGACACGTCGACTCTGATCTGTGAGGGTCAATTGCGGGCTGGGATGCGACTTCCCTTCTCGAAGTTTGTCTGTGACGTCCTCAATCATTATGAAAAAGCCCCGATAATGATGAACAGCAGCTTCTGGCGGGTTATGCTAATCTTTGAGGAGCTGAACAAGCTCGGCTATGACATATGCAAGCCCGACGTCGTAGCATATTTCACCTGTGTAGAGGGTCGGTCTGGTGACTTTTCCTTTTCACTGAATAGGAGGGCTGAGCATGGTCCTCATGAACTGTACAATGCACCGAGTTCCAATGATAATTGGAAGAAGTCGGCATGTTATAGGATTAGAGGGTCATTTATCAAGCCTAGTGCCTACCTGAAGCACTTACGCATTCCCCGCATAGGTATTTAGGTCGTTTGATTTGTATTTTGTACTTGCTTTATTTCTTTGCTCTTCCATGGTCTCTGACTTTTCCCTTGGTAGGTGCTGTAGATTATACTCGGGATTATAATCAGAAGATTGACGGGCGCATCCTTCCGGGTAATATCATCGAGTTTGCGGAAGAGTCCTGGGAACGCAAGCGTGCGATCCTGCCTCACCTTGCACATTTGTTTAAGGATCCCCGTCCAAAGAGAGTTGCTGGTGGTGCACGTGCCGAGCCAGTCGTTTCCAAGGTGAAGTTGGTCAGAAAGAAGAAGGACTTACCTACCGCTGTGGCAGTTGCCACAATTGCCTGTCCCCGACCCGGAGATATCCCTATCGTCCCTCGAGCCGCTCTACCGATGCCTCCAAAGCCTATTCCTGGCCCACCGGGCAGCCAGTTCGGGAGGGTTGAGATCGAGTCGGAAGCCTCGAAGAAGAGGAAAACTTCGAAGTCTGCGGGTGTGACCGTCGCTGCACCTGGCATAACAATCCTCAGTGATGCTGAGAGGGCTGGGAAAGAGAGGGAGGCCCAGCGAGTCCGTGCACAGCAGGCGAAGCAACAGAAAGGGAAGTCGGTCCAGGTAGATGATGATGTTCCACCGACTTGCCCTGTTGATGGTCACTTTGCACCTATATTCCCTTACAAGGATACGTATGTGAGATCCAGCGATGCTGCTTGGGAAGATGAAGATATGTGCATCACCTTGATGGAACACATTGCTCTAGATGCTGATGGGGCTCGGGTATGCGAGCGTTCGATCATGGACGACTTGAAAGATTTGAGCTCGTCTATGTACAAGGTAAATTCTTTTTCGAACTTTATATTCTTTCCTCGATATTTTTGTTTGCTAACCTCTGGTGGTCCTTCGTTTCAGATGAACATTATCCATTGCAAGTGGATGGCTCTGCTCGAGAGAGCTAATGAGAAAGAGCGTGAGGCCAGGAAGGCTAAGGAAGCACTTGCTGCCGAACGTGCCGAGCTGAAGAAGCTGCGTGATCGGCTGGAGAAGGAGGAGAAGAAAGTGAGGATCCTCAACAGCGAAGTGCTGGAGGTAAACAAGGAAGTGCTGGAGGTGAAGAAGAAGAATGCTGAGCTCGATGCCGAGTTAAAGGATACCAATGAGAGGTATGAGGCCGATAATGCCAGGTCGGTCGAAAGTATCACTGCTTGGCAGAAGATGGCGTATTACTGGCAGCGTCGAGGAATCTGTCGCGAGCTGAAGCTTAAGGAAATCATTTCCGACTTTGATCCGTTAGCAGATAATGAGCAAATCAATGCTGAAGCACAAGCACAGTTCGACTCGGATCAACAAGTGGAGATGGAGAGAGTTGCTAACCTGGCTAGCGAACTCGAGCGTGATGATGGAGTGGACGAGGCTGGTGCGCAGGTTGATGAGGTCGTTGTGCCGAGCGGGGAAGGAGCTGAGGCCATGGATCATGAGGCTGTTGCCTAGTTATTTTCTTCGTTTGAGAGATGCGACGTTTTTGCTTTTAAGCACTTGGCTGTATGAAACTAAAGAGGGATAATTTCGACTCAGGTCGGTCCTTCGAATATGAATGTTTTGAATATACACTTTGTTTTGAAAGAATCTTTTTTATTCATGTACGCATCCTATTGTCTGTCTTATGGAATGTATGCCTTAAGATATTTTCCATTCCACGGTCTATCGACTCGATTTCCTTCATGATCAATTAGCTTGTATGCACCATTACCCAAGTCGGATTGAATAATGTAGGGTCCTTCCCAATTGGGGTTGAATTTTCCATCGCCCGCGATCTTGGTATTCTGAAAGGTTTGTCTTAAGACCAAGTCTCCTGTTCGGAAAGTCCTTGGTTTTACTCTTTGATTGTAGCTCCTCCTTAGTATTTGGTGGTAACGAGCTGTTTGTATGATAGCCTTATCTCGCCTTTCCTCCAACATGTCGACCTCATGTGCTAGGAGATTTTCGTTTTCCTCTGATTCTACCAATTCGGACCTAGTTGTTAAGTAAGTCAACTCGGTAGGTATAACAGCTTCAGTACCGTAGCATAATGCAAACGGTGAGACGCCTGTTGATGTGCGTGGAGTCGTTCTGTAGGCCCATAGGACTCTATCAAGCTCCTGTATCCACTTATCTTTTTCCGCCTCTAACTTTTTCTTGAGCGTATTCATTATTGTCTTGTTAGTGGCTTCAGCCTGGCCGTTACTTTGTGCGTATCTTGGTGTAGATAGTGCGTGATTGATTCGCCAATCCGAGTAAAACTCCTTAATCGTGTTATCGCAAAATTGTTGGCCATTATCCGTGACCAATGTGTGTGGTAAGCCAAATCGAGTGATTATGTATTTCCAAATGAAGTTTTTGACCTCTTGTTGTCTAATTTTCCGAAGTGGAATTGCCTCTACCCATTTAGTGAAGTAATCCGTGGCAACCAAGAGATATCGTTTCTTACTCCTATCCCTCGAAAGTGGTCCTACAATATCGAGCCCCCACCTGGCAAATAGCCATGGGCTGGATATCGTTTTTAGATCTCTTGGGGGTTGATTGTGTAGAGGTGAGAATCGTTGACATTTGTCGCAATGTTGCACAAAGGTCTCCGAGTCGGCCTGCATGTAGGGCCAGAAGTATCCTTGGTTTCTTGCTTTTTGTGCTAGGGAACGAGCCCCGGCATGGTTTCCACACTCTCCTTGGTGGATCTCTGCTAGGATCATCTGAGCTTGACGAGGTGGTAAGCATCTGAGGTAAGGTCCTTGGACCGATTTTCTGTATAGTCTTCCATCGAGGATCAAGTAACTCTTGGTTTTTCGTTCCAGTTTTCTAATTTCCGACTCGTCGTCTGGATAGACTCCCTTGATGTAATTCATTATGGGGGCCATCCACGATTCCTGGATTTCCTGTTCAGATATGTCAATGAAGTCTGATATTGTATTGACGTGAAGGGATTTATCTTCGTATGCTGGAGTATTCCTTATTTCGACCTGTATCTCCCTGGTTGTTTCCGTGTCGACCTGGGATGCCAGGTAGGCGAGACTATCCGCATGACGGTTTTCATCCCGGGGAATATGTTGGATTTCCCATTTCTCAAAACTGCTTAGCAAGCACTTTGTGTAATGAAGATATAACTTAAGTGTTTCTTCCCTTGTTTCATAATCCCCAAGTAGTTGACTTACTACTAACTGGGAATCACTGTAAATCTTGATTTTTTGCAAGTTAATATCCCTTGCCATTCGTAAGCCCATTACAAGGGCCTCGTATTCCGCATCGTTATTCGAAGAGGTGAAGTTCAGTCGTATTGACTTCTCGATTATTACATTCTCAGGAGATATGAGTGTTATACCTATCCCGACTCCGTTATTGTTTTTTGATCCGTCTACATATAACTTCCACATGGGTTCTCCTTGTGGGAAATTGTCCCGCGGTTCTTCCTCGGGTATCCAGGTGATATCTTCGATTGGATAGTCAACAAGCAGGTCGGCGACGACCTGGCCTTTCTTGCTATTCCGGGGCGTAAAAATGAGTTCGTGATCCCCCAGCTCCTATGCCCATTTAGCCATTCGACTTGACTTGTTCCTATTTTCTAACACTTGCCTCAATGGGGCATCAGTTATAACTCTAATCTTGTGTGACTGAAAGTATGGTTTCAGCTTCCTAGAGGCGAATAATAGGGCCAGTCCTACTTTCTCAAGGCTAGAGTACCTGAGTTCGGATTGTAGCAGAGTTTTACTAATGAAATAAATGGGTCGTTCGTTACCTTGTTCGTCTCTGAAGAGAACAGCGCTGATTGCATGGTCGAAGCTGCCAAGGTATAATCCGAGTACGTCCCCTGGCTGGGGTACTGTTATGACTGGCGGGGTTGCCAAGTAAAGCTTTAGTTCGTCGAATGCCTGCTGGCATTCTGTCGTCCACTCGTACTTGGAACCTTTCTTGAGTAGCTGTAGCAATGGTCTTTGCTTGTCGGATGCACGAGCAATGAACCTGTTTAGTGCGGCTAGCATTCCGTTTAACTTTTGGACTTGCTTCTTCGTTGAGGGACTCGGCATGTCCAATATTGCTCTGATTTTCTCGGGGTTAGCTTCAATTCCTCGTTGTGTGATGAGATAGCCCAAAAATTCGCCTGATGCTACTCCAAATAGGCATTTTTGTGGGTTAAGCTTCATGTTGAAGTCATGTAGCCTTTTGAAGGTATTTTCGAGGTCGGATATGTGAGATGATTTGAGTTTACTTTTAACAATCATATCATCTACATATACCTCCATGGTATCACCTATCATATCCTCGAACATTCGCGTTGCAAGTCGTTGATATGTAGCCCCGGCATTGCGTAAGCCAAAGGGCATGACCGTGTAGCAATACGTACCTCTTTCCGTAATGAATGCTGTTTTTTCCTGATCTTCTTTTGCGAGCTTAATTTGGTTATACCCTGAGTAACCATCCATCATTGAGAGGAGCTCGTGGCCCGCAGTAGCATCCACTAGTTGGTCTATCCTTGGTAGTGGAAAGCTATCCTTTGGGCATGCCTTGTTTAGGTCTGTAAAGTCTATGCATACTCGAATTTTGCCGTTAGGCTTCACGACGGCTACTATGTTTGAGAGCCAGTCGGGATATTTGACTTCTCGTATGAATTTAGCATCAATTAGTTTCTGGACCTCGGTATTGACCGCCTTTGCTAAGTGGGGTGCCAATTTCCGTGCCTTTTGTTTTACTGGTCTTTTCGTTGGATCGACATGAAGTTTATGGCATGCAATATTAATATCTATACCAGGCATGTCAATATACGACCAAGCAAAAATATTCTTATTCATTTTCAAAGTTGCAATGAGTTGCTCTTTTACAATAGGGTCTAAATTAGCTCCTACATATACAACTCTAGGTTCGGCTTCAGTGCCTATGTTGACTGGCTCACCCTTCTCGATGGTTGGGGAGTCGGTGACAAGCTTGCCTTCAGTGGCATGAGTGAGTGGCTCAGAAATGGCCCTGCCGTCAGAGGCTTCAGAAATTAGCTCAGTACCGACCTTGCCGTCAAGGGCTTCAGAGATCGGTTCAGTAGTGGCCATGCCATCAGTGGCTTTAGAAATTGGCTCAGTACCGACCTTGCCGACAAAGGCTTCAGAGATCGGTTCAGTAGTGGCCATGCCATCAGTGGCTTTAGAAATTGGCTCAGTACCGACTTTGCCGTAGAAGGCTTCAGAGACCGGCTCAGTAATGGCCTTGCCGTCAGTGGCTTCAGAAATTGGCTCAGTAGTGGCCTTGCCGTCAGTGGCTTCAGAAATTTGGTTGACAGTGAGCTTTTCAGGGCTGACGACTGTCACCTTATTAGGGAGGGGTATGACCTCAGGAATGGCATGGCAGCCATGTGCCTCAATTTGGTCACCCCGGAGTTCCATTATACCATTTGGTCCAGGGAATTTGATGACCTGGTGGTATGTAGACGGAACAGCTCCCATCTTGTGAATCCATTTCCGACCAAGGATAGCATTGAACTGCGTCGGAACATCAAGGACATAAAAGAGGCATTCAACTGTAACCTCATTCTCATCCTCTCCTGTGGCGACAGGGAGGGTAAGCTGGCCCTTTGCCGTTGTCTCTGTCGAGTTGAAAGCAAAGAGTGTGACGTTGGGGGTCTGTAAGACCGAGTCGGGCATGAGCATTTGAGCGAAAGCCTTGTTAAATAGTACGTCACAAGAGCTCCCTGGGTCTATTAGCACTCTCTTAGTGGTCCATCCACCAATTCGGATATGGACAACTAGTGCATCATTATGTGGCAAGCATACCTTCTTCAAGTCGTGGTCAGAAAAGATCAGTGCATTCTTTCCTTGCACCTGCTTGGCTATCACTGCCTGATGAGTGAGCTGAAATATATGGTGAATATGATTCACTTTCTGTCGCTTAGCTCGGGATGTCCATTCAGGTGGACGAGTATCCATGATCATGTTTATCGTTCCTTTTGCCTTGGAGGTGTTGTCTGTTCTTTTGCGCTTATCATTAATCTTCTGGCGGAGGTCATCAGACTCCTCTGCCAAGAAGTCATTCAAGTGTCCATCCATCTTGAGCTTGTGGCAATAGGTTCGGAGATACCGACAATCTTCTGTTGCATGATGGCGGCAATTGTGTAACTTGCAGTATGGGTTTTCTTCTATGGGTTCAAGGTCATGAACTGTTGGCTTGAAGTAATCTTCTTCTTTGATTAGTTCATACAGCTGCGTATATGAACATTTAAACGGGTTAGGAAACCTGTGCTTTACCGAGCTGTTAGATTGCTTACCTCGGGGGGGACCTTTTGTTGTTTTCGACTCTGGAGTTTTGGAATTGACCGTCTGTACGGCAGAGACATGTTCTCTTGTTTTTGCCAATGCCTGTTCAAGTTTGATGTACTTATCAGCACGGACATACAGGTCTTCCAGTGTCGGTGGTGCGTCTAGGATGATATTTTTCCCCAAGGCGGTTTCGGGGTGAACAGCCGAGATGAACGCTAACAGACATGCGTTCTCACCTGGACTATCTGCCTTGAGGCACTCCTTCTTGAAGCGAGCCATGAATTTTTTGGTTGTTTCTGTGTCACCCTGCTTAAGTCGGAATAATGCGGTTACCTCAGTTTTTCGCCGCTTATTGTGGATGTATTGGGTGACGAAGAGTGCCTCAAGCTGGTCGTACGACGTGATTGACCGTTCTGGGAGTCGGTGGTACCAGTCAATAGCACTACCTCGGAGCGAGGCAGAAAAGAGTCTGCAGAAGATATCCTTGTACTTGGGCCACAGTGCCATGCTGGTCTTGAATTGTAGGACGTGGTCCATGGGGTCACCACTTCCATCATAGGTTGTGAACTTAGGGGGAATGAAGTGTGGGGGTGGTTCCTGATGAAGGAGGTCATCGTGTAAGGGCTCTGTTCTATATTTTTCTAAGGTGGTGTTGGCCACCCTTTGAGCAGTATTGGCCTTACCAGATTCCTGGTTGTTCTTATGAAGTTGGGCTGAAAGTTGTAGGAGGCGGTTGTGGGTTTCTTGCATTTCAGCCATGGTGGGGGCGGTGGTGTTGCTGGAAGTTGGTATGGCGATGGGGTTGTTGGTGTTGATTTCATCAGTTGGTTGGCCAGCGGCCGGAGGGATGGTAGGGCTTTTCAGTTGAGCGTTTTCAGCTAGCAACTTGTTGATCTGCTCCTGTTGTTCAGTAAGTTGTCGTTGGAAGGTCTCAAATTGCTCTTGTGTGATTCCAGCCATGGTCTTCGTCAGGTTATGATTCGTTCACAGTCAGTCGGCGCCAATGTAAATGTAGTAGAAATTTTAACCGGAAAGTTGGAGAAGATGATCGGAGAGAGGAAGGTTTTGAATGATTGAGAGTGGCTGAACTATCTGAGCATGGATAGCTGCCTACGTATCTGGACGGGGCGATCCAGAATCAAGCCAAACGTAGTTACTTTTATAGGTGGCTTAGGTTGTGGATCAATAATGGCTCAACGTTCGGATCATAAAGTGTGCGGATATTCAGGGATTTAATGGGATAGATTCGTAACCGTAGTATGATTTGGAGTTTGAATGTGTCGAACTCGGTGTTCAGAGTGAGTTAGCCCCAAGTCGGATGTGCTCGGATATTTTATGAGATTAGAATTTGAATGAGAGTGAATGAAATATGGTTTTATGCGAAGTCGGATGAAATAAGTGCCAAGTCGGTGTTTTCATAGTACAAAATATCGTTATCGACTAATGTATCGATCTCCAAAAAATAGATATATCGGGATATATTGGAATCTATCGGTGGATATTTTACATGGAATGTATCGACTAATATATCAATTTGTTATACAAAATATATTTAAAATCAAATTTGGAAGTATATTTTCATAGTATTTACCTAAAAAACATCATATCTACTAAAAATAGAATAAATAAATTATTTCCAAAAAAAAAAATTTGAAAAAAAATAATATTTCTAGAAAATTTCGGAAAATATCAGAAAATATCGGAAAATATCGAATATATCGGAATATATCGAAAAATATCGACCGATATTTTACAGATACTTTAAGGCGAAAATTTCGGAAATATATCGTATCGTTTTCTTTGAAAACCGATAAATATCGCGATATATCGTGATATATCGCAATATTTTGTACTATGGGTGTTTTACATACCGAGTTGGAAAGATTTAAGATCTGACTGGAAATGAGTAAAATGTGATTAGATGTGAAGTCGAATGAAATAAGTGTAAAGTCGGATTTTGGTATTCCGAGTAAGGGAACTCGGTAATGGGTATATACAATGTACAATCAAATGACAACTGTGTCCTCCAATCTTCTTCTTCATATTCTGAATCACTAGTAGATTTTATTAAAGCATGTAGTTAATTTTTTTTTTTTATTTTTATAAAGATATTGCGATGTCTTCTACCATTCTTCTGCTATGAAATTCCAATATTCCATTATTAAAATACCTATATAAATAATATAATATTAATACAAAAATATTTTTCTTTTATATACAACTGGTCACAAGAAAAACACGTTTATATTAATATTATATTATTTATATTTATATGTATATCAAGTAATAATCAACAACATAAAACTGCAGCCTAAGAAAATAATGATACCAAAGAATATTAAAAAAAATGGTCAAAACAAGTATAAAATAATCAAATATTCAATAAACAAATTAAATAAATAAAGAGAAAGACCGTCTAATTTCTCTTTCTTCATACAACTTCTCTTCACTTCAAAACTCAAAAAAAAAAAAATTTCCCAAATCATCAATTTCAATCTGCAAAGATGTGGAAACGAACATTTGGTAAAAATAATGTAGATTTAGAAGAAGGAGGAAGAAATTCAAATACAACAACACCATTGTTATATCCAATGATGTTAGAAAGTCCAGAATTAAGATGGGCATTGATAAGATACCTTCTTATCGAAGGAATTCCTTAAGGGAGTCGAATTCTAACACATAATTCCTTGGGGGAATAACTCTCTAAACATCATACTTAATTCTTCTCTGCTCTATTCATAATGGTCATTGGCTATATATACAAACATCAATCTCCATTACAGTGGAGAGATACAGAGAATAGCTGCCTAGTAGTTACATAACCACTACTAAGATAAGGACCCTAGGAGTGATACCATACAACAACTATTACTTATCTTTTTTAATAACTCAGGAGGAGAGTTTTTTTTTTCTGATGCGAAATTTTTACTAAAAAACTCCATTTATCTTTCATTAAAAAACAAGAAAACTAAATATGATATACGTCTGACAGATGCATTCATTTAGTTGATATAACATATACCAATCAATTAACAATAATAACCAGATAAGATTAGATCTCATCAGACATTTATTAGTAAGAGATTTCTATTATTAATTGAAAAATTCCCATTTTATTAAAGCATGTATTTAATGGTTGTTTGAATTTTGACGTTTTCTACTGTAAAATTCCATTTTTAAAATACTTATATAAATAATATAATATTAATATAAATATGTTTTATGTAACATATTTATATTAATATTATTAAAAAAAAAATCAACAACATAAAACTGCAGCCTAAGAAAATAATGATACCAAAGAATATTCAAAAAAAAAATGGTCAAAACAACTATAAAATAATCAAATATTTAATAAATAAATAAAGTGAAAGACCGCCTAATTTCTCTTTCTTCATACAACTTTTCTTCACTTCAAAACTAAAAAAAAAAAAATCCCCAAATCATCAATTTCAATCTGCAAAGATGTGGAAACGAACATTTGGTAAAAATGGTGTAGATTTAGAAGGAGGAGGAAATTCAAATACACCATTGTTATATCCAATGATGTTAGAAAGTCCAGAATTAAGATGGGGATTTATTAGAAAAATTTATACAATTTTAACACTTCAATTGATATTAACAATTGTTGTTTCTTCAATTGTTGTTAGTTTTCATCCTATTTCCAATTTCTTTGTTTCTTCTACAATTGGATTTGTTGCTTATATTGGTATCATCATCTTGCCCTTTATAGGTAAAAAAATTTCTTCTCTTTTCTCTTTTTTTTTTTCTGTAAAAATTTTGTATTTTTTTTATCAATTTTGTACTGTTTTTAGTGATTTTTATGGTGGGTTTTTGTTCAAGTTTGGATTTTTGTTGTGTTTGAAAAATTCCCATTTAGATAAAGTTTTTTTTTTTTTTTTCAATAAAATTTCTCATTTTTTCCAATTTTGAACTGGTTTTAGTGATTTTTATGGTGAATTTTTGTTCAAGTTTGGAACTTTTTTGTGTTTGAGAATTTCCCATTTTGAGCCGCTTTGTTCTTTGTATTTGTAGCAACATCTTGCCCTTTATAGGTAAATGTTTTCGCTTTTTTTCCATAAAATTTGACCTTTTTAATCAATTTTGAACTGTTTTTATTGATTTTTTTGGTGGGATTTCGTTGAAGTTTGGATTTTTTTGTTTTGTGTTTGAGAATTTCCCAAATTGAGCTGGTTTTTGTTATTTTTTTTTATTTTGAAAATTTTCCCAGTTTTGAGTTTTTTTTTTTTTTTTTTTGTGTGTGATGACTTTGAGGCTAGTTTATGTTTTTTTCTTTTTTTATCAATTTTGAGTTTTTTTTTTGGAATTTTTGTTTTCATTGATGATTTCAATGGTATAAGTTGTTCAAGTTTGGAACTTTTGTAGGTAAAATTTGGTTTAAACTTTATCTTCGGAACAAATTTGATATGATGTTTATGTGTTATTGCAGTTTTGATCCCTCTGTCCTGCTATTATCAAAGACATCCGGTGAATTTGCTGCTTCTTACTCTATTCACGGCTGCACTATCTTTAGCTGTTGGGTTGACATGTGCGTTTACATCAGGTAATATTGAATGGAGAGTTTTCTTTCATGTTTGTCTGGGCGAATATGTTTGCAGGCAGGTGCAAGTAGTAGTGTGTGTTTGCATGGGTTTATGCTTGTATGGGCATGCGGGTTTTAGTTTGTTTCCACACTAGTCTTCATGATTTGGAGTTTATATGCTTTGTATATGGCTTTCATTGCTTTCCACATTTTGTACGTGTTTATTAGTTGTGTATTATCATGTATATATATTGCTATATCAATCTGGTTCGTTAATCTGGTTGTATATCAGCTTGTATCAATCTGGTTCGTTAATAGATCTCTGGCCGAGTTTTATAGAAATTTGACCTTAGTTTGTCATTATACGGACTCTATGCTTTATATTTCTGCATGTTTTTGCACTAAAAATGTAATTATTATAGAACCAGTTCAGTTTTGCATTATCCACTGAGTATATTCGGCTAATTATATTTGATGATTTTATTGTTATAGGGAAAGCCATATTGGAAGCTGCTATTCTAACAGCAGTGGTGGTTATAACTCTGACTCTGTACACATTTTGGGCTGCAAGGAGAGGCCATGACTTTAACTTTCTTGGTCCCTTTTTGTCTGGTGCACTCATGGTGCTTATAATCTTTTCTCTCATACAGGTACTAATTATCTTAATATCTATTAGTCCTTAATGATTCTAGGAGCCATTTATTTCATTAGTTTTATCTTCTTTTTTTAACCTGTCGTTGTTCTTTTTCTTCCCTTTTTCGTTCTTCGTTCTGATGTTGTTTTATAATGGTTTGGCAGATTTTTTTTCCTTTGGGGAAGATCTCAACAATGATATATGGAGCGGTGGCGTCAATAATATTCTGTGGATATATCATTTATGACACAGATAATCTCATCAAACGATACTCTTATGATGAGTATATCTGGGCTTCAGTATCTCTTTATCTTGACATCATTAATTTGTTCCTCCATTTGCTTACAATATTCAGAGCTGCTGATAATTAGAAGATTACTCTTCTCTTTTGTAAATATGGGAAAATATTGGAGTTGTATCTACAACATTTGTCTTTGAATGATAGATTTTGAATTATTATGTGTATTGACTTCTTTTTTCGGGAAGATTTGGAAAGAAATAACATTTGTTCTAGTGCATTCTTACCTTACAACTATATAAGACCCCGGAATTACAGTGTTCTTTAGAAAGTTTGCATGGGGCTTTCCTATATGAATGTCAATGCCGCGTAAGGTTATTTTTAATTTTGACATTTATACAAACCTATAATTAGGGTACATATTTGGGCCATCTTTCCAATTTGCAGTGGGTGCAGAAGAGTTTTTTTTGTTCAAAATAGAACCTTGTTTTGTTTCTTAGTAGTCCTCACCTTTTGTTTATGAAAGCTTTAATCCTTTTTATGTTTTCGTGTGTTTGCAACGGTTTTTAATATGTAATAAGCTGTGTTTTTGATTCTATATGTAACACGGAAATGAAGATTTATGCTTAGTTTCTGTATTGATTCGCTTCATGGGGCAAAAAGGTTTTTATATTTGGTGTCCATTTTTGTTTTGGTTGTAATAGTTTTATTCCAAGGTTATAAGAACTAACTCTTACAAAACCATAGAGCATACTTGCTTCATTTTCTTTTACATTTTATCCATCAATGAGCCACCAGACCACCACCATCTTGCAGGAAACGCCATCAAATCTTTAGCACCATATGTTATGTACCTTGTTAGAATTGGATTCTATAAAGTAAAATCTAGAACCAATTATGGACAAGGTACAAGCAAAGAATTATTCATTTCTTGTCCAAATTATTCATTCTTTGTCCATATTATTCGTTTCTTGTCCATATTATTCATTCTTTGTCTCTGTACTGCTTTAGAAGAGAACATTATTTGTATTGGTTGTTAGGCCACTTCTATAAAGGCATGCTCATCTTCCCCCTACTGAAGTTGTAGAGAAGGTTGTGTCAGAAAGAAAGAAGGGAAGAGGATTTGTTGATTCAAAATGCCTTTCTCTAACAAGCCAATAATGCAGGTTAGTCATTCATCTATCTTATTATCTAGCCACATTCTTTATTTCATTGCTTACAACAGATGGAAGTTTTGTTGAATTGTCTTCACTTTCCACTTATGATTCAGTAATTCTCTCTGCGGAATTTTGCTATTTGCTTCCATTCAACTTTAGAATACAATTCACTTTGATTTGAATTTACTTAGGCAAGAAAGGTTTTTGTTATTCTACTTACAATGACTTCCAGAAATGAATTTTTGAATTGTGGTTGATTTTAGCACAGAAAAATCATTGGCTTATCAATGCAGAAGGTCTCACTGAGTCACTGACACGAGACCCTAACCTTTAAAATTGATATCTGTGTCTTGATTGTACGGAAATTTTTTTCTCTTTAACCCACCTTCTTTTTATTCAATGGTTCATTACTAATAGGGAGCTTTTTACCATCCTCAAGAATTCCCCAATCATTTTCTGGTTAATTTATCATGAGAGATATAGCATATATGGGAGAATTCATATACCATCCTCAAGAATTCTCCATAAAAATTCTTGGTATTTTTTTGTGTGTGTGTGTGGGGGGGTATTCTTCGTATCAAATACCTCCTTTTTTTCAGCTAAAATTCTACAGTAAGAATTAGATAATTGTACGACAACCTGGTTGTCATCACGGCCATCTTTTCCTGAATCCCATATGAATGGATTGGCAATATGACTTTTCTTTTTTCCTTTCTTTTTCATTGGATGCCATATCCATTTGACTCCCTCCTTATTGTTTACCTTGTTTGCAACCTTAACTGAAATATTATCATGTACTTATTATGTAGATATATTGTACATATATTGACTTAAGGTTTGAGCACACCCTTAATGGTATGATCGACTATTATCTTCTCACCATTGAGCTAAGAGAAAACTTATTCATCCAACCCATTTCAAATGTTTGGGGTGACACAATGTTTCAACATTCAATAATCTAACAACCAATGTGCTCACCCAGAAGAAAATGCGTCTTAAAAGTTTGGCTGTCTTGCACAGGAGGAACCCATCGACACGCTCACGCCTTTTGTATTAAGAGGAGCAAGAACTCGTGCAAATGCGTGTGATGGTGCAGTAGAGCATGGTGGAGGTCATGATAACCGCGACACTGGAAATTCATTTCCTGATAATAGCATGGATAATAAGATTCGAGAAGCAGTTAATAAAGGAAAGCAGCCAATGGAAAGGTAATCATCACCATTTGTGTTCATCAATGTTATTTGTTATGAATGAGAAGGATTTTTTTTCTCAAACCCATGTTCGTCATTTAAAATACATGTATAGATTAAAATAAAGGTGTATTTCTAGCAAAGTGAAAGGACACATAAAGTAGAGCTCTTTGCCTGATGTCTTGCTCCACAGAAACAGAGCAAAGCATACAGGCAGAGTGTTTCTTAGTGTATGCCTAGAAAATAAAACTGTCATATGATTGCCTTTTGAGGCCTTTTGCTGTATTTAAATATTCTTAATGGATTGAATAATTTGCAATTTTAACCAGCCTCCTAATGAGCACAACTTAAATTTTCAGTAATGTAAATTGTACTGTTTAATTTGCAGGTTGGAGTTATCTGCACAACACATTTTACAGGAAGAAGATGAGATCAGCATAGTTGAGCGAGAGAAAAAAGGGGCCGAATACTTGGTACCATCAGCACAAAAGAATATCGAGACATTATGGAAATACTTAGATGATGACAGTGTTCGAACAATTGGGCTTGCAGGGGATGGCGGCATTGGGAAAAGATGGACTGTGAGTCATGTAGTGGAAAGAGCCGTTGCAGCCAATCGGTTTGACTTCATCATCTGGGTGATTTTGCAATCTAGATATGATGCTGACTATCCCAGACCGATGTTGGTGCAAATTGCCGATCAGTTGAAGTTGCTTACTACAACAACGGAGAATGAAGAAGTAATAAAAATCAGCAATTCAGAGCTAAGGGAGAGGATTTCAAAGACACTAGCAGGGAAGAGTTACTTGATGATTCTATGCGATCTCCAGCATTATGTTTGGAGTGTTCTGCCTAATTTAGGAGTACCACATTCAATTGACCAGAGTAAACGATCCAAAGTGTTATTTCTTGGGGCTACATATTGGTTTTCTGAAAACCACGTAGATTGTGTCTTGCCCATCAATTATTTACCCAAAGACGAAGCCTGGCTTTTATTTTGTGAAAAAACTGGCTCACAATTTGATTCTTTGGGTATACGCGAACTTGCTGAAACTCTTCTTAAATCATGTGAGGGTGTGCCCCTAAAAATTGTTACACTAGCAGGAGCTTTGAGGAATGTCAACAAACCAACTATTCCGAGATTGATGCTAAATGTACAAGAAGCTAAAAAGCTAATCATCAATCGCTCAGTGTATCATTATGAGGCTATGTATGAGATGTTACCTAGCAAGGAAGCGAAAGAATGCATTGTGTACTGCAGCAGCTATCCTCTATACTATCGTATTAGTGCGAAGGGATTGATAACATCTTGGATAGCTGAGGGACTTCTGGATAAACTTAATGGTTTGAAGGCAGCACATGAGAAGGCTCAAAAAATATTGAAGGAGCTCATTTATCGGCACCTACTTGTTAGATGTGATGATAGCCATGTGATGATGAATTACGATACACGTCTCTGTTTTTCATCTATGATTTTTCTTTCATTGGAAAAATCTGGTCGGAGTATGAGGTTAACTGTTCCTGAGCTATTTACAGAACATAAGAGCTTCAGAAAAATCTCCATTTTGAATGAGAGTTTTGAAAGCAAGTACACCCATAATGCCACAATATCCTTTGCTAAGTCCTCAACTTTGTTACTGTATGGAAAGGAAGGATGTCTCCCAGGTGAAATTCCGGATGCGTTCTTTGAGAAAATGAATCATCTTCAGTTTGTCTCCATTCTCCGTGCTGGAATCAGGTATCTCCCATCATCCCTTTCAAGCTTGAAAAATCTTGGTGCTCTTGTGGTGAGAGGTTGTGTCGCTTTAACCAATGTGGACACCATAAGAGAACTCCAATCCTTGGTGGTTCTCAATCTTTCAGGTGCTAGCTCCTTAAAGGAACTCTCAGATGACTTCTTTGAACATTTGCAACTTCTTAAAAGCCTCAACCTCTCAGAAACCCAGCTTAAACAGCTACCCTCATCCTTTCGAAACCTTAAATATATCCAGCGTCTCATCCTTAGAGGATGCTCCTCCTTGGAAACACTGCCACAACATATAGGAGGTACCCTAACCGTGCTTGATTTGTCAGGGGCAAGCTCTCTGGAGGAAGTCCCAAATGAGTTCATTGAAAAACAGAGCTCCCTGGAACTACTTGACCTATCTGGAACTGTTGTTGAGCGATTGGCGTACCCAAATGTTGTTCATAGGAATCTCAAGTACCTCTTTTTAACTGGTTGTTCACGAATAAAAACATTGCCACATCCAGAAGCATTTGTGAAACTCCACGAACTTGATCTATCAGGTGCCAGTGAATTTAAGGAGTTCCAATATGTAAGCTCTTCTTCTAACAGTTCTATAACAAAAATCGATCTCTCTAAAACCCAGATGGTAAAAGTACCTTCTGTTTCTACATATCCTAACCTTCAACAACTCTGTCTGAAAAGCTGTGAATACCTAGAGGAACTACCACATTTGGGATTGAGAAAACTTGAAGTTCTCGATCTTTCTGGTTCTACAAATTTCAAAAGGTTCCAGGATGATTCATTTGCGAATATGCGCCAACTCCAGATCCTCAATCTTTCTGCAACCCAGGTTGAAAAGTTGCCATCCCTGGCGGAATGCCACATTCTCTGTCAACTCCTGCTCAGAGATTGTGCAAAATTGGAGACAATACCACACTTGGAAGCACATGAAACACTTGAAGTGCTTGATCTATCAGGTTCCAACTCTTTCATGGAATTTCAAGACCAATCCTTTCAACAGATGGATGAACTGGAAATAGTTAACCTTTCGGGAACTCGAATCGAGAAACTACCGTCCTTTTCCAAATGTCCCAAACTCCGTCAACTCTTAATGAAAGGTTGTGCATGCCTAAAGGAACTACCACCTCTCGAACTCAAAAATCTTGAAATTCTTGATCTTTCTGATTGTGCATGCCTAAAGGAACTACCACCTCTCGAACTCAAAAATCTTGAAATTCTCAATCTTTCTGAAACTCAGGTTTCAAGGTTGCCAGAACTTTCCAAGTGCTCCTTTCTTAGTGACTTAGTACTAAGAAGTAGTGGGAAATTGTTGACCATTCCACACTTAGAAGCTCTTGAACGGCTTGAAGTGCTTGATCTTTCAGGTCCTACTTCTTTCCAGAAACTCCAATATAAATCTCTTGAGGTTAATTCGACAAATCTTTCCCAATGCATCAATTGGATCAGTCACTTTCAAAAACTTGACCTTGCTACATCTCCATTTGAAATCTCACCCTCATCTCTACCCGAACTCCAGAACCTACCTCAACTCTTTCTGAGGGGCTGTTCACGCTTACTGTTGCAGCCCCATCCAAAAGTATTCACAAATTTTGAAGTGCTCGACTTTTCATGCATGCAAATTAGGGATTTTCCTGATGGCAGCTCAAAATGGACTGATCTAAGGTTTCTTGGACTGTTGAATCAAAAGTACCTCTGGGACTTTGATTGGGGTAACACAGAGGAGGCAAGTAAGCAACTGAAGGTTGATCCACGCAAATCAGATGATGTTGGAATAACTGCCATACGAATAATATCGAGTAACATCAATCTGTTCAATTTCATGAAGACAAGTTCTGAATTGTGGGAGAAGTACTTCCAGAAATTCCAATATTGCCTTTGCTCTCCTAAGGAGTGGGAGAAAGAGAAGGATATTTACTTACACCAGAGAAGAGTTGTCTTCAAAGATATCTACTACCCGGCCAGCCAAATTCCTCATTCAACGGCTCCTGACCACGTTTTTGAGATATGTGGCTTTTCAATCTTCCCTGCAATAATTGATGAAGTCCTTGGTCATGTGAAAATATTGTACTTGAAGAAGAATTCCTTCATCACACGACTATCGGATTTGGGTGCTGGAAAAGTTAAGGTAATAAGGGAATGCTGGATAGAGAGATGTGATAGCATGGAGTGTGCTTTCTATGGAGAAGAGAAAGAAGCAAATGTGGCATTCGGGAGAGTCTTAGAAAATATCTGGGTCTCAAATCTTTCTAAACTAAGGAGTTTGTTCTCGGGGGATATGCAGCCCTTGAGCTTTACATGCCTGAAGCATTTATCTATAGATTGTTGCCCAAGCCTCGTCACTGTTTTCTCTTCACATCTGGAACTAGTTAACCTTGAAACACTCAAGATCAAATTTTGTGATAAAGTTGAGAACATATTTGGTAAATCAGAGTCTGGGGAACAAATCCTCCCAAAGTTGAACACATTGACACTTTGGAGGCTACCAGAGATGCAGAATATTTGTGGAGGAGAATTGCCATCTCTAAAAATTGTCAGAGTCAAAGGATGCTCAAAGCTGCGGAAACTTCCAGTCAGTGCTAACAATGCCAGTTCGGTGATAAATATCAGAGGAGAGGTTATATGGTGGAATAATTTAATATGGGAAGATAAAGGCATCACGTCCCGACTGTTGTTTACAGAATTGCATAGATTCTTATAGTCGTGCACATTGACATTAAAACAAGCATTAAGATTCACTTCTGAGCTGTAAGTTACTGATAAGGTAATATATACCTTATCTTCTATTGAATATTATTTGGTCTTTTAACCTTAATTTCTAATTGGAGATCTTGTACTACAATTTTTCGCACAGATGGAAATATGGAGTCAGGTCTTCAATCTACCACGAAAGAAATATGGTGGCAATTTGCTGTGGCGTATAGCGCTTGTTATTCCTACACTTGGTGGTCCGCAGCACCAGAGTTTATTACTGAAGATATACTACATGTCACGTTCTCATCATTTCATTTCAAGGCTTTAGGTCCATTCCTCTCAATGTTTTTATGTTATCTTCTCATGTATGTTATTGATTCTTTTATAGAGGCACTGTGTTTTGTTTTCTTTTTGATGTGAATATTTTTCGCTCAATTGTCCAAAATTTTAATGGTTAGTTATTGAGAACTAACTAAGTAAGATTATATTCCCCTCTCCGTACAAGAACATCTAAAATCCTAAGTTTCAAACAAAAGAAATTCGTTAAGCAGGACGCATACTAAATTTGAATCCCATTGCACTTGTATATTCATACAACACTTCTCTGAAGAAAAAGACAAACCTTAGCATATTTTCAGCTGCGTGATTCATTTATAAAGAGGTAGACCTGGGAAATCTTCAAATTTTATTTCATTTTGTCATAAGTGGATCTCCATAATGTCAGGCTATTGAAATTGCTCCAAGTGGTTTGGAATACTTGCGATTGGATCCCCTGTACCTGTGGTTTGGCACACCTGGGGTTAAGAGGTTGAGTTCTGGTTCACACTATCACTTACGTCCACAAGATTGCCGAACCTTGTCTCTGCTTGTTATCATTCTCTTAACTAGTCTCTAGTGTTAGTTTGTGGTTGTGTGGTGTTCTTCTGTTTTGTTGCTTGCTTCGTTCTTGTGCTTGACATTTCATATCAAGGTCCCAGGAATGTGATGGGGTATTCAGCATTGTGGTCTGTGGATACACCTAACAATCAGTTGTTCATGTCTGTGAATACAAGCCTACTATCGTTAATCTCTAGTGCTTTGGCTCTAAGATGGTTAGAACATGGAACACCTGTCAGAGCAGACAGCAGAGCAATTTGTTGGGAAAACATGTTTTAAATTTGTTAAAACATGACCGAATACCACAAAAAGAGCACCAAACAAAGTCATTATCTGCTGAAAAGCATAAACTCGAAATTGGACTTTAAAGTCCCAATGAATTATTTCTTACCAAGTTTAAATGACGAAGAAAAAAAATGTTTAAAGAAACATCACATAATATTCCTGACAAGTGATGAGAACACAAGGAAACAAAGAATACAGATAATATAGCTAAATAAACATAAACAATCATAGTAGCAAGTAGAAGCAATCCTGATTGAAGGACAAGAAACTTGTTGCATCATAGCGTGTTTGTGCATATCTTCTCATCCTTATCATTCATCCATACACCATTTTTATCACATTTAAATGATTCGAGATTATCACATTTGATCTTCTCTAGGTAAACCAAGTGTGGAAAAGCTTTCTGCATAACTGACCAGTTCATTTCCATATATTTCAGGAACTTCAGGCGTAAAATCTTTACATTCCAGGCTTCATTATCCTCGCACTGCAAACTATGAAGTTTTCCTCCCTTGATGTAGAGCCTCTTCAAGTTCTTCAGGTTACTAGGCCTCAACCACTTTGGTGACACATTATCAGGGAAACATTGAAGGTCTAGTTTTTCCAGATTCTGAGGCATTGAGAGAGATTCCATAGTCATGGTTGCTGCCCTTATCATCAATTTTGTATTTTCTGTAGGGGCAGAGTGAACCACTCCTCCCCATCTTATTGTTAAGACACGAAGTGATTCAAATTGCTTCAACTGATTAAGGTCCTCTTCTCCAACAACGGCATCATTCCCAACAATTATATTGAGCTTCCTCAGCTTCTTGAGCTCAGCTAACTCCTTAAGCTGACATGGATCTTTACTTCTTGAATTACCTATTACAAACCCCTTTAGCACTTCAAGGTTAGAAAGCAATCCAAGTCCCTTGGGCATGTTTTCCAATAAGTAACATTCAGACACATCCAAGTGGCTTAGCTTTTTCATGGCTTTGATTGTAGAAGGCAGCTCCTCTAAGTTATGACATGCCCGAAGGTCGAGAATTTTGAGATTTGTGAGCTTTGCAATGGAATCTGGGAGTTTGGTGATTCTCGATATTCCACAAAGGCTAAGATACTTCAACTGTATCTGTTCTTCTAAACCTTTCAGAAATTCAGCACTGTCTACTTCGATGTGATGTAAGTCAGAGTTTTGCCATCTTCCGAGCTGAAGAACGACAAGCTTCTTTTGTTTTGAGAACCACCCGAGGTTGACATGCAGGTACTCTTGATTTACATTGAACAAGGTGATTGGTTGTCTTTCACCAGACAACTGGAAGTGTGTATTATCAGTAGGTAACACTAAACATGCACGACGAGAGTTTGGGCAATCTGCCATTGGTTTTCCAGCGTCATCAAAGTCAAAGAACCTAGCTTTTTTAGCGACGGAAACTACCATAAGTCGGATCCAAGGGTGCATCAGATAGCTAGTTACCATTGAGCTTTTATTTTTATACACTGGTTCTATCATACACTTTTCTGCCAACTCCGTAAAAATACCTTCTCCAACTTCTTCAGCAGTCTTATCTTTTGTGTGTGTTACTATGCCCTCCCCTATCCACCAGTAAATGACAGGCCTTTTCTTTATTTCTGAATTATCTGGGAAGATTGAAAAACAAAGCAAGCAGAGTTTTAATTGAGGTTCGAGAATATCGTAACTAACCTGAAGATTAGCCATGACAGTATTCTCCAAAATACTTTCTTCTATGCGAAGTCGCTGCCAATCCGTGGAAACATTCTTAGCATTGGACATTGACTGTCGGGTTTGAGAGAGATCAGGATTACCTGAAGGGATTGAATGCAACTGAATCTCAGAGTTCACTGTTGTAATCTTTTCAACTTTCTTTAAAATACTCTGAAACTTAGCTTCAAATTCCTTCAAATCTTTACATTCATCTAACATGTCTTCAAGGTCTTGTTCTATGGAATCAAATTTGTCTGTTACAAATTTTTCCCAGTTTTTTACTCTTGGAAATACTTCTCCAGCATCCCGAAGCTCTTTCTCAATCTTCTCAAACTGCTCATGTAACCGAACTTGCATGTTGCTGCTCCCAGCCAACTTTAAACGCTTGGTTTTGGCTTTGGCTAGTTTATCTAACATATTTGTTACAACATCTATCAGGTTTCGTTTGATTACCATTTTCCAGGTTTGGGATGGAAGCTAAACAGAGGAAATAGAAGAGACAATCTCTACCTCAATCCACCAAATCTCTCTTTGTTCCAAATAGGAGGTGGATTTAGGAGGTAGGGTGGTGATATCCACCTTTAATGCGAGGTCCACAAGGTTGAAGAACGTAACTCACCTTTAAATGATACTCCATGTGCCTTCTGGTTCATAAATCACATATTGGCATGTCACAAGTCATTCCGATCTTTTTCTTTTTCAGCCTTGAAATCCATTTCGGCATTAGAACTCACCTTCATAAACCTTTAGATGACACTCCATGTGCCTTCTGGCTCATAAATCACATATTGGCATGTCACAAGTCATTCCGATCTTTTTCTTTTTCAGCGTTGAAATCCATTTCGGCATTAGAACTCACCTTCATAAACCTTTAGATGACACTCCATGTGCCTTCTGGCTCATAAATCACATATTGGCATGTCACAAGTCATTCCAATCTTTTTCTTTTTCAGCCTTGAAATCCATTTCGGCATTAGAACTCACCTTCATAAACCTTTAGATGACACTCCATGTGCCTTCTGGCTCATAAATCACATATTGGCATGTCACAAGTCATTCCGATCTTTTTCTTTTTCAGCCTTGAAATCCATTTCGGCATTAGAACTCACCTTCATAAACCTTTAGATGACACTCCATGTGCCTTCTGGCTCATAAATCACATATTGGCATGTCACAAGTCATTCCGATCTTTTTCTTTTTCAGCTTTGAAATCCATTTTCGACATTAGATGCTCTCCGCTTTCACTTTTGTCTTCCTCTCAAAGCCATATCTATCTTTAAAATTCCTTGGAACATTTAACTTTTGTCTATTTATTCTTCATCACTATGTTTTGATGAATATTGTCCTTGAGCATTCAGCTTTTTGACTTGACTAAATCCAGAATCACATAAGATCACATAAGCTTGAATAAATGTGGTGAGTACTGAATAATTTTGTCGGGGATGATTTGTAGCTTTTATTTTCTATATGTTATGATTATATATATGAACATCATTATAATGATATTTTGTAGATTTCATTACATATGTTTTCATAGAATGAAAATCTGCAGGAAACTGAGATAAGCTCGCAAAGTTGTTATTCCTTTGAAATTATGTTAACCTCATAAAGTATAATGTACTTTTCCTTTTGGTAAAACATAACTTATGGTAAATTATTTTCTTGTATTGCAGCCTTCTTTTTGGGAACAACCACAGAGTACTGCCAGATAACTTTGATAGCCTGAAGAACTTAACAGAATTGTAAGTTCATCTTACTTGATGGAATTCCTTTAACCGATGGATGGATCGGTACATTTCTAGCTTTCAGTAGGAGCTAATGAAGATCACAGCCTAGTTTAGCTTAAACACATTAATGTCTGGTTTCATGCAGATTTATGAGACCAGGCTTATATCGAATGAACGAGAGTCATAACAAATATATGAAGTTCTTGTCTGACATGACGAGAAAGATGATTAAAATTATATTGATTGGTAGTCCAACACTTTTGATAAACAATTAATACATACTTATATAAAGATTACAATGACTAGTAAATTAAGATATAAATACATAAAAACTACTTCAACTACACACAAGACACTACTAGAAACACAAGTTGTTATTGACCTCAGATTTCAATTTCCCAAATTCTGATCGGATTCGCTTGCATTGTCGTTGATGATCTTGCTATTTGGATGTTCTACATCAGAAGTATCATATTTACCCACAATTATTTTTGCTCGGGCATGTCCTGCCTCTATACGAAATTGTTCACCCAAGCCTAAATGAGTCATTAGTAACCAAACAAACGTAACAAGCTCTCCACCCTTACTCAGTGGCTGAGCATGGCTACGGGCTCGACAATGAGTTGCAGCATAACACAGCAACTCCAACCAGACTTGACTCATTAGTTCCCATCTCTTCTCTTTCTTCAGTATTCTTAAATCATTTGATAACCTAACTGCATCAAACAGCACTGATTTGCTCCTATCGCCCTTAACCTGCACGGGTTTAATTTCTGTGTTAACATCTATGAACTTATCACAGGCATCTTTGGATTTTTTGGTTTCCAGTTCCAAGATACAAAGTATTCTCAGTGGATTGAATTTATTAGGTTTTAATCCTGAATCACTAAAGAATTTCTTTGCCTCAGCACAAGTGTCTCTAAATCTGATCTGCCCAATTCCTGCTATTTCTGACATCATAGTAGGCTGCATGACAAGTAGGTACAACATATAGTCTGAAATAAGTTTGGCAAACTTGCGATAATTGTTGTTACTGTTTTCTTCCTCACACGTATCTGACGTATGATAGAGTATTTCAGTCGCAATGTGCCACAATATAAGACTTTCATCATATTCAACTTCAACGCTCCAGCCTAGTGACTTATAATAAATGCTCTTCCCAAGAACTCCATCGCCTCTAGATGAACATATTTCCTTTGCAGTCTTTGCATCCTTTGCAACCATTGATTTCTTCTTGAGTTCACTGAAGAGGAACTTCTTCAGTGGCTGTGTGACAGGCTCAGAATACTTGTATTGGATCTGATTTAGAAACTCCTGAAGACCCCAGTAATCAAGAAACCGGTCCACTGGTTTTGGTCTTCTAGACAAACAGAAAGTTATCAAATTGAACTGTGACACAGATGTAGACCACCTTGATGTGGTTAAAAAGGGGATTTTGGTAAGAGTTCTATACATAATAGACATGAGGTTACAACATGAAGAAATAGTCCAATCAGAGAATATGAGCATGAAGAGAGCTATGAAATCAAGGATCATTGCACCAAAAAGCAACAAATAGGTGAGAGTAATGTCGAAATCTGACCGTCCTTTCGTGTATGAGAAGAAGAGCAAGAGGGCTATTAAGATTGAAGAGGAGCAGATCGAGCGAAGAAAGTATCCCATCCGAGAATGAATCACGGCAGCTTTTGTGTATAGCACCTCATACATGAAGTTAAGCTCTATCGCAATGACTGTAAAGGCATCTTCAGAGTCTATTTTAAGAAAGAAGTCTCGGCTCTTGTTTCTATCATGGAAACTGAAGATGAGGTCTACTATCAGTCCCTTAAAGGTCTGAAAGAACTCGTACGCATGCTGCACCATCTTTATGTCATCAAGTTTTTCGAACGATTTTTCTTCAGTTGTGCTTTCAGAATTAACCAAGTCTATGTAAGTTTCAGGCTCTTTCATTATTTTGATCTCAGCAGGAAGATTTGCTTTTTTCATTGATTGGTATTCTGCCATGAGTTTTACATAATTTGGTCCTGGGTCAGGTTCTTTAAGCATAGAATCCTTGAAAACACTCATGCTTGCAAGATAAAGAGCACGGGTCCTTTCGGCATACTTGACAAGCCCTGCTAGAAACATGAATAAAGTTGGGAGCCAAAGTTCATTATATGGAAGCGACTGTAGGAAAATATAAGCAGCAGCAACGAACTGGACGAGTAGCCCCAGCAAATGCCTAATCCACAGCTCGTTATCCTCAAGAGAGAAGGCAGTGATTGTGTCAGGACCGCCAAGGTGCAACAAAAGGAAAGGAGCCCAAAATGCTAAAATATCCTTATTCCTGGCAGAACTAGAGGTGTCATCTTTGCTATTGGTGATGAGCCCAAGGGCAAAGATAGCAACCCAATCAGCGAGTAAATACGCTGACCAGATAAGTATGATAATCCAATAACTTGCATTTCGTTTTCGTAGGGATGAAAATAAAATTAACAAGTTCTGCAAGAGAAGGCTAAAGAGAACAAATACTCTGAGATCCCAGACATCCCATAGCTTTCGAACATTTTTAGGGATAAGATTCAGAGAAGAAGTGTGATTGTGTCTCATGTTTGGTTTCATTTCGGCTTCTTATTACCAACAATGTCTATAACACCATGAATATAACAATATATATATATATATACGTCCTCTTGAATCACTATCTAGATCTAACTTCAATGACAATATTACAAAAAGAAAAGCAAACTCCGTACTGATATTCGTATGTTTGAAAACAAAAAACAATGATTAGCAAATCTGTCGGAAATCTGTAGCCGTTATTGTTGATTTTACAGTGAAACTTGTGCCTATACATAGTTAACATTCATCCTTTTCCTATAGAACTATGCTTGCAGGTGATCCCATAACAGCTGTTAGTGTACCTTTTTTGAAAGCATAGTACAGAGAATCTGCTAAATCAAAAGAAAAAAAAAACCAGAGAATAAAAAAAGAAAAAGAAAAAGATGATCGAGGGTTTTATTCTATATGTTTTATGTATTTCCTTTAGTAGTTACTACTTACTACAACAATCCCCATGCTTGGAAGAAAACACTTGCATATCATTTTCCAAAGTTTCGAAGAGCAAAGATGTCTGCCGAGATTGTTCAATTTCTTATGGCCAAATACACTAGTTCCCTTCAAGAAACTGCAGAGAAGGATCAGAATCCAATTCCGTTGAGAAAGATTTTTGAGGAGATCAAAATAGTTCTGGAGCAAAAAATACATTCATCTATAGGCATTCAAACAAGGGATGACCTGATGGATTGCCTGTATAAGCTCAATGATGCATTCACTGAGTGCCAAATGCTTTCTCGAAACCGCAGGAAATGTGGTCTCCCGACTTGTTCGCCGAAGGAATTGTTCTTCCTTGTAAAGATCAAGCGCGAGTTGTACAAAATCAAAGAGGGCCTGATAAAAAATGTTCCAGCTGGCAGTACTGCAAGTTCCTCACTGGATGGACAAGTCGAAAGAGAAAATTCTGAACATAGTAATTATGCGACAGCTGACACTTCTGAATACTATGGATTTGAAGACAGAATGGAAGAGATACTGAAGTTGCTTCAACAGAAAAGTGAAGATGGGTTAAACAGAATTGGCATTGTTGGCATGGGTGGTTCAGGGAAAACCACACTTGCTCAATTAGTTCTGAACAATGCAGAAGTGCAGAAAGAGTTCAGTCCAAGAATCTGGGTACCTCTATCGCAAACAGTAAACAACCAGGTAGATATTAAAAGAAATATTTTGGAGCATCTTCTGCAAGAGCTAGGAGAAGATGAAGGCGCATATGAGCAGACCATGGATACTAGCATTCACAGCTTACTGATCACGCTTAACAGGCAGTTATCTGGTAAGAAGTATTTAATAGTGTTTGATGATGTTTACCATATTAACAGTTGGTATGAACATCTTGGCAATTGCCAGCTGCAAATAGAAGAATGTGATGATCGACTTGATTATGGACTACCCAAAGGGTATGGTGGTGGAATCATAGTCACTAGTAGAGTACAACAAGTAATAAAAAGAATGGTTGGTGTGGAGAATTTGTATCAGCTTTCGGCACCTGTTTTGGATTCAAAAAACTGCTGGTCAGTATTCATCGCTGCAGTGCAGAAACACAGAGTACCCGAAGATAATCCAACTATAACAAGAATGAAACATGAAATTGTGAAGAAGTGTTATGGCCTCCCTCTAGCAGCAAAGACACTTGCTGAGATCATTTCCCAGAAGATAATCGAAGAGGCGGAAGAGGCGGAAGAGGCGGCACCGTTTGATCTGTTGGATTTGTGGGATAAATAAAACACAGTCACCTATGGGTCCTATTAACCCCTAATGGGATTTGTGGAATAACTAAAACACTACCACTTATGGGTGCTATTAACCCCTACTTAAAAGGGTATAACACGTGGCGATTTTTATTGGTCCCATAGATAGCAACAGACTAAATCACAACACATTAATTTTTTTTTGCAAAATACCTTCATTCTTATGGATATAGTTATTTTGTATTTTTTTTTCAATGTAGTTATTTTGTATTTGTTATTATTATTTGACTGAATTTTTTTCCTTTTGGATATATTGTGCCTCATTTTCTTTTTCTTTTTAGGAAAATGATGTATTAACAGTAAAGAGGATCGAAGAATTAAAGAATGAAATAAAGGACATACTCTCTTCAGATGTTATTGATGTATGCGACCAGATAGATTTTATTGATAAGATTCAACAACTTGGTGTTAGTTATCATTTCGAAGCTGAAATTGAAGATACCTTACAACACTTGTACGATAACGCAACTTATGAAGATGGGAATCTGTATAATGTGGCTCTTCGCTTTCGAATATTTAGACAAGCTGGGTTTTATGTATCACCTGGTAAGTCCCCAAGTAGTTATCCCTCAGTGGCTCTGATAGCTCAAACACAATAATGTGGCTCTGATACCACTTGTAATCCCCAAGTAGTGCAAAGTTCTAATGGATAATTAACAGAAAACAATAAAGTAAAATAGTGCAAGAGACGACACAATATTTAACGTGGTGAAACCCTAAACCGGGAAACATCCATGACCGTCCTCAGACGATAAACAATCCACTATATCAATAAAAATATTACACTCACAGTAGCAAACTCTGGCTAACTCAATCCCTGATGTTAACACCTGCAACTGCACTCCGGGTAGTCTTCTACTTGATATAACCGCAGTTCACTTAACATACTCTCTCTGAGAAGTAGCTCTTAATCAATCAATGGAGAATTTGTTGGAATGGAGAAGATGAAGGTTTCCTTGCTTCACACAGTAGCAATGGAGGTGGTAGAGAGATTGGAATCCTTGAGGTTTCTTTGTTGTAGAGAAACCCTATTAATATTCCATAACGGGCCTTAAAACCAAATAGGCCCATTCCACGCTTGGGCTTGTAGCTTCAGCTCCAATCCACGAATTGTGTCAACCTTGTAACCTAGGGTTACAGTTCCCTCAAAATAACCTGGGGTATTATTCATAAACTGACTATATACACCAGTTTCTAGTGTAAACGCTAGAAATCATATCCAAGTACAAAAAATACCCCAACTGTGTAGGTCTATATATATATATATATAAAATGAAAAATGGTAAAAGATAATTTTATAAATAAAATAATGAAAAATGGGGGGGGGGGACTTTTGGAATAAAGGAGAGGGGTGGGGCAAGAACCAGATACATCAGCTCAATTCTTATTAACCGGGACTTACCCTTGAATTTTATTCAGGTTTATAATAGTAGTATAGATTTAAAGAGGTTCTACTGTATTATAAATGTATTAAGTTGAGTTAATTTGTAAATTTCCAAGAACTAATTAGGGTCTGTTTGATTGAGAAATTTGTTGCGTGGGAAATTATAGTAGCTTGAACTACTGTACAAAGAGAGAAATTAGTGTGAGATTCAATGCTTGGACGCATGCAGGTGTATTTGACAAGTTCAAGGTTCAGAATGGTGAATTTGATGAAGAATTGCGAACCGATTTGGAAGGCATGCTAAGCCTATATGAAGCTGCATATTTAAGCTTCAAAGGGGAAGATATATTGGATGAAGCCCTTGCTTTCAGCAAGAAACATCTCAAGTCTATGATGAACTATCTACCATCTGCTGCTGCATTACGAATACAACGAGCTCTAGATCTTTCACTCCGCAAACGCATCATTAGGGTTCACGCAAGCTACTACATCTCAATGTACGAACAAGATGAATTTCACAATCTCAAGCTAGTAGAATTTGCAAAAATAGATTATAACCTACTACAAAAATTGCATCGAACAGAGATACGTGAAGTCAACAGGTACATTATTACTCCTTACCAAACCAATTTATCATAGCCTTCATTTCTGATTAGATATATATAACTGATCTACTGCATGCTTGGAAAAATATATATTGTTGTGGAATTTCTATATATTTTGTTAGAAAGAATTTTAGGATTAGGCCGATCCCAACCGTTACAACTGGGTATCTTAGCTTTTGATCAAAGCTAGTAATACGTTAGCGCATAGCCTTAGAGTTTAATTCTTCTTCTTATATCAAAATGATGCAATATACGATTCTGGAGCCCTTTATCAATTCCCATGATTTAACTTCAAATTAAGCTAGTCTAGATAATTCTGTTTCTTTTCCAAAGTGTATGGGAGCTAGTCTTTTAAACAGAAAGTCTTCAAACAATTTTTTTGTTAATTTTTTTTGTTAGTAGTAGTATGGGTAATTTTAATTAATTAAGCAAAGGATAATCATCTAAAGGGGGGAGCAAACCTATAAAAAAAATCATCTAAAAAATGTAGGTAAATTGAACACGCCTATTCCGACAGATGGTTTGCCCAAGGGGGAATTATCTGAACAACTAAACTACTCATCTTGACAATGAAGTTTGAAGTTGTTTGTAAACCTGACAATTAATGTACTTTCATCTTAACAACAAACTTTGAGTTAACTTTCAAAACTAACAATTAGAACAAAATCCGATCATTAGCTTGATGTATATGAGTGACAGATTGGTTGAAGGTTACACAATGATGATGGTTGTAACTTATGAACCAAAATATTCAATTGGAAGAATATATATGTCCAAATTATTCGGCCTATTAACTGTGCTTGATGACACCTTTGATGCATATGGTACACTAGAGTTGCTCCAACCTCTTACAGATGCAATTTCAAGGTATGTAACCTTCACTTATCTTATTTTTACTACTTTATAAGGGTGGAGTTAGCTACAGTAGATTTGATTCAACTTGTTGAACTATATGCAGTGATTAAGTAAATCCTAACAACGCCAACAACCTAGATATTCGTGAGAACACCTCCTTTGCAATACAGGATCCGTTTTGTCAATGAGGTCAAAGATTACCAAACAATAAATAATAGTATAAGAAAAACAAAATAATAAAGAACAATAATACCAAGATATACGTGGTTCGGCAATGCCTACCTCCACGGGGAACAATGAGAAGATTTCACTATAAGAAAAGAAATACCGATTACAATAATCTCCCTAGTATCTTTCTCAAGATCTTAATCTCTCACCTTAAACCCAATACACCCTTGGCTCCCAAAGTTCTCTCTCACTTACTCTATCTATCTCTATGTTTCTATTGTTTTCTACTCTCTTGTCTTCTCTTGTTTTCTTGTCTTACAAATACCAAGTTACTTGGGTATATATAGTCCATGGATAGAAATCAAATCCATATAGATTACTAATTCAAACTAGAGATAAATAGAAAACCGAGTCCAAATAGAACTCCTGCACATATATGGTTTTCTTAACCAATATGGAAACTGATCCTATGGATCACACCTCTTATAAGGTATGATCTTGTGCACCCAACTATGGCGAGCCAATATACAACACAACTTTGGTACTATCAATCACAATTTGCCACGTGTTTTTTTATACACTTTGGTTTATTTTCTTTCATGTATACAGTATTCTGTTATTGCCAGACCCATATGATAGATTATCCCATTAAAAGTCAGCAAAAGATTCAACCATTAGAAATAAATAAAAATTTCTTTCCATTTTAACTTTTTTTTCTTTTCATTTTAACTTATTAGCACGTGTATGGCACGTGCATATTCACATCTATACTCTCTATTAAAATTGGGCTTGCCCTTAAGAAAAATTTCTCTTTCCAAATTAGATCAAATTTGATGCTTCAATTGAAGAGAATTTAACAAAGATTGAAATTTAAATGCTTATTATTGTAAATTTATATTTAATATGGTTTAAATAACTAGATGGCTACATTTAATAGCACTATGGCCAAATCTATTTTTTTCACAAATATATATTAATGACTAACCAATGAATTTAATGGCAATATTGCTATATTTATCTTATTAGCCAAAAAATAAAAAAATAAATAAAATATATTTTCGTACTTACCTTCTTTCTTCCTTAATATTTACCTATGTTCCTCATACATAAAATTCAATCTATCCTCTCTTTCTTCTCCAAATAGTGGTTGAAAAAAAACACATACACACACACAACTTTCATTATAATAGACTATGTGAATATATGCACGCAATAGTACAAATTACAATATTGTGCGTCTTCCATTTTTCTTTTAGTACATGTTAGAAATAATTATATAGGCTTTATAACCATATAACATGATTATGTTGCATAATTATAGCGTAATTTTGGGGATTAGCTTAATCTTATTTATCAATTATATTCAAAAATTATTTGAAAAGCTGACCTTCGGCCAAAGGTTAACCCAGATATAAATTTAATAGTGTTTTCTAAAATGATGTATAGTCTTGACATAAAAAAAGCTCAACTAAATAACTTGACAATGAAGTGATTTTTTTTTTGCATAACAAATTTTATTGATAATTTTTTAAGTATTTATTTCACTTTATTGATAAGCTCAAAAGAATTACACAAAAGTGGAGGACAAACGCGCTACAAGCTGCGCTGCAAGTCCTTTCTGAATAGCAAAACCAATCCTTCTGAAAACATATTCATTCGACCCAGCAGTCATGACATTGCTATCTATTATTTTATTTTATTTTTTGTTAAAGAAAAATTATTTTATTGATAAACTCAAAAAATTACACAAAAGTAGAGGACAAACGCGCTACAAATTGCGCTGCAAGTCCTTTCTTTGGGGATTACGAAACAATATGGATACACCTAAATATAAATTTTGAGGTTTTTTCTTGATTTTTGTCGTGAAAGTAAGGACTGGGAGAATCAGAAGATATAATTTATATATAGGTCCCACCATTTTTTTTTACTAAAACTAAAAATCGAAGTTCAACAATTTTTTTTTATTAACCAGCAGGTGGGCTTTCATTGTATCTTACTACATGCCTCTTTATACGAAGTATAGATTTATGTAGATGAAATACTTATTATAGCAAATCTATATTTAGTATAGATTTGTCGATACGCATGTGGCTCAAAGGTAGCATCCCTCTCACAAAGTGGAGATGTTGTGGGTTTGGAACACATCAACAACTGATTGTTTGATTAAAAGTTTCCCCACGTAAATTTAAAAGGGGTAGGGTTCCCCTCAACCTCGCTTACCAATAATAATAATAAGAAGAAAAAAAATGTATGTTACCTAATATAATAAGCTTCAATAAGTATATATATTTTACAATCCAACATTTTATCCTATGTTTCAACTTGATCTTCAGTAGTTTTGTTGGGTGCATTAGTTGTGAAAAGTTACTTTACTACTGCAAGTTACTATATACTATGTTCTTTCCAAACCCTTTTTTTATATTCAAAACATAATTAAGCCTAGACCCCAAACAAAAAATGAATAAAATCATATGATCACTCTAATTCATGGTTTGAACATTCATAAGATTAATCATACCATGGTTTATTGTCACAATGAAGTAAAACCATAATGGAAAATTCAATAATTGCTAGACATTATATGTAGCTCAAAATCTCAGTCAAACATTCAAAAACAAGTAAGAGATGAGAAACCATTTTAAAAATTGTAATCTATTTACGAAAATAAAAAATAAAAATTAATGGTATAATAAAACTGTAAAAATGACAATTAAACCAATGACATATATTAACAAAACTTTTCCAAGAGACTACATCTAATTTACATTATTTAATAACATCTGTGCATTGCACGGGCCTTATAACACATAATATTTGTAAGTCTGTTACTAATACTTCCCAAATATAGAGTCGTTTATAAAGAGTGCCTTTTTTTTCTTAGAAAGTTAAGTTTTGTACTATTAAAACGAAAGGTTTATAAGTTTCTAGTTTTATCCTAGATATTATACACATTTTAAAATAAATTAATCAAAAAAGGAAAAGTCATTTAAATAAAGTGCAAACAATTTTATTTGTCTCCTTAGCTCTTCTATGTGGTTCGTGTGGTTCCAATCACAACATGCCACGTGTCTATAAATTAGTTGGATAACTAATTCAAACTTATTAGGGTTAACTACACCCATACATAGGTTATATTTTTATTAACACGTGACGTTTTGTGATTGAGACCACACGAACCACATACAAGAGGAGACACAAATAAATTTTTTTTAAATAAAGCACTTTCTCTTTTAAAGAATTTTATCTGTTGTATTTTTTTTTTTTGTGGAATCTGTAGGACCAATAAAACACTACCACGTATTGGTGTTGTGAACCCTAGTGGGATTTAAATAGGTAACCAAACCAATTTTATAAACACGTGGCAAATTTTCATTGGTCCCATTGGTTCCACAGTAAAAAAACACAACAGCCAAAATAATCGAAAACTAGTTCTTTTCGTAACACATCCCAAGTTCGAAAGCATATATAGACATATGTATAAAAAGCTAACCTATCTATGAGAAAAATGGCAACATATATACTACTTGTTTTTCTTCTTAAAACAACTAACAATTCAAATGTTGTATAATTCTAGATGGAACCTTGAAGACACAGACGACGTGCCAGAATACGTGAAAATAATTGCTGTTGAAGTGTTTAATCTCTTTACTGAAATCGAAGAGGAGATGACAAGGAGAGGGCAAACTTACAGTATGTTGTGCGCAGCGGAAGCTTATGCACCAATACCCAAGATTGAAATAGTGTGTGAATCAAACAAAGCAAAACAAAACAAACACAAAACACAAGATTTACGTGGTTTGGCTAATATTGCCTACGTCCACGACCAAAACAACAATCTTCCAAATAGAGACGATTATACAAGCCCTCACGAAGAAACCAAAGTGTTCTTCCTCACAAGAGTAGTTCTCTCAAACTCACCAATGGCTTCTCACAATCTCTCTCTCACATGAAGATTAGGTTTTCCAACCTTCTCATTTGGCTTTATAACATAGCCATACAAACACACACGAAATGGGCTAAAACAGGCCCATATGCACAAAACCAAGAGAGGACGTACGTACGTCGAATTGACGTTCGTACGTTCAGCCACACGGAGAAGTCATCTGTCATACGGGACGTACGTACGCCCTAACTACGTACGTACATTTCTTCTCCCAAAAGTTATCTGTCGAATGGAACGTACGAACGTCCTAACAGCGTACGTACGTTCCTGAACAAAACAGTTCTCTTCATCAAAAAATTCCAACAATTCTCCACCTCGGCGAAGATTCAATAAATCTAAGCCGATACCAAGTCCCAAACTCCCACATTTGTCCCGAAGGACCAAAACGGTTGCACCACCTCATGGTTGCCTACGTACCCTTCTTCTAAGGGATCAAACCACCGTAGTTCACTCTAATGACATCTATACGATGCCCACCATACCCCGAAGGGTCAAATTCCCACAAGGGGCCAAATCAAAACCAAATGCCCACCAATGTTGGGGCCAAATCAAAACCAAATGCCCACCAATGTCGGGGCCAAATCAAAACCAAATGCCCACCAATGCCGGGGCCAAATCAAAGACAAATGCCCACCAATGCCCGTAGAGGGCCAACAAACAACTTCAACACAATGGGGTCCAAGCTACCAAATACCATCTCCACCTCAACAAAGTTCTCCATCGAAGATGATCCAATGCCCCGAAAAACTAACCTCTCAAGAGTTTTTCCTATGAAGTTCAACCAAGTGGGGTACAAATTCAAATCACTATGCATAGATTTACCAAATACGTCTTTCTTACTAAGCGCCAAACAAACATCACATGAGAGATTACCAACAATAGGAAGTACGTACACAAAACCCCCAAACAAAGGTTTCACGGCTTCATAAGGTTCTTGGGCGATAACCTTTGCTACTAACAATGGTGGCTTCAATTTTCTTCTTTGCCGTGTCACCTAACAAACCAATCAAATGTGGAGCGACATCAATCTCCACCCGAACAAATGACGCTTCAACAAAATGCCTACCAACTATGCATGCCTTGCCACCCGCAAACAAATCTGTCTTCACTTGCATAGTACCATCAACGGCATGCCCCAAATTTCTATGCAATTCCTTGGTAGAATCGACAGACAAATCAACAACTGAACTATGCAAACCACATGTAATTGCACTTCCTTTCAAGTAGTACAACTTACCCTTTCTAATGCCTTTCATAACAACTCGTGCACCTACAACAACTTTTAGAGCTCCACCAATACATGTAATTTTCATACCATCGGACTCTAAAACACCCAATGAGATTTGATTCGTAGTCAACTCTGGTACATACCAAACATTTTCTAACTTTCGAGTGCATCCATCTTCCAACTTCAATCGAACTGTACCTATCCCAAAAGTTTTGCAAGTATGATCATTACCAAGCAAAACACAAGCATCTAGCTCCTGAAAGCTATCAAACAACTCCCTATTGGGACATATATGATAGGAACAATCCGAATCCAAAATCCACTCATTAGTAGAATGACTAACTGAAGATGAAGCCAACAACGAAACACCAACACATGAATCCTCATCTCTTCGATGTACACGAACAATCTTCTTCTGCAACTTTGGACAATTAATTTTCCAATGTCCCCAACAATGACAATAGGCACATTCATTCTTTGCAAGAGTTCTTCGACTTCTCAATTTACATTGAGAACCAACCAATCTACCAATACTATCATCAACCACATAGAGCCGGTCCCCTGTATTTTTCAAAGCGTACTTGTCTTCCAACTTGGACAACATAACCATTACAATGGTTTCCAATTTGACAATGTACCACAAATCTTCTACCAAACAATACCGGACAAATTCACAAGCCTTTAAATTTAGAGTTAACCATTCATCATCATTCATATTTCTCGATTTATCATCAAGAACATCCACATAGCCATTAATGGCTAACCAATCTTGTACCTCCGTCTTCCACATAGCAAAGTCGAGGTTACCATCAAATTTATGAATGTCAACATCTAACAACAAGGTTTGATCAAACAAACTATCAATCTCCTTTCCAAATTCACTCGAATCCGAAATATGATCCGACATGATACCAATCAATTTCATACACCAAACAATCACCAAACGAAGGTAAACAAATTTGAAAATTCACACAGGAATTTCAACAAACACCTTCTTGACAACCCACGGATACAAGATAGAACTTTTGCCTTAAACCACAAATAAGAAACTCACCTGCAGAAATTTCTTCAAACACCTTCAAGGCTCTCAAGATCTAGCCTGCAGCTCTGATACCACTTGTTGTGCGCAGCGGAAGCTTATGCACCAATACCCAAGATTGAAATAGTGTGTGAATCAAACAAAACAAAACAAAACAAACACAAAACACAAGATTTACGTGGTTTGGCTAATATTGCCTACGTCCACGACCAAAACAACAATCTTCCAAATAGAGACGATTATACAAGCCCTCACGAAGAAACCAAAGTGTTCTTCCTCACAAGAGTTCTCTCAAACTCACCAATGGCTTCTCACAATCTCTCTCTCACATGAAGATTAGGTTTTCCAACCTTCTCAATTGGCTTTATAACATAGCCATACAAACACACACGAAATGGGTTAAAACAGGCCCATATGCACAAAACCAAGAGAGGACGTACGTACGTCGAATTGACGTTCGTACGTTCAGCCACACGGAGAAGTCATCTGTCATACGGGACGTACGTACGCCCTAACTACGTACGTACGTTTCTTCTCCCAAAAGTTATCTGTCGAATGGAACGTACGAACGTCCTAACAGCGTACGTACGTTCCTGAACAAAACAGTTCTCTTCATGAAAAAATTCCAACACAGTATCTCTTACTTCAAGAGCACAGTAAGTAACATCATAGAATACAATTTAATTTCTTAATTAAAAAAAAACTTCATTAGAACCATTAATTACACATGGTTTCCGATTTCGATAATTTCAGATGCAACACTATGTAAGATGCGTAATGGATAAAGAAAAGATAGTCCACTCAAAGACTGTACCACCATTAGAAGATTGGTTTCAATATTCGTCAACTACAAGTGGTGCCGCTGTTCTCATTGTTGGTTCTATACTGGACACCTGGAGTCTTGCAACTAAGGAAGCCTTAGATTGGTCAGTTAGCAAGCCAAAGATTATCAATAGCTGTTGTCGAATTGGCAGATTAGGAGGTGACCTTCAGTTTGAAGGTACTTACGGCACACATGCAGCTTTCAAGAAATTTCCATATAGTAGTTTTGGTTTGTTTTGTACTTCAAAAGAAAAATATATAGCAATGTCATGCAGGGACGGCTCAAGCAGTTTAGGGGCCTTACGCACACAAAATTGAGGCCACACTAAGTGTTATTACAGAAATGGTAGAAGGGAGAATATTAAAATATTTATATATTTATTTTATATTAAAAATATATTTTATTATGATATCTATATACTATACTAGTTGTACCCGTGGCTTCGCCACGCTAGTGTAAACATTTTTGCTATCATTTGTCATAAATTTTGTAATTCTTATTAAGTACATATAGTTTGCTTAATTGTGAAAAAGTTCAGTTACATATTTAACCGTTCAATTTTAAATGGATGGATAAATGACAGATTGATTATATTCTACAGATTAAATGAATAATATTGCGAGTCCAGATCTATTTGTGCAGAGCAACAACTATATTAACACGACAAGCGGATGGCAGAGTCCCTGGTAAAACAATATTTGATGAATAATAATTAAATAAAAATAAAAAGATAAAAATTGACATGAATAAAGAAAATCCATGTAGTAATATCACAATACTTCAACATATTTGAACTTCAGAGTTCAACACATTTTATCACAACTTTTTGTACTAATTATTGCAATGGTAATCACTCTGTGACATTTTTCACAGCACAACGCATTTGAAAAGGTATTGCCTAGCATAAGGGATACATAACTATTCCGCATCTATTATAGACCATGAATTGGAGGACCTTTTAGGCATAGTTTTTGTTAGATCACACAACAGAGGCTCTTACAAGGGTACTCATGTCTTCTTGTCCATATTGCATGCATAGTAAAAAAACGTTATGATAGGTAACACACTTTTTTGTGCATTCCACATTTCATTTGTAATGGCTAGGAGCCTAGGATAGATAAATGAATAGACCAGAGTACCAGACACCTTAACTTACAGGGTAGTAGAATAAAACAAGTGAAGTTGACAAATCACTCATATATGGCAGACTATATTTGATTGAATTAAATTTGATTTATATGTTGGTGTTTTAAAATACTTTGTTGTATTTTTGGTAGGCATTTTCTAGTAGCTTCCAAAAATAGAGTTCCAGTCTTGCGAAGCCCTCAAAAGCAATCAAAATACTAAAAATGCACAATTTTGTACCCAGTAGGTACACAAATAGAAATAAACAACATTTATGATGAAAACGACGAACCCTATGTTACAAAGTTCCATACTATGGTATGTCGTTCAAAGTGCACATCATTAACTCAATCACTTAAAAGGAAAGAAATATAAAGATCATACACGTGAATAGCAAAAACAACAGAAATATCTGGGAACCTTTGTACAGATATGCTAATAAAAAAACATGGCCGATGAAGGGTTGTTTCACTAATTTACTGATTCAGCAGCATAAATATGATAAAAACTGAATGCAACCATTTTCCAAAGTCTATTCTACTTGCGAACCATGACCTAAAAACTGGATAGGTATAAATCACATTCAATGGTTACCTGACAAAGATAAACTTGGCACACCATGACTTGATGTCTTCCCGTTTTGAGTCTTCGATGTGAAAATGTTTCCACTCAGAATCATTTCTTTTAATAACTTCAAACTCACTATTGTGGGGTTGTAAAGGAACATAGCTTATCTTCTGGAGACCGTCCCAACGAATCGTCAGTCTCACCTTCACTAAGCATAGATCTACTTTCATTCCCAAGTTATGACAAATTAAGTTCTCTTTGAATGTTGCCACTGAATGATTCATTGGTTTCTAGAGAAAGATGTTCTCTTCTCTTTCTCTTAGGTGTAAACATTGATTCATCTTCTCCATTTTCCACAGCTGTCATCCAGTTTTTGTGACTCAATGTTTCAGCATAAGACACACATTTTGTCTATCGTTTTCCTTGGATGCTAAAACCATGTGATTTCTAATCTTCTTTTATCTGTTGTTTAAGAGGGTATACCAGGTCGGATACTTCATGATCCTCTGTAAGCCTTGATTTGTAGTTCTTCCTCTGATGCCTCTCCTCATTCATTTTTTCAAGGAGCCAGAACTCCTCATTTAATCGAGCTTTAAGGCGGTTGATCTATTTTTCACTTGGCACGTCAATCCCAAGGGAGCTTGTACCTCTGCACATGATTTCCTACAACATCTCTTTTCTATAGCTTGTTGCATTAAAATAGATCACTATGTTTTCTGTTAACTTAGCCCTCATAGTTAAGCACACTTATAACAAACTGCAGAACACAACAACCAAGTATCAGTACCTAAAACATTTGGACACACATTAATTGTTTAGATGAATAATATTTTGGAAAACATGTGAAATTGATAAATTGTTGGCATAAGAAAATGGTGAACTTGCTATGGTAGATTCACATTTTCCGAGTACTGGACACAACACCTACTGCACCAAAGGAAGTGGGACTACGGTGAAGACTATTTCTATAAGAATATCATCTTCACAGAAATTAAAAGTCAACATGCATGTAGATCTTATAGATTTGTACAAATACCAGGAAACATTTTGCTGGATACAATAACATGAATCTTCTTGTTAGCATGCAAATCTACATGGATTTCAAACGGTGAGGAATGAAGGGTTGATATCTGGGAGAAATGACATCCTCAACATGCAATATCCTCAAACAACTTGTTAACACATAAATGTGAGGTTCAGACTTCCAAGAAATATGGTGGTGAGTACATAGTTTCTCCAACTTGTTAAGCAGATGATCTTCATGTGAGTAAACCTTATCAAGATCATGAAGATCAAGCAACTGCATGCTTAGCATACATGCAACACCCAAAAAGTGCGAGTCCACACACAACTGCTTATAACACAGGTTTACTCACATGAAGATCATCTGCTTTGCAAGTTATAGAAACTGTGTACTCACCACCATATTGATGAGGTTTACTCGTATGAAGATCATCTGCTTAACACTGGATGGAAGCGATCAAGCAACTTAAATTTTCTTGATGCTCTGACAATCTATGTTTTTTGACAAATATTATAAATTAACAATCATCTATGATCAACATCTACCAGAAATGATAACAGTCGGGTAGAAACTAAAAGAACAAAATATTTATAAATTATACTACCAGTAGACATCAGAAAAGATGTCCACACTACGAAAAACCATGCAAAATTTACACTATTTGACACTTAACAGACATCACTTACCACAGTTTGTATATCACTCTTGTTCAATCTTTCAGTGAGTTCGATATTCTTCCTCAAATCTAGATTGTGTTGGTTTATGTGCAAACATGCCTAGATTTTTGTTTAACATCCACTATAACCTTGTCACAATACTCCAACAGTCCAACATATAGCATTATCATGGTACTCTAACATATTTGGACATAAAGAGTATAACACAACTTACCACAACTTGTTCCATTAATTATTGCTGTGTGGAAACACTTTGAGATATTTTTAACAACAGAGAACACATCTCAAAAAAAAAAATATAAAATTAGCTTATCAAAACTTTGCAAGTCAAGGATCAAATCTCTAACCAAATATCAAGTTGTTTCAAGTTAAACCATGCTTACTTATAGCGGTTTAAGTTCCTGTTATAAAGTAAAAGTGTCGTTCAGTACAGTTCAGCTTCAGCAATCGTATTTGCGCAGTTCAATTCAGCAGCCCTGAAACAGAATTTCAGCAGCATACAATTTTTCTTATGTTAAGCAAATAGTACCCTGTTTCATCCATGCTTACCTGTAAAGCACTGCCTCAGTTCCCTTCAGCAGCCATGAAAATTTGATAGTGGAGTAACAATTTAACCAAATTAACAAATTTTCTTGAGTGTCGTAGCTTCTGTGCATTCAAAATTAATTTGACGTTAGCAATCCAGTGGAACGGTTGTTATCAACCTTGCTAGGAATGATCTTCCTTTTATGATATTATTGTTGATTGCCACTATCCAACTTTGGAATTGGAAAACCATTAGAAATTGATATACAGAAATTAGTTTGGAAAAAAGGCTTAGCCTGAAACAGAGATATGTAATCATAAAAAAATATAAAAAAAAGATTGATTAACGGTTTAATGCAATGGTTTGCTCTCAAGAAGAGCATGAGATGTTACCTCATTTATATCCAAATAATTTAGTGCCTCTAATGATGTGCAAAACTCAGTCTTGTCGATCCTTGTTCACATCCTATTATGCAGAGCATGTAACAGTAGTTTTAAATCGGCATAATATTGAATGTGACACTATTATGCACAATATGCTAAATAGTAAATATACTAAGAAAATGGAGATGCTAGAGGAAGGACTTGAACCTTCGACCTTGTGCTTTAAAGCCCCACGCTCTAACCAACTGAGCTACTCCAGCTTATTATGCATATATTATGCTAAATGTCATATTCATTCTGAAAACACATACCTTGTGGTTGTATAAATCAGGTATTCACACTAAAGAGCAATTTTGCTCAAGTGTCTTGCGATTTTCAAATAAGCAAAGAAAAGGGAGTCTTAACCACATAAGTATAGAAAAGAATATATAAAATAAGAAATTATAACAGGAGAATAAAACCCGAGCTTTAGAAATCATAGTGCTCAAGTATGTTCAAATTCAAGCTTCTAACTGGCGCATCATGTGAGGCAAAGAAGCTACACTCTAATGCATGTGCACTGATTTTCATCATACATTTTGCAATATACTTTGAACATATATACAAGTTTACACAGTAAACTACTCAAAAAATTAAACTCTATTGTGAAATAGTAAAATAATTACGTAAGTTTTAACCTCATACAAGCTGGGGTTACTTAAGTTTTTACCTATTACTTAAGCGATACACAAAAAATTGAAGAATATATAACACATAATGCATGAGCAGATTAGATAACGCCTAGGTTTAAAATCATCATTTCTTGTAACCTCTCACCAATCATTCCAAATCTCAAAAAATATTGACCTATCCCACAGTTTATCACCTCGATTTAATTGATAATCAAGGTGGTATCCTAATTACTAAAAGCAATATGGTGTACAATTTTACATTGATGCAAGTATAAGTGTCTATAAAGATTATGAGTGAAAAGGAAGATGGTGTATGCTTCCACATTAATGCATAATTACCTCAAGATCTTTAGCTACATCAGAAAAGTTACCTTTGCAACAAACACACAAAGTGTTAGAAAGGATTGCCCACGTAGATTTGAACTCCCACAGTATCTCGTGCAGGCATGCAGCCTTAGTATCTGCAATATTCAATACTGGAAGATTTTACTAAGAAACTATATATGCATAAATTGTACGTACATACTGCACTATAACACAATTATAACTTGCACAAAAAAGTATTGGAAAATTAAGCACAGAACAGAATTCTTACAAACCTTGAGAATAAATGAGAGCCAATGCTCAACAGCAACAGGTGCACTTTGTGATTAAAGATATGCAAACAAGCACTTGACCAATTTTGAATTATGCTTAGAATGAATATTAGGTGAAAATTTGGAAATTGTATACACACACAGAATTTATCAATACCTTATATATGGTCAAAGCCACAATTTGGTACTGGGAAGCAAACTGGGAGGGAAGAAAAAGATATAAATTTACTGATCTGCTTTGTCATTGGAAGTTATCTCAGTGCAGATGGTTTTTGACCTGGTTAAGGTCATTTTCACTTCACAATGTTGGTGTTTGTCCTTACCTGATGATGCAGTAATGCATGTGGATCAGGGTTGTATTCTTTGTTTTATTCTTAATAAAATTCTACTTTCATAAAAATTAAAAAAAAAATATGTGTAAAGGTTATTCGTTTTGCATAAACATGTCAGAGAGATGGTTGGTTACTATCCTATGAATTTTATGTTCATTTCGAGTTTTCAGTAACTGTTCATTTATTTGCAACAATGTCAAGTCCAAGCCTACCTGGTTGCCACCAGAGACTCCAGGCATTGTCTTTGCCCTTTGGAGGTTCATATTTTAAGAGGACAGATTATTCTAACATCCACAAAAATAAAGAGCACATTTTAACCAATTTTCATTCAGAATAAACATTTTAATTTTTTCATAGTACAGTAAAACCTCTATATAGTGATACTCTATATAGGAATAGCCTCTATATAATCATAAAAAATTTAGTTCCAACTTGGGCCAGTTATAAATAGGAATAATATTCATATTGTAATAAGTTATAATTTTTTTAGGTCCCATCTAGAAGCCTCTATACTAACAATTTCTATGTGCTTAACAAAGAAATCTACAAATACCTAAACATTTCTCATCTATTAAGTTCTCACCACCATTACATACAACTGCCTAAAAAATGATCACTAATCGTTTTCGTATAAAATCAAAATTAGGCATGCATTTATACCTGCATTGCATTAGATTATCCATGGAGGGTCTAAATGTAGGAATAATTTGATGAAGCGCATTCAGAAAGTCATCCATGGTTACTTTAGCTTATCTGGAATCGAATCAAGGGGGTCAACTGAAACTCTAAGCCTGGCGTACTCATCTCGAAGCCACATAGGTTGTTCTCTATTAAACTTGACTATATAGGAAATACTAATCAGACGTTATGGCCCCAAAATGGCCCCAAAATTTCTTAGTATAGCTTTTTGTGAACCTCTTACTATTTATGTTGATGTATAAAATTCAACCTTTTTTAATAAATAAATAAATAAATGCATCTGATTATGTAATGTAGGACTTCTTTTGACATGCTACTGTAGTGGCATAAAGTAATTGATTGAAATAGTAATGTATCAACCTACACTAAACTGTTTAGGTTTATATTTTTGACATAGTAACGACCAACATTTCATTTATGCTATAATTTAGAAGACAACCAGTAAAATACCTGAAACGCTAGCAAATGAGATTCTATTGGTTATGTGGCAGAAGTTGATGAAGAAAACAGATGAGGGTACCTGTATGAAAGAGTATTCTCGTAAATACCTATATCAAATGACAAATATAGATTACCTGTAAAAGTAACAATAATATTGATCTTTAATTTATAAGTAAGCAAAAGTTTCCTCATCTTTTGTTTTAACAATTAATGAAATAACAATAAAATTTAAATTATATTTTTACGCAATGGGACTAGACACTTCTACTAAACACCCCTTCTATGACTGAATTCATACTATAAAATGTTCAAGGAAGCAATAAAAAAAATTTCGTGGTATTGGTTGTCTCTTTCAAAGTGAACCCACAATTGTGGTCAAATTCAACACAGAAACACCCTTCAAATGTGGTTAAAACCCATTTGATTATCATAAAACAACTGTAGTCAAATTCAATGAACACTTTTAGCATAAATTTAACAACCATCATTGCTTAGAGCAATGTAAAACAAATCCAGGAAACAGGAATTACAATCGAAAAAAGAAAGAGAAGAGAGTTTAACTCGAATTAGTATATTAACTCGGCAAAAGTAGAGTTTATCTCCAAATAAATGGATAAACTCTGCAAATGTAGATTGAGCATGGTGAATCTACAACCAGATTATAAAATGATTTCTCTGGTTATTAGCGTTTGAAGAATCTTTTTTATTCTTAAACAAATTGATCATGGTTTCGTGTAAGAAATGGATCCTTTCTATTATATTATTTAGTAGTTGAACAACTAATAGATAAAACCAATTAACAGAATAGCTTCACCAGTTTCTAATTCTAACCAATCAAAAGAAGAATAGTTAAAACTTGTAGTACTCTGTAAACACTAAAGAGCATAGTATAACAAAAAAGTAAATAAAGTGGCCTCGGACTTGAGTTGCAGGAAGTATAGAACCAATCAGGGGAATGTGGATCCATGTTAATTTAAGACCTTTGGCTAGGGAGAGTGTAGATGTGTAAACCATTACTAAAGCCATGAAGATAACACATAACTTCTATTTATGGTTTATCTCTACTCTTGATGTGTTAAAATATCAAACTAAATCTTAAAGAGCTCAATAACGTGATTCATAGAAAAAATACCTTCTCGCTTGTGGGGTTCGTGCTGCCAGACAAATTTTTCTGATGGTAAACCAAATCATGTACACCACCTTCAACCTGTGCTGTTTACAGAAAAACAGCTTGTCACAGTCAAAACAAGGACAGTAATAAGAGAGCTAATGTGCGCGTGTGTTCATCGGATAAGAATATAGATGAATATGATCATACCTTGCTTGTATACTGGTTATCTCCCCAAACCTTGAATGTTTACCTGCATCAAAAAGAAAGGGGTTAACAACCAATATGTCATAATTGTTAGCAATCATGTTGTATCTTTAGCTTATTTCCCACCCCCCTAGGTGGATCTATAGGGAAGTATAGGTTCTGTATATGAAACAATTAATGTAGGAATGTACATGGTTTGGCTTTGTATATGCTGTTTCATATCAATATATTGTTTTACATGTAATTCAAGCTATCCTGTTTCAAACAATCTAGGCTATTGTCATCAAAATAGAAAGCAGTGATTTAAGCTTCCATATAATTTAAGCTATCCCATTTCCCCTTCAAACCAAGTCATAGGTCTCCAGGAGTAATACACAGGATGTTGATAATGTAGACCTAAAATTATTCCTTAACACATGAAATTGTTGAACCGTTGTGAAGGCGCAAGGATAAACATTATGAGCAAATTAAGGAGGGTAGTGATCAGTGGCTTAACATTACGCTTATAAATGTTAATACAAAAATAGAACCCACACCTAAAATATAGGTTTCTGCAAGGCCAGCTATATGTTTCAGTAATGAAGTTCCTTGCATGATGAAACAACATAAGCTATATGGAAAATGGGAACATGGTTACAGCATTGATATTCACCGAGATGCCACAGTTGTAATTCATGACAGGGCTGATAAAGGTAGCAACTTTAAAGAACATTTGGAAGACTACTGAGGTCAATCAGATCATGTTGCCTTAAAGTTAGACTGGAATGGTAATCTCTATCTCCTGATTGGAATGATATAGTCATCCAGAATGTGAGCGTTGATCGTTGGTCGAAGGGCGAGGATATTTATTATACTCTTGTGTACAGGGCGACATTAGATTCAGATGGAAAATTACGTTTGTATAGAGAGATGGATAAATTGAACAATGTTCATCTCTTAAATAATTGCAGAGATGAATATAAGACAACTATTCAACATTTTAACTTGTAAATATTTAAGCATTCATCTCTTAAATAATTGCAGACATGAATATAAGACAACTATTCGAAATTTTAACTTGTAAATATTTGAGCAGCCTTGATGATTCGAAAATCTAATTGGCTCTTACTTCATGAATCATGACTTAATATATATTTATATTGTTAAGCATTAATATAATGCGAATGATCAGAGTATGTGTAATCATCTTATTTCACTTGTTGTAAAACAAAATAGAATGCAAAACTAAAAATAAAGAATGTACCTGTTAAAATAGAGTAAGCAAGTGATGGAAGTCGTCAAGGAGGAGAACCTGTTGAAAGAGATAGTGATATTCCCTTAACGATGAAATAAAAAGAGAGATTCAAAAGACAAAATTTACAGAGATTGAATGAAAGAATAGAAGGTTTCCAGAGAAAAGAGAAGAAAATAGGGTACAATTTTTTTTTTTGCTAGGTCACATAATTTGTATAATACAGAATTATACAACAAGGTTGCATTTTTCCCTTAATTCAAACCCGAGTTACTAAGTTAAAGGTTTAAGTCATAATATCAAATCTCAATTCAATCCTGTGTAAACACATGGTTGGATTTACCAACAGTTCTTAATACAAATTTGAGTTTAGGAGGAAACTAAAATTTAAAGTGGGTTCAGGTCTACTATCAACCATCAAATCCTCTACAAAAGTTTCCCTTAAGCCCCATGCAAATCCTATAAACTCCAGATATAAATCCCCATGACCCCATGCAATATGTTCCCTTGGTCATTCAGGTCAACATTGATACAACTCTATTTCTATATTGGGGCCATGAAACCTAGTTCTAGCCAAGAAGCGCAACTTCCTGCCATGAAGATGGGGGTGAGGAATATGAAGGTAGGAAAGGAAAACATAGACATATTCTCCAGGCATCCTTTCAACTCTACTATATCAGGTCCAATGGTCTCACTCTCAACTACTTTCTGTACTCGGTACTATTCTGAAAAAGCTCCTTCCCAGAACTCAGGAATTGGAAAGGGGAATATATAGCATAATTTACACTTGTTTCAGAAAACAATATATAGCCTTAAATATGAGTGTCTTTCAGAACTAATGCAGTAATGCTATTGCTATAACTGCAACTTGTATATATGTTCGAAAATATGAAACTATCATTAGGTACAGGATTTTTTTTTTTTTTTGGAAAGAAGAGTATAAATGTCAAGTCAATCAGTGGAGAAACCTAAGCTTGTATCTTCTTATCAGAGTACATTGATAAGCAAACAGATAGGTTGCTTATAGTTAACAAGTGCAGCGATTTTAGACTTCGACCTGCACAATTCTATAAGACTAAAATCACCAAAGCCTATGATCACGTACATTGGTATGTTAGATACAAATGTAAGTTAGGGACCAAGTCAGTAGTCTGCAAGAACACAAAATCCTCCAAAGGTTACTCATCTACTTTCGAAATGTAAAATAAATCAGTCTTATCATTAATCACCTTGAAATCCAGCTTCATTGTGTATCTGCAAAATATTCTCATGTTCATGAAACACCAGCCAGTTGGAAGCAATGTCACAGGAGACTTCCTTCCTGCAATTTGGAAATGAACTACAATACGATTTCCAAACCATGAAATGAGAAACCGAGAAACACAAGTGAAATTAACTGACCTCTTAGGCAATTTAACTTCATCTACTCTGAACAACAAGGCCGTGGTATTACTGACTGAGACTGACCACCTCCTTGAGTAATTTGTCAATGGAAGACTTAACTTCTTTTGCTATCACCAACTGTGGGGCTGGATCAAGCAAATATGAAGTAGGGACTCTCATTGCACAATCCAACTTCAGATCTTTCATTTTCACTGATGCTTTCTGATTCACAAAATTGCAGGAACTTTTCAATTGGCAAGATCGGCAGACCTGAAATGGACACAGACCTAAGGGGATGAGAACTTTGAGGTATACTGGTCAGGTCCTGGAGGTTGTACCAGGAGATCCTAGGTTGGACTCCCACTTCCATCGAGGTGGGAAGGTTTTCATTTTCATATCAAAAATTTCATATGTAGGAAGGGTTAAGAGACATTATTTGAATGTTAGATTAGGCTTACAATGTCTTCCTGGATGCTGAAGAACGACCGTAACTGTTTTGCTGCAAAAACAGTTTTCCTCTCAACAGAGGGACAACCAAAACGAGAAACTGTTTTCAAGTCGCTACCCGACAACCATCTGCATAACCAGAATTGCACAATTAGCGAACAGGTAAGAATCTGATATAACTATATATCAAATCAAGTAGAGCAAAAGATTCATGCTGTGCATAACCTTTGAATGCAACAGAATAACCAATTAATCTGTTTCACACTCACACAAAAGAAGTCTTCAAACATACCATTCGAGCAATTATTAACAAATTAATTAACCTTAGCAAACAGATCAAATTTATATTTGTAGTAAGATACAAAAAGTAAAACACCCAAAATCATATTTGAGATACCAATTGATAGCAAAAAAGAGAGTTGACATTGAAACAATATACCAAAAAAGAGATTGAAGAATACCAATTGCAGCGAGATTCATTGAGTTGGGAAGAGAGAGAATTAGGGCTTGAGAAGAGAAGAGGAGGAGGTATCGTATTGTTTACAAATTAATGTTTAATTAGGGTTTATTGTTTTAGATCAAATATCAACATCGTACGGTCCATAATATCTCTCCATATTGTTTTTTTCTCTGTCGTCCATCTAAAATCAGACGGTCCAAAATATCTCTCAAAATTGTCTCTTATAAACTGTCTCCCCAACTTATGCACCCTTTGTGTCTTATAACTTAGATAATAGTGGAGCTTAACAAGTGCCACGTGGCGTGTTCTCAACAACTTGAGAATAGAACTTAAGCCCAATTGAAGTTCAGTTGTAGTTAAAAAGGAAATCCACCTTCCATGTCAACAGAGATTTATAGAAACCTTAAAACCCTTTAGAACTTGATTCTAAATCTCTTTTTCCTACTAAATTCTCCTTCTATTTAAAATCCTTAATTCATATATAAAAATCATACTAAATACAAAAAATATTAATTATAAATCTCTACAAATTTAGGTTAAGAAGGGCATTAAAAAAAAAACTCGGTTCAACAAATCACTTATAAAGTCATAAAATCTCTACAAATTTAGGTTGAGAAGGGCATTAAAAAAATTTGGCGATTTTCCATTTTATTGAATAACACAAATCCCGGTGTGTAGCACGGGTTCAACAACTTGTTATTATAATTATTTAGGAAGAAAATGTGGCCCAAAATAATTAATATACTTCGACGCCTTAGGCGGCGGCCTAACTTGCTAAAGGTATGAGCCGCTCGTGGTCATGATTGCTCTCGTTCTAATGAATATTTTCAGAATGATTGATTTTGTAAATTTAAAAATGACTTGCAGCGTTGTTTGTAGCACGCTTGTCCTGCACCTTTGTATAATTCCTTGAGTCTATCAATAAGATTTGCAACTAAAAAAGAAAAGAAAAGAAAAGGAGATCGCGTACATGTGTAAATATCACCATATTATTTTAAAAAATCATAATTAATGCTAGTTTGGTCAATCTAGCTAGTCACCTTTCCTAAATTTGTTTTAAGAAAAAGAAAAATTCTGTATAAAAAAAAATCTTCCATCAATTTTTTTGTCTTTTGCAGTCTAAGCGGGAAAGTGGAAATGCGTCTAGCATTAAATGCTTTATGAAGGAAAACAATGTTGAAGAAGAAGAAGCAACTGAAAATATTAAAAGAACGATGAAAGAGGATTGGAAGGAGATGAATCAAGAGTGTTTGAATTTTGAAACCTACACTTGTGCCTATGGAGCTCCTTACAATTGTCGTCAATGTGGGACGAATGGCAGAAGAATTTTACATCTATGAAGATGGATATACACACTCAAAAGGTCACATGAAAGAGATTATAGATTCACTGTTAGTTGGTGAATCCTGTTCCCAGTTCAACAGTTTAGAGTTTTTACCACTTGCTGTTCTTTCAACTTTCTTATAACATTTCCTTGATTTCATCTTTTGAATTTGAAGAACTGTATTAGTTTACTACATATCTACAAAAAATGTTCAAGACCAACTAATTAAGAGCTAGCAATAATGTACTTCATTATTAGTTTCAAGACAAAAGAGCTTTACATCCGTAGGTGAGTTTTATCATCCGTAGGTGAGTTTTATGATGGACGGCTAAGATAACACCACATCTTGAATTGGGGGTATCTCAAATTTTTTTTCAAATGGGGTTATCTCAAATTTCGACTTTCAAATGCGGGGTATGTCCAAAAATCTCTAGTTTTAAAAGGGAGACTTCTGGCAGATATTACAGAATCACAAGAATAGGAAATGCAGATTGATTGGTTAGCACATCCATAGTTGCAACTTGCAAAGCTATAACATAATTAGCACATCCATAATTGGGGGCACCAAGATGGAACAAGTTCTTGAGAAGCTCATTGGTGCATCCTAGAACCATGACCCTAGCATGGAAGATACTTCACAATGCAGTGAACACAGACGACAACTTGAAAAATAAAAGTTTCAAGTTGGCATCTAGATGCTCTGTATGCAAGGAAGAAATGGAGACTAAAGAGCATATTTTTTTCAGCTGCAGGGAAGCAATAAAGGTATGGAAGATTGTAACTGGATGGTTTGGACATCATGTATTGCCGGAGAAGGTGGAAGACATTCTGACAGTAAAAGATAGCCACAGTCCACTGGTAAAACAATTATGGCAGGCTTGTAGCATTACAACTATTGTGCAGCTATGGAAGAAGAGAAACAAGATATCGATGCTATATGAAGAGGTGGTGATACACACAAGCTCTATAATTCATGAAGCGAAGCGAGCAGCAGCAAGGGCCTATTCAATGACCAAAAAACATATGGATAACAACACCAAAGACTTGGAAACCATGAAACATCTTGGGCTACAAACAAGAATCAAGGCCCCTCCTAAAGTCATAGAATGCTATTGGAGCTTACCACCAAAGGGATGGCTTAAGGTGAACACGGATGGTGCGTCTAAAGGAAATCCTGGGGTAGCTGGGTGGGGGGCTGTGCTAAGAAGAGATGATGGAGCACTAGAAGGGGTTTCTATCGGTGGATTGGGGGTTGAAACATGCTTCATTGCAGAGACAACAACCATCGTAGAAGGTATCCTCATGGCAGCTGAGATGGGATGGCAGAATATTTGGGTGGAGGCTGATTCAGAGGCTGCAGTTGTAACTCTAAGAGACAACAAGCCTCACTGGAAGTTAAAGCATCAATGGGAAGAAGCTAAGTAAGGCTTTTGAAATTAAACTTGCTGATCACTGCAAATAAGAGGGAGGCTAATTTCGCAGCAGACACATGTGCAAGGAAAGGGACTCATTTACAGGCTAGACAAAGATTGAGATGGAAAACACCTCCATTTCAATTACCTTTAGAGAACCACAATTTTGTCTATTATAGATTTTGTTAATTTTCTGAGGCAGGAATGTAGATATAAATTCCTAACTCTTTTTGTAACTATTTCATTCTTATTTTAATTTAATCACCCTTGAGCAAAAAAATAAAAAAAAATACAAATTCACAAGTCTGAAACCTGGCAACATTTTCTAATCTTGGTAGTCTCTTTCTTAGCAGAATCATAGTAAGGGAACAATCATTAAAAACAGTCTGGGCCTTGGAAGGCCCGTGACAACCAATTTTGGCAGTAATAGAGCACGTTTACAACCTGATATGGTGTAACAACCTAATATTTTGGAGATATGGATAGCAGCCGCAACAACTCCTAATATCTTGCAACAATCTGATATCATGTAACTTAACTTAGTTATTTAGAGTTATCTTATTGTATGTAACTCTATATAAGTTTGTAATCTTAATGAAAACATACACAAGAGTTTCACCACACTTTGGTTTTCTTTATTGTATCAAACCCAATCCCAAGTATTCCCTTACAGCTGTAACACCATCCATCTCTCGTGAACTGAAAACCGTCAAAAGTGCCCTACACCATCCTGGTTGGTATGCAACCATGCTTGATGAAATCACCACGCTTCATAAAAATCAAACTTGGGTTCTTGTACCAAGGCAGCCCCATGTGAATATCATTAGATGTAAATGGGTTTATAAAACAAAAGTCAAATCTGATGGGTCACTGGATTGATTAAAAGCCCGACTTGTTGCAAAAAGATATGATCAACGTGAAGGTGTTGATTTTCTTAAGACATTCAGCCCGGTCATTAAACCAGCCACTATTCGCACTATTCTCACGGTTGCCACAGTAAAGGGATGGAGTCTTCGCCAACTCGATGTCAAAAATGCTTTTCTTAATGGGTTTCTTGATACTACAAGGCGATCGAAAACTGGATATTGCACCTTCTTAGACTCAAATTGTATTTCCTGGAGTGTTAAAAAGCAACCTACTGTCTCTAGATCGAGTGCCGAAGCTGAATACATGGCAATGGCTTCTACGACAGCTGAACTAACTTGGCTTTCATTCATCCTTCGTGATATCGGCATTTATCAAGAAAAGCCTCAAGTTTTATTTTGCGATAATATTTTTGCACTTCACATGACTGTGAATCCTGGTTTTTGCTGTCATACTAAACACATTGCCATTGACTATCATTTCGTTCGTGAGAAGGTTGCTTTAAGTACACTTACAACAAGATTTGTTCCTACTTTTAAACAACTTGTTAATATCTTTACCAAGCCTCTCTCACGCACTCTCTTTGATGAACTGATGTGCAAACTTTGTCTTTGGAACAACCCCACGTCAAGTTTGAAGTGGGGTAATAGAGCAGCCGTAACAACCTGATATTTTGGAGATATGGATAGCAGCCGTAACAACTCCTAATATCTTGCAACAAGCTGAGACCATGACGGATATTTCACGTTTGTTACATACTCAAACGGAGAGGGTTTTTCATCATCCTCTGTGTTCACAGCGGCTATCTGCATCTTCTCTTTTCCATCAGATATATCATGCACACAGATTCTATTACATGCTCTTGACTTCGTTGCTTCTTTCGAAACAAATTCTTGCTGCCTGGGAATTCTTCTTAGTTGAAATTTAAAAACTTTTGTACCATGGAGCCCTGTTTCTTCCCAATAATTTTCCACCAAGTACAATCCATTATAGGTGTATGTTTTATCATCCCCCTTTTTTCCTTTAAATCCACAGATAACTCTAACAGGAGTTCTTTCTTCGATACTGTTCTTCAATGCCAGGTTCCCTCGTTCCATTTTCTGATCTTCCGCGTTCTTCTTTTTATTTGGCATTCCACCCTGACCAGTATATTCACGAACATCAGAGTTGTCCATCTTATCGGCACAAGACTGTATTAACCTGTTTCCAGATTAATGCACTACTAGGTCAGGTCGCTGGAGGACTTGACCAAATGGGGATGTTTGAGATCGGGGTGGCTGCACCTCGTTGAGATCGAGATTGCCTACGTACTCTAGCTCGGGGGAATTGAACTTAGAGATCAAGCCATCGTAGTTCTGTTTATATAGAAGATAGAAGGGCGTGGATCGTGGATCTTGCAGATTCTCCTCCATCATAATGAGGATTAAATGTGTAACGCGCGTGGATCATCCCTGTGACTTAATTATGTAACTGACGAGGATATTCTGTGCATTGAATGAGAGCACGTGTGCATAAGCAGGCCGTTGCTCGTTATGAGGTCGAGCTGTTGTGGTCGAGCTATTAGCAGGTAGAGAGCGTGGCGACCTGATGGTTGAATGACTGTGCCACGTGGCTGCTTTTGATTGGTTGAAGTATGTAGTACCCCTACATAAGCCCCCTCTTTTTAGGTCGGCTGTGGAAGTCGGGCTGAAAAGACTAAGGACTCTTATCGATGCTGATTTGTAGTTTGCTTTTTTAATTTGCTGACGTGGCAGTCATGCAGCGCTGTATATGGTAATCATGGCGCTCTTACGGGGAAGTGGAGGAGTTTCCTCGAGCAGTTATCCTTGTAGTTATGGCAACTGACGCACGTATTGCTTGATTTGATATTTGGCCTGCACGTGGATTGATCCAACGGTGGATGCGAACCGTTTTGTGAGTGGAGAATAACTGTACTGCATACGGATCTTTGTTCGATCTCAGTCGTTCATCTGTTTCGAACCGATGGCTGGGATTACTCGTGCTACAGTATTTAAGCTGTAGTTACCTCGAGAAGGGTTTACCTATCTTGCCTTTATTTGAATTGCTGCCGCTTTTGCCTTGCGATCTGAAGAACTTTGAGAGCTCGTGAGGTTTGTTTTCTTCTCTTTCTTTTCTTTGATTGTTTATTTCCTTTCGTTTTCATCTTCTTTTTTTCTTTATTGTTTGAGAGTAATGTCTGACGCTAGTGATTCCCAAAATGATAACCTGAGTGGTGACGGGGTTGAGGAGTATGAGTCTGAGAGTACTCATTCTGACATTCCGTCTCCCGTTCGCGATGAGGAAGTAGATAGCCCCCAGAGTAGTGGTTCTCATGGGCCAGACTCTTCTGATGATGAAATGGTAGAGGGCGACGATGGTGCAATGTGTAGAGTGGTGAATATGAATTATGTACGTAGGCATTTTGCTGTTAGGAGGTTTTATGGGTTTAGGTTAATTAGGCATTTGGAGATTAGATTTCTTGGAGATCGTTTGCTCTCTCCTGACTATCGACCTAATAATCCTTCGTCGACTGTATTTACTTTGAACCAATTCCGTGCTGGGCTGAGGTTGCCATTGTCTCTGTTGGTAGTCGACTTGTTGAATGCCATTGGTCGAGCCCCCTGCCAGATGAATGGTAATTTCTGGCGGAATATGAGGGTAATTGATGACCTCAACAAGTTGCATAGGTGGAACATTACTGTGAAAGATGTACTGAACCACTTCAGCTTCAAACGCTCCTCGAAGGTTGAACTCTCCGGTTATAACATGCAAGTTAGGCCAGACCGTTTGCCCTTGATCTATCCAGTAAGTAGCGAGCCATGGTGGAAAGATCCCATGTTGTTTACTGGGTCGATTGTTGAAGGGGATATCCAGTTGCGTCATGTGACTAGAAATGACGCTCGTAAGTTTGTGGTCTTTAGTTCTAGGGTTGCTGATCCATGTTCCTGTTTGTAGACGTGACGCTTTTGTATTTTTGTTGCAGCGATCAGGGACGATCATTTGGTGAGGAAGAACAATCTGAAGTCCGCTCTAAACTGCTTTGGTAACTGGAGCGACGAGCGGAAGATCTCGTTCCTACCCCACTTAAAGGAGTATTTTATTCCTAAGGGTGGTCCGAAAACTGTTTGGGACGAGCTCGAGAGGAGGAAAGCTTTGAAGAAAGCCTATATGTCTTCTGTTCACAAATCTGGCGTTGGGCGAACTGGTAGCAGTGCGCGAGCTGGTGACAGCGAACGGGCTAGTGGTAGCTTGAGACAGGGGGAGAGAGAGCGTTCTGTCGGTGCTCCTCGGAGGTCAGAGAAGGATCGACCTGCTGATAAGGATCGACCTCTGGTGCATGGACGATCTGTGGAGAGGGAGCTACCTGTGGAGAGGGAACGGTCTGTTTGTAGCTCTCGCCAGGTTGAAGCAGTGGCGAGCCCCCCAGTCTCAGGTCCTCCCCCCTCACTTCCTAAAGTAGGTGCATTGGCTGGGAAGAAGAGGTCCTTCACAGGGAACCTTAAGCTGATGGAGTTCCCAGCTATGCCAGCTCCTGTTTCTTCAATGCCTGTGACGTCTCCTGGGATGTCTGTTTTGTCCAGGAAGACTGCTCCTCGGCCTTCGCAGAAGGGCAAAGGTATTTCTTCTGAATTCCGCCCCGGGCCGTTCGATTATTTGGATGGTCAAGGAGAGAAGCATGTCGTGTATGATAACGACAGTGCTATCGATGACCCTTGCGTTGCTCGGGCTGTGAATGAGGGTATCGTCCTGGACGCTGATGCCCGGGCAGTGAAGTCGCAGACCTTGCTGGTGACCTGCTCGAAGATAAACGCGGCGCTGTCTTTGGTGAGTGTGATCGTAAGTCGCATTTGTTTTATCTATGGTTTGACTTTTGTTCTGAATTCTGTTGTTGTTTGCAGCTCAATGCGAGCTTCCAGGAGGTGCGTCTGGTTGCTGAGATTGGTGCTCAAGCTGAAATTGAGTTGAAGGCGCTCAACGAGAAGCTCGAGCAGGCCAAGAACATTGCTGTTGTTGCTAAGTGCAAGGTTAAAGACAGGGATGCCCAGGTCGCAGCTTTGAAGGAGACGGTGGAGCAGTTAAAGGAACGTGATGCTGCTTCTCAATCTTCTGCTGAGTACTGGCAGAAGGTATGTCAGGAGAATGAAGCGGCGTGGAAGGCCTACTGCGACCAACTGGTGAAAGCTATGACGGGGTCGCCCGAAGGAGAGGAGACGCGAGGTGGTGTTGAGGATAATTTGGCGCCAGCTCAGGACGCCTCGATGGGCCCTAGTGACCAGGTCGCTGTAGCCCCTATTGAAGTTGATGCTTCAGGCGACCAGTCTACGCAGCAGTAAGCTAGCCTTGGTGTCCCTTTTCTTGTATTGGGTAACCTTGTGCAAAGTTTGTTTCTTGCACTCCTTGTTCTTGCAGTACGTCTCCTTGCACTCCTTGTACTTGGCAGAGCGCATTCTTGAGAGCCCCCTTGTAATTTTGAGAGCTTGAGTGGATAATTCTTTGTCTTTGTATTTACCATCAGTAGTCAGTATTTAGTTTGATGAGGTTGTATGAAGCCCTTCTGACCAGCTAGTTTCCAGGGAGTCCTGGTAGCTCGTTCAGAAGGCAGGTAGACGAGATGAATGGCTGCAAGCAGGACGTACTGAAACAGTTCTTCTTGTATGCCTTAACTCTATTTTCCTTGTACCTGTAATTGTTAAAATCTCATCAAGTAAAAAGTTAATTCAACGATTTACCTTGCATTGTTGTTCATGTCGTTTTGTCTGCTTGAATGGGATTTGCAAACAATAAGTAGCATTCGCTCGACCTGCTTGGTTTTGAGGTCACATTCCATATAGTTGTGCTTGGGTCGTGGGAAGAGAATGACCAATGCACCGAGTTAAGTTGTTAGTGATTTAACTTAACAAAATTTTAAATTATCAAAGGGACTAGAGTTTTGATAATTTGTAGGTCGAGGGTTTGGACCTTTAGTAGCCATTCATGTTTGAGCAGAGATGAAGGCAAAAGTGAATTTATACATTGAAATGCAATGAATGGATGCTTACATTTCATTGATAAAATTTCTTTAAGTGAAAAACATTCCATGGGTTCTTAACGATCTCCCCTTCTGGTGTTTGAAGATGATAAGAACCGTTGCTCTGAACCTTCGTGATAATGTAAGGGCCTTCCCAATTGGCGTTCAGCTTGCCGATAGTGTCCTTTCTTTTGTTATTGAACATTCTTCTTAGGACTAGTTCCCCTGGCTGGAAAGTTCTTGGTCGCACGCCTTTGTTATAAGCTCGCTTGAGTCTCTGTTGGTATTGCTCGAGCTTTATAGCGGCGTGGTTACGGCGTTCTTCGAGGAGGTCGACTCCAAACGACCAGGCTTGATTGTTGAGTTCAGTATCGACCAGAAGTGATTTGGTCGTTCCGAATGTTAGCTCGGTGGGAATAACTGCCTCAACTCCGTAGCATAGGCTGAAAGGTGACATCCTAGTTGACGTACGAGGGGTTGTCCTATAGGCCCACAAGATGTTTTCTAACTGCTGTGGCCATTGATCATGCTGGTCTTCGAGCTTCTTCTTCAAATTGTTTAGAATCTGTCGATTTGCAGCTTCGACAGATGGTTGAATGACTGTGCCACGTGGCTGCTTTTGATTGGTTGAAGTATGTAGTACCCCTACAAAGACCCAGAAGCAACAATACATGTGGCTATAATCTTATTATTTCTGTTAAAAAAGTCGATACGGCCTTGAAAATGGCGGTGCAGACCAACAACAGCAAGTTCAACCCTACTATGAAACTCATCACCAACTTCAACACCGGGGACATCCCCCAAGATTGGCTTACCACAGTTCACCCATTTATCATTTTCTTTCATTATTGTTCCAGCCACTCGATCAACCCGCCCAGTTGTATCCCGCTTCAGAATCGTAGAGATTTCTTTGTATAAAGACAATGCTCTTCGTACCTTGGTATTTGCATCGTCAGCTTCAATGCTAGTAACATCTTTATCAAGTAATTGCTTCACCAGTAGGGGATACTTTCCAAATTCTTCACTATGTTGCTCTGCGGAGACAAGGTTATCGCCAACAAAATCTTTTGGTTCACGATCAAGACGTGGGGCTTTTCGTCCACAATTTTGACGACTTTCTCCATTCACAGTGACACTCCTTCTCTTAGACTTCAATGGAGACGCACAAGTCCTTGAAGTTTCACCAGTAACAAAAAAAAAAAAATTACCTGGAATGAACTTAGACTTTAATGCCAATGCTTTAAGTGATGAACTGAGTTATATCTTTTTTCTTTTCTTTTCTTTTCTTTTCTTCTTACAGATGAACTTGCAATACTGTATTTCTCTAGGTTTTGAAATTTAAAAAACAGCAAACAAAATCAGTAAAAATCGGTCAAGATATTATTCTATATAAATTTTATCTTTTCCCATCTATGGAAAAAAAAATCATTTGTCAAGTTTACATAAAAATATTTGGGTCAATTAAAACCCACCCAACAACTTGTCAACTTAACCCGTCTGTCTTCATGGGGTTGGGTTATTGCCACCCAACTAACTAGTCAAAAACCCAATCAGACCAAATTGCTTTGAAAAACTCAATCAGACAATTATTTTATTACTAAAATACCCTTCACACCCACATATTTTGTCAAAAACCCAAAAATTTTAAAACTCTTCTAATCTTCTCCCCATAAAATCAAATTAAATAAAAAAAAAACAACCAACTGAATTATTAAAAATAACTATCAAATAACACTGAGATATATCAAAGGATTTGTAGAGAGTACACAACTAAAATATGAACAAAAAAATAACAAATGAGAGAATATAAAAGATGAGATTGTTTGATGAGGGTAACATTTGTGGAGATTAGGTAGGAGGCAACGAGAGAGTACCACCCAATTTATTTATTTTTTTTGTTTTTTCTCCATAACAAATTAGAGTTTCATATGGAGAATTCAAATCCTTGGGGACTTATGGGTAGTTCGTTAGTTACATACATTAGTCTTGTTCATATTTTAATTACGGTTTTTGAAAAATTATGTTGGGTTTTTGTAAAAAACAAAATATTAATTAGAAGGGTATAAATGATATTTTATCATTGGGTTTTGGACGAATTTTTTATATTTGGTGAACAGTATATATGTCAATATTGTCCCCCTTTAGTCACTGCGGATATTGGATTAGGGTCCACCCATCTGGCTTCCCCCAAAAGGTCTTGACATTAGTTAGAGTATGGATAAGCAAGTATTTAAATGATTTTTTTGTTTTTTTAGAGGTTAAGCAGAGATATTTCCCGATTCTTAGATTCGGATTTATTATTAAGATTTTACTAGATTTTGATTATAGCTATTATTTTTTAATAAGAAAATTGAGAACATTTCTGTCAATGTAGTTAATAACCATCGGCAAAATCCGTACCGAATAAGTTATACAAAAATAAAAGGATAAGCGACGATTAAGCGGGCGGCAAATTTTTGTTTGAATATTGAACCTGGACTATCATGGGGACTACACTAAAGTCAAACCTATAGGGACTAAAGTCAAACCTATAGGGACTAAATGTATATATTTTTTCTTGATAATCAAACCTGGACGGACTAAAGAAATATATATAAATGTAAAGTTGCGGATAATTAGGGTTTCAGTTTTATCAACATTTCTCTTAGGTTTCTGCAACTTTGAGCTGAAAGAGAAAAGACAGCCATCACTCAATCATCAGCCATATGGATGAAACTCCAAACAGTACTAGTAATGATGATGAAGATAGAATCAGTGCTTTACCTGATTCAATACTTCTTCACATCTTGTCTTGCAAGAAGATATACATGTCTGAAATTGTTCGGACAAGTATTCTTTCAAGAAGATGGAGGTATTTATGGACTTCTCTTCCAATTCTTAGATTCTCTGATGAAACTGTTGATAATGAAATTGGGTTTTTGAATTTTGTTGATAATGTTCTTCATCTTCATGATGATTCTATTATACACAAATTATTTCTTTCATGTAATTTTTCGAGCTCTGGTGACCGTATTGATTCAATTATTGCTGAAGCAGTTAGAAGAAATGTTCGAAATATTCATCTTTCGTTTGTTTTGAATGACAACCCTTTAAAATTACCTGATTGTCTCTTTAATTCAGAGATTAGGAAAATTTATTTGGAATCATGGCACGAGTACAATGACTATTTAGTCGAATTGCCGAATTCTTTTTGGTCAGGTGCTTATTTAAGAACATTGAAATTATATTGGGCCAAATTTCCGGAAGGAGATTTAAATGGTGAACTTGTCTTGAACTGTCCAGTTTTGGAGACCTTAATTATTAGTGATTGTCAAGTTGAACATTTGAATGTTCTTACTATATCTGCTCAACAATTGAAAACCTTGAGCGTTATAGATATTATTTCTGGTACTAAGATCAAGATATGTACTCCGAATCTCACGTCATTGCACTTGGAAGGACAACTTTATGATGATTATTTTCTAGACAATTTTCCTTCTCTAGCTAGTGCTTGTGTTCAACTATTTGTTACGGGGCATGACGATGCTCACCTATACTGCAAAGTTCTCAAAGGGCTCTACAATGTGACGACTTTGACATTGTCTTCTGACTGGGATGAGGTATACTTCTGAGTTTTGATTCACGTATATTTTCCTTTTTTTGTATGTATGTATGTATTTATCTATCTATCTTTCTATATTTTCCTTTTTTTGTATGTATGTATGTATTTATCTATCTATCTTTCTATCTAAATAGGGCGAAGTGTGAGTACATCAGTTGAAAACTCTTAGGTTTTTTGTTAAGTGCATAACGATACATTTTTTTCTGGAGAATTAGGTTAGTAATAACTGTTGTTTTTATTCATGGCATTCATTTCAATTTGATAGGTTTCACTGTGCCCATCGGCTCAGGAACAACTGATCCCCAGCCCATTTCGTAACCTGAGGCATTTGAAGCTGCAAGGGTGTTGTGGCAATGCTGTGGCGAACTTACTCAAATTCACTCCTCATATAGAAACTCTTTTCTGGAAAACAGCTTCTGAGGTAATTATTTCAACTGATATTATTTGTGATAACTCATGATTTCATGCAGAGACATTGCATACTTTTGATAGCTAATTAACCATATCTTTTCTGGTTTTTCCCCCCCTTATCAGGAAGATATTGCAGCTTTTTATGGCGGACAGTTTCCACTCAATTGTGTACTTTGTGAACTCAAATATGTTGAGGTTCATAATCTCCGAGGGTGTGAGGATGAACTCAAGTTACTTGAATTTATAATGAAGAATGCATCGGTAATAAAGACAGTTGATATCACTCCAAGCGCTGAGGAAAAGGAGGTGACTGAATTCAGTAACAAATTACAGTCTCTATCAAGAGCCTCATCAAGTGTCAATATAAATTTTCTCTCGAAGAGTGTAACTTCTGTGAACATTGAAGACGACTTCTCCTGATAGACACTTTGCGTTAAACATGGAAGACCAATTTACTTAAATACTTGCAGGTGAAGCTTTATCTAGCCTTGATGCTAGTGGCCATTGTTACCAACATTTTCGGAACTTATGTTTTAATTTGCTTCTTTTAATATCTCATTTACTTTTAACATTCAAAGGTTATGTTTTCAGTTGAATCTTTGTATTCTTAAAACTGGCGGTATACTGCCGTTTATTCAATGTACTTTTTCTTTAATTGTGCTGTGTCTTCACATCATCTGATACTATCATGCTCTAGTTAACCATGTAGACAGTGCCTCGTAAAAGATTAGCGTATCCCATATTATTTAGTATAGGATTGAAGTAGACAAGGAAGAAAACTGGGGAATAGATCAAAGCAAATTGTTCTGGCACAAATAAGTCATTTTCTCTGTGTTTGGTTCACGTAGCTGATTTTTGCTTAACACATATTTTTTCGACCTCTTTCGATACAAAACCCTATGTACGTGAGACTAGTTTAGTTGCAGAAAAGGAGGTGTTGAGTACGAGCTCATTTTATTCATTACTGTTTTTCCTAATTATATGCATGTAATAAATGTGTTCTAGATAGACAAAACAACACCTTTATTTTCTAGCCCTTTCCCTTTACCATTTTGTTTTTACCATTAACGATAGTAAGCGTTTTTGAGCCCATCTCTTAGGTATTTTGTTCTTTACCTTTATTTTCTAGCCCTTGTTCTCTTTTGACCTCTTTATACTTGGAAACTTCATGTCCTGGATATTGTAAACTTTCTAGCGTAGCTTGTTTGACGGCTCTTGGCATAGCCTACAGAAAAATTCCCTTCTAAGCTCTTGGGTCTTGGCATAGTATTGCCAGCTTGGCTAAATGTAGGCTCAAGTTTGGCATCTGCTTTTAACAGACAACATTTTTTTATTTTTTATATTTTTTTATTGGGAAATGAGGTCGAACGACGAAAGGGACCCTATCCCTTTAAATTGAAACATTTTATCAATCATATGTCGACGTATTAGGTTTTATAGTCTTATATTATGTATGGACACGTGAACACTCAGTTTATGATGCCTTCAACTGGAAAAACTTGAACTGGAAGAACTATAAGAGCAAGGTTGAAAGTCTTATTGTTGATGGAAACTAGCACTTCCCTGTGGAAGTGATACAAGGTTTTGAGCGACTAGGCATAGACCTGACTATGATGATGATGATGATTGAACAGCCTACTGGAGAAGACAGGGATATCAGAATATGGAAACCTGAAAAGGATAGAGTTTTCACTGTCAAATCGATCTGTTGTTGCAACTCTGAGAAGTAATAGTGCAAAACCATGGTGGAGGAATTTTGTTTGTAACAAATGCCTACTTCCTAGGAGTGCTGGTTTGGTAAGGAAAATAATACAAGGAGCTTTGGCAACTGAAGACAAGATTAAACAGAGAGGTATTCAAATATGGCCTCAAGATGTTGTGCATGCTAGGAGCAAGAAGAGACTTTGAATCACAAGTTGTGGGACTGTTATAAAGCTAGACAGATTTGGGACATCTCAGGCACATCAACTTATCTCTCCTTATGAAGTTGGCTTGGTCAATTCTCAATGATAAATTGATAATTCACTTTGGTCTAACTACATAAGGAAAAAGTATATTAACAAGTACGGTGACTTTTATGTCTCTAAATCATCCCCACTTTGGTCTGGCCTTAAATGGGCGTAACAACAGATTCCTGATCACTACGAATGGGAGATTGGGGATGGCAAGCTTAATCATCTGTGGAAAGACAGATGGGTTGGCGAAGCAGCTATAAAGGATCTCTTACATCCTGAAGCTAATATTTGGAAAAGAACATAGTCAACTCTCAGTCCTTTCATTCTGGGATCATCATGGTGCCTCAACGACAACATCACAAACATTCTGCAGCAGCTAAACGTACATTAATTTGCACAGTCTCCCAACTCCTAACATCTGAGTCTGATGCTCGAATCTGGAAATATAACACAAATGGCATGTTTTCAACCGCAAGTGCCCATGAAGCAATCAGGAAAAAACATCCCAAACCTCCTTGGTCTGAGTTTCTGTGGAGAGCAAATATTCATCCTAGCATCAAGGCAATAGCTGGAAGATTTTTCACCGAAAATTACCAACTAAAGATGTGCGCTGCCAAAGGTGAGAGGTATGTGCATAGTTTCCAGGTGCTGCCACTGTCAACAATCTGAAGAAACTATTGACCACCTTTTCTTTCAGTGTTTTTGCAACTCGGATATGGTCTCAAGCTGCAACTATTTTCGGTTTTCAACTCAGTTTATTTTCCTTCGATGATATGTTGCAAGCCTGTCAGAATAGATGTGCTTTTATTAAAGATTTGTTGAAAGCTTTTGCCTTTACCGGCCTTGTTGGCATTTGGAAGGACAAAAATAAATTCTTGTTTGATGGAAAAAAGTCGAACACCGGTCTCATTATGGCTACCATCAGAAGAGAAGTTAGTTTTGCTCATGCTAACACCAAGACTTCGCACTCAGACTCAGTACAGGACAAGAGTACTATTCAGAAGTTGGGCTTATCTTTCAAACACAGTCCCACAACTGCTTTCTTTGAATGCTATCGGCTGCCACCTCCCCCAGGAGTTATTAAACTGAATTCAGATGGGTCTTCTACCGGAAACCCAAGCCTTACAGGTTGGGGACTTGGGGATGCTTATTTAAAGATCACACTTGCAACATGAGAGGTGTTTTGTCTGAAAGCTTAGGCAATGATACCAACTATAATGCAGAAGTTGCAGCCATTATTCATGGGTTTGAAAAGGCACTAGAACATGGTTGGCTACGAATTTGGGTTGAAAGTGATTCAATTTCAGTGGTGCAAGCGCTTAGGAAGGACAAAGTACACTGGAAGCTCAGGCGTAAATGGATTCATATCAAAGACAATTTTGAATGACTGAACATAACCAATGCTTGGAGGGAGGTCAATTTTGGAGCTGACAGTTGCGCAAAAGCTGGAGCAAAACTCAACAAAGGACAAGTGCAATGTTGCGATAAAAGACCAAATTTTTTAACCTCATTTGAAAGTCTTGCACTCACCTATTACAGGGAAGTGTACATCTGAGTTGTAAGGGAAGGTGGGGATCTATAACCACCTCCTCATTTGCTATATTCTTTTCAATTTTTCTTCTCCTTGTATCTTTTTTACTTTTATTCTCAATATTAATCACCCTTTAAGCAAAAAAAAAAAATAGACAGATTTGGGACTGGCTACTTGATTTGTTTGGAGTCAGCACACAACAAAGGCACATCAATACAATAGTTATGTGAAGGAATTGTCGACTGCAGCCTGTGAGCATACTATTGTGCAAATCTGGAAGCATAGAAGATCTGGTGATCTTTGAAGGAAAGGATTACACAGTTGAAAAAATCAAGATGATGGTTAGAAGAGGAAGAAAGGAGGCCAGCAAACTCATGAAACCGGCATTCGGTTGTTTGACATCATTTTGTGACCAGGTTAGGAGTGTCCGAGGTTATCTCGCCTTGACGTCATTGTTAGGAAGTACCTTGATGTGTGAGCGTCGTCCCGTGTCTTCTTACTCATCGTTCTAAAGTCTGTTAGGTTGCAATTTGTTCAGGTACGTACGTACCTAGTTAGGACGTACGTACGTAGAGTTAGGTAGATATTTTCTCTTGTGATGGAACGTACATACCATGTTACGACGTACGTACGTTGAAATGTCCAGGTTGGTTTTCTTGTTCAGAGACGTACGTGCCACGTTAGGGCGTACGTACATCATCGAACCTTTTTGTTATTTCGGCCCATGTTTCTTTCCTTCTTAACCCTAGGTTATTAATAGGTCATTGGTGTTATGGGCAAAGCAACAGTTCCAACCTAGCCTCTATAGAACCCTAGTTTGTTTGTTGGCTTTTCTACAAAGATCATCTTCTTCTTCAACTGATCTTTGTGTAATTCTATCTTCTATCCTTCCCCAATTCATCTCCCTTTATTGTTGATAGTGATTTAGCTTCGAGTCTTCTTGTGTGTTCATCAAGAAGTCGAGTATCCTTGTGTGTTCATCAAGGAACTCTGGTGTAAGCTTATTTCATAGTTCGGTTCGAGTCGTCTGAATTGTGTGTTCATCAAGAAGTCGAGTGTCTTGTGCGTACATCAAGGTACTCTGGTGAAGTCAAAGAGTTAGAGATAACCAGGAGTGTCAACTCGCAGTGATTGCAGGTAGTTGATAGGTTTGTACATCTCTTTTCATCTAGTAGATTTATTTGTTGTCGCGAGGACAACCGTGGACGTTTCCCATATTGGGTTTTACCACGTTAAAATATCGTGTGTTCTTTACTTTTTTATCGCTTTATTATTTGCTTTACTATTGTTATATTGCATATATTGGGGTTTCAACTTGCAGTGAGAACTATGTACAACTCTGTGAGAGAACACTGTCTTTAAACAGATGGACTGTCATCCTGCAACATTGTAACTTAATTGTAAACTGTCCTGAATCCTGATTCTTTTAATACAAATTCACAAGTACCGAAATAACGGGATTCACAAAAGGGAAACCCCTCGCTGACACACCAGCGAAAACAAAGGCTGTTTTTAAATTGTAAACCAGGTTTCAGAACCATTAATAGAATGGTGCTGTGACAATAGAGCAACCGAACAAGTACATGGAAAGAGAAACTATAATGCACTCATTTTACAACTAAATGTACAACCTTTTATCAGATAGGCGTGGCAATGGGATTGCAATCAAAGGTGTTCTTTTCTTTAATTCGAGTCCGAAGGTGTCTGATAAATCAATCTTAGTTCCCTCTGGCAGTTTCCAGTTGAACGAATGCAGAAGTGATGCAAGTAAGTAGGATACCATTCTTTCTGCCAGGGGAATTCCAACACATATCCTCCTTCCAGATCCAAATGGTATATAGTTCGGATTTTTGCCATTATAACCCCATTCGCATTCTGAACCAAGAAACCTATCTGGTTGAAATTCCAAAGGGTTTTTCCAGTATGTAATATCCCTCTGTATTGCCCATATATTCACCAAGATTTTGGTGCCTTTCGGGATCATATAACCACTTACAGTACATGATTCACTTGGGCATTTCGGGAATGAGAGAGGGGCACCGGGATGTAAACGTAACGTTTCTTTCACTATTGCATTTAGATAATGCAATTTAGAACAATGAGCCTCTTCTAGTATATTGTTCACTCCCACAACTTCGTCGATTTCTTCTTGAGCTTTCTTCATGAACTTGGGTTCTCTCAACAACTCTGTCATCGCCCATTCAACTGTTGCTACTGATGACTTTGTGCCCGCTGCCAGCAGGTTCTGTTAAGAAATGGATGAGTTAGTATAAATCATCTATAAATTGCAAACAACCTGAAAACACAGAATCTGCATGAGTAGTTTCCAATTGTGCAACATGTATATGATTCACTTGGGCAATCAGAGAGGAAATGAAAGGAAGTAGACAAATTTTGATTATATTACCAACAATAAGGCTTTAATGTCGGTCGTAGTAAAGTGCGTTTTGAGATCTCCATCATTTTTTAAGTGCAACAAAACTTGGAGAAAATCCTTCATCTCCTCTTTGTCTTCGTTTCCAAGTCGTTGATCAATTATAGTATCGAACTCGCTATGAAACCACATACACATCATCCTTGCCTGCTGTGCCAATCCCTGTATATCAAACTTAGCAAGAACTGGGAAAAGATCAGATATGTTAGGTGCTAAAAGTATAGGAACAATTTTCTCCAAAGCATCTCGAAACTTTTCTGTGAAATTTGCCATTTCTCCCCCTTCAGGTGTACCGCCCCACATCATGTTTGCCATCACTTTGTACATAGTATGGAAGATGTGATCCCCAATATCAATTGAGTTGAAGGTTTTTGAATAAATTGTGTTCACCATAGTACGGATTTCTCTGCGACGATGATCATATAAAGCATCAAGTCGGGTACTGTTTAACAATTCTTTAACACATATTTTACGTAGCATACGCCAATGGTCACCATGAGGAGACCAAACAATATCAGTACCACCCCATGAAGCAGCACTTGCTGCAGCTGTTCTATCACGGTTAGCAAAAATGTTATCATGATCTTTGTGGACTTCTTTCGCGATAGTGGCAGAATTTATAACAATACAAAGCCTTGTCCCCAATCTGATCTTCATGATCGGACCATAAGTATCAGATAACTTTGCCAAGCACTTGTGAAGATTGGACTGATCGAGGGAGAAAATGTTTCCGACCAATGGGAGACCCCAAGGACCAGGTGGTAATGGTGGATTTTTCTTTGGCTTCTTGAATACAAAATGGTACCATATGATCACAGTAATTACTGCTATCAAACTGATGTACACATCTTTCAGATTGCTTCTTGGTTGCCAAAATGCATTAGGAATCATGGCTTAGAGAAGATGTACGTATTCTATCTCCTACAGAATTATTAGAAGGAAGATACTACTTGAGCTTCAACGACGACCCATTCATACTAAGGCATGTCATAGTGTCATACAAGCATCGGTAATATTTATATAATGTACCTGTACATCTATTCTATTTTATCAAGCCGTTGATATTCGCCATTTTTTCCAATATTTCCTTGTATAATTATATATATAGGTGAAGTAACTCTGTCAACAATCAGTTGGAAAAAAAACTCGCCATTATTAGCAAGCCAGTTTGGAGAGACGACCCCTAACTTTTTTCAATTAGGTGAAGTAACTCTGTCAACAATCAGTTGTTGAGAAGTTTGGATCCAACTTTTATACAAGAACCTTTGAGTCAAAGGTTATTGTCATTTTCTTCGCATCAACTAATAACATGTATAAATTATTTTTTATTTTTTATTTTTTTAAAAAAAAGACCCCAGAAGTGGGGTGGGTTTTGGCAGACCCCTACCTGTTAATTAAAATTGGAAGAATTATAACCAAGAGGGGGACATAAAAGCCTTACCTCTATACAAACTGACCCTGGACTTAAAGAAAACATGGCTTAAAAACCTGATACAAACCCCAAAAATAAAAACCAACAGAAAGCAAGCCTTTGCCCAACCCATGGAGGTCAGCTCCTCGTAAATAAGCGCGAAAAAGTCTGTCAGTAAATTCAATTTTCTAATTGTTTTTCATGTAACATGTATAAATTATTTAGTTAAATATTATATTTAAGCTTGGATATACAAGGATTGAAAAATCCGACATACACATGTGAGTTTCCACTAGTTTATATATTAGAAAAAAATAAGTCAAACTATATATAGGAGGCGCCAATATTTGCTATTATTGCAAAGGTGTATTTTTTTATTAGACTTATTTACTCTTAAATATATTTTTATATTTCTCTTAATTTAGGTTTTATTATTTTATTAAATATCTTCACTCTTAAATAAAAATTTCAACAAATACGTATAAAATTAGTTGGAGTAACTTGTTCAAATCCCATTAAGATTCATTGGCGAATCAGCCCGTGGCTCAATGATGGCACCCTTCTCACAAAGTGGAGAGGTTGTGAGTTCGAAACACGTCAACAGATGATTGTTGATATAAGTTTCCACACGTAATTTAAAAGGGTAAGGGTCCCCTCAACCCTGCTTGCTAATCAAAAAAAAAAAAAAATTCATCGCACATATACGTAGTAGTGTTTTATTTATCCCACACTAAAAAATAGAACAAATAGTACCTAAGCTATTTTGAACAAATAGAATAATTGGCTTGTTTATTTCTCAAGAAGGTGTACACCTTACCCTTGGTTTTAAAATGAAGCCTCATGTTATACATATGAAACCAAGTTACCAACAGTATGGTTGACATTATAAGAAGGTGTACACCTTAATACCCTTCCTTTTAAAATGTTTCCTTATTCTAAATGAAGCCTCATGTTATATATATATGAAACCAACTTACCAACAGTATTGTTGACATTTATCGTCATGGATCCAACTAACGAGTTTTTTTTTTTTTTTGAATCTGTTTAATATTCATGGTACATTATTGCTCAAATGAAATATTGGTACATATTTCTCTCTTTATTTTATATAATTTCATTTTCTATTTATGCAACGCAAGCTAACTTAATTACTAATTTTCTATATTTATTATATATAATATATATAAAATAAGTTGGTCAATGCGGCATTGTTAAATATATGAGTACGCAGTTGTAATACCCCGTATTTTCATATATTGTATATGATATTGTGTGTCTTATTGTGTGTATGTACTTGCTATGCTTGTTGTGTATTAGCTATATTTGTTAGGCTTTGCAGGTTTTCAGATTCAGTAAATTGTCAAACTCTAAGAGTTCAGTCGTCAGAAAAGCTGGAGAGCTCAGTCGACTGAAGGGTCTGAGAGTTCAGTCGAATGATCAAGGCTGGCAGTTCAGGAAACTGATCTGGGTTGTTGTTGTGTTGGGTTAGGATTATGGCCCACTAGGTATTAAACCTAGGGCACGATCAGTATAGGGGTACTACATATAGGGCTGTTAAACGAACTGAACAGCTCCAGCTCGAGCTTGGCTCGTTAAAAGCTCAGCTCGAGCTCATTCATATAGCTAAACGAGCCGAGCTTGAACATAAAGTAAAGCTCGTATAAAATTTGGGCTCGGCTTGTTTATAAACGAACCGAGCTCGAACATACCAAAGCTCGGCTCGTTTAGATAAAATCCTACTTTTATGTGTAATTTAATCGAGTAGCTCGAGCTCGGCTCGAGCTCGGCTCAAGCTCGTTCGTATAGCTAAACGCCAAGGTTGAACATAAAATAAAGCTCGTATAAAATTTGCGCTCGAGCTCGGCTCGTTTATAAACGAAAAGAGGTTGAACATACAAAGCTCGGCTGGTTTAACACCTCTAACTACATAGAACATCCAATCAAAAGCTGACACGTGGTACAACACCTATAAACACCAGCTTAGGTGTTGTACGACCTGATTAACGTCGACCAGACCAAAGCCGAGCTCAAGGAAAAAGAGCATTGGCGACCTCACATTTAACCATGTGACAATATCTTCTGTCCAAATATAACGGGTACGTGATGAATTGATTACGCACCGTTGAGTAATAAATGCCTAACGGGGAATCTGCACGATCCCATGATTTGTGCCCTTCCATCTTCTATAAAACCAATAGAATTACGATGGCTTGATCTCGAAGTTCCACCCCCACGAGGTAGAGTACGTAGGTAATCTTGACAACATCAAGGTGCAGCCACTTCCGTCCTCAAACCTTCATCTTGGTCAGTTTAATCACGACCTGATCTAGTTAATGCATTAATCTAGAAATAGGTTAATACATTTGTTGCCAACTGTAAGGATTCATCAATTGTATCTAAAAACCAACCCTCCCACCCAACTCAAATCTCGAGCAGTTCTCCACTTAACTAATGGCCAATCAAGACGAGATTATCCAAGATCTCAGGAACTAACTTACTTGTTTATAAGATGAGAACACCCAACTCAAGGCCAGTGGAACCGATTCTGACACCAACAACGGTCAGACTGGAGTCGCTACCACAAATAGCAACAACCGCAAGTACGAAGAACTCAGCCAACAGTTCGCTGAATTCAAAGCCTCCCTGACTGCAAGTCAACTTGAACGAGGTCACACGGCAGAACAGCTCGCGATCCAGTCCTTGCAACACTTTCAAGAATCCCCATTCACAAAGGAGATCCTGGAGCACGGCCTGCCAAGCAAACTCAATGCTCCAAAATTCGATCAATACTCAGGCATAGGAGATCCAATAGATCACATAAAAAGCTTCCGCAAAACACTACAACTGATCAAAGAGGATCATCTGTTGTGCCTACTGTTCCAATATAGTCTCACTGGACCAGCGCTCGACTGGTTTCATCGCATCAAACCAGGATCAATCTGCTCGTTCAACGAGCTCGAGAAGCAGTTCGTCATCTTCTACCTACACAACAATAAGCGTCCAGTCACCATCGACGCAATATTTAAGGTAGCCGCTTGAAAACACTAGAAAATGTGGATACCAACAAATGCTCATATATTTTGGTCTTTTCTTCCCACATTTCATCAGGTATACAAGACAGCCTACGCGTCTTTGATCATTTCTTCAATTCTTCTACAGAAGAGAAACATGTGTTGGCGTAAAGAACACAACACAAAGAAAGAAAACGTATAAGGAATCAACTGCAGTAAACCAGTTTTAGAAATACAATGATTCAGCTGCAATAAACCAGTTTTAGCAATAAAAGATTTATAGTTACACCACCTCTACGAAATTAGTCAACATCTGTATTTTATGAAAATTATAATGGGGATGTAAGTGTAGGCATGTATTTAGGAAAGCTAATCAAGTGGCAAACTTGTTGGCTAAGTAAGCGTTAAAAAATGTTACTCCCTCCGTCCCAAATTATAAGTACCTTATTCTCTTATTCTTTTTTTAGTTATCCCAAAATATATGTCCCTTTTCATGTACCTTTATTCACAACTGGGTGAGCTTTTTTTGTACTGGCATGGGAATGTTGGTCTTTGGCTCAACGATAATGCATCGTCTCACTTAGAAGTCATGATGAAATCCACAATAGCTGATTGTTGGCAAAGTTACTCCACATAATTAAAATGGTATGGTCCCTTCAACCTCGTTGCCAATTATCAAAATATAAAATATTTGTACTGGGATAGGGGTCCCCTCAACCCCGCTTGCCAATCAAAAAAAAAAGGATAGTATCTCTAGTGTATACATTAGACGATAATGTACATTTTATGCAAATAAATAAAAGTATCTTTTGATAAAAAATAAAAAAATAAATCTTGATTTTATAAACTTCATAAAATCGTGTCTCGTAAAAAAGAGTCAATCTATCTCTATACTACTATTATATATAAATCTGAATAAAATTCAAGGGTAAGTCCCGGTTATTGAGAAATGAGCTTTAGAATTTTGTCATATAATTCTGACTAAAATACCCTTTTTGTCAAGATTTTTTAGTAAATTTACATAAAACTCTTTTAAATAATGGTTTTATCATAATTCAACATATTTTTATTTATGAACTGGATTTTTATTTATAAGCAAAAGGTCCAATAAATAAAAATAATAATTAAATAAAAAAAAAATAATGAACTCCTATAAAATATTAAGAAAAACTACCCAAATTTACTTAAGAAATAATTATTTTATAAGATTCAATAAATTAGTGTAATTTGTAATATTTAATAAATTAATAGCTTAAAATCTGAATGGTAATCAGAAATGGATAAATTAAAATTAACCGGTGCTTAGCACCGGCTAAGACACTAGTATTACTATTATAAATTTGAATAAAATTCAGGGATAAGTCCTAGTTAACGAGAATTGAGCTTTAGAATTTTGTAACACAAATCTAACTAAAATACCCTTTTAGTTAGGATTTTATCGTAAATTCACATAATACCCTTAAGTAATTGTTTTATCGTAATTTTAATGTATGATTATTTATGGGTTAGATTTTTATATATGGGTAAGAGGCCCAATAATATAAAATATAAATAAATTAACAAATATTATGAGAATTAATAATTTTTAACTGTGACTTCTATAAGAAAATATTAAAAAAGGTTACCCAAAATTATTTCAAAAATATTTATTTCATAAAATTTAATAAATTAGTCTAATTTGTTAATTTTACTAACTTGTAAACATAATTAAAAACTTAAAACAATAATAATAACCATATACGAATAAATTAAAATTAACCAGTGTGTAAGACCGGTTAACAGTGCCTGAATTTAAATTAGGGCAACAATTATTTGCCATAAGTCCATAACGGAGGTAAATTTACACAATACACTTTAAATATTGGTTTTATCATAATTTAACATATTTTTATTTATGGACTGAATTTTATTTATGAGTAAAAGGTCCAATAATGCAATGAGAATAATGAATTTACTTAAGAAATAATTATTTCATACAATTTAATAAATTAGTGTAATTTATAATATTTAATAAAATTAATAACTTAGAGCATCTCCAATGGTCACTCAACTTTGTAAGTTTAAGAGAAAAAACTCAAAAACCATCTCCAATGATATCATAAATTTGATGAAATCTTAACATTTCATTAAACTTTCTCTTAAAGTTGAGAGTTTCTCAAACTTGAGTTTTACTAAATACGCGAAAGTACTACCTTTGCGCGGAACTACTACCTGTGCTTAGAATTTTTTTAAATTTTTTTTATTGAGTGGGTCCCACATTTCACAGTAGGGAAGAGGAAAAAAATCATCTACGCGAGAGTAGTACTCTCGCGCACAGTTATTACCTGTGCATAGACTCTTTTCTTAATTGTTTTTAATAATTTTTATTTTTTGGGCTCCACTTTTGTAGTATGTTCTAAGAAACCATTGGAGATGGGTGAAAAAACATCATCTTAAATTTATAAAAATAGCCTACGTGGCATCGTAAATTTAAGAGACCATTGGAGATGCTCATAAAACTCGAACGCTATAATTAGACACGGATAAATTAAAATTAACCGGTGCGTAACACCGGCTAAGGCACTAGTATATATATATAATGATCCTCGAAAGAAGATGATCAAGTAGTTGCATGATTGAGGTTTATTTTTTTTATTTGCGAAAAATTTAGGCTGGCCCCATTTTGTATGTGAGCATGAGGAGCTTAAATTTTCTGATTTATTTGTGTTCATGCTTACAACGTTAGACATTTACTAAGGAAAGAAATAGCAACTTACCTTATATTATGGAGCAGGGTAGGTAGCATTAGTTTTTAAAATTGTATATGTTGCGTGCTCATCTTTTCCTTTCCATTTGAACTTATAAAACCTGTAACCATTCCATATTCACATGCAAACAAACATTCTCTTCTCTGCAGTTTCATCTATTGATGGATTCCACTACCTTATGGAGCAAGATAGCATTAGTTATTCCCTACTTCTTCTCTCTCTTAGCTTTCTTCGTGTTGTTAGAACAAATCAACTACTGGAAGAAAAAACGTTCACTTCCAGGTCCTCTTCTAGTCTACCCTATCTTAGGAAATGTTATCTCTCTTATAAAGAACCCTACCAAATTCTGGGAATCACAAGCTCTTACTGCTAAATCTTCTCATCATGGTCTTTCAGCTAACTACGTCGTTGGTTGTTTCATTGTTTACGTTCAAAAGGCAGAACTTTCTCACAAAATCTTCTCCAATGTTCGCCCAGATGCTTTCAACCTTATTGCCCACCCTTACGGTAAAAAGATTTTTGGTGAACATAATCTTATTTATATGACAGGTCAAGAACATAAAGATCTTCGTCGTAGAATGGCTCCAAACTTCACTCCTAAAGCTCTCTCAACTTACATGACGTTAAAGCAAAACATCATACTTGAACATCTTAAGAATTGGGAGAAGTTGGCTTCTCAGAATCTTACTGTTCCTATTGAACTTCGACTTCTTTGTCGTGATATCAATCTAGAAACTTCTCAAACAGTTTTCGTTGGACCGTATTTGAGTTCGAAAGCCCGTGCAGATTTCAATATAGATTACATTCTATTCAATGTTGGATTAATGAATATGCCTATTGATCTTCCTTGTTCTGGATTTAGAAAGGCAAAGTTAGCCGTTAAACGTTTAATTGACATTTTAACTGACTGTGCTAAAGAATGTAAGTCCCAGCTCAAGTTGGGTAAGGAACCATCATGCTTGATCGATTTTTGGATGCAAGAAATCTTGAATGAGATGGACAGCATGCCGCAGTCCGGGATCAATCAATACCCGCCACATTCAAGTGATATTGACATTGGTAGTTATTTATTTGATTTTCTTTTTGCAGCTCAGGATGCTTCTACATCGTCATTGTTATGGGCTATAACGTTGTTAGATCAACATCCGGCTGTACTAGCCAAGGTCAGAGAAGAAGTGGGACGGATATGGTCACCTGAAACCAACACACTAATTACAGCGGAGCAGTTAAGGGAAATGAAGTACACTCAAGCAGTAGCTAGAGAGATCATAAGGTACCGCACACCAGCAGCTATGGTACCACACATTGCACGGGAAGATTTTCCGTTGACAGAATCATATACAATTCCAAAAGGAGCAATTGTTTTTCCTTCTGTATTGGATTCGTCATTGCAAGGATTTATTGATCCAGAGCAATTCGACCCTGACAGGTTTTCTGAAGAACGACAAGAAGATAAGATTTACAAGAGGAATTACTTAGGGTTTGGTATTGGGGCACACCAATGTATTGGACAGCGGTATGCCCTAAATCACCTGGTGCTTTTTATCGCAATGTTCACATCCTTGTTTGATTTCAAAAGACACAAATCAGACGGCTGCGATGACATTATTTATGTTCCTACTACTTGCCCTAAAGATAATTGTCTTGTTTATCTCTCAAGAAGTTGTACACCCTACCCTTCCTTTGTTTCCTGATTCTGAAAAAGGCCTCATGTTATACATATGAAACCAAGTTACCAACAGTATGGTTGACATTTATCATCATGGATCCAATTAATAAGAATTTAAGATTGAATCTGTTTAATATTGATAGTACATTATATATGGGTCAATGTGGTATTGTTAAATATATGAGTGCACAGTAAGGCTTTCTATATAACGTGTATATATATATGTTATTACTAAATTATTGTTGCGCTATGTAGAATAGCTAGTCTGGGTTCGGTGTGTTGAAGTGCCGAGGGGTTTGGTAGCACTTGGGACCAGTAAGGCTTACTATATAAAAAATAACAACACTTGAGCTGCAGGTTTTGCAAGCTCTTGGTATTCCTTTCGTCTGCAACACTAATTTCATAAGCTCTTTTGTACTGCTCGCAGCGATGGCCCTCATCTTAATTTATCCCAGACGACTCTTCCACTGTGCTAATTAACATCGTGTAATGCCCCTGGGTCATGATGCATGAGAACATGTACACTGTTGAAATTTCCTTCCTCGGCTTCCTTCTGAAATATCCAACGACTATGGATGGAATGAGCTGGGAGAACAATATCCACAAGCAAATGAGGTGTATGAATTTGCGTTGTACTCATTAACAGTTGGTACTATCTTGTTTATCACCCACTCGATCCGCTTCTTTCATGTTAGACTTAATAGTGGTGTCATGTTTAGACTTTTAAATTATCAGCTGGCTGGCTCAGCACATTTTTTTTAATGGAAATAAAAAAATTTATTGAAAACTTAAGGAACTGAATTACACAAAAATAGAAGACAACCGCATTACAAACTGCGCTACAGTTGAGGTCATATCCAAAGAAGTCATCAAACCATCTTCTCCAACACCCCATCACCTTAAAACTTTCAAACTCTCACTCTTAGATCAGTGGCTCAATGCACTCCCCCCATTCATGTACCCATCATTATGGTTTACTCTGCCCATGATGAAAACAAAGTCAAATATGCACAAAAGCAAACTGATCATTTGAAAAAAATCATTATCAGAGATCTTAACTCATTTCTACCCATTGGGAGGAAGGATTAGTGAGATTACTCTATTGATTGTAACGATGAGGGTATTGACTTCTTCGAAGCTCGAGTGTCTGGTGATCTCTCCCTCGTTCTTAAAAAGACCTGTCCCGGTCTGACGAGCTAGATCAACTACTTCCAAGGCCAGGTGACTTTTATGTATTGGGTCCAAAGGCATTGTTGTCCATTCAGGTAAACATTTTTTATTGTGGAGGAATGGCAGTAGGTGTCTGCATGTGGCATAAAGCAGGTGATACGTCTTCTTTCAGTTTATTCCTCAGGAGTTGGGCATCCCTTACAAAGGGTGACAATTTTTTTTTTTTTTTTTAATGTAAATTTAAATTTTATTGATAAGCTCAACGAATTACACAAAAGTAGAGGACAAACGCGCTACAAACTGCGCGGCAAATCCTTTCTGGATAGCAAACCTGATTCTCCTAAATACATATTCGTTCGAACCCGCAGTCATCACGTTGATATCCATTACCTTCTGCACTCTCCTGAGGAGCTCAACTGCTTCTGAGCCTAGCAATCCAAATGTGTCAAATACAAAAGGGATGAAACTATGTTGGTTAGCCCTACAAGCTCCGTCATGTTTCTCCACCTTTGTTGCTGCTGCATTGCTAGCTGCTAGCCCCACCTCAAAAATCCCAGCCCAACCATCGGAGACGCCCCTGTAACATCAACACACGCATGTTTACCTTCAGACCAGTTGTAGACCAGAATATCAGCAGGACGTAATGTCAATCTTCCTTCCTTAGGATCAGTAAGAAAGTTAACAGGAGCCTCCTTCTTAACCTGTACTCTAGCCCGCCAGAACACATCACACAAGATATCTCTAACGTGGTCATGCCTCTTTTTTTTTTAAAAAAAAATAAATAAATAAATAAAATAAAATTGGTCTATTAGTCATGGCCCGAAGGCTTACAAGGACGGCCCAAAGGGCTTACAAAGACAAGGCCCGAAGGCTACTAATGCTACTACCTAAGCGTCCACACCGCCACCTTGCAACTCGAGCAATTCTGCTACTTAGGGACTTGCTTTCGCTGAAGAACACCTAACTACATCATCATCATGGGAGAACACCTAACCATATATCATCATCATAAGAACATGGGCCTCCTAATCTCGAACCAGGCCCGAAGGCTGACCCACCTAAGAATTACAGAGAAATTCCTCCAAACTGGGAATTGAACTCACAACATCTCACTCGTGGGAGTGTTTGAGAGGGATAACAAAGGGTGACAATCAAACTCCTAAACCCAAGCTAGACTTGACATCCCTGTTTCCTCCTAAATTAGACATGCAATCTTTTGCACTTCCTAGTGAAGGTCTAATAATAAAGTTTGTGACCAAGAGATATGTTGAACACCCAACACGGGTAGAGGCAGTTTGCACACTCATATGGAGATGTTGTTCAGTTTTCGTTATTTTCAGTTTTGGTATGCTGTAGAACAACAGTCATAACGTTTTGGTCGGTACTCCGAATGGCGATCTGTCTTTTGGGTTGGAAAGAGGACTCTCTCATCTTTCCAATGGTATAAGGCACGTTATCTGGAGGTACGTATTTTGGCAGAAACATGGCTCCAAAGTTCTGACAAGAAAAGTGTCTCTGGACAACAATTCTGACAGATTTATTGCCTCTAGACGGTTAAGTGTCTATAGGCCTATTTTGGGCCCATGACATGGTAAAACCTAATTTACCTTGTAATACACTATATAAAGCCATGATGATGTAGGAAACCTTAAGAAGTTTAGAAGCCACATTAAAATAAAGTCAAAGGGAGTTTTGAAAGAAACAACTGCTAGCTCAGTTGGTTTGTTATCCCTCTCAAACACTCTCACGAGTGAGAGGTTGTGAGTTCGATTCCCATCAACAGTGTTTGTGGGAATTTCTCATGTAATTCTTAGGTGGGTCAACCTTCGGGTCTGGTTCGAGATTAGGAGGCCCATGCTCTTATGATGATGATGTAGTTAGGTGTTCTCCTATGATGACGATGATGTGACTAAGTGTTCTTTAGCGAAAGCAAGTCCCTGAGTAGCAGAATTGCTCGATTTGCAAGGTGGCGGTGTGGACGCTTAGGTGGTAGCATCAGTAGCCTTCGGGCATTGTCTTTGTAAGCCCTTTGGACCTTGTCCTTGTAAGCCTTCGAGCCACGATTAATAAAAAAAAAAGTGGTAAAATATTTTTAGTTTTGAGAGATTCAAAACATGGAGATTTAAGGTTTGGAGGCTTGTGAAACTTGGGAGCAATCTTTGCATGGGGGATTTATAGGTTTGTGTTCTTCTTGTAATGGGTGTGAGGTTGAGTTGTGTGAGATATGATCTCATCTTGTAATCCTTTTGGTGGAAGATAATAAGGTTTTTTGTTTTGCTTGTAGTGGTTTATTCCCCGTGAGGGTTCCACTACGTATATCTTGTGTATTGGTTTCGTTTTTCTTATTATTATTGTTTGTTTCTTCTAGATTTTGGGTTATTCCACACTTAGGGTTTATTGATTTATCATCGATTTTCCCAACAATTTGGTATCAAGAGCATTAGGTTAAAATTTTCGAAGTATGATATTAAGAAGTTCGATGGAGTCATGAACTTTGGTTTATGGCAAATTCAAGTTCGAGATTACTTGGTGATGCTCGAATTGGATGATGCACTTGATGGTCCTCCTCTTGTACCGAAAAATGGTCAAAAGAGTTTAGGAAACAATGCAGAGATGGAAGAAAAGATCGATGATGCATGGAAAAGGAAAGATCGGAAGGCAGCAAGTCAAATTCAATTGTGTCTGGCGAAGAACATCCTAGCAAACGTTACTTTAAAAGGAGTTTCTACGGCAAAAGAACTCTGAAAAAAGTTGGAGAGTTTGTACATGGCAAAGACGCTCGCAAATCAACTTCACCTAAAGGAGCAGTTGCATCTTTTGCACATGGAGGAAGGTACTTCGGTTTCTGATCACTTGTCAACTTTCAATCCGATCGTTTCATGTTTAGAATCTCTAAGAGAAAAGACTAAGGATGACGATAAAGCTTTGCAATTTGTATGGTTACTTCCGGAGTCATATAAGCACTTGGCAACAACGTTGCTGCTTTATGGTAAATCAAAGGTTACTCTTTCAGAAGTTACAGGTGCCTCGATTTTTTAGGAAACACTTTCAAAGAATGGTACAGGTAAAAGTAGTGATTCTGGTTGAGCTTTGGTAGCACATGGGAAGAAGACAAAGTGGAAAAAACATCGTTTTTTCGGTAATTGCTATAAGTGTGGTCGTCTTTGTCACAGGATTGCTTGGCGGAAGATGATGGAACTAATTCGGCAAAAGGTTCCCATCATGCTAATCTAGCGGTTTCCCCTAGCGATGATGAGGGAGGGTTTTGTTTTGTGATGTCTACGTCGGTTACACAAAACGAATGGTCGCTAGATAGTTGTGCCACGAAGCACATGTGTGTTAATCGCTCATATTTTAGTCGGTATGAGGATTACAGGAGATGGCTCGGGTATACGACTAAAGAGAGCCGGTTATGTTCACTTAAGTATGTTTGATGGTAATGTTCATTCAATCCAGGCTGTCAAACACGTGTCGAGGTTGAAGCGAAATATAATTAGTCTATCAAAGTAAGATTTTGCTGGTTATAATTACTCTTGCTATGGTAGAGTAATGAAGGTATACTGAATAAACACTTTTGTCATGGAGGGAAACCAACGTAGAGGCTTGTATATACTGTGTTAGGAGAAGCAGTAACCGTTCGGACGTTAGAATCATCTAAGTTGAAGGTTAAGGATGGTTATTCTCATAGAGATTCTACATTAGGTGGAGTTCAAAGAATCCGGATGACAAAGAAGTGGGTTCCAAAGGTGGGTAAGTCCAAGGAAAACTTGGACTTGCATGGTCGACATTGTTGATCGGTACCCGAAAGGGTGGAGTAAAGCAAAGAATTGTGTTCGTGATCTAGAGATCCGGTTGAATTCATACAATGGTAACGCATTTGTAATTTGAATTTTGGTTTATGGAGATTGGCATTCGTGTCGGCTTAGATTTGACAATCTTCGTCGAGGTGGAGAATTGTTATTCAGTGTTTTGCTATGTTCAGTTTTGACACGCTGTAGAAAAACAGTCATAACTTTGTGGTTGGTACTCCAAATGGTGATCCGTCTTTTGGGTTGGAAAGAGGACTCTCTCAGCTTTCCAATGGTATAGGGCACGTTGTCTGAAGATACGTATTTTTGGCAGAAATATGGCTCCGAAGTTCTGACAGGAAAAGTGTTTCTGGACAGTAGTTCTGACAGATTTATTGCCTCTGGACGGTAAAGTGTCTATGGGCCCAAATTTAGGCCCTTGATATACCATAATTTTTCCTTATAACACTATATAAGGTCATGATGGTGTAGGAAATCTTAAGAAGTTTAGAAGTCACATTAAACATAAGTCTAAGGGAGTTTTGAGAGATTCAAAACTTCGAGATTTAAGATTTGGAGGCTTGTGAAACTTGGGAGCAATTTTTGTTGGGGGATTTCTAGATTTGTGTTCTTCTTGTAAAGGGTGTGAGAGTGAGTTGTGTGAGATCTCATCTTGTAATCCTTTTTTTGTGGAAGATAATAAAATTCTTTGTTTTGCTTGTGGTGGTTTATTCCCCGTGAGGGTTCCACCACGTATATCTTGTGTATTGGTTTCATTTTTCTTATTATCATTAATTGTTTCTTCTAGATCTTGGGTTATTCCGCACTTAGGCTTTATTGATTTATTATCGATTTCCCCAATAATTATAAAGAAACTTAAACTATCTGACAATTAAAAAGCTATAAATGAACTTAGTTTTAACAAGTCTGAATATGCGACAAAACTGAAGTTACATGTTTTTTTTTTTTTTTTTTTCTTGATAAGTTTTCACTTTACTAATAAACCACTAAAGATTACAAAAGACTTTCGACATTAGCAAGGAGCTAAAAGCCCAATAAAAACCCCAACAAACCTTGCCCCCAATACAAAGCCCTAAAAACACTTGGGCTGATAACCCATAAACCAACCCCTTCCCCACTTGCAAGAAAAAACTTTGACAAGCTTGAAATATAATTGAGACCCCTCCCCCCTTTACAACACCACCAAGTAGGCTTTATGCTGCCCCTCTAAAACCCATCTGAAGACCTTATTCTTCAATTATATTGCCCTGCCAAGAATGCCATCCTCATGCTTCCACATAACCAGATTTGAACATCCTTGCATCACCATGCATAACCAGATTTGAACAACATTACATCCCCATTACCAGATCTGAAGACCTAGCAGTATCTCCAACCAAAACCCATCCTAGTAACCGCAAAACCAAAATGGATCAGATCCACGGCCAGTCAACGGCTTCGGAAGCCGGACTGGCCGTGGTCAAGCCGGACTGAAGTTACATGTTAAGCTACACTTTAATGAGTGTGTAAATAAAATCAAAATTTCGACGAAAATCCTGAAGAGTGAAAAATCCTAAAAAGACAAATATCATAGGATGTGCAAATGAAAATAAATAAATATTGGTATAAACCTAAAAGAACAATACTAAAAGCTTAGAAATTATTTGCTCTGTTCTTCATTCCCACATTTCACCAGGTATAGTTAGGGGTACATACAAGACAGCCTTTGCGTCTTTGATCATTTCTTCCGCAGATGAGAAACCATCTGTGTTGGCATAAAAGAGGTGAAATATTCTACACATATTCCAAAATATATCTTTGCAAGCTCTCGGCACCGCACTTCCCTTCGTCTGCAACACTAATTTCATAAGCTCTCTCGTACTGCTTTCAGCGATCGCCCTCATCTTTATCCCAGCCTCTTCCACTGTACTAACGTCGGTGTCATGATGCAAGAGAACATGTACGCCGTTGAAACTTCCTTCCTCGGCTTCCCTCTGAAAGATATCCAACAACAATTACTGACATTAGGTATGACTATAAAAGATGATATGTTAAACCAAGCACAGAATATAATACCTTGAATCCTTGATAATCATTGTAGTTACGGCCGCAAATGCTCATAACTTTAAATAGATTATGGTACTCATGACTTCTTGCAACCTCGTCTGAAAGATGAGGACCGATAAAATAAAGAGCTGGGAGAACAATAGGTCCACATGCAAAAGAGGTGTATGAATTTGCATTGTACTCGTTAATAGTCGGTACTATCTTGTTTATCACCCATTCAGCCTCTTTCATGTTAGACTTAATCAAGTCAAGCCACTGTCGGAGAAAAATAAGTCCTCCAATTAGTATGATACTAATGAATGGAAGAAAGATGAATTAACAGTTATCAGGCTTAATATCTCACTATTTCAACAACGTGTTTTGTGACATCGCGGTGTTGCCATTTGATTGCCTTTGCTCCCACCTCATTAATTGTATTTTGAAGCGCATAAAAGAGTATCTCGACTGTTTCAGAACAAATGTCTGTAGCTGAAACTCCATCCCATCTGTGTGTCAAACATAATCAGATCACTTATTTTAGATACTGTAAAAGTAAGAATACTAGAGTATACAGAGGAAATGTATATATACTTCTCAAGTAGTTCAATTAGATTTATCCGTTCTTCTCTAGAACCTCCTCCATCATAAAGGTCATCAACCTGTGCTGTGAGGAAAGCATTTTTGGCCCATGACAGCCGAGCGTCAGATAGCTCTGGTGCGAACATGGTTGCTGCAGCAGAGAAGTAACAGAATACCTCCTTCTGTCTAGCAAAAGCAAGCTTATCTAATCGGTTTTCTTTGACCCACCTGCTCATTTGTAAAGCATTGTTGAAGTATGGTTTGCATACGATTCAAAATATATTTAAACGAGAATACAGAAAAATCCATACCTCTCAACTTCTTTCAGTTCTTTACGATGTATCATTTGACATAGATTAAAGTCCTCCACCGCCAATGTAATGATATCTTTGCCGTCAAAATTTATTGGCCTAATACAACCAAAGAAGAGTGTCGATGTATATATTCCACATACTTTGGCATGAATTTGACAGTAAAGTGTACCTATATGAAGTTTTGAGAATTCGCAAGTTATTGGTATCGTAGTTTTCAATACTTCTTCTGTTCTCTAGACGATGCATATTGGCGTAGTAAGGATGCTTCAGTGCTACATTAACCTGATAGATGGACATTATAATTGCTACATGAGTACGAAAACATTAAAGTTCATAACCATTTCAAAATGCATTGAACCCCTTTGAGAGGAATCATTGTAGATCTAACATCTAGCGTACTGTTACCTCTTTGCTAATGCATTCTGACAACTTGTTAGCATGCATTGAACCCTTCGATAATTCATCTTTTAAAAATTCACTCGACCATGATTTTTGTTCATCCAGATATAATTCATCAGGTAAAACAAATTGTGAAGCTCGATGTAACTCTAGAACAGCACCCGTATCCTTAAGATATCCAGCAAGTGTATTCGAGAAACCCTCTTCATTAAATTGGGCTAACACATCTACATCAAATGTTTGAACTAATGCATTCAGTTGACGCTGGAAACAAAATTAAAGCACATTGTATGAGTTTCAATAGGATTACCTGAAGAGATGTCATATCCATGCATACGTAAGATCCGAAATGCCATGGAACATGTGGAGATGTCCAAGAAAATCTCTTCATCGTTCATCAACCAGCAGCTGTTGATCATTGGTCAATGTCATGTTTCATTATGGTTTTGAATGAATACACTTCAATCACCAAAACAACACTAAAAATTCATAAATTTTTGTAGAGAAAGCAGAGTTTATAATGATTTTAAGGTGGAATACTTAGAAAGCTTCACCTGTATGTTTTATCCAAAACACTTTTAATTTCACTAGTAAAGTGACGAGCGATTCCCAAGCTTTCAAGACTGTCAACCAAACAGAGCTGAGTATATATATCCAGAGGATAAGCTGTTGGGACTAGAAACATGCAAGAAACCAACAATATATGAGACAAATAAGGATCAGAAAAGTGATGTATATATCGATATATAGTACACTAAAAACATGACAGTGTTTGTTACCTGCATTCCCATATCTCCCTACTACCGAGCGCAAGTAACGGAGGCAGTTACTGTCTTGAAGTTGAGCTGCAGCAGCTGCAGTGGTGGACGGGGAATTAAAAAGAGATCCGTTCTTTCTCTGATATTTCAAAAGTTCATTCCAGTCATGTCCATTCCCTAGTCCTTCTGCAACATATGCTAGATAGAGTTTACTCCCCTCAGAGGTGCTGTCAGTGCCTCTGAAAAATAAGACGGAAAGATGCACGGTGGAACAACTTAATTAGTAATTAACCAAACCAACACTGCGATAGATATGATGGGATTAAGGGACATGATATCACTAATAAAAGGCAAATGTTTCAATTTGATTACCTTTTTAACTCCAAGTCTCTTTTGTGCATGATGGAGTTCAAAGCTGTTGGTCTTAGATGAAGATTAATTCCCATTTTTTGAACATTTTCAATCATACCAGGAAATATAATATCAAACCCAATTGGAGTATGCTGCTTCTCGTCTGTGACTGAAGCAAAATTAGATGTGATAAAACGAAGGCCTGCAAGGAGAGATCAATAGCCACATAAATATATAGAATCTGATTTAGCGAGACTAATATGTATGAACATAACTGCATGGATGGATATAAGAATTTGAGGGATATATACCCTTGTTCACATGTTCTTCTCCTATATTCCACCTTTTAAGAGCAAGGATTGATGCCAATGTGGACGCGAGAGTGTCTTTTACCAACAATGGATGGCGATCGGTAAGACCCCAAGAGCCATCAGAAAGTTGATTCTCTAGCAACCAACTTAAACATTCTGGAAAGTAGGGTGATGCAGGGGAATTCAAAGATGGGACCATTGCAACCCAAGCAGTGTCATATGAAGATACTGACAGCTCAATTTTGTTAAACATTTGACTGATTCTTTCCTTAGTCCCCTCCGATTGCTGGAAAATGAACGAACGAGACAACATGATTCTTAGATACAGATATTGTTTGTGCATGTGTGTGTGTGTGTGTTTGTGCATGTGTGTGACTGTGTGAGCGCAAGAGAGCTGAGAGAGATCAGTATACCAGAAGATCTTTTTCTGGAAGTTTCAATGTCTTTTTACCACCGGGGTCCAATGAAATAGTAGCTTATCAAGAAAAAAAAACAAGAACTCTTAGCATTAAAGTATAGTAATAACCAGCAGAAACAGAAACTGAATCAAATCATTGTTCTCAACATATATCAGTATCCGCTACTGATCGCACATCTGGGGATTTAAGTGAAGAAAAAAACCAACCTGAGATAGAAGAGGTGCAACACATTTTGGTTTTTGGTAAGAGAAAAGAATGGTTGGGATGTGATGAGATAAACATAACTAAATGGAGTAACAGAGAAACTGAACTGAAGAGTATGTAACAGTTGATTCTTGTAACTAAACAAGCTAGGAAACAAATCTAAACTTATATAACTTTCACTTGAAACGTGATGTTCATGGGATGTGTATCTAATGTACTTGTTGGAGAAAAAGAAACTTCAATGTTGGTAGGCGGAAAATTGTGGTATTGATGATCATAGGATGATACTAAGGACTATCGACAACAAAAGAGAAAAGTCCGCTTTTAGTTTTGATACTACAATCTATTGATTTTTGGTATACTACAAGTAAACAAGTTTCAACCAACCAATTATGTGGGTGAGATTTTAGAATGCATTGAAGGAGTTCGTATAGAAGAAAAAGCTTTGTTTAATGGGTAATATCCCAAAAAAGCCCCATGTTGAGGTGCCTCTTCCCCAATAGGCCATGACATGGGGTCATCTTCTCAAACAAGCTTTTTGATTATTTCATAATTTTTAGCCGGTCAAAATTACCCTTATATTATATCCTCTAAAATTCACCTTTTATCTTCTAAAGTACAAAAAACAAAAAAGGACAAAAAAACAGTTGGTTTATAACTTTTTGGTTTTAACATTTGAAAATTTTATAACTTATGATTTAGAAATCGAAAATCAACATGGTGTATATGGTTGGAAAGATCTCGACCAGATCTTTTAAACGAGATCCCACATGACTATAAAATTTTAAATTTAAAAAATTAAAAAAATTCAAATATTCATAAAAATTCAAAATTTCATATTTTTTAATGAGAAGTTGAGTTTCGAAAAAAAAACTCTGTATGATTTCATAAGGTTTTTCAAAATTACTCTAAAAATCTAAAAAACAATAACACAATACTACCAAATTTAAGAGTTTTTATTTATGTCCTCTAAAAAATGTTTTCTTTCTTCTAACACCAAAGCAATATCCTCTAAATTGTTGTTTGTTGTTCTGTAAATTACAAAGGCATGATATCTATTCCATATTATTCCATATTATTAATATATGTGGATTGTAGTCTGTAATTTGATGCACGAGTTCAATGTCTCGACTGAGGACTGTATTAACCATTTTTGTGAGGTTGGTCAATACATTAATGAAAGATGATGATGTGTATGATATGAACAATAATAAAGTAGAGACGTGAACACCATTGTATACGTGGTTCGGCAATTGTGCCTACATCCACGGAGAGAGAGAATGAACTTTATTATAGTAGTGGTGATACAAAATGGGAGCTCGATAATGGAGAGAGCTCAAGAGAGAGATGAGACCTGAGAGGTGAGGTCTCATGAGAGAGTGTTGAGGTCTTGTGTATGATTCACAATGAGACCATGAGAAGATGAGTAGTTTGCCTTTATATTTATAGGCTACAATGTAACTCCATTCTTAGCAATTAATAGGGTAATAACGGAGAAAATATCTTTGTAATAATAAGGCTTAACTTTGTAACTTGTGTCATCAAGAGAGAGCCCATTAGATGTTGACATGTGGCACCATGATGGACGGTAGAGATGGTGCCACATGTATGTTGTATATAGTACCCCTACAAGGACAAAACCCTTATTGTACAGACAAAAAGAAAATTGTATTACCATGAAAAGTTCATAAAAACGTTTAATGTACAGTTAACTTCACAAAAGACTATACTTTTTTTAGGTTACAGCCCAAAGCATAAGAAACAAGAGAGAGCATAACTCAGTGTAAACATAAATCTCTCATTTTGCCTGGTGTAATGCCACGAAGTTCATTAAATTTGTACTCCATTCTTTTTTCCCATCTCCAACACCAAAACAATATAATATCTCACATCTTTAACCATCATTTTTTTTTTTTGTCAAACGGGGTTAAAGGCACCCCTTACCTCTTTAAATTACGTGAGAAAACTTATATTAAACATTCAAACAATCAGTTGCTGGGGTGTTTCTAACCAACGACCTCTCCACTTTGTGAGATGGATGCAATCGTTGAGCCACAAACTCATGTACTTTCTAACCATCATTGAAGCTGATAATCTTCATTTGTTTAAACACTCATGCATTCTTATTTTTCCACAAAATCCAAGTAATATGTATGGAACCATGACCAATATACTTTGATAACCAGTTTTAATCCACCTCTGAACACTTTTCAATATATAATGTGATTTAGTAAAATTGCATGTTGAGTGGATACAATAGCTTGTTTAGAGGATAAAAATATATTATTTAGAGAACAACAATCAATGTTTTAGCGGACAAGACTCTTACAGTATATAGCGAAAAAATTATCGAAAAAATTAAAATTACATGTTTTTTTTGTTTTTTTTTCATACCCATGTGAGATCTTGTTAGATAGATCTCGTCGAGATCTTTCCAACCATATACATCATACATCATATTGATTTTTAATTTCTTAATGAAAAGATATACAAGTTACAAATAATATAGCAAAAAAAAATTTAATTAATATTAAAAAATATGTTTTTGTCTCTTTCTTATTTGCTTCTTTCTTATTTGTCTTATATTCTAATTTTTCTATTTTGTCTTTAGTACAAAGGGTATTTTAGTAAAACAAAATAAAAGAAAGTGGGGTAAGGGCTTGTTTGAGAAGATGACCCCATGTCGGGGCCTATTGGGAAAGAGACACCTAAACATGGGGCTTTTTTGGGATATTACCCTTGTTTAATTCATTGATTTTTGTAAACTACACTCTTGTCGCACTTGTTTAAGAAATTTCCAGCAGCCATGCAAAAAATTTTCTTTAAGAAAAAAAAACCCCGAGGAAGGTCTGTTTTGGTAGACTGTACCATAGATGAAAATATGGCTGATATTTGCAAATATTTTTCAAATATATCTGCTTTTTTTTCAGAAATCAGATATCGTCAATATATGAATATTCAAGTGACTAGCATGAAATAACCTCAGCATAAGCTTTTCCTCTAGTGTTAAATTTGAGGATATATATTTTTCTTTTTCAAAAATCCAAATTTACGTACTCAAGTACATCTGTGAATTTATGAGAACAATATATACCATACCATAATTTTTATTTTATTTTTCCCTCGGATTGGTCAAACAACTTGTTTGAAATTGTCGACTTATTTGAATTATCACCAAATGACTTTGAAAAAGATGAAATATTGTTTATAGTCCAGTTAGTCTTCATCAATAGCAACTTTTGACTAATTTGGGAAGAAATGTTACTAAAGCATCAGTAGAAACTTGACTAGAAAATGGTTCATCTTCATCGTATCATAGCATGTTGGGAAGTAGCTGGACTGCTGGTGTGCCTTATTTACAGTACTGTGAAATATCTACTCATATCAACACCCCTAGCCCCTAGAGACCAAGAAAAAAAAATGTGCATTTACAAAGGGCACGTGAGCGAACATTTATAAAAGGTAAAATTGATAAAAAAATACAACGTACTTTTTACACTATTTTTCACTTAATAAAACGTACAAAAAAAATTGACCGAATGATGCTTGGACTTTCAAAAAGATAAAATCGATCAAAAAAAATACAAAATTTAAACATTATTATAGTCTATATATAATTTTAGCTTGTTTCTTTGTTGCGAATTACATAGCGAAAATTGTAATGATTGCACAATGCGCACTACGCATTGAATTTCTTTCACGAATAATATGAATGAAACTCATCCTAAATTCTTACTTTATCATGTTGAGTTTCAAAGAGATTCTTATTCTTTTATTTCTTCATGTTAATTAGAATAATCTGTACTGCAAGACTATTCAAAGTATGAAGATTCCTCGAGAGTTGTTGGCTTTCGTCTTAGTATAATAATCCCTTAGTTCTAATTCAGCTTAGAGACCATGGGTCTATCAAGGCTTCTACCTCAATGGATGGAGTTGGAAAAGTACCAAGAAACATTGCTAGCTCATCCCTTTACTCTCTCTTGCTTATTCATCTTCTCTACCATCATTCTTCTTTGGTTAGCTAATCGATATTGCACAGAAAAGCTAAACCTACCACCTTCTCCTCCCAAGCTTCCTATTATTGGAAATCTTCATCAGCTTGGATTCCTTCTTCATCGTTCTTTTCACGTTCTCTCTGAAAAATATGGACCCCTCATGCTCTTGCATATGGGTTCTACTCCAACTCTGGTAGTATCATCTGCTGATATGGCCAGAGAAATCAAAGTGACAAATGACATTGTTTTCGCAAATAGGCCCCAAACAACTGCAACAAAGATGTTGATCTATGGATGCACAGATTTTGCGTTTGCGCCCTATGGTGAGTACTGGGCTCGACTACGCAAGATTTCGGTTATGGAGCTCTTGAGTAATAAGAAGGTGCAATCCTTTAGATATGTAAGGGATGAAGAAATTTCTCTTATGATCGATAAAATCACCACTTTATGTTCTGTCGGATCTCCAGTTAATGTAACAGAATTACTGACGAGTCTCACCAGCGACATAGTATGTAGATGTGCTCTTGGAAGGAAACATGGAGGACAAGATGGTCAGACTAACTTTGGAGACTTGGCAGGTAAAGTATTGAAACTGCTGGCAGCATTTAGTTTTGGTGACCTGCTTCCCTGGTTTGGATGGATTGATAATATCACAGGATTGATTGGGTCAATAGAAAAGGTTTCGAGGGACCTAGATATGTTCTATGATCAAATCATCGATGAACATCTCATTCAGAACAAATGCGATGATCCACATTACAATAAAGATTTCGTCGATATTCTTCTTCAAGTTCAAAAGGATAATATCAACTTCACTCGGGAGAACATCAAAGCACTTCTTATAGTTAAGTCGCTCTTTATCTCTCCCACACCTTTCTCAAATGTGTACAAAGAAGACAGAAACTTTGTCATCGATCTATATGCATACCATTCAATCTCTATCTAATTTACTTGATCTTTGTTAATTGCAGGATATGTTTGTTGGTGGTACTGAAACGACAGCTACAACGATAGAATGGACGATTGCAGAGCTAGTTAAGAATCCAAGCGTGATGCAGAAAGTGCAGGAAGAGGTGAGAAGAGTTGTTGGGAAGAAACACAAGGTGGATGAAGAAGATATTGCGCAAATGGTGTATCTAAAATTAGTTGTCAAAGAAAGTATGAGATTACATCCTGCTGCTGGCATAAATGTTTTGGAGTCCTCTAAGATCACTAATGTTAAAGGCTTTCAAGTGCCTGCTAAAACAAGAATCATCATGAATCATTGGTCAATACAGAGGGATTCTAAGTTCTGGGAAAGACCGGACGAGTTCATTCCTGAGAGATTTAGTAACAACTCTCTTGATTCCAGTGGCCAAGACTTCAACTACACCCCTTTTGGATCGGGGCGAAGGATTTGCCCTGGCAGGTCGTTTGCTCTGATAATCGTTGAGTCAGCTATCGCAAACCTCCTATACTGGTTTGATTGGAAGACGGTGGGTGGTGAACAATTAGACATGTCAGAAGCTTTTGCATTGACTGTCAAATTGAAAACCCCTGTTCATCTTGTTGCTTTATCTCATCTTTCTTTAACTACTACTTGAAAGAGGTTTCGAACAGGTTCCAGGTGTAACGTCACCGTTTGTTCTTGCCCTCACTTTGAAGCACAATAAGAGAGCAGACTTTACAGATTGTGTTGTTAAGATAAAACATCTACAATAGCATAAACCATAGTTGGTTTTTGTCAAAACAACATTCACGACCTACGTTAACATCCAGAGGAAACCATCAACAAGATCAACAATAATAAAGCCTTTTATTTAGTTTCTGCGTGAGTACATAAAGAGTTGTGGCAATTTCTTCTCATCAACTAGTATACATCAATATTAGCAACCGAATTAACATGCCTGGCGAGAGCAGGATAGGAATAATTCTGCCACCAATCCAATCACTAAGGAATACTCCTATATTCAATTTGCAATGCAGGAGCAGGAGCAGGAGCATGACGCTTGCGTTGCATTGCAATCCTCCACATAGGACGACATGCAAAAACAAAGAAACAACAACTGTTCACGCATACAAATATGGCAAGCCAATTTGAATTAGCCAAAACTGCAAATGACCCCGCTATAAACGCTACCATCATGCAATATATGGCACCTAGTGTGCAAAGTGTCGCCACCTTAAGTTGGTAAATGATATCTGCTTCTTCGCTAAGACGTCTTGCACAATAGTGACTAAATACTGCATAAAGTGAGAATATTAAAGCCAAATTATTTGACATAATAAAGGCTCCGAACGATATCTTTTTTGATAACACTGAGGTCCCTTCATTCGGTCCCTCACTAATGTAACCCCCTGGTACTGTAATTCCTGCTGTGAAGGAAACTGTGGCAATCAGTGCACCCACTACTAGATCAAAATCGCTTTGCTCTTTTATATCTCTTTGGTCCAATCTATCAGTGATACCAAGAACTCCAGCTTTCCTCTTGTCATAATCAAAATTTATCTTCAAAATGAAAAGATAGAAAATGTACGTAGTAAGTAAAAAAATCTCGGAAATTTCTAACTAATGGTGAATGGCTGCAGACTGCTACTGTGTAGATAAAATGTTCATTTCGGTCATTGTACTTTGCACGTTTTTGCATTTTGGTCACAACACTTATTTTCCTGTCAGTTTGGTCATGAAAGTTACATTCCGTTGTCAGTTCAGTCAGTTTGGTCAACAGAGTTGCTCTTAACGGCAACTTAACTTGTGACTGAACTGAGAACGGAATTTAAGTTTTATGACAAAACTGCAAAAATGTATAAAGTACAATAACCGAAATGAACATTTTATCATTGTAACTAAAAAAAAAAAAAACATAATATGTGAAAATAATATTGTAATCAAGAATTTGAGATAGATATAGGCTTACTGCGTGTAAAACTTTCTGTCCTTTCTTATTCACGGTAAACTTATTCACTCGCAGATCAAAAAGAAAACATAATGTCATGCTTTCATTTCCAGTTAATGCAGCGATATGCAGAGGAGTGTTTCCATTGTTGTCTTGGGTATTCAGAACAGCGGATCCTAATTCTTTTGCTCCCAAAACATGCTTCACCACTTGAATCTTTTCATACTTAGCAGCAAGATGTAAAAAATTCATGCCATCATTGTCAACAATCTCCAAACAAGTTGGGCAGAACTGAATGACAGCTTCAATGGTGCTTAAATCTCCTTTATATGTAGCATGGTGAAGTAATGTCCATTCATTATCCCCTGTGCGCACTTTACACTGATTTGGTTGCATTCTAAATAGTAGCTTTCTTATTTGCCCTGAAAACAAATATACATGCATGTACAGTATATCAAATTCAGGTCCTTCTATGTAATACGAACAAATGTAACGTTCGTACATTCCACTCGTATAATTATAATATAATATGATTAAAATGTCAAACCTTTTAAGCCTTACCTAAATCACGCTTGTTTTCCTTTGATTGGGCTTCTGAGATAGCCAGTGAAAGTGGAGTTTCGCCAGAACTATTAGCACCGTATAAGATATCAGGGTCTGCTTCGATCAATAATTTCACTACTGCAAGCTTGTGATTTGATACAGCCATGTGCAAAGCAGTATCTCCATTTTTATCAACCATGGTCAACATCCTCTTAGAAGAATTGTTTTCTCCACCACCAGTTTCGATATCTTCTTCAATATCACAAGTTGTTTCAGCATCAGCAGCAACGAGAACTTTGACCATCTTAGAATCCCCTCTTAAAGCTGCATGATGCAATGCAGTGTGTTTGTCTTTGTTGTGCTCAAATAATAAGGAAGGATATCTTTTGGAAAGCTCTTTACACCAGTATATGTCATTCTCAAGAACAGCTTTAGAAAGAAGAGAATCATCATTGTCATCTTTGAGGTTCAGGATGACATCTGATTCTACTTCCTTAAGTAGATTTGTGTCTGATTCAATGAACAATTTCATCAACTCAAGGTTATGATACTTCACAGCCCAGTGCAAAGGAGTGTTTCCCTCACCGTCCCTCATATATAGAACACTGGACGATATTTTTTTTGCTCCCAATACTTTCTCGACAACATTGATCTGTTTAAACTTAACTGCAATGTGAAGGAAATTGCAACCCGCAATGTCCAACAACTCAGAACAATCTGGGCAGTATTGAAGAATGTCATCAACTGCATTTAAGTCTCCTTTAGATGCAGCATAGTGAAGTGCTGTCCATTCGCTCATGTTCTTCATCCGTATTTTACTCTGGCTTGGTTGTAACTCTAATAGCAGCTTTCTCATTTTCTCTGAAACATAAGCAATTAATCTAAATTATAATATTTCCACAAAACACTTTTTAGAATATATAAGAACTCAACCTATGCTCTTAACTTCACCTTCTTAATTAGACTCTTTACTCTCAAGTCCTAATCCTAGTTACAGGTGGTCTAGCCTAACAATTTAAAATGTGAAGTAGAGAGTTGCACAGAAAAGAAACTTGAGACTGATCAATGTAATAGTTCAGTATGTACCAGAGCTGAATTGTCCCGTCATAGCAGCCAATAGTAGGGTATTGTCAGGATTATTGGCATTATGGTCGAGATCAGGATCTGCTTGAAGCACCAATTTCACTGCATCATATTTGTGGTTCACCACACCATAATACAATGCCATCCTTCCATGCATATCCACCATCTGTAACAGCTTCCTATCAGGCTGGGGCTGAATCTGTTGTCCAGATCCAATATCTTGTTGATTGTCATCAGAATTTCCACGCGCATACATGAGAAATTTGACAGTCTCAGGGTTTCCTCTTGATACAGCATGATGGAAGACAGTGTATAACTCTCCACTTTGACTGTATATAAGTGCAGGACATCTTTTAAAGATCAATTTGGCACAATCAAAGTGGTGCTCCATTACAGCTTTAGAGAGAGCTGAATCACCATTTTGGTCTCTAGCATCCTGAAGAACTTCTGTATCAACTTTCGCAAAAAACTCAACATCTCCAATGGTCGCATGGTGGATCGGATTCATGGTTTATTTAGTCCTCAATGAACAATTTGGCGCAGTATTGCTAGCTTATGATGGTGCTACAAGATGGTTTAGAATTTATAATCTTATTCATTTGATCCAGAGCTGGGACATGTCCTGTATATATAAATATATATTGACTATGTATATATAATAGTTGCATTAATTGACTATGATAATAATGTTAATACACCTAAAACACATGCGTAAGACAAGCAGCCGGGTCCCACATGGTCATAGCGGTCGTCGTCTACTAGCGTGGGGTTTTTAATTGGGTAGCATCATATGCCCTAGCCTCAAGTGCCAAAGCTGAGTGTGATTTTCTTGTGTAGAAACTGCAGCTCCACCAATTACTGTATTTCTTAAAAGTTTGTATAAATTGTTAGAAAGCCTTACTCCTCTCGTAACCACAAGTAAACCCTTTGAAACTATGAGATTCTCATCTTTGGATTTGAATGTGTACCCTTTCTTATCCAAATAACCCAGGAAAATAAAATTCTTCCTTAATGTTGAAACCTATTTCATCTTATCCAAATAACCCAGGAAAATAAAATTCTTCCTTAATGTTGAAACCTATTTCATGTTACCCAGAGTCCTAACAATTCCATCATGCATCTTCAACTTTACCGTACCGATTCCACAAACTTTGCAACTGGAATCATCCCTCATAAAAACTACATTACCTCTTCTTTTCTCAAATGTGTCAATCCAGTCTTCATTTGAGCACATATGATAAGAAGCACCACAATCTAAAATCCAAGGCGAAGAAATATTATTACCTGAAGTAGTCGTCAAAATTTCTCCGTCGCTATCATCTGTAACAACACTTGTTAAATTTGAATTTTTGGCTTTCTTCTTCTTTTCTTTGTATTTCTTACAATCCCGTTTTCACTGGTCTGTCGCACCACATTCAAAGCAACCTTATTTATCCCTAGATTTAGATCTACCTCTGCCTTTTGATTTGCTACTTCTCTTATTTGTTCGACCTCTCTCATTAGAATTCTTGACATATAGTCCTTTTACTTGAGAGTCTTCACATGTGTTCTTATTCATCTTCACATGGGAGATTATATCTTGAACAGCTTCATCATACTTTAAAGTATCTTTGTCGAACATCAATGTGGTCCTGAAGTGCTTGAAAGATGGAGGCAAATATTTGAGCAGGTGTAGAGACTTATCTTCATCGTCATACTTCACATCTACCTGTAGCAAATTTGTGATACACGTATTGAACACGTTTAAATGTTCTTTAAGATCACCACCCTCTTCTATCCGAATATTCAAGAGTTCATCCTTCAAGAAAAGTTTATTGGATAATGACTTACCCATATACAACTTCTCGAGCTTTTCCCATGTTCTTTTAGCGCTAGTTTCCTCCAGCACATTAAACATCACCTCGTCTGAGATATGTAGTTCAATGGAACTCATGGTTTTGAGATCTACTTTGCTCCACTCGTCATCGGACATGTCCTTTGGTTTCTTGACCAATACGTTTCTCATCTTCCTTTGTCGTAGTGTAAAGTTATTTCTACCGTCAAATGATTGTATCTCAACTTTTACACCGCCACCAAGAATAGTAACCGATGGTTTCTTACCCTCTCTATTCTCAGGAACATCTGTAGTCTCTGTCATCTTTGACAAAACTTTAAATCCAACCTAAGCACTTGATTCCACTTGTTGAACTATATGCAATGATTAATTAAATCCCAACAGCATCAACAACCTGCAACCTAGATATTCGTGAGAACACCGGCCTCCTTTACAATACAGTATCCGTTTATCAATGAATTCGAAGATTGCCAATAAATAATAGTGAACAAAACAACAAAGAACAATAACACCAAGATATACGTGGTTCGGCAATGCCTACCTCCACGGAGAACAATGAGAAGATTTCACTATAAGAAAAGAAACACTGATTACAAGAATCTCTCGAGTATTTTTCTCAAGATTTTAATCTCTCACCTTAAACCCAATACACCCTTGGCTCCCAAAGTTCTTTCATCCTTACTATTTCTATCTCTATGTTTCTATTACTTTCTACTCTCTTGTCTTGTTATTACACAAACTTTAGATTGGGTATTTATAACACCCGGATAGAAACGGATCCATGCAAGTATCTGTATTGGCTTCCAAAACCAAGTAGGATAGAGATGGAAACCGAAATTCTGCACGTATTTGAGTTACTACAAATACAGGGATATGATCCCATGGACCACAGCTTTTTAAGCTACGATCCAGTGCACCTGAACCTAGCGAACCAATATACAACTTGAGTTTTATATGTTAAAACTTCAGATTACAGGTATGTTTGGTTCGCGGAATCCAAATTCCCGGAAAGCAGAGGGTAATGTTGGAATAGATCATCGAAGAGGAGAGAGAGAGATGGATAAAATGAGGACGAAATAGAGTCCATGGTATAACAAAATCTGAAGAAAGATCACTGGTGGACAAGTATGTCCGAACACATATGGAAACTGGTTTCCTTTATTTATAAAAGAAAACCGTATTCCTTCCATCTAGCCTACACCGGAATCTGCTTTCCTGATTTTTCTCCACAATTGAAGGAATCTGGTCATACTTTCCCGGAATCTGAATTCCACCGAACCAAACATAGCCTATTCATTAGGGTTTTAACTATGAGATTTAAGCGTCTACAACTAAATCTAGCTATCTATATATTCATCTAATAAAGTTAAATAATTCAACGACAAATCATACATTCATACTCAGCTGAGAATTCGAGTTTTGGCTAACAAATAAGAATCTTTGTGAGACATGAATCACTGGTCAGTCACTACAGAGGAATTTTAAATTTTGGGAAAGACCGGACAAGCTCATTCCTATCACTTATTTTGGATTAGGACAAAGATTTTACCCTAGAATGTTGGATGGTCATTTGCTCTAATAGTTGTTGAGTCTGCTATTGCAAATCTCTTATATATTGTTGGTTTGAATAGAAACATAGTGTAAGATCTCGCACGAGTAAGAGGTTGTGAGTTCAAATCCCATCAACAATGTTTAGGGGAATTTCTCATGTATTTCTTAGGTGGATCAGTCTTCAGGTCAGGTTCGAGATTAAAAGGCCCATGCTCTTATGAAGATGATGTGGTTAGGTGTTCTCCCATGATGATGATATGGCTAGGTGTTCTTTAGCGAAAGCAAGTCTCTGAGTAGCAGAATTGCTCGAGTTGCAAGGTGGCGTTATGGACGCTTAGATGGTAGCATTAGTAGCATTCGGGGCTTGTCTTTGTAAGCTTTTTGGGCCCTGTCCTTGTAAGCCTTTGGACTATGATTAATATTTATTTTTATTTTTTTTTACGCGAGACCTCACGGTTTATCCTATTTTTCTAAGTCAAAACGATATTTAACTCAATATACCATGGTACATACAAAATAACATATCATTGATATCGCGTGAGATATCAATAATTTCTTGAGATATTGTGATATTTTCAATATATTTTAGCCATCCAAGCTTGCGTTATGACATCGCACAAAGTAGAACATATCCACATAACCGACCACAATCATTAGAAGAGCAATTTGGGGGATTGTTCAACTATTCCCCTATATGTTTCTCAACCAGAATAACCGATGTCTATTGTACTGTGTTTCTTCGAGAACGTGAGTGACTTGTATACCTTTCGAAAAAAATATATTTTTCTTAGATCAACATAATCAACCTACCTAGAATGTTTATACTATGGCGTCAAATCAATATTGCAATGACTATCTTATGAGGCAAGTTGGAACGTACCACTTATAATAGTTATATAGATGAAAAACGTAGGTCTTTGTGACAATAGATTTAATTAGTTTGTAGTTTAATTATTTATTATATTATTTTATACCTATGGTTTTTTTACTGTACTATGTTATGCGTGATTATGTGATTGTGTTAATGTATGGTATTAGAATTTGTATTGCATACTAGTATGTTGGCCGGTGCTAGGCACTGGTTAATTTTAATTTATCCGTGTACGAGTTTTGAGTTATCAATTACACTCGTAAGCAAGTAAAAATTATATAATTCATTAAATTTAATGAACAATTATTTCCTTAAAAAATTTAGGTAGAGCACCGGTTAAATTTAATCAGTGTTATCAGACCCTGCGGGTCGACCCAATAAATCGGCGACCCGGTGCTCTAACCGGGCTCGGTTATTATAAAGATAGTTCATGCATTCGGATCGTTCCAAACCCAACAACGCGAGTTCATGTCAAACCTAGTAATCTAATTAACTCAGCAAAGTTAATTAAATAAACTAATAAAATCATTCTAAGATATTATAACATGTTCCAAGTGTAGCAATGTCACCCTTTATACGTTCTTGCCCTCACTTTTGAAACCCCAATAAAAGCAAACTTTACTACAATTAAACCTCTATAAATTAATAACCTTCGGACCACCTTAATCCTATTAATTTAGAGAGATATAAATTTATCGATAAATTAATAATTAATAATTTATAGAGATATTTTAATTTTTTTATTTTTGGAGTAAATACATTACTTTCTACTGCCTATTCAGTTATCAAGGTCCATTAAAAATTATTGATCAAAGAGATTGACCAATTTAAAATTTAAAAAATCCAACACTTCATTCAATTTTTCGGTGAATACTAAGAATCATTAGTTAATTCAATTTATTGAACCTTGGTGCAATGTATCAAATACACACTATTTAACTCAACACAATCTTGTATCTTGTTTCATTCTACATTTACAATTCAAAAAATCAAATGGCTTCCCATCTCAAAGGTGATAGCAAAAGAACCATGACGGATGAAATGCGTAAAGCACTATGTCAACATAGCCTTGGAGAACTTTGATGAACCCATGGATGGAGATGGTATTCTTGAATTGAGGATGATAATCAATGAGTTGGGTTTACATCCTGGACTATCCTAGTGAAAATGATGCAAGTACAGAAATTTTGAACGTTGATGAAATCGTTGACAACAGGGAGCATCCTCAAGATGAAGAAGAAGATGAAACACAACCTTTAGTACCGGTTTCAAGGAAGGACGCACTTCAAGCATCAATGACACTACAAAACTTCTTGTTCCAATACAAGAATACAACCCCATCACTTTTGGGCGCATTGCGCACAATGGGAGACGAAATTCAACTAAATTTGAGTTTCAACCTAAAACAAACTAATATTGATTCATATTTTAACAAAACCTAAGATGTAATCAATTTTTTTATTTATTTAAGTAATTATTAATTTATGGACTATTTGGGTCTTAAATAATGTTATAAGGAAATATTTTACACCTATTATTTTATTATTTTGTCGAAATTTATTAATTAACATAGAAGCCCCAAGTCGGGACCGGAGAATTATATTATCTAAAGGAGATTATCAATTTACCGAGTATTAATTTAAAGAGGTTCTACTGTATGTTGTTAAGATAAAACATCTGACAATAATATCAAACATAGTTAAAGGTAGCATAATTCAAAGAGTTGTGCATTATTCTATGTTTTAACAGTAGCTTTTAACATCTCTGTCAAACTTTAAGAGGTGTTCAATGGATTATGCCACAAAAACTGATAATACCTAACTCTTCAAAACAGATGAAAACCAAAACATAGCAATCATCTTCAACTTTATAGTTCAAAACAATCCAATCAACCTACCTACAATATAGACTCTTCTCAAACAGAAACATTAAGTGTAATAGGCAACATAAACTCTGAAGTGTGAAGTAGATCAGACCAATGGGAAAAAGATTTGCAGGCCAATCTATTATTCATAACTTCTTTCCATGGAAATCGTTGTTGATCGATGCTACCTGCATGTTCTTAAGCTTGGGCTCCAAGCTCCAACAATAGAGTATGGCTGATGTCCCTCGATGCTGGTCCATTAAACTGAATGGGACCTGTTCACAAGTATCAACACGAGAATCAGACAGTAGTCTTGACATATTGATACGAAATTTTTGTAATCCTTTTTCCCCCACACACCAACTAAACTCAGGAGTAAATAAACTATGAGAGAAATTATGCTTCTGGGACAAACAGCTGAGCTGAGCATTTACAGACCAGTTGCAGACATTTCAAACAGTTTGCAAAAGAGATTACTATATCAAACAATTACTTGAATACTGGAAAGAACACAGACCTGGACTGATATATCGGTTCTTGATGGCCCACTCGCCCCGCATGGATGCGAACTTTTTGAATGGTGCACCTGAAATTTCATTATCATAAATAATTTCTGTTAATGTTCTGGTTTGGATTAAATAGGAAAAGGCTACATGAAACATGGTAAACATTCAGTGCCCCGCCACCTGTCTTCAGTTTATAAGGCCAAAAGGAAATTTATATTTATTAGGATAAAATTGGGTTTCAGAACAAGAATTCTTACCGTCAAGCTCAACCATTGCCTTCTTGATCACAGGCTTGAACTTACCTGGAAACAGTAAAAAGCATAAGATACTCTAATCATAGAGAAGGCTGTAATATCGTTATCATGCATCAACAGAGTGCTGTATGTTGAGGGTCACATTTGAAAATGTCCTCAGAAGAAACTTAAGTAGTATGTTAAGTTGACTAGAAAAATCTGTTGAATGCTGTCTATCCGGTTAATATCTTAGAAAGCTGAATCTGAATCTTTCTTGAAATGCCTGAGTATTATATTTCCTATATACAATAGAAAATAGTATTCTGGCTATCATGATATTTATATAGTTATCGACATAATATTAATCATGCTAAATTTAAAACGTCAGAATTAAGATTTTTCTCCTATTAATTGGAAAATTGTTTTTGAGATAACCCTAACTTGAAGTCCACACTCACAAGCACCAGTAAGCATGTACAGATTTATTATACTGAAAGTGACTTGTCTAAAATATAATTATGACAAAGACAAATATTATACCATGTCTCCTCTCCACATCCATTAGTGAGGTCAGCGCAGTGCCACCAACAGTCCAATCTTCAACTGGAGCACCCAAATTTCCAACCTTGAACCATTCAAAAATAGAATCAGCAACCAGTGTTTTTTTCTTATACTTTTTCAAGCTTTTAATTTTTTAGAGACGAAAAATAAGCACATTGAAACATATAAACTATCAAGAAACACAAACCGAGGATATAAGCCCAGTTTTTCCAGAATGTATGAGGGCTCCTGCAGCGTAACCCAATGAATAGCAATAGGTAGAATCAAAATTTGTAGGCAAACCACATCTTCCCTCATAACTGCATGTAAAACAAATTACAGGGTAAGAACCGACATAGAGAACAAGGCTAATTATTTATATTTCATACATAACATTCAGTAAGAGGTCAGACTTCAAAAGAATGACCGAGCAACCCACAAACATATCCCGCACCAGAACAAAACTATGAGAAATATGCAAATTCAGCACATTCATTATAGGGGGGGTAAGAATGTTACTAGTAGATAATATATGTGAGGTGGGGAAGAAAAGAAAATACTTAAACTCCATACCCAAAAAAGTGGGACTGCCCTTTAAACTCCTTGTCATATCTACCCTCTTGCTTTCTTTTCCCCAACTCTGTTTCAACCATTTGAATTAGCATTTTCTCTGTTTCTATCTTGGCAACCTACAAATTGGACAAGAAATGACATGTATTAGAAACATCTTCATACCAAGTGTATGTATGTATAAACAATCCAAGAATAATAAAAAAAAAAAAAATATAGTTTATATGTTATTGTAATCACCTGAACATTTCCGTGTGGGTCCCTTTCAAGCAAGAGTTGTTCCTGGATTGCTTGGGGCAATAAATCAAAAAGCTTTTGAGATTGAGGTTGAAGTTTATTCTTCCAAACACCACCTTCATCCACAACATCATGAGCTAGAATTTCATTGAGCTCTGCAATAAGTTGTTGTACCTGCAACAATAACATGAGCAAAACCAATGTCAGTGGGAACTCTACAAATAGACGCAACCTGGCACATTACGTACTAAAATACACCAAAAATATCTTGCATGTAATAAATTGCACATATAATTCATATTTTACCTCAGGAATGAAATCAATTAGGCCTTCAGGTATAAGTATTACACCGTAATTATAGCCAAGATCTGCACGTTTGCAGATTATGTCTGTAATATAGTCGGTAACACTTTTCAAAGTCTGCTTCTTGGCAGCAACCTGACAAATAAAGATTCATGACAGTCAATATCAACATATGGTATTCTAAAGTTGACATCAATTTTAAGCATCATCCTAAAATATCACAATGAAAATACCAAAATTGCAGCAGAGGACGTTTCTGGCCTACCATACCACTTGTTACCAACTAATAACATTGACTGGTATGTCGTCCGTATAAAGTGTCTGACGCGGCATCCTAAAACTAGCCAACACATGGACATGGATTGTGATTTATGTTATTATGTTTAAGTTCATTTTCCATATAAAGAATACAAAATCTCTCATTCTCTCTTTCTTTTTTTATTTTTTTCAATTGTAATTAGATGAAGGGATAATTGTTGCACATTTCTCTCCTTGTTTCTCCATGCTCATCTCCCCTGTTCAATTCTCTGTATATGTAACCTTTCTAATCTGAAATCATGTGCTAGTTTGTAAGTGTGCGTGCATCCGACATGGAATTTTGGCTCAGCCACTAGAAAAGAAAAGTGCAAGGAGAACCTGTAGAATGTAATAGAAGAACAAAAGATTCTATCTGTATCTAATGCTTCACTTGTATTAACTAAAATTAGATACCTTACTAGTTACAACATGATCTCTGCAAACAGCAAGCTGTTGTGTGAACATTTAAATCCTTTTTCATGGGAAAAAGAAAGTGCTCTTGACTACTAAGTATTACTGCATCCAACTATTTTTCTGTAAATAAAACAAAAACTTTGGTACCTCTTCTCCAATAATGGTAGCATTGGGATGAGTTTGCAAAGCACACTCCAATGTAATGTGAGAAGCAGCACGCCCCATAAGCCTTACAACTGCAGACAGAGGGACAATTTAAAGACACATAAAGTAATATACCAAGCACAAAGCAAGGTGCATCTTTTAAGTTCTATCCTGGAAGGTAAGAAATTCTATCCAGTTAACAAAGTGTTTAGTTTGTATGTAGTGGGACTGACAGAGTGAATAAATACAGACAACATACTCCAAACAAACAGCCCACTTTAAGATGATTTCAGAATCAGAAACTTACAGTGATAGTATTTTCCAGTTGACCGAGCATCAATCATGACATTTCCAATCATTTCAGCATAGATCTGCAATCAGGTTCCCATTAGCACATTTACTAATAGATTGCAAAATACATGAGTACATACCTCCTACAGATAAAATTGCTACTTTCAATGAATGGGCTATGTGCCCCATGTTGGTTTCGCCAAAAAAAAGTGAGGACTTGATCGATAAAATGATTTAAAAAGTAATAAGTGGTATAGCATGGATGTAATGAAAGTGTTGAAGAGGGAAATACTTAATAGAAAGCTAAGAGTGATGATTGAAAATTTGGGAATCCAGTTGAGAAAAGCCACCATATCAAACTCAATGAAATAACTAGTCACTTAGTCAGTTGACAGTCCATATATACCATAAACATGCCAGCAATAGAAGCACAATCAATCAGGGCTATGGATAACAATTAATGAGAGTGATCACCTTGCATGCTGTATCAAATCCAAAACTGATGGGAACCTCCTTGGATTTCAAATCACCATCAATGGTCTTTGGACATCCAATTACACGAGTTTTCAAATTTTTGCCCCTAAGTTTCGAAGCAAAGAAACAATTTGTATCAATAAAACATTGGAAACAAATTCATAGTCTTCCCAGATGTTGCCCTTGATCTATAGATCCTTCAAGTTCATGACCACAAAACAGATGTTATTACCCAAATATACAGATTCCTCCAGAAATGTTGTTACTTCCCCAGTAAAAGGAAAAACAAAAGAAATATCGCTTCATGCTCTACCTGAAGTTTTCAGCAAGAAGGCAAGCATTTGTGTTTGAGTCATCCCCACCAATGACGACGAGCCCATCCAAATCGAGCTTCACTGCTGTTTCTTCAGCTTGCTTAAACTGACAAACATAAACGTGAATTTGGTTAGCCCACAACTAATATACTAAGAGCAATCAAACAAGAAATTCCACATACACAAACAGATGGAAGATGAGTGAACAATATCTGAATATGTACAGATAACTACCTGTTCTGGGGTTTCAATCTTGTCTCTCCCGCTACAAATCATATCAAATCCACCCTGTTTGTGATATTCAAATTAAGATTAGATAGAGGCCCATAAAATTCAGTATTCACAGTTAAATAGGTAAATGCTAATTCACTGACTCTACAACAAAAAGTAGACATTATTAATAACAATGGCAGACACATAAACACAGTGAAGAATCAATAATTGTAACATAATGCACATTCATCAACAGATTTCCATCATCTCGGCTACACTGCATTTCCACCATCCACAGATACCAAAGTATCTCTCTTCTATTTCAATCAAGGAGAAGAGATATGACATACATGTCTTCCAGCCAACAGGGGAATATATTTTTTAAAATAGCTTTTTGGTGGTTGTGGAAAACCTGTATCCCAATAATTTTAGAAGCACCAATCAATATTCCACAAATCACATGCAACCTAAATCAACATCATGCAGACGAATGCATATGAATTTTTAGATGTGCAAAACTCTACTGGGGAACCACGAGATCCATCATTTTATACAAAATAAATCAATAAATCAATTAAATGTAAATTAAATTAAAAAAAAAAAAAAAAAAAAAAAAAAAAAACTTTGACTTGATTATAGAAGTTACCATTTACAAATATCTTAACAATGTGATCCATTATAAAAACCATACTTCATTCATTTGTTTTAGTAAAGTTCTTCAAATTTTCACCTGATTTCTGTAAGGATAAATAAATTCCGGAGTAAGCTCAACATATTTTCCCTTCATGATCCCAGCAGGACCACCCTTAAATCCATAAAGGGAACTTCCTTTCGCTCGCTCTTGCAAATAATCTACAAATAAACCCAAAGTTACTTAAACTCTTCCAAAAGATCCAATCATTAAACAAGTAATCTACACTTCATTTTCGAGATAAAAAAAATCTTAAACACAATGCAAATCAAATCCAAAACTAAAAATTAAAAAAGTCTTACCAAAAATCCCAGAAATAACATTATGTCCTCCTGGTGCTTGTCCACCAGACAAAACAACACCAATCCTTAACTTCTGATCTGGATTTAATCCTTCGGTTTCGCTCGCAACCAATGATGCAGATGGTTGACCAAATAGATTTGGAAATAGCTTTGCAATCTCATCTATACATATAGATATATATCAAAAACAATACCAAATCAAATAAAAAAAAAAATATAAAAAATACAAAATCTCAATAAAACAAAAAAAAACCCATCAAAACCCATCATTTTAATCTACTAATAGATCTATAAATCAACAAAAAAAAAAAAAAAACCTGGGTTTCCAGCAGCAGAACTATTGGGACCTTCTTTAACAGTGAAAGGTTTTTTTAAAACATTTGGTAATGGAAGAGATTGATTAAGACGACTTGTTTGAACTTCACTGTAAACAGAAGCAACACGACCTGGTTGTTGAGACATTGTTAATGGCGATCTAAACGTTTTGCTGGTTTTCTGTGTTTTCTTCTCTGTGTTTTTGTTTATATATGTGGTGAAGTAAAGAAGGTGTGTTGGTGTGAGTTTTTCGGGTTAAAAAAGGGTAATATTGTCATTGGAATATCCGCCACAATACTATTGGCTAATGATGGTAGTATTTTACTATTGGAATTTTTGTAGGTAAGAGAGGAATATGCTGTTTGGGATGGGTTGGGGTTAGACCCACAAGAGGTGATGTGCTAGGAAAGCAAAGTTTTCATAGAGTGGCATGACTACACTGGTGATGTGGAGGCGATGTGGATACTTAGGTGGCAATAAATTTACGGGCGTAGATGTAAACCCTACATCTAAAACAAGTGGTGGTAATAGTATTGGTATTTTTTTATGGTAACAGAGGAATATGTTGTTGGGATGGGTTGGGTTGGGATTAGAGCATTCCCAATGCAAGGTGGATTTTGGGGGTGGGGTGGATAAATCCACCTTGAAACCTAAAACAATGTCCCAAGGGGAGGTGGATTTTGAGAAGTGGCTGCCCACAGGTGGATTTGAAGTATTACATGCCGTCTGGTTTTTTTTTAAGTATTACGTAGTGTTTTAAAAGTTTTGGACTCATGCCGTCCGGTTTTTCTAAAAATCCACTTTCTCTTACCAAAGAGTCCACTCTGCGTTGGGAGACTACCCAAGTGCAAATACACCTCTCTCTTTGAGGTGGATTTTGCCTAGGTGGACCTACGTGGCGCCTACGTGGAGGTGGATTTATCCACCCTACATTGGGAATGCTCTTAGACCCATGGTTTAGAGAAAGATGAGGTGATGTGGTTGCTTGAGTAAAGGGTAAGCAAAGTCTTTGTGGAGTGACATGGCTACTCTGGTGATGTGGAGAGTGACATGGATATTTAGGTGGCAACATGATCTAGCGAAAGTTGAGATGATGTGGTTGCTTGAGCAGAGAAAGTAAGTCTTCATATAGTGACATGACTACTTTGGTGATGTGGAAGGCGACATAGATATTTAGGGTGATGTGGAGGTGATGTGGATATTTAGGTGGCAAAAAGCATATAGTCTACGGACGTAGTTTGAGATGTAAGAGCATTCCCAATGCAGGGTGGATTTATCCACCTCCACATAGGCGCCACGTATGCGCCACTAGGATAAATCCACTTTGTTGACTCAAGGTGAAGCTCTACAAGGTGGAGAGTTCCCAAGGGAAGGTGGACTCTTTGGTATAGAAAGTGGATTTTTTTAAAAATCCGGACAGCATGTCACATGCCGTCCCATTTTTTTTTTTGCAAAAAAATAGGTAGACGGCATGTCACATGCCGTCCGAGAGTCCAAAAGCTTTAAAACACTACTTAAACTTAAAAAAAAACGGACGGCATGTAACATGCCGTCCGGTTCTACACCCACAGGTTGATTTGAAGGTGGATTCTCCCACCTTCAAATCCACCTGTGGGCAACCACTTTTCAAAATCCACCTTCCCTTGGGACATTGTTTTAAGTTTCAAGGTGGATTTATCCATCCACCCCCAAAATCCACCTTGCATTGGGAATGCTCTAAATCCTTTGGGGTTTGTAATATAGTTTTTGCCCCTTAAGGGGCATGATATAAAGAAAGTTGAGGTGATGTGGTTACTTGAGCAACAGGAAAACAAGTCTTCGTAAAATGACATGACTACTCTGGTGATGTGGAGGCGACGTGGGTACTTAGATGGCAACAAGCAAATAGCTTATTGAAGTAGTTTCACATGCAACCTCTTTGGAGTTTGTAATGTAAAAACCTTCGGCCTGGAATTTAATTTAGAAGAAAAAAAAAAATAGGGTTATTAGCGATTTGCCGCCAGTTTTAGAAAAGCAAAGTTAGAACTGCCCCTTGTTTTCAAATAGTTTCGTGATACCCCCAGTTTTTGTTTCTTGGATCTAATGTAGAACTGTATGAAACTTTATGAAAACAAAGGGTAGTTTTAACTTTGCTTTCTACAACTGGGAGCAATTACCAATAACCCCAAACATTATTAAAAAAAAAAAAGTGGAATCCAAGCTAGGACCTCTTAGTACAAGTGTACAAATACAAAGGGTCTAACCAACACAATTGTTGAACACCTGCAAGAAAATATTACAGAAGATATGGACATCATATCATGCAATATAGGTTTAATTTCCTAACTTATTGTGACTAAGTTTTAATTGTACACAGTCATTTGTTACTCTTATGGTCATGGCAGATAAATAAAATCCACAAGCAATCGGAACTTCACACTTCCGTGCAAAAAAAAACAAAAACTATATTGTACTGTAATAAATTCAGAATGTAAAACTCAACATTTCGAATTTTAGCCCGGAATAAATCCACAAGCATGTATGACTATGCGATGTAGATATTCAGGCATACTTTTGGTAACAGAACAAAAGAAAATAGGAAACACACACATAATCGGAAAGGAATATCATTTCCCATCACATTTTTATCCAGACAGGACCCTTGACAGTGTCCATCCTCTCAAAGGCCTTATAGAAAGTAAACCTCAAAGCTTTGATTCCATGAATTTCTTCCACATTCTCTCATTTCGTATCAGGACAGTAACAGCCTCGAAGATCAAAAATTTCAAGAATTGCTTGTAAGGTTGTTTCTGTCATCCAGTTTCTAAGACGTAGGCCAACTAACTTGGGCATGCCCTTTGCAATGGCAAATGCCAGATTGATAGTATAAATAATGAGGGCTTTAGGCTCTGATGTCGACTGCAGGTGAAAGAGAAAATACTTCAATCTTGAGCAAGAACAACCTATGTCCATTATACCATTGGGTAAAATATGATGAACACCAGCACTGTGTCATTCAAGCTCTTTCAATAAAGGGAGTTGTCTGCAGACGTTAACCAATCCCTGACTAGTAAATTAGAGCAAGTGCCTAGTTGAAGATTTTTCAGTCTAACGGAACTTTTGACAACATAGTTTAATAACCTCTCACTGCACCAATCTTGCGCGAGGGAGATTTCTATCAATTTTCCACAGCTTATGTCTACCACTTTCTGCATTATCCTAAATCTGCATTGATCACTAAAGATCGAAAGAACTAAGGCTCTTACAACTCTTTTGCAAGTTCTAGCCAAGGAGAACAGACAAATGGAGCATAATAGAGACGTGCAACCAAGTCAAGTTTTGAGAAGATGACACTCAGTATATCACGCGGCCGATCAAGCCAGTTTCTCTGTTCTTATTCTTCTTCATCTTTAAAAGTAGTTCTTCTTCTTATGAAGTTATATTCTTTTTCATTGGAGAAAAATAGGAGAAGAGAACATACTGTCACAGTAAGTTCTGTGGTTAACAGAAGATGAAGTATTATTTTGAAAATCTCCAATATGGATTTAGTTAGTAAGATTTGAAATTTGAATTTATAAAACTGCTAGAGGGGGTTGTGTTTATGAAATATGAACAATGCAACTGTGAGTGTTGGTCACTCACCCCTGTAAATGAAACCCTTATTATAGCTTATAAGAACTTTACAACTTCCTTTGGGTGATGATACCAGGTAAAACCTTTGATGATGATACTAGAGGTCTTGGGTTTGAATCCCGCCAGCATTACTGAGTTACTGATCTCCTTAAAAAACAGGCTTACCAAACCATTTTTTTGCAAATAACACCCATCTCACAAAGTGGGGAGGTTGTGGGTTTGAAACACGTCAACAACTGATTGTTGATATAAGTGAAAAATACAAAAAAAGATACTGCATATATATATTTCACAACAAAAAAACTATAGGTATTTTTATATATATCCAATATGATTCAATCCAAAGCAAAAAACAAAAACATTTTCTTTCGTAAACATCAATGCCCCACTTACAAAAGAGACATGATACAAGATCTAAGTGCACTTCGTATCTACAAAGTGAAGCTATACCACTTTAACATTTTGATATGTACCCATGACGTATACAAAAACTTGTCAGCAACCACAACAACCCAACTAAATTACCAGTATTTCCACATTTGAGGAGGCTCGAGGACATGTCAAGATTCCTTCAGCAAATATTTTCCTTTCCTCATTGCTGGCAGACACTTCTTTGAAGGTGAAAAGGGAGATTTTTTCCAAGGACACTGCAGTCTTCAGAAAAATTTTCAGAAAATCGAGTTCATCAATAGAGCCTGTAACATAGTGAATCTTGATACGCTTGAGGCATTGCAACATGAACTGTTGTCCCCAATATTCCGGAATAGTGGCCACATCTCCTTTTCTCTGAAAAATAAGAAATCAATAATTAAGAAAAGATGAATGTGTTTCAAAACAATTTTAAGTAATCATTAGACGGAAAATGTTAATAAGTGATAATTAATTCATTTCATCTTCATTTCTGAATTTGGAACCATACGCGAGCAGGGCAAGTGAACACCTATCTGAATTCCAATGCTCGTATTTAGGGACGGATCCAGGTGGATTAACAGATGAATACACATTTTTCCATTACTTGAATGCTATGGCCTCACCTTTTGTCTTGGATCATCAACGTAAACTCCAACAACGATGTCTAAAGCTGGCTGCTGATATGGGTCTCACAAAGAAATTTTAGACTGCATTCAGGGAAGCACTAAACCAACATGGAGAACTAACCACCTGGTAAGTCATACAAGGGCGATCGCTAGTACACTATAGGCATGTCAGATCAAGCACATATGCATGGAATGAAACAGAGCTGTTTACTGGTTAACCAACTGTAGTGAACATACTGATGCTTGTATTAACTTCTCAAAGACCTTCCTGGGTGAGCTGAACCATATTTTCAATATAAAGAGGGTGTGTTGTACTTGTACAACAAATGAAACTTCCTTTTGTATAATTGTATCAAATAAACCCGTAGGGGTCTGCCACCTCTAAACCCCAGCTTTATTTCTAAAGAATAAAGAGGAGATAAAATGGGTTCGTAAGTTACATTCTCTCATGCCAGCTATGGACTATTTGGCATCCAAGAGATGGCAGGGTTTTCAGGATCATGACTCTCAGTTCGGACAGAGCCATTGAAGATAAAAGGGTTAGTAAGACGGTTCCGGTTTCACCAAAGCAGAAATTGTTTTTAAGCTTGTGTGGTGATCAGGTTCCTCTTTACAAGAAGTTGAGTATTTTGAATTTCTGTTCAAGGTTGGGACCTTATCGGAGTTTATAACCTTTTCTCACATCAATAACAGTTCTATATATCACGACAAAATAATCTAGATGCAATTCCAAGCAAATGAGCAACTGTAGTCAATGTTGAGATTCTCATAATAAGAATATCCAATAGAAAAATCCTTGTTATATAAACTGTCATTATCCAGTAATAACACACTTCATAGGGAAATAAAATAAATTAGAAATGCACTATCGGTCTTTATTCCTTTTAATAAGTATAATAATGCAATTCGTGTGACTTTTAGATGGTATTGTTGATGGCGCATTGAATTATATTACTAAACACAAATACACAATGACAATCTTCCTTTGGATGCCTACATTTATGTAAATCTTTCTTTAATTGCCTCAAAATATCTTGCATGCAAACAATGTCTTTATATGAGTAGGCATGTATGCATATCATGTCACGAATTATAGTAGCAAAATGAAATGAATAACAGGATTTGTCATTACCCCAACGTTTCCGATGACAAACGTTTCAATGTTCTGACAATTCTCGAATATATACTTGATAGCTTGCATGTGATCTTCGGAAATCCAAGTTACTTCCAAATATTTTAGATTGTCAAAAGAAACAGGTGGTTTATTCAGTATGTCCTGTGCTCTCGAGACCTCCTAAAAAGAATCCAAAGGCAAACAATAGACAGTTACCTATCTTACTATACCTATCTTACTAGGCTAAAAATTTAACAAAGGAAATTACATCTTTTAACTAATCTAAACAATTTTTAACTAAAACAAACAATAAAACCTAGGGGATGGTAGTTACTAGTTACATCCCTTTATTTGGATAATGATGTTGCATTGTTCAAATTCCACCAAAGATAAAAGTCAAACTAAAGATTGGGTACATACAGGACATGAGGCCGCGTAACAGAAACAATGGGTATCAATCTGACATTAGTTATAGATCTTACACCACTGGCAAAAGAACAAACACAGTTCAGACAAGGTGGTGAAACTTAATATTCTACCAAAAGAGTTGGTGAAAAAACAGCTAGATTTTAGCCATTAATATCAGTAAGTATACTTCATTGTAAACTTATGTCTTCCAAGATACTTTAATTTCCATGACGTAAGTGTTTCATTGGGATTTATTTCATTTTCACAAGGGAATGGGGAGATACAATACCTTTAGAACACGTGGAGCTAATGTTAAGGATTTCACATTATAGAGCCCTTTTAAGACTCCTAGCGTACGCTCGGCCTCTTCAACTGCAAAGATTGGATCAAATATTATAGTTTATAGCAACATAAGGAAGTGAAACAGAACAAATCCAATTCCCCCCTTTCCCCGCTGCCATTAAAGAAAAGGTAAATCTAAATTAACTTTTACCTTCAAAACCGTAATAAGCTTCGGCATCATCATCAATATAGCTTGCACACATGTCTACGTATACAGTTTCTAAACAAGAAAGATCCTTGAAATGGTAGTCATTGAGCATATAATCTACGCATTTAAAGGAAATCAGATTTGGAGCAGATACAACAATTCGAAGTCCACAGAAATCATCTTCACTCAAACATTCTTCAATTACCAAATGCTTAAGTTGAATCCCAGATATAACAAGATCATCTTTCGACTCATCAAATTCACAATTCGAGAACTCCAATCTTTCCAAAACAGGACAACCCGAGAAGAACTTACCAAAAAACTCAGTACTCAACATAGCAATGAACTGAAGTTTCAAATTCTTTAAAACCGGCATATCCACCAACCCCGGCAATTTAAGTTTCACACAATTTTCCTTACCATTAATATCTAACTCCAACACCAAACTCGTTAAAGACTTACAACTAAAAATCAATGAACCCCCTAAATCAAGCTTCTTAAAACAAGGTCGATCGAAACTAAGTATCAGTTCTTGTACATTACGTTGTACAGCAATACATACATATGAGTTAATATTACTACATTTATGATTTGATGAAAACACTTTAAGTTTATGAATATCATTTGGACTTCCACCGCGTAAAACTTTAATAACAAATTCATCAAAGCTTATATATTTCTTGTTCTTGTCTCGATAACTTGGATAACTATAAAAAACATTAGAATTAATACTTATAGAGATTAAAGAAGTCCAAAAATACCTCCACCTCTTTGATAAAATGCTCATTTGAATTACTTGTTTTGCATCCACATCAAATGAAATGATATGTTGAAGAATTTCTTGAGGTAAACTACTAAGTCTGTCATTATTTTCATCACCACTAGGTGAATTAGATGATGAAGCAAGTTTTTTTCTTGATTTCATGGCTTATTAGTTTTTTTTTTCAGCTCTTTCCTCTAACACTACAGTAGAGAATTAAGAACCCTAAAAGTTTAAGTTGGGGAGACGTCTGAGAAGTGAGAATATCAAGTGATTTGTCGGAGTATTTATATAGTTTTTTATTGGTGTTGGTTGGGTGATGTTTAGTACAGCCTGGTCCAATAAGAGTGACCATTGTTGTAGCCCAAGATTAATTTAGGGCCTACCACTTTTCTAAGTTAGGACCCTATGAACAGAGTTTTTACAAAGAATCATTTTTGAGGTTCATGATAGGAAGTCCAAAATCATGTTGACCTAAACGAGTCGTAAACATAGGTGAAAAATTGTGAATATTTGATGAATATATTCGTTTTTTTTTAAATTGGATATTGAAATATTTGTGAATATTTGTTGACTTGTGACACATTCTTTTTTTAGCATAGATAAAGATTCGATGAATATATTCGTTTTTTCAAAAATCAGGTATCTACATAAAATCGATATTTTGTAACACATTTTTCTTGATAACATAGGTAAAAAAAAAGATAAAAATTTTGTTCAGATTTGAAGAATATTCGTGAAATTATGAATGTTGGAACCCAAGACATAATTTAGTTTTTTCATGGTGTGTTGACCTCCCTTAACTGGCTCAAGCCCAAGTCAATGATAAGTCAAAACTCAAGACTATAATTAATAAGAACCTAAGTCCAATTCAATTAGTAATAAGGCTTAAAAGCATGTTACTACATTCAATATCAATCATGGGCTTTATCTATTTAAGTCCATAATATTCAATAAGGTTAATATGGTAACTCTACATCTTTGTAGAGATTTCCTTAACCTAATCCAATTAGAACTCCAGTATCTCTACAACTCCTAATCCAATTACAACTCCAGTATCTCTACAACTCCTAATCCAATTACAACTCCAATATTTCTATAACTCATGTTCCTAATAGAACATGAGGTACATTATCTTGTCATTATATAGTCCAAATACATGAGACTACATCATTAAACTCTACAATTGAAGTACGTTATAAAAGGTTTGATTTCATATCTCTTATGGATACGTAGACAACTAAGAAGCAAAACCATTATCAATCACCAAAACCCTATTCTTTTATCTTTTCCAATATCTTAAATCATAACATTAGGGGTTTCTTCTTGATTTTACATCACATTGGTGTGAAATCTGGTTGAAACACATGGAATCAATTTTATAGTATTCATTGAGGGTTAAAAATCATTTTTTGTGATTAACCATTACCCACTTTAAGACTTGATTTTTGTGATTAATGTCAAGTTTCATTCAGGTTTTACAATAATTAAAAATCAATGAAAAAATAAATAAATAATAGAAACAAAAATAAAATTACAAAGATCAGACATGGAACATATTTTTGGAGTTGTCCTACGTGTTGTTTTTAATGCATAATCTAGTCTTACCTAGGACTAGAATTTTGGCCCATCTACTCTAGTGCATCCTTATTCTAAACTGATTGGAACTCAAATATGGCAAGTTTGGGTGTAGAAATATATTCGAATTAAAAACATGTTTTTAGTATCAGATAAAAAACATGTCAATTTATCTTGCATCTCTTTGTCTTATATGGTTTCATCCCGTTTGCTTTTAACACGTTCGTGTATCTAACATTAGCAACTAATAAAGATTTTAGAGATTTTTGAACATACCCCCATTTGAAAGTCGAAATTTAAGATATCCTTATTTGAATTTTTTTTTTTTTTTTGAGATACCCCAATTTTAAGATGTGGCGTTATCATAGCCATCCATCATAAACTAACCTACGATTGTAAATCTCTTCTGTCTTGAAATGGGGGTATCTATTTTTTTTTTCAAATTGGGGTATCTCAAATTTCGACTTTCAAATGGGGTATGTCCATTTCTTATTTAAAGGAAGAGCAGAGTGTTGGCCGACTCAGAAACCTGCATTGAGTCAGCATCGATTCAAATAAAAAATTGCTCCTTTTTTCTTCAATTCTTCTGCAATCTCTTTCTAGATTCATACTAGAGCTCTTCAAGACGGTGGAAGTTCGAATTGCTATGTTTTCGTTGGGTGGGATTTTAGTTTGAATGATGGATTATGGGTAAATTTTACTTTCATTATCTAATCTTTCACTAATCTCTTCAATTAATTTTATTTGATGATGGTGTGATCATATATTGAGTTTTACCGGTTCGTTTGCAAGTCAATTGCACTTCTGTGAGTTTTTTTTTTTTAGTAATTTGATATTTTAAAGGTTGTTTTATCCTTATCTACCTTTGAATTTGATTTTGTGTTGTAACATTTAGGTAGTTTTGCTGTAAATTTTTATTCAATTGTTATCATCCCTCTACATTCTCTTATCTTTGTGTTTTTTTCTTTGCTGGTTTGTAGTTGTTTTGGATACCCTTTCCCCTGGTATTCTGCACTAGGGGAAAAGATGAATCTATCTATGGGTCCTTTTGGTTTCTTGTGTGCAGTCTTGTGTCGTTCTCAATTAATTTCGGTCTTCATAGTGAAACAATTTTCTTTAAGGGTGTTCTCTTTCTTTTGGTTATTTGCTTGGTTGAGTGTGATTTCTCTCCCCAGGTTAGCAGATGGATTTAACACACCAAACTTTTGTTGTTTGGAGCGTGTAGGGTTTGCCATTTTTGGATACCTTATGTTTGCGTCTGGCGGCAGGGTAAATGCTTTGCATTTACTTGTACCCACCTTTAGGATCTTCCCTGTTTGGATCCTCTTTTCGCTCTCAGGAATTCTTCTGGTTCTTTGGAGTTCTTCGAGAGAATTATACTTTGCTAAGGGGTGGTTCAGACGAAAGATTATGCTCGTGAACGAATCTTGTTTTCGCTATAAGGGTTTGAAGTTAATTGTGGATCAACATAGGCTGCTACAAGAATCAAGGATGCATGGAAGATTTGACTTGTATACATATGCAGTTGGTTATGTTATTTGCTTTGTGTTTGTGTTGGTCTAAGTCCTGTAAAAATGTTTGTATTATTCGATAAAAGTTAGTTGCTAAAAAAAATATAAAAAAAATATGGGGTATGTCCAAAAATCTCAAGATTTTATACCCTAAAAAAACGCATCCTGATTTGGGTTGATATCCAAACAGGCCCAACCCAATAAGCTTCTTGGTTGACATGTTCATTCATTTCATGCCCAGCAAGAACAAAGACAGTTCATCTGCTCAAACCTTCTCTCTCTGCAACCACTGTTTATAGCTCACTTTAATTAAATTTTCTTTGTGTTCAGAAGAAGAAAATGGATTCTTCAGAATACAAGAAAGAAGATCATGAAGTAGTAGTACTTGAAATGATGACTACCACCACTACAACAAGTAATACTATTACTAATCAAACATTTTCAGAAGTAGTAGAAGAAGAAGAAACTTCATCTTTACATGAAGAAATCTCTCCACTTCTAACCAATGAAAATCCCTCTATTCATAAACCCAAGATCAATATCTTCTCTTTACCTTATTCAAGAAGAAAATCTCCTAGGGTAAGAAATCCTAATTCACCTTTTTTTATTTATTTATGGTATTTAAATACTTTTTTTTTATTATTAAATATGAATAATTTTGCATACCCAATTGTGTTAATTTTTGGATTTGAGGATTTATTGGGGTTGATTAGGTTTGTTTTATCGAATACCCATTTGTATAATTTTTTTTTTTTTTTTTTCAGTGTTTGGAATTTTTTATTTATTTTTTGATAAAAAAGGGTGAGATTTGGGATACCAATTTGTGTGAAATTTGTAAGAATTAATGCTTATTGTGTTGATTAGGTTTGTTTTATTGAATACCCATTTGCAGATTTTTTTGTCCGTGAATTTTTCGTGATTTCCTTGATTTTTTTTTTAATATAAAATGTAGAAATATTATTAATCACATAAACCAGGGTACAAGAACCCAGGAAATACATAGACAAAAAGAAAAGACACAGATTCATAGCCTCATTAGTTCAGGCCAATGACTAATCAACTCATGAAACTGGTGTTTACTTCTTTCTGTTGTGTTCTCCTTGCTAATAGCCAACCACATCCACAAAGTTCCTTTAACTCGTTTACAAGCTGCTTCAACCGAGAAGGGTGCATCTTGAATGATCACTTCATTGCTCATAGACCAAATGCACCAAAGAGTACTGTACGGCAGTAGCGGTGAGAGAAAGGAACCCAGCCCTGTCAGGTTAGGCTTGGGCCATTGCTTGACCACAGCCATAATGCACTGCTGTTTCTGCACTAACTGTGCTGCTTCTCTGCATTTTCCACTCAGATTTCAGCAGACTTTGGGCACCTCAGAAATAAATGTCGTACTGTCTCTTCATAGCAGCCATACAGTACACATCTATTGGCCAGCTGCCTGCCCATCTCTTTGGATACCAATTTGTGTTTATTGCTAAGAATGAATGCTTTTGTATCTTCCGTTATGGTTTTTTTTTTTGTGATGGGCAAAACCGCAAAACAAATTTAAAGAGCTTGGACTGCAGATATATATGTATAAAAATGGAATTTTTATTTGTTGGGAGATTTTGTTAAGAAGGGAACTTTGTAAATGTAATTGGTTTAGTGCAAAATATATGTTGCAGTTATCTACTATATCTGAGTTTTGATACATGCATAGGCCGGGTAGTTGAATTTCATGGTTAGAGACTTGGAGTTAGCACTAAAACAATGTCGGCCACCACTTATTGGCAACTTCTTACATTGTTGCAGGAAGGAATCAAGAAAGTAGTTGAGGTAGAGGTGTCAATATTTTCTCAGTTTATTTTGTGGGTGTGGAATGGATCGAAGTACTCCGGATATCTTTGCATGGCCTTATCTGCCTGTATCTACTTTCTTATGCACATCCTTTCAGATTCTTTTTCAGGTTAGAAAGTTTCTATCCATATCTTAGTTTTATGGCATTATCATCTTTTGAAATCATGTCATCAGTATTATACTTTTATTTATTAAGCTTACTACACAGATGTTAAAGGATACCATCATACCAAATGGATAATTTCCCTATGTCAATTTCTTAGTTTAGCGGTTCATGCTAACTGCTAAGGCTAGCGTATCAACCATTGAGACTTAATACTTAATACTGGCAGGAAAGTAGAATTGCTTACTTTGTTGCTTACACGTGCTGTAACATTAAAAGACAAGTAGTATATAATTTTCCTTGCAAATTAAATGGATCGATTCTAAAAGTTTGCTATTGCCTTAAATGACATTCTAAGATTTCCATCTAAATGAATATTAAGTAAAATGTTGGCTCTGACACATCTGCATTATATTTTAATGGCAGTCCGGTCAATACCTTTATTTGAAACTATATTTACAAGGTGCGCAATCATTTTGATCTCATCATTTGTGTGGTTGAAAAAGACTGGACAACCATTATACGGACCACCACATTTAAAGAGTCTTCTGGTGTTAAGATCCTTGATGGGATGTCTTTCATTGTTCAGTTTTGTTTATAGGTAAGCTATTCTCACTGGTTTTGAATTCTTTTACATTTGATGTCCTATTTCAGATTTTTCTTTTACTGGTAAAATAAACTTTAATTGGTAATGGTAATGTTTTCTGTTTTAACAAGTGTAACGTGATGGAGAAAGTCGAGCCTATTTTGGATATTTCAGGATTACTTTTGTGAGAATTAGAGAAAGTCAACCCATCCTTGTGTTTGTTGCATTTTGTCAGGTGCAACATACATGCAAGTTTATTAGAAGTGTATTTACTCTAATAACGAGATTCAATCTTCTAAAAATAAATTAACTATCTTTTACTATTAACCTTGATTATTCACATTTTTTTTTAGTGGATGTTGGAAAAACAGACCTTTTTTTTTTTTTTTTTAAGTTGATGCCTGATGGCACTGATATCTTTGAGTTCCTAGGCACATGCCTATTTCATGACCAAAACTTACTTTGTAAAGCTGCATACTGATCATTCATGTTACCATTCTCTTTTTATGTTCCACCATTTTTATACACCATTACTCTATTTCTTTTGCTTTCAAACTTTGTTCCTATAACTTGTGAAAGGTCAAGCGGAATTTTTTGGTGTTTCAGTAAACCATTTGGTCATCTTTTGCGCTACTTCTGTTCAAATTTGCTTAGAGCCATTATGCAAAACCATTCTCTTTCTGACCACCATTGCGATTTATATGTTAACTGCATCTTAAGTCATAACCCTTTTTTCCTTTGCAGTGTTCAAAGTCTACCATTGTCTCAAGCGATTGTACTGAACTTCACCACCCCAATAATGGCTTCAATTGCTGCCAGAATTTTCTTACAGGAGAAATTGAAACTTGCAGATGTTGGAGGTACAATGGAGTTATTGGCTTATAACCTTATCAAAGCCCTAGTCGTTACTTATTAGTTTTGTATGACTATTTTCGTACAAATAAAGAAAGGCATTTGTGTTCTCTGATGCATATGCATAAAGATAGCATGTGCAAGGCACATGCCTCATAGTTCCTGCAGATTCCTATATGGATTAGAACATCCCTAGTAGTAGTTTCTATTTACTTAGCATGTGCAAGGCACATCCCTGTAGTTAGGATTAGGTTTAGGTTATTATAAATAGGGGATTGCAAACCCTATTAAGTAGGTTAGATTGAAGATTTGTTTATGTCTTGAGACATATTTCATTCGTTTTTGTGAAGAACCCTAGTTTTTGGGTGTTCAAACCATTTATTTAATTGGTGTTCTTATTATTGTTTGCTTCCGCCGATAGTATTACACCAAAATTGGTATCAAGAGCTTGTTTTTTCTGGGTTTAGAAGATAAAAACCTGATTTTTATTACAAGAGCCGCGTTCATGTTGGTGATTTGAAGATGGGTTATCGTAGAAGAGGTCAAAGAGAATTTTCGTCGCCGCAAGATCGCTGGAGTTTACATGAATCGAAGCGTTATACCGATTCTGAATATAAAACTCCCAACTTTGATCCTAGCCGCCGCTTTCCTCTTACTAGAAGGTATGAACCTCCCTCTTCCTCTCGTTCCCCTTCTCCCCCACGCAGGCGACGTCATAGTTATTATGACGATGGATATTATTCCCACCACCAGCAGGACACGCACCCTCCTCAATGTGGTTTTCAGCAACAATATGTTGCTTATGGTGCTAAATATTCCCATGGAAACCGTCCAAAGACTTATGATCACGATGGTCTTCGTAGTCGCAATTCTAAGGTTACTCCGTATGGAGAATACCCACACTATATTGAATCTGAAATCGATTCTAAGAGCGATGAGTCCATGATTGATTATGAAGAAGATGAGTTTTCTGACGGGGAAAGTTATTATGAAGATAATTATTCAGATGATAATGATTCTTTGTGTGTTGAATATTCTGATGATGAAACTAGTGCAGAATTTGAGTTTGGTGATGCCCCCGCTAACAAGAGTTTGGTTGCAGCAAACCTCTACACATCCACCTCAGTTGTTCACCCATCACAAGTTTCTAATAGCGACAACCAGCAGATTTTACTGCTGCAGCAGCCTCATTATCCAGATGATGCCTCCATGACGTCACCAAGCATACAACAAGGTTTGAAGGAACTTTTAAATTGTTTTACTAAATTAAAAAGTCAATTTGCGACTTTTAAGGAAGAATTTGTTGAAGAAGAGAAACGACTTGGCAAAGAAGCGGAGATTAATTTCTTACTCAACATGTTTGAAGAAGAAAAATACGTCACTCGTACTCGAATTGGTGGTTTACAAAGTTACAATCTTGTTGATTTCTTTTCCGTTTTTGGTGATGATAGTGATGATACATCTAGTTTTGTGTCTCTTGAGTTAGAAGTTGCATGTGTGGATCAAGTAGAAGATTTGATTGAAAAATCTGCAAGGGAGATAAATAAGAAGTTCTATTTGTTGCCCAAGCAAGGAAACCTGGTTGTTGTCCATGACAATGGTAAAGAGGATGAACGTTCTCGGAATTTCGCTCATCACTCCCATGAATCGATGAATTCCATTGATTCCGACCGACAAATTGATGATTTTTATCATCCCCACAAATTCCGTCCCATAAAAGTAATTGGTAATTTGTTTGGTGGTTATGTTGATCCTTATCTATTCCAAGATGAGAATGGATTTTCTCCATGGAGGGACAAACACCATCAATTCTTATTTCTTGACATGCGGCTATATTGTTTCAATCAATTGTGTCCTAATGATGCACTTATGACATTAATGTCCATCATTCTTTCTGCAAGCAACTATCTAGAGAAGATTCATGGCCGGATTTTCTGCACCAACGTAAGGTTGAGGTTGATGTACAAGAGTCGTTTTGAACTTTGGAGGATGTTAGTACACAAACTCGAGGACGAGTTTTTTCAAGTTGGGGGGATTTGATGCATATGCATAAAGATAGCATGTGCAAGGCACATGCCTCATAGTTCCTGCAGATTCCTATATGGATTAGAACATCCCTAGTAGTAGTTTCTATTTACTTAGCTTTCTAGTGTAGTTAGGATTAGGTTTAGGTTATTATAAATAGGGGATTGCAAACCCTATTAAGTAGGTTAGATTGAAGATTTGTTTATGTCTTGAGACATATTTCATTCGTTTTTGTGAAGAACCCTAGTTTTTGGGTGTTCAAACCATTTATTTAATTGGTGTTCTTATTATTGTTTGCTTCCGCCGATAGTATTACACCATTCTCAATGTAATACTTGGTCCCCAAACACATCTCCATCAGTCATTGCCCAAAGTCGAATGGGAACATGCTTTTATATGGATGTTGTTTCTTTAGAATAGTTCTTAAACACAAACAGACACAAGCTTTGAAAGTTTCAAACTCCAGATGGCATGAAGGGAAAATCTCTTTCCATGATAAATTTGGCCTACTGATGGTGTTGCTTCATGGTGAGAAACTCTTTCAGTTTGGCGAGTCCCCTCCTTTGGTCACGATCAACTTATAAAAAAACTAGTCATAGCTAGAAAGCAATCCAAGCTAGTCAAAGATTACACAATTAGCTTGTCTGGTATATTGTCAACATGAGTGTGGGTTATGAACTAGAATAGCTACAAGGGCAAAATCTCTTCCCTGCTCACTCGTGGCCATCATTTGGAAGAACCGATGAGATAGCTCTTCTCTGGACGTAGGCTTTACCACACCTTTTGTAACTGATTTAGACTGAATCTTTGGGGTCCACTTGGAGCACTACATGTTGTTTGGGCATAGCGATGCCTTAGGTCATGTAGATTGTAGAATGCTTCCTCGCTCTCACACAACAATATGGCTGACTTTTAATTTATTCTGTTTGAACTGGAAGAATTTTGGGAATTTTCAAGAAAAACCTTCTACCTTTATAATGTTATTGGCGTGGCTAATTGCAGATCCTTGATATACATTTTCTTAACTGATGTTCAGGATTTTTTTAATTGTTTCATCTTATACCCTCTACTTTTATTTCTTCGTCTCCCTAATACAGAATTCAAGTAATTAGCAAAGGCAATAACTCTATTTTAATGTATCGAATTTGTAGGTTTGGCTTGCAGTTTCTTTGGCCTTCTGTTCATTTTCCGACCAATGCTTATTACACAAGGTATATGTGTGTATGAGGGACAAATAAAAGAAATTTCACAATACTTAAATAGAAATATATATTTGTTGTATGTCTGTTGTCCTTGGCATTCTTAGTATAATTGTTGATCTCCGCAGGAGGGTTAGTTGAAATTGGGGAAGTGAGTGCTACTTATGTTGCCAAAATCAATCATCCTGTCTATGCTGTGTGTGCTGGTTTATTTTCAGCTATAACTGGTGGAATTAGCTACTGCTATATACAAACTGGAGCAAAGGCATCAGACCAACCTGTGTAAGATCACTGACTTGATACTGTGAACTTATAAGTAGCATCCTTGTCACATGATTTTATTGTAATGTTCCTGCAATTTACTCTTTAAAATTGAAATGGTGAAACTATTATATGATATAAGATGTCATTTTGATACACTTTTTTACGTTGCAACTGGTGACATATTCATATGGTCTATAATGTTTGTTTCATATGCAAGTCGTTATGTTAGTGGGCCTGCTAGCTTAGTTACTATATGTGACATTATTTACCATTGTGTCAGACTGAATTCAAAACCTAGTGGTGTTTTTTACCACTTACCTACTATTTACAAAGGCAAACTATTATAATCTAGGTTTTTCCTTTTGCAGGGTTCCCGTTTTTTCATTTGCCAATTTGGCTTGTCCTGCTGCTGCAATATGTATGTATGGCTTCCAGGTAAGATAACTGAACAGTCTAAACACATTCGACATCTAAGTGCATAATATATTTACGACAAATATATGTCTAAACTATTTTACTTCAATTACGGATATGACACATAGAGGGCCAAAAATTATTAATTATAAAGAAAAATAGTTATTTTAATATGGTCTTTGGGACTTTATTAATCATTGCAAAGAAAAGATAAGATTAATTAGACATCTCCTTGCAAAAATAGCGCTTATGAGTTCTGAGACATGTTTGAGAAACTAGTAATATAAAAGATGAATGATAATATTGATAATAATTAGGTTAAACTTACAAAGAAGCTAACTCCCATATATATAGAGAGAGAAACCACATAGACTTTATATATATCTAAGCTATGTGGGACTAAACTACACACCAAAAGCCTACAATACCCTTACTTTAACACTCCCCCTCAACATGAATATTCAGACTCTGAATTTCAGCTTGAAATACAAAGAAGTTCTTGTAAGCTTCCACAATCTTGTGATTTGGCGCAACAAAATGCATCATTGTGGTCTCATATGCCTTGTTACTTTATAGTAGATGCTTGCATATCACAATAAGCTGAGGTCATGCAAATCTACTTGATGAATATAACAATAACATATGCCAACATTTGATACACACGCTTGACTGATGATATCCGCTTCCTTCTTTACAGGACTTTGTGCTGCCAGATTTTTATTCCTTCCTTCTCATGATTATACTTGGTGTTCTTTCTTTTTTTGCGGAGGTAGTATCTCAAAATCTTGTTGACTTGTCTTTTTTCATATAGTTCTTGCTACTGTGATGTGTTATTGAAGTTTAAACGTTTTGGACTTGGGGGTATTCTTGCAGGTATTGTTAGCACGCGGGCTTCAGCTTCAGAAAATCAGTAGAGTTGCAAATATCCAGTATATTGAGGTCATTTTACTCCTCCATGTTGTTTAATATTGATGTACCTGGGGTTAGAACTCACTACCATAAGGGCAAACAGTAGACTATGCTTTGTTCTATAGAGAATATTTTGGGTTCCGTTCCAAAATGTGAGAGCCATTTTCTGGCCACATTTTGAAATTTGTTGCAGGAACCATATGTATGACCCCACGCACCCGCGGTAGACTGTGGTCCCTAATGAGAACTGTATAAAAGTTGTGCTACTAGTAAGAGTGACTCCTCCTAAATAGTATAAAACCTTGTAAGAGTCGCGATCAGTGTTTGCCTGTTTGGCATTTCCTTGACCGATATTTGAATTTAGATATGGTACCAAAAAGAAAGAAGAGAACAAGGAGAGACATAAGAAAGATCCTTGTTGAAAGAGATGAAAATTGTTTAGTTAGAGATTTAGAGTTAGTGAGAAGAAAGGCAAGAAACAGGATATTTTCTCTCTGTCTTCTTGCATGGGTTTACAGCTGGACTTGAGTAAATTTTTGCTTATGATAAGTAATACCTGATCATCTGATCTTGACTCTTGAAAACAAGATAAGATGGTAATAGTATGCATACGGCAGCAGTTGAAAGGAGTTGGTATAAGAACAAAGTAGTGACAGTGTCATAAAGTGTAACAAAACAGAGAATACTAATAACAAAAACTATCATCCAGGATGCAACTGTAACAAAACAATTCCATCGTCATAAAGTGCCCAATTGGAGAATCTCATTTTGCCACAAGGGGTCTTCTGTTTCTTTTTCAAGGACATCAGAAGATGAAAGCAAACGGTTACAACTTGTAGTAGCCTAAGTGCAAACTATTTATAGAATTTTTCAGAAGTTAAGCCATATGTTATTTACTTATGAAGTCTCCTTATATCATAATTTTATATCTAGCACATCTTCATAGCATGTACATCATAGTCGTCTCTGTACATCATAGTTTTGTTTTCACCAAATCTTGCATGGGACTTCAGAATATTTAAGGCCATAATATGTAATTTGACATCTATTGAAATAACCGACAGGCGACAGCTGGTTGATATTTTCATACATGTCAATGATCAGGTTATAGCCATGTACTAAAACTACTGTATGCCCAGCGTAGATTAGCTGGGTAATAATTTTTGTAGACCTTTTTACATTTGGTGGCTAATAATTATAGACCTTTTCAACTTTCTTGTATCCTTGATGGCATGGGTATGTTCTCCTGCTTGCTTTTATTCAGTTATATGGATATTGATGTCACTGCTCTTATATTCTTGCCTGAGAAATTTGTTGCATGGGGATTTTCTTCTTCCAGGTTGTTCTATTGCAGATGTGGAGCATCAGTTTATTGAGGGCAACACTGTCTTTTGGTAGACTGGCTGGATGTTTGCTTATTTTACTTTCTGTGAGTGGCACCATGTACTTTGGGCATGAGAAAGAGATGGAATGAGCAATTCTTCCACAATAAGATTAACATGCTCCTCATTTGTTGCTCCTGCTCTTGCTGGATTAAGTGGGAGGTATGGTGTCTGGCCCCCTCCCTGACTCCCACCCCTACTACAGTACCACCACGCACATAAACATATATTAAGAGTTAAAAGAAAAGGTCTAAACTCTAGAGAAACAAGAATTGAGATTGTTTATGCCTTTGGGGAGAATTCAGGATTCTTTATATATTCCATGGCTTCAGTCAACCAAAGATTTCTGGTGCATTTACGTCAGAGCATGGTACACGAGACATTATGTCATTCAAGTTCCAGTTGGGTGTAGGGTGGGTGGTGCATATTCAAAATTACCGATAGAGTGCATTCTGTGAGAATAACTTAATTGGGTAATTGTTGGACTGATGAAGCTTACGAATTAAGCATATTGGACATGTTCCTTATTGCACGAATCCCTTTCTTTCTATGAACAATGTATCTTTTGCTAGGTATACAGGTGCTCTTGGACTTCATTTAGTACTAGCCTAGCAGCTTGTAAAGTAAAATGCCTGCCATGTTAGATTATTGCCTGGCTAAGTATGATCTGATTCTTACCCTTGCGGTGTTCAGCTTTCTCGCCCCTGCGCTTTTGGTCACGAGAGACGCTGCAAGTCAGGTTGCCAACACACTACTTGTTACCAGAGTGGTACTGGCAGTAAGAAGGTAGACAAATGTTGCATGGCATCCTCCAATCACCGCGCATGGGGCCAAAAATTTATACCCTGTAATACCTTCAATTAATTAATGTTGCTCTTAGCTTGTAAAGGATTTCAAGTGTTGAGGTTTTTCGTCATATATTTTGTTATTGTTATCAGGATAGCTCATTCAAGAATTGTTATCTGTAATTATTACAGTAGAAGGCATCAAGTTATACTTCTTGTGATCGTAGAAGATTCACTATGCTGTTTTTTTTTTTTTTCTTTAATTGGATGCAGCTTAAAGTTGTGTACTTGGCATATTGGATGAATTTAATAAAGTCTTGCATAATTCTGAAGCAGAATATATCAGGTGAGTCATGCTAACTCTAGTTTATGAGATCCGCAAGGATTTGCACTCTATTCACCTGTATTACAGTGAAACCTATCTGAATCCACATTCAATAAAATGCAAAAATTATCTTAACAAAGAAAAAAAATCAACACCCGATAAACTCACATACTATAAATGCACATTTTTTTTCTTGGTCAGTGTCCCAGTGTGTGCATTTAGGTAGGTTTCAAGGAAATACTGGTAGAATTTCGATATCAATAAATACCAACCACCAACCAACCACACATTCATTCATCTACCATAATAAATGCCCATTTGAGGTTCAAAAGCTTAATGGTTCATTTTTGGAGATTTCAAATTTCAAATTGGATGTTTTGCAACATGCTGGAGTTCTAGGTCACATTGTATTGTTGACTCAGTAAAGTGGGTGGTAAATTAGGCTTGTACACACAGTTTACATAATACATATGATGTAAATCAGCCTGTGAATGTGAAGTACAGTTAGGTAGTTAGGTGGGATCATTTCAGATGTTGGTGAGACAGCAATGGCTGCAAAACATCTGTTTTTTTTAGCTTCCCTGCGATTTGAGACAAATATCAGGGCTTTAATCATCTAAAGTATATATATATATATATATATATATATATATATTTCTCTGGAGACTCCATACATTCCTTCTACACTACTTACTTCAGATCCAACCAAGACATATGAACCATATACTCTATAGTCTATACTAGTCTTTACCTCAAAACATATGAACCATATATACTCACTCTATACTAGTCTTTGGCTCAAATTAAGACAACGGAATATAGTAAGCAAAGATGGAATAGAATGTCTGTGCGATAGTAAGTGCAATGAGAAAAACGGCTGCTACAAGAGAAACGACCGCCCAAGGATTGCTGAAGTACTCCTGCTTCAAGCTTGCTCTCCATCTATTCCATTTTTTATCGACGTATCTGTTCGCATCAGAGGATACTTTGGAAAGATAACAATCGTTGATGTCGAAACTAATCTCCTTACAAAGGTTGTTAAATAAAGAAGCCACCTCCTCTTCGCTACCAAGTCCATGGTCTAAAATTTTGTGATGTCTTAAATATGCAACGTCTCGTGGACAATTGATTAGTCCATCCATGAAACTTATGTAAGATGTAACATGGTTACAACAATGTGGGTAACATTGTTCAAATGCCATAAGGTTGAGGAAGATCGACTTAGTTGAGTCGTGGATAACTAAGCGAGGAATATAAAGAACACCATTCTTGAACTCGATGTCTGTGAAATTATTCGAATTCGTCTTTTGGAATTTCACAGCAGCACTCCTTAGCATTGTAACACAATGCATCATAAGTTGAGGTTTATGATTTTGCGCAATAGTTTTACACCCTAATGTATACTTAGATGCAGGAAGAAGACTCTGCCTAATAACATGTAGAAAATGTAATCCAGGTTCATCGAAATTAATTGTCGCAGTTTTGCATCCAGGAACCATAGTATCAAAGAACTGGAGAGCAAGTTGACTTACTGAGTCTGTTTCATCAGGTTCACAAGAAAGCGCAAACAAGCGGTCCAGAACAAACAATGGAAGCTGATTCTCAAGCATCAACATATCTCTTTGAATACATGGCAATGTCCCGCGAGAGCTGAAGATTGGATCACCCCAAGAATAACCACAATATATAAATCCCTTAACTGATACTCGTAATAATTCAAGAATGAAACAAGCATCAAGTAACATCATTTCAATGAACTCTTGACTAGTAATTTCTATGCTTTGTTTCGCGTAAGATCTCCGCGTTTGTTCTTCCAACTCAGCCATAGCTTCAAGATAAAGTTCCAATTTATGTCCAGTACGTTCAAGAAGGTGTCGAAGTAATCTCCATTTATGATTTTCCATATCTTGAAAACTTGGTTTACCTCTATGATAAGGTCCTATGCATACAACTTGTGGTGTATAAGCTTTATAATCAATTTCTCTAAGGCTTCTAGGAACTTTAAAGATAGAATGATTGAGCCATGAGCTTGAACCTTTGTTTTGAGGAACTTGATCAAGTTTCTCTCTGATTGTGATTACCCAGTCTTCTTTTGAAAGTGGTGAGTCGAATTCTTCGTCTTCTTCTTCTTCTTCTTCTTTGTAGTTTTCGTGTTTTCTTTCTCTTGATGATCTTTGGTTGAGATAATATATGTTAGGTAAATCCATATGATGTTGTTGCTTTGGTGGAGACCTTCTTCTTCCTAAGGGTTTGAATGCAAGGAGATACTTCATCTCTCTCTTCCAAAACCTAGATTTATCAGGAAATATCATTTAAACAAACTCAAGATGATGCTTGTGAATTATGGTTGAAACTATTGTAATGTGAACAAACTATACTTTCAAGAAGCAATCAAGTCTTTCTCTACCTTTTGTTTTGTTCTTCTGATAAATAATCCTGATGGGCCACTTTTTGGATTTTGGTCATGCATGCTGTGGTTGCTGTCCACAAATCTAACTTGTATAGTCATTAAAGTTGGTGATAAATTAGGCATGTCGACAGAGATAATAACACAGGATAATGTGTATTAGCCTGTGTTAGTAGGTGGATCATTTATCTATCCACCACACATCTTAAGTATTTATACAAATCTCGAGATCTAGCGATTTTATATTTTTTGTAATTTTTTAGGAAATAGATACTTAGGAGAGTGTTTTCTCCGCTTATGTGCATAATTTGTTTATTTGATTGGCAAATGAGGTTAAAAAGATCTCTACCCTTTTAAGATTACGCGAAGTAATTCTGTCAACAATCAGCTATTGAGGAGTTTCGATCTCACAACCTTTCCTTTACCTCTCCTTAAAATGAGAGGGATGCATTACCGTTAAGCCAAAACCAACTAACTATTTATTTTACGGGCACTTTTAATACACTGAGATATTGTTTGTTTTGCGCGACAAAGTTTAATCTGTCTTATTGTATACAATCTATATAAATTATATTCCTTAATGTTTGACATATGCTATACTATTTTATATCACCATCTATTGCAGTCCTTTTCAGTATAAAATCCAACCAAGTTTTTTTTTGCATTTTCTGGTTGATAAAAGTCTATTGAGTGATGGATAGATAAAACAGATACCTACCTTAAAACATGAAAGAACAACAAATTTATAATATATAATTTTGCTTATTATAAAATGAAAAGCAAAAAGGAGAAAGAAGACATAATCTGTTTGTTTCCAGTCTAGTACTTTAATTACCAAAAGACCCTTGTTTGCAGTTGCAAATTATCAGCACACATCTCACCTGCTGCTAAATACAACAAACTCATGGGAGCCCAGTTTTGGCAGGTCCTACTGTTTAAAGTTTTTTTTTTTTTTTTAAACGAATTACACAAAAGTAGAGGACAAACGCGCTACAAACTGCGCGACAAGTCCTTTCTGGATAGCAAACCCGATTCTCCTAAATACATATTCGTTCAAACCTGCAGTCATCACGTTGCTATCCATTATCTTCTGCACTCTCCTGAGGAGCTCAACTGCTTCTGAGCCTAGCAATCCAAATGTGTCAAATGCAAAGGGGATGAAACTATGTTGGTTAGCCCTACAAGCTCCGTCATGTTTCTCCACTTTTGCCGCTGCTGCTAGCCCCACCTCAAAAATCCCAGCACCCAGCCCAACCATCGGAGACGCCCCTGTAACATCAACACACGCATGTTTACCTTCAGACCAGTTGTAGACCAGAATATCAGCAGGACGTAATGTCGATCTTCCTTCCTTAGGATCAGTAAGAAAGTTAACAGGAGCCTCATTCTTAACATGTATGCCAGCCCGCCAGAACACATCACACAAGATATCTCTAACGTGGTCATGCCTGTACTTGAAGCCGGAGTAATGCTTACAATGGGCCGCATGGTCCCCGAAAGCATCAAGTCTACTCTTCTTGCACACTGGACAAAGCTCACCATCTGAATATAGAGGGATCATCAATCGATAACGAAGAATGACACGATATTCTACAGGCATCATGCGTTGTCCAAGCCCTTCCATCGGGATAGCAAGGAGAAAATCTTTGGCATGTTCTGACTGCACACATCCAATCACGGCTTTTTGTCTAGCTGACAACTCAAATTCCCTCTCAAGACCATAACTAATCTTGTTGTAGTATGCTTCCGCCAAGACATGTTGGGGTCTGAAGGGGACAGTAGCAGTTGGAGCAAGATTACTGAGATCAAAATCAGGTATAGAGAGATGTAAACTAGCAATGGCAGTATCGAAAACATTACCCATAGGTGGAGTGTCATAGCCTCGAAGAATGTGGTCCTGGAGATCCTTGGTTTGCGTACGTGAAGCTACGAAAGCAAACTTCATAACATCAGTAGCACAATAGATACCAAGTCCACCCATACGTAATGGGAGGGTTGCCATACGCCACTGTAGATCGCCAGAACCAGGTCCATCAGAAACCACAATATTTTGAAGGGCTGCACGAAGCTTGTGGTCAAACCATTCGACTGTTTCCTGAACATAATCAGGGGGGCAAGTACGGAGAGCAAATGTGAGTTTAGATAATCCCATACAAGAACGTAAAAGTGCCAACTCACACTGCGGATCCTTTAGCTGTGGTAATAAGTCCATAAGTTGAAGTGTCTTATCCACTCGTTGACGAACATTACCCACAATAAATGATGCATCAATACTTACAGCCCCTCCAAGCAACTTAACCCCTCGCTGAGGACATGATATACCAACCGGAAAGATATCTGGATAGGAGCAGTCAGGATCAACAGAAGGCCAGAACAACTCTGTCTTAGACACATTAAACACGAGTCCAAGAGATGATCCTCTTTCCTGAATGATACGAATAGCTCTAGCCACATGTTCTGTACTACCAATCAGAGTACCATCATCTAAGTACCATGCTTGCAACTCCAAGTGGTATTCTGACTGAATGCGGTGTATCAATGGATGCAAGACCAAAGCAAAGAGAAGAGGCCCCAAAGGGTCCCCCTGCTGTATCCCAGCTGCTGACCAAATATGAGTAGACCCTAGATACAATCGAGCAGGTTGACAATAGAGGTATTCGACCCAAAGAGCAATAGATGGAATTTTTAACAAAAAATTTATTAATAAACTCAAAGAATTACACAAAAGCAAAGAAAAACAATGCTACAAAATACACCGCCAATCCTTATATTTTTATGACTTTTATAAGATCTATTTTTTTTTACAATATTTTGGATGGAGATAATAATGTTGGGTTCAAAAATGCCAATTTTATCACTAAATTTTTTTAGCTAGCTCTCTTTTTCTTGGAAAAATTTAAACTGTAGTCCCATTTGTCTATGGGCATGAAAGGCCAATCGGGAACCGTGTCATTGCCCAACTGGTTTATAAACACATGGTATTATCTAACTGATCTTTCGTACCCACATACAAAATGAGACCCGACAATTATTTTTTGCTTTTCCTCGGTATATTATTTCTTATGGTCTAAAAATTGGATGTCGCAAGTGCCAGTTGGGCTGAACTGGTAAAACCTTTGGGTGATGATACCAGAGGTCTGGAATTCAAATCCCGCCAGCATTATCGTGTTTATGATCTTATTAAAAACAGGTTTACCATATATTTTTTTTTTAAAAAAAAATAAAATTGGATCCCATCAGAACTCAGGAGTTAAATGTGATTATAAAAAAAAAAATCTAAAGATATAAATTACCTACCTAGAATCAAAATCAAACTTTGAGTTTATTTTGGTGGGACCAAAACTTAGACTTAGTCTACATGGCATATTTAAAATGTGGGTCCATTAGATTCTTATTCTATATTCATATTTATATTCTAAAATATAAAAACTACAACAAACAAGAGAATAAATGGGACCCACCTAATTTACAGCAAAACCTGCCTGCTGAATTTTTTTTGGCAGAGCAGTCATTTAATATGAGTATAGAAAACCGTTGGATAAAAGGGTTATAAAAATGTGAATAAACTCAAAATAAAGGGTATTTTTGTAATAATTTTACAATTCAAAACAGGCTTATTGGTGTTTCAAAGAAGGCTTTAAAACTTCATCAAGAGAACTTCTTATTATTCCTTTTGCAGAGGTTCTCTCTCTCTCTCTCTCTCTCTCTCTCTCTCTCTCTCTCTCTCTGTTGTGAAGAAGGTTTTCTGCAATGGCAGCAGACATATCTCATCCACCTATGGAACAATTACAGGATCTTGAGTACTGTATTGACTCCAATCCTACTTGGGGTAAGAGTTGGTTTTTCTGATCATTTTTCTGTATTTTTTTTTCTTCTTAATTTTAATGGGTTTTTGTTAATCAAATTATATTAGTAATTGGAATTGTTTTTTGGGTTTTTAAATGTTGCAGAGTAGCTCCATTTTGTAGGGGATTTTTTTTTTTTTTTTTGAAAAAAATTAATTTGTTGTTATGATCATACTTATTGAAATCATATTAAGATCAAAATTTTTGACTCTGGGTTTGGTTTATTTTAGTTTAATTTAAGTTATTATGGAGTATGAAGTTGCGGGGTAGCTCCATTTTGTGGAAAAAAGAAGAAAAAAGTGATCCTCTTGCAAGGAAATGAAATTGTCATTATAAGGAACTAATTGGAATTGCAAAGAGATTAATTCTTGGCATTGGGTTTAATTCATTTTAGCTCAATTTAAGTTGTTTTGTTGTAGTCTAGTTTCTAAGTTTGCGGGTTTTTGGTAGGTAATTGAGAATGTGGAACATAAACAAAATGTCGTGAGCTTAATTAATGTTGATGATATATTTGTAGAAGATAAGTTATATAAGCCTTGAGAATTATGAACATTTTAGGGCTACAATTGAGTTTAGTTCCCACTTCCTAGTTAGTTTGTTATATTGAAGTAAGTGACTACTCTTAGGTGATGTGAAGGCGACGTGGATACTTAGGTGGCGACAAATCATAGAATAGCCTACGGGCCTAGTTTCAGATGTAACCCTTCGGTGCTTGTGATGTAGCCTTCGGGCCTTGAAATTTAATAAAAAAAAGTTAGGGGGAAATCATTTGAAGGCCTAAGGATAGTGTATGTACAGAAGAGAGAATATGGGCACTTACCCTAAATTTAGTCTAGAGTCTAGATGTGGATCCAGTTTGTGGACAAGCTTAAGAGTTTGAGTTTAGGGTGGTAGAGACTAGACAACCACATTCAGGTATCTGAAAAATGCTATGATCAACCTTTTCTATTGTTCAAATTGTATTGGTTACTTCTAGTTTAGAGCATAGGCTTTCAAATGGTTGTTTTCACATTTATAAATGATTGGATGTTTGTGGGTTCCTAGGATAGGTATTCACTTACATAATAAAGTGGATATATTTGAATACGTATCGCTCCGTTGATGGCTACTTAATCTATTTGTTGGAAATGCTAGGTATTCATTTACATGTACATTTATTTATAAGTTGATCTTTATTCTGCAGTGGAAACATTCATATTGGCGTTTCAAAATTACATTTTGATGTTGGGCACTACTGTCATGATCCCTTCAGCGCTTGTCCCACTCATGGGTGGATCATATGTAAGTTAACTCTTAATTTACCTATCGTGTGGATTGATATCTTCTCATTTTATTTTAAGTCTTTCTAGTGGTGAAGTTTTATAGTCAGCCTGAAGTTGTATATATTAGCAGTGCTCGGTAGTAATTGACCTCATTTTGTGAACATGCTTGTGTGCATAAACACTGCTTCAGTGCAAAGATTTAAGACGATTATGTGTGCACACATGTATAATTATGTACATAACCATGATGTAAGATATACATATCCATGCAAAGATTTAAGACAATTTATTGAAAATAAAAAACATGGGAAAGATGCCATATGGTCAAAGGTAAACTACTATTTATTCCATGAGATTGAATCTCACCTTTTCCATAGGTAACTAGCGATCACTGAAATAGGATTTCATAGCCATTTTCAAAGCAGGAGTAGTTGTGCTATAGCCACCATCAACAACAAGGTTGATCCCACTTATGTATCTAGACTCATCACTGCCCAAGAAAACAGCTGCCTCAGCAATATCCTCTGCCTTCAGAACTAACCCTTTTAAGTTTGCAGCTTCAGACATAATGCCTTCAGCCTCTGTTTGATCCAATTCCATGAAATTAGTATTCATTGGGGTAGCAATCGCGTATGGAGAAATACAATTAACTCTAATCCCATACTGTCCTAGTTCGGCACACAAATTCTTAGCTAATCCCACCACTGCATGCTTTGATGCAGTGTAAGAGTGCGGAGTATCTCCAGCAGTGACTGAAGCAGCGCTCGATGTAAAAATTATACTTCCTTTTCTTGCAGGTATCATTACCCTTGCAGCATGTTTTGCACCTAAGAACCCACCATAGACATTTACATCAAACACTTTTTTGAAATCTTGGATATCAGAAGTTAAGATTTGAGATGCATTTCTTCCACCTAGAAGACCTGCATTGTTGAACATAACATCAAGTTGTCCATAATTACTCATGGTTGTATCAACTGCGATTTTACATCGTTTTCTTGAGTGACATCGCAATGGATGTACTTGATGTCTTCAACTTCTTTACAAACCGAACCTCCTAGATCATCTTGATTATCTGCAATAACTACCTTTGCACCATATTTAGCAAACAATTTTGCTGTGGTTGCACCAATACCACTTGCACCACCTGTAATTAGTGCTACCTTACCTTCTAACCTGCAAAATGAAATTGGAGTATGCGTCAGTCTCTATATTTTGCTAAATGGAAGAAAACACAAATGTGGGATCCATACCTTTTCGCAAGTGCTACAGCTGCAAATGAATTTAAATTCATCTCTTTCTAGATGTTTCAACAAATGATGACAATGTAGCTCACAGGGGACAATATGGCCTGGGAGAAAATTATTTGGATGGGTTTCTCTCTGTTTGCTAAGGTGAGGAAGAAGAAGAAGATTAGACCGATGATAGACAAGGACTGTAATTTTTCTATTTAACAAGTTTTTATGGTTAATTATTAGGCAGATCTATCCCTATTTTTCAATAACCACTTGTCACAACCACATATTTAAGCATAATATTTTTACTCAACCACTGGTCACATGTCACAACAATATATTTAAGCATATAATTCATAACTCAACCACTGGCCAAACATTATAATAACTTAGGTACATGTAGAATATACAATTGACAATTCCGATGTCATTAGCTGCCAAATAAGGGAATCTACACCAGCCTGGAACACTCATAGTCTTAATCTAAGTAACATTGCCACTGGTACGTGTTTCAGTGTCTAACACGGGTACGGAGTATCTGACACGGCGAGATTTCGAAAAATGAGTGGTTCCTAAGCTTTAAATATGTATCCATGTATCTGTGCATCCTTGTGGTCATATATCCGACATGTGTACAACACAGATTTTGTTTGAGATCTGGACACCCATCTTACATAGGTCTTAATAGTGTGGTATTGGCAAAAAGTGGCAAGGATTTCATCAGTTAAACTCTGATCATGGATCTTGGGATTTCTATTCAATGGGTTAGTTTGTAAATAAATAGTTTGGAGAGAACAAGAGGGATTGTATGTATGAAGTTAAGCCTTTTAGCTTTCTAATTTATACTGTCAAAATTTTTATATTTAATATATATAAATATAATAAATAGGTTGATTTATTATATTTATTTATATATTGATATTCTAGAAAACTATTGACTAGACCCGTGATGAGTTTCAAACTCTTAAAAGAAAAATAAAGAACAAATTTTTTTTTCCAAGAAACATTTGGTAGAGGAGGTGAGAATGGCACGCCTTATGTCTTTGAGCCAAAAGGTTGATAAATATAAGCCTTACATATTCTGAAAGCATGTAAGTAAATAACAGAGATACCGGACATACCAAAAGCACGAACCAACCTGTGCCAACATTTAATTCTGCTTAGTTTCCTTTCTATTCTTCTGACTTACGTGCGACCTGTTTTCTTGCTGACATCTAACAGCATGACAAAGCTATTGTAATACAACATCTACTTTTCGCATCTGGTTGGAACACAATTCTGCAGACATTTTGTGGGACCAGGTTACCGGTTGTGATGGGTGGTTCTTATGCTTATTATATACCAGTCTTGTATATCATTGGAGATTCATCACTGCAACAAATCTCTGATCCTCATGAGGTAAGATCGTATATCAATGAATTATGACTGCTAGGATTGAAATCCAAGCAAAAACATGTGGTGTTCTTGTCAATCCCATTCATTTCTCCAATGATGTAAGATAAAGAGTTTCCACTGCTTAAAAGTTTACCCCAGCATATATCATTTTGCAGAGATTCTTACAAACCATGCAAGCAATCCAAGGAGCACTCATAGTAGCTTCAATCATACCGATATTTTTGGGCTTCAGCAAAATTTGGGGGATTTTCTCACGGTAATTGTAGCATCCATTCATTACCTTAGATTATTCCTGTGCCTGCTTGCAATGAAAGTATTCCAAAATCTTGGTGTTATGTTTACAGGTTTTTTAGCCCTCTTGGCATGGCACCTGTGGTTGGGTTGGCTGGTTTGGGATTATATAATCGAGGGTTCCCAGCGGTAAGTATTGCAGAAGAGAAGTGTGTTTTTGTGTCAGCATTGTGATCCACGTATGCCCATTGTGAAATCCCCATCAAGTTTTTCTCCCGAGTCCTGATAAGACTTTTGAGGTGGACTTAAATTAACTCGATGACTATGTGTGACCCTTTTTCATCCAGGCAAACATGTGTTACTTTCACATTAACTAGCAAAAAAAAGTGTTACTTTCACATTATCTCATCTGACCAAAGACTACATATTTCTGTTTAATGAATACAGCCAAGCCCATGTGTGCCACATACATCCATTTGCTGCTAACAGACTAGTCATATATGCATTTGTTTTACTAATTCTAGCACATTGGTTGAAGCATTAATATTATTCATTCATTTATTCTTTAGGTGGGCAATTGTGTTGAAATTGGGATACCAATGCTTTTGATAGTCATTGTTTTGTCACAAGTGAGTCCTCTTTACTGCTTTCTAAGGTTTCATCATATTTTCTTCTTATGGTAAATGATGAGATTTATCAATTCGCAGTATCTCAAGCACATTAGACCAGTCGCGGATATTCCCATATTCGAACGGTTTCCCATACTGATCTGTGTCACCATCATTTGGGTTTATTCACATATCTTGACTTCAGCTGGTGCCTACAAGAATGCACCTGACACCACTCAAGACAGTTGTCGTACTGATAGAGCTCATATCATATCATCTGCCCCTTGGTATTTGACACAAATGATATTCGTTTAACTTCTTTGCTGAGACATTCATATGTATATAACTATACAAGTAACTTATTGTATCGATATTTTCAGGTTCAGGGCTCCATATCCTGGTCAGTGGGGTCCACCAACTTTTCATCCTGGACACATTTTTGCTATGATGTCTGCAGTCCTAGTTTCTATGATAGAGGTATTGTTGCTATAGTCTTCTGCAGAATATTTTTGATAGTGTCATCTATTCAGCCTAGCTGTTATTTAGAAAGACCATTAATCTGGTAGAAACCTTTGATTGGTCTGTCGCAATCTACCACTAAAAGTGACAACTTAATCAATAAACATGTTGGGGGGATCTAGCTATAATAGCATACTGGCCAATTTAAAAGCATTTAGGGTTTGTTTGATTAGTCTCAGCAGGTCAGTTTTTCTGAGAATGCCCATAAGAGTAAACTTGAGAAGTTGACATAATGTTAAATTAATAAACCTCAACCATCTTCCAGTTTTCTTCTCCGTTTCTTTCCTTTTAATCCAATTCTCTTTCCATCAGTGTTCTTTTTAGTCTTTAGCGAAAATGCCTCTTACCTTTTTTCTACAACTGCAGTCAACCGCTGCCTACAAAGCAGCATCACGGCTGGCAATTGCAACTCCACCTCCTGCATATGTGTTGAGCCGAGGCATTGGCTGGCAGGTTAGTTGCACAACGACACCTAGCATGCATGTCTCTCTTTCCAATAAATTTCCTCTGTTTTGGGGATTCCAGACTTGTATTCATTAAACTGTATTGCTTTTGCAGGGTCTTGGTATATTGAGTGATGCCCTCATTGGCACTGGCACTGCTTCTACTGTATTAGTGTAAGCTTCATAGGTTCTGGCAAGTTACTGTGTCACCTCTGTACGCTATAAAACTACAATGACAGTTCTGTCACAAATTTTCAGGGAGAACGTTGGGCTTCTTGGTCTGACTAAAGTTGGGAGCCGTAGAGTGGTGGAGGTTTCAGCTGGTTTCATGATATTTTTTTCTTTCTTAGGTTGGTTAAAACTTCAAACTAAAGATATATGACTGAGGAATCCTCAGAAATTATGAGATTCAGGCCTGTTCCATACTTGTGACTCAAGATAGTACTACGACTTAAACCTAAATTTGCATGCAGGGAAATTTGGGGCACTTTTTGCATCAATACCTTTCCCAATATTTGCTGGATTATACTGTGTTCTTTTCGGAATTGTTGGTATGCCTCTTTCCTCAATTTTTCTTGCCCCCTTTTTCCTGTTGGCTTTTCTGAAACTTTATTCTCTCTCTACCTGCAGGTTCGGTTGGGCTATCATTCCTTCAGTTCACAAACATGAACAGTATGAGGAACCTCTTCATAACAGGGATTTCACTTTTTCTCGGGATATCTGTCCCACAGTATTTTAACGAATTTTCGTTATTTTCGCGACATAATCTCCCTTTTCACACTCATGCAGGATGGGTAAGGAAAAATCTTTTACATGTGCCTTCAAGTTCTTACACTACATTAATGTTACTTCTTGACGCTATATTCATATATATATTTTATTTTGTGTGTAGTTCAATGCCTTCTTCAATACAATATTCTCGTCCCCGCCAACAGTTGGCTTGATTGTCGCGGTTGTTTTAGACAACACATTAGAAGTGGAAAAATCAAAGAAGGATCGTGGTATGCCATGGTGGGCGAAGTTCAGAACATTCCGAGGTGACAACAGGAATGAAGAGTTCTACAGTCTTCCATTTAATCTCAACAGATGTTGTCCAACTACTTAAACAGGCAGGCCTGAGCTAGACCCTTAGGACTTAGGAGCACAGTTTAGATAGTTAATTCAGTTGATTATTGAAATTTAAATTTGCTGGTAATTTTTTTGAACAGCTGCTAATCATTCATTTTAGATATTTAGAGGCGATGCAGTATTGATATTTATAGGTTACTGATTTTAGTTAAAACCAGAGGGTCGAAACATTAGCCTTTCTTTTTGTCTTTGCGACGAAGCTCATTGTGTGTGTTTGTGTTGTTCTAAAAGTACAAATCTTATGCCTGAAAATGGCGAAGAACAACTACAAATAAGATTTCAAAGATTGGTCTAATTCAACAGAGTTGCGGAACAAACATCAAAATGTTGCATACTACATTAAAGTTATGATCAAATGGGAATAGGATCAACAAGCAGTGAAGTAATTATTTTCTTGGTACGACCTGTTGAGACTGAGTAACCATCATCTTTCACACCATAGTACATTTCCAGTATACGCTGCAGATTAAGAACGATTTGAAGTACGCGCATTGGCACAGGGTTTGGCCTAAGACATTCTTGTCCCATATCCTTCCATAGGCATATAATTCTTTTCTGAATCTTTTCTACTGCTTCTGATTCTGAAATCCGTTCATGTTTCATACAAATACTCACACTTGAGAGCGTAATTCCTCGTTTATGCTCAAACTACATATAAATAAAATAATTTGAATCAACAATAGTTATATGTATTTTTATCGATAGAAACCAAAACTCTGTCAGATAACATACCTCGAACGAGGCAATATCATCAAAGAGTCGACACAGAATAGCAGAACATGTAATAATCTTGGGTTTGCTAACAATCCAGTCGAAACAAGAGTTTCGTCCCAAGATCTCCCATGTCTAGAACTCTGCACCAATTATCCAAGTATTAATGGTTATGGTAAGTTCTGCAATTGGTAGCCAGTCTTCCAATGTTAGCACCTCTCTTTGGAACAATAATACTTTGGCTTGCTCGAGTAGACCTTTTGTGTATGTTGTATTAACCATATTTGTGAGGTCGGTCAATACATTAATGAAAGATGATGTGTAAATGATATGAACAATAATAATAAAGTAGAGACATGAACACCATTGTATATGTGGTTCGGCAATTGTGCCTACGTCCACGGAGAGGGAGAAAGAAGTTTATTATAGTAGTGGTGGTGATACAAAATGGGAGCTCGATTATGAGGAGAGCTCGAGAGAGATGAGACCTGAGAGGTGAGGTCTCATCATGAGAGATTAGGGAGGTCGTTGATATTGAGACCTCACCATGAGATAGTGGTGAGAGCATTAGACTATCAGACCATGTCTGGAATGAGTGATTTGCCTTCATATTTATAGGCTTACAATGTAACTCCATTCCTAGCATTTAATGAAGTAATGATGAGAGAATATCTTTGTAGTAATTGGCTTTAACTTTGTAACTTGTGCCATCAAGAGAGAGTCCATTAGATGATGACATGTGGCACCATGATGGACGGTAGAGATGGTGCCACATGTATGTTGTATATAGTACCCCTACATATGTCTTCATCTAAAATGCAATCATAGTTTGAATTATAATGAACCTCTAAAGTTTTGTGTGCAGCATAGGTGAAAATTTCGAATATATCCGAATATCCGACCTTGGAAAAACCGGAATATTCCGCGAATATCCGGACCCCAATGTCGGATATGGGAGGTTTGGCAAAAATGGTTCTCACGAAATATTTCGCGAATATTCGCGAACAATTTGCAAAATTGGGAGGTTTTCTGCTATTGTCATGTTTTTCTTCTGGTTTCAATGTATAAACTTATAATTAAAAGAAAAACATACATTGCAAATTAAACACGCGACAAATCATACAAGGAAGCTAAGACGGAACTATTACACAAGATAGTTGCCTTTCAGGTGAAAAAATCGTAAATATCGGGCGGATATTCACGGAACTTTTATTTGTTTCTAATATAAGAACTAAACACAAACAACCCCATAACAACTCAACCCATAGTTTTATTTTAATAATCAAAATAAAAGACATGCTAACCCCAAAATGATAGACGCCCCAAGTCAAACCGATGAGCTTCGAGTCGCATACGTGTGGGGACGAACTTAGTACAGTAATATTCCCATGACATTGTTTGCTCGTACGACCTGAATTGGTCAATATGCATATCATATGCATCTTGATCCATACAATAGGGAACAAATGATTCAAAGATAGGAAATCCCGAGTATTGTTGAACCGACATTAATGTATCGGCTGACTGCACGTCAGACCCACTTGTCATTGGGGCCAACCAACACCCTATATTAGGAAACCAAGAACCACTAGAATCTGGTTGGGTTTGGTTTGGACAACCAGTGCCAATTTGTTTGTTTAGTTTTAACAAATCCAAGGTTTCATTAACAAGAAATATTCATATTGCTAATCTTTGGACCCTTTTTTGATAACCTCATCGAAAGTTCTAGTTTGGTGGGAATTAAAAATAAATGTGTTAATTTCAGAATTGAAAGTTTCGTAAATTTCGTATTTTACCGAATATTTCACGAATATTCGTAAAACTCCAAGCGACATTGGGAGGTTTATATTTTGTTTATTATTCGTATGCCGTACCGCTTCGAATTCCCAAAAAACCAGAATATTTCGTGAATATTCGCCCGACATTTTTGATTTTTTCACCTATGGTGTGCAGTACTAATAAGGAAGTTGTGAACACAAGTACCTCTTGTTTCAAGTAAGATATGCCTATCTGTTGCGCAGGTGTTGTCATGAGTTGTTCAGCTTCATAAAATATATTAGCTACTTGAAGAAAAAATATTTTCATGTGTTCCGGTAAGTCTTTCACATCCCAGGGTACTCACTTTAAAAGACATGCACGAAAAAGGGAATGACTGAGTTGAGACGATTCCCACTGAGTTGGACCGATTTCTTCTATTTTCTGTGAAACTTTTGTCTCAGTTTCGAGATTTTGAGTATTATGTTGTACCTAGTGACGGCTTATCGGGAGGATTATGGTTACTGTGGCTGAAAAATGCTCTATTTCATTGTCTCTTGAACTATGATGGTACTCAATGGAAGGACTTGGCGTCGAACTTCGGAGTCTCACATGAGGTTAATGAAAGGATGCAGATTTCCTTTGTTTATGGTAATGCGAATCCTGAATATCGACATGTTCAATGGCACTGTTTTAAATCTCTCAAACCTGCTGATGATCTACCACCATATGTATTGTAGACCTGAAATTGTTAAAGCTTTTGAGTATAGCGATGTCGGGTCACCACCATATGTATTGTCTGTTAAACTGAGAAGATGTGCAAGGGCCTTAAAAAAATGGAACTGGCAGGTGTTTGGTCATATTGATAGAAAACTAGAACGTCTCAAAACTCAACTTGATTCGGTACAATAGACAATCAAACATGGTACAAGTAGTAATTCTCTGCAACTTACCGAATTGTTTATGGAAGAAGCAAGACTGATTAAAGATTTCAATGAAGGCCTTTTCCAACAATCTATGCATTGGAAACAAAAAAGCTCTATGGATTGGTTTCAGCTGGGTGATATTGATTCAAAGTTCTTCCATGGTATTGTTCGACAAAGAAAACAAACAAATTTTATTCACAGAATCAAAGATAGTAACGGTATTTTTATGGTCGATAGAGATAACATTGGAAACCAGTTTTTATCTTACTTTCAGAGCATTATGACTTGCCAGAATGTGGCTCCTTCTGAGGAGTTGTTTAATGTTAATGCTCCTATTCTTATTTCTGTGGACTGTGAGGATCTTCTAAAGCCAATTACTGACGACAAAATTCTCAGAACTGTGAAGAAAATGAAGGCTCTTAAATCTCCCGGGAGGATGTTGGTTATCAGGTGTACCAAACAGTTAAACACTTTTTCAGAACTGGTACCTTTTCTTTATCCCTCAATCACTCCTTTATTGTTTTAATTCCTAAATGCAACAACCCTGTCTCCCCTGAAAATTTTAGACCTATAAGCCTATCCAATACCATCTATAAAATCATCTCTAAGGTTATGGTAAGCAGAATGCGTCCTTTTATGAAAAAACTTATCAGTCCATTTCAGTCTGCTTTCCTACCAAAAAGAAGTATCCATGATAATGTTCTACTTGCTAATGAGTTCATGCATAAAATTAGAAGTAGTGGAAATAGAAAGGCCAAATTCTTTGGACTAAAGATTGATATGCACAAAGCCTATGATCAACTGGAGTGGAGCTTTCTCTATAAAACCCTGGAGGTGTTTGGTTTCCCTCAGTCATGGATTGGTAAGATCAAGTTTTGTATAGAAAATGTGTCTTACTCACTGTTGTTGAATGGTTCTGCTTTTGGCTTTTTTTCACCTACACGGGGTATTAGACAGGGTGACCCCCTGTCACCATATTTGTTTATCCTTTGTAGTGAGATTTTATCGTTGAACTTCCTTAAAATGCAACAAAATGGAGATATTCAAGGTTTTTAATTGGGAAGAAGATGTGAACCTGTTTCTACGATTATGTATGCTGATGATCTTTTGGTTTTTGGCAAGTGTGGGTTCCAGGAACAGTACAATATTAACAAAGCTTTAAATGATTATTGCTTGGCTTCTGGACAGACTATTAATAAGAATAAGTCTTACATTTTGCATCATCCAAAGTTACATCGACGTATTGTGGGTTTTTTGAAAAGATCTTTTAACATGAAAACTTCTTTGGAGCTGAAAACCTATTTGGGAATTCCTTCTCTGATTGGTAAAGGTCAAGTGGTGAAGTATAATGATTTGATTGGAAAGTTTCATTCTAGACTAGCGGGTTGGAAAACAAAAGTTCTCTCTAGAGCGGGGAGATTAACTCTGGTAAACTCTGTGCTCTCTGCACTTCCCTCTCACTTCATGTCATGTTCTCTGCTACCTGCAAAAGTTATTGGTCAGATTGATAAAATTCGAAGGGCTTTTCTTATTTGGGGCCACACATCTAGTGAGAGGAAACTACACTACTTCAGTTGGGAGTTGGCGTGTACACCCAAGAGTTTGGGTGGACTTGGTATTAGAGATGTTCAGCTGCAGAACTATGCTCTTCTTGCAAAGAAAGCTTATGACCTAATTCATCCTAAGTCACTGTGGGCCACTCAAATGCAAAGTAGGTACTTCTCTAATGACCATATTTTGAAGGCAAAGGTTCGGAATGGTTCTTCTGTCATGTGGAAGTCATTGTGTAAGTTGAGAAGTATTTTACTACCTGGTTTGCGATGGATAATAACTAACGGGGAGGATGTTAATATCTGGAGGGATAGTTGGATACCAAATTTTAGCCCTACAATGGTGGTTAGTAATTCCCTTGATCATTCTGCAGTACAAGGGGAGTTACAACGAGTGGCTCAACTTATTGATCATACAGCTAAGTCATTGAATTAGCAACTTATTTCATCAGTTTGGCCTGAAAATATTGCTAGAGCTATCTGTTCCATCCCTATATCACGCCAATTTGCTACAGACAGACTTATTTGGCAATGGCACAAAAGTGGTAATTTTGTTGTCAAAAGTGCTTATAAAGCATGGTGGACTGATGCACACCCATCGGCTACTACTGTTCCACAAGGTATTCGAAAGGTCATCATTACTACCTGGAAGTTATCATTGCCTCAAAAATTGAAATTTTTTTGGTGGCAATGTTTGAAAGGTGTCGTACCCATGGGGGAGTTCCTGGCATCTCATCACTTCTTGGTTAATGGTGACTGTTCTCTTTGTTCCTCAACTTCTGAATCACAAATGCATCTTTTCTTTCATTGTAATTTTGCCAAGACTGTATGGTTATATTTAGGGTGACATAATCTGTTGCAACATGTTCAAGGTGCGATAGTAGGCTTTAGTTCCGTTGTTCAATCTCTAATGTGTGTTATGATGGATTCTCCAATCCTTGTGGATTTGATTCCACTAGTTTGTATTGGCTTTTGGTTTATATGGTTGTCCAGGAATGAGGCTTGTTTCAAAGGGGTTAAGGTTTCGCCAATTAGCTGTGTTTAGAGAATCGAATACATGAAGAAGCAGTTGGAGATGATAAGAAGTGGTATGGACGATAAAATGCTAAAACCAACGCAAGTTGAAATTTTGCTTAGATGGGAACCACCTCCTCCTTTGTGGGTTAAGTTGAACTCGGATGGTTCGTCTATAGGCAATCCAGGTCCTGCCGGTGCTGGATGTGTGCTTAGAAATGAATGTGGAGGAGTTTTATTTGCTATCTCACATCCTATACCTCATGCTACAAGTAATACAGCAGAGTTCATGGCTATGGCATTGGGTCTGAAGGTGCTGGCTATGTTTAGACAAAGCAATATTATTTTGGAAATGGACTCACAATTGCTTCACAAAGCACTTACTACTGGTGTAGAAGATCTTCACTGGACATTGGCAGACATCCTATTTGACATCAAAAATAGTTTGGCAGAATTTTTGAATGTTCGCATACTTTGGAACTACAGAGAGGTTAATAAAAGTGTTGATTTACTTGCAGGTTTTGCTTCAAAGATGGCTTCTAGTCGTACTTGGTTCACTAACCCTCATGGTCAGCTGACGGATTGGCCATCAAATATGGTGGATGTGCTGCCTAATTATTGTTTTGCTTGGTGGCATTGTCAACCAAATTTTCTTTCTAATGTAATTAGTAAAGACTTGATAGGTATTTCAAGTTGTAGACTTGTACGTTAGTTAGTGAATAAAAGTTTACTGTTATCAAAAAAAAAAAAAAAAAGTCTTTCACATCCCATCTGCAAAGAAAAAAAAGGTATGTATTTAAAGGGAAAATTTGACTTAACCCCCCTTTTATGGTCACGTTTTAACACCCCCCCAACACAACCGAACCGAATATGTTGGAAGGTGTTAGGCGGTTTAAGTGTTTAGTTTCGGTTGGATTTTTTTCTAAAACCGAAGTAACACGTTTGGCTTCGGTTTCAAAATTCCTAAACACGTTAAAACCGAACCGAACATGTATCTCCCATTCAATTAGCCAGCCACTAATAACAAGCCAACACTCTAGAGTCCAGCCCACTAATAACAGGCCAACACTCTAGAGTCCATCCCATTATTGACGAAATTTTAAGGGACTTATGGCTAACTTTTACGTATTCTTTCTTGTTTCTTCATCTTCATCATTCTTTCTTCACTACTACACGTATTTCGCTTCCACTTCAAATCGGTTAATCAAGACATCAACTATGCTCCATTCAAGATAATCAATCTCTATTCTTCAACTTTCATTGGTGAGTTTCAATTTCGTTTCTATCTTTTTTTTTTTCTTTTTCCATTTCTGGTTTGAAATATGTGTATAGTATAACAACATGTTTGGTTCGATTTTTTTTGTTAAACGAATAGTTATATGTGTTTGGTTTGATTTCAGTTTATATACAAATATTTTGGTTCGGTTTGGTTTGGTTTGGTTTATTAATTGATTTGGTTCGATTTTGGTTTTCATATTAGAAAACAGGTGTTGTTTGACTTCAATTTTGGTTAAAACCGAACCAAACCGAACCATACCCAGCCCTACTATTATTACTAAATAACCTTTTGGACAAAAGAAACTTATTGCCTTAGGTTGGCTCCCAAAGTTCTCTATTCCTTACTTTTTTTATCTTGATATTTTTATTATTTTCTACTCTCTTGTCTTGTTATTACACAAACCTTAGATTGGGTGATAGAAACTTGGTCCACATAAGATTAGTAGCCCAAAACCGAAATAAATAGAAAATCGAGTCCAAAGAGAACTTTGCATGTATTATTGCTTCAGGAACCTTTTAAGCTATGATCCAGCGCACCTGAACTTGGCGAGCCAATACACAACACTTAGGACCAGAAAGAAAAAAAAAAGTGCGTTTATTTAAAGTGTGCGACTGTGAATTTACAAAGTAAATGTGCATAACTGTGTAATTTTACCTATAAACACTATACTTAACATTATATAATACAATAGAACAAATTACACAACTATGCACACCATCCCCATAGCAATTAAAAAAATATTTTACCTAAATCTCGAGAAAAATAGTTGGGGTTTTTTTTCTTGCCTATAAATTGTTTTTTATTAATTTAGAGAAGAAATTATATCAATTTATATCTTCCCCAATCATTCAGTAGACAAAAATTTCTAAAAAATAGAAATTATTGAATAAATTGTCAAATAAGACCATAACAACTATATACAACATAACACTTCACATTGTTCTCTTATTTTCTTTTTCTTTTTTAATTCTTTAGCTATGGAGGGTTTGTGGATTACCAAAAAAAAAAAAAAGAAGCAAGGGAGGGTTTGTAAAGTCTACGTTGAAACCTACGTAAATACACACCATTGGACTAGAATAAAAATGTTATATTTATTTTCAGTATCTGTGTTTACAAAGTAAAGGTGCATAGTTGTATAATTTGACCTATAAACACTATAGTTGACATTATATAATGCAAACAAATATTTTATCTAAATCTCGAGGAAAATAGTAGTCATATCAAATTATCTACGTATTGTATATAGATTTTAATTAATTATATTATATTAAATTTAATTCTTCTTTTTATTAATATAATAAAACTCTAAAAAAAACAATGCACATTTTTTAAATACATTTTCCCAATTATGGGACCAATATTTTTGCATTTAGAGAAAGAACTAGTTGATCATATCATTTTTTATTTTTTTTTGTTAAAATTTTATATATTAACCATGACCCAAAAACTATTGATGTTACGACTGAGGATATTGTTGAGTTAGTTTAGTTGCAACTAATAGCGTCCAAACCGCCACCCTACAACTCGAGCAATTCTGCCACTCATAGACTTGCTTTTGTTGAAGAACACCTAACCACATCATTATCATCATGGGAGAACACCTAACCGTATCATTATTATAAGAGCATGAGCCTCCTCTCACATAAACATTTTTTTTTCTGGTCCTAAAAGTGTGTATTTACCTGAAAATAAACGCAGATACTAAAAATAAACATAACATTTGATGGGAATTGAACTCACAACCTTTCTCACTTGTGGGAGTGTTTGAGAGGGATAACAAATCAACTGAGCAGTTGTTTGGTCATATCATTTGAGATTTCACTGTATATGCATACAAACCAATGGCATACAAACATATACCACTTCAAAATTAAAATACATCAATTAGAGAGTTGATTATATCATTTGAGGCAATCCAACACTAATAAAACTATATACAGTATAATATTACCTAGAAAATTAGGGCTGTTAAACGAGCCAAATGAGCTCGAGCTTTACATGTTCAAGCTTGGTTTCTTAAGATTGCTGAAATTGAAACGAGAGATGTGCCAATGGGGAAAGAAAAGATTAGTACTGATTCCATTCAAATTAATGAAGAAGGGAATTACAAAGGGAAGACCAAGATGTTCACAGATACAGGTGGGAAATTGGGGAAGAAAAGAAAGATTATGGAAATAATGGCAATTGAAGGAGGAATGATTCAAAAAATTGTTGAAACTCAGAATACCATTCTTCAACCTGAGGTGTCATTAACTGATCATGATCTATTGGATTTGACGTTCAAACTATTACTGAAGCCCTCAATTGCACATCAACTGGTTAATCGAGGAATTGTTTCACCTCTTATCCTCAATCTTATTCCCCCTAACCAGACTGAAACCCCTCCAACCTCCACCGCCTTGGATGTACGAGGGAACATTACTGTGGGTCTTGAAGCTGGGAATGATAACAGAAATGTTTCAGTGGCTGGGGATGAAGAAGGTTGGGTGACTATGGACCCCTCTGGTGGGTCAGAACGTCGGGCACTTCCTCAGAAGAATGCTAATGGTAGTATATTTGCTCTTGGACGCAACCTCCTGGATACCTCTCCTAGTATTTCATATAACGAGGTTAGTCTTCTCCACACTCTCTTTCATATTCAATTACCACCTGTAGCTCCTTACTTAATTCAGATCTATGCTCACTTCATTCATGCCTACAAAAACAACAAGATCTCAGATATTTATAAGCAATTTCTCTTATTACAGATACACATCACTGCAAATTGTTCCCTTCTAATTCACCCCACCCACTTAACCTCTACTAAATTTGGTTTATATTCCTTTCTTTATAGATCTTGGTCACACTTATATGATATTCACATGTTATCATGGTCCACCTCACTCTACATCATGCTTTGTTATGTCAATCTGAATGTACAAAAGAAATCATTGAACATTACTGCGTTTCTACATACTGAGGGTCTCTTCCTGTATAACAAAAAGGTTTTTGTAAAGCTTTTTGGATTGTTCTATATTGAAACAAAGATGCACATTATTTCTTGGAACTTGAGAGGGTTTGGACAAGATCACACACAAAGAGTTCTAAAAAATTTAATTAAAGATCATAATCCTGAAATTGTGTTCCTTAGTGAAACTAAAGCTTCAAAACAAACAACCATTGAAATAATAAATTCCTTACCTCATTATAATCATCACTGTGTTGAACCTATTCACCAAGCTGGTGGATTGTTGCTTCTTTGGAAAAGCTCCACCTAGCTACAAGTCATCTCTTCCAACAAATACATTATTAACACTTCTCTTAGTTCTCCTAGTATAGCTCACCATAACATCTCTTTCTTCTATGGAAGTCCGTATCCTCACCTCAAAGCTTTCAGCTGGAATTTCCTCCAAATTGCTTGTGAATCCTCGACCAAACCTTGGATGGTGGTGGGGGATTTAAATGCTATCTTTGCTGCCTCTGAGAAATGTGGAGGATTACCTTTTGTTGAGGCTGAAAACTTGTGGGGAAAATTAAAGATATTCTTCCTACGATTTATCTCCCCACTTCAGTGTGCCTTCGTTCCCCATAGACAAATTTTTGATAATATCATCCTAACTCATTAGATCATCCATTCTCTGAAAAGGAAAAAAAGGTCTAAATGGGTTAATGGCCATAAAAATTGATATGTCAAAAACCTTTGACAGAGTGAATTGGGAATCACTATTAGAAATCCTCAGGTGCCTTGGCTTTGATAAGAAAATCATCTCCCTCATCTCTAACTGCATCTCTTCCATCCACTCCTCTGTTGTTATCAATGGTACTCCCCATGGTTTCTTCAAACCCACTGTTGGGCTCAGACAAGGAGATCCAATCTCCCCCTATCTTTTTATCATTTGCATGGAGGTTCTCTCTAGACTCCTTCATCAGAAATGTCATTCGGGAAAAATCCATGGCATCAAAGCTTCTAGATATAGCCCTTCTATCTCTCATCTTCTTTTTGCAGACGATATATTCATCTTCTGTAAAACAAATGAGAATGAAGCCTTGGAGCTACTAGACACACTACAACTGTTTTGCTCCATCTCAGGGCAACTAATAAACTTAAAAAAATCTGGTATCCTGTTTAGCAACAATACCTCCACTCACACTCAAGCTCAAATCCTTTAGTATTATGCAAATGACACTCATCACCAAAGAGGATCTCTATCTCGGAACTCCTATCTTTCTTGGGCAAAAAAAGTCCATCCTGTTCAATAATCTCACTACTAGAGTGGCTAAGAGATTGGCTGGCTGGAAAAGCAAAGTTCTCTCACAAGCTAGAGGACAATTCTGATAAATTCGGTAACCTCGGCTATTCCCTCTTACCAAATGACCTGTTTCAAATTCCAAAATCGGTGATTAATGCCTTAGATAAACTCCAAAGAGATTTTTGGTGGGGACAAAAAGATAATAACAAGAGAACAATGCATCTCATAAAATGGGGGAAAATTTACCAATTTAAGAAAAATGGAGAGATCGGGATTAAGGATCTTAGCATACAAAATGATGCACTGCTAGCTAGAATTGTCTGGAGAGTCATTTCCCACCCTAACAACCTGTGTTCGAGGGTTCTTAAGGCGAAATATTTCAACACTTCAACACCCCTTCACCATCATCCAAATCCTTCTTCTTCCTGGATTTGACACTCAATCTCCTCCACCCTCACTAAAATGAGTCCTTACACTTGTTGGGATATTGGATCTGGTTCTTCTATCAACTTCTTAGAGGACCCCTGGATCCCTTCCATTCCATCCCATAAACCGTTAATGTTGTCTAATAATCACATGCATTACATAACTCAGGTGAGCTAGTTAATTGATCCAATCACTCAACAATGGAACCTTACCACCCTCAATAATACTTTCACACCTTCTTCTGTCCACCACATATATACAGAACACGAACATTAGAGACAATGGAAGTATAGACATAATCAAATGGTTAGGAACTAAGAATGGTACTTATCTGTTAAATCCATGTACCAACTGCTCATTGCTCCTTTAGAGATCACTACTACCTTCCCTGCTAAGCTTAGTTTAAAGCTTTGAAAATTTTCTGCACCTCCTCGAGCGACTCTGTTTGCTTGGAAGTGCAATCACAAAGTTGTCCCCACTAGAGAAAGACTAGGTAGACATATCATTATTCCTACAAAATTTTGCCCTCTGTGTGGATGCATTCTCGAAAGCCTTAGACATATGCTACTAAAGTGCCCTTTCACCCAAGCAGTTTGGTTCTCGAGTTTTCTGAACTTTAGAATCATTCACATGCTAAACATGACAACTGAAAACTGGATTAAAGGCTGGGTTTAACCTCCTCAAAACTGGTTAGTAATTAAATCAACTTGAAACTGTTTTTGTGTGATTGCCACTTGGAAAATATGGAAGTGTTGGTGTAAAAAGATCTTTCAAAACTCTTGTATGGAACCTGTTGAATTGGCCAAATTGATTGATTATAAGGTGAAGAGGGAAACAAACAGAATGGGACTTATTGCACAACCTGTGACAGGAACTGTGGGTACAATTTGGATTCCACCAATGGCTGGAAATGTGAAGATTGATGTGGATATCGCCTTTACAAATTCAGCGACAAATATTGGTATTAGCTATTTATTCAGAGATGCATTTGGTACTCTTCTGTTTGCAGGAAATGAATCAGGTTGTGCCGGTACTGTTGATGAGGCAGAATGCAGAGGAATTGCCACTGCAATCCGGAGAGGATCGACCACCAACAGAAGAGGGTCGAGATCGAAACAGACAGCCAAGGAGCAACTTACTACCTCAATGGACAACCTGCAAACTTAAGCTGGACTGCTGTGAACATTTTGGACAGTGCAAAATCCATAGCACTTAGTTATTTTGAATTTGTTTCCTTTAAGTATTGTAACAGGTCTGGGAACTCTTGCGCTCATGTCTTAGCACAGGCTGCTGACATAAGTCTTGTGGTTCCCAATTCCTTCTTGATTTCACCTACTTGGCTTAAAAACCTGTTGGTTTCAGACCTTTTATTCTGTAATAAGGCAACCTAAATTATATATATATGTTGATTATTAAAAAAAAAAATGCTTAGTTCATATAAATTCGAGCCGAACTCAAGCCTCAATAGTAGTGAGCTCGAGCCGAGTTTTAATTGAACAAGCTCGAGTTTAATTTGAGCTTCGGATGAAACCAAATAAGTTTAAAATTTTGATAAAATTAAAAAAAAAAATCATTTTACTTGACAAATTCATTATAGGTAAAATGATCAAAAAATACAACGTACTTTCACAAAATTTTCACTTTATACAATGTACTAAACATCACGCCAAAATATCAATCATAGTACAAAATATCGCGATATATCACGATATATCGCGATATATCGCGATATTTATCGTTTTTCAAAGAAAACGATACGATATATTCTCGAAATTTTCGCCTTAAAGTATCTGTAAAATATCGGCCGATATTTTTCGATATATTCGATATTTCCCGATATTTACTGATATTTTCCGATATTTTCTGAAAATATTATTTTTTTTCAAATTATTTTTTTGGGAAATAATTTGTTTATTCTATTTTTAGTAGATATGATGTTTTTTAGGTAAATACTATGAAAATATACTTCTAAATTTGATTTTATATATATTTTGTATAACAAATTGATATATTAGTCGATACATTCCATGTAAAATATCCACCGATAGATTCCAATATATCCCGATATATCTATTTTTTGGAGATCGATACATTAGTCGATAACGATATTTTGTACTATGATATCAATGTACTTTGAAAAAAATTTCACGTTATACAATCTGTCTAAAACTAGCTAACGGACTACTTACGTGACCAATAATTATCTACGTGTATTTTGAAAAAAAAAATTAAACAACATTTCCAACACATCAAATGAGGCATATGTTTCTCACATGATTGACCTCCTTCTTCCCTATTTTAATAACTAAATTCAACAATTTTAAAAATCCCCAAATCTGTAAATCCCCAATTCAATTTCAAACCCTAGTTGTTGTGTCATCACCTTTTAGTGTTAAACTAACTACTAGTTATTACTTACTAGAAAAAATATTTTTTTTTACACACACAACAAGATTATTCCACACCAATTCTTTCTTGAGATTCACCAATTCACCATACATTAGTGTTTGATTGGAAGTAGAGGTTTTAGTTGTGAGAAAATAGTTGATTAAAATTAGGGATTGAAAAATTAAAGAGAAGATTTAGGGTTCAATGTTCCTATGAGAAAGAGAGATGGAAGAAATATTGATTTAGGGTTTCGTAGTTTCCTATGTTTGATATTTTCTATCATAGAAATAACAACTAAAAAAAATAATACATCTATATCTCTAACATCTTGAGATTAATGGACGATTTAGATGTAAGCATTTGTTGACATGATCTAATAACACATTTTAAAGTAGATGTATTGGTTTTAATTTTACAACTCAGCATTTCTTAAAAAAGAAAGAATACACGTAGATAATTATTAGCCACGTAAGCAGTTTGTTAGTTTTAAACAGATTGTATAACGCGAATTTGTTTTTCAAAGTAAATTGATATTTTAACGTAATTTTTAGTACATTGTATAAAATGAAAAATTTGTGAAAGTACGTTGTATTTTTTGATCATTTTACCATTCATTGTATTCACAATTTTATACTCAATTCTTAATTAATTTTACAAAAATCTCTTAAATATAAATTAAAATAATAATTACATAATTAGTTTATCTAAAAAATTCATACTTTCGAGCTTTGAACTTCCGAACTCAAGCTTGATTAAATTGCATTCGAGCGAGCTTGATTAAATTACACTCGAGCTTTAAAATATATTTAAGCTCAGTTAGTTTAGCGATTCGAAGAGCTTTGAGCTTCCGAACTCAAGCTTGAATAAATTGCATTCGAGCGAACTTGATTAAATTACACTCGAGCTTTAAAATATATTCAAACTCAGTTCGTTTAGCGATTCGAACGAGCTAAGCTAAACCCCGATTCATTTAACAACCCTACCTGGAATACTGGCTTGTGTGACAGACTGACAGTTTTGCCTATAATGGTACAAAACTACAAATCAGCTTGTGTCTTATATTCTCATTCCCATGTTTCTGTTTTAAGGCTCTGCTTGGTTACCCGGCAAAAATTTGCATAAAATTTAACCTATAAAATTTAACATAATTTAATATGTTTGAAACTCTTGATAATTAATTTTAGGGCGAATTTGTCAAAACCCCAGCAAACCTTGTCTAAATCTGCATAAGCCCCAGATTTTTTTTTTATTTGAGTTTACCCAAGGCTGTTAAATTTTCTGTTAATAAACCATCTGCTGACTAGGATGAGAATATTTGTTATTAAAAGTTCTTCTAATATACCAATCATACCCTTAGCAGATGTTTTGATTGTGATCAGATAAAAATGGAAGGCTAAGATCTAATCTAAATCTTAGATTGTGAAAAAACTCAGACACAACCATCGTCTTCCACTTCTCCATTCTAATTTGTTCCCACGGGAAAAGATGATCGAAAGTAAAGGTCTCTATGAATATTGTTTTGTTTCTTACTTTCTTCAAAACAAAAGATAACCAAATCTAACTACATATTAAAATAATCTCCCCTGTCAAAATGCCCACCCATTTGCGTTGACGGTTGTAGCACTCTCTCTAAATTAACAAGTAACCACAATCAATGAATTCTTCCTAAATGTAGGTGGAATACCAATTGAAAAGTCGAAATCTGTATATCAACTTTAGTCACAGTAAGAGTTCTATTAACAACAATACTATCACTAAGTTTGGTATATTCAAATCAAATCCTTTAGCATAATCAAATTGTTTAATTTCACCAAATTCTTTACTAATTTCTATAAAAAGGATTGAATTGAGTTATAATGAGAATATTAGAGTAAGCAAGAGATAGATTAAATTGAGAAAAATTTTGAGTTGTGGGTATTAAAAAAAAATATTAGATACAAGGGTTTTGAGATTAAAATTGAAACTAAGTTGAATTTTGAAGGAGAAGTTTTGGAAATTGATTAACAATTCTTTCGTTTGAAAATATTTTTGAGTGTTTTGGTAACACCACCGTTAAAAAGCTTAAACCTTGTGAGCTTGCTTTGGATATGAAAGAGAAGAAAATGGATATTCCAGTAAATTTAGTTGCCATCCTAGTCAGCAGAAAGGTCTAGGGTAAACGCAAATAAAAAAAAAAATCTAGGGTTTGCAAATTTAACTAAAGTTTCCTGGGATTTTGACAAATTCGCACTTAATTTTATGAACAAAATTTATACAAAGATTTAGTGCTTATAAGTTAATTGTACTAGTTCATGCACACTAATCAACATAAAAGAAACTTACATGGTGACCCAGATTTTATTGGTTCCTTCAATATCCCACTAAGTTCAAACATTTTAAGTTAATTGTACTATGCACACTTTATAATTACAGGAATGCTTTCGTTTTTTTATAGCCAAATGAAGCCATGCACATTAGTCTTAAACCCTTGACTCTTAACACTAGTTTGGTTCATCATACAATTTACATCTTTTCCAAATGAGAACTAGCAAACCATTTTTCTCATATGCAAATGAACTAAAAATGCATTTGAAATTCAAGAAACTTGTGCTAAAAACAGAGAAGAAGTAATTGTCATTGAACTTGCCAGATCTTCCACCCAAGTAATAAAAAAGTTTGCAAAAGCATCATAAAGAAAGCCTCAGAATAATTCATATATTTTTCTCACATTTAAGAAAAATCAAACAATGTAGGCAATACATGTAGAACTCATCATAAGCCTCTTCAAAAAAAATATCATTTCAAACTAAAAATTAAAAAAAAAAAAAAAAAAAAAAAAATTGGATAAAATTATAGTCTCTTCAGTTCAGGTCTCCAAATTTTTTCCTCATAATATTAATTTCAGAAGAACGAAAGTATTGTTTTAATCATCATCAGAGACTATAATCATAATAATAATCCATAATTCTAAAAAACATAATTAAACTAAATAACAAAAAATCAATAAATAATCAAATTGCCTCAGATACAGCCAGTTATTATAATCATAAACTTTTAATTTCAGTCGGTAATTCCAACATAATAACAATTTCATCATCACAGGCCAATCCTAAAACTTTCAAAAAAAAAAAAAAAAAAAAAAAATTCAACTTGTAATTGCAGTAAACGGCTCCATGGAAAAATGTATATTTCAATCCACAGGTTCCTATCAGGATGCAAAAAAAATTGTTATTGGTCTAATGTAGCATCGACAATCATTGCATAGCTATTGTAGACGTGGCATCAGACCTTTACAAAAATAAAATTCAGAAAAAAATTATATAATTATGTATAATTATGTTGAAGAATAGGAAAACCCTCAGTGACCCGTTTAAAATCACACAAACAGCAAGAACTACAAAAAATCAAAACAAAACAAATAAAACTCTAATGGAAATTCTCAATCAATCACCAAACAAGTCCCAAACTTTAATTGAAGATTTCAAAGAAAGAAAAAAGGTTATTTGTTTGATTGGTAGATGAGAATTATCATAATAAAGCTTTTTTGTATGAAGTTTTTTTTGAGAAATTGCTGCTTTTGATTTGTCATACGGCACTTCCTATCTTATGGGATTGTTTCTTCATTGGGAAATTTCTTCAAACAAATCAAAAACAAAATCATGAACAAAGAAGAATTACAGAAAAAAATTTAACTTTTTTTTTTCTAAAATTCATAAACCCTAGATCTGAACAAGAAAAAGAAGGAAAAAAAATGAGATGTGAGAGAAAGAGGAGAAAGAGACTTTATATAGAAAGACAAGTCTCATAAGTAATAACCCTAACCCTAATTTGGTTCCACATTTGCCGCTATGCGCTTGCTTATGTGATTATTATGATTTTATTGGATCCAAAAGATTTGAATCTTAGGCCCTCTAGAAAAGGCTTCTGTCCAGGATCTGCCCATTTTCTAAAAAGCCCTAAACGTTGTGTCTCTCAAAAAATGGATGGAGATTGGAGATGTCCACAGTCCACGAAAGCCCTAAAAAAATCTTTTCCTTAATTATTAAAAAAAAAAATTCAATCAATTTGTAAGCATAATATATTTTTTTTTATCGTAGTACAGATATATTGAAGTTTATTCTTCACATAAAAATATTAATCTTTGGACAAAATTATAGACTAATACAATTATGTCACTAAACCACAACATTCAAAACAACACAAGTAGCTAGAAGTCTAGAGCACAACATCATTCACTAAACTCGTGGATAGCTATAATATCACGATGGTACATTGGTACTCTTCTAGAAGTTTCACGGTTCACCCAAATATTTTATTGGTTCCTCCAATATCTCACTCATTTTCAGTATTTTACAGGTTAATTGTACTACCAGAGTTTGTTGGTACTCTTCTAGAAGTTTCACGGTTCACCCAAATATTTTATTGGTTCCTCCAATATCTCACTCATTTCCTGTAAAGGTTAATGGTACTACCATAGTTTGATGCATAAAAACAATGGATTCACTCATTCACAACCATGTTATTTATAATCTAGCACTCACTCTAGCCACATGAACTATAGCCAATGCACATTTGGTATTTCTTTTTCATCTGTTCTGACTATTATGCTCAAACCCATAACTGCTGTTGGGTCATGTTATTCGCGCAAACTTGCAGAGGCACTTTTCACATAATAATAAAAATGTGTTAGGGTTTATTATTGATGTCACGAGTACATAGTTTGGTTCATCGATGATCGATGCATATCATAGCCATATACAGTTTTTTCCAGCAACTTAAACACAAACATATCTTATGAAGCCACACAGTCAGGCAGTCATCTCTATGAGGAATTGCCGACTCATACAAGCACCCTAACCACACAAAAAAAGGATAGCCAAGTCCTAAAAGACATAGAAACGTAAAATCGTGGACAAAAACATCACCACAGTTGTGCTCAACGGCTAGTAAAGACGTAAAATTAAGTCAGGTCATTGTCTCAACTGCAATGGGTTCATCCAACCACAACCATATATGATATACCATGTATAAGAGGCACTTTAGACAGACTCAACATGACAACATCAATATTCAATTCCTGCAGGCTGCAGCATAAGATAGAAAGACAATGCACAGTCCCATATTTGATTATCACTTCTAAATGGTTTCCTGCCTTAATTATCCTGCCAAGGTAGTATGATAATGTTCTGTCAAAATCCAGTTAACATAGATGAAGATGAAGAGTACACAGAAGATTTAGCCTCTCTGTGTACAGATCATACGAAAAAACTAAATTTATATCCACAAAGATGATCCATGGTAATCTTAACTATATACGAGACTTTCATCAACAGAAACATGCATATTCAAACACAAAATTATAACAAAAGCAGAGACCTAATATAGATATAAATACTCGAATTGACGAATGACCAACACCTAGAGGTACGGTATAAATCGTTGTATCCTGGGAGATAAATGTCATTCACCATTCACCGTGAACATCTATGCGGAGCGAATTTTGTCATAAGGACAAAGAAGCAATTTTTTTACTTGGTCAATTTTTATATTTATTTGATTTTAGTTTAATTTGCTATATACAATCCTACAAACAATTCTAGAATAGAACTAAAACAAGGAATCCATCGTTGTTCTACATTCAAAAGTTAGAATATCCAAAGCAACTATATTTTCACACAATCAAATGGGGACTTCCATGGTTAGCCCAGATTTTATTGGTTCCTACAATATCCCACACCTTGGAACATTTTACAGTAATTGCATAATGTATACTTGCAGCCACAGGATTACTTTTTCTTGAAACAAAGGATGCACAATCATGTTTTATTATAGTCTAGCACGCACACTAGCTACTTAAAGTCATGAACTACTACCATTGCACATTCATGTTAATCTTGCAAACTTGCAGAGGCACTTTTCACATGATAAATGTCTTAGATTTGATTCATGTCATGAGTAACACCAGTTAGGGTTCATCTAGATGCCCATTCAGACAAAAAAGATCAAACACAGGCTGTGCTCAACGTAGTGAAGACGTAAAATTAAGTGAGGCCTAATGCAGTTGCCTAAACTGCAATGGATTCATCCAACCACCACCATTGCACCATACATACTATGTATAAGTGGCACTTTAGACAGACTCAACACGACAACATCATCGATATTCAATTCCTACAGGCTGCAGCATAAGATAGAAAGACAATGCAGTCCCATATTTAAGTATCCCTTCTAAATGGTTTCCTACTAGGAATTAACAGGTAGTTTGATTATCTTCTGTGTCAAAATCCAGCCAACACAACTGAAGACGAAAACTACACAGAAATATTTGTCTCTGTGTAATGCTGTACACATAATTTTAGAAGAACTCAATTTAACTCCAAACAGAACAAGGTAATCTTAAGATTCACAGAATTTTCACCCACACTTTATGCATGTCAAACAAAGAAATATCAACAAATAAATCAATGGACCATATAATCATCCACGACCATCAAAGCAAGAGTAAGCCATAGACTATATTTCTAGACTAAATTATCAGTTGGTGACTTGGTGGTGTTCTGACTTCGATTGTTAGAATATAGACTAGAATTCTAGAATAGAATCACAACAAGTATTTATCATACGTCCTGACCATCTATGAACTGATCGGATTAACCAAATACCAACCAAAGTTGGCTTTAGCCATTGTATATTGATCAGAGGCAAATACCATCAATTCATCAGAAAAGGAATTTTCACGGTGACCCAGATTTTATTGGTTCCTTCAATATCCCACTCATTTTGAACATTTTACAGGTTAATTTTACTATAGTTTGATGCATACTGTATAATGGCATGCAGGAATGCTTTTGCTAGAAGCAACCATGTTTTTTTATAGCCACATGAAGCTAGCCATGAACTACTACCAATGCACATTCATGTTAATCTTGCAAACTTGCAGAGGCACTTTTCTCATGATAAATGTCTTGCAGAGGACTTTTCATATATTATGGCTTTTTACAGTTGCAAGTCATGTACTCATGTAATTTGGTTGTTGAGTTGATTAAATGATATTATTTCCATCTTTTTTCTCAAATGGGAACTAGCAAGCCATATCCAGTTTTTCCAGCAATTTTAACACAACACATATCTTATGAAGCCAGCCAGTCAGTCAGGAAGGCGTCTCTACGAGGAATTGCCCATTCTTACAAGCATCATAGTCAAATACCCTAATCACCAATTGTAGACAATCCGAGCAAAATTTAACACCAACTGCAAAGGTTACAGACAACCATGAACAACATAAAAGAATAGCCAAGCACCAAAAAAAAAAAACGTAAAAATGTAAAATCCCAGCAGAAAAGATCAACACAGCTGTGCTCAACGGCTAGTGAGGACTTAAAATTAAGTCAGGCCTAATAAAGTTGCCTAATCTGCATTGGGTTCATCCAACCTCAACCATATATACTATATATATATAAGAGTATAAGACTATAAAGGCACTTTAGACAGGCTCAACATGACAACACCCATGTGTGAAGGTGTTTTATTTACACACATACATGGATAGTGTATTCATCTGGTGGAGAGTAAACTTCTACACACTAAAGTGTTAGAACAAATTCGCAGAAAAAAAATAAAAAGAAACATAAAACTAAGGATATTCCTCTAGAGATTACGGATAATTTTGAAGGATCGTAATAAGAGGGAAAAAATGGGTCCTTATTCTTAAAAGAATTCTCTAATGCAGAAGAAAGGTGGAAATTTAGGAATGAGAAAATTAGTCAAAACCCCCAAGTTTTGTCCAAGCTTGGCGTAAACCCCCTTCTGTTAAGCACCCCCAAGTTTCCGTCCATTCATAGTTTGTCTGCCCATTATACCCTTAATTCAAACAATTTGTCTAAACCCCCCCAAAATTAAGTAGCCGTTTGGATTAAGGATGTCCATGGATATCCGTTTAACCGAAACCGGAACCGCATAAAAAATTGTGGGTAAGTATTTTATTTTTTGGCACCGTTTAGAAGCGGGTCTCAAAAGAAACTGGACCGTATAGAACCGGAACCGAGTGGTTATTATCCGGTGGATATCCGGAATCGGAACCGAATCCGCATCTTTTTATAGATTTTCTATATACGATATATTTTTATTAGTTAAAATACATATATAATATTTTTATAACTTAGATATTATACATAGATCCTATATCAAAAGATAAAATGAAAAAAATATATATATATATATATATATTATATAATAAGTTTTTCATCTATTGCATTCAACTTAACCCTTTCTCTTCAAATATTACAATACTGTATATCCATTTATTTTATAATTTTGCACCGAAAAATAAAATTGCCAAGTCATTTTTTGTACCATCCACGTTTTTATTAAGTAATTTGAAAGAAATACTTTTTTAGCATTTAATTAAGAGGTATATAGGTACGACGAGAAAATCACATATAGAATTTATGGAACCGTAATAATAACCAGAACCGACGGGTATCAGCAATTTTTAGTGGTTCTGGATATGGTTTTATAAATTCAAAAACCGGACCCAGATCTGATAAGAACCGAAACCGCAAAAATAAATGGTTCTTGGTTCCAATATCCCTAAGAACCGATCTGGAACCGAACTGCAGACACCCTTAGTTTGGATTACGTATTTGCCTACCCCTCCCCCCCCCCCCCCCCCCCACCACACACACACACACACAATTATTAAACTTAAATAAAAATATTAAATTTATTTTACCAAAGTGAAAGAACACGTGGCATCATTTGATTGGTCATCATTTTGACCGTTGAAGTTGTTTGCTTCAAAAACCATCCACCTCCATTATTTTCCATCTTTTCTTTTCTTTTTCATTGTTGTTCTTCATCATCTCCATTGTTCTACATCTTCTCCATTGTTCTTCATCTTCTCTATTTTGAATTAAAAACTTGTGTCAATGAAGCGTGGGGAAGGATCTACGAGCAAATTGAAGGTATGATCTTCTAATCTTTTGATGGCTAAACTTATAATTATCTTTTAATATCAGATCTAACCATTCTTCCTCATCCAGTGAACTTTTTGATGCCTAAACTATTACCCATTTTTTCTGTAATGGGGGGTTTAGACAAAAACATGTTATATTGGGGGGTTTAGACAAACACATGTTATATTGGGAGGTTTAAACAAACTCTATACCCTTATTAAATTAAGGGTATAATGGGCAGACAAACTATGAATGGATGAAAACTTGGGGGTGTTTAACAGAAGGGGGTTTATGCCAAGTTTGGACAACATTAGGGGGTCCTCGCCAAACCCGGTCAAAACTTGGGGGGTTTTGACCAAATTTCTCTTTAGGGATTTTCCTTCTGCCAAACAAAGAACAATCACACGTAACAAAACTAATTAATAAAAACTTGTCCCCTTTTGTTGTTTCACGGCTTTTTAATTCGTAGGATTGTTTAAATGTCAAACCATGATATTGTAGATCTATAAATGTCAGGTGTGAATAAGCATGCAATTATACTTCAAAATTCAGAAAGATCATGTGAAAAGACGCTTCGAGATTCATAAATATCAATTAGACTTAGTTGAGAGAGTTGTGTAAACTGTAAAGTAGTATTTGGTGACAAGAAGAAGGCGAAGAAGAAGAGAAGTAGTAGAACTTGCAGAAGAGAAGAATTTCTTTTTATGATGTTTATTTTTTTCCTTTATTTTCTGATTTTTCTCCTATCTGTTTCCGATTTAACATGTGGCACTGTGGCAGTGATTGATGAGATAGCAACCCTTAAAAGTGACTTGCCGCAGTAACCTTAGCATTTCTCATAAAAATTAACATATTGATCAACTCAACCACAACCTTCAGAGCACGAGTAGCTAGAAGTCGTCTAGAACACATTATCATCTACTAAACTCTTCGATAGTTATAATATCACCAAAATAGTTTTCTGGAAGTTTTACGGTTGACCCAAACTTTAATGGTTCCTCCAATATCCCACTCATTTCCAGCATTTTACAGGTTAATGGTACTAGCATAGTTTGATGCATAGAAACAATGGATTCACAATAACCATGTTATTTATAGTCTAGCACTCACTCTGCCCACATGAACTATAACCAATGCACATTTGGTATTTCCTTTTCATATGTTCTGACGATTAAGCTCAAAGCCAAAAAACGATCTTGTGTCATGTTATTCGCAAACTTGCAGAGGCACTTTTCACGTAATAATAGTACAAAGAATTATTCTATAAGGCCTTATTCCATTAATTTTGGCCCAAAAGAACATTGGGAGAAATTTATTACGCAAAAAGACAATCGGGCAGATCTTTTTAGAAGGACAAATATGATTTTATAGCCCAAGGACAACTAACCCGGCCTATTTGATATGATTTTTCTATTATTCCATATTTGCCCTCGTATATATATATATATATGGTAGTGTCTTTAAAGTTCATCTTTCTTCAAACTTTCTTTCCTTTTTTCTCTCTGGTTTTATATTTGTTATAGATTTTCTTCCATTTTTTGTTTCTTTCTTTCACCTTATTTCGTGCATTTTATTGAACCTTTAATCATACAAAATATTGTATATAATCCTATAGCATCAAAACTCTGATCATACAAAAAAATTGCAAAGTAATGTATTTACTTCTATAACATTTGAACAAAACATTTGAATATTTCTCATAAGTACATTTCATAGCATTTGAGCAAAACATTTCAATATTTTCTATTAAAGTGCATTCATAACATCACTCCCCCACTTCTCTTTCAATACTCCAACTTCTAGGAGGATCATCCAGTAGATTGACGACAATTGATGAAAGCTTCAGATTCCCAAAGTTAGCATCAAATTTAGAAGGAATAACAAGGTTGCCATGACTCAAAGTCTCCATGATTTCACATACAAATAATGCAGAATCAGCTGTTTCACCTTGATGTGGAGTTTGTGGACGAAGTAGTGGACAATCAATGTCAAGTGGTTCCTCTCTATCCTCCGATGCAAACTTCCTACTGACGTTTTGGGTCACATATTTTTTCTGCATTATTAAATAAACAAAACAAAGCATATGATTAGTCGTTTGATTAGTTGCGCTTTTATATATGATCAGACTTGTAATCATACATGATTTAAAGAACAATCACATCAACTGCTCAGAACAAAAATATGATCAGACATATAATCATATATGATCAGACGTATAATCATATATGATCAGATGTATAATCATGGTAAAATGATCAAAAAATACAACGTACTTTCACTTTTTTTTCACTTTATACAATGTACAAAAAATCACGTCAAAACATCAATGTACTTTGAAATTTTTTCCACGTTATACAATCTGTCTAAAACATGCTAACGGACTGCAGACGTGGCTAATATTTATCTACGTGTATTTTTTCTTTTAAAATAAAGTTAAACAACATTTCCAACACATCAAAATGAGGCACATGTTTCTCATGTGACTGACTTCTTCTCTATTTTCACAATTCAATTCAACAAATCTGTAAATCCCTAATTAAAATCCCCAATTCTTCTCACTTTGAATTCTTGCAGAACAATCAAATGGCAATGACAATCATCTGATTGCACACCCTACTGATGATTTCGAGGAGTTGCAGAGGATCACAAAGATCTCTGAATCAGGGGGTGAAGTTGAAATCAATGAAGTGAATACAATGCCAAGAGTAACCGAAATATAAGAAGAACAGTACAGTACTATGGAGGAAATGAAAAATGACGGCATTGAAGCAAATTAGGCTTGTTAGAGAGACTGTCCATCTAAAGATGATAATAAGAGAAAACACCTTCAGCTATTTCAGTTGTCAATGTTGATATAAACACAACAAAACATTAATATCTTATGTTGTTTAATTAAGTATACTTCAAATCTCCCATTTTCATATATCATTTACTGACTTTTAACAAATCTCCCATTTTCATATATCAAATCTCCCAGGTAATAAAGTTTTTGTTTCTCATCACTCTTCTCAGTTCTCTCAATCATTTCATGTAGTATTGTAGTTTGTTCTTTCTTTTAACAAAAATTATTAATCTCAGGCAAACGTGTTTAGAGATGAAAGAAACATAATTGATCTTTGTACCATTCTTGAAAGATACAGATTTGTTGAATTGAATTGGGGATTTTAATTAGGGATTTACAGATTTGTTGAATTGAATTGTGAAAATAGAGAAGGAGTCAATCACATGAGAAACATGTGCCTCATTTTGATGTGTTGGAAATGTTGTTTAACTTTATTTTAAAAGAAAAAATACACGTAGATAAATATTAGCCACGTCTGCAGTCCGTTAGCATGTTTTAGACAGATTGTATAACGTGGAAAAAATTTCAAAGTACATTGATGTTTTGACGTGATTTTTTGTATATTGTATAAAGTGAAAAAAAAGTGAAAGTACATTGTATTTTTTGATCATTTTACCTATAATCATATATGATTTTACATCCAATCACATTAACTGTTTAGAACCAAATATATGTTTAGACAAAATATGATCAGACTTATAATCATACATGATCAGACATATAATCATATATGATCAGATGTATAATCACATATGATTTTACCTCCAATCACATTAACTGTTTAGAACCAAATATATATATGTTCAGACAAAATATGATCAGACTTATAATCATACATGATCAGACATATAATTTTATATGATCAGATGTATAATCACATATGATTTTACCTCCAATCACATTAACTAGAACGACAAAATATGATCAGACCTATAATCATACATGATCAAACGTATAATCATATATGATTTTACCTCCAATCACATTAACTGTTTAGAACCAAAATGCTTGAGATTGTCACATGTAAACTGCTGCCATATATAGTATTACAACAAAATGTACATTCGTAGTATAATGATGAGAGGCTAGATCATACATGATTTTACACACAATCATATTAATATCTTATAACAAAACATATGATCAGACTTTCAATCATGACACTACCTACATGATTTATAGTGTAATCATAATAAAATTTGATGAAAATACCTCTTTAGACTTCAAATTTGTTGCTGATGTTGAATTAATTGACAATTTCCTTTTCTTATTTTGTCCATTTTTTTCAACATCATCAGATTGTCAAACCTATATTTCAACAAATTGATTAAAAAAAAAAGATTAAAATTGAAATTTTAACTAAACAAACCCTAAATTTCGAATCAAATTGAAATTTAAAATAAACAATCCCTAAATTTTGAATCAAATTGAAATTTTACCAGTTTTCTTTTCGAACTTCCTTCTTCTTGTTCTAGAGGTTCTTCATTGTACTGTTTCTTAAGCCCTAAATCTTCGACAACTAATGCTGCAATTCTTCTATGATTTTGAATACATTGATATGATTCTTCATGATTAGATGCTTGATTAGTGTATGATGATTGTTGTTGTTGATTTCGCCTTTTGAGTTTCATTTTACTCATTTTAATGAAAGAGAGAGAGACAGAAGATGTGGAGAAGACTAGAGAAGATTAACAAAACAGTCGAGCAACCTTTTATCTGTGATTTGGATTTCAAGGGTTAATTAGGTCTTTTCAAGAAGCTGATTAATCGGGCAGGCCTTTTGTCCTGCAAACTAATGGAATTCTACCCGTGTCCTTTTGGCCCAACGGAATAAGAACCGTGTCCTTGGGCCCAACTCACCCGTTGCAGGCTTCATGTAATTTGCACTACTACTAGTGCAAAGTTGTTTTGTTGAGATGATATTATTTCCATCTTTTCTTCTCAATTCAGAACTAGCAAGCCATATACAGTTTTCCCAGCAACTTAAACACAAACATATCTTAGGAAGCCACACAGTCAGGCAGTCATCTCTACCAGGAATTGCACATTCATACAAGCACCCTAACCACCAATTGTTGACAATACGAGTAAAATTTAACACCAACTGCAAAGGGTACATACAACTACGAACCACAAAAAAGGATAGCCAAGTCCTATAAAACTTAGAAACGTAAAATCCTGAACAAAAAGATCAACACAGACACACAGTTGTGCTCAACAGCTAGTAAAGACGTAAAATTAAAGGGTAATATCCCAAATCAGCCCCATGTTTAGGTGCCTCTTCCTCAATAGGCCCTGACATGGGGTCATCTTCCCAAACAGGCCCCCTGACCCACCATATCACCTTTTTCCATTTTTTTAGAGACCATTATACCCTTTGTACTTTTTCAAAAGCAAATCTACTTTTTGGATGTATTAAACATAAACTGATTTGATTGCGACGTTTCCAACAATGACTAATAATTTAATCCTAACCGTTGATTTAACTTGATACCGATGAAACACATTCACCGTTGATTTAGCTTGATTTAGCATTATCATCAAACCAAGATCTTGTATCCTAAACCAAGATCTTGTATCCTCTAAAACAAATTGGTTTTGGTTTTAAAGATCCAACCATTGCATGTGTTGCTGCTCTAAAGGATTGCCACGTATTAGATACAATTTTGATTTTAAAGTGGCAACAGTAAACGGATAAATTCAGTTTCGAATTTTGAAGTGGAAAAACAACCAAACAGTTGCAACACTAAAGAAACCCTAGCTTCCATCTTCATCAATCTTCGAAATCAAACAACAATAACTTCCATTTTCGAAATCAACCAACCCCCTTTCGAAATCAAACTTGTTTCTTAACAAATTAGAGGAAATGGCTGATGAAATCAGTTTACATGATGAAGAACTTGAAGACAGTAATTCGGAAGAAGGTGGTACAAGCGAAGTGCAGATGAAAGAGAAGAAGAAGTATGGAAGGAACTTCAGTGTAACTGTGAGATGCTCGATGAGAAAGGTAAAAACTCATTTTGTTGATACTTTACCCGATTTGGAAAAGGAAAATTTGATGAATTCATGTTTTAAGTATTTCTTAGATGTTCAATATGATAAAATCCACATCTGCACTTCTGTTGTCACCCAAGTTGTTAAGTCTAGGGTTTCAAAACTGAAATATGTCATTGGGGATAGTGATCTTACATTTAGACCTTTAGATATCACATTAGTTTTAGGTTTGAAAATTGGTGATATTCCTAGTGAATTCTTGTTGAGGAATAGAGATATAGTTAGTGCATTTAGGCAGAAATATTTTGGTGATTCTAAGAGCATTAAGGAAAAGCACATAGAAGCAGCAATTGTAAGAGCAAGAGGTGACCCAGATTCTGGCGACGACGTTCATCGCCTGAATCGGTTGTTATTATTGCAACTTTGTTTACTTCCCGATTCAGGACAAACTATTGATGTCAAATATGTTGATTTTGCCGAAGACCTTGCTGCTTTTGATAAATTTCCATGGGGGTCGGTTGTTTTCAAATTATTGAAAAAGTCATTAGAGAAATCTGCAATCAATGAATCAGAAAAGAAGCTACACTATGCTCTTGATGGTTGTGTGCTTGGTTTTATTATCTGGGCATACGTACACCTCCCATGCTTAGGTCCGAAAAGGTTGCCTAATGCCCCATTCCCAAGGATGCTTGCTTGGACAGATTTACCTGGCAAGACCACTGGCAGGAATACCATTGCTAGAAAACTTTATCCAAAACGAGGAAAAGGAGTTGAAGTTGTGCCCCCTTTCATCACACCATCGGAGTTTGCTGAAGAACTAGTTCATGAAGCACAAGAGGTATGTAAATTATCCTCTAAATTGTTGTCTTTTAATAATGTGGTTTATAACAGAGTTCTTTTAAGTTGCAATTTTGATAATAGGTTTTTTTTCCTATACAATGTTTTAGTATCAAAAAACCCTTGATGAAGCTAAAAAGGGAGTTGTTGATGATCTAGAAGGGATTGTGCGAGGAGTGGTAAGTTTGTTTAAATAGAAATCCTCCAGTTATTAAATTAGTATCTTCTAATTGTCTAATATATATCTGCTAAATGTGCATACATATCCTCTAATTTCAGTTTCACAGAGAACTAAAATAAGTCTTAGACAAAGGTGTTACAAAAAGGCTTCAACAGTTTCAAAGGAATGTTGTTCAAGGAGTGAAAAAAATGTTGAAACCCTTACATGTACAAGCTGGATCATCATCTAAGCAAGCTGCCACCAAAACGAAGACACCATCATCACAAAAGTTGGGTACCACCAAGAAGAACAAGGCAATTGTCACTAGGAGTTCATCTAGGAAGAAAAGTGCACCCAAGGAAACAGAAAAAAATACAAGTGTCAGCAAGGGAGCAGCAAAGAAGGCCGCTCCCACCAAGGAAGCCCCCTCCAAGACAAGTGACAAGAAGAAACCCATTCCCACCAAGGAAGTACCAACCAGGACAAGTGCCAGGAAGAAACCCACTCCCACCAAGGAAGTACCAACCAGGACAAGTGTGAAGAAGAAACCCACTCCCACCAAAGAAGTCCCAAAGAACACAAGTGCCACAAAGAAGATTGTTGGTAGGATCAAACTCCCACCTAAACAGAAAAAACTGCCACCCCTTGCAGATCTACCCAAGCCAAGTCCATCACCCCCACAACTGTCAAGAGCCTCTGTAAAAACAAGGAGGCAAAACCAATTTGAAGCTGCTGATACTGCTACTACTCCAACTACCTTGGGAAAGAGAAAAGGGAAAGAGATTTGTACTGAACCATCACCCAAAAAACAAAGGAGTACACAGTTGCCTGAAATCATCATAGGTGGTATGAGAACCAAAGCTATGTTGGATTTCATGTTCAAAAGGAGAAGTCCTCAAAAGCCTCAACAACCTGACCCTGATTGCGAGCATCCTGCTGTCAAAGTTGCGAAGAAGAGGAAAAACACGGAACCCCATCTTCCAACCAGAAAACAACCTTCAAGGTTAGATTTTAAACTTACAACAGACTATTTGTTTAAAATCTTCTAGACTTCAAACTTATATCCTCTAATATGTTCTTTATTATCCTCAACATATTTGATTAAACTCTTCTAGATTTCCAACTTATATCCTCTTTTTTGTTTTTAAAAACTTAGGGTTAGCAAACATGTGGCACAAGATAGGACATGGTGGAAAGAAGCAAAAGAAAGGGAGAACAGGAAAAACAAGAAAAACAAGTCAGAATTGAATTCTGATACGGATACGAAGAATCCAATAGAAACAACATCTAGGAGGTTGTTCTGTGATGGTAATGATAATGATAATCATGATTTGCAAGAGAGAGAAGGTGTTGCTGTTGATAGCTTGACAATGATATTATATCATTCTACTATGGAACCCATGTTTGTTTTACCAATCTTAGCTTTGCCACCTCCTGAGGAAGTGTTAGCTTTGCCACCTCCTGAAGGTATATCCCCTAATGATGTTGTACCAGGTAATGTTGATGATATGGTTAGGCAGGAGGAAGGGGACATTAATGTGAAGAAGGAAGAGGACATTATAGTTTTGGAGGAAAGTAAAGATGTGGAGGAGGGGGTGGATGAGGATGATGACTTTCTTGATGCCATCCCAGATCCCAATAATATTCCTGAAGAGTATCTAGTGGATATAGATGGCTACAATGTTGGTGAGATGGATGAGGAGAGTGAGGCAGATGAGATTGATGAAACAAATGATGATGTAGTCATTGAAGATAGCCAAGCTATTCAAGCTTATAAAACAAGTCAGAAGAAGTTGAAGAAAAAAGCGAAGGGGTTGGAAGAAAGTAGTGTGGACCACCAATTGGATGTTGATATTGTTATGAACATCATGGGTAAGTCATTTCCGGAAAGGACTACCACCAATAATGAAACAGATGTTCTTAACTATTTCTGGTGTTTGGCAAAGGATCCTAAGTATGAGCATGCAGTTATAAGGGAATATAATAGGGGTGGGCACGGTCCGGTCCGGTCCGGAATTGTAATAGGACCGAGACCAAACCGACTTGAAAGTATCGGTTCGGTTTCGGTCCATGGACCGAAATAATTTGAATGTAACCGGACCGAACCGGACCAAATACAATCGGTCCGGTTTCGGTCCGAAACTCGGTCCTGGGCTTTTTTATTGGGCCTTTAGTCCACTACAATTTAGATGATTATTCTTAAGTTTTGGGCTTTAAACAAAATAAAACATACACCAAATCATGTACTAAATAGGAAAAATGTCTAAAACCAATGAACCAACCATGGATCCACCATAAGTCCACAACCAATTACTAATTCCTATGTCTAGTTTAGTAATTTACTAATAAAAAAAATATTTTTTTATTTATTTCGGTTCGGTTCGGTTCTCTCGGTTCTATAAAAACAAGAACCGAGACCGGACCAATTGCTATATAGTTCGGTTCGGTTTCGGTCCGGTCTTGACCGGTTTTCAGTCAACTCGGTTTTGACCGGTTTTGACTCGGTTTTTTCGGTTCGGTTTTCGGTTTTTCGGTTTTTTTGCCCACCCCTAGAATATAAGGATGCTCCTGATATAATTGTGAAGCAATTCTACACTTTGTATAAAAATAATTGGTTGCATGGAGATATTGTTGATGCATATGTACTATTGCTCACTAAGTGGTATGGCATATTAAGGAAACACCTTCAACCTGAGGACCAGTTTGTTGTGGTTAACACTGTATATTTTGCTGTAAGTATACATTTTTTTTCTTAGTGTATTTGGTATTATGGAATGATTTGTTGGCACTCTAACTATGTTAACTTTTGGTTTTTGCTATTATGTTTAGAACATGCTGCATGAGATAGTTCAGAAGACATATAGAAAGCGCATGAAGGACAAATCTTTTGCTGCACTTTCACCATTAGAAAGAATTAGGAGTGGCATGTTTAAAATACACCAAGGTGCTTTGAACATTGTTAGCCCATCTAGGGGTTTGAAAGGTCAAGTTCCTGCAAGACTTGCAAAGGCACTCCTTGTTCCCTTACAAGTAAGTTGTTAATTATGTTTACATATGTGATCTCACATCATCAAAAGCTTATTATCCTCTAAGTTATGTTTTCACATCCTCAAAAGACTTATGTTGTATCCTCTAATATATAGGTTAACAACAATCACTGGATATTGCTTGCCTTTAACTTTAGGGAGTGGAAGGTCAAGATATATGACTCTTTGGGTTATAAGAAACCATCTTCACAACAGTTGGGGGTCGAGGAGATGTTGCCCTATGTGGTGTTTGCTGCTGACCCTACTGAAGAAGACATTGACCTTGAAAGAGCATGGGAACGTGAATATGTTAATTGTACACCTCAGGATGATGGCTGCAGTTGTGGAGTCTTTTTACTTGCATATCTTGACTGTGTTCTCAGAGGTGAGCCACCATTATTTGAGAGGATAACAACTCTGATGAGAAAGCGCATTGCCATGGACCTTGTTGAATGTGGTTTCAAACCAAACAAGAAGTAGAGCATCTTATTTTGTTGGATGTATTCTGTTAAACTTATTTATTTTGTTGTTAGAAAGTTGTAAAACATCATGACTTGTTTTGAACATATTTAATGTGTCTTGTGTTGAACATGTTTATGTTGTTGCAAACATGTCTGAGGTTAATATATTAGCTTTTGGAGTTAGATGCAGTTTCTCTTTAATTTGGTAGCATAGCTATGTTTGCTTTTGATGCAGTTATTTAGAGGATACCGAAACTATATTTTAGAGGATACAATCTCTGTCATTTAGAGGATACAATAAACACTTGACAAGGATAGACTGTATATAGTTTTAGATAATGTGAAATGGTACCCTTTGAGAGATGCACTTAATAAACACGTTACAACAACCTAAAAAACACGTTACAACAACCTAAAATACTAATAATCTAAAGTTATCAACACTTTAGTACTTAATAAAAATCCATTCAAAGCTTATCATCTAGTATTGTTCTGACGGATACAAAAGGGACAAAATACAATTCAGCTCACAAAAAGAATTGTTAACACACTTAACATGTGTGTGGTGGTCCTTCTCCAGGTAAAGGTTGAAAGAAGTAGTCATAGTCTGGTATGACTTCAATACATGTTGACTTGTTGTGTCCTGGAGCTTTACACCTTGAGCATCTTCTAAGTTGAACTGGGATACCTTCAAGTTTGCCTCTTTTTCTCTTTTTCTTCGGACGACCTGCCTATTTAAAAGGTAGTGGTGGAAGAATCCTTCTTGATGCTCTGTCCTGTGGCCATTCATCCTTGCCTCTTGTGGGTCTCCATTGTTCTTTGTATGTCTCTGCATATGTTTCCCTTTTGTAGTAGACAGCACAAAAAGCATATGGATCACTTTTGGTTTCTCTAATCACAGACATTGCATGCTCACAAGGTATTCCCATTGCTTCCCACCATTTGCAAGTACAAGATCGCGTGTTCAAGTCAACGATACATGTCTTATTCTCACCATAAACTGTCCAAAGAGTTGGAGACGACTGCTCACGAGTGAATGTACGCCCCCTCCAAGCATTATGCAATATTAGTTCGTGGCACCACTTTGTTACAGGTGTCTTGAACTTCTCACCATCGACACGATAGTCACGGTGATGCCTTATGATGTTGGCGTGAATTCCTTCAAGAAGAGAAGTAACAGGCATCTGCCTTTCGGGTATAATCATTCTGTTCCATGATTCCACATGATTGGTGTAAATAATTCCAAATCTGCAAGTTAGAGAAAACAATATTAGCGGATATATATGGTTAATTAGAGGATACAATATAGTCATTAGAAGACACACCTTGATTTCTCCTGAAAAGCACTTGCCCACTTATTTAATGGTCCAATTTGCATTAAGCTGTTGTATGCCTTCTCAGAAATTGCCCATATTTGTAGCATAAAACCCCAAAACTCATTTTGATTCAGAGTCTTTGCAGCTTCCTTAAGCAACCACCTTACTTTTGCATTCCCATATTTGAGGGACATGTGTTGTGCACAATACATATGACAAGCGTTTGGGAGAATCTTTGGTACAGCTTGAATAATACTTTTGTGCCTATCAGACAAGAGCACAAACTGGTGATCATGCCCAACCACATGATCCTTAAGTTTTTTCAAAAACCATTCCCAATACTCGTTGTTTTCTTTACACACAAGTGCAAAAGCAATTCGGTACACATGATTGTTTCCCTCAATAGTAATTGCTGTCAGAATTACTCCTGGATATCTACCTTTAAGAAAAGTTCCGTCCACCATGATTATTGGTCTCATTGTGTTTCTATAAGCTCTCACAGTTATGCCATATGTCCAAAATAAACATTCGAATTGATCACCTTGGCCTGTCACAATTTCAGTAACAGCATCCGGATCGACTAACTTAAGTTCATTACAATATGTTTGGATGAGCTGATATGACTGACTAAAGCTACCTCTTAACTGCAGCAAATAATGATATAGTTAATAATGCAAACACTGAGGGGATATTGGTTATATATTTAGCGAATATAAATAAATTATTTAGAGTCAAAGTAGCAATAAACTTGAGGATAACAACTTACAAACTATATGACTTATAAAGAGTTTCTTAGAGGATAAATACCTATTTCATGGCTAATTCCCTAGCTCTCCATCCTACCTTGTAGGAAACATTAATTTTGAATTCATGTTCGATGTCACTTTTCAATTGAATTGGTGTGAGGTCTTCATTGTTCCTTAACCTTCTTATACATTTAGAGGCAACCCATTCTGCATCTGCTTGACGATTTGTTGCTCCAAGTCTGAAATTTCCACATGTGTGATGATTATTAAAGGTTCTTATGGTCCAAGTAGCATCCACATTTGGTGTTGCACGAATCCTCCATGGGCATCCACCAACTTTACATTTCCAAACGACCCTTTCACTGTTTGTGCTACTCTTGCTGAAGTCAAACTCATTTTGAATTGCATATTGCTTTATGTCTCTAATAAAATGAGCCTTGGACAAATATACACGTCCAATCTCAGGGATCACATACTCATTGTGTAAAGGTTCAGTGTGTGGAGCGCAACCAAAATTGGGTCTATGCAGATTTGCGTAGATAAAGTTAAGTTCCTGTTTGACTTCATCATCCCAATCACGATTGTTCTCAGATGGGTAATGCCTTTCACTTCTTACATTTCCTCCAACTGGTACATTGATATTAGCTTGCTGTTGTGGGACATTTTCAGGGCTCTGAAAATTGTTATGTTGTTGAGGAACATTGTCATGTCTTGGGAGATTGGTCTTATCGACTGGAACATTGTTGGGGCCAGCTGCATGTCTGAATCTATCCTCTAAATTGCACCTAAGATCCTCTAAATGACTTCCTGTATCCGCTACGTTGGTGCTAGTACTATAAAAACCCCTCATCTGATCTTCTGTTGGAGAATCATCTTCCAATATTGGTTGGGAAGGATGATCATTTTGGGAAAGATGATCATCATCAGGAGGGAACATTGGTTGGGAATCATCATACATCTGATCTTCCAATACTTCCATATCATGCCTAAGAACTGAATTTGGTGTATCATCAGTTATTTGATCTTCAAGTCCATCTTCTGTGGTCGATATCACTGGTGAATCATGCACTTCCACATCAGAATCATACTGAGTTGCATCGCTATCCTCTTCTATTGAACACCCTTCATCATCTTCATTTGTTGGTTGGCCTTCACCTTGAGCTGCACATTGATCTTTTAGTTGTGCTTGTATTACACCATATTCTTCAAGTTCATGGGAGAATCCATCCCAAAATCCATCATTGTTATACATTTGTGAAAGAATTTCTGCTGCTGCATCAATGTTAGAGGATTCGGACTGCATATTAGCGGATGCGCTAGGCGATTTAGAGGATATTGGCTCAGGTCTGTAGACATTATTAACTTCAAATCGCATAACATTTTCCAAGGGAGTTTGATAATCTTCTGGGTCGATTGCAGGACCAGAAGGGGGAGTTTCTAACACAACAAAACTATGAGTCCCAGGTGGGGTATCCAAAACTAAAGGATGTTGCTCATTACCATCCCCTTTTGGAAAAATAACATGGTTCTTCTTCTGTGCTGATGCAGGGTCTATCAAATATTTGAAAGGAACATCACCTTGCTTTTTAGGTGTGCAAAAATCTGAATCAGGTTGATTACCCCAACTGGTTGGAGAAAAATCATCTGGAAAAAGCTTTCTTCTCAATGCAGCTTTTCCTTTCCCTTTCTCATCTACTTTCTCTTTTCCTTTCCCCTTCTTTTTTATTGTCAAAGTTGCTTCCCCATTCACTGGTTGTAAATCTCCTAGTATCCAAACACACATGACATATAAATTCTTCGCATTTATAATTGCCATCACCAATTGATCATAATCATCTTCACATTGAATGCTGATTGGAGACTCATTCACAACACATTGAATTGAAAATTTGTCTCTCTTTACATTGATGATACCTTCAACCATCTCCATAAATTCTTTATACGGCATTTTCAGGTCACAAACTGTTATTTTTGTGTCTCCATTCTTATATGAGGACAATCCATCTGCATTAATCTCCGACTCACCACCAAATCGAAACACAACATTGATTGTTCTACCTGAAACAGTAAGGGTATATCCTCTAATCAGTAAAATAAGTTGTGACATATGGATCTAATGTTTCATACAACCACAACAATAGTGAAAGATACCATTTTTATGATGAGAAAGATACCATCTTAATGACTTCAAAGTTCAAAAATACCATCTTAATGATGAGAAAGATACCATCTTAATGGCTTCAAAGATACCATCTTTATGATCATAAAGATTCTGTCTTTATGATTAATGGTGTTGTCTTTAAGGATGTCGTCTTTATGGTCAGAAAAACACTATCTTTATGGTGATTAAACCTTAAAATCCTAAAAATACCTACTACATTACCTGATTTCTTGTTGATCATAAAAATTTGCTCATCCACCGCTTTTGATTTCCCTTTTTTCTTTGTCATCTTGGTTGTAAAACAATGGGTTGGTTAAAGAAGATGAAGATTGTTAAGGTTTCAGAGAGAATAAGATGTTTGGGACGATGAAGATGGTTCAGACGTCAGACCATCGCAGCTGTTTACTTGTTTTATGCAGATTTGATGGTTGCATATGTTATGTTTAGAGGATAAAGCATTGTTCATTATCATACACGTGTCACAGATTAATCCAACGATTAGAAATAGTTTTGTAGTCATTGTCGCAGTCATTAATGCTTGCTGAAACTGACTAAAAGTCTGATTGTTCAGTTGAGGGGTATAATGGTCTCTAAAAAAATGGAAAAAGGTGATATGGTGGGTCAGGGGGCCTGTTTGGGAAGATGACCCCATGTCAGGGCCTATTGAGGAAGAGGCACCTAAACATGGGGCTGATTTGGGATATTACCCAAAATTAAAATTAAGTCAAGTCTGCAATGGGTTCATCCAACCACAACCATATACTATGTATGAGAGGCACTTTACACATACTCATTGTCAATATTCAATTCCTGCAGCGTCAGATAGAAAAGCAATGCACAGTACCATATTTGATTATCCCTCTATAAATGGTTTCCTACAAGACCTTAATTAACCTGTCAATCTGTGTCAAAATCCAGAAAACATAGCTGATGATGAAGAGTACACAGAAGATTTGAACAGATCAATTTAGAACTCATGCTATATCCATTCAGATGATCCATAATCATAATAATAGTAATAGTAAAAATTGTTCCGGAACTGCATTTTTTTTTTCATTAATATTTCAACCCAAAATTTTTCTTTCACACCAAACATGGATTTTCTGGTGACCCAGATTTCATTGGTTCCTACAATATCCCATGCATATTGTATACAGATTAATAGTACTATAATTTGATGCATATTGTATACTTGCAAGAATGCTTTTGGTAGAAACAAACAAGGTATTCACAATCAGGTTCTCTTATAGTCAGCACTCACTCTAGCAACATAAAGTCATGAACTACTTACCAATGCCCATTCGTGTTAATCATGCAAATTTGGAGAGACACTTTTCACATGATAAATGTCTTGGATTTGATTCATGTCATGAATAATAACCATAACACCAATTTGGTTCATCTGGAATCTGGATGCCCATTCATGTTAATCTTACAGACAGTCATGAACCATATAAAAGAATAGCCCAAGCCCTACAAAACATAGAAATGTAAAATCCCTACAGAAAAAATCAACAGCTAGTGAAGACCGGCTAGTGAATACGCAAAATTAAGTCGGGCCTAATGCAGTTGCCTAAACTGCACTGGATTCATCCAACCACCACCATATATACTATGTATATGGAGCACTTTAGACAGACTCAACATGACAACATCATCAATCTGCAGCATAAGATATTAAGATAGAAAGACAATGCAGTCCCATATTTGAGTATCCCTTATAAATGGTTTCCTACAAGGAATAAACAGGTAGTATGATTATCTTCTGTGTCAAAATTCAGCCAACACAACTGAAGACGAAGACTACACAGAAGAATTTTCCTGTGTAATGTTGCACACATCATTTTAGAAGAACTCAATTTAACTCCAACAGATCAAGGTAATCTTAAGATATACGGAATTTTCACCCACACAAACATGCATATTCAAACAAAGAAATATAAACAGAAGCAGAGAACTAATATAGATATAGGTACTTAAAAAGTTTTGATAATTCCTACATATAAGAACTAAGTAGTCTAAGGGTCCAAAACATAGCTTAAAGCTAACAAAGACTTCGATATTCAGTAAATATCAGCTAGACTAGATAGTAGAGCCACCAGTTTGATGCAGCATTGCGTCAATCTCATCCCCATCTTCCATATCAAGCTGTGAAAAAAATTAAAAAGGAATTTAGAGAACGATTTCCACGCATTTCACCAAGAATACTCATAACATGTATCTCGATAACTTAGGTTATAGCCTCCAGAATTACTTTTTTTATATTGATCCTGTTTGGATGAGTTAAATGAATTTTCTGCCTATAATCGTCTACACAAAATGCATACGCATCCTGGAATTTCAATTCTATGTGGTCTCAAGCCAATGGAAAAGTGAAATTATCCAAATGTTTCCAGTTATGAACACTAACAAAATTTAAGTTAAAATCAGAGAGAGGGAGAGGGTACCTCCTCAGGTGTCTGGGTTTCTTTCAAGCGACGACCATCAAACAAGAATACAATTGTGTTGGGATCCACCGACTGGCGATCACAGTATGCAGTCATGAGCTTCTTCAATTGGGTGTTTCTCTTGATCCTAAAAAATACTTCATTCTGATTCTGAACAAGAAAAAAAACACAAAATATCATCGTCAACAAAGATTTGTTATGACAAGTCTACTTTAAAGAGTAATCCGCAAGATTAAGTTTATTCAAAGAGCCTCCAGAATCCCGACAAATAATTACCCTTAACAAAAGTACACCTATATCTAGGGGTGAGTTTGAACTAAATGTTTATGCACAAGACAACCAACATAAATCATCTTTTTTTCGACGGACAACCAATATGAAACTTGCCTCGCTTTATATGCAAAGTGCACAACAATTGGTGTGTCATAAAAACATCATCACTCCCCAGATCTAAATTAAATTAGTTATGTGATATACACAAATAGATTTGGGAAAATTCCCAAACTTGGGTATCACTAAAAAATATTTTAGATCTGGAAGATCTCAATGGTCACAAATTCAAATCTAGGGCACATAGCTAAATAACCTTAACTGAGATTTACCATTTTAATTCAAAACATCATACAAACTTCCCGCTACTTAACGACATAATAAAATCAAAACTTTTATCATATAAACTTCCTGCTACTTTCACAATTCACATACATTGTTCTAATCTTAAACCCTCTACAATTGAATCAATTATCTAAAACATCAAAAAAATTAATCACAAAACCCTAATTACTGTTCATCTAAAAACAAATAAAAATCCAAACTTTTTAACTAATACTTCATCTCAAACAACAAATCTTCAAAACACAAAACTTATAATACCAAATTAAACAAAAAAAAATCACTTTTTTACCTAATACACATCAAAACACATAAAAACTCATAAAAATCAAAACTTTACTACAAAAACACCAAACAAAAAAAGGGGTTTTGTTAAAAAAATCAAACCTGATCTTTAACCTTCAAATTGATATGAACCAATTGATCAGTTGAAGGTTTTGTTTCTTCTTGTTCAGAGTTTGGAATACCCGACATTTTTTCTTCCGATATAATAAAAAAAATCGCCGATATCCGAAACGATTGATAAAAACTGGTATTTTCTTTGCTTTCTCTTCTCTTTCGTTCTCCCGCCTTTGAAGAAAGAAAGAAAAAGAAGCAAAAGAAAACCCTTTTTAAAATAGAGAAAATGATTCTGGACCGTTGATTTTAGTGTATTTAAATCGACGGATAATATTGAAAGTTTCTATAACCATAAATGCTGTTCTATTGACGGTCAACTTTTTATGGAAATTGATCATGTGGTTTATGGAGTAGAATATTATATTGTGTTTGGGTTTATATTGACTGTTGGATTTCATTAATTTGTGCATGGAGTAAAAGCTCTAAAGATTCTAGATAAATCTGAATTGGGTTTGGACTTGTTCATTGTTTATAGACGAAATAATAGTTTCACCAAAATTAAGAATAGAACTTAAGATCCCACCCCACCGAGCACCATAGTTCTCGCTGATGTTAATATTGTCCTCTTTTAGTCAATACAGATATCCAACGGTAGAAGATTTGGATAAGAGTTCACCTATCTGATTTTTCACAAAAGGTCTTTACATTAGTTAGAGTATAGTATACTACTAATACAATCACTTTCTTGGTAATATGAGACTAACATCAACTCATGGGTGTTACACGATGTCCCTCTGTTTTATCGGTAAATCGATTTATCGGCCTGAATCAAACAAACCCTAAATTGACAGCTTCGATAGGGTGGTGCATTCGGCCGTTTCTAATTTCCGATGACTAACAACTGAATTTCACGACGTTTTTTTGTTGAACTATGTTTAACAAATGAATTTCACAATATTTTTTTGTTGAACTATTTTTGTCAGATATTACGGATTTTCTGGCCTTCTCAGTAATACCTAAGCTAGGTGCATGTTTAATTCTTCTCTTGTCAGCTATTGCATGATTAAATGATTCATTTTATGGACTTTGGATGAACTCATTTTCTTGGATTCATGGGCGGGCTGCAGCAAGACAATGTATATCTTTCGATTCACGGTGGCCCAATGGTTATGGTGTCAGTTTGGGCCTTAGGCCATTTCTCATTATGTGGTGGTCTGTGACTCTGTGGTGAAGAGTGCACATATACATACTGTAGCTGCAAATAGCCATACTTTTTGTTTAATTACTCTCCCTAAGCTCATTTTGTTGTTCACACAAAGAAAATGGATTGATAATCCTTGATTCCTCTTGGAAGAAAACCAAAAGATTTTCTTTCTTTTGGCACCACACTACCTTTTCATGACTCAATTATCATAATCATCAAGTGTTGAAATATCTTCTAAGCAAAACAAAGTATTCATTATTCAATACAATGAAATTATCATGTTTGACATTGCTTACTTCATTTTGATCTTGATGTGTATGTGTATGTAAAAAAAAGTCTTGTTTTCTTGTTAAATAGTTCCACCAACAGACCAACTCCACTTGCTTATAGCAGTACTACTCATGCAAGTTGATGACTTTACACAAAACTCTAACTAGCTTTCTTATCTTTTAGGTGACCAGGTGCTACAAATGTTGACCTAATTGTCTTCTGTAGTACCATATAAGTCTCTAACATGGTTTTTTAATAACATATGATTATCAACATTCCTATATCAATCAAACAATTGTTTCATTTTTGTTCTTGTGTGTCTTCCAAAAGTCATTTTTGGTGACTTATGTTGTGTTTGAAAGGATATTTATAAATGTACGGTTCGGTTCGATTGCGTAAAGCCACCTTCTGCAACATGAAATATTAGTTTTATTGCTATCGTGACCCTACGCAATCAAACCCCAAAAAAAAAATCGGTTTTCATTTAAAGTCGAGCAAGGAATTTGGTTTTATACCTAGTTGTACAATTGATGCACTAAGTGACCTAACTATCAACCAATCTTCTACACAATTCAATGATCAAAACTAAACTTGTTAAACAAGTGTGAAAAAGCTTTTCATATCATGCTGTTGTGTGGTTTTTTCTTATCTGCTTTCAACAGAACATACCGACTGAAGTCTGAAACAATGATAAAAAGGTTGCTTATCAAATGACAAAACACAGCTGTGGTAGCCTTTGATGATTAACAATGTTATCGAAACAAATTTCAATTTTAATTTCCAACCATCCATTTATAAATAATTAAGTGGTGTGTTTGACAACCATTTCAAAAAGGGCGGCAGTCTTTTGGCAATTTAAAATCTTAATAACCCTATCGCACGCGTAGTAGTCCCTGTCAATCTGTAATTTATAGTTCAATGCCCAAACCCGGAGAGACATCGTATATAGATAAGATCGAACAGTAGTACTACATTTGGAAAATGATGTAGTCCAATGAACAAAAATTTCCAGTTTCGGTACATTTTAAAGTGACACGATCATGTTAAAACTCGATAAATACCTTAAAATTAGTATCACTTAAATCGAACACTAGTACTGCATTTGGAAATTGATGTAGCCGGAACGAAAAAAATTTCCGGCTTCAGTCTATTTTGAAGTGACACGATTATGTCAGAACTCAATAAAAACGCATTCAACATAATTGTGTCACTTTATTAGAATATATCTAAACCTAAAACTTTGGATACACCCTCTTTGTTTGTTTCACCTGACTTTTATCTGCCATTTTTTCTGGGGCTAAGGCTTTCCCACTGACTTTGCAGCTTCTTTTCTTGACAATAACACATGAGCAATGTCGACAAGTTCTACAATTGTCAAATTTCACCTCGAGATAACACATGAATCAATCTATCTAATGGTTGAAAAAAGAGAATCTATAAGGTGACAGAAGATTCCAACGGCTAGTTTGAAAAAAAAATTGTAAAAAATTATGGCTATAGAGACCTATTGTTTGATCAAATTGTCTGTTCTTTGATCTCTTTGTTTCTGTACTTTTCTAATTATTGAAGGAGATACTAATTCTTTTCACCACTATCAACAACATTATAATGCAACGGCTACTTAAATTATTGAGAATTTGTATAAGGCACATTTGACACATCATATACATTGGAGAAAATTATTATCAATTTTTTCTAAGCGCGAAAAAAATTAACTCAAACGTGCATTAGTTAAGGATCGAACCTCAAAACTCTAGTATCTTCGCCCAAAAGTATTACCAACTGAGCTCAGCGGCAGCTACATCTGCGTGATGACTGCGGGTTCGAACGAATATGTATTTAGGAGAATCGGGTTTGCTATCCAGAAAGGATTTGTCGCGCAGTTTGTAGCGCGTTTGTCTTCTATTTTTGTGTAATTCGTTTAACTTATCAATAAAATTTGTTTTTATTTTTATTTTTTTTAAAAAAAACCCATAAAAACCTTTAATTATTCCAAAATCCAAAATGTAGGTGTGGATCATCAAGAGCTCTTCATGGGACCTTAAGAAACGGTCATATTTAAGAAAAATGGGTCCATTAGATCTTTCATACCAAAAACACTTTACTATCCAATATGTTACATCAAACTCTGATGATTACTTAATGATAAGATCCAACAACCATCTTGGGCTCACAATTTTAATCGTAATGGTTTCTTAAAGATGGTACATCAAAAACTGCAATTCTAGTAAACACAACAAAACTTTAATAACGTGGCCCCACAAACACCTCCTCGATATACTCAACACACTTTCTCTCTCTTCCTTCAAAACCTACCCACATTCCCCACTCTATCTACACCCACCTTCCCCCACTTTCTCTTTCTTTCATGTTCCTCTGTTTTTCTATATAAACCCACTTTATTCCTCTACTTCTCTCTGCATCTCTCTCTCTCTCTCACATAATGAATCATCTCAAACACATTACCTTCTTCTTGCTTCTCTCAATCTTCACTCACTCAGGTACTTTTTGTTCTGTTTTCCTCTGTTTTTGCCCTGTTTTACTCTGTTTTTGTTGTATACTTATATTCTAATTTTTGTTGTGTACTTTTATTCTCTCTTTTACACAAATGATCTCAAACACACTACTTTCTTCTTCTTTTTTACTTCTCTCCATCTTCTCTCTCTCTGGTAGTTTTTGTTCTGTTTTGCTCTGTTTTACCCCTGTTTTTGGTGTATGCTAATATGGCCCTGCTTGGTTACCCCGCAAAAATTTGCATGAAATTTAGCCTAATTTAATATGCTTGAAACTCTTGATAATTAGTTTTATGAACAAAATTTATGCAAAAGTTTGGTGCTATTTCAAAAGTGCAAAAATTTTACACCTTTCTCTAATAAACTTAGTAGGGGACCATTTATGATTATCTCATGTTTATGCAAAGTTTAAGTGGGGGACCAATAGGGTTTAAGCTAAAATAGGTGGGGGTCCATTCAAATTAAAGAGTAAACTTGGGAGGGACCACTCTAACTATAGATGGGTAAAAATTTGCCTTTTTTGCAGCCCAAACAAGCAGGGCCTATATGTTTTTGTTGTTAATCATCAAACATTTCCCCTGTTTTTGCTCTGTTTTGCTCTGTTTTTATTGTATTCTTGTAATCTAATTTATGTTTATATTTACATACACAGATGCAGGTTCAATAGGAGTAAACTATGGAAGAATAGCAAATAATTTACCAGCAGCAACTAAAGTAGTAGAACTACTTAAACAACAAGGAATTACTCAAATTAAGCTTTACGATACAGATTCTTCGGTTCTTAAAGCATTATCTAATTCAAACATTAGTGTTATTGTTGCATTACCAAATGAACTTCTTTCAAAGGTTTCTTCATCACAATCATTTGCTAATAATTGGATTCAAAACAATATCGTAGCTTATTATCCTTCAACTCAAATCCAAGCTATTGCTATTGGCAACGAAGTTTTTGTTGATCCAAATAACACCACAAACTTTCTTGTTCCTGCTATGAAAAACATTCATAATGCTTTGATTGATAATAAACTTGATTCTTCCATTAAACTTTCTTCACCTATAGCTTTAAGTTGTCTTCAATCTTCTTACCCTTCATCATCTGGTTCATTTAAAACTGAATTAATTGAACCTGTTATTAAACCTATGTTAGATTTCTTGAAACAAACTAGTTCATACCTTATGGTTAATGCTTATCCATTTTTTGCTTATGAATCTAATGCTAATGTAATATCATTAGATTATGCTTTGTTTAGAGATAATCCTGGTAATGTCGATTCGGGTAATGGTTTGAAATATATGAGTTTATTGGATGCTCAATTAGATGCTGTTTATGCTGCAATGTCAGCATTGAAATATGATGATATTAAGCTTGTTGTTAGTGAAACTGGTTGGCCTTCCAAGGGTGACGAAAACGAAGTCGGTGCAGGTACTAATATCTTTACAAATTTTTACAATTTTTTCATAATAATTGTATTTTTATCGCGGTTGTTTTTGATTTATTTTTGCCCTTATATACATACTTGGTTGTGCATTTTAATTAGTCCAAAAATTTATTGAATCTTGTTTAGGTCAAGATAATGCTGCAGCATATAACGGGAACCTGGTGCGCAGAGTGCTTACTGGTAATGGTACCCCGTTAAGACCTAATGTTGGTCTCGAGGTTTATCTATTTGCATTATTCAATGAAAATAGCAAAACTGGTCCTACATCTGAGAGAAATTATGGATTATTTTACCCTAATGAAGAGAAAGTATACAACATACCATTGAATCGGGCGAGTTTGGCTGGTTGGACTGGTGGGAAATCTCAGACAACGCCGGTTGTTAATGGTACCGATGATGGTGGAAGTGTATCAACAAGTGGATCAGGTCAAACTTGGTGTATAGCAAATGGGAAATTAGGAGAGAAGAAATTGCAAGAAGCTTTAGATTATGCTTGTGGTGAAGGTGGTGTTGATTGTAATTCTATTCAACCAGGTGCTACATGTTATGATCCTAATACACTTGAAGCTCATGCTTCATTTGCTTTCAATGGATATTATCAAAAGAAAAACCGAATGACAGGCACTTGTGATTTTGGTGGTGCTGCTTATGTTGTCACTCAGCCACCTAGTAAGTATTTCTTATAACCCTAGACTTGTTATTACTATAACTTTTGCGCATTACAATTTCTACGCGTTTTAATCAAATAAGGTAGAACTTTTTCCGCAACTAGGTAAAACAAAATTATAGGGGTTCATTCATTCATTTCACATTTTGTTTAAGACTAGTTGTTTGTTGGGTTGTTGCTCGTCGTTTTCATTTGCAGCTTGAGTTTTATGTGCTTTATTGAAAGAGTTATACTGTCTTGCAGAATTTGGGAAATGCCAGCTTGAAGCAGGAAATTGAAGACAAAATTCATGGTGGTGGTTAGAGTCTTAGAGAGAGTTGGGAGTGACTCTAATTATAGTTATTTCTTGTAGCTTTAGGGATTACGATATGATGGTGATCGAGATCGATCTTTATATTTGTATTTATTTATTTTACAGATCAGTTCTAAGAGTAGTAGTTGGTAGTTGAGATTTTTCTTTCGCATTTATTTGATCACTATGTAATTAAATTCAATATATCTATTTATATATCCTCATTTTAACAATCTTCTTTTCTAATTTTATGCTGTGTACTGACTACTGATTACCAAATCCAGAGATGTTTAAATTAGTTGGTACTTAGGTAGTTAGGTTAGCTATAACATAATTTTCCATGAAATGTGTTGAATAATTGCCACCAACTTTTGAGGTCCTAAATAAATACTGAAATTTTTCGGTTATATATTACATCGATCATTAGCGATCGGCTGAAGCCTAAGTACAGTAATTTATCCCTTAGTCATAATCATCTTTCATTTATGTACATGTATTTCAAGAGGTTTAATATACTGTAGTTGTAGCTATAATATAACTTTCCAGACACACAAATGGGCTGTAACCTCAAGAGTTCAAGACCCATGTATTGGGGTGAACTAAATGGCTACTATAAGCCATTGGTTGGATAATATTCTACATTCCTATATGGGAAAATTTGACACCCCCCCCACCTACCCACACCTTTAAGCGTCGTAGGCGAAGCGGTGGAGTGTTGCACCCTAGATGGCGAGAGTCCAGAAGCCGAAAGCATCATTAGCTTATGCTCTGACCCGAGTAGCATGGGGCACGTGGAATCTCGAGAGAATCAGCAAGGACCACCTTGCAAGGCTAAATACTCTTGAAGCCGAAAGCATCATTAGCTTATGCTCTGACCCGAGTAGCATGGGGCACGTGGAATCTCGAGAGAATCAGCAAGGACCACCTTGCAAGGCTAAATACTCTTGGGTGACCAATAGCGAAGTAGTACTGTGAGGGAAGGGTGAAAAAACCCCATCGGGGAGTGAAATAGAACATGAAACCGTAAGCTCCCAAGCAGTGGGAGGAGCCTGGACACGTATGTAGTTAGCTACAGTAAAACCCAAGTTAGACCCAATCCTAAATTGACACGTAAGTACTTTAGCAGATATGTTTTCGTCGACTTCGGATTTTCTCTATTTTTCAACCAACAAAAAAGGAACAAATTGTAGGTCCAACAGTCCAGCAATCTAACCCCATCCCTTTAGATTTTATCATCTGAGCCCACCCCAAACTTCTTAAATAACACCCTAACTATACGTCCACATTAGGCCTGTAAAATGGGCCGGGTAGGGCTAGCCCGACCCTTGAACCCTCGAGCCCTCACACTTTAAGGGTCGGGCCAACACAAAAATTGTAAAACCTCACCCGATCCTTAGCCCTTTATTTTAAAGGGTCGAGGGCCGGTCTAACGGGCCCGGTTGATAGGGTCGATACATAGAATTATGTTTTACTTGAAAAAAAAATATGCGATCATGTTTTTATTAATATCATTTTAATATTTTTGAAAATACGTATAATATGTTTCAATTCTTAAATGTACAAATATATTTTTTCACCATAAAATTTGTTATAGTATATGATATTATTTTATCCAAGAGCATTACAATTAATAAATACAAAAAACTCGTAGTTAGATGTTATCTTATTACTAAAATTTCAAACTTTAGAGATTTAATCCTAAATTTATAAAATTCTTTCATGATAAGTATAAAATACACATTTAAAATAATAATCTAATTACCGTTTATTGTATGCTCAATAATGAAATATATGGTTAATAAAAAAATATTCTATTGAGAATCAATTTTTTTTAGTTATATAATAGTTTTTGAACAACTAGTTCGGAAAATATTCGATAAACATTTGATAAATATCATATAACTTAAACAAAAGTGACATCTATGTCTAATTGGAAAAATCTTTACGGTTTAAAACTCTAAAAAAATATTCAAATTTTGATATATAGAGAAGAAATATATTAATAATTATACATATATTTATGAGGGCCGTAAGAGGGCTTTGAGAGGGTTAATTAGGGTCGGGCTAAGGGTAGGGTCTAAGATTTCCAAAGCTAAACCCTAACCCGACCCTTAAAAGGAGAGGGTCGGGGGGTTTATTTAAAATGTGACCATAAAAGGGGGTGTTAAGTTAAAATCCCCCTTCCTTCATAGGAGCAAACACAAGAACAAGTAAATATATATTGTAACATGAATTCTTCCTCACTAGCCATTACAGGGACTAGTTTCCCGCCACATTTAAATTCAAATACAAAAAAGAAACAACCACATTTTTGGAATCAAACCATTTCTTTATTACATAATTGCAAAAACATCAATCAAATATCTCAAATTCATGCTCAAGTAATTAAAAATGGGCATCAACAAAATCCCTTTTCGTTATTCGAGCTTCTTCGTGTTTGTTCAATTAATTGTTATATGGATTATGCTAATAAGGTTTTCGAACAAATCGAAAACCCAAATGTGTATCTCTACACTGCTCTTATTGATGGTTTTATTTTATCTGGTTTATATAATGATGGGGTTCGAGTTTATGCGCGAATGTTGAATGAATTTGTTCAACCTGATCCTTATGTGATAGCATTAGTATTAAAAGCTTGTGGATTACAATTGGCTTTAAGAGAAGGCAAACAAGTTCATACCCAGATTTTGAAGCTCAAACTTGGTTCCAATAGATCTATTAGAATGAAATTGATAGAATTATATGGAAAATGTGGGGAATTTGAAGATGCTCAGAAGGTATTCGATGAAATGCCTAATGGAGATGTTGCTGCTTCAACTGTTATGATATGTTGTTTTCATAATCATGGTTTGATTAAGGATGCTTTTGCTGTTTTTGAACAAACTCCATTTAAAGATATGGTCTGTTGGACGGCAATGATTGACGGACTTGTTCGAAATGGGGAGATGAATAAGGCCTTGGAGTTGTTTAGGGAGATGCAGAGGAAAAGTGTGAGACCGAATGAAGTTACCATTGTCTGTGTTTTATCTGCTTGTTCTCAGTTAGGAGCTTTGGAGCTTGGAAGATGGGTTCACTCTTACGTAGGTAAGCATAAACTGAAGCTCAATCTTTTTTTGGGAAATGCTTTGATCTCCATGTACTCAAAATGTGGTAGTTTGGAAGAGGCGGAACGAGTATTTGACAAGATGAAAGACAGAGATGTAGTCACTTATAATTCAATGCTTGTAGGGCTTGCGATGCATGGAAAGAGCACTGAAGCTGTATGCTTGTTTGAAGATATGGTGAAGAGAGGATTGAGACCCTCAAATATTAGTTTTGTAGCTGTTCTGAATGCATGTAATCATGGAGGTTTGGTGGATATGGGATTCAAAATATTCCAATCTATGACTAAATTTTATGGAATTGAGCCACAGATTGAGCACTATGGATGTCTAGTTGATCTTCTTGGCCGTGTTGGTCGCCTTGAAGAGGCTTACAACTTCATTGAGAGAATGAGAATAAAACCAGATCATATCATGTGGGGATCTTTGCTAAGTGCTTGTAAGATTCATGGTAACCTGGAGCTAGGAGAAAAAGTGGCTAAAGCTTTAATCGATGTTGGGGTAGCAGATTCGGGAACTTATGTTCTTTTATCTAATATTTATGCTTTCTGGGGCAAATGGGAAGAGGCAGTAAATATGAGCGAGGAGATGAAGAAGAGAGGAGTTCTGAAGGAACCTGGTTGTAGTTCAATCGAGCTGAAGAATGATGTCCACGAGTTCCTTGCAGGAGATGTTCGACATCCCGAAAGAGAGGAAATATATAGAGAGCTGCAAGAACTGAACCTTCTTTTAAGATCAGAAGGATACTCTCCTAATACTGAGGTGGTTTTACATGATATTGAGGAAGCGGAGAAAGAAACGGCTGTAGCGGTTCATAGTGAAAGGCTTGCAATAAGCTATGGGCTGATTTCGACTGAACCAGGGACAACTATAAGAGTGGTAAAAAATTTGAGGATATGCAATGATTGCCACTCAATGATTAAACTTATTGCAAAGATAAAGAGAAGGAAAATTATAGTAAGAGATCGTAATCGCTTCCACCATTTTGAAAATCTATCTTGTTCTTGTGGGGATTACTGGTGATGGTGAAATGAATACATTTTGACGAAGAAAATATAATTTCATGTAATTATCTACAGTGACAACCAATCAAAAATTGACGCATAGGTAATTTTTTTACAGTAACCCGATTTCTACCAGAACATCCTATCATCTAATGATACTTGAAAATACAAGATGATTAGGTACCTATTTCTCCATACGGAACGAGCTTGCCTGTAGATCGACATCATATCTAGTTTTGATCAATTCAGCACCCTGGTGAGATTCTGAGCGCACACCTACTTTTGTTTGTTGTTGAATCACCAATAGTGTTGCCTTTTCCCCATAACCAGATGTTATGAATATGTCCCCGATAGTCCCTAACTCTGAGCACTTGTTCCAATCTGTAAGGTCAATGATAAGTGGTAAATTTTCATCATGCCGTCTCCCAAGTATGATTAACTCATAATCATTTTCCATTGAAGTAATCACTTTTATTACCCCTACCCCTTTCTTAACTTCCTCCTCTATGTATCTTACTCGATTGTTACATGTAGTTTCAAGCTTAAATTCTTTAACCATAGCGTCATCAAGACTCCTCTCAGTAGAATCACTACCTTTTCCTTTACTATGGAGGAACTGGAAAACTGTCAGTTCAATGGCTGGATGTTCAGACATTCTTTTCGCATGAGCTAGTGCCTCACGGTCATCAGCACCTCCAAAGAAGACCACCGCAACACGATAATACACCCAATTTTCAAAAAGAAAGCTAGCACCATTCTGAAGCCCTCGGTCTATTAGGATGCCAACAGAGCATGGGGAGTTCTTAAGGACGTCACAGTTCACTGTCCTGATGTTGAAATTGTTGGAGCCAGTTGATAAATTCTTGTGGTAAGGGAGAAGAATGAGGGAAGTTCTTTTGTTGAACGCAAGCGAACACACATTATTGTACATAGATGGGTAATTTGACACAACTGTATACGGGTTTACTGAAATGATCCCTTTATTGCTTTCTTCATAGTATTTGAACACATTGACGATGTGCTGGGAAACTGCAGCGACAGGAGGCAGATCTGTGTGCACTTTGTGAGAAATAATGAGTGGGGTCATACTATTGACAAGCTCCACAAAATGAATGATGCTCAAGTGGATGGGGTTCTCTTTGGTCGGATTGGTAGCCCGCAAAACATGGATCATGGAAGGTACGTTCTCTTCATCATACATACACCCTAGAACACGAAGTTCACTATTTGGTACAGTGTGTTGAATGGTTCTTTGGTTACGGGGGCTATATGTCATGGAGTTCTTGTACAAATATCTCATTAGGGGTGCTGAAGCACCTGTCAGTATTATCATTGAGACACACATTACGGTGAAGCAGTCTTCGTCAATCTTCTGCAAGTCATTATAGAACACAATGTTATTAGAGTTATGAATAAACTTCTGCCAGAAGATAAATGGTTCTGAAATTAATTTTGTAGTACGTACATCATGGTCCTTCAAATATGAAAACACCACAATCTCAAGAAAGCCTTGTGCATTCACGGCGAGACCAAGTAAGGTAGCATCCTTGTAGGACATGTTGAAGATTATAGCTGGTAGAAATGCTCCCACAAATTTTCCCACGAAACTAACAAGAATAACCATAACGACGAGAAAAACGGTTGTTGATGGAACTGCAAACAAATTAGCCGTCGTGACCCCATGTATGGTGTAGAAAGTTGGCATGACGATCCATTTATTGAAAAAATTAAACTGTTGAACTAGGACTGATCCTAAAGGTAGCCCTGAAGGTATAATCAGCCCTGCAATAACAGGCGCAAAGAAGGCATGTATGCTTCCGACACTACTTATAGAAACTGCCAGCAATACCAGCGCTATTACAAGATTCAAGAATTCCTGTTTTATCATTTGTCCTTTTGGTGTTTTCTTAATAATCCACCTTACTGTTGGTCTAAGTGTAGCCACCATTATTCCCGCCGTCATTGCATAACTGACATGCATAGCAAATACTGCGCCCCCTGATTTGTAGTTTGCTTTTTGTTCATCCACCATCATATCCCCAACTATAATCGAACCGAGAAAGCCGCTAATCATTGAAGCGCAAAATGCTATATTGCTGACCTCCGTATTGAGGATATTGAGCTCAATAAGATAACTAGCAATGACAGGAAAAGAATTTATGGATTCGACCTTTCGAATTACATCAAGATAACTACTTAGCCTACCCGTTTCATCACCGATGTATTTCTTTATCATGTTGCCACAAGTGGAAGTAAATGCAAGTGGAACCAAAACTACTGAAATGCCAATAATCACTCCTTTTTTTCCTGGCTTAATAAACGTCTTCGGATCCAGCTGCACCGCAGTTAAGAACAATTGCATAATTGTTCCAATGTTGCCGTATATGTACAACGGGGCGTAACTTCTAGGGGGGAATATACTTGGAAAATGGCTGATATGTCCTAACAAGGTAGGACCTAGTGCAATACCAGCCTATTAAATCAGAAATAGTATGCACAACGGTTAAAAATTAGACGTAAAATCAATCAAAAAGTATGGTAGGCAATTTTTTTTTTTTTTACTTCCCCAGAATATATGAACCAAAATGCAAATAAGATAAAGGAGAGTTGATCAATGTAACTTACCATAAGCTGGGTAACCATGAGAGGGACTCCAAGAGGCAAGAAAAGAGTTGCCGTGATACATGCCATGAACACACCTAAAAAAGATTGCAGCAGGAGGATGGTATTGAAGTAATAGAGAGGACTAATATTACTTTTAAACAGACCTTTCGAAGATAGAGAAGTCACGCCTACGCAGTTCCATTCATCAGGCACCATGGTGCTGGGCATATTGGCCATGGCCTGAATATCCGTACTAAGCAGCCTCTGCTGTTGTTGTTGTCGTCGTCGTCGTTGGCTATTGTAATTTGCATGAACAAGAAGATTGAAAGAAAAAAAGAAAAACTAATTGCAAAGTTGTTATTTTTAAGTCTATGGTATATAGAGAAAATAAAACAAAAAATGGTTGGACTTGAACTAGAAGTCTAGAATAGAAATGACAATTGCAAAATGTTGTTAAGTCTGACATTTTTTGTTAAACTAACCCAAACTGTTTTTGATAAATTCAACCTATATTAAGTTAATCTGACATTTTTTTTCTTCTCCAAAACAATATATACATTAAAAACAACCTGTTACTATTAATTTGTTGTGTTCTTGGTTTTGAATTGCTCTCCTCACTTGGTTCTTCATTTATTATTAAAACGATAAATCGTTAAAATAATAATAAGTCATTTCTAAATTCCATAATTTTACACAAAACCTAATAATCATTTGAAAAAAGTTGAATACATAGTTTAGTGAAAATTGTAATTTATAATAACTTTAATTTTAATTCCAAAGTTGCCATGGGAGTACTTCTCTAGACTTGAAGGCGTCAACTGCAGCTTTGGAGTCTGATTTGATCCATATTTTCTTCCAGTCTTTTGCAATAGCTAACTCCATACTATCCATGATTGCCTCACATACTACCCAAAAACTCAATCAATTATAGTATTATACCACCAAAAATTAAAATGACAACATCCAAAAATATTATATCTTACAAAAAAATTCTCATAATTTGTACGTTCACAAATTTCTTCAATCAATTCAAGGATTCAACCCTTAATATACAAAGTTGAGAGAATGTGCATCTTGTAGTGGGAGCTTAAGCCAATTGATAGCTAAGAAAACTTGGAGAGAATTTTACATAAAGAACCTATGTAAATTAAGTTTCCATAATTATTATTGCATTTTTCAGGAGATTTTGTAGGATCATCTTATAGTATATTTGGGAAGAATTTAGTTATAACTAGGAAGGCGAAATTTTTTTCTCAAATAAACATATCAATATCAGAGATACTTACGGATATTTCTTACTGCACAAAATCAGAAGTAGTTCTTGTTAATAGCTAATAATTAGGATAGAATATATCATTTTCTAACTAATCAAATAAAAATATTTCATCTTTTTCGACTAACTTGAGGAGGTCCTTTATACTTCGGGTGGGAAAAAAATAATGTCCGTCCGTCCACCTTCACAAAAAATAAAAATAATAAAAAATAAAAAATATACGCTCTAGTTCTTCTTCTTCTAGCTCGTGTTTCTTTTTTCTTTCTTCTATCTTCTTCTTTCTTTTATAGTTTCTTCTCATCTCCTCTCTCTCTCTTATGAAGTCGGTCCCCCACCCTTTCACGGTTCTATATTTATATATTTTTGATTTTTTTCCACAAAGATATAAAAATTATAATATCTAAGCAATATATATATACTAAAAATTTCCCAAAATTTCAGAGTACGCACATGCATACCCTTACGTAAGGGTGTTAAACAAGCCGAACGAGCCGAGCTTTATATGTTCAAGCTCAGTTAGTTTATAAACGAGCCGAGCTCGAGTCCAAATTTTATACGAGCTTTATTTTATGTTCAAGCTCAGCTTGTTTAGCTATACGAACGAGCTCGAGCCGAGCTTTTAACGAGTCGAGCCCGAGCTGAGCTCGAGCTACTCGATTAAATTACACATAAAAGTAGGATTTTATCTAAACAAGCCGAGCTTTGGTATGTTCGAGCTCAATTTGTTTATAAACGAGCCGAGCTCGAGCCGAGCCCAAATTTTATACGAGCTTTACTTTATGTTCAAGCTCGGCTCGTTTAGCTATACGAAAGAGCTCAAGCCGAGCTTTTAACGAGCCGAGCTCAAGCTGTTCAGTTCGTTTAACAGTCCTACCCTTACGCCCCCATGGCTGCGTCCCTGGGTCAAAGGAGTAGTGGAAAATTCTTTTTAAATAAAAGAGCTTGAATTAATTATTAATTTTTGAAAGAGCTCTGAGTGTAAGAATTTTTTCTAATGAGAGAAAGAAAAGAGAGAAAGATGAAGAAAATAGACAAAAATGTCACAAGATTATGCAAGTTTCTTGTTTATTTGGTCTAATTAACCATGTCAGCGTCCACATCATTCCAGCTATGGTAGTTGTCTATGCTGGTTGTCTGTATACAATTAGTCCATATTAGGAAAATTTGATGGTAGTTTGCTCTATGCTTCAAAGTAGAAAGTCTAGGTACCAATTGACGAATTTTTTCATAAGTTGTCCCTAGAATATTTGGCAAGGACATTTAAGGGTTAGAGGGGTAAAAATGAAAAAAAAAAAAAACATTAAAGGATAAAAACATAAGAAAAATATGGATTTAAAAGGAAATCATAGTAGGGTGTTAACTCAAAATATTTTTGAAAAAGAGGGTTAAGTCCAATTTCCCCTAAAAATCAAAAACTATTATGTGCTCTCTTCCCAACCAAGTGGTATCTATTTATTTATTTTTTAGTTGGCAAGTGGAGTTAAAAGGACCCTACCTTTTTTTAAGTTACGTGTAGAAATTTATATCCACAATCTGTTGTAGACGTGTTTTAAACCCACAACCTCTCCACTAAAGTGAGAGGGGTGCTACCATTGAGCCACAGGCTCATTCACAACCAAGTCACAACATAGTCTCTCTCTTTCTCTCTTTCTCTCTTTCTTCATCTTCTCATCTCATCTGGTTAGTCTTCTTTTACTTTGGTCATCAATTTTTTTAAAAGTATGAATTAATTACTCTCTCTCTCTATCTATATATATATCTCCCTCTCTTTACTCTCTCTTTCTTTCTCTCTTTAAAGTATGAATTAATTACTTGTTGTTTTAAAGTAGAATCATCACTTACTGTATATGCAATACAGAGAGGCAAGAGTGAGAAGAGGTAGAAGACAACCCAAAGAGAAGTCAAGTAAGTCCACAAAAAAAAGTTCTTTGCTGTAAAACATTTCTGGATAACATGATGAGGATAAGTTATCAACTAAAAGAGATGAAAAGGAAACACAAAGATGAAGTGGATGAAATGAATGATGAACAAAAAAATAGATTGTTGATGTTTGGGAATCCAAAGACAAAGAATTCCACAGGTAAATTTATTTTTGAAATTATTGATTGTTGATGTTCATTATCTATTTTTATTAGTTTTGATTAGTTGATTCCATTTGAAGTTCTTTTGAGTTAAGAATGAGTGATTTGACAACACAAATTTCTCACTTACCATATTTTTAGTTAAATTTCAAATAACTGCATTAAATTTTATTAAATTCTGCCAAATATTAATATAATATTAAACTTAATTAAATTATAGGATATAATATTTAATTTTAGATATTTGTTCATAACACCACTTAGATAGCATATAATAAAAACCAACATAATTTCATCTTGTTTGTCTTTGATATGTTCGACTTTCTAATATCAGCCTCATGGGGTACAAAAAATAATAGATAACAATGTTATGATTGCTGGTTCGAATGAATATATATGTTTTTAGAAAGATTGGTTTTGCTATTTAGAAAGGATTTGCAGCGCAACTTATCCTCTATGTTTGTGTAATTTGTTGAGTTTATTAATAAAATTTTAATTTATTCTAAAAAAAAAAATTGGTTGAAACTCATTACAACTCACGTTTAAAATTAGATGAGAATAAAGTTAAATATAACATAAAAAATTTTGGTATTAGAAATTAACCGATTCCATCGCTTAATTGATCGTTTTCCAAACCAAATCTAATGAGCAACTACTCCGTCTCCTTTCACCAATTGCTTCTTTCTCTTCCCCTCTGTTTAGTCCTCTCTTTTACCATTAAGAATTGAATCTACATTTAAAGAAGGGTAATATCCCAAAAAAGCCCCATGTTTAGGTGCCTTTTTTCCCAATAGGCTCTGACATGGGTCATCTTCTCAAACAAGCCCTTTGACTATTTCATAATTTTTAGCCGGTCAAAATTACCATTGTATTATATCCTCTAAAATCCATATTTTATCTTCTAAGACAAAAAACCCAGAAAAAGACAAAAAACAGAAAAGGGGACAAAAAAATAGTTGGTTTATAACTTTTTGGTTTTAACATTTGAAAATTTTATAACTTGCGATTTAGAAATCGAAAATCAACATGGTGTATATGGTTGGAAAGATCTCGACGAGATCTTTTAAACGAGATCCCACATGACTATAAAATTTTAAATTTAAAAAATTAAAATTTAAGAAAAAAAAATTCAAATATTCATAAAAATTCAAAATTTCGTATTTTGTTTTACTGAGAAGTTGGGTTTCGAAAAAAAACTCCGTATGATTTCATAAGGTTTTTCAAAATTATTCTAAAACTAAAAAAAATCACACAATACTACCAAATTTAGGAGTTTTTATTTTTGTCATCTAAAAAATGTTTTCTTATCTTCTAACACCAAAGCAATATCCTTTAAATTGTTGCTTGTTGTTCTGTAAATTACAAAGGCATGATATCTATTCCATATTATTAATATATGTGGATTGTAGTCTATAATTTGATGCATGAGTTCAATGTCTCGACTGAGGACAAAACCTTTATCGTACAAACAAACAGAAAATTGTATTACCATGAAAAGTTCATAAAAATGTTTAATGTACAGTTAACTTCACAAAAAACTATATACGTTTTTTAGGTTACAGCCCAAAACATAAGAAACAAGAGAGAGCATAACCCAGTGTAAACATAAATCCCTCCTTTTGCCTGGTGTAATGCCACGAAGTTTATTAAATTTGTACTCCATTCTTCCTTTCCATCCCCAACACCAAAACAATATAATATCTCACATCTTTAACCATCATTTTTTTTTTGACAAACGGGTTGAAGGCACCCCTTACCTCTTTAGATTACATAAGAAAACTTATATCAAACATTCAAACAATCAGTTGTTGGCGTGTTTCTAACCAACGACCTTTCCACTTTGTGAGATGGATGCAATCGTTGAGCCACAAACTCATGTACTTTCTAACCATCATTGAAACTGATAATTTCCCTTTATTTAAACACTCGTGCATTCTTATTTTTCCACAAAATCCAAGTAATATGTATGGAACCATGACCAATATACTTTGATAACCAGCTTTAATCCACCTCTGAACACTTTTCAATATATAATGTGATTTAGTAAAATTGCATGTTGAGTGGATACAATAGTTTGTTTAGAGGATAAAACTATATTATTTAGAGAACAACAATCAATGTTCTAGCGGACAAGACCCTTACATTATATAGCGAAAAAATTATCGAAAAATAAAAATTACATGTTTTTTTTGTTTTTTTCATACCCATGTGAGATCTTGTTAGATAGATTTCGTCGAGATCTTTCCAACCATATACATCATATTGATTTTTAATTTCTTAATCAAAAGATATACAAGTTACAAATAATATATAAAAAAAAATTTAATTAATATTAAAAAATATGTTTTTGTCTCTTTCTTATTTGTCCTTTTCGTATTTGTCTTATATTCTAATTTTTCTCTTTTGTCTTTAGTACAAAGGGTATTTTAGTAAAACAAAATAAAAAAAGTGGGGTAAAGGCTTGTTTGAGAAGATGACCCCATGTCAGGGCCTATTGGGGAAGAGGTTTAAAGGGTAATATCCCCAAAAAGCCCCATGTTTAGGTGCCTCTTCCCCAATAAACCCTGACATGGGGTCATCTTCTCAAACAAGCCCTTACCTCACTTTTTTTATTTTGTTTGACTAAAATACCCTTTGCACTAAAGACAAAAGAGAAAATTAGGATAAGACAAATAAGAAAGAGACAAAAATATATTTTTTTAATATTAATTATATTTTTTTGTTATATTATTTGTAACTTGTATATCTTTTGATTAAGAAATTAAAAATCAATATGATGTATATGGTTGGAAAGATCTCGACGAGATCTATCTAACAAGATCCCACATGGTATGAAAAAAAAATGTGATTTTTATTTTCTATATATACTGTAAAGATCTTGTCTGCTAAAACATTGATTGTTGTTCTCTAAACAATATACCTTTATCCTCTAAACAAGCTATTGTATCCACTTAACATACAATTTTATTAAATCACATTACCACTAGTCTCTATAACACAAAGTTAGAAACAAATCAACAGTTTTCAAACTATATTATGAAATAAGGTAGAAACCAATTTACTTGAAAATGTTTTTCACAACTCTCTAAAACTTACAAAGTTTGATAGATTTTGATCAAACCAAAACTTAATCAATTTTCTCACTATTGAGAATGTTAAGAACTGAAAATAAAATATAAACTCCTCTGTGAATACGCTTCCACCTTTAAAAAGTGAAGATATAGGTTGAGGATGAATTTATCTTCCTGGCGTGCCAGAATGGATCAAGAGAGTGTAAACAAATTTTCCATATATGTAGGTAATAAAAAAATCTATCACGAGAAATTTATATTTTAAATATTTAAAGGCAAATAAGTCATCCCGGACAAAATTATTGACGAAATCAATTTGGCCCTTGGAAAAATCCAAAGCCTTATTTGAAAACAAAAACTCATCTAAACTCTTCTGCTTCCCCAAATCTCTTCCTCTCAAAACCCCATTAAATATCATTTAGATTTTGTTTAAAATAATAAAATAGAAACTTTATTAATTACCCCAATAAAAATATGGTTATCTTTAGATGATATTCAAACATTTTTACAAACCATTCAAACGAATAATAATAAAAAGTGGTGGAAGTTGAATATGAAAAGGAACTAAAACATAGAAAAATTAAGAATATTTGATTTTGAATTATTAGAGTTTCATTTCTATTTTATATATTTATCTTTATTTTTTATCTTTACCATAAGAAAATATTCTCTCACTTAATTGGCTAAAATTGATAGCCTAATTGACAACCATTTCAATCCAATTTGGATAAATTAGTAATTTTATGAGTTCATTTAATTTAAGTGGGCCTTCAATGTAATTTCACACTCTTAACATAATTATCCTACTTATCATTATCCATTTCTATATAATTAAACACTTTCGTTATTGGTAAAACAACTCATAAATAAATAAAATACACGTCATTTGTAATATTTTATCACCTAAATTTTTTATAACGTGTCTCAAAAGTCTATGGTAGGTATCAACTATTTTTTCTTTGCCTATACAAGAAACCATCCTTAAAACATTTCTCTCTTAAATAACATAAATTAATAGTATAATTCACAACAATAGCAAATTCAAAATAGCATAACTGATAGTAGCCCAATTCATAAGAATAATTGCAATTGATTTGTCCATATCCAAAATGACTTAAATTGATAATCTTTACAAGGATTTTTATCTAATTGTGATAGTTTTTAACGACTCTCAATAGTCAGTAGCAAGTCTTCACAAGAATTATAATTTAATTTTTTTCTCTCCACAATTGCATAATTGATAGCCTAGATCGCAAAAATGTGTAGTATGATTTCTCTTACTCCAAAATAATATGAGTTGATAGTCGAATTTACAAGCATTGTTATTCAATTTGGATAATTTTTAGACATGTTTCAATTCCCTTTTCTTTACTATATAACGAAGCACACTTAATAAAAACTCTCTTCGAAATAAGAATTATAATTGAAATATTATCTCTTATATTACATAAATTATTGAATCACAAGAATTGCAGTTCAATTTTGCTCTCTCCAAAATAGCATAGGTTGACAGCCTAACTTATATGCATTGTAATTTAAGTTTGATAAATTTTATAACGAGTCTTGAAAGAAGGTCTCAAATATTATTAACTTACATGCATTGCAGTTCAAGTTTGATAAATTTTATAACGAGTCTTAAAAGACGGGTCTCAAATCTTTCTCTTCAAAATAGCATAAATTTAGAGTATAGTGCACAAGAATTATAACTTAATTCTAATCTCTCCAAAACGGGTTTCAAATCTTTCTTTTAATTAAGTATATAAGAAAGCAATATCTCTAATATGGCATAAAGAATATTAGCATAATCCATAAGAATTGCAATTTGATTATGCTCTCCCTACTTGCATAATATAGTCCCGCTCATAAGAATTTGTAACCTGATTCATCTTTATCCAAAATAGTATAAATTGATAGTCGAATTTGAAATCCGATTTGAACAATTTTTAATGGGTCTCAAATCCTTTTTTTACAAAATCACTTACATTTTTAATGATAAGTCTCAAAATAATACAAAAAAATGCTCGTAAAAATCTCTTTCTTCAAAATAAGATAAAGTGATAATAATAATTAATAATAATTTTTTTTGTAAATAAATAACAACAAAAAAAATATGAGGGGCCTTAAATATATACTTAAAAAGCTCTATCCTTAAAAGAGCATTATCCACTTTTTATTACTCAAACATTTTTAACAATTTTTTTTTATGACAGACCTCACAAAAAAAAAAAAAAAAAAATCAAAAGGTTTTTTTTTTCAAAAGAGGATAAACTGATAACACAGTTAAATTGTGTTAGGAAATCTTGCACATATTATGGCATTCACAATAAAAATCCGTTGATGGTAACATGTTGTGCACACAATTTTATTCGATACGGGAGACAAGGCAAATGAAGTAGTGTTTATACCAACCAATTAAGTGGACTTTGGTTTTATGGTAAAATTATTTGCATTGGTACAAATCTAGGTGCACGTACCTCTTTTTTGAGGACTCAATGGTGGAATACTATCTTTTAGCCCCTCTAAACCAAGTAGTCCACTTCTAATTAGGCCATTCATATATATATATAGTCTGTGCATTACACTGGTCAAATGACTTCAGTTAGACTATAGTAGGAAAATTTGGCCAAAACCCCAAATACATTTTGACCATGTTTGTTGTCAAAACCCCTCAATTGCACCAAAATTGGCCCAAACCCCGTCATTAGCCTGTCGATAGTTTTCTATCATAAACCTAATTCTTCCAAATATACTCTTAAAATATATTTTGACTAACATCACCATTCCAGAAGTCAACATTTTAATTTCTTCATTTGAAATCTCTTGTTCAGCTTGTACAATCTTTTGAGGTGGTGTTTGGCAACAAAAAGTAAAAGTACTTTTACTACTCATAGTAAAAATATATAAGTAGAAAGTATGTCTGGAAACCACAATTTGTGAAGTAAAAAGTCATCTTCAGTCCTAAATCCAAAAAATTTCAGAACGAAGGAAAAAAATTAAGTTGATTGCAAATAAAAATTAAACCAAAAACAAATAAAAATATCTTATTTTACACAATTCTCATATCAGAATTTTCAAGAATTATGATTATGTCGTGATGGTGTTTTTCTCATGATGAAATCAAAGAATAGAGAATATAGCAAAACAAAAGATGGTCAATCAATGAAGAGAAAAACTTTAGCATTGAAGATGTACTTTGAACGAGTTGATTTCATTCATCCCAAAAATCAATTTTATGTGTATCTGCAATAACTAGGATGTGGCAAACATGATTAAAATTGTGTAGAAAAACAATAAAGTTCTAGCAAACAACTACCCAAACACACTCTTTGAGTAATTTCTTCATACACCTTGTCTACAACCCAAAAATCTCTTTTGGGACTTTCATCAAACACCTTGACTTTAACAACTCTCAAATACCTTAAAACACACTTGAATTGCCAAGATTGTAACCAAACCTCTAATACCAAATTGTTGGGATTAGATCACAAAATATGTTAAAGCGATTAAATACATAACAATGTTTTTCGTCGAAGATAATACTTTGAAGTCAAACTTGTAGACAATAACAAATAGAATACCAATTCAAGTAAGGGTTATTTTGTATTTAGTCCCTCTAGAAGATAGGTAATTAGTATTTGGTCCAATCTTTATCGTTTATTAGTAAATGGTCCATTTTCCGTCACTTGACTGTTAGTCAACCCAGTTGACCAGAGTTAAGTAGGCCTGTAAAAATAGCCCTTTGACCCTAAACCCGGCCCAGCCCGCCCGGCCCATTCAACGAAAAAATCCCTTAAAGCTTGACCCTTATGATTTTTAGGGTAGGGTCGGCCCGACCCTCTCCTTTTAAGGGTCGGGTTAGGGTTTAGCTTTGGAAATCTTAGATCCTACCCTTAGCCCGACCCTAATTAACCCTCTCAAAGCCCTCTTACGACCCTCATAAATATATGTATAATTTTTAATATATTTCTCTATATATCAAAATTTGAACATTTTTTTAGAGTTTTAATCGTAAAGATTTTTCCAATTAGACATAGATGTCACTTTTGTTTAAGTTATATGATATTTATCGAATGTTTATCGAATATTTCCCGAACTAGTTGTTAAAAAACTATTATATAACTAAAAGAAATTGATTCTCAATAGAATATGTTTTTATTAACCATCTATTTCATTATTGAGCATGTAATAAACAGTAATTAGATTATTATTTTAAATGTGTATTTTATACTTATCATGCTAGAATGTTATAAATTTAGGATCAAATTCTTAAAGTTTGAAATTTTAGTAATAAGATAACATCTAACTACGAGTTCTTTGTAATTATTAATCGTAATGCTCTTGGATAAAATAATATCATATACTATAACAAATTTGATGGTGAAAAAGGGTAGTCTGGTCCTCAAGAAAATATGGATGCCTTGACTCTGGTCAATTGCGTTGACTGACAGTCAAGTGACGAAAAATGAACCATTTACTAATAAATGATAAAGATTGGACCAAATACTAATTACCCATATTCTAGAGGGACCAAATACAAAATACATATGTAACTAGAAAGTAAACCACGATAAAGAAATCAAACATCCACAATACAAGATTTAACATGGTTCGGCGTAAGCCTACATCCACGGAGCAAGGTAAAGAGTTCTACTAGTGAAAGAGAAAAAGAGTTACAATTGAGCACTCAATCGTACTAACACACCACTCAAGATTGATCTCACTTGTAAATCACTCACAAAACTCTTAAAGAACAATCTCTTTCTTTTCTCTCTTTTTGTTCCCTCAAAGAATCTCTCTATTGATGAAAACACTAGCCTCTCAAAACTTTTCTTTCACCTACGTAACTAACCCTAAACACATTGGATTTATACCATAGCCATACATTGGACCACGAAATGGGCCTAAACATGGGCCTACTACGTATTATTAGGCCAAAATTGGCAATACGTACATACGCCCTAAAGGGGTACGTACATCCAAACATGTTGAAAAGATCTGGACCCTGTATGTACGTACATCTTAACGTGGTACGTACGTCCTGACAGCAACAACAAAATTTACCCAATAACATTACTACATTATGATAAATGTCTATAATTCAATTTCCAGAGTGTCACAACATGTTTTCCATATATTTACATTTAGTGACAACATATTTGTTGAAATTTAACATTCAATTTCTTATTAACCATTCATCCCAATGGGTGTTCGTCTGAATTTGAAACCAGTTTTTCCACTGGCGAATAAACAACGGGAGGTAAGAAGGGTTGACTTTCAAGATGAGGTCTTGAAAAGGAAAAGAGGACGACCGCCAGGTTCAGGTAAAATATCATTAGCAAAAAGCACACCAAATTGTGCAAACTGACAACGTGGTTAAACCTTGTTTTCTATCTTAGTAACGTAGTTGTAAACTAACAATGTGGTCGAAAATGGTTTTCAAAACTAACCACCGGAACGAATCCGGTCAGAATTTTAGGTAAAATAAATATCGTTGCTAAAAGTGCACACATGGCATTGACCAAGACACATGTGACTAAAAAATTAAAATACTTAAGGCATTGTTAATACACTCTATCGAAGAAAACCACCAGAAACATATGCATTGTTAATATTGAATGTAGGGGTACAACATACACATGACACCATCTCTACCGCCCATCATGGTGCCACACGTCGTCATCCAATGAACCCTCTCATGAAGACACAAGTTACAAAGTTAAACCCAATTATTACAAAGATATTTCTCTCATTATTACCTTATTAAATGATAGGAATGGAATTACAATTGTAGCCTATAAATATAAAGCCAAATCACTCATTTCACTCATGGTCAATGACCTCCCCACTCTCTCATGGTGAGACCTCACCTCTCATCTCTTTCTTGAGCTCTCCTTATTATCGAGCTTCACTTTTTATCATCACCACTATAATAAAGTTCTTTCTCTCTCTCTCTCTCTCTCTCTCTCTCTCTCTCTCTCTCTCTCTCTCTCTCTCTCTCTTCGTGGATGTAGGCAGAATTGCCGAACCACGTAAACAATGGTGTTTTTACTTTATCATTTTACATTATATTACATATTTATATATTTTATTAATGTTTTGACCAATTTTCTTAATTTCACAAATATGGTCAATACATTTGGCACCGCTTATGGGGAACTTGAGATTTTCTCAAGCAAATATGGTCCCCACATGCGGCGTCAAATGTATTGACCATATTTGTGAGATTAAGACAATTGGTCAAAACATTAATAAATATATAAATATGTAATAGAATTTAAAATGATAAAGTAAAAGAGAAATGACACCATTGTTTAATTACGTGGTTCGGTAATTGTGCCTACATCCACGGAGAGAGGGAAGGGATTTTATTATAGTGGTGATGATACAAAATGGAGCTCGATAATGAGGAGAGCTCAAGAGTAGGGATGGGCACGGTCCGGTCCGGTCCGGTCCTAAAAAGCAATAGGACCAGGACCAAACCGACTTTAAATTTTCGGTTCGATTTCAGTTCAATTTCGGTTCATGGACCAAAAATATTTGAATATAATTGGCCCGAGCCAGACCAAATACAGTCGGTCCGGTTTCGGTTCGGAATTCAGACCTGGGCTTTGAGCATTTAGTCCACTAAAATATTAAAGATTATTCTTAAGTTTTGGGCTTTAAACAAAATAAGACATGCACCCAATCAAACCAAATCAAGTATTAAATAGAAGAAAAGGTCCAATATCTATGTAGTTCGGTTCGGTTTGGTTCCCTCGGTTCTATAAAAACAGAAACCGAGACCGGACCAATATCTATACAGTTCGGTTCGGTCTTGACCGGTTTCTAGTCAACTTGGTTTTGACTTGGTTTTTTCGGTTCGGTTTTCGGTTTTTCGGTTTTATTGCCCACCCCTACTCAAGTGAGAGGTGAGGTCTCACCATGAGAGAGTGAGGTTGTCATTGACCATAAGACTATGAGACCATGAGTGGAATGAGTGATTTGTAACTCTATTCCTAACATTTAATAAGGTAATGATGAGAGAAATATCTTTGTTGTAATAATTGGGTTTAACTTTGTAACTTGTGTCTTCATGAGAGGGTTCATTGGATGACGACACGTGGCACCATGATGGACGGTAGAGATGGTGCCATTTATATGTTGTATGTAGTACCCCTACATTGAACGTTGACCTTAAGTATATTGTGTTGTTAGGATAAAAAATAAGGTTTAACCACATTGTCGGTTTGCACAATTTGGTCGTAAAAGACACATAATGTTCCCGTTTATTATTTGATTCTGTCAAAGATTTCATGTCGACATCATTTACGATACTTTGTAGGTAAAAAACAGAAGAGAGAGCTCACAAAGAATCCGAGCACGATATCTCAATTAAAAAGTAGGTAATGACTAATCAAATGTCACTGGATTTGACAATTTTTTTTTTATGGTTCTTTATTTTTAGGTCACTTTTTTATGATCCATTAGATATAACTCAAAGATGTAACAGATTGGTTTTCCTTGGCACTTTCTAGGTCATGAAAATGAATCTGCCAGCAAAGAAAGGACAGATGTTCCAAGAGAATCATCACCATCACTGAGTGAAATTCAGGCATTGAATCAAGCTATTTCGGTTTTGTTGGGTTTCAAATTTGCCGCAAAAGACGTTGGAGGTAATCCATAACCACTGCAATGCAATGTTTAACGATTTAGGCAGATCAAAAGGGTCTTAATGCAAGAATGCTTCTCCAGCATTTGTGTTCCCCAAAAACCCAACTTGGGTATTACTCCCAAATACACATCTGTTATGATTTTGTTATAGTAATATGGTAGATGAGCATCAACTTCTTTCTGCATTTCATGAGAAATCCAGAGCTTGCATAGTGACAGACATTATATAGGTAATTTAAAGTCATTTAGATGGATGATAAATGTGCTGTGCAGGAGTGGTGGACAAGCAAATAGTGGATGTCTCACAAATAAAAAAGGGACAACCTGAAGGTTCAATTGAAAAATCATCTATGAAAGGTATGGAACAGTTTAAGTTATTTGTGAATTGTGAATACTTCTGTAAGAACAGGAGGCTTCTTGTTATTGCAATGTACATCAACCAAACATCTAACTAGCTTGTTGGTCTACAATGGATGCTTTTGCGGCTTGGTCCTGACAAAAAATTATGCTACCAAAAAGTGACAGATGTTCAATAGGCTTATTGAGCCATATTACGGAAGATTATCCACCTCTTTTTATGTTCTTTGAGAAATCTAGTTCTCATATGGTGACAGGCAGTAAAGGTGAAAGAGTTGTTTCGGAAAGAAAAAGTAGGAGGACGCAAGGCCAGGGGTCCAAAATATAGCATAACTGAGAAGATATAATATTTTGAATTTATTTTGTTTGAATAAGAACTCTTCTATAAGGTGTAAAAATTATTTTGTTTCGGAAGTTATTTTGAGGTTCTATTTCTATTGGAAGGTTAGTAACGAGTAATGACTGATCAGAGCAAATTAAGTGTTGGATTCTTTTACCCTGGACTGTATGCAGTTTCGGGGGTACTCTATTTGTCGGGGAAGCTCATTTTTGGAAGACTTCATATCACTTTATCTGACCTCATCGCTTCACCAGCCCACAAGTGTATTGTACTGGTATATAATGGATACCCTTTTTTCTCAATTTGTAGGTCCTGAGCATGAAGCTCCTACCGAAGAAATAAAATTAGTTCAGACAGAATCAACACAATTGCTGAGCCATACGGCAGGGAAAAACCAAAGAAGCCTTGAAAAGTCCAATGCTCCTCAAGTGGAAGTCAATGGAGGTAATCTGTAATTTTTGGTTGTGAAACTAATGAGGCTGATTAACATCGTCAGACTTCAGCTCTTTAACAAAAAGTATATTGTACTAGTCTACAACAGGTACTTCTTTTGCCATTTTGTAGGAGCAGATCATGAACCTGCCCGCGAAGAGTTGATGGTCGTTCAGACAGAGTCGACAGAAGCGTTGAGCTATACTGCAGGAAAACAACTACACTTTGAAAAGTCTAGTTCTCCTGCAGTGAAAGTCAAGGAAGGTAATCCAGAATCAATCTGTATGAAACTAATGAGATTAATCAACAATGGGTGTTTGTGTATCTGAAGCTGGTACCAGTTTATATGTTTGTCTGGTTTAAAAAATATAGCCATGCATGAATGTGATGACTTTCAATGAAGTTTGCATTGTCCTATAATATTACAATTTTAAATATGGACATGCTACAAATGCATTTATCCAATACTTTCGCTAATCTAAATTACCGTGTTTGTTGGTGTAATAGTTAATGGTGGAGGTTATCGAGCTGCTACGAAGACAGCACACGTCACAGAATTGGGTGCTAGCTTGCCATTCACCAAGAGGCCACTTGTGTGGGGATTTCTGGACTCTATGGAAGTCTTTCAGTTGATGCCACAAAATCCACATTTCGTCCCACTTGAAATATACAATGAAGAGATTCGTGAAGGATTTGCTGTAGCGAGCATGGTGAATTTTGCCAACTTGGTAGAAAATACATGGAAGGCAAATCTTGACGAACCTAAAAGTTTTTTCAAAAACAAGTTGAAGTTGCTCGAGGATTTGGAATGTCTTGGGTTCACAGTTCAGCCAATAAGAATGTTATTGAAAGAGTTACTAAAGATGAAAGATAGCTATAAAGATTTTGATGACAAGTTTAATACAGCTGAACAAGAAGTCATTGAAGAAAAGCGCAAAGAACGCGAACTAGAAGAATACATCACCAAATTGCAAATGAAACTACAAGCCCTTATGCAGGAAAAGAAAATGAAAGACTCTTATGTAACTGAACTACAAAAAAGAGCAGATGCAATTAACGCGAAAAAACATGCTGTTAGAGTTAAGTTTGATAGCATGGTTGCATGTAAAAGTATGGTATGAACAAGTAAAAGTTAGTAGATGTTTTAGTATTTGCATTTGATCTTGAATTTTGCATTTTTGCTGGCTCTTTGTTGGTTTTACATGATGTACTGTCTCTTTTTAAGGATCTAATTATTGATTTCGACAGAGCTCTGAGAGCGCGCGCGACAGAGAATCTACTTTTCATGTTTGTGCCGCTGCAGGTGGCCGGTGTACACAGGTCAGCCCACAGGCCTTCAAAAGTGGAGGCCTTATGGGCTAATCTAAGTAAGTAGTATGACTTGCAGTTGGTGTTGTGAAAGGGAAGAAAACCTATAGTTAGTAGTTAGTATAAAAGTGCTAAAACATAGCTGAAAAAGTCTTTGGTTTGAATTGCAGCTTGCAGTTTCTATGTTTTTGACTTCTCTCCCTTTGAGGGAAAAAAAAGTGCATGAAAATGTAGAAAAACTAACAAAGACTTCCTTTGCTTTTCCTACTCATCAAGACTCAACTTTATGTCTACTTAAAGGCTAAAGCACAATTCTATTAGTAAAGAAGAAGTGTTTTGTGGAAGTGGGTCATATATGAGACTTTTTATTATAAAAAAAAATTGAAGCAAATCAGAAGATTAATTCCATTGGTAAAAGAGAAGAAGTATATTCAAATCTAGCCACATTGTCAAAAATAGTTGAAAAATACTACAAATTTGCAGTGGTTTTATATGTAAATTTGGTATAATAAAATACTACCCCGATCATATTTTTTTGAGATTTTTGGACACATGTCACCATTTTTTGGGTATATTTGCATCTATTTTTTTTATTTGTGTTTAGTCACCATTCTGTCTCAGCCTCGTTAGTTGACCAAGTCAACCATTAGTTAACTGAGTCAAATATATGTTGACTGAGATCGAACTTCAATAAGTTAAAATTTAAGAACAACGAAAAGAAGAATAACAACAACGAAAAGAAAAGAAAGACAAAAAAAACCTAAGGTGTTGTTTGTTTTTTCAGTTATGTTAGTTCTGATATAGCTTATAACCTATTAGAAAACCCAAAAGTATGTTTGGTTTTACATCTAGTTAAGGGTTTATAAGATTTTCTAGTAGAAATTGGCTAAAAAAAGGGGCGGTTACTATAAACTCCATATAGTAGCTAGATGAAAAAACAAACAGCAAGTCTTTGAGTTGACCATTGACGAAATGCAAATGTAAAATAAAGTGGTGACGAAATACAAATTTTTTTTTTTATTTAGACCTACCCATGGTGCCATGGTAATCTACATATAGACAATCCATGTTGTTGAAAAATGAGATTCATTGAAAGGATAAGTTGCCTAATTTTGTGCCTCATTGCCTAACCTAGTAAGCAGTAACCTTCTAATACTATAGGTCACTATATACCAAGCAAGTGTTTAATGCTTCTGGCTTTAGAATACATGTTCTTCAATCTTCATGTTAGTTAAAACCAGAACAATTCAAGAAGCAACCTCTATATCTTTATCCACAACCAATGGTGAGCTGGTTATTGGAAACTAGCCCCAGTTTAACAACCTCCATATATGTTTTTGTACTAAAAGTGCTTAAATTCTTGTAGTTGTCTCTTTATAAGAAGGGGTCTATTTATGGCGGGAAGAAGAAAAAGAAAGAAGCAAAATAAGGTAATGATGAGAAAAAGGGAAAGAGAAAAAAGACACAAAAACATCAGATACAGAGAGAGAGAGATAGTGAAACTTTACAGCTTTGTTTTGTGTACACAGTTTTAAAACTTTCACATGAACTATCTTACATAAGAAAAGAAAAGTTCACAACTTTCTTTTGCAAATAGATTTGTTAGATAGCATGGTCCCATTACAGACTCATAGAGGTGTCAATGGTTTTGTTTTGGTTCAGTTGCGATCGATTACCATCCGTTCTAGTTTGATCGAGTCTACATCTTTATACTCTAAGCTACATGCATCTCGTGAAATAAGAATGCCGCAAAATATATGCCTCAACATGATAAATCCTCTGTGGCAGCTAGCCAGCTAGTATTTAGTTAAAAACTAAAATATGTATGTCTATCAATATTGAATTGTTGATACCTCCAAAGTTCCAAGTTTCAAAAATGTCAATAAGTAACCAGGCAAAAAGATAGGGGTGAGTGAAGTGGTGGGGAAGGGAAGCAAGTCAGTAACAGAAGGAAAGAAGAAGCAGCATGTGAGTGGGGTTTTGGACCACATTATACAATATAGAAACCCCACATTATATACCATTTTTAATAGGCATCTTATTAACAGGCAATACCTTCAGTTCATACCAGACTTGCTCAGTCTTAGACATGTGATGTTGAGAGACTGAGAAGGCTGAAGGCCCCCTCTCTCTCTCTCTCCTTAAGACCCTACCAGTCATTCTCTCTTTGCTGCAACTGTGCCGGGGCATCCTCCTCTCATTTTTCTTAAGTTGATGGACCATTCTTGATTGCAAGTTTCGCTTGATAAGGATTATGATCGATAACAACTTGTCGATGATTTTAATTATGCTATACGGAAATCATTTTCACAACTGACAGGTTCAACGGATTTTGATATATGGTTTGGCACATTGACACCAATTGGGAACAACTCCCTATCATCTTGGGAGAGTATATTTGCATCCCTTTAATAAGCTAGATGTGGTCCTTTGATCCTTTAATTGATGGCATTGCAGACCTTTTGTTAGTTGACATTATTCGGTTATTCCAATCTTCAGTGAAAAACCATGTAATAGATTGAATGTAAAGCAACACACCATGTGACAGATCCTATATAGAGATCACTAGGGCAATTTATTGAAAAGGAATATTAGTAGCACTCATCATGCAACAAACATCAAACTGCTGCTCATAATGTTTCTAATCAAGCAGCATAACTCGAGCCACGAACAATAAAGATACTCCAAGCTTGTTACAGAGAAAGTGGCATGGCCAGATTTATTTGCACCCAAGGCACACATCAATTTCAGCTCACTTTAAAAACATGCTGAAGAATAAACCCGTTGCTTTTAAGCACAGGTGGTCTAGACTGATCTCATCAAGAATGGGATCGAGAGATAAGTTGGGATAATCTCAATATGTACAAGAGAACTGTAAATTAATCGTACGTCTTCTAAAGACTAATCTAGACTGGTAGGTGCTAACAAATCAATTCTCTAACTGAAAAGTAAAAGAAACTAAATTCAACTTTCTTTATCAAAGAGCTCAAATCACAATCAATTGTTTCCTTTTCAATTTAATTGCTCTAGCAAATTACATATAAAACAAAAGCGCATATCTCCTATCAGTCAATTAGTTGTTGGTACATCATACCAGGCTGGGAAAATATCAATACAAGTGTATATATCAGATTCCATAAAAATATCAATGCAGAAACCATATTTTCTAATCAGACATGTAAAAATAACAGTGATACAAATTAACATACTATCACACCAAACTTCACATTCAATCTTCATTACAATACCAACTACCTCCAACAAGCAAACAAATACACGCATTCTAGTCTCTAACTACTAGCCATACAAAAATTGGCCATTACAAGATAAAAAAATACCTACCTCTTAGATGTACAATATCAAACATAATAGATCTTAAGGTCAAACGATTAAATTTAATATAGAAAAGGAAAAAAAAAAAAAGGATACTCCCAAAAACCGCATCCCATGCTTCTCTTTTGTCATATTAAAATATCTCTCTACTAGAATAACCAGAAATGCTTATTCTCTTTATATCTTTTCTTAAAGAAAACTTTTCCTGGAAGTAATATAATAATGTAAAATGTTTGGAGTATAGGAAGATTACGTTTGTGTGTATTTGTTTTTCTTGCCAGTAGAGAGTTCGTCTTTCCTCTCCAAAGTTAGAAATCCAAACTGTATTTACCTGTAAAAACAACCAAAAAGACAAAAACTAAAATATAAAAACAAAATTAAGGATTTGATGTCAGTCATACATCATTAATATGAACCATTGATGGAAGTTGGTCACTTCATGTAGTCATTATTGTCACATGAGAGTCTGATGATCATCGTCACAATCTAAGCTTTAAAGGGTATGCATCTCTAAATTTTGAATTAGCATCAATGGTCCCAAATATCCAAAATCTCTCAAATGACAATGGCTTGTCACAGAAATGAGCCTAGCCCTTCTAGGTGCTCTGCCTAGGCTTGTTTTACTTCGTGCACAAGGGGTCCCGTGAGTGCACAGTCAAATATACCCCATTCACGGGGGCTTTAATACTATTTCAATACATGTTACCAATTACCAATCAAATTAAAGATGAACTAAGTTTTCTTAACTTATTTTCTGAGTGTTTTGTGGGCATACCGTCGAGTGTGATTTCTAAAGCTAATTAGTATGGCAATAACAAAAGCATGTGTGGCACTAAAGAAAAAAAAAGTTGTGAGTTACCTTGTGGGGTTAGTTTCTTTATGTGTTATTCCCGCCAAGTCCTTGCAAAGATGTTCTTGAGACGATTTCCGGCGAGTCTGTGTAAAGCTTTCTTAGCTCCAGGAACATCCATATCTGAAAGCTTCTGCAAATGAAGAAAAGCTCCAATGGAAACAAGCTTTTTCCGACACCCATTGCTTCCTCCAGCAAGAATTGCAGAGATTACACATATAGGAAACTTCTTACAAACCAATTCATTCCTAGGATCCAACATCTGAACCAACTTCAACACACTTTTGTCGTCTCTAACTAGCTCTTTTCGATTTGATCGAATCGATAACAAAGAAACTAAAGCTTTTGAAGCTGTTTCTTGCAACCCTATTGGCTTTGTTGACTCCATCATCTTCACTAATGATCCCATACATCCTGACATTAATCGCTTGTTCGAATCTGCAATCGATAGATTACATAGTATTGAAGCCGAAATCTGCTGAGTTGTGGGGTTCCCATGTTTGATTATCTCAGCTAATTGGAGCAAAAATGGAGTTGAATATGATAAGATCCTTATGGACAAAACAGATCCAGAAAGCGAGTAAATTGCTCGAAGAACATGTTCTAATGTATCTGGATTTGATGATCCTTGAAGTAACTGCAAAAGTTTCTGCAATGCCCCTTCTTGCAATATCGAATTCTTAAAGTTTTCACTTGCCGAAGCCAGAATCCAAAGACAATTTGCTGCTTTTTCTTGAGCAGACCTGTTGTTAGAACTCAACAAATGGACTAAAACTGAAACACCACCTTCTTCAGCTAGTGCAACTCTAATATCTTCAACCGGAGCTACATTCTTAAGTGATCCAGCTGCATAAGACTGTGTCAAAGGCGATCCAGATCGACAAGCATCAATCAAAATCGCAACACCACCATAAGCAGAAACTGCCCAAGCGTTCTCTGGATCGGAAGTAATCGCTTCAATTGCCATTGCAGCTTTCTCCTTCATCCCTAATGACCCAGATTCAAGAACACGCAATAAAGGGCCTAAACCCCCTTCTTCAAAAACACTATTTCTCGACAAATCACTAGCATTAGCTAAAATAGATACAACTATAACAGCTTGTTCTCGAACTTGCAAATGATGATTAGAATCAAGTAAATGTACTAAATACCTCATATCACCTTCTTTCGCAACCATAATCGCAGATTTTTCATCCTCTTTAAGTAATTCAAGCAAAGAATCCAATGCTTTTTTCTTAAATTCAATTCCTCCAACTTGTAATCTAGCAAAAAGATCCTTAACAAAAAAACCCAAATCTTCTTTACTTGAACCAGGTCCAGGTTGTGATAAAACAATCGCATTCGATTGTCGAAGAACCCCAGATTTAATTAACAAATCAAGATCATGTAAATGAGATGATACCAAAGAAGAAGCAATATCAATATCACTTTGCATTCTTAACTTCCCAAAACAATGTTCTTCTTCTTTCTTCTGACATTGTTCAAGAAGAGATTGAACATTTGTTAATGAGCTTAAAAGGGTAGGAAGAAGGTCTATTAAAAGTGGGTTTTCTGAATAATGAGTTGAATCAATGATTTGGGTAAGTGTTATTTGAAGATGGGTAAGCTTAGTTCTAAGGATTTGCCACCTAGTAATGAAGGATTTGACTGTAAGTGATGAAAGAAGGAGTAGAGAAAGAAGATGGTGGATTAAGTCTAATGTTTGAGGTAGTGGTGGTGGTGGTGGTGGTGGTGGTGGAGTGGTGGTGGTGGAATGCATTAGTGGTGGTGGTGGTGATTTGTTTAGTTGTTGGGGATTTTTGTTAACTCAGTCAGGAATTTGTTCAAACACATGGAGTGCATAAAAGAGAAATAAAGAAAAAAGAGATAAAAAGAGAGAAAGAGAGAAGCTGAGAAGCTTGGGTTGAAAGGGAGGTGAAGAGAGAGAGGGAGGTAGGTTTTATGGTGAAGTACAAAGGATGTGATGTGTATGTGTGTGTGGGAAAGTAAGAAACTGTGAATGTGTGTGTGTGTCTCTTGTTTTTTTTTTAATGTGTAGAAGTGAAATGATGGAAGTAAACTGTAATACACAGTACCTGTGCTAGATAACAGGAAAATCTAACTATTTTATGCCAAGGTATCAGGAGGTGGTATCCATTTTTCAGATAAATTGAAATGAAATTGAAATGTGATTGATGAAATTTGGAAAATGAAATTTAGGGTGCACTGATGAAAACTGAAAAGTGTGAGTTGGGTCCCGTAAGGCGGTAAGGGTCTAGCCGGAGTACATGAGAAGATTCGGGCTGATATGAGAAAACTCGGTCCAATAAGGGTCTAGCCCGAGTTCATGCAATTTAGTTTGAGAGCAACCCAAATTGACATGAGAAGACTCGGGTTGATTTAAGACTTTGCGTCATTTGCGTGCCTGACGGCTTTTTTCTTGAATTTTTTACATGGATAGCTATTATGTACAGTGGATATGTTCTTAGGACTCCTAAGCACATATTTCGTGAAATTTCGGCAGAATATGCCAGTTTTTAGAGAATCGACATTGTAAATTCTGGGAATATCTGAGAATATTCTCGACATTTTAGGTGACATATTTGTTTCGAGGGTCGGAATGTTGGAATATACCGTTTTTTCTTAATCCGAAATTCCGTGCTTAGGAGAACACTGCGATTCTAGACCGCGGATTTCTCCTGACAAAGAGATCAAATGGCAAGCCCATTAAAAAACTTTGGTTTATATTGGATTGCACCATTGGTATTATCCAGTGTATTCAAGACCCAAGTGCCCAACCCAATGGTACCTGCTGCTCACTCCCTACTCCTAGTTGCAGAGAAGGTGTGTGTAACACAGATCTTGAACTGTATTGTCAGAACAGTCATATATATTCATCACAATTTCATGACATACTGTATTACTGTAAGTTCTTCGCGTACCCTTAAATTTGCGCAAATTTCATAAGCAGGGGCAAAATTACATATTTCAAACGTATAATTTGGGAATTACACAGCAAGTTTTTCCTTGATGTACACAAATATGTTTCCCCCATCTGCCCTTGAGATTCTGAGTTCGTCGTCAAGATATGTGATGCACACCCATGTATTACTACTCTGTGGCAGAGATATATCCAATGGCGATTTATTGGTGATATAAGATGCTGCACTGTCATAGATAGAGGTGGCCATGTTTATGAGATGTGTGAAATCAAATGTGTAACCACCAAACTTTATACTTTCTGGTATTGCAGGAATGCTTGCCACTTTAGGTGCTTCAATGATACCTTTGTTAAAACTAACCTGCAGTTTTGTTGAAATCAACATAAATCATAACCAAGCTCAGTAGAAAGGAATTCTCGTGTTAACAAACAATGCGGTATATGTTTGCAACTCATTTGTGCCTTATACCTGCTACTAGAAGTGAATTTCTAATTAAGAAAATCCAGCAAAATTCTCAAAACAATATATACTGACCTCAAGACGTTTTACGCCTTTGACCTCGAATGTTGCATTGGAACTTATGGAAGTGGTAGCCAAAGGTCCAACAAATTGGAATGTTTGTAGTAATTCCAAATTATCTGAGTCAATTGTTTCTGAGATTTCTTCTACTTTCACTAATGGCAGAATTTCTCCCCATAACAATGGATACAAAGGGGCAAATGAAGTGTACCTGCAAAACAAATATTCATGTAAAAGTACCTTATTATGATCAACAAATGAGAAAATGAACTACTATGGCTATATATTACTCTAGCTTACACTAGTTTCCATTTTCCATTGAGAGTTTCCAACCCTTCAGCTAGAGTTGTTGTAGGACTTTTGGCCTCAAGTTGTGCAGTGAGCTCAGTAATCTCACCTCTAGTTTCACTAGAGGTTTTCGAACCACAGTCAGTCCCGTAAAACGACTCTATCAACTCTTTTTTCAGTTTATCAACTTCACTAAGCTCTACTTCCTCTGGATCCACACCAAATGCATCATCATCATCACTAATAGCAAGAGTTTGGTACATACGTCTCACCTGAATCTTCCCCACGACAACAAATCTGCCCTTTTTGGACATAATTCTGGTAAAACGGATAGCGGAAATTGAATTCTTAGAACCGAATTCATGTCTTGATGACTTCAAGGAGGTGGTCTTAGAAGGTAATGTATAGAAAGTTGAAACACAAACCATTTTAGACCTTCAAATGAAATCAAACTTTGCTTGATGAATGGTTAAGGTTTAGGGAGTACATGATGATGAAGTATATATCATGTTTTATAACCAACATGATAATATTGTGTGGTTAGGCAATATTATATGTACATACAAACAGTTTATAAATGCTTAGAAAGTGGTTCTGGAAATTAACTATATTTAGCTTGAACCTTCTTGCATTATTGATAGAAGGACAAGAACTAGTTTGGACCATATTGGTGTTGCAACTTTCAATTCATTTTGATGAGATTAGATATGATCCAAACTTTGGTTTATTACTGTTTTTAGGTTCTTAAGATAAATATCAAGAGAAGTTTAGACTTCTTTGTTACATAGGTTTGGCAATATAATTTGACAATTTGTTGTGTAGTTATCCATCACACAAGAATTTTATCTGTGGGACCAATAAACTAGTTGGATTTAAATAGGTAACTCAACCAATTTTATAGACATGTGTAAATTTTTCATTGGTTTCACAAGTTTCAGAGGAAAAAAAACACAATAAATAAAAAAATTTGGTCCATCCACCGTCTACATTTGTGTAATTCCTCAATTTTATAAATAAAAAAGTTTTATTTTAAAAAATAATAATAATAATTGCGGCACAATTTGTAGAGCGTTTATTGTGTAATTTCTTAAGTTTATCAAAAAAAGACATTTGGACTTGTTTACATTTTTCAATTCACCTACGAAAGTAGACATAGTCTTCTATTTGGATAGCCCGTCAAACAACTTATACTCCCACCGTCCCAAATTATAAGTATATTATGTTTTTTTTTTTGGCTATGCCAAGATATATATCACTTTTCATATTTGAACCAGTTAATTTGTTCTTTTACCTATATTATTCTTGCTCTTTTGTCTATATTACACATTAAATGAGTAAAAATATATCATTATAATTAATATTAAATAAGGATAAAGTTGAAAATTTAGTTAGCAGATAAACCAATAAATGATGTTCCCTTTATAAGTTGGATTTTTTATAATGTACTTATAATTTGGGACGGAGAGAGTAATATATTGAGTTTTGGGACCAACGTCGAGAAGACTAATATGTACATATTCTATTAACCTCAAGCCCCAAGGCCCCAAGCTGAATGCAATTAGGGAATTTGGGTTTCTTTCATTGGATTCAGTTAAACCCAATACATGGAAGTACAGTATAGAACTTTGGCAACTAGCTAGCCAGATTGACTTACCAGTATGGGTGCTGATTGGGGCGGGGAACAATGCACGGGTGTGGGGTAGGGTCAAATAAGCCCCGTTCTTAGGCGAAACAGGACAGGGAACAGTTTGTTATAAGAAGGTTCATCCTAATCCCTGTCCTGTACAGGGCGGGGAACGGGGCGAGCCGAGGATGGGAAAAGACCTATTACAGATTTATAGTGTAATTTTTAGATTTTAACAAAAAGATTTATTAAAAAAAAAATTAAAAAAAATAAAAAATAAAAATAAAAATTATTATAGTGCAGCACAAAAAAATTCACAATACTATCATAATTGAAATTCAAACCATATCACCTTAACATGAATTTAGTCAAATATAGAGGTTAAGAGACATATTCTATTGTGGTGGTGGAGAGTGGTGGTGGTGGTGTTGGGTATGTTGAAGAAGAAGAGAGGAATATGAAATGTGATAATAAAATAAAAAGCTATATTTTTATAAGAAAAAAATATAAAATTATAAGACCTCTAATGATCTAATCACACCACCATGATGGTAATCTACTTTATTGGATTCCAATCTAATTATGATGAATTAAAATGTCCCACATCACACCTTAAGTTGATGTGTGACTCATGCACACCAATTGAGTATATCATCTAAACCCTAAACAATTACCTTAATCACCCTATATATAAAAATATCTCATAAAATAATAGGGGTAAATATGGTAACCTAAAAATTCACTTAATTTGGCGCCAAATGCCAAGTGGCAGAATAACACATTGTGGGCCCCAGATTTGCTGGCCATTTTGACCTTGCTCTATCCGGCAAAGAGCATAACAAAGTTAACAACATATGATATATTCCATACATCCTAATGTAACTTAATATAATAACTACCTCATCTTCGTTGTATTTTAATAGTTGTCATTTTGCCATAAATTATTCTTTTTTTTGATATATAACAAGTTATTAATATTGTTGTTGGTTTTCATAAAACCTAATCAATAACCATTGGCTAGTTTGGTTCCGAACACTTAAACGACTGCACGGCCACAGAGACCCAAGCTCTAAATAATATATTTATTTTCTTGTTAAATTGTGTAAAAATATATACATAATGATTTGAATCCATCGGCTAAATTTTATTATTTTTCGCAACATTTTACAGAATTGTTAGATATAATTTTAATACAAATAAAAATTATCAGTAGCTAGTAGCTACGATTATTTTAAGTACAGTAAAACCTCGATAAATGAATACCCTTATGACCAGAAAGATAAGTTAATCATTTATCGAACACTAATTTAGTACAATAGCTAGAATTATGACCAAAAAAATTTATTACTTAAACAAAATTATTCACTTATCGAACATTTATTTATCGAGGTTTAACTCTACACCAAGGGTCTATAAGATAATATCTTTTTAAGAAAATATTATTTTTTAAGTTAATAATTGAAATGGTTTATTAATTAATAAATAAATAAATCTTATTTGTCCGAATTCTAATTAACAAACAAAAGAATCTTTTGTTAACGAACTAACAACACATTTGAGCTAATTCTTCTTGTTTTTTCTCTGTCAAAAGTTTCAATACTCTGTTTCCTCTGTTTTCTCTGTTTCTATCAAATTAGCTGAAATTAATCATTATTAATCAAATTCATCACCAACCCATTTCTTAATTCATCTTTAATTACAATGGGTCACTTTCAGATTATCAATTCTTTATTTTGATTCTTCGATTTTTTTCGATATTAATATCTAGAGTTGAATTTTTTTTTTCCAGGAATTTCTTCAAGAAAGTCACTAGATTCTTATTGTATGGTTTTGAATTTCTTCATTTATCTTCATTTTGTTTCTAATTATTTGTTAAAAAAATGGGAGAAATTGTTGAAATTTCAAATTTGGATTTGCAGGAAACAGTGTTACATAGAGAAGAAGTTGAAGAAGAAGAAAGAAAAGAAAGAAGAAGAACATTGATTGAGTTCTTGAAGGATAAAGAAGAAGAAATGGATGGTGTAGATCAAAAAACAAATAAATGGAAGTTGTTTAAACAACGGTTAGGATTGAAAAGGATTAGTTGTTGTGGTGCTAGTTGGAGTTTTAAAGCTACTTCTAACATGGATGTAAGAGAAGACCAAGAAGAAGAAGAAGAACAAGAGAGAGAAACATTAACAACAACAACAACAACAACAACTAGAAATTCCGGTGAGACGAGCGAGACTCCGGCGGATATTCCGGTAGATTTGAATAGTTTAAATCAGATTCCGGCGGCAACAGGGGTGAACTTAGCAACAGCATTGGCAGCTGAAAGACAATTTAGGGAAAATAGTAGAGTGGGACCTACAATAAAAGTGCCACGTGTATCATTGATCAGATTACTTGAAGAAACAAGCAATGGTGGTGATAAGGAGAGAGAAAGTGTGAAAGGTGGTGGTGGTGGTGGAGGGAATGATACAATGTGTTGTGTGTGTATGGGAAGAAAAAAAGGCGCAGCATTTATACCATGTGGACATACATTTTGTAGAGTTTGTTCAAGAGAAATTTGGTTGAATAGAGGTTGTTGTCCTCTTTGCAATCGTTCGATTCTTGAGATTCTTGATATTTTCTGATGAATCATTCATGTCTCGCGACGATGATTTGTAAACATTTGATTAAATTCTTTGTAATTTTTTTGTTCTTTGTTATATGTTTTGAGTTCTTCGTGTTTATAATTAACTTCTTTTTGTATGAAATTCATAAGATGATTTTGGTTGTTGTTTAGATTGCGAGATTCAAAAGTCTAGCATGTTTAGTTTAGTAGTATTATAGCAAAATCGCGATTAATGGTGGTGGTGGTGGAGGGAATTACATAGTCCGAGTCCACCACAGAACTCAAACAGCTACTCTTTTTTTTTTATTAAAATTTTAGGTGCGAAGGCTACATCACAAGCCCCGAAGGGCTATTTTATGATTTGTCGCCACCTAAGTATCCACATCGCCTCCACATCACCAGAGGAGCCACTTTACAAAGACTTGCTTTTGCTTTGCTTCCACCTAAGCAACCACATCACTTCAATCTCCTCTAAATCCTGGGTTCTAAGGCCTACCAAGGACAAAGCCCGAAGGTCGACTCACCTAAGAATCAGGTGAAAAATTCCTCCCAAACGTTGTTGGTCATAATTGAACTCACAACCCTTCACTCGTGGGAGTATTTGAGAGGGACAAGAAGCCAACTGAACTAGCAGTTAGTTTATTTTAGTTACTCTACTTGTTCGAAACCATACTTTGATACGCGTCAAAGAATCAAAACGGCCAGTTATTAATGGAATTCCTAAGTGGCTCTCCGTAAAATACTCGTTTAGCCGAGGATTTCCAAACACATAGTAAGCTAAACCCGTGCTGACAAATAACGAACCCGCAATGAATAGCGAAGGTATAGTAATGCTATGAATGACCCATTATCGAATACTGATGATAATATCAGTAAAAGGAATATCGGCTCTTACAATTCTGTCTCAGTCTACCAAGACAACTAGATTGCGAAAATACAAAATTGAAAGCATTATGTACCCCTTGTCAGTACTGCTTTTATATTATGAGCTCAAACATTCTGAATATTTTTCAAATGCGTTGGATTTGATAAATTGTTATCATTTTCTGAATATTTTTCATAGGCTTTGTAAATTGTTATCATTTTCTGAATATTTTTCAGACTGGATTTGATTCTGAAATCCCATAATCCCTCCTGCAGCCATCCAAAATATCAATGTCATCCAACCAAGAGTCTACAAATCTGATAGTCTACAGGCCCGACCCAAAATTATGGGAAAAGATATTTGTTTTCATAGCTGGGCACTGGGCAGCTGATTTAAATTCAAATGGCTCCATAATCTGCAGCTAAATCTGCCTATAATTTCTCTTTCATTTTTTTTTTTTTTTTTTTGGAAAATCTTACTATTAAGATTGAAATACCTAAAATCAAAAGATTTTTCTTTCTTATTTAAAAAGAATTCCCCCACTCTTCCCACTCCCCCTAGTTTCTTACTTTCTTAAACCCTACTAAAAAGATTTGAAACTTCTTCTTTTCAATCATTTTCTCTCTTTGTCTCTCTCTCACACACACACACAATCTCCATCTCCTTCATTGATCTTGTAAGTAACACTAAACATTTCTCTTCTCTGCATTACATAAAGGGGCTTTTTCAATAAAGATGAAGAGTTGTGTTTTGAACATAAAAATAAAAAATAAAATAAAATTAGGGTTTGTTATTTTATTTTTTAATATATATATTTTTTGTTGTGTTGTTGGTGTTTTGATTCTAAGAGTTTTGTTATTAACAAATTAGGGTTTTTATGATTGTTTTGGGAACTTTATATAAAGGGGTTTTTCCGTATTCAATCTGACAAAAACCTGCTTATAAAGGTATTCAAAATATGCAGGTTTTTGTCAGATTTTGAAAACAAGTTTTAATGTAAACTTTTTGTTGTGGATGTGCTAAAAGGTTCAAAATCTACCATATGTCTTCATTCTATTCAGATTAAGTGAGCAAAATGGTGAAAGCTAATCCAACCAGTTACGAAGAAATGCGCCAGAAAAGAATCGAAGAAAACAAGAAAAGAATGCAAGAGCTTAATTTACCTCAACTTGCTCAAGCAGTACACAATGCTTCATTGAAGCCTTCATCGGTATCTCTCTCGCTCTTTATGTCTCTCTCTATTTTGTTTCTTTTACACTGTTGGCTTTTTTAAATTGAAATCTTTCTTCATGAAAACTTATATGTTCTCCATGTTAATATATGAAGCAAGGGAAACCTCGCAAAGTGGGGAAAGTAACTAGCAATGTTGTTGTGCGAAGGTCATCACGTATTTCTGCCAAACCAGCCCAAGAATATAAAGAAGTGGGTAATTATTGTTTCTCAATTCAATATTTCTCTAACTATGAATTTACATTTCATTTTAGAAATCGCTTACTCCTATTATTTATTTTTCAGGTTGGCCAATTTAATCTGGGAAGGCCTAGAAGGTTTTTTTTTTTTTTTAAAAATCACATTCTTAGTTTCTAACATCAGCATCATAGTGTATTGATCACAAGATGATGGGTTTTACTTAGTAGGTGTTGCAGTACACATAGAGATCTGTCGAATCGTGTATATGCCGATCCTGAAGCTATGGTGGATGCAAATGAGAGAGCTAAAGTGTTGAAGTCAAAGCTCCAGAATTGCTTCACTAGCTTTGTAAAGCAGATGCTCCAATCGCACGTGACTGGTGGATTTTGGCTGGTGAGCTCAATTCTTACAAGATTTCTGGAAGTTGAATGGCGATAGAGACTCTTGTGTTTATCATTTCGTTTTTTTTTTTCCGGGAAACCTAGAATATATATATATTGGCTTTTCTCATTTGATATGGAAGCTTAAGTATTCATGTCAACAGGGCCTGCCAAGTCCTTTCTGCAAAAAGCACTTGCCTGATACTGATGTTCCAGGATTTACATTAATTGATGAAAACGGTGATAAGTGGTCGACAAAATATCTTGCTGAAAAGACTAGCTTAAGTGGTGGATGGAGAGGCTTTGCAATTGCTCATAAACTAGTCCATGGGGATGCTTTAATTTTTGAGTTGGTAAAGCGAACAACGTTCAAGGTAACCGTAATACCTAAATTTCCATATTAGTGGAGTCATTTTATTATATTTCCTGTTGTGCTCTTACTCATAAGTGTTCTTAAACTTAGTGGTGTGACTGATCTCCGTCCAAAAGTGGATATCTACTGTCATACTACACAGATTTGTGAAAACGTTGTAAACCGACATTATATTGAACCTCGATCTTTTGCCACAAGTAATTTCAGCTTCCATTGATTACTACAACATTCTCTTGTAGGTGCACATAGTAAGGGTCAATCGTAAGAAGAATGGAGAATCATAATGGAGCTAGGCCCCCATGATTGGTTACTGATCTTAAAGAATGTAAATTGCTTGTTCTTATCTACTAATTACTATGGCAAATATTATCCGTGGCACAAAGTGTTACTCTTTCATGCACATACCTTGTCAGAAATTTCTAGCCTTGTTAGAATGTTTATCTAAATTAACTCTCTGGACAATTTCTGATATACAGAATGAAGTCATAGAGCAACACGACATTTTTTTTTGTTCGGAGATAGTAATCTGAATGATATGTTTTGGTTTACCTGGTTGTTGCTTCCCAACTATGTTTAGGTGATTTCATAAAGTCTAAAGAGCAATGTTTATGGTAAAGTATGATGAGGATTGACATTTCATTTTATTTATCCAATATAAATGGCTGTATTTTCTTTGTATGTGTGGAGCATATCTGCTGAAGTACCCGACCAGGCGACGATTGACGATTGCTTCATGTACAATGGCTGGCTCATGACCAAGGCAAATGTGATCATAAAGCTATTATTATCACAGGTCATGTCCCTACAGCATTTAAACTAAATACCCAACAAAAATAAAAAATAAAATAAATAAAATCAAACAATCCGTTCAGCAAAGGTCCTGGAATGCATTATCTGTCTCGGGATTTAGAAGCCAAACCATCAAAATAGATTTCGAAGGTAATTTTGATAAATGTTTTATTTCTTAAGTCTCGGGATTTGGCTTTGTTCCTTCCATCTTTGCTTGGTAGTAAAGGTAAATTTGAATCACGAATTTGGAGCCATTCAACACAAACCAATCCATGAGTGCGAATGAGTCTGTGGCTCAATTGTAGCACCCCTCTCACAAAGTGGAGAGGTTGTGGGTTTCAAATACGTCAACATTGGATTGTTGATATAAGTTTCCACACGTAATTTAAAAAAAGGTAGGGTCTCCTTAACCCCGCTTGCCGATAAAAAAAAAAAAAAATCCAATCCATGAGTGACTGGTTTTAGACACTTGAAATGAGCGCCACTCGCCCACTCCTTTTGGGTTTTTAAGAATGAATTAAGTGTGACTAAAGAGTGAAACCCATTTCAATCATCAGGCCCTTTTGAATAGGGCCCACGGTCACATTTGGCTAATGGGCCAGGCCAGGTTTTACTGTAGTTGGACTGTCTTGTTTGATGGGTTTTTGTTTTTTTTTTTAACTAAAACAAATTTTATTGAAAAGCTCAAAGAATTACACAAAATGAGAGGATAAACGCGCTACAAACTAAAGGGTAACTTTTATTATAAATAAAAGAACTAAATGAGTTACATGGGAGAGCACCAGTTACATCACAGAATCGACTGAATCGTTACATCATTTTTTCCTAGTAGCGAACCAAGTTACCCAACCTGAAGTGGGTTCTAGGGGAAGGGCAGAGCCTCACCTTGCAGTAGGAAGGTGTTGGTTGCACATAATTAAGCATTCTCAAGTGGTACTTTTAAACCTGAACCTGAGTACCATCATTCTTAAGTGGATCTCTTAACCCTTTGCGGCACAGAAGTCTGCGGCAAAATTAACTTTGCACTTAGTACATGTGACCAATAAATGAACTGATTATTTTAATTGGTTTTCTCTAATATCCCTCCCAGATTTGCAGTACCTTTAAAGTTTCCAAAGTTGAACCAACAACCATTTTCCAATACTTCTACTCAAAAAATAGCTGTAGTTATGTCATTTTATAGTTGTATATGTAATGTTACACACATGACTATTTTTGTATGTTTCCTTTGTATTTTCAACTCATATCATATAGTTGATCTTCCTCATGTATTTTCAACTTCACAGTCCATGGACAAATAGTATGCGACATTTTCTGGAACATGATCGATCAATTATCAGAATAACTGCGACATTTTCTTACATTCTACTTTTAGACTCTAGATCACATATTCAGCGTGAATATTTTACGATCAATAATATGACTAATATCGTGTTTATTTTCATTTTCTAAATATTGAAAATGTCAAAATGCAACAACAGTACTAGCTGAAAACTTTTCGATCAAAAGCATCATCATTTCATACAATATGAATTTATGGATATCTTTCAACACAACATGAAATGAACACATATGCAAGTATATATAGAAATGGTCCACTGTTTTCAATAAGTACAAGGTTCAAGCATCTGAATATGCTATGTTTATCACATGAAAACAGATTTGAGAAGGATAGAACTAAGGAAAAATACTACTAATTTGGGTTAGTGGGGTTGGAATATCATGACTTGTATGAATAAGAAAAGCAACTTTTAAGGTTCAATGTATGTGACACTTTGAGCATATAATGTGGTGTTTTTACTTGTCCTATAGTCTAGGGTTTGTAGGGTCAGTTAAATTTCTAACCATGAAAATAAATACATTTTGAAAATTGAATTAAAATCTTTCATAATGAAGAAAAGGGAAATTATATTTGGCAATATAGGTCACATGTTGGTCTATGTAATATCATGTACTTTTACATTTTGTTTTTAACCATCAATATCAAATTTGAACTTTGAAAAAGTTTTATTTTAGACCATCAATATCAATTTAACTTCGAAGAAGGGCTGTCCTCGACCTCAATCGTGGACAAGTTGTGCTCATAATTTCTTCAAATATCAGGAATAATAATAGAAGACGGGTGGATCACACGTGATCCACGTTAAAAATGAAGTTGGCGCGCTAAGTGTATCGAAATTTCTTACGTACTATAATTTGATTTTTATTGTTCTTTTAAATTAACTATATATATATTTTAGATAATCAAAATATGTTGACAAAGACCTTACAAACTGTGTTGCAAGTTCTTTCTGAAAAGTATTATCATCATACAAGAATTTAACAAAATATTCATGTGATATCTTGAATAATCTTACCATTTTTAAGGTTTTTTTTTTTAATAAACTTAAACAAAACAAGGAAATGAATTGAAATTATATGAAATAATGGAGGATTGATGTCATAAAACATTAACAAATAGTTCCATTCTATTATGAAACTTGTTCAATTTGGGAAAGTAATAGCTAGGAAAATGAAAGCTATATTCTAAAATTGACCAAAGATAGAATAAATCCAACAATAGAGTAAATACTTCTGACTGGAGACTTCAGTTATCCCTCATGTTAAATTAGAAGTCTAACTTTGAGAGCTTTGGCTCACAGAGACAAAGACCATGAGTCAAAAGACTAGATTTTAACTAAATAGGTATCTATATATAATCACAGACATATCTGTTGTAATCAATAGTGCAGGGTAGATATTGAGCTATTTCATTTTGAACACTATTACTATTACACTTTGCTTGGGTGCATGATAGGACAAATTGTCCTGTCCAGCGCTTAGGGCAAAGTATAATAGTATTGGTATTTTAAAATAAATGATTGAGAAGGAATTAAAAGTACACACGTTCAGTTATATGTATTTGTTGACTATTGAAAAATAAAATAAAATAAAATCCAATTATATGTATAGTTTTAGAAGTACACACTACTTTACATATTTACTATGTATACACGCTTATGCGTGCTGCATAAGTGGGGGTATTATTGGGTATGTGCCTGGGTTTTTATACAACCTCAAAAAATTTTATATGTGTAGCCAACTTGTATGTGGGTGTGTACACCCAATCATATGATGCCACGTGTCTATAAAATGGTTGAAAAACTGATCAAGCCCACTAGGGTTAACTAAACCCATACTAGGTTATATTATTATTGCCACATGGCATTTTGTGATTGGGTGTACACACCCACATACAAGTAAGCTACACATATAAAATTCTCTGTATACAACCTACTTATAATTAAGGTAAGGGTTAAATCAGAATTATTAGTATCTATGTGTATCTGTGTTTGTGATGGTGACACGTCAGACTTCACAAACCACCTCGTCTTGGGGGCGCCTTATAAAATAGTTAAGATTAGACAATGATATATTTATATTAGGGTGTGTAAGGAAAATTCGAGCTCACCACTTTCCTCCATTTTATAATAGGCCTTAAGGTAGTCATTAAACCTTAATTTAAAATAAATTAAGCCTACTAATAACGAAATGTAGGCAATATAAACCCAAAATAACGATACGTATATATTTTTATAGTTTAAAGTTTAAACCATCCTTGCCATGATACATATTTCTTATGGCTAACATAATCTAATCAACTTATATATCTTTGCTTGCATTTTATTCAATTAAGGGAAGACTATAACTGTATATGAATGATATTTAACTAACTTATCTAAATCAACCATGCCAAATCAAATCCAGAAACATTGAATGTGAACAATATGTTCATCAATCTACCAATTGAGGAATTATAAAATTTTGCTTTCTTTTTAAATTCAAGTTGAAGTCAATCTCAATGTAACTTACAAACTAAATCTAGTCATGTTACTGTAGACAACAAAATCTAGTCATGTTCGAGACAAGAATACACCAAATCTAAGGGGGAAAGTTACTTTAATTTTCATCTTCTTTATATGCACTAAAAATGTACCTAATTCATTTGCTTTACATTTATATACAAGATAAGTATGCGCCTAATTCATTTGCTTTACATTTATATACAAGATAAGTATGCGCGCATGGATTACATACTTGCTTTGCGTGAATCTACAAAGTATTACACACTTGTTTTGTATGAATATACAAAATTATTAAGCATACGAGTGCGTGGCTCAACGAAATGTATTGGGTTTGAAACACGTCAACAGTTGATTGTTTGATAATAAGTTTTCTCACTTAATTAATAGGGGTAACCGGGTAGGTGTCTCTTACAACCTAGTGAGATTAATTGTTTTCGTATAGATACACACTTACCATACATTAAAATTAATGTGGGAACTTTCGTGAAACCCTGACAGAGCCAAGTCAGCACCGTCGGGTGCAGATGATTTGGACTAAAAATAGGAAATTTAAGAAATAAAAACCCCAAAAAAAAAAAATTCAAATTCAAATATTTAAACCAAACCAATCCAAAATTTCACAAGAAGCCAATTGAACTGGTGGCTTCCATGAAAATGCAAAATAATGATGAAGACACACAAAATGGTCCTCACCAGTCACCACCACCACTTTGCAAAAGCTAGAAAGATGCCTAGACAAGTCATCTAACCATGTACACCATATCCATATGTCAACATGATAACATCTAATACAAAAAAATTTGAGTGGACCCATTTCCCCAAAGTTTACTCCACTTCTCAAAATGCCTATAAATTGGACTCCAAATGTCTACATTTCAATATAGATTTGAAGATTGAGTTTGTTCAAAGAGAGAGTTATTACTTATTAGTTCAAAAAAAATATCAAAAATGGAAGGCTTCCCAATTATTAACATGGAGAATCTAAATGGTGAAAAGAAAGGAACAACCATGGAGATCATTAAAGATGCTTGTGAGAATTGGGGATTCTTTGAGGTAGAATCTTCTTTTTCTTTTCTTCTAAACATATGTTTCTTGTTTTTGTGTTTTGTTATATGTATTTTAATTTTAATAGTTATTTTGTTTATGTTGTTTATAATGACAGTTGGTGAATCATGGGATCTCTCATGACTTAATGGACAAAGTGGAAAAATTGACAAAAGACCATTACAAGAGGTGTATGGAGCAGAGGTTTAAGGAACTGGTTGCAAGCAGAGCTCTTGAGGGGATAGAAACTGAGGTTAATGATATGGATTGGGAAAGCACCTTCTTCTTGCGCCATTTACCCGAATCGAACATTTTTGAAGTTCCTGATCTTGATGATGAATACAGGTACAAAAATTGTCGAAAAAAAGGCCAGTTACTAGTCAGCATTAATTTTTATGATCCAACTATGGTATTAAAAATATCCGAATAATAATCGACATTTAAATGTGCTTATAAAAATTATTTGGGAATGATGCAGGAAGGCCATGAAGGAATTTGCTCTGGAGTTGGAGAAACTAGCTGACCAACTCTTGGACTTGCTATGTGAAAATCTTGGACTTGAGAAGGGTTACCTCAAGAAGGCTTTGTGTGGATCTAAGGGTCCTACTTTTGGCACCAAGGTTGGTAACTACCCACCGTGCCCACGACCGGAGCTGGTCAAGGGACTTCGAGCCCATACCGATGCTGGTGGCATCATACTTCTCTTCCAGGATGACACTGTCAGTGGTCTTCAGCTCCTCAAGGATGGCGAATGGATTGATGTTCCACCTATGCGCCATTCGATTGTAGTCAACATTGGCGACCAACTTGAGGTAGATATTTCTCCATTGAATTGACCAGTAGTACTTAATCAAATAATACTTATGAATTAATCGACTTTTACTCGTGTTATTGAATGAACATGAACATGAACCTGACAATGACTATTGGCTTCTTTTCATTATAGGTAATTACCAATGGCAAATACAAGAGTGTCTCGCACCGTGTGCTTATTCATACCGAAGGAACAAGAATGTCAATTGCTTCATTTTACAATCCTGGCAGTGATGCCGTGATCTACCCTGCACCTGCATTACTTGAAAAGGAATCAGTAGACCAAAGCCAAGTGTACCCGAAATTTGTGTTTGAGGATTACATGAAGCTCTACTCTGCAGTGAAGTTTCAAGCTAAAGAACCAAGGTTTGAGGCCATGAAAGCTGTGGAAAATAATGTTATTATTTCGACCCCAATTGCGACAGCTTAAACGTGCTGGTATATAGATAAAAATAATAATCATTTTTATATTATCTTAATTAGTTTAGTCAAGTCAGTTATCGACTAAATATTGCGATAAGATTATTGTAGAAATGTGATCAACTACTTTGTTATATAATTAAGAAAGATATCTTCTATCTCATCTCATATAATAATACATATGGTGTTTTAGTATCATAATATTGCAATTAGAGTTGGTGGAATGATTAATTTCTATATTATCATCTAAGACTTCTGTGGAACTAAATGCTGCTTCAAGACTTTTGTGGATGAAGCAAATTAAGTTCCCACATCTATGTCAAAGACTCAAAGAGTTTTTGTTGAAAAATCTTTAATATGTGATGATGGCTTTCTTGAATTCTCTTTGCAGAAAGTTCTTATAAAAGTATATGATTTTAATTAGTGTTGCTTATTCATGATTAAATTTTCAAAGAGTACAAAAAATACCAGACTGGTAAAGAATCATGCACATGGTTTGCAAGGAAAGCCATTTGTAATCACTAATCACACAATTTTCAATAATAATGTACCTAATCATTCACTAAACCTTTAGTGTTACCTAAGTACTTGAGCTTGCATGTTAAAGTTATACAACACAAGTGAGAATTATTTTTATTTTTTAATTTGATCGGCAAGTGGGGTTGAGGGGACCTTACCCCTTTTAAATTATGTGTGGAAACTTCTATCCCACAACCATAGTACAAAATATCACGATATATCACGATATTTATCGGTTTTCAAAGAAAACGATACGATATATTCCCGAAATTTTCGCCTTAAAGTATCTGTAAAATATCGGTCGATATTTTTCGATATTTTCCGATATATTCGATATTTTCCGATATTTACTGATATTTTCCGATATTTTCTGGAAATATTTTTTTTTGGGGAAATAATTTGTTTATTCTATTTTTAGTAGATATGATGTTTTTTAGGTAAATACTATGAAAATATACTTCCAAATTTGATTTTATATATATTTTGTATAACAAATTGATATATTAGTCGATACATTCCATGTAAAATATCCACCGATAGATTCCAATATATCCCGATATATCTATTTTTTGGAGATCGATACATTAGTCGATAACGATATTTTGTACTATGCCCACAACCTCTCCACTTTGTGAGAGGGATGTTATCATTGAGCCACAATCTCATTCGCAAATATTGTGGTAAGCCTGTTTTTAATGAGATCAGTAACTCGGTAATGCTGACGGGATTCGAACCTCAGACGTCTGGTATCATCATCCAAAGGTTTTACCAGTTGAGCCTAACTAGCACCTACAATTATTATTGTTATCAGTGCTAATATCATGAAGTATAGTAATCTCTTTTTGAAATGGACAATTTCATTATTTCTAAAACTATTTTTTTTTAAATTTTTTTTATCAATAAAATGAGAATTTCATTTGTGAACAATTTGACATTAGTATGTGTTTTAATGTATGTCAAAAAACAAAAAAAATCATAATAAAAATAATTTAAACTGAAGAAGTGCGCTATAAACTGTGCTGCATTTGTTGTTAGGTTAACGTATTTTTAACGAGATCATTAACTTGCTAATGCGGCAAACTCTAAACCTCTAGTATCACACTTCATCACCTAGAGGTTTTTACCAACTGAGCTCAGATGACAGTATGAGTGTATGACACCTGCCAAAATGAAAAAAAAGTGGCAGTACTTGGGCCTTATTTTTTACGATATTTTCGATTGGTCCATGTATTTTAGATAAGCACAATATCTCTAGATATTTTCATCCTCATCTATTTGATAATATTGAATTGAAACTAAACAAAAATTTTGATTGGTTTAATTTTTACATTGTTACAGTTTAGGATTTAAACCATCCAATCATTCTATTTGATTGTTTTGCTAAATTAATTAAGAGTTTATAAAAAATATTTGATTTGTTGAATAATGGTTTTTCGTTATGAGACAAGAAAGAGTTCAAAATCTCAACTGCTTTTGCGAATATCGTCATTGATAAAACTCGTATTTCCGAAAAAGGTAGTATTGAGTTAACAAAGAATTTAACATCTCAAATGGTTTTCTTCAATGTCTCAAGATTTTTAAATATGAAAACTGGCAAATTTATATGGCTAGTAGTGCAGGTTTTGTAAATTATTTTCTCATACATACTTCATTCTCCATCTATCAGATAAATTTTGTGCACCAGGTTTTGGAATCAATCGACAATCTAAACAGATTCCATATAAACAATTAACCCCAACGGTTTCACCCAATTTTTACATTGAAACCCAATAAGTTGTGCACTAACATTTACAGTGAGCAGTCTCGAGGAAAGAAAGAAAATGCCTAGCTCTTACATGAGCTGCATTCTTGAATTGAGAACGAATGGTTGCACCGGTTTTAGGTAAACCTATTTTTAAGGAGTGTTGGTAGATCCACCCCATATTTGGTTACGACCGTCAACTATGGATCTAATTGTGTGTGCGGCCTGTGACCCAGTTGAAAAGTGGCAAAGTCCATCTTTGTGTTCGGTTGGCATGTGCCTACCAGTTTATTCAGTATTCCGATTGATATTATACATTATAGTAGCTTCCTTCTACACATGTTCGAGTTTTTAAAAAAACTGGTTTACAACAAGGAGATTATGAACTTGATAATCCTGCTAGGATCAAGCTCTAAACCTAAAACCTCTAGTATCATCACTTCATCCCCTAGCGGTTACTTTTTACCTATGCTGTCAAGGGCGGAGCGAAGCGCCAGGCGCTCGGTTTCTGCCTCACCGCCTCAACCGCCTAGGCGGCGCCCAGGCGGCGCCCTGATCAGACCCCTGACAGCAATCAGCATCACAGCAATACAGTCAATCAACATCACAGCAATACAGTTAACTGTATACAGTTCTACACTTATACTGTTATACACTATAGTTTACTACTTTACTGTCTACTGTTGCCAAAAATTGAATTTGATTAGGTTTGGGTTTGATTTAGGAATTAGGGCATGTAAGAAGCAGCAGGCAGCAGCAGCAGCCGGAGTAGAGAGAAGAGGAGAAGAGGACAGCAGCAGGCAGCAGCAGCCGGAGTAGAGAGAAGAGGACAGCAGCAGCAACAGCAGCTTCTGGACTCATCCATGGGCTTTTTTTGGGGGGGGGGCGCTTGAGCGCCTCTGTGTTGACCGCCCTGAGCAGAGCGCTGCGCCTGGGCGGCGCCCAGGCTGATCGAAGCGTTTTAGGCGCTATTTTGCTGCAGCGAAGCGACCCCTTCCCAAAATAGCGCCTAGGCGGCGCTAGGCGCCGCCCCTGACAGCATAGCTTTTTACCGACTGAGCTCAAATGACAGTATGACACCTGCCAAAATGATAATCAATATAAGTGCAGTAACTTGGGCCTTATTTGTCTTGGCCTATTTATTTTAGATAAGCCCAACATCTCTAGATATTTTCATCTTGACCTAGATATTTTCGTAAAGTTGTTATGAAATGTTATCCTCTGCTTCATAAAGAGAAAGTGAGGATTCTTCATGTACGTTTTTCTTTGTTATTTGTGTGTGTGCTTTTCTTCTTTTTCTTGAATGGTTTTGTAGAAATTTTGATTTAATAAGGAGAGTGTATATGATGTGCAAATCATATTCTTCACTTTGAACTGAATTGGAGTTCTTATTTTTGAGAACTTCATGTGGAATTCAAGATAAAAGCTGATGCACTCTCTGCTCTACAGTCCATACATAACACATTCACATCAGAGTATAGTGAGTCTCCAATTAGGGTTTAATGATTCAATTGTTTGTTGGAAATTTTGTTTTGTTTTGTTTTAGATTATTTGTGATGAAATGGGTGGAGGAGTGTAGATGATGTGCAAATCAAATTCTTCACTTTGAACTGATTTGGAGTTTTCTATTGAAGAACCCCATGTCGAATTCAAAATATGTGCTGATACATTCTCTTGTCCATTCTATTTCTCTTGATTGGTTTAATTTGTAACCCCATCCAATCATTATTTGTGATTGTTAGGCTAAATCAATTTAGGGTTTATAAAAAATTATAGTATGAAAGTCATACTTTAGTTATAGTTGTTTTGGAGAGAAAACATAATCCCCTCACCAAACTGCTATTAAACCCACAAACATGTTTTGATTGGTTTACTTCAGTATCTTCAAGATCTTTTAAAATTTTCATAGCTGAAAGAATTGATAATTTCATCAACATCATTTCTCTGTTAATATTTTGGTTGAAGCTACTTGTCATTTATAGGGGTGTAAGCCATGTTGGAGGCATGATTAATGATGCATGTTTTGCATTTCTCTTCGTACATACATATTTCATTCTCTGTTTGTCAAGCTTAAAGTTATACAGCAGGTATATAGTATCATTTACGCTATTGTATCTTGATGTGTTTAACATTTACCATTGAATGACTTTCAATCCATAGTTGAACACCTGAGCCTTACCTTAGGAGTTGGATGTATGTTTGCTCGATTTAACAGATAGCTTGCTGTAGTGTTATTTAAGGAATATCAATCAAAAAATTTATATGATCGGGTGCACATTTATACAGATTTGAATTTTGATCTTTCTTTATTGTGTTGCTTTTTCAATAGATAGTTTTATAAGAAATTGTGATCGAAATTATGTGAGGGTACATGGTTTGCAAATCATATTCTTCATTTTGATCTGAATTTATGATTTTAAAAAAATTATTTTAACAGTAAACTCAAGGAATTACAAAAGTAGAGGACAAGCGCTCCGGAAGTCCTTTCTGAATAGCAGATCTGATTTTTTGATTGTTGAAAATTTTGTTGGAATGAGTTTATAGATAATGTGGGAGGAAGAGTGTAAATGATGTGAAAAATAAAATTCTTCGCTTTGAACTGACTCCACTCCACTTGTGGTATTCAAGAGATATGCTGATACAACTCTGTTATTCATTCTATTACTGGTTAGACAACGTTAAAATTAAGATTGGAAAAAACAAAATTATAATCTCTACTAATAACTCATGAGGAGCGTTTTTTTCCTGATGCGAAATTTTTGCTAAAAAAATCTTTCTTTCACCAAATTGAAATATATCTTCTTTTATATAAAGTGTCATTAAGTAATTTTAGTATAATTTATCAAATAGTTATCTACAAATCACGAAATTAGCTTTCTTTTAAACATAAAACAAGACGTGTATTCACTTAGTAGAAGTAGTGTATTAGTGTGTACAAAAGTCTATTATATTTAAAGAAAACTATATTTATTTGATTTGTGGAATAAAATCACTTGGAATCTCTATAACTAATAAAACATATTTTGCTTTTCCAATTCCCTTTTCTGAAGAGAAGGAATTATTTTTAAAACTTATATTGAAATGCCACAAGTAGATTTCTAATTGAGTTGGAAAGAATCGAAAAATAGTCTAACATCTCAATTGGTTTTCTTCAATTTCGTCTGGATTGATGTGAGGGGCAGAGGGCTCATGTCTGAAAATTCTTAAATATGATAACTGGACAATTTGATAACAACATTTCCTACATTTGCTTGGAAAATACTTGTAGAATAAGATAAACCAATAACTAAAATTTTACAAAAATATGAAATTGTATTGTGAAGCGAACATGTAGTAATAAGAGAGTTTAAAGACAAGATTTAATGTTGGATTTTAGCTTTATTTATAGTTGTTTGTTTTGAAGTAGTATGCGTGTTACTTTGTTTTTTTCTCGAACAAATAGGTTAAAGATTTTTTTTTTTTTTACGGAGTGTTTTGTGATATTGTTTATTTTTGGAGAATGAGAAAAAACCATGTGGCTATCCAATTGATTAATATTCTTATGAACTTTTATTTGGTCATTGTAGTCTATTTTTAGAAATGTGTTTTTACTGATCTCATGGTCTTGATGCCATTTGTTATTTTAAAATAGCTACATGACCATGACATCAGTAAAACACATTTCTAAAAATAGACTACAATAACCAAACAAAAGTTCATAAGAATATTAATCAATTGGATAGCCACATGACTTTTTTTCATTCTCCAAAAATAAGCAATATCACAAAACACTCCATAGAAAAAAAATATTTTTAACCTATTTTTTCGAGAAAAAACAAAGTAACACGCATACTACTTCAAAACAAACAACTATAAATAAAGCTAAAATCCAACATTAAATATTGTCTTTAAACTCTCTTATTACTACATGTTCGCTTCACAATACAATTTCATATTTTTGTAAAATTTCAGTTATTGGTTTATCTTATTCTACAAGTGTTTTCCAAGCAATGCAGGTTTGGTAATTTATTTTTGTTCATACATACTTCATTCTCCCTTTGTTAGATAGAAATTGTCCACCAGGTACTATCCCAAATTGGACCACGACGATCCACCCTCAATCAAAGTCTTTCAACATTTCTCTTTAATCTCCATGACTCTAATACTCATTTCATACCCTTCTTCCATTTTGCACAAGGCTCCTCACTGTTCTTTCAATCGCTTTAGCAACCACCACCTGCATCAAGTGGCCACTGGGGGGGGGGGGTTCAAACTTGAATAGAGTTGTTAGAGGACGACGGAGGCCACTTCGTTCAATCACGTTGGAAATTTCTTTCACTTGTGTTGCACCCAATGAACCAAAAAAAAAAGATCCTCAACTCCGAAGCATAAAAACATTTGTTGTTTATTTTTTATCATCCAACCATTTCAGAATATGATTTTTGTTTGGCAATCCAGATGAATTTTTTTTATGCCTTTTAGATCTACGATGTGCAGTTTACAGTGCAGGTCAATTGGTTTTAAATTGACCTGTATTTCAATTCAGGTCACTTCATCACCCAGAGGTTTTTACCAACTTATCTAGATATTTTAGTGAAGTAGGTAATGTTATTTATTCTCTGCTTTATAAAAAGAAAGTGAAGATTTGTAAATGGTTATGATTCTTAATCTAGGTTTTTCTTTGTTGTTGTTGTTGTTGTTGTTTTTTTTTTTTTTTTTTTTTTTTATCTTTCTTAAATTTACCAAAATCAAATTTTATTGATAAGCTCAACGAATTACACAAAAGTAGAGGACAAACGCGCTACAAACTACGCGGCAAGTCCTTTCTGGATAGCAAACCCGATTCTCCTAAATACATATTCGTTCGAACCTGCAGTCATCACGTTTGTATCCATTATCTTCTGCACTCTCCTGAGGAGAGTGTAGATGATGTGCAAATCAAATTCTTCACTTTGAACTGATCTGGAGTATTTTTTTTTTCTTTTAAAACTCCACATGTGGAATTCAAGATATACGCTGATACACTCTGTTGTTCATTTGATTAAAAAAATGTTTATTGGATAGTAGTAGATGTTGTGAATTTAGGGATTTGTAACATCTAATCATTGACCACAAAATTCTTTCACATCTATATTTCTTTGATTTTATCTGTGAAAAAAAAACGGTTTTAATCTCATTATCGATACATAATTAGTAGAATTTATACTATTTGTTTAGTAATCATAAATATTTATTTAGAATTTATAAAAACATTATTATCATCGTAATGGATACAAATTTTTGACTGCATAGGTTTGGAAAAAGGGTCAATTTTAGATATTTGCATCCAGAGTAAGGAAACATGGCATATATCCTTGCCTCCTACTGTAGGAGTCCCCTAAAAATATTTTTGTTAATGGGGAGAGGAAGCATTCTTGAGTCACTGAACTGCTATTAAACCTCCAAACATGTTTTCATTGGTTTACTTCAGTATCTTCAAGATCTCTTAAAAGTTTAATAGCAAGAATCACTAATTTCATTAATATCATTTTTCTGTTAATATTGGTTCAAGCTACTTGTATATTATCTATGTATAAGTCACTAAGTCATGTTGGAGGCATGATTTGTTTTTCTTTTCATCTATATTTCATTCTCCTTTTGTGAAACTAAAAATCATCCAGCAGGTACAAGCTTTTGACATGAAAGTTCTGGTGGTAGACTGGTAGATCAATTTTTTGACATCTATATCGTTTCGAGATGATATGATGACAACCACAAAGAAAGGCAGTTTTGACTTTCGAGAGAGGTAGTATATTCATTTATATCGCATCTACGCTATTATAATCTTGATATGTTCAACATTTACCATGGAATGACTTTCAATCTATAGTTGAACACCTGAACCTTACCTTAGGAGTTCTATCATATGTTTGCTCGGCCTAACAACACATGACTATAAAATCAAATAATGAGATTCTTAAATATAACAACTTTTAAATTCTTTGACTATAAAATTCCTTTACATTTAAATAAAACTATATTTATTTGATTTTATTTGTGAAATAAAAACGTTTTTAATCTTATTATTGATACATAATTAGTAGAATTCATATTGGAAAATTTGGATTTAACCCCCCACGTTATGGACACTTTATAAATAAACCCCCCTAAAGTTGAAAACTTGGACTTAACACCCTGTCGTTTGGCTCGTTAAATTTTCCATCCAAAGTCTATTTTCTCTTACCTAAATACCCCCCTCAACCTATTAGAACAAACCCCCCAAAATATGTCTTCACTACTTGATAATGATTTAAAATGCTCCATTGATACAATTTCAATTGAATTGATGCAAGTTTGATTTGAGAACCTAAATTGAAGCAAGAGAGAAAAAAAAAATTGAAAGAACTTTGTTTTCTTCTTGATTTTTGTCTTTGGCTTATTCAACTCATTTGATTACGCCAACCATATATTATTTGCTTCATATTTGTTTAGTGATCATAAATCGTGTACACTCCAAATTCCTTTACCCAAGAGAATCAATAGTATCGAAAAAGAGAGTCTTAAGTCTTAACATCTCAAAATGGTTTTCTTCAATGTCTCAAGATTCTTAAATATAACAACTTTTCCCACAATGCATTTCCTAGAAAAATACTCCAACGCAAGCAGTTTACCTAATTTGTGGTGGAGTACTTTATTTTATAGGTGTAAGTCACATTGGGAGCATGGTCAGTAATGCAGGTTTTGTTATTGTTCTTTCATACATACTTCGTTCTTCATCTATCAGATAGAAATTGTGCACCAGGTTCTGGTATAAATCATGCCTAGAACAATGCTGCAATTTTCAGCTTGTAATTTCTAAATAATTTTCTCCCGAGTGGACGAGTGGTTTATTAATTTTTTTTTAATTAAAAAGACATAATATTCATAGGCAAAGTTTTGAAGGACGATGATATGGTATTTTAAGCTAATACAGTAATACATAACGGTGATGGATCTAAGGGGGTGATGGTAAATCTTTAATCAAGCATCCATTCCAAATTGGACCACAAACGACGATCCACCCTCTATCAGAGTCTTCTACATTTCCTGTTTCATTCTCACCTTCCATTACGCACCTCACTGTTCTTTCAATCTCTTCACCTTGTTCTGTTTTATAGTAATCTTCTTTAATCTCTATTCCAAGCTCCAAATCTTTACCTAGTGGCGATGCACTAGGGATATCTCCCAAACCATAGACTTCGCAAAATTGAGTTCCACCCACAATGCGACTAGAAGTCTAGACCTTCCACCTGTGGCCTACTCATTCCAAGAATCCATCCTGCAGTACTTCCTCTATATTTGCAGGGGGTTCAAACGGAGCTGTTGGAGGACACAGAGTGACCACGAGAAGCGTTGGCCACTTTGTTCGAGCCCGTTTATTCCCACGGGAAACATTTTTTTTTTTTTGATAAGTTGAATTTTTAAGAAGGTTATGAAAATCCTGAACAGAGTGCACTGTCAGGTAGAAAACCAATTCACTAGAAAGTAAAATTACTCTGGTTGTATCTGCCTCTGAATAACTTGCTCCAAGTTGTTTGCCAGATCGATTTCTGAAACATGAAAACATCACTGACAAATCTGGTCGATTATCCAACCATTTCATGATATGATTTTGGTTTGACGACCCAGATTATTTTGTCTCCGTGCCTTCTAGATCCAACAATGATGATAAGGAGGGACACATGTATCACAGACTCTAATTCTGTTGGGAATAAACAGGTAGGGATCAATGCCAAACCCCAGCTAAACCTCAGCCAAAAAAAAGAGAGGCAAAGCCAGTGTAGAAACTGGGTTGCTATAACACGATAGACTTCGAAGTACATACATACGACTTTTGTGATATTCTTTGACAAGTGATTTATGGTTTCGAACATAAATAGATAAATAGGTAACATCATATTCAGTAGTCAGTACCCGGTGGAGGCAGTTTGGTGCCCTTCACATACGTGTCACATCAGTTAAACCACCTTCAAATCCACCTTCTGCACGCGGTAGTTAAAACGCCCTCTCGAGTGGAGCCAATGGGAAAATTGAATAATATCAGTTTACATGATTAAAAAAGGGTATAATTTTTTTTTTGAATTAAGATGGAATATAGAGTTCCGGTTTTAAATTTTATAGATAGATAAGTTTCATCTTAAAAAGCCCACCCATATCCAAATGTACCTATTTTGTTATTAGACGGAAAAGGAGTTTCCGGTTTTGTAAGACGAAAGACTAGTTTTCGTCATATTAAATTTATAAGACAGAACTTGATTTTCCAAATCTAAATAAAACTGAATAAGACGGAACTATAACTTCCGAAAAGTGTTACTACCATGTCATTTTGGATGGCGCTTTCTTCCCCTTTGAACTGACATTGGAACTTCTGCCAACCGTTGAATGTTTGATCCACCATCCCATTGGGAATAAACAGGTAGGGGTCAATGCCAAACCCCAGCTAAACCTCTGCCAAAAAAAGAGAGGCAAAGCCAGTGTAGAAACTGGGTTGCTATAACGCGATAGACTTCAAACTTTCGAAGTACATATGACTTTTGTGATATTCTTTGACAAGTGATTTATGGTTTTGAACATAAATAGATAAATAGGTAACACCATATTCAGTAGTCAGTACCCGGTGGAGGCAGTTTGGTGCCCTCCACATACGTGTCACATCAGTTAAACCACCCTTCAAATCCACCTTGTGCACACGGTAGTTAAAACGCCCTTTCGAGTTGAGCCAATGGGAAAATTGAATAATGTCAGTTTACATGTTTAAAAAATGGTATAAGACGGAACATACAGTTCCGGTCAATTTTATTGAATCAAGACTGAATATAGAGTTATTTAGACGGAACAGAAGTTTCTGGTTTTGTAAGACGAAAGACTAGTTTTCGTCATATTAAATTTATAAGACGGAACTTGATTTTCCAAATCTAAATAAAAGTGAATAAGACAGAACTATAACTTCCGAAAAGTGTTACTACCATGTCATTTTGGATGGCGCTTTCTTCCCCTCTGAACTGACATTGGAACTTCTACTAACCGTTGAATGTTTGATCCACCATCCCATTGACAGAGGTTTTTTGGCTGAGAGGGCATATCGTGCCACTACCCTTACCAAATGCCCTCCCATTGGGATTGTTCACGGAGATAAAAACCCTTACGCCATTGTTTATAATTCCTGTGTGCTACACACTTGCAGTGTGAATCATTGTCTATTAAAAAAAAATGTTAAAAGAGTGTCGTGTGACTTGTGTTACATGATAATTTGTTGTTAATTATAAATGTCTCTGACTGTGTAAGCAAATCTTACTGAGGATTAGCAAAACAGTTTGGAGAAATGATACCTGAGAATATGCAAGTTATGCATCTTGAATGAAGGGATTCAAAATCCTTTGTATTCTGGAAGTTATGTCAATCGAACCTCGTTTGAAACAGACGAGCTACCTTAGCTTCCAATATGTACTCACGCACTAACAAACTTGAAATCTAGTTTCGTATAGTCGATTAAACATTGCATTATTAAGAAACAACATCCGGAAAAAGGAAACAAATTACAAACTTTAACAACAGTATTGATAACATGAACACATTCATCAACCTGATAACAGTACTGAAATTAAGAGTTGCAATTGAAAAAACCAATAAAGCTAGCTAGTTTAATTTCAAACCAGAGCCGTGCAACTTCTGTTCGACCAACTGGTCTAACTTTTCTGCCATTGATGTTATCAGATTCTTCCAATCTCCAATCTCACCCTTCCTGAAAAACAAACCATTCTCTGCCCACGGAACACTGCGATTCTCCAGTCTGCTTGTTTACCTCTAAATTGCTCAAGTGTTCAAAGCGAAGTTCAAGAAGAAAATGAACAATTCAAGTAGTCAGCCACCTTCTTACACTGAGCTATAATACCTCTCTTCAAATCTTCAAACTTCAAAAATAAAACTTTTTCGGGTCTTTCGTTACTCAATTTCCAGTACTGCAAAATTTGCTCCCAAAATGGACCAAATAGTGAAACCCCTTCACAATACCGCTCGAGACTTTCTTCGACGTACTGAAGGAAATTGCCAAGAAGGATCAATTTTCAACAACATTTTGTAGGAAAAATGCCACATCGAAACAAAAGTATCTCTAGGATTTCGACAAAGATATATAATCCTACATTTATAAGTTTTGATGGATTCTGGCAACAAGGTGTAAGGAAGATGAGTGGCAAATAACCTATGTCTGCCTAATGGAATATGAGGAGATTTGTTATCCCTATAAATAAATTCAAGAAAAGGGACAACACTATGAGGGTTGTTGGTAAGCAAGGGATGGTTTTCATCAGAGATCGTGTACTGAAAACGACGAGTGATGGCAAACACAAGAGACTTCAACCATGTAGTACCAGACTTAGGTGCTGTGACTAGTACAATTGTTAAGGAAAGTATGAGCACATGCATGGCTGTTATAAATCACACTGATATGATTCCCATATCAAGAGAGGATATTGACTATAAGGCAACACCAGCAAAGATTACTCTTAAAGATCTTCCAGAATGATCTCTTGCCTTGTATATGTAACATGTGACACTTCTGTAATGTATTATAAATAGATATTGTTAGGTTTTATGTGCAATATGGGCCTGTTTGGGCCCAAATTCGTGGTCTATTGTAAAGCTATACTATAAAGCCAAATAGAAGTGATACAAAACCTTAATTTTTCTAAGAGAGAGATTGTGAGAAGCCATTAGAGAGTTTGAGAGAACTTTGTGAGGAAGAAGACTTCGGTTTCTTTGTGAGGGCTTGTACAATTGTCTAGATAAGAAAAACATCATCCTTTCTCCCCGTGGACGTAGGCATATTGCCGAACCACGTATATCTTGTGTCTTGTGTGTGGTTGCTTGTTTATTTTATCTTTTTCGTTTTACTTTCATACATTAGTTCAATCATCATATTTGTGCATTAGTTTCCGCTGCGCACAACAAGTGGCATCAGAGCCGAAGGTTAGTTCCTTGGGTTAAAGAGGGATTGCAGAACATTGGTTAAAGGGTTTTGAGGAATCTGTCCAGATTCGATACTCTGTGGTAAAACGGCCCTATTCTCGGATATCGAAACGTTGATCCGTTTTTTGGGTTGGAAAGAAGAGTCTTCAGGCTTTCCAACGGTGTATGGTACGTTTTCTGTTTCAAAGTATTCTGTTCCCAGTAATTCTTTGAAGTTGACGGTTTTGTTTTTTCAATTTCGGTAAAAATCCAATCTTGGATTTTTCTTGTGAGCTTTGGTTAGAACTTGAGCGTCTAGAAAGTGTTTGTTGAAATTCCAGGGTGAATTTCATATTCGTTTGGTGATTGTTTAGTGTTTGAAAGTTGGTGAAAGATGTCAAAAGAAGGGAGTTCAAAGAGTTCGAAGGGGGAAACCAAGTCAGTGGTTTACCATCAAGCAAAAATTGATGTAGAGAAGTTTACTGGCACCAATAACTTTGGTATGTGGAGGTGTGAGGTAATGGATGCTCTATGTCAACAAGACCTAGAATATGTTCTGGAGGATAAGCCAGAAGATGTGGAAGAGAAGGATTGGAAAAAGATGAACAAACGAGCTTGTGGAATCATAAGGTCGTGTTTGGCACAAGACATTAAATATCTTGTGATGAATGATGCGTCTGCAAAGGAGATGTGGCAAAAATTGGAGGAGAAGTACATGACAAAGACTATCCACAATAAAAACTATCTATTTCGAAAGTTCTATCGAATAGATATGAGAAGAGGTATTTCCATGGCGGAGCATCTTAATGATTTTACCAAGCTAATTGCAGACTTGGCGAATCTAGGAGCAGATGTGAGTGATGAAAGCAAGGCAGTGTGTCTCTTAAATTCGTTACCGGACGAATATGAACACTTGGCTATACACTCACATATGGGAAAGAAAAATTGGTGTATGGTGAGATTTCTGCAGCATTGTTAACTCATGCGTGTATGAAGAAAGACAAGAAAGAGTCCAAGGGCTCTACACCTGAGGTCTTGGTGACAAGAGGAAGGTCTAGTGACAAGAAAGGCCAAGGTGGTAGAGGGAAATCTCAGTCAAAGTCGAGAGGTCGATCTCTAGCAAAGGATGAATGCTCCTTTTGTCATGAGAAAGGGCATTGGAAGAAAGATTGTCCTAAAGCCAAAGCAAAGGACAAGAAGAAAGACTCTGAGGTAAATATTGCATGTGATACTAAAGATGATGATGTAGATTCTGATTATTCTTTATCCGTTTCATCAATGGTTTGTTACATTAGTGGTAATGAATGGATCTTAGATTGTGCTGCTTCTTATCATATATGTCCTATAAGGGAATGGTTTTCTGATTTTAAGAAGCAGGAGAGTGGTGTAGTGGTGATGGGGAATGATCAACCCTGTCACATAATGGGTATAGGTACCATTCGTCTGAAGATGTTTGATGGAATTATAAGGAAGCTGAAGAATGTTAGGTATGTTCCTGACATGAAGAAGAATCTTATCTCAGTTGGTACTTTAGAAGCCAATGGTTACAAGGTGGTACTTGAACATGGCGTTCTAAAGGTTGTGGCTGGTGCAATAGTTGTACTCAAGGGTGTTCGACAAAGGAACTTGTACTTCCTTCAAGGTAGCACAGTTACTGGGGATGTGGCCGTGTCTGAGGCTACATCAAAGATTGCTAGAGAGACTACGCGGCTGTGGCATATGCGGTTGGCGCATACCGGTGAAAAATCCTTGCAAAGATTGATAAAGCAAGGGTTGTTAAAGGGTGCTATCGCCTGTAAAACAGAATTCTGTGAGCATTGTATTCTGGGCAACCAGACAAGAGTAAAGTTTGGCACGGCTATCCATAATACTAGTGGAGCTCTTGATTATGTTCACACGGATGTCTGGGGGCCTACCAAGAATGCATCTTGGGGAGGTAAGCATTATTTTGTGTCTTTTGTTGATGATTTTTCTAGGCGTGTGTGGGTGTACACCATGAAGAGCAAGGATGAAGTCCTAGAAATTTTCATAAAGTGGAAGAAATTAGTTGAGACCCGAATTGGCAGAAAGATCAAGGTACTTCGCTCAGATAATGGAGGAGAGCAAAAATGATCCATTCTTGCAAGTATGTCAGGATGAGGGTATTGAACGCCATTTCACTGTAAGAGAGACACCGCAGCAAAATCGGGTGGCAGAACGGATGAATCGAACTTTACTGGAGAGAGTTCGGTGTATGTTGTCTAATGCTGGGTTAGGCAAAGTGTTTTGGGCTGAGGCTATTGTGTATGCCTGTCACCTTATTAACAGGTTGCCTTCGACTGCGATTGATGGCAAAACTCCTATAGAGGTTTGGTCTGGTAAGCCTGCTTCAGACTATTGTTTTCTTCATGTGTTTGGGTGTCCAGCTTACTATCATGTCCGAGAGAGTAAGTTGGATCCTCGTGCAAAGTAGTCTTTATTTATGGGTCTACAGAGTGGAGTAAAAGGTTATAAGCTATGGGATCCAGAATTGAAGAAAATTATTCTAAGCAGAGATGTGACATTCGATGAGGCTTCTATGTTGAAGCCTAAGAGCTCTCAGCAGGTGGAGAGTAGGGCCAAAGAGGTTTCGCAGTGGGTGGAGACTGAAATATCTCCACGTGTTCCAGGTGGTTCTGTATCTTTGGAAACGTCTACTGTAAGGGTTCCAAGTATTAAGGTTCCTAGTGTTACAGATTCTGATGACATGGCAGATAATGAGGTTGATGATGAGACGGTTGATGATACAGTACATGTGGACTCTAATGATGAGGGTCCAATTGCATCTAGATTATCCAAGAGAAATGCCGGTGTTCCTAAACGGCTTACTGATGATATGGTAGCTTATGCACTTTCGGTTGTTGATGAGGGTATTCCAGAAACTTTTCGTAAAGCACTGCAGAGTTGTGATTATGAAAGGTGGAAGAAGGCCATGGATGAGGAGATGAAATCTCTTCATAAGAATGAAACTTGGGAACTCATGGAGTTGTCTAAGGGAAAGAAAACAATCGGGTGCAAATGGGTTTACACGAAGAAAGATGGGTCTCCTGGTGAAAATGTACGCTTCAAAGCAAGATTGGTGGCAAAAGGCTATGCTCAGAAGGAGGGAATTGATTATAATGAAATCTTTTCTCCGGTGGTGAAACATTCCTCCATTCGCATCCTATTGGCCTTGGTAGCACAGTTTGATTTGGAGTTAGCTCAACTTGATGTGAAAACTGCTTTTCTACATGGTGAGCTAGATGAGGAGATCTATATGACTCAGCCGAGTGGGTATAAAGATGCGGGTAATGACAAGCTGGTGTGTAAATTGAAGAAATCGCTGTATGGGTTGAAGCAATCTCCAAGGCAATGGTACAAGCGGTTTACTCGGTTTATGCTAGGGCAAGGGTACACAAGAAGTCCATATGATCCTTGTGTCTATTTTCGCAAGGTATGTGATGGTTCTTTTATCTATTTGCTTTTATATGTTGATGACATGCTCATAGCCTCTAAAAGCAATGTGGAGATAGACAAGTTGAAAAAGACTATATCTATGGAGTTTGAGATGAAAGATCTTGGTGAAGCGAGAAAGATACTTGGCATGGAAATTCAGAGGGAACGAGACAATGGAAGATTGTGGTTATCTCAAAAGGCCTATCTACAGAAGGTGCTACAGAGATTTAGCCAATATGAGATTGGTACAGCTGTGAGTATACCTCTCTCAAAAGATTTTAACTTGAATGCTTCCATGTCTCCTAATTCTGATAGGGAACGTGCTTACATGACACGTTATCCATATGCAAGTGCGGTTGGTAGCTTGATGTATGCGATGGTATGTACAAGGCCCGACATTGGGCATGCAGTTGGCACTGTAAGTAGGTACATGCATAATCCTGGTGAGAAACATTGGGAAGCTGTGAAATGGATCTTACGCTACATTCAAGGTAGTGTGGAGGTTGGTTTACTATTCCAGAAGGGAAGGGATTTGAATCAGTTTTGTGTTGGTTATGTGGACGTTGATTATGATGGTCAAATAGAGAGACGTCGGTCTACTACTGGATATGTTTTTACATTGGCAGGTGGTCCTATTAGTTGGCGGTCTACATTACAATCTCTTGTTGCTTTGTCTTCGACAGAAGCAGAATATATGGCTGTGACTGAAGCCTTTAAAGAAGCCATTTGGTTACGAGGTATGTTAAAAAACTTGGGTATTGTGCAAGAGCAGCTTATGGTTCATTGTGACAATCAAAGTACCATAAATCTGGCAAAGAACTCAGTTTATCATGCTCGTACAAAGCACATTGATGTGCGACATCACTTTGTCAGAGACATTATTGAAGAGGATGAGATTTTATTGAAGAAGATTCATACTAGCAATAATCCGGCTGACATGTTGACTAAAGTGGTTTCAGGGACTAAGTTCTATCATTGCTTAGATTTGGTCCATGTTCTTCCTTTGAGTGGATAGTATATTTTGGAGTGAACTACGATGGCTTGATCCCTTAGAAGAAGGGTACGTAGGCAACCATGAAGTGGTGCAGCCGAGGTGGTCTTTCGGGACATGTGTGGGAGTTTGTGACTTGTGTTTGTCGACTTAGATTTATTGAATCTTTGCCGAGGTGGAGAATTGTTGGGTTTTATGTGCAATATGGGCCTGTTTGGGCCCAAATTCGTGGTCTATTGTAAGGCTATACTATAAAGCCAAATAGAATTGATACAAAACCTTAATTTTTCTAAGAGAGAGATTATGAGAAGCCATTAGAGAGTTTGAGAGAACTTTGTGAGGAAGAAGACTTCGGTTTCTTCGTGAGGGCTTGTACAATTGTCTAGATAAAAAAAGCATCATCCTTTCTCCCCGTGGACGTAGGCATATTGCCGAACCACGTATATCTTGTGTCTTGTGTGTGGTTGCTTGTTTATTTTGTCTTTTTCGTTTTACTTTCATACATTAGTTCAATCATCATATTTGTGCATTAGTTTCCGCTGCGCACAACAGATATACCATTCATTGAGTAGATATATACAAAAACACCACTCAAACCATTCAACTGTTGTATTCCTTTTCTTCTTTAATTCACTTCTATCAATTGGGTTGTAACCCCGTTCAACAATATCAGTATCTTGTGCTTGAAAGTTTTGTTGTAAGGCTATCACAGCTTCCACACGTGCTTGATCAAACCAGAAGCCATCATAGCAGTAAAGAAGCGTATTTGCCGTGCCTTTCCTAGTGGGAAGAGATTGAAGTAGTTCTTGGAACTCACTGGGATGTGGTAGAACCTCATCCCCTTGTGAATCCATGATATAACTTGTGATGATATGAGTTGTTCCAATCTGCAAGTATATATAGAACTTGGTTTTGACGAATCCTTGAAGACGAAGTTTTGGTTTACTTTCACCAATAATGTATTAGAACAAGGTCTACTTTCACCATTAATGGTCTCGAAAGGAGACCATTAAAGAAAACTGATAAAAGAAAATTACAGCCTGGTTTTTAAAATTGATGTAAACATCACAAGTCGATCCAATATGATAAATACTAAATGCACACCCTAGCTACATTTTATGATTGAAGGCATGAACTAGTCTAACATTGCACTCTTAACCATTCCTGCAAAAAACAAGCCATTCTCTAGTAACAGAACACTGCCTACTGCCATTTACCCCTACGCGGTGCATTAATTGTGCCGTGACGCAAACGTGGTGCAAGGGTGTAAGCCCATGTAGAAGATTTTAAAATTCAGGTTGTGAACCGCATGAATGTCATCATATATAAATCATAATACCACATGGACCTTGCGATAAAAATATAAAAATGCTTGACTATGTGAAATTCATTAGACCCAGAACTGTCATTCTGATTAAGGGGAAGAATGAGCAAAAACTACTATAAACTTCACTACTGTCACTCTGATAAAATGTATATATATATATATACCCTTGCATTGGTTCCTTCAATATCTTAAGGGTTTTCGTTCTTTCTTGGATAATCCTAATTCTATTATAGTTAATATCTCTATCTTTTTGACGATTTAAGAGCAAAAAAGTATATGGAAATTTCATAAATACCTTTCGGGAATGAGGATGCATGATCACTAAAAACAGTTTGGTGTTAAATGTATAGATGTAAGTCATGTCTCATGCATGGCTGTCTAGGTTATAATGTACTCCCTCCGTCCAACTTTTATAGGCGTTTTTCAGCTTTTTTTTTGTCCCCAAATCTTGTCCATTTTATCATTCTCAAGATGAAAAAAGAATTCAGATTACCAAATTACCCTTATTAATTTTGCATTGTTATCAACTATTTCAAAGTCTTATTCCAATTTTCTAAGTTTGAATATCTTGAAGTGGAGTATTAAATCAAGGGCAAAACTAGAAATGTTTGTAAAAAATTAATTACTTTTGCATCATTAATTATGGTTTCTTAATCCATGTGTAAACACCAAAAGCGCCTATAAAAGTTGGACGGAGGGAGTATATAATTTGCATTTATTTTGAAATCGGCACGGTTTGTTTGATGATCATTTTGTGACTAGGTATAGGTGTGTCCTTGGGTTATCTCGCCTTGACGACATTATTAAGATAACTTTGATGTGTTGAGACTGACACACAGTTTGTTTGACAATTGTTGGAAAAATTGATAATAATTCAATTAAACCCAAAGTGCGGAATAACCTAAGATTAGAAAAAACAAGTAATGATAATAAGAAAAACGAAACCAATGCACAAAATATATGTGGTAGAACCCTCACGAGGAATAAACCACCACTAACAAAAATAAAGAACTTTATTATCTTCTACCAAAAGGATTACAAGATGAAATCTCACACAACTCATTCTCACACTATTTACAAGAAGAACACAAACCTAGAATTCCCCCATAGAGATTGCTCCCTAGATTTTTCAAGCCTCAAGTCTCCAAGTTTTGCATCTCTCAAAACTCTCTTAGACTATTGTTTATTGTGGCTCCCAAACCCTTAATGGTATTTCCTACATCATTGGCTTAATATACAAAACTAAACACAAACTAGGGTTGCCGCGAAATTGGACCTAAAACTGGGCCAATTGTGCGCAAAAACACGCCATACGTTCGAACGTCCAAAGAATTGGTTCGAACGTCTGACACGGAAGGGAAACGTGCATGTGTTGACATCACAGGAGCATCTCCGATGGTGGGGTTTGGTATGAAAATTTCGAAGTGGGTCAGGGAGTCATTCATGTTGCCACGAGGGAGCATGTGCATCGAACCAACATTGTTTCATTCCTTTTGTTTTCGACACTTTTGGGTTTCTAGCCCCAGAAGCAGTTGAACTTCTCAAGAGGGTACAAAAAGTGATGAATAACAATGTGATTACGGCGAGTTCCAATGAATATGTATTTCATAGGATTGGTTTTGCTATTCAGAAAGGGCTTGTAGCGCAGTTGGTAGCGCGCTTGTCCTCTAACTTTGTAGAATTTCTCAAATTTTTATCAATAAAATTTGCTTTGTCCAGTGTGCAAGAAGAGCAGACTTGATGCATTCGGTGACCATGCGGCCCATTGTAAGCATTACCCCGGCTTTAAGTACAGGCATGACCACGTTAGAGATATCTTGTGTGATGTGTTCTGGCGAGCTGGAGTACAGGTTAAGAAGGAGGCTCCTGTTAACTTTCTTACTGATCCTAAGGAATGAAGATCGACATTACGCCCTGCTGATATTCTGGTCTACAACTGGTCTGAAGGTAAACATGCGTGTGTTGATGTTACAGGGGCGTCTCCGATGGTTGGGCTGGGTGTTGGGATATTTGAGGTGGGGCTAGCAGCTAGCAATGCAGTAGCAGCAAAAGTGGAGAAACATGACGGAGCTTGTAGGGCTAACCAACATAGTTTCATCTCCTTTGCATTTGATACATTTGGATTGCTAGGCTCAGAAGCACTTGAGCTCCTCAGGAAAGTGCAGAAGTTAATGGATAGCAACGTGATGACTGCGGGTTCGAACGAATATGTATTTAGGAGAATCGGGTTTGCTATCCAGAAAGGACTTGTCTCGCAGTTTGTAGCGCATTTGTCCTCTACTTTTGTGTAATTCGTTTAGCTTATCAATAAAAATTATTTTTCTCCGAAAAAGAAAAAATTGTTTCTTTAATTCCATACTAACTTCTTGAACCTTGTAATCAATAAAGAACATAAAAAACGATAAAGACACTGGATTCACAACTTCTCCAACACCAAATAGCCAACAATTACCAACCAGATCTAGCAAACTACCAAATCAACAACAAACAAAAGGTTCAATTCAAATACAATTTAGTATATCTATACCTTGCAATTAAGAATTCATAGGCATGCCCTAAACCCAGAAACTACCAGAGAAGAGAGGATGCATGATTGTTGTTATTTTTATGCTCAAATTTAGGTGTTTTTGTAGTTTCAGGAACACAACGTTCGAACCAAAGTTCAAGACGTTCGAACGTGTTTTTATATGCTCTTTGGAAATTGGAAATTCGTTAAAACATCAGTTGGGCGTACTGTTAATCTGCCTTCTGACGGGTCTGTAAGAAAATTGACCGGAGCCTCTTTCTTAACCTGTATTCCTGCTCGCATACCACATCATACAATATATCACGCACATGATCGTGTCTATATTTAAAATCGGGCTAATACTTACAGTGTGTAGCATGGTCCACAAAGGCGTCCAGTCGGCTCTTCTTACATACAAGAAATAAATCCCCATTTGTAAATAACGGGATCATTAGACGGTACCGAAGAATGACACGGTACTCCACTGTCGTGATGCGTTGTCCCAACCCTTCTATAGGAATAGCAATAAGGAAGTCCTTGGCATATCTAGTCTGTAAGCATTCTATCACAGCCCTCTGACGAACAGACAAATCAAAATCCATGTCAATATATCAGTAGCAATCTTCTTGTAGAAAACTCCTGCTAGTGTGTGTTGGAGTTTAGGAATTTAGGGGGGGGGGGGGGTTAGCCCTTGAGGCTAAAATACTAAAGCCGAAATCAGGGAGAGAACGTTATAGCTCAGCAACTGCACTATCAAAAGCATCATTCATGTGTGCAGTACCACACCCTCGAAGTATGTGGTCCTATCCCTGACTACCACTGCAAAAAAACAAAAACACTGCAACACGTAAAAAGTTGCATGAAAGTTGAGCTTTATCCACACCGGTAGAGATAGGATCCAACTCACAATACTCACATCAGCTTCTTGTTATTTGAATTAAAACCATCTATCCACAACTTCCATTCAAAAACAACTTGAGCAATAACAGCCATTGCATGGGCAACCGGTTTCAAACCGGATTATATTATTATTAGACCAAATAACATACATGAGGTAAAACGAAAAGTAGATATGTAATACTGAGAGTAATATATGCCAATCAAACCCTGTTTGAGACAGACTATCTACCTTTCATTATGTACTCGACCGTTTTGAATTCTAATTTGAAAGTGATAATTAAGTTATATTAGTTGACGAAACATAACAGTAAAGAAATTAAACAAGTACCCTAAATAGGATTAAGTCAAAATTGAGTCAAACATTTTCTGAGTCCTTGGAACCCCTCCGATTAAACAATATCTTAAAAAAAAGGAGAAAATTACAAATTATAACAAACTGAAATTAAAGAGTTGCAGTTGATCAAAGCTAGCTAGTTTAATTTCAAACCAGATCCCTGCAACTTTTGTTCGACGAACTTATCTAACTTTTCTGCCATTGATGTTGTTATCAAATTCTTCCAATCTCCGATCTCACCCTTCCTGAAAAACAAACCGTTCTCTACCCAAGGAACACTGCGTTTTTCAGTCTGCTTGTTTACCTCTAAATTGCTCAAGTGCTCAAAACTACAGAATGTCGCTATGTCTTTAATCACTCCTTCGTTTTTTTCTTCAAAAGAAAATGAACAATTCAAGTAGTCAGCCATCTTCTTGCACTGAGCTATAATGTCTCCCTTCAAATCTTCATATTTCATAAATAGAACTTTTTCGGGCCTTTCGTTACTCAATTTCCAGTACTGCAAAATTTGCTCCCAAAATGGACCAAATTTTGAAACCCCTTCACAAAACCGTTCGAGACCTTCTTCGACTGAAGGAAATTGCCAAGAAGGATCAATTTTCAACAACATTTTGTATGCAAAATGCCACATCGAAACAAAAGTATCCCTAGGATTTCGACAAAGATATATAATCCTACATTTAGAAGTTTTGATGGATTCTGGCAACAAGGTGTAAGGAAGATGAGTGGCAAATAACCTATGTCTGCCTAATGGAATATGAGGAGATTTGTTATCCCTATAAATAAATTCAAGAAAAGGGACAACGCCATGAGGGTTGTTGGTAGCCAAGGGATGGTTTTCGTCAGAGAGTGTGTACTGGAAACGACGAGTGATGGCAAACACAAGAGACTTCAACCATGTAGTACCAGACTTAGGTGCTGTAACTAATATGATATCAGTATCTTGTGCTTCGAAGTTTTGTTGAAAGGCTATCACTGCTTCCAAAGACGGTTGATCAAACCAGAAGCCATCGTAGAGGTAAAGAAGCGTATTTGTTATGCCTTTCCTAATGGGAAGAGATTGAAGTAGTTCTTGGAACTCACTGGGCTGTGATAGCACCTCATCCCCTTGTGAAGCCATGTTAAAGGTTGTGATGATAGGAGTTGTTCCAATCTGCAGTATATATGGAACTCAGTGTTGTCGATCCTTGAAGACAAAGTCCTTGTTCACTCTATCTAATAATGTAAGTATTGTAATATACTAATGTCTACGTCTGAGATCTCTTTTCTCGGAAAGAGACCATTAAACAAACTGAAAACAATAGATTACAGCCTGGTTTTTTGTATAAACATCAAAGCGTCACCTACTCGATCCAATATGATAGATACTAGTGAAAATGCACGCGCTACATTTTATTAATTGATGCATCGAATGGTCTAACTTTTCTGAATTTTCGTTCTCACCCTCCTAAAAAACTAGCCATTCTCTACCAACGGACGGAGCACTACCTACTGGCATGTACCCTGACGATGCATTGTGTCATGATGCAAATGCAGTGGAATATATATCATGACGACTGTGAAATCTTATTTCTTAAATCTATGGATATACCGCATTTTGTACTAGCAAAAATCCATCTTCTCTCTTTGATCAAGCATCTTGTCCACTCTGTTGCTATTAAAGTAAAATAGCTATAACAAGCAGTACTGTGGTAGTGCTGGAAAAAAAAAACTATAGCGCGACTGTCCTCGACCTTTGTGTAATTCCTCGTTATCATTAAAAATTTTATGAAAATCACAAAAAAATGGTAGTCAAATCCAGATATCATTACGACTGTCGAGGCCTCCTGGGTGTAAACAGATGTGGAAAATTTTTAAGATTCAAGTTGTGAACTGCATGTCATATATAATAATATAAACACTAAGACCATGTCGATGATGTATATAAGATCTCATCAACAATTGATGGTGTGGGTATTTCATCTCTTCATCATATCTAGTTGTTTATCAGTCAAGTTACATTTATTTTAATGGGATCTACTTTGAAAATTATATAAGAAGATTTTCGCCTCATTTTTTAAGGGGCACACTAATTGTGCTTCTTTCCCAAAATCTAGATTGTGGAAAAATTGAAAGTATTATAGGAAGAGCATGGGGGCATGTTTCGAGATCATGAGAGGAATGCAACCCTTGTTTTCTGCAGCAACTCCAAGGAAAAAACCATTACAACCATTGAAATTGAGGCTATTACAAATGGAATGCAGATAGCAATTGACAATGGATACACTAAGCTGATGGTAAACTCAGACTCCAAGATGGCAGTTGATAGCATCAATGGGTAAGTGGAGGGCACTTGAAGATCCAAAAGGCTTGTGAGGAAAGCTAGAAGGCTTATGCAAATGTTTGAAAGCATCAGTGTCACACATATACAGGGAAACTAATAGGTGTGCGGATTATATGGCTAGCCAAGGTGCAAGTAGTGACAATCTTATTGTCTCTACAGGTCCTTATTCTGAACAACTGGTCAACTTTATAAACCAGGATGCTTCAAACACTTTGTACCCTAGATTGTAATAGCTATTCTTTTCAATAAAATCTGGTTGGGATCTGCCTAACCCCAGCTCGCTTCATGCAAAAAAAAAAGAGCATACTGTAGGAAAATCCTCCCTAAATATTTACTTTTCGAGTCTGGCAACAGAATGGCTGGACTAAGTGAAATCCATTAGACCCAGAACTGTCATTCTGATATTGCAAGTGCTTGACTATGTGAAATTGATTTTAAGGATATCCTGAACCTTGTCAGAAATACAGAATCAATATGAAAAAAAGGTTAATTGGAGTATCCACAAGATATACGTGATCGTGTATATCGTAGTCTAATGATCTGTTACAAATCCATCTCAATGACCATCTTCAAAAAAATTTATAATCATTTTCTTTCATTTCCAAAACTGCCATATAAAGTGGAGTTTGACAATATGGGCACCATTTTGCACTATAAGATGGAGTAGCTCAGGTCGTTAGAGTATGTGGCTGTGAAGGGCAAGGTTGGAGGTTTAGGCCTGCAATACACTACTTGGTATGTCAGCACAGATATCAATTTCGCTGCAGCAAAGGTCATTATTGGTATTGGTTATGGGAAAGAAAGAGAAAAAACTACTCCGTATTATAAGCTTCATATTCGCTCCTCACCCGATCACTTCCCCATAGATAAAAATCATAAATATCAAAATATATCCATTTCATTGGTTCCTTCACCTCATCGCTTCCCCCATAGATAAAATTCATATATATCAAAATATACCCCTTTCATTGGTTCCGGCCTTCAATATCATAAGGTTTTTCTCTTTCTTATGCTAATTCTATTAAAGCTAATATCTCCACCTTTTTGACATTTAAAAGCCAAAAGTATCTGGAAATTGTCATCAATAAGACAATAACCCTTCCCTGAAAAAGGATGCATAATCACTCCAAACAGTTTCGTGTTTATGTATAGATGTAAGTCATGTCTCATACATGGATGGGTAGGTACTGTATATAATTTGCATTTCCTTTTCATGTTGCATTCATTTCCATGGATAAGGCATGTGTGCTCATGAAATTGTCTACTGTTTGAGTAAGTATATTGTTTGTATTTTTGGGTTCAGCAACCTCAATACAATGTAGCCTCTTTTGGTTGATCTAATGGAATACATTTCATCGAGATCAATCGGAGCAAGAACAACACTACAAACCCCTAAGAACAATGGTACGTCATCATGAAAACTGCCAATGCAGAACGGTTATTGTTTATATAAGTCATTGACAGCCAATGTTTACTATACACGGGATTGAAAAACTGAAAACACCTGTAACCAATATGGATACAAGGATATTCCGGATCAATTTCTAAAGAAGCAAACTAAAATGGTAGTTGTTTATTCTCTGGCTACCAACAACCTATTGGGAGCTTAACATCACTCATCTATTTTATAGCATGAAAGTCAAGGGTTTTCACCTCAAAAAAGAATCACTCTGTTACCTCTTGAGACTCGGAAATGAGGTTGACAAATGTTTCAAGCTCGAAATTTCAAACTTCTCCATAAACCTCATATCTGAAACCCTAGCTTTCGCTGCAGCAAAGCGCTGGTACTCATCGAAGACTGATGACAAACACCATTTTTGCATTTTTCTCAAACATCCAACCAAACAACCTGTCCGATGCTGAAGAAACATTGTATGTATTCAGTTGAAGACGCAGACATATGACAAAAGATTAAAGAAGATACAAGATTTGGGGATCTGGCGTAACTCACCTTTCCTCTTTTGCAATGAATTAGAAGCGGGTGATTCCTATTATCTGCAAGTATGGCAGAGTAGATTTTACAAAGACATAATTTACACACACCGTTTATCAGCTAAAAGACAAGACAAATTAAAGAATTTCTATACCAAGGACAACTTTGAGTGCCTCACGAATTGTATCCTCTGGAATGTCCACAAAGGGTTCCTGTATGCATGAGCTCTGCTATCAATAAATAGAAAAACTTATCAAGTGAAGAACAGTGTAGTATAAGAATTATATAAATCTCTATGTAACAGTATCACTTGATCAAAATGCTAAGTAAATTGTATGAAACTGAAAATATGCAATCACTGATTATCCCCTCTACCTATGTTGACCGACAAGCATTTCTCCAATTGCTGGAATTCCCCACTTAAACAGATTAGTGAAGAAATGCTTAAAATCGAGAATATTTAGCAATCTAATAGTATTTTTCTGCATCCTCCATCATTTAAGTTCTATGCAGATATGTTTTTTGGTATCTACATGTGCTTTAGGTATTGCATTCTTTTGGTTTTATTGTTAAATAGAAAGAGGAAAGGTTCAAGAGTACCAGTTAGATGACTTCTCAAGGGCAACTCTTGTGTTGGTAAGCATTATCGATCCCCTTCGATTTGTCTAGGATATTTTCTTTTAGGGCACACGAGGTTCATTTATATGTTGTATGCATTGGATGTGGAGCATGTTGTTTGATCTATTGCTTAACTGATATCTAATGTTTTCCATCTTTGGGGCAATCTTTGGAAGTACTCATCAATTGTTTGAGCTTGAGGACTGAAGATTATAAATTTGTTCTTGAGGTAATAAGCTTAAATTGATCCTTCTCTGTAGGAAGTTATTTGGTTGATATGATGTTGTTCTCTTCGCTTTTCTTCCCCTCTGGTTTGTTTGCTGGAGTACTCTCAAGTGTAAAGCTTCAAGCCTGTGAGTGTGATGTCTTTGTTTTACGGTCTTTCCCTCTAAAGATCGTACTTTGAGAGGGTACGTAATATTAACGGTTAATGTTACAGGTGGTCGTCTGCCTTAACACCAGACGAATAAAACTATCTGCCTTAACCTCGGATGATTTATATATATATAGTTAAGAGGAATACTGAACACGACTGACATGCCCAAGAGTTCAGAATATACACGAGCATAACATCACAAGGACTGGGTTCAGTTAGATAGCGAAACAAACATGTAATAAATATTAATTATACAAAGAAATTTTGAGTTTAAGCTAAGGTTCTGTTTCAATTCTAGATTGAAATAAAATTTCAATCCATATTATTAATTATATTTCCAATCACTCGTGCATCATAAAGGTGTGTGCTATTGCTGGAAAACTACTACTAATGAAGAGGAAAAAATTTCAAAGCTGGAAAGAGCTTAATGAGGGAGGATCTCAGTCTCTCACCAATGCTCAAGAAGAAATGCAGAACAAGAAAAAGTACAAACCGTAGCAACAAAAAGAGAACCCATGGTAGCATCCAAATTACATGACCATTTGATTCAGGCATTCAGCCCTTCATTAAAGCATCGCCAATCTGTTACACCTATGATTTTTTTTATGTTCTGTTACCAACATAGAGTCTTATGGAAATTCATTTTTCAATATTCAGAGGATTTAGAAATAAGCTTCGATGTTGAGGATTGCTGAAAAGATATTTTCCCGAGCGAGAAAATTATAAGTTTGATTAATATGTTTCAACAATAGTAAGATCAACACACAACTGATCGTGGCAAGTAAGATGTAATACATGGATATGAGATCTATATATCAGTAAAAGTGTAAAACATAGACCACGACATCATTACCAATAATTTAACTGTATGTGTTTCGTACTTACTAAACTCTGAAGTGTCACAAAAATCATACATTAGGTTCAGAAAAACGTACAAATTTAAAGTTTCATAGAAGTGGCCTCTCAAAACACCTACTGACATATGCCAACTCACAAAAACATATATTATTGCATTATGGTTCCAAACTATTAAACTCCCTAGACAAAAAGTGTGTCTCGTAGTGAATGGGAATAATATGCAACTCAGATAATATGTTACCTGTTTTCCATGTTCTTGCCTACTTCTTAACTATCTCATTAAGATGTAATCCCACCGAGCTCTGATATCAGAGATCTGGGGTTCAAACCCCGTCAGACATCAACATCCCAGTTATTGATCTCATTAAGTATAACTATAACTATATTTTTCCTACTGATATATGCCAACTCACGAAAACATATATTATTGCAGTACGATTCCAAATTATTCTACCTCTAAGCAAAAAGTGTGTCTCGTAGTGAAATGAGAATAATATGCAAATCAGATAATGTGTTACTACCTGTTTTCCATGTACTTCTTAACTATCTTACTAATTGTAAAGCCTCCGAGGGATGATATCAGAGGTCTGGAGTTCAACCCCCGTCAAAATCCGAGTTATTGATCTTATTAGGTACTTCAATTATAACATTCAACACAAATAATGTGTTAACTGTTTTCCAAGTACTTAGCCTACTTCTTAACTATCTTACTAATGGTAAAGCCTCCGAGTGATGATATTAGAGGTCTGGGGTTCAAGCCTCCGAGTTATCGATCTTATTATGTACTTCAATTATAACATTCTACAATTATATTTCACAAAAACACTAAATAATCAAATTCGCGCAAAAAAAATTAAAACAAAAAATTCTTTCTCACCTTAGTTCCATTGATTCCAAAATGAAAAAGCCGAATTCCATTCGACTTAAGAAACTCATTATTCTCTTCTGGATATGGTTCTGGACATAGATAACTACACACAAAAGAAAAAAAAATTAACCAAAACCCTAAAATCAATCAAAAATTCTCAAAAAATAAACAAAACCCAAACTTTCAATAAACTTATAAACTTACATAATAGACTTTAACCCAAGGTTTTGCAAGAAACTAAAGTTCGATTTCTCCGGAAAACCAGACCTAAATATCCCATTATCAACCATAGAAAAATTCAAAGGTGGTACAACAAACATCTCTTCTTCTTCTTCTTTTTTTTCAACTCTTGTAGCACATGTTATCGCCGGAACTTTTGTTTCCGGTGATAACATGGTAACTATTCCGGTTTCAATTACTTCTCCGTTTGATATTACTCCCATTATTATTATTATTTTTGTTGGTTTCGCGCCAAAAAATAGTAAAAAAAAAAAAATAGTGAAAGAAAGAAACACACACCACTTGTTATTTATAAGAGAAATTGACAAACGGCGTTAGTTGTTAAAATACGCCGTGGGTGATGATGATTGATAGATTTTTTTTTTTTTTTTTTTTTTTTTTTAATTTGGACGGCAAAAAGAAAGAAAAAGTGACAAATTTGGGTGACAATTATAGGATGGTATGTATAGTATTAAAAATTGATGGGTCACAAAGGAATTTTTCAGTGACACATCAAATATGTAACGATCCGACCTATATTCAACACCGATATAATATTATCCCAACTTATACGGTTGGGTTGGATAGTGTGATTTGAATCGATGATAATATATTTCAGATCAATATTAATTCAGAAGTCAAAATACTATTACTCGGCAAAACAACTTGTCAAATTTATGATGATATACTTACTCTCGTAAATTGTTTAGTCTATGTCAAATGTCAATTTATGACCATTTTGTTTCATTTGAACAATTATATTTTTTTATTTTTACGTGTCAACATATAATTACTCATGTCTTCACTCTAACACTTTCCAACACATTAACATGTCTGTTATTTTTCTAAAAACATCGTTGGATAATGTTTTTCAACTTTCAACAGACGTGTTAATGTGTTAGACGACTTGAATGTGTCTACTATAAATTAAACTAATATATATCTTCTTTTAGAGCCGTGAAACATATTAGCAGATGTGGTTTATTATTACTTCAAATTATAAACCATTATCGAAATTCAATTATTCATGATGAGAAATGATGGGTGTAGATTAAAGAAAATGAGATTGGTTCTATACAAGTAATCAAGTTTAAAATACTTGTGATTGGTGAAGGTAGGGTTAGAGGTACATTCCAAAGAATATGCTGAAATCTGTCTATTATACCTTTTCACATCTTTCGTGTCACCACGTACTTACATTGTCACTTTGTGGATACTATAAACTTTTGTAGTGCAGTCCTTTATTTAATAGGACACTTTTCTCTTTTCTTCACTTTTCAATTAAACATCCTACATTGCATAATGGAGTTGTGACTAGTAAAAAAATTGACAAAGGTGGTGTATTACATGCAGTATTCTCGTAAAATGGAGAGGTGGTTAGTTCGAAATATGTCAACAACTGATTGTTTGATTAAAAAAATTTTGTACTTAATTAAAAAAAGTAAAAGTCTCCGCAAACTTGGTTTACTTTTTTTTTAAAATAAAAAAAATACTTAGCTCAATGGTAACATTTTGCGGTAGCCAATTGGTTTGGTTATAGCCAACAAAAGTTCATTTTGTTTCAATTATATGAGGCCAACTACATCATAATGTATAAGAAATTTTGATGGAAGGCATGAAACATCACTCAATTATTGATTTTTTCTTACCACTATTATTGTCAATGATATCAAAGAATTGGGACATTTTGTCAATATACATTTTATTTTTTTTGTTGGTTATAGTATACCTTACGTCAAAGATAAATAAAAGTCTAATGTTAGTTACGTGGTAATGTGACTTATAACCATATGAGGAAAAATGCCTAAACTTGTTCAAAACTTTGAAATCAATTTACTTCATTGGGTTTGCAGCGCAGTTTGTAGCACAGATGTTCTTTATTTTTATATAATTTTTTTATTTATTAATAAAATTTATTATTTAATTTTATATTTATGAAAACACAGTTGCACAAACCAAAAATGAAAAAAAAAATTATTAATATATGCATTTCAAAATCACTAATGTGTGTGAATATCCAGACAGCCAACTTAAATATAATGTTTACCAGTGTAGCTAAGCTAGAATATATGTAGCGGGGATTGCATCTGAGAATCTAAAAATGTTGTAAACTAGTTTCTCTAAAAACTCAAACTTGTAGAGAGAGGCTAATACAATGTATATCAACCGGAATACCGAAAAAACTGATAGACGCATGTCTAACCAACACATAGAAATAGACGTTGCCACTCTGTCAACTAGATCATGGGCACACAATTAGACTCACAATCCTAACAAAACATGGGGTGGATCCACCAACAGAAGGTGATGAAAACCCGTAAGGGCCCAATATATAGTATGTCATGGCCTTTATAATTAAATTGGTCCACAAATGATCTCGACGGAAGACCGAATGCAATGTGTGTGGCCCAATATATAGTTCAAAACTGGTATAAGTTGTGTTGTTAAATTAAGTTCAACACTACAAAATGATATCATACAAGAGTAATTCCATCAAGAAATCCTGCACTATTTAAAAGATAAGGTATCAACATCAAGAACATAAATATGATGCGTGGAATATGAATTTAAAGAGATTTATATATCTAACTTTGTCAAATGCATTTTGGACTTTTGGTTCTAGTTATATAGTATACCTAACGCCAGTCTATCTTAAACTTATAGTCAAATTTAATTTATTTGAAGTGGTATACCTTTGCTTATGATATAAAGTAAAATATATAGATATCAAGAAAAAAAATATATCAGGCATGTTTCATTCTTTGGTTAAGCAAGATATAGAAGCCAAAATTAGGTTAGACTTCATGCATTTGCATTATACTATACAGCATTACAGCCTACAGGTGACGTCGTCACGTCGAAGGGTGGCTCTTCCATCACTGACATTGCCTCACACTGATGTTGCCAGTCCCTCGCATGCCTTGGACTGGCAACAAGTCCAAGCCCAGTATAATTTAAAATAGCCTTGCTGGATCCTCAATTTTTTTAACGCTAGGCCCAAGATCTAGGATCTGCGAACCTAGGGCCAAAATTTCCGAACATGCTCCATAGTGTGAGCCAATGAATCTAGCCCAATAGGCCAATGACACTGCTCCAAATTTTGAATAATTGCAGCCCAACTCAAGCAAGCTGCAAAGCTAGTCTTAAAAGACAGGTGATTTGAGTGGTTTGAGCTACTAAACATAGCTAGGTTCAATCGTCATAGTACCTGTACATCAAAACATGTACTATTTAATTTGCCATTGCATGTAAAAAATGTACTCAAGAAACAAAAATTGAACTTATATGAGTTATGTGTGTTTAGAAATTTATCAAAAAGAAAATAAATAAATGTTTGTTTTGAAATTTCCAAGTTGCTAAAATCAAACGGGAAGAGGGGTTGCCGAGGCTAATAGGCAGGGACGGATCTAAAGGTTGGCTTGACCGGGCTTCAGTCCGGGGTGAAATTTTAAAAACCAGTACTTTTACTTATACCCAATTCCACCACTTCAAAAAAATTCTTGGATTATTGTACACAAGCCCTACCCATTTTGGATTACTGTATCTAAGCCCAACCCAAAATTAAATCTTGGATCCGTCCCTGCTAATAGGCCCCTTTTTGCTTTGAATTATGATATATTTTGATGGGCAGGGAATGTCTATAATTAAGATTTAAGAACTGTCTAGATCTTTTTGGTACACAATTTTTCTAAAAAACAACTTTTTAATAAAATCAGTAACTCGATAATGTTGGTAGAATTCAAACCTCAGACGTCTGGTATCATCACTGAAAGAGCTCAACTGGTACCTAGTGTAAACTTATCGACCTAATTGCGAACCTACATAATATTGTTGATTTTTTTATTATTTATCTATTGGCATCCAGGGTTAAGGGGACATCTACTCTTTTAAATTACGTGTGAAAACTTATATCTACAATTAGCAGTTGGCGTGTTTCAAACCCACAACCTCTAACATCTGACCTCTCCACTTTGTGAGAAGGGTGCCACCGTTGATTGAGCTACATGCTCATTCCCTACATATTGTTAATTGCCATTTGAGATCCATGAATACACCAATTTTTTTTATTTTTTATTTTTTTATTGGCAAGCAGGGTTGAGGGACCCTTACATTTTTTAAATTATATATGAAAAACTTATTTCAACGATCAGCTGTTGACATGTTTCGACCCCACCATTGAACGTGTGGAAACTTATATCAACGATCAGTTGTTCGTGTTTCGAACCCACGACCATTGAGCTACAAGCTCATTCACAATGAATAGACCATTATCTTGGTCATTAACAATTTTTTCAAGGTTTTGAACGACGACGATGACAAGAGGGTTTCTCGGAGTTTTGTAGCATCACACAAAACACATTTTTGATTGATTATTGTTTCTCTCAAACTCAAGTCTCAACCAAATAAACGTCAAGATGGTTTGTAGTTGCATGCGGCGATAAAACTTACCACCACTACCACCCTCTTCTTTCTCATGTTCTAATCGTGGGTCCCAGTTACCCAATCAGAAAACAAAAGTATATGGGACCCATATGCTCATGGAAGTGTTTTTAAAATGGACCCCACACGTCACTCCAACTATATTCTCTTTCCCGCCCAATTAATGCAACTAAATGTAAAGATTCTTTTTCTAGTGCTCCCAGTAGTAGTACTACTGTCTTAAATATGAGAAAAAAATATATATAAATTGAAAAAAAAATAAAAAAACAAGAAAATTGCTACAGTAGTAAAGTTGTTTAAGCTAATTAATATAGGTTAGGGACAGATCTAAGACCACTTTATGAACAAAATTTAATAAAAGGCCAGACAAGTATGAAAGGGAATTGTCAATGGTGGACTTTGTTGAACAGATGATGTATAGCTGATGTATTTTTAGGAATATGAGTGTTAGAATTCTTTTTCTTACTTCCTAAAAAGAAATAAGGAGAAAACATGTTCGTGAATGGATTTAGAAAGGAATTCTTATAAGTCAAAAAAGGAATTTCTAAAGAAGTTTCTTATTCCAGCTTCTTACTTTCTCCTTTCCGGAGAAACAACTTACTGAAAAAACTCATTCTTCAATTCTCCTTACTTGCCGAACGGCGCCTTAATATTGCATGGAATGAAAGTCACAAAAAGTTCAAAGGACATAGCTTCACAATGGAATATATGTGTACGTGTGAATCATAGTTGAAAATTTTGATTTTGTGTAGATATATATGATTCCTGATAATAGGTTTGTATTCGGGATTTCAACACAACAAAAAAAATTATGTCAAGATTGTTTTGTATCGACACTCGAATATTCGTATAAGCTGGTATTCTAATTCTTGAAAAAACGAATATATTCGCGAATATCAAAGATATTTTCATTTTTCTGGTTAGAGCTGTAATGTAATGATTTAAAATTATGAGAAAATATTCGTTCGATAGCATTTAAGAGCAAAACCACTAATAAGCATCTACTTAGACGATAGTTTTAAGATTACATTCAAAATGTATGGTGAATTGGTGATAGATGTTTAACTGAACACTTTGCTTCTAATTGCTAAAGAGCGAAGGTTTTTTTCCAAAAATAGCACCACATATTTCACATTAAAAGTTGAGTGAAGGTAGATTCTTATCAAAGTAAATTAGAAAGATCTACCCACCTACAAGCTGATAAGCTTCTATGTAATCTGAACTCTTCTGTTTGATTTATATAATTAGTAATGACTATTAAAAAAAACTATCACATAAGATACAACTTAAATATCATACACTAAATGAAGGGAATTTCACGTTTTTCTTTGTCTTTGCTTAAACGATATATGGAAGGGAGACTCTTGGTAAACCCTATATCTTTCGACCAAACCACATGCAAAACATGCACCCGTTTTCACCCACAGAACATAGCCTTGAGATGAGTACTCCTTAGGTGACTCATTTACCGGCACTTTTGTGAATACTGTCCGGTGGCAATACGTTTTAACTCTATATTTTCAATCAAAACACACGCAACACATGCACCGGTTTTTCACCCACAGACTATATACTCTACACGAGACGAGTATTCCTTAGGTGGCTCCTTCACCGGCACTTCTGTGAATATCGCCTGATGGCAATCCATTTTAACTCTATATTTTCGACCAAAACACATGCACATGCACAGATTTTCGCCCACAGAATACAATCTCGAGATGAGTATTCCTTAGGTGCCTCATTTATCGGTACTTCTGTGAATATTGCCCGGTAGTAATATATTTTAACTCTATATTTTCTATCAAAACAGACACAGCACATGCACCGGTTTTCACCCACAGAATATATAGTCTACACGAGATGAACATCTCTTAGGTGGCTCCTTCACCGGCACTTCTGTGAATATGGCCTGGTGGCAATGCATTTTAACTCTATATTTTCGACCAAAACACATGCACATGCACCGATTTTCACCCACAAAATACAACCTCGAGATGAGTATTCCTTAGGTGGCTCTTTTACCGGCACTTCTGTAAATATAGCCTAATGGCATTTTAACTTTATATTTACGACCAAAACACACGCAACACATGCACCGATTTTCAGTTCACTCACATAATACAACCTCGAGATAAGTATTCCTTAGGTGGCTCTTTTACCGGCACTTCTGTGAATATCGTCCGGTGGCAATACTCGTAACCATTTCACGACGCGTGTAAATAAATAGTTACATATAAAATAAAACCATTTTTATCAATCATGGTAGAATCCAAATTTATATCAACAAACACCAACATGAACGGTTCAATGAATTCTATCTATCTACCAAAACAAAAATAATTTTTTCTTTTTCTTTTATCTTTTTTTTTTTGCGCAATTTCTAAACAACCACCACCAACAAAAAAAACTACTAAAATCAAATGGCTAAAAATCAAAGAATCTCTGTAGGACAATTATATATTCAAAATAGGTCCCACCATTATGCCACATGTCAAATTCTTATTCGTCGATTATTAATTTATTTTAATAAAAAAATTAAAAATTATTTTTTTAAAATTAATATAAAATTGTTTTGTGTGTGACTAAGAATAGAAAAGAAAGAGAAAAAGGTGAAACCTTTTCATATTGTGGGCAATCTTCTTCTTCTTCTTCTCTTCTATCTCTGTTAAAGTAAGAAAAAAAAAAAAAAAAATTTAAAAGATCCCCAATATTGACATCTTCGAATCTAAGTTAAGATTTTATTAGAATTGATCAAAATTGGGGTGTCTTTATTTACTTGATTTAGATATTAAAAATCTAATCTTTTTGTTAAATTCTGTGGTTTTTTATCTTCATTTTAATGGTTTTTTGGATGAAATTGATGAAAAATTAAAGCTTTTTTGTTGGTTTTAAAGGTTGATCAGAAGTGGGATTGTGGTAATTTGGTGTAATTGATTGAATGTTATAGATTTAGTAACTGAAATTTTCCATTTTTGTTGATTGGGGGGAGGGGAGGTTGTAATAGTTCATTTTTCTGGTTGGTTATCGATGCCGGAGAATCGGCAAGTTCAAAGCAATGGTTCTGATAATCTTGAAGGTGATTACTGATTTGATCTTTTTCTCTCTTTCTATCTCTGTTTTTCTTATTAATTGTTATGAATTATGTTGTTTCTTTCATGCATATGAAGTTTTATTTGTACAATTTGGATGAATTTATGTGATCTTTAATCGAAAACTTTCGATGTTTGTTTGCATGTTAATGTTAATGTAAAGTATAATGTTTTTAAGGAATTTAGTTGATTTAGAAAAAGACGATAACATTTTCGTCTTTTTTTTTTGTTCTTAAATTGGTAATTGCATGAATGATTAGAATGTTAACATACATTTTTATTCGTCCTTTTTTGGGGTATATTGTAGATACGATGTGGCGATTGAAAATTCAGAATCAAGATGTGCCGGATGGAGGTGGTGGTGGTGGTGGTGCCGGTAATTCAAGTCCTTATCCGGATCGTCCTGGGGAACCTGATTGTATTTATTATTTAAGGACTGGATTATGTGGTTATGGAAGTAATTGTCGCTTTAATCATCCTCCTTATTCAGGACAGGTATGTTTTATTTGTTAAGTATTTATATATAATTGTCGGCATAAACTGACAATCAAGGGGCGAGGTGTTGTTTAGTGATTCACGACTAATTTGAATACTAGCGATTTTTTTTTAAACAGGTTGCTCAGTATAGAGGTGAACTTCCAGAAAGAGCTGGACAACCTGATTGCCAGGTTGGTACTAATAAGCACAATCGACATTGTTCACATTTGACATGATTTTGTTAACGTTTGTTCTGGTAATTTTTTATGATGAAATAAAAGTATAGATATAATAAGAAATAAAAGTATAGATATAATAAGAAATAAAAGTATAAATTGTATGAAATGTTCGATTGTTCAATATATTAAAACTTGCATGTTTTATCATTTGAAATGACTCTCAACATTCGGTAATTGTCTTCAATTAAAATTTACATAAATAAAATGAATTTTCCAGGAAAACTTCCCATAGATCTTAATGCACAACAGCATTGTGAAAATTGTCTTAATGCACTACAACGGAGCCATATGTCGAAATGCACGTAAAGACAGACCAATTAAGTTACCACACTATTGGCCAAAAAACTGTTTAACAGACAAGCCAATTTGCTATTTGAATGAGTAGTATGCCCAACTTACCGATCACCAAATTTCGCTCTAATGGATACTAATTTATGATTACAACGTCTCTTTGTTTTGCATCTGTAGTTTTTCCTCAAGACAGGAACCTGCAGATTTGGATCGACATGTAAATATAATCATCCTCGGGAGAGACAGATTGCAGGACAGGTTCCTTTGAACATCTTGGGTCTACCTATGCGTCAGGTGCTTTGATTGTCTTTGTTTTTTAGCTCAATGAAGTTGCATCATTATCACATATTTATGATAGGAGACTACAAATCACATTGATAGGTTTTTTAATTGTTTTCTCACATGGTTTTCTTTGTCAGGAAGAAAAACCATGTCCATATTACATGCGAAATTGGTCCTGCAAGTTTGGAGTTGCGTGCAAATTTCATCATCCCCAGCCACTCGGCGCTGTTGTACCTGCAAGTGGACCTGCTGCATATGGATCCACGAGCTCATCAGTGGCACCTCCATCAGGTTTGCCATATGGTGGTGGACTTCCAGCATGGTCTTTACCTAGAGCACCATACATATCAGGTGCAAGAATGCAAGGATCCCAGGCCTACATGCCTGTAGTTATTTCATCTTCCCAGGGCATCATGCAAGCACCGCAAGGCTGGAACACTTATACTGTTAGTAATTTAATTTTAAGCAGGATGCATTTAAATGATTTATTATGCAATATGCTGGTCTCCATGATTTTTGATGTCGATATAATCTCCAGTTCGATGTCTTGATTTTGTTTTCATTTGCATGTATCAGAGTTGTCAACCTTATGCTGTCTGTTTGACTGTTGCATATTTGCATTCATCATTTAACTCTTTCTTTGAATAATATTTAAAAAATAATTTGGTTAAACAATAACGAGTCCATTATCTGGCCTTTTTGCCTGTACTTTTTAATTGTTTTGCAATGTAAGAATATTCATCTTGCCATGCAAAAGAAGCTCTCATTCTGCATATTGGATATATCAGAGCTTTTTTATTAGACATTTGCTGAAGATTAATGCTTGTTGATATCCTTCCATACTAATTACAAATTTTATCATTTATATGGTTATAGTCTTCTATGCTAAAACTTGTCGTAATAATAGGCTATACTCAACAGGATCCTAGACATCCCTCAGGCATGCTAGCTCTGCCTAGCTTTTCACTGCCTATCTCTTAGGTTCTTTTTACCTTAATCTATACTAGTGGTTTTGCTTCGGCATTGAGCATGAGCACCCACCATACTTGAGATCTCATTGTTCAAATTTAAGTGCATATAATTATATATATAGTTATACACGGCAGAGAAGTTTCCATATTTATACCTTTTATTGTTGGAGGGGCGACCACAAGGGTAGAACACACTATAATAATACGAACGAATAAACACCACCCAAGGCCCTTACAACATAACGGATTGTATGTTCAAGCCGGATGATGATTTTGGTTATATCAAGTACTGTTATCATGATTTATTGAACTACTGCCAAAGCGCGGTTAGGCTCGTGTCAGTTCATACCAAAAGGTTAGTGCAGCTATTAGTAAGCAACAACCCTACACACACACACATTCTAGCAATCCTAACATGAACAACATCCTATTAATTAATCGTGTTTGGTCAGAATCCCTTTATATAACTCTCTGTCATTATTTCCACTATTTTTAGTGTTCAGATTAACATCTTCCTATTCATAGAGGTAGCGTCGTAGCGGACATAATTCACCTTATGTGACCATCTTAATTCTGAAAGGTTTTATCTGACTATAATTGAAGTTCAATTGTTCGAGTAACATGTGTTCTGAATGTGAATAATTTCCTTGCATTCCTTGCTTCCTCTGTACACAATTTTTTTTCCTGCTTGGTTTAAACTCTCAATCACAATGTGAAGATTGTTTGACCAACTGGACAGCCGAAAGAGTATTTTAGTCACAGAAAGTGCTAAAGGTACACTGCATATTTGACAGAAGGTGCATTGGGGCAACAAATTATTGTTTTCCCACGAATGTTGTGGATCAGACCAACGAATGAGATGATCATATCTATGTGATGTATTAATCTTTCTTGAGATACTAAAATATTTGGTAAATATTGGAGAATTGGTGTTGGAATTGGATATTGTTATGATCTTATCTTTATTCTTTTGCAATTGAGTTTTCCTACATGACCATCATTATGCTGCCTGATAGTAGACTTTTTTAATGGTAGAACCCTGACGATTTTCCAAATTTTTCTTTTCTTGCATGTGAAGAGTTGAGTGGTATACACTATATTCTATTTACTTCATGTTATTAATCATTCAGGGAGCCATGAGCCAGGTATCATCTAGCAGCGGCCTTGGATCTAATCTCGTCTACAACTCTAAGAACCAGGGTGAGTTAGGCTCAAGTCGGCAAGTACCCTTGTTGCCAACATCAGTTCCACTTTTTCCAGAGAGACCCGACCAACCCGAATGTCAATATTATATGAAGAATGGAAGCTGCAAATTTGGATCCACTTGCAAGTACCATCACCCTAAAGAGAGGATTGCTCCTTTGGCTGCAGGCACATTAGGCCCATATGGTCTGCCTCTGAGACCTGTAAGTTACTCCTTTTCAGGAGATGTTCTTCTTGATAACTATGCATCATTATATATATACTTGGTCATCAGCTTGATCTGCCCTCCCTTTCTTCTTATGTGTAGGGTGAAGCCGTATGCACATTCTACAGTATGTATGGAATCTGCAAATTTGGTTCAACTTGCAAATTTGATCACCCCTTGGCAGGATACTATAACTATGGTGTTGGTGTGAATGTGCCTACACTCACCATGCCAGAGACTGCTGCTTATCCTTACCAAAGGAACTCAACATTGTCCCACTCATCAGAAACTTCTCCCTCCAAATCATCAAGGTTGCCTGATCAGATTAGGAATCCCGAAGCAACAAGTCCCCAAAACCAGAACCTGGATGTAGTAGATTCAGAAGATAACTCTCCACCGCAAGCTTCACCAACTTCTCTAGAAGCATCACAGGCTGATTAAGCCTTTTCCTTGTTTTGGTCTGTTCCCTTATTTTACACTTCTTTTTGTCTAGTTCAACCGAGGGAATTTTTTTTTGGTCGTGCATGTGCCTCCTCTCCCCCACTTTTCACCTGCGATTCTGTGGAGTTGGATAGGCTATCTGGATGCTTCCAAGTGGTGGATGAAGGCAGAAGGCATGGAGGGTTTTTTGTGGTGAATAAAATGCAGGTGTAAATGTAAGTTCTTTTGGTCATACGTAATGTTAAAGAATTTGGTAACAATCAACATCTATCTTTGTTGTATGAGTTTGTGACTACTTGTGTGGAATACTGAAGGATGATAAATCTTGGTGTGTATAGCCTAAGCATGTTAAGAACATACCTGAGCACCTAGTCAAGTTATTTAAACAAAACTTACACTGATGAACAACCACGTAGAAAGATTATCTGATAAACTAATAATACTGTAGTCCCCCCAATACGTAAAAGCTTTGATTGCGAGAGCAAGTGCCTTGTGTGGTGCACATATGAGAAATGTGTGCTTGGTAGGCAGATCCTAGCCTTGGAAGTAAGGCAACCCTTCTGTTTATGTCAGATTTCAATGTTGTCAGAACTTACACTGGGATGAAAATTTGTAGACGCGGCATAACTTTGGGCAATTACTAAAATCTATTGACATCTTTCTGAACCTGTTGATATCTTGCTCAAATTACTTTTTCTGTGGAGTATCGCATCTTTTTTAACAGTCTCCACAGTCCACACAACAACAAAAAAATGCTGTTAAAATAATAAGGAATATATGCAACTCACAATGTAGCTTGCCTACTTGCACTTTTGAATAGGTAGCATTGCCACCTTTTTGTATGCTGCAACAACTCAATATACAGTAACTTCAATAGTTTGGACAACCACCACCTATATATGCTGAAAGGTGATGACAGAGATCACTTCTGGGTGCGGCGGTCTAGCTTTACGAATTGGATTGGTAGTGCGCATGCATCTCATTCAATGAAAATATTTGAACTTGATAAAGACTATGGATGCATGAGGGGGGAAAGAAAATCATTTTTTTTCCAACAATCTTTAGGGGTCTGTTTGATTCGAGTCCGGGAAATAGATTTTTTGGGAAATTTCAATTTCCCATGTTTGATTAAATGGAAAATAAGCGGTAAATATTTAAAACGACATGATAAGTTAAAATGTTGGGACAAATTGGAGCTCAATTTTGTCGAACTCTCACTACAAACATATTTAAATGATTTTCCAAAAAAATTCATGATCAATGTAGCATTATAACTATTTTATCAAAATTTTATTTCCCGAATATTTGCACATGGTAAATCTATTTCCCGGTAAACTCTTTTCCCGCCTGAATCAAATAGACCCTAGATGTGTAAAAGTCTTTTTATTACAGAATGGCAAGTTTTGCTCCAACTAGCTGAGTAGCCAAGAAGGTGCAGCATAGTAGAAAGTAGGAACCTCACAACTTGCTTGTATGAGCGTGCTGGGCAATCATATGAGCCGAGCAGTTCCCATTCCTATTACAAAAACTAAATTTAACAAAGCTAGAGTCTTTACAGTTTCTAAAATTTTGACGAGGTCCAAGACATATTTGAGGGCAACCCTATAAGGAAGTCTGCAACAGCCTTCTAGTATGTCTCTATCTCCACTTCTGTCAGTCTGTGTTTGATCCCAATATTCGACATCTTCTAAAGTACTGGCACAACCTGGTTTTGTTCCTGTCAGGGACAAATTTGCAGGTTGGCTTGACCGGGTTCAATCTTGGGGTAGAATTTTGAAAAACTAGTAGTTTTAGTGATACCCAAGTCCACCACACCACTACACAAATTTTTTTAGATTATTGTACACAAGCCCAACCGTTTTTAGATTACTGTATACAAGCCTTAACCAAAATTAAATCCTGGATCCGTCCCTGGTTCCTACATAGACATATGAGCCATTTGCCAATGTCGACATTGATTTTTACATATCCAGATTTGCTTTGGTTAATAAAAAGGATCTCCATGTAGAAAATCTCCTAAAACAAATGAGTAAAATTCTTCAAACCGGGAACAAAAGGAATTGAACCCACAACCTCTTACCGTGAAAGGATGCGTTTTGTCGTGAGCAATTCCAATGGGAGGGCAGACTGGAAATGGAAACAGACTGCAGATTTGCTGCAAAATTTTTGAAAAGGAACTCTGCAAATCTAGCATGGTCCTCAATGACTCTTAAATGAGATTTCGGTTATGTATAAGAACTTTGATTTTATTTGTTTTAAGTTCTGTAAGGGCATCTCTAATGGTTCATCAAATTTGATGGTCCACGTATACACATTTGATGCTACTTTGATGAAAAATTTGCTTTGAAAATCTGCTCCATCTAATGGTTCATCAACAAAGCGGCTAATAGATGACCGCTTCACTAAAGCGGGCCTCCAACACCCACTTCACTTAGTTAAAGCGGCTAATGGATGACCGCTTCACTAAAGCGGGCCCCCAACACCCGCTTCACTTAGTTAATGGGCTGGTCCAAGTGCCACTTAGTTAAAGCGGGCTTTGAAGTGCCACTTTAAGCGGCACTTCATTAGCCGCTTTAAGTGAAGCGGTCTTCTCTTGCCCGCCTCACCCAGTATCAAACCTCAACCTTTTCACCAAAATTTCATCAAATTTGATGAACTTTTGATGATTTTTGCTAAAATATCAAATTTGAAAAAGTTTTGATGGTCCATTAGATGGAGTTTTTTTGACTTTTTCATCAAATTTGAATTTAATGAAAGATTTGATGAACCATTAGAGATGCCCTAATCGTACGGGAAACAACGCTGCACACCTACTTGCACAACAGGTGAATGTAGCAACCCTAGACCCTATATGCGTTTTCAGTTGTTCCTTCCTTCTTGTCTGAACAATTAGACAAAGACAATTTGTTCTGTAATAGCCTAGATGTTTGATTATATATATATATATGATGACTATTAACAAAAAAAAAATCCCAATGGGAGGGCAGTTTTGGTGCCCCCATATTTGTGTGCAAAATTTTAGCAATGTCAGTATAAAATTAAATTGAGGTTATAAGACAAAATTTTATATTCTAATGAATTTATTGAACCAAATTGTGATATTTAAAACAAAATTATAATTTCCGTAAGACAAAACTTCAAGTTCCAATTTGTAACAAGTTTATAAGATGGAACATATAGTTCCAAAAAATAATTGGATGGAAGACTGTATTCCGTCTTATACTACTCATATATCATTTTGGATGATACTTTTTTTTAAAAAAAATCACATTATAATTTCTACTACCCGTTGAAAAATTGACCCACCTTTCCATTTGCAGAGGTTTTTTTGTTTGAACGGCACCGCCCTTCCCAAATGCCCTCCTATTGGGATTGCTACCAACATTTATTTTAATGGGCCAGACCTTTTTTAACAAACACTTGGACTATCAATTACGCAAAGCCTATTAACAAAATCCAATGGTTCAGATTCTTCCATTTCACCTATAAAACTCGTATCTCAACATTTTCATGCTTCTTCTTTCTCAAGCTAAAAAAAAAAAAAAAAAATCCTGCTTATCTTATGAGACTCCATTAAACCTGAGAAAAAAATTGTTTACTTCAAATGCAGCGTTTAAGAAGTTCTGGATTTCATTCTGTAATTACAGTTCCAAATTTGAAAAGAAAAGCTTTAAATTCATGGTCTGTTGCTCAAGATACTTATTTTACAACCAAGGTACTAATTTTTAATCTTGTTTTCAGCTTTTTCTGTTGATTACTTTAATGGGTTTTCTTTAATTTTTAATGGGGTTTTCATTTTTCTGAAGTTTTTGGTAAATTTAATTTTTAATGGGGTTTTGATTTTTTTTTTTTTTTTGGTAAATTTGAATTTTTTTTTTTTTTTTTTGAAATTTTAGTTTGATATTGGAGTTATGAATGTTTTCATCTTTTTCTGTTGATTACTTTAATGGGTATTCTTTAATTTTTAATAGGGTTTTCATTTTTTTTTGAAGTTTTTGGTAAATTTGAATTTTAGTGGGTTTTTTTTTTAATTTGATATTTGGAGTTATGATTGTTGTGGGGATGAGTTTGTTTTTGATTTTAGTTAAGGAAAAAAGAAATTAAATAAAAATAAAAACTCGCTTTGAGTGTTGATTAACCTTTTTATGTTTGAATTTGAAGGATATTTTTGAGAGGAATAAGGTGGTTTTTACAATCTCAACATCTATAGCATCAGTTGCGACGGCATGGATTGGTGAGTTCTTTCTGTGGTTTTATTTCCTGTCCTGTTCTTCATTTTATGATTGTTTTTAATGTGGAAGCCATGAAGAATGATAGACTTAGTAAGTGGCTATGTCCGCGCGCGTGGGTAGGGGGAAGGGGAACTCAATCTAAAATATCTATAACATGGATGAGCTAACTAATTAATTTGAAGGAGAATAAACTTTGGTTTTTATTTTTTCAACTAGCCCCATGTGAAGGGTATTGGTTTATGATAATGCCGACATCTCATGTCTTTCTTAACCTCCCAAAAAAGGAATAAAAAAAGACCTTACTCTTCTAGGGAAGTTGCCTTATACTAAGGAATAAGGATGCTTTTCTCTGATTACCCTTCATGTCATTGGCAGTTGTGATCTATAAGAAAATGTAACTACTGTATTAGACTATTGAAAACTTGGCGTGTAAGACTTTCACTAAAGATACTAGTATTCTGAAAGTAGGAATATACCTTCATATATAAACACTATTCGCTTTCATGTTCACAGCTCTAGCACTTGACCTTACAAGGTCATTTACTTGTTGCTATCATATTCTAGTACCTATATTCAATGAAACTTTGTTAATTACTTTTATGCCTACAATCTTTTGGGGGAAGGGGTTTGATATAAAGTACATAAATAAATAAGAATGTGGTGCCTATACTTACCCTTGAACTTGAAATCCTGCTTTAGGCTACTCTATACGGTATGTCCATCAGGCAAAAGTGGAGGAACGGCTGCAGTCTATTGAAAATGCTGTAAGTCTTTATTGTGTTGGTACAATTATCCCAAGTTCTATTGAAATTGTTGTTATTTTCAACAATTGAAGCTCTAGTGTTTAAACTATTCTTCATGGTGTTGTATTTGTTATTCTACTTCTATTGGCCAGCTTGTGTTTTGAATGTTGTTTAGTATCTTAAACGATCACATTGTTTGCCAAACCAACAGAAGATAGTACCAAATAAACTTGCTGGTATGTAAAGGATTTGATATCAAAAGATCCATAGTATTCAATTATAATCATAAAGCCTACCAATCAGAAAATGATTAGCGATTAGAAAAGCAAATAATTCAGGAGCAAAAGCGTAGAGTTACACCAAGCATAAAAGATAGAATCCATAACCAGACCTGTACTATATATCCCCACAAACCAACTGGTCCATGATTCCCTTTAGCCATTCCATGACCTTAACTTCAACCAGAATGACAATGTATTCCACTATTTATTATGGAAAATTAGGGTATAGGGTGAGAGGCTGCTAGTTGGGTAAGACTCAATACACAGCAAGGTCATACCCTCAAGTCATAACCCTCCGATCCTCAAGGTGTGTCCTTCTACAGAGTGTGAGGCAAGCTTAGAGGCATAAGCCTCCAATGGCTTTTTTAAAGCAATGTGTGTCAAAACCAATTAACCTGAAAACCTAAGATCTTCTATTCCCCTGTTTTTCTGTATCAATAAAATGAATAGATCCGTTTTTTTTTTTCGCGAGAGGTTGTATAGTTTCGTCATTAGATAGCTAAACTCCTTTCACTCATTAGACCATACATACAATGTCTCCTTTATATTGATTAACAACATATTAATCTCAAATTCATTGATCTTCTGCTCATATAATCTTCATAGTATGGCCTTAGAGTAGTGGTCCAAAAAGCCACTTTGTCTTTACTGAGAGTGTTAAATGAAAAGAAAAAGTCTTTCAAACTCTACTTGCAACAGTACATTTGACATCTTCTTCCACGTTATTTAAAGAAAGCACACATTTAAAATTTTGTGCTTCACTCAATCAATTTATCAATTGTTTGAATCCTCTTGAAGCATGTCAAAATAAAGAACGCCACTCTACAAGTATGGAATTGGCCCATATCTTCTTGTAAGATATGGGTGGACCCTGACCCAAAACCCACTACTGCTGTATATCTGCAGTGACTAAAGAGGACAATATTGACATTAGCAAACGTTATGGTGCTCGGCGTTCCGGGGTGAGCGAGGACGAAATCCCGGGGTATTACAGTATGACCATAGGGAAGTGGTCCAATAAACCACTTTGGTTTTACTGAGAGTGTTAAATGAAAAGAATAAGTTTTCCAAACTCTATTTGCAACAATATCGTTGACATCTTCTTCCACATTATTGAAAGAGCACGCATTTAAAACTTTGTGCGTTACTCATTCAATTTATCAATTGTTTAAATCCTCATGAAGCATGTCAGCCAAATAAAGAACGCCACTCTATAGGTATGGAACTGGCCATATCTGGGTGGACCTTAACCCAAAATCAACTACTACTGGATATCCGCAGTGACTAAGGAGGACAATATTGACATTAGTGCGGGGGATACGGTGCTTGGCTCTCCAAGATGAGCGAGGACGAAATCCCGGGATGTTACAGTATGACCTTAGGCTTAGTGGTCCAAAAAACTACTTTGGCTTTATTTAGTGTTAATGAAAAGAAGAAGTCTTCTAAACTCTGCTTGCAACAGTACAATTGACATCTTCTTCCACGTTTTTGAAAGAGATCACACATTTAAAACTTTGTGCTTCACTCATTCAATTTATCAGTTGTTTAAATCCTCTTGAAGCATGCGAGTCGAATAAAGAACGCCACTCTGTTGGTATGGAGTTGGCCCAAATCTTCTTGCAAAGAAAATTTTCATCCATTTCATTTTCATCGAGGATTGCCGACATGTTCTTGACCTGATTCCATTGCTAGAAGAAAAGATGGTTGGATGCTTCTAATTCTACTTCTTGACAAATAATTGTAAACTGAAGATAAACTAAGTAGTTAAAACACCTTTTGACGATTTCCAAAGGAACATACAAGGAAAAATGCCTGATGCTTTAAAAGAGATTTTTACTTCTCAGGAGTGTGTAACATCACCTCTCTCGAGTCCACTTTTCGACTACCGAAAAGGGATATTTTTTACTACCATCATTTCTCTCTTGTAGGTGTCTGAATTGTATCCATTTTGTTGATACATTTGTTATTGAAAGAAAAAGTTTGTTCGATGAAGTCTAGAGTCTAACCAGAAGCATCTGATCTTGGATCGTGTGATGTGAACTTTTAAAGAGGAGCTTGAAGCCTTGAACTAGTTTACACTTTACACAAGTAAAAGAAAAAAAATCCAATTATTTATTCAAATTACTTATTCAAATATGGAAACTGATTACAGTAGGGGACACTTGTTTATATATAGTAAGAAATAACTAAGAATTAGAGGTAAACTACGAAGGCAAATAGAACATTAATTAGAAATGGAATGCGTGATAAAATGTGCCTCACATGTCTAGATAACTTTATATGGTGTGTCCTCAAACAAGTTTGGCTATTAATAAATCTGTAAACCGGTGCTCTCAGATCGTCGACAATTTGCGTTTCATAGTATGGACTTGCACATCAACAAAATGCTAAACTTTATACTTCTTGCACATGGGATCAAAACCAAACTCAAAATGGACTTCCCTCTTCCAAATTCATTTCATAATCAGGTAGGTCTATCGATTCTCCAATGCTTAATGGCTTAATGCACACATGAGTGATAGCAATCTTTATCATAAATACACAGCAAACCATTTCAATGCCCAAATCCAATGCTTTACTTAGCATGGAAAGCTTGCAATAGTGAATTACGCAAACATATAGTTTATCAGTTGCCATAGTGGAATAGAGGATCCAATGTTTTCTTTATAACAACAATCTTTGGATTCTTACTGCTTCTTCAGTGGCTTGTTGGGACAGATTTTTTATCATGCTTTTATTCATGATTAATTATTAATTGGGCCTGGCCTCTGAACTAGAACTTAGTTGATCTTCAGAAAAAAAATATTGTATTATATGATGCTCCTATACCGTATCAAATAACATTACTGTAGTATCCATGTGGGGTAATAATTATTCTGATGGCTACTGGTTTTGATTGTTTCCCAGAGTGATGTCGGTCTTTCCCTGTTTATTACCTAAAGTTTTTTCGTTCCTTATTCATTTCCTTCGTTTAATAACAAGTTTCTTGTTTTAAGCAGATGAAGAATAGTCATCACATAGAGCATGATGAAATGAAAAAAATTATTTCTAGAGGAAATGTCAGCACCGCAGCTTGTATTGCTACTGCTGGAACCACTTTAGTACTTGGGTATGTCTTAGACATCCATTTTTTTTCCGCATTATTGTTCATCCGACGTGTTTTATATGTACTTGACTACATACAAAACCTACTCCAAGAAAGAATCACTTTAGTGGCTAACTTTGCATTGAACATCTATTTAGGTATGGCTTGGGATTCCGAGGTGGAATATGGTATGCTAACAGGAAATTCAAAAAAGAGCAGCTGAAATTGTTAGGCCAGATAAAGCCTCATAGGTTCCAATTTCTGAAAAGACCATTGGCAAGATTAAGAGGTAGATATGGTGCAAGTAAAAATTCTGAAGCTTTGCAGAACGACACAACTTCAGTCCCTGTCAAACACACCGGTCTTGTCAATAGTTAAATTGTGTGGCTGGGATTGTTTTATTGTTGTAATGATTTACTAGTGAAAGTTGCATCTAGGAAAAGAAATATAATTGGTATAGTCCATATATAGTTTGAAAAAAAAATATATTGTGCAAATCTGTGTATTTTTCGCGAGGTGAAATCTTTTTCCTAGTAGACTAGCATTTAGTTGGAAAACCATTGAAAGCCCAAGTAGTGGTCATCATTTTTCTAGATTTAAGCAAGACCAACCTGTCTATCAATGTGCCAGAAGCCCAGAACAGTTTGCTCCCACAGCAACAACGTGCCTTAAAACGATGTTGAGGCTTTCAATGGTCTTCTGATCAGAGAGCATGTAGTTTTCAATCAAAAGTTTGTGGAGTCCTTACTGATGCTGAGGTTTTTTTTAAAGAATAGGTATATCAGATATGGTTTCCGAAGCGTGTTATACAAGCTTGAGTTTTGTTTCCCATCTTATGATGGATTGAGGTATGGACTTGGTTTTGTTCTTAATGTTTTGATTTCTTTTTGTGCTTGCTGTGTTTGTGTAGTGTACTCTAAATCTATCAGCTCAGACATTCCCATGCACAATTTGTTTGTTTTTTTTGGTCGATAAAAGAACTTTATTTATCGCGAAACAATTTACAAGCATTGATCACTTCCGTGTCACAGTATCATTATCATAAACAAAAACCTCAGCCCACCCCCAATGATTTGCCATACACCTCACATTATCATTACCCTTCATCTAATTCCTGTTGTTGTTTTTCCCCAGCTATACAACAATTCACTAAGGTTAAAAGTGATGTAACTAAGGCCAGGTACTCTCTGTAAAAGCCTGAAATCAGATATGAGATTATTGTGTTTGCCATGTATACATGTATACCTTTCAAGTGCAAGTGGTAATGTGGTTGTGTGGCATTTTGCCATTTGGGATAAATGTGCAATTCACAAACACACCTTATATACTGTATATATATTGGGAACTTATTAACACATGAAGCAGGAATAACTTATCATACTCTTTTCTTTCATTGATTATCTTCTTCTTTCTATCCTGTTATTTGTATCATGTTCCAATTTCCACGAGCTTAGGCTTAGAGGTAATAAGGGTAAATTTCTCTCAAAACTCATATTACGTCGATCGATCGATGTGAGTTCATATTAATTGTCTTTTGATCTATGGGTTTGACTCGATTTTTTGTGTGTTATAACTTATAATGATCTATCCTCTCATAACTTCACAAAGGATTTCAAATGATCAATTTTGACTGGAAATCTGAATGGAGTTGTTTGAAGACAATCAAGACTAGCCAGAATGTTTTCACAGATAAGAACCACAAATCTTGTGATAGGAAATGTGTTCTGTTGTGGATTTGTGGACTTGTGGAAAAGGCTGTAGGTCTTGGTGTCATGACAGATGCCTAGGTTTTTAAGTGCCATCCAATTCAAGTGTTTGTCTATTATTTAGTTGCATACTGTCTGTAAATTTGATAGCTATGAAACCTATCAAATTTGGATATAATGATCTATCCTCTCAAATCAAACTTCCTTGAAATCTTCTAAGGGTTCTTATTTGCAGGGAATTCTATACATGAATGTAAATGTTTTATTGTTCAAAACTGGCTTATGTTAATAAAAATCAATTCCAAAATTGTATTTTCTAGTATTTTTGTATCAAGTACTAAAAAGTTTGGGTATGTATATATGCCTTTTGTTCCTCTACTGGCTAATCAAAATGCAATATAGATGTAGGATCTTAATGCCACATTTATGAACAATATATGCAAGAAACTTCTCAATGCCACATTACCAAAAGTTGCAGGAAATTTTAGAAAGCTTTCAATCCAAATGAAAGGCTTATATCATTGTGAATATAATGTCAACAGTTGATTTTTTGATATAAGTTTTCACACGTAATTTAATTTAAAAGGGTAGGTTCCCTTAACCCCGCTTACCAATAAAAAAAATAAAAATAAAAATAAAAATTATATAATGCGGTAGTGGCTCCAACAATATTTAATGAGTTGTGTTGATCATGCTGTTGTAGGAATGCTTTTGTTATAGTTCTGTACTTTTATTTTTTGGATTGGAAAAAAGGGGAGCTCGAGCCGGAAAAATTCAACTCGTATTCAGCCAGAACCGGAAAAAAGGGGAGCTCAAGTCGAGCCTAAATTTTATATGGGCTTTGTTTAGTGTTCAAGCTCGGCTCGTTTAGTTATACGAACGAGTCGAGCTATAAATGAGTCGAGCTCGAGCTACTTGATTAAATTACACATAAAACTAGTATTTTAGCCCAACTTTGGTATGTTCAACCTCGGTTTCATTTAAAAACGAGCCGGACCCAAATTTTATACGAGTTTTGTTTTGTGTTCAAATTTGGCTTGTTAAAGATGAATTCATCTACAAGAACAGGATGGTCATTTGGAAGTGGAGAAACAAGGGTATTTTTCAGCAGAAATTGTGGAACATACAAGATATTATCAAGGAAATTAAAGGGTATATGTTGAAGCTAATTGAATTTATATGTGTTATTTTAAAAGATCTGCGGCTATTTGAATTTACATCGGCGGATTGCTTCCCAAAAATGAATTGTTTTCAACTACGGCCCTGCTTGGTTACCCCGCAAAAATTTGCATGAAATTTAGCCTAATTTAATATGCTTGAAACTCTTGATAATTAGTTTTATGAACAAAATTTATGCAAAAGTTTTGTGCTATTTCAAAAGTGCAAAAATTTTACACCTTTCTCTAATAAACTTAGTAGGGGACCATTTATGATTATATCATGTTTATGCAAGGTTTAAGTGGGGGACCAATAGGGTTTAAGCTAAAATAGGTGGGGGTCCATTCAAATCAAAGAGTAAACTTGGGAAGGACCACTCTAACTATAGATGGGTAAAGATTTGCCTTTTTTGCAGCCCAAACAAGCAGGGCCTACATGAGATTGTATTTGTTATCGACAAATGTTTTTAAGAAAATTGGTGTAAAACCCGAGATTATATTATCGACTCCATGGTTGGGTACAAAGAATTGAAGGCAAAGTTCTGAAAATGGTAGGTCACCCTGAACATTATCGAGTATCGACACACTATTACATAACAACTATTGTATAACATCGCTCGACAAAGTGTTTTTGTTTTACTTATGATCAAATTATGAGATATAATAAAATAGGTTTAATTTTCTTCCTCATAAGAAGTTCTCTCAAACTCTTAATGGCTTCTAAAAGATCTCTCATACATGTTCAAACATTATTGCATAGAAAACATAGAACGTTGGAACATCCATAAATGACGTTTAAACGACGTTGCTACACAAAAACTTTTCTTCACCCAACATAGGGGTCTGCCGAACCACAGATTAACTTTTGCGAAAAAGAAGTTTATAGATGATAAGAGAGAGAATAAAGTGAAGTGGTCCCAGAGATGATAAGAAAGAGAATAAATTGATCTATCTTTTCTGTATGGAGAAGCAAGAAGAACATATATTTAGGGGTGTTAAACGAGCCGAGCTTTGGTATGTTCAAGCTCGGTTCGTTTATAAACGAGCCGAGCCTAAATTTTATACGAGCTTTATTTTATGTTCAAGCTCGGCTCGTTTAGCTATACGAACGAGCTCGAGCCAAACTTTTAACGAGTCGAGCCCGAGCTAAACTCGAGCTACCTGATTAAATTACACATAAAAGTAGGATTTTCTGATTTTATCTAAATGAGCAGAGCTGTGGTATGTTCTGAGAACCCAATATATGTGCAATATAACAATAGTAAAGCAAACAATAAAGTAATAAAGAAATAAAGAACACACGATATTTTTAACGTGGTAAAACCCAATATGGGAAACGTCCCACGGTTGTCCTCGCGACAACAAATAAATCCACTAGATGAAAAGAGATGTACAAACCTATCAACTACCTGCAATCACTGCGAGTTGACACTACTGGTTATCTCTAACACCTTGACTTCACCGGAGCACCTTGATGTACGCACAAGACACTCGACTTCTTGATGAACACACAAGAAGACTCGAAGCCGATCTATGAAGCAAGCTTACACCAGAGTTCCTTGATGAACACACAAAGATACTCGACTTCTTGATGCAGAACGCACAAGAAGACTCGAAGCTTAATCACTATCAACAACAAAAGGAGATGAATTGGGGAAAGATAGAATTACACAAAGATCAATTGAGGAAGAAGATGATCTTTGTGGAAGAGCCAACAAACAAACTAGGGTTCTATGGAGGCTAGGTTGGAACTCTTGCCTTTCACATAACACCAACGACCTATTTATAACCTAGGGTTTGAAACAAGAGAAAATGGGCCGAAATAGACAAAACACATATTGGACGTACGTACGTCGAAACAGCGTACGTACGTCCTGAGACGTAAATAGTTCACTGCCTACTTGGACGTACGAACGCCCTAACTAGGTACGTACGTCCTGACCAAAACATGTTTGCTGCCTAACATGACGTATGTACGCCCTAACTAGGTACGTACGTCCTAAACCCAAAAACAGACTTTTGATACACTTGACGCGAAGACAAAGACTCGGGATGACGCGCGTACAAGGAGGTTTTCCTAACAATGAACTCAAGGCGAGATAACCATGGACATCCAATATCACAAAATTAATGTCAAACAACCGAGTGCCGGTTTCATGTTCAAGCTCGGTTAGTTTATTAACAGCCCTACATATATATTCCTAAGACCAGATACACGTACATAATGGGCTTGGGCTGGTCTATCTTTGCCTGGTCTGGTCTACATGTTTGAGGACCTGCCCACAATCTGTAGATTAGGCCTGGCCCGTTTACAACATCTAGCTAGCTTTCATTGATCACTCTGAAAGAAACCGTAGCTGCCTAGCAGCTACATTTAATGGCAATTGACTTTAACGCCCTTGCATATGATTGTTAAATACCTTAATTATAAAAAGGTAGAGAGGTTTAGGGTTTAATACTTTAATAGATCTCATGCATGCAAGCTAATGACGGCTATGTGATTCAAGATATGTTTGTTTGAAAAATAGGATTTACTGTCATTTTAAACCAGTGGATTACTATGAAAGAAGCTTTTGATGATGTTAGGCATCCAAAGATTGAAGAATTTTTGCATCTCCATATGCATGGTGTGATAAATTATTTTTCTTGTTCTTGTTATTTATTTACTCCAAGCTTGGAAATAGCTTTTGTTATTATATATTTTTTTCATAGGTTTGTGAATATCTAAAAATTCATATTCTCCCACTTTGCAGGATTATTTTTGTTATAATGATTTGTCCTCTCAAAAAAGAATTCTGCGTGCTCGGTAAATTTTTTTTTCCATGTATTTCTTATTAAAAATCAATATATATATACTTCATGTCCAAGTTCTACTTTTAATTGGCTAGAGTTATGCATGATTTGTTCATCATCATGCTTTCTATTTTGAATTTGAGTATTATAGACTAATATGTTGTAGTGGTTTTAATTAATTCATGCAGAAAATGATTAATGATTAATTCATGCAGAAAATGTTTCGGTTATTTATTTTTGTTGGTTATATTTTCGCAGAACTTCAATCCAAAATCATTTGTTCCGATTCGATCAATCCTCTCTGATCAAACAGAGAGGGCCCTTGTGGAGATCCACACCCAATCTCAAGGGAGGCTTCAACTTCTGAGTATCATCTTACCTGATTTCAGTGGTTCATATGGTGAGTAAGTTTATTTCTCGATATATATAAGTTGATATGACAGTCACAATGTTAATGTACGTGTTGTTCTTTGTCCTTGCAGGAACTATAAAAAAAGAATCTGTGAGACTGAGTTTGGTATAATTTCACGCTGCTGTCAGCGAAAACAAGCCCAAAAACTAAGCAAGCAGTATCTTAGCCATCATTTCAGGCAACCATCATGAATCTCTCGACAACAAGTTAGTCAGACGGCAAAAAAACATGATTCCCAATGTCTGTGATAATTAACCATAGAAGTTTTGCAGTTGTCGCAGAACAAACGATCATCATCAGGAAGACCAGCCAGCTGCACCTTAATTTTCTCTGGTGATCATCACCTTTCCTGTTGTGCGCAGCGGAAGCTTATGCACCAATATCCAAGATTGAAATAGAGTGTGAATCAAACAAAGCAAAACAAAACAAACACAAAACATAAGATTTACGTGGTTCGGCTAATATTGCCTACGTGCACGACCAAAACAACAATCTTCCAAATAGAGACGATTATACAAGCCCTCACGAAGAAACCAAAGTGTTCTTCCTCACAAGAGTTCTCTCAAACTCACCAATGGCTTCTCACAATCTCTTTCTCACATCCCCAATTAGGTTTCCAACTTCAAATTGGCTTTATAACATAGCTTTACAATCAAACACGAAATGGGCTAAAACAGGCCCATATGCACAAAACCAAGATAGGACGTACGTACGTCGAAATCACGTACGTACGTTCAGCTTCAAAACCAATATCTGTGATACGGGACGTACGTACGTCCTAACTACGTACGTACGTTCCCAACCAAAAATTCCAACAATTCTCCAATGTCCCCAACAATGACAATTAATTTTCCAATGTCCCCAACAATGACAATAGGCACATTCATTCTTTGCAAGAGTTCTTCGACTTCTCAATTTACATTGAGAACCAACCAATCTACCAATACTTTCATCAACCACATAGAGCCGGTCCTCTGTATTTTTCAAAGTGTACTTGTCTTCCAACTTGGACAACATAATCATTACAATGGTTTCCAATTTGACAATGTACCACAAATCTTCTACCAAACAATACCGGACAAATTCACAAGCCTTTAAATTTAGAGTTAACCATTCATCATCATTCATATTTCTCGATTTATCATCAAGAACATCCACATAGCCATTAATGGCTAACCAATCTTGTACCTCCGTCTTCCACATAGCAAAGTCGAGGTTACCATCAAATTTATGAATGTCAACATCTAACAACAAGGTTTGATCAAACAAACTATCAATCTCCTCTCCAAATTCACTCGAATCCGAAATATGATCCGACATGATACCAATCAATTTCATACACCAAACAATCACCAATCGAAGGTAAACAAATATGAAATTCACACAGGAATTTCAACAAACACCTTCTTGACAACCTACTGATACAAGATAGAACTTTTGCCTTGACACACAAATAAGAAACTCACCTGCAGAAATTTCTTCAAACACCTTCAAGACGCTCAAGATCTAGCCTGCAGCTCTGATGCCACTTGTTGTGTGCAGCGGAAGCTTATGCACCAATATCCAAGATTGAAATAGAGTGTGAATCAAACAAAGCAAAACAAACAAACACAAAACATAAGATTTACGTGGTTCGGCTAATATTGCCTACGTGCACGACCAAAACAACAATCTTCCAAATAGAGACGATTATACAAGCCCTCACGAAGAAACCAAAGTGTTCTTCCTCACAAGAGTTCTCTCAAACTCACCAATGGCTTCTCACAATCTCTCTCTCACATCCCCAATTAGGTTTCCAACTTCAAATTGGCTTTATAACATAGCTTTACAATCAAACACGAAATGGGCTAAAACAGGCCCATATGCACAAAACCAAGATAGGACGTACGTACGTTGAAATCACGTACGTACGTTCAGCTTCAAAACCAACATCTGTGATACGGGACGTACGTACGTCCTAACTACGTACGTACGTTCCCAACCAAAAATTCCAACATTTCCATCATCTAATGTGGTCTTCACTCTCCTGTCCTTTATCCTCATACAGTTTTTGTGAACGTAAGCACGCTTTGCAATTGCAATATTTGCAACAAGAAGGGCAAGTTTCCTCAATTTCCCTTTCTGACATCAGAGGATACCAGGTCTGAATACAAGGGACACAATATCGTTTGTAACTTGCACCGGACAATGCGTTCCTTATCACTCTTCTGACATTGATGACACATTCGACAAAATTCATTCCCTCCTTTATAGATTCTCTTTTTAGCATTTCCTTGTTTGGAACCATTTGATACCCTAGCAGCTGATGAAGTTGAAGCAATGGTTTACTTTAGCCTAATACTGGATTTGATAAACGGTTTACGTGTTTCATTTGATAATCTTACATCATCGAACGTAGCTCTTGGAATTGGCAAAGACTACTTGTAGGCCGGCTATGAAATATATATTTGAAATTTCTTCTAATGTCGAAAGACTTGAAATAGATCTTATTCAGGTAAATTACTCATACTGTTGATTTTCTTTCTCTTCGATCTCTTCTTTTACCGAAATTTTGCACTGTGCAAGCCAGATCATGTTGTGCTAACATCACATTTTCGATTTCACAGGAATGATTTTTATGATGATCTGTCCTCTCAAAAAAGCCAGAAGTAATTCTGCTGCTGTTAATACGGGAGTTGAAGTCAAATCGAGCTTGAGTAGAATAACAATCGACTTAAAAACTCAGAATGCATGGATTTATTTATATACATTATCAGTCCAAGTCCAATCGTATACATGTTTCTATACTCTCTATTGCAACATGTAAATTGATTTGCTACTTTTTGTGCATGGACAGATAATTTTTTTCCCTTTTTCTTATTTCTTGTTGTTTGGTTTGTATAGATGAATTTAGAGAGGCAAAAATAATGCAAGAGTTGAGAATACTGGTTCTGTACTTAACGATATCGGAGCTGTAGAGTTCATAGGGAAATTATTGCAACAGGCTCTGAATGACTCAAGCCTCAAGCAAGCATTGAAACTATTTTTGTAACGTCAGTGTGCTAGTATTGTTATGGTAGCCTGTTTTAACGAGATCAGTAACTTAAAGATGCACTGCCTGGGATCGAACCCCAGACCTCTGGTATCATCACCCAGAGGTATTACAAACTGGGCTCAGCTGGCATTTGCTTGTTAATGGTAATTGGAGACATAGTTTAAAATTTAGTCATATTTCGTGAAATTTCGACAGTATATGCCGGTATTCAAGAATTTGGTATCGCGAATCTTGGTTTACACTGTGATGGCATATGCCGTTATTTTGAAGAAACAATGTTTCGCCCGAAATCAAAATTTTAAACTATGGTTGGAGATCCAAGAAGGCTTGTATGAATTGTAACTAGTAATTTCTCAGTTTAGTTTGCAATTTGATAGGCAAAACTGGCGACCGTGGTTCATGCAATCTGCCAGTCATCTTCATAGCCACTAGAGTATTTTGACACTCAAAACACCATGTGTTCCTTGGCATGGATGCAGTTCTTTTTTTAAAATGGTTTGCTTATAAGCACTCTAGAGTCAAAGATAGATTTACAACAGAATCAAAGATAACATAGCTAAGATCATGCATGTACTCTCTCTCTCTGGAAAAAGCCTGAAACATCTCTGAATTCTGAACATAACAAAGACTTGTTCATGTAAGTAGTGCAAGTACGTAGTAGGTTGTGTGAGATGTTCCATGTGGAATAAATTCAACAAGTGAAGTCTGATTCAGTGATTCCCTTCCTCCTACAGTCCTACCACACAGTCTCCACTCCATTCATCTTCTTCTCGACCCCTCTTGTTGATTCATGTGTTGTGTTTAATTAGCTCTTTGCACCAACATAAAATTATATATGTTTTTGTTTTTTGGTTTTAATTACATGAGTTTGTTTTATAATGATCTATCCTCTCAGATCCAACTCCCATTGTTCTCATGGGTAGTGTACCAATTTGCAGACAGCTCCTACATTGTAAGTTTTGTTGGTTTTAATTCTCTCTCTAATGGCTAATCAAATGCGACATATCTGTGTATAGATGATGAAATACAAGATGCTTTTGGAATCTTAGCTGGTGCTGAAATGACAATCGGCATGCAGATGCGCTACCTTTCATTGCTACCATGGTAGGAGATCGATGTCCACATGAAACACATAGATATTTCTCGAAGAGATCACTCCGTGTTGGAAAAGCCTCTAATCATGGAAGTTCAAACGGAACTGGAGGCGTCATATCTGAAGTCCATAAGGGAGGTTCATTCAGTAGGGCGTGCAATGGCTCACAAAATCCAAGTTCATGGTTACTTCTGGCCCAACATGATTATGTCAAACACTGTTTATGAGGTTGATGCCACAATACCGAAAGATGCAAGAAGCTTTGTCCATTAAAATGAGCATAGAGGAAATTTTGTGTATGGATTTAATCTAAATGAAAGGCTATGTTTGTAAAACTATATATGATAATTTACTCCCAATAATCGCATAGATTATTGCTGCTTCGCGAAAACAGTTCTTAATACTAACGAACGAACACAAATTGTATAAGAAAAGAAATAATGAACACAAATTGTAGAATTTATATTTTTTAAGTTCATATGCGTTCAAATCTCGCTGTATAAAGTTCTACTGCCAAAAAATAAAACCTGAAATTTTTATGCATCCATAAAAGTACATGGCGCAAATTGTAATCACATGCATTTTCTCTTTGGTTCCTCATGGCCACATACAAAATGGGGCCACAGCCAAAATTTTTAGCCATTGCGGTCACAAAGATGTGATGGCAAAATTCTAACAATGGTATTTTTTTTTTTGCGAAGATAAGCTGTTATATTAATAATTGAGAGAATTACAATGGTGTTACACAAGTGGTAAGAAATACATTATACATTAATCATGGCCCGAAGGTTTACAAGGACATGACCCAAAGGGGTTACAAAGAAAAGGCCTGAAGGCTACTGATGCTACCACCCAAGTGTCCACACCGCCAAATTGCAACTCGAGTAATTCTGCTACTCAGGGACTTGCTTTTGCTGAAGAACACCTAGCCACATCATCATCATCATGGGAGCCTAACCACATCATCATCACCACAAGAGCATGTTCCTCCTAATCTCAAACCAGACCCAAAGGTTTGTAATCACTTCAAATACTAGCTCCTTTTGCAAGCGACGCACCCATTTTAGATGAACAATTTGCAGCCAAATTCCCTTCTCTATGAAAATGTGATATGGACTTCGTTCTTAGGTGCATAGTTTAAAGGGTTCAAAATATCGGAATATCTCATGAATTATGCCGATTTTTTGTGAAATCGAATACACGAATATTCACACGAATACTCGACCTTCAAATTAGTTTCTAGTGTCAAAATCTTGGTAAAATCCGTTTTTTCAGAATTCGAAATTTCGCTCAAAATATGAGCATTTTGAACTATGCTTAGGTATACAAAGAAACATCTATGCATGCAAATAAAATTATGATCACACCATAGTACAAAATATCGCGATATATTGTTTTCTGACAAAACGATACGATATATTCTCGATAGTTACCGTTTAATATTTCCGTAAAATATCGGCCGATATTTACTGATACTTTCCGATATTTACTCGAAATATTATATTTTTTGCAAATTTTGTTTTTAGAAATAATTTGTTTATTCCATTTTTAATAGATATGATGTTTTTTAGATAAATACTATGATAATATACTTCCAAATTTGATTTTATATATATTTTGAACTATGCTTAGGTATACAAAAATGTGTAAAGTACAATGACTGAAATGAATATTTTATCCAAAGAAACGTGTACACATGCAAATAAAATTATGATCATACCACTTGTCGACTTGTTGTAATATGTCTTAAATGTTGGTATGATAATACAGTTGTACTGGAATGTGATAAGCAGGAGGTGGAGATGAAATATGTTAACAGCAAGATAAGCAGGTGATGATTATGCAGAGTATATTCTTCAGTTCTGAAAATGTATAAAAAAGGAGGTAGGGAGAAGGTCATGGTTTAGAGTTTAGAGTTTTAGGTTATTAAGTATGAATAGTTGTAATGCGATGATGATAACTCGAGTAAGATTAACTGCACGTATGATTGTAGTAAACTCATCTGCACGTATGATTGTAGTAAACTCATCGAGACGACATTTAGCATCACATTCTGATATGGAGATTATGACGACATCGTCGATATATGAATAAATTTGATCCTGTAATTGAGATTGTTCATAGTAGGAAGGTATGTGTAATTTGTTTAGATGATATGAAAGAAGGTGAGGCCGTAAAAACACTTGAATGCAAGTGATTGACAATATATGATGTGGCAATGGTACATGGTTATGGATGAGCAGTGAAAAAAATGAAGTCAGATTATAAAAGCTGGATGTATGTATGTAGTATACACAAAAACCTGAGTTACAACCATAGTTAAAAATCGTGATATTCGACGAGGAAGACCAATGGATAGAGAGCGCTTACAACCAGGCAACCAGCAATCCAAAGATACGAATGTTCAAACAATCTAAACCAAGTGGGGGAGAAGAACAATGACGACATAACAACCTATACATCATCACACAGATGTAGAATGAAACATAAATTACGAGGTTAAGGATCAGCAGCAGATGCCCAGACATTCTAAATTTATAACACACATGTACTTGAGACGCAACTAAGGAAAAAATGTAACTGATGTAAATGTTCACAAAGGCTCAATTCTAATAATGATTGGTAAAACAAGAAAGTCTGAAACTCTGAACAATCTACAAGACTACAACTGATGAATATAATTTCAACTTCAGCTATACTTAAAGATAAACAATAAGTCTGAACATATAACTCCGGAGCTTCCAATATCTTGTTACTCAACCTGGGGGGACTGACTGATGTCATGTGCATAATGTTTGATGTTGGGTTTACATAAGCTATGAGTCATAGCTACAATAGTACAAAATATATAAAAATGATGGCCAAAGAAGATGGAAGAGATTATGAACTGGAAACTTCCGAATTGTGCGACGTTCCTCCTATAACAAGTATATATTGACCATTCATTCTATTCTTTATATTGGTAGATCATCTGTCGATCTATCACTTGTATCACTCATATGGATTCTTAAAGTTTTTCAGGAGCTCTGGTATATCATAACCCAACATATCATCAACAGCTTGTACCATCTTTGGCTTCAGCTTCTCAAATTTGTCGATGCTGTAACCACTCAAAACCTCTCTGAAGTGTTCAACATTTGGGAAGTCGCCTATTGGTAGATGATGCTCCCTCTGGATCGACCTGTTGACAAACAAGTAATAGTTGTCAAATGCTTCCATTTTCAAAGCAATGAGTACATCAATATATAATATGGGTGATTTAGATTTTGGTCACCACTTTTTAGTATAAATTAGGTTTTGGAGCCGGTTTTTATCTTTATTAGGGTTTAGAGTTGAACCGACAATTGACCCAAGTAATAGTTTATAATGGCCAAAATACCCCTGATCAAAACTATATTAGGGTTAGTGATCACGTGCAGATCACGTGAGTTTAAGGGGTAAACTTAGGTATTTTGAAAATATTTTCGGTTCAACCGGGTTTTTTTAGTTGTTGGTTCGAAAATGAGCTCTAAACCCTAATAAAGATAAAAACCGACTCCAAAACCTAATTTATACTAAAAAGTGGTGACCAAAACCTAAATCACCCCAATAATATTACTCGCATCATTGTAGTACCTTTGCAAACTCATCTTCAAGATTATCAATGAGTCTTTGTTGGGCCTTAGCTTTGCCCATCATTGCAGGCATCTCCTTTTTAAGATGGCTCATTATATAGGCATGAATCTTAGCAGCTCTAGCACGTTTCACAAATTCATTTATCTGCATTTAAAAATACCATTTATGTTATCGGGAAGAACATGACAAATGGCATACAAGATGGCTAGTTTTTCAGACAAGTATGGAGAACATACTCGACGATCACAAGCCTTCTTTGGAATATCTTTCAGATCGGACAGAAGGTCATCTTGTTCTTTCTCAAATAGCTCTTTTCCAATTGGACCAATTAGTGCTTCATTTACAGGTTTGTCATTGAAGGAGCTGTCCAAGTCAAAGAAAATGTTAGTTTCTAGATAAGTCGTATACCCATCTTCTCCTACAATACCATATATAATGATCAACCAGAATAGCAATGCATTTAGAATAGATTCAGGACTAGGTAGGTTATAAAAAAGGGTTATACATTTCTTCTGCTTCTTCTTCTTCAATTCTCAATTACCAAATCTCCATTAATAGAAACACGAAAAATATATAAAAAGGGTTATACATTACTTGAATATTCATGCATTTCATAAGGTCATATATTCAACAACAAAATGGAAATGAATATCATATATGGCGCATACCATACATACATCAGAATATCAGATGCTTCAACCATACATACATACATGCACACTCTTAAAACTTAGCAGTGCTTTAGCTGTGTAAACTTGGTAATAATAAGAATATCAATAGATAGCATACCCAATATAGACACGCATGACCTCAGGAGTATTCAAAACTTTTCCGAGTGACCACATCAACGCTCCATAAACTCTCATCAGCTACATCCATCCCTTTTAACAAAATGGCTAATCAAGTCAAAATGTACAAAAGTTAATTAGTTGAAGACAAGAGAAGGATATGGACTATGGTAGAAACATCAGCTCAACTAGGCTTCAAAATGAGCAAGATGCATATCAATCAAAACTATGATTATCAATTTCACCATGATATAGAAGCTTAAATAGAAGTAAAAAATCATAAAATATTAATAGGAATTTCTCTAAAATCTTATAATGTACAAAACAGCACCAAAATACCTTCTTTACAGATTTCGTGGTAAACCATTGAGCTGATACCGATGATTTGGGCTGAGAAGTAACTGCACCATGACAATGACTGATTAAGAAATGTGTTACCAACATAAAAGACTGATGTAAGTTATGCTAACATTGTGCTAATTACCTTTAAATTCAGACTCCTTTTTGGGTGAGCGTTTTTTCTGGAAAAGAAACAACCATACTTAAGAACACCGCAAGATTCTAAACAAATTTAGTTATAATCCATGTCATAAACAAAATCTATGCTTACTGCTAACAATGCATCCAAATTCTCCATTGCTGGAGGTTTTACATCTTCCAAGTCAACTGCAACACAAAACACATATGTTGCATTCAGTGGATAACAACCAACCAGTACATATTTGAATAAAACACCAAACAGTATTTCCGTTACAAGACAGGTTAAGTGACTACTTCCTTTTTTTCATACCAGTAGAGTTAAGGAGGCCTTCTGTTATCTCATGTCCATCTTGCGCCAGAGAAATTAACTGTTCATTAACAAAAATTTAATGAGATCTGTATCTGTTAATCAATGTTTTCAAGGGTGGAGTTGTGACACAATGCATATGGGTAGTCTACACCTGGAGGTGTAAGCAGTGAGCTAGTAAGCTTCTTGAAACCTAACGGTGTGGGCTTACAATTACCATATTCAATACACTATGTGAATATGCACGTGCTGCAGTTTTTTTAATTAAAAATAAAAAAAACAGCTGTAACAGTATTAATATGGCTCCCATTGGAAAAACAGAAGCAGATAGTACATTTTTTTTATAAACCAAAATGAGAAGAAGTCAAAACTGAGTGGACACGTAATTAAATATAATTGGTTCTACCGAAGTTGAACGCATGTCTGAGCCATAGAATTTTGGCTGCAGACTTTGATCTCCCCATTCTAATTTATGGAACCAATCAGTTTCTGCTCATCGCAATCACAATAACAACATAACAAAGAAGAAAGCAACTAAAAGTTGTAAGATTACACACCAGGTCATCGCAATCACAATAAACATAGACGAAGCTACTCCAAAGAGTCTGATGTGCTGCAAGTTTTTAAACATCGCTGTCTGGAATCGAATTTTCCTTATCAAGATTTGAATTACTGCAAAAATGTAAGACAAGAACAAGATGAGAAAAATAAAAAGATGTAATTCAGATTGAAGTTTACGGATATTACTAACTTGAAATAGAGTATATGTCTGACAAACTTAACTGAGTAGCAGAGTAGGTAGACGGTACAATGGTTTATAGTACCATCTCCTGTTATTGATGCTAATTAAGCCTGCTGCATCAAACATAATTTCTTTAAGTAAAGCTACATAATTTTAACACCGTAAAATTCATTTAGAAAGCATTGATATAGGTTTTATCGGTCAAATATATCTTTAGAAAAAGAATAAGCTATAACTAAAAAAGCAATCGCCGGAAATCTCATAGTCATAGTCTCATACACTGTCCAATATTTTCTACTGTCGATTATTGACAATTTTTTTTTTGTCGATTATTGTAGCAAATCTCACAATAAGTTTTGACTAATATCTGACAATTCCCCAACCTATCTTAAAAATTTTCCATTTGGATAATGAAAAGCAGAAAAAGAAAAGAAGAAATCTAGTAATAACTTTCAGCCATCTTTTGAAAAAAATTAAAAATAAAATGTCATAGCAGTATTATGGATAGTAAATCACGAAATAAAATATTCATATGTCAGAAAAAAAATGGAAGAACATGTCATAGCAGTATTATGGATTCAGATGATAAGAAGTTTGCAATCTCTACTGGCACCCTAATCATAAACCCAAATGTAAAGCAGATGTAAAAAGGAAGAAAAAATAAAATAAATGATCTACATACCTCTTCAAAGAAAGGCTGGAATATTGTCTGATGGCTCTGATCTGCCCATTCTAATGCATCGAACCAATTCGGAGCTGCTCTGAAAGTTTGTAGATGGGAAGCAGTTTGTGGTGCAAGGGGAAACTTCTTCAAATTCCTACATCCACGAACATCAATCTTTTTCAAAGGACAACTGATAGGTATATCGCCTTTGTAGAAGCTTGTTAGACTCCTCAAGTTGTACAATTTGAGAGTTTTGAGTTGAGGTAACAAACATGAATGATCACCTGACACTTCATCTTCATTTTCTCCTCCAACTATTTCTTTCAAACTGGAGCAATGCTTTACAGAAAGATGTTCAAGTCTCTTAATAGCTAACAACAAATTAGCTGAAAAGATGTTCTTTATTTGATTGCATCTAGACACTTTTAAGAATCTTAATTGTCCAAAGAATCCAGTTGATGGAGTTGGGCCATGGTAGATTTTCTTCATTCCGTTCAAGTCCGTTAATCTTATCTTCTTCAACGTGTTGAAGGAATCTTGTGAATCCTTATTTGATTCATCAATGCCGATGAGATATTCAATATCATCACATCCACGAACCTCAAGTTTTTCCAATTGTTTCAAATCCCTCAATACAACAAGATCTGCAACATTTTTAATTCCAAAACACGAATATAACTCAAGATTTAACCCAACTGAGGTGGAAATCAACTTGTAAACCCAATGCCAATCCTCCAACGGATTTACTTTATTCAAGTCAACACGCTGATGCTGATGCTGGAGATCACGGCCATAATATGACCTAGCATCTCGAATGATTAGTTGTTTCAGATTGTTCAACCATGAGACATGGGGCTCGGTTTCCGTACCTTTTATACAAATGCTCAACCTTGAGAGACGACTTAATAACTCCACCTCCTTCAACCTAGCATTGTATTCTCCTCCACTTGTCATTGTATCCCACTCTGTATACTTATTGTTCATATAGAATTCCTCCAAATATGATAATTTTGATATAACATTCCGTGCTACAAATGACAGTTCTGCCCTATTCAAATCCAAGCTTCTTAGATTGACCAAGTTGCCAATTTCTTCTGGCAGCGTCTTTACGATTGAATTACTCAAATTGAGTATTTCAAGTTTTCTTAAACCAACTAGCAAGGAGATTTTGTCTGAAACATCACAACTAACTAAATGTAGCGTCTTTAGATTTGTGAGACACGAGATTGATTGTGGTGTTGGCATCATCATGAACCTATTTTGACCACCCGATTTCCTCATTCCTCTCAAATCAAGGACTTCAAGTGATTTATTATCTTCAAAGAAACTCTCTTGATCTATCCTTATATAATCATTTTCTCTGATTAATAAACTCTTAAGTTGGGGACATTCTAGTGGATCCCGCAACACATCCTTTGAATGCTTCATAAATGAGATTCGCTTCTTTTCTTTCAGATCTTCTGATTCTCGAAATTTAATCAATCCTCCACCAACATTCACAAGAAACCCATACTCCGCATCTCCACCAATACATATCGCAACATCGCGAACTACATCATGCATTTTTACAGAATACTCTCCACCTCCCTCCAACAGTAGGCAACAATCTTTTAGTTTCTTAATAAAAGATAACAACTTGTCAGATGCATTGTATAAAGTCCCACCTACCTTCAAGAATCGTTCTCCGATGCCATAATCTCTCAGATCACGCAAATTAATATTATAATCTTCAGGAAACAGGCAGCAAAACAAAAAGCACTTCTTGATTTCTGGCGACTCTAACCGTTCGAAACTAAACCTTAAGCTTGTTACCACTTCTGGCATTATACCTTCTAGATCATTTCGAGTAGGATTTGATAATACACTCAATGCATTATTCCAAACATATTCTTCTTTCACTAATGTCAATGTCGATCCCAGAGCAGCAATCGCCAATGGTGAGCCCTTGCATTTTTCTACAATCTTCTCTGCAATAGGTTTCAAATTAGGCCATGTAACTACATCCCCAGCTTTTGATTCAAATAAAACCCATGATTCATCCTTGGAGAGAGGCTCCACCTTGATTATTTTCTGAAGATCCATTTGGACACAAACTTCCTGATGATATCGAGTAGTGACTATAAGTTTACAGCCTCTAGGAAGTCCGATATCCTCCACCTTAAGTGGTTTCCACACGTCGTCCAAAATTATCAACAACTTCTCCTCTGCTTCCAACCTTTCAAACAATCTGTTTGCTCTTATTTCTGTTGAACTGTCTGGAAGATTCAATCCTAGCCGCTGCGCAATGTCTTTTTGGATTCTCCCCAAGTCTGGATCTTTGGACACAATGACCATTATAACTTTGTTGAAGAGTATGTGTCCAGCAAGTTCATTGTTGATTTTTTCCACAAGAGTTGTCTTCCCTATACCCCCCATACCATGCACGCCAATAGATCTGATATTAGAATCTCCCAATGCCTCCATCAAATCATTCATAAGAGAATTTCTTGGCAAAATGTTCGCAACAATGGTAGTAGTGCGGACAAGTTCAACATTTGGAGGAGGTCGTGGATGCGATATTCCAGTTTCGGGGAAGTCATTCACCTTTTCTTGAAGGGTATGGAAGGTTTTTGTCATCCTCACTGCTTGTTTACTTAGCCTGAGACGGGAGCTAAGATCTGGACAGAGTCCCTTGAAGCATTTCTTGTTAATATTGGCTTCATCAAAATCCCTCAGTTGTTCGTCAAGTTTTTCCTCGGTCGTGTCTTCAAGCCACTTTTGCACATTTGGAAATGGCTCCTCCAAATTCCTTTGAGCCACCTCCACTCTGGTTTGTACTCCATCTCTTGTTAGTTTTATTTCTGAAACTTGGTTTTGAAGATTCTGAATGTTTGTGTTGTAGCTAGTAAGATAGCGGATTTGTTGCTTAAGAGAACCGAACAAACATTTGACAACTTCATTGATAGGCGTAACCACAATGGCCAGAATTTCCAATGCCATAGTTTCCTGCTATGACAGAGAGTTTTATTAGTTTTTCATTTTGTATAACTAATGGAGAAACATTTACAGTATTTTGTAATCACGTTTAATATGCTTGATATGAAATAAATCTTATATTCTTGGATAATTATTATGCTAAATCTGTCTAAATCATCAAGAACAAGAAGAGCAAGAATTCCAACCATAAAATATAACAGATCTGAAAATTTAGAAAACTCAGAACATTTTCTGCAACATGTATGTACCTTATAGAAAGTCCACTTGAGCAGCAATGATAAGTTCCTCGACTGTAGAAGCTAGGGTGAATAACCAGTACTTACTAGACCACCAAGATAAGTTTGAAACTAAGAAGAAGAAGAAGAAGAAGAAGAAGAAGAAGGCAGAGATGTTGAGAGAGATAACTAGTTCAAGATCTTTGCAACTTGCAAGTAAAGTAGAGGACTAGAAGGAATCAAGGAAAGCTAAAGCAAATGACAAGGAGCATAATGTGGACCCTTTGCTTTGCAGAGCATTATGAGTATTGAGCAGCTGAGGGACCATGAGCATGAGGTGCTTTGCATTATTGTCTAATCGTACAGGTTCAAACAACAAAACTTCATCACCCGGATTAATTTCTACATCACACAAACCCATATTTCAAAATCATAGAAAAATTAACCCTACATATGCAAACCATGTCATACCTAAGCAAGATGAATTGGAGATGGTTTCAAACTTTGAGCAATGCCCCCATGGCATTGACCAAATACTTTTTTCTATTATCCCACAAAGAAAAAAAAAAATAAATATGTTTTTAAATTAACTTTAATAAATTATTATATGCGAAGCCCAAAATATGAGCTGATGTCCAAAGTGTGGAAGATGTCGACCACCAACTAATAGAAAGCAAAGTAAAGGTGAACAAGTGGCTCAAAAAGAAAAAAAGAAGTAAGAACACGAAACCAAAAGAGAAGAAAAGAAAGACAAAGAAGACCAACAATAGTATCAATGATAATCTAATTTTAGAGAAGATCAATAACCAACATATATACATACATTTTCTTTTTTATTCAAATAGGAATTTTATTAATATCATAGAATTATCTCTGGCAAAGGGATGCGGAATGAATCCTTTTCATTTATTTTCCATTGCAGGGTTACAAGGCACATACGGAAAGATTTGATCACTAAAAATGTAGCAGCGTACAATGACTTGTTTAACTATAATTAATCTAGTTACAGGGTTGCATGAAGAGTGATTATTAATTAATAGCAAAGGAATCTAGTTAACACAAGGAGACAATTGTAGCAACGATCATATTGGAGCATAAGGATTATGATGTATTATTGTGTTATGATATCTTTGGTTGATTAGTAAAATTAAATTTTAGTCACCAAGGAAAAAAAAATTGATACTTTTAAGTAGAGGCAAAAAATGATTTGTAATTAGTTGATTGGTGTATTTCGCTCGCGGCAAAGCTTTCATGTATTACTAGACAAATCTTCATGGGCTGCTGATGTGGTCATGCCAGATAAGCAGATACATCCGTTTGTGGGCTATGTTTGTAGATTTTGTTTGTGAGTGTAGAATTATTCTGGGGAAAAATATGTGCTATCTATGCTATGCTTTTGGTTAATTTGTGCTATTGTGCAGTTATATTTATGATTATTATAATACAACATTTTGTTTATAACTCCAAATCAGCCATAATAGTCATATTACCAGAAATCTTGGGTTGGAATCCCATCAATATTACTGACTTCATTACAACATGCTTATGGCCAAAAAAAAAATTTATGTACTTGGCTCAACGAAAGTACATCCTTACTCCTTGATCCCTCTCACTTTGAGAAGAAAAAAAAAATTAAAAAACAAATTACAGCACAAAGGACCTGTTTGGGACCAAGTTTGCATACCCATGAACAAAATCACAAATTGATCTTAGTCAATCTTTGTATGAAAATTGTGGTCCAAACAGACCCTAATTGTGTGATTAATCTATATTATATAAATGTTTGTGGATGGCCAGGCAAACATGATTACTAAGATTTCTCACTTAATGTTATCTACAAAGTATAGGTCAAAATAATGTGAATGGTCTTCATATGGAAGGTCAAGCCTAGCATTGAGTTTGGTACTTTGGTTTGGTACCACACTACCACATAATAATTACAGATTAGTGAGGCGTTTAATTAAGTAATGTATTGGAATTATTGGCTTATTTAAAAAATAAAATTAGTTCCCACCACATTAAATTGGAAGACAATCATGTAGTTTTTTATTTAAAAAAATCATATAACTCTTACGAAGACTTGCTTAAGCTTAACTGGTTGCTTAAGGCCAATTAAGTGAATTTGCTAATTAACGTACCGATCTTTTATTTTTTTAAGGTGGATGTCTGTTTTATGTTGGTTATTTGATGATTAACTAAACTGGTTGGTTAGCTTGTAACCTCGTATTTTGGGTAGACTTGTTTCTGATAATAAGCTTTCAGGCATTCAGGTTGGTATGAACCCTTTAATTGTGATGCTTAAGCTTAACTGGTTCTAAATTCTAATTCATGTGTAAATTCATAACTATCATTTCAGATAAATAGGTTTGAAAAAGAAAATGTGTTGTCACACAAACACGCTGGTGACGCGTTTGCTGTGCGGAGGATTTGCCCTAGCTATTCACTGAACCATGTAATGAGCGATGTGAAACCGGCACTAAGTTGTTTGACATCAATTTTGTGACATTGGTAGTCCATGGTTATCTCGCCTTGAATTCATTGTTAGGAAAACCTTGTTGTACGCGCGTCATCCCGACTCTTTGTCTTCGCGTCTAGTGAAACAAAAGTGTGTTTTTGGTTCAGGACGTACGTACCTAGTTAGGACGTACGTACGTCCCACAGGTCAGCAAACTTTCTATCGTGTTGAACGTACGTACCGAGTTAGGGCGTACGTACGTCAGGTTAGGCAGCAGGAAAGTTTTTGTTCAGGACGTACGTACCTAGTTAGGGCGTTCGTACGTCCAAGCAGTCAGCAAGCTTCTAACGTGTGGAGACGTACGAACATCGTTTCGACGTACGTACGTCCAATGTGGATTTCTTCTATTTCGGCCCATTTTCTGTGTTTTCCAACCCTAAGTATAAATAGGGTTTCTCTTCCAAAGAATAAGTTAGTTCTTTGGCCGTTCAATACTTCTCTTGTTCTGGAGTTTTGGTTTAGGTTTTGGTGTTGAAGTTGTTGTTGGTTATTGAACTCAATTCCCTTCCTTTCCCTTCTTCCAATTCATAAATTTGTTATCTTCCGTATATCATTGTGAATTCGGCTTCGATTCTTCTTGTGTGTTCATCAAGGAGTCGAGTGTCTTGTGCGTACATCAAGGTGCTCTGGTGAAGTCAATGCGTTAGAGATAACCTGAAGTATCAGCTCGCAGTGAGTGCAGGTAGTTGGTAGGTTTGTAAATCTCTTTCATCTAGTGGATTATTTGTTGTCATCAAGGCAACCGTGGACGTTTCCCTTATTGGGTTTTACCACGTTAAAAATTTCTGTGTGTTATTTACTTTCTGCATATCGTTTGACTTGTTTGAATATTCAATTGTTAGATTAGCACTATTTGTAGTTTTTCACGATGCACCTGCAGGTTTGTCTCAATTCCTGACAGCTGTGAGTGAGATGGCAGTTGGTGCATCCGTTCCCTCAGTTCTGCCAATATGGAGAAGAGAGTTACTTAAAGCGCAAAACCCACTACAGGTATCATGTGCACATTACGTGTTCAATGAGTTTAATAACATTGAGGGACCTCCCCTCGATCAATTTGCTCATGCGAACCGCTCCTTCTTGGATAGTCAATATATATCAGGCTTGAAAAATAACCTCCCAGCTCATCTTAGCAAGTGCACCAGATTGGAGATACTTGCTGCAGGCCCTTCGGGTTGCCTCACGATTGCACGTACTTAGTCGTATTCAAGGGGACCAAATGGGTTTCGATGCATTATATACTATGGCTATATACCCAGAGAACTTTAGTACAATGGAATTGCCAATGCCATCCTCATTAGTCTTCAAAGTACAAAGGTATCATGTGCACATTACATGTTGAATGAATTTAATGGCATTGAAGGACCTCCCCTCAATGTAATTGCCCAGATGCATCATTCCTTCTTCTTTGTTGGTCGTCCAAATATAGCAAGCTTGAAAAATAACCTCCCCCCTCACCTTCACAAGTGCACCAGTTTTGAGATACTCGCTGCAGTCCTTTGGCGATGCCGCACTATTGCACTTGGTCCTATTCAAGGGGACATTATTGGGTTTGCATGCTTTGTAAATGCACGTGCGAAGTTTAACCCCCCTTTGCCTGTTGATTACTATGGCAATGCCTTTGGACCATCCGCAGCACTGACAACTGCTAGTAAACTCTGTCAAAATCCTTTAGGGTACATATTAGAGTTAGTTTTAATTCTCTCTCTAATGGCTAATCAAATGCGAAATATCTGTGTATAGATGATGAAATACAAGATGCTTTTGGAATCTTAGCTGGTGCTGAAATGACAATCGGCATGCAGATGCGCTAGCTTTCATTGCTACCATGGTAGGAGATCGATGTCCACGTGAAACACATAGATATTTCTCGAAGAGATCACTCCATGTTGGAAAAGCCTCTAATCATGGAAGTTCAAATGGAACTGGAGGCGTCATATCTGAAGTCCATAAGGGAGGTTGTGGCAATCATTCAGTAGGGCGCGCAATGGCTCACAAAATCCAAGTTCATGGTTACTTCTGGCCCAACATGATTATGTCAAACACTGTTTATGAGGTTGATGCCACAATACCGAAAGATGCAAGAAGCTTTGTCCATTAAAATGAGCATAGAGGAAATTTTGTGTATGGATTTAATCTAAATGAAAGCTAGGCTATGTTTGTAAAACTATATATGATAATTTACTCCCAATAATCGCATAGATTATTGTTGCTTCGCGAAAACAGTTCTTAACTTGTACATATATAGATTCGTACAAATAGTGGCATTACATCAGAGTACGTGTAAACGAAAATCATTATAACTAGCTTTCACCAAATCTTGCATTCAAGTTTTAGCAGCAGGCGACGCTTAATTATAATTGTTTTTGACAGTTGATGTCATGCTCATTATGTCTGTTAGAGGTGCACGTACGGCAACCGTTTCGCGTTTATAGTTTTCGTAGAGGATGAAGGCATTATCCTGACAGTTGTAGCACACCATGAACGCTAGCTATTACCTAAAAACTATAGTATAATTAACATTGAGTCATCGAACGTCTAATTCAAAACATTTTTGAATCAAGTTCTTTTATATAATTATGTTGCATACCAGTTTCTCTACAAGCTCGAACTTGTGGAGGGAGGCTACCTCTATGTATATCAACCGGAATACCGGATAAACTGGTAGGTACATACCTAACCAAACACAGAGGTGGACTTTGCCACACTCTCAACTGGGTCACGGGCCACACAGACAGTTAGGCCCACAGTCCTAACCAAACATGGGGGTGGATCCACAGACAAATTACAATCAAGTTCTTGAATTAACGCCAAACAACACACATAAATTTTGTATCAGCAGAAGGCAAAATCCGGACAATGGTAGCATCCAATTCAAAACTTTTTTTTTTTTTCTGATAAAACATATGTGTTTTGGCCCATATAATTTTAGCAATATATTGTGATGATGTAGTTTGGCCATTTACATTTTGGTCCACAGGGACTTAGACTTTGAGCTAGCTCAGTTGGCATGCAGAGTTGCAATTTTTTTTTAAATGGGTTGCTTATTAGCATTCCAAACTCAAAGATAGTTATGTACAACAGAATCAAAAGTGATGTAGTAAGGTCAGGTATTCTCTGCAAAAAGCCTGTAACAATAGTTTTGAATTCTGAACATAACAATGACTCAAGAAGATCAGATTTGAGATTATGGTGTTTGTCATATACTGTACACCTTACTTTCATACAAAGTTGCTTGATAGGAACACAGCTTTATATGTATTTTAGCAAAGCATTAGTTCATGAAGAGGACTACAAAGTCTACTTCTTACCTTCATTTCATTATCTTCTCTTGCTTTCATTTTGAAGTCTACTTCCCCTCTCAATTCCATCTCCCTATAATATGTTTTCGCAACACGATTTAGCCTTGTTCCTTGAGTGTAAAACCCTAAAGTTTTCTATCATAGTCATTTTTATTTTGACCTATAAACTTACATATAATGCTTTGTTTTATGGTCTTAACAGGAATTTTTTTTATAATGATCTACCCTCTCAAATTTGCCTGGACGGAGGCGGTTAAGGATACAACTTTTCGTGTCATCGCTTCATTTCACAGACTCATCTCCTTGCTGTCCTGTGACTTCGGAGTTTGGACACCAACTCTCCATAACTTCCAAAAGGTGTTTAAAGATGCAACTTAATTAGTGCTCCATACATTCTTGCACAGCAAGTCCTCCTTGTAAGATCAGATGCTGCAGAACCTATGGAATCTATATTCAGAAAACTGTGGTGATACAACATGCATTTCTCAAACTGTACGTTGTTTTTTTCAATCAAGTCGATCATCAAGGCTTTATTAGGCCGGTCTGCTCGCTCAACACACCATTGTAAACAACTAAAAATAGTCTGGTAGCATTTTGGTGGTGGCTGGTGCCCCAAGAAGCATTGTAGATATTTGTCAAAAAATTAATCCTCTCCATCATTTTTATTCACTGTAATACTAACGAATGAACACAAATTGTATAAGAAAAGAAATAATCGATATGTAGAATTTATATTTTTTAATTTCATATGCGTTCAAATCTCGCTGTATAAAGTTCTACTGCCAAAAAATAAAACCTGAAATTTTTATGTTCATGGCGCAAATTGTAATCACATGCAGTTTCTCTTTGGTTCCTCATGGCCACATAAAAAATGGGGCCACAGCCTAAATTTTTAGCCATTGCGGTCACAAAGATGTGATGGCAAAATTCTAACAATGGTATTTTTTTTATTTTTTGGGAAGATAAGCTGTTATATTAATAATTGAGAGAATTACAATGGTGTTACACAAGTGGTAAGAAATACATTATACATTAATCATGGCCCGAAGGCTTATAAGGACAGGGCCCAAACCCAAAGGGCTTACAAAGAAAAGGCCTGAAAGCTACTGATGCTACCACCCAAGTGTCCACACCGCCAAATTGCAACTCGAGTAATTCTGCTACTCAGGGACTTGCTTTTGCTGAAGAACACCTAGCCACATCATCATCATCATGAGAGCCTAACCACATCATCATCATCACAAGAGCATGTTCCTCTTAATCTCAAACCAGACCCGAAGGTTTATAATCACTTCAAATACAAGCTCCTTTTGCAAGCGACGCACCCATTTTAGATGAACAATTTGCAGCCAAATTCCCTTCTCTATGAATATGTGATATTCTCCAAGAACTAAACCTTGAAAAAATTCTTTTGAACCTTGCTGTCACCCTTCATGGCATATTACCTTGTTGAATATTGCTTGACAATAGTAGAGCAACGTGGAGGCTGCACTATTACCTTACATATTGTTGGTTCATGCATGTACAAGTACCCTCAAATATAATACTACATTCTCTGCAATGTACAATATTGTGATGGTGTAGTTAATTGTTTTACAATTGAATTTGAATTAACTGCAAATTCCAAACTATTTTAAATTATTTATATATATTTTGGTTATGAGAAATTTACAACCTGTTGGTACACAAGCAACTTTTTAAATAGATTGGTTATTACTTATTAGCATCCCACAGTCAAAGATAATATGTACAACAGAATCAAAGATGATGTTACTAGTTCAGGTACTCTCTGGAACAAAGCCTGAAACAAGTCAGGATTCTGAACGTACAGAACAAAGACTGATTATATTACTCATTCATCAAGCTAAGTCAGGAATCAAGAAGATCAGAATTGAGATTAGGGTGTTTGTTATGTTTACCATTTGGATACCATGGTGTAACATTCTTGGGCTTCCAAACCAGCAAGAGAACTAGTGTATTTTGAATCTCAAAAGTCTCATGATATTGTTTTTGACAGGAATTTTCTGTTATAATGATCTATCCTCTCTCCAGTAAGTAATACACATCTGCGATTTTTTAACAGGAGCTTTCTTCGACTCCTCCGCTCTCCAGTAAGTATTACACATCAACAATTTTTGTGTACAAAATAAATATGTTTGTTTTTTTTCATATATTGCTTTTTTTGTTTGTATAGACCTGGATTTGAAGAAATCAAGAAAACATGAACTTCCAAGCTTTGAGAAAGGCGCACGAAATGCAAGAGTTTGAGAATACTGGTACTTAAAGAAATTGAATCTGTAGAGTTCAGAGGGAAATTGCTCCAAGCTGTGAAGCAGAATGACTCATGCAAGCATTGAAGCTAATTATTTTTAAGAACAATTTGTAGCATTAGTGTGTTAGTATTAATAATAGTTGCGTACGAGTACGTACTTGGTTTTAATTCTATACTATATTGATCTAAAAAACAAGCCTGTGGCATTGTTGGCTTCATGGAGAATTCTGACATGAACCTGCTTGCTTCAAATAGATGTCACTGCAAATAAATTTATATTTCATCATCATCACAAACAGATTGATCTTGAACAAGATTTGTAGTCTAAAGAATAGCAACAGATAAGCTGATAGATGCAAAAAAATTATAATTAGAGCGATGACCAATCATGTGCCGTAGATTGATGAAACTTACGGAAAATATATGTCTGTCAGATTCCGTTAATGGTGTAACTGAAGCTATCATTTATTTGTCACACATCGATCCTCTTCTCTGAACTAATAATCATAATACTAATATATAAAGTGAGACTGTAAATTAAGTTTATAGCATTCAAATCCCATTAAAAATATTTCTACCGGCAAAAGGACACTAAAATGTATATGATATCCATAACGCATTGTTGTCACTCACACAAAGATGTGACAGACTGACGGCTTCAATGGTCGCATGCCATTGACGCTACTACCTAACAGCTATGGTATATGAATGTCGACAATGCCCAAATACACAAGTTTTCAGGTTAAGATATCATATATCCACTAACAAAACATATTGTTAGTCCATGGAAGTATATGTATATATTTAATGTCAAACAGGTGAGTGTCTGCCTAACCCTAGTTGACATTTGGATTGCTAGGCTCAGAAGCAGTTGAGCTCCTCAGGAGAATGCAAGAGGTAATGGATAGCAACGTGATGACTGCGGGTTCTGAATATGTATTTAGGAGAATCGGGTTTGCTATTCATAAAGGATTTGCAGCGCAGTTTGTCCTCTACTTTTGTGTAATTCTTTGAGCTTATCAATAAAATAGTTTTTATCTTAAAAAAAAAAAAAAAAAAAGTTGCAATCGACAAATATGCTGCTACATTGTTTCAACATATTTTGATGGTGTACTGTAAGAATTACAAATATATTCGAATTAACTCCAAAATACAAACACCACACTTGAAATTGTAATACAAATCACTTATATTTTTTGGCTTTTAAGCATAGCTAGGCATGGATGCAATTCCTTTTAAAATGGTTTTCTTATTAGTATCCTAAAGTCAGAGATATAGTATGGTACAACAGAATCAAAGATGACATGCATAGCTAAAACCATGTACTCTCTGGAATAAAGCCTGAAACATGTCTGAATTCATGAATATAAGCAAGTAGTGTTAGTGTGTTAGCTAGTCTTGTATACCTTACATACATGCATGCAAGTAGTTGTGTGAGATATGTTGTCAGATGTTCCATGTGGAATTACTTCAACCAAAGTGAAGTCTGATTCCCTTCCTCCTATTCCTACTCCTACCACACAGTCTCCACTCATTTTATCTTCTTCTCTCCCCCTCACTTGTTACTTTGCAACATGGAATGTATGTTTTTGTTCTATGGGTCTAACAGGAGTTTGTTTTATAATGATCTATCCTCTCAGACCCAACTCGTCAGGCAAAGGAACTCGAGTTCGACCCACAACAACTTCTCCATCAGAAGTTTCTACTTCAGCTTCAGCAACAGAAGATACCTTGCCCTAACTATTTCAACTTTGAAGAATGATTCAAAATTGAATGCCTCGTTTATATTGCAATTAACAGGTTTACTGGACAAAACTTGATTAGATTTGATCCATGCAACTACATAGTACTTTTTCTTAGGATCGTTATTAGTACGTGTTGTTAAAGCTTTAATCAATATTCTGTTGATGGTGGCTGATCTAAGCGCAAATTTTATGAGTCCTAATTGTCAGTTGGCTTCGGTCAAATTGTACGTGTAGCAATGTGTAAACCAAAATAATTTAAATTTGAACATGCTAGCATTCGAGTTTAATTCTAGCATTCAAGTTTAATTTTGGGAGCAGCAGCGCGTTTAATTATAATTGTTTTTGACAGTTGGTGGTATATATATCCTCATTATGCCTGTTAGAGCTAGGTGCATGGCAACCATTCTCACGTATACGCGTTTCTTAAAATATGAAGCTATCGTCAAATATATATATATGCAACATTGTTTCCTGTAGCATATTGTACGTGATGGTGTTGGACCCTTTTGTTATACAGAGTTTTGCTAGTTGTAGCTGCAGGAGTGTAACAATTAGGATTTGGGAACAGATTCGCGCGATTATATTTTTTCCATCATTCGAACATAATCAACACCTAAGATTGGATTGCAAATAACTTAAACTTTTGGTCTACTAAATGTCCACAGGCATGCATGTTGTCACTTGGTCTTTGAGCTTCCTTGGCATGGATGCATTTCCTTTTAAAATAGGTTGCTTATTAGTATCCTACTTGCAGTCAGAGATATAGTATGGTACAACCAAATCAAGATGATGTAGCTAAGATCATTTACTCTCTGAAAAAAGCCTGAAACATGTCTGAATTCTGAACATAACAAAGACCCATTCATGAAGCATGAAAACTTATTGTATATGGAAGCAGTAAGTTGTGTAGCAACAAAAATCATTTACAACCAAATCAAGATGATGTAGTTAAGATCATTTACTCTCTGAAAAAAACCTGAAACTGTGAAACATGTCTGAATTCTGAAGATAATAAAAACCCATTCATGAAGCATGAAAACTTGTATATGGAAGCAGTAAGTTGTGTAGCAAAAACAATTAGGGAAAATTGGTCAAAACCCCTTAAGTTTTGACCGGGTTTGGCGAGAAACCCCTAATGTTGTCCAAGCTTTGGCGTAAACCCCCTTCTGTTAAGCACCCTCCTAAGTTTACATCCATTCATAGTTTGTCTGCCCATTATACCCTTAACATTTGTCAATTTGTCTAAACCCTCAAAAAATCGTTAACAAAATTTAAAAATTGTAATCCAAACGGCTACTTAACTTCTGTCAAATAAGTTATGTTAACGATTTTTTGAGGGGTTTAGAAAATATCTACTAAAATATTCAAATTAGGAATTTTGTATATCCACTAAAATATTCAAATTACACTATCACATTATGTTACAAAAGAATGTGGCATCTTGCAATACACTTCTGATAGAATGGTTGCTTTGCTCAAGATAGTTTGTATAACAGAATCAAATCCAAAAGATCATCTACTGATCTTTTTGGAAAAATACTCAAACATACATGTCTACATTTTAATAATCAGAGCTATCACTACTACATGTACCAAAGATCTTTAGGTCTGATTGTCTGAAAAAGCAGTTTCTAGTCTGATCAAATACTGAACCTGACATTCTGACAGACCATTTGAACAAGCAAACAATGATAGCAGACAACGCCACAAAATCCTGAATTATGTACAACAGAATCAAAGATGACATAGCCAAGAATAAGATCATTTACTCTCTGGAAAAAAGCCTGAATCATTTCTGAAATATGGATTGAAAAAGAAAACTTGTGGATATAAAATCAAGTCCAAAGTGAAGTCTAATAATTCTCCTCTTCCTCCCATCCCTCTCGTTTTGTTTTCTTCTCCCTCTTTTGTTCTAATTAAGAAATGCTCTCATGCATGTATGTTCTTTGAGTGCTTTTATCATATGGCTGGTTTTGACAGGAATTTTTTTTATAATGATCTAGCCTCTCACTACCTTTTATCCTACATTGCTCGAGCTTTTGTTCAAGGTAAAGTTTTATCCAGAAAATGGGTAAACATTGCTCAGGCTTTTGCTCGAGGGAAATTCTTATCCAAAAATGGATAAAAATCCTCTCACTTCCTTTCGTGAAGCGTTTTACTTCAAGGTTTGCTTCCAGTACTGTTGATGTTTTTTCATAGATTTAATGTATTTTTAGTTATTTTTATTACTCCTTAATTTAATTTGTTGATTTTTTTTGTTAATTAGTTGAAGTGTTAACTCTATTGGCTTTGACTCGATCACTTTGTCCAAAAGGTAAGATTGTTTAATAAATAATAATGAATTGTTTAATTATGGAGTTTTGAGTATTTTAATTTAAGAATATCATAGAATTCTTACTGAAAATATTAAAATTGCTTGTTATTAGTATTACAATGATCAGACTGTCATGTGTATTGAACATGTAATGCAGTACATCTTTTTGGATTCTATATATGCTGCTGGATCGAAATTCAATTCCGATTGTTGATTCCCTGTTACGGATTTTGTTCATGCGGTAGCGGTTGATGCCGCAATACCTAAAGATGCAAGAAGCTGCTTGGTGCATTGAAATGAGCTTAGTGGAAATTTTGTGTATTTACTAATCTAAAGGGAAGGCTTTTATTAATTATCAGTTGGCATGGCTTGGCTCAAATCGTTATAATTCCTTTATTAATTATCAGTTGACCAATCCTTTTTAACTGGGTTGCTTATTACCAATCTTCGACACATGTCACAAAGGACCAAAGCGGCTGGCCGACCTCGTGGTTTCCTACATACCTTTCTCCACTGCACTGCAATGGCATCTACACGATGCCCACGATACCCCTAAGGGTCAAATCCCCTTTTTTTTTTACGAAGATAAGCAGTATTTTATTGACAATGTAAGAGAAGTACAAAAGATTATAATTCAGGCATCCACATAGTGTTGACGGACTAACTTAGAGCAAAAAAAAATATTCTCAATTGAATCTAAAGTAAGGTTGGTCAGACGACTTCAAAGACAGAATAAAATCTTATTTATAATCAAACCTTACTCTTTCCCCTACAAGGAGTTGTGCACCTCTCTTCGAGGCTTTATCTGCTGCAAAGTTTCCTTCCCTTATAGTATGTGAAACTTAGTTACAGAAACCGAGATTTAACTCTGATAGATTGTGAATATAATTCCCAAGGCATAGAGTCAATCATGAAAGCGGTAGCTGCCGCACTTGAGTCAGTTTCCACCCACAACCTCCTCCAACCCTTCTCAATTGCAATTTGCATTGCAATTAAAATGGCTGTGCATTTTGCCATGAAGTTCATCGATATCCCCAACCGAGTATGTATTAGCTTTCATTTCATTCAACCTTGGAAGCAACCATCTCACCCTTTTAATTTTTGCAGCTTGTCTTGGCCTGCACTCAATTTTGAATAGTTGCAACAAATTAATATCAACCAAGGTATTTCTCATACATCCTGTTATCAACGACCTAAGGGTCAAATCCCCGCAAGGGGGCAACTAAAAAAAATGCCTACTAATGTCGACCCCTAGGCCAACAGTCCTGTAGGCTCACAAACCAACTTCAGATCAATGGGGTCCAAACTACTAAATACCATCCACGTACACTTCATAATAAACACCACTAATAGGAGATGTGTATCTACCAACACCCCGAAACCTATAAAGGTCTCCAAACAATGGTTTCACAGCTACACGTGGCTCTTGAGTTCGAAGCATCTGACAAACATCTGTGGCTAGCAAACTATCACTAGTTGTGTCACCAACCAAACTTACAGTGGGAGCGGGTCAATCTCCACCTACTGAGATATCTCTTCCAAGAAACAATGATGCCCAAATTTTTAAAGTGAATAATATCGACGAATGTTTTGTCAAGATTAATATAGATCTCGCTTTTTACGATTCTTGAATTGATTTCTATTTTTTTTTTTTTTTTTTCAAGTTCACGAGAATTTATTATTAGGTCTTATGAAATATAGTGTGGTAGGATCTTCAATAGTAGTGGCTGGAGCCAAGTTAAAATTAAAATTGTACAATCCAATAACGTATTGCCAAGTTACAAATAATGTAGCATCTAGCATGAATAATATCGACGTCGACGTCAAATTCATTCAATCCCAATAACACATTAATTGGAATGGATAGATGGTATATATCATCACTTGGCCTTTGAACTTATATAAGTTGGCATGGTTGCTTGGTACATAACATTCAAAATAACACACTTGAGATTAGTTGGAATGAAAGATGATGCACCTAAAGATCATGCCTGTACTCGCTCTGGAAAAAGCCTGAATCATGTCTGAATTCTGAACATAACAAAGACTCAGTATTCATGAAGAAGAAAAAAAAACTTTGATTCGATTAGCCTGAATCAAGGATAGAATTGTACAAGTGTACAACAGAATCAAAGGTGGTGTCAGGTAACAGGTCTGAATATCTGTACATCACAAAGACTCATTCATCAACCATGAAAATAAATAAAGACTCATACATGCATCCAAGTTCAAGTAGTACACTAGGTTGTTTGGGATTATCACAAACGTACAAGTCTACTTCCTTACCACTGTCTTCTTCATAACTTCATCATTTACTATTTTATCTGCTTACTACCAACAAAAACCCAATGTTATAATGATTTATCCTCTCAATTTCTACTCCCCAGATGTTCCTTCACTCTTCCATTTTTGAAGAATAGAGGAGATATATGGTTCGTACCGATGTATGGTTGTGCATGGCTTGTTGTCTTCGTTGTTATAATGATCTTTCCTCTCAATATTTAAGTAACAATTATAACAAACATAGACGTAACAATTACAATATGAGATTTGACGACAAAAGTGGCTACCAATCGTATCTAGCTACTTTATGATCCCAATTACGGGTTTTACTATTGTTACATGCCATTTTTTCCTGGTTATGCATATGGAGGAAGACATGCATCCTTTTGGAAGCTACAATAGACTTTATTTTAGAGATGCTCCAAAGAATTTTTGGAATGGTGCGGCAATCCCTTCTTCAAGAGAAAACTTGGTCTCCTATGAAAATTGTGTCTTTTATCCTCCTTACATATATTCTGGTGTTAATGGGGTTATGAATGATATGGATCATGATTGTCATGAGATCATATATAGTGTGTGATAAAGAACAAAATGGTGTTGGTGATACACCCAAACAAATTGATGGTGAAGACGACAACACTGATTATTCAAGTTTCATGCATAGAGAACTACAATGATCCTGACAAACAAAGTCCAACTGAAGTTTATGAACAACGAACTCAGCTCCTTGCCTATTGACAATGATCCTGTCATCCATGCATGACAACAGTCGCGACTATAAAGGGCAGGGCGGTAAGCTCTCTACCAACAAGAGGGGGGCTGTTCTCCTTTGTCAACTCGAAGGAAGTAGCAGAACAGACAGGGATGTTCTTCTTTGTCAATTCCTTGCTTGTGTCGTTGACAAAGTCAACCGAGAGAGCCTAACCAAAGCGTCACAACATAATCCAAAGGTTGACTTTGTCAACGCTACTAAGGACCAGGGCGAGTGGATAGAATTCAGTTCAGTAGAGGCTCGAAGAAAGGCTTACTAAGCGAAGGGCCGAAGGCGGCAGGCAAACCCGCAAGGAGATAGTGCGGCTTTCTTTGTTCTCATGGCAGAGTATGTCTGTTTTGAAAGATCCATAGAGCTAATAGTAACAAGTAGTATCATATTGTTAAAAACATTTTTCTGTTGATGGATCTGATAAATTTGTTTTCAATTTCATTTACATCAAAATAAATCATAAACAAACTATTTTCCTTAAAACTTTTGAAATTTTCCTCAAGAAAATTAATATCTGATAAATTAGTGAATTTATTAGAATTGCATTTACAGCAAAATATGTAAATCTATATAACAAATCGTAGTTTTCTCTAATATAAGGACCGTCCGATTTATGTCTAAGACAACCAAGTACGTAGATTTGTCTCAAGACAACTAAGACCCTTCGATCAATCTTTCTCTAGATATAGAATCTAATTTAATAAATAACCTGCAATTTTAATAAATTAATAAATATAATTAATGCTTAGAACTAACTACATTAGTAACCCCCTTACAATAATTGTATGAAATACTCATTTGTAAACCCTCTCTAATATAATCAATATACACCATTTCTATTCCTATAAAAAAATTTCTATTTTTATTTAATTACTTATATAAAAAAATTAATGTAACCATCATATCACTCCATAAAACTTTTTTCATTTTGAATTAACCTATGTTTTTATTTAATTACCATCTGTATAGAACCATCAAATTAAGAAATTAATCAATTTCATATTATCTATGAATATAAAAAAAAAATACAAAAAAAAAAAAAAAAAACACATTTTTTCTACTAATTAGCCTCATTTATTGCATGCCTTATTTTCTTCTAATTATTATAACACTTCTTACCAATAATAGTGAAATTGTAACTCACAAATGGAATTATATATACTATGAATTTCTCCAATCTCTGATTCTTGCCATTCTACTTTTTGAATGGGTAGCATGATTTTCTGCCAATATCTTCCATTAGATCACTCTCCCTGCTATCTAAAGTTTTGAGGTTAGTATCTTTGAGTTTTTACTTTTTGACAATTGATTCGATTTTTTTTTACTTTTGTGGCTAACATATTTCTTCATCATTCTGTATTGATTCAAATCAAGAAACTGACAACCAGAATGTTTTTGTGAGGTTAGCATTCTGGGTTGTGAATTTGAATATATACGTACTACACACCAGATAATAGTTTTCTCTTATCTAATTTATTTTTATTTTTAGAGTTCTACAAAAATTATTTTTCGTATTAGGACATTCCTTTACTCATACAAAAGAGAATTTGTTGTTATTATATTTTCTAACTAAGCAGACTTCTTTACATTTAAATGGAATATTTGTCTAATTAGTCTTGAATGGTTTTAAAGTTGCAGACAATGATGCAAGGGCAAACATTTTCTTACATGAATTCAACTAAAAACAAAATAAAGACATATTTTATAGTGGTTGGATTTCAGTCTGATAATTTTGAATTGTAATTGGATTTCACTAGAGTGGCTCAAAATCACTAAGATGTATGTTCAAGCTTTTTTGTATCTCATATCTCTCATTTACAAAAAAGATTTCCCAAATATGAGGGCAAGTATCATTCATGTAACTTTGCAAAGATATGAAATTGCTATTGTCTTAAGAAAATAATCTTATTAATTTATTCGATTATTCCAGTTTCACAAGGATATCAAACAAATGATTAATACATTACACTTTATTATCCAAATCAATATTATTAATAAATACTACGTTACACATTTTATGTCTTATTTTTCTAACAATTAATCTTATTTTGATCTTAACAATTACGTTATATGTTTCCTAAAATCTACAAATCAAACTGTTAAAACTAAATTATGTATGTTTTCATCCATTTTTTTTTTCCATTATAAAATATATTAGATTAGTTTATTTTACACTGATTTAAAGTAAATAGCTTAAAAAAACCTCTTTTGAAACAAGAGCTACTTCTATCTAACAAAGAAACTAAATAAAATTAATTAAAAACATATATTTAAGGTAACCGTGAATCACTAGTCATCAACAAACCATCTTTCTCAAAACAATATATATGTACACACCATAAATATATTCTACTGGCTGCAGCCGTGCCCGCTCCTCAAACTCCTCAAGCCTCTCAAGCAAACCGAGCTGCGTCTACTAGCTGAGCCGCCCCAGATCCCGAGCAAGCTGTATGTGAATGACCCAACCCAGTACGTGAACGACCCGACCCATCCGCACCAGATTGTTTGGCATTTCGCCATGTAGAATAAATGTAACAAGTGTAATTGGGGCAAAGCAATAAACCAATAAGACTCCAAATGTCCACCAATGTACTGGCATGGCTTCTTTCATTTATTATATTCTTCTGCTCTTTTTTTTTTTTATGGGCAATTAAATTGTATTAAAGAGAAAAAAAAGATTACAAGTGATGTTCAGGAATTATCCCAAAACAATTAAAATCGAAAATAAGTAACAAAAGGCCATTCCATGGTTTTCAAGAAGTTGGGTCTAGAGTCCCACCATCTACTAGCTAGTGCCTGATGCAAGGCTTGCACCCAGTTTTGCGCTACTATCAGCACTGAAATTGTATTCCCTCCAAGTACTAGAGATGTAGAGCCAGTCAAATTTGTGTTTATGTCTCTCCCATTTTCTTCTTGCACACCAATGAACTTTATCTTGTTGGAAAGCCTGGACTGTAGCTGTAGAATCACTTTGTACCCATAATTTCTTCCATCCATTCTCTTCAGATTTCTCTATAGCAGCAATAATTGCGCAAGTTTCTGCCACATAATTTGTGGCTATATCCAGCCCTCCCACATAGACTCCTTGAGTTAAAGCATTACTATCTCTGAAAACAACTCCCCAACCTGCCTTACCTGGATTTTCATGTGACGATCCATCAACATTGGCATTCATAACACCAGGCATGGGGGTAGCCAATAGCACTCTATGTGTTTCTTTCTTATCCTTTGTCTGAACTTGAGATGTAGACAATTGAGGGTTATCTTATCCAGAATGCTAGCATCTGTTCCTGCTTCTGTTGACTTGTAGACATGTTGTATTTCTCTATCGACATTGTGCATTATATGTCCATAATCTGCACCTTTGTTGTCAAAAATAATATGATTTTTGTCCTTCCATATGCCTACCAGTCCAGTGAGGGAGTAAACCTGCCATAACAATTTAATGAGAGGACTGCGATGTCTCGGCAAGCTATAATGATATCTTGGAGAGAAGACGGAATTAGAGTTATGTTAAAGGAGTGCGCAGCTTGAGTCTAAAACTTGACAGCAAATGAACAGTTGAAAAAGAGATGTTCTTCGATTTCTACTTGAAGATGACAATGACTATTCTTGTAAAAAGATGAAAGGATAACCGAATTTGGTTCGTCTGCTCTCTACAAACCACAACTCAATAATATATTGGCTGTGACATTTGACAGATATTATGTTAATAAAATCAATGTAAAAGTTTGACAGTCCCATATTTTATTTACAGGAAGTTTTATATGAAGGTAATAGTTTATATTGGTGAACGTAATTTGTTTAGGAAACTTGAAAATCTCGTACTCTTTATACTGAGTTGAGATAATATATTTACTTATTAGGGTGTTTGAAACATATTATATTAATATTTCTTAATAGTAATCTTCTCTATATTTATATGTACGTAACTACGTATATTTTCAAAAATGAGAATAATTTAAATTTTTTTAAATTATTGAAAATTTTGGAATATTTATCGAAAATCGTATCAGATTAACAATCGAAAAAATCAGATCGGAAATTGGACTGGATTCACAAGAGTAGTTCCAATTCCGTTCCATCTTTCTTTTCAAAAATCGGAACACCAATAATCTATTCCAAATTCGGGAAAAATCAGATCGGAAATAAAAAAAATTGAAAAATCGGCAGAAATTTACATCCCTACTTTTGATAGTAGACATCGATCAGATCAAACGTTATGTACATTCTTTGCCATATACTACAATGGTGTAGTAGGCCATTATGTTGTACATAATTACAAAAAAAAGATTACATTTAACTTAGAATAAATGCCAAATTCCAACCAAGTACATCCACATAACCTATTAATTTGCAAATTACAATATCAAATTATGTTACAAAAGAATGTGGTAATGTGGCATCTTGCAGATAGAATAGTTGCTTTTGCTCAAGACAGTTTGTGTAACAGAATCAAATTCAAAAGATCATCTTTAGGTCTGATATCAGAGCTATCACTGCTGCATGTACCACAGATCTTTAGGTCTGATTGTCTGAAAAAACAGTTTCTAGCCTTTAGGGTGTACCTGACATCCTGACAGACCATTTGAACAAGCAAACAATGGATATCAGACAAAACCACAAAAGCCTGAATTATGTACAACAGGATCAAAGATGACATAGCTAAGATCATTTACTCTCTAGAAAAAAGCCTGAATCATCTCGGAATTCTGAACATAACAAAGACTCATTCATAAAAAAGATCACCCAGCAGGTAATTGAAGAAATATATATATATATATATAAGACTCCAAAGTCCAAAATAAATTACAGTCTACTTCCACACTGTCTTATGACTCATGAGAACAGAAACTTGATCATATTATAATGATCTATCCTCTCAATTTCTACTCCCTAGATTTGATCAGACAAGTGCACAAAGATCAAAAGAACCCAACTCAAGCTTGTTCATTGAAAATCTCCATTAGGGACTTAGGGTTAGGAACAGAAATGTTAGAAGAAGAGCCAATGTATGTATTTGTGTTGTCTTGTTGAACGCTTTGGTTTATAATGATCTATCCTCTCAATCACCATGCCATAATGTTTTCAAAAACCTCTATAGTTCACTCTCCATAAATTAATGGTTTTTCAAAGTTCAGTAGTATACAGTAGCTCTCAGAATCAGAAGCGAATTAAATGTCGACCGAGGATGAGGCATTGCAAGAATAGGCCAAAAGATTTCCATGTGAGCTTCGAGGTGCAGGGGGGTTAATATTGATCACGCTTCCATTCGTTCTCCAATTGATTTTTTAACATACTATTGTATTGCACAGTGCCAAAAGAAAACTAGAATGTTTATGGCGTCCATGAGTCAAAGATAGCATATACAACCAAATCAAAGATAGCACGTAACTAAGGTCATGTACTCTCTGCAAAAAGCCCTGAAACAAGTCTGCAATGAAGATCAGATCTGAGATTATGGTGTTAATTGTCATGTATACTTTACTTTTAGGCTAGTGAAAGCAAGTAGTAGTACACTAGATTATATTGTTTGGGATTTTGCCATGTGGACTAATTATAACAACTGTATGAACATAAATTCACAAACACAACTTATATATATATTGGCAAATCAACATAATGTCCAAGAATAAATGAGAGTATGAGACTCCAAAGTCCAAATAAAGTGATGGGTGTTCTTTCATTGGTTATCTTCATCTTCGATTTCATGATTTGTATCATGTTCTTTGTCTCTTTGAGGTAATAAGGTTATAGTTTTCTTTCAAAATATAATTCACATAACATGTCCATGAATTTCAAAATGTGTTTAGACCTGTGGTTACAAATATACTGTAATGCTTTTGTTCTATATTATGGTCTTAACAGGAACTTGTTATATGGCATCTATAATGGTTCATCAAATCTGTCATCAAACTCAGATTTGATGAGAAAGTGAGAAAAACTCTATCTAAGAGCATTCCCAATGCAGGGTGGATAAATCCACCTCCACGTAGGCGCCACGTAGGTCCACCTAGGTAAAATCCACCTCAAAGAGAGAGGTGTATTTGCACTTGGGTGGTAGTCTCCCAACGCAGAGTGGACTCTTTGGTAAGAGAAAGTGGATTTTTAGAAAAACCGGACGACATGTGACATGCCGTCCCATTTTTTTTTGCAAAAAAATAGGGAGACGGCATGTGACATGCCGTCCGAGAGTCTAAAACTTTTAAAACACTACGTAATACTTAAAAAAAAAACAGACGGCATGTAACATGCCGTCCGGTTCTACCACCCACAGGTGGATTTGAAGGTGGATTCTCCCACCTTCAAATCCACCTGTGGGCAGCCACTTCTCAAAATCCACCTCCCCTTGGGACATTGTTTTAGGTTTCAAGGTGGATTTATCCACCCCACCCCCAAAATCTACCTTGCATTGGGAATGCTCTAATGGATCATCAAAAGTTCATCAAATTTGATATTTCACCAAAAATCATAAAAAATTCATTAAATTGGGTGAAACTTTGATGCAAAAACATCAAATTTGATACTGGGTTGAGGCGGGTAAGAGAAGGTCGCTTCACTTAAAGCGGGTAATGAAGTGCCGCTTCAAGTGGCACTCCAAAGCCCACTTCAATTAAGTGGCACTTGGATGTCCACCTCAACTGAATTCTTATTTAGCTTTTTCTTAAAGCAGCACTTCATTGCCCGCCTCAACTAACTATTGGGTTAAGTGGCACTTGGATGTCCGCCTCAACTAAAATTTTCGTTTAAGTGACTCTTCAAAGCCCGCCCAACTCAAGTGGCACTTCATTACCCGCCTCAATTTGGTGAACCATTAGAGATGCCCTTATAATGATCTACCCTCTCAAATCCAACATGCATGTCTACAATAAGTAATATAAATACACCTATGTTGGTTTCTTGCCTTTTTCGATCACTTTTCCGTATGTTGCAGTTAATTAATTGAATTCATGTGTCTTTATTTTAACAGATCTGAGGCTAGGAACCTTGATCAAATGCTTGTTAGGTATAGCAGAGTGCTCCGCGACATTAATTAATGTTGTAAGTTTCACTACTAATTATTGTGTTCCATGATTGTATCATCTAATGTGTTATGTTATGTACTAAAATATTGTGGACAGATGTGTAATTCGTTCTCTCATAGCTAGTGAATTAATGTACATGATCGATCTATTATCCTTGTACAGCACATCTGCCCTTCAAAAAAAGGTCAAGCTGATGATTCTCCTATGGAAATATGGAAGAAACTTTGTATTTAAGCGAGCTTAGCCGAAGTTCGAGAAGATCATACTGATCATGCATTGGTGCATTGTTACTGTAAGTCTGTCCAGCAGCTTACACCATGAAGTCTGTCATGACTTAATGTTGACCTAGTTCTTCCTCCTGTATCTTGCAAAACATATCGGTGTTGATGCCGGCGTTAGCATTCCAACGATCAAATTAGTCTCAAGTGAGAAGGAGGAGAAGACTTAATGAAACATTGTATAATAAGTGAAAAAACATACCTTAACCTCAGGGTTTGTACCTACTTATAGAGTGTAGCATGCATATTGTTATGTCCGTCAGATCAAGTTTAGATCCAACAGCTCTCACCTGGCTACGTGTAACTTTCCTATCCTTGGGTTTAGTCTTAGCTGTATTCCATGTTGGAACACGTGATCTGTACCCTCTGTCTTTTCTGGCTTATCTGATGAGCCCGATCTTAGGTTTTCCCGTGCGATTCCTTGTAAGACAGATAACACGTGTAGTTTGACGTAGTGATGCACTTACAGCTACACCAATTCAAATTTTCGCAGTAATGTATATGAGTTTGTATTGGGTCTACTCATCATATCATTGTAAATATAGGTTTGCTTCTTCAAGTATAATGGTGCCCGGATTGATGTAATTAACAGAGACTATACATGTCAGTTTTTAGTAATGGATGGTGTAATGCTTAAGCTTTATAAGACCATCTCCAATGGTAATAGTGAAAAAAAACTCAAATACCTATAATATTTCGTAGGACCCAGTGAATAGTGTATACATATGGTGGTGTTATCTCCAATGGTTTATACCTATATTTTGATGTAAAACTATTAAAGTAATAATTAATAACATATACAATGATTAATTATTATTATTTTATCTTATATGTATTGTACAATTTTATTTATGTCCTTCAACCATTAAAATAGGTCATTTAGGTATGCATATATTTTTTTCGGTTAAGTATGTTGTATATATTTTGTATTGTATTTCATCTTTTGTATTGTTGTTGTATTTCCTTTTTATATTAAGTTAATTTTAGCCCTTTTTAATTAGTGCACATTTTTCATTATTTAATTTATAATTTTAATTATTGTTTTATTTAATTTTAATTATTATTTAGTTTAATTATTTTAATTTTAATTTTAATTATTGTTTAATTTAATTTTAATTGTTCTTTTTTAATTAGTGCACATTTTAATTTAATTAGCCCAATACGAATATGGGCCCTTTCTTTGGGCTTGGGCTTGAGTTAATAATGATTCTGTGGAAAAACAAATAATTGATAAGGCCAATATGGGAAAGTTATTTTTTAAATGTGGGGTTAGGTAGCCAGGTAGGTCCCAAAGTTTGATTACACATGAGACAAAAAATACTTAAAACTCAAATATTTACTTATATATAAGTAAATATATGAGTATTTGAGTATTTGAGTTTTGAGTTTTGAGTATGGGTTGGAGATGAATTTTGGTGAATAGTACCAAATTTATAAGTTTTAGCTTTACCATTGGAGATGGTCTAAGCTTGGTGTAATGCAGAAGCTTTATAAGCTTGGTGTAATGTAGAAGCTTTATAAGCTTTATCGACCAATTGTTTTTGATAAATAAATTGGTCTAAAACCCGAGATTATGTCCACGACTCCATCTATGGCCAAAAAGATGTCAAGAAAAAATTCTGAAAAAAGGTAGCACACCATGAACGGTGACATATATTACCTAATTAACAACTATTGTAAAACGTCGACGACATCTAATTCAAAACTTTTCAGGTCAAAATTTTGTTTCCACTAACATATTGTTGGTCCATACAAATATTGTAAAATGCTACAATATTCTTGAACAGCTCTATGAGTCCATGACCTCAATTTATGGGAAATTTCTAGACATACATTGATGCCTGCCTTGAATCCTTGATGGTCCATGCATCTCATGTTTGGGCACTTGTCATTTGCACAAATACAAGTATATAACTCTTTAAAAGGTAGCTGATTCAATTCAAGTTAAGTTTGTAGGGTGTAGGGTGCCATAATGTTATCTAGCTTAGGTCACGAGATATATATTCTCCTGCTAAAGCCATCTCAAGTCTGAATCTGACAAAAACCATTTGGTGAAGCAAGGGATAAAAGTCAAGAAACAAACAATGAAAGAAAATGTATTGTGGTCATGCACACTTTTCAAGGAAACAAGAATAAATAGAACTAGGTAGCTCTTTCTGTGAAACTTCACTATAGCTCACCTTTTTTCCTTCTCTCTGGTAAATTTGTTGGTGAGAGGCTCACACTTTTGGGTTGGGTCCAATGTTAGAGACACTTATCAGTAAGGTTCAATCTGTTCTATAATGATCTTCTAATGTTATCTATAATGGTCTAGTTTTAATGTTGTATGGTTTTTTTTATTTTTTTTTTCTGTATTTGTTTTGACAGGATGGAATTGCTCTTATAATGATCTTTCCTCTCAAAAATGTAATGTTGCTTTCTTACCCATATCGTGCTCTTATAAAAAAAAAAAAAAAATCTAGAGATATGTTATTAACTTATTTTGAAGGTGTTTGTTTTTTTGTTGTTGTTATTGGTTATGATCTGATTGAGGGAAATAAATCACAGGATATGTTTTTTTAGCCTTACCTATGCATGATACTATTGTCAGTGAGTTTAAGTTATCTAGTTGCCTTTTGTATTATTTTTATAGATGAACAACAGATCGAATATTTTATTAATATTTATGTGTTCAAAGCTACGCTACTAATGTAAGATTTTTTTATGAATAATGCTATTTTTTTCATCGGGCTGTAGTTCAATTGTTGATTCATGGGTAGGTCTCAAAAATCAAGTTCACCCTGTGAAAGCAAAGGCACTTCTCATCCCATTACAGGTATATTTCATATTTTCCTCCACAACCCCTACATGTCATCAATTATCCTCTATTTTATCCTTTCTATTTTCCACTAGTGATATGTATATATGTGTTATTTGTAGGTGAATGATAACCACTGGATTCTGCTTTCTTTCAATTTTAGTGAGAAAATTGTTAGAATCTATGATTCTTTGGGAATGACAAGGGGTATACCTGAATTGAGAAACATGAAAAAGTTTTTGCCATATGTTGTTTTTGCTGCTGATCTATCACAGGTTCAACTCAAACTGGATATGAAGTGGAAGCGTGAGTATGTTAAGTGTGCTGAACAACCAGATGGTTGTAGCTGTGGATTATTCCTCCTTGCCTTCGTCGAATGCGTGCTTCGAGGAATACCACCTCAGTTCGATGCAAATCCTCTTCAGATGCGCTATCGTATTACCAGAGACCTAATTGATATAGGGGAATCTCCTTCTTCCAAAAACAAGAGCAAAGTTTAGTTATTTGTTGTTTGTATTGTATGTTATACATTTTATTTGGTTGTTTGAAGACATGTTTTATTTGGTTGTTTATGAACCCAATGTTTTTTATTTGGTTGTTTGTGAATCTATGTTAATGGTTGTGAATGATTGTCACTGTTCTTATTTGGTTGTTTGTGAACCTATATTGTTCATGTTCTTTATGTTTGAATTGTAGAGGATAAACAAATATATGGTAGCCGTTAGGTAGTAACAACATAGAGGACATCACTGAAATGCACAGTAAACAAGAGTGTTTGCCTGTCAAAAATATATTGGATTTTAAGCCCCTACCCTTATATAACATGAAAATCAATACAAAATAAATGCAACGGATAATAGACTATATGTAGAGGATAGCACGATGTATGTGAAAGATACATTCCCAAAAAATTACAAAACCCATTTCAGTACTTAGATTGTAGCTGGGACAGGGCTTAGTGGTGGCCCTTCATCAAATAGGGTGTGACTGAAGAGTTGATAGTCATCTACACATTCAAGACAAGTTGATTTGTTGTGACCTCTGACTCTACACATTGAACATCGCCTACTCTGGACAGGGACACCCTCAGCTTTACCTCTCTTCCTGGCTGTTTTAGGACGCCCTGCCTTTGAAGTTTTTAGTGGTGGAAGAATTCTTCTTCTTTGTCTGTCGGTTGGCCATTCTTCCTTCCCTCTTGTGGGTGTCCATTCTCCTCTATAAGTTTCTATGTATGTTTCCTTCAAGTAGTACACCTCAACAAATTTGTATGGATCAAATCCAACTTCCTTTATAGCTGCCATGGCATGCTCACATGGTATCCCCATGGTTTGAAACCATTCGCATGTACATGTTCTTTTGTTGAGGTCAACCACACATGACCTTTTAAGCCCTGTAACAGACCAAATACCTGCTGAAGCTCTTTCAAGTGTGCACTTTCTTGCAACTGCAGCATTGTGCACTATTTGTTCTTGACACCATGTTGTGACAGGTGAATTGAACTTCAAAGAATCATTGCGATAATCTCGATAATGCCTAATTACATTATCTCGTATCATTGAAACAATGGTAGTAACTGGCATCATTCTTTCTCCAATGATCATTTTGTTCCAGCTCTCCACATGATTTGTTGTTACAATTCCATATCTGCAAAATCAATGTAAAGGATAGGAACGTTATCGTACCGGATAGAATTTGTATTATAGCGTATATAGAAATATGATAGCAAACTTACCTGGATTTCTCTTGGAAAGCACTTGCCCACTTTTCTAAAGGCCCAACATCCATAAGTTTTTCATGTGCGTTGGAGGATAGGACCCATATTCCTAGCATATTTCCCCAAAATTCTTGTTGGTTGAGGGTTTTTGCTGATTCTTGCACCAAGAACTTGATTTTCTTGTGACCAAACTTGCCACTCATGTGATAGGAACAATACATATGGACAGCATTTGGTAGAATTTTAAGAACACCTTGGATGATGCTTTTGTGTCTATCAGATAACAAAATGAACTGGTGATCTACACCAACCACATGGTCCCTTAGTTTGGTAAAAAACCAATCCCAAGAATCATTGTTCTCTTTCATTACAACTGCGAAAGCGAGGGGGAACACATGGTTGTTGCCATCGACTGCAATAGCACTTAGAATTGTTCCAGGGTACCTCCCTTTAAGGAAAGTTCCATCAACAATGACTACAGGACGCAAGTTCTTCTTGTAGACCCTAACTGATATACCATATGTCCAAAAGAAACATTCAAAACGATCACCTGGTCCAGTTAGAATATCAGTCACAGCATCTGGATCAACACTCATGAGCTCATGACTATATGTCTCAAGCAACTGATATGAGTAGCTGTAGCTTCCTCTTATCTGCAACAAAGAAGAAATGTGAAAAACTATAGTCTACACAGAAAACAATCTAGCCGATACTAGTGCCTATGGTAGCGACTACAGAAACAAAGTAGAAGATGCTATACCAATAGGCGGATAACATAGAGAATACCTTCATCAGTGCTTTCTCTTTAGCAAACCATGCAACTTTGTATGAAACTGTGGTCTCATAGTCTTCCTTGACCATCTTTACAAGTGCTTTAGGCTTTAAGTTTGGGTTATCCCTTAACTTTCTCATTAATACTCTAGAAACCCAATCACTATTTGCTTGGGGATTTGTTCCTCCAACTCTAAAATTACCACAAGAGTGGTCATCATTCATTCTACAAATCTTCCAAGTGTTATCCATATTTCGTGTTGCATAGACTCTCCATGGACAACCATTTGCTTTACATTTCAAAATCAACCTTTTTGTGTTGGTGCTTTGCCTGCGTATATCTTTTTCAGTCATAATCGCGTAGGTTTGGAGGTCCCTTTCAAGATCATCTCGACTTAAATATACTATTCCACATGCAGGTCTAACATAATCATTGTGAAAAGGCTCTGTATGGGGAGCACAACCAACATTTACTCTAGATGTTGCAATGTACGCAGAAAAGATTTTGTCTAATTCATGCTTCACTTCATCGTTATCGCGGTTTTCCGTAACTCTTACATTCTTCTGGAGTGGCACATTGTTGGGAAATGGTACATCTGTATCAGGAGGTACAGTGGTCGGAGCTGGAGGGTTGTCTTGAAGTGGCACAGTGGTAGGAGTTGGAAGGTTGTCTTGTAGTGGCACAGTGTTATGTTGTGGTTGATTGTTGACGTAATTCCCTACTCGAGCGAAACGATCCTCTATATTGCACCGTGTATCCGCTGCAGTAGCATTTCTATCCGTTACCACATCTTCGCTATGCACGGTTTCTTGTGTCGATAGATCACCAAACATTGGGTAGCTATCATTGTACATTTCATTCTCAAATTCTTGATCTTGGGTGTCAAGAATTGGTGTTTTCATCTCACCAATGCCTTCAGATGAAGATTGGATGACACCATCATCTTCATTATGAGATGGAGGAGGTGGTGTAGGACCAAACATTGGCTGGTTGGCAGTATACATCTCAGATTCAAACTCATCTTCAAGTCTATCGAATGAATTATAAAAGTAATCACTATTTGAGTCGAACACATCCTCTTCTGAATCCCATTGGCCTTCCTCACATTCACCCTCATTGTCATCATCCAATACTTCTTCTTGGCTTCTCTCTATCTCTGGATCTAATCTTTCTTCTACACTTTCCAATTCATCTGAATCCCCAAAACCATTATCCCTACGCATATCAGATAGAATCTCTGCTATGTCTTCAAGATTACCACTTCTAGCCGACGTCTGTACACATATAGGCGATCCAGATGTTGTTCTAGCCGATAAGGGAGTCAAGTTAACTGGATGTTGAGGAATGTAAACATCAGCTCTCACTTGAACATTAGGGGGAGGGGTTTCCAAGACTAAAGGGTCATTTGAGTGCCCCTTTCCCTTTACAATCACTTCTGGGTCTTGAGAAGGAGTTTCCAACCTATATTCATCAGGAACATGGAAAGGTTTTGTTGGTGTACAAAAAGAAGAGTAGTCTGGTTTCCTACCCAAGCCTAGATTATTGACAACAGGTTCAGGGAAAAGTTTTCTCTTCAAATATTGACTAGTTTTGGGATCCCCCTTGGGCAGTTCTCTTGGTATCTCACTCACTTGGCTTGAGGCTTCATTAGTCTCTGACTGTATCATAACTGCTGTTAAATGATCAACCACCCAAATAGAAATCACCATTGCAGCTGAATTTGTAATGTATGCAATCATTGCCATGTAATGATCTTCGCATTCAACCTTAGTTGGCTTATTGTTGATTACAGCTAGCATTGACCAAGTTGTTCTTGGTGCCTTACATAAGGATTCAACCAATTCCAAGAAGTCTCCGTAGGATGTCTTGTTATTAGCGATCCTTATTTTTGACTCACCATGTACATATGCAATCTCAACTTCTTCAACTGTAACAACCAATTGCCCACCATATTGGAATATGATATTAAATGTGTTCTCTGCATAACATCAATTAAAATAAGTTTAATATCACATCTCTATAAACGAGTGTACTGACGTTATCGGCTACAATATCAGTATTAACGGTTACAGTTGACAGTTTATCGTCTAAAAATTTAAGAATGTATGTCAAAGTGATAATCAGTACCATATGATAAACCCACTTTTAGATCTTCTAATCATTAGATAAAAAACTTCAAAACCCCCCATAAAAACAGAGACAAAGACCAATACACGGTAGACTAGTGATTTAAAGCTTGAAAACAACATACTAGAAACCCATAAACCAAATTCTGGGGTTTTCATACCCCCAACCCAACAATCGACTAGAGTTGAAACCCCACCCACAATTGAATGCTTGCATTTAAGCTGGTGGGTGTGTGTGAGTGAATACTTTAAGGCCACTGAGATTGAAACCTAAAACAGACAACTTTAATACCAATGATTGGTATTGATGCCACTGAAATCAAACCCCCCATTATCATTATAAATGAACATTACAACCTTCAAACCTTAAAACTTACCAGGAATCTGAAAAACGTTCATAACTTGCTTGCCCTTATTGCTTCCTTTTTTTCCCATGATGAACCCAAAATATTACCGATAAAAAAAAAAATCGAAGCTTTACGACAAAAAGAATGTGATCTGATGAAAAGAGGTTATCTTCTTGTTCATTCTCTGTGATGAACAAAGAAGGTGAAGAAGAAGAACAGATAAAAGTTTGGTTTACTTCTCTTTTAAGGTAAGACAGTTGTTTTTGTCTTTTCTGGGTGGAGGATAGAGTAGTGTGATGTGGAGGATTGAGAATGCTGGTTTCTGTGTTATTTCATCCAACGGTGGTAATCAAAGATGCTTTTTCATCTAACGGCGAGAGTTTAGTTTGCTGAATTGAATGATGAGAGAGAAAAATCAATCAAACAAAAGATATGATGTGACGGTTTAAAGTTGTCATAAGGGTAGAAATGTCCAATTATTAAGTCAAAGCTAAAAATGTGCTTGTTGGGGAAGATTGCAGTCAAATGTGCTTCTTTGGGAAGAAAGTTGATAAACCTATGCTTATTCGAGAAATTACCCTAAGATTTTTGAGACCTTGCTTCTCTTGAAGGTTGAATTATGGAGCCAATTATACTGTTTTTCCCATAGGTTTGGCTAGGTTTATGTATTCTGGTTGTGTATTCTGTTCTTTTTAATGAAAAATAATGTTATAAAACTAAAATAAACTGGCACCTGACTTGACCATGTTGAAAAGAACCAAGAAGAGGTACTTATTAGTAAGTACCTATGCATGAAACCATTATAAGTAAGTTTAAGTCCTCCAGTTGCCTTTAGTATTATTATTTTTGTTGATGAACAACAAAATATTGTAATCATAGTGTAACATGCACAAATTTTTTGTCGTTCATAATCATATTGTATCCATTGTTGTTCATAATCATATTGTATCCATTGTTTATAAATTAAACTAGTTAATATTCCTCAGATGGATTTTGAGTAAACTTAACAATCGCTCAATGAATTCGGACAATGGTGACTTAGTTGTCATCACATATGTTCGAAAGAGCAGTCATACCATTCTAGAATATGCCCAAACTTCCAAAAAATACATAAAGGACAAGTTTAAAGCTATTGCAAGTTTTCTCGATTCACCAATGTCACAGACAAACTATTCAAAACAACATTCTGTAGCAAGCACCAAAAAATTTCTCTTCCAAACCAATTACGACAGTGAGCTTATTGGTACAGTCGGCAGATTATAATAGATTATATTGTGTTTACATGATGGCTGTGTTTGGTTCGCGGAATCTAAATTCCAGGAAAGCTGAGGGTAGAACAGACAATAGTAGGAGAGAGAGTCGGAAGAGTGATCGAAAAGGAGAGAAAAAGAGTCCAACTTAGAAGGGATTCTGATCGGAGATCCTTACTTACCATATTTGTCCCGATCACCAATGAAAACTGGTTACCATTTTTAAAAAATGGAAACCAAATTCTATAACTTTCTTATATGCCAGAATCTGCTTTCCGATCTCCTCTCCTAACTTTTAGGGATTTTAGTCATGTTTTCCAGGAATCTGAATTCCTTCGAACCAAACACAGCCGATGTGTAATTGATTTACGTTTCTTGCTTATCCAGTCGGAGATGGTACAGAAAGCGGTTGGCATCGGATATTGTTATGTCCAAACATAACAGGGTGAAACATTATTGTTGGCAAGATGACAACTTTGTTGAGCATGATATAACCCACTATTGTTCTGACACCAGCTTGGGACATAATTTTGATATCTTCAATTGATAATTTGTCTTTGTATTCTGTGTTTTCTGGTCAGGTGTTCAGTGAGAAAAAAATTGGATGTTATTGTCAAGATGAGTTGTAAAACAATTATTATGGGTTGTAATACAATGAATAGGATGGCTTGAATGTGTCGATCATTACTTAAAATGTGTCGACCTTAAGAACTATATTATTGACACAATGGCCTCACCGTCGACCACTACATTCATGGCATGTCCAAAAAGGAGAGCTCAATTGGAAAGGGCTCTTCTACTAAAAGAATCCCCGTAGAGAAGGTACTCTTGTAAAAGTTTAAGAATAAGGTTCTCATTACAATGGGAAAATTAGACTTAACCCCCCAGATAATGGACCTCTTTTGATTAAACCCCCACATATTTGAAAAGTTTGACTTTGCACCCCCACCGTTTATTTCCATCCAGTTTTCCATCCAAACTATATTTTTACTTCCCCAAATGCCCTTCGTTCTCTTATTAGCTAAAACCCCCCATCTTCTCCATCTTAATTCACTCCATTGTTAGGGTTTTAGAGGTAAAGAGTAGAGAGGACTCTTCAACTTCACAAAGTAGATATACACTATTTTCACACAATTTTCACTTAATTTAACAACAATGATTGTGATTATATGTTGTAATTGCTTTTATTTCTTCGATTTCAAATAAATATGAGAAGAAGAAGACATATCCTTCAAAGAAACCATAGGTAAGATGGACCTTCCCTATTATTTATTGTTGTGATTGCTTCGATTTCAAGGTTAGATTTGAAAAGAAGAAGAAACAATCTTGATCAAGTTGCAAATCATTTAAAAGAGATATGAAGAAGGAGATGTTATTGCTAAATTGATTTTAGTTTCTAACTTACTTTCTAACTATATGTGAGTGTGGGTACTTTGGGGGTTTTAGCTAATAAGAGAAGGAGGGGTCTTTGAGGAAGTAAAAATAATGTTTGGATGGAAAATTAGACGAAAGCAAAAAATGGGGTGTAAAGTCAAACTTTTCAAATATGTGGGGGTTTAATCAAAAGAGGTCCATTACTTGGGGGGTTAAGTCTAAATTTCCCCATTACAATCTTTAAGAAGGAGTTTATATATATAAAGTCATTTAAACCTCTCAAATATCATTGCCATGCTAGGGTGCCAATTTCCAAGATCTTCCTGGTCTTGTACGTGCTTTATCCTAATAAAAAGGTTGAAATCGATCCTTCAGTGGAAAGAGAGTTACTACCATCTGAAAAACCCTTGGTATGTTTTTTTTATTTATTTATCTTATTAGTACAATTCTGACATATCACCATTGATATAATTTGCATGTTTGTTGCTTTATTGAATTATTGTGTAGATACCCGACTATGCGGTTTCTTTTCATGATGGATATTCATTCACGTAAGAAATTTCTTAGAGATTGATTATGTTTAATATTGATTGACCTTGAAAATATATGTGTTATAGATATAAACAAGTTGGTAATGCTGTTGCCTTTCCTGTTGCTCGTGCGTTAGATATGCCTTGGGTATAGCACACCAAGGTCTTTGTAATAATCAGCCATTGTTTACCCTCCCCAAGAAATTTTCTCTTTTGATTACAGAGCGATCATCATTATCTGAAGATTCAGATTGTTTAGCGTGAGCTCTTTTCACCGTCCTAAAAGTTCCTGGCAAGCAGGTTTCCTATCTCATTCTAATACTTCGTTTTTTACTGGTTTATTGCAGGCCTACTAGCTAGCATGCCCACAATGTAGCAGCAGCAATCGCAAAAAAGTAAACTGCGTAAAACAAGGGTGATATGCTGTTACTGATGTATTTGGTGGCATGGATAGATGTTGTCCTTGTGTTTGTGACTGATGAAGGAATTCATTGAATGAGGGTAGCTAAGTCTCTTTTTTTTAGCATATCTGCTATTTACTTTTATTTTTTCTCACAATCTGGTTGTCGTTATGAAACACCAACATCACCATCACTTAGCGTTGCAATTTGTTCGATATATACAGTATTCTGAATGTGGATTTAGAAAATGATTCATGATTGAGAATTGTCAAATTTCTATGTGTTGATCAGTTCATTGTAACTTTGTTCATCTTGTACTTAAGATTCTATTAATCAGAAGAGATTTACTTTTGGCCAAACCTGGCTATCTTACATTGTGAAGGAAGAGATTTACTTGGCCAAATTGGACAATATAATACTGAATTACTGATATAAGGGTGCACTTGGGTTGAATTGGAAATGCAGAGGAGAAGCGCATAGTGCCAATGGACTACCCGGATGCTGGGCAGACGCTGCCTATAATGAATGAAGAACAATTTGAACACCATATTGAGGATGAGTGGTGATAGACTGAAAAGGAGAATGCACATAAGACGGTGAGAGAGTAAAAGCATAGCGTTGCAGGATCATGGAGAGAGCAAGTTTCACTTCTACAGTCGCAAAGTTGGAGCCCACACAAACTCGAGAACCCATACCAAATGGAAGATAAGCATTGGTATTTTTAGCAGCCTTGGTGACTCCTTCCGCAAATCTATCTGGCCTGAAAAGATGAACATCTTCTCCCCATATTTGTGGGTCACAATGACTAACTAAAGGTGGTATTACAATATGTACATATGGTGGAACAAGGATGTCTCCCAATCTTACTTGACAAGGAGCTATTCTGCGTAAACTAAGAGCTGGAGGATATAACCTTAACGTTTCGTTCATAATCATTGTCATCTGCGCAAGGAGAAAACAAAAGTAATTAACATTCTGAATTCAAGATTATGATGAAATCAAATTACAATATATAAAAGAAGATGAATATATGCTAGTCATAAAATCCCTCCAGCTTATGCAATGTCTCTTAAACATGCATAGCTTTAATTAGCAAGGTAGTATGGACTCTCGACGGTTCCTAGTTTTTATGTATAGGCGTCATGTGTGTGCATCTGTCACGTACGTTCGATTTTATAGCTAGGCCGGGAAGCTGGGAACGAGTGGCTAGCTAAAACCTATATATAGATCAATACTCACTGTTTTCATTTTTGCCATGTTGTTGTCATTCGTGCTAGGATGTTTTTTGCCAAATAATTCTAAAACCTCTTTCCTCGCTTTGTCCTGCCAATCTGTATGTATTGCTAGTAAAAACATAACCCAAGTGAGTAAGACCATAGTTGTTTCATTTCCAGCAAAGTAGAATGTCTTGCATTCATCAATCATGTCATCTATGGATATTCTCTTTTCGTCGTCATCTTCCTCACTCGCATTTATCAGCATTCCAAGATAGTCAGATCCATAGTCATCTAATTCTCCAGTATCTTTCTTCTCTTTTCTCTTTCTTATAATTTGCATAAAGGATTCTTTTATTTCTTTTTCAACTTTATCAGCTTCTTTGTCTTGGTAGTAACTCAGCAACTTTCTGATGACGCAACAATAATGAGCTAGATTAAATCCAGAGAATTGTGTAGGAAAAGAGATCGATAAACGTTGTAAGGAAAAGAGAATTATTACTCACCCGATAACAGGGAGATCTATTTTAAAAGCATTTGAAGTTACGAAAGAGGTTAGCTTTGACAGCATCTGGAATATCTTTTGTCCTTCAAGGTAACTGCTTCCAAAAGCAGTCTTAGAAAGCACATCAGATGTTAAAACTCCAAATTCCTTGAGAACATCTATCTCTTTTCCTTCATAATCCCTCCACTTTTCAAGCATTTCTTCCACACTGCATACCATTGTCGGAACCATATTCTGCAGAAATGATTTAATAAAAGTTAATCGTTGATTCTTTAGAACGGAAAAATAAGACCCAGAAGTGAACAAAATATGATGACCATGAATACATGATGATCGATCACTACTCACTTTCAAATTCTCTGTATGGAAAGCTTGGTTTGCCAATTTACGTTGCCTGAACCAGTTTTTACCATCTGTTCTCACAAGTCCATTTCCTAACATATTAAGAATGTACTTTTCTGGACTTGACTTCATATATACACCAGGTTTATTGTTTAAAACATCCTTAATGAGATCAGGTTCTGTAACAAACAGTTCAGCTCTGTAACCATGCCAGCTTAGGAAAGTCCTTCCTGTAAGTTCATCAAAATATAGATCAAGTATTCTAATTGCCTGGGGACCTGCATGTCGAACATAATAAACAAAATCACACGATCATTAAGTAATCCGTACGCTAAACTTACCATACAGTTTTGTCCATAAATGTATGTGAGGCTGAACTCTTGGAAGGATGTCATTCGACGAATTGGGCAATGAACTCTTGAGAGCTTCTTTTGTCATGTTAAGAACATCTTTGGTATTTCCATGAAAAAATCTGTAAGAAGGTCCATTAATTCCCTGTGCCTGCAATAGTTTTTGTATTTGTATTGGTTTCCACCATGCTGTGTAGAAGAACTTGATGAGACTCACAAGTAAGTAGAAAAACAAAAAACATGAAAGCAATATTTTTGTTGTTGTTGTTATAGATGCAGCATCCATCTTTTCAAAGTAGAACTCAAACTCCAATTCAGATATACTGCCATGCTGGTATATAAGAAGCTTTCTTTTTACTGCTGAAGATTTTGTTTTTGCGCGCACGCATTCATTTCATTTAAACAAGAGGGTGAAGTGATGCTTTCAAACATGCATTATTAGCCTTAATAGTACTCTAATTAGGCTAGCTTAATTATTATAGTACCTACTACTTTAATTATTATAGCTAATAAATCAACTATATATACACTAATTTGGACTACCTCAATCGACAGTTGACATGCATGATTAACGTGGAAATTATAGCGCATATCTTGGTGTATGAACTGACTGAATCTTGAGCCTTTGCTTCTTTTTTTCAGTGGCGTGTGCCGTGTGGTTCTGACTCAGCCAGCCTTTGCGCGCAACCATTCCCATTCCGATCTCCATCTTGGAGAAGTATTAAAGTATCAAGTATAGAAGGTATTTCATAGTTTCATACCACATTCGAGTTCATCCAAGAATTCATGCATTCAAACGGATCTCTACATTAGAAGCTAGGGTCGTCACCAGAAGCCTGGATAGTTCAAGGTCATGCCGGAAACATTGTATGTTAATAGTTTGGATTTTTTTCGTGATAACACCACTCTGCGATAATGTTAGAACTACTGCTAGTTAATGAGATAGTAGGGAGTTGGGTCAATCATTTTGTACGCGGCATATATCACGTTCTAATATACTAACTATAGCTCATTTTAGACGCCATATGGTATCTGACGTGTGAAAGAGGAAATGCATTATTTTAGCGGCGCCATATGGTTTTTGACGTGTGATGTACAAGTCAGGGTAGAAATTCTTCCAAACGCTGTTGGTGGGAATTGAACTCACAACCTTCAATTATGTACTCACCACAAACAAATTCATAACAACATTCCTTTCATCAGCCACGCAATTCTGGTACGAATATAATTAATGAACACACCACTGTTGTGCACTTTGTGTAGAGGATCATTATTTGGATTTCAAATATATAAGTTCTCGAGGATAGTAAAGAAATAACTTCATATCTAGTCAAAAATCAATAGTAAACAAATAAAACTATATCGTGATTTGTATTACAACATCCTATTTCTATCTATATATCTATACATTGATTTATATACTTCATTCTTTCTAGATTTATCTATTGCTTTTATTTCGATTTGACTTGAAGAGGACTTACAGACTTTTTTACACAATCCACTATACCAATACAATCTGTTTGATCTACGGCGCAACCAGAATCATCTTCAAGGGAATCCTCTGTATATGTATGAGGAGAACGGAGACTACCATGAGTTTGACATGCCTTCATTGTCTTGCAGTGTTCAGCCTCGTCGTCTCTTATGTTGATGAATACATCATACAAGTTTTCTGAAAGAACAGAAGCACGCCAAATTTAGTTGCAAACAAATGATACATTCAACCATTGGGGATAAGGCTTTGTCAGAGATTTATATGACAGTCTAAGAACCATCCATGATAATAGTACAATGACTATTTAGTGATTTTCCTATCAGAAAACGAGAAAATATTGTAGACTGCTTAACATGTTGTCATATAAAAACCTAACTACAGACCAAGCAAGCTACATACAGATAAAAACACATCTTTGACAGAGTATCTTTACCTATTTTTGGTCTTCGAGACTCGGGCGGCCTGGCAGTTTGAAATTCATCTGAATGAAAATACAGAAGGTGTATTCACATATATGAAAGCTTAGAAAATCTCGAGCACATAATAAGTTGAGGGCAATGATCTTACCAAACAAGTACAAGTCACCTTCAGTGTAGTATTTGACAGCAATTTCAGGTGCAGGTAAATTTTTCAAGTTATCTACAGCAAGTAAATGACAGATGACCAACTAATTAGCATGATATTGATAATTAGCTTCCAAGGGAGAATCACACATTTCAGATAAACCATCTTTTTGCAGACAAAGAGACGGCTACTGGGTTCAACTCATAAGGACTAAAAATGAAAATTACTGTAAAAGGTATATAAAGAGCTTTGCCAAAGTTCTTCCGAAAAGATATTTATAATTGTCCCATAAAGTTAGCAGACTTACCACCCTCTTGCTTAATAAACTTGTCATAAGTTGAAAAAGCATGGCTCTCCACACATTCAGAAAAATGATCTGCATACAAGAAAAAATACCATCATTTATGATTGCTTCTTAGCATAATGTCTACCGAAAAAAGAAAAAAACATTCTATTCCTGATGTGAAGATGAGAAACGTAGTTTTAACCTTAGCATATTTATAATTATTTTAGCGAACAGAAAAGTACGCTCTGCATATAACATTGCTTTTGGTTGGTTGCTAACTAGGATGATAGGAATATAACAGACACTGGTGACCCCGGACAACCAAGAAAAAAATAGGTATGGCTGCTCCCACATCATGTCTCCTAAGCATGTTCACGGAAGAGAATTTGACCATCAAGTTGGGGCTTGTTTTATTTCAGCAGAGGGTGGGGATACACTTTCATCATATCTAATGACCCTTGGTCTCCCCCAGGATTATATAATTGTTGGTCATTGATATGAAATTAACTGTGCGCCTGATTAGAACCATCTTAAGAAAAAAAGTGTGATACAATGTGTGAAATAGAGAATTTTCACACATAGTTTTTGTAGAATGGACTGAAGAATCTTCCGTTAAATAACATTTGGGTCATTTGGAATGAACTAAGTAGAGAATCTTCAAAAACAATGAGTTAAATATTGTATTCAGGCACCAGGATTAGAAAAAATTGTTTTAGTCAGATTCAAGAAATAGTGCGCTATAAAAAGAAAAATAGAATTCCGGGAATTTATATTGATCTGGGACTTCGACGTATCGTAATTGTGTGAAACTTTGGCAGCTTACTTGTCTGCTATTTTGTGGTATTCGATTTAAACACCAATTCAGACTAGAGATGGAGTTGCTCAAGAGAAAGTCGAATGCAATATTAAGGGTGAGGGTGATAAAGGGTAAGCTTTTGGAAACTTAATTGTTCACTGAGCATGAAAAAAGAAAAGAAAGCAGCATCCATGGTATGAATAGGAACAGAACTGTCAAATGTCAGAACATGTAAAATTATATGCTCCTTTTTCTAATGATCTATGTTCTCTTAACCAGAGTTTCAAGAGGCCAATATTTGTTCAGGAATATGAGTTCAACTTAAAAGTAAGAAATCATGGAGCAAAATTAACATTAATTCTACGTAAAGAAGAACTAGATCATACTTACATGCCATTCTAGGGCTTAGTAAATACATAAAGGCTGTCATGAAGTAATAAAACACTGCAATATGTTGAGCTAGAAAACGATCAAACCACCATGCATTACCCCCGAGTTCCTGTAAATAGGAACACGAACAACAGTATATATCAAACCTTTCGTAAAAGATGCTATATTTTTATATACTTTTGGGGAGAGGTAAACAAGCATAATATATTCATAACAAAAATTTAAGTACAAACAAAGCCAAGGGATGAGATATCAATGGTCAAGGAAACAAGAGAAGAACAAGGTACAAACATCATAACCAACTAGAAGCTAGAGAGAAGTAGAGACCTCCATTATAAGCAAGTGATGCATTTCATTCCAGCTTTCTGCAAAATGCACTTTCAAATAATCTGCTCTTCTCCACCAACCAAAACTTTCGTACATGTGAAGAACAGACATAAAAGCTGCCAGAAAATAAAGAGATGTCACAGTTAGCGTGCAGGCTACAGAAAAGATTAGAAAAACAATACACATATGCGTATGATTGGAGGCTTTGTCGAATTTAGAGCTAATCCATAAAATTTCTGACAAATTTCAGGAACTTTGAACAGATAGGCAACTTGGCATCATTAAGGAGACATGGCTAGGTTCATTTTGGGAAACAGCTGTAGCACATCATATGCATTGCTTAATCTTACAGGCCTTGTTCAGCTTGGGTACGCTCTTCTGAACATCTTTGTCAGTAGTGAAGAAAAATGATTAGTAATAGAGGCGGTGAGAATGGGCGTTTAGGCGCCAACTCTTCCAAATCAGAGTCCTTGATAATTGATACTATATTCAAGGCAAACATATATGTACACAATGGGACTTGGACTTCTTTGTCCTTTAACAAATGTCATACTCACCGAAATAAGGAACTCTTGCAATGGTTTCTAGAACATAAAACCTTGGATAGTCACGATCATGATATAGAACATCAAGTATCTTTATAACTGAATCCTGCAAACATAAACATGGTCTCAGTACAGAGCCCAAAGTTCACTAAAACATAATTATACATGATTGTAGCGGCACTACATAAAAAAAAAAAAAAATAGCAATAAGAGTAAAGCAAAGATCTTTACTGTGAGAGCAATATTGATAGTCTGTTCGACTTTAATGGCCCATCTCTCCAATGTACCAGGTGACGAACTCTCCAAAGGATCACCAGTGTTTTCTTTCTCCTCATTATCAGGGAAACTCTTTGACTTGAATGTCTCCTCTACTACCACTTTCTCCTCATTTTCTTTCAAAACTGTCGCTTGGACTCTATACAACTTTCTGCTTGGACTACAAATTACAAATACAAAAACAAATCAAACACTGACAATTTGATAATTTCTTCATTTGGGGTTTCAAAGTATGAAGCTCTCGAAACATTATAACACACAGCAAAATTATATCTCGCAATAAATTTGACAATTTCTTCATTTGGGTATTCACAGAACTCAAATTTAAAGATTGCGCAACACTAATTTCTTCACAATAACATAAAAAAAAATTCATCAAAATGAAACATAATCAATGGGTTTTTACCCAAAACCGCAAATTATCAAAATGAAGGACCACCTCCCCCCCCCCCCCCCCCCCCCCCCCAACACACACACACACACAAAAAAAAAAAAAATCAGTAAAATTCAATAGCTATATTATCTATTAATATTAACTTGAAAACTTCAAATTGAACAAATGGGTATCTCTAAAATAATGAAATAAAGTAATAACATATCTAAAAAATCTAAAAACTCACCTTGAAACCAATTGATACCAAGAAGAACAAGATGAAGAAGAAGAAGAGAAAGGGTTGTAAGAAAATGGTTTTTCTAAGTTAAAACAAGTTATTTTTCTATGAAAATTTCTTGTTGTATTCAAAGTAGAAGAAGAAGAAGAAGTTGAAACTGTAAAGAAAGCAGAAGAAAGAGATACAGCCATGCTAGCTCCTTAGATAGTTTTCTCTCTCTTTCCCTCTCTCTTTCTCTCTTTCTCTCTCTGTATTTCTATTGAATTAAGCTGACTCTCAATAACAGAAGAAACAAAATGAAGTGGTGAAGTGGTATGGAGAAGTATATTCCTTCTTCTTCTTCTCTTTATCAATGGTGGCAGGCTAACCACCACAAGTCCACAAAACTTTGGGTGGAAAACCAAGTGCCCAACTTTAGGAAGTTCCTAACTGAACTTTCCCATTTTGTTTTTTGGATTTGGGGGAGAAAATGGTCCTAGGTTCCTTCCTATGTTAACAAGCTTTGGAGTGTGTAGGCCCTATTTTCAAGGATTTGGGCCTTAAGACTTTTCTTTTACAAATTTTGAGAATTTTATTTTTTTTTTTTTAAAAAAACAAATTTTATTGATAAAAATTTGAGGAATTATACAAAGTTAGAGGATAAGCGCGCTACAAACTGTGCTGCAAGTCAGTTTTTTTTTTTTTTTTTTTTTTTTTTTTTTTATTAGACTTTTGGACATACCCCATTTGAGATATTTGAAAGTGGATATTTGAGATACCCGTTTGAAAAAGATAAAAATGTAATATTCTCCTATTCACAAGAGTGATTTATAGTCATAAATTAGTTTTATGATGGATGGCTTAGATAACATTGGCATTTTAAAATGGAAGATCTCCAAAAAAAAATATTCAAATAAGGTATCTTAAAATATCTCCTTTCAAATGGGGTGGGGTGATGGGGTATGTCCAAAAATATCTATCTTTTTTTTTTTGTCAAACAATTAAACAATTAGTGAGTTAGGAGGTGTTATTCGAGGCAAACGAGCGGAGCTTTGGTATGTTCAAGTTTAGCTCGTTTAAAAACAAGTTGATCCCAAAGTGGAGGCTACGAGTTGAATTGTGTATTTAAGTTGGGCTCGTTGAAGAAAATGAACAAACTTAAACCCAAACCGATCCTAAAAAGCTTGACTCAATGGGCATGCAAAATTTGGCCTACACATGGTGTCTATTTTTTATTAACCAAAACATTTACATTCTCAGCACTATGGCTACGTTTGGTTCGCAGGAATTTAGATTCCACGGAAAGTGAGTGATTTTAGCTATAAATTAGGGAAATCAGGTTTCTGGTCCAAATTTTTTTAGCTACAAAATAGGAAAGTGGTTTTCTTAGTAGAATTCTGCAAAACAAATTCTTGGGCAGATTGTAATATCTTAAAAGTCCATATCATATGTCCTAAATTATCCCTGTCTTCCTCTTTACACTCCCCTCATTTTCTTACTCCAACTTGCTCTGTTCCGCCTTTAATTTTACTAATAACCAATTTACCCCGGAATCCAAATTCTGGGAACCAAACGTAGCCTATGTGTGTGTTGAAGTAGAAAATTTAGGCCGTGGCCCGATTTTATATGTGGCCATTGAAACCGGCACTCGGTTGTTTGACATTAATTTTGTGACATTGGATGTCCATGGTTATCTCGCCTTGAGTTCATTGTTAGGAAAACCTCGTTGTATGCGCGTCATCCCGAGTCTTTGTCTTCACGTCAAGTGTATCAAAAGTCTGTTTTTGGGTTTAAGACGTACGTACCTAGTTAGGACGTACGTACCTAGTTAGGGCGTACGTACGTCATGTTAGACAGCAAACATGTTTTGCTCAGGACGTACGTACCTAGTTAGGGCGTTCGTACGTCCAAGTAGGCAGCGAACTATTTACGTCTCAGGACGTACGTACGCTGTTTCGACGTACGTACGTCCAATATGAAATCTGTCAATTTCGGCCCATTTTCTCTTGTTTCAAACCCTAACTATATATTGGGTTTTCTACCAAAGAACAACTTAGTTCTTTGGCCGTCCAATTCATCTCTAGTCTTGGAGTTTGTTTAGGTTTTGGGTTTAGGTTGTTTTGGTGATTGAACTCATCTTCTTTTTTCCCATTCATCTTCTTCTTCCTTCTTCCCCATTCATCTTCTTCTTCCTTATTGAATAGTGATTTAGCTTCGAGTCTTCTTGTGTGTTCATCAAGAAGTCGAGTATCCTTGTGTGTTCATCAAGGAACTCTGGTGTAAGCTTGTTTCATAGTTCGGCTTCGAGTCTTCTTGTGTGTTCATCAAGAAGTCGAGTGTCTTGTGCGTACATCAAGGTACTCTGGTGAAGTCAAGGTGTTAGAGATAACCAGGAGTGTCAACTCGCAGTGATTGCAGGTAGTTGATAAGTTTGTAAATCTCTTTTCATCTAGTGGATTTATTTGTTGTCGCGAGGACAACCGTGGACGTTTCCCATATTGGGTTTTACCACGTTAAAAATTCTTGTGTGTTCTTTATTTGTTTACTGCTTTATTGTTTGTCTTATTATTGTTATATTGCACATATATTGGGTTTTCAGCCATGAGGAGCCAATCATAAAATGACACATCTCCCTTAAGTTTGGTTTATTTACTAAAATATAACCTATGTATAGGTGCAGTGAACCCTAGTCGGCTGATACATGTCATTGTATTGTATTATGATTGGCTGGCTCCTATGGTTACATAGAAAATGGGGCCACATGCTAAATTTAGGCGTGTTGAGCTGTGCAATATCCATAGTAAGTCAATCAAAAGTTCAAAACAGAGGATAAAACAGAGGATAGGTCAATAGAGAGATATGTACTATATAAAAGAAACAAATGATTCGCGCCATTACAAAGAATAATTCAAACTTATAATATTTTTAAACAAAATGAAGACAAAGATGTTGTTTGTGTTTCAATCAAATTCTAGTCTCAAAGCATTGATTCTATCGAATCATTGTCATCATAAACGACACTATATCGATAACTTCGGGTACCCTTCTTTCCTTCTTCATCTTCTTCTTCTCTTCAGTTTTTCTATCTTACTTGACAGTTCAACTTCAACAACTTAACTCAAACATGGCTGTAAGTTTTCCTTTGATGGATATTTCTTCTTTCTTGTTGATTAGATTTTGTTTCTTGGTGTTTGTTTTGATTCGGGTTTTCACTCATGAGTGTTTGTGTGTGGTGTATTAAGTTATTGGATGATTTAGCTATTTTGGGATTTTGTAGGACATTTTATAGATTAGATTACGTCGATTAGTCTGGTTTTTATTGATTTCTGGTTGAATCAATCATTAGGAAATAGGCTTAAGATGAGGATTACAATTAGTGAATTAGATGGCCTTGCATGCAATGATGGATCTAGGAGGGTCAGGGTTGCACCACAAGGTGACGGTCGCACCCCCAAAGTTCAAAAATATAGGCATGTGCACCCCGAAAAAATTCGCCTATACATTACATATACATATACTCTTGCACCCCCCATACTCGAATTCCTAAAATCCATCCATCCTTGCTGCGAGCCTGTGATGTGCATTGGTACGAAGATTGGGCACTGTCACTAGTGCTCGATATTTAATAGTTTTTGGTTATTTGTATGAAGGTATATGAAGAAAGTACTGACTGATATTTGTTTGGTGTTTATTTAATCAAAATTTGTGATTTATTTTTTTAATCTGTTGGCGCATAACATTCAAGTCCTACATTATTCTTTGGTCTATCTTTTCAATAAGAATTTTTGCGTTAAGTCCTCAGATAAATTCACCAGTTTCATCGAAGTAATAGTTCACTGATAACAGTTATAAGGCCTGAGAGTACTTAACTTTGTTTTATTTTGGATTTATCAGCAACGTTCCCATGTTCCGAAGTTTGGAAACTGGGAAAATGAAAATGTGCCTTACACCGCATATTTTGAGAATGCACGGAATGAGAAAGACAAGGGTGCAAAGATGATAAATCCAAACGATCCTGAAGAGAACCCCAGTGCTTTCGCATATGGAAGCCATCATGTAGTTCGAGCTCCAAGTTTTCAGGTCAACACAGATACAGTCACGCCGCCTGTTGCCAGGAGGAAGGATGAGCGGCATGACAAGGAAGAGGGATCTGGACATCATAGTTCAGGTAGTCAGAAAAACAGTCTAGGCCAACAAAAAAGCCGGAGCCGCACAAGTACTAACACAGAATCAGGTAGTGATGTAAGCAGTTCTGACCGCTCACTTCTTCCTTCGAACCATCACCGTACAAGATCTGCCCAAAAGAAAAATCTCGGAGAAGGTGGTACTAGTTTCCCGCCACCATCACCACCTTCTCGAGTGAGAAATGGAAGTCACCAGTCTGATAATATTGTAAGTGAATACTCTTGCTTGTGAGTTGTGATTTGAGTTAACTCTCATATTGCATATTCTACACCTTAGACCTTCTAATAATGATTTATACCTGAACAATATAAAACCACCCCGCTATGAAAAGAAGCTTCAAATCGACCCTTAGAAGACAAATTTATTTTTTGTTGGATATCTTTTACGTACGGTTTTCAGATTTTGCTAGGTCTGAATGCGTTATACCTAATTTTTCTCTGTTCTGTTTCGATCGGGTCCTGTTCTATTTGATACATTTGTTATCATTAGAGAAAGTTATAGACTGCTGTGTCCTTGCTTCGAACCCTCACTAGCATTCTAAGTACCTTATTTTGTAAATGTAGTGGTGGCAGCAACCTCCAAAGCCGGCGTCAGTACCTAAATTTGGTGCTTGGGATGAAACAGATCCTAGATCAGGAGAAGGGTTTACTGTCATATTCAACAAAGTTAAAGAAGAGAAGCCTATTGGAGCGTCTAAACTCCCCACAGCGCGTCCAGAGATAAACATATATTCCAGTGGTCAGAGACAGGGGAATTCTCCAACAAAGGTTAGTACACTGTACTCATTTGCTTCATGATGATTTACTTGAATGGAAAACAGTGAAGACATGCACTCATGGAATCCTTCCAATTACATTCTAATCTTTTTATTTTCTTTGATTTCATTATCCCACCTCATTTTTCGCCAATGGTTGGTGTAAATCAGACTTGTTGCTGCTTTTTTTCGCGGTCTAGCAAGTGATCTACAGGACAAATCAAATGAAGACAAGTATAGTGTTCTACGTACTTTTTGTTCTATTTACTATAATCGTAAACAAAAAGAAACCTATTTTTTCTTCCATATATGTTGCTGTTAAGTATACATTCTTCTATTTTTTACAACCTCTTACGGCGTATGATCTTTCAATGTATACTTTCCCTCTATATATTCATTGGACTACCTTTAAATAAGTTTATTGATACTGAGAGAACAAATTTCTCTTTCCCTAGCTCATACATACAGATATACCTGGCGACTTTTGCTTGGAAACAAAAAAAGAACACAATAATCATCAAAATGGAGTCGGGCCAATCATTTGTAGTTCCTAAGTATTTGAAAATCTGTGTACAGTTTCAAATTCAATCCTTTGACGAAAACCCCTATAACGATCACAATTCAGCAATGACATTGGTCATGATTTCACGACGCTGATAGAGGACCTCCAAGGGTATAATTTTTGGTATGGTGATACCTGGTCCTTCAGCCATGTTGATTGCCTCAACGGTAGTTCTCTCCCATTCGAAACACTGAAGTAAAGAACCTAAGGTTAGTCCTACCATGCGTATTGCCATACGTGTTCCAGGACATCCCCTTCTCATTGATGACATTTTGGAGGTATGTAAGCTTGGGAATATCTGATTCTTCTATAATCCGATTTTTCCCAATGTTGGCATCAATCTCAGTTCTAGCTTTATCCAATACTTTTGGATGATTAAGTAAAAGCGACATTGCCCATTCCATGGTCATGGCTGAAGTGTGGGTTCCTGTTGTTAACAACGTCTGCATAGAAAAAGTATCAGAATTGGACCCAGAGAAATTATGAAAGAAAACCCCGATTTAAACTTTTCTTTGTTCTAAGATCTGCACTTTCGTGTTTACATAATCTCTAGTTTATCAACGCTTCGATATACACCTCTAGTCCCTAGGTTTGACTTGAGAGAGTATCAACTCGATCTTTAGCAGAAATGAAGTTTTTACCAAGTACATAAAAGAAAACATGTATGCATCGATCTGATCAAAGAATGAGAGAAGAAAGAGTACATACCATGATTATTCCATAGATGATTTCATCAGTGTAGTAATCAGGTTCTCTTTCTTGCATAGAAGAACATCTATAGTTGTAATACTTCCACCAGTACCATTGGCCTTCATTCTGCGACGTTCTTCAAGAACACCTCTTAAGAAACAATCCCTTTTGTTCTTCAATGTAATCATCTTGTTTTCAACTCCTTTGAAATCCAACCACCTTAACATAGGCAAGTAATCCCCTATATATGGCGATCCAATTAGTTCAACACTCTCCTTCATCACTTCTTTAAACAACTTTGCCTAGTCTAAATCCTCTGCCTTCACATCTGCGCCATAATACCACTTTAAGCTAGCCTATCATTTTAGTGATATTATTGAAAACCAACTCGTTGAATTTTGATTTCAACTCCAAATTCTTGAACTTAGAACTTGAGGCATTGTTTTGGACTAGTTGTTGCAGAAATAAATGGACCTCTTCACTTCAAATGGAAGATGTTACATCAAGTCGAGCAATAGAGAATATTTCTAGGAGAGTGAAGCGATGAAGGTTACGCCAATTTGGGCCATAAGAGGCTGAAACAAGGGTAGTGAAGTTATAGTTACGGTGTTTTGCAGCGAGCATGTTAGGCTGGTTAGCAAAGACAACATCATTCTTTATGAAGCAATCTTCAACCGCGGAAGGGGTGAAGATAAGGAGGACAGGGCGAGAACCGAAGTGGAGGAATAAGATTGCGCCATGTTTTTTTGACAGAGTTTCAAGATTTCTATGGACTGGTTTCTTGACAAGGTGTAAGACTGTAAGTGGCCTAGAAAGGGAAGAGATGGAGGACTAGGTGGTTGTACTTTGATTGCATGACTTAAGCTTTTACTAGTTTTCTTTGATTGCAACTTTGTAATGGTGATGACAAAGAGAATGACTAGAACTGAAAAAAAACAAGGCTTCCATGTTTTCCATCTTTTACTCTTTGTTGGTGTGGAATGGCTAGTTATATATATACTGTAAAAATCGTCTTAGCTTGTGGATGCCGACCAGCATTGATATATAATTGTAAAATTTGGATAAATTGGCGCACTGTAAATAAGAGTTCACTCATTTCGTTGGCATTGAAAATCATAACAAATAAAAATGACAAGTGGTGAAATAAAAATGGCTCTCACAAAGGGTTGTCTTACTTGTTTTCTGAATCAAAATGAAAGATACTTCATCAATATGATTATTTAGAGCAACTTGTGTAATAGCACTGGACGTCTGGACTACGCGGGCCTAAGAATCTGGAACATTAGGTGGCCATAGAATCATTTTAACCAGAATATATTATGTCTTGATTGTACATTATTAATTGAAATATTGCACACACGCAAATAACATGCGTCTTCCAGAGAGCCCACAGAAACTATAGTTAGAGTCCAGGGTCACAGAAGTGAAGGACATCGTTGCGTTCTTACAATGCATATGGTTCTATGGTAGAGATCTACATATGTTAAACTGAATTGTGATGGAAGATCTGTTGCAGAGAATAGATGAGGATATGGTGGTAGTGTTAGAGATTCTAATGGTGAATTATCATTAATGTGTTCTATGGTAGGAAGAGGCAAATAGAAGTCTGCAGAAGTATGCTAGGTTGAGGGGACCCCTACCCCTTTAAATTACAGGTGGAAATTTTTATCAAACAATCAGCACGTGTTTCGAAACCACAACCTTTCCACTTTGTGAGAGGGATGCAACCGTTGACCCACAGAGGGAATTGGTTTAGCCGATTCGGTAATGCTGGTGGGCTTCCAACCCCAGACGCCCAGACCTCTGGTATTTTCACCCAAAGGTTTTACCAGTTGAGCTCAACTGGCACCTGCCCGAAATAAATAACTTAATGTCAATTATTGCATGTCTTAATCATGCAGATGTATTACTAAGTATGATAGTTAAACCAATCTTAGAAAAAACAAAGTATGATAACTTGTCATCTTCATACTAAAGATACCATTTGAAAAAAAAAAGTTATTATTTTCTCACAATAATTGATCATACAATGTTCTACTCCTCCAAAGCATCTGTGCATTTGGATTCTCTGTAGCAATGGGATAATTGCATCTTTGATTTCAGAAGAATATTAAAACTTTAGTCCATTACTTTGTACATTTTTCGTGTTACCAGAAAGCCCATTTGATCAGCATAAAATTTAAATCGAATGAAGGGTATTTCTGTATTTAGATTCTCGGAATTAGCGAACTTGTTAAGTCATACGCTTGCCACGTGTCATAAAATGTGATGCATCTCATCACTGTCAGCAAATCTTTACTGGCTGACACTGCACTTGCGGTGCCCTATCTGTACCTCACCAGTCAACTTTAGGCTCTGCACTTCATCAGGAGCTACTCAACCCTTGGATGTCCTTATGGTACGTAGTTACTCGACTACTCCACCTCTTTTTTCATGTAATTTACTGCTAGCTAATATACAGGGATTATATATAAGTGTTTCGTCTAAGCAACTGTAAGGGATTAATTATGTTTAAAAAGAAGACACAATAGATGCCCAATAACCAGAATCTTGACAAATGAATGTTAACCAAAAATAATGGTCAGATCCAACATGTAATGAAGATTGATTGAATTTAATATGACTAATGATCCTACAAGCTCATGTGCAACTTCTTCCAAGATTCTTTTTTATCATATAGTTCTTATGAATACTAACCATATATAATCCAAGTTCTCACAATCTGATCTGTTAGTGAAATTATCGAAAAGCTTCCAGTACATATACTTCAGAACTCAGAAGTAACTTAGCCGGGCGCTTAGGCAACTCAGAGAGATAGATCGAAGAAGCTAAGAAGATGACGCAGGACAAAAGCATATCCGCCACAGCGTTTTTGATGAATGGAGGAGATGGCCCTTATAGCTATGCTGAAAATTCCAGTTACCAGGTACTTATCTCTAACATTGTATTATCAAGTTTACTTAATATGACAAGTTGCTGTACTGACAGTATGCATAGCACATTGTCACAACATCTGATAGTTGAGCCTTTTTGATTGTGGTAGAGAAAGGCAATTGAAGCTACTCAAGGAATGATCAGTAAAGGGATTGTGGAGAAGTTTGATGTGAAGCAAATGTGTTCTTCTTCTTCTCCAATAACATTTTGTATCGCAGATTTGGGATGTTCAGTAGGGCCGAATACCTTCATTGCAATTCAGAATATAATAGATGGTATAAAACAGAAGAACAAATCACAAGGCCATAGTTCTCAAATCCCCGAGTTTCAAGTATTCTTTAACGATCAGGCCTTGAATGACTTTAACAAACTTTTTATGTCCCTTCCTCCAAATAGAGAATACTTTGCGTCAGCTGTACCAGGTTCATTCTACAGTCGCCTGTTTCCGAAGGCATCTCTCCATTTTGTTTACTCTTCGAGTTCAATTCATTGGCTTTCTAAGGTGCCCAAATCAGTAGAAGACATGAATTCACCCGCGTTTAATAAGGGGAGGATCCATTATGGGGGTGCAGCTAAGGAAGTTCTAGAGGCATATTTAGCCCAATTTGTTAGCGACATGGAGTCCTTTTTATCAGCTAGAGCAGAGGAGCTTGTATCTGGGGGACTGATGGCACTTCTTGTACCAACAAGAAAAAAGGAGAACCACTCGACAATATTGTCGCATCATCCATTTGATGTACTGGGATGCTGCCTGATGGACATGGCCAAAAAGGTTAGTCACTGTGGGAGTTTGCTCTTTCATGTCTTCTCTCTACCCTAGATTTCTTCTTAGTATGCCATGCAAACTCTAGGGACTGCTGGACGAAGAGAAAGTGGACTCCTTCAACTTACCTCTGTACATCCCAACTCTTGAGGAGTTTGAGGAAGCAATGAAGTGTAATGAGGATTTTAGCATCGAATGGTTTGAGCTACTGGGGCTCAAATCTAGCGGTGAAATTGTTCCAGAGACGTTGAGTATGCATGCTAGAGCTACTATGGAGGGCCGAATCAGTGAACACTTTGGAAGTGAGATCCTAAATGAGTTGTTTGATCTGTGCACTAAGAAAGCTGCAGAGTTAGGTATATGTAACTCTGGAAATAGGTTTGATGCAGAACTATTTGTCCTTCTAAAGCGAAAATAATGTACAAGCCAGAGAAATTGTATACGGTATGTTGTAGGTTTGCGGTTCTTCCCAGGTTGATTGTTAATCATTGGAGAGTCCATGAAAAAAAGTTGCTACTGCAGTGAAGTGGTGCAACCTCTTTTCAACAATTAATGGATATCTAGAGCTATTCTTGTGTCTTTGTTGTGGTTTACTATGTCCGTAAATGCCTGCAATGCTATCATCTCAACTTCTCAGTATTAAAATATATGTGGTATGATTTTTTATCAAATTGACGACTTTTCCATAATACTGTACTAGAAAATTATCTCATTTCGCATTAATTGGTTATTGCAATTTGCATTGTGGAAGACGAGCGAGAAAACCAGAGAAATATGAGACGTCACTTTGGTGTTTACACTAGAAAAAGAAAAAAAAAAGTTAAAAGAAAACGAGGACTTCTATCTAGAATTTCTTACTTAACCACTTCTTAGCCTCACTCTAATAGCTTGATCCTTTCGACAACAAATAGTCAACATGAGGTGATGAGTTCCTAGAGAAGCCTTCCAACTGCCCTCAAGTTTTTGCATTCTGAGGACAACAACAACATCTGCCATGCTTTAATGCCGAAGGCTACTTAGGTTTGCATGACTATAACCTGCCATATATTGTTACTCCACCATGAGTACTCAGTGTACTCAGTAATTTAACTATGCTACCTGCAGGGGACTCTGTTTCCACTCGACCATAATTATATTATATTTAAACATGATCGATAAAGAATTGTACTGAATTTTGAACAACATTAAACAGAAATAAGTGTTGTTAGGATCTTCCAAGGGTAGCATGAATGGTGGTTGATGTGGCAAGGTCTGCAGCTTTGTTTGTGCAGCAATATGTGCCAAAATTTGCCTCTTGCTTGTTGCAACAAATCACTAACCCAATGTGTTTATTCTTGATTATATGTCATTCCTTTCTTAGCATCCAATGTAGTTTGCCTATGTGAATAGATGCAGCAGCAGCTTTTGAATCAGCTTTGACATAGATATTAGCCCGACTTCCAAGGCTTTACCCACACTGTGGATTAAGCCTGTAAGTTCGGCCATAAAGTTTGTTTCTACGCCTAGACCTTCTACCATCATCCCTTTGAGCTCACCCAAATTATTTTTAAATGTAGCACCCCAACCAGCATTACCAGGTGGGTTCCCTTTTACGACTCCTGGGGTTGCGTCATCCAGTGGAATTCAATAACTTTATTGAGGCCTTTGCTCGGCACGCCACTTAACTCCAGAGACTGCAATACTGCTGCATCAATTGCAGAAATGTACCTTTTTCCTTCCTTGATCTTGTAGGCTAGTTTGATGTCTCTCCATTTAAATTCTTATTTAGCTTTCCACATTACTGTCATTATGAAGATTAAACATGCTTGCTAAAGGGTCTGCAATAGAGGGACTTTACCTTCTTTAAGTTTTATAGCTCACTCATGCTTCTCGGTTTCCTCGTATGGTGAAACCAGCTTGTAGCATGTTCCCAAATAGCTTCATCTTTTGGAAAACAAATTATCTCCCATGTAACAACTTCTAGTTTCCTCGTCGATGGGTTTCCAGACAACAAAAATTTCCTAGTGATGGAATTCCAGTCCTTAATAACATGACGCGGCCACTTATTTTGAACACCGCCATGTTATATATAAGCAGGCTATATACGCATTGAGAATATGCCTCCTAAGGAGCATTCTAGCCTGCAGAGATTGTTGCCTGCTCATCTTGTAGCTTTGCTCCTAACTATTATGTCAACTATATATTCAACTCATAGTGTTGCATATCGCAGTTATATCATAGGTAATACAACACGACAGGTCCAAAGGCAATTGTACTTAGTTACTTACAGTTGTAAGTTCAATAAAGATACCATGGTATGTCCAAAAATATTTATTAAAAAGGATAAACTGCAAACATATATATACAAAGTAAAGCAGAACATTCATCCAAATGTGGTTAAGCGAATTACAAGATGCGTATGTACATAAAATATTGCATCTTTATTCAAGCAGTACTGGAGGACTGATATTGAGAAGAAGCAGAACAAGTCATCGAGTACATTAGAGATGACGAAAACCTGTAGCAATCACAATCCTGCAGCAACGACATTGGTCATGATTTCACGAGGCTGATAAAGAGCCTCCAAGGGTATAATTTTTGGTATGGTGATACCGGGTCCTTCAGCCATATCTATTTCCTCAGCAAAAGTTCTCTCCCACTCGAAACACTGAAGTAAAGAGCCTAACGTTAGTCCAACCATGCACATTGCCATACGTGTTCCAGGACAACCCCTTCTCCCAAATCCAAAAGGGGTGAACTTAAATCCTCCTTCTCCATTTTCGAATCTCTCTGGAATAAATTTATCAGGATCCACCCAATTTTTGGGGTCCCTATGAATGGCCCAAGTGTTAACCAATAACATTGTTCCTTGTGGTATATCAAAACCACCTACAGTACACTCTGATGACGATTGATGTGGCACTATAAGCGAGCTTGGTGGAAATAATCGAAGAGTCTCATTGATGACCATTTGGAGATAGGTAAGCTTGGGAAGATCTGATTCTTCTATAATCCGGCCTTTTCCAACGCAGGCATCAATCTCAGCTCTAGCTTTATTCAATGCTTTTGGATGGTTAAGTAGAAGTGACATTGCCCATTCCAGTGTCATAGCTGGAGCATGGGTTCCTGCTGTTAAGAACGTCTGCGTAAGAAAATATTTCAAATGATTAGATCCAAGAAATTGGGCTAAAAAACCTGGTTTCAATATATTGTTATTAAATATTTAAATTTGGTTAAATGACTGTGTGCTAAAAACTGTGGATATGTTAGCCCCAAATGCTTGTTATTTCAAACACTTTGTTCAAGACGAAGCTTAGCACGACGATGATAGCACTGTTCCAATGTGTCCATGGAAGTGTAGTAATTAAAATCGCACGTATATATGGTATGAGAAGAAAGAGAACATATACCATGATTATCCCAAAGATTTTTTCATCGGTGTAATAATCAGGTTCGGTTTCTTGCATAGAAAGAAGAACATCTAGAGTTGTAATACCTTCATCACTACTCATACCATTTGCCTTCATTCTTCGTTGTTCGTTAAGAACACCTCTTAAGAAACAATCCCTTTTGTTCTTCAATCTAATCATCTTCTTCTGAGCTCCTTTAAAATCCAACCAACTTAACATGGGCAAGTAATCGCCTATAAATGGTGATCCAATAAGACTAACCGTCTCCTCTATTATTTCTTTAACCAACTTTGCCTCTTCCAAATCCTCTGCCTTCACATCCTCGCCATAATATCGCTTTAAGCCTAACATTTTAGTCATACTATTGAAAATCAAGTCATTAAATTTTGATTTCAACTCCACCTTCTTCATCCTACAACTTGACTCATTGTATTTTTGACCTAGTTGTTGAACAAATAATTGGACTTCTTCACGTCAAATGGAAGATGTTACATTGAGTCGAGTTAAACAGAATATTTCTTGGACAGTAAAGCGACGGAGGTTATGCCAATTCGAGCCATAATTATCCGAAGGAAGGGTGGTGAAGTTATAGTTAAGGTGTTTTGCAGCGAGCATGTTAGGACGGTTAGCAAAGACAACATCATTTTTTGTGAAGCATTCTTCAACGATGGAAGGGGTGGAGACAAGGAGGACAGGGCGAGAACCGAAATGGAGGAATAAGATTGGGCCATATCTTTTTGAGACAGCTTCAAGAGTTCTATGGAGTGGTTTTTTCACAAGGTGCAGGTGGCCTAGAATGGGAAATGGTGGAGGACTAGGTGGTAGTATTTTGAATGCATCATTACTTGGTTTTTGGTTGGTTTTCTTTGATCGGAAGGAAGATAACTTCACAATGGTGATGAGAAAGAAGATGAATAGAATTGTAGAAAACAAGATTTCCATGCAATCCATTTATTTTTTTTCTCTTTGTTTGAGTTTACTACAATTGGATGTAGAAACACATGAAATATATAGTGTGAGGGAAATGGTACTAGTGGATATCATAATTAATTATTAATGCATAAAACATAAATGATTAGTAATACATAATATAAAATTGGACAGGTGTCAGCGCAAACGTAGGATTTTTTTTTTTATTTGTTTTTTTTTTTAATTCTAAAATAAATTTTATTGATAAAAATTTGAAGAATTATACAAAGTTAGAGGACAAACGCGTTATCAACTGCGCTGCAAGCCCTTTTTGAATTGCAAAACCAATCCTACGAAATACATATTCATTGGAACCCACCGTCAACACATTGCACAGATAGTGACGGCGGGTTCCAATAAATATGTATTTCGTAGGATTGGTTTTGCTATTAAAAAAAATAAAAAAATGAACACAGGATCATTTGGTTGGCACAGATGGAAGTGATAAAACAAAAACTGTTCTCACAAAGGATTGTCTTTTTCTTTTCTGGATTAATTAAACAATAAACAAAAACTGTTCTCGATGATAATTGCAGTAGACCAGCCCAAAAAACCTGGAGAACTGAGTTCAATCCTACAGAAATATGATAATATTTCTCGACATTATTGCATTTGGTATATACAAATAATCAAATTTCTCTGTTAATCATGTAATGACGCAATCTTTGAAAAAATGTAAGTGGCTTCACCACATAAAATTGTCATACATGGTTCCACTCCTTCAAAGCATCTTTGCATTTAGATTCTTTGAAACATTGGTGTTATTGCTAATCTCCAAAGCATCTTTGGTTTGGTCCCATGCATGCTGCATTTTTTGTTGAGCAAGACAAGAAATTGTTTCATGTTCTGCCTGATGCTGTGAGCAGAAACTCTTTAGTTCTATCTATTTCCATTTTTCAGTGATTGATTCAATTTGCTTACCTTTTGCCACACAAAAAACATGAAGTTGCCTTAAGAATTCAAATCCACTTGCCTTTTGTTTACTTTGAAGTCCATGGTCACTTCTCAGTGATTTGCGTCAAATAAATTTTAGCCCTGTACTAAGGGAACATGTATCCTATAGTAACTGTTATTGATCACTCTTGAGTTATTTAGGTGAGGGCGCGTATTGAGAAAATAAATACAAACCATACAAATAATATATAAGTTCTTGGGTCATTCCACTCGTTACCGGTTTGTTTTGAGTTGGATCTTGCGATTTTGTTTTTTTATTTTTTTGTGAATTTTAATCCAAAATAAATTTTATTGATAAAAAACTGAGGTATTTTGTATTTAGTCCCTTTAGAAGATGGGTAATTAATATTTGGTCCAATCTTTATCGTTTATTAGTAAATGGTCAATTTTCCGTCACTTGATTGTCAGTCAACCCAGTTGACCAGAGTCAAGACATCCATATTTTCTTAATGATCAGACTACCATTTCACGTGACTAGCATGTGAGAAACATTTTAACTAAAAAACCAAAAATTAGTTATTTGTAGACCTACAAAATTAGTTTATGGTCCTCCTTCTCATATTTCGTTTCAAATATAGTCCCTGTAAAAAATAATGAAAATAACCATGGAATTTATCTTACCTTAATTGGAGTGAAGTAGAACATGTAACCACCATCCATGGAACCTCTAGAAGTTTATTCTCTTGTGTTTACAAGTGAAGATGACAATCAAATGAAAAAAAATTCTACACATTCCATGGGTGGTGGTTACATGCATAGGTGAAAAAATCGAAAATGTCGGGCGGATATTCACGAAATATTCCGGTTTTTGGGAATTCGGAGCGGTACGACATACGAATAATAACGAAATATAAACCTCCCCATGCCGCTCGAATTTTTACTAATATTCGCGAAATATTCGGCAAAATACGAAATTTATGAAATTTTCGATTATGAAATTAACACATTTATTTTTATTCCCATCAAACTAGAACTTTCGACGAGGTTATCGAAAAAGGGTCCAAAGATTAGCAATATGAATATTTCTTGTTAATGAAACATTGGATTTGTTAAAACTAAACAAACAAATTGGCACTGGTTGTCTAAACTAAACAAACCAAACCCAACCAGATTCCAGTGGTTCTTGGTTTCCTAATATAGGGATTTGGTTGGCCCCAATGACAAGTGGGTCGGACGTGCAGTCAGTCGATACATTAATGTCGGTTCAACAATACTCGAGATTTCCTATCTTTGAATCATTTGCTCCGTATTGTATGGATCAAGATGCATATGATATGCATATTGACCAATTCAGGTCGTACGAGCAAACAATGTCATGGGAATATTACTGTACTGAGTTCGTCCCCACACGTATGCGACTCGAAGCTCATCGGTTTGACTTGGGGCGTCTATCATTCTGGGGTTAGCATGTCTTTTATTTTGATTATTGAAATAAAACTATGGGTTGAGTTGTTATGAGGTTGTTTGTGTTTAGTTCTTATATTAGAATCAAATAAAAGTTCCGTGAATATCCGCCCGATATTTACGATTTTTTCACCTATGAAAGGCAACTATCTTGTGTAATAGTTCCATCTTAGCTTCCTTGTATGATTTGTCGCGTGTTTAATTTACAATATATGTTTTTCTTTTAATTATAAGGTTATACATTGAAACCAGAAGAAAAACATGACAATAGCAGAAAAACCTCCAAATTTTTCGAATTTTTCGCGAATATTCGCGAAATATTTCGTGAGAACCATTTTTGCCAAGCCTCCCATATCCAACATTGGGGTCCAGATATTCGCGGAATATTCCGGTTTTTCCAAGGTCGGATATTCGGATATATTCGAAATTTTCACCTATAGTTACATGTTCAAGTTCAATCCGATAAGATAACTTCCATGGTTATTTCCATTACTGTTTACAGGCACTATATTTAAAACGAAATATGAAAAAAGAGGACTATAAACTAATTTTGCATGTTTACAAACAACTAAATTGTTTTTTTTGAGTTTTAAGTTTTGTCATGTGCTAGTCACGTGGAAGGGTAGTTTGGTCATTAAGAAAATATGGATGCCTTTACTCTAGCCAACTGGGTTGACTGACCGTCAAGTGACGAAAAATGGACCATTTACTAATAAACGATAAAGATTGGACTAAATACTAATTACCCATCTTCTAGAGGGACCAAATACAAAATAACCCTAAAAAATTAAGAATTATACAAAGTTAGAGGACAAACGCGTTACAAACTGAGCTGCAAGCCCTTTTTTCCGAAGATAAGTTGTTAATTAATAGACGAACAAAGTTCCAATGGTATTACTATTACAGAAGCGGTAACTAGTACCCGAAAATCAATTTACACAACGATCATCATTCAAACCTATAGTAAATCCTATCAAAATATTAATGATAAGCTAGGTATAAAAATGAGGATTGTAATCACTCCAGAAAATGAACATTCTACAATGCATTAACTTGTAATATGATTATAATGGGGTTCGAATATTTAGATTATAATAATTTTTTGTGAATATACTACACACGGTTAGAACATTATTTCTATCAAAAGTCACGTCAATCCAACATTTCTAAACATCTCAAACATGTTTGAGTTAAAGTTGTGTCAAATATTTATTGAGGCCCTGGAACCCCTCCCATTCAGAAAATATTTTGTTTAATCATGGCTGTGTTTGGTTCCCGGAATCCAAATTCTGGGAAAGTAGAGGGCATTATCAGCATAGATAACAGTATAGGAGAGAACGCGCGATCAAAAGAGGGACAAATAGAGTCCAAGATAGGAAGAAATTCTGAGGAGAGAGAACCACTTGACATTTTTGTCTGAACAAGTCTGAAAACTGGTTTCCATAATTTAATAAAGGAAACCGGATTCCTTTTATTTAGCCTACACCAGAATTTGTTTTCCGATATTTTCTCCTAAATAGTAGGGATTTGGCTCTACTTTCCAGGAATTTGAATTCTATCGAACCAAACACAACCAATGTGTAGAGGTGTAATTTGAGCCGAGCAGCTTAAGTTTGACTGTCCAATAAACAAGCTCACTTGTTCAGCTCGAATTACACCACATTTTTTGTTTTACTGGGCTTACTAATTAGGGGTTTTAAGACTTTGGAACACCTAAATAATGCCTATTTAGGAAATGAGACGCTTTTAATTGGTATTTAGAGTTTGGGGCACCTTCCGTGAGTTGACTGCGTTGACTGTTGTTTGCTTGTTAAATATTTTGAAAATAACAACATTACCCCTCCATGTGTTTAGCACGAGATTGAATTTTAATAACAAAATCGTTACACATGTCATTATATCATCCATTGATTCCATCTTACGATTGATAAATTGACACGTGTTGATATATCATCCCTTGCAAACCTTTCGGGATTTTACTTATTAGAGAAGAAGACACCATGTGTTAAATAAAATTAGGGAATAGGACACTTGTGCAGGGTATTATGGGTATTTATAAAATATGAGTTCTCTGACTTGAGTCAACGGTTAGTCATAATAGTCAACTGACAGGAAGATGCCCCATACTCTAAATACCAATTAAAAGTGTCCCATTTCCTAAATAGGCATTAATTAGGTAGCTTAAAGTCTAAAAAACCCTACTAATTAGGACGAATTTGAAACTGCCCCCTGGTTTTAAGTGTCAATTTGCAATTGCCCACTGATTTCATCAAAATTTAAGAATGCCTATTACTTTTAACTTTCAGGTGGTCAAACAATCACTAACCCGATCATTTATTAAATATCCCAAAGGTTAGTAATGGACATTTTTAAATTTTATTGAAACCAATGGACAATCGCAAATTAACAATTAAAACCAGTGGGCAATCTCAAATTCGCCCTATTAATTAAATTAAAATGAAACATGGGCTAAAATGAGGAAGATCCTATAATAACTCCTTATAGAAAAGGGCTTAAACAGTTAAACCCAACCCAATTCCAACCTCATCAATAACAAACATTGGCGGTCACTTTTATCAAACAAACAAACAGATCTCACTACACAAAACCCCACCTCCTTCTTCTTCTACTTCTTCTTCTTCCTCTCTCTCTCTTCACCACTTGATAGAGAGAGCTAGCTCTCTCTCTGTCTCCTTCAATCTTATCAACGTGTCACTTCTCAATTCACTTCAAACTCCACATCATCATCATCATAAACCCTAAATCCCTAAATCCTCAAATCAACTTAAAACCCTAAAACCCCAAATCCCCAATCCAAAATGCCAAAAGTTAATGGAACTGGTGTTTATGATTTCAAACGACATAGAGTTGCAGAATACCCAATTCTTCAACGACCAATTCAAGACCCAAAACCAGTGAATTCGATTACATCGAATTCATCGGCGTTTTCGATTACATTAGATGAAATTCAAACAGATAGATTAACAAAAATTGCTGCAGAAAATTGGTCGAAAACATCAGTTTCTAGTTCTATTACTAACCCTTTTAGTAATGAGCTAGTTAAAGAGATATATGAAACTGAGCTTTTAGTGAAAAGTGGTTGTAATAAACCAGTTTATACACAAAGAGTTACTATATTGGAAATTAGTCAATATTTAGAAAATTATCTTTGGCCAAATTTTGATTATGCAACGTCGAGTTTCGAGCATGTTATGTCTATGATTCTTATGGTTAATGAAAAGGTATACAATAAATTTATATTTGCATATACATTGTTTTATTGTGATTTTTTTTTTTAGGGTTTTGTTTAATTGTAATCTATATCATTTTGTTTTGTAGTTTCGAGAAAATGTTGCTGCGTGGAAGTGTTTTTATGATAGAAAGGATGTGTTCAGAGGATTTTTAGAGAGGGTTCTTCGACTTAAAGAGCAGGTATATAACACCATTTACTTTATGCAAAAAATGTTTTAGTCCTTGGTGTGTAATCGATCACATTATACAACACATATGCTACGAAGTTTGTACTTTGTAGTTATTTCATCTTTGAGAAAGCTAATAAGAAGACTTATAAGTTACAAACAACATTTAGTAATTGTTAACCAAGCAATATAATCTTACTGTATTTCTACTTACTTTGGTTTTGAACTTTTGATTGAAGGGAAGAGCACTAAGTATAGCAGAGAAGACGAATTATTTGCTCTTCATGATTAATCTATTTCAGGTATGGTGATGATATTATTTTACAACATATTTAGAGACCCTGCTTTCCATTAGCATATTCAGTGCAACTTGATTAATTTAATTCTAGCTAAGCTTTAGAAAGAATGTCTAATCAAATCCTTTACGAAGTGTCATTTCTACTTGGTCTCAAGCTAGTTTAAGTGAATAGCTTTCCATATTTAAGATACTTAGAAAAGAGATATTTTATGTTATCTTTTTGTGATATAGGAACTAAAATAGACCAGCTTGCCTAATTTTCTTTTTTGCCGAAGTTACATTCTCATATAAAATTTATGGATTCAGTAAGTTAATTTTTCCAGAAAGCATACACGTGTTGATCTTCTTTCTAGGTGGCTTCTAGTGGTTGCATCTTTCTTTGTCTTATCCTTGTATAAAACCTGTTTTTGAATTGTCATTCAACTTATTCTTTATGCTTTATTGCAGAGTTTGGAAGATGAGATAGTCAGTGGAACTGTGCTGAAGCTAGTAAGTTTGCAGTCGTGGCATTCTCTTTCATATGGTCGGTTTCAGGTAAGATTGATACTGTCCAGAACATAGTACGTTTTTTCTTCTGCCCATTTACCATTTGTTGGCTGGATGGTCTTATGTATTTTATTTTATACTGTAGATGGAGCTGTGTCTTAATCCAAATTTGATCAAGAAATGGAAAAAATTGACTAAGAAAGAAACTAAGGAAGCCAAGAAACGAGGAGAACCTTTTGAGCCCTCAAGTATGCTTGAAGTAAAATTTTTGAGAAGTCTGATTGAAGAATTTTTAGAGGTAACTTTGTGATTTTATAAACGAAAAATTGTTTGTCTATATTTATAGAACTACAAGGATGTCTCAACTTCTTATATAGTTTGTAATAGAAATGATAGTAAGCTTATCAGACTGTTCCTTATGGTTCCCAGATTCTAGATTTGGAGGTTTTCTCCCACAAACAGAGTGACCATGAAGATAATGAAGTTGATGAGTACTACGGATCTAAACAAGTCAATGATGCTTGTGTTCTCTATTGTGAAAGGTTTATGGAATTTCTCATTGATTTGTTGAGTCAACTCCCAACTAGAAGGTATTTCAATATTCATATTATTCTACGTCTCTTTTGTCGAATTTATGTTTTCTTTTCCAATAAATTTGAGCGAGATGTTTTGACTGTTTCGTTGGATGTTGGAAGTTACTAATATGAACTTTTAGGGGGTAGACTCTATTTGAACTATTATTACACCTAGAATTAGCTCCTTTCCTGGCTAGGGAAAAGTTGAGTTACATATTGACTGATAGAGGATGATATCAAATACATAGCAGAAGCGTAATCAAATTTGTTGTGCAAGTTAACTTAAGATATACAATGCATCTTATCTTACCCTCTAGACCTTTACATATATGGTCCAGTATGACCATATATATTCATAACACATTAACACTTCTTTGAAGAAATGTTCTCATCAGGTTAACACATTATACATGCACACATCATAACTGGTTAATATCTGCTTATCAGTCCGTGTCGTTGACCTTTCTGCTACTTTGTGCTTACTGATGTGCTTAAACACTTATACATGAACAGCTTTCCTAAACTTGGCTTTGTAAGCTTCATAGACTTGCGTAAATTATTTATATAGATATCTACTACACAAAACCAAAACGGAAAACATTACAATGAAATTAAGTATTAATTAATGGATGCATGTACTATTCAATCCACGAAATGTATCTATATAGCTCATATTTTTATCTGTGTTATAAATGTGATTGACCTTTCATAATGGGTAAGTATTGAATTTAAAAAATGTGGATCTAATGTAAAACTGGCATTTTGTAATTACTCCGGTGCAGGTTTCTGAAGCCAATCGTTGCCGACGTTGCTGTTGTTTCCAAATGTCATTTAAGTACACTTTATACTCATGAAAAGGGAAAACTTTTCGCTCAACTAGTGGACCTGCTACAATTTTATGAAGGTTTTGAGATTGATGATCATGCTGGGACTCAGTTGAGTGATGATAATGTGCTTCTCACTCATTATTATCGCCTTCAGACCTTTCAGCTATTAATATTTAAAAAAATCCCCAAGGTACTTTTCTAAGCACATAGCAATTAGCAGATATGATCTGGAACCTCTCTTTATTGTCTTAATTGGATTTTTTTTCCCATTGTAGCTGCGAGATCTAGCATTAGCAAATATTGGTTCAATAAACAAGCGAGCTGATCTCACAAAGAAATTATCTCCTCTATCTCCCGAAGAGTTGCAAGATTTGGTGTGCAAAAAGGTTTGTATCACATTCTATAAGAAACTTTCTTCTTTAGTTAATAAAGAGCAAGTACATCAAACTTTTAATCGTTTTATTTTCTTGATTATAAGGTTCACCAGCTATTATACGAAACTATTTTGACATTTTTCAGACTCTTATACAGGGAGTCAGTAAAACTAAACCCTGCTAATCTCTTTGAGATGTGATTATAATTTACGAACACATAAATTGTTTTGATGCATTGATTCAAGGATCAAAGCACATCTAGACATACTGCCAATTTAACATAAAACTGCTAGACAGGACTATATGTTAAATTATCCTTTTATGGAGATTTGGAAATGAAATTCACATTAAAATATTGGTAGTTTTATAAAATTGTGTAGGGATTCTGAACAGCTTGTTAAGGACACAACTTTAATATTTTATTATTTCCTATGGAAGCAGTGTTTAATAGGAGTATTGTTTGTGACCCTCTTACATCTTCCGTTTTTATGGAGCAATGTTTGTAATCCTCTTACATCTTCCGTTTTTTATGGAGCAATGTTTGTAATCCTCTTACATCTTCCATTTTTATGCTTGCTTTGTGATGTCTATCTGCTATCTAAACCTACGCTTTTACTTACAGCTCAAATTAGTATCTGATGGTGATCCCTGGGCTAAAAGGGTTGATTTTCTAATTGAAGTCATGGTCTCATTTTTTGAGAAGCGTCAGTCCCAAAAGGAAGCTATAAATGCACTTCCACTCTACCCAAATGAACAGATAATGTGGGATGAAAGCCTCATTCCAAGTATTAATTACTCTGGGGAAGGATGCCTGGCTCTTCCAAAACTTAACCTTCAGTTTCTAACACTTCACGATTATCTGTTGAGAAATTTTAATCTGTTCCGCTTGGAATCAACTTATGAAATTCGCGAGGATATTCAAGAGGCTGTACCACACCTTCTTGCCTATATTAATAATGAGGGAGAACCTGCTTTCCGTGGTTGGTCAAGAATGGCAGTGCCAATCAGCAGGCTCAGGATTAGTGAGGTAAAACAGCCGAATATTGGAGAAGTGAAGCCATCTTCTGTTACAGCGCAGGTTACATTCAGCATTTCAAGTTATAAGGGGCAGATGAGATCTGAATGGAACTCACTGAAAGAGCATGATGTCTTATTTTTACTCGCTATTTATCCTTTGTTTGAGCCTCTCAGTGCAGAGGAAGCTGCAAAATCAAGTGTACCTGAAAAGCTCGGCCTGAAATACGTACGCGGATGTGAAGTTATTGAGTTACGAGATGAAGAGGGAACTCTAATGAATGACTTTACGGGGCGAATTAAGAGGGATGAGTGGAAACCTCCTAAAGGTGATTTAAGGACTGTTACTGTTGCACTAGATACAGCTCAATACTACATGGATGTCAGTGACATTGCAGAGAAAGGTGCAGAAGATGTTTATGGCTCCTTTAATATACTGATGAGACGGAAACCAAAAGAAAACAACTTTAAAGCAATTCTGGAGTCCATTAGAGATCTTATGAATGAATCCTGTATTGTTCCTGATTGGTTGCACAATATATTTTTGGGCTATGGAAATCCTTCTGCAGCACAATGGACAAACATGCCTGATCTTTTGGAGACAGTAGATTTCAAAGATACCTTTCTCGATGCAGATCATTTGAAAGATAGTTTCCCAGATTATCAGGTAACTTATGTTGTGATTTCCGTACTTTTGAACCTTTTTTGTAAATATTGTACTTGTGATTCTTATACAGTCAATATTTCAACCATTTTTTAGGTTTGCTTTGTTAGTCAAGATGGCTCAGAGAACTTGCATCCGGAACCTCCTTTCCGAATTAAACTCCCAAAGGCTCTCAAAGGCAACACTCATGCTCTTCCAGGAAATAAGAAGTCAACCACAAGTACAATGAATGATGTAAATATGGTGGATACAGGTCTAGAACGCGAAAGGCTTATTGTTGAGGCATATGTCCCTCCCGATCCTGGTCCTTATCCACAAGATCAGCCAAAGCAAAACTCTGTTAGGTTTACTCCTACGCAGGTAATTAGACAACAACTTATTTATGATTGTGTTTACTGCAGGACAATATAGTTTCTCTATCATTGACATTAGTTTGGTGTATTATCCCTGCATCTTTTATTGATATACTAACTTGAAATTTGAAAACATGGAAAGCTGATTATATGTGATGTAAGACATTCCACCATAGTAACAAGAAAATTTAATTATAGAATAGGTATCTTTGAGCTGATTTTATGGAAATCTGATTATCATTTTTTTTTTTGTATGTTTCCTTCAAGTTCTGCGTTTTGTGTTCATTCGTAATTGGTGGAATCCAGATCTGAATCACTTACTTTGTTTGACATTTAGTGGTATTTAAAACCACCCCTTTCAACTTTCAGTGTCAGGATCTTGAAAGTGATCTACCTCCTCCCCTTTTGTCCACCATCAATTGCGTTTTACCCCCACCTATGATCAAACTTCTTGCGGAAAATGGAAAATGTTGTTAGATCTGATTATTATTGTCAATTGGATCATTAAGTAAATGGTTCTTGTTTTACTTGATTTTCCTTGATTTTCGTCTTCTTATGTCCTATGTAACAGATCGGAGCAATAATATCGGGTGTTCAGCCGGGGCTCACGATGGTTGTGGGTCCACCTGGTACTGGAAAAACTGATACCGCTGTGCAAATCTTGAATGTTCTATACCACAATTGCCCCACTCAGCGGACATTAATTATTACTCATTCGAATCAGGCTTTGAATGATCTTTTTGAGAAGATAATGCAGGTATGATGCAATGTTTTTTTAATTACTTATTTTATTATTATTTTTGTGTATATGGACCTGTGTGTTTTGTCGATGTGGTCACAATCGATGAGGTGAGATGCTTTTATCCCCCCACGTCCGCCCAACACACACACAATTATACTTGAAAAGTGGTAATGTTTGAAAACTGAATATTTGGTGAGTGTATGTCCTGAATTAACAATTAACACTAATAGTGGAGGGTTTGAAGAATGTCAGTCCATCTATGTACATACATACATTTTAGAGTGTTATGTATTACTTTAAACAAAGATTGTTATACTTGTTTATTTTATTATTACTCTGTTCAAGTGTCAAATGTTTTGCTTACGACTTTCCTGTTCAGAATCAAAATTTGTGATTGTTACAGCGTTTTTACATAATTTGAGTCCTGTGCTTTAGCGTCTTAATCTATTAAGTTCGTTCTAGTATCTCAATGATTTTCTTAAATTATCCCAATAAGTTTCTGTATGATCGTGGATTCATAATCTACTTTTGAGGAAATCTGTTATGTGTTTCATCTTTCAGATAATATAAGCTTGGCAGATGGAGATAGGTTTACTTATATGCACTATTATTCTGGTTTATAGGTTTGGCAATAATTAACACCTTTCACTGGAACATTTGCAGAGAGATGTCCCAGCTCGCTACCTTCTTCGTCTGGGTCAAGGGGAACAAGAACTAGCAACTGACCTTGATTTCAGTCGTCAAGGCCGTGTAAATGCTATGCTTGTGCGAAGATTGGAGCTTCTTCAGGAAGTTGAGAGGCTTGCAAGATCTCTCCAGCTGCCAGAAGATGTAGGCTACACTTGTGAAACTGCTGGATACTTTTGGTTGTTGCATGTGTACTCTCGGTGGGAACAATTTCTTGCTGCCTGCTCTCAGAATCAAGATAAACCATCATTTGTGAAAGATCGTTTTCCCTTTACTGAGTTTTTTTCGGACACACCTCAACCAGTTTTTACAGGCCAGTCCTTTGAGAAAGACATGCGTTCAGCCAAAGGGTGCTTTCGTCATCTTAAAATAATGTTCCAAGAGCTAGAAGAGTGCAGGGCGTTTGAATTACTAAAGACAACTGCTGACAGAGCAAATTATCTTATGACCAAGCAGGCAAAGATTGTGGCAATGACTTGTACTCATGCTGCTCTAAAAAGAAAGGATTTCCTTCATTTGGGATTTAAGTATGACAACTTGTTAATGGAAGAAAGCGCTCAAATTTTGGAGATTGAGACCTTTATTCCTATGTTGCTCCAGAGACAGGAAGATGGCTATGCACGACTAAAACGCTGCATATTGATTGGTGACCATCACCAGTTACCCCCAGTTGTGAAGAACATTGCTTTCCAGAAATATAGCCATATGGATCAGAGCTTGTTTACAAGATTTATTCGCCTTGGTATCCCTTATATTGAGCTCAATGCTCAGGGTAGAGCCAGGCCAGATATAGCCAAGCTTTACAACTGGAGATACAGAGATCTAGGAGATCTTCCGTATGTGCGGGAACAGGCTATCTTCCACAGAGCTAATCCTGGTTTCTGCTATGAGTATCAGCTGGTGGATGTTCCTGATTATCGCGGGAGAGGAGAAATTAGTCCTTCTTCTTATTTTTTCCAAAATGAAGGAGAGGCAGAATATATCGTCAGTGTCTATATGTACATGCGTTTGCTAGGTTATCCTGCAAGTAAGATTTCCATCTTGACCACTTACAATGGCCAAAAGTTTCTTATCCGCGATGTCATTAATAGACGCTGTGCCCAATACGACTTCATTGGTCCACCTAGCAAGGTATGTTTCTAAAGTACATCCTTTCTTCTTCTTGATTTTCGCATTGTGTGTGCATGTGTGTTTGTTAGTTAGCTTGTTTGTTGTTTGCTGTTTGTTGTGCGCCCGAAATCCCTCTCCTACTATGATTGACACAACGTTCCAATGCACCATTCGTGTTAATTTTAATTTCAAAATGTATTTATCAATCTTGTTTGCTTCTGCTTCGTAAAGAGTGTATGTTTCTTGAGGAATCGATTTATAACATTTTATATAAATCGCAGAAATGCTTGTAGCCGTTGTGCACCCTTCCATATCCACTTGACCACACCTCTCAGGAGGCAATCCACTTGATGACCATGGGCTAGACCAGTGGCGGAGCTACGTTGAAGCTAACTGGGGCACGTGCCCCAGGTGATTTTTTCAAAAATTTCTTTCAAAAATTATTTTCTATTCTTTCTTTATATGTTTTATGTGAAGCAATACTAAACTCACTATTTATGGCAGCTTTTGTTGACTTTTTCCATCTTTTTATCCACTAAATTAAGTTAATGCCCAGCTCAACTGTTATTTTCCTGGTTTTATGGGCTTGACATGTACTGTTTTTTTTTATCAAACAATATTGGATTGGGCTATTGGGATTGGTTTATCTTAAACCAAGAAAGTTTGGGGTTCTCAACTCCTTATTCACTCTATTCCAATAATCAATGGCTTATTTAAGCTTATAATTAATTGAAGAATTTCTCAAATATCTCTTGCACCACTTAGGTGGAGTAAATTGTCTCTCTCATGAACTGTTTTTAAATTTGAGTTATTATTTTTTTTTAAAAAAAATGAAATTATAAAGAGCAAAATGTAGTGTGATTGTTTAACTCTTTTTGTTTATAAATATATTGTTTTTTTTTTATTTATTTTATGGAGTTATCGTTGTCTTTTTTGTATACTTTTACTAAAAAAAATATTAGTTTCTTTAATTTTTTTAGAGTGCCCCAGGTAAGCTAAATTCCTGGCTCCGCCACTGGGCTAGACCCAAAAGTCTAATTGTATTACATGGATAGTTCTGATCTGGTCAAGTTTCGGCATCACTTAAGAGGGGCCTGTTTTTATTTTGTTCCAGAATGATCATTGAATTTCATAGTAGTAGAATCTATAAAAGTCCTTGTCCATGCACGTGTCTACTTCAGTTGGGACCTTAAACTATGACATTGCTTATCATTGTCCGTTTTGAATGCTAAAAGAAAAGGGCCTCATCGTTTTCTTTCATGACAGGTTACCACAGTAGACAAATTTCAAGGTCAGCAAAATGACTTCATTTTATTGTCTCTTGTTCGTACCCGTATTGTGGGTCATATTCGCGATGTCAGAAGATTGATAGTTGCTATGTCTCGAGCTCGACTTGGGCTTTATGTGTTTGGCCGCCGATCACTGTTTGAACAATGCTATGAATTACAGCCTACGTTTCAACATTTACTTCAGAGACCTGACTTACTTGCTCTAAACTGTGATGAGGAGGTTTATCCTTTTACTGAACGTCTTGTTGGAGACATTGGGAATCAATTCCGATTCGTAAGTGGCGTTGAGGAGATGGCTAATGTTGTTAATCTAAAGTTGAATTACATGTACCAGGTATATATTCTTTATATTCTGAGTTGGATCTCTCTCTCTCTCTCCCTCTGTATTTCTTTATCTGACGTATTATATCTTTTAATGTTAATACCAGGCAAGAGCCATGAGCCATCATTATAATCAGTATCCTGCTCATGCTGGGCAAGTACCTGCAGCCATTGATGCACCTGAGGGAGTCGACAACCATACTAGTCTCCCCTCATCCCACCATGAAGTCACATCTGTAACCTCCCCTGTAAATGGGGATATGTTACTTGAAAATGGTGGTGAGGATGAAACTCAGAACAGCAGCCCTAAAACTGTAGTTAATGGAGATACGCAAGTTGAAGGCAGTTCAAATCTTGACTCTCACATGGAGGATAGGGTAAAGAGTGAAAGTGAGGTACCAACTGAAGATAATTCAAAGGATGAAAGCAAAATGGAGGAGTAAACTAACAGGTATCTTGCGTGATTATGTTCAGCAACTGGGAAATCCTCCGAGTTCCCCAGGGGTTTGGCTTTTGTCGACAGTGGTCACAGTTAAGTTCTGCAACCACACTATGATACTTTCAACTGGCAGCTGACTATAACGACCCGGATGTTTTGGCTCTCCTATTTCCAACTATTTAGGGTCAGACTTTAATTTGGTGTGCTTGATGCTTCACTGGTTTTTCTGTAGCAAACAAGGGAAATTACTTATCCCTGGATGAAGGGTGGAGCACTGAACAGGACATGTTTTGTATGTAAAATTTTGCGACTGATGACAAACACGTTAAAAAATGAGGATTTCTGTATTGACATCTTAGTTAGAATGTTGTGTTAAAAGTAAGAAAAACACATTGTTAAGATTTCTGTATCGACATGTGAAGATAAGTACTCATCAAGACCCAACTTCTTTTTATTTTGATAGAATGTAGATCAAGAGCTCACTATATTCATGCTGACATGCTTAAATACAGTTCATATAGGCAGGCTCTTTATTGTGCCTTACCTAACTTCACCATTTGATAATTTATCACTAATGACATTTTTATTCCTCTCATCTAACACTTGTGAGATGCTGCCAAGAGTAATATAACTTCAATCATATTGCACAATACTGTATTTCACTGTATTTTTTTTTAAAAAAATGTATCACCATGTTGCAGGATTTTTACTTTTGTAGTACTCTAGATTCATAATCGCTAGAATGAAACACATAAGGTATACAAACTTATTTAATAGACATACATTGGTATTTTGTTTTTTAATAAGCTCAAAGAATTACACAAAAGTGGAGGACAAGTGTGCTACAAAACTGTGTTGCAAGTCTTTTCTGAATAGCAAAACCAATACTTCTGAAAACATATTCATTCGACCTAATAGTCATGATATTGCTATCCATTATTTTCCTGGCCCTTTTGAGGAGTTCAACCGTTTCTAGTGCAAAAAACCCAAACATGTCGAAGGCAAACGCGATAAAACTATGTTGGTTTTCCTTACACGCCCCATTGTGATTCTCCTTCTTTGTTGTTGCTGCACTATTAGCTACTTGACCAACCTAAAAGATCTCATTATCGAATCTGACCATCGGTGATGCCCTTGTAATGTCAACGCAAACATGTTTACCTTCAGACAAATTATATATTAAAATATCTGTTAGACCCAGTGTTGATCTACCTTCTCTAGGATTAGTAAAGAAGTTGACCAGAGCTTCCCTTTTCACTTACACCCCTGCTCGCTAAAAGACATCATACAAAATATCCCGTACATGATCATGTATGTATTTGAAACCCGAGTAATGTTTGCTCACTGTGTGATCTCCATAGACATCCAGTCTATATCTTTTTCTTACACACAGAACAAAGTTCGCCATCAATACATAGTGAAATCATTAGACAATAGCGAAAGATGGTTCGGTATTCTACTGACGTTATACGTTACCCTAAGCCTTCCATAAGAATAATAAGGAAGAAGTTTTTTGCATATTCTGACTGCATACATTTGATCACTACCTTCTACTGAACTGACAACTCAAACTCGCTTTCAACACAAAAACCAATCTTGTTGTAGTATGCTTCCACCAAGATATATTGGGGTGCATATTAGGGTATGAGGGAGACGGTAACACTTGGGGCAAGATTAATTAATAAATAAAAACCCTATTTTGGTTTTTATATTTTTGTTAAGTTTCCCTTTCCATTTACTCAAAATCCCCAACTTTTTCAAATTTCAAATCTCATAACTTTCTCTCTCTCTCTCTCTCTTTTTCTCTCTCTCTCTCTCCTTCGATCAAATTCAAATTCAAAATCTCTTTCTCTTTCTCTTTCTCTCTCTTGAAATTGAATTTGAAATTGATTTGAATGGAGATAGTTTCAGGTCCGATTAGTTCATGTTCTAAAGAAAATCAAAAGATCTATCAAGAATGGTTTAATTACGCTGATTCAGGTATTCCTCTCTCTCTATCCCTCTCTTTTGTTCAAATGTTTAATTTGTTTTTTGGTTTTTTTTTTTGCAGATGGAGATGGACGCATTACTGGAAATGATGCAATCAAGTTCTTTGCTATATCTAACTTATCTCGCCCTGAACTCAAACAGGTTCGCAAATTTTTTACCAAAAAAGAAGTTAGGGTTTTTGTTTTGATTGGAAATAGTAATTAGTTGATGGGTTTTTAGGAAAATTGGAAGAAAATTAAGATAATTAGTAGTATCTCTTATGTTAGTAGTTGATTTTGCGATAATTTGAAAACCATTCAACTTTGTTTAAAAGAAAAAAAAAAGTTGATTTTACCAATTTGTCTTGGGGTTTTTATTTTGATCGGAATAGTAAAATTGAATAGTAATAAGTTGATGGGTTTTAGGAAAAATTGAAAAAAAAATTAAGGTAATCAGTAGTATCTCTTATGTTAATTGATATTGCGAGATTTTAACACCATTCAACTTTGTTTTGAAACTCTATATTGTGGTATAACTTTTTTCCTACTATGACTTTTCATTTTCTTTTTTTTCCACAAGAGAGAAGAGGGGGTGGGGGGGTGTAATATAAATACATTTGTTTCCCTTGGGGATGTGTTGAACTATTGATACATAAATGCATATTACATGGTGTGGGTAATATCTTCGAAGTGTTTAACTTATAGTAGAAGGATGACTAAGTTGTGAGAAAATATGATCTGGAAAGTAGGAGATAAGATTGGAAATGGAATGACTTTAGAGGTTTACAGGTAGATGATAGGTCTTAGTATTGGTTATGAAGAGGGAATTCATGTTCAGAAGAATTTGTCATTTTTATAATTAGATGATAAATTTTCGTAAAGTCCATGACTAGAGAAATTCTTTGTGTGTTTTAGAGATTATTAAGGGATTCAGCTGTCAGAATCATATCGATTATTTGAAATTTTTTAGTATAAGATTTTAGTAAAGTGCAAGTGATTGGCATTTTAACTCTTTGTTGAAGGCAATGAAATAAGAGGATAATGAGAGAAAACTCTATTTTAATTTATTTTGGTGCTTCCATTTTTGGTTTACATGTTTCTCCTTTTATAAGAAACTATACTTCATAAAGGGAAATATCAACCAAGGAAATATAATTAGAGCACAAACTGAAACGGACAGAACCTCATCTTCTCTAGTGGGGGGATTTCTTCATGTCTAATGTCATCACATTTTAGATAGAGCAAATGCAGAATTGTGCATCACCCTCAGCTGTACCTATCAAGGGTCTTGCTGATTTAGCTGCACGTAGTTCCCCCTGTCGTTTGATTAACTTGTGTTGTCACCACTAGGTGGTCCACTTCTAGTAATTAGATGGTTATTAGTAGGACCCTCTAATTTTGTGTACTTACACGTTTAATGAGTAATTCATATGTTCGATATTTTTGTGGTTAACTCACTGACTCATTGTAAAGTTGTTAAATTATTACTCATATTCATTTATTTTATAGGTGTGGGCTATTGCAGATTCCAAAAGACAAGGATTTCTTGGTTTCAAAGAGTTCATTGCTGCAATGCAGGTCCGTATCTTTATAACTTTTGTACTTTGATTGCAGTATTAAAAAGTGTGCAAGGCATAGGCCGCGAGGCACAAGCATTGTAGATTAAGCTGAGCAACAAAGATCAATGGTGGTGATGTAAAGATTGAACAGTGATATATTTACAGAGGAAGAAAGCTAGTTGTCAGTTGACAACCAAGTGATTGGGCCATCAATGACCACTCCTTTTCTGTGTGTGTGTTTCTAACCAAAGTAGGCCCCACCAACTTTGATTAAGACATCCCACGTCAGTGCACTCGTCCTCTCTCTTCTCTCTTTCTCTTCATCCCCAACCAATCAAACTTATCTTCCACACGTGTCAACATCCTAAATAAAAGTTCTGAAGATATTGCCACGTGGTAGAGAAACAGACAAAAATCTCTTTGTTTCAGCAGCACAAACAGTCTAAATGGAAAATGTTAAATTTATACGCATTTATCTAATTAATTAATAACAGAAAAATACTAAAAAAGAAAGAATCAAGTGCTCCCACTTTTTCTTTGTATCACTTACTATCAATGTTCTGAAAATCGCTAGTCGGATGCTACGCGGTTGAGAAGTGCCTAAAGACTAGAGCGATTAGACGGAGATTAAACATAATTTAAGATTTTATTTTGGTTAGATTTTTTTATTTTTTTTTACAGTATTAAAATTATATTTTTACATAATTTTTATGCCTAGACTTCAACCGACTTGGATCTAGTTGAGTCGTCTAGGCACAACCTAGACCAATTTTTAGAACATTGCTTACTACCGACTTCAACACTCAACATTTGATTAAAATACAAAATCAAACGACTTATTGTATAAAATCCAAATCATGCACTATTGCTTAATTCATCACTATGTGCATATGCATGTGCTAACAGTTTTCTTAATTTAAAATAAAAACAACTGTAATAATAGTTTAGTATTAATCTGGGTCCACTGTAGTAAAGCAGTAGCAGATAGACTGATAGAGTAGGAATAAAAAGGGATAAAGTCAAAATTGAGTGGACATATGGTAACATATAATTGGCTCTAGTAAAGCAGTAACAGTAGCGGATAGACTAATAGAGTAGGAGTAAAAAGGGAAAAAGTTAAAATTGAGTGTACACGTGGTTAAATATAATTGGTTCTACCGAAGTTGAACCAAAATCACTGTAGCTAACTCCACCCCTAGTATAAAGTAATATATCTATACTATATAAACAAGGGTGGAGTTAGCTACAGTGATTTTGGTTCAACTTCGGTAGAACCAATTATATTTAATCACGTGTCCACTCAGTTTTGACTTCTTCTCATTTTGGTTTATAAAAAAAATGTACTATCTGCTTCTGCTTTTCCAATGGGAGCCATATTAATACTGTTACAGCTGTTTTTTTATTTTTAATTAAAAAAACTGCAGCACATGCATATTCACATAGTGTATTGAATATTGTAATTGTAAGCCCACACCGTTAGGTTTCAAGAAGCTTACTAGCTCACTGCTTACACCTCCAGGTGTAGACTACCCATATGCATTGTGTCACAACTCCACCCTTGAAAACATTGATTAACAGATACAGATCTCATTAAATTTTTGTTAATGAACAGTTAATTTCTCTGGCGCAAGATGGACATGAGATAACAGAAGGCCTCCTTAACTCTACTGGTATGAAAAAAAGGAAGTGGCCACTTAACCTGTCTTGTAATGGAGATACTGTTTGGTGTTTTATTCAAATATGTACTGGTTGGTTGTAATCCACTGAATGCAACGTATGTGTTTTGTGTTGCAGTTGACTTGGAAGATGTAAAACCTCCAGCAATGGAGAATTTGGATGCATTGTTAGCAGTAAGCATAGATTTTGTTTATGACATGGATTATAACTAAATTTGTTTAGAATCTTGCGGTGTTTTTAAGTATGGTTGTTTCTTTTCCAGAAAAAACGCTCACCCAAAAAGGAGTCTGAATTTAAAGGTAATTAGCACAATGTTAGCATAACTTACATCAGTCTTTTATATTGGTAACACATTTCTTAATCCGTCATTGTCATGGTGCAGTTACTTCTCCGCCCAAATCATCGGTATCAGCTCAATGGTTTACCACGAAATCTGTAAAGAAGGTATTTTGGTGCTGTTAATATACAGTATATTTTATTTGTTTTGTTAAGATTTTAGAGAAATTCCTATTACTGTTAATATTTTATGATTCTTTACTTCTATTTAAGCTTCTATATCATGGTGAAATTGATAATCATAGTTTTGATTGATATGCATCTTGCTCATTTTGAAGCCTAGTTGAGCTGATGTTTCTACCATAGTCCATATCCTTCTCTTGTCTTCAACTAATTAACTTTTGTACATTTTGACCTATTCAAAGCAGAGCATGCTTGTTCTCCACTAAGTTTTCAAACTTCAATCAACAAAGACCATTTGTTTTTAGTTCTGTTAGTGAAACCATTTTGATTGGTTGCCCTTTTAGTGAATAGGTAAGACCAAACTAGAAATAGGTTCGCTGCAACCACTTGTTAAAAGGGATGGATGTACACAGCCACACATTTGTAGAGCACTTCTAAAGGATTAAAATACAAAAAGAGAAGAAAAAGAGAACTAGAATCCTTTATTCTTTATGTTGTGTTTTTTTTCCGCATTACAAAGGCATTCGAGATGTACGAGAAGAAGCAATTTTCAACGCATTAATCAACACAAAGTTGATTAATTCCCTAGATTTGAAAAACACCCGAGTACAAAAAGTTCACATTGTTCGTCAACACACAAAACACATGCACCACTCTAATTACATAGATCACAAGTACCACCTCTTATTTATTAGTGGAGGATTTATTGAACTAAGAATTCTTAACAAGACAGGATAGTAACGAAAGAGAAAATATAGCAAACCCTAAAGCATGATGCCATGATGGACTTTGGTTTTGGTCATACTTATCATAGTTTGGAATCTAATGTCCTTGGTGATGCTGCTGATGCTTACCTTTTATGCATCAGATTGTGCTTAATAAAGAACGGTTTAAATGATCCTGGTTAGTCATAAAAGAAAAGGATATGATGCTGGTAAGGCAGAGGCTTAAAGATCTGATCCACTGTATGTATAAAGGATGCACATATATTAGTCAAACGCAAGGACGTGACTAGAAACTCAAAATCTCCCTATGATGATAGAATTTCTGTATTCGTCATCTTAAATTCTCGATCAACCAAACTCAATTAATTTTTGGAAGAACTATACCTTAACTAGTCAAACAAATTGTGAATCTTTAGCAAATGATAATTGTCCACCGTGATCTTATTGATCTATTTGTACAATGCACAGTCCATAATCATGAACACAATATATACCAGTGGTGTTCAAACATACTAGGTCTTCAACAACCTACAGATAAAACCGTAACATGAACATATTAAGTATTGTAGGCACTCAGTGCGACAAACTTGAGGATGTCCAAATAGCCTTCGGATCTTGGGTTATGACCTCAACTTCTCAAGTCTAGCGCAGTTGAAGTGTAAACCTATAGGCCTAGCCTGATATGAAAATCACTGGATGAGCGTAATCGAATTTGCTTTAAACAGTACCAAATCATAAATTATAGATTTCCAAGCCATGCCCGAGTCAGAGTTTAAACCTAGCTAGAAATCATATTTTATCTGTTAAGCCTGACTTGAAAAGCTTAGGCAAATCAGTAGAGGTCCAATTTGAACCATACAACAGTCTTCAATGCATTATCTTGAGAATATTTTATCCAGTTTTTTTAGTGCGAGTTTTTTTATGCAAGGAATCATGACTTCACAGTAAACTCTTCCTATACACACATTTGTTACACAAGGTATGCAGAACAACAAAGAGGGCCTACTTTTCGTCCTTCTCTTTTGTTTTATCTTTCTTCATCATTGGGTAGGGAGTGTACTTGACATTACTGTGTCAAAAGGCTTCTACTAATGTTTGATGCAGACACACATGCTGCTGTTGTAAAATTACTAGTTAGATCCTATAACAGATTCATAAATCATGATCACTTTGTACGCAATTACATTTTTTAAATTTATTAAACATTGTTATAGGATCTAAATTTAAATTTAAAATTGTTTAATAAATCATCTAGCTGATTAAATTTGGAATAGTGGATATGTCTGAGAGTTGATAACTTTATATAGATCTAGATTAATCTGTATTCTTGCTGTTGCCTTCCGGTGTTATGTTTCAAAGTAAAGAATGGTTTACAGTTTGTGACAGGGCATATCCCTTTATGGCTTATCAGATTTTTATTCTTTCTCCTGACTGCTATTATCCTTTTTTAGGTATCCTTGAGCTCTGTTACATCAATTGTTGATGGTTTAAAAAGGTTATATCTTGAAAAGCTAAAGCCGTTAGAGATGGCATATCGTTTCAATGATTTTGTCTCTCCTACCCTGGTTAGTGCCCTTTACATACGTAGTTACATGTTATTTTTGAGTTCTCTCACCTTGAAAAGAATTTGGGAGATAAGGATTGATTACCGCAATGTTGGTTCTAACTTCTGAATGATAAGGCTTTTATTAACATCATGTTTCTTTTGGCAGACAAACAGTGATTTTGACTCAAAGCCTATGGTTATGCTATTAGGCCAGTATTCTACGGGGAAAACAACCTTCATCAAGCATTTATTGAGAAGCAGTTATCCAGGTTAGATTTAGTTTCAGTTCATTTTAAACAACCTTTCTTCTATTTGGTATTTTGCTAATACTTTCTTTATTATGAATAGGAGCTCACATTGGTCCGGAGCCTACAACTGACAGATTTGTGGTTGTTATGGTAAACACTTCCATTTCTTCTCACAGATGCATACATAAATCCCTCTTTAATCTTCACGAAAAAGTAAGATTCACAAAGGTTTATACTCAAGGAGAAGCTCTCACAAAGTCTTGAGTACATGCTTGACAATATTTGCTTTCCTGTTTAGAGAATGATTATATGTTCTGAAAACCAACATTAATTCAAGATCCAACATATACAAGGGTTTTTTGCCCCCACTTCCCTCCCTTTATTTTTGATCATATCAACTTCATGTAAATTTTTTGGCTCTCCTGAGACAAGGATACCAGGACACAAATCACCATGAACGAGAAGGGAGTAGCTTAGAAAAACAATCTACAAGGGATTGGGTTTGGGGTTTAGTGAAGAGTGGAAGTAAGGCACCAAAATGTTGTGTTTATATTTCATATACTTGTAGACCCACCTCCTGTGATACTCTCAGTTTTGTTACAGATGGCACGTGTTTTAAAATTAGTCATTTCGAAAAAGGACTTTGTGTATCTTAGAAAATTACAGAATATATAAACATTTTTCTACGATCTCTTTAAACCAGAAGATTGCATTTCAATATTTCATTGAGTTTGCTTCATATGATAGAGCATTCAGCTAGATACTTGATCACACGGTTGTTCTTTGTCATTTTGATTTTTGTAGTGCAAAAGGATTTTAGAAGTTCAATAAATAACTTTTCAGCTGAATTTTGGTTTGTAAGTGTTAGATCATTTTACTAATTTTTCGTCTGAAGCGAAAAACCCATTCTAAAGCTAGTATGCATCTATTGCGTTTTTTCCATCTTTTCTATATGCATTCCACCAAATTTGTTTCTTGGCCATGACATTTTCACCTCAATCAGTCAGGACCAGATGAAAGAAGTATTCCTGGCAACACTATAGCTGTTCAAGCAGACATGCCATTCAGTGGACTTACAACATTTGGAACTGCATTTTTATCCAAATTTCAGTGTTCCCAAATGCCACATCCAGTAAGTTTTTTTCTTCAATTTTTTGTATTGGCGTCAAAATCTAAGTTGTTTTTTTTTTTCTTACATTTGCTGTGATTGTCTTCCTCAATATTTGGGTAAAGCTTCTAGAGCACATCACATTTGTGGACACTCCTGGAGTGTTATCCGGTGAAAAACAAAGGACACAGCGAAGCTATGATTTCACTGGGGTGACGTCATGGTTTGCTGCAAAATGTGATCTCATTCTCCTTTTATTTGATCCTCATAAACTGGACATCAGTGATGAGTTCAAGCGTGTCATTGGATCTCTACGTGGTCATGATGACAAGATACGTGTGGTTCTTAATAAGGCTGATCAAGTGGACACACAGCAAGTAAGGAAATCTGTCAATTTTATCCAATAAGATATCGTTATCTGTATTTGAATTGACATTAATCTATAATATCCTAAAATGTTCTATTTATTTATTTGTAGCTGATGAGAGTTTATGGAGCATTGATGTGGTCACTCGGAAAAGTTTTGAATACTCCTGAGGTCATGCGTGTCTATATTGGGTATGCTATCTATTGATATATCTTATTATTACCAAATTTACACAGCTAAAGCACTGCTAAGTTTTAAGAGTGTGCATGTATTCATGATGTAATGAAGTATTTGTATGTCTCATTTGGTTGAAGCATCTGATATGCTGATGTATATATGGTATGCGCCATATATGATATTCATTTCCATTTTGTTGTTGAATATATGACCTTATGAAATGCATGAATATTCAAGTAATGTATAACCGTTTTTATATATTTTTCGTGTTTCTATTAATGGAGATTTGGTAATTGTGAATTGAAGAAGAAGAAATGTATAACCCTTTTTTATAACCTACCTAGTCCTGAATCTATTCTAAAACATTGCTATTCTGGTTGATCATTATATATGGTAGTGTAGGAGAAGATAGGTATCCTACTTATCTAGAAACTAACATTTTCTTTGACTTGGACAGCTCCTTCAATGACAAACCTGTAAATGAAGCACTAATTGGTCCAATTGGAAAAGAGCTATTTGAGAAAGAACAAGATGACCTTCTGTCCGATCTGAAAGATATTCCAAAGAAGGCTTGTGATCGTCGAGTATGTTCTCCATACTTGTCTGAAAAACTAGCCATCTTGTATGCCATTTGTCTTGTTCTTCCCGATAACATAAATGGTATTTTTGAACGCAGATAAATGAATTTGTGAAACGTGCTAGAGCTGCTAAGATTCATGCCTATATAATGAGCCATCTTAAAAAGGAGATGCCTGCAATGATGGGCAAAGCTAAGGCCCAACAAAGACTCATTGATAATCTTGAAGATGAGTTTGCAAAGGTACTACAATGATGCGAGTAATATTATTGATGTACTCATTGCTTTGAAAATGGAAGCATTTGACAACTATTACTTGTTTGTCAACAGGTCCAGAGGGAGCATCATCTACCAATAGGCGACTTCCCAAATGTTGAACACTTCAGAGAGGTTTTGAGTGGTTACAGCATCGACAAATTTGAGAAGCTGAAGCCAAAGATGGTACAAGCTGTTGATGATATGTTGGGTTATGATATACCAGAGCTCCTGAAAAACTTTAAGAATCCATATGAGTGATACAAGTGATAGATCGACAGATGATCTACCAATATAAAGAATAAAATGAATGGCCAATATATACTTGTTATAGGAGGAACGTCGCACAATTCGGAAGTTTCCAGTTCATAATCTCTTCCATCTTCTTTGGCCATCATTTTTATATATTTTGTACTATTCTAGCTATGACTCATAGCTTATGTAAACCCAACATCAAACATTATGCACATGACATCAGTAAGTCCCCCCAGGTTGAGTAACAAGATATTGGAAGATCCGGAGTTATATGTTCAGACTTATTGTTTACCTTTAAGTATAGCTGAAGTCGAAAATATATTCATCAGTTGCAGTCTTGTAGATTGTTCAGAGTTTCAGACTTTCTTGTTTTACCAATCATCCTTATTAGAATTGAGCCTTTGTGAACATTTACATCAGTTACATTTTTTCCTTAGTTGCATCTCAAGTACATGTGTTATAAATTTAGAATGTCTGGGCATCTGCTGCTGATCCTTAACCTCGTAATTTTTTCATTCTACATCTGTGTGATGATGTATAGGATACAACAACGTGAGATCGACGGGTTCATTGTCAAGCACGACGACTCGGCATCGTCGATATTTCTGTTTCAACCTCAAGTTGTAGTGTGAGAATACCAGTTTATCTAGTTTGTTTAGATTAACTTGACATCGTCTGTTCGAGTGAATTATACCAACGGTACTCCAATTACGTTCGCATCCAGATGATGCGACCGTTTGAGCAAGAATGTGCACTGCTACCTTTCTCAAAGATGGTGCATCATATCCATAGTTGATCAACCACTCAGCTGTAAGAACAAGTATTTTCGGGTTAATACAGACCCACTTCATGCATATTTCAAAAGAGCTTAAATTTTATACAGACTCTCGACAACTCACCTGGTTGTTATCCAAAGATGGACTTTCTCGCCAATATATTCCCAAAAGAACACGTTTGTTGTCGAAAGAGCCTCAACTACATTAACATATTTCAAAATGTGTTAAAAATATATCTGTGATTACACATGACAGCCGTTGACATTTAATCGATTTCTTACGTCATGCATGCATTCTGCCTGTGTATCTTCATCAGTCACCAGTCTTGTAATTGCTTCTTTTATTGCATTCACAAAGATGTTATCATAAGCAATTTTATCTTGATCAGGACCATACTGGATCGCTGGGTTGAGCCAATATGCTAAACCCAAACCGTGTTAGTTACGAAATATGTCAAACAAATAAAACATACTACTGTTTTATTCATGTAACATGACTCGCCATCTTTGTGCAAGGTATGGGAGAGTTAGTGTTCCCATCTTCTCTCTATTAATGATACACACCATTTAGGATACTTCTGTGTCGTTTTCACCTTTTGCTTCAAGTTCTCCATCCATTTATACAAGAAACCCATTGTAGGTACTTTATCATCATCTACCTTCTTCAAGGTTTCAACCATAGGTTCAAAACTATGACAAATACACTTTATCTTTATTCAGAACTAACGACTGTTGATTAGATTTTCAACCTCAACCATAACTTTATCTTTTGTACGAGTTCTAATCGCAATCCACTTTGGATGGATTATCATATCTTTTAAGCGTTCTTGTTTCATGAGCATGCTTTGGAGGGCTAAAACGTTGGTTGCAAACCTCGTCAATGTTGGTCTAACAATGTCGCCACCACAAATTTCTCTCATCAAATCACAAACTTGTGAATGATTGTATATATACTTGGTTATTTTTCTGGCACGCGTAATTGATTTTTTGACTTTTTCCTTACGACAGAATTCTTTGAGTATGAGTTCAATGGAATGTGTTGCACATCCCGTCCAGAATATATTATAACCTGCCATTAAGTATCATATTTATTAATCTTTCTTTTGAAAATAAATATATCTGCATAATAATTGACCAAGACTTACCAGGGAGTTTACGAAGATCTTCACTAGCCTTCTTGTAATTCGCCCCGTTATCAGTAATGATTTGCACTACATACTCTTTCCCTACTTGATCTACCATTGCCTTCATTTGTTCAAGAATGAAACTTGTATCTTTGTAAAAGCCCAACACATCTATAGACTTGATGAAGCATGAGTCACCATCGCAATAGACCATAAAATTAATCAAAAAAATGTTTAGTTGGCCCCGTCCAACCATCACACATTACAGTCACCCCATATTGTGCCCACTTTTTCTGTTTCAATTCATCGATGAACTTGTCCCACTCCCCGATAATTATATCCAACTGAGGACCCAACAATTCATAGGCCGTTGGAATTCGCACACCCAACCCAGCTCTGCAAGCTGCATCAATAGGAGGTTGGGTAGGGATTGGAGCCAACTAATTGATTGGCGTTGATCCCGTCGTAGTTTTTTTTTTTTTATAAACAGGTCAGGTTCGGGTTTGACCACTAACAGGTCGGGTCAACCCGAAACCCGTTTAAAATTAATATTTTTTTATTTTCAGTTTTGAAATCACCTCTCCATCCCTCTTTTTTTCATCTCTTCTCAACAATCGTTTTCTTTCTTCTTCTTTAACTACGGAAAATATATAGTAGTAATGAATTAATTAATAAAAACTTGTTTGCTGGTGGTTGTTCTTTTTCTATATCGAAGTTAGAGATTGTGTAAATATTTTTCTTGTTTTTCAATTGGTTTATTATGGGTTTAAAGAACATAATGTTTTAATTAATCAATTGAAACCAAATTGGTGTTTTTTTATTTTTAGTATTCAGGCTAATGCTCCGAATCATGTTTATAATTGACTTTAATGTTAACACTTTTCATCTCTATGCTCTTTATGGTAATTGTTTGTTTCATTGTACCCTTGTTTTTAAAGATTTTTTTTTTTTTTGAATTTTGTCTTTTACTAATAGTTTTAATTTTCGATAAAATTAAGTTGATTAATTTATATTAATTATTAATAACAGTAGTTGCGATAGAGAAAAATAGTAAATAAATCTAAAGCGGGTTTAAACAGGTCAACCCGAACCCGACCTGTTTAATTAGCGGGTCAGGTTCGGGTTTAGAAAAAAAAAAGACTAAACAGGTTAACAGGTCAGGTTCGAGTTTAGGAAAAAAACACATCAACCCATTAAGACCCGACACGAACCTGACACAACCCGACATGATTGCCACCCCCGGTCACCTTTGTCTTCTTTGTCTTTCTTTTTTTCTCTTTGGGTTTCGTGTTCTCACTTCTTTTTTTCTTTTGAGCCACGTGTTCACCTTTACTCTGCTTTCTATTAGTTGGTGGTCGAACTCTTCCACGCTTTGCCAATGGGTCTACTTTGGTCTATTTTAAGTTGTTTTGGATTGGGTTTAATTATGCCTGTGATTTAGTCCAAGTATCCGTGATGGGTGGTCCTGGTCCACTTTTACGTAATTACAAATATATATACCCAAATTTAATTACAATTTTCTTCAATTAAACTATCAATTTTAATCTAATTGATAGTCTAATTGAAGAGATATTTTCTTAGGGGTATTTTCCGCTTTAATAGAGTATAATAGATGTTGTAATATAATAATTATAGATATAACTACACAAATCAACCAAAAGCATAGATAGTATATATTTTTCCCCATCATACATAAATAATAGTAGATTAAATTTGAAAAAAAATTATGGCGCCATGCAAAATGCATTTTGAATATGGGTCAGAGAAACAAGGATTAGTTTGCTATAGATATCAAAACAAGTAGATATTGGGGCTGTGAGCACCAATTTCATGTCCATATCATAAGAAGAATTGCTTCTTCAATTCCAAACACATCCTCAGTGGTTTTACCTGAAGTGACCTTTATCTTTTATATTATTGTTTTGCTAATTTTAATACTACTAGTGGGAGTTTAGGTGGAAGACAAATTGGTTTCAAAACGATAACCTTAAGCTTTTGATGTTGAATAGAGTAGCACAAAAGGAATTGGAGTTTTGTACTTGAGCACAATATGTAACTTTCCAGAAAAACTACACGTATATTTCTCTTGGTCAACCCTATAGAGGGGTTTTACTGTATTAATATAAGTAGCATATATTTATTAAAAAAAAAAAAAAAATAGTATACATTTTAAAGCCATCTCCAACCACTACACTGTTAGATTTTTCTCATTTTGCTATTTCTATTTCTATCAATATAGAAAAGTTATATAAACAACTTCAACTCATTTTTCTATTCACTCCACCAGGCTGATGACCAAAAACCATATTTAATTGTCTGATTAAAAATAGGGAGAATTTGTCAAAACCCCAGGAAACCATCGCTGAATTTGCATATACCCCAGACTTTTTTTTTTATTTGCGTTTACCCCAATCCGTCAAATTTTCTGTTAGAAGTCCGATCTGTTGACCCCCACTTATAACCTATGTGATTTAATTATTATTAAAATATTTTTAATATACCAATTCTACCCCTTAATCCTAAAGGCACATATCTAACAAAAATAGTTTGGATCTATTTGAAATCAACAGTTAAAGTCGTCTTCTCCATTCGCCATTGTTTCAACAATGTTACCCAAATGTACCTTTAATTTGGGTATTTGATATCTCAGCAAATCAGATTGATTTGAAGCTTTGAAAATCAAAAGGGGTTGTCAAAATTTTGATTTTGAGAAGTGGGGGTGTTGATAGATCGGAGATGAAAGTTGAAAGAAATAGGGGTTGATAGATCGGAGAAGAAGTGGGGGTTTTGATTTGCACAATTCTAATGGTGGGCAAACGAAAGCCATCAAATTTACACATCAGATGGGCATTCTAGTCAAATAACATATCATCCTAGTCAGCAAACAGGCTGATAACAGAAAAGTTGACTACCTGGGGTAAACACAAATAAAAAAAAAAGTCTGGGGTATATGCAAATTCAGCTATGGTTTTCTGGGGTTTTGACAAATTCGCCCTTAAAAATATGTTTATATATAAAATTTGGCACTCTTCATCTTCACATATTTAATATATATAGAAAGGTTGGTGACTATATTCACCCGCTATATGTATATGTGAAGGCTGTTGGATGCCATCCGCTCAATTATTATTCAACTGTGGATGACCGAATAAAAAATAATATTGCTATTCTCAAATGGTTTTTCATATATGAAAGTGGATTTGAGAAAATAGTAATCAACAACTCGTTGTTGATGGTCTAAGATCTAAAGAAGCTAGGGGCAGGAGAATCACAAAATAAGGTTTTACGATGTTAAAGAACATTTAAGTAATCAATTGGTACGACTCTCTTTTTTACCCTAAGTATTGATGCCACAAATGCAAAAGCACTTCAGGACCACATATATAAAACCTTTTAACCACCTATTATATTACCACGTTGCAGTCTAAATGACATAAAAATTTATAATAGAAAAGAACTTCTTTTTTGTTTTTTGAAATTTATAATTTATGTGTTCCTTTCCTAACCAAGTAGATCATACCTCATTAGCTCCTCTTCTTTTTTTTTTTTTCTTATTCCAGAAGTGATTTGGGAACCTAACACAATCCATTATATACTTGTTCTTTTCACCAATTGGTCAAGCCATGAACTTGTTCACAATCATATACTAATAATTTTGCTTCTATTTTGTCACTCATCATTTTAGTTCCCACCACTTTATACAAAGCAAACACAATATTAAACTTTCAAATTTGTTATATACAACTATAAACTTTAGTTGTCGACATAGCTATGATTTATTTGGATATTTCTACTAAAAATGCCTTTATCATTATGTCAAGGATAAGATCACATGATAAACATGTGACATAATCCAATTAGTATAATATCGAAATAATTATATTGATTATTATCTTAATTTATTTATTTATTTTTATTTTTTAAATGACACGCGAGGTTGAGGGGACCCTTACCTCTTAGAGAAATTTTATCTAACAATCAGCTGCTGACGTGTTTTGAATGATTATATTAATTATTATTTTAGTATTTTTTTTAATTATTTTCATTTTATTAATAAAACTGGAAGAATTAACAAAAGTGGAGGACAAGCTATATATTAAAACTCATAAAAACTATAATATAAAGTGTGTTGCTTAACTAATAAGGATTAGTTTGGGCGTTATTTTCTGCTGCCAACTGAGCCAGAGAGATAGCTAAGGATGCAATTCTGATCCCCAGAAGCTAAAATCTCTTATGTGATGCAGGAAAAAGACCAAAACATTGTATATACCCACTACCGAGCTCTCTCTTACTTGGAATGGTAAATACCGACTCTGCACTTATTTCATCCGACTCTGCATTTATTAGCCCTCTCTTACTCGGAATGGTAAATACCGACTCTGCACTTATTTCATCCGACTTCGTACAAGATTATACTTCACTCGTTTCTCTTCAAATCCAAAGCTCATAAAACCCACTTGGACATAAACTATCCGAGCTCATCCGACTTGGGGCTATCCTATTCTGAATACCGAGTTCGATATTTCAAACCCCAAAATCTTATTTCAGTTACGGATCTTTCTCATTGAATCCCCAAATATCCGCCCACTTTATGATTAGAAAGTTGAGTCATTAAATACGATCAACACCCTAAGCCACCTATAAAAGGAACTACGTTTGGCTTGATTCTGGGACCGGCTCACTCTCAGATACGTAGGCACCTATCACCTTGTGATAGCTCAGCCACTTCTCTTCCTCACTTAACACCTTCTCTTTCTTCTCCAATCATATTCATTCTTCCTCATTTTCCGACTATATTTCTAACTTAACTACATTTACAAACATATACAACTTACTTTATATAGCAAGTTAGTATGTTTGTGTGTGTAAGGAAATCAAGATCCAACAACCACAGAAATGTTATAAAAGGATCAAGTTGCCCTTTGAAATAATTAAGCAGTCCATGGCCATTAATTAATTATATAAACTCCAGACAAAACCGGAACAAGTTGCCCTTTGAAATAATTAAGTAGTCCATGGCCATTAATTAATTATATAAACTCCAGACAAAACCAGCTAATTAATAATTAAAAAGACCATCCAATTTGAAATAATTTAGCAGTTCGATAAAGTCACAATAAGTGGGTGCCTAGTCCAAATTTCTTTCTCTAAAATTTCATATTTTATAAGGGTGCAAAATTAAAATAACTATAAATGGGCTCCATATCCGTCTGCTTGGAACTTCAATTGTTTTTACTTGGAAATACCTGAACTAGCTATATGCTCTCTATCATTGACTCTCCCTAGTCTTCTCTCTGAACATCTCTGCCTTCTTCTTCTTCTTGGCTTCAAACTTTTCATTGCGGTTCAAGTGGATTTTCTGATAAGGTACGTGTTGCAAAAAACTTTGATTTATTTGTAGGTACTGGGTTTTCTAAATATCAGATCTGTTAAATTTGAATTAATTTTTTAGAGTTGGAATTCTTGTAAATTTTTATAATCGTTGCTACTACTGTTCACATGATCTGTAGAACTCTCAAACAAATGCATAACTATACGGCCTCTTGGAACATTCATATTATCACCTTTCCATTTATCATATGATGATATGAAAGGCGTCTGTAGAACAATATACCAACTCTTTTTTATGTATAAGATTTAGTTCATATCAGGTGTATTAAATGAAATTACATTTCTTCATTTTTTTTATGTCATCTTGTTGAAAAACTAGTACAACTCTCTGTCATGGCAGGAAACTATGGCTTTGGAAATTCTGGCCATTGTGCTTACGCCTATCAATGAAGTTGCGAAATATTTGTTTGGTTCTCTTAAGCAACAAATCAGCTATCTTACTAGCTACAACACAAACATTCAGAATCTTCGAAGCCAAGTTTCAGAATTAAAACTAACAAGACAAAGAGTACAAACCTTAGCGGAGGCAGCTCAAAGGAATTCGGACGAGCTCTTTCTAGATGTGCAAAAGTGGCTCGAAGACACGATCGTGGAAAAACTTGAAGAACAACAGAGGGATTTCATCGATGAAGTCAATATTAACAAGAAATGCTTCAAGGGACTCTGTCCAGATCTTAGCTCACGTCTCAGGCTAAGTAAACAAGCAGTGAGGATGGCAGAGACCTTCCATACCCTTCAAGAAAAGGGGAATGACTTCCTTGTAACTGGAATAGCGCATCCACGACCTCCTCCAAATGTTGAACTTGTGCGCAGTACTACCATTGTTGAGAACATTTTGCCGAGGGATTCTCTTATGAATGATTTGATGGTGGCATTGGGAGATTCTAATATCAGATCTATTGGCGTGCATGGCATGGGTGGTATAGGGAAGACAACTCTTGTGGAAAAAATCAACAATGAACTTGATGGACACAAACTCTTCAACAAAGTTATAATGGTCATTGTGTCCAAAGATCCAGACTTGATGAAAATCCAAGATGACGTTGCACAGCGGCTAGGAATGAATCTTGAAGCTACTTCAACAAATGTAAGAGCAAGAAAATTGTTTGAAAGGTTGGAAACAGAGGAGAAGTTGTTGATAATTTTGGACGACGTGTGGAAACCACTTAAGGTGGAGGATATCGGACTTTCTAGAGGCTGTAAACTTGTAGTCACTACTCGAAGTCAGGATGTTTGTGTCCAAATGGATTTTCAGAAAATAATCAAGGTGGAGCCTCTCTCTAAGGATGAATCATGGGATTTATTTGAATCAAAAGCAGGGTATGTAGTTACATTGCCCAATTTGGAACCTATTGCGCAAAATATTGTAGCAAAATGCAAGGGCTCGCCTTTGGCGATTGCTGCTCTAGGATCCGCACTGAAATCTGTGGAGGAAGAATATGTATGGAATAATGCATTGTATGTTTTATCATATCCTACTCGAAGTGATCTAGAAGGTATAATGCCAGAAGTGGTAACATGCTTAAGCTTTAGTTTCAAACAGTTAGAGTCGCCAGAAATCAAGAAGTGCTTTTTGTTTTGCTGCCTGTTTCCTGAAGATTACAATATTGATTTGCGTGATCTGAGAGATTATGGCATCGGAGAACGATTCTTGAAGGTAGGTGGGACTTTAGACAATGCATCTGACAAGTTGTTATCTTTTATTAAGAAACTAAAAGATTGTTGCCTATTGTTGGAGGGAGATGAAGAGTATTCTGTAAAAATGCATGATGTAGTTCGCGATGTTGCGATATGTATTGGTGCCGATGCGGAGTATGGGTTTCTTGTGAATGTTGGTGAAGGATTGATTAAATTTCGAGAATCAGAAGATCTGAAAGAAAAGAAGCGAATCTCATTTATGAAGCATTCGAATGATGTGTTGCTGGATCCACTAGAATGTCCCCAACTTAAGAGTTTATTAATCAGAGAAAATGATGATATAAGGATAGATCAAGAGAGTTTCTTTGAAGATAATAAATCACTTGAAGTCCTTGATTTGAGAGGAATGCCGTATAGGCTCATCATGCAAACACCACAATCAATCTCGTGTCTCACAAATCTAAAGACGCTACATTTAGTTGATTGTGATGTTTCAGACAAAATCTCCTTGTTAGGAGGTTTAAGAAAACTTGAAATACTCAATTTGAGTAATTCAATTGTAAAGACGCTGCCAGAAGAAATTGGCAACTTGGTCAATCTAAGAAGCTTGGATTTGAATGGGGCAAAAGTGTCATTTGTAGCACGGAATGTTATATCAAAATTATCATATTTGGAGGAATTCTATATGAGCTATGATTACAAAGAGTGGGACACAATGACAAGTGGAGGAGAATACAATGCTAGCTTGAAGGAGGTGGGGTTATTAAGTCGTCTCTCAAGGTTGACCATTTGGATAAAAGGTACGGAAACCGAGCCCCATGTCTCATGGTCGAACAATCTGAAACAACTATTCATTCAAGAAACAAATACTAGGTCATATTATGAGAGTGATCCCCAGCATCAGTGTGTGGAATTGAATGCAGTAAATCCGTTGGAGTATTGGCATTGGGTTTACAAGTTGATTTCCACCTCAGTTGGGTTAAATCTTGAGTTAAATCGGTGTTTTGGAATTAAAAATGTTGCAGATCTTGTTGCATTGAGGGATTTGAAACAATTGGAAGAACTTGAGGTTTTTTTATGTGGTGATATTGAATATCTCATCGGCATTGATGAATCAAATAAGGATTCACAAGATTCCTTCAACACGTTGAAGAAGATAACATTAATGGAATTGAACGGAATGAAGAAAATCTACCATGGCCCAACTCCATCAACTGGATTCTTTGGACAATTAAGATTCTTACATTTGTCTGATTGCAATCAAATAAAGAACATCTTTTCAGCTAATTTGTTGTTAGCTATTAAGAGACTTGAACATCTTCATGTAAGAAATTGCTCCAGTTTGAAGGAAATAGTTGGAGGAGAAAATGAAGATGAAGTGCCAGACGATCATTCGTGTTTGTTACCTCAACTCAAAACTCTCCGATTGTACGACTTGAGTAGTCTAACAAGCTTCTACCAAGGCGATATACCTATCAGTTGTCCTTTGGAAGAGATTGATGTTCGTGGATGTAGGAATTTGAAGAAGTTTCCCCTTGCACCACAAACTGCTTCCCATCTACAAACTTTCAGAGCAGCTCCTAATTGGTTCGATGCATTAGAATGGGCAGATCAAAGCCATCAGGCAATATTCCAGCCTTTCTTTGAAGAGGTAGAAAATATTGGACAGTGTATGAGACTATGACTATGAGATTTCCGGCCATTGCTTTTTTAGTTATAGCTTATTCTTTTTCTAAAGATATATTTGACCTATAAAACCTATATCAATGCTTTCTAAATGAATTTTACGGTGTTAAAATTATGTAGCTTTACTTAAAGAAATTATGTTTGATGCAGCAGGCTTAATTAGGATCAATAACAGGAGATGGTACTATAAACCATTGTACCGTCTACCTACTCTGCTACTCAGTTAAGTTTGTCAGACATATACTCTATTTCAAGTTAGTAATATCCGTAAACTTTAATCTGAATTACATCTTTTTATTTTTCTCATCTTGTTCTTGTCTTACATTTTTGCAGTAATTCAAATCTTGATAAAGAAAATTCGATTCCAGACAGCGATGTTTAAAAACTTGCAGCACATCAGACTCTTTGGAGTAGCTTCGTCTATGTTTATTGTGATTGCGATGACCTGGTGTGTAATCTTACAACTTTTAGTTGCTTTCTTCTTTGTTATGTTGTTATTGTGATTGCGATGAGCAGAAACTGATTGGTTCCATAAATTAGAATGGGGAGATCAAAGTCTGCGGGCAAAATTCCATGGCTCAAACATGCGTTCAACTTCGGTAGAACCAATTATATTTAATCACGTGTCCACTCAGTTTTGACTTCTTCTCATTTTGGTTTATAAAAAAAATGTACTATCTGCTTCTGCTTTTCCAATGGGAGCCATATTAATATTGTTACAGCTGTTTTTTTATTTTTAATTAAAAAAACTGCAGCACGTGCATATTCACATTGTGTATTGAATATGGTAATTGTAAGCCCACACCGTTAGGTTTCAAGAAGCTTACTAGCTCACTGCTTACACCTCCAGGTGTAGACTACCCATATGCATTGTGTCACAACTCCACCCTTGAAAACATTGATTAACAGATACAGATCTCATTAAATTTTTGTTAATGAACAGTTAATTTCTCTGGCGCAAGATGGACATGAGATAACAGAAGGCCTCCTTAACTCTACTGGTATGAAAAAAAGGAAGTAGTCACTTAACCTGTCTTGTAACGGAAATACTGTTTGGTGTTTTATTCAAATATGTACTGGTTGGTTGTTATCCACTGAATGCAACATATGTGTTTTGTGTTGCAGTTGACTTGGAAGATGTAAAACCTCCAGCAATGGAGAATTTGGATGCATTGTTAGCAGTAAGCATAGATTTTGTTTATGACATGGATTATAACTAAATTTGTTTAGAATCTTGCGGTGTTCTTAAGTATGGTTGTTTCTTTTCCAGAAAAAACGCTCACCCAAAAAGGAGTCTGAATTTAAAGGTAATTAGCACAATGTTAGCATAACTTACATCAGTCTTTTATATTGGTAACACATTTCTTAATCAGTCATTGTCATGGTGCAGTTACTTCTCCGCCCAAATCATCGGTATCAGCTCAATGGTTTACCACGAAATCTGTAAAGAAGGTATTTTGGTGCTGTTTTGTACATTATAGTATACAGTATATTTTATTTGTTTTGTTAAGATTTTAGAGAAATTCCTATTACTGTTAATATTTTATGATTTTTTACTTCTATTTAAGCTTCTATATCATGGTGAAATTGATAATCATAGTTTTGATTGATATGCGTCTTGCTCATTTTGAAGCCTAGTTGAGCTGATGTTTCTACCATAGTCCATATCCTTCTCATTCTCCTTCTATTTGATCCTCATAAACTGGACATCAGTGATGAGTTCAAGCGTGTCATTGGATCTCTACGTGGTCATGATGACAAGATACGTGTGGTTCTTAATAAGGCTGATCAAGTGGACACACAGCAAGTAAGAAAATCTGTCAATTTTATCCAATAAGATATCGTTATCTGTATTTGAATTGACATTAATCTATAATATCCTAAAATGTTCTATTTATTTATTTGTAGCTGATGAGAGTTTATGGAGCGTTGATGTGGTCACTCGGAAAAGATTTGAATACTCCTGAGGTCATGCGTGTCTATATTGGGTATGCTATCTATTGATATTCTTATTATTACCAAATTTACACAGCTAAAGCACTGCTAAGTTTTAAGAGTGTGCATGTATTCATGATGTAATGAAGTATTTCTATGTCTCATTTGGTTGAAGCATCTGATATTCTGATGTATATATGGTATGCGTCATGTATTATATTCATTTCCATTTTGTTGTTGTTGAATATACGACCTTATGCATGAATATTCAAGTAATGTATAACCCTTTTTATATATTTTTCGTGTTTCTATTAATGGGATTTGATAATTGAGAATTGAAGAAGAAGAAGCAGAAGAAATGTATAACCCTTTTTTATAACCTACCTAGTCCTGAATCTATTCTAAATGCATTGCTATTCTGGTTGATCATTATATATGGTATTGTAGGAGAAGATAGGTATCCTACTTATCTAGAAACTAACATTTTCTTTGACCTGGACAGCTCCTTCAATGACAAACCTGTAAATGAAGCACTAATTGGTCCAATTGGAGAAGAGCTATTTGAGAAAGAACAAGATGACCTGCTGTCCGATCTGAAAGATATTCCAAAGAAGGTTTGTGATCGTCGAGTATGTTCTCCATACTTGTCTGAAAAACTAGCCATCTTGTATGCCATTTGTCATGTTCTTCCCGATAACATAAATGGTATTTTTGAATGCAGATAAATGAATTTGTGAAACGTGCTAGAGCTGCTAAGATTCATGCCTATATAATGAGCCATCTTAAAAAGGAGATGCCTGCAATGATGGGCAAAGCTAAGGCCCAACAAAGACTCATTGATAATCTTGAAGATGAGTTTGCAAAGGTACTACAATGATGCGAGTAATATTATTGATCTACTCATTGCTTTGAAAATGGAAGCATTTGACAACTATTACTTGTTTGTCAACAGGTCCAGAGGGAGCATCATCTACCAATAGGCGACTTCCCAAATGTTGAACACTTCAGAGAGGTTTTGAGTGGTTACAGCATCGACAAATTTGAGAAGCTGAAGCCAAAAATGGTACAAGCTGTTGATAATATGTTGGGTTATGATATACCAGAGCTCCTGAAAAACTTTAAGAATCCATATGAGTGATACAAGTGATAGATCGACAGATGATCTACCAATATAAAGAATAAAATGAATGGCCAATATATACTTGTTATAGGAGGAACGTCGCACAATTCGGAAGTTTCCAGTTCATAATCTCTTCCATCTTCTTTGGCAATCATTTTTATATATTTTGTACTATTGTAGCTATGACTCATAGCTTATGTAAACCCAACATCAAACATTATGCACATGACATCAGTAAGTCCCCCCAGGTTGAGTAACAAGATATTGGAAGCTCCGGAGTTATATGTTCAGACTTATTGTTTATCTTTAAGTATAGCTGAAGTTGAAATTATATTCATCAGTTGTAGTCTTGTAGATTGTTCAGAGTTTCAGACTTTCTTGTTTTACCAATCATTATTAGAATTGAGCCTTTGTGAACATTTACATCAGTTACATTTTTTCCTTAGTTGCGTCTCAAGTACATATGTGTTATAAATTTAGAATGTCTGGGCATCTGCTGCTGATCCTTAACCTCGTAATTTATGTTTCATTCTACATCTGTGTGATGATGTATAGGTTGTTATGTCGTCATTTTTCTTCTCCCCCACTTGGTTTAGATTGTTTGAACATTCGTATCTTTGGATTGCTGGTTGCCTGGTTGTAAGCGCTCTCTATCCATTGGTCTTCCTCGTCGAATATCACGATTTTTAACTATGGTTGTAACTCAGTTTTTGTATATACTAGATACATACATACATGCCACCTTTTATAATCTGACTTCATTTTTTTCACTGCTCATCCATAAACCATATACCATTGCCATATCATATATTGTCAATCACTTGCATTCAAGTGCACAAATTACACATACCTTCCCACTATGAACAATCTCAATTACAGGATCAAATTTATTCATATATAACGACGACGTCGTCATAATCTCCATATCAGAATGTGATGCTAAATGTCGTCTCGATGAGTTTACTACAATCATACGTGCAGTTAATCTTACTCGAGTTATCATCATCGCATTACAACTATTCATACTTAATAACCTAAAACTCTAAACTCTAAACTCTAAACCATGACCTTCTCCCTACCTCCTTTTTTTATACATTTTCAGAACTGAAGAATATATTCTGCATAATCGTCACCTGCTTATCTTGCTGTTAACATATTTCATCTCCACCTCCTGCTTATCACATTCCAGTAGAACTGTATTATCATACCAACATTTAAGACATATTACAACAAGTCGACAAGTGGTATGATCCATAGTACAAAATATGGTATCCATCTCCAAAAAATAGATATATCAGGATATATTGGAATCTATCGGTGGATATTTTACATCGAATGTATTGACTAATATATCAATTTGTTATACAAAATATATATAAAATCAAATTTGGAAGTATATTATCATAGTATTTACCTAAAAAACATTATGTCTACTAAAAATGGAATAAGCAAATTATTTCTAAAAAACAAATATGCAAAAAAAAAAATATTTCCAAAAAATATCGGAAAATATCAACCAATATCGGTAAATATCAGAAAATATCGGTCGATATTTTACAAAAACATTAAACGGTTGTTGGTAACGATATGCGTGAACTCATAAAATAACACATGAATATCATTGTAATACACATTACAAAATTAATTCTACTAAAGAATAAAACTCAAAAGAATTTATACTCAATAAACTCAAAAATAAATAAACACTTACTACACTTTTCGCATAACGATTTGGAGAAGGAAATGAACTGAGGCTTGCCGAAGCAATTTCCTTAAGACAATATTACGTCCCTGCTATGGTGCAAACAGTCTCTGGACGATTGGTCTCCCAAGATACAACAGTTCTTCACTCTACTAAACTGCACTATAATAGTAGAGTACTAGCGAACGAATATGAAGAACCCTTCGAATTATTGTAGAGAAATGAAGAAGACTTTGTCTAATTAATTGTATACTAATTGGCCAGATTAGCACACTATTTATAGTCACATAAGTGTCTCTTCATAGGTGTCTTCTCACATACATATATCTTTTACAAAAAGATGATAAGTTGTTTCAAAGTACCTTTTCACAAATAGGCACCTATTGTAGACTAAAGGAAAAGACATGTCTTTTCATAAAGAATTATGAAAATACACTGAATCTGGTCACACCAATTCCTAAAAGGTATTATCCAATGGATGCACCTTTTCTCATTCATTTTCACTCATAACAAAATATTTTATTAGAAAATATATTTCCAACAATCCCCCACATGAGTGACAATTATCTACAATGTTTTATAAGACCCAAACAAGCCCACAACCCATTGTGGGACTTTAGAACATTAAGTTCTATGTTTCATTCATATATAATGGAATTTTCCTTCAACAATCCCCCACATGAATGAAAACGATTCTACAACATCTCAAAAATTTCGAAGAGTATGTTGGAACAATATTGCCTCGGGATAGGTAGATATTTCACTTTGAACCTTCCGTAGCATAAGCCTATCGGATTTACTTAGCTAATCAGTGAAATATTTCATCTTGAACTGTCAGCTGTTAGTGTAAACCAAGACAATAAACCATGCACAACATTGCTCCGATTCAAATTCAATTCTCGGTTGTGTTCATTTTGGCCCTGAACAATCTTAGGTTCTGCGAGTGCTATTAGAGAAATTCTGCCTTTAAAAATCCTCATAGAGCCGACCCAGCTTTCACTAACATAGGTGACCGCTTCTATAAAAGGTATCCTACAATACCTCACTTGTATTTCACAAGATATAGACGTCATTAAAAGCATAGCTTAACCTCTTTATCGCATGTAGGTTGCACTTGTTGCATCATAGGAATCGGGATGGAGTAGGACTCCCAAGTGCTCCCGTGTGAGTTACTCAGAACTGGTTGTCCTATTGAACCTAGTCCGTGGGATTTCCAGTCGCTAGGTTAGGTTTCCGTATAAGGTAACTCGTATTGGTTTAGGCTTTAGGCCCATTCCCCTCGATGCACAGTTATTTTTCTCTCTAGATAAACCTTAATAAATGGATCCGTTAGGTTATCTTTTGATTTCACATAATCAATGGATGTAATTCCATTTGAGAGTAACTTCCGTTGTACATTAATTTTTTTTCTTTCCACATTGTTGCATAATATGACCCCCACATTGTTAGGCCATAGTGGAATATCTTCTAAAGCTCTTGAAACCACTCAACTTCTACACTTGTTTTACTTATAGCTATAAACTCAAATTCCATATGGATTGTGCAATGCACATTTGTTTAGAAGATTTCCATGAAATTGCAACTTGTGCTTTGATAAACACATAACCACTAGTTGTTCTTGATTTTCTTGCATCAGAAAATCAATTTGCATTAGCATATCCCTCAAGGACATTTGGATATTCTCCATAATGCAATATGTAATATGTATTCCTCAAATACTTACACTCGTAGTAATACATCCCAGTGTTTAGTTTACTGATAGAATAAGCAATATATGGTCTTGTACAAGTCACAATGTACATTAATCTACCAATATTACGAGAATGCTCGAGTTGAAAAATGGGAAGAACAAAAACAATGCTCGAGTTGAAAAATGGTTTTACGAGAATGCTCGAGTTGAAAAATGGTAGGACCAATATTTTATGCAACACCACAAATGAAATACAAGGAGTACTCACCTTAGTAATTTCATATTGCATAAGTCTATATCTATCATTTTCTCAATGTAATTTGATTGAGATAAAGTTCGCACATTAAGAGATCTTATTATCTTAATTCTCAAGATAAACGTCTAGAATCTCTAGATTTTTCACATCAAAGTTGTTCGTTAAGCATATTTTCGTAGACATAATGACTTCATTGTTAGTCTTGAAAATAAGCATCTCCTCAACATATAAACAAACAATTGAATAAGTCTCACATACTTTCTTGAAATAGACACACTTGTCATAGTAGTTAATGTGAAACCCTTTGTTTAATATAACTCAAACTAGCATCACATGCCATTGTATTGAAAGTTATTTTAAAATAAAGAAGGATTTAACCAGTTTACACATTTTCTTTCCTTATCCTTGGATTTGGAACATTTCTGGTTGATCCATATGGATATTCTCAGTTTACTCGCCACTTACAAATGCAGTTTTGAACATCCTCTTGATGAATTTCCATATCATATATGGATGCAATGACTATTAATATCTTAATAGATATTATCCTCGTGATTAGTGAGTAGTTGTCAAGATAGTTTAAACTTTCTTTTGACAACACTCTTTTGTTAAAATAGCTTTATATTTACCAATGGAACCAATAGGTTTCATTTTGCTTTCGAGAACTATTTATACCCGAATGATTTAGTTCTCAAAAGAAGATAAATCAATTCCCATGTAATTTAATAGTTTTAAACTCACTACCTGTAACTTTCTCGAAAGTAAAGCTTTAAAAGAAGACATTGCCTTCATACTCAAATTCTTATCATATAAGATAGAAAATCTAGACCAAAAGAGTTTGAGGTTCTAGCCCTCTTAGTCTATCTTAGTTTATATAATTCAGTTTTATCTGAATCACATTTTCATTCATTTGTCGCACAAGATACCAAAATATTTATTTTGGTGCAGTGTCAATGTGATCTTTCCTATGTGGAAAGACAATCTCACAGATTGTAATATCACATGACTTTGTTACAGTATTGATACTATATCTTTATTTTTTCAGAATTCTATAAAATCTGAACGCACTACTGTTTTGAGCATAGCCCAGAAAATATCATTCACTCATTTTTATGTCTAAGTTTGGTTCTCTTTATAGTGTGACGATAACTTTAGGCATATACCCCCACACTTGAGGGTATTTATAAGTTGTCACCTTTTTTTATATTTTATATGGAACACATCATTTTTCTTATAGGGTACTCCATATGTAATTAAGCATACGTAAAATTCCCCTTAAGAACTCGCATAGACCAAAATTTATAGACATAATGTTGATTTTTAAAATTTTGATCAACATAAATTTGAACCAATAAAGATTCGTATTCACCCCCTTTATCAAGATGTTATGATCTTAATTTTTTCAAACTGATTCTCAAATCTAGTTTTGTACTTTTGTAAAAGTACTTAATGCCTTTACTAAGCAATAGCAAGTGCATACATAAATCAATATGTATTAAACACAATGATGAGGTACACCTCTCAAATGAATGAAAGTGTTGTTAAATTTTGCTTCCACATAAGTCTCATACTTAAGGGATTTAATAATTTTAAATTTAGGAACTAATCCTAAACTTGCTTACACCTAAGCAAAGGTTTCATTTTCTCAACGAATTGAAAACTTGTTGATTTGATTCTATAAAGAAATCATTCGCTTCTCAATGGTATGAGATTTAGATAAGTTTTGGACAATTTCATAATCTCGTTGAAAATAATGATACTTTTAGGGTCAATGCACCCCCACCTTATCAAGAGAGTTTGAGTAATGTGCTTCGAAAACACATAAAAAAAAATTTCATATAATTCTGCTTGATAAGAATTATTAGAGACTTCTATGCCCTCCACATTTTTTCAATTTTCTCATGATAGATAAATGTTAATTAAAAATATATCACATTTAAATGTGTCTCATTACACTAATGTCATAAAAGGTGGTATGCATCTATCTAGCCATAATTCACAATTTTGGCTAAAATAAATGCCTTCCCGAATAAAGTAAAGAAATTGTCTAAACCAATAATTCAGATTTTCTGAACTTTAAAGCGAGATTATATTGGACCAGACTTAATTTTATTAAGTATTTTCCTAGCCCAGCCCGTCGCATGGGCCTCAACAGAAACAGTAAAATCATGGGCCCAAACTCATAGGCTCATTTTAACTAATACCAAATGAACAGTAACTCCGTTTTGACTATAACTGAACATCCAACCGTTAGATGATCACGGAATTTGTACATGATGTAGCCGCAGATGTTGTGTAACTACTGTATGAATTTCAGGACGATCGGGTAAGTGGAAGACTTCCATCCACTTATAATCTCCATACTGCGCACAACTGAAACTTTATGTTTCAATTTAATTTTCTGCTGCGTCTTCTCTCTAACCTTGTTTGGGTTACCACTCATGGAAAAATTAAACATTTTAGATAGAGAGAGTGTGAAATCTTGTATACTCTTTACCAAAAAAAAAAACTTGTATACTTGAGAACACCCAAATAAGAATCTATGATCCTTTACATTACACCTCTTCGGAAGGTATGTCCATTCACTGATTCACAAGTGATGCATCTCTTTAAAAGATGTTTGTTACATCTTTTAATAGTGTGCAGTTCGGCAACACACATCTGTTCACAAAATTGTGATGTTGTTGACACTCATTGTCAACTGTTCGTCTTCAACTGTGAAAAACATTGCTACACTGACACAGAACGTTAGAAAAGAAGAAATTCTTTGTTTACCCGTAAACAAATAAACTCACATATTACTAACACCATGACCAGAGAAGTTTTCCTTTCACCAATTAATGCCCACTAGTTCAGAGAGATTTTTGATGAAAAGTATCTCAAAGGACGTGTCCTTATACTAACAGTAATTAATGTGACGGTGTTTGTGTATCTTTGTGCCAATGAACATTGTGATTTCTTCCACACGGTCATCAATGATTAAATCTTCTAACCATCAAAGCATGCATACACACAGTACATATACTTTTACACACTGTACTTTGTGATGAGTTGATTGAAATTCACTGGTTTCATTTGGCATCGTTATTCTTGATGTCTGATTGATCTTAAATAAATCAGTTTAATCACACTTTAAATCAAATTACCAACACGTAATATTGTCTTAAGTTTGTTGGTAACGATATGCGTGAACTCATAAAATAACACATGAATATCATTGTAATACACATTACAAAATTAATTCTACTAAAGAATAAAACTCAAAAGAATTTATACTCAATAAACTCAAAAATAAATAAACACTTACTACACTTTTCGCATAACGATTTGGAGAAGGAAATGAACTGAGGCTTGCCGAAGCAATTTCCTTAAGACAATATTACGTCCCTGCTATGGTGCAAACAGTCTCTGGACGATTGGTCTCCCAAGATACAACAGTTCTTCACTCTACTAAACTGCACTATAATAGTAGAGTACTAGCGAACGAATATGAAGAACCCTTCGAATTATTGTAGAGAAATGAAGAAGACTTTGTCTAATTAATTGTATACTAATTGGCCAGATTAGCACACTATTTATAGTCACATAAATGTCTCTTCATAGGTGTCTTCTCACATACATATATCTTTTACAAAAAGATGATAAGTTGTTTCAAAGTACCTTTTCACAAATAGGCACCTATTGTAGACTAAAGGAAAAGACATGTCTTTTCATAAAGAATTATGAAAATACACTGAATCTGGTCACACCAATTCCTAAAAGGTATTATCCAATGGATGCACCTTTTCTCATTCATTTTCACTCGTAACAAAATATTTTATTAGAAAATATATTTCCAACAACGGTAACTATCGGGAGTATATCGTATCGTTTTGTCAAAAAACACGAAATATCGCGATATTTTGTACTATGGTATGATCATAATTTTATTTGCATGCATACATGTTTCTTTGTATACCTAACCATAGTTCAAAATGCTCATATTTTGAGTGGAATTTCGAATTCTGAAAAAACGGATTTTACCAAGATTTTGACACTAGAAACTAATTTGAAGATCGAGTATTCGTGTGAATATTCGTGTATTCGATTTCTCAAAAAAATAGGCATAATTCATGAGATATTCCGATATTTTGAACCCTTTAAACTATGCACCTAAGAACGAAGTCCATATTATAGATTAATTAAATAAGATAAGGTAAGACAAAACTTGCCGATGTTGAAAATGTCAGACGTACACCTGCACACACCTTCATTTTGATGGTAACAATTTAAAATCCAGCTACCATTATCATTGTTATGTGTCAGTATCATACTTATAGAACACTAGAGCCTTAGCACCGGTTAATTTTAATTTATCTATGTCTGATTACTATTGGAGTTTTAAGTTATTAATTTTATTAAATATTATAAATTATATCAATTTATTAAATTTTATAAAATAATTATTTTTTAAGTAAATTTGGTTAATTTTTTAATATTTTATAAAAGTTCATTATTAAAAATTATTGATTCTCATAAAAAACAATTATAAGTGTTACCATTTAAAATTATTATTTCATTATATTTTCTTAATTTCCTTTTTTAAATTATTGGACCTTTTGGACTTTTGGTTGTTAAAAAAAAATCGATCATAAATAAAAATATGTTAAATTACAGTAAAACTATTATTTAAAAGATATAATATAAATTTACCAAAAAACTATGACTAAAAGGGTAAATTTACCCTGAATTTTATTCAGGTTTATAATAGTAGTATAGATAGATATCCACTCCTACTTCCACACACACTAGAGTAATAAATGTAAAAATTCGTGAATATTTGATGAATATATATATATTTTTTTAAATTGGATATCAAAATATTTGTGAATATTCGACAAATTCTGACGTATACAGTTTGTTTTTAGTGTCGGAATTTTGGATATATCTATTTTTCTAAAAATTGGATATCCGCACAAAATTGACATTTTAAACTATAGAGTAAACCCGAGGACAAAATAAAAATTGCAAGCACCTCAACTATAATGTAGAAATTGCCAAATTACAGACGCAAAACCTATTCTAATAGTGCATTCACACTACCTAAATATCTATTGTATGTGTCAGTGTGTAAAAAATACACGCTGACACATGACTTGCTCGCAACAACCATATCATATGTCAGTGTAAAAAATACACGTTAACACATGATTTGCTCGCAAGAACCATCTTATGTGTCAGCGTGTATGAATAATAACGCTGACACGTAACTTGGTCCTAGCGCGGAATAAAGTAGTGTGTCAGCATAGAATTAATAGTATCTCAATGATCTCAGATAACTTTACTTACTAGGTTATAACTTACCTACTAGGAGTCTATTAGTACATTATCAAACAAAACAATCCTCTTCAAAACAAAATACATTTAAAAACCCATGATCACAACTCAATCTTGTTTTCAGTAAAACTTCATCGAAATCATCAAAACTCTAAAAAAAAAAAAAAAAACCCAATCTTTGATAAAAAGAAAGATGGCTTTGATGAAGAGATTTCAAGGCAAAGTAGCCATAATTACAGCATCAACACAAGGAATTGGTTTTGGTATTGCAGAAAGACTTGGTTTAGAAGGAGCTTCTGTTGTAATTTCTTCACGAAAACAGGTTTGTAAGATATGGGTATTTATTAAAATTCTGTTTTTTTAATGGGTTTGTTTCAAAATTTGATCTTGTTAATGGTTTTTTGAAGAAATTTTTGAATCTGGGTTTTTGCAGAAGAACGTTGATGAAGCTGTTGAGAAACTTAAAGTTCGTGGGATTGATGCTTTGGGTATTGTTTGTCATGTTTCAAATGCTCAACAAAGGAAGAATCTCATTGACAAGACTATTGAGGTAGTTTTTTTTTTTTTTTTTTATTAAACGAAAATTTTATTGATAAATCCAGGAATTACATAAAGGTAGATGACAAACGTGCTGTAAATTGCGCTGCAAATCCTTTCTGAATAGCAAAACCGATCAATCGAGGAATTACATAAAGGTAGATGACAAACGCGTTGTAAACTGCACTGCAAGTCCTTTCTGAATAGCAAAACCGATCCTTTTAAATTAAACGGAAATTTTATTGATAAGTTGTGGAATTATATAAAGTTAGATGACAAGCGCGCTACAAACTGTGTTGTAAGTCCATTCTGAATAGCAAAACCGATTCTTCTAAATACATATTCATTCGAACCAACAGTCATCACGTTGCTAACCATTACCTTCTGCACTCTCTTGAGGAGCTCCACTGCATCTGAGGGCAATCTTGATTTTGGTAAAATAACAATTTCAAAGAAGGGTTTTGATTTTGATTTTAATTGAAGTATAGTTTTGTAGGTTTAAATTTGTTGATGAGTTTCATCTAGTATAACTATGTTGACCTTGTGTAGCAATCAACAATGCTCATGGGAGCCTAATATGTTTTTACGCACCTACAAGGCTTTACATTCACAAGGTTTGATTGTACAAAACATTGCGTCACGGCCTAACTCACTGGGTGCGAGGCAAGTCTGACCCATGTTCATAGTGTTGCTTAAGCCTTTAAGGGTTTGTTAGTAGTAGTGCTGCAGAGCTTATTTTATGCGTAGAGACTAGTGAGCTCCTGTTTATAGAGTATATGTTTCTTTTGTTTAGAGATTTTTTAAGTTTCACTTTTGATGTATGACCAGTTTATGTATCAGACTTTTCAGGTGGAACTTTTTTCATTGATTTTTCTCTTGATATATTTTACCTTTAATGTCAGAGCTATCTTTTTCGATACCGTGGACTTTTCCACGGTTTACCCACTTGATTTTCAACTGTGTATCAACTTTAAGTATTCTATCTGTGGTTATGATCAGATAGGGTTCTAGTTCATTAATTCAAACTTGTTTGTCTGCAGAGATATGGGAAAATAGATGTAATTGTATCCAATGCTGCCGTCAACCCATCTGTAGATAACATTTTGGATAGTCAAGAATCTGTCCTCGATAAGCTCTGGGAGATCAATGTCAAGGCTTCCATACTTCTCTTAAAGGTAATTCACTTTATAACAATAGCAGTTTTTAGGCCATTAGAAAAGTGCAAGTGTCTACAAAGTCATAAACTAATTGCAAAGTCCCTCGAAATAGCTGTCAGATGTCCCTAATATTCTGCTCGCATCTTTTATAAGTTGGAAATTAATACCGGATTATTGGCAATCATGAAAACCGATTTGACGATGACTGGTCTGATTGTCTTGCATCATCAAAACCAATTACTCCTTTCACATAGGACATAAGTGATTGGTATATCTAAGGCTGTGCCGTTGGTTGATCACCTGTACTGTAGATGTAAAGATTTGTTTAGATATCCTCACTGCAATCTCTTAAGCTTCTATTTTGCAATGTTGTCACCACAGGACGCATCACCTCACTTGGAAAAGGGATCATCAGTTGTTTTTATTTCTTCTATCGCAGCTTATCAACCGCAGTCATCAATGGCCATGTATGGGGTGACAAAAACAGCTCTTCTTGGCCTTACAAAGGTAATTCTGTTGGTTAAAATACCGAACTATGCGTGCTTGCTTGTTTATAAATTGCTTTTGAGTTTTGACTACAAAGAAAGATTATCTCAAGTGTATATAAATATGAGCACCATCCACGATGTTACCTAAATTCCATGCCATGGACATAGCTAGCCATTAGCCGATCGATCAATATTGACAATTCAATTGGTCAGCCCTCTATTTGTTGGAGCAGAACCTAGAAAAAGAATTTGCAGTAAATTTCTGTTTGTTCTTATACAAGACAAGTTCAAAGCCATAAATCTAAAGAAAATATCGACGGCAAGAAAAGATGGCTGGAGCAAGTTGTTTTTCATGTATCCTTGACATTCTTCTCTTTTTCTTTTTAGGCTCTTGCAAACGAGATGGCTCCTGATACTCGAGTGAATACTGTTGCTCCAGGGTTCGTACCCACTCACTTTGCAGATTACATCACAAAAGACGCATCTGTGGTGAGTACATATGCTCCTAAATCAGTTTCTCGTTTCTCTTAAACTTTCTTTCGGATTTGTAAATTCAGATCCTTGCTGTTAAACAGACTGAGTAGAACATGATAAAAGAAACTGATTACTTTGGCGATTTATGTATATGTCAGAAGTCCTAACGAAATGTATTTCTGCTAGAATTTCAATTTGCACGTTTGCTTCTTTCTTATTTCTGAATGTGAATGAATTCTGTAAACAGAGAAAGAGGCTCGAAGAGACGACCTTACTTAACAGACTTGGAACCACAGAAGACATGGCTGCAGCTACTGCCTTCTTGGCATCTGATGATGCTTCCTACATCACAGGAGAAACTTTGGTAGTCGCAGGAGGGCTCCCTTCAAGACTATAAATTTTGCGAAGTACTTCTGCTGCCTGTTGTAGTGATAATAAGATATTCTCTTTGGTTCTCGTGTATCCAAGGCGAAGTCAACAAGTTCTTAATTCCCTAGTGATTGGTATCTCATCATACATAGGATTGGCCTGTCATAAATCGGAATAAACATTAGTTTAAATGCTTTTTACGCACTACAGCTTGTTAATGTGGATCTTTGATCATTTTGTGATGGAGTCGTATCAATGTTTTGTTTCTCTTGAAAGCAGTGGAAAAGAAAAGAACTTGAAATTCGCGGATTGTATTTTGACTATGGTCGTTATGCTGTAATATCATTTACTGAAGTTCCATGTTCTATGTCATACATTTTTGTGTCATCATCCATAGATGTGATTGCACTTCATATTAACCCAGGCCGTGGCATAGATTTTAAGGTTTTGTTATTCGCCTGTTGTTGTTTCGGCTTCTGGTAAGGCTCTAGTAAACAAATTTGGATTTCATTCACAGATGACAACATACAAGTGTGTTGCTTGTGTTTGCTGATAATTTACAGAAGAAAAGAAGTTCATTATACAACTGTTGTCACATGGCTTATCTAGTGGGCATTAATGACAGTATTAGGGACAACATTGACAGGGCATCATGATAGAATTGAAAAGGACATAAAAACAAGAGCAAAGCTACAAGTGGGCAGTCACAGCTAAACACCACCTCCTCCGCCACCAGCACTACCGCAACCACCACTGCTGCCACAACCACCACCAGAGACAACAACAACGGGAGTGTGCTTGTTGTGACGCCTTCTTGACTTCTTTTCTGAACCTTCACCACAAGCGAGGATTACCATTGAAATAACTGAGATAGATGCAACAATAATGCAAAGCATAAGCAAAGCTCCTGAAATTTGAAATAAATTCCCACTTCCTCCATTGCCAACAAGATCAACTGCTAATGTCCTTGCCATCTCTTATGTTCAAATAACTGCAGATAATAAAACCACCAGAGATCCTACACCTTTATAGCCAGACTTGGTACATTAATATATGACTTTTAATTTGTAGTCAAAAGTAAGCTAACTTGTCTCTAAAGCCTTAATCATGTACCAAAAAGAATTGCAAAAAGAGCGTTGACTCCCAAGTTGCTTTGTATGTCAAAAAGTGTTAATTCCATCACATTTCTCCTAGCACATCTGCAAGGCTTTAGGTCACTGGTTATTACCATAAAAAGGCGACAATGGTAAAACCCCACCTTTTAGAGGTATAGCTTGGCGTTATTCCATAAAAGGGTAGCTCGTTAGCATTTCTCGCAGACATAGTAAATAGAGAAAAGACATACTTGTCTATACTAAGATTTGAGTGTGTTTGAAACATTCTAAAAAACATAACGTAACACTAACTGGTGGTAGCAAAGAAATCAACCTTTGGAGCATCTCTGCTTCTATGTACATAGCTCAGCCACGACAACTATAGCACAATACAAACAACTATAAACTGCTTCAAAGAGAGACGCTTTTTTAAACTTGGTGTTCCATCATAGCTCAACCATATTTCATCCATGCATACATTTTCTGTGTATTACGTGGTCTTCCATGGACTTTATGCTTGGCATCTTCTGGACCATTTACATACACTTTACACATGGAAGACATGGCTACTGATTGCCGTGGATGATTTTTTTTTTACACTCGGTTTACCTTCCAATATTCTTGGGATGGATAGCAACTTCTAAAGATCAAACACAAATTTACACGGGTACCACATCTGCATCCTGGCTCTCATCGCATTTCAAAATGAGACCTTCAATATAAGTGGGGAGAAGGCAACGCATCCACTGACAACCTGTGGAGGGTGGCTGTGGTGAAGGGACAATCATCAGTACATTCTCCTGGCGCTGGACGATACCCATCACGCTTACAGTGCTTCCTTCTTTGATATACCTGATACATAGCAATCTCTTTGAGAAGTCTTCAGAAAGCAGCTTATAAAGGTAAATAGGCTGCAATCATACAACAGCTAGGCAACACCTATAAAACTGAGTATGGAAGTCAATACACCAACTGATAGCTTACCCTTCTTTGAGGCGCATGATGCGTTCATCACTAGAAAGCTTGCGATCAGATAGCCAGTTTAGAAAGCTAGGGGACAACTCTCGATTTTCCGTTGTTATATCAACTACAGTTGTAGGTTTAACAAAAGGAGCAACTTTTGCTCCATTTCCTGCCTTAACCAGTGCTCTCAGGCCTGACTGAAAGTCCGAGACATAAAAATCTGCAACATGTTTCTGTTCAAAAGGATGAAATCAGCTCAACATTGATAAGAGATGCTTCAAAACCAGATTACATGTAATCCTTAACCTGTAGTAATAAATTTTACATCTCAGATCATTACACAGTAAAGCATACGCACAAGCAAGATGCTTAAAGTATTTCAGAACTTAACTGCTGGTCATGTACTAGGAATAGCATCCACAATTAAACCTCAATAGATTTTTCCTCGTAAATTGGAAGTGCTCTAAGTTGTGCGGGGTGGGAAGAATGATGTGGAAGCTCCTATTTCATGCTGTTAGTTGGGAATATGGCTGGAACGCAACAGAAGATTGATTGAAGACAAAGCATTAATACCGAACCGGCTGATCACATCAATTAAATATGCTTTATGGAACTGGACATCTTTTCTGCCTTGTATGAGAATTATAAGACTGGAAGCTGTAATGGGAGACTAGACGTAGTTGTATGTAAGCCACATTGATGTAACCTCTCGGAACTACTGTGACTATCTTTATAACATTTCTTATTAATAAATAATTGTTAGCCTATCATTAAAGTTCAGTTAGCTTCCTATAACAGAATGTTAAAATTATATTTGACACATGGACGTTCTAAATCATAAATCCATTCAATACAATCATTCTCACCAAAATTGGATTGCATCCAATTCTTCAAGAATTGAAATTTGAAATTGAAATTCAGAAGTCCAGAATTCAGATAATAGTCATGACTGTTGGATTCAAACGATTTCCAAACTGTAATCAAGTGATTACAGTGTACCAAGTGTTCCAGGGTTTCTTTAATGAATCCTATAGGGTAAGTCTACACATCTCTGCTGTTAGCTTCTAAAAAAATAGGGTGCCACATGATTTTATAGCTCAGGTTGAATAGGTTGGAATTTTCGTTAATTCCGATTTGATAAAAAACAGGAAAAAAAAACCTAAATTGAGAAATTAAGCATTCTCTAAAATTTCCCCGAGTTACTGGATCCTGACATTTAGGGGTGTGCCAATCCCTCCATGCTCCAATATCATGAAATCCTGAAGGTTTTTGTTCTTAATTCTTTAGATTTCTTACCAGTGAGTATATTATTGTATTTGGACTCATCAACGCAAACAAAGAAAATCATGATATGTGAAAGACAGAAGAAACAGAAAGTGACATGTAAAGTTAAATAGAGGATGAAAGCACTCAATAAGCAACTTTCATATTTCCATCAGCATAGCAGTTGTGCATTTCTTGATTAAAGTAAACATATGATCTAATGCGCAATTATAGACTAAAATATAAGAGAACTCCTCTCTTCAAGATTTGTAATTATTCAATCAACAGATATTATTAGTTCCAGACAAAACATTAAAAGTGTCTTCATAGGTAGCTCAACATACTGACCTCAGAATATCGCAATCCCCATGAGAAGGGACAGTGTTTAGAGTTTGCAGACTTTCCACCCCATCCTTTATATTCATACAATTCTGTAGATACATATGCACACCTAGGGACCCTCTGGTAAGATGATTCGAGAGGAATACTACCACAGGTCACAACCTGCATATAGAGATATTCAATACACTATTTTGTGGATAAGAATCTTAAAAGTAAAGACCAGTAACATATGAACTTTAAGAGCAATAGTCTTAACTCTTAAAACCCCCTTAGAATTTTAAATTATAATTAGAGGATGATAAATCCAGATGTAATAAACACTAAGAACTTAATTATATACCAATGACAACTCCATCGTGAGACTCTCATCGATGGAAAAGAGAAACAACTTAAAATGGTTCTATATTCGGGTATGACATTACAGTATTGAGACTGTCTTATGTCAGCGCCAGATACTCATTATAAATTCACCAGGACTTACAACTCAATAACTCATATGGTATGGAAGTCAAGAAATATATGATCTAATCTGATAAGTTATTTCAATCCATAGAAAAGTTCAATGATGTTTACTTGCATTAAGCAACTTGAGTTTTACTGGACAATTCATTCGCCGTAGTGATACAAAGCCAATGATGGTAAAGAGTGAGAGAGAACCCCACAAAAGTAACAGGAGGACATATAAGGGAGTACAAAGTGGTCAGTCTTGGATAGATAATGTCACTCCTATCACTCATTTGACCCCAAACATTGTTGTTCTTTAACACATTTTACAATGAAGCTTTACCTAGCAAACTCTGGAAATCAACATCACGTCAAATTTTTCCTGTAGTCATACACTAGAACATATTGTGGGCTAGAAGGCAACTAAACATAGGTGCTTGACAATTTAAGCCATCTACCATGTGCTTTTCGAAATCCCAGCACTGCTGGTACTATAAAATTGCAGGGAAAAAAATAACGAAAATGGGATTAAGAGTTCAAAATCAAGAGTGATCTTATTGATTGTTATTCTGATGCATAAGAAATCCAGTCTATCCCACCAAGACATCTCCAGAGTGATCTTATTGATTGTTATTCTGATGTATAAGAAATCCAGTCTATCCCACCAAGACATCTCCAGAGTGTGATGGGTTTGAGGAGAAAGTATCAAACAAGTGAGTGAGAAAAATCTAATTCCAAATCAAGGTCAACTTTTTTTAACTACTCCAGATTCCACTTTTTGCTTTTGCCAAAAATAGCCAATTTGACGGTAAGACTACATTTGCATATAACAAATCCCAGATTTTAAATATATCAAACAAACCAATATAGCAATCATCAACATTACTTGAACAAACAACAATAAGAACAAAAATATGCAGGCCACAACAACTATGAAAATGACATAAGTAAGTCTGCAACAAATATTGTTGATACTGATAACAACAGTAACGATGATCATAATATACAAAAATGCATTAAAATGTTAAAGCACGACAAAGGTAAAAAAAAAAAATTACCCCAGTAACTTTGACAAACTGTCCATCTTTTGCACTTCTAAGCTCAGCATCAGGATATCTATTTACAAACCCTAACAACCCTTTTTTCCTCCAAGCACAATTCCAAATTACAACAACCAAAACTGGCACAATAATTGCTCCTACCGCGACTAATATTATCGCATTCTTCACTGTCGCCATCATAAATACACCAACTACTAACCCCATCAACACCACTATCCCAAAAACCCACATTATTGCTTTACTTACCTTAAACCCAAATTTCAAATCTTCCTTAATACTAGTTACAGCTACCCCATAATTCATTTTCCCCATTGTAACCGACATTTCTGACCGACGAATCCCCCCACTACTTCCAGTCCCAGAATTCCATTGAATACCACCAGAAGTAATTAATCCAGTTGGTTGTAATGGAAATGAACCAGAATTTGAAGATTTAGTAACTTGGGGACCTGAGTTTGAACCAGATCGAAGTGATCCACTATTATGTTGTGAAGATGAAGATGGTCTAGATGGTTTATTTAATGTTGAAGATGTTGTTGTTGTTGAAGAAGTAGGATCAAGTATAGGTATATCAAACATTTTTCCTAACTCACCAGATTTCTTCACATCACCACCTGTATATGGTACTACACCTCTAGATCCCATTGTTTGTTGTCTATCTTTCAGTTTTTCTTGTCTACCTGATACATATAGACCACTACTTAACTGATGTGATGGGATTCTTGTTGCCATTTCTATATACAGAAAAAAGGGTATAAAGAGAGAGAGAAAGAGAGAGAGAAACTTGGGTTTTTTTCAGAAAGAGAAATGGTGTTGCAGAGAGAGAGAGAGAGTGAAGAAAGGGGGAGTGTGAGAGAGAGAGAAAGGGGAAGTGGAGGTCTGGAGGAGATGAGTGAGGATGAAATGACATAAATGGTGTTAATTATTTTTGATAATGACTTGTCTATATACAATGATTTTTTATTTTTTTATTGTTTGGTTTTTTTAATTTAGTAAAAATCTTTTTACAATGATTTTTTTGTTCACTTATGGTAAATAACTAAATATTAAAAAAAAAAAAAAATTAAAGGTAGTTTATTCTTATAGAAAATTAGGAATTCTACGTTAAATCGTTAACAAACTCAATCATCGTCTACACTCTACATACACACCAATAACCACTTGGTATAAAAGTTGTGTAGACGTAGTCTGGTAGATGCTTGAGTTTGTTAGCATGTGACTACTACTTTAAAATCGTGTTTTTTTTTTTTTACGGTTAATTTTTTTATGATGTACGATGAGTTTGTGATTTGTACATTGAGGTAAAAATAAAAAAAACTAAAAATTACCTCAACAAATATTAGTCGATTAGATAACTGCACGTGTAAAAACCACTCTGTCTTAAAATTTACACGTTTAAGTGAAAGTTAAGATTCTTTTAGCCATGAAAACCCCATGTAAATCGGTAGTTAGACCAAACACCACTAAATTTATATCAGACAAATTCAATCCGCTATGTTAAAATTGATGATCGGAGACACAAATAATCATTAATATAGGATCATTTTATTGTAAGGCTTCTTTGAAGAACATTTTTGTTGAAGGCTTAATATCCATCTCATTTTAAGGGAATAGTCACTCACACACATTATTTTTTTTTTTTTCCAGTCACACACACTCGTATACATATATAAATAGTATAGTCATTAATTAGTCAGTCTAATATTGGTAAGAATTTGATTATTTTATAAGAGCAATGAGCAAATATTCCACATAGATGACTTAAAAGGAATGATAAATCTTCTTCTCTCAGTTAATATTCTTATACATTAATTAAAGAATGAAGATCTTTCTAATCATGTTTATATTTCTTAAGCTATATTGGATACTTTTAGTCATGCACTTAATCAACTAGCTGGATGCCTGAATGTGGATGGACATTTTCAATTCAAACAATATAATCATTTTTAACCAAAGGAACTCTTTAATGTTTATAACCTTCTTCTATTACCTCAGATATTTTGTAGTTTGTAGAAGTGATGATTGATGACATTACTCGAATAGTGCATGGCATAATATTTTTACCATAAACCCATGTTTCTCATGTAATTCTTAGGTGGATCAGTCTTCTGGCTTGGTTCGAGATTAAGAGACCCATGCTCTTATGATAAGGATGTGGTTAGGTGTTCTCTCGTGATGATGATGTGGCAACATATTCTTTAGCAAAAACAAGTCCCTAAGTAACAAAATTACTCGAGTTGTGAGGTGGCAGTGTGGACACTTAGGTGGTAACATCAGTAGCCTTCGGGCTTTGTTTTTGTAAGCCTTTTAGACCTGTCCTTGTAAGCCTTCGGGCCATCATATAATTTTTTTTTCTTAAAAAAAAATCCCACGTACTTATAGGCCACACAAATAAAATTCACGCTAACATAATACCTGTTATTTGTCGAATTTTATTTTTTTTCCTTAAAAATAATTTTATGGGTTGTAACACCCCGAGTCGGCAGGTGGTTTCCCGAGGGGGTGGGTCCTATGACACGTAAGAGGGGGATGTCATGATATTGGAATATAGGTATAGATCTGTCATATATAATCACCGAGGCCTTTTGGGCTCACTTGGCTCGAGAGTTCGAAAGAACTCCGGAGTTAAGCGTGCTCGGGTGGGAGTAATTCTCAGGATGGGTGACCTCTTGGGAAGCAGGCTGTTGTCCAATAAAATCCCACACTGTCGGACATCCGCAGTGGTTAAGTGGGGACAATATCGGTGGTGATATAGGTCAGGTCGTTACATGGGCGAATGCTCACTATTATAAACAAAATTGGAAATTGCCACCCTTTTGAACTTTTAGGTAGTCAAACCACCGTTGACCTAATCAAGTTATGGTCTCTTACTTAATATATTCATGGAGTACTTTTAATGAGCCACGTTGGCTCATGAAAGGTATTCTATAAATATTAAATAAAAGACCACAACTTGACTAGGCCAATGGTGGTTTAATTTGAACTTTTAGGTAGTCAAACCACCGTTGACCTAATCAAGTTATGGTCTCTTACTTAATATATTCATGGAGTACTTTTCATGAGCCACGTTGGCTCATGAAAGGTATTCCATAAATATTAAATAAAAGACCACAACTTGACTAGGCCAATGGTGGTTTAATTTGACCAACTGAAAGCGCAAAAAAATAGATGATCTCCAATTTTATTAAAAGTAGTGGGTTATCGCAAATTACATATATTATACTCTATTAAAGCAGGAAATACCCCTAAGAAAATATCTCTTCAATTAGGCTATCAATTAGATTAAAATGGATAGCCTAATTGAAGAGAATTTTAATTAAGTTTGGGTATATTTGTAATTACGCAAAAGTGGATCACCATCACAGATATAATCAAGCCCAATTAGACCAAATCATGGGCATAATTAAGCCCAATAAAAAAGTTAAAAGTATACCTAATCCCAAGTATAATCAAGTCCAGCCCATACCCAGTTGGACTAAATCACAAACATAATTAAGCCCAATAAAAAAAATTAAAAGTATACCCAATCCCAAGTATAATCAAGTCCAACCTGTACCCTAAGAAAATACAGTAAAACCTCGATAAATTAATAGCCTTGGGACTGGAAAATTATTAATTCATCGATTAATTAATAAACTATTAATTTACATAATTAACAGTATATTTTCATGTGTATCTTTCTTTTTGGGGGCTAACATGATGAAATTGGACAATCGTTTTATTCTAAAACCCGTTCCACGAAAAGAAACACTAAAATCGATAATGATATTGGAATAATTTCTTCTAGCATTACAAAATACAACACCAGATCAACTCATCACACTACAAAAATTCAAAGATGAGGTTCAAACCAAAATTAATTTTGGGAAAAAACAAGCAACAATTGACTTTTATTATAAAAAAATATAATATATATTTGTATATCAAAAAAATATTAATTTATATATTAGTTGGGCATTCAAGGATTTTTCTAAAATGTATTATCTAATAAATTTAGCGAAATATTAATTTATCAACCTATGCCCAAGTTGGGACCAACTAAAAATATTATTTAAAGAAGATAATTAATTTATCGGGTATTATCTTATCGAGGTTTTACTGTATCTCTTCAATTAGGCTGAAATTGATAACCTAATTAAAAAGAAATTCATTCAATTTTGGGTATTTTTGTAACTACACAAAATAAATAAAAATTGGTCAATATGTAATTCCACATCTTAAATAGAACCACTTTCATAAGTAACCCTAACTCGAATTCTTTATAGGCAGTAAACCAAATTATTACCACTAGATCTAATACCAGTTATTGACTACCATTGATAAAATGCCCTAACTCGAATTTCTTTTAATTCAACAATTTTAACTTCAATAAGTTTACCAGTAATCTTTTTTTGAATAAGTAGTTAAATAATTATCTGGTGGAAGTAGTGATTTACAAGTATCTCCAAGATTTAAATTGAAATCACCAGATGATATACTACGTTTGTACAACTTCTCCATCTTCCTCTTTACTCAAAATCTATATCTGTTTATATGCTTATATTTGATCCATGTATATTTGACTAGGTATGACCCGTCCCTTCGGGACGCTTGTTTTTAATTATATTTAAATTACTATTTTTTATATTTGGACACAAATCTAAAATCTAAATGATTAAAATAGACAATTGATAGTTAACTTGATTAAAATAGTTAATTTGAATTTATTTTATACTTGTATTGGGTAACTCAATGATAATAAACATCAAAAAATTGTGATTGCTCTAATATAATTTGTGAAGTCCTTTATATGTAAATCATAGAGATAATTGAACATTTTTATTACTAAAAAATAAATCGTATACTATTATTTGTTGTATACAAAAATAAATTTAACAGAGATAAAATAAAGAATATATTAAATTTCCATAACTTCATTTTCACGACTTCTGTCTTCTGAATTGATATTTTCAGTTGTAGTTGCACGAATCTTTTCTATTAGTTTTACATATTCCATTCTTTCTTGAATATAGTTGTTAGATCGTTTTTGGACTTCATTTTTTGTCAAGAAAATCCCTAAGAAACCATAACATAGGTTATATGTGGATCACCTTCTTTTGATGATGTACCTACCTTTACAGCATTTGCAACGTCTTATTGTGATGTTTGCATAGTCATTCCATTTCTTGGATGCATTTTGAAGTTAATTTTCTATGTCATAATTAATGAAGGAATGTGTAGATGTTATCTTCTTTGGAAAATCTGAAAAATATGCCTCCAAGTATGGCTTGTACAACTGTTTGATAGAATAGTCTTCATGTCATATCCCATATATGAAAGTTGATCAACTTGCAACCCTCATCACATTGTACGATAGAATAGTCCTCATATCGTGGTTTAATGATCTAAAAGTTCGAATAAGAAGAATAGTGGATATCATTCTTTGCAAGGTGTCAGCTACCCTGTTGGATTCTTTGTATATTTTTTAGTCCCACCTTCTGTAATTTCCTAAACCATGGCTAGAAGCCTAACTGAAATGATTGAGTTTCCCATAAACTATCTTCACATTGCACAACAAAATTAAAATTGGTATTCGTCATTCTGACGAAGTTGAATTCAAAGTTCTAATGCCATGTTTCTGTTATTCCAAATCTCCATCATAATTTCCATTAGATGCGAGATATTTAGTACCTACTTGCTTTGGTTGCTCGGTTAGGTTATTCTCTTGTTTTATCTATTATTGTACATGTAGGCATTCAACACATACAGTCTTAGACTGCTACTTTGTCTACTTTTAGGCTTGCTCTGAATCATCATAATACCATTGTAGCATAAACCCATGAAGTACGGATTTAACTTACTCTTACAAATTTTGTGCTAAAGATGTTTACTGTCACTTATATTAAGGAGCATAATCATATATCTACAAACTCAGAAGCACCTATATATAATTATCATCAGTCTCAACTTTACATTAATGGTACGTGTAACATTAATTTCATCAAAGCATGATGCAGTTCTTGGTCAGCATGGCTGACGCACCATCAAGTATGACCTAATGACTGCAAAATACAAAGAAAAATAACAACCGTAAACCAACTTTAGTAAACTGTTTACGTTTTGCCCGTCCTATTATTCGTTCTTCCCTATAACACAATTTGCTCTACGGTATTATTTCTATATCAGATCTATCTGTAGAATATACTTTTACCACCTAATCATCTTGAAAGATACAATCATTCTGTCATAATTTAGTATGCATCCCTTAAACCAGTATATTTTCTGAGCCTATGAACTTTCAGAACAATGCCACACAATTCCTTTGATTTGTTTGACAGTACGTCAATACCACCCACCCCTTGCTATATACGCTGGAATATAATATTTGATTAATGAACAAATTGATAGTAATCAAGCCAAATGGCCGGTAATTCTGGGACTTATAGTAAAGGGATAGTAAAATGGAGGTGTTCTTTGATTAAATTGTATAAACAACAAAGTAAAATTTGTAGACACTAAATTCAAAATCAATCTCAATTAGCTAGTTCCTTTGGTTGATCCTCGTATTCCCAAAGGATAAAATAAATACTTTTGCAATTAACTACTGGTTCCTGTGAGAGAATAATTTTGGTGCATCCAAATTCAAGAAATTGAATTCTAGAAATATATATATATATGGAAAGTGAGAACTTGAATGATGGAGGGTCATGTCAAAGACTGGAACTCGAAAGTTTCTGATGTTTGACAGTAGTATAAAAAACTACATGGTAACCTGATAGATTTAATGTCACTTACAAAATAATAAATTCAAAAAACTGAAACTAATAATTGTGCAGTTAAGATGAACAACCAGTGAGGCATAATCAGATACAATATTCAGGTGAAATTCTTGCTTATTAAATGTACACATATTAGCCCTAAAATTAGTTCAATAGAAGTTATCATGCACAATTAACCTTAGGCAAGAATTATATGTTATTGTTGGGGATAAAATAGGCTGGTAAGATGCAGTAGATTAATTCAGGAATGTATCCAAGGCCCAACATACAAATTTAAGTGTAACCAAACATTGCCTAAACCATAGATCACCAAACACGGTGACGAAAATTGTGTTTTCTGATGAATTTTTTTTTCCAGAAGATCAGTTTGAATATTAATGATAGACCTTGCAGACATCGCACAACCTAAGAATGGAAATGTGTCTCGCGTGCAAAAATTTGTCAACCAACCCTTTGCATGAGTTCTTTATCCTATAAGAACGTATTTGCATGTAGACCCAACCAACATGTGGCACTGAAAGTATTCAATTAATCATATTCTGATAAAACTTTGTAGAGGTTGTGAAAGACTATTTATACTATGGGCAAAAGTGAACTGGTTGACGTTTGTGCTTCATTATTTATTAGATTCATAGCTATAATCAGAAATTTCCAAGGTCGTTTTCAAAGAGCTTGAAAGATTCCTTGGTGAATCTGATGGTTCATTTATCATTTAGAATAGTTGTTCTGCTGATCTCATAAACTCCTTTGAATTCCTAAATATCAGTTTTATTACTTCCTGATTTTGTGTGGCTGCAACAAAGAAGTTACGACATTCATTCAACCATTTGTATATAAAGAAAAAATATATCTAAGTAATCATTCAACATTTACCACTGGTGAAGACATGATTTTCAAATTGAAACTTGGCTTTGTTAGGTGATAATCCATAGTAGCTTTTCTTCGATGGAAACATCCAGTTCCACAATAGATTTGTCCTTGAATTTCCAGCAATTCAACACAAAAAATATTGTTGAAAAGTAAGTACTTACATTAGTGATAGTCCTTGCTATCACCTCAACACACCATTATATCTATAAAACAAAATTTTTGTTTGCGAAAATTTTGATTTTTCTGGAAATGTATAGATGAAATTAAAACTATTCACTTATAAATAAAATTTGAAGCATTGACATGAAAGCAACAACGATAGTATTAGGTTGAATCACTAAAAGAATCGTTAGTCAAATATCAAATTAAAAATAGAAATATTAATTAATTGTATAAAGCTCATATAGTCCAGGTTTAAGGATGAGTTGTATGTATTATTTGTATAATTGACTTTGGCTATAGATACTGAAAATTAAAATAAAATTAAACACAAAAAAACTTGAATTTCAAATTTTTCTTTGTTGAAAATGAGAGAAAAAAATAAAGTGTTCATTGATGAAAATATGAGAGTAGAGAGGTAATAGAGGTTTGATGATAACCTAGAACTGATTGATAGCAGGGAGAGACGTATGAAACAGATAGAGTTGTATGATAGAATCTATACTCTCTATTAAAGTTAGACATGCCCTTAAGCAATCAATAGTTAATTAGTAAGTATATTTAAGTAATTTCACACCAAATTTAATATTTAACGTTAACCAATATAAGATAAACACTAATTTGTAAACATCAAAAGTTGATCCATATGAAAAAATTGATGCTTTAATTGAAGAGAATTTTGTTAAATCAAAATTAAAATATTATTTATTAAAATCACATAACTAAAATTTATCCAAAATATGTTCAAAAATCAAAAGAAGTAAACACTATAACTTGGTTAAATATATATGTTTACAAACCAAATCAATTGAACACCTTATCCAAATTATTGGTATTTTTGTCAAAAGTTAAAATTAAATCTTTTGTTAAAAAAAAAATATATAGTAACATATATAAGCAAGTTAATGTCAAGAATTTGGATTGTGAGCTTGAAGATATAATTTACAATCCAAATTAAAAATGTCAATTATATAATTTAAATTGCTAAAAAAATTATATAGGTAAACAAATACAATAAATAAATCCTCAAAAAACATTATAAAATAATAATATTTATTATTATTATTATTATTATTATTATTATTTCACATTACATCTTCGATAACTACACAAAAAATGATACAATTAAAATTAATTTGATCTAAAACTTAAAAATAAAACCTTTAAATCAAGACAACAATAATGTTATGGAGGAATTAGAAAATAAATATACATATATGTAATAAAATTCTACTTTCAATCAATTTCAATAGCAAAAATCAAAACCAAAATCAAATTATAACATGTAAAACTTACATATAAAATAACACCCGTGCATTACACGGGTTAAATAACCCAATCTCTATAATCTCATTAAAACCCAATCTCTATAATCTCATGTGCAAATCTTGACCGTCCTTTGTCTCTTTACCAAGTTTTATAAGTGCCGGTTATAATATAGATGCTTGCTGAAGATCTCTCGACGACAAAGAAATCAAAACTCACCAATATTTTAAGTCAAATGGGCAGGTATGCAAGTTTATTAATAAAATCATTAATAATATTAATATGATATTATTGTGGACACACATCAAACATGTTTGTGATGGTCATTTTGAAGTACATTCTCAACTTGACAAAAAGTATATTTTGCAGAATATGGAGAACCAGTAATCTATTTCTTTTCCTTGCACTTAGTAGACATTAACAAAAAGTAAATAAAAATAGAAAATAGACTCCAGTAAAGATGATGATATAATCTTCAATACATTTCAATGGTGGGGATATGAAAGGGGACCCAAGTAGCAGTAAGACCTGCAATTTCATGAAATTTGAGTTTCCCTTAATTTGTGATGTAATGTATGTAAATGTGTTGCAGATGAGACTATATCAAAAAAGGTCGCAAGATTCACACAGACATGGATCGTATGGTTGTCTTCCGGAAAGACTTAATTACATGGGCCAAAGGGAATCTCTCCGTCATATTATAAGTAAGCCATTTTTATCATCATAATAGTTTGCTAAATATTTTGAATATTCGGGATGTTAACTGTTACAAGCAATTAAGAGACGCTCGACTGCTAATGGACTACAGTGAAAAAATTGTTTCCCAAAGTGATGAAGCCTCAACAACCGAGCCAGACCAAATTTTAATTGAGACTTTGAGAATTGAGAGTGCTGCAAAATCCCACTCTCCTGGATATTTTCAACTACTTTGGGTTTAATTTTCATGTATATATAATAATCATTCAATTTCAATACTCAAAGATTTATAATAATTCTAAACGAAATCATACAAAATCATAAACTTTTGAAATAGGCTAAACAAAATATTACAAGTTACAAACCAAAAGCAACATAAAACCCCCCCAAAAAAACTTTAAAACAATCAAATTCACCCATGCTTTGCATGTGCCTAAGGACTAGTTTTTAAATTAATAGGCAATTGCTAATTCATTCTAATTTTATTGATAAATCGAGAAATTACACAAAGACAGAGGATATGCATGCTACTTCAAAACCAAACCCTCCAAAATTCGTATTCGGAATCAGGTGTTCGGATTTTAATTATTTTTATGATATTTTTTTGAAAAAAATAACATAAATATACTATTTTAAGACATAAATTCAGGTTACTTGGATTATCAGGTTTTATTCGGGTACATATTAAAAACCAAACCCTCGGTTTTCGGGTACATTCGGTTAATCCAAATCCGATTTCCTGCCCTGCCCTAGGGCCTAGGTACATGCCAATCTCAACAGTAAAAGGCCATTGTCACTATTGGGCCTATAGATGGGCCTAAAAGGTCCAAAGAAGTAAAAGTCCTGTGTTGTGCTCTTTCTTCTTCTTCACTCACTCTTCACACACAGAGAGAGAGAATGTTGCCACAACTAGCAAAGAAATCCATTACAAAGAATCCAAAGAAGTTAGCAAACTTAATTGATTTAGTTAATCTACCTTTAACACTTCGAGATTTTGTGGGTCAATCTCAGATTTCTCGTTTAGGTTGTTTTATGCGTGTTTGGTCTTACATTAAAGCCAACAATCTACAGGTTTGATTTCATTTTTTTGTAGTTTTTTTTTTGAGTAAATATGATTTGGGTTTTGCTTGAAATAAGTGATTTAGTTCATATGATACTAGTTTGAATGTGAACTTTCGATTTTTATGTTTTTTTTTAACTAGAAAATTTGAATGTAAAGTTATGATTCTTATGTTTTTTTGTTCATTTTTTATAGTTTTTTTGAGTAAATAAGATTTGGGTTTTGCTTGAAATGAGTGATTTAGTTCATATGATACTAGTTTGAATGTAAAGTTTCGATTTTTATGTTTTTTTTTTTACTAGAAATTTTTAGTATTTTTTATTCATTTTTGACTTTTTGTAGTATGAGTAAATAAGATTTGGGGTTTGCTTGAAATGAGTGTTTTAGTTCATATGAAACTAGTTTGATTGGAAAGTTTTGATTTTTATGTTTTTTAACATGTAAATGGGGATTGTGTAGTTATAAGAATAGTGCAAGAGTTTGATAGATTTTGCAAAATGTAGTAATTACTCATAGATTTTGATATGAGCTATTGCATAGTTTTGGCTTAATTTTGCGAGCCCATTTATTGCATATTGGTATAACATGAGTGTTACAGTTCATCATAAGAGCTACGCAATTTGATTAAAAATTTCTGATTTATCTATGTAGCTACAACTGAGTATATAGTAGTTTAGACTTTAGAATAGTGCAAAACGTAGGAAGATTTTCTGAAAAATTAAGGAACTAGTATTTAAAGAGATCGACACAAGATATTTTCATGGCGAGTAGCATTGTAGGGTATGTTTTTGTAGATTTGCGACAAGAATTGGACTTTGTTATACCATTATTTTGTATTAGGCTTTCATAATGATGTTAACTGAAATGTATTTTGTATTAGGTTCATTTAAGTACAGAATCCCAACAGACGTCTTTTCCTTTCAAATTTTTAGTCATGGAATAGGATAAGGTAATATTCAGTTCAAAGGGTCGACAATATTTTCATTAGTGAAGTTAGACAAATGTAAGAATGAAAAGGGTTGATAGATACTTCTGTTAGCATTTTGATTATTTGTTTGCTAAGTGGTTGTAGAGAAATGGGCGGGCTTGGGATATTGAGCATAATATAATGGCAAATGCTAGGCATATTACTAGAATAGCGTAGGGTTTTGAATCCAGAAGGTTGTCACCAATAACATAAACTTGAGGCAAGGTTCTTTATCAATATATAGTGAGGTGTCACCAATAACATAAACTTTTGTTTCTGAGCCTTATACTGAGAGTTCTATGTCGTGCAGCACTAATAAGCTATGACAGTTGCCTCTTTGTTATGAAACACGGTTATTATCATTTGAAAGATCTTGAAAAATTATTTAAACGACCAAATTATGAACAGATTAATATGTTGATCAAAGTAAGCTTCAAGGTAACTCAAGAAAACAAAAACGTATTTTTGAAGTCTTACAAGTCTAGAAGTACAATATAGCTCTTTCTATACTAGTCATTTACATGAATGCCGCTTTGATGTTTTGAAACTTACTCCTGCACTAACATAAGCGGTCAATATGTAAGGTTCCATCCGACTTTTATCTCCATTAGTCCATTATAGTGCAATCGTAGCCAGAATCAATGCCTTTTTTGCTTAAGACTTGTTTATGATGTAAAATCCTTTCCTCCCTTAATTCCTTCATTTCCATAAATCCTTTTTTGAATGAAAAAAAAAAAACATGCTTAGTTAGGAGGAGAGTTTCATCTTATTATACTAGAAACTCATGAGTCACGACTTTCTTAAAATCTCATGTTTTCACTTTCTAGAAACCGAGGCATATACCATCAATATTTTAGCCTCTGATATGTGCTTGTTTACTAAAATTTTTACCTGTACATATTTGAATGATTCCTTATAAAATTCGTCGCACTAATATATTTTTTCTTACAAAAATTAAATTCAGATGTAACTGGAGATGTTCTCTGTTTATTTTGCAGGATCCAAACAACAAGAATGTGGTTAACTGTGATAAGCAACTGAGCAAAATTTTGTTAGGTAAGTCTCAAGTTGAGTTGGTTGAGCTCCCCACACTAGTCAAGCTCCATTTTCCAAAAGAGCCAAAGTAATTTGTTTGATCGTTTGTTGCTATTGGTCTCATGAAAAATCTCTAGAAACTTTCGTAGCTAGTATCAGTCTCAACAGATTTTCTGTACAACTTAATATTATGTAAAGCTTATGATGTATCTCTTGGCAACTCAATAACCAGAGAGAATGATATGAAGCACTGCATCTTATTTACTGCAGAGAACAGTAAGATACTATTTCTCGATAATGAGATGTTGTTGACAGCTATCTTCTTATCGTACATTTAATGAAGTTTTTATTTCTCAGAATCTTTGACATAGGTAACTGTAGTTTCTCTCTTTTATCTTTTCAAACGATTGTGTTTTGCCCAAAAGTTGCTTGCAGCTAGGATAATTTTAACCTCATCCCCTAAGGGTGCTGTCTTTCTCCCCAGTGTTTCTTGTCATTTTTTCTTTGAATCTTATGTTTTAAATTTGGAAATCTCAAATTCTTGGGACGCAACACCTTACAGTTCAATTTCTTGTATGAACCACGCTACAATCTTCAATACCATACCATTTTGTAAAGATTGTGCCCTCCGCAGTCTGTTTCCCTTCCATTATTAGTTGAAAGACTTCTATTGTAGTGTGGTCATGAGTAATGTGCGAAAGCGATTGCTGAAGCCATAGTTGCAAGTGCATGAGCCGTTGCTTTTGAAGCCGTAGTTTGCGTGCATGAACCATTGCTTTCCCTTGCCCTAGTTGCAGGTACATGCCAAATTGTTAATGGCATGTTAGTTAATGGCCTGTATTTTGTTTGCAGGTCTGATAGATGCTGACATATTTTTTTTTTTTTTTTTGTCTGGCTACTCCAAAAAGTTGACTTTGGAAGTTATTTAGTGTTATACATGACCTAGACATAGGAAGTTTTAGTGTTATACATGACCTATGCCGGCAATATTTTCGTCTTAGGACTTAGTTGATCTCAACTCTTAAGACTCATTTTAATATTGGCTTCATGGAAAAGTTTAAGAGATTACTAGCTAATTTTCCACCAACTTATGACAGATTAAACCTCCCTCAACTAGTTCACTCCCCTCTAAGCAACAGATTAGGACAGACCAAGTGACCAACTAATACAGAAGATAGAGACAATGCACTGCAATGTGGTAGACTCTAAGAACTTGTATATTGGTTTCTGAAAGACACATTTGGCAAAAACATGTAATCTTGCAGCACTATGTTGTTTTTCAAAAAAGTTGACCTCCTAGTAGGACCCATTTTAGTGATGGGTCCACCACCAGAAATGTGCCACATGTACACATTACAAATTTTTGGATAAAGAGACATGCAAGCCAAGTATATAAACAGATAACAATGTTAAATAAAAAAAAAATCACAAGTGCTCTATGTAATTTGTCAATCAAATTGCCTGATCAACTGTAGCCACTGCACTTCACAGTTCACATTAATAAAAAGTAAAAGAAAGTATATCAGATGAATTCAGTCCAGAAAAGTTCTCTCTATATATGTTTTTTTTTCTTCCTTTTATACTACTTGTGCTACTTTTTTAACCAAGTTATCACAAGATATCCTTGAATAATCTTTCTTTATATTCATATCTTGAACAACTTCTTCATCTCTACATATTCATCACTTACATCTACATAAGATAAGTTTGATAGAGTAAAAGAAATCAAAAGTAACTACTTTATAAGAAACTGGGCAATTTGTTTCTTTGTTCTTGTTCTTGTTGTTCTTCTTAAAAAACCCACTGAAGTTTCTTCAAGAGAAACAAGACCATGTTTCCTACTTTGTATGTCACTTAACCATGATTGTTCTGTGTGTTGTGATGGAATTTTTATAATTTAATTTTGTTTTTTGTTTGTAAACTCATGAAAACCCATTCCCATATTTCTTTATCCTTCAAACACATGTCTTCAAATCAGTTTATTCTCTTCTTAGAATCAGCTCTTAGTCTAAGAAGAAAAGATCTCACTAGTTCTTCAAGTGAACCCTCTTGGTTTTCTTAGCTGAAGTTTGAAGGAAAAAGAAAAAAAAAAAAGAAATGACCTACTTGTGTCATAGTATGAAATTCTGTAGACCTATCACACACTTCACTTCATAGGCTTCTCTAGTGAGAGGAACCTTAAAGAAGTGAAGCAATGGCACCTTCTCTCTTTCGAGCATTTAGGCTTCGAAAGGAGAAGAACAAGCCTCTCCCAATGTCATCATCATCAAGGAGTTCAGATATGGGAAATATGGAGAAGAGAAGATTTGATAGTTTGGAATCATGGTCCATGATATTGGATTCGGAAAATGTTGATGCTTGGGAGGTGCCCCCTGAAGAGCATGAGGACTGGACTGCTGATCTTTCCCAGCTTTTTATTGGAAATAAATTCGCTTCGGGTGCTCACAGTAGAATTTACCGGGGAATTTATAAGCAGCGTGCTGTTGCAGTGAAGATGGTGAGAATTCCAACTCATAATGAGGAGACTCGGGAATTACTTGAGCAACAGTTTAAGTCTGAAGTTGCCCTGCTTTCGCGTCTTCTTCATCCTAATATAGTTCAGGTAACTTCTTAGTTCTTACACACATGTGAATTGGTTTTTTTCTGAGTTCATTCCTTACTATAGCTAGTAGTGCATTTTTCGGTATATTGGTTTCGTATGCATAACATGGTAATTTTTCAAGTGTTTTCAGTTTAGAATTTTAGAATACTTATTCAGATTGCCTTAGAAAATTTTGCCTGATGTACATGAGTTCAGCTTGAGGGTAAGTCTGCCTTAGATGCTAAGAAATGCACACTTCACATAGGCTGCATGGTCTGAGTTAGTAGATAAGCACACAGACACAACATACTAATTACTGTGTGAACGGTTAAGTACTAAACTTCTCCAGAAGGAGAGGATACAGAGATAAGTTGGGAGAACAAAATGCAAGAGAGCTCGAGGAAATGTTGGGGAAGTAAGACATTAGAACAGGGAAGAAATGGTTTTAGGCTTTTGACATGAAACAATCGTGTGGCTCTCCTTAAATGATATAAAATGGAAATCTCTTTCGAGAGAGTCGGTATTAGTCCAGTTCTGTAATACCGAAACATCACCTTTATACAACCAGTAATACCGAAACATCACCTTTAAAATAGTAAACTTTGTAGTCTATGTAACAGATTATGACATTTTTATTGGTGCAGTTTATTGCAGCCTGTAAAAAGCCTCCTGTGTACTGCATCATTACAGAGTACATGTCACAAGGAACTCTTAGGATGTACCTCAACAAGAAACTACCATACTCACTGTCAACTGAAACCATCCTGAGGTTAGCCCTTGACATCTCCCGAGGAATGCAGTATCTTCATTCACAAGGGGTGATCCATAGAGATCTCAAATCCAATAATTTGCTCCTCAATGACGAGATGCGTGTTAAGGTGGCAGATTTTGGCACTTCATGCCTTGAAACACAGTGCCGAGCATCTAAAGGTAACATGGGAACTTACAGGTGGATGGCTCCAGAGATGATAAAAGAGAAACCATATACAAGGAAGGTCGATGTGTATAGTTTTGGCATTGTGCTCTGGGAGCTCACAACAGCTCTGCTTCCGTTTCAAGGGATGACCCCTGTGCAGGCTGCATTTGCTGTATCAGAGAAGGTAGCTAACTAATTCTTTCACTTGATTAAACTGAAATTTGTCTGATTAACTCGGTGTTCCTCACCCAACGCTATTCAGTTAAATTTATTATTATATCACTTTTAGTTTCTCTGTTTGTATCTCTTGGGCTTTTAGGTAAATCTGCTTGTAGAGATTTACTATCAGGTAATTAGTGTTATATTGTGTTGAGGGAGGAAATTTAACGATTAGGCTGGTCATAGATATCTGGAAATCGCTGCCTTTTGTTTCATAGGAGAAGAATGTGATCAGTTCAATGACTAGACTCAATATACTGGTAGGAATTTGACCTAATAGATCTGAATGTGACATATGAACGATAGGTTCTACTATATCCCGTCAGTTTTCACTACATATGTCATCATGTTTGAAAGCTTATCCTTATCCCTCGGTAGATCTATAACTCATACTGTTGTGTTATGCATACCAATCATCATATTAAATGGTTGTTTGCAATTTTCTTTACATCCAAAGTTTAGTATCCTAGTGGGTGAGCGCTATACGTAGTTTCGAAGACTTATGTTTAGAATCAGGATCTTCTACCACCAATCATAGGTTCTAAGCACGAGTAGATTCCAATTGGGAAAACATGGCTAGCCTCTTGATCTGTGAGAGACTGATACAAAGTTAGTCTCTTGGTCTGTGCAGGCCACGATCCTGACGCTATGTTTGCGATCATGATTATAAATGAAGTCACTGTACTTTTGGAGTTTCAAATGATTGAGTTGCTGGGACTCCACTTCACTGCTAGAATTTCACGTATGGAGGTGGGATGAAGGATTCCTACTTCTTGGTGCTGCATCTGCATTGCTTGGCAAAAATGAGATCTATGATATGGCTTGGTTTAGGTAGTTGGCCTTTGAGACCTTGAAATGAACCGTGCTTGAGACTTTGAGAGCATTTAGCGTCCAACTTACACAAATGAAAATTCTGTTTTGATTTGGTTTTCCACTCTTGATTGCTTATGATATGTAGAGGGTGTCCTAGACAAGTAGAAATGTTCCTAGAGGGTCAAGGGGTTTCTGTCGATTTCTTTCCCTATCGTTGGATCAACCTGGTTTCAGAGTGAATCCACATGGATATTTGTTTTCCTTCCAGACCTAATCTAAATCTCGATTATTGTAGTCTCCTTCCACAGTTGTGATTGCTCTTAGAATTAGGCCGCTTTTATTTCATATATGCTGTTTCTTTTGCACCCTTCGAGATCCTTTCACATCTCTTGCTTCTAAAGTCACAAGTCATTATCAGGGGAAAAGACACTTGGTTTCTTACCTATTTGAATGCGGCTTTACACTTAGTATTTTAGTACATTTTTGACACTTCTCGTCCACTAACCTTCCGCCCTAGGTGATTAAATCTGGTTGTCTTTACATGACTCTGGGAACTCTGCGCCTTTTTTATTGCATGCGCATAAGATTCAGAGTTTCAACCAGCTAACTTGTAAGGTTCATAGTTTTACAGATGAGCACAAGAGTCTGCGGAGAGCCCAAAGCCAACTTGTTTTCTCATTTAGAAGTGTTTTTATTTTTCTTTCAATTATTAGTGTTACTGGTTATATACACATTTTCGTACTTGACATATCGAATAGTTTCTTAGTAGTGCCTTTCGTTTCTTGTGGCAGAATGAACGACCCCCATTGCCAGATAATTGTCAGCCCGCCATTGCAAGCCTTATAAAACATTGTTGGTCTGCAAACCCTTCTAAAAGGCCTGATTTCAATGATATTGTGGCTCTCTTGGAGAAATTTGATGAGTGCATCAAGGACGGACTCCCTCTCCCGTCTCATTCGGGATTGGTCAGTCGAAGTGCGATTCTTGAGCGCTTCAAGGGCTGCATTTCAATGAGCTCATCTATACCTGTGTATGTTTGACCTCAGTGGTAGGTACCATGGTATCTTATAGATCTTAATGTTGATAGCTTAAGATACAGAACTGTAAATATTGGAATCGATCATCTAATCTAGTTCTATAGACAAACACATGGTAAATTTTCTAGAAGACAAGGACAACCAATTCTTTGTGTGTCACTGTGGTGTAAAAGGACTTTGTCCCTTTTCGACTTGCCATTGGATGGCGATGATTTCCCTTGCCAATGCTGCTGAAGGGTGCTGAAGGGTTCTGTTTACCTCAAAGTTCCTCACGTTTATCACTGTTTACAAAGCATTCTTTTATATTGTTCTTACACTGTATAGTTCTCATGTATTGAAATTCACATGTTGGAGAAGTTTATGATATTAATCTAATGTGGTTTCTCTGTGTTCGATCTTCTTTGTACCATATTTTCATATAGATTGTATGAACAATGATGTCGATTGTAGTCTGTTTCTCGTCGTATCAGAGTTATACACTACTTATACTTTATCAGAGGATAACCAATATTGCTGAAACTTACGAAGAATGCCAGCCAGAGCCATGTTCTGGCTTTGGTAGAATGGTTTGTAACAAAGTTTTGAGAGGGCTATGTCAGGGGAGTTTATGGCATTCAAGAACAGGGTTACAATGCAAATTGGAAGTAGTCTTTTGCAGACTGGTTGGGTAGCCATGTGGTGGAGGATTGGGTGTAACCCTCTAACTATGTTGCCGAATTGAAGGCCATCATCGACAATGCTTGAGATTTGCATAAACGTTTAAAATGTATGGTGAATATTGATGCTTGGGAGAGCACTTTGCTCCTAAGTGGGTATGGAGAAGTTTTTCTGCATAGGAACCCTGCATGAACCCGTATGACTCCATACGAACGAGCTAATTTCAATAAACGGATTTTGAGGCGCCACGCATGGACAACTATGTGACGACCGCAAGAAGTAATTCATCTGGATTTTGACTTTTTCAAAAGGACAAATGTTTATGATCAGACTTGTAATCATATAGTCACACTTTTTCAATTTTTTTTTTTTACCCCTATATACATGTAATTGTCATTATAATTATACGTGTGATCATACACACTTGTCCCTTTGATTTATGTGATCACAATTGTAATCATACTCATGATCATAAAATGTTTATATGTGATTAGGAATATGATCATAACAAGTAAATGTGATTATATGTCTGATCATAACAAATAAATGTGATTATAAGTATGTATATATATACATGTGTTGTGATTTATGTGTGATCATAATTGTGATCATAACGAATAAATGTGATTACAAGTCTGATCATACCAACTAATTGTGATTATAGGGTCTGATCATACGGTTGCATAAGATCGCATCCCAACAAGAGTTCATTTGGGTAGGGTATAGTTTTATTGCATTTAGTGTTATGTAGTATATGATTAGACAATATGTGATCAAATAATTATAGGTCTAATCATACGGTTGCCTAAAGTCGCATTAAAACTAGCTAGGGTTCATTGAGGTAGGATATAGTTTTATTGTATTTAGTGTTATATAGTATATGATTAGACCCATGATCATTTGATTATAGGTCTGATAATAAGGTTGTTTAAGATTACATTCCAAGTAGGGTTCATTTAGGTAGGGTACAGTTTTATTGCATTTAGTATATGATTAGACATGTGATTATAAAGTTATACATCTTGTCATAAACAGTTTTTTTTGTTTTTTCAAAGTTTTTTGTTTGTTTACGAGGTTAGAGGACGTAATTCAAAGGGTAATTTTGACTCGTGAAAATTATAAAGTAGGACAAAAGGCTTGTTGGGGAAGATGGCACCATGTCAGGACCTATTTAGAAAGTGGCACCTAAACATGAGGGTTTTTTTTTTGAGATATTACCCTTGTTTTTATTATTAATACGAGTACCTAAGCCGAATTAGATTTATAATATAGGTTATCAACATGATGTTTTATGCGAAATTTTAGAATTTAGCAAATGACTTATTTTTAAGTACTTATAATAAATTAAGTAACAAAAAATTAAAATTGCAGCCAGCTTGTATTTGGTTATGGCATGGAACAAAAAAGGTTAGACTAACAACATTTTGCAATTTTTGATTCCATTTTAGTCAAAGTGCAACCATTTTTTGTTCCATTTTGCTTATAACCATAGACTTAAAATTACAGTTTGATACAGTAATTATTAGTTTTTCTTTCTTTCATCTTCTAAGAGTTCATGCAAATTGCAATAGCCAACAACAACAACAGAAGCTGTATAGTACAGAAATTCAGGCCATGGCCAACATAACAACATCTTCGATAGCGTATGAAGCTTGGATCTGTATCGGAGATACTTCTATTACTTCAAATGGTCTGTTTAGAAGTGATATTAATCCTCTTTATTACTATACTCCCATCATCCTGCTGCAATCTTCTTTAGCTACGTTTATGGGATGTATCACAGCAGCTCTATTCTTGCCTCTTGGAGTCCCTTCCATGGTTACCCAGCTTATGGTTAGTTACCTTTCATCAACTCTTCTTTCTCTTAATATTTCTAGTTTTCTACCATACTTTTTGATTGATTTTACGTCTAATTTCTAACCACGCGTTGTACTTACTTTTGCTGATCTATTAGGCTGGTATGTCACTAGGTCCTACGTTGTTAGGACGTATCAAGAATTTTCCAACAGATATATTTCCCCCCAGAAGTTACATACCATTGCACACGTATAGCGACTTTGGAACAGTTATGCATATATTCTTAATGGGGGTACAGATGGATATTACTACGGCTATTAGGCCAGGGAAAAAAGGAGTGATTACTGGCATTTCCGTACTTGTTGTTCCCCTCGCATTAACAACCCTTTGGAATTTGTTTTTAACGAAATCCATTATTGACGAAACAGGTAAGTTGTCTAATTATCTTGCGGTAGTTGGAAAGGTCGAATCCTTAACTACCTTTCCTGTCATTGCTGGTTATCTTATTGAGCTCAATATCCTCAATACGGAGTTTAGCAACTTAGCGTTTTCTGCTTCAATGATTAGCGGCGTTCTCGGTAACATGATAGTTGGAGACATTATGGGGAATCGACATAAAAAGGACTACAAGACAGAGGGCGCAGTAGGTGCTATGTCTCTCAGTTATCTAATTGTGGTGATATTAACCATTGTTTTACTAGCACCAACAATAAGGTGGATTATTAAAAAAACACCAGATGGACAAATGGTTAAACAGGATCACTTGAATGTTGTACTTTCGCTGATTTTTCTGACAGTTTATATATGCTTTCAAGGAAGCCTACATATATTGTTTCCGCCTTTTATCGCAGGGCTTATTATACCTTCAGGACCACCTTTGGGATCCGCCTTATTGGAAAAGTTTGATTTTTTCAGTAAATGGATGGTCATGCCAATTTTCTACGCCACACATGCGAGCATGATGGCTGATATCTTTGAAATTCCGTTAACAAAATTTTTTCTCGTCGGTTCGCTTATTTTTGTTAGTTTCATAGGAAAATTTTTGGGAGCATTTCTACCAGCTGTATTCTTCAATATGTCCTACAAGGATGCTACCTTACTCGGTCTCACCATGAATACACAAGGCTTTCTTGAGGTTCTGTTGTTTGCAACTTTCGCGGACAAGGAGGTACGTAAGACAAAATGTCAGAACCATTTTTTTTTTTTTCTGGCAAAGTTTATTAATAACTATAGTAACATAGTGTTGTAATGACTTGCAGATAATTGACACAGAATGCTTCACCATAATGTGTTTCTCATTGATAATATTGACAGGTGGTTCGGCACCCCTAGTGAGATATTTGTACAAGAGTACCATGAAATATAACCTCCATAACCGAAGAACCATTCAAGACACTGTACCAAATAGTGAACTCCGTGTTCTAGGGTGCGTGTATGAAGAAGATAACGTACCTTCCATGATCCATGTTTTGAGGGCTACCAATCCAACCAAAGAGAACCCCATCTACTTGAGCATCATTCATTTTGTGGAGCTTGTCGGTCGTACAACCCCACTTGTTATTTCTCACAAAGTGCATAGAAATCTTCCTTCTGCCGCTGCAGTTTCCCAACACATTGTCAATGTGTTCAAATCCTATGAAGATAGCAATAAAGGGATCATTTCAGTACACCCGTATACGATTGTGTCAAATTTCCCATCTATGCACAATGATGTGTGTAAGCTTGCGTTCCACAAAAGAACTTCCCTCATTCTTCTCCCCTACCACAAGAATTTAGCAACTGGTTCCATCAATCCAGGCATAAGGACAGTGAACTGTGAAGTCCTTAACAACTCTCCATGCTCTGTTGGCATCCTAATAGACCGAGGGCTTCAGAATGGTGGTAAGTTTCTTTTTACAAACTGGGTGTCCTATCATGTTGTGGTGGTCTTCTTAGGGGGTGCTGATGACCGTGAGGCACTAGCTCATGCGAAAAGAATGTCTGAACATCCAGCCATTTTACTGACAGTTTTTCGGTTCCTCCCTAGTAGCGGTATAGGTACTGATACTGATACTACCGAGAGGAATCTTGATGATGCTGTGGTTGAAGAATTCAAACTTGAAACTACATCTAACCATAAAGTCAGTTACATAGAGGAGGAGGTTGAGGAAGGGTTAGGGGTGATCAAAGTCATTAATTCATTTGCAGATAAATATGAGTTAATCATAGTCGGGAGGCGCCATGATGAAAAATTACCATTTATAATTGATCTTACAGATTGGAACAAGTGCTCTGAACTAGGGACTATTGGTGACATATTCACAGTATCTGGTTATGGGGGAAAGGCAACAATATTGGTGATTCAACAACAATCAAAAGTAGCAGCACGCTCACAATCTTCCCAGGATGTTGAATCGAATGTTAGTTATGATGTCGATCGAGAGCAGAAATCATTCCAATTGGAAAGTTAGTTGCCGAATCATCTTGTCATTTTAATGAATTATCATTAGTCATAGGATTTTTTTCTTTTTTTCTTTTTTTTGTGCTAAAAAAATCAAAGGAGGTTGTAGTAGTTCTGATAGCTTATAAGCTATTAGAAAATCCGAATGTATATGTTTGATTTTACATCTAGTTATGGTCTTATAAGCTCTTCTAGTAGAAATTCGCTAAAAAAGTGGCGGTTACTATAAGCTCCATCCCCAAGCTCATAGCTAGTAACTTATAAGCTATATAAGCTACTAGACAAAAAAAAAACACAGTGTTTTTGGTATTTTTCTGTCATACATATTTGTAGGTCAAGAATCTATATTTTGAATCAAGGATCATGTTCTAAAACCAACACTCATCCAACTAAACAATATTTGTTACTTGTGACTTCAAGAATTCCTTGTGGAACTGTGTGTGCATTAAGGATACACCACGCGTAAACAAAACAGAAAACAAAACCAATCAACACCTCAAACGAAAGCTGATCCCTTCTTAGCTGCCATATATATCAGCAGAAAAGTTTGCTTCCCTGAAGTTGTGGGAAATTTTCATTTCCTGGAAAAAAACTAGCACAACTTCTCCATCGAGCATGAAGTTGCCATTTGCCATGGTGGTAGACCTTGACCCATAGCCTGAACAGCAGCAGTAGAGTCTGATTCAATCCATATTCGATTCCATCCCTTCTCCTTTGCCATTTCTACATTTCTCACAATGGCAAAGCATTCTGCAAAGAAGTTTGTACAAATTCCCAACCCACCCCAAAGCACCATCTTCAAGTCACAAAAATTGTCTGTGAAAACAACCCCAAAACCTCCTCTGCCAGGGCTCCCATTCAGTATTGATTTTAACTACCATTGCCTCAGGTTGTTTCCAGTAGCAGATCTGATGTGAAAGATAGCTAGAAATTTTGTCCTGTATCTTCCATTTTCTTAACACATTCTTGCCATTACTATAAGCTTTAGCTTTGGATAGTCTTGTTGTGAGTTTCATCTGAGAATAAACCCCATACTTGAGCTGTTTGAGGGTATAGCTGCATTCCATAACTGTTTGAGAAAGGGGCTCCAGTGTTGAGACAGGTCCAGGGTTTCCTTCAAATTACAAAAACCATCTGTAGTGTAGAACTGATTTCTAATCCATTGCCAATGATCATGAGAGAACTTACATTCTCATAGTAAGTGAGACAAGGGCTCTTCACTTTTTTTTTTTTAAAAAAAAAAAAAAAAAATGGTATATTAATCATGGCCCGAAGGCTTACAAGGACAAGGCACAAAGGGCTTACAAAGACAACGACGCCCGAAGGCTACTAATGCTACCACCTAAGCGTCCTCACCGCCACCTTGCAACTCGAGCAATTATGCTACTCAGGGACTTGCTTTCGCTGAAGAACACCTAGCCACATCATCATTATGGGAGAACACTTAACCACATGCATATCATCATCATAAGAGCATGGGCCTCCTAATCTCGAACCAGGCCCGAAGGCTGACCCACTTAAGAATTATTTGAGAAATTCCCCCAAACAGGAATTGAACTCACAACCTCTCACTCGTGGGAGTGTTTGAGAGGGATAACAAACCAACTGAGCTAGCTAGCAGTTGTTTGGGGGATAACAAGGGCTCTTCACTGTTTTTGCAAAGTCGGCAAATAGAAACCACCATATAATGCCCTTCTTTTTAATGATGTCATCAGTAGCAGCAAAAGAATTCACCAGTTTTCGAGCAATTGCACAAAGTCTTGGATGAATATGAAAGTTCCAGATAGCTCTATGCCATGCAATTTTAGGTATTTTCTTTCTGATGGTATCAAAAAATGATGATAAATGTGAGTTTACGATATACATGATGTTTTATGCGACATTTTGGAATTTATAAATGACTTATTTTTAAGGACTTATCATTCTTATAAATCAAGTAAAATAATTTAAAGAAATAAATGTTGTTTATAAACAGTGAAATGAATTGTACACAGAAGTAATCGGAACAACTTGCCCATAGCATAACTCCAATAGCCATTCTATGGGAGATATGGAAAGAAAGGTGTGCAAGGAGATTCTATGAAGCGCATACATGGAATATAAATCAGAGTAGATTAATCATTCTGAAGGTCAGATTCTGGTTGGTTAGCTTAGGTCAGCATTTTTCACCAAAATGCAGATCTAGTTCTAATTTTGACAAGGTAGCCATGCAACTGGGAATATGTTCCAAAAACCCACCTATGAAGCCACCAATTATTGTGTACTGGACTAGACCTCCAGAAGGTTTTGTAGCCCTTAATACTGATGGTGCTGCTAAAGAGGGCTATGCTGCAGGAGGAGGGGTTGTTAGAAGCACTGACGGTATCCATATCTCTAACTTCTTCTCCTACTATGGTCTTGGTACTAACAATCTTGCTGAAACAAAAGCTATACTAGATGGTTTAGATTTGTGCTTGTTATTGGGATATTCTAAAGTACAGATTCAGACAGACTCCAAAATGGCTACAATGTGGTACAACAATGAAATTCCCATCCCTTGGCATCTAAGTACATGGTGGAGATATATCCAAGCAAGAGCAACAAGAATGCAGATTATCATTAAGCATACCTATAGAGAAGGCAACTGCCTAGCAGACTACCTCTCAAAGCAAGGTATGCATTTCAAATGTAATGGAGCAATCAATCATAATAGGGATGCAAAGTTTAAACAACTACAAGCTGGAGACAAGGCAGGTATCCCTTATATTAGACATGTCAGATAGCATACAAAATTAAAAAAAAAAAAAAAAAGTAATCGGAAGTGATGAATTTGATTTTTTTTTTTTTTTTTAAAAGAAAAGAATGAATTATGAATAGGGACAAGCCATGTCCCTATGGTTGGGAATTGGGATTCCGGTTCAAAATGCCGACATATTTCGAGAAATTTCGGCGGAATATGCCGGTTTTTAGAAAATCGGCATCGTAAATTCCGGGAATATTCCAGATATTTCAGGTGACATATTTGTTTCGAGGGTCAGAATGTCAGAATATACCGTTTTTTCTGAATCCGAAATTTCGCCTAGATTCAGAATTTTGAACTATGGTTGGGAATACTTCCCAACCATATTTCTCAAAAACAGCTTGGGTCAGTTTAATAAAAAGGTAAGACTTGGCAATTTTCAATTTTATTCTAGTCAAAGTGCAACCATTCTTTGTTTCATTTTTTTTCTATAACCATAGACCTAAAGAACAGTTTAGGAATTAGTTTTTCTTTCTTATCTTTTTTTGCATTTATCTTCTTGTTCATGTAAATTGCGCGCAATAGCCAAAAACAACAACCTGCGCCAAAAACAACAACCGAAGCTGCATAGTACAGAAATTCAGGCCATGGTGAACACAACAGAGTCTTCCATAGTGTATGACGCTTGGACCGGCATAGGCGATAGTTCTATAACTTCGAGTGGTCTGTTTAGAAGTAACAATAATCCTCTCTATTACTACACACCCATCCTGCTGCTGCAATCTTCTTTAGTTACGTTTATGACATATATCACAGCAGCTCTATTCTTGCCTCTTGGAGTCCTTGCCGTGGTTACCCAGCTTATGGTTAGTTACGTTAATTAACTCTCCTTTCCTCTTATTTTCTATTATGTTTTCGTTCGTTCTGGAAAAAAAATGTTAATAGACTTCACGTACGTCTAATTTCTGACCGTTGTACATATTGTTTCTGATCTAATAGGCTGGTATATCACTAGGTCCTACCGTATTAGGACATATCAAGAATCATACTCGGGAGGCGCTATGATAAAAATTTACCATTTATAATTGATCTTACAGATTGGAATAAGTGCTCTGAATTAGGGACTATTGGCGACATATTCACAACATCTGACATATTCACAACATCTGGTTACCGGGGAAAGGCAACAGTATAGGTGATTCAACAGCAATCAAAATTAGCAGCACGCTCACAATTTTCGCCAGGTTGTTGAATCAAAGGTTAGTTATGATGTCGATCGAGAGAAGAAATCATTCCATTTAGAAAAAGATAGGTGCCCAATCATGTCGTCGTTTTGAATTATCATTGGATCATAAGATGTTGTAGTATCAAATACTACAATGTCGTAGCATGTCCTAATTGCCACTTGTTGTCAGAAGGCACACAACAATGTTTTTGTTTAAAACACTTGAAACAAAAAACCCTTAAATGCAATGCTGGTTCATATGACCAGGAGGAGTACCTAAAAGCAATGCTGGTTCTTTTAGGTACATGACTTAGCCATGAAAAAGGTGCAAAAGCCTTATATGATGTTGCAGGAAGTTGATATATAGTTGTCCCTCACGCATTTTTATATAATTCCTTGAACACGGTCAGGTTGTTCACAAGCATTATAGATTTTTCCCTGCCAAGATTGAGACACTTCTTAATTATTAGAGCCTCCCACAGCTAGGAAAAATTGCACAGACATTAAGGGGAAAGAGGTTCTTGGCAAGAAGTATTAAACTATTAACTGACAAGCTAACCTCAGCAGAGGAACAAAAATAGTGCCTGCAGTGAAGAGAACGCTTTCACTTTTCAAAGCTAAGAAGAAAATGTTCTCAACTGCATGCTAAATATCAATCATTCTGCTCATGTCTTCAAAAACTCGTCAAGTTGACTCGGAACTCGGCCGAGTCGACTCGACTCAACTGAAAACTAGGCAGACTCGCTTACATTACCCGGTAGTTATGACTCGCCGAGTTGAATGAGAAACCCGGCCGAGTTGGGCCGCGTTAGTCCGAGTCAAATCACAAATTATTGTTAAAATTTTAATCTAGTGTGTATTGAATAATAGCTACATGTTAGTAATTCCATTTTCATTAAAAAAAATGCCTACAAACTAAAATTACCAACAACAACTATTTCTTGGCATTAATATAGACTAAATATATGTATGAGACTACCATATATTCAAGTGTTAGCATATTCACGACTCACCGAGTCGACTCTCGAGTTTTTGATTAAACTCGACCCAATAAAATTTCGAGCGAGCGAGCCAAGTTTTTGAGTTTTTAAACTCTGCTTTATATGAGCGAAAAATCATGACCTTCCCATTCAAAACAACATGCCTGCAACATTTTCACGTACGCCCTTCTAGATGTCCATACGTCCACGTTCAATTTTCATGGGCCTCGGCCCAATTTCTCATTTTCTCTTTGTCTAGGTTAAATAGGTTTTTGGAAAAACAATGGAGTTAGTTCTTCGGCTGTCTTCTTCCCTTCTTCTTGACTCAAGTGTTTTGGTTGTTTAGAACTCATTCTTCCTCCCCAATCATTCTAAACTCGATCAATCATCATTGTTTTCGTTATGAGATTGACTTCGTAAGTTCTTTGTGTGTGCATCAAGGAACTCTGGTGAAGTCAAGGTATTAGAGGTAACCTATATTGTCAAGTAGCAGGTGTATGCGGTATTGTTTGATAGACTTGTCATCTCTTGCTTATAGTGGATTGTTTTGTTGTCACGAAGACAATCGTGGACGTTTCTCTAGCTATTTGGGTTTTACCACGTTAAAAATATCGCATGTCCATTTATTGCTTTATTGTTTTACTAGTTCATTTGTACCATTATTCACTTGCATTCAAACCTTGTACCATAGTACAAAATATCGATATCGACTAATATATCGATCTCTAAAAAATAGATATATCGGGATATATTGGAATCTATCGGTGGATATTTTCAAATATATCGACTAATATATCAATTTGTTATACAAAATATATATAAAATCAAATTTGGAAGTATATTATCATAGTATTTACCTAAAAAACATCATATCTACTAAAAATGGAATAAACAAATTATTTCCAAAAAAAAAATTTGCAAAAAAATAATATTTCCAAAAAATATCGGAAAATATCAGTAAATATCTGAATATATCGGAAATATCGGGATATATCGGAAAATATCGGCCGATATTTTACAGAAACTTTATAGGGTAATTATCGGGAATGTATCGTATCGGTTTTGCTGAAAAACGAAATATCGCGATATTTTGTACTATGCCTTGTACTACCAGTGCACCCAAAGTCCTTTTTTTGCTCATCTTGAATCTGTCCAATCATCACTTCATCCCATCTGAATATCAAGTCCGATCCTCCATCTGTTAAAGCAATCCCAATAGAGGGTGGATTTATCCACCTCCACATAGGATAAATCCATCTTAATGACTTAAAAGTATAAGGTGGAGAGTTCTCAAGGCAAAGTGGACTCTTTGGGAGAGAAAGTAAATTTTATAAAAAGAAAATCGAACGACATGTTACGTGATATCCATTTTTTTAAAAAAAAAATAAAAAATAAAAAAAACATTTTTGACATGTCATCTGAACAAAAAAAAATAGGACGACATATGACATATCGTCATTGTCTTTTCCGAAAAATGGATTTCAAAATGGATTCTCCTACCTTGAAATCCACCTGTGAGAGGAAATTCCACTCTGCATTGGGATGTTATTTTCTAGTTAAATTTTTGTTCTAATTTTGATTGAAAATACACTCTACCTCAAATTATTTACTGAGAATCAAATAAACCCTTATTTTTTAATAAAATAAGGGACCTAAAAAAATCTGACTAAATCAAATGTTCCTTAGACAATATGATAATCTAAATAAAACCCCCCAACAACTCTTCAAACCTCTCTTTCAATCAGAACCACATCAAGAGAGAGAAAACCCCTTCTAAGAGAGAAAGAGAGAGGAGAAAAAAGGATAGAAAAGAAATGAAGAAACTCTACAAGAAAGGCAAAGTTCATCCATCACCACCTTTAATCTCTGATCATTTAGCTTTTCTTCCAGCTACAATCTTAACACTTACAGTTGCTCTTTCTCCTCAAGATAGAGAAGTATTAGCTTATCTTCTTCTTTCTTGTTCTACTTCCCCAACAACCAACTTTTCAACTAGCAATAACAAGAAAAATTCTCATAAGAACATTAATAAAAATAATAGTAATGGTGTTGGTAGGGAACATCCTCCTTTGTTTTACTGCAACTGTTTTAGATGTTATACTAGTTATTGGGTTAGATGGGATTCTTCACCAAATCGTCAGTTAATACATGATATCATTGATGCTTTTGAAGATGAATTATCTCAGAAAAAGAAGAAGAATAACAAGAAAGAAAGGAAGAAGAAAGGGTTTAATGGTTTGAAAAGGTTTGAAGATGCTTATGATGATGATGATTCAAGTCAAGTTATGTCAGGTAATTTGTCTGCAGAATCAGTTGTAGTGAATAGTTGTCTTGGTCATCATGATAATGATAATGATAATGGTACTAGTAGTTGTAGTGGTGAAGAAGAAGAAGAAGAAGAAAATGGAGAATTTGAAAAAGGGTCAGTAAGAAAATTTGTTAGTTTTATTGGAGAAACTATTTGGGGAGTTTGGAATTAATGAAAGAAGAAGGTGGATTGAGAGTTCTTGTTTCTTCTCTTCCATAGATTTTTTTTTTTTTTTTTTTTTTTCACTTTTTAATGTATATTACTTGCTCCTTTTTTTTAAGAAAAAAATGAGTAGTTTTGAATTACCATGATTTTCATCCAAAGAAAAAGAACCCTTTTTGGTGTAAATTACCACTTTTATATATGCAATTTGTTCTTATATGTTTTAATTTATTTCCATTGTTTTAGTATAAATGTGTTGATAAGCATTTGTCATCCATTGTGTAATAACTTGTTGAACTGCAGCAGAAATGTACTGCTATGTACTATGGTACAGTTTATTGGTGAAGTTGGGTTTGGTAGTGTAGTACAGTTTATTGTGTGAAGCAAAAGCTATCTATATATTTCATTGGTGGTGTGTGTCCTTTTGAATTTTTATGATGCTTTGACACTCATAGTATCATACATTGTGATGTGAATCTTGAAGAAATTTTTTAGTTAATTAATGAATTTAATTTTAATTGTCATTATTAATTATTAATTAGGGTCATCATCAAAAGGGTTTTTCGATTAAAGCAAGGGTGGATAGAAAAAAGCAGTCCCCACTAAAACAGCTTTCCAGGCCTCAATTTCATTGATAGTTGTGTTCTCCAAGAATTTATTCTTTGCATTATAGTATCGATTTATTCAGTGCTATTTACCTTCTTTGTTTATTATATTGAAGAGACTATACTACCCTTCATGTAATGTGGTAGTATGCATAGTTCAAAATGCCAGAAATATATTTTACGCAATTTTGGTGCAATATGTCGGTTTTTAAAGAATCGACATTATAAAAATCCAAAAATATCTGAGAATATTTCTGAAATTTCAGGTGATATTTTTGTTTCGAGTGTCGGAATATTGGAATATACCGTTTTTTTTTTTCAAATCCGAAATTTCGTCCGGATTCGGAATTTTAAACTATGGTAGTACATACATATCTCTATTTTTTCTTGGTTCTTGGTTTTTGATATTTGTTGATGAAACATGTTGCCATGTTTTTTGTTATACTATTAATGTTGATTTGATAAGTAGTTATTATTTTATTTTTTTTAATAAATTTTTTTTTTTTTTATTAAATTTCAAGGCCCAAAGACTACATCATCAGTCGTGAAGGGTTATATCTGAAACTAGACCATAGGTTATTCAATAATTTGTTGCCACCTAAGTATTCACGTCGCATCCACATCACTAGAGTAGCCACACCCTGAAGACTTGTTTTTGCTTTGCTCTACCTAAACAACAACATCACCTCAAAGCAATTGAAAATTCTGGACCCTAAGGCCTACCACGAAGAAGGGCCAATAGTTTAGTATAGAGAATCTCTTAAAATTACATGGGTAAAATTCTTCTAACCGCAGTTGTAAGTAATTGAACTCACAACCACCCGTTTGGGGAGAGGTGCATGCTTTCACTAACTGAGCTAGTAGTGTTCACAAAATGGTTGATTATTTGTATGTGAAATTTATCATATTTTTAAGGTAATGAATCTCTGAGGAAAATTATATGATCTAAATCCTCGACTGCAGACTGCAAATCGTTGACAAATGACAGTTTTTTCATCTAACAAAGAAATACACTAACCAAAAAACCAAAATGTGTTTTTGTGTGGCAAAAAATGTTTTTGGTTTTTTATAGGAAATGAATGTCATATTATATAAAAAGGGTAATGTTGGTAATGAATCTCAAAAAGCCTTATAGAATTTCTTTTTCATTAACTATGTTCCCTTGTCTTTAGCTTTCTGTCCCTGTGAATGGATGGCCTATAATAACTCCAAGATCAAAAGGAATAACAACCTTTTTTTCTTCTTCCTTTGCTTTCGGTGTGTTTTGTTCACCATTTTCCGGCAAGCCTATAGGAAACAGTGTTTGGCTCTAAATCTTGGTAACAACTACAACATATTCAATTCATTTGGATGACAAATATATACATATATCACCCTCACAAGTCACACCTCTTTTGGGTTTTTCTAAGAGCATCTCTAATGCAATGTGTATATTAATTTATATTCGAAACCATAAGATTGGTCACACGTATAATTTACCATACGTGTGGTTCCACATTTGAAAATTAAATATATATTCTGATGTCATGAACATATATATCAAGAAAAAAAAAGAATTTATAATGTATTTTCGAAATCTTATTGGTTTGAAACGTCGTATATGGATGAATAGGTCTACACTAGAAGAAGTGTTTTACGCGTAAGCATTTCAGATGTTCTAATATTTTGGAAAATCGAGAAAAACATAATACTGGATGAGGTTGATAATGTACTAATCTAGCAGAAATATATTTATTCGCCGTGTGATCTTAGCTTCTTCGAAAATAGATCAAATAGTCAAACACATCCTAATTTGAAGAGTACTGTAGTTATTAGCTATGGCCAGTCATCTTCAAAGTTAGACATGAATATGTAAGACTGTTTCAGCCTTTCAGGTAAGAATGTGTCAACACTCTTAACACAAAGTGAAGTTAAAATATTGATCAACGATCTTAAACAAATAATGAGAATGTGAGACATAAGGCCATGGACTTTTTCTCATTGAAATAATTGTGACTATTAATGAGTTGTGATAAGACTAAAGAGTCCATTTCTTGGTAGCTAGCTAGGTTAGATGTTTGTATTAGAGAAAAAGAGTCAGAGAAAGACTACTCTGTCAAGCTGTGTTTTGATGACCAACTTCTTCGACAAGGCTAGCTCTAGCTTTGTCATTGCATGACTGCATGAGAATTGAAGGTTACTTTGCCCTGAACCATCGTCAACTTTGTGAGAAAATAGTCATTTTGGTCCACAAACTTTCACAAAATTTTTATTTTGGTCCACAAAATTTTCATTTGGTCAATTTGGTCCGCAAACTTTCATTTTCTTTGTAATTTGGTCTCAAATCAAGTCAACTTTTATTGATTTTGCGGACCAAATTGACCGAATGAAACTTTGAGGACCAAAATGAAAATTTTATGAAAGTTAGTGGACCAAAATGGCTAAACGTCCTCAACTTTGTTGATCAACATTAGATTGAAATTCTTATCAATTGAAGAATGTTTTTTATATATAATTATTAATCAAAAAAATTAATCTAATTTAAAACAATTAATAATTTTAAGAGCTAATTTTAAGTGATTTCATATTTTTAAATATAATTATCTCATCTATCGTTATTTAATTTTTTATTTTAATAAAACTAAAATATCAAATATTATATTTATACAAAAATAAATAAAAAATTCTCACGTTACCAACACTTGTCTAGCAATAAGCCAATTGTTTTGTCCACATTTTAGTACTCATTAGCATAGGTGAAAATATCGTGCGTGCCGGGCGGATATTCGCGATATTTTCCGTTTTTCCAGAGATCGGCACGGTACGGCACACGGAATATATTCGGATATTAAAACACCCCATGCCGGTCGGCATAAATCGGATATTCGCGGCATAAATCGGCAAAAACCGATATTTATCGAAATTTTGGAAATTTTCAATTTTAAAATTAACACATTTATTTTTAATCCCCCCGAAGTAGAATTTTCGATGAGATTATCAAAAAAAGGTCCAAAAGGCCCTAGACGTTTGGAAACTTTCGCGACGAACTTGATGGCCCTCCAAGAGCAATATATCAGAAAGAAACGAAAAAAAAGCACGCCCATGCCAAAGTGAAGTTCTCTCTCACTTTTGGCAAACCAGTATACTGTTTGTATCCAAGGTTTGTTTTTGTGTAATGAATAATTGGTATCCAAGGTCGTACGAGCAAACAATGTCATGGGAATATTATTGTACTGAGTTCGTCCCCACACGTATGCGACTCGAAGCTCATCGGTTTGACAAGGGGCGTCTATCATTCTGGGGTTAGCATGTCTTTTATTTTGATTATTAAAATAAAACTATGGGTTGAGTTGTAATGAGGTTGTTTGTGTTTAGTTCTTGTATTGTAAACATATAAAATTTCTATGAATATCCGCCCGATATTTACGATTTTTTCACGTATGAGTAAAACTATCTTGTGTAATACTTCCGTCTTAGCTTCCTTGTATGATTTGTCGTGTGTTTAATTTGTAATGTATGTTTTTCTTTTAATTATATGTTTATATATCGAAAAATTCAAAAAATCACGGAAAGTGCAGAAAACCTCCCAATTTGTCGAATTTTTCGCGAATATTCGCGAATATCCGCGATATTTTCCGGTTTTTTGAATTTGCCAAACCTTTATAATTCGACACATGAGGTCGGATATCCGCGGAATTTTCCGTTTTTTTGAGGATCGGATATCCGCCCTTTACTGATATTTTCACCTATGCTCATTAGTATGTTTAATGAAGAACTAAGTGAATATGCACGCTTGTGCGTGCTGTATAAGTGGGGGTATTATATTAGGTATGGACGTGAATTTTTTTACAGTTTGCTTATATAATTAAAGTAAAAAAAAAACTAAAATTATTAGTATGTTTATAACGGTGACACGTCAGATTTCGTAAACCATCTAATTTTGGGATGCCTTTATAAAGTACTAGAGATTTCCCATCTTTTTCATTTTTTCATAATTTTTTAATTTTATTATTAAATATTAAAAAAAAAAAAAAATCTTGAAATCCTTCACAAGTATTTCCAGTAGGACACCAGTAGTCCAGTATTACTTTGGCAGTCTGTACAGTCAGTGGGGTTGTTGACATGTATTGTCCTATATGATGGGACCTATCTATACCCATCATTTCTTCCTTCTCCGTAGTACTACACTGCTACTACATAGAAAGAAAGAATATAATATCCATAGTTCAAAATGTCGATTTCGAATGAAATTTTGAATTCTGAAAAAAAAAAAAAAAAAAATTTATCGAGATTTCGACATTAGAAATAGAAACCGATACGAAGGTAAATTATTCGTAAATATTCGTGGATATTTATGTATTCAATTGTTCGTGAATAGTTGTGTATTTAATTCTTAAAAATTCGGCATAATTTGAAGTTTGAAATATGATAAAATTTATATATATTTAGAGTTATTTATTTATTTATTTTTTTTATGTTAATGGAGAATCAAGTGTGAGGTCCCACCAACGTAGGTTCAATGGTTTGATCAAAAGTTATGGGTCCACTTTACTCTCAAGGATTTGGTTCATGAACTAATAAGTAAAGACATTTTTCCTGGTTCTAGATGTGATTGTGGGAAGCAAACAGAGATGTAGCTATACTTCTGCAGTCTTTTTGGATGATTTACTAGTGACTATTACAAATACAATTGTTTGAGATCCTTAAACATTTGATGTCAAACATTTGATGTGCTAAAATTTTGGATATTGTTTTAGTGTAGTTCTTACATGGGCTGAATTTGATCATATTTGTGATTAGTAAAAAAAAAAAAAATATGTTTGAGGAAATTTAAGCTTTTGTAAGTAGATCTTGATTCAAAACTCTCTACTGCTAGGTATCCATAGTGATTAAAAGGGGACATAATGAACGCTACGAAAAGTGGGTTTTTCAAGTATTTAGAAAAAAATAAGTTCATTATAAGAGCTGGATACAGTTTTGCCCCACCCCTAGTCAAATTAGATTGATGGATGTTTGAATTTTGAAACAGACATTTGGTTTCAAGGTTTGACATCATTTTGTGTATGTGTCATCAGTTATCTCACCCGAGCTTCATTGTTTTTTTGAAACAGACATTTGGTTTCAAGGTTTGACATCATTTTGTGTATGTGTCATCAGTTATCTCACCCGAACTTCATTGTTACGCTGAACCTTGGTATGTGTGTCATTCTTCATTCTTTCCTCTATCATCGTTTGTACAAGTTTCTTAGTTTTTAGTATGTTAGAATTTGGTTCGAACGAAACTTTGTTCCAGTTTTTTTTTTGAACTAATTAGTGATACCCCCCGGAATTCAAGGCAACATAGCGATACCCCCCCAACTCCAAAAAGATTTGTGTTACCCCCCCCCCCCCCCCCCCCCAAATTATTTTCTGGTGAAAAATAGACTTGAACTGCCATAAATACCCTTATGCCACATCAGACTTTTAATTTGACCTAAACCATTGCTGACGTGGCATAAGGGTATTTATGGCAGTTCAAGTCTATTTTTCACCGGAAAATAATTTTGGGGGGGTAACACAAATCTTTTTGGAGTTGGGGGGGGGGGGGGGGGTATCGCTATGTTGCCTTGAATTCCGGGGGATATCGCTAATTACCTCTTTTTTTTTTGTTTAAGGGTGATTAAATTTATAAAATAATGAAGATTACAAAAGTGAGAAGGAATTTATAACTGCATTCTTGTCTCAAAAATTAAAAAAATCTATACTAGACAGATTTATGGTTCTCTAAAGGTAATTGAATTGGGGTTTGTCCCATTTCAATCTCTGCTTTGCCTGTAAGTGAGTACCCTTCCTAGTGCATATATCTGCTGCGAAGTTAGCTTCCCTTTTGTTTGTAGTGATCAGCAGATTCAGTTGCAGGTTTCTTATTTCTTCCCATTGCGGCTTTAGTTTCCAATGAGGTTTGTTGTTCCAAAGAGCTAGCTGCAATAGCAGCCTCTGAATCTGTCTCCCCCCAAATGTTTCTCCATCCCATTTCAATTGCCATTAGTGTACCTTCTATGATGCCTGTCATCTCTGCAATGTAACATGTTTCGACGCCCAAACCACCAATAACTACACCTGAAAGTTCACCATCATCTCTTCTGAACACATCCCCCCAACATGCGACCCCAGGGTTTCCTTTTTTGCATAAGGATAAATAACCTTGTTCCAGGTTATTTATCCTTATGCAGAAATTGGAATATGGTTCGAACGAAATGCTTCGAGTAAATTTTTCGTCCTTATGGTTTGTTTATTTTTTTCTAGCTAGAGTTCATATAAATAGGTTTAAACTCTTATTAGAAAACCTAACTCCTCTCTAGTCGTCTTCGTCTCCATCTTCTCAAGCGTGTTTGTTAAGGGGAAAACTTTTCTCCATCTACTAATTCATCTTCTTCCTCACTTCACTTATTCATTCATCAATAGAAAGAGCGACTTCGTGAGAGTCTTGTGAGGCTATCAAGGTTCCCGGTGAAGTCCAAGAGTATTAGAGATAGTTGGTATTGTCAAGTAGTAGGTGTATGCAGTAGTGTTTGATATGCTTGTAATCTTTTGCAACATAGTGATTGATTTGTTACCGATCGAGGTAACTGTGGATGCGTTTCTCAATTTAGATTTTATCACGTAAATTTTTTTGATGTTTTTTACCATTTTTGTTGATTTATTTATTGTTTGTTTATTCCATTATATTGCAGTTGCGTGGGGTTTTGTATTTTTATCCTTGTAGATTCAAAATTACGACATTCTCCGGTAGAATTACACACATATATATAGTATATACAGATTTATGAGTAGGGACCCTAATAGTAATGAGCCCTTTGTAACAGGAAGAATAGTACTATATATAGTACTAGTTGGAACTGTCGGCCTTTTGGTAGGTTATGTGAACCCCAAACATAAATATATAATAGCATTATGGAGAATTCAACATCACCAAACATTTCATTTTTATGTGGGCAAAGTTAATAAACAAATGGAGTTGTGGACCACAATATTATGGGTACAGGGCCAGTTCAAAGTATGGCACATGAGATGATATGAATATGTCTATGATTAATCAAAAGAAATCAAGAAAATGATTTGGTTGTAATTATCAAAACTTTGGTGTGTACATGGCCTTGGAGACCAAACAACTGCTACCTCAATTGGTTTGGTACTCTTCTCAAACACTCTCATTCCAGGTCAATTCCCATCAAAAGCGTTTGGGGGAATTTCTCATGTAATTGTTAAGTGGGTCAAAGCCTTCGGGTCTGATTCGTGATTAAGAGACACATGCTCCAATGATGACATGATGTGGCCGTCTGGTCTTCTTCAGCGAAAGCAAGTCCATGTATAACAATATTACTCTAGTAGCAAGATGGCGATGTGGACGCTTAGGTGGCAAAAACAGTAGTATTTCTAGCCTTCGGGGTCTTGTCTTTGTAAGCCCTCAGGCCCTATCCTTGTAAGCCTTTGGGCTATGAATATTAACAAAAAAATAAAAAAAAATATTTCTTATTTTTATTTTTTATTTTTCAGTGAAACAACCTTTATGCTTGTTTAATCTCATGGGATCCTCATGTTAACATCTCATCAATATAGCATAAAAGCTAACACAACATGAGAGTATAGAAAGGCAAGTTATTATTATTGCATTTTTGTTTTGAATTAATGGATGAAAACCTTTTTCGATAAAGCCAACTATCAACTTGTATGCCTGTGTCTGTGAATGCAATATACTTGCACTATTTTGGATAGTGACACCTTTGATATTTTTGCATCTAGTGGGCATATTGCATAGGTTTCATTGCTCGTTATGCCTGCAGAGTTCAATGCAGCCATATGCATGCAGGCGTTGAAGTTAAGCACGAGCAGTGTATATACAAACAAATCACACAACCTTTACCCATCTCGATCTAGTGTCTGCAAAACACCAATCATCTTACCAATGACAAGCTTGCAGTTATGAAAGAAAGCGATATGATGGAGAAACAAGTAGTTTTTTTTTTGTTTTTTTTTGTTTTTGCAAGAGGTGAGCATATATTAATATAATTTAGATACAAAAATACAAAAGTTGAGTGCTAAGCAAACTCAAATTCAACTAAACTCTCAGAAAAATTTGATACGGATTCTCCCATCTAACAACCCATTGAGGCTTGCCTTCAAAAATGATCTCTTCTCCTGCTATCAGATTAGCTCCCTTCTTAGCAGCCTGGTCCGCAGAGAAATTTGCCTCTCTCCAAGTATGAGAGAACAAAATATTGTGCAGCTTAATTCTAATATTTTTCCACCTCACTTCCACTCTCCAAGGAAGAGATCCTTGTGTGAAAGCTTGAATAACTGCAGCTGAATCCGATTCAACCCAAATGTTCAGCTAGTCTCTCTTGACTGCTTCCTCAATGCCAGCAATAATGGCCCAACATTCAGCTCCATTGTTAGTATTTACACCAATGCCTCCTGCTTTGACCAACAAAAATTTCCCATTTCTATCTCTGAATATACACCCTATCCCTGCATCTCCAGGATTACCCTTCGAGGCCCCATCACAGGGCAACTTTGAGTCTTTTAAGCTTTCCAGCCAGCACACACTGAGGAGTACCATAGAGAAACTGCTCCCAACTGTTCTTTACAACCTCATAAAACCCATCCACAGAACACCAAAATTTCTTGAACCTAAAAGGGATGTTAGTAGGCTTAGGAACCACATTATTAAACCCAACAAGGGGAGAATGATCAGACCCTTGTCTATGGAGAACTTTACAATTCCAGCCTCGGAACTTGAATTCCCAAGGCACATTGTGGAGAGCTCTATCCAACTTAGCTCTAATTCTGCCCAAACCATGTTGCCCATTACACCAAGTGAAATGTAGCCTTCCCACTTGGATTCCTGCAGCTCACAGTCAGCAATAGCATCAAAAAATTCTTGCATATCTTTGATTTTTGGAGCTCTCCCCCCTTCTTCTCCTCAGCAGCAAGGATCACATTAAAATCACCAATAACAAGCCAAGGAGTATCAGAAGCAAATGCTCGCATAGTATCCCATAACTGCCTTCTAAGTCTAGGAGAGTTGTAGGCATGCACAAAAGTCACCACTACCCCTTGGACCAGAATAGTAATGTGTTGTCTATCACACGAAACCAAATCAACAACCAAACCTCTTCTTAAAAACACCCACAAGTTTGCATTTCTGTCTTCAGTCCCATTATGCAAGTAATGGTCATCCAACACATTCAACGCCAATTCTCTAGCTATATTACCATTAGATCTCACTAATGGTTCAGCAATACCTACTAAGTCTGGTGAATATTTACCAACAAGATCCCTAAGCCTAGACAAGGCTTTAGATTTTTGAATACCGCGAATATTCCAGAAAATTGTTCTCATTGAGAAGTTGAGGAATTTTTGCTTCCGTGATCCATAGACCTGGTCACTCTGTCAGTCAGGTTCCCTTTACTTGATCCTTCATTGAGGTTTTTTTTCTTCTTTTTGTTCAGTACACTTGCTACCTTAACCACTTCAACAGCTAGTTGGTTTTGTGTCTCAAGCACTACTTCTGCTGATTGAATCTCACCAGTATCTCCTACCTCATGAAAGCCATCAGACCTGCTACCAACATCATCAATTGGTGGTTGCCCTACTTCCTGAATAGGTTCCACTACAGTAATTGGTTGTACTTCCTCCGGAGATTCAGTTACAACCTCAACATCATCAACCAAGTATTTCCCACCTGAAAACAACAAGTAGTTGTTTATAAACTAAACTGAAAACCTTCACTTTGGGCTTAACAAAGTTTTTTTTTTTTTTTTTTTGCATGAAAGTGTGAATCGTACGTATTATTATTGTAATACCCCAGCTATGGTGCTCGGCACTCTTGGGATGAGTGAGGAAGAAATCCCCGGGTACTACAGTTGATATTAGAGTTGACGACAAATCTCATGTCGAGGAAGAGGTGATGGTTGCCTTCAGAACCATGCCACAACTTCTTCCATTTCTTCTTAATTTACGCAACCTCCATTTTCTCCCATTTCTTCTTCACTTTGGGCTTAAAATGATCTAGTCTCTGAAATTCTAGTTTGTAAGTGTAAATAGGCCCAAATTATCCAAAATTGGGCTCGACTCAAATTCTGGGTCAAGCTTAGGTATCATCACAGGACACAGATCCATCGTCTCCTGGTATCATCAACTAGGGGTGGGCAAACAAAACCGAAAATCGAATAACCAAACCAATATAACCAAACCAAAATCGGTAAGACCGAGTTGATCTGAACGGTCAAAGTCATGACCGAAACCAAACCGAACCGAATATATACTAGTCCAGTTCCAGTTTCTTTTTTGATAGAACCGATAAAACCAAACTAATATTATTTAAATAATATATTTTTATTATTTTTTAAAAGTTTTATTTTATTTTTTAAAATAAAGCGTCAAAGTCAAAAACCCAAAATAAAGAAAGAAAGAACTTTCTTGGATTATAGGCCTGTAATAAAACCCAAAACCCAAAACCGAGAACCAAACCAGATCAGACCGATTGGATTTGGTTCAATCCAGTCTGGTTATATTTAATTCTTCCTCGATCTTTAGAATGGACCGAACCAATAGTATTACATGGGTTTGGTCCTAGTCGTACTGTTACCTTGTTCTCGGTGTTAAAATAACACAAATCCTAGTATTTTACTTAAAGTTTTAGGTCACTTGTTAAATATAGCACAAAACCTAGTAGATTTTGGTCAAGATACAAAATGGTATCAGAATAACACAAATCCTAGTATTTTACTTAAAGTTTTAGGTCACTTGTTAAATATAGCACAAAACCTAGTAGATTTTGGTCAAGATACAAAATGGTATCAGACTGCATAACATGGGCGGTCTCACTATCGGACCGCATTACTTACGTGGTTTCACTATAAATCTTGTCATACCGCCTTACTTGTGCAGTCTAAAATTTGAAAAGGCCCAACAGTCACTTGATTCTAGCGTTCACCTGCGAGCCCAACGACTCTATTTTGTGTATGGCTTTGACATTTTTCTCACCATCTCATCTTCTTCTTTTCAATCTGAAAATTATGTCTGGGAAATGGGCCACATCCTTATTGTACATATATAGTATATTAGGAACAAACCTTATCTACATAGATCAAATGTGGGACTCACATTTTTCTTGCTATGTCTCAAGTTATACCATTTATATAAGTAACTTGGGACGCCAATTTCTCATTCAATATAAAATAATTTTGGATGTATGGATACTCTACAAGTATCTACTCGGAACAAGAAATCCATGTATATCAAGATCTTGCTCATCGGAGCTCTTGAACATATTCAAATATGATCCTAAAGATCTTGTCAGAAATCTGTCAAAACTGTGACAGATTTCTGCCAAACATTTCCAACAATATTTTGTTCTATTTAATTTCCTCATTTTATATTGGGATCACATAGGGCTTTAATAATGCTTGCCTTAAATTCAACTTAGTGTGTACTTGTGAAATGTTTAAAGCATTTGCAGACATGGCTATCTCACAGAATGATAGAATATGCTCATTAGGTAATCATGCAGTTCGATCTAGAATGTAACAGAAGACCAAGTGCTAATATCAATCATGCTGAGAGCACTAGATATTGTAGCATTCATCAATGAGATTCATAGATCTAGCAGTACAAAAAGCTTGAGGAGAAACATGCAATTCTGGTGTTAAAAGTTGTCTATCGATAGATTTTTAGTGACAACCAGTGAATTGATTAGTAACTTGATGCTTCCAGCTACAAGATCTTCCTACTGAAGTTCCTCAATCACTCCATATATCGGCACACTCCAAATTTTGTGCATGACTGGATGCTTGCAGCGACTGTAATCTCTACTGCCATACTTTGATTTTCTTTCATTATTATGATTCTTTAAGTTTAGTCTGTCAAACTATGCAATAAAGGGCTTATTAATCCGAAAACGTACAGTAGCAAAATGTCCCGTATGTTATCGACTACTCTTAGTATAAAATCCGAAAACGTACAAAAATCTGCACACTTTGGACTTTGTTTATCTATAAAAATGCTTAGTATAAAATTCGAAAACGTACAAAAATCTGCTAGCTACTAATGCTTTCAGAACATTACATAGTAGTATATCACTCTCACAGTATGTATACCTCCAATTACAATACCTTATATATACTATAATTACATGAATGTAGCCAAAGTCGTCCTCATAACATAATCAGAAATAATCTGACTTGTTTTCTCAGTTGGATGGAATGAATCCCAGAACACATATTTTCTCGCATCTGCACATGTAAATGGGCTAAATTCATTGCACATATAACCCATTTCAAACATTCCTGTCGCGCAACATCCCACTGCTGCATTTTCAAATCCTGTAATTACCACAACAACAACAACAAAAAATGTTCATTGCATGTCAATACTAATAAATCCATTACACAAAGAAAACTGTTCTAGCACGACGACACCCCGATTCTTCTGTAATATAAGAATGTATTATTTCAGAGAAATTGTGGTACCTTGTGGTCAACCAGTTTCTAGATGAAAGCAACTCAATTACTTCATCTGTACTTCCCACCATCATAGTAATGGTATTAAATTAAAGCAAAACTACTAGCCAAACCTACCAGACTTGAATGTCTGCCTAATTTGGGGCAGAGCATTCTGATCAGTGTTTTGTTAAATTGATCCTAACTGTCCATAAATATAACTCTGATTCTACATGGGCATGGCATATCCAAATCCCAACACACTGACGCGTCGGCTGCATTTACCATCCAATTAACGCGGGACACATGATTGGACGGTTAATGCAGACTGCAGAGGACACATCAGTATGCCAAAATAACTTTTTTTTTTTTTTTTTTGATTGACAAGCAGGGTTGAGAGGACCCCTACCCCTTTTAAATTACGTGTAGAAACTTATATCAACAATCAGCTGTTGAAGTGTCTCAAACCCACAACCTCTCCACTTTGTGAGAGGGGTGCTACCATTGAGCCACAGGCTCATTCCCAAAATAACTTGGTTCTGTCAGAAAACTGAATAAAATCAAACTTACCATATTTACTCGGCATCTGAATGATATTAAGCAGGATACCATATGTGTTGGAATGGACAATTTGAGCAGCAGGAAGTTCTTTGTTCAAGTTTACAACCAAACCTTCTAACTTTGTATTGAACTCTGTAGCCACATTGTTATACTCTTGGTTACAACCAGTTCCAACAAAAGCATTTCTCATTCTTTCTAATGGTAAACATCCCATAGGAGGAAGTCCACCTATAGATAATTTTCTTGCACCAAGATTGAACAAGTCTTTCACAAAATTCTCGGCTAAACTGAGAAGGAAGTCTTGATATTGCTTGATAGTGAACTCAGATGCTCTTTTGCTGTTGAATTGGTAGTAATTCTCTAGAAAATCATTTGTACCAAGACTCATTATGTACAATGCTTCACGCAATGTTTCATCGGCTTTTTCCTCTCCAATGTAGTCTCTTAGTTTCTTTTGGTACTCCTTATAGTACTCTAATTCTTTCCACAAAGGCATCACATCCTACATTTCAAAAAACCACAAACATTACACAACATGATGATTGATGATCATACCATATATACATATATATAGTTGGACAGTTTGTTAAAATAACTGCGCATCAACTTACTAGTACATTCGATGTAGCATTATCATAACCAGTTCCGGCAGAAGCAAAACAAACACCAGTCGCGAAATCTTTAATACTATATGAAGGATCTAAGTATGCAGGTACAGTAGGCTTAATACCAAATGCCTCAGAAATAAAATCACCAGGAACTCTGCCATTTGAAAATCGTCCGGTAGGTTTACCATCATTGAAATCGCGTCCATATGGCTTGAAATTACTCTTCAAAACTGTCGAAAGTTGATTATTATTCCCTGTATCAACTGATGAATCTCCGAAGATAATAATTGCTGGAACTTTTGCTGTGATTTGAAGAACTTGTAATATGAGTTGCATTAAGAGGAACCATGGTATAGTACTATGACAAAAAAGTGTCATTTTATTGGATTTTCAAAGATTGTTATGTGATGAACAAACTAAACTAGTATTGCTTAGAGTGGAAATGTGGAATGGATTTAAATGTGAGAGGTGGGAATAAAGGAACATTGTTTGATTAAAGTTATTTTATAGGATGATTTTTGTTGGGAGTTTATAATTAATTGCATGTAGTTGAAGAGTGAGAAGACCAACCATTCTATGATGAATCATCATTCATCATCTAATTTTCCAAATGTGGGCGGTTGCTTCAAAACCTATAAAATTGGCTTATTAATAAGTGGGTCATATATGTCAGATGGATGGAGTTCTAATTTCTAATAAAATTGTTATCACAAGCTAGTCCTCTAGAATGCCCCCAATTTTTTGTGTAATTTAATTTAAGAGATTTTTGGACATACCCTATTTGAAAGTCGAAATTTGAGATACCCCATTTCAAGATGTGGTGTTATTGTAGCCGTCCATCATAAAACTAACTTAAGACTGTAAATCTCTACTATCTAAACGGGATATCTCAAATTTTGACTTTTAAATAGGGGTATCTCAAATTTTGACTTTGTATGTACAAAAATCTCTTAATTTAATGATATTTTAATTGTTTTAGGATATGAAGAATTACACGAAACTGGGGGATAATCATGCTACAAACTAGGATGCTAATATTTTTAAAACTAATCTTTCAAAATACATACTCATTACAACCCACAGTGATCATATTACTATCTATTTTTTTAGTGAATAATATATTGATAGATGGGTAAATAATATTAGAGATAAACTTTATGATCGAGTATACATAACAGAGAATTTTATATGTGTAGCCTACTTGTGTGTGGGTGTGTACACCCAATCACAAAACGCCATGTGGCAATAATAATATAACCTATGTATGGGTTTAGTTAACCCTAGTAGGTTTGATCGGTTACCCAACCACTTTATAGACACGTGACATCTTATGATTGGATATACACACCCACATACAAGTAGGCTACACATATAAATTTTTTTGGTATACATAGATACTGTATGATCATTGACATTAAATACATAGGCCATCACATCATGTATTGCCTATAAACGCACACTTTTTGTAAATGCACAAAAAATATTAGTCCCATACTCAGAGTAATACATGTTAATTTTTACTTAAATGCACATCTTATGCAAAGTACATTTTCTCATTTGTGGCTACTAGGACCCCTTATGAATTAGGGTTTTTTTTTTGAAATACTTGGTATAAGAATTCTTCAGAAGTACCACGGTTGTGGTACACATTTTATTTATTTATTTATTTTTTTGGGTATTTCTTGGTCTTAATATGGCAAGAAAAGTGTTTGAAATTGCAAATTTCCAACTACTTCTACCAAAAGATCAACCAGATAGGAACTTGCATAGACTTTGAGGTACATTTATGTGTTCCCACTGTTTAGAGCACAATTTAAAAGTCTTAAGTCAAAGACCATAATATGCATTTAAAGCTCTGCTACCTTCTAACAACAATAGAGGTTCCTCTCTATCTCTCATTCATTTACCTTCTAGAATTTTACACCACAACACCAACCAAAAATGTCCCAAAGTTCAAACCATGCATGAGTCTGCATTAAGATCTTAGCCAGTAGAGTATAGGGTGTTCATGGGTATGAATCTTCAGTCCATTTGAGCCCCATAGACCTCATTACTTGTTTTTTATACACACTTTTTCGTTCGATTCGTTTATCTACCTTTTTCTAGTAAAGCAGAATACGTCGTTAAGAAATTTACTCTCTAAAATTACAAAAATTGATAGTCTAATTGATAAGAATTTTTCTAATAAAATTCTTCTTATCCACAAAAAAATAAATAAATAAATAAAAAATATTATTTTAATATAAATAAATTAGTAAATATACAATATTATAATAAAAATATAAAATAGACTATAATGTAAAAAATTAATTATAAACCCACAATATACTAAAAGCCCATCATAACCAGAAGTTCAGCCCATGCATTTCAAAACAAGCATATGAGCCCGTGCTACACACGGGTTAAATATGAGTTAATTCAAGATCATTAACCAGACTGAGTTGCTCATAAGTGACATATATATATATATCCAAACAGTTTGAATTTGGAGTGTGGACAACATTTTGATCTAACAACATTGTACTACTGTAATACCTATGAGTTCTCCTATCGCCAAGAAATAGTTGTGGTTCTACGAATGAGCCTGTGGCTCAGTGGTAGCACCCCTCTCACAAAGTGGAGAGGTCGTTGGTTCGAAACACGTCAACAGCGGATTGTTGATATAAGTTTCCACACGTAATTTAAAAGGGGTAGGGGTCCCCTCAACTTCGCTTGCCAACCGAAAAACAATAGTCGTGGTTGTGGTATATAGGGTATATAGGGGATAGATGTACTGCTTATTTTCATGGGTTGCTAAAAGAGAGGAGGAATAGAAACAAAATTTGGTCTCTTACCAACTCTGCAGGCAACAAAATTACAGACCTAGCTGAAGTTCACAAGCTTATTGTTGATCATTATGAACAACAGCTAGCTACAGAGATTGATGTGGATATTGATCTGATCGAATATTCTAAGGAATGTTCAAGTGCAGGCTACTCTTGAAGACTTTGAAGCTCAGTTCTTGCTGCAGGCAGTTTCAAATGAGGAAATTAAAGCATGCTTTTTTGATATGGATAATTATAAGTCACCGGGGCCTGACGGTTTCAATGCTATGTTTTATAAAGTATGCTGGAACATTGTAGGAGAGGATACGATAAGGGCAGTTTTATACTCTCTTCATACTCAATCCATTCCTAAGGGGTTGAATTCTACTTTTCTCTGTCTAGTGCCCCAAAGGTTCTAAATCCCAGTACTGTATCAGATTTCAGACCTATAGCCTGCTGTAATGTTATTTACCAGGCTATCTCTAAACTGTTGGTAAACAAAATGAAGGAAAGCATGAATAAGCTGATAGATATTAACCAAGCTGCTTTTATTCCAGGAAGAACAATTCAAGATAACATCTTATTGTCCCATGAGCTCCTCAGGAAGTATGGAAGGAAGCATCTCTCCTCAAGGTGTTCTGTTAAGGTTGATATTAGTAAGGCGTACACACAGTCCACTAGCCTTCTCTAGAGCTTATGCTGTCCAAGTTGGGATTTTCTATTTTGTTTATGAGGTGGATTAAAATGTGTTATTCCTCTGCTCATTTCTCTGTTCTTATAAATGGGAGTCCTCATGGGTACTTCAAAGGGAAAAAAGGCTTAAGACAAGGGGACCCTCTATCCTGTTATCTTTTCGTCTTTATTAATTATGGAGATTTCGACCTGTCTGTTAAAGCAACAAGTGGCTAACAACAAGATCGCTTACCATCCTAAGTGCAAGAGATCCCCCAGTTATAAACCTTTGTTTTACGGATGATTTGATGTTGTTCTTTAAGGGGGACAGTCAATCGGTATCAGCAGTCCAAGCTACTCTGCAGCTGTTCACACAAGCTTCTGGAATGAAACTGAATAACCAGAAAACTACCTTACTAGTAACTAGTTGGAGGTCTCAATGATCAGGATAGTTTGGTGTTAGCAAATATTTTGGGTGTTAACTTGGTTAAGCCCTCCTATTACTTACATGGGGTTGCCTTTCACTGCTTCAAGAATTAGTATTAGGGACTGCTTACCACTTATTGAGAGGATCACAAAGAGAATACAGAGCCGGAGCAACAAGTTCCTCTCTTATGCTGGCATTCTTGAAGTAGTTCACTCAGTTTTGCAGTCCTTGCATATCTACTGGGCCAAAACTTTCATTCTACCTAGCACAGTGCTGAATGAGGTGGCAAGGCTATGTATTAGATTTCTATGGAGTGGTCCTATGATGGGGAATAAGCTTCACCATGCAAAGAAGGAAGTGTTGGCCAGGTTAAAGATTGAGGGAGGGCTTAACATCATGGATGTGGAGCAATGGTACAAAGCTACTTATTGTGGGATGGTTTTCAAAATTGCTTCTAAGGAAAGTAATGTATGGGTGAATTGGTCTTGGAACCAGAACCATCAAAGACAAACATTTCTGGCATATGAAGATACTAGGGGAGTGTTCCTGGGTCTGGAGAAATGTGCTATTGATGAACACACATTATATCCATAATTTATACACCCAAATTTATACTACTTAGTCTATTTATATTTATTAGTTTAAATAATTAATATGTAATTGTTCTTTTTGTAGGATATGTTTGATGCGTCGAATGAGCATAGTTTTGCATCATTTGGATGGTTAATAAAGCTTGTGAAGGTTGTTGTTAAAGAGAATGCATGGGAGCCCAAAACATTTTGAGTATGATTCCATTGGAGCTCCAAAGGGCCCAAAGTCCGTCCATTACTTCTCAATTCAATGACTTACTTCTAGTAGGCTTACACATTTGACAATGTGAAGGAAAGAACCGAAATTATGGATTTGCAAACGAACAAAAGTGGAATGCATTAAATGGGAGAAGAAGAAAGAAATGAGCTACACATCCATCACACCACCCTATAATTTCTTAGTCATACTATTCATTTTTTTACATTTCCATATTCACACCAAATTATTCACTATTCTCTATACTATTTCACCAATTCCTTACTATTCATTGCACTATTCTTCACCACACCCATACTCATTTTCCTATTCTCCTACACGTCAGCCAACACAAACCACTCTTCCATTTTATGTACACCATTTGCAAAGTTAATTGATGCCATTAACCACACATGAAAACACTTTGGTGCATAGTTGTAAAAGTCTCAAATTGTGGCTTTAGATATGGCCATAGGTGGTGCTATAGGAGTGGCTAATTAATGAGGAGCAAGATCATGCCTAATTTTTTGACGTGCTTGCATGCATGTCATTTGCTTGGGGGGGGGGGGGGGGGGGAATATTGGAGATACAAAGTAGCTAGTTTTGTAAGATAGATTTATCAATGAGGTTATGTTATTTTGTATTTCTTTCTTCCATTATGAGTAGCTAAATTATTTAACTAGGATTGAGGATGAAACCATCATTATGAATATTTGATTAAAGTATATTCTCCATTAGTTATATCCTTTCATTTTAGTATTTAACGATTACTAATCTTGCTTCATTTGATATAATCATAAGCTTTGGTTTTATAATTCCCTAAGTCAATTTCTTTGATTATGTATACTTCTGTTTGATAAATCACTTAGATTAAATTCTTTGATGGTTTATACTTATGTTGATACATAATTCTTAGAGTTGTTATTTTTGAAAACGAAGAAGATTAAACTTGTTTAGTTTATTTAAATATTGTATTTTCCGTATCATTATTATTCATCTATGATAATGATATGAGTTATAAAAAAGGATTAATTAGTGGAGAATAGGTTTAGTTGGATATGCATAGTGATGGCGGAATCCAAAATATCCTAGTGTTTCTTTTAAGTTGAATCTTATATTTTACCGCTTTTGTTTAGTTAATTGTAATTCAAAATCTCATCTTAAAAGGTTTGTTAGGATTAAAATTTAGTTAGTCTTACATTTAATTTTTATATCTCTTGTCCTTGTGGATTGACTCGTACTTGCCCTATTTATTTTGATAAATCGTGTGATTGCGATATTATTAAACTGTTTTCACGACAATCAGCTCTACATGAGATAGACAGCCAAATAGTTCATACATTATTCTATTGCAGATGGAACTTCTACTTCCCTTTGGTATGACCCATGGTGCAAAGGCCAGATTTTATGGGAGTGTGCTGAAGCTAAGAGTTATCTGTCAGTTTTTTTTTTTTTTTTTGATAAGTTCAAAGCTTTATTGATGAACAAATCGAAAGAGATTACAAGGTGAGAAAGGTACTCACCTAGGATACAGGAAAAAAAAACAAAATAGAGCAAACTTACATCTTACTACTACCCTCCCATAATATGAGCAGCCCAGTCAAGGAACAATTCATGTAAATGGTGACCTCTTCTGGATTCCGAGCAAGCAAGCCAATACCAGAGGTACCATTCAACCTCCTGACACACCCTTTGTACAATTCTGCATCTACCCTTGAAGATCTTGTCATTCGGAGCTTTTCAGATTGCCCAAATGACCGCATACGGAGCCACAAGATGCTACCGTTTATGTGCTCATTGAAGGAGCTAATTGGGGCCAAGTGGTTCAAAATCTTCCGCAGTGCAGACTTAAGTCAGATATCCTCAGCATAGCAGTGGAAAGAGACCCGCCAGCTGATAGGGTTATATGGACTCCAACTTCACATGGTGGGTTTACTACACACTCAGCCTACAATGCTCTAAGGACTCCTAAAGATAAAGTGATGTGGCGCAATCTGGTTTGGGGTAAGTGGGTTGTTCCTAAACACTCATTTATTTCATGGTTGCTTCTATCTGGTAATCTTGCAACTCAGGATAGGTTGGTGCAAAAAAATGTGATGCAGACCTCTCAGTGTTGTTTCTGTAAAAGGGAGAGAGAAATTGTAAGCACTTGTTCTTTTCCTGCCCTTACACCCTAGCAATTTGGAAATCTATCAAAGTGGAGATGGGACTAGATATCGACCAGAACAATGTCAATAGGGAATGGCAAAAAGTGTTTGCAGCATGTAGCAAGAATGATGTTACGGCAGAAATCTACAAGGTGTTCATCTGTGCTGTTGTTTACTTTATCTGGCAAGAAAGAAACTATAGAACTTTCAGAAATGAAAGTAGACCTTGGGGCATTGTCAGAGATATTATTAGAAGAGAAGTAAAAGATTACCTGCAGGAATCTATAGGAGCTATTCAAGATACTACCTCTACAAGAGAAACTCTGGCTAAACTTGGGCTTGTTGGTCAGTTTAAGAAGACAGTCTACTGCACTTGGTTCAAACCTCAGGAAGATTTTGTAAAGCTGAATTTTGATGGATCAATGACTGATGTGAGGAGTGGTATAGGTGGTGTGATAAGAAACACACAGGGAGAAGTTTTGCTGGCCTATGCAGGATCAGGAGGAGAAAAGTAGGTTATATTTCAAGAACTTAAAGCTATTTTGACTAGTTTAAAGGGATGCAGGTTAATCCAGAAGAACAAAGTCATTGTTGCTACTGATTCTATGTTTGCAGTCCAGTTTTTGTTGAAGAAATCTAAGCCCCCTTGGTATTGCCAGAGTTTAGTTGCAGAAATTATGCATCTAGAGGAAGGTTTTGATAGTGTTATCTATAAACATGTATATAGAGAGTCTAATAGAGTGGCAAACTATCTTGCTAGTCTTGAAAATTTTGTAGGAGTAAATTTCTTTATATATAGGTCCCTTTTGTAGTCTGATGAGCAGGTTTGTACTCGATGATATGAACGGTTGTATTTACACGAGATCTTAATACAGGTTAAGGGTCTGCCTAACCCCATAAAGTTGTTTAAAAAAAAAAAAAAACTAACGTCAAGACTTTTAAGGAAAGTCCAGATAGATGGACCCTGATCCAAAACCGTCTACTGCTGGATATCCGCAGTGATCAAAAGGAGGCAATACTGATATTAGCGAGCGGTATGGTGCTCGAGGCTCTAGGATGAGTGAGGACAAAATACTGGGGTGTTGCAACTACTTCAGCTTGGCTAGAGTTTTGTTTTATATCATTTTCCGCTCGCTGCATGCTCATTTGTATAACAATAAAATGAAGTCCTAAAGCAGTACCTCTAGGTAGAACTTGGCTTGAGTTATGTTTCACATAAAAGAACGAAGTTTCTATTTGCTACTATTCAATTTTGTGTGGTACACAGATGACAGTACGTAATCTAAATTCCGGCTACAACACGTAAGATATCCCATTGTTTCTTGATCAGTGTAGGGTGTACAGTGTTGTGAAACTGTTCTGGCCAGTGGCCACCACCATGTGCTATGTACCACAACATAGGTGCACCACAATTAACTTCTTGTGTACTCTCTTGCGCGCACAAAAAGAAAGGACAAATATAGTTAGGAATAATAGGAACTTTCAAGAGGTCCGTTTCGTTCTCCATTTGTCTTCTCTATATCTATTTATTGGCAAGTGAGATTAGAGGGGACCCCTTTCCCTCGTAAGTTATGTGAGGAAGCTTCTTGTCAAACAATCAGCTGTCCACGTGTTTCATGCCCGCAAACATTTCCTTCGTGAGAGGGATGCATTCTGAGATGGCAGTGTAACGGTTAATGGAATGTTCGGCTTGGGAACTAATAGATCTCTATAGTAATGTAACTCATAATAGTGTGTGAGTGTATATATAATTGCACTGACTGCAATGTGTATAAAAGCATCTGTATTTTCGGTGCCAGCAACTCTAGCTGCTTTAAGTCGAGATTTCAAAGGTGGAAAACCAACTGGAAGATTTTGTAATGGAAGGTTGATTACTGATTTCATATCCGAGGCATTTGGAATCAAGCCAGATATACCTGCTTATTTGGATCCTGCTTATGGTATTAAAGACTTTGCTACTGGAGTTACCTTTGCTTCTGCTGGTTCTGGTTATGACAATCTTACTGCGGGTATTGCGGTATGTTAGTTATGTCAAATTTTTATCAGTAGTGGTTGCATAGTAATAATGTGTCGTCGTTTTATACCATGGATCTTTGGTGCCACTACATTTATATGTACTGATATAATCTTGGTTGATTTTTGATCTGCAGTCTGTGATACCTTTGTGGAAGCAATTAGAGTTCTTCAAGAATTATGAGAGGAATTTAGTTAATTTCATGGGAATGGCCAATGCAAATAAAATGTTGCGCGAGGCATTGTATTTTATAAGTTCCATTTCGCAGAATTTCTTTTACTATTTACGTGTATATATATACCAATTTTTTCATCTGTTTTTTTTTAATGTATAGGTTTTGAGGTGGTGGGTACAGGATGTTGTGGCACAGGGACATATGAGGTGGCTTATTTGTGTCGTGAATACGATTTATTTTCATGCAAGGATACGAGCAAGTACGTATTTTGGGATGCAATACACCCATCCGATAAACTGTACCATATTGTCGCTGATTATTTGATGAAGACAACTTTCGCCCAGCTTCTATAGATTACTAGACTAAAGAAATGGATATTACTTTGAAAAATAATATTTCTATTTTTTTTTATTTGATTTTATTTTTTTCTTAATAAGAGCTCGCGTATCTTTATACTAAGTACTTCGACGAAAAATCTGTAATTTTTTTTTTCTTGTAATGTTATATGACCTATTGATGCACTTCACAAACAGGGTAAATCCCTGCAGCATATGAAGTCTATATTTGTACTAGTGTCTTAGCCGGTGCTACCCACCGGTTAATTTTAATTTATCCATTTTCGATTACCATTCAAGTTATAAGTTTTTGATTTTATTAAATATTATAAATTAAACTAATTTATTAAATCTTATGAAATAATTATTTCTTAAATAAATTTGAGTAGTTTTTTTTAATAATATGGAGTTCATTAAATTTTTTTAATTTAATTTTTTTTTTTTAATTTCAAGCGAGCAAATATATTTTATTGATGGGCTCAAAGAATTACACAAAAGTAGAGGACAAGCGCGCTACAAACTTTGCTACAAGCCCTTTTTACTTATAAATATAAAAATCCAGTTTATAAATAAAAATATGTTAAATTACGATAAAACCATTATTGAAAAGGTATTATGTAAATTTACCAAAAAACCATGACTAAAAGGGTAGTGACAAAATTCTAAAACTCAATTCTCATTAACCGAGACTTACCCCTGAATTTTATTCAGGTTTATAATAGTAAGTACAGATATAGATAGATAACACAACACTTTATAGAATAGAGAAACAAGCATGCAAAACACAACAAGAATTACGCAAGAAGAGATTATTTACCATGGTAAATGACAACTGACAAATGCACTACAAGTTGTGCTGCACACAAGTCCTTTATAATAATGAAAACTGATAGCTACAAATCAAAACCTTCCGACCTAACCGTTTGTAGTACAACCTCTATAGAGGTAATTCATTTATCGAACACTCATTTATCGAGGTTTTACAGTAAAATTAATGTTCCTATCATGCACTCACAAAACCCATGAATTCTGCTTGCAACATTTAAGCAACCATATCATGGCCAGTTGGCATTGCATCATAGTGTATTTAACCAAAACTAGTATATATACTAGCTACCACTTGCCACAACAAGAACATTGTTTCCTGTCACCAACCTCATTAAGATATATTGTCCATTGTTTTGGCTATATATGTTCCTGCAATTGATCTATTGATCATATTTATTTACATATATAAATCAAAGAACATGATTCATCAAATTAGCCTAGTATGTCTTTGTCTAGTGAAGATGTTCATGTTCTTTGGAGATGCCAGAGCTAAAGTTCCTGCGGTAATAGTCTTTGGTGACTCAACAGTTGATCCAGGAAACAACAATTTCATCAAAACCATTGTCAGGAGCAATTTTCAGCCGTATGGTCGAGATTTTCCAGGAGGAAAACCAACTGGAAGATTTTGTAATGGAAGATTAGTTCCAGATTTTTTTTCTGAAGCTTTTGGTCTTAAGAAAACTATACCTGCTTACTTAGATCCAGCTTATAGTATAGAAGACTTTGCAACTGGTGTCTCTTTTGCTTCTGCTGGAACTGGTTACGACAATCTTACTTCCAATGTTGGGGTATGTACGTCAATGCCGACACATTCATATAATTTCGATTAATTGTTTTCGCATTGTATCATGATATATAATGTCATTACCAATTTACCATGCTAGCTACTACTAAAACTAGAAATTTTCTTCATTTTTTATGCGAAAAAGATCACTAGCTAGTTAGTACTGATGCACACCAAAAATGTTGTTTTCTTCCATGTTTGTATCATTCTTTAGAAGGCTTGAAGGTGATCCAGACATCCAGTGGTTATTAGAAAAACCTGAGTGAGAGAAGTCATGTGAAGTAAAACATTATTAATATGAACTGTGCATCATGTGGAATTAATTTGATCATTTGTCCGGTATAGATGGAGATATTGCCCAATTATGTCAATTGAATTAATGATTTCACCAACTTATATATGTGGTTGGGAACTTGGGTTTCACAAAAAAGGAGTGAGAAAATGATCTTTACTTCTCCATACTTGCTAAAAAAGGCTATCCTGCATTTTGCTTGCCACGGCCGCTATAAATGCAGGATAGACTCTTTTATGAATCTGCATTGTGCTTCTTATGTTGACACTTTTTAGTTGATGATAATGTGTGCAGTCTGTGATACCTATGTGGAAGGAATTGGAGTACTTTAAGGAGTATGAGAAGAAATTATTCGATTTCATGGGGAAAAACAATGCAAAGAATATGTTGCGCGAAGCATTGTTTCTGACAAGTTTAGGGACAAATGATTTTATAGAAAATTACTACATAAATCCTGCAGGTCGAAGAGCCCAATTCACAGTTGAAGAATACTCGAATTACCTTATTGGCATTTCAGAAAGTTTCATTCGGGAGATTTACAACTTAGGCGCTCGAAAAATATCGTTAGGTGGCCTTCCTCCTATTGGTTGCTTACCACTTATTAGAAGCATAAATATTAAAGGAGGAGGTGCATGTAGAGCTGATTGTAACAAGTTGGCAAGAGATTTTGATGGGAAGTCAATAGCATTAGCAGACAAGTTAAACAAAGAGCTCACTGGGATTAAAATTTTGTTTTTAAATGTGTATAACCCTGCTCTTCAAGTGATTAACAATCCCCAGGCATACGGTAATCGCATTTTCTCCCTTTAATCCCACATTTAACTATTTTATACAAGGTTTTTAAGTTATTTTATCGATGATTTTTGTATATAATTTGTTTTAGTTTTCATTTATGATGTATAGGTTTCGAGAGTGTGGCTGTGGCGTGTTGTGGAACTGGAACAATTGAGATGAGTTACTTGTGCAACCGAGACAATCCATTTACGTGCACGGACGCAAACAAGTACGTATTTTGGGATGCAGTGCACCCTACGGAGAAATTATACCATATTGTGGCAGATCATTTGATGAAGACAACTTTGGCTGAACTTGTATAATTACTCCTGTACAGGCTACAACAACTAAGATGAGGGTACCATGGATCTGGGTAATAAATTGTAAATGCATTCAATAATTCATTGATCTACTGTCTCTAATCTGTCGTTCATAACGTAATGCAACCATCATATATTATTTCATTTTTAATTATAAATACATGTGCAGAAGCACATTTTTTTAATCAAGTCAATCACAGTATATATTTTCTGTTCTGGCTAAAATCTGCACAACAAACTATAATATCTTGGTGGATGATATGCCAGGCAGCTCACCCATTCTTCATTACGCTGGGGCACTAGATCAGGTATGGGTCTAGCAAGCTGAGAGCATTTGGTTTGGTTTCGACAGGCTTCATTATATTAACCAATATGTTATTGTGGATAGCTGATGATATGCAACTGGTATTCAGGTCACATAACAAACTGCAGCAGAAGACAGTGAACTCATTGGACAACTGACATCAGAATGCTTTGATGTTATGTTGTCTTTGTTATCTTCTGCAACAACTCATACCAACTTGTATGTAATGGTATTGAATGTGACAACGATCTGTGAATGTGTGTGTACAATTACTTTTTACACGAGTTATAACATGATCGACAATTATTATTGTCTATCTTAGGCTTATCCTGACATATATGACAAACCTAACTAAGCCCGAAGACGAAGGCCAACAAACGCAAGGGTAAACCGAATTACCGAAACCTGGCTCTTGACTTTTTTTTTGTTTTTGCTAAAGGGTAATTGTATTTAAATTGGTTAAAAGATACAAAGAAATGGAGTTATAACTTCTCCAGTTAAGCTACAAATCTATAATATACAAGTACATATTTTCAGTGGGCACGGTGAAAGGCATAGGTCGCTCCCACCAATGCTTATCTCCTGCTTGCAGCTGCACGCCTGCACACCCTTGGTACAGCACTGTACCTGAAAATGTATTGCCGGTTTCAGGATGTGATGGCTTATATATGGGCCACAAATTACAGGCTCATGCATTGTATTGTATGTGATGGCTTTGTTGAAGAAGAAGAAGAAGATATCTGCACTTTCGTTTGAAGGGTAGTATTCTTTTTATTTTGCATGAATGGTAGTAGCATAGCATACAAGACTACATTCTCCATTAAACCAATAGATAAACACTGGAGTAATTGTATATAGTCTTTTTTCGTCGATAAGAATTGAATTAATGAAGAATAAAAAGAAACAGTACAGAAGTAAAAGCCTTCAGGGTCCTCCACCCCACTGACTCCAGGCTGCATCAACAGAATCTGCAATAACTCTCATGGGGGTCCTCCATTTTATGTAAGAATGGAGGCCTGACGACATAAAATTGTTCACTCCCATTTACCAAATTAACTCCTTCACTTGTCAGTCTGTCTGCAGAATAGTTCACTCCCACCATGTGGTCTATTCCCTGCAACACCAACTGCCATCTTGTACTCAGCTAGTCAGCTCCCATGGCACCTCCTTCTCCCCAAAAGCATGTACCACAGCTGTTGAGTCTAACTCTGTCCAGAGCTTCTTCCAATAACTTTTTTAATGGCTCTCTCTGCTCCTGCAACTACTGCATGACACTCTGCCCTGTAGATGGTGCCTGTGCCAATGTTTGCATCTAGCCATTGCGGTCTCTGAAAACTGCACCAATCCCAGAATCCCCTGGATTCCCTTTGGCTGTGCCGTCTGTATTCATCTTTGTGAAAGCATGCACCACAATTGTATGGTTATGTTTATAGGTTTTTACAATTGTTTACGATTCTAATTCAATGCCAAGGACATGGACTGACAAGAAAGACACCAAAAACATTGAAGCCATTGAAAAGACTGCCTTTTTTTTTTCCAAAATGAAAAGACTGCCCTTTCTTCTGTATACATGTTTATCTTATATTTTGACCTGGAGCCATGGCTTGTTTAATTCCATTTTCAGTCCCTGAGGGTGCTCTTTGATATGGCTTCACAATCAAACGGAAGATATGATGTTGATGCCGATAGTATTGCAGTATTACTCCGATACATTCTCAGCTCTTTTGAATTTCAGTGACTGCACTACTTGCATGCAAAACCATACTAATTGATCCACTGGATTCATCTACTTGGGAAAAGGTGATCATATTATATAACTTATTACTGATATTATTGTGTTCTTTTCGTGTTATGTCTAATCATTTTACATTGTTTAGAAATCTGTCTTCAACATAATAGTCCTTTACCTTTAAAAATAGACCACAATTTAGCTTTTATATTTTGCAGGACTGGCATCAGATTAAGCCAATTATCATTAGTCAGTACATATATGCTTATCAGAGTGAGTACCTCTATTCAGTTTTCTTTTTTACTTTAATGGTGGTTTTATTGCATTTCACTGGTGCTCTTTAGATAAGAAAAAAAAAAAAAAAGGCATTATCGTTTGACATAAAAAAAAGGTATCTTAAAATTAAGGGTGTTTATTCTGAGGATGGAAAAATCGATTGATCTACCTGATGTAGAATATATAAGCGAAGAAGATGTTGAGGAAGTGGAAGTAGGGTTTAATCCCAAATTTGAGACAAAGCAAACCATATAATCTTTAGTTGATACATTGTTAGCAAGTTAACAAGTTTAGTCGTTCAAAATTGTACCTGAAAGGTTATGTGCTCCCGCTAAATCTGAATTACCCAAGTGCGGAATCGAACCACACAATCACATCTTTGCCTTTATCATTTTAGCTATACCCAGGAAGCCAGGATGGGCAGCTAGTGGTGCATGCAAATCTTTTATACCGAAATCTGATAAGTGATTACAAAGAGTTCCTATGACGACATGAATTCTACATCCAACATGTAAGCAATGATATCATGACCAGTTGGCATTGCTTCATAGTGTATCTAAACAAAACTATATTACCAGTTATTACCACAACAAGCTAGAACATTTTTTTTCGTGTCACCATCTTCATTAAGCTTGTCCTTTTTTCTTTTCTTTTTTTCTATCTTTTGCTATATATATGGTCCTGCAACTCCGTTGATCTTATTTACATACAGTAAAGTAAATGATTCATCAAATTAGCTTAGTATGTTTTTGTGTAGTGAACATCTTCATGTTTTTTGGAGATGCCGGAGCTAAAGTTCCTGCGGTAATAGTCTTTGGTGACTCAACAGTTGATGCAGGAAACAATAATTACATTAAAACACTTGCTAAAAGCAATTATCTGCCATATGGTCGAGATTTTCCAGGAGGGAAACCAACTGGAAGATTTTGTAATGGAAGATTAGTTACTGACTTCATATCTGAGGCTTTTGGTCTTAAGCAAACTATACCTGCTTATTTGGATCCAGCTTATGGTATTGAAGACTTTGCTACTGGCGTCGCTTTTGCTTCTGCTGCAACTGGTTATGACAATCTTACTTCCAACGTTCTGGTATGTCTTTCGTACTATAACGCATTATCATGCTGCTACTAAAACTATAGGTGAGCTCTGATACACGTAAAAATGTTGTTTTCTTCCATTTTTGTCATTCTTTAGAAGCGTGAAGGTACGTGATCTAATATGTCAAAACAGGCAAGGGATCTTTGTGGGTCAATGGAGTTAATGGTTTCACCAACTTATCTAGTTGCGGAACTTGTGATTTACATCTCCAATATAGTTTTTTTGTTAAAAACATCTCCATATATAGTTGCCAAAAAGGCTAAGGCTGCATTTGCTTCCGGCCATCACGCCCTTCAAGATGTACATTTGTCGAGAATTGTTCTAGTTCCAAGAGCAATTATTTTTGGCCCTACGGAAAAAAGGAAACAAATGCAGTATAGCCTGTTTGGCAAAAAATTTGAGAGACTATTTTCCATCATTTTTTGAATTTGCATAGCGCATCTTATGTTGACACTTTTAGTTAATTTTAATGTGCAGTCTGTGATACCTATGTGGAAGGAATTGGAGTACTTTAAGGAGTATGAGAAGAAATTATTCGGTTTCATGGGGAAAAACAATGCAAAGAATATGTTGCGAGAAGCATTGTATTTGATAAGTGCAGGGACAAATGATTTTATAGAAAATTACTACATTATTCCTGCAGGTCGAAGAACCCAATTCACAGTCGAAGAATACTCTAATTACCTTATTGAAAGTTCAGAAAGTTTCATTCGGGAGATTTACAACTTAGGCGCACGGAAAATATCATTAGCTGGTCTTCCTCCAATTGGTTGCATACCAATTCTCAGAAGCTTAAATATTAAAAGAGGAGGTGCATGTAGAGCTGATTGTAACAAGTTGGCAAGAGATTTTGGTAGGAAGTTAATAGCATTAACAGCCAAGTTAAACAAAGAGCTTACGGGGATTAAGATTCTGTTCCTAAATGTGTATAACCCTGCTCTTCATGTGATTAATAATCCCCGTGCATACGGTATGTAATCGCCTTTTAGCCTTACTATTACAAGGTTTTAAAACCAGTTGTACGTGGATGATTTTTGTGTATAATATTGGTTTATTTTCCTTTTATCATGTTTAGGTATTGAGAATGTGGCTACGGCGTGTTGTTACTTTTGCAACCGAGACAGCCCATTCACGTGCATGGATGCAAACACGTATGCATTTTGGGACACAGTGCACCCTACGGAGAAACTATACCATATTGTGGCAGATCATTTGATGAAGACAACTTTGGCTGAACTTGTATAAATATCCGACAAGCTACAACAACTAAGATGAGTGTAAAATGAATCTGGGTCATGAGTTGTAAATGCGTTCAATAATTCGTTTTGAATTATAAATATTATCAATGACAGTATTATCTGCACACCAAACTTCATTATAATCAGTATAAACATTCCAGGCCAATTAGCTCAGCCATTCATGACTATGGTGCACAGTTTGGCTATTGCTCGAGCAAATTGAGGGTCCTATATGGTTTGGTTTCAACAGACTTCATTATAATCAGAACCAATATTGTGTTATATTGAATGAAATAGAAGGGAACATTAATTTGGATAGTTGATATTTAACTGGTATTCACGTCGCATAACAAGCATGCTGGCTACTGACAGAATGCTTTGATGCTGTGTTGTCTTTGTTTAACTTCTGCAACAACTCATACCAACTTGTATGTAATGTTAGGCCATGTATTAAATGTACTGAATTCATTGAAAAACTGTGAATGTGTTTTAAATTTACCATAGCCTATAATTATCTTTAACACGAGTTTTTTATTACCCCGAAGATGATTATTCTTTTCTTAGGCTTATTCTGAGATATATGACAAACTTGCTGTGCCCGAAGACCTCAAAGGGTAAAACCGAAACATGGCTCATGGTTGTTGTCACGGCACTGTACCTGAAAATGTGTTGCAGGTTTCAGGGTATGATGGCCTGCGAACGCTCTAGATGCACAATGTGGTGGTCTCCAGTGGCTTGTAATAACATTCGGCGAGATTTTTGTTCGCTAAAATAAATTTTAAGAGTAGCTAATTGTTCGATACTGTGAATTCTGAGCTCATCTCATATGATATCATTGTATCACAGCAGCCCCCACTTCCCTTGACCTTTCCACAGAAAGATATTTTCTTGTTATATTGACAGAAATCAGAAAACAAAACACTATATCGCCATCCGACAGTACCATATCCAGTACAAACATTAGAGGATCACAACTACCAATCGTAGGCATTGGTATAAATCATTCTAAAGTATACTGTAATGAAGGCAAAAAAAGGACCACATCAAAAATTGACTAAACCATTTCACCAGAATAAGCAAGCAAGTAATAAGTTTTCTCATCTAAAACATACTGAGCAACATGACTCATAACAGGTCAATATGTCTCATGGTACTCCAACCCTGCTTCCTAGTACTACTAGGCCAGACTGAAGCAAAGGTTTCGGCAGTCATAGTGGTCGGAGATTTCACGACCGGAGTCACATTTGCTTCTGCAGGAACTGGCCGGGCTTGACAATGTTACTTCAGAACACAGATTTTTTATTTGAATATATAAAACCTGACTTCTTATTATATATAATTTTGTCTTGGATATATACAAACTAGGTGCTCGGAAAATTGCGTTAACGTCATTTACAGCATTCGGTTGCTTACCAGTTACCACTGGTAAGAACTACAAATCTCCTCAAAGGGCGTGCTTGTATTGCACACATTATTATCATTATCATTATCATTATCATTATCATATAAATATGGTCATGTTCAATGCATTGAGAAGAGAAGACAGAAATTCAGAATGTTGGTTTAGGCGTGAATATGCATGTTGTCTTGCCTGCGTAGCCTTTCATGATATTGCAGAATTTAGATGAAATGTGTGTGTATAACATAAACTGTATCCCCACATGTTTGTCTTTTAATAAAAATCTTTGATTTTGGCTTGGAATTAAAAACACAGAAATAGGTTTGACTTTTGAATACTAAAATAATAGGTTTTATTGTGACTTAGTTGCCAAGCATAATTAAAAAAAAATAAAAAATGTGATAATTAAAAGTTGTAACGAATATGTATATATTTTAAAAGGTGGGATTCGCTGCTAAAAAAGGCTTTGTAACGCGTATGAACTAACCCATTATTCAAAGTATGACTTTCTAGCCTATATACTGTACTAGTAATACCCGTGGCGCTGCCACGATAATACAATTAATTGTATACTACAAATAAACATTTAAGTTTGGATATTGAATATAGATAGAGATTTTTAAATTTTTTTTTTTTAAATTAAGAATTAATGATTATAATAAAATTGTCTTCTAAATTATTGAAATAATAAAATAAATATAAGTGTAGGTGATAAGAAAATTGATTTCCAATTTGTGTAGAATTTTTCTGGAAACCCATATATCTTTTATAGCAATGTTTTAAGCCAAAGATATTGATCTCCTTTAACATGAACTGCATTAATTTGTTCAATGTATTCATTAACAAATTTTGAATAGATTGGGTCTACCTTATGGAAAAGGCAGTCTCAGCGGTAATGGTCTAACATACGCAATGGTAATTAAGGTATCAAAATTAAATAACATTTGAAATAATAAAATAAATAATACTCTAAATAAAATAAATTTTGGCTTTGATTGAATTGTTCATATAACTAATTTTTTTTAAAAATGAAACACTATTCCACTTTCTATCAAATTCTTTTTCATCCTTTTCTTTTGAGTTAAATACCTTTATTTTTCATTTGTGTATAGATAGATTATTTTGTTTGCTATTTCCTTGCATTCTTCTTCTTCTAAAATCTTTTTTACACCACAATTTGTATTCATGCATTTTATTTGACTGTTTTATGGACCACATGTTTGTTTTTCATTGGACTTATGTGATTGATAATTGTTAGTCATATATAGCTAATAGTTAAAGTAAGCCCATAATAGTCACATTAATCTTCTTCTTCAGCATTTAGAGCCTTTAAAATGGTTTCATAGCATGGCTAACTTGAAATACAACAATTATTGAGAATGATTACCGAGTTTAATTGCACATCATCCTCAATTTGTCGTTAAGAAAGTTGCGTTGAATTGAGTCACACAAAACCAATTTGTATTTTGTTGAGTATCAATTAATTATATGTTGTTAAAGTCTTATCGAAATATGAACTTCCTCCATCCCATCCAATCTAGGATGCAAAGTCTTATCTGCAATAGCTCTGATTATCAACTCTTATCTAACAAATGGTTGTAAGTTATGATGTTAAAATAGTGTATGTCCAACTCTTTTTTAATATAGCTAGAGTAGAAAAAGGATACCTACAGTAACCTGAAGCATTGTAGAGGGCTTATTCTTACCATTTTGTACTCAAATTTTCATGTTCAAGTATAAGAACATTGTGAAATCAAGGTTTGTTGCTACATCCTTTCACAAATGGGCACATTCAGCATGTGTTATCATTCAATATCAATAGACACTACTATTTTTCAAACTCCTAGCTAATGTTATTGAGGATTCATTGGTATTGATCAATTGAGGCCTATATTTCTAGAATTTAATGACTTAGGTCAGAACAAATGACTTTCATGAGGAATATCCAGTTTAGGGAGTTGCTCAACGCATGGTCTATATTAAGGATGGAAGCATGGTAATAAAGACAAACAGAGCTCTGAAGATACAGGAATGGTTGCTGGGTAGTTGGGTCTTTATATGTAAATTTTGTCTTTGGTTAAGAGGGTTTGTCCTAGCTTTTGTTAGTGATCTGAAGGATTTGGCAGTGATTTAGACATGGGAATGCATTTGCTTTAAGAAGCTAACATAAAGCTTCAAATGAGCAGCATTTTTATGCATCAGTATTTTTACGCATCAACATACAGTATTCACAATGTCAGAAGTGAGGAAAACCATTAGCTTGTAGTATTGAAACTTAGCTACCAAAAGTCCTAACATATATTAGTAGTTCTCGGGTTACCATATACAAAATTACTGAATATCTGAATACTGAATATATAAAAGTACTGAATATCTCAATACTGGATGTTATACTTTTGTAAGTCAATATATAGGTTAAACTTTTCTATCTTCGATGTTATGTGATAGCAAAAGTATGAAAAGTCAAGCAAATAATTCAATGACTTCGATCTTAATTTATACATAAAAGAAACATAGAATTACTCTTTCTCAATGGTGAACTTACAAAACACATAATACAATGAACTCATCCTGGATCGTACATACTCAAACTTGTCTATTTTGCTTTTATAGATTTCCACATGCCCACATGATTGTATAATATTAGTGTAAATTCCATTCATTATGCAGAAATTACTATGGGCCCAATCGAAATTCAATTAACCAATGGTCATAATCTTAGCTAAAATTACTGGTTATCGCCAATAAAACCATTTTATGGTAAGAAGCAAATAATGGCTGCGAAAAGTGGCTCTACACCTTTTTCAGTTACGTTGCAATGAAGGAATGAAATAGGAATTGTCTAATTCAACATCTAACACAACATACATTCTTATCCAAGTAAATGCTTCTGCAAAACAAAATATCTAATGTAAGTGTTATATATATTAGCAGGCCAAAAGAACTATTTGATCATCCACTAAAAAAATGATAAGTTTATATACATTGTCAAGTCTGGAAAAACTTTACACAGGTAAAAAGTAGACCTAGAGCATGTTATGTCATCATCACACATTGGGAGGAAAGAAACTACAATAGAAAAGAATCTACTTGAATACCAAAACTCAACTCTTTTCCACCCTCGCTTTTAAACATCTGGATTACATTAGTGCTTGCATTCTTCTTTATATTGAACAGTTCTTATGGAAATCTTCTCCTATTAGCTTGATTTAAATGATGGTTTGAACCCTACAATAAGAACATAGGCAACGTGATGCGTTCATATAACTGACAATGCTAACAACAACTATTGTTAATATGTCTACAAATCTTATTGCTAACAACAAAACAATTAAGTTTTTATAGTAGGTATAAGTGAACTTAATATAAGCAATATTATGCCATGACAATAAAAACTTAAGAGAATACTCTATATTATAACCCATCCTTTGGTATACGATGGCTTACATTAAATAGCTCAATAACTAAAAAGGTAGGTAAAACCCCCCTTTCCTATAAATTAATTGTACGGACTAAGCTTATGACATCAGGGCCTATGGCTATTAATTCTATCACCTTAAACAAACCAAGATAAGCTTGATTTTAAACCTTAAGGTTTTTTGTGATTGTAAATTTTTGTAGAGTAAAAAGAAAAAGAAAAAAACAATGCATAGTCCTATTTGCCACGAATTTTTTTTTTTTTTTTTTTAAATCCGAGATTAGGAAAGATGAGATTATTTGAGGCAACTAATGCAATTCGTTTTTCCTGGAGTCTGTGACCTTACAGTAAAACATTCATATTTATGTTTTTATTACGACTAAGCAATCAACTTTAATACTTGTAAATTATTATACACACAAACTTGTAGAAAAGAAGTTACTGGACAATACTTGCCTTGATCTAATTGTAGAGGTATCTGAATTAGCGGGATAAATGGGATTCCAACTATTTGTGAGTCCTAGCTTTTGTGTCTCATATTTCTAACAACAACTATTGTCAATATGTCTACAAATTTTATTGCCAACAACAAAATAATTAAGCTTTTATAATAGGCATAATTGAACTTAATATAAGCAATATTATACCATGACAATAAAAACTTAAGAGAATACTCTATATTATAACCCATCCTTTGGTATATGATTGCAATAAACATCATTCACTATTACAAAATTCTACTGGAAAAAACCATTCCTCTCACAATTTAAGAATTCTATTGAAAACATATTACTAACCCATAATTAATTTGGTAAACAAATTTCTTCCTGTACAACAAATTTCCAGCCAAACATATGCAAAACTCAAATTTGTCTAAAATGATCGTAAACCATTTCTTTTATTCACTGTCGTACTCTGTTAACACACCATTCTATTGGAAGTGGTTTTTTTTGTTTGAATTCGGCATTTCGCATTACCGTCCTTCTCAAATGCCCTCCCATTGGGATTGCTCTAAGAGCTGGCTAAATAAGGCAGGAGATGGCAGCTGAAATTTTATGGAATGCACACAATCACGATACATTAATGTTGCTTACAATAAGAAAAATTCAAATTTATTTGATATAAGCTCTACTCTACAGAAACCAATCTGCACTGGTGGCTTTCATTCTATTCTCATTCATACCTTTTTTGTCTTATTAGTCCCTATACTCACTCTGCTACTAATCATCGCTGCCATCCAGATGACAATAAGGTTCTTGTTTAAATCAATAAAACCATATTCCCACCTGGATGGGTAGCTAACACTGACTACTGCAACTGGTATGCTACTATGCTATTGACTGCGACTCATATAAGTTGATTATACACATTTACTATAGAAGTTATAACATGTTAATGTATTTATCATAAAGCAAATTGCTGATCCAATTTGAACCTGTAGATTAATTCAACCAAATAAAAATCACTACATTGTTGGCCTAACCAATTGTGAGGGTATTGCATTGTATTGTTGCGGGCTGTGGCACAAAGTCATATTTATGAAACCAAGCAATGGAAAATTTGATTAGGCCAACAAACTCACAAAATAATTTTACAACAGATTAATTTTTTCGTTCAAATATCCTAATATGCTAAACCTTTGCATTTCAGTGATGAATTGAAGAGATATCTGAACGAAACCTACGACATCTTAAATTTGGATCAAAATCATGGGTTGGGTTGATCTTAGATATGGCTTTCGTGCCTCTGCATAATTAAAATGACCATCAATAGTTATACAACTATAGAAATTTCCTTCTTAACTAAGTTACTTAACTTTCAAAAATGTAGGAATGATTGTTAAATGCTAAATAGACGGTCCAAGGCTATGTCGACTTAGAAATGATTGTTTAAAACTGAAGAAGTGAAGTTGAAGTAGTTGTTCTATTAACTATAAATATTTGCATTTTAGAAAATAACATTGAAGCAGTAGATAAAACAAAAAGGCCAGAGAGTCATCAGAGAAATAAAGTATGTTTATTGTAAACTACTTTAATTAAGAGATTTAGCCACTTGGATTAGATTCAGTAGATACTTTGCAGTGACAATAATTTCATTGATATAGAGTAATTAGAGTATTTGTTTGATCATTTAAATAAAACCTTTTTGTAAAGTATTTGTTTCGTGTAATAGCATTAAAAATGATTACTTTGGAATTTGGATTTTATACGTGTTATACTTTTATAGTATACATATACACACAAATAGGCTTAAAAAAATAATTACAACTGGACATCTTCATTAAGAACTAACATTATAAATTCTATTACAGACTCATGCACTTCATTTGACAGATAATCAATAAGGCCCCATACCTGCTCTGCTGGTTATAGCAGGAGAGGCACAAATGGTTGCAAACTCGTTCTAACATGTGAACTGGTACACTTGAACATGATGATAGAATATGAATTAAACCCTGCAGTGCGAAATTGTCATATTAGAATATAACAGGCAAAGAATAAATGTGTGACCACCTCCTAAAATATGAATAGAATCTAAAAGATAGAAAACTGGATGATAAAAATATTCATAAAACTTTAACAGGTTGAAGAAAATAATATGATAGAATAAAAAATCTAACAAAGTGAAAGTGAGCAGAGGATGAGATAAAAAAAAATATAGCAGTGAATGATTAAATTTATTAGATTCGGTTTCATTTAGGAAATCTCAGAATTATTGGATGAAAGGCTCTTCATTGAACTATAGGTTGGTTTGGGATAATGCCAAGAATAAAATAGGTTTCACTACTGGAGGGACAACAGGAAAACAAAATAGCTATTTAACTAAATCCTCAGTTGGAACTTTTAAAGTTGATATATTTGAATATTTTTTGATATATAAGAAAGCTACACCAGGTTCTCTGGGGCTTTCAAATGTACTTTTGGTTGTGCAGTCTCATAAGATATATTTGGATCATCATTCTTGATACCTTTAACCAATTTAGATAATTTCTAAGATATATATTTGCAAGTAAAAAACGATATATATTTGCAAGATTTTCAGAGATGGGGTTAAATTTTCGTAATAAAAAGTAAAACAAAATTCAAAATCCAAATAAAAAAACAACTTGATTGGTTGATGTATAAAATTCAGAAGAAAAATTCGGATTGTACTTACAGTTGAATTGGTTGATATTAAGAGTTTTTTTTGTGATCAATCGATTGGTGAAGAATTTGGAGAGAGAGAGAGAGAGAGATACGATCTGTAGATCATGATGGACTCGCCAATTGTGATGAATTCTAGGTTTTAAGAGACAGAGTTTTTTTAGGATGATGATGAGAAGATTAGGAAGGCCCTTAGGAAGATGGATGAAGAATTGAAGATCGATGTAGGTTTTAAGAGAGAGAGAGTTTTTTTAGTCCGAGTCGTCTTAGTCATTTGTTTATTAATCCTAGTCACACTATTTAATCCTAATTATACTAAATATTAATCCTAGTAACACTATTTAATTTTAATCATACTAAATATTAGTTCTAGTCAAATTAATATTAATCCTAGTCACACTATTTAATCCTAGTCATACTAAATATTAGTCCTAGTCAAATTATGCACCATTTATAATAAATATTAGTTCTAGTCAAATTAATATTAATCCTAGTCACACTATTTAATCCTAGTCATACTAAATATTAGTCCTAGTCAAATTATGCACCATTTGTAGATTATAATTTAGATTTATTAGTATTAGTAATAATATATATGTGGCCAAAATGTTGAGTTGGCTGAAAGACCAGCTGTTAGGGCAGATTAAGATGAATATCATCCCTACTGTCTTATTTAGTGGCACAATGAGATCAGATAATAAATAATGATAGAAACTAGTATGTTGAATAACAAACCATGTAAAAGAAATTTGGATTCTTTTGTTGCATGCGTGTGAAGTATTTATGCATTGCTTCTGCATCTCCTTCTTGAAGCCTTAACCTCTTGTACTTGTTAACATAGTTTCTTGCATCTTTTTGTCCGAAGGGAACATTTTCATGCCCTCCTGCATCAACTACCATACTATGGAATGATTTGTTTACTCTAATTCCTGCATCAAAGTGCAATTCTAATCTTTTCTTGCTTCCAGACTCCATATGCTTATGTGATCTGAACCGATGTGATTTGGATGGGCTGCAAACATGATTATGCTCTGACTCAAAACTAATTATCTTCCATTTATTTGAATCCATCTTCACCTTCAAATGTGCATCACAACCAACCCTTGTGTTAGGCCTTTTGTGGACGACTCCTTCGTTTTCAATTTTAAATCCTTCTTTAGAGCATGAAAGCCAAACAAAGTTCTTTTCCTTTGTTTTTCTATCTATACATGATCTCTTCACTCTAGTACCAAAACCCTTTCGCATAGCATGACGATTATAAAAGTTTTTTGCATCTTCGTAAGTTGGGAATGTCATTCCAGTTTTTGGTTCTATATCTTGATCCACGTTAAGCTTGTTGTTTTCATTAATATTAATAGAATCTGCAAACTCACAATCTTCGTATTCATCGTCCGACAATTCATCCTCTGACATTGGTTGAGTATCATTCATCACCTACACATATTTCATAAGAGAATGTAATTGATTGATATTATAATTTAAGAAAATGATAAACTAACATTTATAACTAATGGGTAACAAAAATAAAAAAATATTTAACAATTGATTACTGTGAGCTTCATTATTCTTCTAATTGCATATAAAAAGAAACATAAAAAGGAATATAGTTCTAAGATTATTTTTTTGTCATAATAGATATACTAAAATCACAAATAGAAAAAGAATTACTTACATGGTGATTTGTTTCCATTGAATTTTCTGGTTTTTTTTATTGAGATGGGTAGACGAACAGTCAAAAAAAAGAGAAGACAAGTGAACAGTCAAAGAAAAGAGAAGACAAGTGAAGGAAGACAAGTAAACAGTCAAAGAAAAGAGAAGATAAGTGAAGGAGGTTGTTGTAATTATTAGGATTCTATTTTTATTTTTTTCCTATTTTTTTTCCACTATTTCTCTCTCCTAAAATCTCTTTGTATTATATGCAAACCGACTGAAAACTTAACCAATATCAAGAGATGTGCGTGGCGAGATTTGGTGAGGAGGTAAGCCTAGAGAGTCACCTCTGCAGTTACGCTAGCATTTCTCAATTAAAAACACAGAAATAGGTTTGACTTTTCAACACTAAAATAATAGGTTTTGTTGTGACTTAGTTGCCAAGCATAATTAACAAAAAATAAAAAATGTGATAATTAAAAGTTGTAACGAATATGTATATATTTTAAAAGGTGGGATTCACTACTAAAAAAGGCTTTGTAACGCGTATGAACTAACCCATTATTCAAAGTATGACTTTCTAGCCTATATACTGTATTTATTAGTATTAGTAATATATATGTGGCCAAAATGTTGAGTTGGCTGAAAGACCAGCTGTTGGGCAGATTAAGATGAATAATATCCCTACTGTTTTATTTAGTGGCACAATGAGATCAGATAATAAATAATGATAGAAACTAGTATGGTGAATAACAAACCATGTCAAAAAAATTTGGATTCTTTTGTTGCATGCGTGTGAAGTATATATGCATTGCTTCTGTATCTCCTTCTTGAAGCTTTAACCTCTTGTACTTGTTAACATAGTTTCTTGCATCTTTTTGTCCGAAGGGAACATTTTCATGCCCTCCTGCATCAACTACCATACTATGGAATGATTTGTTTACTCTAATTCCTGCATCAAAGTGCAATTCTAATCTTTTCTTGCTTCCAGACTCCATATGCTTATGTGATCTAAACCGATGTGATTTGGATGGGCTACAAACATGATTATGCTCTGACTCAAAACTAATTATCTTCCATTTATTTGAATCCATCTTCACCTTCAGATGTGCATCACAACCAACCCTTGTGTTAGGCCTTTTGTGGACGACTCCTTCGTTTTCAATTTTCAATCCTTCTTTAGAGCATGAAAGCCAAACAAAGTTCTTTTCCTTTGTTTTTCTATCTATACATGATCTCTTCACTCTAGTACCAAAACCCTTTCGCATAGCATGACGATTATAAAAGTTTTTTGCATCTTTGTAAGTTGGGAATGTCATTCCAGTTTTTGGTTCTATATCTTGATCCACGTTAAGCTTGTTGTTTTCATTAATATTAATAGAATCTGCAAACTCACAATCTTCGTATTCATCCTCCGACAATTCATCCTCTGACATTGGTTGAGTATCATTCATCACCTACACATATTTCATAAGAGAATGTAATTGGTTGATATTATAATTTAAGAAAATGATAAACTAAAATTTATAACTAATGGGTAACAAAAAGAAAAAAAATATTTAACAATTGATTACTGTGAGCTTCATTATTCTTCTAATTGCATATAAAAAAAAACATAAAAAGGAATATAGTTCTAAGATTATTTTTTTGTCATAATAGATATACTAAAATCACAAATAGAAAAAGAATTACTTACATGGTGATTTGTTTCCATTGGATTTTCTGGTTTTTTTATTGAGATGGGTAGACGAACAGTCAAAAAAAAGAGAAGACAAGTGAACAGTCAAAGAAAAGAGAAGACAAGTGAAGGAAGACAAGTAAACAGTCAAAGAAAAGAGAAGATAAGTGAAGGAGGTTGTTGTAATTATTAGGATTCTTTTTTTATTTTTTTCCTAACAATACAGTAATACCAACAATTCTAATAATAAAAAAGATTTAAAATGAGGTGTTTTGATAATGATATGTGTATGATTAAACATGAGCCGCGGGTAACTGGCAAAAAAAAAAAACATGAGCCGCCGGTGTTCTGCATCAAAATTGTGAATTTTGATTGGTGTTTTGATTACTCATAGGTCATTTTTGAAGTATTGCCTCTTCGGTTCATCGTTTTGGCTATCTAAGGGGACATTATAGTGAGATTATGATATAATCTTACAGAGGCAGATTAGTAGTGGGATTATGATGTCATTCATTTGTTTCTCTTATAGAAAAAAAATGATGATGTCTAAAACATTTGGCTGTTAACTAGATTCCAACTGCATGAAGGAACAATCGCATTTGAACATGCAATTATTGATATATGGGTGTGATTGATTGCAAAAGCATATGTTTATGATTTCCGGTTGTTTATAATTATTTTTATTTTCAATTATTAACGTTCATAATTTACCACGGTTTAATTATTTTTAATTTCACAATGTTCAATTATTTTCAATAATTTATACAAAGATGGAGGACAAACACGCTACAAATCCTTTCTTTGATTTTATTGTTTGTTTTCTTAGGTTTAATTGTATATAGGAAACATTCCTGCCTATTATCAGACCATTCTCAATTTCTCATGCCTTCATCTACCATGAAGCCTCATTCATATAGTAGGGAAATCTATCACTGAATCCAACCCCACTCCCAAATAATGGGTAATTTCCCGAATAAGCACAGGTTTATAACGTTTCTTCCCAAATCAGCACATTTGACTGCAATCTTCCCCAACAAGCACAATTATCGGTTTGACTTTTCAATTGGACATTTCTACCCTTATGACAGCTTTAAGCCGTCACATCATATCTGCTGTTTGTCTGATTTTTCTCTCTCCTCATTCAATTCAGCAAACTAAACTCTCGCCGTTAGATGAAAAAGCATCTTTGATTACCACCGTTGGATGAAATAACACAGAAACCAACATTCTCAATCCTCCACAACACACTACTCTATCCTCCACCCAGAAAAGACAAAAACAACTGTCTTACCTTAAAAGAGAAGTTAACCAAAACTACTTTCTCTGTTCTTCTTCTTCTTCACCTTCTTTGTTCATCGCAGAGAATGAACAAGAAGATAACCTCTTTTCATCAGATCACAATCTCTTTGTCGTAAAGCTTCGATTTTTTTTTTTGACGTTGGGGTTTTCATCGGTAATATGTTCATCATGAGAAAAAAAGGAAACAATAAGGGCAAGCAAGTTATGAACGTTCAGATTCCTGGTAAGTTTTGAGGTTTGAAGGTTGTTCATTTATAATGGTAATGGGGGGTTTGATTTCAGTGGCATCAATACCAATCATTGGTATTAAAGTTGTCTGTTTTAGGTTTCAATCTCAGTGGCATTAAAGTATTCACTCACACACACACCCACCAGCTTAAATGCAAGCATTCAATTGTGGGTGGGGTTTCAACTCTAGTTGATGTTTGGGTTGGGGGTATGAAAACCATAGAATTTGGTTTATGGGTTTCTAATATGTTGTTGTCAAGCTTTAAATCACTAGTGTCTACCGTGTATGGCTCTTTGTCTCTGTTTTTATGGGGGGTTTTGAAGTTTTTTATCTAATGATTAAATGATTAGAAGATCTAAAAGTGGGTTTATCATGTGGTACTGATTATCACTTTGACATACATTCTTAAATTTATAGACGATAAACTGTCATCTGTAACCGTTAAAACTGATATTGTAGCCGAAACCTTCAGTACACTCGTTTATAGAGATGTGATATTAAACCCATTTTAATTGATGTTATGCAGAGAACACATTTAATATCATATTCCAACATGGTGGGCAATTGGTTGTTACAGTTGAAGAAGTTGAGATTGCATATGTACATGGTGAGTCAAAAATAAGGATCGCTAATAACAAGACATCCTACAGAGACTTCTTGGAATTGGTTGAATCCTTATGTAAGGCACCAAGATCAACTTGGTCATTGCGAGCTGTAATCAACAATAATCCAACTAAGGTTGAATGCGAAGATCATTACATGGCAATGATTGCATACATTACAAATTCAGCTGCAATGGTGATTTTTATTTGGGTGGTTGATCATTTAACACCAGTTATGATACAGTCAGAGACTAATGAATCCTCAAGCCAAGTGAGTGAGATACCAAGAGAGCTGCCCAAGGGGGATTCCAAAACTAGTCAATCTTTGAAGAAAAAACTTTTCCCTGAACCTGTTGTCAATCCCAAAACTAGTCAATCTTTGAAGAGAAAACTTTTCCCTGAACCTGTTGTCAATAATCTAGGCTTGGGTAGGAAACCAGACTACTCTTCTTTTTGTACACCAACAAAACCTTTCCATGTTCCTGATGAATATAGATTGGAAACTCCTTCTCAAGACCCAGAAGTGACTGTAAAGGGAAAGGGGCACTCAAATGACCATTTATTCTTGGAAACCCCTCCCCCTAATGTTCAAGTGAGAGATGATGTTTACATTCCTCAACCTCCAATGAACTTGACTCCCTTATCGGCTAGAACAGCAACTGGATCGCCTATATGTGTACCAAAATCGGCTAGATTTGATAATCTTGAAGACATAGCAGGGATTCTATCTGATATGCGTAGGGATAATGGTTTTGGGGATTCAGATGAATTGGAAAGTGTAGAAGAAAGATTAGATCCAGAGATAGAGAGAAGCCAAGAAGAAGTACTGGATGATGACAGTGAGGGTGAATGTGAGGAAGGCCAATGGGATACAGAAGAGGATGTGTTCGACTCAAATAGTGATTACTCTTATAATTCATTCGATAGACTTGAAGATGAGTTTGAATCTGAGATGTATACTGACAGCCAGCCAATGTTTGGTCCTACACCACCTCCTCCATCTCATAATGAAGATGATGGTGTCATCCAATCTTCATCTGAAGGCATTGGTGAGATGAAAACACCAATTCTTGACACCCAAGATCAAGAATTTGAGAACGAAATGTACAATGACAGCTACCCAATGTTCGGTGATCTATCGACACAAGAAACCGTGCATAGCGAAGATGTGGTAACGGATAGAAATGCTAATGCAGGGGATATACGGTGCAATCTAGAGGATCGTTTCGCTCGAGTAGGGGATTACGTCAACAATCAACCACAACATAACACTGCGCCGCTACAAGACAACCCTCCAACTCCTACCACTGTGCCACTTCAAGACAACCCTCCAGCTCCGACCACTGTACCTCCTGATACAGATGTACCATTTCCCAACAATGTGCCACTCCAGAAGAATGTAAGAGTTACGGAAAACCGCGATAACGATGAAGTGAAACGTGAATTAGACAAAATCTTTTCTGCGTACATTGCAAAATCTAGGGTAAATGTTGGTTGTGCTCCCCATACAAAGCCTTCTCACAATGATTATGTTAGACCTGCATGTGGAATAGTATATTTAAGTCGAGATGATCTTGAAAGGGACCTCCAAACCTACGCGATTAAGACTGAAAAAGATATACGCAGGCAAAGCACCAACACAAAAAGGTTGATTTGGAAATGTAAAGCAGATGGTTGTCCATGGAGAGTCTACGCAACACGAAATATGGATAACACATGGAAGATTTCTAGAATGAATGATGACCACTCTTGTGGTAATTTTAGAGTTGGAGGAACAAATCCCCAAGCAAATAGTGATTGGGTTTCTAGAGTATTAATGAGAAAGTTAAGGGATAACCCAAACTTAAAGCCTAAAGCACTTGTAAAGATGGTCAAGGAGGACTATGAGACCACAGTTTCATACAAAGTTGCATGGTTTGCTAAAGAGAAAGCACTGATGAAGGTATAGCATCTTCTACTTTGTTTCTGTAGTCGCTACCATAGGCACTAGTATCGGCTAGATTGTTTTCTGTGTAGAGTATAGTTTTTCACATCTATTCTTTGTTGCAGATAAGAGGAAGCTACAGCTACTCATATCAGTTGCTTGAGACATATAGTCATGAGCTCATGAGTGTTGATCCAGATGCTGTGACTGATATTCTAACTGGACCAGGTGATCGTTTTGAATGTTTCTTTTGGACATATGGTATATCAGTTAGGGTCTACAAGAAGAACTTGCGTCCTGTAGTCATTGTTGATGGAACTTTCCTTAAAGGGAGGTACCCTGGAACAATTCTAAGTGCTATTGCAGTCGATGGTTTTTTACCAAACTAAGGGACCATGTGGTTGGTGTAGATCACCAGTTCATTTTGTTATCTGATAGACACAAAAGCATCATCCAAGGTGTTCCTAAAATTCTGCCAAATGCTGTCCATATGTACTGTTCCTATCACATGAGTGGCAAGTTTGGTCACAAGAAAATCAAGTTCTTGGTGCAAGAATCAGCAAAAACCCTCAACCAGCAAGAATTTTGGGGAAATATGCTAGGAATATGGGTCCTATCCTCCAAAGCACATGAAAAACTTATGGATGTTGGGCCTTTAGAAAAGTGGGCAAGTGCTTTCCAAGAGAAATCCAGGTAAGTTTGCTAACATATTTCTGTGTACGCTACAATACAACTCCTATCCGGTACTATAAGGTTTCTATCCTTTACATTGATTTTGCAGATATGGAATTGTGACAACAAATCATGTGGAGAGCTGGAACAAAATGATCATTGGAGAAAGAATGATGCCAGTTACTACCATTGTTGCAATGATACGAGATAATGTAATTAGGCATTATCGAGATTATCGCAATGATTCTTTGAAGTTCAATTCACCTGTCACAACATGGTGTCAAGAGCAAATAGTGCACAATGCCGCAGTTGCAAGAAAGTGCACACTTGAAAGAGCTTCAGCAGGTATTTGGTCTGTTAGAGGGCTTAAAAGGTCATGTGTGGTTGACCTCAACAAAAGAACATGTACATGCAAATGGTTTCAAACCATGGGGATACCATGTGAGCATGCCATGGCAGCTATAAAGGAAGTTGGATTTGATCCATACAAATTTGTTGAGGTGTACTACTTGAAGGAAACATACATAGAAACTTATAGAGAAGAATGGACACCCACAAGAGGGAAGGAAGAATGGCCAACCGACAGACAAAGAAGAAGAATTCTTCCACCACTAAAAACTTCAAAGGCAGGGCGTCCTAAAACAGCCAGGAAGAGAGGTAAAGCTGAGGGTGTCCCTGTCCAGAGTAGGCGATGTTCAATGTGTAGAGTCAGAGGTCATAACAAATCAACTTGTCTTGAATGTATAGATGACTATCAACTCTTCAGTCACACCCTATTTGGTGAAGGGCCACCACTTAGCCCTGTTCCAGCTACAATCTAAGTACTGAAATGGGTTTTGTACTTTTTTGGGAATGTATCTTCCACATACATGTTTAGATCCTCTACATATTGCCTGTTATCCGTTGACTTTATTTTGTATTGATTTTCATGTTATATAAGGGTAGGGGCTTCAAATCCAACCTATTTTTGACAGGAAAACACTATTGTTATCGTATGTTTTATCAGTGACACTTGAGTGTTACCTTATTTAGTTGTTAGGTTTTTTGCATAGATTGTCTACTGTGCATTGCAGTGTTGTCCTCTATGTTTGTACTACCTAACGGCTACCATATATTTGTGTATCCTCTACAATTCAAACATAAAGAACAGGAACAATATAGGTTCACCTATAAACCAAATAAGAACAGAATGTATCATTCACAACCATGAACATAGATTCATAAACAACCACATAAAAAACATTGGGTTCATAAACAACCATATAAACATGTCTTCAAACAACCAAATAAAATGTATAGCATACAATACAAACAACAAATAACTAAACTTTGCTCTTGTTTTTGGAGGAGGGAGGTTCCCCTATATCAATTAGGTCTCTGGCAATACGATAGCGCATCTGAAGAGGATCTGGATCGAACTGAGGTGGTATTCCTCGAAGCACGCATTCGACGAAGGCAAGGAGGAATAATCCACAGCTACAACCATCTGGTTGTTCAGCACACTTAACATACTCACGCTTCCACTTCATATCCAATTTGAGTTGAACCTGTGATGGATCAGCAGCAAAAACAACATATGGTAAAAACTTTTCCATATTTCTCAATTCAGGTATACCCCTTGTCATTCCCAATGAATCATAGATTCTAACAATTTTCTCACTAAAATTGAAAGAAAGCAGAATCCAGTGGTTATCATTCACCTACAAATAACACATATATACATATCAATAGTGGCAAATAGAAATAATAAAATAGAGGATAAATTATGACATGTAGAGGTAGTGGAGGAAAGTATGAAATATACCTGTAATGGGATGAGAAGTGCCTTTGCTTTCACAGGGTAAACTTGATTTTTGAGACCTACCCAGGGATCAACAATTGAAGTACAGCCTGATGAAATTTGGAAACGCCCAGATGTCACTCTTTCCTGAGGATTCATTTTGGCAAAACTCTTATCTTTCATCAGTTTGTCGTATTCAGGCATCACATCACACTTGATTTTGGTCTACAAAAAGGAAAAATAATTCTTCAAACAGCTCAGAATTGAAGGTTATAATTACTAGGTAGAATAAGGGAACAAGGTACTTACATGTAGATATACTGTTGAAATAATAGCATATTGATCTTCATCTCTAAAGTAATATGGCCTCATGGTACCATACCAACGAATGAGCAGCCTGAGATAGATGTCAATAATCTCATCATTAAGCCAATTACCTTTGTAGAGTGTGTTGTAGGCACTCACTGAGCATGAAGCCAGAAAACCATAACTTCTCATGGGGACTCTACTCCACTTTGGGTCAGAAGCCAAACTCCAAAAGTAGTGACAAAGTTTTGTATCATCCTCTTCCACTTGTCTACTGAAGAATGGTTCTTTCATTATCTCTGACATCCTTGCATTACACCTAAGGCCCAAAGAAAGTTCACCAGCCTCCATGTTTTGATAAGTTTTGGCTTCCCTTTCCCCCTTTGCCACTCTTAATGCTTGCAGGTCAAATTTTGTATCCTTCTCATCATCATCAGATTCCTCTACACCAAGAATGAGAACACTCTTCCTGCCTGATGACTCCTCAATATCTGATGCAGTAGGTGTTTCAAGTCTATACTGTTGAGGTACATCTTCTCTATTAACCACCACATCAGTATGATGATCACATCCACCATTGTCATCATCATCATCATTCTTATCATCATTCTTATCATCATTCTTCTTATCATCATCCTCCCTACCATCATCTTTTTCATCCTCATTCTGCTTATCATCGTCCTCCTTACCATCATCTTCTTTATCATCATCAGAATCATCATCCTGCTTATCATCATCTTCTTCTTCACTATCAGCAGATTCAACAGTTGTAGAAGATGCCCCAATGCTTTTAGCCTTCGAACCAGACAATGTAGCGGATGAAACCTCAGTTGTAGCCGTATCGGTTTCATCTGTTGTTACCTTTGTCGGTGTAGCGGATGGATCCTCCTTTCTAGCAGACAATGTATCTTCTGTAGCGGATACAGAAGGATCGCCATCCTTTGTACTTGAATCATTAGGTTTACCTTCTTCATTCACTTCAGCTTTCTCTCCCATCAGTACAGAAAGACCTTGGAGTTTTGACATTGCCTTGGCAAGAGGATCAGGTACACCTCTCAGGTTATTCAATACATCCACAATGGACTCCTGGTCATCTGATGAATGATCATCACTCCAGAAAGACAACTTTCTTACTTTCTTACTGCTGGGGACTTCATCATCATCTGACTGTATCTTCCTTGCCTTTTTTTTCCTTCAGCTTCTTTGCCTCCCTTCTCTTTCTTAATTCTTTCCTCCAACTAAGATCAAAGGCATCACCTTTAACCTTCCTTTCAGGTTGATGCCTTCTAATAGGAAACAACATCTCTGCTCTCTTCCTTTTTTTCTCTTCTTTCTCTATCTGTTTCTCTCCAGCCTGTTGGTCATTTTGTTCTTCAAGATTAAAATCAAACACGGGAAAATGTCGGTCTAATGGTAACATGTCATCATCACTTCCCCCTACTGTATTTTTACCCTCTTCTATCTCATCATTCTGTGGAGCTGCCTTATCTTCATCCTGCTTCCCCATATCCACAATGGACATCTTCTTTTTACGCTTCTCCACTTTTTCAGATTCCCCCTTCTTTGAATTTTTCTTCTTCTTCTTGTTATCCTTCTCCCCCTCCTCTGATCTTTTCCTCTTTATCCCCTTATCCCCTTCAGATTTTGGTGGTTGAGGTTCCCTTCTTTTTACCTCATAATTAGAAGACAAAGAGCTTTTACTCCTGGTGGTTCTAACTGCTGTCTGTGCTGGTATAGGCTCTTCCTCCATCTTCTTATAATCAATAATTTTGGGTTGTGGGGAATCACTCACTGTTGTGGCTTGAGGGGGTTTCTGCTTGGGAGGTATCTTCACCCTCCCAATAGGTTTGGGGGGAGCATTAACTTTCTTGGTTGGTACAATGGGTTTCTTGGGTGAAACATTGGTTTTCTTGGATGGAATTGTTTGTTTCCTTGTTGAAACTGTTGGTGAAACTTGGGATGCAGTACTTGATCTGGTTGCCCTTTTTGGAGGACTTGGCAAAGGATTGGTCTTTTTGACTGATTTGGGTTTGAGAGTTGGCTTTGAGGGGGAACTTATTTTCTTCTTACTTTTACTTGTCTTCTTTGATGCCCCCTTACCAATCTGTGCAAACACACCTTTAACAGCCACATCAGCATCACTGATTTTGTCAGAAACCATCCCTGCCTCACGACCCTTCAAAAATAATGCAATAAGATTGTAGAGGATAAACCCAACATTATAGAAAACATCATTCAAATATTTAAAGGATATATTATGTTAACATTCAAATTATAGAGGTTTCAAGGTTTCAACATTTCAAGGTTTAAAGTTTTTGTATATGACTTCATTCAAATTCAACAACATGTAAAGTTTAAAGAGTATATTATGTTAACAAATTATAAAGAGTATACAGAAACAAGGTAACAGATAGAACTGTATAACATAGAGGAAAATAATATCAATGTAGACGATATACCAAAACATATTAATAATGATCAACTAGAGGTTTTAGAATATATGTATTCAATGTAATAAGTAAGAAACCTATAAAGAAGATAAGTTATTCATGGTTTCAGATAGAATTTCAAAGTAGTAGTAACAACATACCATTTCAAAGACTCCTTTGAGAATTGCCTCAAGGGCATTTCTTTCAAGTGTAATAAAATTTCCAGAACTTGTTGTTGCAGATGAGTGCTGAGATGGACGAACTAATCTAGAAACTGGCCTAGAAGAAGCAGACTCTTCATATTCTGCTTGTGAAAGAGCCTGAAACTGGAATTAAAATGTAACGGATAAGTATATATCGGTAGAGGAAAAAGAAAACAAAGTAGAGGATATTGAAAATACAACAACATAAAGATGACTTACTTCTTCAACCACTTGTAAATTTGCTGCAGCTCTTTCTTGCAGAGTGATATCCAGTGGATAGGCCACATTAATGAATCCTTTCTTGGGGTGAAATTTCTCAGAAAGTTTGTCCCTTGATTTGTTCCTAGTGGGCAAATCATACCATCCTAACATCCTTGGAAAAGGAGAGTTGGGAATCTTTCTGGGACCAAGATCTGGGAGATGCAAATATGCCCAAATAATGAATGCAAACACACATCCATTGATACAATAGTTTTGTACACCATCAACAATTTTGGTATACACATCTTCTAAATTGCTCTCAAGCAATTTGAATGCAGCAGTACCCCATGGAAAATCATCAAAATCGACCAAATTTTCAGCAAGATCGACATACCTTACATCAATTGTTTTTAATGAGTCAGCAAGCAGAAAAATTGCAAGAAAATACAACCTGTTCAACCTATTGACATCATCTGGATGAGCATCTTCGGCTTCTCTTGCTTCCTTAATTGCATCAAGGATATGAGAATCTCTGATGTGTAGGTTATTCTGGAAGTATTTCGATCTGAAAGCACTGTATTCAGTTTGCTTCCTAACAACAAAATCAACAGGTAAATGCCCAAATTTCAAAGGCCCCCAAAATCAAAGCAAGATCTGTCATTTTGAACTCAATCACTCTACCCCCAATTGAATACTTCAATCGACCAACCCTATTTGAAACAATTTCTGTAACTACTGAAGTGATCATGGCGATTTTTTCTTGTCCCTCCAAACTCAAAAACTGCCAAAAAGGGGAATTTTTAAAAGATTCTAACTCATTGGGGGGCAATCTTTCGTTTGGGTTTAGATAGTGGGCTTCAAACTTAGATGGTGAGCATCTCACAGTGATGCTAAATTTTCTGCTGAATTCATCGCCTTCAATCTTTTTCGGCATGATTATGTAGAAATTAGAATGGAAGATGGAAAATTAGAAGATGATTGTGTAGAAATTAGAAGATGATTGTGTAGAAATGGAAGATGGGAAAGAAATTAGAAGAGTTATGAGCAGTTTAATGGAAGAAGAATCGGTTTAAGAAGAAGAGAGAGTGGGTGGTTGTGGATTCTGAATCGGTGTGAAAACCCTAGGTTAAGTATCACTCTACCTGTTCCCGCTCGATTTCCCGCTCGATTTTCCCGCCCAATTAAAACCCAACGGTTAATGACACGTGGCGTTGAGTGGCTGTTGTTTACTGTAGCAGATGCTTGTTTAAAATTACAAATTGTAAAGGAAATAACATCACTTGTGGAGGATAGGAATTAGCAAATTATATCCAACGGCTGTAACTTATTATCATGATCCAATGGTTGTAATCTACTGTCATGTCATTATCTCAGATGTCACATCTACTGAAAACCTATTGAAAACCTATTAAAACAAATGATTATAGGCTAAAGGGTATAATAGAAAACAAAATATGCTAAAAGACAAAAATTCAGCAAGTCAAACCGAGAATTGTGCTTGTTGGGGAAGATTGCAGTCAAATGTGCTGATTTGGGAAGAAACGTTATAAACCTGTGCTTATTCGGGAAATTACCCAATAAAGAATGTCACTCCTATTTGTAAAAGCAAACAATGATCAGGGAAATCTTTTTTTTTGAATGAAGGAGATATGTAAAAGAAAACATTTGATCAGGGAAAGTGATGAGACTAACCTTTGTAAAGGAAATTAAAAAGGAAAAAGATGATGGTCAGTGAGAGAAATGAAGAAGAAGAAGAAGAAGTGCTTGAGAAGAAGAAGCGTATTGCGGTATAAAGAGTAGAATATATGAATAGTTAGTCAGGCCCAACAGAAAATATGTGAAAAGTCGAAAAAACCAGCTCCAAAAGGGTATTATGGTCCGGTTTTGGCTAAAATATTCTAAAGCTCGATTCTGGTGTTTCGAGAAATGCCCTCGAATTTTTTGGCGTTTGATATAGTAGAATAGAATAGAATAGAATAGATAGATAGATAGACAGATATATAAAACCTACTTCTTATTATATATAATTTTTGGCGAGAGAATTGAATGCGAAACTTAACAACATTGATATCAACTTAAAGAAAAGTCAAATGATGTCCCATCAATAATTATAGAAAGGGTTAAAAAGTCTAATCTCCTCACTGTTGTCTCATTTATAAATAACTTCAGTGCATCAAGCACAGAAGCTTTCAAAGTTAGTGTTGAACCATTTAATTTTCAATCTAGCTACTGGCAAGTAGAACCTCGATCATACTAGTATTATGGCAGGTACGTATATATAATGATAAATGATATAGTTAGATCTCTTGTTCAATCGTGTAAAGTTTCTCCAAACTTTTGTTCAATTAAGGTGTATGTGTGTTCTTATTCTAAACTTCTGTACTGTCTGTCTGCATGACATCATGTGTATAAATCTCTTCACATCATTTTTATAAATCTATATATATACAGTATGTATCCTTATATGATGATGAACATAAAGTTCCAGAAGTATATTTTTTTACGAGTTTCTTCCTGTGTGCAGGAAAGCTCTTGATTCAACTCATTGATGAAGATGGTCGTTTTAATGTTACTGGGATGCAAGATTTTGCAAATTTGGGTGAATATGGAATCTCTTATGGAGTGGTCTCAATCTTTGGACCACAAAGTAGTGGTATGCATTTTATCTGTCGTCTGAATTCCAATATTTCCTCCGTATCATTCATTCATTATCATCTTCCCAAGGATGTTCTGAATCTTTTTTTTTTTCTTGGCAGGTAAAAGCACACTGCTAAATAATCTTTTTGAGACTAAATTCAAGGAGATGGATGCTTCTATTGGGAGGCAAGTTCTCCACCAGAATACTGATCAGTTAAACATTATATAAATAAGTAACCTATGTGAAATATACTTTTCAGGTCTCAAACAACTAAAGGAATATGGTTAGCTAAACATGCTGGTATCAACAAGTCGTGTATCCTTGTCATAGATGTGGAAGGTAGTGATGGAAAAGAACGAGGAGAGGTGTGTAAAGATTTTTTACTTAAGCGAGGTTATTCACTTATCGAACTTTCATTTATCGAGGTTTAACGGTAAACCAAAACCCTGTAGTAAGTAGTATAATGGCATGTCACTCTGAATAGAAAAATTTAAAGGTATTGGTAAGAAGTTGAAACTCTCATTCTCAGAAGTGTAGTGTTGTGTTACAGGTTTCCAATTGTCGTAAGTTCACACGGTATTGATTTGTTACATTTATTCTGTTAGTTTTTTTTCTTCTCCATTGGAATTTGAGTTGGTGTGCTGAAGACAAATACTTTTCATATTGTTGTTAGTTTCACTAATTTGTTTGTTTGGTTTTTAGGATGATGTTTGCTTTGAGAAGCAGAGTGCTCTGTTTGCACTAGCAGTATCAGATATTGTGCTTATAAATATGTAAGCTTATTAACATGTTCCCTTTGGCAGGACTATTCTTCTTCTATAGTTTGTTGTTCTTTCGATTTCAGGAGTCTTGCTAGTGACCTTATATAAGTTGGTTTATTTAGGTGGTGTAATGACATTGGCCGTCATCAGGCTGGAAGCAGGCCTCTTTTGAAGACAATTTTCCAGGTATAGGTAGATGGTAATATTTGGTTAATATTTAGTAGTAAAGTTGTTCATTACTTTTGTTAACAGGTAATGATGCGCTTGTTTCAACCGCGTAGAATAACTTTGCTATTTGTCATTCGTGATAAATCTGCGGTATGATTTTTCTATACTATCTTACTTTGTGGCTTTTTTACTTTAAATATATTGAATTAAAAATAATTAAGGATGGATTGTCATTTTTCTTTACATGCTTTGTAGACACCATTGGATAAGTTGACAGCTCTTATAAGGACTGACATTCGGGAGGTTACAAATTAACAGACTATTTCACTATCTGTAAACTTTTGTTTGATATTTTATTATCAATTTTTAAAATAAAATGTTATTGCTTATTCTTAATAATCAGATATTTGATTCTGTTATTAAACCAGAAGCCCACAAAAAAACTGCGCTGACCGAGTTTTTCAATGTAAGTTGCAACTCTGTGTGTGCAGTACGTCTGTGTGTGTGTGTGTGTGCGTGTGTGTTTTTAAAACCTTGTGATATCACTGCTCAAACGACGTACCAGGTTGAAGTCATTGCTCTTTCAAATTATGAAGAAAAGAAAGAATTGTTCAAAGATGAGGTATGCAATATATCAACTGCTACTTCATATTGTTTTGGTTATCTTCCTATTATGGTTGCGAACTTGCGATTATGATTAAGTTGTTTTGGTTATCTTCCTAATAATCTGCCGTTGAGTTCTGTCCAATCTAATGAACACACACAACTCACTATTTAAACACTGTTTACATACTCTGCATGAAGGTTGTCAGTTTGAAGCAGCGATACATAGATTCTATTGCTTCTGGTGTACATTCTGAGGGTCGACGAGACAGAGTTCCTGCTTCAGCATTTTCATTGAGTGCACAAGAAATATGGAAAGTTATTAAGGAGAACAAGGACCTTAATCTTGCTTCCCATACGGTAAAGATGTGAAATATTAAATGTATCATTTTGAAGCTTACTGATTAAAACAATTTGATTCCTTTTTGTTAACCGCATTTGGTATTGGTTTTTAGATTTTGGTTGCCAGAGCGCGTTGTGAAGATATATCCAATGAAAGCTTTGCTCATTTAGTTGGAAATGAGGTACTTTATAATATAATATGTGGAATTTGTTACTTGTTACTACTGTCATGGCTTAAAAACCTGCCTTTCACTGTAATAGACCTTTACATTTAAAAATAGATTGCAATTTTAGTTTTTATATTTTGCAGGACTGGCATCAGCTGCAAGAGGCTGTGCAATCTGGTCCAGTTAAGGGATTTGGGAAGAAGATTAAGCCAATTATCAGTAAATGCCTATCAGAGTGAGTACCTCTATTTAGTTTTCTGTTTTGCTTTAATGGTGCTCGATCTTTAGATAAAAAAAAAATCCTTATCGTTTGACATATATATGTGCATGTGTACAGTACAATTCTTTGTGGATTATTTGATGTATATCTCTATATAGGTATGATGCAGAAGCTGTTTATTTCGATGAAGGCATCCGGACTGAAAAACGCCAGCTTTTGGAAGCTGAAGTGCTGCAAGTAATTCTCTGTCGGCTTTCAATTGCTATAAAGTATTTTTTATCTGTGTGCACATAACTAGTTCATCATAGTAGAATAGAATATGCAGAACTTGTGATGAATTCAAACTGTTTTTTTTTTCTTTTCTTTTCCCACTAGGTATGAAATTCATGGAGAGCAACAGATCTAGTTCTCATTCGGATGAGTTTTAGTTCACTTATCCAACAAAAACACAAAATTTTTATAACTTACCTAAATTTATATAAAGTTAGAACAATAGATACCATCTAGTAATCCATGCGGGTCAACCTTAAAAACATTTCACAGTTTCATTAGGCAAAGCTACCAGTTCTTTAGCAGCTGCATATATATGTTGATAAGAAGTGTTTGAAGCTTGGTTAGACCCTGAACTAGCTGTTAATTTGTAAAGTAGTTTATAGTGGTTGTTGCTCTCTCTTCCTCTTAATATCCATACCCAAAATCTTTTGGGCTCTACCCAAGTCTTTCATCTCAAACTCTGATGTAAGTGAGATTTCAACCTATCTATTTCCACCATGCTCTTGGAAGCAATGAGCATGTCATCCACATAAATCAACAGATAGATATAGTCATATATACGAAAGTAAACACAACAATCGTACTCACTTCTGGTGTAGTTATGTCTTCTCCTGAAATCATCAAACTTTTTGTACCACTGTCGAGACCTTTTGAGTAATATGGAAGGTTGGAAGCTCAATATTAAAAAACCCCACACTTAGATTAAGAATTTTATCACTTGGACTCTTCAAAGCACATTGTCACTTAGACTAGCACTTTGTCACTTAGACTCTTCAAAGCACCTTGTCACTTAGACTCTTCAAAGCACTTTGTCACTGTGTCACTAAGGACCATGTCACTTGATGAAGCACTTTACTAACCACCTGACGAACCACCATGTCATAGAACATCAGTGACCAAGAACTCGTACTACTGCTTTAGAATCTGTCCTCAGCCACAATTTATGCAAGATCTTCTCCTCTAGACAAGTTAGATGTCAATACATTCTGCCTTGACTACTTAGCAGCTTATATTACCCCAAAGCCTTTAAACCTGCTGGCTGCTGCCATGAAACTTGTTGCACATTGAAGACTTATATCTATATTTATTTCAAGGATACTATGGGGTGGGTAGTCTCTTCAACCTGAGTCACTGCCTGTAACAGGCGCTCTCCAGAGGCTGTCAGGGTAGGACTCCAACCTCTTTCAATCATCACTCATCTGCCAAGGACTTGAGTTGTGTAGTACTTTTGAAGTACCTTTCACCAGGATGGCCACATCCATAGTACATGAGTTACTGTTAATTGACATCACATGATTATGCTCTCTTGTCAGAAGGCAGAGAATTCCTTTTTAGTTTTTTTATTGTATCACACTCCTTGGATGAATATATTTCTTCCATCTATCTCTATCTTTAATCTCATTACTGAAGCCATAAAAGAATACTTACCCCTTGTTGATTTTCTGACCTTATGCACCTTAGTATCTGTCCAATAATGTAGGTGGCAGAGGGTCCTGTTTCTGACCTAGAATTTGCAACAAAATACATGGGGTATCACTAAGTAGAGCTTGTTAGTAGGAATAGACTTTGTTATAAAAACAAACGTTCTTTTTTTTTGACCACATGATATCTTCTTTCGCTTTATTGAGAAGTGCATTGCATGGTTAAAATGCTAAGATTTATGCCTAGTGAAATTCTAATTGTGCGCATATTGCTGAATTCTAGTTCATAACACCTGCCTATCAAAACATTTTGGCACAACTACACTCTGGAGCTCTAGACAATTTCAAGAAAGCATTTCATGAGGCTCTTAACCAAGGGAAACAATTTGTTGTTGCTGCTCGTGATTGCAGTAAATATGTTATGTCAGTATTTGGTGAAGGATGCGCAGGTACACAGAAAAGTATTATTTGCTCATATAGTTTTGCATTTAGAAAAAAGGTAAGATAGGAGAAAACAAAACCTTGTTAAGGCTAGATTTCTTTAGCACAACTTGGTGTCAAAAACGGGTTTATGTCGTTTATTTCCAAAGCTCAACTACTGCAATTTTGTCAAATACTTTTTGTTCAATCAAATTCATTCAATAATTAATGGAAGAAGTCGATCTTGTGAGGTTAGTGGAGGAATGTAGAGTGAACGTAAAATAATGGCAGAATTAATGGATGGTTAACAAATAAAAACTGTGTGAAAACAGATTTTATGTGATGAACACCCACTTTTGAATATGTAGAGCAGTCATCAGCATGCTACTGCAAAGTATGTGTTTACCTCTAAAAATAAAGATTGTATAGAAAATTGTTTAAACAGTAAGCATGTTCAAATTCTAGTGGATATTACTTCGACAATTTGTGATTTTATCACCTGATCCTATTATGATTTGCAGATGCGGCCATTGAGAATTCAAACTATGACTCTTCCCAAGTTCTTGATAGGCTTGGAAATGATATAGGCGCATATGTTGCTTTCGTCCGTACTTCCAAAGTTTCCGAAATTACTTCCTTTAATGAGGTATGGAATCCGCTCTTCTTTTCTTTTCACTTTCATTTATGCATATTTTTCCCAGGATGTTTATGTGTGCATGCGAGTGATTCTCGACTCTCGAGGTTTATGTGTTGTCCCCCCCCCCCCCCCCCGCTGTAAGACTTGCCATCCCTTTGTTAGAAAATTTTCCATCTCGCTTTATCAGCTTGATTTCATGGTGTAAACTCGTTGTTAAAAGGCTTTTAAATTTTAATTATATGTAATTGCTGGATGCGCCCTTGAGTAGCATCTTTTTATTTGGGTTCAGGCAAAACTAGATATGGCACTATCAGCACCAGTAAAAGCTCTTTTAGATGAAGCTGGGGACAATACCTGGCCTACCATCAGAAACATGTTACGAGAGCAAACAAAATCAGCCAGCTCTAGGATTGTTAGAGATATTTCTTGCCTTGACGTTGATCAAAAGACCATTGATCAAATTCTCTCAGACATAGAACGTTATGCAAGAAGCGTTGTTGAAGCAAAGGCAACTGAAGCATCTAAAGAAGTTCTGAGCAGGATGAAGGACAGGTATTGCCACAATTAAGACTGGTGCATGTGCCTAAATTTTCCTGGTGGATAACCACTGGAGTAATTGTATGGTTTTGATTGTAGGTTTTCAGAATTGTTTAATTACGACTCTAATTCAAAGCCAAGGACATGGACTGGAAATGAAGATATCGAAGCCATCATAAATACTGCCCTTTCTGCGGTATAAATGCTTACCTTATATTTTGTTGTAGGAACTTCCATCTTCTTTTGACCTGTAGCCATGGCTTGTTTTATTCCTTTTTCAGTCCCTGAGGTTGCTCTCTGTTATGGCTGCTATCCAATTGGACGATGATGCTGATAGTATTGCAGATACACTCTCATCTGCTCTTTTGGGTTTCAGTGACTGTGCTACTTACGAAACCACATTAATTGATCCACTGGCTTCATCTACCTGGGAAAAGGTGATCACCATATGATGAAACTCATTAATGATATTATTGTGTTCTTGTCTGGTTATGTCTATATATATATATTGAGGGAGAAACAATATCATGTATCACATTCGATGTTCTGTTAGGTTCCCTCAACAAAAACTTTCAAAACTCCTATCGAATGCAAGGCTTTGTGGAAACGATTCCAGGAAGAGATTGAGAATACAATTTATCAGGCCGCGAGCATTGCTGCTCAGGCCAAGGCCAATGCTGCTCAGGCAGAGGCCATTGCTGCTCAGGTATGTTTTTAACCATTTTTTGCCTTCTCAAAAGTATGTATATTGTATACATATGTTTATATTATTTATGCATACATGGTATTAAATTTCAGAAAATTTGTCGGACATGGAAAGTTTTTCGGGGGTATGCCTTCTAATTTTGTATAAATATTGGAATGTTGAAAAAGATTACTCGCTAAGTGAAAGAGACTACAAGACAAAAACAGATGCTAAATATTCTAAAAGGACATAGAAGTCAACAAATTTAGGACAGAAGTAACCTCTATAATCACACTATGATCAGACGTCGAATCATATATAATATAATAGATATGATGTAGTTAACAAAACTATACACTAAACTTATGGTGTAATTAACCCTAGTAAAAAAGAGCAAAATAGGAACTACAATAAATAGATATGATCAGACGTGAAAAAAAATACTGCATGTCCGTAAAGATACTTTCATAAGATTGTCATTTTGGAAGAGAGACTTTCATAAGAATATTGTCCTGCAGACTCACAAGACCGTTGACTTTGTCCTTCACACAGGTTACTTGCTAAAAACAAATCGGTAAATTCCATTGACATAAAAAGTTTTTCAAAAGGCGTTGCACAATAAATGAAACATTTATCAAAAGGTGATGAATTTTCACAAACAAAGTAGGTTATTTTGGATTTGGGAACTAATGTTTACAACTACCATTTTTTGTTGCCATCCCCTTTAAGCGTACTGTAGCAATATGTTATCCGTGTGACATAGAAATACTATCATAACCCTGCACAAGCTTTCTCCTACAGACATACTTTGTTATTAGTTTCATATATAAAATTAATTATGACAATGATGTTCTTATATTAAGCTACAGGTTCAGTAATATATATATCCAGTATGTCTTGATTGGATTTTACTTCCCAATTTACAGCGACGTAGAACTCGGAGACGAGGGTTGATAATGATTCCTGTCAATGTTGGACTTGCTTTAGCCGGATTCGGCGGTTTATTTGGAAGTAGCTAGTGGTTAACTAAGAGAAAGGATGTAATACTTTATGGTGGTTTTCATTTAGTTTTCCATGTCAATTTGTTGATAAGAATTGTCAGGACAACATGATATCGTGCGACTTTATATTTTCTTCCTGGAAGCATATTAAATAAAACCAGCTGGAGTTTGTGTGAAGATCATATTAAATAACACCTATTAAACCAGGTGCTTAAGTCAACCACTATTTTTTTTTTTTTTTTTTTTTTGCTCAAATGTGATTAAATTGATAACCGGAGTTTATAGCTACATTTCAGTCAATTTTTTTTTAAAAAACCTGTACTATGTAGACTTGTGATATTCTAGAGGTAGTTAATGGGGGTAAGTCCCATCTCAATATCTGATTTGCCAAAAGAAATGTTCCCTTTCTCGCACATGTATCGGCTGCGAAGCTTCTCTTTTATTTATTATTTATTGAAATCAATAAATTTAATTTATGTATGTGGCTCTGATAGCTTCGCATTGTACTTTGTCTTCCAATGCGGCTTATTAGTTCTTAAGGCTGTGACAGCCGCTTATATTTTGTGTGGAACATTCGACACAAAATATAAGTGCACAATTGTCCAATGAATTCAACACATTTCATAGAGTACATCTAGATTGTTGTATAATCTAAAATATAACCCTTGTAATCCACTGGCTGGACTTGATTATCCTCGTGATTATGTATGCCTTAAATGGTTTTAGGCTAAACTTGGTTATACTTGTGAACTCTATAAAAGGGGTGAATTTATGCCTTAAATGGTTTTAGGCTAAACTTGGTTATACTTGTGAACTCTATAAAAGGGGTGAATTATTTTTTTTAACTTCTGCTTTCTCTATCGTAGGACCCAGATTTTTTTTTTTTTTTTTTGATTGGCAAGCGGGGTTGAGGGGACCCCTACCCCTTTTAAATTACATGTGCCCCCTCTCCACTTTGTGAGAGGGGTGGTGCTACCATTGAGCCACAGGCTCATTCGCAAATGGTTTGGTAAGCCTGTTTTTAATGAGATCAGTAACTCGGTAATGTTGGCGGGATTCGAACCTCAGACCTCTGGTATCATCACCCAGAGGTTTTACCAGTTGAGTCCAACTGACACCTGCGTAAAACTCAAATTTTTATCCAATAAATTAACGTAAAATCTTACTGTTGTCTTTCTATATCAAAGAAAAAGCTGCATGGCATGTGCATATTTACATAGTTCTTTTTAAGTAGGCCATCAACTTGAGGGCATATTCTATTTTAATAGAGTTAAATAGAATAGCTAGACTGCTAGATAAATAGACAAGTCGGAGAGAGAAATAGTGTATTATGCGTTAATAGAGTTAACATATACTTTCTGCTACAGTTAGCTATATGCTACATGCAGTGGCTAGTTTATACATTGTTAGCAAGGTAGTTGATGTTAGCGAAATTGATTGTGTTTCATACTATATCTAAACAAAACTACTTTACCACCAAGTCACTTAACACAAAGCTAGACTGTCAGAGTTGGAAGCCAGAAGAAAATTTATGCTCAAGGCAAAGGATGATAACAAGTCGCCTCCCCTCCTAAGAGCATTCCCAATGGGGGGTGGATTTTGGAGGTGGGGTGGATAAATCCACCTGCTAGACAAAAATAGCTTCCCAAGGGGAGGTGGATTTCGGAGGTGGGCTGCCCACAGGTGGATTTGAAGGTGGATAAATCCACCTTCAAATCCACCTGTGGGTGGTAGAACCGGACGGCATGTTACATGCCGTCCTACTAAAAATTACAATCGGACGGCATGTAACATGCCGTCCGCATATTAAAACCAAACAGTAACATGCCGTCTGAAGTTAAAAAACAAAGGGACGGCATGTCACATGCCGTCCGCACGTTTAAATTTTTTTTTAAAGTGCGGACGGCATGTGACATGCCGTCCGCATTTTAAATCCACTCGAACCCCCCACCCTCCCTTGGGAGACTACCACCCAGGTGCATATCCACCTCTCTCTTTGAGGTGGATTTTACCTTTTTAATCCGACGTGGCGCCTACGTGGAGGTGGATTTATCCACCCTCCATTGGGAATGCTCTAACAAGGTGAAGAAGAAACAGGTTGACTCTAGTGCTTCTAAGACTAGATCACAAACAGGTAAGGAGATAGCATGAGGTTTTTCAAGTCCTTTAGGATAGATGTTTATGACTGTAGGGGGTACTACATACGAAAACCAATCACATCATGACATGTGGCACATCACTCTCGTCAATCAAGTCATATCCAGAACGTCTTCATACAATCCGACCAGAGCACCTCGACTAAATGACAGTTGGCAACCTCAATTGGGACACAATTAATATACTCAAAGACCCGTTTTGGATGTATTCTTGGTTGTTCATCAGGTTCCGCTGAGTGTAGAAGCCACCCATTATATGAGAGCCGTTGTTGGTTGTACTCTGAAGTGGTCTTCGTTTCCGTTGGCAGACTTGGATCATGATTATGATTTTGATACACAGGGTTTAGTTGGTCCTTGGTATGCTCAAAATTCATCTAATTGTTTTTTTGTTTTTTTTTTTTTCTTAATTATTATTATTATTATTTAGCATGAATGTTTTTTGACTATAATGTAAAGATGTCAATATTGAAATGTATTAGCTTGAAGCTTACTGATTAAAACAAGTTCATTCTTTTAAGTTAATCGCATTTGGCATCTGTTTTTTAGATTTTGGTTGCCGGAGCAAGTTTGCTCATTTAGTTGGGAATGAGGTACTTTATTGTATAAAGCAAGTCTTATGAATCTCAATCATGCACAATTTGTGGAAGTTGTTACTTGTCACTACTGTCATTGTTTAGAAATCTGTCATTGTTTGGAATTTCAAACTGCTTATATCTGTTCTTTTTCTACATGGTATGAAATTAATGTCTTAATATAGAACCGTGATACGGTGGAGACCGACGTTAGGGGAAGAGAGAGCAAGAGAAAAGGAGATTTCAAAAAACAAAAAAAAAGACGGACAGACAAAACTAAAAAGGGAAAAAAGGGGACAGACACGAGTTTGAGTTCCACCTGACTCTAAATGGACCTCCTAACGTCGGTCGAAAAATCATAACAGTGTAGAGTATTGTGATAGATAAACTTCTCACTAGGATCGGTTTTAGGTCACTTATCTGTAAACACGAAATTTACACAATTTGTAATAGGTGACAGAGGGTCCTGTTTCAACCAGATTCATATGTCCATATTTACTTTATTTAGAAGACTTGTTTTTTGGTAAACTTTATTTACAAGACTTGTTCTGACCAAGAAGGGAAATTTGGTGTAAACCCCTCACATTTTGTCCAGGTTTGACCAGAACCCCCTAATTGTGCCAACTTTAGCCTAAAACCCCATCATTAGACTGTCGTTCTTTTTTCATCCAACGCTACTTTTTCCTTCCAATATATCCCTGGACTAACCTTTTCATCCATTATTGATATTCACTTAAACCTTCCATCACCCAGTTATACTAAAAGCGTTCATTGTTAAGATGGACTCATTTGGACAAAAATCTGCTGCGAAATTCACTTGACGTTTTGCACAAGTAACCATGAACCATCTAAATTGAGCTCTCAGTTGCTCACTCCTTCTAATCTAAATTGAGCTCTGAGTTGCGCAGGTATAGTACCGTGACAATCATGTCCTGATTCTGGGTGGAACATTAAGAACAAAAAAGAAGTGCACATATAGTCACAATGAATGAAACACATTTATTGCATAACATAGCAGTACATCCAATGAAAAGATAATTCTCTGCTACAGTTTGCTGCGCGAGGTGAATAACAGTTGCATGTAAAGTTAATTATCAAAAATTCCCTCAAGGACAGTAGCTAGTTGATACATTGTTAGCAAGTTAACAAGTTTTGTCGTTCAAAATTGTACCTGAAAGGTTATGTGCTCCCGTTAAATCTGAATTGCCCAAGTGCGGAATCGAACCACACAATCACATCTTTGCCTTTTATCATTTTAGCTATATCCAGGAAGCCAGGATGGGCAGCTAGTGCTGCATGCAAGTCTTTTATACCGAAATCTGATAAGTGATTACAAAGGGTTCCTATGACGACATGAATTCTGCATCCAACATGTAAGCAATGATATCATGGCCAGTTGGCATTGCTTCATAGTGTATCTAAACAAAACTATATTACCAGTTATTACCACAACAAGCTAGAACATTTTTTTTTCGTGTCACCATCTTCATTAAGCTTGTCCTTTTTTATTTTCTTTTTTTCTATCTTTTGCTATATATATGGTCCTGCAACTCCATTGATCTTATTTACATACAGTAAAGTAAATGATTCATGAAATTAGCTTAGTATGTTTTTGTGTAGTGAACATCTTCATGTTTTTTGGAGATGCCGGAGCTAAAGTTCCTGCGGTAATAGTCTTTGGTGACTCAACAGTTGATGCAGGAAACAATAATTACATTAAAACACTTGCTAAAAGCAATTATCTGCCATATGGTCGAGATTTTCCAGGAGGAAAACCAACTGGAAGATTTTGTAATGGAAGATTAGTTACTGACTTCATATCTGAGGCTTTTAGTCTTAAGCAAACTATACCTGCTTATTTGGATCCAGCTTATGGTATTGAAGATTTTGCTACTGGTGTCGCTTTTGCTTCTGCTGCAACTGGTTATGACAATCTTACTTCCAACGTTCTGGTATGTCTTTCGTACTATAACGCATTATCATGCTGCTACTAAAACTATAGGTGAGCTCTGATACACATAAAAATGTTGTTTTCTTCCATTTTTGTCATTCTTTAGAAGCTTGAAGGTGATCTAATATGTCAAAACAGGCAAGGGATCTTTGTGGGTCAATGGAGTTAATGATTTCACCAACTTATCTAGTTGGGAACTTGGGATTTACATCTGCAATATAGTTTTTTGTTAAAAACATCTCCATATATAGTTGCCAAAAAGGCTAAGGCTGCATTTGCTTCCAGCCATCACGCCCTTCTAGATGTACATTTGTCGAGAATTGTTCTAGTTCCAAGAGCAATTATTTTTGGCCCTACGGAAAAAAGGAAACAAATGCAGTATAGCCTTTTTGGCAGAAAATTTGAGAGACTATTTTCCATCATTTTTTGAATTTGCATTGCGCATCTTATGTTGACACTTTTAGTTAATTTTAATGTGCAGTCTGTGATACCTATGTGGAAGGAATTGGAGTACTTTAAGGAGTATGAGAAGAAATTATTCGGTTTCATGGGGAAAAACAATGCAAAGAATATGTTGCGAGAAGCATTGTATTTGATAAGTGCAGGGACAAATGATTTTATAGAAAATTACTACATTATTCCTGCAGGTCGAAGAACCCAATTCACAGTCGAAGAATACTCTAATTACCTTGTTGGAAATTCAGAAAGTTTCATTCGGGAAATTTACAACTTAGGCGCGCGGAAAATATCATTAGCTGGTCTTCCTCCAATTGGTTGCATACCAATTCTCAGAAGCTTAAATATTAAAGGAGGAGGTGCATGTAGAGCTGATTGTAACAAGTTGGCAAGAGATTTTGGTAGGAAGTTAATAGCATTAACCGCCAAGTTAAACAAAGAGCTTACGGGGATTAAGATTCTGTTCCTAAATGTGTATAACCCTGCTCTTCATGTGATTAATAATCCCCGTGCATACGGTATGTAATCGCCTTTTAGCCTTACTCTCACATTTCAGGAAAAAAAAGCTTTTCGTACAGGGTTTTAAAACCAGCTGTGGATGATTTTCGTGTATAATATTGGTTTATTTTCCTTTTATGATGTTTAGGTATTGAGAATGTGGCTACGGCGTGTTGTTACTTGTGCAACCGAGACAGCCCATTCACATGCATGGATGCAAATACGTATGCATTTTGGGACGCAGTGCACCCTACGGAGAAACTATACCATATTGTGGCAGATCATTTGATGAAGACAACTTTGGCTGAACTTGTATAAATATCCGACAAGCTACAACAACTAAGATGAGTGTAAAATGAATCCGGATCATGAGTTGTAAATGCGTTCAATAATTCGTTTTGAATTATAAATATTATCAATGACAGTATTATCTGCTCTGGCCAGTTGATAAGTATTATCTTCACAACAAACTTCATTATAATCAGTATAAACATTCCAGGCCAGTTAGCTCAGCCATTCATCACTATGGTGCACAGTTCGGCTATTGCTCGAGCAAATTGAGGGTCCTATATGGTTTGGTTTCAACAGACTTCATTATAATCAGAACCAATATTGTGTTTTATTGAATGAAATTGAAGGGAACATTAATTTGGATAGTTGATATTTAACTGGTATTCACGTCGCATAACAAGCATGCTGGCTACTGACAGAATGCTTTGATGCTGTGTGTTGTCTTTGTTAACTTCTGCAACAACTCATACCAACTTGTATGTAATGTTAGGCCATGTATTAAATGTACTGAATTCATTGAAAAACTGTGAATGTGTTTTTACCATAGCCTATAATTATCTTTAACACGAGTTTTTTATTACCCCGAAGATGATTATTCTTTTCTTAGGCTTATTCTGAGATATATGACAAACTTACTGTGCCCGAAGACCTCAAAGGGTAAAACCGAAACATGGCTCATGGTTGTTGTCACGGCACTGTACCTGAAAATGTGTTGCAGGTTTCAGGGTATGATGGCCTGCGAACGCTCTAGATGCACAATGTGGTGGTCTCCAGTGGCTTGTAATAACATTCGGCGAGATTTTTGTTCGCTAAAATAAATTTTAAGAGTAGCTAATTGTTCGATACTGTGAATTCTGAGCTCATCTCATATGATATCATTGTATCACAGCAGCCCCCACTTCCCTTGACCTTTCCACAGAAAGATATTTTCTTGTTGTATTGACAGAAATCAGAAAACAAAACACTATATCGCCATCCGATAGTACCATATCCAGTACAAACATTAGAGGATCACAACTACCAATTGTAGGCATTGGTATAAATCATTCTAAAGTATACTGTAATGAAGGCAAAAAAAAGGACCACATCAACATAGACTAAACCATTTCACCAGAATAAGCAAGCAAGTAATAAGTTTTCTCAACTTCCCCATGCCACTCTTGGGTAACTTTTACTACAAAAGCTATTTCATCTGTACATCTAAAACATACTAAGCAATATGACTCATAAGAGGTCAATATGTCTCATGGTACTTCAACTCTGCTTCCTAGTACAACTAGGCCAGACTGAAGCAAAGGTTTCGGCAGTCATAGTGTTCGGAGATTCATCTGTTGATGCAGGTAACAATGATTATATTCACACGATTGGTAGAAGCAATTTTCCACCTTATGGTCGCGATTTCTATGGTGGAAAAGCCACCGGACGATTCTGTAATGGTAGGTTGAGTACTGACTTCATATCAGAGGCATTTGGGTTGAAACCTGTGATACCGGCTTATTTGGATCCAGCATATACAATCAAGGATTTCGCGACCGGAGTCACATTTGCTTCTGCAGGAACTGGGCTTGACAATGTTACTTCAGATCTTGTTGTAAGTTAACACAGATTTTGATTTGAATATATAAAACCTGACTTCTTATTATGTATAATTGATTTACGAGATTATCGTTTTTTTCAGTCTGTCATACCATTCTGGAAGGAAATCGAATACTTCAAAGAGTACAAAAGAAACTTGACGAAATTCATGGGGGCATGTAAAACCAATGAACTGTTACGCGAGGCTTTGTACATATTGAGTATTGGAACCAATGATTTTCTAGAAAATTACTACCAAGTTCCTATACGATCATCGCATTACACTGTCGATCAATATGAGAATTTTCTTCTTGACTTATTGAAGAATTTTGTCTTGGATATATACAAACTAGGTGCTCGGAAAATTGCGTTAACATCATTTACAGCATTTGGTTGCTTACCACTGGTAAGAACTACAAATCTTTTCCAAGGGCGTGCTTGTAGGGATGATTATAACAAGGTGGCTAGAGAATTGAATGTGAAACTTAACACATTGATAATCAACTTAAACAAGGAGCTTAAAGGAATCCAAGTGGTTTATTCTGGTGTCTATGACACCTTGATGAATGCTATTCAGAAACCTTCTTCATATGGTCAGTTTTCTTTCATTCTTTTTCTTTTCGTTGTGTGTTTTTGCATTGAAAGATTGTTCTATAATCCACCATTCTTATTGATGTAATCGTCGTAAATTTTATCTTGTAGGATTTGAAGATGTTGCGGATGGATGCTGCGGCACAGGATTATTTGAGACAGCATTCCTATGCAACAAATGGGAGAAAAAAACATGCAAGGATGCAAACAAGTATATATTTTGGGATTCAATTCACTATTCTGAAAAGATGAACAAAGTAGTTTCTGATCACGCAATGAAGAACGCTTTTGCTCCATTTTTATAAAATCATATCATACATTGTCCAATGTCCATGATACAAAAATGTTTTTTTTTTTTGTTTTTTTATTGGCAAACGAGGTTGAGGGACCCTACAGACCCTACCCCTTTAAATTACATGTGGAAACTTATATTAACAATCAGCTGTTGACGTGTTTCAAATCCACAACCTCTTCACTTTGTGGGAGGGATGCTACCATTGAGCCACAGGCTCATTCAAAAAAATGTTGTTACACCATGTGTTGTGTGTATATACACCACATAGTCTTGAATGATTTTTGAATGAACACAACAGCTTATGATTTGGTTCAGTACTCAGGAGAACAAGATTTTTTTTATGCCCATGTTATGGAAGTAGACATACTGTATATCCATTTAAATGAGGTAGTTGGCATTGGCAACTGTTATAGCAGCTATTAAAGGTTCTATAGAAAGGCCTCATGCATGTCAGAGTGTATTAGAGGTGGAGGGAAGTGGAATAGTTAGTTTCCATTAATAAGATTCAACTACTTCTGGAACTTGATTTGATATGTGATCTTAACTATTTTCTACAGACTGCTTTACCATAAATTCACCCCTCTTCTCAGTTCCAACCACCTATATATCTCTTTAATAGAAACTTGAGCAAACTTTCACACACTGTTTTGTTTGGTGAAATGTTATCTATCAATTGTAAGTTATGACCTGAGCAGATCAGTGCAGTTCTATAAAGACTTCTACTTGGTCTTCCATACATAGTTCAAAATGCCGATTTCAAGCAAAATTTCAAATCCTGAAAAAACGGATTTTGCCAAGATTTGGACTTTAGAAATCAATTTGGAAGCCGAGTTGTGGATAACTGGATATTCACAAAGTTCCGTGAATTCGATTTCTCAAATATTAGCATAATTTGTGGGATATCCCCGATATTTTGAACTATGCTTCCATATACATGGAGATTGAATGCTTCCATATACAGTACATGGAGACATGCATGGCTACTGAAACCAAAATTGAAGCAATGTGTGATCACCAGAAGCATCGATTACACTTTCAGATATCAAAAAACATTGATAGAAAAGGTTTTAGCGCAGAATAAATCAACAAATATGGTTCACCTCATCTCTGGACAGTAACTTGATGTCTGTAAGAAGAAGTGATCAACAAGAAAAGGATCCCAATCTTGTCAAGCCTCGACTAGAACATAGAAAAGGAACAAATATAACACAAAGTCCTTACATAAACACAAATGAATATTCTAATAAGTTTAATAAAAGGCATAACAACAAATCAATATATACTGCTCTATGTATGTGCGTGGGTTGGGGGATCGAGGCACCATGGTTATGTGTTCCACGTATTTAGCAAAAACTGTCTCTCCTAACATCTTTTGGTCTAAACAATATGAAGAAGAATATATCTGATAGTCTTGTAAAATTAACCTACTTATAAAGCACCCACAGTCTAAATGTTTAGAATTCACGAAGAGCTCTTGAAACGTGTCTTGATCCAAGACTCCAGTGACTGTAGCTCTTCATTGCTGATTGAATGCCCAAGATTTGGGTAGGCCTGCAAGACAAAAAAATTATTAGTATCAAAACGAGTTATTTTGCGGGAATTGGGATAAAAATGTGGGACAAACTACCTTGAATTCACAGCTTACGCCAACTTGTTCTAAGAAAGGAGGGCCTGCTTGTCCCGCTTCAAACAACACAGTTCTGTCTGCAATACCATGGGACCACAGAAAAGGTGTCTGCAATAAAATGGAGTTTTAGAGCACACATCATTACATAGACAAATGAGGTAGACAGGACAGTGGTAAGAACTCTGATAACGAACTATGCTATCCATCTAACCAGCTTATACACCTTTGCTGGATCATTCATAGCCTTTTCATTTTCATACTGAGGTTGAGGATGAAGCCTCATTAACATCTAATAAGCTCTTGCAAGCTAATTTACCCAAAAAGGTTTAGTTTTTTATTGTATTCTATTACTAACTTTGAAACCCGAGAGACAAATCTAATTGAGTGTTTTTGTAGCTTAAGAGTATTTTTATCAAATCAAATCTTGATATTGTACGCCTAAGTAAGAATTGGAGATCCCTTCTACTCCAATACAAGTGACACATTCAATGCTTCAGAAATATGTATGTGCAAATTATCAGTTCACATATGAATTAGATTAGACTCCCATATTATCCAGGTAGACAAAATGAGTCCTTATAAATAGATAAATTACATCCAATTCGTTAATCGCATCACTATTCATAAATTTATTATTTAGAAAAAAAAAAAAAATCTTCCACATTGAAATTGATTTACCTTCCTTGCCTCTGGAGTGATACGTTCCATAATCTTTGAGCTGAAAGGAACCCACCCACTAAAAACTGCACCTCCACCTAGAGTTTTTGGGTACAACAACACACTAGCCAAGGTCAAGGCACCTGCAAAACACAACAAAATCAGTGATCCACTACTGCGCATTCCTGATGTCTATTGACGAAGTAAAAAATAAGTCGAGTAAGATGAAGGATCAATCACAAATTCAAACCTCCTTGACTGAACCCACAGATGAATATGTTCTCAGGATTAGTTCCAGCAGCTATCTCTTTGTCTATCATTGCATGAACATTCTGAACCGCCTTGAGCACACCACTTTCATCTTTTGGCGATGCCTAATTCAATTCAGCAAACTTTACTATACAATTCTAGAAAAATGGAATTCTGAAGACATAATTTTATACATAAATCTAATCTCCAACATTTTGCACAGACTAGATGTGAGTCACTGTATTGTGCAATTGTGACATAAACATTTAAACCCCTCACCATATTGGTTATGCCCATCTAAAAGTTTACATGTGAAATATGAACACAAGAGAACTTCTACAGAAGACAATATTATTGTGGATCCAACGCTTCTTATTTCGGCCATGTAATGGAGAATAGGCTGATAAAAAGCTACCATCGAAACTTTGAGATATACTTCAGACTATACACATGGCAGACATTTAATCCAAGAAAAAACTGTACTTTTAAGGCATTGAGTTTATAAATATTTAATGCCCCACAAAGTGACATTGAAGAGTTATTATAAGTTAAGGGATAGTATGAGAAACATGCCAGTTTAAAGTCAGGTCTTGAGGTCAAGAAACAAAAAAGATGGAAGGCGGTGAGAGAAAACCTATACAAGGAGTGGCAACTGTGCAGGTTTGTCCGTTTGTATTCTGGCATCTTGTGTTGATACAAAAAGCCCAACAACTTGTGGCGAATCCAGGATAGATACATTTTAGATCATGCAAACCTCTTGCACATTCTGCAACTAGATACAGCCTCAGTTTAAGGTATTAAGTCCAAAACTCAGAAAATCATTGTTACTCGTTGTAGCAATTTTAATGTCCAAAACATCACGTGCACATACAAATTAAAAATAAGTTTTGTATCTACCATGAAGATTTTAGTTTCTACCAAAGAATTCTTCTTTCAGAAACATGGGGATCTAGACTCAAATCTCCAACGATCCTACAAAGTGAAATTATATCGGGAGTAAGGGAGTACAACACAATATAAAAGGTAACACATGGGTATAGGCATCTTTTGTCATTAAACCTTAGCAAGTGCAATCCTGTCAGGTTTTTCCAAGTAAACTACAACAAAACTATACACTCTGCTTCTCCTAAAGTATCTCCTCACAGTTGTTATCACTTTCGCCTTAAACAAGTCCTACATCTCATGTGTTTATTACAGGTTTCATTTTCAATTTTAGTGTAAATTTTCACAAGACAGCTAAACAACTGTTTTATTGCCTTTGTTACACAGGTATGCACTACACTTCAACGAACTAGAAGAAATCAGCAATTCCACTAGATCCTATGTCCAATGTCGAAGCTAACCAAAGTTGCAGACAATGGGAAAACACAACTTACAGCGGTAATAGGTATCTCAAAGATGTCAAACCAAGAAGGCATTACAGAACCATCTGCAAAAATGGAACTTAAGTATCAATGATATGTACTTAAACTAGTCCTTATTAAGAGAACTAAAGATGTTTTTCCAGTGATCCAAGAATTGCCGAGCACAGAAGAATGCTGTTAAAAAAGATTTATGTTCTGAAGAAACAAAATCAGGATTTCTTAATAGGACTGGTCAAAATATTAGTTCGAACAAGGTTGGGGATAAATGCTTTGTAAACTTCCCCTCGACTATAGCATTTATAAAAAAAAAATCAGGATTTCTTGAAGTTATAACAAGACTCCAACAATATTTACAAAGTCGAAAAGTGAATACGTTAATTTCTTTATCCAAATGCTCAATTATAAGGGATCAAAATCAGTGCATTCAGTTTTCCAGAAGTTCTTAAAATTCCACTAAATCAATCTCAGTTTACAATAGATTTTTCCACTAACATTCTTATTATCACCAAGAGAATAGTAAAAAAAAAAAAAAAAGACTGAGATTTCGACATAACCTCAAACTGGGGGAAATTAATCGAAATAGTTTCTCCAAAATTTCGACAACAAACTCATCCAAGTATCATAAAATAAAATGGAAATATTCCATCCCCATTTACTAAAAACCCCTAAATTTTCGGTTAAACCTCGCAAAATTTTATATAAATATGCATCAAATTCTTTGAAACCCACCAAAAAGCTTAACAAAAACCATTCATTGATACCATAAAATCAAAATAAAACATACCCACATCAAAATTTCGACAACAAACAACCAGTGTCAAAATTTCTCCCAAAGTATCATTAAAAAATCAAAATATTCCATCCCCATTTTCTATAAAACCCTAAATCTTGGGCAAACCTCTTAAAATTTTACATAATATGCATCAAATCCCTTAAAACCCTCCAAAAAACTTAACAAAAACAATTCATTGATACCATAAAATCCAAATAAAACATACCCAGATAAAATTAAGCATTCTATAAATAATAACATTCATAATAAAATTAAAAAAAAAAATCAATCATAAGAATCTAAGAAAAAATCATGGAAAACACAATGATGGGGTTGAAGAAAAACTGCAAAATGATCAAAAAATACTTACAGTTACAAGAGACAGGATTTGAAGGGGCAGAAGGAAAAGACCAAGTAGTATTTTTAAACAAAGAAGAAGTGAAGAAAGTTTTAATAGGTTCATTTGCAGGACCAGAATCACCTAAACCATGAAGCCAAAGAACAAAGCTTTTAGCCATTGGATTTGGTTTTTGAGAAGATGGGTTTTGTTGGAAAAAGAAAATGAAGAAGATAGTTGTTGTAAATGTTAATGTCAGAAGTGCAAAGGGTTTAATGAATTTCTTCATATTTAAATGGAAAATGGAAATTTATATATTTTTCATTAAAATTTGCAGAAAAGTAAGGGGGACTTAGGAGAATGTAACAAGACATTATTACCCTTTTTCTTTTCCATAATGCTTATTATATCCCAATTCTGTATAACTGAACTTCTGCATAGGGCTGTTAAACGAACCGAGCAGCTCGAGCTCGGCTCGTTAAAAGCTCGGCTCGAGCTCGTTCGTATAGCTAAACGAGTCGAGCTTGAACATAAAGTAAAGCTCGTATAAAATTTGGGCTCGGCTCGAGCTCGGCTCGTTTATAAACGAACCGAGCTCGAACATACCAAAGCTCGGCTCGTTTAGATAAAATCCTACTTTTATATGTAATTTAATCGAGTAGCTCGAGCTCGGCTCGGGCTCGAGCTCGGCTCGGGCTCGAGCTCGGCTCGGGCTCGAGCTCGTTCGTATAGCTAAACGAGCCGAGCTTGAACATAAAATAAAGCTCGTGTGAAATTTGGGCTCGAGCTCGAGCTCGGCTCGTTTATAAACGAACCGAGCTTGAACATACAAAGCTCGGCTCGTTCGGCTCGTTTAACACCCGTACTTCTGCAGTTGAATTGTTGTCCACGACGGATGACCATAGTTCAAAATGCCGGTTTCAAGCGAATCCTTGAAAAATGGATTTTACCGAGATTTCGACATTAGATATCAAATTAGAAGCCGAGTACTTGGATATTTGTGGATATTTATAAAGTTTTGTGTATCCAATTTCTCAAATATCGGCATAATTCGTGGGATATCCGCGGGTATCTTTGATATTTTGAAGTATGTTGAGGACTCCATTCAACCAACATTGGTTCCAAGGAAGAAAGTGTTCTTCTAAGCATCAATCTACCTCGCATTTCAAGTACTGTATCTATGCAAATATTGAGAAAACACAAACACAAAGCTCCTCCTTCAATGTTATTAACATTTTTTTGTAAAATCCCGAAGAAGGTTACGTCACTATTTTTGAGCTTTCGAAGGATATTACATTTGAAACTAGGCCTTATAATTTATTTGGGAGATCTTATTGACACCGATGATGTTCGTCAAAAACCCAACTGAAATAAAATTATTTGAAAAACCCAAACTGACAATTATTTTTTTCCAAAATTACCCTTTAACCCATTTAAAACTGGATTTCTTCCTCTATCTTCTTCCTGTTCCTACCATAGTACTATCTTTGCTTCTTGAAAACTTAGATATTTAAACAAACGAGTTGTTTTAATTAAAAACCTAGACCAATAAATATTTAAACAAACACGTATAAACCTAGACCTAGAACCAATAAACCTAGAAACATTTTTTTTTTTTTTTCTTTTTATAAAAACCTAGAACCAATAAACATTTCTAATTGGTAAGCAAATAGGGCACAATCAAACACTGTGTCATTCAATAATTGTATGACTTTAATAAATATATCAAATTAAATCACTTAGTATAGATTACAAAGAGAGAAGAAAGATTTATTCCCACAAAAAAATGTGATTTATTTAATTTTTTTTATTCCTTGAACTTTTGATTGGGTTTTTGACAAGTTATGATGGGTGTTTGATCAAAACAAACTTAAAGGGTATAGTTACAAAGAGAGAAGAAAGATTCATGTTGGGTTTTTGACGATTTTTGATTAGTTGGGTTTTTGACGAGTTCATTGGGTGGCAATAAGATTTCCCTATAATTTTTGTAACGTAAAAAATATGTTGGTCATAGCTAAAGCAAATTTTTAAACAACAATGACTTAATAGTCTTATGATGATGTGGTTAGGTGTTCTTCCACGATGATGATGATGTGGTTAGGTGTTCTTCGGTGAAAGCAAGTTTTGAGTAGCAGAATTGCTCGAGTTGCAAGGTGGTGATGTGGACACTTAGAAGGTAGCATCAGTAGTCTTTGGGCCTTGTCTTTGTAAGCCCTTTGGGCCCTGTCCTTGTAAGCCTTCGGGCCATGATTAATATACAGGGATCCTAATTGCTGCCAACATACACCATGGAAAGCGAAATGTGGTGAATCATAGCGGGCTTCAACGGGCGGTTAGAAATGCCTAAAAGTTTCGGGCTCGGAGGAGGCATTAAGTCCTTTATATGTACCATTGGCCTCCATCAAGTCTTCAGGTATTCCTAATTTCCAACAACTCGGCCCAGATATTGGAGAACACACTTTGCTTTTGGCCGTGTTTTGCTCCTTGCGCCATTGTCCACTCGCAAATTAATATGTGGCACACGCAGTAACGGAGCTAACACCATAGCATTATTGTGTGTGCCACATGTTATAAACTGATTTATTATTATAAATCAAAATTAACAAATTTGTTTCAACTTTGAACCTGAATATAGAGAGTCCATTTGGATTCCACATATTCTTCTATCTTCAATCATTTTCAGATAAAATAGATTCCCATAAGACCAGGTAAAACATTTGTCCTCCTGACATCTTCACCACCCAAACATAGAAACAAGGGTAGTGTTCTATAATTAAACCTCCAAAAACAAGGCTTTATGGCCTAAATATAGTATGCAGATGACCCCTGTATATTTAAGAACCTTTGAATCCATATACTTGTGGCCATTTGATACATAAAAAGTTCAAACTTCTAGTGTAAAAAGGTAAGGACTAAATCAATAACCATGGCCATGAATAAAGTTTTCTTACTATGCATGATTGCATTATTTGTTTGTTTTCTTTTATTGAAAACTACAAATGCTACTCCTATTGGTTATGGAGAAATGGACAAACATCGCATACCTTGTAAGAAGTATGGTCATTGTGCACCTCCTCAACAAGCCAACCGCTACACCAGACCTTGCCTTAAATCAGAACGTTGCAGGGGTGGAACTGCCAATCGCAGAAGTACAGAAGTAAAGGTTGACAAAGAGGATAAAGAGCAGATGCTAGAGGTTGAAAACACAGCCACAGACTCTACTCCAACACAAGTTGATGACTTTGTTGAACAAGATGTGGTTGTTCTTGGACACTAATATATTTTTCCTGAAAGGGTTTTAGTTTTTAGATTGAATAAGGTTCCTAGTATCTAGGAAGAGTTGTTCACAGTTGACACTTTCTTTGGTGTTTCTGCTTTGATTTTTTCTTTTACCACGTTTCTGTTAGTTGAGCTAATTTCTAGCTATTTGGTTTATTTGTAAGGCTATATAACAGCCACGTTTATTCAATAATATCAAGTAATTTCAATCTAGTTTTGTTTGTTTGAGTTCTTTTCTTGTTCTCATTCTCAACAATCTGGTATCCGAGCCAAAAGGAAAAGCTGCAGTCTTTTTGAGTGATTTCTAAAACACAGAGTGAAAAGATGGCAGCAGAGTCAAGTAACTTTGCACAGCCTTGCATTCCAAAGTTTGATGGGGATTATGAGCATTGGAACATGCTAATGGAGAATCTCCTTCGTTCAAAGGAGTATTGGAGTGTTATTGAGACGGGGTATGCAGAACCCGCAGTTGAAGAAGTTTTAACAAATGCACAGAAAAAAACTTTGGAGGAGACAAAGTTGAAGGATCTTAAAGCCAAGAACTATCTCTTTCAATCCATTGATAAGTCCATTCTGAAGACCATTGCTCAGAAAGAGACGGCAAAACAGCTGTGGGATTCCATGAAGGTCAAGTACCAGGGAAACGCTAGGGTGCAGCGTGCTCAACTTCAAATTCTTCGCAGGAATTTTGAAGTATTGGAGATGAAACTTGGAGAATCTGTCACAAATTACTTTGCAAGGGTAATGCTGGTGGCAAATGATATGAGGAATCTTAGAGAGAACATGCCTGATGTGAAGATCGTTGAGAAGATCTTGCGCACAGTTACGGAGAGGTTCAACTACATAGTTTGTTCAATCGAGGAATCGAAAGACATCAATCGTCTTTCGGTGGATGAGCTGCAGAGTTCCTTACTTGTTCATGAACAAAAGTTTCGAAAGCCTGAAGGAGATGACCAAGCACTGAGAGTTTATGATGAAAGAATTGGAGGAAGAGGCCGAGGAAGAAGTAATTACAAAGGAAGAGGTCTTGGACGAGGACAACTGCTCAATAAGGACACAATAGAATACTTCAAGTGTCACAAGCTTGGCCATTTCCAATCTGAATGTCCAACTTGGCACAAGGAAGCCAATTATGCAGAATTGAATGAAGACGATGAGAGGCTGCTGATGGCGTATGTTGAATTGCATGAGGTGAAACGAAATGATGCATGGTTCCTTGATTCAGGATGCTCCAATCATATGTGTGGCTATCGAGGTATGTTTACCAATTTAGATGAAAGTTTTCAACATTCAGTTAAGTTGGGAAACAATAGTAAAATGAGTGTGGCTGGAAAAGGAAATGTAAACCTATTGTTGAATGGAGTTAATTATGTTGTCAATGAAGTGTACTATGTTCCAGAGCTCAAAAATAATCTCTTGAGCATAGGACAACTTCAAGAGAGAGGGTTAGCAATTTTAATTCAGGGAGGAGCATGTAAGATCTACCATCCAAGGAAGGGTTTAATCATTCAAACTCTAATGAGTGCCAACAGAATGTTCATCCTGCTCGCACAGACTCCAGTTCAAGTACCTGCCCATGCTCAACCAGAGAGGTGTCTTCACACAAGCTCTCTAGATCTTTCTTACCTTTGGCATAGGCGATATGGCCATTTAAGCTATAAAGGTCTAACAACCCTGCAATCAAAGAAGATGGTATGTGGACTCCCTCAATTTTCTGCCTCAAGCTTGACTTGAACAGATTGTATCAATGGCAAGCAACACAGAGATGCCATGCCGCAGAAAAGCACTTGAAGAGCAAGTCAGAAATTGGAACTGATTCACGCCGATATTTGCGGTCCTATCACACCTAAGTCTAACGGCGGAAAGAGGTACATATTGTGTTTCATTGATGATTTTAGTCGAAAATCATGGGTGTTTTTCTTAGTTGAAAAGTCGGAGGCACTGAATTGCTTTAAAAGATTTAAAATAATTGTGGAAAATGAGACATGGATGTTTGTAAAGTGTTTTAGGACTGATAGAGGGGGCGAATTTACTTCCAACGAGTTTAATGAGTTTTGCAGGCAGCAAGGTATCAAGAGGCAGCTGACCACAACATACACTCCGCAACATAATGGTGTAGCCGAAAGAAAAAACAGAACAGTGATGAACATGGTTCGATCGATGCTTTCGGACAAAAGAATTCCAAGGACTTTTTGGCCGGAAGCAATGACTTGGACATTCTATGTTCTCAACAGGTGTCCAACATTGGCAGTGAAAGATATTACACCTCAAGAAGCATGGGGTGGGATCAAACCCTCCGTCGATCACTTTCGAATCTTTCGTTGCTTGGCTCATGTACACATTCCAGATGTGAGGAGAGGTAAGCTTGATCATAAAAGTTTTCCTTGTGTATTTTTGGGGGTTAGTGAGGAGTCAAAAGGGTATAGATTGTTTGATCCTATCAATAAGAAGATTGTAATTAGTAGGGATGTGGTTTTCGAAGAAGAAAAAAAGTGGGATTGGGGTGTGTCTTATGCGAAGCAAATTCTTTTAGACTTAGAGTGGGGTGAGAATGAAGAAAACAGTGAGAAAGAGAGAGAGAGTGACGGTGGTGGCGAAGATGATAATGATGGTGAGGAAGGAAACAATGATTTAGGAATTGGTGATGGAGATAGAACTAGCGATGAAGAAGATGCAGGGAGAGTGAGGGGTCCTCCGGTGTGGATGCACGATTATGTTACTGGAGAAGGATTATCTGATGATGAAGCAAATATGGCATTGGTTGTGTCAACTGATCCTGTTCTTTTCGAAGAGGCGATGCAGAATACACATTGGAGACATGCTATGGACTGTGAGATCAATAATTCCATAGAGAAGAACAAGACTTGGTCACTTACTGAACTGCCGGTTGGAACGGAAAAAATTGGAGTGAAGTGGGTGTACAAAACAAAGTACAATGAGCATGGAGAGATTGATAAACACAAGGCACGACTGGTCGCTAAAGGGTACTCACAAAAGCATGGCATAGACTACACAGAGGTTTATGCACCGGTGGCAAGGTTGGATACTGTGAGGATGATTATTGCTTTAGCAGCACACAAAAGCTGGAAAATATTTCAGTTAGATGTCAAATCAGCCTTTCTTCATGGTGAGCTAAACGAAGATGTCTATGTTGAACAACCGAAGGGGTATGAAAAAAAGGGCAACGAACATCTAGTGTACAAGTTACATAAAGCTTTGTATGGATTAAAGCAAGCTCCACGAGCTTGGTTTAGCCGCATTGAAGCACACTTCATCAATGAAGGTTTCCAACGGTGTGACAGTGAGCAGACATTGTTCACTAAGAAAAGCAGGGAAGGAAAGATCATCATTGTAAGTGTTTATGTTGACGATTTAATTTTTACTGGTGATGATGAAATTATGCTGACCGAGTTTAAAAGTTCCATGATGAGAGAGTTCGACATGTCGGACTTGGGGAAAATGCGGTTTTTTCTTGGGATTGAAGTGTTACAGAGAGCAGATGGTATCTACATATGCCAAAAGAAATATGCATTGGAAGTTTTCAAGAGGTTTGGTATGATGGAGAGCAATTCAATTAATAATCCAATAGTTCCTGGATGCAAAATTAACAAAGATGAAGATGGTACTACAGTAGATGAAACGTACTACAAGCAATTGGTGGGCAGTTTGATATATCTCACGGCCACAAGACCGGATATGATGTTTGTCACTTGTCTCATAAGTAGATACATGTCCAGACCTACAGAGCTTCATCTACAAGTAGGAAAAAGGGCACTTCGATATTTGAGAGGGACCGTAAATTTTGGAATTCATTACAAGAAAGGAGGAAAAGGTGAATTGCTTGCATATACAGATAGTGACTATGCAGGGGATACAGATGATAGGAAGAGTACAAGTGGGTATGTATTTTTGCTGAGCTCTGGAGCAGTGTCATGGAGTTCGAAAAAGCAGCCAATAGTGACTTTATCCACCACAGAGGCAGAATTTGTTGCAGCTGCAATGTGTGCATGTCAAGCTCTCTGGATAAAAAGGATTTTGAATGAGTTGGGGCATTCTGATGGAGGGTGCACACATGTGAGATATGACAATAGTTCAACTATCAAACTATCTAAGAATCCGGTGATGCACGGGCGTAGCAAGCATATCGATGTGAGATACCATTTTTGAGAAATCTTACTAAGAAAGGTACAATTGCTTTAGCTTATTGTGGAAGTCAGGATCAGGTGGCAGATTTGATGACCAAACCGTTGAAGCTCGATGCTTTTCTGAAGTTAAGAGAGTTGTTGGGTGTTGGAGAAGTTCTCGATATAAACTGACTGCAATTTGCAGTAAGTTTAAGGGAACGAATGAAAGGGTTTTAGTTTTTAGATTGAATAAGGTTCCTAGTATCTAGGAAGAGTTGTTCACAGTTGACACTTTCTTTGGTGTTTCTGCTTTGATTTTTTCTTTTACCACGTTCCTGTTAGTTGAGCTAATTTCTAGCTATTTGGTTTATTTGTAAGGCTATATAACAACCACTTTTATTCAATAATATCAAGTCATTTCAATCTAGTTTTGTTTGTTTGAGTTCTTTTCTTGTTCTCATTCTCAACATTTCCCTGGAATTTTACATATTTTTTGTATCCATTGTATTGCATTCTTATTAAGAAAAGAAAACAATAAATAAAAGAGAGGTTAATAGTCTGAATTATGGATCTAAGCGCATAATTTAGTGTTTATTCCTTTATTTTACATGCGCATTTGTTTTACCTTACTTTATTTCTCACATGCAAAGCATCGATCTAAAAAATAATTACAGCTATATATGAATGAGGATTTGCTCATCCAGGTTCACCTAAAAGTTACGGAATAGAACTCGTTAGACATCAACCAAAATGTAGAATATGTTTACTGTCTAAATGTCCTCTGACATGGAACTTGTCAGCCACAAGCAATGAGCACTATTAACATTATCGAACTCTTTTTATACAACAATGACATGATGGTCACATGATGATGTGGTTAGGTGTTCTCCCAGGATGATGATGTGGCTAGGTGTTTTGTGGGTGCAAAATTTTGATCCACAAACTCGAGATGTATATATATTGATCGAATAGTTACAATGAAAGCCTTGTATAGACAGAGATAAGATGAGGGTATACAGTGAGACTGGACCTGATCGGGATCAGGCTGCCTACGTATCCAAGATGATAAACGTGGAATCAAGTCTCTGCTTTCACTAAGCTCTAATAGAGTTGCTCAGTGAAAGACTCGTAGTTCAGGAGGATTAAAACTCTTGTATTTGTAGTAGGCCAGAGGAGGCTGACTCAACCACCCCTCCGGTTTTGACTCTATGAACTCAGGTAGTTCATCTGTGAAGATGCTTTCCGTAGAGATAGCTTGTATGCTGCCGAGCGGTTATCTCTTTGGTTTGAATTCCCTTTGACCAGGATGACTGCCACGTGGCATCCTCTGATAGGTCCTAGTTCAACCTGGGTCTTCCTTTATCTTCTCCAGCGGGCTATAACCATGGGTTCTGTTAGCCTAAAATCTCGCTGGACTTATTCAGTTGGTTGGGACTTGGATTGACCAAGCCCGAAAGCAAAGACTTGGGATTGACTCCTCTGACCAGAGGCCCAATTTCCACTGCATACTCCCAGGCCAGATCCTCTGGACTTCTGTGTTAAGCCCTTTGGATGAGCCTCTGTCGCTGCCGGACTTTACTAAGCCGGACCTGGCCTACTTGACTAAGGTGGGTCTGGTCAATGTATGGGAGCCCACGGTTCAACTTCTTATACAGTAACCGGGGATCCACCCATTGATAGTGGACTATCCGGTGAGTCAAGGTCCACAGAGCGTATGTGGATCCCTTGAAACCGGGTTGGGCCCAACCCGATAGCCCAGGCTTGGCTGGCTAATGTTCAAGTCCTCCCGGTTTAGCTTCTTATACAGCCATCGGTGACACCTGTCGGTTTTTTTTACCTAGAGTACACACAGTGTTCTTCAGCGAAAGTAAGTCCCTGGGTAGCAGAATTGCTCGAGTTGCAAGGTGGCGGTGTGGACACTTAGGAAGTAGCATCAGTAGTCTTTGGGCCTTGTCTTTGTAAGCCCTATAGGCCCTGTTCTTGTAAGCCTTCGGGCCATGATTAATATATAGGAATCCTAATCCTAATGGTTTCCAACATACACCATGGAAAACGAAATGTGTTCCATCATAGCAGCCTTCAACGGGCGGTTAGAAATGCCTAAAAGTTTCGGGCTCAAAAGAGGCATTAAGTCCTTCATATGTACTATTGGCCATTTGGCCTACATCAAGTCTCCAGGTATTCCTAATTTCCAACAACTCGATCAGGTACTGATCAGCCCAGATATTGGAGAAAACACTTTGCTTCTGGCAAGGTTTTGCTCCTTGCGTCATTGTCCACTCACAAATTAATATGTGGCACGCGCAATAACGGAGCTAATACCATAGCGTTATTGTGTGTGCCACATGTTATGAACTGATTTATTATTATAGGTCAAAATTAGCAAATCTGTTTCAACTTTGAACCTGAATATAGAGAGTCCAGGCCATTTGGATTCCACATATTCTTCTATCTTCAATCATTTTCAGATAAAATATATTCCCATAAGACCAGGTAAAACATTTGTCCTCCTGACATCTTCACCAACCAAACATAGAAACAAGGGTAGTGTTCTATAATTAAACCTCCAAAAACAAGGCTTTATGGCCTAAATATAGTATGCAGATGACCCCTTTATATTTAAGAACCTTTGAATCCATATACTTGTGGCCATTTGATACATAAAAAGTTCAAACTTTTAGTGTAAAAAGTAAGGACTAAATAAAAAACCATGGCCATGAATAAAGTTTTCTTACTATGCATGATTGCATTATTTGCTTGTTTTCTTTTATTGAAAACTACAAATGCTGCAACTCCTATTGGTAATGGAGCAATGGATAAAGATCGCATACCTTGTAAGAAGTATGGTCATTGTGCACCTCCTGAACAAGCCAACCCCTACACCAGACCTTGCCTTAAATCTGAACGTTGCAGGGGTGAAACTGCCGATCGCAGAAGTACAGAAGAAAAGGTTGACAAAGAGGATAAAGAGCAGATGCTTGAGGTTGAAAACACAGCCACAGACTCTACTCCAACACAAGTTGATGACTTTGTTGAACAGGATGTGGTTGTTCTTGGACACTAATATACTTTTTCCTGGAATTTTATATATTTTTTGTATCCATTGTATTGCATTCTTATTAAGAAAAAAAAACAGTAAATAAAAGAGAGGTTGATAGTGAATTGTGGATCTAAGCGCATAATTTAGTGTTTATTCTTTTATTTTACGTGCGCATTTGTTTTACTTTACTTTATTTCTCACATGCAAAGCATCGATCTGAAAAATAATTACAGCTATGAATGAGGATTGGCTCTTCCAGGTTCAACTAAAAGTTACGGAATAGAACTTGTCAGACATCAGCCAAGAATGTAGAATATGTTGTTGTCTAAATGTCCTCTGACATGGAACTTGTCAGCCCCAAGCAATGAGCACTGTTAACATTATCGAACTCTTTTTATACAAAGGAGAAAAGTGATCCATATATCTTCTCTCTTTCAATTGTGTAATTTTATTTCAATATTCATCGATCGTGAAGGAATATAAGAGGGCCAATCTGCTTTAATTTATTGCAAATAAAAAGAAAGCAAAAGATAGATTTTACATTAGAAAAACATTACAGTCATAACCAAATAATGATGGCAGGCGACGTTTTGAATAAAATTTTCATTGATGTAATTATATTGTGAAGCCATTACAACTAGATCGTTCTGAAGCATGCTTTTGTGCAAAAGCTATAGTTTTCTGATGGAAGCCCTTCACGGAATGATGTTACCTTCCTTTCTGGTAGCTACATATTTTCTGATGCTACTGATGTATATTCTGTCAAGGAATGTGAGAAAATCTAAACTCAATCTCCCACCAGTGTCCAGGTCCTTCCAAGTTGCCAATCATAGGCAACCTTCATCTCCTTGGCAGCAGTCCCCCCTCTCTCTCAGTCGCCTATCGGAGAAGTTGGCCCCTTTTTTTTTTACCTACAGTTAGGTCACGTCGTCCCAGGGTGGTAGTCTCATTAGCAAGATTAGCAAAGGAATTGTTGACAACACATGACCTAGCCTTTTCATGTCGTTCCCAACTGTACTCAACGAGACACCTCTTCTATAACTGTACTGATATGGCTTTCTCCCCTTATGGTGTTTATTGGAGACATATCAGAAAAATATGCATGATTGAGCAGCTAAGTGTCAGCCGAGTCAAGACATATATAGCTTTACTAGAGAAGAAGAGGTGGTAAACCTGGTTAACCGAATTGCTAAGTCCTATCCAGGCACCACTAATCTTTCCAAGATTCTTGCGATTTATGCAAATGATGTGCTTTCTCGGGCTGCCTTTGGAAGAAGCTTTTCACAAGGAGGTGAGTATGACAAACATGAGTTTGAAAAATTGCGCTTGAGGACTACAAAGTTTTGCTTGGAGGATTCAGTGTCGGCGACTACTTCCCTTCCATGGAGTGGATAAGCACGGTAACGGGCATGAAATCAAGACTAGTTGACAATTTCTTCAATAACATCATAGATGAACATCTCGATCCGAAGAGAATAAACCAAGGGAATAAGGACCTTGTTGATGTTTTGCTCGATTTGCAGAAAAGTGGATCTCTTGACATGGCTCTCACCAGGGATAATATCAAGGTTGTCATCTTGGTAAGCTCATACATTTGTACCTTGCGTTTTCCCCCCTGTTCTTTACAATCACAGTTCAACTGAATGTTGGCAGGTAAAGATATGTTTCATGCTCAGAACCATATATTGGTTGATATTAGCTGGTCATATATGAAAGGAGATCTTCAGGAGAGTGCAGAAGATAAGATAATGGATAGCAACGTGATGACTGCGGCTGCGGGTTCGAACGAATATGTATTTAGGAGAATCGGGTTTGCTATCCAGAAAGGACTTGCCGCACAGTTTGTAGCGCGTTTGTCCTCTACTTTTGTGTAATTCGTTGAGCTTATCAATAAAATTTGTTATTTAAAAAAAAAAAAAAAAATCCTTTTAAGGATATATGTTTAAATCAGTGCTAATCAGTCCAAGAGTTCAAGTGATTAAAGGTCTAGTCAGTCTAACTGAAACTTTAAATTCGCGCAAACTAATTTCAAAATATAATAAACTAACTAACTACAGTAATATAAACTAACTAACTACAGTAATATAAACTAACTAACTACATCACTACAGTAATAATTAGCCAATAAATGTAGCACAAAAGCTCGTTCCCTATCGTTGTATGATCATCCTTCTTTCTTTAAACTAAACACAAACAAAGTAACCTAGTACTGGAAATTAATTTGACTTGTTTGACTTACTAAGACCAAAAAAAAAAAAATTTGGAGTACAAATTTCTAGAACTAATTAACCTAGAACCATATTAAACTAGAACCAATAAATAACACCAAAACTTTAAGCTAAACCCACCCACCACCGATTTATATTTACACCCACATACCCTTTTTCTTCTTCTCCAAGACCCAAAACCACCATACAAAACCTTCCTTCTTCTTCTCAATCTCTTACACTGCGCACTCAGGCGTATTATAGCAAAAAAAAAACCCCATTTCTTCAGAGATGTTTGTGTCAAGGGTGTTATCTCGTATCTCGAGGAATGGTTTGATTCACTGTAGAAGTCTTACTCCAAAACAACAACAACAACAAGTTTTACCTATTCTTTCTAATAGTTTTCATACTCTTCGTGAATCTTCTTCTTCTTCTTCTCCTTCTAACAAGGTAATTTTTTTTTTTTTTTAATAAAGTTTGGATTTTTAATGGTTTTTGTTAGAGGGTTTTGATTTTATTATCATTTGGGTTTGTTTAAGTGAAAAAGATTTGATTTTTTGTGTGTTTTTATGGGTTTGGCATGGTGGGTATGAATTTGTTTTGGGGTTTATGGTTTTAATTTGCATTTTTTTTGTAGAATTTGGACATTAAGGTTTTGTTAGGTTTTATGTTGATTTGGGGTTTAGGGTTTATGATTTGTGGGATTCTAACTTCCTTGAATTTTGGATTTTTTAGAGAATTATATGATTTATATCCATTTTTTTTTAATTTGATTCAATTTAAGACCATTTCTGAATTGCATTTGTTCAAAATCTGGATTTTTTTAGTATTAAGGGTTTAGGGTTTATCAAAGTTTAATTATTAATGCTCTTGTGTTTAGGTTTTTGTTAATTGATTTAATACACGATCATTTCTAATTTGGATTTGTTAAAAATCTGGATTAGGGGATGTCGTGAAATGATTATTGTTTTGGGCCTAACTTATGAGAAAGTAATTTTCATCAGTATTGGCATTTACTAGTACTAGTGTTGTTGTTTCGTGGTCACCTATGAACCTCTTAACTTGATTTGCCAATCATTTGTGCTGTCAATCTCGATTTTGGAAAAACAAGTGAGGATGGCCGAGGGGTCTAAGGCGCCAGACTCAAGTTCTGGTGCCACCAAAAAATAAAAAAAATCTAGATTTTGGATCCATTAAGTGTAAAGCATTGATTTGAATTCATGTATTTTGTTAAGTAGGAATGCGGGGATGTCTTGAATTGATTGTTGTTTTTGGCCGAACTTTCACTTATGAGCAAGTAATTCACGTCTAGTTTTCTTATGTTTTTAGCCATATTGGTGTTTACTACTACTACTGTTGCTATTTGGTGGTCACCTATGAACTTCTGTTGTTGAATTAGGGGTTTAGGGTTTATCAGAAGTTTAATTTGATTTAATACATGATCATTTCTAAGATGCATTTTGTTCAAAATCTGAGTGTATTTTCTTGGAAAGGAATGCGGGGATGTCTTTAAATGATTATTGTTCTTGTCTAATTTTTTTTTACTTTCTTTGAACTGTTTTGTGAATTGTTATCATCCATATTGGCATTTACTACTTCTGTTGTTATTTGGATCCAAAAAGTGTTTAGTAATGATTTAAATACCCGTATTCTTTTTTATTGTCAGTGGATTCCCTGTCAAGTGACATCACTGCATCAATCAGCTATCAATGGTTCTCAGCGATTCTGGTATTCATCATCTGCTCAGCCCTCTGATAAAGAGACTAGTCAATCTGCAGATGGACAGGAGACTGCTGCAAACGGTTCGAAAATTGTCAATGGTGCAAACAATAATGAAACTGTAGGGAAGAAAGAAACTGAAAGTACATCTTCTGATTCAGATATTGAGGGTGATCTTTCTTTTGATGACCTGGTAAAGCTTGTTGCTGAGAAAGAAGAGTTACTGAAAATTAAGCATAAGGAGGTTGAAAAATGGCAAGATAAGGCTCTTCGTAGTTTTGCAGAACTGGAGAATGTCACGGATAGAACAAAACGTGAAGCAGAGAACTCAAAGAAATTTGCTATACAGGTTTATATGCTGCTACTTCCAGATCTCAGAATTTGGCCTCTTCCTCTATATTTAAGTTGTTTATCTTTTATTTTAAAGTTATGTATGTTTGCATCCATTGCAGAACTTTGCGAAGAGTTTATTGGATGTTTCTGACAATCTAGGAAGAGCCTCTTCAGTTGTCAAAGAAAGCTTTGCTAAGATTGATTCATCTCAAGATTCTGTTGGAGCTGTGCCACTTTTAAAAACACTTTTGGAAGGTGTTGAAATGACAGAAAAGCAGCTCGCTGAGGTAACAACTTGATTTTGTTTAAATCTTTTAGTTTGAAGCTGCTTTCTTTCTATAGTTTTCTGCCTGAAGCCCCTTGAGACATACTCGTCATTGAATCTTTGGAACTACTCACTTGAAATGTGGTACTGATATGTTGATTATTTCCAATGGCATGAATCTTGTTAACATGGTATAGTGTGTATCCACATAGATGTGCCATTAGATCCAAAGCCAGCTTCTGTAAAAAGAGCATTTCTCTTGCATGTGCACAGTGCACTCACTATGCAGTCTCATATGCACATGGTATAGGAAGAGCTTCTGTTAACATGGTGTAGTGTGTATCCACATAGATTTTTCTGACATTTTAATGAAAACTGGGATTAATGTCCGGGGCACTTTTATGTTTCTTTATAGGGCCTTTTTTGTTTCGTTTCATTTTTCTGTTTATTGTGTTAGTTTTTCTCTAGGACTTTTCAGTCTACATAGTTATGTACATTTTTGTTGCTATCAATAGAATATACACTTTTCCGGTAAAAGAAATTGTATGATGGGATTTGAACTTGCCTCTTAGGTATGAATTTCTTTGTTTATTTACATTACAGGACACAGTTCTCCTTTTTATCTGTTCATATAACAGACTACTGTACTACCAAATACTCATAAAAAACAATTTTCTTCCTTCTGCTTGATATTTAGAAGGCTATTTTACTTCCAGCAGGAAACATTCTTTTTGTTCATGTTGGAGTGGCATATTGAGAAACTAGATCCAGATTTAATAGTCATGAGTGTAGAAATGTGATTCCTGTTGCCAATTTAAATGTGAATTTAGTCGGGGATGGTTTTTGTAGTCAGATTTGCCAGTTATTGGAGTTAGCTACTTAAGTTGTATGTGTAGGTTATAATGGATTGAAGCTCAATTTGTTTCTGAGAGCTTGAAAATTATTTCCAGGTATTCAAAAAGTTTGGATTGGAGAAATATGATCCTTTGAATGAGCAGTTTGATCCTAACAAGCATTATGCGATCTTCCAAATACCAGATGGAACGAAACCTCCAGGCACTGTTGCTGCTGTTCTGAAGGTATAAACTTAATAAATGATTATGGTTTTCAGATGTTTAGTTATTTGGGATTTTGGGGTTGTAGATATTGTCTATCCTTCATCCAAAAGAAAACCGTCAACTCAAATAAATCTTAACTGCCCACCAAGAAACCTATACTTTGCTTATTGGTCTGCTTATCAGATAATTATGTATTCATGACCATGGGTCATTTTATATGTGTTGCAGTCGGGCTATATGCTTCATGACCGTATTCTCCGTCCTGCCGAAGTTGGTGTGACTGAAGCTGTGAACACTGAAACTGACCAAAGTTCCTGAAGTCTTGGTTTTCCAGATGGTTAGTTTTCAAGTGCATTTGCTTGACAGATGTGTATTATTTCATGAATGAGAGTGAAGTAGGTTTGTCCAAGACCTAATGAGCTCTGGAAACTGTTCCTTTGAGTGTTTCAGATTTTGATCTACAAATTTGTCCAATTGTTCATTTATAGTGCCATATAATGCGTAAAGAACTGGACTTACGTTATAGCCTTAGTATTTATTACAAGCTGCAATGGTTTTGCATTAATTTTAGTGAAAAATGAACATAATGATTATCACAAGGCTTGTTACAACAGGAGATGTACTTTTGAAGTACCAATTTTATAATAAGAGATACAGAAGCAATTACATAAACCATTGGAGTTGTTTTCTTTATTGCACATTTTCTAGTGAAGTGTGCTATGTAGCTCGTAGAACAAATGTGATTAGTTAGACTCAGCAAGAAATAATTGGTCTGTGAGCAGCTCTTAGAATATAGAGAGAGTTTAAGAGCATGGATAAGAGGAAAGGAGCTATTTATGCTCAACATACTATCTTTTGTCTTCTAGAGTCTATTTGGTTCCTGTGATTTTGTAATACCTGCGTTGGTGGCACATAATGTTTTGTTTTTGGTCTTTGGGGTTAGGCTGTGACCGCATACCTGTTTTGTGGGTGGTATAGTGAATGGAGTAAATCGTCCAATTATTTTGAGCTGTGTTGAGTACTTGTGTGTTATTTTGTGCAAGCTATGCACACAAATGCACTTCAATTCTGCATGTTTGTTTAACTAGATGGTGTCTGTGCACATTAATTCTCATGTTGTTTAACTAGATGTGTTGTTTAACTAGATGGTGTCCTTGGCAATCTAGGTATCATTGTATCTCCAATTTCGGGAAACAAACTAGATATTCTGCATTTTGCACAATCTTTATATCCTTCTGTTCCCACAAAATCGAGAAAAATGTCAATTTGGTCCACAAAGTTTACACACAATTTTCATTTTGGTCCACAAAGTTTCAAATTGTCAATTTGGTCCACAAACTTTCAGTTTCCTTGTCAATTTGGTCCGCAAACAGTGACCAATTATCAACATTTGTTTGATAATTGGTGAATCAGGCTATTCATCCGAGTAAATGGGCTTTGCAAGGTTTGATATTTTGACCAGCTAATTATCAGTGTTTGACAACGACGAAAATTTGTATAAGTAAATTTATCGAAAATTTCAGGAAACAAACTGTCATGAAATCTCCAAAAGGGTGGTCAAAGCAGAGTTGAAAATTCTAAATCCAGGCGAAATTTTGAATTTGAAAAAAAAAACCCGGTATATTCCAACATTCCGACACTCAAACAAAGAAGTTACCTGAACTTTTGGGAATATTCTCAGACATTTCCAGATTTTTATAAAACCGATTCTCTAAAAACCAGCATATTCTGCCGAAATTTTACGAAATATGTTGGCATTGATTCTCTAAAAACCAGCATATTCTGCCGAAATTTTACGAAATATGTTGGCATTGATTCTCTAAAAACCAGCATATTCTGCCGAAATTTTACGAAATATGTTGGCATTTTCAACTATTGGTTAAAGATTGTCCCTGAAAATTAAATCATAAAGGGTAAGGAATTGCAGATTGCAAATTGCTTAAAATTGAGTTTAGGGTTAGATCAAAAACCCAATCCAAGTAAAATGCATATATGGACACCCAACTTTTACAATGGGCCTGCCTAACAATATATACCTAGAATGAACCCAAACCAGATCACACCTCTAAAACCCTGATTTTTTTTTACTATATAAACCCTACTCTTCTCTAGGGTTTTACTCACCAATTCCTTTCACCACTTTCTCTTCTCTTGCCTCTTCTCTAGGTTTTTTTTTTTTTTTTTTTTTCTCTCTAAGTATTTTTATAAGATGAATGTTGTTTAGAAACTCAAATCTTTATGTAGTTGTTTTGCTACATTGTACCAAGAATTGGGGTTGTGATTTGCAAAAAAAAAATCATAAATACCTTGAATCTTGAATTTTGCCATAGTGGCTGTAGCTAAAGAAATTTCAAAAGAAGTTTACTGGCCGGTTGTTGTGAGGTTTTGTATAAATCTCTGTCAATACATCTGCTTACCGAACTTCTTACATTTTCTTGTTACTTTTTTTCTTGAAAGTAATGTGTTTGATGAAATCTTTGAAAGAAAGAGAGAAGGGAAGAAGAGAGGAATTGGCATAGGTTTTAGCCTTTTTTAAGAGACCCTTCTCTTATATTAAAAAAATAATGGCATCTTCCAGGCATTCTGCTTTGATTTCTGGCAGTTTTTGCGTTCATAGGTGTGTACATTTTTGCTAGAAAAACTCTTTTGTGCTAATTTTTTTTTCTGCAGTAGAGGTGTTTGAACATATGCATAGCCTACAATTTCTTGGAAATTTCATTTTTGGTGAAATTTTGATGGTTGTGAATAGATACCATTGTTCACAATATGCTTTGCTTTGTTGATTTTTTGAACATAGTCAGATAGTCTGTCTTATGCCTACTTTATATGTGGACACCTGATAAAAGGCAGGGATGTCACATTCTCTACCATCAAGAATCAATTATACATGGAAAAGTAATCACATATAAACGGCTGGCAGCATAGCTTTTTTAGCTATCAAATTCACGAGGGAAGCTGACCTAAAATCAAAACCGGTTTACATTGAGGGTTTGAGGACATGTAGGTTTCTTATTGGCCTTCACACCACACATTACAAAGTCAGTCCTACTCAAAATGTGTGGCTAGTACTGTTACCCATGTGTATCAGACAACCCAAGTCTGCTAGCCCTAAACCCAAGGGTGAAGCTAAATAGCCTAAGGCCCAATACGCCCCTAGTTGAATGGGTATCATCCAAGCTCCATGTGGCAGATGGGCATATTCACTAACCAGCAATCCCAATGGGAGGGCAGTTTGGTGCCCTCCACTCCACATAGATGCCATATTAGGGGTTGGCTGGAAATGGATGCGGAGTCAGGATTTAGATATAAAAATACACTCGAATTAAAATTTAGATATGGATTTATAATATTCGGATTTGGATTCAGATGTTAATCTATTTTGTAAAGATTTTATATAGAATATTGTCGGATTTAGTCGGGTTTTCGGATTCGAATTTATGTACATCCGATCTGAATTTGACTCGTTTTCAGCCCTATGCCAAATCAGTTAAACCACTTTTGAACTCACCTCTCTCGTGGTCGTTACAATTAGGGATGGCAATGGGTCCGATTTGGGACAAGTTTCACTGATCCCAGTCCTATCCCATTTAAAAGGTTTTAATCCCAATCCCACCAAGAACTCGTCTTGAGTTCTATATTAAATCCCAAACCCACCCATTAAAAATACTTAATCCCATCAGGATCATTCCATCCCATTTATTTAAATTGGACGAGTTGGGTTGAGTCTTACGATTTTATTAATAATTTTATTCTATTTGAATAATAATTTATTCTGTAGCTTCTAAAACTACTAATTCAACTTTATAAAAAAAAAAACTATAAATTCCTTTTAGGGTTTAAGTAATATATATGGGTGGGTTCAGCTTGGGATGACCTAATCTCACATCTCGCCCATAACCCTGAATCCTAAATCTGATCCTAATCCCATTTTTAGCATCCCAACCCATCCCATTAAAGTCGGATCGGGTTGGGTTGCCCATAGTACAAAATATCGCGATATATCACGATATATCGCGATATTTATTGGTTTTCAAAGAAAACGATACGATATATTCCCGAAATTTTCGCCTTAAAGTATCTGTAAAATATCGGCCGATATTTTTCGATATATTCGACATTTTTCGAAATTTACTGATATTTTCCGAAATTTTCTGGAAATATTATTTGTTTCAAATTTTTTTTTTGGGAAATAATTTGTTTATTCTATTTTTAGTAGATATGATGTTTTTTAGGTAAATACTATGAAAATATACTTCCAAATTTGATTTTAAATATATTTTGTATAACAAATTGATATATTAGTCGATACATTCCATGTAAAATATCCACCGATAGATTCCAATATATCTCGATATATCTATTTTTTGGAGATCGATACATTAGTCGATAACGATATTTTGTACTATGGGGTTGCCATCCCTAGTTGAGCTAATGGAAAAAAAATGAACAATGTCATTTTATACCACTAAAAAAGTATATAAGAAGAAACTTCAAATTTCTATGAATTAAAGATAATTTGTAAGACGGAACTTTATTTTCTAGAGGATTTATAAGACGGAATTGCAAGTTCTGAATTTAATAAAAGTTTATAAGACGGAAGTGCAAGTTCCGAATTCAAAAGAAAGTTCACAAGACGAAATTGTAAGTTCCGAAAAGTGAATTTGATGGAACTTCATATCTCATCAACATGTCGTTGAATTCTTGGCCCACCTTACCTTTCCATTAGAAGACGGTTTTTTGTTTGGAGTGCATTTGGCACTATTGCCCTTCCCAAATGCCTTCCCATTGGATTGCTCTAAGGAAGGTTGCCCTTAGCTCATATAAAAACTAGGAGTTACTAATATCTTAGGTTTCCTAGTTGCTCGGCAACTTCTAGTTTTCATATGATTTATGAAGATCGTAAATTCGTAATGTTCCCAGCCTTAGGGTTTTAAAAGTCCTCGTAGGGTTTGATCTCATATTTTGGGTCACGAAAGTATTAAACAATGCAATCAAATGTCAATACTTATATTTAATGCAACATGATATTTGCATATTAAAATATAGAAAATTAAAGTGGTGACTTTTTATTTAAATTATTTTCCACATACATATTTAAATTATACAACCAAAATGTTAATTAATACATAATATTTTTTAAAAAAATGATGTTAGATTTAAAAAAGGTGGTGGCTATTAAACAATCCAACCAAATGTCAATGGTGAGTTTTTTTTTTTTTTCTTTTTTTTTTTCTTGTAGAAACTAGTTTATTCATTAGTTTATAAGTCTAGTTGTACAAACACCCATAGCATCTTTAGACAAAATACAAAAAAACCATATTATACTACACCTAGGGCACTGCGACACGTTGAAAAATTGACACTTGCATACTTCACAAAAAAACCATATTATACTAGTGAGTAGCTGCATACTTCACTAAAACATCAGCTACATTATTTCCTTCACAGTAACTCCATTGCACACATGGTGTGTTATCAACATTTGAATGTAGGAGATGGATCAAGGGTCGTGAGTTTGTCTCAAGAATGGCATTGCATTGCTTATTGCTTATGTTGAGAGTATCTAGGATGCGGAGCCCAAAACCAAAGCACACCTAAGTCTAGAAGGTCCAGGATTTCCAAATGATGAACCATCAAAATTAACCTTCAACATTCCTGATGGAGGATATACCTAATGAACATCAACATGCTTCGCCAGAAAAATATTAAAACTTTCATACATTTGTGCATGTGGGGAATCCATGAGCTAAAGGAAAAGCTTGTGCTTGTCGAGCATAATGGAAAGTCTGCAAATTGTCCATTCCTGGGTGAAACATGGATGATTGCGTGCGATCTAGATACACCACAAAGCAGAAGAGACAAGAGTTATAAGATTGTGTCCATTATGTAAACTGTCAAGAGTAGAAAAATAAATCGTGTAATAAACTTGATAAATTTAAAATTACTTTTGAGTTTGTGAAGCAAAGTTAATTATTTTTCAAGTATCCCCACAAATATCAAAGAACTCCATTATAAAAAAGGGATATTACAAGTATAAATAAGTTGATAGATCACATCGTAGCCATCAATATTTTTGAATCTTGTTGTATGCGAAGGAAGTGAGATTGGAGTAATTATATTAAGGGAGTCACTATAGCCGCCCCGATGTATCTTAAATAATATATATGTATCCTTAACGACCTTGAAACATTTCTGTGTGTTCTTATAGACTATTATTGTTGCACCAGGAACACCTCACATCCATTTTTAAAGCTAACAGATCTAACCTAAGAGTCTCTAAGCTTTCGTAATGGAGCTGCAACCGGCCTACTTCTCCTTCGTGTTCATTCTCATTCTCATCCTATTCCTATTTATGCTTTTGAAAGTGAATAGGAGTGCAAAACCCCGTACCACAAATTCTAAACTGCCTCCACAGCCATGGAAGCTACCGATCATAGGCCACTTGCATCATTTACTCGGACTACCACATCACATCCTCAGGAATCTAGCTCAAAAATATGGTCCTCTTATGCTATTACAACTTGGTGAAGTTCATGCCATCATTGTTTCTTCACCAAAAGTGGCAAGAGAGATATTAAAGACACATGACATTGAGTTTGCAGACAGACCTGCACTTCTTGCTGGAAAGATCATGTCTTATGATTTTGTAGGTGTTTTATTCTCTCCGTATGGTCAGTATTGGAGACAACTGCGAAAGATTTGTTCCCAAGAACTCTTAAGTACAAAGAAGGTTCAATCCTTGTGGTCAATAAGGGAAGAGGAGGTATCAAATCTCATTGAAAAAATTTCCTCAGAAGCTGGATTCCCTGTCAACATTAGTCAGAAGCTTAATTCATTAGCAAATGACATAATTTCCAGGGCAGCATTCGGAAAGAAATGCAAAGACAAAGATGCATTCATATCATTGATGCTGGCCGTGCTTAGATTGGGTGGAGGTTTTGAATTTGTCGATTTCTTCCCTTCACTAAAATTTTTACATGGGATCAGTGGAACAAAGATAAAATTACAGAACATGCATCAGAAGATAGATAAGATCCTAGAAGACATCATTGATGATCATAGAGAGAATAGGGTGAGAATTGAGTCAAAAGAAGGTGAATATGAAGAGGATTTAGTTGATGTCCTTCTAAGGATTCAAAATGACAGTGATCTTGCAACCCCACTTGAAAACAACAGCATCAAAGCTGTACTTCTGGTCAGTGGTTATTTATATTTCAGTTTTTTGTTTGTTTTGTATGACTAAATGAACCATTCCATCAGTAATCTTTGATGTTCAAAGTGATCAAGTTGTTTCCTTGACGGTATAGGAGATCTTCTTTGGTGGAAGCGACACTGCAGCCATAACAATGGCATGGGCATTGTCAGAATTGATGAGAAACCCGAGGGTCATGGTGAAGGCGCAAACTGAGGTAAGGCACGTCTTCAATGGAAAAAGAAAGGTTGAACAATCAGATATCAATGAGCTGGACTACTTAAGGTTAGTTATTAAGGAAACTCTACGGCTGCACCCTCCTACTCCATTGCTACCACCAAGAGAAAATAGAGAGAAGTGTGAGATTGAGGGATATGAAATACCCCGAAAAACCAAAGTCATTGTTAATATATGGGCAATAGGAAGAGATCCCAAATTCTGGAGTAATGCCGAAGAATTTATCCCAGAGCGGTTTGAAGATCATTCTATTGATTTCAGGGGAGCTAACTTTGAATACATCCCATTTGGTGCTGGTAAGAGGATATGTCCAGGTATGTCCTTTGGCTTAGCCAATGTTGAACATGGACTTGCTCAATTACTGTACCACTTTGATTGGGATCTCCCTGATGGTGTAAAGCCAGCAGAGCTAGACATGACTGAAGTCTTCGGTGCAACAGTTAACAGAAGAGTCAACTTGAAGTTGGTTCCTACCCTTTACCGTCCTTTGGCTGTTGTGACATGAGTCCAATGTGTGCATGTAATATCTGCAAACTTTTTTTTTTCTTTTGGTTTAAAATGAAGTATGTAGCATTGTATTTTTTTTTTTTTTTTTTGGGCTTGGTACAGTAAGTGTTAATGTATTAAAATGTACAGAAAGATACATGGGTTAAGTGGGTGGTCACATATACAGTATATCTACCCCTCACCTTATATCAAAAGGAGTTGGGGCATTCCCATTGGGTTAACCATGTAGGTTTCCCAATTACTATCTCCATGTCCTGTGTTGTTCTCCCTAATGCCACCTTTGATGTCTTATCTGCCGCAAAATTAGCCTCCCTCTATGTAGGGGTACTATATGCAATATCTAATTACAACACGACATGTGGCATACTATTACTATCAATCAGGTCGCCCACAACATGACCTTGCATGACCCGACTAGAGCAGCTCGAGCATATTACCATTGGCGACCTCAATATGGACGTGCGGTAAATCAATGTTCAGAAAATATCTCGTAATTAATGGATGTCGAAGAATCCGCATGATCCTATGATCTATGCCCTTCCACATTTTATAAATCTCACAAAACTACGGTGGCTTGATCTCTACACTCCACTCCCTCGAGCTAGAGTACGTAGGCAATCTCGATTTCACGAAGTGCAGCCACCTCCCGATCTCAAACTCCCATCTTGGTCAGCCTCCTTGCGACCTGACCCTGATTAATGCATTAATCTGGAAACAGGTTAATACATTTGGCGCCGACTGAAAGGATTCAATTGTATCGAAAAACCAACCCTCCAACCCTCCAACCCAACTCGAAATCCCAAGCAACTCTCCACTTATCTAATGGCCAACCAAGAAGAGATTATCCGAGATCTAAGGAACCAACTCAAGGCCACTGCCACCGACTTTGACACCAACAACGGCCAGGCCGGAGTCGTTACCATAGATAGGAACAACCGCAAGTACGAGGAACTCAGTCAACAGCTCGCTGAATTCAAGGCCTCCCAGGACGGAAGCTAGCTTGGACGAGGTCGTATGGCAGAACAACTCGCCATTCAGTCTTTGTAGCACTTTCAGGAGTCCCCATTCACCAAGAAAATCATGGAGCACGACCTACCAAGCAAACTCAATGCACCAAAGTTCGACCAATACTCAGGTGTAAGTGACTCAACAGATCACGTCAAAAGCTTCTGCAAATCGCTCCAATTAATCAAAGAAGACCATCTCTTATGCCTACTGTTCCAATCCAGTCTTACTAGATCGACTCTCGACTGGTTTCATCGCCTTAAGCCAGGGTCAATCGGCTCATTCAACGAGCTCGAGAAGCAGTTCGTCATCTTTTATATACATAACAAAAAATGTCCAATCACCATCGACGCAATGTTTAAGGTAAATCAGGGAGAAGGAGAGTTGTTGAGTGATTTTTTCGCTCGATTTAAAATTGAGCTACATTCAATCCAAGACTTTGCAAAAGACCACGAACATTTTGCCACAATAACATTCTTTCACGGTCTGATCCCTAGATACGACCTCCACAAGTCATTGGCTAAGTAACGACCAACATCTCTCGACGAATTGTACTTGAAGGTAGATTGCTATATCAAACTGAAGAAGCCTTGGTCGAAAAGATTAAGAGCCACGTCATAGCAAATGTAGAAGGGGCCACCAAAAGCTCTCGATCAGAAAATAACAAAAGATTCAAAGCTAAGCCACTGCCTACCGAGCAGGGGGAATATCACAGATTTACATGACCTGCGGGATATATATCTACGAGAGGATCAAGCACCACCACTGGTGCAAGATTCGAGATTTCATGTCACTAGAGGACACAGCTGGTCGTACTTATTGCAAAATCCACAAGGTAAGATGTCACCAAATAGATGATTGCCGCATACTGAAGCGACCTCTTCAGACATGGGCTGATGAGAAAATGCTGAACAACTGGCTTTATAACAGGCAGGATGAGCTCACAGAAAAGAAGAACAAAAAGAGGTCCAAAACTCCACCACGTTTTGATCAACGATCTCAAAGCAAGACCAGAGCTGTTTCTCCAAGTCGTTCACGCAATAGAGGGCGTAGGCTATCCAAAACATTAGGTCCCACTGGCGACCTACGCGATCAAATCAACAAGCAGGTCGCAAACAGAATAGAAGAGGATAATGAAACAGAGAGTCATGTCATTTACATGATCTATGAGTCCAATTCTACACCAGTCCCGAGGGAGAAGAAGAGACGTGTCGAAGATCTTCACCACGTCTACTCGATCACAAGGCAAGCAACACGAACCAATGTGCCTGCTCGACAAAAGACAAACCCGTGTTTCACAGAAGATGACCTCAACAACGTCGTAGTACCACACAACGACGCTCTAGTCGTTGAATTGAGAATAATCACTGTCAAGAAGGCCCTGATCGACCCCGGTGCGTCTTATAACATCTTGATGTACAAGACCTTCAAGGATATGAGACTCCCTGACTCAGTTCTCCAGACTTCACTCCGATCCTTGGATTCAACAGTTCAAGGGAAGACCCAAAAGGGGAGATATTACTGCCCGTGACTGTTGGTAGAAAAGAAGATAGAGTTACCCTCACCGGTAAGTTTAGGGTTCTGAACATTGCGAGCAAGTACACTGCAATTCTCGCCCGCAAATGGATCCACTCCATGCGAGGAGTTCCATCGACCTACCATCAAGTCTTCCGTTATCCTGGTCCCAATGGAAGAATGGAACTCAGAGGAAGCCAGAATGCAACACAAGAATGTCATGGCATTATAGAAGCTGTGACAAACGAAAAGCCAACGACCTTAACCAATAAAGAGGTCACAACTCCAACCAAAGATGCTGCCAAGAGAAAAGACGAGGCCACATATACGGCCAAATAGCAATCACAGAAGGAGCAAACGCGCTCCTCTTAACTCTCACTTGGAAGCACAGATCCTGGTGTGTAAGTGAACCTGGGGTCAGAGGACGACCCCAAGTATGTGTATGTGGGCTCAGAGTTAGGAACAAATAAGTACAATGAATTTTGTAAATTTCTTTTCTCTTAATAAAGATGTTTTTGCTTGGTCGTACATCGATATGCCGGGTATAGATATTTCAATTGCATGTCATAAGTTACGGGTAGACCCTAATTATCGACCCGTTAGGAAAGACAAGGAAACTTGCACCTAAACTTCATCAGGCCGTTAATGATTAAATAAACAGACTCAAACATGTCGTATTCATCAAAGAGGTCGGCACACCAGATTGGCTAGCCAACATAGTTTCAATCTTGAAAAAGAATGGGAAGACAAGAGTTTGTATCGACGTCACAAGCTTGAATAAAGCTTATCGTAAAAATTCTTTCCCACTCTTATGAATCGATAGGCTAGTCGATCAGACCTGCGGTTTCAAGCTCCTATCATTCATAGACGTGTATTCTGGATACAACCAGATCCCAATGTATGAGTGATAATCAAATGACTATCAAAAGCATATTTATTAGTCCTTGTGCTTGTAATAGTTTGTCAATGTAGAACAAGTAACAAGCAAATGTCGTACCCACCTCGAAGAGGGAATTCTTAGCTCAAACACAATAGAAAATAATAACTAAAAAACACCAATGAATTAATTAAAAAGGTGAGATTGATTCTACTTCCTACATGTAATAAATAAATTAAACTAATACTTAAACTAATATTAGAAGATGAAAGAAGATGGAAAGAAAGTCTAAGGTGGTGTTTGTTTTTTTTCTAAATCAACTTCTGAATCACTGAATACCACTTAAGCACTAAATACACTTAATCATAACTTAATACCACGCTGACTACGTGTCTTAATGAAGTTCTGAATGAACATAAACGTATCTAACTTTAAGTGCTAAATGACTGCTGAATGACTGTTATGCCCTTATTTATTAATGAATTTCCATTCATCTCTCTCTTTCTCTTTCTTTTGTTTTTTTGTTTTTTTTTCTTCTGCCATTTCAACTCACAAAGCACTTTTCAGTTTTCACTTAAACCTCTACCTTTCACAAGTACAGTAGCACTCTTCTTCCATTTATGTTTGAAAGAGAAAAAAAATGTTGAAGATGGTGTTGTTATTTTTCTTTTGTGTTTTCCATTTCTACTTTAATGGTGGTTTTTACACTCTTTTATGTTTGTTTTGTTGCAGATATAGGTCAAGAAACAGTTCTTTTGATAAACCTCAATGATCCAACACCCACAGTACTTGAAGCATTTTCTCATGTATTGTCTCACTTTCCTAGTACAAAATCACTACCATTGTTGTTGGAAATGGAGTTTTATGCAACAAAAAGCATGAAGATAAGTGGGGGTTTGTTCATCCATCTGAACCAGGTCTGTACAAAGATGAACCAACAAACTGAAAGTACTAATGTCCCGAATTTAGTAGCATCACATATGTTGAAATGCAGTGCGCCAGATTATCAAATTGCTCGTAGTATCATATATCATACAACGACCAAAGTTTGTAAAAGCATACAGATAAAGTGATAATCACTAAACATATAACGACCAAAGCTTGTAAACGCATATCAGGCCAACCCAACTGAGCTAGAACTGAAGAATCCTGAAAACAAATGATTGACAGGGAAATCCAAATTAATTTCTGAAGGACCAAAAAGTCACATCAATTCCTTTCCATTCCGAATTCCAAAAGATACAAAACATGATCAAACAAAGAAACAATTAGCTGAGAATTAGCCAAGACAACAGAACAAAGAGTCAAACCTGAGTTTCAATCATGGAATGTATGATAGATTGTGGATGAATCACAATTTCAATATCATCATATTCAGCTCCGAACAAATAATGGGCCTCGATCACTTGTAGACCCTGTACAACAAAAGGAAGGACTTAGAACAGATATTTATGCAGCTGATCAATAAAAAGGTACTGATGTTGATCAAATAAATCATGCAGCCAATGATTGAAATATAATAGACAAATATAGAAGGTATCATGCCTTATTGAACAGAGTTGCAGAGTCCACTGTAATTTTCTTACCCATATTCCAGTTAGGATGTTTTAAAGCATCTGCAATTTTCACTTATTTCAATTTTTCAACAGGCCAATCTCTGTAAGGAGCACCACACACAGATAGTAAGATCTACAATCTACATGTATACTGTATACTGCCCATTTGACCTTAGAAAATGCAGAAATGTGGTAATTATTGAACTTAAAGACTAGATAATCCTATAAACACTTCTAGTGGGAACTTGAATTCTAGATTTCGCACCTAAAAGCCCCTCCAGATGCAGTCAAAATAATCCGCCGAAGTGCACCCTCTGGCAATCCTTGAATACACTGTTGACAAATAATCTAAATTCAGACTACAGTATATTTTCAACCATTGACAGAGAAAGATGGATACAAACATTACAAATAAACATGCATTAATGCAACACTCAACTGTGTTTTATATAAAAAACTGTTGAGAGGAAGCAAAAATGCCTCAGTCGTAAGCTCAACTGAAAGGTTAAGACATAGGGTAACCAACACTACTGAAGCAGTCAAGACTGATGAGTAGACAGGCAGAGTGTACGCTACCACTAGCTCAGTGACACACATACACTTGATAAAAAAATCAGATCAGGAGAAACGTTCATAACATGATTTACCTGAATGTAGGTATAGTAAGTTCCGGCGGCTTAATAATGAGACCACGCTCTGAAGTTCCAATACTTTGATCATATCCGCCCTACATGAGGCGGCATAGATAATCACCTATTTCTGGATCAGCGTTGTTTCCCATGGCTACAGTTACTCGTATTCCAGGCTCAAGAATTTCATCAACGAAAACATTATTCTGCAGCAATGTTCATTCAATAAGCACAACCCAAGAAAATACTACCAAAACTATTGTCACTAATATAGCTGTGAAATTCATAAATATAAATGTTAAATATAGATGACATTTTAAGATAAACATATTTTGATAAGAGTATGTCACTCATCACCAATTTAAACCTGCTAGGCGGAATTGTATGTATATTCCCATTTTGGAGTAACTCGCTTGTGATTGTTATTCCATCAACCACACTAGAGTAACCATTCGGATGATGTTGAACTTTGTTATACTCGTTGATTCCAGATGCACCCAAATTACCATATCCTCCATATGTAGAACCATTGTAGTACTGATCTGAACTGAATGAGTTCTCCATAATGCAATAATTAAAACTAGAACTAGTAGCTAAATAAATCCTAGTAACGTGGTTCTGTGAATATTAAATAGGATTCAAAGACACCAGATTAAGCAATAAACAGCTACCAATCGGCCAATATTTTATCAAGTACATTACAACTAACTATAAATTTACTCCAATGTAACCAAAGTAAACAATTGAAACCCCACTTAAAAAAAAACCCATTACTTAGGCAATTAATCAAACAATATGTGTGCAATTGGCAGAAATCAACATCCCCACGAATCAAATTATCAAATAAATTTGGAACCTACACTAATCTATAATTCATATTATATAATTTGAAATTCAGTGGAAATTGTATACTCAATCATGGAAAGAACAAATAACAAAGAGAAGAAATCAACTTATTGATTAACATTAATGGAATTTAAAACCAACCTCGATTCGGAGAAGAAACAAGCGAGAAACGAGAGAAAGAGAGACCAGTCGCCCAGAAGAGAAGAAGAAAAGAGAAAGACGAGTGAGGAGACGGAGAAATTTAGAGGTCAAGTCGGACTTTTTCTTCCGTTAAGCAATTAAGTGTTTCATTCTGCAAAAAAATTGGACTGAACGACTTAATCTATTTTATCACTGAATGGCCATTAAGCACTGAACCATATAAGGAAAAACAAACCGTCTGAAGACTGAATACGGTGGTCCACCCGTTAAGTTCAGTCATTCAGACCTGCTTAATGGAAAACAAACAGCACCTAAGGATGATTAGGGGGAATGATTGGTATACACAAACTAAACAATGCAAGTCACACATGATGCTCATTCATATTTAATCTATAGCAATTTCTTAGTCACCTCTCAGCTATTCCAAATAATTACTAATGCATATAATAATCAAATAGTCACATCTTGGCTATTCCATTCAATTAAAATGAGATTCTTTATATGTATTCATTAATTGAATATATCTCATTAATTAAACCGCCACCTCCCAGCTATTCAATTCAATTAACTCGATATATTGATTTATAAACAAATCGTCACATCTCAGCTATTGAACTTGATTATAAAAAGGGTTCCAATAAAAGAAATTAATTGTAGATATGCAAAAGTCACCTCTCAGCTATTCTTTCACATATCTCCAATTAATCTAATACTATTATTATTGCTAGGTCTCCCTAATACTCTAACAATAGTATTTAATAATATGGATGCAACAAATACATAGAAGGATCATGCTTACTTTTTATCGCGAACAAAAATAAACAAAGCATTAAGCAATTGAATCACAATGAATATAAAAGAACAATCATAGTGTTTTTTGCATTATTTAGAATGCTTCAACCATTCCCCTTAAAGGGAACTTAGCTACTCATCCTTGATAATGACACCATGAAAAAAATAGTAAAAGAACACAACATCATTAATGAAAAAAAGAAAAGATTATTATTATATTAAAAATACTACAAAAGATTAACTTCAAGAAGAAGGGAAGTGTTTCATCTTCTCAAAAGTTCAAGCTTACAATAGTCAAAAGCTACTAAACCCTAGCTACTACTTCTCTTTATATAGAGATTACAATATATGAGTCCCCATGAGATAGAAAACTTCTTTGCTTGCACACAAAGTATCCATGTTTCATCAAAGATCTTTAAATTAGGTGAAAATTCGTGGTGGCTACTGTAGAGCTTCTAGAAGGAGCAAGACCACTTGGAACTTTAATTATTTTGGGCTTAAGTTGTAGCTTGGATCAATACCTTCAGATAGACAACTTACGGGCCCAACTCGGAGTTCTGGATTATTATGTACAATCTTTTTAAGATTGGAGTTCAAGTAACGACCTTCAATGGATCATTTGATCTGTGGGTTTCAATATAACTTGGATTGAGCTGGGATTTGGATCACCAGTTTTGACATAAAGTCAAGTCCATAGGACCGGTCCAATCACCAGTTTTGACATAAAGTCAAGTCCATAGGACCGGTCCAAAGAGTGTCCTCAGTAATACACAGGTGCAAATAGTAATTTTTCTCTTTTGTGCCAATAATACTTCTTTAACAATTTTTTTTGGTATTATTTGGCGGGTTTTAACACAATATTTGAGTTTTGGCTAATGAAACATACACAAATGTCAAGAAAATACTAATCAATAGATATTACACAATAATATAAGCTAAGTGCTATACAAACAAGGTGCTATTCGGGGGATAAAAATACACTTTCTCAAGAATATGTACAAGATGAATGTTTCTTAGAAACTCTCAAATCTTTATATAGTTGTTTTGCTACATTGTACCAAGAATTGGGGTTGTGATCTAAAAAAAAAAATATCACAAATACCTTGAATCTTGAAATTGCCATAGTGGCTGTAGCTAAAGGAATTTCGAAAGAAGTTTACTGGCGGTTGTTGTGAGGTTTTTTATAAATCTCTGTCAACACATCTGCCTACCGAGCTTTTTACATTTTCTTGTTATTTTTTTTGAAAGTAATGTGTTTGATAAAATGTTTGAAAGAAAGTGAGAAGGGAGAAGAGAGAAATTGGCATAGGTTTTAGCCTTTTTTAAGAGACCCTTCTCTTATATTATGGCATCTTCCAGGCATTCTGCTTTGATTTCTGGCAGTTTTTGCGTTCATAGGTGTGTACATCTTTTTTAGAAAAAACCCTTTTTTGCTGATTTTGTTTGCTGCAGTAGAGGTGTTTGAACAAATGCATAGTCTAAAATGTCTTGGAAAACCCTTTTTGTTGAATTTTTGGTTTTATAAGAAACACTGCAGTTTAGGTATTTGAAGAAATGCTTAGCCTGCTTTTTATACTAAAACCCAACAATTCCATGGCCTGGAAAAGTAATATGGCTTGTGACTTAGCCTGCTTTTTATACTAAAACCCAACAATTCCATGGCCTGGAAAAGTAATATGGCTTGTGAATAGATACCATTATTCACAAGTATTCACGATGTTTTGCCTTTTTGATTGTTGAATATAGTTTAAATGTCCAACACACCTACTTAATATGTGTACAAAGCACACCAATCAAATGGCAATCAAAGACACTAAATGCATCATAATTGGGATTTGAACAAGTTACTCAACTAATTTTATATTTTGGATTTGTTAAAAAATTTATCGTAGAGGTGAAGGATTTTAAAAAATAATAAAACCTAAATTAAGAGAAATATAATAATTTATTTTTGAGGGTAAATAAGTCACCTTTGTAATAGCAAATATTGCCTTGGCAATTGGCACATTTGCTATATTGCCAAGGCAAGATTTGCTTTGCGTAGCGCGGGTTCCCCAACTTGTTAGGTAACAAAGACTCGAGGGAAGTTATTAAGCAAAGATAGGCAACAATGTGTTGAACCAACTCGATTTCCCCATTTTGATTTCCAATGAGCTGAAATAACCACTTTTTTGACATATTTTGAACATATCCATGTTAAATTGCGCTTATTCGAAAAACATAAAATTAAAAAAATACCTGCAGTCATGGTGAATACATTTTGGTCGAAATTTGGCATTGTAAAATAAATTTATGATCAAGTACAAGGTGGAGCTTGTCGTTTAGAGTTTAGACATGACAGACTGAAACTAAACTGAGGGAAGAGAAACAGGCTTCTGCAGGATACATAGGATACTATATAATGCTTTGTAATTCAATTCATTTCACCTTCTTCTCTTATCATACACCTTAGGGATGTATTCAAACAAAATTTCCAGTTTACCTTCACTATCCATCTTCATCACTTCTGCAGCTCCACCTATTAACCTACCTTTCACAAACAACACAGGAACTTTCGTATTCCCCGTTAATGCCTTCAATTCGTTCCTATAGCCTGGACCAAAAATGTCTCTCTCATACATATGAATCATATGTGATTTTAAAATTGAACGGACTTCAGTAGAATCTTTATATGGTTCTCTGTTTCCTCGTGAAGTTGTGTAAAGAATAACCGAATCTTCACCTCCGGGAGGGCACAATTTCTGGAATGTTTCAAGTAGCAAGTCTGATGATGTTACTCTACCATTTTGGACAGGACTTTGAATTTTTTCCTGAATTGTTGCGTTATCCACTTGAGAGTTTTTCTCCTGCAGACTAAAAGAATAACATCAAACTTGCCAGTCTCAACATCATATAGAAGATGTCAGATATTACACGTCAGATGCCACGTGTAAACTAGTTAGGAATGAGTTATAATGAAGTTTATATAAAAGACCAGGCTGTAATGAAAGGAAGAAAAAAATGAAATGAAATCTTGTTTTTCCTCTCTTATCTTCTTCTTCTTTCTCTAATCTCTCTCTCTTTTTACTGTTCTCCTTTCTTTCCTTATTCTTCTCATTCTTCTGTAGATCTGAGACTCTATAGTCTGGCTAAAGCCTGACAAGTGGTATCAGAGCTTAAAACTCGATCCATTTAATCAATCGATCATGACTGAGGTTACTAGAAACCAGAAACTGGAAGCAAATCTTAAGAGTTTGGAAAATAGGTTCGATGAAATGAAGGTTAACCAAACAGCAGTACAAGGTGATGTTGCAGAAATTAAAGGAGATGTTGAGGATATCAAGGAATCGATGAAGGATATGAGAAAGCGATTTGACATCATTGCAACTGGTATTGAATCAATTTTGGGTACTCAAAGAAAGGGTGTTGAAAATGGTATTGCAACTGAATCTTCGACTCAAATGGATCCATCTTCGTCACCCCATAACAGATCTGTTGCTGGTCAAGGGATACTTGGTCATGCGCCGGCTAATCAAATGCGTATGGATGATGGTAACGTTAACTCTTCAAGTAGATTTCATGATAGCAACCTAAAATTAATTGGAACTGCTTCTAGATTATCAGATAATAGTCAAGTTTTAACTGGATTGAATTCTTCTTGTGGAAATTTAAAAATTCCTAAACTGTTTTTCCCTAAATTTAATGGAGAAGATGATGTTAGGGGATGGATTGGGAAGGCAGACAGATATTTTTCATTCAATCCCATTGCTCCGTCTCAGATGGTACTCTTCGCTTCCTTGCACTTAGAAGGACGGGCTGATACATGGTTTCAGTCAATGTATGAATCTGTTGTTGGAATCACTTGGTTCGACTTCACTACGGCCATTAGAGCAAGATTTTCAACGGAAGCACAGGAAAATATTGTCGGGGAATTCAATAAATTAGTTCAGACTACTACATTAGCAGCTTATCAGGATCGGTTCGAAGAGTTGAAGGCCTTAATGCTAATGTACAACAGGCAACTCTCAGAGCAATATTTTGTCGACAGCTTTATTAGTGGTCTTAAGCCAGGAATCAGACAATTCGTACAGGTGTTTATGCCAAGCCAGATGAAGCAGACTATTAACATAGCTAGACTACAGGAGGAAACCCTTGAGTACCTTCACAGCAATAACAGGAACTATTCCAGAGCGTATGCTTCAAGTCAGGGAGTACCCTCCAGTCCACCAGTTAATACTAAGTATTCTGTACCAAGTAGCTCCTATAGGAGTAATGCTACAAGTGTCAACAATAGAGCTAGTAGTAGTTCTTCGGCCACTACACCGAACTCCTCAATCACCATCAAGAGGTTAACTCCACTGGAAATGAAGGCTCGGCGAGATAAAGGATTATGTTATAATTGTGATGAAGTTTTCAGTCTGGGGCATGTGTGTAAGAAAAGACAATTGTATATGTTAATGGGGGAGAATGAAACTGAAGAGGACTCATTCTTAGATGCAGCTCAAGAGTTGGAAATGACTGATGTTGAGATTACAGACGCAGCTTCGGGAGCCTCTATTTCACTCAATGCCTTGACTGGGGTGACTTCTTTTGAGACCATCAGAATTAGGAGGAAGGTCAATGGTAAGTACATCACTATCTTGGTTGATTCTGGTAGTACTCACAACTTCATCGATGTGGATACTATTAAGAATTTGGGATGTTCCTTAATTGAAGCTTCACGATTGATAGTTAATGTGGCTAATGGGGCTAAGATTATCAGCGATGAGGTTTGTCCAAGATTTAAATGGTCAATGCAAGGCCATGAGTTTGAATCTGAAGTCAGATTACTTCCCTTAGGTGGTTGTGACTTAGTTCTTGGAGTTCAGTGGCTCAAGGAGATCAGTCCTGTCACTATGGACTTTAAGTCATTGAAACTGTCATTCCAGATAGGAGGTCAAACACTAGTGTTTGACGGTATCCAGGACAGGGCAGAGTTAAAAATTATTGGGGCCACCGCTATAAATAAACTCTATGACCGAAGTCCTCATGGCATGGTAGGGGTGTTATACTCTATGTCTAGTGTTCCTATTTCAGATAATGATGTTTCCATAGATCCACCAGCAGATGTTCAACAATTGCTTTTGGAGTTTTCAGATGTTTTTGAGGAACCAAAGGGTCTACCACCTCCAAGATCTGTAGACCATAAGATTTGTCTAAAAGAGGGTGCAGAACCTGTCAGTGTGAAGCCTTATAGGTACCCTTTTATTCAAAGTCCCTTCTCATCTCCAGTCATCCTTGTTAAAAAAAAAGACCATTCTTGGCGTATGTGTATGGATTATAGACGCTTGAACAGTATGACAGTTAAGAACAGGTTCCCAATCCCAGTTATTGAGGAGTTAATTGATGAATTACATGGGGCTACAGTTTTTTCAAAGCTCGATCTGCGCGCAGGGTATCATCAGATCAGAGTTTATGAGCCCGACGTCTACAAAACTGCCTTCAGTACTCACTTTGGACACTATGAGTTTCGAGTGATGCCTTTTGGTCTCACCAATGCTCCTGCAACCTTTCAATGCTTAATGAATCAGGTATTTACTCCTCATCTCAGAAAATTTGTTCTAGTTTTCTTTGACGATATTCTGGTGTACAGCAAGTCCTTGCAGGACCATGTGATCCATCTTAAACAGGTGTTTACTCTCATGAGAGCTCATAAATTATTTGCTAAGGCTTCCAAATGCCTTTTTGCTAAGAAAGAACTAGATTATCTTGGCCATATCATTTCCCACTTGGGCATCTCAACTGATCCTATCAAGATAGAAGGCATGTTGAAGTGGCCACAACCCAAGTCCGTCAAAGCTTTACGAGGCTTCCTGGGGTTAACTGGTTATTACCGCAGGTTTGTTCACCATTACGGGCTAATAGCTAAGCCTCTCACTGACCTACTCAAGAAGGACCAGTTTCAATGGAATTTGGTAGCTGAGGAAGCTTTCAATCAGTTGAAACAAGCAATGACACAGACTCCAGTTCTGCAGCTTCCCGACTTTTCCAAAACCTTTGTCGTAGAAACTGATGCTTGCAATAATGGTGTGGGGGCCGTGTTGTTGCAGGACAACAAACCATTGGCTTTTTTAAGCAAGCCTTTACCTCCTCGCAAAATGGGATTATCAACCTATGAGAAGGAATTATGGGCAATAATCTTTGCTGTAGAGAAATGGAGATTTTACTTGTACGGTCGACATTTCCTCATCAGAACTGACCACCGGAGTCTTAAGTTTCTTTTGGAGCAGAGAATCACCACTATTTTACAACAGAAATGGTTATCTCGATTGTTAGGCTATGACTATGAGATTTGTTTTAAAAAAGGAGCAGAGAACATTGTGGCTGACAGTTTATCTAGAGCTCATGAAGAACAAGCTCTTTGTCAATCTCTTTCTGCAGTGCAACCATCGTGGGTCCAGGACTTAATACTCAGTTATGAAGGTGACTCCTCTATACAATCCATCATTTCTTCCGTTCTGTTGGATGCTTCTAATTCCGACTATTCTTTTCAACAACAATTGCTTCGCTTTCACGGGAAGTTAGTTGTGGGCAGTAATGGGGATTTACGTCACAGGATTTGGAATGAGTTGCATTCCACCGGCTTGGGTGGTCATTCAGGGGTGCGGGTTACAGTTAAAAGAATTGCCCAGTACTTCCATTGGCCTTCATTATTGATTGATGTTAAGAATTGGAATGCAGCTTGTGATATATGTCAACGACATAAGTCAGAAACCGTCTCGAGTCCTGGTCTCTTGCAACCTCTTCCAGTTCCGGATAAACCTTGGACAGACATTGCTATGGATTTCATTGAGGGTTTGCCCAAATCAGCTGGGTATGATTCTATATTGGTCGTGGTTGACCGGTTTACAAAATATGGGCATTTCATCTTGTTGACACATCCTTATTCAGCTTCTCTTGTGGCTCAGAAATTCTTTGACAATGTTTTCAAACTCCATGGCTTACCCAAAACCATTCTCAGTGACAGAGACCCAGTGTTCTTGAGTAAGTTTTGGTCTAAACTATTCGAGTTGTTGGGCACTTCCTTGCTTCGCTCCACTGCTTATCACCCACAAACAGATGGTCAGACCGAACGCCTCAATCAATGCTTGGAAAATTTTTTGAGATGCATGACTAGTCAACGACCTAAGTGTTGGTCTAAATGGATACCTATGGCTGAATGGTGGTACAATTCTTCGTATCACACCTCTCTCAAACTCAGTCCCTTCGAAGCTCTGTATGGGTACAAGCCACCAATACTTTCTGTCCCACAAGTTCCATCTACTGGAGTTATTGAGGTTGATCAATTTTTAAAAGATCGAGCTGCTACTTTTACTGTTATCAAAGACCACTTATTGCAAGCACAACACAGGATGAAGTTCTTTGCAGATCGCCACCGCACTGACAGAGAGTTTATTGAAGGGGATTTTGTGTATTTACGTCTCCAACCCTATCGGCAAAATTCTGTCGCACTCCGACACAACCTGAAGCTTGCTCCCAGGTTCTTTGGTCCTTTCAAAGTGTTAGCTCGAATTGGCAAAGTGTCTTACCGGCTTGAACTGCCTCCGTCCGCACAGATACACAATGTTTTTCATGTGTCACAACTTAAGAAAAAGGTGGGCTCCTCTGTGGTACCCTTCCCTTCTATTCCTCCAGTTGATGATCAAGGCCAGTTTCTTCTCACTCCTGTTGCAATATTAGACCGCCGTATGGTGCCTCGGAACAATCAGGCTGTTACTCAACTGCTCGTGCAATGGTCTGCAGAGGATCCTTTGGCAACAACATGGGAAGATTACAGTCTCATGATCAAGAGGTTTAAAAATTTTATCCTTGAGGCCAAGGATGTTTCTAAGGGAGGAGGAATGTCAGATATTACACGTCAGATGCCACGTGTAAACTAGTTAGGAATGAGTTATAATGAAGTTTATATAAAAGACCAGGCTGTAATGAAAGGAAGAAAAAAATGAAATGAAATCTTGTTTTTCCTCTCTTATCTTCTTCTTCTTTCTCTAATCTCTCTCTCTTTTTACTGTTCTCCTTTCTTTCCTTATTCTTCTCATTCTTCTGTAGATCTGAGACTCTATAGTCTGGCTAAAGCCTGACAGAAGAGTTAGGTAAGAGATTATTAATTGTGCGGGAAAAAAACACTTGAGAGCTATCTATATATAGTACCTTTCAGCAATTGAACTTGCAATTTTTGAAGAAACTTGTGAGTAGGACAAGTTCACTGGCATTGTTCGCCCACCAATTCGTATCGAGGTACTGCCTTCACTTGACAAGTCATAAAACGGAAAGGGATCAAGTGGCAGTGATGGTTCAATAGCACCCTCAAGCATCATCACAACCGTGCTCATGAGTGGTCTTAGTTGGGGAATATCTTGAGCGCACAATAATGCAACTAAACTTAATCTCTTCGCTTTATCTTTATCTTTCTCTAAAATGCCACAATCAGTGATCATTTCATCGAGTTGTCCATTCTTAACAGTCTTCCAAACTTGAAACGGAAACCACTCTTGGCCCTCCCAAATCCTCTTCCTAGTCAAAAGTTCAAACAACATCATACCGAAGCTGTAAACATCACATTTATGACTCGTTATGTTGTTCCATCCTAAACAAACCTCCAGGGCTGCATAACCATAGGTCCCTCGGAAGCTGTTCTTTGAGACGTGACTAAGATCACTATTATTACCAAGCTTGGCCAATCCAAAATCTGCAATCTTTGGAGAAAGATTCGAGTCAAGAAGCACATTTTCAGCTTTTATGTCATGGTGAATTATTGGCGGACTACAGATCTCGTGCAAATAAGAAAGTCCTTGTGCTATCTGTACTGCAGTATGAAACAGTTTTACCCACTCTATACTGGAATCGTTTCGATACAACACTTTATCAAAGGATTCATTCTCCACGTATTCATAAACAAGTGCTTTAGTGTTGTCTTCCAAGCAAAAACCATACAGTTTAACCAAGTTTTGATGGTAGGTTCTGCTCATTATGGCTACTTCGTCTAGAAATTGACTAGCCATGAACTTATTTTTCATATTTTCATTTGCATTATATTTCAGCACCTTAACTGCCACTTTTTTATCGTAAGCAAATCCTTTGTAAACGTTTCCAAACTCACCAGATCCTAGTGTATCAGTAGTAAAATTTGACGTAAATTTCAGAAGCTCTTTATGTGAAAATAATTGTACTTTCTCATTTTGAATTCCGCTTAAAAACATTTGGATTTGATTTGAGCTGTCATCTCCCTTGCTTAGCATACCAGGATTTCCCTCCATCTTAGGTGATACTATATTGCAACTGTCAGGTACAATATGAAGTTGCCGATCCTAACAGTATCAAAGATAACCTGATCAGCTAGAGAAAAAGAAAAGAAAAGCTAATGACTGACAGAAAAGTCGGTTGAACCTCATTATTGTCATTGTTTATCCATTTTTATGTTTAATAATTTTGTCGATTATTTGAGATCTAGAAGGGTACCTAGACTGATTTCAGATCCGGGTTTTCTTAAAACCATCAAGAAATATCTGATGTACACTAACTAAGCTAGCTTTGATTATCAAAAAAAAAAAATTCCAAATTAATCTTACCTTGACACTATCTTTCTTTCAGCTGTTGATATGTGTGCTCGAATTCTTTGTATCTTCAAAAAGCAAAGAGGCAATTTTTATCAAGTATTCTATACATAATACAAGATTGAACAACACTTTTAGGCATAGCTTGCATACTTACCAAATAGTGTATAACCCAGCAGAGAGAAGACTGGGTTAGAAGTTGTTTCTATGTCACCTTGATGGGAAGAGATATGCATATGATGCTTCCTTCTTGGAATCATTATCTCTTATGAAGTTGTATTTTTTTAATGCCAAGTGGAACAACAAGTTGGAAATGTTTATACACTAATTAATTAAACACCACATGGAAGACTTTGAATATCAAGATTTAAATTGTTTGAACAAATAGTTCTAACATTTTATAAAGTTATTGATACTAGTAATACCCGTGGCGCTGCCACGATAATACAATTAATTGTATACTACAAATAAACATTTAAGTTTGGATATTGAATATAGATAGAGATTTTTAAATTTTTTTTTTTTAAATTAAGAATTAATGATTATAATAAAATTGTCTTCTAAATTATTGAAATAATAAAATAAATATAAGTGTAGGTGATAAGAAAATTGATTTCCAATTTGTGTAGAATTTTTCTGGAAACCCATATATCTTTTATAGCAATGTTTTAAGCCAAAGATATTGATCTCCTTTAACATGAACTGCATTAATTTGTTCAATGTATTCATTAACAAATTTTGAATAGATTGGGTCTACCTTATGGAAAAGGCAGTCTCAGCGGTAATGGTCTAACATACGCAATGGTAATTAAGGTATCAAAATTAAATAACATTTGAAATAATAAAATAAATAATACTCTAAATAAAATAAATTTTGGCTTTGATTGAATTGTTCATATAACTAATTTTTTTTAAAAATGAAAAACTATTCCACTTTCTATCAAATTCTTTTTCATCCTTTTCTTTTGAGTTAAATACCTTTATTTTTCATTTGTGTATAGATAGATTATTTTGTTTGCTATTTCCTTGCATTCTTCTTCTTCTAAAATCCTTTTTACACCACAATTTGTATTCATGCATTTTATTTGACTGTTTTATGGACCACATGTTTGTTTTTCATTGGACTTATGTGATTGATAATTGTTAGTCATATATAGCTAATAGTTAAAGTAAGCCCATAATAGTCACATTAATCTTCTTCTTCAACATTTAGAGCTTTTAAAATGGTTTCATAGCATGGCTAACTTGAAATACAACAATTATTGAGAATGATTACCGAGTTTAATTGCACATCATCCTCAATTTGTCGTTAAGAAAGTTGCGTTGAATTGAGTCACACAAAACCAATTTGTATTTTGTTGAGTATCAATTAATTATATGTTGTTAAAGTCTTATCTAAATATGAACTTCCTCCATCCCATCCAATCTAGGATGCAAAGTCTTATCTGCAATAGCTCTGATTATCAACTCTTATCTAACAAATGGTTGTAAGTTATGATGTTAAAATAGTGTATGTCCAACTCTTTTTTAATATAGCTAGAGTAGAAAAAGGATACCTACAGTAACCTGAAGCATTGTAGAGGGCTTATTCTTACCATTTTGTACTCAAATTTTCATGTTCAAGTATAAGAACATTGTGAAATCAAGGTTTGTTGCTACATCCTTTCACAAATGGGCACATTCAGCATGTGTTATCATTCAATATCAATAGACACTACTATTTTTCAAACTCCTAGCTAATGTTATTGAGGATTCATTGGTATTGATCAATTGAGGCCTATATTTCTAGAATTTAATGACTTAGCTCAGAACAAATGACTTTCATGAGGAATATCCAGTTTAGGGAGTTGCTCAACGCATGGTCTATATTAAGGATGGAAGCATGGTAATAAAGACAAACAGAGCTCTGAAGATACAGGAATGGTTGCTGGGTAGTTGGGTCTTTATATGTAAATTTTGTCTTTGGTTAAGAGGGTTTGTCCTAGCTTTTGTTAGTGATCTGAAGGATTTGGCAGTGATTTAGACATGGGAATGCATTTGCTTCAAGAAGCTAACATAAAGCTTCAAATGAGCAGCATTTTTATGCATCAGTATTTTTACGCATCAACATACAATATTCACAATGTTAGAAGTGAGGAAAACCATTAGCTTGTAGTATTGAAACTTAGCTACCAAAAGTCCTAACATATATTAGTAGTTCTCGGGTTACCATATACAAAATTACTGAATATCTGAATACTGAATATATAAAAGTACTGAATATCTCAATACTGGATGTTATACTTTTGTAAGTCAATATATAGGTTAAACTTTTCTATCTTCGATGTTATGTGATAGCAAAAGTATGAAAAGTCAAGCAAATAATTCAATGACTTCGATCTTAATTTATACATAAAAGAAACATATAATTACTCTTTCTCAATGGTGAACTTACAAAACACATAATACAATGAACTCATCCTGGATCGTACATACTCAAACTTGTCTATTTTGCTTTTATAGATTTCCGCATGCCCACATGATTGTATAATATTAGTGTAAATTCCATTCATTATGCAGAAATTACTATGGGCCCAATCGAAATTCAATTAGCCAATGGTCATAATCTTAGCTAAAATTACTGGTTATCACCAATAAAACTATTTTATGGTAAGAAGCAAATAATGGCTGCGAAAAATGGCTCTACACCTTTTTCAGTTACGTTGCAATGAAGGAATGAAATAGGAATTGTCTAATTCAACATCTAACACAACATACATTCTTATCCAAGTAAATGCTTCTGCAAAACAAAATATCTAATGTAACTGTTATATATATTAGCAGGCCAAAAGAACTATTTGATCATCCACTAAAAAAATGATAAGTTTATATACATTGTCAAGTCTGCAAAAACTTTACACAGGTAAAAAGTAGACCTAGAGCATGTTATGTCATCATCACACATTGGGAGGAAAGAAACTACAATAGAAAAGAATCTACTTGAATACCAAAACTCAACTCTTTTCCACCCTCGCTTTTAAACATCTGGATTACATTAGTGCTTGCATTCTTCTTTATATTGAACAGTTCTTATGGAAATCTTCTCCTATTAGCTTGATTTAAATGATGGTTTGAACCCTACAATAAGAACATAGGCAACGTGATGCGTTCATATAACTGACAATGCTAACAACAACTATTGTTAATATGTCTACAAATCTTATTGCTAACAACAAAACAATTAAGTTTTTATAGTAGGTATAAGTGAACTTAATATAAGCAATATTATGCCATGACAATAAAAACTTAAGAGAATACTCTATATTATAACCCATCCTTTGGTATACGATGGCTTACATTAAATAGCTCAATAACTAAAAAGGTAGGTAAAACCCCCCTTTCCTATAAATTAATTGTACGGACTAAGCTTATGACATCAGGGCCTATGGCTATTAATTCTATCACCTTAAACAAACCAAGATAAGCTTGATTTTAAACCTTAAGGTTTTTTGTGATTGTAAATTTTTGTAGAGTAAAAAGAAAAAGAAAAAACAATGCATGGTCCTATTTGCCACGATTTTTTTTTTTTTTTTTTTTAAATCCGAGATTAGGAAAGATGAGATTATTTGAGGCAACTAATGCAATTCGTTTTTCCTGGAGTCTGTGACCTTACAGTAAAACATTCAGTATTTATGTTTTTATTACGACTAAGCAATCAACTTTAATACTTGTAAATTATTATACACACAAACTTGTAGAAAAGAAGTTACTGAACAATACTTGCCTTGATCTAATGGTAGAGGTATCTGAATTAGCGGGATAAATGGGATTCCAACTATTTGTGAGTCCTAGCTTTTGTGTCTCATATTTCTAACAACAACTATTGTCAATATGTCTACAAATTTTATTGCCAACAACAAAATAATTAAGCTTTTATAATAGGCATAATTGAACTTAATATAAGCAATATTATACCATGACAATAAAAACTTAAGAGAATACTCTATATTATAACCCATCCTTTGGTATATGATTGCAATAAACATCATTCACTGTTACAAAATTCTACTGGAAAAAACCATTCCTCTCACAATTTAAGAATTCTATTGAAAACATATTACTAACCCATAATTAATTTGGTAAACAAATTTCTTCCTGTACAACAAATTTCCAGCCAAACATATGCAAAACTCAAATTTGTCTAAAATGATTGTAAACCATTTCTTTTATTCACTGTCGTACTCTGTTAACACACCATTCTATTGGAAGTGGTTTTTTTTGTTTGAATTCGGCATTTCGCATTACCGTCCTTCCCAAATGCCCTCCCATTGGGATTGCTCTAAGAGCTGGATAAATAAGGCAGGAGATGGCAGCTGAAATTTTATGGAATACACACAATCACGATACATTAATGTTGCTTACAATAAGAAAAATTCAAATTTATTTGATATAAGCTCTACTCTACAGAAACCAATCTGCACCGGTGGCTTTCATTCTATTCTCATTCATACCTTTTTTGTCTTATTAGTCCCTATACTCACTCTGCTACTAATGATCGCTGCCATCCAGATGACAATAAGGTTCTTGTTTAAATCAATAAAACCATATTCCCACCTGAATGGGTAGCTAACACTGACTACTGCAACTGGTATGCTACTATGCTATTGACTGCGACTCATATAAGTTGATTATACACATTTACTATAGAAGTTATAACATGTTAATGTATTTATCATAAAGCAAATTGCTGATCCAATTTGAACCTGTAGATTAATTCATCCAAATAAAAATCACTACATTGTTGGCCTAACCAATTGTGAGGGTATTGCATTGTATTGTTGCGGGCTGTGGCACAAAGTCATATTTATGAAACCAAGCAATGGAAAATTTGATTAGGCCAACAAACTCACAAAATAATTTTACAACAGATTAATTTTTTCGTTCAAATATCCTAATATGCTAAACCTTTGCATTTCAGTGATGAATTGAAGAGATATCTGAACGAAACCTACGACATCTTAAATTTGGATCAAAATCATGGGTTGGGTTGATCTTAGATATGGCTTTCGTGCCTCTGCATAATTAAAATGACCATCAATAGTTATACAACTATAGAAATTTCCTTCTTAACTAAGTTACTTAACTTTCAAAAATGTAGGAATGATTGTTAAATGCTAAATAGACGGTCCAAGGCTATGTCGACTTAGAAATGATTGTTTAAAACTGAAGAAGTGAAGTTGAAGTAGTTGTTCTATTAACTATAAATATTTGCATTTTAGAAAATAACATTGAAGCAGTAGATAAAACAAAAAGGCCAGAGAGTTATCAGAGAAATAAAGTACGTTTATTGTAAACTACTTTAATTAAGAGATTTAGCCACTTGGATTAGATTCAGTAGATACTTTGCAGTGACAATAATTTCATTGATATAGAGTAATTAGAGTATTTGTTTGATCATTTAAATAAAACCTTTTTGTAAAGTATTTGTTTCGTGTAATAGCATTAAAAATGATTACTTTGGAATTTGGATTTTATACGTGTTGTACTTTTATAGTATACATATACACACAAATAGGCTTAAAAAAATAATTACAACTTGACATCTTCATTAAGAACTAACATTATAAATTCTATTACAGACTCATGCACTTCATTTGACAGATAATCAATAAGGCCCCATACCTGCTCTGCTGGTTATAGCAGGAGAGGAACAAATGGTTGCAAACTCGTTCTAACATGTGAACTGGTACACTTGAACATGATGATAGAATATGAATTAAACCCTGCAGTGCGAAATTGTCATATTAGAATATAACAGGCAAAGAATAAATGTGTGACCACCTCCTAAAATATGAATAGAATCTAAAAGATAGAAAACTGGATGGTAAAAATATTCATAAAACTTTAACAGGTTGAAGAAAATAATATGATAGAATAAAAAATCTAACAAAGTGAAAGTGAGCAGAGGATGAGATAAAAAAAAATATAGCAATGAATGATTAAATTTATTAGATTCGGTTTCATTTAGGAAATCTCAGAATTATTGGATGAAAGGCTCTTCATTGAACTATAGGTTGGTTTGGGATAATGCCAAGAATAAAATAGGTTTCACTACTGGAGGGACAACAGGAAAACAAAATAGCTATTTAACTAAATCCTCAGTTGGAACTTTTAAAGTTGATATATTTGAATAGTTTTTGATATATAAGAAAGCTACACCAGGTTCTCTGGGGCTTTCAAATGTACTTTTGGTTGTGCAGTCTCATAAGATATATTTGGATCATCATTCTTGATACCTTTAACCAATTTAGATAATTTCTAAGATATATATTTGCAAGTAAAAAACGATATATATTTGCAAGATTTTCAGAGATGGGGTTAAATTTTCGTAATAAAAAGTAAAACAAAATTCAAAATCCAAATAAAAAAACAACTTGATTGGTTGATGTATAAAATTCAGAAGAAAAATTTGGATTGTACTTACAGTTGAATTGGTTGATATTAAGAGTTTTTTTTGTGATCAATCGATTGGTGAAGAATTTGGAGAGAGAGAGAAAGAGATACGATCTGTAGATCATGATGGACTCGCCGTTTGTGATGAATTCTAGGTTTTAAGAGACAGAGTTTTTTTAGGATGATGATGAGAAGATTAGGAAGGCCCTTAGGAAGATGGATGAAGAATTGAAGATCGATGTAAGTTTTAAGAGAGAGAGAGTTTTTTTAGTCCGAGTCGTCTTAGTCATTTGTTTATTAATCCTAGTCACACTATTTAATCCTAATTATACTAAATATTAATCCTAGTAACACTATTTAATTTTAATCATACTAAATATTAGTTCTAGTCAAATTAATATAAATCCTAGTCACACTATTTAATCCTAGTCATACTAAATATTAGTCCTAGTCAAATTATGCACCCTTTATAATAAATATTAGTTCTAGTCAAATTAATATTAATCCTAGTCACACTATTTAATCCTAGTCATACTAAATATTAGTCCTAGTCAAATTATACACCATTTGTAGATTATAATTTAGATAATTTATGATCCATAACTGCGCATTTTTAAATTACAAAATAAGAAATAAAGTTCCTATTGATAATATTATAATAAATTAGTAGAATTACATTCCTTCTAAAACCATTAATCTTGAGTAAGTTTTTTTTATTTTTTTGAGTAACTTGTTTCTTACCAGTCCTCGTAATCTCGAATTTGATAGATAAAACAATAATGCAAAGCCATGTATAGTAGTAATCTTAAGATTTGATAGATAAAACAATAATGCAAAGTCTTGTATTTCACAGAATTACAATTAAAATATCAGAATTTTCATCCCAAGGATCAAATATAGAGTTTTCTTAGATTTTAGGAAATCGGAAAACTTTTGTTAGGATTTACCTCGAACAAACCGTATTTTTCAGCCAGACCAAATTACCCTTCCACTACCAACACAAAATAGACGTGAGAAAGAGTTGTGGGGAGGACATTGTTGGTTGAATGTGGGAGTTGGTAGCGAAATTGAGATGGAAAAGCAATAGTGGTATAAGTGGTGCGAACTTGTGAAGTATTGAAGAATTGAGATGGTTGGGAGGTATTATAGGGTTGTATGTATGGGTAGGGATGAGAAAACAGGTTTTGTGGTGTTTGGGGGCAACCATGAATAGAGAGAGATGCGAAGTCAATATTGGAAACTTGTGGTAAAGTTGTGGTAGTGGTGGAAAATTTGGGGATAAAATGTTTGTTTTGGTTATTGTACTTTGCCTGTTTTTTGCAGTTTGGTCACAACATTTTTTTCGTGTCAGTTTGGTCATAGTAGAGGGTGGGAGGGTGGGAGGGTGGGAGCATCAACAATAGATTGCTTACCTTCAAACTTATTAAATTGAAGAGTACGTTTCTCAATTAAAGTGGTGAGACGATTAATAGCCGAATTGAATTTAACCTTCGTCACATAATCTCTAAAATTATTGACTTGGGAGCGGGGTGAAGAATCTCCGTCATTAACCATTGTAAGATCGAAACGTAGATCTTGATACCAATTGACATAGCGGAAGCAATTAAAAAGCAAACCTTGAATAACCCAATGTGAGAATTGTCTTGAAACAATAAATAGCTAAAACAAAACTAAAGAAAAATAGACAATCTTAAAGGTATGTTTGGAAACTTTCTTGGGAATTAGAATTGAGTTTATAATTCTAAAACTTATGATTTTAGAGAATTAATGTTAATTTTTACTATGTTTGGATATATAGATTGAAATGAGAAAAGAAATTAAATAAGTGATATAATAGGAAAATAATATAGATGGCAGTATTAAAATTTCCTTATATAGAAAATAAATTTTCAATCAAGCCTAGAATCAAGAGTTTTACCCCCCCATAAACTTGTGATTCATTAAAATTTAAGGATTTCTATTTTGAATTCATGGACTAAAGTCCTTCCAAATGCACAAAGTTGCATGTTTTGAAAAATGATTTTCAATTTCAGCCTCAATTCCATGTTTCCAAACAGACCCTAATTGTATTGATTGAATAATTGATCTACAAAACATGACTCTTTATATAGACTAAAGACTTGGACCAACTAGGACTAGGACTTCCTAAACAAAAAAATCAAAATACAAATCTTACTTTGAATTTTTATTTTTTTTGATAAATTTTTGCTTTATTGAAAATTTAAAAGAGAACACCAACATCTTTGAATTGTATTACTAATATCAACTTAATAGTAAACTAACTAGGGGTGAGCAAAAAAACCGAGAAATCGAACCGAACTGGTACATACGGTTCGGTTTTTAACGGTTTTTAGAAGTGTTGGTTCGGTTTACAATTTTAAAAGTTGTAGGACCGGTATATACAGTTCGGTTTACGATTTCTCTCTTCAAAATATTGCAGTTAGCCGAAACGAATAATAATAGTAGTATACTAGTATATTAAGGGTTAAGATATGTTAATATGATTGGTCTAATGGATGTTTTGGATTTAATATTAAGTAAAGTTTGGAAGCCCACAATGTATTAAGGCTCCAAGCCCAAAACCTAAAAAAACCCAAACCGTAGAAATCAACCGAACCAAACCGTGAAAATCGGTTCGGTTTGTGACTGGTTCCTAAGGTTTTACGGTTCGGTTTCAGTTTCAAAAAGTTTGAAACCGTGCTCTACGGATCAGTTTTCGGTTTCACCTAAATGTGACCGATTCCGAACCGTGCTCACCCCTAAAACCAACTATTCTAGAACTTCAAAACTCTAAAATAGAAATTACTAAATAAAATAATAAGATAAAAAAAAAATTCTAAATATTGGTGGATCTATCCCCATGTTTGGTTAGGATTGTGGGCCTAACCGTTTGTACGGCCCGTGACCCAGTTGAAAGTGTGGCAAAGTCCACTTCCGTGTGTTAAATAGGTATGTGCCTACCAGTTTATCCGGTATTCCGGTTGATATACATGGTGGTAGCCTCCCCGGCTCCCCCTACAAGTTCGAGCTTGTAGAGAAACTGGTTTACAACAGCATTACAACATCAGCAATGACGTCATATTAATTGCATTGAGGGAGTAAGAAAGAAACAACCTCTAACTTGAAAATTTGCAAGTTGCCACATGTAGAACTAATTATTGTACTTAGAATTAAAACATAAAAAAACACGTGATTAGTTCTAATTATATTTTTAAATGCAATATTAATTATATACTCATTAAATTAATAATAATACTCTAAATAACACACAAGATGCGAAGCTGCAGCATGTTGACTTATACAAAGTCGTCTTAAACTCTTAACTCCCAACACCCCTTCTTCCATAAAGCAAGATGATGCCATTAAGATGGGAGATCTAATAAGAACAACTTCTAAGCAAGTCTAAAGTGATCTTCATTTGGTTGTAATAAAAATAAAAATACCTACAAGTGTTACAACCTGAAGATCGATCGAATACCAAATAAATAAAGTGTTTAGCGCACTATCATGCATGAAACTTGCAAAGCTAGTGGGATCAAGTTATTTATTTATTGAATTTTCCAGGTAATTTAATTATGTGTCTTTCTTCCGATAGTTCTGTTTTTGTATTGCAATTAATCCTGCTGCAGTTTTTAGTTCTTTGATCAATTGTGTTTAGTTCAGTTTTTCGACCATAGATCAGATCTGAAATTAATCTCTCCTTGTAGATATAACACATAGCTAGCTATTCCACACACCATTCATTCCCACTTTGGTCCCTCAAACAAGTGCTAAAATCACTAGCAATGACGACAAGAATTAGTTCAATTGGTTTAATACTGTACCTGCAACAGATCTCTGTCATTCAAGTGTAGCCTGTGCTTGTTTTGTTTTGTTTTGTTTTGACATTAAGGGGGCTACAATTAAAAGAGTGACTTTTCATGTTCGTATAGGCCATTTTTTTTTTTTTATGTCAGATGTTGTTAAATGTTAAATATTGCTTGTTGGAGTAACTCTTGTTCATACATTATACATGCAGAAATATAATTATTGTTTCATCGGCCTGAGATCATGAGTAATAGTTCCGATAAGAAAAGAAAAAGAAGTTCCGACCTAAACGATTATTTTGAAGCTTTATGTGAGCAGATGCTCAAGCTGAAAGTCTTGAGAGACAAAGTGGCTGCAGAAGGGGAGGTACGAATGGCTGGTTGGCTACAGATTGTTGAAGACAAAGAAAGAGAGGTGCTTAAAATTGAAATGAAGTTGAGAAAGTTGGAGACATATCTTTTACCTCGTCCAAAATCCAGGGAAAGGCTAAAAGAAAGGATCATTAGAAGTATAACAACAGTGAAAGCTTTGATCAAAAGTAAGGATGAAATCTCATTAGCAATGGAAACGTTCATCAGTGAAGTGGCAACAGGAAAACCAACACAATTTTCAGAAGGGCAGCTGAAGAAATATACCTCTAATTTCGCGACTGAGGTAGGTTCTGGTGATTTTGGGGTGGTCTTTAAAGGTATGTTTCGTAATAATGTGGAAATAGCCGTTAAGGTACTGCATGACAGTGGAATCGACAACATGGAAAAGCAATTTAAGGCTGAAGTAAACACAATGAGCAGAACTTCTCATCGAAACTTAGCCAAGCTCTACGGTTATTGTTTTGATGCCAAAATGAAAGCGCTTGTGTATGAATACGCGGAGAATGGATCCTTGGATAAAATTTTATACGATAGCCACAGTAATATAGAATGGGAACAATTATATGATATTGCAACGCAGACTGCAAAAGGGCTCTCTTATTTGCATGAGAATTGTGATGAACAGATAATTCATCGAGACATAAAGCCTGGTAATGTGCTCCTTGACTCAAAGTTCTGTCCTAAGATTACTGATTTTGGATTGGCTAAATTTTATAGCACAGATAAGATGCAAATTGAATTGAGTAACAGATCGATCAGTGGGGTACGCAGTTATGATGCTCCAGAGTTGCGAAGTAACAAAAACGTAAGCTGTAAATGTGATGTTTTCAGCTTTGGGGTGATGCTTTTTGAAATTTTAGCGCGGAAGAAATGCGAAGGTGAACACTCGGTTGCAAGATATGTTTGGGAAAAGTTTGAGAAAGGACTACTTGACGAATTTATAACAGAATGTGGCATTATATCTGGAGAAAAGGATAAAGAAAATGCAAAGACATTAAGTATAGTTGCATTATCGTGCATTGAAGAAAACCCCCAGGACAGACCTCAAATGAGTGAGGTGGTGAATTTTCTTATGGGTGTTATCAAACCTTCCACACCACTGAATCCTTATTTCAATCAAGACTTATGGCGTTTTCCCCAGGGAACCAAGTTAATCTCAGAAGTCTAGCTAGAGCTACATGACTGAATCTGGCGGTATAGACATTGAAGTGTCAGAAGAAGGAAGAAGCACAACAAGGGAATCAGACGGTTGTAAGACTTTCATTAACAACGGCTTTCATGTTGTCATCAAAACAGAACCCATATTATGTTATATGTGTTATTTTCCAGTTGAATAAGTCTTAGTTGTTATGAGTTAAGCCTAATAAGTAGAAAGTAGAGTGTAGTCTTATAGGGGTTAGTTGCAACTTAACGTTGGAGTGGGTTGTTATTGTAACTTAGTCCTATTTTATTGGTAAGATATTTGTAATTTATTGGTAAGATATTTGTAATCACCTTCTATTTAAGGTGCAACAGTCATTAATAAAAGTATGCTTATGAATTATCTTCAATTATCCTCAACACTTATTGTTGTTATTGTAACACCCCGGGTCGGCAGGTGGTTTGCCATGAGGGTGGGTTCTACGTTGCATGAGAGGGGGATGTCCTCATGTCCTGACAATGGAATATAGGTATAGATCCGTCATATATAATCACCGAGGCCTTTTGGGCTCACTTGGCTCCAGAGTTTCAAAGAACTCCAGAGTTAAGCGTGTTCGGGTGGAAGTAGTCTCAGAATGGGTGACCTCCTGGGAAGCAGGCTGCTGCCCAATAGAACCCCACACTAACGGATGTCCGCAGTGGCTAAGTGGGGACAATATCGGTGGTGATATAGGTCGGGTCGCTACAGTTATAGAGGTCAAAGGTTCTTCAGTTAACCTTAATTGTTCCCAAACACTACCTTTCTTCCTTATTCCACTATAGGTAAGAATGGATCTCACCATTACATACCATATTACCGTATAGTTTAACTAAGTATGGATCTATATTGTGCCCATTGTGTCAATTTCATTCATGAATTTCTTATATGTATCCACAACTTTATTTTCCGTCCAACCTGTTATTACCTTCCAGTACCTCAACAGCTACATTCCTGCCATTTGCAAGTTGTACATTGTCAATGTCTCCAACCAAAATTATTTTTGATCTTTGATGTAATGCTCTAAGTGTTGGATTTTCAATGTGAATCTGTCAAAATTGACACCCTGTACGAAAACATCATATCTTTGTGCTCGATCTGTCTTTTGGTTTGGAAACTAGACGGGTCTAACGAACTTTCCAACGGTATATGGCACTGTTTCTGTTTCGCAGTAGTTTGGTGGGAAAACAGGATTGAAGTTCTGACAAGCAAGTTTCATCTGAAAGAAAGAATGTTCGTCCCAACGAAAGGTAACCAGAACTTTTCCAAAGGCAATAATAGGCTCAACTTGGGCCCATTTCGTGACCACCGTAATGCTCAACGTAAGGCTACGATATAAAGCCTATTAGAAAGGTGGAAAACCGAACTTCATGTGTGAGAGATCACCAAACACTCCCACGAGTGAGAGGTTGTGAGGTCAATTCCTACCAAAAACGCTTGGTGGAATTTCTTATGTAATTCTTAGGTGGGTCTTAGCCTTCGGGCCTGGTTCATGATTAGGAGGCCCATGCTCCCATGATGACATGATGTGGCCGTCTAGTGTTCTTCAGCGAAAACAAGTCCCTGTATAGCAAGGTGGCGATCTGGACTCTTAGGTGGCAGCAACAGTAGTATTTCTAGCCCTCTTGGGGCCATGAATACTAACATTTTTTTTTTTGAGATCTATTATTGAAACCATTAAAGAGTTTAAGAGAGAACTTTTGTGAGGAAGAACACCACTTTGGTTTCTTTATGAGGGCTTGTAAGATCGTCTTTATAAGAAAAAACATCCTTTCTCCCCGAGGACGTAGGTCTTGTTGCCGAACCATGTAAATCTTGGGTCTTTTGTGTGTGTTTATTTGGTAGTAGTAGTAGTTTCATCTTTTCTATTTTGTTCGATTATTTCATACACTACTTCAATCTCGGGTATTTGTGTTTAAGTTTCTGTTGCGCACAACACTAAGCTTTTCATGTGAATGTAGTTGTGGTTTGTAATTTTTTATATCACTTAAAAGTTATGATCTTCTTAATACAATTTGAGATATCATAATTGACTGTGTAATCTATTAGGACACTCCCTCATCTTAGGTGATACAATATCGCACCAACTGCAGTTCAATCAATTCTTGTATTAAAGAATGATAACTTGATTGGATTGGCATTTGCTTGCATTTCAATCAAACAATATAAAAGTTGAAACACTTGAGCATTCTCAATGGTAGGTTTTAAATCACTTTTAGTAAAAAAACTCTTGCCAATAGTGGGTTTTAACATACTTTTCAAGCAAAACACTTTTATCTTCTTGGCAAATTTGTGAAGGAGTTAAAAGTGCCACATAGGATCATTTTATTAATTAAAAATTAGATTTCATGGTAATGTACACTATGGCTGTGCTTGTTTACACGTAATTTTGAGGGAAAATATTTTGAAAATATTTTGCTAATTTTGTTTTGCGATTTATTTACAAAAATTATATCTAAACATCCTTGTTTAGTTTGGGCTAAAAATTCGGAAATCAAGATAAAAAGAGGAGAGAGAAAGAGAGAGAGGAGAGAGAAAGAAAGAAGAACACATGATTCCCAAAGATTCCGGTATTTTCAAAGCAGCAAAAAATGCTGAGCTGTTTTTACTTTTAAGAAAATAATTCCGGTAGGGCCCACTATAAATGATAACTACCAAGCACCATGCAAATATGGAAAACTTTCTAAAATCCAACGTGTCACAACTTTTCGGGAGATTTCCATGCAACCAAGCACAACTTATGTTTTTGGGGAAAAGTGAAACCTTAAGTTTTAACACCTATTTTAAAACCAACCAATGGTAACTCTAAAAGTACTAATCACTTTTAACATTAATTTTTTGCTAAAACCTTTCTCCTCTCTCCTATGTGGCACCCTTAAAACCTTTTTGCCATTGGGAATGCTCTTGTGTTGCAATGAAATGAAAGAAAGAGAATTATGGAAAATAAACTAAAAATAAAGACTTTTAAAAACTTTGTCATTTCTGACGTTGTCATTAACTATTGAGAATTGAGAACTGCAGGGTTACTTCTGTAGGCTGCCTTTGGGCTTTTTCATGCTTCCTGCCATGGATATGTACGAAGCTGTCTAAGACGCCCCCGTGTACATATCCATGTGAATATGTGTGGCGGCCGGCCTGATCCAAATTGGACCCTCCTATTTAATTTTATAAAATTAAATTAGCCCGTTTCCGCACCTACGTTGTGATTGAGTTGAGGACGCGAGGCACACAAGTCACAACTCACAAGGTGCTTGAATAATTCATTCTTGAGGATTGGCATTCAACTCACAAGGTGCTTGAATAATACCGATTCAAGACCTTGATTATTTGTTAATGTTTAGGTGCAGATTTAATTTCTTTTGAGGCAGGATTTTCACACACCACTGTAAAACACCTTGCCATGAATCGGTACCTAAACATTAACAAATAATGTTTAGGTACCGATTCATGGATATGTACAGAAAGCTGCAGCAAAAAAAAATGATGCTACATGCTTTCATCTGCTTGTACAAAAAATGTTAAGCCTAAAGCTTAATGAGGGTACAAGAAAGAAACTTAAACGACTACAAGATCAAAAACAAGTGAACAGTTCACTGAAAAAAAAAAACAAAAAACCTTGTTGATTATTCACTTGCTATGTCAAAGACTTGCTTAACTGAAATTATTTATGATGCAATACGCAACTAAGCATTCAGTTTTAGCATATCATATACTGTAATTTGTTCCTGAACATTAGATCTTGCTGCATGAGGTTGAAGAGCTTACGACAATGCTCGACTTGTCAGATTGTATATGGTTCTGTCGTCATTTAGATTTACGGGGAATCATGAAAAGGAGCAAGAATGCGCATAAAAAATTAGATGCCCTATTAGAGAAAATCATTAAAGAGCAGGAAGGGATTCGAACTAAAAAGAACGAGAAAGTTCAGGGAGGTCGTCTGAAACATCTTCTTGACATTTTACTTGATGTACCAGAAAACAATAACGCAGAGTTCAAGTTGACAAGAGAGAACATCAAAGCAGTTATTTTGGTAAGATTACACAGTATAGAATTCTATATTTACATCTCGTTATTTGGGCGTCTGACCAACAATAATAGAACTGCACTCAACCAAAGTTAAAAGATCATTGAGAACAATCAAATGCATGTATTACATTAAGATCTTCCTCAATTCCTGAAACTAACACTATTTAGTTACCTATCCACATTCCACAGGACTTATTTCTTGCAAGTACTGATACTTTTTTTGCTAAAGGGTAATTTTATAAATAAAAGAATGGTTACAAGGGGGTGCATCAAAAATATGACTACACCAAACATCAATGAAAGCGAAAATACACTGAAAAAGGATTCTCTAGAGGAACTCTAGGCATAGAAGAGTTGGAGAACCATTCCTTCCTTTAGCTAAGTGAACTCCTTTTGCAGCACAAGCATCTGCTGCAAAATTTGCTTCTCTCTTTGTACTGGTTATAAGTAACCATTTGAACCAGTTCTTTAAATGCACAAATCTCTGTTGCACAGTCCAGTGAGGCTTACCACTGTTAAATGCTCTAGCAGCTGCAACTGAATCAGTTTCCACCCATAGTTGGTCCCAACCTTTTTCCTTAGCTTTGTCCATTGCTTCAATGATACCGGCGCACTCTGCCTCATAATTTGTTACCTTACTAAGACCACCAAAATACACCCCCTTCACTGCACTGCCATGGTTTCGGAAAATAACTCCCCATCCTGCCTGTCCTGGATTACCATGAGATGCCCCATCACTATTTGCCTTTATCATTCCATGAGGCGGAGGTAACCAGTAACATTCAATGATAGTTTCTGGCTGCCTTCTTTTGACCTGCAAGTTTAGATTCAACCATAGGCTAAAATATCGTTTAGGGGCGGATATCCGATCCCCCAAAAACCGGAAAATATCGCGGATATCCGACCTCATGTGTCGGATTGTATTGGTTTGGCAAATTCGAAAAAATCGGTTTATGCCGCGGATATTCGCGAATATTCGCGAAAAATTCGGCAAATTGGGAGGTTTTCTGCACTTTACGTGTTTTTTCGCGGATTTCGATATATAAACTTATAATTAAAAGAAAAACATACATTACAAATTAAACACACGACAAATCATACAAGGAAGCTAAGACGGAACTATTACACAAGATAGTTTTACTTATAGGTGAAAAAATCGTAAATATCGGGCGGATATTCATAGAAATTTTATATGTTTACAATACAAGAACTAAACACAAACAACCTCATTACAACTCAACCCATAGTTTTATTTTAATAATCAAAATAAAAGACATGCTAACCCCAGAATGATAGACGCCCCTTGTCAAACCGATGAGCTTCGAGTCGCATACGTGTGGGGACGAACTCAGTACAGTAATATTCCCATGACATTGTTTGCTCGTACGACCTGAATTGGTCAATATGCATATCATATGCATCTTGATCCATACAATACGGAGCAAATGATTCAAATATAGGAAATCTCGAGTATTGTTGAACCGGAATTAATGTATCGGCTGACTGCACGTCGGACCCACTTGTCATTGGGGCCAACCAACTCCCTATATTAGGAAACCAAGAACCACTGTCATCTGGTTGGGTTTGGTAGGATGGTACACTGGAATCATCACTTTGGGAGGTTCCTATGTTACCAATTCGATACCAATTATTCATTACACAAAAACAAACCTTGGATACAAACAGTATACTGGTTTGCCAAAAGTGAGAGAGAACTTCACTTTGGCATGGGCGTGCTTTTTTTTCGTTTCTTTCTGATATATTGCTCTTGGAGGGCCATCAAGTTCGTCGCGAAAGTTTCCAAACGTCTAGTGCCTTTTGGACATTTTTTTGATAATCTCATCGAAAATTCTAGTTCGGGGGGATTAAAAATAAATGTGTTAATTTTAAAATCGAAAATTTCCAAAATTTCGATAAATATCGGTTTTTGCCGATTTATGCCGCGAATATCCGATTTATGCCGACCGGCATGGGGTGTTTTAATATCCGAATATATGCCGTGATCCGTACCGTGCCGATCTCTGAAAAAACGGAAAATATCGCGAATATCCGCCCGGCACGCACGATATTTTCACCTATGGATTCAACAACACATTCTTATCATAATCTGAGCCATAGTGTGACCCAGGGATCATCATGTATGCCAACTCCACAGCTTTCTTGATTCTGAAAGTAACCTCCCTATAATTGGGCTGCACGTCATCGTATCTTTGCCTATTTCTTGTTTTCCGCACCTCCACCAAAAGTGACAAAGAACTTGCCTTCCACATACCTGCTAGAAGTGGGCTTTTTCCTTCTTTCATTCTAATGAATGACAGTAAATTATCTGGTGGCCTAGCATGACAGAACCACTCACATAACACTTTCCAGAGTTTGACAGTCGTTGGACAAGAGAAGAAGAGGTGTTGATATGATTCAAAATTCAACTTACATAGACAACACTGCGAGACAATAGGAATGCGCATATACTGAATTCTCTCATCTGTGTTGAGAGCTTTGTGCAGGATTTTCCAAGCAAGAGCTTTAGTTCTTGGGTGAAGATGAGAAGAGTGCCAGAATCTAGCCCAATGGGGTCGTCCAGGCTTCCTACAAATAGCTTTATAGGCTGAAGAAGAGGATAACTCACCTGAACAGTTGTAAGGCCAGACTCTCTTGTCAGAAGATCTTCTATCTGGTGGTTTCAAATGTCTCCAATCAATATTCAGCTGATCAAACAATCGAATAAGGTTTGGAGGGAAATCCCATGAGCCATTTGAAATACAAGTGCTAAGCTTTAATTGCGAGACATGCCAGAGTCTACTACTTGGCAGAACATATTCACTGAGAGGTTGCTCACCCAACCAGTTATCCAACCAAAGCCTGATGTCTTGCCCATTTCCAACATACCAGTTTTGATGCTTCCTGAGAAGTTCCAAACCTAATTTCATCCCAGGCCAAACTGAAGACGTTTTACTGCAAGAGCAGTCCCCAATTCTTGCTGTGTATTTGCCTTTCATGAACTTGGACCAATCACCATCATTCTGAGAGATACCCCAAGCCATTTTCATCAGACATGTGCTGTTAACATCTTCCAACTTCCTTAATCCCATGCCGCCTTCTTTAACTGGAGAACAAACCAAATCCCATTTCACAGTAATTTTCTTTCTCTCATCAGCATTACCACTCCATATAAAGTTTCTGATAATTGAATCACCCTCTCTAGCAAGCTTCTTTGGCCACTTATAAATGGCCATGTTGTGAATTGGAACGCTATTGAGAACATGCCTTGCTAATAACAATCTACCTTGTAGAGACAGATTCTTACCAACCCAGCTAGAACATATATTTCTTTCTGATTTTGTCAAGTAACCCAACAATATGCTCCCTTTTAACTCTGCCTTTAAACAGCGGAACCCTTAGATATATCTCAGGTAACTTGCCTTCACTGATACCCAACAGTTCCTCTATCTTCTTGCTTCTGGTTGAATTCATCTTGCTAAGAAAAACTTTACATTTGTTTTTATTGAAGATTAGCCCTGAGCAGTCTTGGTAAATCTCCATGAGTTTCAACAGATTCTTAAGTCCCCTAGAACTCGCATACCATAAATGATAATATCGTCAGCAAAAATGAAATGAGTGGGGCTGACATGGCTTGCTCTCTGTATCATTCTTTTCATGAGACTTCTTCTAACAAGCCAATCTACACCTCTACTAAAACAATCATTGGCTAACGCAAACAATAGAGGTGACAGAGGGTCTCCTTGCCTGAGCCCTCTCCCAGCTTTAAAGAACCCTCTTGGGCCTCCATTCAGCATGACTGAGATGGTATTATTCTCAATAGCTCCTTTTATCCAATTCACAAATTTGCTAGCAACCCCAAATCTGCCTAAGAACCTTCCATAGAAAGTCCCAAGAAATGGTATCAAAAGCTTGGCTGATATCCAGCTTGAGAGCAAAGCTTCCTCCATGAACTTTATTATCCAGGTCATTCATTAATTCAGAAGCTAAGGCAATGCTGTGATGTACATTTCTCCCACTAATAAACCCCTACTGCTCTTTAGATATCACTCTGGATGCAATAGAACTCAATCTACTTGCAAGGATCTTTGTAATAACTTTATAAACAAAATTTGAAAGACAAATAGGCCTGAATTTTTGCACTTGATTGGCATTTGGTTCTTTCGGAATCAAAGTTAAAAAGCTGGAATTAAAAGTGGGAGAGAGCTTGCCTTTGTGAAAGAAGTACTTGACTGCATCCATAAGCTCTGAACCAACAATTGCCCAACAGTAACGGAAGAAAACCCCATTATACCCATCTGGTCCCGGGGCACTATGAGCATTCAGACTAAAAACAATATCATGAATCTCTTTAGAATCAGGAGCTTTCTCTAAGAAGTTATTATCATCATCAGTTACCACTGTAGGAATGATTCCAAACAAGTCACTACTAGGAAAAACCCATTTTATGACGGTTTTTGAATTTTATTCTTGATATTTTTACTAAAAACTGTCGTCGGATGTAATTTTACGAAGAATTATGACAGTTTTAGTAAATACTATCAAAGGGTTTATTTTTTAAAAGATTACAACATGGGTTTCTTAAAAACCGTCATCATATTTTAAAGATGTGATGACAGTGTTTGTAAAATACTGTCAACGGGTTTAGTTTCGAGAAAATATGAGGTCGGGTTTTATAAAACTGTCATAATTGCAAAGTTTTGGAGAAAAATAATGACATTGAAATTAAAAACTGCCATAAATTTTTATTTCCTAAAACCGTCAACCCTAAACCAAAACTTAAAAGAACTAGAAATTTGGAAACCCTCGTTCTATTGCCAATTTCTTTTGAAACTCTAGCTATTAGTACACCTGAATTGAGCGAGTGGAGGAGATAACAAAATCGCCTCCTAATCGTAAATCAATTCACCACCGTCTCCTTACTACTTTGTCTTCCCTTCCCTTCCTCCCTCTGTGTATCTCTTCCACGCAGCAGCACGAATAAGGAATAACAACACTGCCACACTGGAAGTTTTCCCTTCCTCCCTCTATGTATCTCTCTCTCTCTTTCTCTCGTCTCTAGGTATCGCAAAGGTAAGAATTTAGATCCCTCTCCCTCTCTTTGTTTTGGTTCTGCAAGTGTTTTGTTTTTTTCTACTACTTCTCTATGAACTTTTACATGACTTCGATTATTCAGATAAAAAAAAAATTTGGAGATTTTATCAAATTGTTGATGGGATGCATAGTAACCTGAATTGAGCCAATGGAGAGAGAATAGCTTTGGAATGCATAACTTTTGTTGTTTATTCATATTAGGATGTATACTTCAGTAGGGAATGTTTGATTGCATATAAAGTGTTTGGTGAATTATGTGATAAAGAACCCTGGAATTGGCTAGTTAATGGTTTATGTTGTTTTGTTGTGTTAAATGTTTGATTTTTTTTTTTGGTTGGCGTTAAATGTTTGATTTGCTCTCCCCAATGTCTAATAACAACCTGTCGACATACCTTCCAGCCATGCCTTTTCAGATGATCTCTTGGTTTGTACCAGTTCCCCTTCAAGAAAAAACTATACTGTGCAGTTCTATACTATAGGCACTTTACAACCACTAATGGTTTCATTACTGTATTATCTCAGAGTAAATTAAAGAAAGCATAGCGACCAAACAACTATAAGGGACAATGATCTTATTTGATTTGGGAGCCTTGATCTCTATTTCTGTAGTAGTTGTAGTCTATTGTGAATTGTAAGTTGATCAAGTATACTTATCGTATGAATTCATCGGACAGTAGGTACTTGACTTACCTTTGTGTGTTCTAGCTTCTAGTGTTTAGCTGAATTTTCACAATTGTGTGTTCCACCATTTCCCCAGAAAATCGCAATAAAAAACAATTGATCCCTAATGTTCTGCATTTCCCAGTTTACTATTTGTTTAGAAATACTCCAAAAAGAACGAACAGGAACCTTCAACACCTCTTAGTTTCACAGTGTCTAGCAGTGCCTCCATGCTCTACCTCAACAGGCGTTTACTGAAAGGACAGGTAAAGAATAGGTGCAATAGTGTCTCTTCAGCTGCATTACACAACACACACATTTTTGTCAATATTGAACTCATTCTTCTTAGTCTGTCCACTGTAAGAACTCACCCTTGGGCTATTTAAAGCATTGTCTGCCCCATCATCCTTGCCAAAATTCCAGGGACCAGAACGTCCCCTTGAGGCATCTGTTCAATAGCTACCCCTGCCTCTATCCTTACATAAATGCCGCTGGAAAGTGGTTGTGCACTCTATCTATCATCAGTGATGATGCTAATGGAGTGGTGCATTACAGAGCATGCCTGGTTTTTGATTTATTGAACTGGTTGGGGTTTACCCAACCCCCGCTTTCTTTTACAATTAATATTTTAAACAACAAGCTATTTGGTTCTTGCAGTTATATGATTGTACAGGTGCTTGCAAAATAAATAGAGTTTAGTTGTCTACTGAAAGAAAAAACAATTGTGAGTTATTCACTCATTTTTTTTAACTTGTTTTTTCTTGGTCTCACTTCTTTACTGCATCAATCTTATATAATTTAATTGACAGTCCTACCATTCGTTTTCTGAGGATCTCTTCAACCGTAGTCAGAACATGACGTGTTGCTGTAGCTATTGGTAATTTGGTACCAAGGTAATGAACCTAAATTTGATTTTTTCAAATAAAAGCTTTTAAAGAACGTGGGAATTATCTAAGAAGTCTAGATAGATGATTTCTTTATTGACGAAATCTTGTAGGTTTTTATAGTTGGTGACTTGGTGTTGTGGGGTAAGATTCGGCATACTCGGCTTCAATAACCAAAAGGACTCAACTATTGATCAAGGGACTTAAGAAAGCCATTTACAGGTCTAAGTTCACTAATCTGTCAATTTCTGCTTGCCATTTATGAGAGCAGGTTCTGTTTTTATCTGTTATTATTTTGTCGGGCATGTGGACTTTTGTTAATGTAGGGGAAAAGGTCCTTCAATCATGGCAGTAGAAACAACCTCTAATTCCTGAATATTCAAAGTCCTGTTACGCATGTCTTAACTTAGATTTTGAGTTTGTGATTTTCATAGGTACAAGATTATTTGTTTTGCATACGTTAGTCTTTGTATGTTACCTATGTTTCATTACTGCATTGCTCTTGATTGTCTACAAGAAGCTATTGTTGGGTAAATCATGTTTTTGTTTGTTTGTTTGATTATTTTTCAGATTTATAAAATGTGAGTATTGCTTTCACTTAGCTTGTTCATTTTTTATTTTTTTCTTAGAGGTTCATGGATCTATAAGCTCTAAATGGCAAGAGCGCTCACTGGGTGAGAGGTTGATGGTTCGAATCCATCTAGATCTAATCTAATACTAATTTTATTTTAAAAAAAAAAATTAAAATAAAAAAAATTATAGATTACTCTTGACGGTTTTTGTTAAATTTCAATATAAATGTCTTGACGGTTTTATGCTATAAGATGACGGTTTTAATAAATTAGATGACAGTTTTATCCAAACTGACATAAAAAAATTAATAAGATGGCGGTTTTTTATCTTTAAAATTACTTTTTTTTATTAAAAAACTGTCATCCCAAATTATTTTATGATGACGATTAATGTTATAATTGTCAAGAATAACTGAAATTTCTTGACAGTTTTTTGAATAATTCTTGACAGTACATATCTTGACGGTTTTTAAAAAAAATTAAAACCGTCATAATTAACAATTTATGACAGTTTTTAATCGTCAAGAAAATGCCTTTTTCTAGTAGTGAGTCCTCATTAAAATGACTTCTTGCCTAGTGAATTTATCCTTGTAGTGGTCCACCAAAAACCCTGCAATTTCATCCTGTGTTCTGAACATACCGCCAGCAGGATTCTGAATCTCAGTTATCATAGACTTTGCTGTTCTGATCTTGCATTTAAGAAAGAAGAATTTATTGCATCTTTCTCCTTCCTGGTCCCATTTCACACCAGATTTTTGCTTCAGTAAAGAAGCTTCCTTATTAAGAAGCAATTCAACTTGCTTTTCCTGCTCTTCAGTTTTCTCTAGTAGTGCTAGGGGTGCTGATTGGGGCGGGGCAGGACGGGGCGGGGGAACAGTGTGCGGGGTTGGGGCGGGGCGGGGTGGGTTCAAATAATCCCCGTTCTTAGGCGGGGCGGGGCGGGGCGGGGAACGGTTGGCTTAAGAAGGTTCACCCCCATCCCTGCCCTGTACAGGTCGGGGAGCGGGGAACGGGGCGGGGCGGGGACGGGGCGGGGACGGGGAAAAGTAAACTGGGCTGAAACTGGGCTGGAACTGGGCTGAAACTGGGCTGGAACTGGGCGGGGAACGGGGCGGGGATACGGGGTGGGGCACGGGGCGGGGCACGGGGCGGGGTTTCAGTCTATACAATGAAACCCATCCCTGCCCTGCTACCCATTGGGGCGGATACGGGGCGGGGCAAATATTGGGGCGGGGCGGGGCGGGGGATAAAAAAACGGGGCGGGGAACGGGGCGGGTCAAATATTGGGGCGGGGCGGGGCGGGGGATAAAAAAACGGGGCGGGGAACGGGGCGGGTCCGGGTCACGGGGCAAGTTGAGCACCCCTAAGTAGTGCAACATCATCTGGGTTACATTCAGACTGTGCTTGCAGCTGCTAGAGGTTTTCCGTTTCCTCTTTGTTCTAGTACCCAGAAAACCATAGTCATGCTTGTTCCAATTTTTTATAACTTGTTTCAGTCGTTTCAGCTTCAGTGAGAGGTTTAAAAGAGGATTGTGCTTCTCTGGCAAAGGATGATTCCAACTACTGGACACCATATCTAAGAAGGTGGGATGTTGAGCCCACATATTCAGAAATTTGAAAGGACAATTATTCGGCTTGGGAACTGTAGAAGGCAAACCAATTAGTGGCGCATGATCTGAACACAACCTACACAAAACTTTATATCTCCATCCAGGGTATGCTCGAATCCATTCCTGATTGCAGCACATCCTGTCGAATCTGCCCAAAACTCTTCGAGAACCATGTCTCTGATACATCTTCAAAAAACAATGGAATGGGGTTTCGCAGAACTTCATCAATCATCCACATATTTTTCAAAAGGCAAGAGAAGAAATCGATTCTGTCGTTGGAAAGAATAGGTTGGTGGAAGAATCTGACATTCCAAATCTCCCGTATCTACAAGCAACAGTAAAGGAAACACTCAGACTGCATCCGCCAGGTCCACTTCTAGCAAGACGAGCAAAGTGAAGATTGCAAGGTAGGAGAGTATGACATTCCAAAGAACACTAAGCTGCTAGTTAATGTTTGGATTATTGGAAGAGACGCAAAGCATTGGGAACATCCACTCGAATTTTGTCCAAACAGATTTATAATTGAAGAGGGAAGTCTGAAGAGTCAGTTAGATGTTAGAGGGCACCAATATCAATTGTTGCCATTTGGGAGTGGGAAAAGAGGATGTCCTGGAATTTCATTGGCATTACGAAGTGTACAAACAACACTTGCAAATATAATTCAGTGTTTTGAATTGAGAGTGGCAAGCGGAAATGGAGCAACTGTTGATATGAGTGAAGCTCCTGGGCTCCTGCTCACAAGGGCACATCCATTGATATTTGTTCCAGTTGCTCGTTTTAATCTTTCGCCATTAATTTAATAGGGAATTTATGATACTATGGAATGATATGGCGAATATGAAATATGTATCGATGAGCAAGAAACCCCGTGTTTATTTGAAATATAATGTCAATGAAAATTTATTTGAAAGATAAAAACGGAGAACAAGTTCTTGGTCACAGACTCACAGTGAAACAGACGTGTAGAAGTGATGATATCTAGTACATCAAAAGATTTATATTTCATTTTTTATAGAACTCGATCACCCAGTAATTATAAGCGAAACACACTTTCTTTATAAAAGCAAATCCAGCTTTCCTTGCCAAAGTATAAAACTCTTCTTCAGTGCGTTCTTTCCCACCTGGATTTTGTGACAACATAATAAGGTCCTTCTGGCCAACCCCTATCGCAGCAATATTATTCTCAGCTGCAACATGTAACATATGCTCCACTATTATCACTTTTCCATGATCAGGAAGCGCGTTGTAGCAATTTTTTAATAAACTTAAGTTGTGATCATCACTCCAATCGTGAAGTATCCACTGCATCGCAAGTCAATATGACAGTTAAATATGGTAAGATTTTGCACATATTTTGCTGTTGGCTATCCTGATAAAAACATACTTAACTCACCTTCATGAAAATTGCTTCAGCTCTAGGAACGCTTTCAAACATATTTCCACTAACATGTTCAACTCCTGGGATTTAAAGTGTCATGACCGAGGAAAAAGAAATGATGCTGGTTGACCTTAAGATGAACAAAAAATATATACCATACCAGGATAAGATGGTGCATGTTCAATGACATGCGGCAGATCAAAGTTAATACCCTTGATCGAAGGATATTTTGCAGTGATTAAGCTAATTGTGGTTCCAACCCCACCACCTACATCAACAACCTCGCTGAAGTTCTCAAATCCGTTGTATGTTTCAAGTATTTTCTTCATGACTATTGTGGTGTGGTTGAACATTGCTTTGTTAAAGACTTGGTTGAATCTGGGATTTAGTCCAGGGTACTCGAATGCGTGCATTCCATGAGCCTTGTTGAATGCAATTCCTCCTTCCAGGACAGCATCTTTCAAATGACCCCTAACACGACATAAACGGAAGATTACAAAACTTACAATACACTTTGGAAGAATTCTTGATCATGAAATTGTAGTTACTACTCACCAGCTATCCATGAAAACCTTGTCCTGAACCAAAAGCATAAGTGGTAAAAGTGATACTCCATCTTCATTTTGAACAAAATATTTGCAAACAGGTGCCAAACCATACAATCTTTCAATTAGGCCATCGTCATTAGTACTGACAGAGGAATTAAGAACTTTGTAGCCGGTAAGAAGTCGAAGAATTCGATCAAGCATACTGACAGCATTCGCATTCTGTGTAGGTAAGTGAGATGCAATGATCTTTGGTGACATTTGTGCACCTGGACCTGCTTTAGCTATGATATCAAACAAACCAAGCTCGGCTGCCACTTGCATGACCATAGGTAGAACTGAAACCCCTGCTAATTGCATAGCGAACAGAAAATGATCTTCATCTTCATGGCTAGTTTTTTGTGAAATTTCTGTGGAACTCATTTTTTTTCCCTTCTTTTATTGCAAGATGATAAAATGCATATATAAGAACTGTCAGCCCCAGTTGCCTAAAAAAGTCAATGCAAAATGGAATTCGGTTGATGCCCCCAGTTGCCTAATATTGTGGAATGTACAACCAGTACTAATGACCATTCAAAGAAACATGAACAGGAAGAGAAAAAATGACTACAATGTTAGTCAACAAGATAAATCAGCCAAGGTAATATCAACCCCAGTTGCCTAATATTGTGGAATGTAGAACCAATACTAATGACCACTCAAAGAAACATGAACAGGAAGAGAAAAAATGGCTACAATGTTAGTCAACAAGATAAATCAACCAAGGTAATATCAACCCCAGTTGCCTAATATTGTGGAATGTAGAACCGGTACTAATGACCATTCAAAGAAACATGAACATGAAGAGAAAAAATGGCTACAATGTTAGTCAACAAGAATAATCAGCCAAGGTAATCTACATTCCTAACACACGACGAAAGAAAATTACAAACTCCATGCAGTTTTTAACCTCAAATGAAAGGTAAATGTAAAAAAATATATAAGCAAAACGGTCACAATGCCAAGCTCACTTGATATCTTCTCTAAGACAGGAATTAGATATGGTACAAGAACACACTTACATCAAAAGAATTCTGAAATATTCAAATTACCATATCCGATCATCTATTACATCCACCAAGTATGTTCAATTGCTTACTTTCTTTTGTTCACCAATGGTTCTCGACCATTAAAAAGATGGCAGTCTATGTTGTTTTGTTGTAACAGATAGGAATGTAAGTTGTCCTGGCTTTTCTAGATTGCCAAATTTCTTTCAGCGAAACTCTTCAAGCTATTCTTCATCACTGGCTTTTGGGTTTCTGAATCTTCACATAAGGCAAAAGCCCCATGAAGTGAACAACCTTCGGAGACCAACCAAGCTGCTGAGCTCGGCAGAACATCAAAAAAGTATTGGCCAAGTAGGAATTGAACCCCATGAAGATATGCCACAAAGCATGACCCTGTGGATTAAAATACCAATGCGATATTTCTTTGCAGAATAAGCGATCACACAACCAACAGATACTCCCTGCGAATAATGTTAACACGTAGAACTTGGCAAGTCGTTTTGCAGACGCATCGGTAGTGTGTATATAGTACTTGTACATCCTAGGGATGCAGAGGAGGCACAGGATGACGTAATGAATCTTGAAGCCAATGCCAAATCGTAATTGCGAATGTACCAAGGCAAAGGCAACACCATAGAGGAAAAGGAAGGTTGGCATTGTACTCCGGTAATGCCAATCTGGCGAAAAGAGTATATATATGTAAAGAAGCATTTCCCAGACCATTGGTGTCTCATCACTTTGCTGTTGCCTGCAAATAAGTTCAGTAAGCCAAAACATGTTCAGCAAGTAATTTTTGGTGAGGATAAAGTGCAAGTGTAATAATAACAATAATACTAATATACATGGACAAATATCAAGGAAATAATATTCAGATGGTACAGCCAATCAAAATTACTAAGCATGGTTTACCATTAAGTTTCTACCTTCTAGTACTTTTTTGAGATGCTCATTAGTACTATAAAACGACAGAAAATGTAGAGAAAAACAACTAATTTGGCAACTAACTTCAACAAAATTTCCATGCACCAATAACCCTCAAATTCAATATGAATGTAAGTCTTAACCAGATCCACCATGCAGAAATTGCGTGTGCACAAGTGAAGTATTCTAAAGATGTATAACTTATTTCTTCAAAAATAAACAATCAAATCATGCCATAGAGAATCCAAATACATAAGAAATACGCAAGGGGGTGAGATATCTGATAACACAAAGAAAACAAAATACAAGACGAATCACTAAAAGAAATACTAAGGAAAAAAAAAAATCCCAACTCAAGGCAATCAAACTGTCCTCCAACTAACAAAGGATGCTGACACGCCTGAAAATGATGTCAGTTCCAACTTCCAATCCACCAAGATTATTTATAGTATTATGATTAACAAACGGGGTGATGGTGCACAACCATTACTTAGCCAGTGTAGGTGAAGCCAGCCGACACTACATCAATAAGAGATTACAGACGGAACTAGGACATATCCAAGCGACTGACACAGAGTCAAGGAAGTTACCACAAACAGAAAGAGAGAAACAGCAATGGATCAAACAACAACCAACTCACTCCCCAGAGGCGTAACCTAACATACAGAAGGTTAGCATTATTTTCGTACATCTTCGGAGGTTGTCTATGGTCTGCATCTTGCAACAACAAAATTTCCAAGAGAACTCAGAACAGTAAATGACAAAGTACGGGATGATTGTGGAAAAAGCAAGGAGCAGTGTCGCAAACCAAAATTTGACAGAAAATTGGCCTTTTACACCGTGGACCCAAATGTTCAGCAAAGAGACTTTCCAGACTTGCTATTATACAAGCAACTTCCCGAACATGCTAAATTCTAAAACATGTGTTTTGTTAAAATTAAATTACACACACAAAGAAAAAAAAAGATAAGGCCCACTAGAAGTATAAGATATGCATAATCAAAACACAAGCATTACTAAAGAGCTTAGATACCACTCAATTCTATGTGACAATATTCACTATATACTTGCAGAGAAACCATACTTACACATTCTGTAGGGTGGCATGAAATAGCATGCTTCCAATGGAGAGTATCATATTTGATAGGTGAAGAACACTAAATCTTTTTTCGAATCTTTGACTGAAGGCAGTGATAAGACCAATAAACGCCAAAAGAATGCTAGGCGAGTTCGATAAAGTGTTGTAAAACTCCGCAATATAAAAAGAATGGGTATAATTACTCTCACACCACTCAGTGGTGGATGTAACTGGTCCCCAAAAGCTTGGCGCTGTGTTTGTCATTATATTGAATGTGTGCCCAAAATGTATGCACTGAACAAAGCTTAAGATATTTATATATTCAACGGACCAAGTAACTGTATGCCTGCAAGAAGAAAGATTCATCTTAGCAACATAACAAGAAACACAAGAAACTCAATCGAAAGCTAGAGGAAGGGAAAGAAAACTAGTATTTGTTATCTGCCACTAATTTATTCCAGTTACCATACAGCATACTTTTACAAAGTGAAAAGATTTATCCAGCTTCAGTTTGTTAAAATCACTTAGGAAGGGTGAGATTATCAAGACATATAACTACATTACTTTGAGACAGCATGAGGATCAACCGATCAACTGGAAAAAGAGAACTCTGGTGAATGGTATTGGATGGTTCTGGTGATGCAAGATGCAAACCCTTCAACATAAGATTTCAATAGAGGTTATCTGAACATAGGCCCAGATAAAGAAACCTCTGGTCTCATCCCAGACCCTTTCTAGAAACCACACAAGATAAAGCACTCTCACGACTATTCTACCCCTAGTAAGACTACCAACCGTAGAATTAACTTTCTTCCGCACACTATCACGTTCTTCCACTAGGCACCTCAATCAGGAGCAGGCCAAAGTTTAAACCATCAAAATTCTTCAAATTTTAAAACCAAAACCGGATGGGTAAAAGACCTAGTATTAATAGAAATCCTCCATACCATTCCACGGAAGTTTTGATTACATTCTCCATTGTTTTAGACACGCCGTGAGGAAGATATGAAAAATAGAGAAATGGTAACTTCAACAGGGTTGTCTTTATTAAGAAAAACTGCATGTCCTTAGATAAGTACCTCTTCTCCTATCTGGCAGGGTCAATGGCACAGATAAGAAAAAGGCAACAAGCCCACACTAAGCTTAGTGGTTGTCTAGATACTATCATATCTTCTATACATTCTACACTGCCATAGCATTTCCCTCTGTTTGCGAATATATCATCTGAACTTTTCACAAACCACAGTGTGTTATAACTTATAAGTCATCCTTCCAATACAAACATTTTGGATAAAAAACGAACTCAAACTCAGTAACCAAAGTTCGCGACGCTTGGTATCAGACTATCAGTTAGATAAAATCCCCAGATCCAGCTACTTTCTACAGATTATATGAAAATTATACATATGGACAAAAAACACCCTGAATCATCAGAACTCAATATTACAAAGCCATACAACTAACACATACTTTTGCAAAGAAGCAAGCTCAATGAACAAAAGCCTTCCACTCTTGCTTTCTCCTCCCTTTCCCTGAATCAATATCTCCTATGATTAACTATATGAAAAAAAAAACTATTTTCTATCGGTAAATCAAAAGCAAATGGTGAAGAAAGTAAAGTTGTTGACTAATGAGGAAGAAAATCGTCACACATTTGTACAATACCTAGATTCTATTTTAGTCTTTAAGAGGATCCCTCAAATTAAAACGAATTTTTATTCATGTGGCTATTGATATTTTTACGTCAAAGAAAATACTAAATAGTACACCGCAACGCGGTATAAATTCTACTTAAGAAAAACGCAGTATAGTCTCAATTTCGGTGTTATTGGCAATAAAATAAGCACGCCTATGAATACATATTTATGGCTAGAAACTTCTTAAAACATAATAACTCTACATACGAAAAACACAGTAGTCTTAACTCTTAATTTTCGTACTATTGGCAATAAAATAAACACGACTATAAATATACATATTTATTGCTAGGAACTTTTTAAGACATAATAATTCAAGAGAATAAAACCGAGTCTTCAGTCTTCTTTCCAAATGACGAAAAAATGTGCTTGAATGATTCCATCTAATATATTTCCTTTCATATAACATATTTATAATGAATTCTATAACCCCACATTAATTTCTTCAATCTATGTATAAAACCCGACATTTATTGCTTTTAACATAAAAATTTCAACAATGAAACAAATAATACCCTCAATAAGGAAAATTGAAATTCTTGTAAATTCAATAAAAATGCCAAATTCTTCAAAAACCGCAACTTTGCCAGTTTGGGTACTCTACATTACACTCTAATTTCATGATTTCATTGCACTTAAACATTCTCCATAAATCCTAATCTTTATTGAAAATATAATAATATATCAGTTAAAACATCAATTATTCACCATATTTGAAAAAAAAAAGTTCAAAATCAAAAGCAACAAATACCTATTAATTCAAGGTAGGTGTACTTACAGATTAGATAGTGGTGGTGGTGCTGGTGTGAATGGCGAAGAGAGACAGAGAGAGAGATTCCAAAAACCCTAGGGATTTGGGAACTCTGAAGAGAGACAAGATGAAGAGAAAGAAAACAAAACAAATACGGGGACAAATTATTTATGACCCGACCCAACAAAAAGATGTCAGCCTGGGTCGGATAAAATGCGATCCAGTTTTATGTGATAATGACTAATGTCTGTCTATTCTAGCGCATCAATTTTTTTTTTTTTTTTTTTTTTTTTTTAAATTTAAATTATATTGATAAACTCAACAAATTACACAAAAGTAGGGGACAAACACGCTACAAACTGCGCAACAAGTCCTTTCTGGATTGCAAACCCGATTCTCCTAAATACATATTCGTTCGAACCCGCAGTCATCACGTTGCTATCCATTACCTTCTGCACTCTCCTAAGGAGCTCAACTGCTTCTAAGCCTAGCACTCCAAATGTGTCAAATGCAAAGGGGATGAAACTATGTTGGTTAGCCCTACAAGCTCCGTCATGTTTCTCCACTTTTGTTGCTGTTGCATTGTTAGCTGCTAGTCCTACCTCAAAAATCCTAGCACCCAGCCCGACCATCAGAGATGCCCCTGTAATATCAACACACGCATGTTTACTTTCAGACCAATTGTAGACCAGAATAACAGCAGGACGCAATGTCAATCTTTCTTTCTTAGGATCAGTAAGAAAGTTAACAGGAGCCTCCTTCTTAACTTGTACTCTAGTCTGCCAGAACACATCACACAAGATATCTCTAACGTCGTCATGCATGTACTTGAAGTGGGGGTAATGCTTACAATGGGCCGCATGGTCCCCGAAAGCACCAAGTCTGCTCTTCTTGCACACTGGACAAAGTTCACCATCTGAATATAGAGGGATCATCAATCGATAACGAAAAACTGCCAACCATTTGAATAAATTTTATTTTTTAATTCAAAATAAATTTTATTGATAAAAATTTAAGGAATTATACAAATTTAAAGGACAAACGCACTACAAACTGCGTTACAAGCTCTTTTTGAATAGCAAAACGAATCCTACGAAATACATATTCATTAGATTAGTCTGCCGTCATCACATTGCTATTCATAATTTTTTGTACCCTTCTGAGAAGTTCAACTCCTTCTGGTGATAGAAACCCAAAAGTGTCAAAAGCAAAATGAATGAAACAATGTTGGTTCACTGCACATATTCCCTTGTGTTTCTGTATCTTAACTGCAGCTCCATGAATAGTTGTCTGACCCACTTCAAAATTTCCATTACCAAACCCCACTATAGAAGATGCCCCTGTGAGGGACCTATACCTCTTTAAATTTCGTCTCGAAACTTATATCAACAATCAACTGTTGATGTGTTTTCGAATCCACAACCTCTCCACTTTGTGAGAGGGGTGCTCCAATTGAGCCACAAGCTCATTCCCTAAAAGAAAATGTTGTGGTAAACACGTTTTTATTGAGATCAGTAACTCGGTAACGCTGGCGAGGTTTGAACGCTAGATCTCTGGTATCATCATCCAAAAGTTTTACCAGTTGAGCCTAATTTGATTTTCTTCTTATTATGCAGTCTTGATAAATTTGCCTATTCTTGATCATAACGTAATTTAATTTAGACTTCTTTTTTGGATGGAAGCTAGATTTAGACTGTTTTAACTTTTAACCTGATATTAATAGCTTGAAAAATCATTTCCATTCTGTTTAGCAGCTACAGTGAGTGGTAATTTGCAAAACCTCTATACATGACACAATCATATGTGTAGTTAGATGAAACCGTAGGAAAACCAGCGAGCAAAAAAGTAAGAGAACAATAAAAGGAGGCCATAATAGAAATTACACCAATGCATCTGTCCGTGACAAAATATATAATATGTTTAACATACCATTCTGTGACGAAATTGTATTTACGCATTCTATAGGGTGGCATAGAATAACATATAGTGTTGTAAAACTCTGCAATATAAGAAGAATAGGCATAATTTATCTCGCACCACTCGGTGGTGGATGTGTTTGGTCCCCAAAAGCTTGACACTGTCTCTGTCATTATATTGAATGAGGTGCCCAAAATGTACGCAACCCACAAAGCTTATGATATTAGCTAAATTCAACCAATCGATGAATCATATGTTGGAAATGTTTTTAAGTGGTTAAAACATTTGTATATGAATGAGAAATTTAAGTCCCAAGTTAACCACTGGCCATGGCTAACTTGTGTTATAGTAGATGAACTAGCTTTTGAGCCCGTCCAACGGACGGGATGTTTGAAATGAGATGCTTGAAATAGCAATGATTTTTTTTTCCTTCTGATATTGTGATTTTGTGCCTAATGAACTTAGTCCAAATTCAACAAAAAAAAAAAAAAAAAAAAAGAGAACTTAGTCCAATAGCGAGAATATTCTTTCCAGCAAAAACTTTCAAAAGGAATTACAACCAAGAAAGTTGGAGATGAGTCATTCATCAACTTGGGCGATGTCTTCTTCTTTAGCACAATTAGTTTCAGCGTACAAATATGTACCTTCAGGTTGAATGAACCCATAGAGATAGGCCTTTATTTATACATCACAGTTTACAGTTAAACTGATCCTACATCGACCACGATAACATAGCGACCAAAAAGAAACTGAAACTGAAAAAAGATCTATCCTGCTACTGCATAGTTATATGTTTCAACTTGTGCCCACCTTTGAGCTCGGCACTCAACCAAATCTGCTGCACTTAGTTGATGCTATTGTTAGAGCTTTTGCCCCTGCCTTGTCTACTGCAATTTTCCCTTGAGTTCATGATGTCTGGAAACCTTATCTCCTCCCTAATCTCCATTTCTTTCTTGTCCATATTAAGCCACAACCAAGCACCTCAATTTTTTGGACCTCCTTTACCACAAAAGAAGAATCCCTGAAAATTGCATTGTAATACACCTTTCTATATATGCGGCACAACTTGTTATCAATTTCTGACATGTGAATCTGTTTCAAGAGATTCCACTTGCTATTCTCCGATAAATATGGCTCTCCTGTTTTGCACAATTACAAAGGATTGGATTACTTATAAAATTACCAATACCAACAAAATGTAGTTCATACGCAACAAATTATCATAATCAAAACATAACATGCAATTGTATTCATTCAATTTTTGAGAAAAATGCGGCAAAAACTTTTGTATTACAAATAACAAATTGAAACATCTCCATTAATGAACCTGCTTCTAGTAATCATTAAGACAATATGTGGTTTGCCGAAGATAGAAACAGAAGAATATGAATTTTCAATTTTGTAAAGTAGCCACCTTACAACAACATGAACCCCACAAAACAAAGAAGTGTTCATGTCACTCGGTATTTTTTCTAATGAACAATCTGATCCAAGGATGCTGGCACAACCAAGGACTCTTTAATATGGAAGGTGGCACACATAGGACCAGACAACCTTCAAAACCAAAGTTTGAAATTTGTAAAACTGTATAAACGATATTTAATTTAAAATACCTTATGACCATCATGCTTGTCTCAAGGTTGGATCACTCCACTGCGAAGACTTGCAAGAATCCATGGCCTCTTACTTTCTTAAACTCGGCGAGAACTGAATTATTCACACCAGAACAGAAATGATGATCGATTAGTGTTAGACTAACCTTTCCCATTTGGCTGATAAAATTTGATCGAAAAATATGAGAGCAGAGGAATGAAGGAGTCTTTAATTTATAACCGATTTTTCTATAACTTCTCAAACACAATTAGTAATGTAATTTCCTTTAGATTCAAATATCAACAAACCACAGTTGAGTCCCTTTGATGTATATTTGAAGTAAAATAGAGTCATTTTTATGTAGACTACTGGTATTAATCCAAGCTAAGACTGTACTTGAATACATTTTCCCATAATTTCATGGTTGTAAGTAGAATTTAAATTTAGACTTTGTTAAAAAAAAACACAAAATTCTGAATTTTAGTTACTAAAGCAGTTTGATATCATACACATGATTAATTTTGCAAACCCCCCAACAGTCAACACCATCCAAGTATTTGAGTGAATTGTTATAATAAATTCAGGTAAAACTATGGTTTGTGCTTTCATTAATTTGTTAGTATCTATCTGTAACACAAATCATTACTATACCTTAACCACTCAAAGTTGTATCATGGATTTACAGAATGTCAGATATTACTCAAATGTATGATATGCTTCGCTAAATAATGGTTATATTGTGTTGAAGAACACTGTTTTCATATTTGCGCATAACTAAATTAAACCAGATTAACCCAAACTGATGGCAAATTCATTATTAGAAATTGGTGATTATCTGGCTATCAATCAATCAATTTATGATATGTTGTTTTCTTACCCACGAAAATCAATTACTCACAATCTTCTCACATTTTGCGTTTGATTGCAAAGTGGGAAAAAAAGGGAGTGAGAATTACTTCGGTGGGAATTCTAATTAATTTCCCACTATAGTGGGAATGACTTAAAAAAATTTCTCACTTCAGTATGAAAATATTTTTAAGTTTTCTCACTTGATCAAATATGGGTGTTTGATTGACAATGAGAATTCTAATTATTTTTTCACATGTTTTGTTTCATTACAATAAGAAATTAAGAAAGAATTGATGAAATAATCCACCAAAATCATAGATCCACCACCTAAACTTCGAAATCAACCTCCACAATCATAGATTTTGAAATCAAAATGTTAATTTTCAAGTTTAAAACATGAAATTAACACCAACAATATATAATTCATCATTTAAATGATTAAATTTGACTTAAACATCATGAAAATATACCAACCACCACCTCAAAATTTGAGCTCCACCACTAAAAACCGTAATACCCATATCTCAAAACTTTAAATCCACTCACAAAACAATAAACCCACTAACTTAATGTTTGATTTCACCACCCAAAAGTTGAAACCAACCACCAAAAAATTATAATTTACCACCCAAAACTCCAAATCTACCACCACCAAGGTTGAAAGCAACAATTTAAAACTTCAAATGTATAATCATAATGTAATCAATGGCTAGATATTCTTCAATATCAATCCAATGGTTTGTAAGAGGTGAGAAAATGTTTAAGTTATTTTCTCACTCAAGTGAGTGAGAAAATAAGCCTCTTTTCCCACCTTTTAAATTACTAGGGGGGAGCTAAGAAAATCTTTTCTCACTGTATAGTGGAAAATTGTTATACGATGGGAAAATACCATTTTCTTTTCAACCCACTTAAATTGGCAATCAAACACGTGAACAGTGTTTATTTTCCACTGGTCCAATGAGAAAATGCTTAAGTTTTAAACACACCCTAGTCATTCACAACAACATATATAAAAATAATATCAGCAAACATAAATAAAATTGTTTTTTCATAACAACTTAAACACAAAAATAACAACATGAAGATTTCCACATTAACAGAAATAGATGTGAACTTAAACTCGAATAAAAAAATGGAGGAGAAGAAAGTAGCCTTACCATTCCCGTTGTTGCTTTTGCTAATAAGCACAAACGGTAGAGATACGATTTTATTTCTATAAATATCTTCCAAACATGTTGCCAAAAGTTGCTATCTAATTTCTAAATTTTAAACATCGTTTAGGGCTTGGTGAGATAACCGTCTAGCATCCCTCTCTTTGCAATTGAAAAACCGTTTCAAGTAGGATAAATGGGAAATATCTTTTTAAATAAGGTTATTATAGGAAATAAACTCTACTTTTGCTGATGTGGTTGATCCAGTTTGTAATAGTTTGTTAGAATTTTTTACCCTTGGGGACTGCGCTTTATTATAAAGGGATAATGGGTTATGTATTCACATACATTGTATTTGGCCCAACCCATCCCAATGGGTGTGTCTTTCCACAATAAACACATATTTTGTAGACACTTATTTTCAATGGGTGTGTCTATCCCAACAGATGTGTACATTGTTGGGTCAGGTGTCTATTCAAATATACATTGAATAGACATGTGCCTTTTCAAAAAGGTGTCTTTCTACTATATAAGTGTATCTTGTGTTTGTCTTCAAATCACTTTTAAAAAATCAAATTGATTTTCCTTCTTCTAGTGTTTGTGTCTTGCTATGAGAAAGTATAACAAAAAAATGGTTCGCTGTCTTCTATGCGTTTGAAGTGCTGCTATGCTAAGAATGATAGATCGTTGTATCCTGGGAGACAATCCGCCATTGATAAACCGTTCGGCAGATGTACGGGGCGAATAATGTCTTAAGGAGAGAGATTTTTATCTCGACTCGATCTAAATCTTGTCCTTTATCCATTTATTCTGGTTTGCATCATCTATTCCCTTTTATTTATTTTATAACAGTAATATATCAGTGTATATTTTTCTACATCATATACCTGCAAGAAATAATAATCACACCTTAGCAACATAACAATCAAAGAAACGAAATAATCAAAAATTTGGAGATGAAAACATATTGCTAGGAGTCTAGAATTTTCAATCGTGTCATTAAGCACCATCCAAACCAACAAGTGTAGTGTTTAAATTAGCCTAATTGTTATGATGAAAACATATTGCTGTATTATACTACTCATTGAAGAGAGTTCTCAAAGCTAAGCAAATAAAAATATGATGATTATGTTGGGTTTTATGTGCAATATGGGCCTGTTTGGGCCCAAATTCGTGGTCTATTGTAAGGCTATACTATAAAGCCTAATAGAAGTGATACAAAACCTTAACTTTTCTAAGAGAGAGATTGTGAGAAGCCATTAGAGAGTTCGAGAGAACTTTTGTGAGGAAGAAGACTTCGGTTTCTTCATGAGGGCTTGTACAATTGTCTAGATAAGAAAAACATCATTCTTTCTCCCCGTGGACGTAGGCATATTGCCGAACCACGTATATCTTGTGTCTTGTGTGTGGTTGCTTGTTTATTTTGTCTTTTTCGTTTTACTTTCATACATTAGTTCAATCATCATATTTGTGCATTAGTTTCCGCTGCGCACAACAAGCGGTATCAGAGCCGAAGGTTAGTTCCTTGGGTTAAAGAGGGATTGCAGAACATTGGTTAAAGGGTTTTGAGGAATCTGTCCAGATTCGATACTCTGTGGTAAAACGACCATAACTCTGTTCTCGGATATCGAAACGTTGATCCGTTTTTTGGGTTGGAAAGAAGAGTCTTCAGGCTTTCCAACGGAGTATGGTACGTTTTCTCTTTCAAAGTATTCTGTTCCTAGTAATTCTTTGAAGTTGACGGTTTTGTTTTCTCAATTTCGGTAAAAATCCAATCTTGGATTTTTCTTGTGAGCTTTGGTTAGAACTTGAGCGTCTAGAAGGTGTTTGTTGAAATTCCAGGGTGAATTTCATATTCGTTTGGTGATTGTTTAGTGTTTGAAAGTTGGTGAAAGATGTCAAAAGAAGGGAGTTCGAAGGGGGAAACCAAGTCAGTGGTTTACCATCAAGCAAAAATTGATGTAGAGAAGTTTACTGGCACCAGTAACTTTGGTATGTGGAGGTGTGAGGTAATGGATGCTCTATGTCAACAAGACCTAGAAGATGTTCTGGAGGATAAGATAGAAGATGTGGAAGAGAAGGATTGGAAAAAGATGAACAAACGAGCTTGTGGAATCATAAGATCATGTTTGGCACAAGACGTTAAATATCTTGTGATGAATGATGTTTCTGCAAAGGAGATGTGGCGAAAATTGGAGGAGAAGTATATGACAAAGACTATCCACAATAAAAACTATCTACTTCGAAAGTTCTATCGAATAGATATGAGAAGAGGTATTTCCATGGCGGAACATCTTAATGATTTTACCAAGCTAATTGCAGACTTGGCGATCTAGGAGCAGATGTGAGTGATGAAAGCAAGGCAGTGTGTCTCTTAAATTCGTTACCTGACGAATATGAACACTTGGCTATCACACTCACATATGGGAAAGAAAAATTTGTGTATGGTGAGATTTCTGCAGCATTGTTAACTCATGCGTGTATGAAAAATGACAAGGAAGAGTCCATGGGCTCTACACCTGAGGTCTTGATAACAAGAGGAAGGTCTAGTGACAGGAAAGGCCAAGGTGGTAGAGGGAAATCTCGGTCAAAGTCGAGAGGTCGATTTCTAGCAAAGGATGAATGTTTTTTTTGTCATGAGAAAGGGCATTGGAAGAAAGATTGTCCTAAAGCCAAGGCAAAGGACAAGAAGAAAGACTTTGAGGTAAATGTTGCATGTGATACTAAAGATGATGATGTAGATTCTGATTATTCTTTATCCGTTTCATCAATGGTTTGTTACACTAGTGGTAATGAATGGATCTTAGATTGTGCTGCTTCTTATCATATATGTCCTATAAGGGAATGGTTTTCAGATTTTAAGAAGCAGGAGAGTGGTGTAGTGGTGATGGGGAATGATCAACCCTGTTACATAATGGGTATAGGTACCATTCGTCTGAAGATGTTTGATGGAATTATAAGGAAGCTGAAGAATGTTAGGTATGTTCCTGACATGAAGAAGAATCTTATCTCAGTTGGTACTTTAGAAGCCAATGGTTAGAAGGTGGTACTTGAACATGGCGTTCTAAAGGTTGTGGCTGGTGCAATAGTTGTACTCAAGGGTGTTCAACAAAGGAACTTGTACTTCCTTCAAGGTAGTACAATTACTGGGGATGTGGCCGTGTCTGAGGCTACATCAAAGATTGCTGAAGAGACTACGCGGATGTGGCATATGCGGTTGGCGCATACTGGTGAAAAATCCTTGCAAAGATTGATAAAGCAAGGGTTGTTAAAGGGTGCTATCGCCTGTAAAACAGAATTCTGTGAGAATTGTATTCTGGGCAAGCAGACAAGAGTAAAGTTTGGCACGGCTATCCATAATACTAGTGGAGCTTTTGATTATGTTCACACGGATGTCTGGGGGCCTACCAAGAATGCATCTTGGGGAGGTAAGCATTATGTTGTGTCTTTTGTTGATGATTTTTTTAGGCGTGTGTGGGTGTACACCATGAAGAGCAAGGATGAAGTCCTAGAAATTTTCATAAAGTGGAAGAAGTTAGTTGAGACCCGAATTGGCAGAAAGATCAAGGTACTTCGCTCAGATAATGGAGGAGAGTACAAAAATGATCCATTCTTGCAAGTATGTCAGGATGAGGGTATTGAACGCCATTTCACTGTAAGAGAGACACCGCAGCAAAATGGGGTGGCAGAACGGATGAATCGAACTTTACTGGAGAGAGTTCGGTGTATGTTGTCTAATGCTGGGTTAGGCAAAGTGTTTTGGGCTGAGGCTATTGTGTATGTCTGTCACCTTATTAACAGGTTGCCTTCGACTGCGATTGATGGCAAAACTCCTATGGAGGTTTGGTCTGGTAAGCCTGCTTCAGACTATTGTTTTCTTCATGTGTTTGGGTGTCCAGCTTACTATCATGTCCGAGAGAGTAAGTTGGATCCTCGTGCAAAGAAGTCTTTATTTATGGGTCTACAGAGTGGAGTAAAAGGTTATAAGCTATGGGATCCAGAATTAAAGAAAATTATTCTAAGCAGAGATGTGACATTCGATGAGGCTTCTATGTTGAAGCCTAAGAGCTCTCAGCAGGTGGAGAGCAAGGCCAAAGAGGTTTCGCAATGGGTGGAGACTGAAATATCTCCACGTGTTCCAGGTGGTTCTGTATCTTTGGAAACGTCTACTATAAGGGTTCCAAGTACTGAGATTCCTAGTATTACAGATTCTGATGACATGACAGATAATGAGGTTGATGATGAGACGGTTGATGATACAGTACATGTGGACTCTAATGATGAGGGTCCAATTGCATTTAGATTATTCAAGAGAAATGCCGGTGTTCCTAAACGGCTTACTGATGATATGGTAGCTTATGCACTTTCGGTTGTTGATGAGGGTATTCCAGAAACTTTTCGTGAAACACTGTAGAGTAGTGATTATGAAAGGTGGAAGACGGCCATGGATGAGGAGATGAAATCTCTTCATAAGAATGAAACTTGGGAACTCATGGAGTTGCCTAAGGGAAAGAAAGCAATCGTGTGCAAATGGGTTTACACTAAGAAAGATGGGTCTCCTGGTGAAAATGTACGCTTCAAAGCAAGATTGGTGGCAAAAGGCTATGCTCAGAAGGAGGGAATTGATTATAATGAAATCTTTTCTCCAGTTGTGAAACATTCCTCTATTCGCATCATATTGGCCTTAGTAGCACAATTTGATTTGGAGTTAGCTCAACTTGATGTGAAAACTGCTTTTCTACATGGTGAGCTAGATGAGGAGATCTATATGACTCAGCCGAGTGGGTATAAAGATGCGGGTAATGACAAGCTGGTGTGTAAATTGAAGAAATCGTTGTATGGGTTGAAGCAATCTCCAAGGCAACGGTACAAGCGGTTTACTCGGTTTATGCTAGGGCAAGGGTACACAAGAAGACTATGTCTATGGAGTTTGAGATGAAAGATCTTGGTGAAGCGAGAAAGATACTTGGCATGGAAATTCAGAGGGAATGAGACAATGGAAGATTGTGGTTATCTCAAAAGGCCTATCTACAGAAGGAGCTACAGAGATTTAGCCAATATGAGATTGGTACAGCTGTGAGTATACCTCTGTCAAAATATTTTAACTTGAATGCTTCCATGTCTCCTAATTCTGATAGGGAACGTGCTTACATGACACGTTATCCATATGCAAGTGCGGTTGGTAGCTTGATGTATGCGATGGTATGTACAAGGCCCGACATTAGGCTTGCAGTTGGCACTGTAAGTAGGTACATACATAATCCTGGTGAGAAACATTGGGAAGCTGTGAAATGGATCTTACGCTACATTCAAGGTAGTGTGGAGGTTGGTTTACTATTTCAGAAGGGAAGGGATTTGAATCAGTTTTGTGTTGGTTATGTGGACACTGATTATGATGGTCAAATAGAGAGACGTCGGTCTACTACTGGATATGTTTTTACATTGGCAGGTGGTCCTATTAGTTGGCGGTCTACATTACAATCTCTTGTTACTTTGTCTTCGACAGAAGCAGAATATATGGCTGTGACTGAAGCCTTTAAAGAAGCCATTTGGTTACGAGGTATGTTGAAAAACTTGGGTATTGTGCAAGAGCAGCTTATGGTTCATTGTGACAATCAAAGTACCATAAATCTGGCAAAGAACTCAGTTTATCATGCTCGTACAAAGCACATTGATGTGCGACATCACTTTGTCAGAGACATTATTGAAGAGGGTGAGATTTTATTGAAGAAGATTCATACTAGCAATAATCCGGCTGACATGTTGACTAAAGTGGTTTCAGGGACTAAGTTCTATCATTGCTTAGATTTGGTCCATGTTCTTCCTTTGAGTGGATAGTATATTTTGGAGTGAACTACGATGGCTTGATCCCTTAGAAGAAGGGGTACGTAGGCAACCATGAAGTGGTGAAGCCGAGGTGGTCTTTCGGGACATGTGTGGGAGTTTGTGACTTGTGTTTGTCGGCTTAGATTTATTGAATCTTCGTCGAGGTGGAGAATTGTTGGGTTTTATGTGCAATATGGGCCTGTTTGGGCCCAAATTCGTGGTCTATTGTAAGGCTATACTATAAAACCAAATAGAAGTGATACAAAACCTTAACTTTTCTAAGAGAGAGATTGTGAGAAGCCATTAGAGAGTTTGAGAGAACTTTTGTGAGGAAGAAGACTTCGGTTTCTTCATGAGGGCTTGTACAATTGTCTAGATAAGAAAAACATCATTCTTTCTCCCCGTGGACGTAGGCATATTGCCGAACCACGTATGTCTTGTGTCTTGTGTGTGGTTGCTTGTTTATTTTGTCTTTTTCGTTTTACTTTCATACATTAGTTCAATCATCATATTTGTGCATTAGTTTCCGCTGCGCACAACAGATTAAGAACAGTTGGGCAATGATTTTATAGATATATGTTTTGCACGCAAAAAAAAAATATAATAATAATAAGGATTGCTTAGCATCTCTATTGTTCCGCATAAAAGAATATATTTCAAAAACTCACTCCAAAAGCTTTATTATTCTTCTTCCCTGGGTTATACTCGACCATTTCCCTCTTACCCAAAGCGCCAAAATCATTAACGTACATAACCTAACAATTTCTAATGGTTACCCAAACCCTTTTGCTATTTCCTATCCACCTTTCCCCTATTTTTTTATGCAATTGTTATATAGATCTCGCAAAGTTATTTGTATTTCTATTTTGTATAAAATCTAGGGCAGGAAACGGATCGGATACGAAGCGGATATGTAGTCATCCATATCCGTATCCGAATTTTTTTAGTATATCTGTTTCTGTATCCGTATTCGAGTCGGACTGAATTCTTCGTACCGTGTCCGTATTCGATAATCCATTTTTAATTCGGATCGAATATCCGAATTTGTTTTGGTTTTCTGTAACTAAAAACTAAATAGGAGAAATTATAATTAAAAACTTTCTGGATATATCCGGATTTTATAAATAAAAAATTTGAATTGTTAGGTTTTTGTTTTTATATATAATTTGATGATCATATTAGCCCTGTAAAATGGTATACAATTTGTACAAAAGTATAAATCTGGATATATCCGGATTTTATCCGTATCCGAGCCGGTCAAAATATTATAACCGTATTCGTATCCGAATTCAAATCCGGATAAATTTTTTGAACCATATCCGCCGTATTCAGATTTCGGTCAATCGGATATTCGGATAAATCCGACCCGATTTCCTGCCCTAATAAAATCAAACATCAAGAAATCAAAAACATCCAACTCAAATTATCAAAGAACTTCAAAAATACTACAGATCCCAAATATTTTCAAAAATTAACAATTAAACTAATATATATATTTAAAAAAAAAACCCAAATCATAATAGCTAAAAATTAACAAGAACCCAAGAAAGAACAAACAAAACATAATAAAAAAATTACCTTAAATAAAATTACCTTAAATGTCAAAAGATCTTCTTTCATTCTTCTTAATTGCTTTCTCTCTCCTCTTTCTCTTTAATCAAATCTCTCTCTTTGTACGCGTTTTTTTTATTTAATTTATTTAATAATTACTTAATTATTAGTAATTGGTTGGTTGATCAGATCGAATATTGAGAAATCGAGAAATCGAAATCGAACTAAACCAACCAAAGAGAATCAGATTTCTTTTTCACCTTTTTTCACATTAGGGTTTCAAGAGAGAGAAAATGTGATTCTTTTTGTCTACTTGGATGGACTTGTTTCAGTTGTTTGAGTATGTTGGCATTTTTATGAATAATTCTATGAGGATAACCATTGTAGCCAGCCAAAAGAACCAGCATTGAGTCCTGGACTTGGCTACTGATGTGGTTAGTTCATATCAGCAAAAAAAAAATTTGCTCTGATTGTTTTTTTATTCAGAAAATTTAGGTTGTGATTATTTAGAAAATTGCTATGATTGTTTTTTTATTCAAAAAATTCAGAAAAAAATTGATCTGATTATTTATTTTTTATCAAACATAAGTTTTAAGTACATAACCAGCAAACTGTATGTTGTCATATATTGTAATTTGTTTCTAAACATCAGAACTAGCTAGATATTCAAATTTGAGTAATCATGTGTAACATGGCTGGATTTCATCCCTCGCTTTTTTCAAGACCTCAGGATGGTTTAGTAAAAGTGACATTGCCCATTCCATTGTCAAGGACGATGTATCAGTCCCTGCGGCTAGCAAAGTCTACACCAAATATTAAAACACTATTAGATATTAAGATAGTATTGCAGATGCCAGCTAAACCCAGTTGGTAATACCTTTTGGCGATGATACCAGAAGTCTGGGGTTCAAACCCTAGCCGTGCATTTTTGAGTTACTGATCTTGTTAAAAACAGACTTGCCAACAACAAAAAAGAAGAAGAAAAGAAGAAGGTTTTGTGTAATTCCTTGAGTTTAGGGTTGTAGCGAAGCATCTTGGTCAATGTGATGATAACAGGTTGTAACGAATATGTATTTCAAAAGGTTATATTTTTATTAACACGTGGCGTGTTGTGATTGGGACCACATGAACCACATACACCACATGAACCACATACAAAAGGAAACACAGATAAAATTTATTAAGTAAAATACACATCCAAAGGAAAAAAACAAAAAGGTTACTAGCATATTGCCCTAATAAGAAATGCATAAAAATGGATCAAATAGATACTTACAGCAATAATTCCTTTGATGATTTCATTAGTGTAGTATTCTGGGTCAGTTTTTTGCTGCAACAATAAAACATCAATCATGGTCTTATTTTCTTGGCCATCCTTCTTTGTTGCAACATGTTTTTTCTCTCTACTTTCATCATCATGTAGTTTTTGCATGAAAGAGTCCCCTTCTTTACCAGATTTCACAATTCTCTTTTCAAGTCCTTGTAAATCAAACCGACGTAGAAAAGGCAAAAAATCAGCAAAGTTTGGTGTGCCAATCAAATTAAATGACTCCTCAACGATAGTTTGAAATCGTTTCGCCTCATCTGTATCCACAGCATTTTCTCCATAGTACCTCTTGCCAGCAATCATTCTCATCAAAACATTTAGTATAAGCTCAAAGAACATGGATTTAAATTCCACCTTATGAAAATTTTGTTGGCATGTGGAATTACCAAACAGTTCTAGGGAATGCACTTCTTCAGAGCGAACACTAGAAAATAGTTGAACACGATGTGATGACAAGATCTCTTGAGCAGTTATACGGCGTAAATTGCGCCAATGATCACCATATTGAGCCCAAAGAAGACTAGTGCAATTGTAAGCAAGGTGTTCTCCCACAATAAGATGAGGTCTATTAGCAAAAGCAATATCGTTCTTGGTTAAACATTCTTCAATAGCAGATGAGGATGAGACGAGTAGGACTTTGCGAAAACCAAAATGGAGAAATAGAATTGAACCATATTTTTCAGAAAGTTTGGCTAGTGTTCTATGGATGGGTTTCTTGATGATGAGGTGTAAATGGCCTAGCATGGGAAGAGGGAAAGGGATTGGTGGTTTTTCTATACTGTTTCGATAAAAGAATTGCTTGAACATGATGACTGCAAAGAAAACCAAGAAGGCTAAAATGAAGGAGAAATCCATGATTTCAATTAAACTGTGTTGCATGACTCTGTGAGTTTAATCTTTCCCAAAAACATAGTGTATATATAGGCAGGAATTAATGGCAAAGCTAGCTATGATCGCTTCAAATCTATTTGTCTGTCCTTTTCAAATCGATCAGTGAATGCATGGCAGTTGAGAGTAGATTTCTGCTGTTATTAATTTTCGATACTTCTTACATAAATAGAGTTTGCTTGAGGATGTTGTAATCTTATGCTGTCAATTCCTTATCAACGTAAATTAAGATGGCGGAGTTCATGATGTTTGTTGAAATTTATTCCTGGATCTCCACAGTAAAAGGTTACTATTCTCATCAGTGATCAGTATGTGGTTTTCGTCTCTCGCCTTCTTAATTAAAGAATTCAGAATGGTCTATCCTGTCAGGACATGGTTTTGTTATTAAATTGTTAGGTCTTTACTAGCTAGCAACAACTATATCTTAACCACTGGCAAAAATCTCAAGAAAATAAATGATTACAAGGGACAGTGAAATTTATCTATCTAATTATTATCAAAATGCACATATTTTATTCCCAACAAGAGTAGAAAATCCTTGCTTGATATGAGCAGATGAGCTGAGTGTGTTACGCGTGGACAGACAACCGTAATGTAATTACAGATTGCTAACTGAAAGCAGAGGCTACTGCTGCTAATAAAGATGATTTTTTTTTTTTTTTTTGGGTGAAGATATAGTTTTTTTTTGCCAATGTTAGCCCAATATTACACGCGTTGCCGTTGCCATTCCCTCGCCAGAACATCTTCTTCTTCCTGATCCAAATGGAAGAAACTTAAATCCATCATTTACACCTTCAAACCTTTTTGGATTAAATTTTATGGAATCTAACCATACATTTGGATCCCTGTGCACAGCCCAAAAGTTCATCAATAGCATGGTGTTACAACTAAGACACACGAAAGGGGTTTTGTAGACTTAACCCATCTTATAAATGGAGAATTTCGCCTTCACCATGCTCAATTTATTATTGTTTCTTTTGACAGGTTTGAGTCGCAAGTACAGTTCCAAAGGAACTCTGAAATATGGAGTTCAGAAGTTGTTATGATGCATGTTGTATTAACCTATTTCTAGATTAATGCATCAACAGGGTCAGGTCGTTATGGAGACTTGACCAAATGGGGATATTGGAGATTGGGGTGGCTGCACCTCGTTGAGATCGAGATTGCCTACGTACTCTAGCTCGGGGGAATTGAACTTAGAGATCAAGCCATCGTAGTTCTGTTTATATAGAAGATGGAAGGGCGTGGATCGTGGATCTTGCAGATTCTCCGCCATCATAATGATGATTAAATGTGTAACGCGCGAGGATCATCCCTGTGAATTAACTCTGTAACTGAAGAGAATATTCTGTGCATTGAATAGGAGCACGTGTGAATAGCAGGTCGCTGGTCGTTGTGTAGTCTGGTCGCTTTAGTCGAGCTGCTAGCGGGTTGAGATTGTGGCGACCTGACAGATTGATGACTGTGCCACGTGGCTGCTTTTGATTGGTCGGAGTATGTAGTACCCCTACATAAGCCCCCTCTTTTTAGGTCGACTATGGGAGTCGGGCTGAAAAGACTAATTACTCTTATCGATGCTGATTTGTAGTTTACTTTTTTGAAGTTGCTGACGTGGCAATCATGCAGCGCTGTCTGTGGTCATCATGGCGCTGTTACGGGGAAGTGGAGGAGTTTCCTCGAGCAGTTAGTTGTGTGATTATGGCAACTGACGCACGTATTGCCTGATTTGCTATCTGTCTTGCACGTGGATTTATCCAACGGTGGATGTGAACCGTTGCGTGAGTGGAGAATGACTGTACTGCATATGGATCCTTTTGTCGATCTCAGCCGTTCGTTTGTTTCGAATCGATGGCTAGAAATTCTCGAGCTACAGTATATAAACTGTAGTTACGTTGATGTAGGTTTACTCATCTTGCCTTTATTTGAATTGCTGCCGCTTTTGCCTTGCGAACTGAAGAACTTTGAGAGCTCGCAAGGTTTGTTCTCTTTTCTTTTCTCTGATTTTTTATTTTCTTTCTTTTTCTTCATCTGTTGTCTTCTGTATTGCTTGAGAGTAATGTCTGAGGGTAGTGACTCTCAAAATGACCACTTGAGTGATGGTGGAATTGAAGAGTATGAGTCTGAGAGTACTCATTCTGACCCTCCGTCTCCCGTTCCCGATGAGGATGTAGATAGCCCCCAGAGTAGTGGTTCTCATGGTCCAGATTCTTCTGATGATGAGATGGTTGAAGATGGTAATGGTAGAATGTGTAGGATTGTGAATATGAATTACGTACATAGGCATTTTGCTGTTAGGAGGCATTACCAATTTAGGTCGATTAGGAATTTAGAGATAAGGTTTCTTGGGGACCGCTTACTTTCTCCTGACTACCGACCTAATAATCCTTCATCTACTGTATTGACATTGAACCAATTCCGTGCTGGGTTGAGGTTGCCGTTGTCTGAATTGGTTGTCGACCTGTTGAATGCTATTAGGCGAGCCCCCTGTCAGATGAATGGTAATTTCTGGCGTAACATGAGGGTAATTGACGACCTCAACAAGTTGCACAGGTGGCACATTTCAGTGGAAGATGTATTGAACCACTTTTGCTTCAAACGGTCCTCGAAGGTTGAACTTTCTGGCTGTAACATGCAGGTTAGGCCAGACCGTTTGCCTTTGATTTATCCAGTGAGTAGCGAGCCATGGTGGAAAGATCCCATGCTTTTCACTGGGCCAATTGTTGAAGGGGATATCCAGTTGCGTCATACGATTAGGAATGACGCTCGTAAGTCAGTTGTCTGTAGTTCTATGATTGTTGATTCGTCTTCCTGTTTTTGAACTTGATGTCTTTGTGTTTTTTATTGCAGCAACCCGGGACGATCATTTGATCAGAAAAAACGATCTGCGATCTGCTCTGAACTGCTTCGGTAAGTTGGCCGACAAGCGGAAGATTTCGCTTCTGCCTCACCTAAAGGAGCATTTTATTCCTAAAGGTGGTCCAAAAACTGTTTTGGACGAGCTCAAGAGGAGGAAAGCTTTGAAGAAAACATTCATGTCTGCTGTTCAGAAAGCGAGTGGTGGTCGGACTGGTGGTAGTTCGCGAGCTGGTGAAGGTGATCGAGCTAGTGGTAGCTCGAAGCAAGCTGAAAGGGAGCGTTCTGTAGGTGCTCCTCGGAGGTCGGAGAAGGAGCGACCTGTTGAGAAGGATCGACCTGCAGTGCAGGAACGATCTGTGGTGCCGGATCGACCTGTGGTGCAGGAACGATCTGTGGAGAGGGAGCTGCCTGCTGAGAAGGAGCGGGCTGTAGGTAGCTCTCGCCAGGCTGGAGTCGTGGCGAGCCCTCCAGTCTCAGGTCCACCCCCCTCACTTCCTAAGGTTGGTGCATTGGCTGGGAAGAAGAGGTCCTTCTCAGGGAACCTTAAGCTGATGGATTTCCCAGCTATGCCAACTCCTGTTTCTTCAATGGTTGCGACGTCTCCTGGATTGTCTGTGATGTCCAGGAAGACTGCCGTTCGGCCTTCGCAGAAAGGCAAAGGTATTCTTTCTGAATTCCGCCCTGGGCCGTTCGATTACTTGGACGGGCAAGGAGAGAAGCATGTCGTGTACGACAATGACAGTGCTATTGATGACCCTTGTGTTGCTCGGGCTGTGAATGAGGGTATCGTCCTGGATGCTGATGCCCGAATGGTGAAGTCGCAGCCTCTGCTGGTGACCTGTTCAAAGATAAACGGGGCACTTTCTTTGGTGAGTTTGATTGTAAGTCGCATTTGTTTTGAATATGCTTTGGTATTTGTGCTAAATTTCGTTTGGTGGTTGCAGCTCAATGCCAGCTTCCAGGAGGTGCGTCTGGTTGCTGAGATTGGTGCTCAAGCTGAAATTGAGTTGAAGTCTCTCAATGAGAAGCTCGAGCAGGCGAGGAACATTGCTGCCGTTGCTGAGTGTAAGGTCAAGGACAGGGATGCCCAGGTCGCAGCTTTGAAGGAACAGTTGAGGGAACGTGAGGCTGCTTCCCAATCTGCTGTTGAGTACTGGCAGAGGGTTTGTCAGGAGAATGAAGCAGCGTGGAAGGCCTACTGCGAGCAACTGGTCAAAGCTATGACGGGATCGCCCGAAGGAGAGGAGACGCGAGGTGGTGTTGAAGAGACTTCGGCACCAGCTCAGGACACCTCGATGGGCCCTAGTGACCAGGTCGCTGGAGCCCTTGAAGTTGATGCTTCAGGCGACCAGTCTGTGCAGTAATGAGCTTGGCTTGGTTTCCCCTTCTTGTATTGGGTAACCTTGTTTTCCCTTTCTTATATTGGGTAACCTTGGTTTTCCTTTCTTGTATTGGGTAACCTTGGTTTTCCCCTTCTTGTATTGGGTAACCTTGGTTTTCCCCTTCTTGTATTGGGTAACCTTGTGCAAGGTTTGCTACCTGCGGTCAATGTTGCAGTATGTCTTCTATAGCTTATTCTTGAGAGCCCCCCCTTGTAATCTTTGAGAGCTTGAGTGGAGAACTTCTTGTCTTTTGTATTTGGTGTCAGTAATCAGCTTTTACCTTGATGAGTTTTGTATGTATTCATTTTCGCGAGCTAGTTTCCAGGAAGTCCTGGTAGCTCGTTCAGAAGGCAGGTAGACGAGATGAATGGCTGCAAGCAGGACGCACTGAAACAGTTCCTCTTGTATGCCTCGATTCTATTTTGGTTGTACCTGTAATTGTTAAAATCTCATGAAGTAAAAGTTAATTCAACTATTTACCTTGCATTGTTTATTATGTCGTTTTGTCTGCTTGAATGGACTTGCAAACAATGTGTGACATTTGTTCGACCTGATCGGGGGTTGAGGTCGCTTTTAACATAATTGTGCTTGGGTCGTGGGAAGAGAAAGACCGATGCACCAAGTTAAGTTGCTAGTGATTTAACTTAACAAATTTGTAAATTATCAAAGGGACTAGATTATTGATAATTTGTAGGTCGAGGGATTGGACCTTTAGTAGCCATTCATGTTTGAGCAGAGATGAAGGCAAAATTGAATTTATAGATTGAAATGCAATGAAAGGATTCTTACATTTCACTGATAAAATTTCTTTAAATGGAAAGCATTCCACGGGTTCTTAACGATCTCCCCTTCTGGTGTCTGAAGACGATAAGAACCGTTGCTCTGGACTTTTGTGATAATGTAAGGACCTTCCCAATTGGCGTTGAGTTTGCCGATAGTGTCCTTTCTTTTGTTACTGAACATTCTTCTTAGGACTAGTTCGCCTGGCTGGAAAGTTCTTGGTCGCACGCCTTTGTTATAAGCTCGCTTGAGTCTCTGTTGGTATTGCTCAAGCTTTATAGTGGCGTGGTTGCGTCGCTCTTCTAGGAGGTCGACTCCAAACGACCAGATCTGATTGTTGAGCTCTGTGTCGACCAGAAGAGATTTGGTCGTTCCATATGTTAACTCAGTGGGAATAACGGCCTCTACTCCATAGCAAAGACTGAATGGTGACATCCCTGTGGACGTGCGAGGAGTTGTTCTATAAGCCCATAAGATGTTCTCCAATTGTTGTGGCCATTGATCATGCTGGTCTTCGAGCTTCTTCTTCAAATTGGTAAGAATTTGTCGATTTGCAGCTTCGACCTGGCCGTTGGCTTGTGGGTATCTGGGAGTTGCCCTTGAATGCTCGATTTTCCAGAGGTCGTAGAATTTTTTGATATTCTTCCCAACGAACTGAGTGCCATTGTCTGTGACTACCCGTTTAGGTAGCCCGAACCTTGTGATGATATTTTCCCACATAAACCTTTGGACATCTGCTTGTGTTACGTTGGTTAAGGCAACAACTTCCACCCATTTAGTGAAATAGTCTACGGCTACTAGAACGAACCTCTTCTCAGACTTCTTTTCCTTGATTAGGGGGCCCATGATGTCAAGCCCCCACATGTGGAATGGCCATGGGGCAGTGATGTTGATGAGATCGTTTGGATGCTGGTGTTGCTTATCAGCAAATCGCTGGCATTCTTTGCACTTTAAGACAAATTTCTTTGCATCTTCCTTCATTCTTGGCCAGAAGTATCCCTGGGAGATTGCTTTATGGGCTAAAGTACGCCCACCGGAATGGTTTCCACATTCGCCTTCATGGATTTCTTGAAATATCATTTGACCTTGCTTCGGGATCAAGCATCGTAATAACAATCCAGTTGCTGATTTCCTGAAAAGTTTGCCCTCATGGATTTTGTACATTGTTACTTTATGCAGCAATCGACTGGCTTCCTTTTTGTCGAGTGGTAGGACACCAGTTTGCAGATAAACCATGAATGGCTCCATCCAAGTCCCCTGGATGTCTTCTTGAGTTGTTTCTAGTAGATCGGAGATTTGATGAATATCCTCTTCCTTGAGGAGATATGCGGGCTGTGAGTTGATTGCTATAGTTAGGGCCCTCGGTCTGTCTGACTCGATCTTAGATGCTAGAAACGCCAGTGAATCAGCATGTCTGTTGTCGTCTCTAGGTATATGCTCGATTGTGAAATAACTGAGCTTGCTGATGAGCTCCTTTGCTTTGCTAGCATACCTGATGAGGTTGACCCCATTGATCTGGTAATTGCTGGTAATCTGATTGACTACCAGCTGTGAATCGCTGTACACCTTGAGACGAACTGCTTGCAAGTCGATGGCCATTTTTAGGCCCTGTATGAGTGCTTCGTATTCGGCCTCGTTGTTTGAGGTCGAAAAGTCCATACGAGTTGCCCTTTCGAGCTGTGAGCCTTCAGGAGAGATTAGCACACTACCTATTCCACTTCCATTGGAGTTATGGGAACCATCTACATACAGCTGCCAAGTGTCTGGGGGGTTGTCTTGGACTTGCCTTGTTTCGGGTTCAGGTTCCCAATTGACATCTTCTGCTGGATAGTCTACCAAAAATTCTGCAACGACCTGACCTTTGACGGCCTGTCTTGAAACGAACTCGAAAGTGTAATCACCCAGCTCGGCTGCCCATCGAGCCATACGACCTGTTTTGTTTTTCTTTTCTAGTATGTGGCGTAATGGCTGATCGGTGATTACTTTTACAGTGTGTGCTTGGAAATAAGGCTTGAATTTGCATGCAGCGTAAAGTAATGCTAATGCTAACTTCTCCAGAGGTGTGTACCTTATTTCAGCCTGCTGTAAGACTTTGCTTGTGAAGTAGATAGGACGTTCCACTTGATTGTCTTCTTTGAAAAGTACTGCGCTTATCGCAAAATCTGATGTTGCGAGGTAAACGCCAAGTACATCACCATCTATTGGTCTTGTAAGAACTGGTGGAGTAGACAGATATGCCTTGAGATCATCGAAGGCTCTCTCGCACTCTTCTGTCCACTCATATGTAGCCCCCTTCTTTAAGATATGAAGCATTGGTCTACACTTGTCTGATGCTCTGGAAATGAATCTGTTCAGAGCTGAAACCATGCCGTTGAGCTTCTGGATTTGTTTCTTTGTTTTTGGACTTGGCATGTCGATCAGGGCTCTGATCTGATCGGGATTTGCTTCAATGCCTCGTCTGGTGACCAGGTAGCCTAGGAATTTTCCTGATGCGACCCCGAACAGACATTTTTCTGGATTAAGACGCATTCTGTATTGCCTTAATCTTTGGAATGCCTGGTCGAGGTTGTACAAATGATCTCGTTCTTTGTCGCTCTTCACTAGCATGTCATCAATGTAGACCTCCATTGTTCGACCTAGGAGGTCGTCGAACATTTTGGTGACCAGTCTTTGGTAGGTCGCTCCTGCATTCCTTAGCCCGAATGGCATGACTTTGTAACAGAAAATACCTTGCTCAGTTGTGAAAGAGGTCTTTTCTTGATCAGGCTCATACATTGGGATCTGATTATACCCTGAGTATGCGTCCATGAATGACAGTAGCTCAAAACCGCATGTCTGATCGACTAGACTATCGATTCGTGGCAGTGGGAATGAATCTTTAGGACAGGCTTTATTCAAGCTTGTGAAGTCGATGCAGACCCTTGTTTTTCCATTCTTCTTTAGGACTGGGACTATGTTGGCTAGCCAGTCTGGAGTGTCGACTTCTCTGATGAAGCCGACCTGTTTGAGTCTATTGATCTCTTCATTGACGGCTTCGTGAAACTTGGGAGCAAGTCTCCTTGGTTTCTGCTTCACAGGTCGATAATTGGGATTGACCCGTAGCCTATGGCATGCAATTGATGGATCTATTCCGGGCATATCGATATACGACCAAGCAAAAACATCTTTATTCATTGAAAGAAAATTTACAAAATTAGTGAACTTATCTTCTTCCAATTCTGAACCTACATAGACATACCTTGGGTCCTCATCTGACCCAATGTTAACTCGGACGCCTGGATCGGTGCTTCCGAGACTCAGCTTGGGGGAGCTCGCTTGCTCCTTCTGTAATTGCTATTTAGCAGGTTCATCTTTTTCTTTGGATGGGCTTTTTGACTTGTTGCCCTCCTGAGCCTCTGTTGGTACTAGGCTCTTTTCTTTGACATCACCATCCTTAACTCCAGAGGTGGATGGCTTTGATGATGGGACAGCTTCAATAACACCGTGGCACTCTTGTGCGGTGTTCTGATTACCGCGGAGTTCCATTATCCCATAAGGGCCGGGATAGCGGAATACCTGATGGTAAGTTGACGGCACTCCTCTCATAGCATGGATCCACTTTCGACCCAGAATCGCATTGTACTTGCTTGCGATATTTAGGACGCTGAACTTGCTGGTTACAACGACTTTATCTTCCCTTCTGCCTACAGTGACGGGCAGAAGGATCTCCCCCTTAGGGTCTTCCCTTGAACTATTGAAGCCAAGGATCGGTGTGAAGTCTGGGATGAGCACTGAGTCGGGCAGCCTCATGTCCTTGAAAGTTCGGTACATGAGAATGTTGCATGATGCCCCAGGGTCGATGAATACCCTCTTGATGGTATAATCTGCTATCCTGAGTTCAACGACCAGTGCGTCGTTGTGTGGAGTAACGACCTTGTTGAGATCGTCTTCGGTGAAGGTGATGTCAGTTTCTTGCCGGGCAGGGATGTTGAAGCGAGCTGCTCGGCCACTGATAGAGTAGACATGGTGGAGATGTTCTACTCGTCTCTTTTTGTCCCTAGAGACAGGGGTGTGATGAGATTCGTCAATCATGTAGACCACATGACTGTCCGAGTCGCTGTCGCTGTCAACCTTGTTTGCGACCTTCTTGTTTATATGATCGCGTAGGTCGCCTGTTGGACCTAAGCGCTGGGAGAGGCTACGCCCTCTGCTGCGTGCTGGGCTTGCGGAGGCCGCTCTGGCCTTGCTCTGACCCCGCTTTGGTGAACGAGGAGGGGTTCTAGATTCCTTCCTCATTCTCTTGCCTGTGGACTCCTCATTCCTTCCGAGGATCCAGTTGTTGAGCCTTTTCTCATCGGCCCAGGTTTGAAGTGCGCGCTTCAGGACGCGACAGTCATCAGTCTGATGACACCGTACTTTATGGACTTTGCAGTACGGGCGACCAGATGTATCCTCCAGCTGTGTGAAGGCAGGAATTTTGCACCAATGGTTGTGCTTGATCCTTTCGAAGATATAACCGGCTGGTCGCGTAAACCGGTGATACTCTCGCTGCTCGGTAGGCAGCGATTTAGCTTTGAACCTCTTTCCTTCTGATCGAGGTCGTTTGCTTGAGCCAGCCTCAATGTTGCTGACTACATGGTTCTTCTCCCTCCCCGTGAGGGCTTCTTCTAGCTTAATGTAACGATCTACCTTTAAGTAGAGCTCGTCAAGTGATGAAGGTCTCTTCATTGCCAGAGACTTGTGCAGGTCGGACCCTTGGATCAGTCCGTGAGAGAAAGCAATAGTTGCAAAGGTCTCATGCTCCTTTGCAAAGTCCTGAATGGAATGTAACTCAGACTTAAAACGTGAAAAGAAAACGCTAAGTGACTCACCATCCTTCTGCTTGACTTTGAAGATGGAGTCAATGGTAATCGGGCGCTTCTTATTGTGGATGTAGAAGATGACGAATTGTTTTTCAAGCTCCGCAAACGAGCTGATGGATCCTGGCTTCAATCGATGAAACCAGTCGAGAGCTGGTCCGGTGAGGCTGGACTGAAACAGCAAACACAAAAGATGATCCTCCTTGATCAGAGGAAGGGACTTTCGGAATCCCTTGACCGGTTGGATCTCCGACTCCTGCGTACTGGTCGAACTTGGGGGCATTTAGCTTGTTCGGCAGATCATGTTCCAGGATCTCGTTGGAGAAAGGAGACTCCTGGAATTGTTGAAGGGACTGCACAGCAAGTTGCTCTGCAGTGTGGCTCTTGGACTGGTGAAGGAGAGCCTGAGATGCTTTGAACTCCGCCAGCTGCTGGCTGAGTTGCTCGAACTTTTGGTTGGAATCATCAGCAGGGATGACTCCAAGTCCGCTATTTTCCCCTTGCTGGGGGTTGGTTTGAGCGGCTTTTAAACGCTCATTTTCTTCCTGCAGACGTGTAATTTGTGCCTGCAGATCTTGGATGGTGACTTCCTGATTGGACATTTGATCGAGTGATTTTTGATTTAAGGGTGGGAGGGTTTTGGGTTTTCGATTATATCGAATTCCTTGCAGTCGGCGCCAAATGTATTAACCTATTTCTAGATTAATGCATCAACAGGGTCAGGTCGTTATGGAGACTTGACCAAATGGGGATATTGGAGATTGGGGTGGCTGCACCTCGTTGAGATCGAGATTGCCTACGTACTCTAGCTCGGGGGAATTGAACTTAGAGATCAAGCCATCGTAGTTCTGTTTATATAGAAGATGGAAGGGCGTGGATCGTGGATCTTGCAGATTCTCCGCCATCATAATGATGATTAAATGTGTAACGCGCGAGGATCATCCCTGTGAATTAACTCTGTAACTGAAGAGAATATTCTGTGCATTGAATAGGAGCACGTGTGAATAGCAGGTCGCTGGTCGTTGTGTAGTCTGGTCGCTTTAGTCGAGCTGCTAGCGGGTTGAGATTGTGGCGACCTGACAGATTGATGACTGTGCCACGTGGCTGCTTTTGATTGGTCGGAGTATGTAGTACCCCTACACATGTCTGGCAAATTAAGATGAAAAACTACAATGGTGTGATCATTGTGTTGGAAACGTTTGGCTAAAACTGTCACAATTTTGATAGTTTTCTGATAAGATTTTTAGGAACACATTTAATTATGTTTCACATCTCGGATGCACGAGATCTTGATATGTGTGGATTCCTCTTTCCGAGTAGATGTTCATAGTGTATCCACAAAAATATTTTTCATTTGAATGAGAAATTAACGTTTCAAGTTACCCCTCATGTGGTAAAGCTTGAGAAATAGCAAGGAAATATTGATAGTCCCCACATTTGACCCATGTAGATAAGTATTATTCCTAATAGACTACAATTAGACCATATGGGGTGTGGCCCTTTGAGTTACAATGTTTTCCTGCAAAATGTGCAACCCTTACATATGTTTGGGCATAAAACACACACATGCACGCCCCGTCCATCTGATCGACCGTGCTTGGGTTCTTTGTGATCTAATAATATAATCTTTTTATGAAAATGTTCAATGACTTTTCAGTCCCAATAAGTGCGCGCCCATACGCAATTGGTTTCAGATTGTTCGGCCCAAAAGGTGACTTTCCCAACAGTTACATACCTTTTCCGAAAAGGTGCTTTCCTGGTATAAATAGGTGGTCTGTGTCTGCATTTTTCATTCATTCAATTTATAGTTCTTCATCTCATTGCGTCTGTGCCCTTGAGAGAGTATAATAATGTTCTGGTTCACCATCTTCAAGGTGCTTGAACTTTAAAGTGCTCCTACACTGTGAATGTACGATCATTATATTCTGGGAGACAGTTCGCCATTAACCTTATAGAACCTGATTGGGGCGAATAATGTCTTAAGGACAGAGATTTATCTCCACTCGATCTTTAATCTTGTACTTTACGTACATAATCTGGTTTGCATATTCTGTTTACTTTGGTTTTATTCATGAATAGTATCATATCTCTATTTCTTGCCTAACACATTGAAGGGGATACTTGGGGTAGTGATGGAGTATCTTCAGAGTAAGGTTTATAATGTGGTATGGATTGGTTGTTTGCTATTTCTGAACAATTTTAGACTGTCCCCTACTACTGTTAATGTTAAGCATGCCATAAACTTGAACAATGTGCTAGTAGATGTGGGTGGATGAACCACCTCCTTCCTGGTCTCCCATTACTAGTTTACTGTGTTTATTACTGTGTGAGTTCATGAAAGAAACTGGGTTGGCGTCACACTGTCCATTTTTCACAAGTAGCAAGTTAATTTTCCTCTAAACTTAATACTGGAATTGGGCCATTCACATCATTTTGTGGACTTGATCTATAATTAGCACCAAACTTGCTGCATATACATTGAGCATGCTTGTTAGAGCTGGTTTGGAAGACAATCAGTAAACAATTTGAAGTGAAATTATAGATGAGTTGTTTGCACACTAAGAAAGCTGAACACTTGTGCACCTATAACTCTGGATATAGGTTCGATGAAGACCTTTCTGTCTTTTTAAAGCGAAAATAATGTATGAGTCTACATGGTTTTTATCTGGAATATATATACAACTCCTTAATGAATTGTTGAACTTTTCACTTTTGTCAGTAGATCCCAGCAATACCAAAGGAGAAACAAGCTCCAAACTACGCAAAATTGCAACTGTTCTGTTCGAGTCTAATCTCTCGATTAAGTTAGTATTCTGCATCACTTCATTGACCCTCAAGCCTTCCAGATTCCAGAATAGCCCTGCAGGCTGCAGCTCTTGGTGAATCAAAGACTTGACCTGTGAATCTGTGCTTGGGAGTTTTATTGTGGTTTTGTTATCTCTATATCTTCACGACTTTAGGGGTGTTAAACGAGCCGAACGAGCCGATCCCGAGCTACTCCATTAAATTACAAATAAAAGTAGGATTTTATCTAAACGAGCCGAGTCCAAATTTTATACAAGCTTTATTTGATGTTCAAACTCGGCTCATTTAGCTATACGAATGAGCTCGAGTCTAGCTTTTAATGAGTCAAGCCCGAGCCGAGCTCGAGCTGTTCGGTTCGTTTAACAGCCCTACTCCACGTACGTAATGTTACAATTATCTTAGATTCAAGCATAGGATAACCATGAATGCCTACAATGCTATAAAAAAAAAAAAAAAAAAAAAAAAAACCGAACAAACATTGAGGTCATTCTATCCGTTCGTGTTCTTTCACTGAAAACTAGTGGGATACTGCAATGCTTAAATGTTGTTCGTGTTCTTTCACGGAATTGAAGAAAAAACAAACCTATGAATTTGTTCCTGTTCTTTCACCAAAATCTCAATTAAGTTTTGGGACATTCTATCTAGCTAGTCATTGTTATGGATTGTCGGACATTCTATATAAGAACACCTTTGCCTCAGGGCAGGAACAGGTCGTAAGGGAAAGTTAGAAAATTATTGGTGAATATCTAGGTTGCGGGTTGTTGACGTTGTTGGGATTTAATTAATCACTACATATAGTTCAACAAATGGTATCAGAGCCCACGGTTGATTGGGCGGGCTTGCATGGGCCGGGATTTAGTCGAAGGTGGAGATTGTTAGGTGTGTCGATCAAATAGTCCCACATCCGAGCCATAGTAGATTTCTAAGGGGTTTATAAGTAATGGTCTGGTATCCACTATTGTCGAGGTCTTTTGGGTAAATGAAACCCATAGGGAAAAACCCCACACCATGGATATGGCCTTGGGTCTAGTGGTGACTAAGGTGGGGACAATATCGACGGAATAGTGGTGGACGATGGGCCCAACAAATGGTATGAGAGCTTAGGTTGAAATTAAGGTTTTGTCAAAGATGACAGTGACTACAGGTGTTCCTGCGAATAGTGACGGTAAGAAACCATCGGCTACTACTCTTGGCGGCGGTGTAAAAGTTGAGATTAAACTGTTTGACGGTAGAGATAACTTTACACTATGGCAAAGGAAGATGAGAAACATTTCAACAAGATCTTCATGTGGTTCTTGACGGGAAAGACAAGAAACCAAAGGACATGTCAGATGACGAGTGGAGCAAAACAGATCTCAAAGCCATGAGTTCCATTGAACTACATATCTCGGACGAGGTGATGTTTAATGTGATGGAAGAAACTAACGCCAAAAGAACATGAGAAAAGCTTGAGAAGTTGTATATGGGTAAGTCTTTATCCAATAAACTTTTCCTAAAGGATGACCTCTTGAATCTTCGGATGGAAGAAGGTGGTGATCTTATAAAACATCTAAACGTGTTCAATAAGTACATCACAAATTTACTACAGGTGGATGTGAAGTATGACGATGAAGACAAGTCTCTGTACCTGCTCAGATATTTGCCTTCATTTTACAAGCACTTTAGGACCACATTGATGTTCGACAAGGATATTTTAAAGTATGATGAAGTTGTTCAAGATATAATCTCTCATGTGAAGATGAACAAGAACACAGGTGAAGACTCTCAAACAAAAGGATTATATGTCAAGAATTCTAATGAGAGAGGCTGAAAAAATAAGAGAAGTAGTAAATCAAAAGACAGGGGCAGATCTAAATCCAGGGATAAAGAAGGTTGCTTTGAATGTGGTGCGACAGACCACTGGAAACGAGATTGTAAGAAATATAAGGAAATGAAGAAGAAGGTCGAAAATTAAAATTCAACCAGCGTTGTTACAGATGATAGCGACGGAGAAATTTTGGCGACTTCTTCAGGTAATGATATTTCTTCGCCTTGGATTTTAGATTGTGGCGATTCTTATCATACGTGTTCAAACGAAGACTGGTTTGACACGTTTGAGAAAAAAAAATGCGACGTAGTTTTTATAGGGAATAATTCCAGTTGTAAAGTTTGTGGAATCGGTACGGTAAAGTTGAAGATGCATGATGAAATTGTTAGGACTCTGGGAAACTTGAAATACATTCCTGCACTAAGGAAGAATCTTATTTCCCTGGGTTATTTGGATAAGAATGGGTACACATACAAATCCAAATATGCGAGTCTCATAGTCTCAAAGGGTTCACTTGTGGTTATGAGAGGAGTAAGACTTTCTAATAATTTATACAAGCTTTTGGGAAATATAGTAATTGGTGGAGCTGCAGTTTCTACACAAGAATATCGCACTCAACTTTGGCACTTTAGTGAAAGACCCATGGAAGAACTACACAAGCAACAATTGTTGAAGGGTGTACGAGAGTATAAACTTGAGTTCTGCAAGTTTTGTATTATGGGAAAGCAAACTAAAGTACTCTTCAAAACTGTAGATACAAATAACATAAATACATAAGTACTTAACTATATTCACTCAGATGTGTGGGGGCCTTCACCTACTCAATCAAAAGATGGAGCTCGCTACTTTGTCACTTTCATGGATGATTTTTTGAGGAAAGTTTGGGTCTACTTCATAAAGGAGAATTCTGAAGTTTTCACTAAATTCAAGGAGTGGAAGACAGAGGTAGAGAATCAAACAGGCAGAAAAATCAAGTATCTAAGAACTGACAATGGCGGTGAATATAAGGATATGAAGTTTCTACAGTACTACAAAGATGAAGGTATTACAAGGCATTTTATCGTGAAGAAGAATCCCCAACAGAATGGAGCTGCAGAAAGGATGAATAGAACTCTTATGAATAAAAGAGGTGCATGAGGTTTCATGCAAGTCTGCCAGAGATGTTTTGGGCAGAGTCGTTTAACCATGCTTGTCACTTGGTTAATCATTCACCATCCAAGATGCTTGATTTCAGATGTGCAGAAGAGATATAGTCAGGTAAACCGGTAGACTACTCTACTTTGAAGATATTTGGATGTAGTGCATATGCTCTTATTCCTAGTGATGAGAGAACCAAACTTAAACTCAAATCTCGTAAATGCATTTTCATCGGCTTTGAGAAGAGAGTCAAAGGTTATAAGTTATGGGATTCAGTGAACCGAAAGAAAATCCTTAGTAGAGATGTTGTGTTTGATGAGAAGACTATGCCTATGAATCAAGACATGAAGAATGGTGAGAAAAATACTATTGGTAAAAAAGCAACTACAGAGATATCTCCTCTAACCAAGGTATCTAACAGGGAGACTTCTATTCAGGTTGATGAGTCAGATGTAGGGGTTGAAGAGGATGGGCCAGAGCAACAACAGTGTGAAAAGGAGGTTGAATCTAATAATGATAAACAACAACCTTACAACATAACAAAGAACCGAGACCAAAGACAAGTCAAAATACCTATTAGACTTGGGTTCGAGGAAGAAGTTCATTATGCTTTAAGCATTAATGAAGGTGATCCTACATCTTATCGTGAAGTAGTTGAAAGTAACGAAAGAGAAGAGTGGATTGAAGCTATGGCTGAAGAGACATAATCTCTATACAAGAACTCCGTTTGAGAGTTGGTTACTAAACCCGCGGAAAGAAAAATTGTTGGCTGTAAGTGGGTTTACACGAAGAAGGAAGGAATGCATGAGAAAGAACCACCAAAGTTCAAAACACATTTGGTGGCGAAGGGGTACTCACAGAAGGAAAGAGTTGATTATGATGAAATTTTCTCTCCGGTAGTGGAACATAATTCTATAAGAGTGTTACTATCACTGGTTGCTCAACAAGATATGGATCTTGAGCAGCTAGATGTCAAAACTGTTTTTCTCCATGGTGAATTAGAGGAAGTCATCTACATGGATCAACCTCAGAGGGTTTTGTTAAAGCTGGTAAGGAAAATCTAGTTTGTAGGTTGAAAAAGTCTCTTTACCGGCTCAAACAATCTTCAAGGCAATGGTACAAACGCTTCAACTCTTATATGTTGAACATTGGGTATAGAAGATGTGACTATGATTGTTGTGTGTACACTCATGGGTTCGATGATGGGATGGTGATCCTATTGCTACTTTATGTAGATGACATGTTTATTATTTGCCGGGATATGTCTAGAATTAAGGAGCTGAAGACGTTATTAAGCAAGGAATTCGACAAGAAGGATCTTGGTTTTGCAGAGAAGATCCTAGGTATGGAGATAAGGAAAGACAGAAAAACGGGAAAGTTATGGTTGTCACAAGTCAAGTACATTCAAAAGGTACTTGAGCGCTTCTATATGATTGATGCAGATCACGTGTTAACTCTTTTGAACAACAATTTGGTTTTAAACAAAAGCCAATGTCCTTCCACAGATGTTGAAGTGGAAGAGATGAAGAAGAAGTTGTATGCAAATGCATTAGGGTGTCTCATGTACTCAATGGTATGCACAAGATTTGATTCAACTCAAGAACTAAGTGTAGTATCGAGATGCATGGCGGATCCGAGAAAGCCACACTGGAAAGCTGTGACATTGATTCTCAAGTATCTAAAAGGCACTTAGACATTGGGTATCTTGTTTGAAAGACAACAAGGGAAAACATGTGTTTCGGGTTATCTGGATGCGAATTATGCAGGAGATTTAGATAAGCGAAGATCCACCATAGGGTACGTCTTCACTTATGGTGGAAGACCGACTAGTTAGAGATCAATGCTCCAAACGATTACTACTTTATATACTACTGAGGCGGAGTTTATGGCGGTAACAGAAGCTTGTAAGGAAGCTATTTGACTGAAAGGATTAGTAAGCACGTTCGGGTTAGATCAAAGTTCTATGATAATAAGATGTGACACTCATAGTGCTATTTGTCTTGCGAAGAATCAAATGTTTCATGCAAGAACGAAACATATTGATATTCGCTATCATCAGATTTGGGATTAGATGGACTCTGGTGAAATTACAGTTGACCAGGTTCACACTGACGAGAATGCTTCAAATTGTCTTACTAAGCCGGTTTCAGTTGAGAAGTTCAGACATTGTTTGAACTTGTTCAATCTTTCTACATGCAAAAGATTGGGTGGTACACCTCCTAACTTGAGGTGCGTTAATGCAAAAGGATTCTTGCCAATATGAGGGTGCTTGAAGAAATTCAAGCTGCAATGATCTTATTTTGGTCGATGGCTCGCCAAGGTGGAGATTATTGTATATTGGCTCGCAACAGTTGGGTGCACACAATCATACTTTATAAGAGATGTGATCCATAGGATCAGTTTCTATATTGTTTAAGTTAACCATATACGTGCAGGAGTTCTAATTGGACTCGGTTTCCTATTTATCTCGGTTTTGAACAAGTGATCCTATATGGATTTGGTTGCTATCCATGGGCTATAAATACCCAAGTAACTTGGTATTTGTAAAAAGATAAAAGAGTAGAAAATAATAGAAACATAGAGATAGAAAGAGTATGTGAGAGAGAACTTTGGGGAGCCAAGGGTGTATTGGGTTTAAGGTGAGAGATTAAGATCTTGAGAAAAATACTAGGGAGATTATTGTAATCGGTGTTTCTTTTCTTATAGTGAAATCTTCTCATTGTTCCCCATGGAGGTAGGCATTGCCGAACCACGTATATCTTGGTGTTATTGTTTTTTATTATTTTATTCTTCTTATATTATTGTTTATTGTTTGGTAATCTTTGACTTCATTGACAAACGGATCATGCATTGCAAAGGAGGTGTTCTCACGAATATCTAGGTTGCGGGTTGTTGGGATTTAATTAATCACTGCATATAGTTCAACAAATGGTATCAGAGCCCACGGATTGGGCGGGCTTGGGCCGGAATTTGGTCCAAGGTGGAGATTTTTAGGTGTATGGATCAAATAGTATCACATCCAAGCCATAGCAGATCTCTAAGGGGTTTATAAGTAATGGTCTGGTATCCACTATTGTTAAGGCCTTTTGGGTAAGTGAAACCCATAAGGAAAAACCCCACACTATGGATATGGCCTTGGGCCTAGTGGTGACTAAAGTAGGGACAATATGAGACGGGACAATATCGACGGAATAATAGTGGGCCATGGGCCCAACATAAGGTTTAGTGGAATGTGCAGAACCGATTTCAACGGTGAAGATTTCTAAGAAAGCAAGAGAGTCAGTACTAGCTTCCTTAGAGACAAGGAGTGCTCTAGATCAAAATCTGCTACTCGAGATACCTCCTCCAATTCATCTCAATGAGGGTGGTGTATTGGAATATAAGAGGCGTCGATTTAGTAACACTGTTGTAATCTTCAAAGTCTGATGAAATACTAAACATACTTGGCAAAAAAAGGTACAAGTACGTGAAGTCCCTATTCGATTAATTGTAATTTGTAGTAATTCCCATGTAAATGTAAATGAGACCACACTCAACATAATAACAACAGTATGTAAGAAGGTGAGTACATGCATCATTACAACCTAATATTTTGCTTCTCTCCCATTAACAAAACCACCAGCAACAACCCTACTTATTTGTATATCTTTCATTACATTACACCAATACACCATTCGAGGATGTATATCAACATTATTGTCGTTCATTATGATCTACAATCTCCATTCTGAAAGGTGATCGAATTAGAACTTTATCCAGCCTTGTCTCTCATCGAACAAATGGAATAAGAAAATATTCACCATTACATAACTGCATATAACACATAGTGAAAACAATAATGTTATAATAAAGGAGAAAATAACAAAAAACTATATAGTTATGAATCAAAATAAGTTAATGCAATGTGAAATGTGTAAATTATGTGTTTGGACCTTCTTAATATTCTTTTGTACGTGTTATGTCTTTCGAATCCCTTTCTTATTCCAGACAATACAACACCCTTTAAAGGGTCTTTTTTATAGATCGAAGACCAAAAGGCCGGTAATATTCCTATCAGAAATGTTCGAATGGGGAATACAAATTTACTTACTTTCCAAATAAGTCGGTAATAAGAAGTTAACGACTTTGTGTTGGAAAGATCGACAGATTGAGCTCGAGACCAGAGAATGGAAGCAAATGCTAAATTTCCAAGTATCTGCAACAATTAAAACTATATTAGTGTAATATTTTATTTATATTTACATTTTTTTTTATAAAACCAGCACTACAAGTAGAGAACAAGCTAGCTCGCTACAAACTGTGGTAGCAAGTCCTTTCAACCCGGAGCTACAAGTCATTTTTTCTGTACAAAGGAGTTCTATACTTACGCTCAAAATCTTGCCAGGCATGAATGTTGAAGATGCCCCTGTCAGCAAGACAGCACCATATGCCATCATCATCAAATAATTGCAAAACCAAAATACCTGATGCATATAATAAACCAACAAATTGAATTGAATTATTTGATTTATCAACTTTCAAATCTGGCTAATAATTTGATTAACATTTACAAGTACTTACTCTCTCTTTGCCAAAGACCACAGCAAAAGTTTTGGATCCAAAAGCTTTGTCGCCATCAAAATCCGGTATATCCTATGTTAAAACATATCATAATTTCATTTTCAGCAAGTGTTATCAAATAGAAAGTACACTACAAGTATTTGAAGGGGGGCGCACTCTTCTAAATCTACTATTAGCCATTTAGCCATTTTTCACCTTTTTGAATATAACTAGCCAATTCTTATGGGTAGGTTCTCTAATTATATAGAGTATAGATTGAACTCACTCTTTTGGACTACAATGGTTACATCATTCGTTGACGTGGTCAAACCCAAATGTCAAGTGTTACTTAATATCTCTGAAATATCCTTTACTGGTCATGTTCTTTCTACACCAGTTAGTTGGAAAATGAGGATATTTATTTAGAAAATAAGAGTTTTGACTTGGTCAATAGTAGTTTGACCATCAAAGAGATAAATAGTCTCCAATTTTGTTCAAAACAGTAGGCAATAGCTAGTTTTAAATTTAAAAAATGGGCGAATGCCTATTTGCCTATTTGTCGTATTCAAATATATAAGAAAGGAAAATTGATGCATGTATTACCTTGCATATTGCCATTACAAGCGTGAAAATACTATTGAACATTGTGATAACGATCAGTGGTCTTGTGAAGACTATAGGTTTCCCAAGTACATATCTCTGAGAGTTCATTAAAATAACAATTAGTTTTACAATAAAATATATGTCAATTGATGAATAATTGCACAATATTTTGATGAATACCTGTATATGTATGAAGGTGGCAACGGGAATAACAAGTCCTCTTGTAAACGTCATTACAGTAGCAGTAAGAAATCCATTTGTTTTCCACCTAAGAAAGGGCAACTAAAACAAGAGATGAAGTTTATTCATCAAAGTCAAGAGCAAGTTTTTTGAAGAAATATATTAATCACATATATGTACGTACGTCAATCGAGTATGCAGTCCCAAGAATAAAGTACGTAAGAATTGCACATAACAATGGAGGAGATTGAATCATCAAACCCATTCCAATACTCTGCAACATTTAGGAAAAACAAACCGTAATACTAAAATTAGTGCTTGATCAGGTTGTTACAAAATTCATTCTATAGCTGTAGCTAGCTATATAGTAACTTAGATCTAACTCACAATGAAACCTGCAATGGCCACTATGATTATTCCAGTTTTTATAGAAAACTCTCCTGAAGCAAGGGGAAGATATGGCTTGTTGACCTGTAAAGCCACAAAAATGGATTGAGCGGGAATAATTCAAAAAGAAAATGTTAATTTTTGTGACCAATCTTGAAAAATATAATCTTAATTATATATACCTTATCAAGTTCAACATCATACAATTGATTTATTCCCGCAGTATAGAGGTTCATCAATCCCAAAGATGTCGCTGCCTGCAATAGCAATAGTAGTACTGTTTAGAATTGCTAATTAATTCAACATCATACAATTGGATAAACCCTAGTACCCTACCACACTTATATGTGCACCACCTTTTCTAGCAAATCATGCATCCACCTTAAAGTAGATGATCACTCACTGATAGAAGAAATGACAGGAATACGAGGTAATTGGCATGCTTTTTAACGATTATTAATATATAAAATTTTATTATATATTATATAATGTTTTCTATACTATTTATTTATGATGAATAAATATATATATATGGCTCTGGATTTTGCCAAGGAGAAAACTGATCTTGCCCGATGGTTAATTACCAAAGTGATTGTATTACCCTCAAAGTTTTTACTACACAAAATACTGAATTTGGCTATAAATTTCTAATAAAATCTTGATGAAAGATTTCAAATCAAAAAATTGAATCTTTATGAAATTTAAATTTTTTACATAATTATAATTATACACCAATGTTTTCTAAGAAAATACTTAAAATAGTGGTCAATAATAAATCATCAAATAATAACAAGTTAAATTAGGTTTCGTGACTATCCAAAAAATCATTACACATTTTTTCAGTGTTATTTATTGACATAGTGGGAGAATGAAGAGTGTTGCTTACAAAAATTAATAAAAAATCAACTAAAATTTATTTTTCTTTTTTTTTAAAAAAAATAAAATTATTATATCTTAGAATAGTGATCGGATGGCAAATCAATCATTTTGGTAGTTAATCATTAGCAAGATCAAATTTCATAAAAAATAATCAAAATATATGCTAATGATATTCTACAACTTCATACATATAAGAAATGAAAGGTATATATGGTACAAGTACAACCCAAAAAGGGCCTTGTATATATGTCACATGGCAAAAGTCATGCAACAAAAACACCCCATGCCAAGAACCCTACTATACTTTGACTGTGAGTTGACTTCATCAGTCAAGACATAGAGTCCTAGAAATTTTAATAATATTCCTTTTTGTTTTTTTTTGATTGGCAAGCTTGTTTTAGTAAGATCAGTAACTCAAAGATGCCCTGGGATCAAACCCCAGACCTCTGATATCATCGTCTAGAGGTATTACCAACTGGGCTCAGGTGTATCCTTTAATAATATTCCATTAGTTTCTATTATTTGCGAAGTTTAATTGTAAAGGTTCAACTACTACCAACCCTTGACATCAAGTAGCTCTGTCCGTGTCCAAAAGTAGATCGAAAAGTTGCCATTTTTCAATTACCTTTAGTACACCTATGAAATACACTGGAGATAGATCAGACATTGTTTGCAATGGAAGAAGAGAGATTGAGAATACAGATAGAACCTGATGATCATATTGATAAGAAACTTAATTAGAAGAGAGCCGAGACAATCACACAATAAGAATATATATAAAAAATTTAACTAAGAAGTCTGCAAGATATATACTTACCAAGCCCAATATAACATAATCGCGACAAAACTTCCTGAATACATAAAGTTTGTTAGTAAAATTTTGAAACAAATTTATTGGATCGTCAAGTGTCCTTCCAAACTCATTCCCTGCTGTTGTTGCTGACAGACTATGACGTTTTCCATTCGATGAACTTCTTTCTTTGGAGAGTGATAATGGTTTCTTAATGCCTGGAGTACCACTGGATATACATTCCACACGCCTTGTCTTCGAGTAACCAAATTTTAGTATCTTTATCGGTTGTTCAGATGGTAAAACATAACCTACAAAAAAAAAAAGAAGTCACTACGCCGCAAACTAAATATATAATATCTTGCATAAAATGATACCAATATAATATATATCTATATCTATATATATAACAAGATAGAAAACAAAAGATGGTCATATATATATATGGTTCACCTGATCTATGAGCATCCATTTTCATAGGTGTTAATCTTTTCCATAGAGAACCTATGTTCATATCCAACATGAAAATGAAAAAAATCAGGACTAATGCATTATTGTACACATAGGAAAAGAAGGAAAAAAAGTTCAATATTTGCCTTGTTGAAGACAGTATCCTGACGAAGTAATAACCATCTTATTTATAACTCTATATTTCTTGCTATATGCACTCAAAATCTAATGCTCTATAATGAAAAAAATGAGCTGAATTTATAGTGTTGCTTCATGTAATAATGTTGCTTCATGTAATAATGTTGCATTAATTTTCTTCTTTCTTTTAGTTTTTTTTTTTGTACAGTGAAGACGTCACTTTTGACTCATATCATTGATATATATATCTGCATCTTTGAATTTATGTATAATTGAAAGTACCATAATGTGGAAATTATGTACATTTCCATAAAACATGGATATAATTTGAATTTATGCATGACAGAAGTCCTGTCCATCCTTCCATGTGTTGGAAGAATGGAATTTTCAAAAAGCTGACTGTAGACTATTCTAAAGCCTTAGATTTGAAGTACCAAACAAATCCATACTGTGTCTTTGCAAAGTATTTATTGCTTAGGGGTAAAACTGTAACTGGAAGTGGAAGGGAAATTAAAGTCTGATGCATTTTGTATAAGAAACAGACTTTGACTGCAGTTGAATTTTATGCACACTGACTCAACTACTCAAGTTGTCTTCTTCAAGAACAAGTCAGTTTGATTTTCTTTGAGATCAGTCCAAATTTTCATTATAGTGTGAGTAAAATTAGGGATTTGCAACAAATCAAAGAAAACCAATCTGATACAAGTACTGGGGTTTGGATTTGGTGGATTGGATCAGTTCGATTATTGGTTTTGAATTTTACGAATCGATTCAAACCGAATAAGTCCACCAAGGACTTTGAAGTCCAAACCATAAATATCCAAATAATTAGGACCTAATAATAATGCGCATAACCCTAATACTGTCAAAAAGACAGAAATAACATTAATCACTAGCTAACAAAAGACAATAATTATTTGCGAATGAGCTTGTGGCTCAATAATAGCATCTCTCTTATAAAGTGGAGAGGTTGTGAGTTTGAAAGACAACAACTGATTGTTGATATAAGTTTCTACACATAATATAAAGGGGTAGGGGTCCTTTCAACCTTGTTTGCCAACCAAAAAAATAAATAAAAAGAGACCATAATTATTAAAAATTGAAAATTTTAAGTTATGATTATATTTGGACTTTACTTATCTCTATTGATCCAAAACCACAAACCCCATTCGAAATATATATAGTTCTTTAGAAGATTTTATAAACTAAACATTGTTTTTCCTAAAATGACAAAATTAGATTGTTACCAAAACGATTACGGTTTTGCCATATTATTTTGACAATGTCACAAACTCTCAACTTGCCCACAGACAAGTCTTTGGTAACTATTCATACTGCACATTCATGTATTCTCTAACAAGTCTTTATTGTTCAACACTTCCAGTCATTCATGTATGTACTCATCACCAAATTTTGGATTCTCTAATGACAATGTATATAATAAATATCCATTCAATGAAGCTTACTTTTCTTTTAGTTAATTTTCCATTTAATATTAATTTTTATTAAATCCCACCCATGTTTACTAGAGACTTTCGTTTTGTTCCACTATTCAACCACATCACCACAATTTTCTTCGAATCGAATCGTGGGGCTCTAATGCCTACCATGGAGAATTTCTTGAACCGCAATCAAGAGAAATTGAACCCACAACCTCCCACTTCAGGAGGTCGATGCCTCAATGAAGCATAATGTTTAGGTTTAGGGTTAGAGTTGAACAAAGTGGCCAACTACTTTGCTAAATTGTTAGCTCGATGGGGAGCTCAGAATTTAGGCACAGCTACAGAGAACAAAATATCCACCAGACTACCTTGCAAGTTTGGTGGTGATGTAATGCACGCTATGTACTTTCAGGGTCTTTACAATTGTAAACTGTATAGTCTATTGGTAGACAATGATTCATATTGTTTGCCTTCATTTCTGTCATGATTGTATAAATTGTGTCACAGTTTCTTCACTGTTTTGATCCCGACGTTGAGGATAATTGTCAACAAGTGCACGATAAAAGGCCTGAACTAATGATTTAGTAGCAAATGTGTTGAGAACAAGGCCTAAGCCCGTTGTGAAAACCAATTAATATAAGACTGATTAGGAATCAGAGTTAGATTTCTAAATATAGAAATCTATTTAGTTGGCAGCAGCATGTGTCCTTAAAGAACTTGAATGAGATTCTAACGTGGAATTCAATTTCATTAGAAACTGTGTATAATCTTTTGGTTATAAATAGGGATTGTGACCATGAGTAAAATATATGTGTGAGATTCAATTACTGTGTAGTGACGAAAACCGAAACCTTAGTTTTCATGTGTTGTTCTTCATCTTCTATATATTAATAAAAGCTCTTCACTTTGTTCCGTGGACGTTAGCAAACGCCGAACCACATATTTTTTTTGTGTTTTGTTATTTGTATTGTTTATTATTCTCAATTATCGTGTGTGTGTTATTTTCTATTCGATTATCAACAGTGTTTATGTGATTACGTTTCCGTGAGGCGCAACAAAATAAATATAGTACTATATAGTCTACTTGTTGTTTTTTCAGGCACCCAGGATCCTAACATTGTTGTGCGTGAAATGGCCAAAGTATGGGATATTGGGAGGGATCCGATAAGACGATGGAGCTGGTTTCTATACGTGCTTGCTCTGGTAATAACATCTATCTTCTATCTCTTTTTTTTTTTTTTTAAAAAAAAAAACAGAAAATGCCCATAAGTAAAAATAAAAATCCTGCAACTTTTTTTCTTTTTCGATAATGGTTGCCCGTAAAATGCACTATCAACATCTAGAGGGTGATGAACCTATAGAAACAAGCCAAAACCAGTACATCTATCAACATACAAACAGATTGCAAATCTATACTCTCTATTAAAGTTGGATTTGCCATTAAGAAAAATTTCTCTTTCCAAATTAGAGTAAATTTGATGCTTCAATTGAAGAGAATTTAACATAGATTAAAATTTAAAGGGTTATTACTGTAAATTTATGTCTAATATGGCTTAAATAGCTAGACTAGATGGCTATATTTAATAGGACTATGGCTATATGTCTTTTTGCACAAATATATTAATGGCTAACCAAATTTAATGGCAATATAGCTATATTTATCTTATTAACTCAAAAAAAAATAATAATTATAATTTCATACTTTACCTTCTTCCTTCCTCGACATCTACCCATGTTCCTGATACATCAAATTCAATCTATCCTCTCTTCCTTCTCCAAATAGTGGTTGGAAAAAAAAAACACACACACACACACAAACAACATTCATTACAATAGACTATGTGAATATCACGCAATAGTACAAAACTGTGCGTCTTCCATTTTCCTTTGAGTACATGTTAGAAATAAAATTATATAGGCTTTATAACCATAACATGATTATGTTGTGTAATTATATCGTGAATTTCGGGATTACTTTAATCTTATTTATCAATTATACTAAAAAATGGGTATTTGAAAAGTTGGCCTTTGGCGAAAGGTTAGCCCAGGATATAAATTTAATAGTGTTTTCTGAAATGATGTACAGTCTAGACATAACCAAAGCTCAACCCAATAATTTAATGAAGTGATTTTTTTTAGGCATTATTTGGGGATTACGAAATAGTAGGGATACACCTAAATATAAATTTTGAGTTTTTTTTTTTCTGATTTGTTGTGAAAGTAAGGACTGGGAGAATCGGAAGATATTATTTATATATAGGTTCAACCATTTTTATTTTTTTACTAAAAGTAAAAATTGAAGTCCAAAAAAATTGTTTTAGCCAGCAGGTGGCCTTTCATTGTAGCTTACTACATGCCTCTTTATACCAAGTATAGAATTGTGTAGATGAAATACTTATTATAGCAAATCTATACTTAGTATAGATATGTCAATAAGCATGTGGCTCAAATGTAGCATCTCTCTCACAAAGTAGAGATGTTGTGGGTTCGAAACACGTCAGCAGCTGATTGTTTGATTAAAAATTTTCCCACGTAAATTTATAAAGGATAGGTTCCCCTCAATGTCGCTTACCAATAATAATAGTATATGTTACCTATTATAATAAGCTTCAATAAGCACCATATATTTTGCAATCTAACATTTTATCATATATTTCAACTTGATATTTTAGAAGTTTTGTTGGGTGGATTAGTTGTGAATGGTTACTTTACTACTGTAAGTTATTATATACTATGTTCTTGCTAAACCCCTTTTTATATTCAAAACTTAAGCCTAGACTCCAAACAAAAAATGAATCAGATCATATGTTCAGTCTAATTCATGGTTTGAACATTCATAAGAATAATAATAAAAAAAAATCATACCATGATTTATTATCACAATAAAGTAAAACCTTAATGAAAAATTCAATAATTGCTAGACATTATAGCTCAAAATCTCAGTCAAACATTCAAAAAACAAACATTTGACGATAAACTATTTGAAAAAATGAAATCAACCATATTTACAAAAAAAAATTAGTGGTGTAATAAAAGTGTAAAAATGACAATGGAAGGAATGACATCTATTAACAAAACGTTTTCAAGAGACTACCCCTAATTTACATTATTTAATAACATCCATGCTTTGCACGGGCCTTATAACTAGTATGAATAATAACTAGACCAAGAATAATCTAGATCACAATTAAACTATTTTGTTTCTCATGCAGGTGACCATTCCATCTCTAAATCTTTTTTTTTTATGGTATATTAATCATGGCCCGAAGGCTTACAGGGACAGGGCCCAAAGGGCTTACAAAGACAAGACCCGAAGGCTACTGATGCTACCACCTAAGCGTCCACACCGCCACCTTGCAACTCGAGCAATTCTGCTACTCAGGGACTTGCTTTTGCTGAAAAACACCTAGCCACATCATGATGGGAATTGAACTCACAACCTCTCACTCGTGAGAGTGTTTGAGAGAGATAACAAACCAACTGAGCGCTAGCAGTTGTTTGTTTCCATCTCTAAATCTTATAAGAACTTAAGGCGTAAAATCTTGACGTTCCAAGTTTCATTTTCCTCGTTGCCCAAGCTACAAAGCATACCTCCTCTAACGTAGAGTATTTTCAATTTCTTCAATGCACTAGGCTGCAGCCAGTTTGGTGTACCTGTTTTGGGGAAGCATCGAAGGTCAAGTTTTTCCAGACTCTGAGGCATTGAAAGAGATGATGATGTAGTCATTGTTGCTGCCCTCTCAAGTTTTTTTGAGTTAGTCATGGTTGCTAATAACTTCTCAAGTTTTGCAACAGTAGCTTCCTGAGTAACAGATTTAATCACTCCTCCCCATGTTATAGTTAGAATGCGAAGTCCTTCAATCTTTTGCAACTCAAGAAGGTCGTCTTCTGCAACAATGGCATCACTCCCAATAATTAAGCTCAGTTTCCTCAGCTTCTTTAAATTAGACAAATCTTTGAGCTGACACGGATCCTTACTTACTGAGTTAGGTATCACAAACCCCTTTAGCACTTGAAGATCGGTAAGTGCTTGAAGCCCCTTAGGCATCTGTTCAAGTAAGTACACTCAGACATATCCAAGTGTGTCCGTTTCTTCATTGATTTGACCCCAGATGGAAACTTCTCCAAGTTGTGACATGCACGGAGGTCTAATACTTGGAGACTGGTGAGCTTGGCTATGGACTTTGGGAGATCAGTTAGTCTTGATATCCCACAAAAGCTAAGATACTTTAAGTGCTTCTGAGCACCCCAAATGTTGTGTCTTGGAGAGAGTTGTGAGAATTTGGGAAGGGAGAAAACCTAGGGTTTCTCCATTAGTTTTAAAGTTTTGTATTATCTTCTTCATAGTATAAGTTCTATTTGTTTAACCGTGGATGTAGGCAATCGCCGAACCATGTTAAATTGGTGCCTCTCTTTTGTTTGTTTGTTGCATTAATTAGTTTTATTTCTTTACTACTTTGCTTTGTTTCTTTCATACACTATTACAATCACAATCATTTGGGTTTGTGCTTCCGTGCGTCCAACATGGTTTTGAATCCATTTTCATGGTGATTTTGAGTTTCCAAAGAAGGGTTTGTTGCTTAAATAGATATCCAACCAGTCATTCTTCACCAAAACAAAACTAACGATAATGGGGTAAGAGAAGTCAACAAACAAAATAAAAAACGGTGAAAAAACGGTCAAATTCTACACAGATTTTGTGCACATAATCATGTCATAAAATATGAAAATTCTCAGTTCATGTGATTTATATGAAAGGAAATAATATATCCTGTCAACATCCACAAGAAACATATTTTCATTTGTACCTAATTACTAATTTCAACTCTATTGATTACTGCATTGTCAGCTGCTAATTTCATCTCTAAGGTGATGTGATACAAACAGAATAACATATCAACAATGTATAGATAAGTAATCTATAAAAAAAAAGGGGGAACCATTGAGTGTTTCATACATTAGTAGTAGCTATAAATCAGCTTGTGTTGGCGTAGTAGCTATTGATGAAGGCCCTCTCCAGAAAGACTGAAGCAAGAGTATCCCTGCAAAATAAAAAAAAAATAAAAAAAAAGAATGCATGGCTCAGTACCAATTGATTGTGTGAAAACTAGGTTAAATTGTCGTTATGTGCTAGCACCGAACTTGCATCCAAGTTGTGTGATAAATACGAACGAACTTCAAAATTCTTTATACTGTATGTTGATAGTAAAATCAGTGTAAGACAATTTCAATACCAACTAAAATGAGAAAATGCCACAAAGCTAAAATTTAGGTTTAAATAAAGAAAAAGCAAAAAGAAATTAGATCAGTGTGGCAAATACCTTCATATGCAAGTAGAATTTTAATGGAAACTAGCAGGAACACTAAGTGATGCTCCTCAGGCATGGCTGTGTAGGACTATAATTCTGTAAAACGCGAGTCCATATTGGTGCTTTCATCTTCCCATTTCAAGTTCTTCCACCAAACCAATTCTCCTTTGATCTTCACACAAGGACTGTTCACACTGATTGGGATCTTTTGAAGCTTTGGGCATCCTTGGACTCTAAGATGTTTAAGTAGTGGCAATACTCCCCCAAATATAGTCTTTAATTTCGGTAACTTCAGAAGGTTCAATGTCTTCAAGTTTGGGAGAGTTTGTTCTCTTGATGTTGTTTCTCCAAAAATATTCTCAAGCTCATCACAAAACTTGATCTTGAGTGTTGCAAGGTTTTTCAGCTGAATGTGTGAAGAGAAAACAATGACAAGGCTTGGGCAGCACTCTATGTATAAATGTTTTAAGCACGCGAAGCTTTCAGAATCTACCGAACCTCTAAATAAACTCTTGAGCTCAGAAAGCTTTGACACCCAAAGATTCTGTAAATATCTTCCCAACACAGCATTCTTTTCTTTTTCTTCCCCATAGATAGCGCTTTCCATACTATCACAACTCTCTATCCAGCATTCTCTCATGGACTTAACATTATCAACACCCAGATCTGACAGCCGATTGATGAAACCATTCTTCTTTAAATATAAAAGTTCCACACTATTAAGGACTTGTTCAATACCAGTAGGGAAACTTTGAAAGCCACATATCTTCAAAAACTTGTCAGGCTCGTCTGTCAACTGAGGAATATGGCTGGTCTGGTAATAGATATCTTTGAAAACATATCCCTTTCCTTGCAAGTAAATGTCATTTTCTTTACTCCATTGCTCAGAAGAGCACAAACAGAAATGAAATTTCTGGAAGCGATTCCCCCACAGTCCAGAGTTCTTCTCAATGAAATAGAAAATGTCTGTGTTACTTACAGTAATATGTATGCATGTCATGCCAAGATGCTCTGTTTCAGACAGATTCAACTGCAGCTGTTTAGTTACATCCATTGCATCTCTCCAATTAAACCCCCAAAAGTATTTCCTGTTCAGTATCGCAAGAAACTTCAAGCAAGTCCATTTGGAGATGCCAGCTGGAAACTCACTAATATTTGTGCCAGAAAGATCAACCACCTCAAGCTTCTTAAGTACCTCTGAGTGGGGCAGGATTGTTAAATTTGAACAACCTCTAAGGAACAGTTGGCGTATGTTTTGAAGTTCTGAAGGTGAGGAAGGAAATATCCCGATCTGGGATCCAGAGAGATTAAGTTCTTCAAGGTTCAGGATGCCTTCAAAAGACAATGTCTCAAAGTTTGAAAGATCTTTCAGTCTGAGTTGACAAAGATTTTTGCATCGTGAAAGGAAAGAGAATTCTTGCACTTGCGTACCGGACAAATCAAGTTTTTTAAGGGCATAACAAACTCCAAGAGGTTCATCTTGGAATTGACTGAAAGAAGCATCCCCAGAAAGATCAAGCACTTCTAATCTTTCTAGTTTTTCCAAGTGAGGCAGTGTCTGAAACTTCAGGCAATCTCTTATTAAGAGTTGATTGAGATTTATACAATCTGAAAGGAATGATAACTCTACAACCTGGGTTCCCGATAGGTCAAGTATTTGAAGGTCACATATGTTCCCAAAGGATAGGTCTTGGAAGGTTGTGAAAGAAGTTGCACCAGAAAGATCAAGAAGCTTCAGTTTTGTGAGTTCTTTTATGCATGAAAGTGTCTGGAGTTTTATACATCCCCTTAGTGCAAGCTGGCTTAGATTTACGCATCCAGAAAGGAATGGTAAGTCTACTACCTGGGTTCCAGAGATGTCAAGTATTTGAAGGTCATACTCCATCCCGACTGATATGTCTTGGAAGGTCATGAAAGAAGTTGCACCAGAAAGATCGAGAACCTTTAGCCTTCTAAGATTGTCAAACGCTGGAAGCGCCATTAACTTTGGACAGTTACGCAGAAACAGATGACTGAGATTTGAGCATCCGTAAAGGAATTGTAAGTCTCCAATCTGGCTTCCAGAGAGGTTAAGTATTTGAAGATCAAAATCCTTGCCAAAGGATGGGTCTTGGAAGGTTGTGAATGAAGCTGAGCCTGAAAGATCAAGAACCCTTAGATTTCCAAGTTCTAACGGCGGCAGGGTTCTAAGGTTTGGACAATTCCTTAAAAATAGTTGACTACCATTTGGGCATCCGGAGAGGAATTGTAAGTCTGCAACCTGGGTTCCAGTGAGGTCAAGTAGTTCAAGGTCGCACTCTTCCCCAAAGGATAATTCTTGGAAGGTCAAGAAAGAAGCTGCACCTGAAAGATCAAGCACCTTTAGTCTTCTAAGTTCATCCAATGGCGGCAGTGTCCTTAGTTTCTGACAATCTCGTAGTAAAAGTTGACTGAGATTAATGCAACCAGCAAGTATTGGTAACTCTACAACCTGGGTTCCAGAAAGGTCCAGTGTTTGAAGGTAATACTTCATACCAAGAGATTGGTCTTTAAATGTCATGACAGAAACTGCACCTGAAAGATCAAGCACCTGGAGACTTGCGAGGGTCTCTATATGTGGTAATACCTTTAACTTCACACAACCTTTAAGGATGAGCTTGCATAGATTGTAACATTCCGAAAGGGAAGGAATTTCTTGAACTTGCGTGCCAGAAAGGTCTAGTTCTCGAAAATCTTCCTTTATTCCTAAAGAATCATCATGAAATTGTTTGAAAGCAGTAGCACCTGAAAGATCAAGCACCTCAAGTTTTGTCAGTGGTTTCAACAATGGAAGTGTTTCTAGTTTTATACATCTTCTCAAGAGTATATGTCGAAGATTGCTGCATTCTGAAAGACTAGGTAGTTGTTCAACTTGGGTTTCGGAAAGGTTCAGTTCTCGAAAGCATTCCTTTATCCCTAAGGAATCATCTTGGAATTTTCTGAAACCAGTAGCACCTGATAGATCAAGCACCTCTAGTTTTGTTAACGTTGTCATCGGTGGAAGTGTCTGAACATTCAAACAATTTTTGAGAAATATTTGTTGAAGAAGGCAACATTCTGAAAGGTTGGGTAACTGTACAACTTGGGTTGCAGAAAGATTAAGCATCTTGAGGCAACATAACTTCTGAAAACAATCTTCCTTGAAATTCTTTAAGTTAATAGAACCTGTGACATCAAGCACTTCAAGCTTTTGAAGCTCCAACTGTGGTAGTTCCTCTAGGTATTCACATTCTCTTAGTATGAGTTGAACGAGATGAGCTTCCATTGAAAACATTGGCAGCTTTTGGATCAAAGTTCTAGACAAGTCAAGATATAGCAGACCATCCCCGAGCGCTTCGTCTTGGAATTCCTTGAAAGAAATGGCACCTGAAAGATCGAGCACTTCAAGCTTTTGAAGCTTCAAACGAGGAAGCTCCTTTAGGTATTCACATTGTTTTAGTAACAGTTGAATGAGATTAGCTTCCATTGAGAACACCGGTAGCTTTTCGATCTGAGTTCTAGAAAGATAAAGATACAGAAGATCATCCGTAAGGGCTACATCCTGAAATTTCTTGAAAGAAATGGCACCTGAAAGATCGATTACATTTAGTTGTGTCCCCAGGGATGGCAATGTTTCGATGTTGGGGCAACTTCTTAAGAATAGTTGACGAAGCTTGCCACATCTTGAAAGAAATGAAACTTCTGCAATTTGTGTTGCAGAGAGATCAAGTTTTATTATTGAAGAGTCAGATCCTGAGTTTTCACCTTGAAATCCCAGAAACGCACTAGCTCCTGAAAGATCTAGCACTTGGAGTTCAGGAAATGCATCTATATCTGCCATTGTTTGGAGTCTCGAACAACCTCTCAGAAAGAGGTGATTTATGTTGGGTGCAGATGGTAATCTATCAACCAGAGTTACGGATAGATCAAGGGTTTTGAGTGAACTGAGGGTGTCTGGAATATCTTTTAGTGCATAAGCACCTGCTAGGTCCAGCAGAGAGAGTTGATCAAATTCTTCCATATATGAAATTCTTTCCAGCTGGCCGCATGCTCTAAGGATGAGCACGTCAAGTTTATGAAGGTTCGAAAAGGAGGAGGGTAGCTGTTTAAGATTGGTGTTTGAGAGGTTCAGATATTCAAGAGAACCCAAATCTTGAGAGAAATCATCTGGGAGTTCCTTCAAGCTGCTAGCACCTGCAAGACTAAGAACGATCAGATTTTGGAGTCCTCTTACTTGGTTCACCACTTCCAGTGTGGTACAACCTCTTAGCACAAGCATTTCAAGATGCTTCAAGTCTGAAAGTGATTCTGGCAGAGAACTGATTTGGTAATGGAGAATGGAAAGACGACTAAGATGTAGCATTTGCGCAAAGTAGTCATGTGGGAATCCATTGTGAGCATTCCCGTAAAACACCAAATCTTGTGTCTCAGTTGTTCCTTCATAGTCAAACCCTCGCGTCTGAATCCGATGCAGAGCATAGCTATCAAATGAAACAATGTCAGAAGCTTTTATCTGAATATACATACTCACTTCTTTGATTAAAGGAGTTTGAACACTCACGTGGGTGTATCCCTTATCATCATCTATCGATATATCTGATAAAAGATGACGATCTATGAGCTCTTTCATTATACTGTTCCCCTTCTCAAATGCTTCATCTGTAAAATAGAATCCATCTAAGTATCCTGATTTCATCCAGTTCATTATCAACCACTGCTTACTGAATTTATGGTAACCTGGACCCATGTAGCAGTACAAAAAGCAATCTTTCACATCCTTGCTCAGCAACATCTCTAATATAAATTCAATGCGGGACATTGATCGATTGAATACCAGGTTGTATGCTTTCTTCAAATTAGCCATCTCCATGTTGCTCGAAGAAGACTCTCCTATGTTATTTCTCAAAGTTCCTGCCAGTACAGCAATTTCAAATGGCACACCATTGCAGTTGTCGACCAGAGGTTGAGCTAATTCACGCATATGGGGATGTGAATCAATTTGTATGCCAGATATATCCTCAAAAAGATACAAGGCATCATCTTCGGACAACTTTTCCAGTTCCAGTATCCTGTTGGTGTCTACATCCCCAATGTTTGATTTGGTCCCAGTTATTAACACCTTGGACGATGCATAACCTTCCCTGGGAAGAGGGACCCCTAACGCATCAAGATAATCAAATGGATTGGAAGAGCATAGATCATCTAGAACCAGTAAGTAGTGCTTCTCTGCCAGTAATTTAGAGATCTTCATACTAAGATCATCCTCGTTGCCATGCACTTCTCCTTGATGCTGCGACAATTGATTTAGAATCTGTATCTGCATTGTTTTGATTCCAGGATTATCTGGCCCCATATATACAAAGATAATGGGGTCAAATCGACTTAGGAATCTTACAGAATACATCACACTCCGAGCAAGCCATGTTTTCCCCATTTCAGTTGCCCCTTGGATTTTAATTGTTCCAACATCATCATCATATAACCATGTCTCCACAGTCTTTCTTGCCGAGAATGCAGTGCCTTTATAGCATTTTACCTCTTCATCTTCACTTGTCGATTCTTCATCATAGGTCCTCATTGATTGTGTCTCCCCATCTTCGCTTTGATGATCTTCATCATCTTGGCTCAACGGCTCCTCTTCATCTTCGCTCGTATCTTCTTCATTTTCTGTGCTCATTGCCTGTTCTTTATCATCTTCACTTGTTTCTTCTTCATCTTTTTTCCTCGTTTCATCTTTGCTTGTATTTTCTTCGTCTTCTTTGCTTTTCACCTGTTCTTCTTCATCACTTGTAACAACCAGTACTGCAGAGGGTGCTAATCTGCACATTCATTCCACAAACAATAAAAAAACATGAACTCCACAAGAGTCTTTCGTTGTATCTTACAATGTACATTAAATGTTTAATCCAATTCCATCTCAATACCTATATATGACAAAGCCCTTCGTGACAGACCTATCTATCTAATGATTCATCATAGCCAACTGAGCTAGTTTCATCTCAATTATTTTTGTTTTAATTGCAAAACATAAGGTTACATTATCTTATAATATTACGAATCTAGATTCATAGATCAAATATCTGGAACTGGATTGATTGAACCCAAGATACTTCACGAAATTTTGTCAGTTTCTCTTGTGAAGTTTAGAAGTACTTAATTAACGGCAGTAAGAGTCATTAGAAAGAAATAGTATAACAAATTAGGGATCGTAGTGATAACACATGACTTACATTGATGATAACATATGCTCATCATCTGTAGGGAGAAAGACTTCGTCATTCAAGCCATTGTCAGAACCTGAGCGGCCAATAATATCAGGATCAGCATGACCTCCAACAAGCATTTCAGACTTCATTGCATTCTTTTCCTGTTAAATACATTAATGAATAAATGTTGATAGCCATAACAATAGAACACCAATAATATTAATATTGATCTCCTAATTCAAATGATTTTTGAAGGTCTGAGCAGATCGCCTTTCGTCCAACAACTAAAATTGCTAGGAAAAATGATTTTACCTTATTCTAAAAAAAAAAAAACATACATACATACATACATCTTTTCAAGGTCATCATCAAAGACTCAAAACAAAGTTCATATGAGCTTGTACACATAATAGACTAACCTTGGAGTGTTGGCTACCCATAGAAACAAGAAATGATAAAAAAGAAACACCTTCCTCAGCTCTTTTACCACAAGGCACAATCAGCAATTTTCACAAGATCTCCCTTGTGATTTTGAGGAAGATGAGTAGAAGATGACCATTAGCATGTATTCACACTTAACTAAACAACAAAAGATAAAAATAATAATAAGAAATTAACAACTTGTTGCACAATTATAGATGTTAATTAAAGAAATCTCATGACTTTTTTTTCAAATAATTGTTCTGAAAGGCCTTATTCCAACTATGTTGGGCCAAGAGGACACAGGGCGAAATCAATTACCCAAAAGGAACTGGGTAGATCTTATCAGAAAGATAACAAGATTTAATAACCCAAGGAGTCAAGGACAACTACCCAGGCCTGTTTGTTATGATTTTTTATAATTTCATTTATACCCTTCTTCTTCTTCGATTTTAATCTATGTTTTACTTCTTCTTTGTCCTCTCTCTTTCTCTCTTGACTTTTTTCTTTTATGATAAATATTTTAGCTCATCAACTGCTTATCTAAGATGTGTCAAACTCTTGTTATACTTAGATAGTACAAAAGCTCCCAAGAAGAGTGCAAAAAGTAATGGACAATAATATGATGACTGTTGGTTCAATCGAATATGTATTTAGGAGAATCAAGTTTGATTTTTACAAAGGGTTTGCAACGCAGTTTGTAGCGCACAATTTGAGTAGTTTCTTTTAATAGTAGCCATTTAACCCATGCAATGCATGGCTTTGAGGTTGCGGCTGATTTAAGTTTGTTTAAGTTATGGCCACTTAAAAATATTAATTAAAAATACAAATTTGACTTTCATAAAATTAAAATGCAATTCAATTCTCTTCAATTAGGCTATCAATTAGGAGAGAGAAAATTTAACAGGGATTTTGATTCGTCTGCTTGCCAGAGGGCCGTGATAGAATGTTTACAGACCAAACATGCCAAAGACTTCCTTATTGTTATTCTTATGGAAGGGTTAGGACAAGGCATGACGACAGTGGAGTACCGTGTCATTCTCCGGTACTGTCTCATGATCCCGTTATTTACAGATAGGGACCATGTTGTACACTGTAAGTATTATCCCGGTTTTAAATACAGACACAATCATATGCGTGATATATTGTATGATGTGGTATGACGAGCAGGAATACAATATAATTAGTGACACAATCAAGTGAAGGGAGTATTCTTAAGCTTGTACTCCCCATAGTAGACTAACCTTGGAATATTGGCTATCCATGGAAACAAGAAATGATCAAAAACACCTTCCCCAGCTCTTTTCCACAAGGCCACAATATAGTTAGTGATTTTGAAGAAGATGACTTCTAGTATGTCCTCATACAAAAGGTATTTAATGATAATAATAATAGAAAATTAGCAAGTTGCAATTAATTAGATATTTATTAGTGTTTAATAAAGCAATCACATGACTTTATTATAAAATTTGTTCAAAAGGATCACTTTACTTATACCTTAATTTCCATCTTGTTTGTATATAGATAAAAGATGGTGCAAATCGAAAATAGGATTGATAATGAATTTGGTTTTGAATTGTAAACCAGTGAAGGAAAATGAAGCTAAACATGAAATGGAAGAGAGAGAGAGGAAAATGAAGCTAAACATGAAATGGAAGAGAGAGAGAGAGAGAGAGAGAGAGAGAGAGAGAGAGAGAGAGAGAGAGAGAGAGAGAGAGAGAGAGAGAGAGAGAGAGAGTGAAAAACTGAAAATGTGGTGACCAATTGTAGTGGCTTTGATGATACGATGGAAACCACCACCTACAAGTTGGTTTATGCTTAATGCAGATGGCTCCTTGAAGCTTAATTCATGTTTCAAGGAGTTGAATGAACAATTCTCTAATTGTGTTTGGATATACAGTATGTGTGCGCCAATGCCATTTATGTGAATATGGCGTTTGTTTGATATAAAAGGTAAGCTTTTGGTTTTAGTATGTTTAGATCAAACTTAATTGGTATTCGTAATACTTAGTGAATTGATTATGATTAATGTTTATATTTCTTGTTGCGTAAAAGACTGGATTATACATTTAGATGAAAAGTAGACTAGTCAAAGAAAGGGTTTTCCCGAAACTTGAATTTACTAATTTTAGTGTATGTGGATTGCATTAAGTTAAGCAAACCAAACACACAAAGAAGAGTCATAAGAAGTACAAAGCTTCTTGAAATACTTCAACCAGACATATGTGGACTTTTGATATTCCATCTTTTGGTGGAGAAAAGTATTTCATTCCCTATTGATGATTTTTGTCGTTATTGTATCTATCTACCTACTGCATAATAAGTCTCATATGTAAATGTTATTGAAATTTACATAATTGAAGTTAAGAGATAATTATATAGAAAGGTGAAAACTATACGTTTTGATAGAGGTGGTGAATTTCTTGGAAGGGGTATGATAAGACGGGACAACATCCCAGTTCTTTTGCCAAACTTCTAGAACGATTAGGAATTTGTGTCTAATACACAATGCATGGTTCCCTATAGCAGAATGGTGTAACTGAAAGGCATAATCGAACACTTATGGATATGGTTCAAAGTATGATGAGTATTTCTATCTTACCCATATAGTTGTGGATGTATGCTTTATGAACCATAGTGTATATATTGAATTGGGTTCCTCATAATGTAGTTACAAAAACACTTTTGAATTGTGGAAAAGATGGAAACCTAGTTTTAGACATTTACACATTTAGGGTTTATCTAGAAAATCTAAAAGGTATAGATTTTACTATCCTAACCATACCACTAGTATTATTGAAACTGAAAATTATTGATTCATTGTGAATGACAAAATTAGTGGGAGTGATCATATCAAAGAGGTAATCATTAAAATTTGGGTACCAATTTTGTAATGATATTATTGTTACTTCTGTTGTTTCTCATGTTCTTGCACGGCTTAACAACAATTAATGAATAAACAAATACTTGATCATCAATCATTTAATGAGATTATTGTCATTGAATAGAAGGTAAATGCATAAAAGAAGTAGTATTAAGAAGATCTCAAAGATCACAATGACCAGCTATTTCGGATGATCACGTGTTGTATTTACAAGAATTTGATTTTAATGATCCAGTTAACTTATAGTAATTCTGATAAAAAAATTTATGGCATGAATGAAGAGATAAATTAAGTGTGGATTTTAACTAAGTCCGAGGTTAGTAGAATTGACTCAAAAAGGTTCTATTGAATGCCATAAAACGAGACTTGTATCCAAACACTTTACTCAATATGGTGGCATTATTTACTCGTGAAACCTTCATTCATGTGTTAAGGAAGGATTATCTTAGAATTCTTATGGCATTGGTGGCTCATTTAGATTTAAAGTTACATCAAAAAGATATAAAAATGGTATTTTGAATGGAAGTTTAGATGGAGTCTACATGGTTTAATTAGCCACACAACTTCATAAAAGAAGGATAAGAGCACATAGTCTGTTTGTTAAAAATGTCAATATACAAACTTAAATAAACTTCTAAAAAATGGTACCTAACGATTAAAGTATCATGTATATCTTTGGGTTTAATGTAAACACTATTAATCAGTGTATATTCCCAAAGTTCAGTGGGAGTAAGTTTATCATTTTTTTATGTATGTCGATGATTTATTGTTTGCTAGTAAGGATTTTGGTATTTATTAACCAAAATTTTTCTTTTTGAACAATTTACAATGAAAGTTATAGTAAGACATCTTATGTGATAGAAATAGAAATATTTCGGGATTGATCACAATAATTGTTAAAAACATCTTAGAAAAAAGTAAAAAATAAATAAATAAATTTCATTAATAAAATTTTGGATAGATTTAATATGTTAAAGCATAATTGTAATGATGTTCCAATTCAGAGGGGGGATATTTGGATTAAATCAAGATCCTACAAAGAATTGGAATAGAACGAATGAAAGAGAAACCTTATGCTCACATTTTAAGAGATCTAATCACTTTGAGGTGATTGGTTTTAAATATTCGAAATTTAATGGGTGTGTGGATAGTCGATAAAACATTATTATTTCACCCACCATATAAGCCGAATTTGTAGCATATTGTAAAGCTACATGCAATGTTGTACAGTTGCAAAACTTTATATCATGACTTAGATTTTTTAATTTCTAAGCCGTTTGAATTTTATTGTAATAATGTTGCAAATATATGCCTTTGTAAGAATGATAAGTATTCTAATGTTTAGCACATGATATAAAATACCTATCGATTATCGCTTAAGTTTAGAACAAGTGAGTGTCAATGGAACACATTAGTACACGTGTTAGTAAATCCACTAACTTAGAGCTAGAAATAATGATATTCTAGCATCATGTTAACAAGTTGGGTTTTGAATATAACCCATAACTTAATGATTTCGTGGATTACTTAATGCTTATTATTTGACATTATTTTGAGCTCATTATTATTGATTAAGTTCTGAATTTTCTGTTTTCCATTGTTTATGTACATGTATGTGAATGGATAATTAATTGTTGACAGAAATAGTTTTTTACGAAGACATTACTGGACCATTATTGTTACTTCCGTTTATAGACCTTGTTAATTAAATTGTTGATATCGTAGCACATGGAAAGAACCATGTCATTTATGCGATGTGGAACCGCCATGACTCATATTAATGGTTTAATTAAACGGTATTATGATAACCATTTCAGAAACTAATTAAGCTCTTATTGTGCGCCTTATGTATTCTACATTAAACCGTATGTGAGATTTTACTATAGACCAAGTGGGAGACGGTTGGAATTTCCACATATAAAGCCCAACCTATAATGTGGTCCATGTACCTTTAACCTTGGTTTAATATAGAAATAAGCTAATTAGTAATAGGTTATGTGGAAGTCGTATCTACCCTAAATCTTAACTATGATGGACGGTCTAGATCTAATGGGCTTAGGTTTGTAGATTTAGGTCCTCTCTCCACCTCTATAAATTGGTGTATGATATCCATCTTTAATTCATACACTTATTATTACAACACATATTAGAGTTTAAGAGGCAAGTAGAGTGAAACCTAGATCTTGTGCAGCTTCTCGGATCATCAATTCCTATGGACAAAGGTATGTGTATTTGTTAGTAATTAATTATGTGATTCATGATCTTTATTGTTTATTGATAATATTAATTATGCTTATAAACCAACCATAAAATAAGACCCAAATGCTAGCCAATATCTATAAAATTACGGTAAGAGTCTGTTTGGAAACCTGGAATTGGTGTTGGAATTAAAAAATCATTTTCCAAAACATGCAATAGATTTTGGCCTTTGAATTGAAATGAAAATCCCCAAATATCAATGCATCACACGTTTCTTCTGAAGGTAAAACTCTTGATTGTAGGCTTGTTTGTAAATTTTTTTCTATATAAAGAAACTTTAACACTTCCATTGTATATTATTTTCGGATTATATCACTTCTTTAATTTCGTTTCTCATCTCAATCTATTTATCCAAACAGATAACATACGTATTAGCGATTTGTAGAAATTGTGAATATATGAATAAACTTTGAAATTCTGATTTTTTTCGATGTATTCTTATCCGGGGTTTTTTTTGTGACTTTCCAGGTACACCTGACAATGGCAAAACAAGTTAGAATAATGCCTTTGGTTATATTCTTAGGAGAAGTATGTACATCTTTATTTTTTTTTACAAACCTGTTGGCATTGAGTATTGTATACCAATTGGTACATCGACCATTTATGTTTCTTCCAATAGTCTGGATCGCATTTTTTTGCTCTGACTTTTCGCAGAATTTCCTTTCTTCGTTTTCGTTTTTTTCTAGCCTCGGTTGCGTTATCGACCACTTCTATTGCTTCCATTGAGTATTGTATAACAATTGGTACATCGACCAATTCGGTTGCTTTCATTAGTTGTAATCGCATTGTATTTGCTCGAATTTTTAACAAATTTTTTTTTCTTTCTTTTCGTTTTTTTCTAGCTTCATTTGTTTTATCTTCATCCATCCTGTATTGTGAATATTGATTGTAAGCGCGCATATTCAGACATCTCATTGTGGTACAGTTTGGGTTATGGGGTTTGTTTAAGCATTTAATGGTTGTATGCAAGTGTTATATGAAGGGTTACATAGGTTATAATTAGCAACAATAGGCATGAAATATGAATTGTAAGAATAAAAATCTCTGTGCTATAGTGATGCCTGTATTGTGGAGCTCTTTGTGCTATGGTGATGCCTGCATTTTGGAGCTCTCTGTGTTGCAGTTCTGTATTTTTTCCTATGTCTGGTCTGAGTATGTATTTGGACATACAGGAGGGTTGTCTCCTGAAAGTTATTCTGATCAGGCTTGTAAACTGATGTTAATATAATATTAACTTAAATTAAATAAATACAAAAACAAACAGAGAAAGTTATACTTTTGATTTGTAAGACATCTATAAACAGTTTTTGCATGAGTGTAAAATACGATATATGAACAGTTATATGTAATATATGTAAAGTTCTGACCTGTTTCTTCTGAGGAGGAAGGACTGAATTTCAGAATTTTTTGATATTCGGTATTGTAGTATTCTATTATTCCTGTATTCCTTTGAGGAAGTAGGATTTTAGAAGGTAGAAGGGAAAATTACAAAATAGGCCCATTTTTTTTTATGGTCTGTGTATTAACCATATTTGTGAGGTTGGTCAATACATTAATGAAAGATGATGTATAATAACATGAATAATAATAAGATAAAGAGAACATGAACACCATTGTTTACGTGGTTCGGCAATTGTGCCTACATCCACGGAGAGGGAGAAAGAAGTTTATTATAGTAGTGGTGATACAAAATGGGAGCTCGATAATGGAGAGAGCTCAAGAGAGAGATGAGACTTGAGAAGTGAGGTCTCATCATGAGAGATTGGGGAGGTCGTTGATATTGAGACCTCACCATGAGGTCGTGTTGGGAGCATTAGGCCATCAGACCATGTGAGCAGAGATGAGAACATGCCTAGAATGAGTAGCTTGCCTTCATATTTATAGGCTTACAATGTAACTCCATTCCTAGCATTTAATGAGGTAATGATGAGAGAATATCTTTGTAGTAATTGGCTTTAACTTTGTAACTTGTGCCATCAAGAGAGAGTCCATTAGATGATGACATGTGGCACCATGATGTACGGTAGAGATGGTGCCACATGTATGTTGTATGTAGTACCCCTACATAAGCCCCCTCTTTTTAGGTTGAACGAAGTTCGGGCTGAAAAGAAGTAATCGAACCGATCCAGCCCCCAAGATGAATGAAATATGGGGGTCTTTAACGAAGTCGATCCGCCCCAAATTTTGATGAGCTTGATCATTGAGATTTGCAGGACGCGATGAAGGTCCCTTGTGGTAATGGCAACTCGATCATAACTTTGTGTGTAGCGAGCTAGTTAGTTCCAGGGAGACCTGGTAGCTCGTTCAGAAGGCATGTAGACGAGATGGACAGCTGCAAGCAGGTCGTACTGAAGTGGGTCTTCTTGTATGCATGGGTTGTTGGTCTCAGTCATGCTTTAAGGTGGTCGCCTTTTTGTGGTCGAGTTGCATAGACCTGATAATGTTAGCATGTGAAACATTATAAAATTCAATAAAAGACTTACATGGAATTGTACGTCTTTCTTATGACTTGTATGTACTATCTTTGTCGCCTTGTGACTGGACACTTCGATAGATATGGCACTTTGGAGTGCAATGTAGCTCGTTTGAGAAAGAGCATTGGTTGACCAAGTGTTTTGAGAGTTACTTGGAACCTTTTGGTGCCCGATCTAGTGAATGGTCGCAGCGTGAAGACCTGTTTGACAATTCTCGGGCATGTGGCCTTTGTGGGTCTGCATTGCGTTGAGAGTGAATGCGTTCGACCAGGCGTGTGGCTAGAGAATTGTGTTTGAGGTCGTCCCGCATACGAGTGACTCACTAGTCAATGAGGGTGGCCGTATTGTATATCAAGCATTTCACTTGTAGAGAGTTCAGTGAAAGCAATGTAGCACATTTGTGCAAAAATAGCTCATGGGGAGTGAGGTCGTGTTCATGTGACCTGCACATAGAGAGAGCTACAAAAAATATCATTAATAGCTAATTGTGCTAATAATAAGTTAATTTCATTAGATAAAGTGAGAATAGCCCCCTGTATGGCATAAATATTCTTTAGGTCGTTGAAAGACCTGTAAGTTGGGGAGGTCGTTGATAGACCTGATGAGGTCGCGATGAAGGACCTGGCATGAAGGCGACGAGACCTGAGAGGTCGTTGGCTTGGAGACCTGGATATGAGGTGAGGTCGCGATGAGACCTGAGCTTGCTAGTTTAGAGACCTGAATGTATGAGGAGTTTTCTGTAATAGAATGGAGGTCGATTTTGCCTTTCAGTAGCTCGCTGGTTCATCTCAATGACCAGTAACAATAAACAGAGACAAATGAGGTCGCTCTTTGGTAGCCCGTTGCCTCATCTCAATGACCAAAAAATATTAAAGTGATACTTATCTTTGCTTCTGCCGAGCCCAGTAATTGTGTAGACAATTTGCTCCAAGCCCCCAACTATGAGTTGCAATTCTTTCATTTCAAATTCGATGAATTTCTTGAAGTCACCACTTATGAAACAATGGTGTAATGGTGGGGTTGGTGGGTGGAATTCGCTTGAGAAAATCCCAAGTCCCTGTAGTCGGCGCCAAATGTATTAACCATATTTGTGAGGTTGGTCAATACATTAATGAAAGATGATGTATAATAACATGAATAATAATAAGATAAAGAGAACATGAACACCATTGTTTACGTGGTTCGGCAATTGTGCCTACATCCACGGAGAGGGAGAAAGAAGTTTATTATAGTAGTGGTGATACAAAATGGGAGCTCGATAATGGAGAGAGCTCAAGAGAGAGATGAGACTTGAGAAGTGAGGTCTCATCATGAGAGATTGGGGAGGTCGTTGATATTGAGACCTCACCATGAGGTCGTGTTGGGAGCATTAGGCCATCAGACCATGTGAGCAGAGATGAGAACATGCCTAGAATGAGTAGCTTGCCTTCATATTTATAGGCTTACAATGTAACTCCATTCCTAGCATTTAATGAGGTAATGATGAGAGAATATCTTTGTAGTAATTGGCTTTAACTTTGTAACTTGTGCCATCAAGAGAGAGTCCATTAGATGATGACATGTGGCACCATGATGTACGGTAGAGATGGTGCCACATGTATGTTGTATGTAGTACCCCTACAGTCTGTGCAATTATAATTATACCCAAAATTGCTCAAAACTCTCTTCAATTAGGCTATCAATTTCAGTCTAATTGAAGAGATATTTTCTTAGGAATATTTTATACTTTAATAGAGTATAACAGATTAATATAAAATTAAAAATTTCAATTCTCTAAAATCATAAGTTTTAGAAGGGAGCTTTTGTATAAACCCCTATATAAGTCGGCTATATTTGCACTTACCCCACCAAACCTGGTTTATTTGTACTTCCCCCTCTCCGTTATAACGCCCAATTGGGTGTTGAGCAGCTGACGTGGATATTTATTTTTCCTAAATTGTCCTTACTGACTAGATGGGCCCATAACTTAAAACAACTAGCCACATGTCTTAATTAATCTGAAGACATTTAATCTAACGGTTGGCGCGGCTAGAAATTGTCACTGAAGAAAATAAAAATAAAAATAAAGAACTAGTGATATGTTTTTAAAAAAAAACAAAAAAAAACCCAGTGATGTAGATAGCAATATTGGATAGCCGTTATTTCGTGCGAAATGGTTTGGATGACTAGACATTCAACATAGAATATATAGACTCAAATGGTTGAAAAATCTGACATTTTCATTCATGAATTGAACACAAAATATTGTTTCTATCAAACAACAGTTAATAAACAATTGTACTAATGTACCAAGCTCTCATGTAATTTGGTTAGAACAAAATAACGCTCCAATACACCAAAAGATATTGATTGTCAGAAAACAAAATGTAACAAAAAAACTGGAAAAAAAACTCTCAAGGGGGCCAAGAAACTGATGACGATGCTTGACTAGGAATGCTCGTGGAAGCTTGGTTGTTGCCTGTGTCAAACCCGAACAAAGCTGCCATTCTTGTATGTCCCATTTGAGGGTTATAACTTATAAGTAGGTGTTGGAACCCTGAAGTACTGCCTTCCATCTGTTGGTGCTCTCATATATGCATGAGGTGGTGCTTGTTGATACATTGGATTCAAAGGTGGAGGTGCTACATGTTGATAGGGTGGAGCTAGTTGATACAATTGCTCGGTTGTATTCTTACCTCGGCCACGACCACTTTTCCCTTTGGCACCCCTTCCTCCAGCTTGTTCATACATTGGATTCGAAGTTACAGAAGTTACATGTTGATAAGAGCTTGGTACTGGCCCTGAATGTTCTGCAAATGTTGTATTCTTACCTCTACCATTTTCCCTCCCTTTGCCACCTTTTCCATTGCCACCCCTTCCTCTAGTTGCTGGTGTTTCTGCGTGTATTTCACCTTGTGGCTGATCAACATTGAGTGGTTGGCCATGATTAACCTTCCTTGGCCTTATCCTAGGCCTCCCTCCCTTCGCAGTTGCTCCTTTCTTTGGTGGAGCTTGATTTGCCACATTGATGTAAGCCTCATATTCTGGACCCCCGCCTCTGCATGTTGTCTTGTTATGACCCCAACCTTTGCAAGCACTGCACCTATGTGTAACCTTGCCCCCATGTGGTCCTGGCTCCTCATCAAACCCTCTTTTTCTATTGACAGGTGGCCTTCCTGGTTGTCTAGGGCATATTGGTGGTGTCACCAATGTAGTAGGCTGAAATATAACACAATCATATGAATTAAACACATAGTATTGTAGTAGTAATAATAATATAATTACATAGTATTAAATTTGTAATAATTGCATAGTATTAAATTTGTAATAATTGCATAGTATTAAATTTGTTAAATGTGTTGAATACTCACTTCATCCCAGTCAGTTTCATGTAGAATAGGATTCACACTCCTTGCGTATGCCAACCTATAAGCTTTGACAGTGAAAAAAGGACTACAGTATCTATATAAACCACAATGCATACCAATTAGCTTGAAAAATTCTAGCGAAAAAAATTAACTTGAAAAAAAAATGAAATATCAAATAAGAACTCAAATACAGTTAAAAAAAAAATTAATAACTTACAAATTCCAATCCACCCTCAATGGATTAATGACTCTCACAGCATGGACACATGGAATTCCCGAAATTTGCCATTCGTTGCATGTACACTCAAGTTTGTGAAGATCAACAATCCACCACATCCCTGATTGATTCTTCTTCACTTGATATGTGTAATCATTTGACGCACCAACAGTAAATTCCTGCATTTTTGCCTTCCTCTTCTCAATTATGTCAAGAACCCTAGGAACTAAATCATTTTCATCCCATCTCATACTTTCTTTCTCCCTTTCATAGAATTGTTTCATGAGCAATGTCATTATTGTTGAAACCAAGGAAACTATTGGTTTGTCCCTCGATTCAGATATAAAATTGTTGAAAGACTCACTAAAATTATTAGTGGTATGATCAGACTTGCACTTCAAATCAAACTGTGACCTTGCCCACACATTAGGATCAGCATTCATTAAATACCCACTATCTTCACTGTCAAGCTTCTCCAACTCTTTCATTTTATATTTCCAATAACTCTCTGTCCATGCCTTAGAAGCTGCCCATGCCACTTTCTCAAACCCCTATAATATCTTCTCATGTTGCTCACAATATGCCTAAAACAAAATCTTTGTTTACATTCTGGAAACACTCTTTGTACAACTGAATCTAGCCCTTTCTGTCTATCAGACATAATAGTTAAATGTTTCCCAGGATGTCTAGACAAGTGTGGTTCAAGTATATCCAAGAATCTAATCCAGTTCTCCAAATTCTCTCTAACACATATGAAAATAGCAAATAGACCATTATTCCCATCCAATGCCGTCACAGACAAGCACACGCCCTTGTATTTACCTTTTAAATGACAACCATCCAGACCAACAATGGGTCTACAACCAGCAAGAAAACCTTCCAACGATGCCTTGAAGCTTAAACACAAAAACTCAAAACTACCAAATTGATCATCTCTTGAACAACCACATATACTACCAGGATTTTTTGCGAGGATTTGCTTACACAACTCTGGAACTTTTCTGAAACTCTCTTCATAGTTTCCATAAACTAACTCCATGGCAAGTGTCAACGAGTTCCATGCCTGGCCAGTACTTAATGTCAAAGTTGTAGACCTTTTTTCACCAAAGCTATGATACTCTTCTTCATCATCAATTCTGTCAAAGTTGTAGACCTTTTCCTTCCTAACTTGTCTACCAACATTAACTCTCTCATGTTCAACATCATCAACTCTCACACTTTCATTAAAATCATCACTGAAACCTCTTACATTTGCATCAACATCAATGAACTCAACAGCGTCAAAATCAAAATTAACAGCTGAAAAATACCAATTAAATTACTAAGCTCAGAGAACTATCAATCAAGATAATTATAACACAATAATAATTCTGAACTCACCTTCAGTAAAGAGCTCACTAAAACTAGGACCATTAACAACTTCAGATGTTTCAGCAATTCCACCAATAACTTGAGACAAAAAAGAAAAACATCAGTTTAGAGTTTTCCAATTAGAAAACAAATCGTCGTCGAAAGGAAGGAGAAATTGCTGCACATCGATCTATTCTTCTTCCTCCTCTCTTCTCTCTCTCTCTCTGCTCAGCTGTTTCTGATTTTTCATAATTACCAAATTCAGATTACATAATCAAGGATTTGGAGTTCTATTCGATTCTGGGTATGTCTTGATTTTTCCAATTTACTGTAAAAAAATTGTTCATTTTTTTACTTTTTATTTGTGTAATTCAGCTGGTTTTGATTAAGATGTGAGTTCAAGTTGATGATTTTGATCGTTTAAATGGATTTTGAAGAAGTGGGTATTCTTGTAGTTGTGATTTCTTTATTGAGTTGGTTTGAAATTTTGATCATATAAGTAGTCTTGGATCATATTTGTGAAATTGATGACTTTAATAGACGGAGTAGACAAGAATCTGTATCGAATAAGATTTATCGGTTTCGTGGTGCTATTCTTGTTGTTTCAATTCCTCTTATTCTTATTTCATTTGTTCTGTTTCTTATGCCTGGTTCTTCTTCTCAATCTCATGAATATATTCTTAATTGAAGAACTTTTCTTCCTGGGGTATCTCAAATTTCCAGGGGGGAGGGTATGTCCAAAAATCTCTTTTAATAATAACTAGGGTCTAAGACCAAGATCGATACTAGTATACTCTTCTCTCTCTGCTGCTGCTGCTTCTTCTTCTTCTTCTCTACTCTGTTGCTCACTGCTTCTTTGATCTTGTATGTCACCTTGATGAACTAATCTAATCCAATCTGACATCAGGTCCTTTGTTTGTATGTTGTATGTTCGCTCAGATTGGATTTACAGCAGAGATCAAATGACTTGACAGCCCACGTAAGTTCATTCTATTTCAACTTTAAATTGGACTTGCTTTTATATGTTTATTCTTTCAATTTTATGACCTAATTCCAACTACTTTTGTTGATTTTTTTTTTCTGGATAATTTAATAGATCAATCATAAATAAGGTCATGGTTTTATCTTTGCATTGAATGAATTGAAACACTATTTTGGTACCAATCAATGGGCAGTTTATACTATTAAGGTTCCAACACTGCTGTTTTTCTTATTGTAGTATTTTCGTTCGAGTTTCTTAGTATTAATCTTGCTGCTGGCCATGACTGGATTTTCTGCAAAACCATTTAGGAGATCAGTTTCTCAATACCCATTTCTTGCTTTGGTTAGATTTTGTCATTCGGGTTCCAACTTGCTCTCAAATTCCTTGCCCAAAACTGCTGGAAATGTAGCTCTATTCTGGGATTTAGATAACAAACCACCTAAATCAATTCCACCGTTTAATGCTGCTATTAGATTGAAGAAGGCAGCATTTTCTTTTGGCTTTGTTCGATATATGCTTGCATATGCAAATCACCATGCTTTTCGACATGTTCAACCTGTAGTTAGAGACCAAAGGAAAGAGAGGAAGAAAGTGATTCAGTTTGAGAATAAAGGGGTAATTAAATCAGCTAATCCCAATGTTTGTCGAGTTTGTGGGAGGAAATTTTGGACAAATGAGAAGCTTATGAATCATTTTAAGTTACACGAGCATGAACAGATGAAACGTTTTAATCAGCTGGAGTCATCGAGAGGGAAGCGAAGGGTCCAACTGGTGGCGAAGTTCTCAATGAAGATGGAGAAGTATAAAAATGCTGCTAGAAATGTATTGCTTCCGAAGGTAGGTTATGGGCTAGCGGATGAGCTTAAAAGAGCAGGATTTTGGGTCAATCTTGTGTCAGACAAGCCTCAAGCGGCAGACACTGCTTTGAGAAATCGGATGATTGAATTGATGGATAAGAAACAGGCTGAGTGTTTGGTACTCGTAACCAACAATTCTGATTTCACCAATGTTCTCAAGGAAGCTAGACTTAGGTGTCTCAAAACAGTTGTTGTGGGGGATAACAATGATGGAGCTCTCAAGAGATGCGCTGATGCTTCATTTTCATGGAAGGAAATTATGTTGGGGAAAGCTAAAAAGGAGGCAGTCTCTGTGTTGGGACGTTGGAAGGATCGTGGTGTTTTGAAAAGACTTGAGTGGACATACAGACCAGAGTTGGAGAAAGCCAAGCAGAATTTGGACGATTCTGAATTTGAAATTGAGGATGGTGACATCGATGATATCATGTTTGATGAAGGTCATGATCTTTTGAAAGATGCAAGGCCTTGGTGGGAGCTACATTCTGATGACAATGACACACCCACTAAATCATGATTGCCTTTTCTTTTGAGCTAAGTTACTCAGTATTTAAATTTGTACTCTGAATTCGTTCTATACTCTTTATGTGAACAAGGTTAAGTATGGGACGTGTTGTGACTTGTTTTGCACTTTTGCTTTCTCCCTTATTGCACCCACTCTTCCTGATTTCATCTTCATACGAATGGTACTTATAGCCTATTTTCTTGAGACGTTTGTATGTCTAATGTTTTGTTATTACATTATTGGGTTAGAAGTTTAGTTAGTCTATGTTTCTGATTGTGTTTTGTGTATTATCTTATTTATTAAACAAAAGGAAGCAGTACCTATAGATGATTAGTTCTATGCAAAGTAAGAAACACATTGTCATGTTTATGACACCTGATATACAAACACAATTTTCACTATATTTCTTATTCGCAGTGTTTTTTATGACGATTTCTTTAAAAAATAGGGTGGCCTTGTTAATAGTGGGGTTTATTTCAATTCCTTAGGACCCTTCCTGAAACGTAATATTTGCGAGCACGTTGTAAGATTGTGGCCCTTCATGTGTCCTTCAAGTTTGGGATCCTTGTCTTCCAAAGTTCCAAGCAATACTGTCGGTTTGAATTTATTAATGAAATGTGACTGGGAAATCCTCAGCACAAGAAGTGGAAGGACTACATCCAGTGTGCAAATTTGTTCTTGGTGTAAAGCAATGGAGTGCAGATCAAGAATTGGTTAGTTACATGGCTTTGAGGGGGGTTCTGTTGTCATGCTTGTGGTGAAATCGTTTCCTCATAGAATTGCTAAATTTACTGTTATAGGAGTTTGTACCAAGGTTCTACTTTTAAGAGCACAGAAAGTTATGTTTTTTTAACTGGGGAAATTGTTTTGGGGGATAAAATATGCTTTATTATGTTTCTAGTGGATGCATGCTTTTGATTGTGAGTAATGCTCTACTTGGTTATTTTTTCAATCATACATTTATAGAAAGTGTGGGAATAAATGTTTTATGCAGCCAAGGTGAAGCATAAGACAAAATCAGATAATTCATAGCTTGATCAAGTCTTGCTTCAACTGTCAAGCTTTTAAACTTCTGTCTTGGCGATGATACGTAAGGCAGAGATTTTCAAAAAGAATCATGAAAAGCTGCAATGGTTGGCGCCGACTTGTCATTTGTCTCCCCATCATTTTCTTCCTTCCGTACTTGTTCTCAGGTAAAGAAAAAAAAATGCTGAAATGTTGTTAATATGTTATCTTTTGATGTTCTTAACTAGATCCCATTTAAATCCCTCTCTTGCATTCTTCAGTTTTGGATTTACACCAAATATCAAATATTGAGAAGTTGCCCAAAAAACATAGCAACAAATTCGATCATCTAGTTCTTGGGCCTGCTGCTGGTCAAGGTCTGCATGACCGATTGCAATGTCAAGGTATTTTCTCTGTCTTTCTCCTTTCCTCTTCACAACAATTTTGGGATTAACAATAATGCACTAGGTCACAATAAATAAATGACTAAAACTGGCAAGAAATATAAAGAAGTAAGCTAGAAAGACGGAAAAGGCGAAAATAACTTGCTGCTTCACAGCTCATGAGCTTCTCTAAAAAGAAGACCTAAAAATAAATCTTTGTAACCTTACGAACACATGAGATTATTTTTTTAATTTTTTTCTGATTGTTAACGTTTTCTTCTTGTCTTATTGTTTTAGGTAAAAACTCATGTAACATGTTAAGATTTGTGACCTATTATTAAGGAATCCAACAAATTACCACAAGTTAAAATACATGCATCACGCCATCCCCAAATTAATACAAAACAGGGTGTCCCTGAAATACAAAATGTTCAAAATAGTTTCTCCTCAACTCTTCCCAGTTCCCACAACTTAGTCCAAATACAAAGTTGACTTTCGATTGATAGGATAAACTTTTCAGTGGTCTTATGCTTTTGGGTTAATTGGATATAGTGAATGGAAATATAGGTAGAGAAGACATTTCAGGAGAAAGGATAGGGATAGACATATCTGGCCATTTGTGGGGACAGGAATATCCCACGTATATGCTGAATTCTCCTTGTAATTGCATTGAACTCTGTCTGGTTTGGTCTTTCCGACAATAGTCCAAGCTGATTTCAAATTTTGGTTGGGAAATTATTGGGGATAGCCAGAATGACACTGGTTGCAACTTACAACTCTTTTTTTTTTTGGGTTGCAACTTACAACTCTTTTTTTTTTGGTTGGAACTTACAACTCTTTTAGCCTAGCTTTATTATCTCGTCTTATTGTTTTAGAAAACAACTCACGTAACATGTTCAGGTTTGTGCTTATTGCTGGGGATATTTTATCATCTCATGTAGTTCATATTTATATTCTCTCTCCTTACTGCGATATCTATGAATAATGAGCCCCCTTATGTCCATTTACTGTATATCAAACATGAAGGGATAAGAAAAGCAAGAAATACGTTTTGTTCTACAGTGTTCTTTATTTGTTGTTCTATTTTCACGGTTATGTAAATTCCCTGTTTGCTAACTCCACCCTATTTTTCATTTGTTGATTTTTGCTAGCTCCTCCATAATTCCCACTTATTAATAATTAATGCCATAAGATTAAATATTTAACATCTGTTGTGTTATTTGCATTGATGCAGGTCTGAAAGCCCTAAATAAGGCCCATCTTCCAAATATGTCTCACACCCCTGATTATAAGGACACCGTTTCTATGGTAACTGTCTTTACCGTCTACAATACTTCTGTCTCTGCACGTGCGAATGATCGATCAACTGAGATGGTGACTGTTGGAAACACCTCATATAGCAAGACAGAAAGGTCAATGGCTGTATTGAATGCCTTTATTAACTTCATCCAGGTAATTTAACTAAAAGGTTCCATATATTTTATTAAGAAAGTGTAAAGTTAAAACTGTAACTGCAACTTAATGAGATGATATTATGCTTAGTTATTGTTTTGGAAAAGTAAAAATAAAAAAATTAAATTGAACATTACGCTTAGATATTGTTATGCTCTCCTACATACTTCGTTGAACTATAGAGAAACTAACATCCCCCTCAATCAAATCCATGTCGATGCTAATGATCATCTTTTAAAAGAAAAGCAATTTCATTTAGTAGCATCCTTATAACATCAACAAGGGTTGTGGTATATATTCCTGTTCTGGCAAGATACTAAAATTTGTATCCAAGCCAAGGATTACATTACCTCTAATTTGTATTTTCAACTATTGGAAGAAAAGTAAAAGGTGTCCTTTGTGATGCAAAAGAATCTGCTCAGTGTAGTTCTATGTCAATCTTATTTGCTGTGTAATGCTCTATTCTTACTCCATTGTCTTTCATCAGAAAGAACATAGTGAAATATGAAAGGTATCGATTAATAATTCCCCGAAAGGTATCAGGTTCTTGTATTTTAAGCACTACCCTATGTTACAATGTGAAGGTTTGTGTTAACTTGCCAACAAAAGAATTTGTCATGAGACACAACATGTTGTGCAATTGATTTTTTGTAACGTTTAGGTTTATGATATGACATAAATTGCTGCGCAGATGCCTGGATATATCGTAATTCTGAAAAATCAGCAAATAACTTTGGCGTATTTTGCATTGATCATCACTGCAAATTTTGGTCATATACTAGAAGGGAATAGAATGGTTTGTGTCTAAGAGTATGCATGTACTGCAGCTTAGACTCTTGTTCTTTATTCAACATCTATCATGAAGTAATCCTTTTAGGCTAATTGTGAAAGTAGCTATAATTTGTATAGATTAAGTACGTCACCACTTTTTGGGGGTATATTTGCACAACGTCCTCACTTTATTTTTTATTTGTGTTTAGTCACCATTCCGTCTCAGCCTCGTTAGTTGACCAAGTCAACCTTTAGTTGACTGATTCAAATATACGTTGATTGAGATCGAGCTTCAATAAATTAAGAAATCGAAGAACAACAACAATGAAGAGAAAAGAGAGAAAAAAATACCTAAGTTTTTGTTGTGTGATAACAGTTTGACCAGGTGAAAGTTGAGTTGACCGTTAGAATTGACGAAGCTGACACGGAATGGTGACGAAATGCAAGTAAAAAATGAAGTGGTGACGCTGAGCAAATTTACCCCAAAAAAGTGGTGACGAAACACAAATTTTCTCTTAAGTATAATTTTTTCAGTAAATAAAAATAGATCAAAATACTAAACTTTCCCTGCCACATCTAACTTGGAATTTCTATGTTGACTTTGTAATTTATGCAGGTATCAATGCCCCTGAGCAATATTATAATTCTCACAGATCCAGCTTCTGAATTTAGAATAAACAAAAATAGGGTGACTGTCGTCCCAATTAAAGGTGAATATTCACGAGACAAGTTGATGCTTCAAAGAATCAAGTCTTACATTGTAAGAGTTTTCACCGCATCAATCATTAAGTAATAGTAATATTGCAACTGAGATTATTAGCTATCCTGCTACATGCTTCAAGTCTACTGATTTTCTCGTTAAGTCTACTGATTTTCTCGTTAGTTTGATTACTTTCTGCCTAGGTAGCACGGACTCGGACACTGACACAGACTCGGACACGGACACGGAGACACTTGTTTATCCCCAAAATTAGGACACGGACACGGCTTAGGACGCGGCAATTAAATATATATAAATAAATATGGTATATCAATAATATATTAGAAATCATGTCATGTATCATATACATTCATAGTTCATAAAACATGAAAGAGAAATGGTTGGAAAGATATTACAATTCGTCTTAAATTAGGACTTGGAAACAGAACAGTTTCCAAAACAGTGTCCAAGAAGTGTCCAGAACAGTGTCCAAGAAGTGTGCAAGCCGTGTCCAGATTGAATGGCACATGGGACACGCATGTACCGTGTCGGACACGTGTCCAAGCCGTGTCCGAAGCAGTGTCAGTGTCCGAGCAGTGTCTGACACTGACACAGTGAATTTTTTGAAGTGTCCGTGCTTCCTAGCTTTCTGCTTTCTGATGTACAATGTCTGCTTTTCACTCTTTTGCTCATAGCTCTCTCTATGCGTATTATTCCAAGTTTATTTTTGTAAATACTTGGAAAAATTTTATTTGGAGAGGATGCATGAATAATGAAATTATGTTATGACTTATTTTGTCGATCTTCGGGAAGTTTACCTGTTTTTTAAAAGTGTCTATTTTCTTGAGGTAATCAATCATGCTTGTATTTACAGATTCAATTTGTTATCATGTGCTTTGTGTTGCGTTTACCGTGTGAAGAATGATCCACTTTTGTTTAAAAATATACATGCTTGATGAATTTCAGTTTTAAAATATATTAATCAACTAAGTCTATTTATTGGATTTATTATATTGCCATTAAATTCTATAGAAAAATTCTAGAACTTGTCTATAGGGATACTGTATCTTATCACAATGGCAATGGAAAAAAAAAATTAATGTTGAGCAAGAGATGAAAGATATCGTTGGAGAAATCCATGTTTCAAGTCTGTATCCCTACTGTTGATTTTCTTTATGCAGGCATTCCTAGACGCAAGGCTTATAGAGCTTTCTCGGAGGCATGAGCAGATTCATCACTATATCTTTACAGATTCAGATATTGCTGTAGTTGCTGATCTAGGACAGATATTCTACAACTATCCGAAATTTCATCTTGCTGTCACTTTCAGGAACAACAAAGATCAGCCTCTGAATTCAGGATTTATTGCTGTGCGAGGGACCCCTGATGGAATTCTGAGGTGGGCTCATTGTATAAGTTGCTTCATCTTTCTTTAAACAGCACATCCCAGACTGAAATTTTGATTGCAGGGCAAAAGTTTTTCTACAAGAAGTGTTAAAAGTATATAGTTCCAAGTACATGAAAGCTTCCCGAATGTTAGGAGACCAGTTGGCACTGGCATGGCTGGTGAAATCCCATCTTTCATTTGATGCTAAAAGATTTGCCAGACCAAATAGTTTTTTATATGACATTGGGGGAACATCAGTGCTGTTTCTACCATGCGCAGTTTACAATTGGACACCGCCTGAGGGTGCAGGGCAATTTCACGGCATGCCTTTAGATGTTAAGGTAAGTCTTTATGACTTTATGCTATTGAGTTTATCCAAACAGTTGAGAAGAAATCTTTGTTTCTTCTTTTCTATAAATCCTTGGTAGGTGGATTCCATGATTTTACTCATGGAAGGTTGCCAAGGTAATAGCTATTCACAATAGATATACAACATTTGAGTCATCAGATTAGACTTCACTTTGTTTTAGAGCTCTTCTGGTTAAGTCATCAGATTAGACTTCACTTTGTTTTAGAGCTCTTCTGGTTAAGTCCTCGTAATAATGGTTGTTCTGACTTCAGTATATCTTGTGTGATACAGGTTGTCCATTTCAAGGGATCGAGGAAACGATTGATGCTGGAGTCTTGGAACTTCTATAACTCATCTGCCTCAGCTGGCATTTCCAATATGTTGTGCCTTATCTTAATGAGTGGGAGAACAAAGTATGATTTTTAGATATTTGAGTGTGGAACATCATCGGTTACTTAGATTATACAATTTTTTGTTATTCTTGGCGTGAGAAGAGAAAAAAAAGAAAGAAGGCCTCAACTGGGAATCCTTTCCCTTAGATAATTGTCTAACCTATACTTCTGTTAACAAATCCCATGTAATCCTTTGCTCAATTTTTGCTGTAGCTACTGTTAGTGCTGTACAATTTGCTGTGTTTTCGTCTTGTGGAGTAAAGGTTTATAACAATGAAAACAAGTAAGCTGAAATCACAGCTGGGACTAATTTATCCAGGAATTCAAAATTCGATTTCAATAAATATGCTTGGATTATTGCAGATTATTTTCCATCGTGTTGGGGGTGTGTTTGAGGGTTTGAGCTGCTGCAGGGTATATTTGTCAATAACATGAACAACTCTGACAACTTTGAACAATTACTATTTTTGTATCAAAGAAGATTTGAGTATGATGTGAATAAAATTGATAAAACTGATGGTCTCTGAATATTTTGGGAAATTTATCAATGATTTTATTGAAGGCCATAGACGAGCAAAGCTCCAACTCCAGCTATTCCTGCAACCAGTCCAATAATTACTCCAAAAGGAGGCAATCCCCCACCTATTGGCTTTCCAGTGTTCACATCATATCCTGTAAACCGCTTCTTTGGCGCATTACATTGTGGGCATGTGTAAGAATCAGGCTGCAAATACGAAAACGTTTTAGAAGGTAACTGCTGCATTAACACGCCCACAAGAGGGAATTAAAAGAGGGTTTGGCTTGCCTGTTCTTCAAAAGGTTTGGATAAGGTGTAAATGAATCCACAATCAATGCATATGTGAGTAGCTCTTGCCTGCAATATGGTGCATCACATTACAAATATATAATCTCTATACAAGAGCGCATACAGAACAAAAGAGACAATATAGATCATAGCCTGCCTTTTGTGAGTCAGTCAACTTTCGACCAAAGCGAGGAGGAGCTGGACGCTTAGGTAAACGTTTTACATCAACCTCAGCACCTCTGCATTGTAAGATTAAACAAAGTCAGCGAAAACAAAGCTTCTCTATGTCCATTTTGTTTTCTGGTTGAAGTGGCCGCTATTTCTTGTTTCTAGTTTAGAAGAAAATCTCTGGTTAGGATTATACTTAACCTAATGCTGCATTCTTATTCTTAAGCCATGTCACTAACTTTAATACGAGAAGAGAGGAAGATCGAAGGACCTGCTTATTACAAAGTAAACAGAATCGGGCTTTGCTTGGATAGCAGTTTTGGTAAATCCCAGTTTATCTGCTGGCCAAAGTTCATCCCCAAAAAAGCTGCTGGTGTATATCACTTGATCCCCTGCTTTAAGCCCTGCTTTTGCTGCATTTCCACCATTCTCTACTCCCTGTCATATTAAGCAACCATTATGTTAATCTTAATATTCCAGTGCGATCGTTGCTGAGGTAGTTTGTACTTAAGCTGACGTAAAGTTTACAAGATCCTGCTTAGCAGAGGATTTCTATCGCTATTTTATGTGCTGGAAAAGAGTGAAAGGCAGGGTATTATTGTTTTTTTTAGTTAATATGGACTTCATTTCATCCCTCTGAAAATCCATGAAAGATTGCTAAGTGTTCAGCAGGCTAGCTGGTCAAGCTTCTGGTGGTTGTACTAGGAGGTCATCACGAGTGGGGGTTTACCATTAGCATGTATTCACACTTAACTAAACAACAAAGGATAAAAATAATAATAAGAAATTAACAACTTGTTGCACAATTATAGATGTTAATTAAAGAAATCTCATGACTTTTTTTTCAAATAATTGTTCTAGAAGGCCTTATTCCAACTTTGTTGGGCCAAGAGGACACCGGGCGAAATCAATTACCCAAAAGGACAACTGGGTAGATCTTATCAGAAGGATAACAAGATTTAATAACCCAAGGACAACTACCCAGGCTTATTTGTTATGATTTTTTTATAATTCTATTTATACCCTTCTTCTTCTTCGATTTTAGTCTATGTTTTACTTCTTCTTTGTCCTCTCTCTCTCTTTCTCTCATGACTTTTTTCTTTTATGATAAATATTTTAGCTCATCAAGTGCTTATCTAAGATGTGTCAAACTCTTGTTATACTTAGATAGTACAAAAGCTCCTAAGAAGAGTGCAAAAAGTAATGGACAACAATATGATGACTGTTGGTTCAATCGAATATGTATTTAAGAGAATCAAGTTTGATTTTTACAAAGGGTTTGTAACGAACTTAAAAAACCTTAACTTTTAACTATTTTTTCAATCAAACGAGTAATGTAAAGTTGTAAACACTTATAAAACAACTTCAAGGGAAGAAATACCTCACAAGAAGAATAGAAGATGGATCACAAGTTCTTTACACAAACAAGTTCAAATATCATTAGAAACTGATTTGTAAGTTGTGAGAGAACTGTCTAGGGTTTTTTTTTTTTTGTTAAATATTTAGGGTTTTTTTAAGGGGACAAATCATGGTCCTTGGATAAACAAGATCAAATAAAATAAAATCTACATACATGTCATTGCTCATGTTTGTCAGCAAGGACAATTTAGGGAAAATAAATATCCACGTCAGCTGCTCAACACCCACTATCAGATAAAAATTGGGCGGAGATGGGGGAAGTACAAATAAATCAGGTTTGGTGGGGTAAGTGCAAATATAGCCAAGTTATATAGGGGTTTATACAGAATCTCCCTATAAATTATAAATTAATTCCAATTCCCAAAAAAATTTCTAAAAAAACCTAAAATTTTCAAAAGGATTTGAATCCATAGGTGGAAGATGCCATTACCAACTGAGGCAGCAGTTATTGACCAAACCCATGATTGTTTGACTTTGGGTTTTTTAAAAAATTCCCACTTACTTGTGCACACTGTGTATGCTTATACTTCTCTTCCTAAAACATCCTATCAGATATTTTAGGGTTTTGATCAAATTCTAAGGTTAGTCTTTTGATAAACTATATTCCATTAGCATAAACTGTGATCATGTTTCTTCTTGTTCATTTAAATTTCTTTTCCATTTGAATATGTTTTTTTTTTCATATCCTGATTCATATTGAATTTGTTTATGATTAGAGTTTACCCATCTAGAAAATAAATTTTAAATGTAATTTTCACTGATACGTTTTAAGATAGTAATCAAGGATAAAATTGAATAAATCAAACATTGATACTGATTAGCCCCAGATGGATTAACAACTTAATCTTAATCGATTCGATCTAATGTATCTGTACATAACATTATGCCACATTTATGATAAAATTGATGATATGCATGTTAAAGCATCGTTGAGCTTGGAATAATATATTCATGAAATTGACAATGCAAAACTCTGAATAGTGTCTAGTTTATTTATTTATAATAAATTTTATCATAACATAACATGGTTTTGATTGTATAAAATAACTAATAGTTATGTTATATAATTAAATAAATATTGGGTTCTATATTTGATAATATAGTTTGCAGAGGATAATAATTATCTCTCTTATAGTTTTATTTCGGTTTGGAATTGTATTATATTTGCTTTATGCATAAGTAGATATTTTGATAATTGCGGATAACTGTTTAGATATCATGTTCCATGTTTTGTGTAGAAGCATGAATAAAATTTGATTAGTTAGCTTAACATGTTAATAGCAAATTGTATTGTTAATGATTTAGTTCAAACCATGATTTGAAAATTTTGACTTATTCGAAGAAATATGTTTTTGCAATATTTTGAATGTTGATGATTTTCATAGAAATTTAAGCATTGTATTTCGGTAGTTGGAATTTTTAGCGCGTACAAGCAAATTGGATATTTTGTAACTGTTTTAATCGCAAGAATGCTATAACTGAAAGCTCTTAATTAGTAATCCATTTTTGTATACATGAATAACCAGGTTGAAGGATTCTTTTTAAATACGAATTATTGTATGCTTTTAATTATGCCCATGAACCTTATACGCATGTTATAGATGAACATAAATGTATTAGTCTTTCTTTAGGAATTTGTCACGAAGATTTTTCCTGGATGGTATACGATAATACTATGTACTAGTATGATGCACTTTAATTGGATAAGAATTCGAACTTGGGTAAAAGAATAAAATTTTTAATTATGCCAAAAAGGTTTATTAATTTGTAATGTGTATAGAAATCTTATAGTGGATATATTTAAATTGAGGTTTTGAACTTGATACCTTATTTAAATTTTTCAAAAGGATTTGGGTTTTTAAAAAATTCCCACTTGATGTTTAATATAGTGGGTTGTTGGTATTACTTGTGCACATTGTGTATGCTTATACTTCTCTTCCTAAAACATCCTATCGGATATTTTAGGGTTTTGATCAAATTCTAAGGTTAGTCTTTTGATAAACTATATTCCATTAGCATAAACTGTGATCATGTTTCTTCTTGTTCATTTAAATTTCTTTTCCATTTGCATATGTTTTTTTTTTTCATATCCTGATTCATATTGAATTTGTTTATGGAATAGAGTTTACCCATCTAGAAAATAAATTTTAAATGTAATTTTCACTGATACTTTTTAAGATAGTAATCAAGGATAAAATTGAATAAATCAAACATTGATACTGATTAACCCCAGATGGATTAACCACTTAATCTTAATCGATTCGATCTAATGTATCTATACATATCCCACAGAATTACGAGTTAACAGTATCAATAAAATGAAGGTTTTCTTAGTTGGATTAGAGCCAGCTGTGGTTTAAATATATTTTCAAAACCAGTATGTCGAAAATTGATAATTAGGGGTAAAATCTGAGTACAAAATGAGTATATGGTTAAACAGAAGAAAAGTTGGAAGAAACGTCATCACTATCTTAAAATTTTCATCCATCTAATGATATCGATAATCACAGAACTGATGTACCTCAAGTTATTGTTACACCATTTGGTAATTATTCACTATTGTTAGATACCTGAATGAGTATATGGTTAAACATCTAACTGTTCAGCTACCTGAATCTAAATTGGGGTTAGTTGTTAGATATAATTGTTGTTGCATTGTTTCAATTTTCATCCTTTACTTCTTTTTTTTTAGCCTCAAGAAGAACACATATCAAGGTCTGAAATACTTAATGGAGGAAGGTACCAATTCTACTGCACCTTTGGTGTCAAGCTGTATGAGTGAAGGTAATAAAACAAAAGACCCATGTGTACCACAGCAAGGAGATGATTTCGAGAGTGACAAAGAGCTTGTCGGAGGTCATCATGGTTTGGATATGTGTGATTCAGATTATGACATTTGCTTGAATGATACTGTCACAAGTTCATTGTCTGTTTCCAGTTTACAAGAAGATTCACCTTCAGATGAGAAGATGCTATCGTGCATGTAAGTCATTTGACATCATCCCTTACTCTCTGCCATTTGCTTTAAGTGTAGCTTATCTACATACAGACCCATGGGTTATTGACTGAAGCAATTTGTGACACTGACAAATTGTCCCAATTCTAATTCTTCCATCAATTGACTAGTTTGGACTGATGGGACCATTGCTCATTTTGAGCAAAATATATTGGACCCCTGTTTCATTATATTGACCCCTTTACACCTGAAATTGGGGTACACATAGACTCAGATTGCCCTACTAATCAAGGACTCTATTCATGACAATACTAACTTCCTCAAAACAAATTGTCATCCTTCGGATGAATTTTGGATGAGCTGGAAGAAGCGAGGTTATTATACATACATGACTTGTTGATCTCTTTAGGGATGCTGAACTTTTTTCATGGAATCAATTGTGCAGGCTATTCTCTGCACTACAGACATCACCTTCTTCGGCCAGTATGGTGGTGGCTAATCTGACGAAAGAAAACGACCCGAGTTTTCACAATTTTCTGGTAATTTATTCATAAATCTCTTATACTTATACTTTTTCCGATCCTAGTTCGCCAACCCTATGATATTTGTCTACCTCTCCTTACGAGCATATCTAATGTGGAGATGGCTTCAGTGCCCATTTTTATCACTATAATTGAAATTAGATACTTTTACCAGCCGAGGGTATAATTTGAACTACCAAGTAGTGTTGCAATTATCATTGTAGTGCAATTATTATTTTCGGCTATAAGCGAATGTTCAGAAACATAATTTAATTACGTTTTGAACTGTTCATTAAAAAGTTCATTCTCCACACTACAGCCTATGAGAGAAGATGAAGAAGAGCATGATGATGATGATGCTGTTGATGTTGATAGTCGTGATGATGATGATGATGATGTTGATAGTCGTGATGATGATGATGGTTGTGATGAGAGCAAGAAAGCTGAGGCTGGTGCTTGCTCCAGTTCAGCAACAATCATAGAGACTGTATGGGAATGGTTAAATGATAAAGATGTTGGAACAATCAAAATTTAAGGGGAGACCGGAATGGGGAAAACATGGATAGCTAGGCATTTAATAGATAGGGCAAGGAATTTAAAACTCTTCGACCTGATCATCTTTTTGAATTTCGATGGCTCTAATAATAAAAAAATTAGAGCCGTGAAGAGGGATATTCAAAACCAGTGGTCAAGACATGAATTAGAAAAGGAAGGCTATGGGGGTAACCAAAGACAATGGCAGTCAATCTCAGAGTCACTGGCAGAGGAGCGGTACTTGCTGATTCTTGACGGTTTTAAAAACTTTAAAATTAATATATTAGAGGTTCTTGGCTTTTCTCATCCTAAGGCACAAACGAGTATAGGTTCTAAGGCGTTAGTAACTGGGAAGAAATCAGATATTGAGAATTTAGCAGCAGATAAGGTTCTAGAACTAGGAAAGTTGCCTGAAGACAAAGCTTGGTTGCTGTTTCGGGATATCTGTGGTTTTAAAGTTGATTCTCTTCCAGATATTCGTGAATTTGCACAACCTTTACTCGAGATCTGTAATGGTGTGCCATTTGAAATTGCTATACTTGCAGGAACTTTGAGAACTGACATTGGAGAGTTGTCTTCTTCTTCTTCTTCAGCAACTGATATGGTGCTGGCTAATTTGAGAAAAGCATATGACCTGGTACTCAAACGACCAATATTGTCTCGTGTTGAGTTTATATGTGAGATGCTATCGAGCAAGGATGTAAAGGATTGCTTTTTGTACTGCTGTACCATTCCACTGTACCAGCGATACAGCGTGAAAAGATTGATAGCGGCTTGGATGATATCAGGATTTCTTGACGGATTCAATTGTTTGGAGAAAGCATATGAGAAGGGGCGCAGAATTTTGAAAGAGCTCATAGATCGTCATCTATTGTTTAGTATACCTAAATATAACGACGATGATACCCATGTTAGTGTGCAAACTCCGCTAATCGATGAAGTAAATGATTATGTTGAGATGAGAGAACTGCCCACTGTTTTTTGTGATAAGATGCATCTGAATTTTTTGATGAATACAAAATCGGACTGGGAATCCTTGAAAGTCTCACTGATTAATGGAAATTTGCAATCGAAGTTTACAGATTATCAAGGCCACAATGACGGTTTGTTGCTTCATGGGAATAAAGGCTGCACCCCAGAAGAACTCCCAAGTGCATTCTTTGATCAAATACAACATCTTCATGATCTTTCCCTTCTCCATTGTGGAATCAGGTCTCTTCCAAAATCACTTTCAAAGTTAGCCAATCTTAAAATTCTTGCAGTGAGAGGTTGTGCCTCACTGGAGAACGTCAACCAAATAAGAAGACTCTGGAAATTGTCCTTTCTCAGTCTTGCAGGTGCTAGCAGCTTAAAGAAAATCCGGGATGACTTCTTTAGAAATATGAGTAGTCTTATATACCTGGACCTCTCAGGTACCCAGCTTAAGAAGTTACCCTCATCCTTTTCCACTCTTCGTCAACTCAGCATTCTAATCCTTAGAGGTTGCTCCCAGTTGGAAAAACTCCCATCCATGGAAAAAATGGATGAACTCACTGTGCTAATACTAGCAGGTGCGCGTTCTTTGAAGAAATATCCTCAAACCTGCAATTCACTCAAATTCCTTGATCTATCCGAAACTCTTATCCATAGATTGCCATCTGTTATCAACCTAAAATACTCTCTATCCTGCCTTCTTTTAAGAGGTTGTTCAAGGATCGAAAGAGTGCCACATCCAGATCAATTTCATGAGCTACATTTTCTAGATCTTTCAGGCGCAAGTGCATTCAAGACATTCCAACGCGAAGCCGCTTCTAACAGCCGAAATGACTCATCTTTTCAAAAAATTGATCTCTCTGAGACAAATATTGCGAAAGTTCCGTCTCTTTCAAGATGCAGCGAGCTACGTGAACTCTTACTAAGAAATTGTTCCAAGTTAGTGACAATTCCATCTTTGGGTACAAAGCTTGAGGTACTTGATCTATCTGGTTCCATTTCATTGAATTCATTTCAAGATGAATCCCTTGGGGATGATCTTCTAAATCTTGATCTTTCTCGAACTCGCATCGAAAAGCTGCCATTTTTTTCAGTGGACGCCAAACTTATTCAACTCTTACTTCGAGAATGTGAGTACCTAGAAGAAATACCAGTCTTAGAGCTTCAAAATCTTGAGGTTCTGGATCTTTCAGGTTCTATTAAATTCAAGAAATTCAATAATGCTTCTTTCGACAAATTTTCTCGCCTTCATACCCTCAGTCTATCTGCAACCAAGATTGTAGAATTACCCAGACTTTCAGAATGCTGCCATCTTCGAAATATCCTCCTGAAAGGATGTCTGAAGCTTGAGAAACTTCCTCCCTTGAAACAACTAGTGAAATTTGAGGTGCTTGATCTCTCTGGGGCTATTTGCTTCAAACAATTTCAAGATGAATCTCTAGGAATAAAGAAAGAGTTTCGAGAATTGAACCTTTCTGGAACCCAAGTTGTTAAACTCCCTATCATTTCTGAATGCTACAATCTTTCCAGGCTTATATTAAGAGATTGTCCAAACTTTGTTATGTTGTCACACTTGGAAGCACTCACTAGACTTCAGGTGCTGGATCTTTCAGGTGCAGCTTCTTTCACAACATTCCACGACCAATCTCTTGGAGAAAAGTATGAGCTTCAAGTACTTGACCTCTCTGGAACCCAGGTTGGAGAGTTACCATCCCTCTCTGGATGCACAAGCCTCAGTCAACTTTTACTCAGAGATTGTGCAAAAATCAAGACACTGCCATCATTAGAAGAACTTACAAAACTAGAAGTTCTAGATCTTTCATGTGCAGCTTCTTTTACGGCCTTCCATGACATTTCCCTCGGGCAAAAGTATGACCTTCAAAAACTTGACCTCTCGGATACTCAGGTTGCAGAGTTGCCATTCCTGTCAGGCTGCATTAATCTCAGTCAACTATTACTAAGAGGTTGTCAAAACTTGAGGGAACTGCCACACTTAGAAGAACTTGCGAAGCTAAAGGTGCTTGATCTTTCAGGTGCATCTAATTTCATGGCCTTCCAAGACCAGTCCTTTGGGAAGAAGTATGACCTTCAAGTACTTAACCTCTCTAAAACTCAGGTTTCAGAGTTGCCGTTACTTTCCGGATGCCTAAATATCACTGAACTCTTACTTAGAGATTGTGCAAAGCTAAAGACATTGACATCCTTGGAAGAACTCACAAAACTAAAGGTGCTTGATCTTAATGGTGCAACTCTTTTCGTGAATTTCCAAGATCAATCCCTTGGAAAGAAGTATGACCTTCACTCTATTGACCTCTCTAAGACTCAGGTTGTAGAGTTACCATCGCTTTCTGGCTGCACAAATCTCATTGAACTTATACTAAGAGACTGTCCAAAATTCAAGCAACTTCCCCATTTAGAAGAACTTGAAAGAATAGAGGTTCTTGATCTCTCTGGTGATAGTTCTTTTACAGCACTCCAAAATGAATGTCTTCCAAATAACTGTGCTCTTCAAACGCTGGATTTATCTGGAACCCAAGTGCAGGAGTTCTCATTTCTCTCCAGATGCAAAAAACTTTCTCAGATCTCACTTAGAGGGTGTTCGAACTTGGAGACATTGTCTTTGGCAGGCATCCTGAACCTTCAAGAACTTGATTTGTCTGGTACTCTGATCGAGAAGTTATCGACCTCCCCTTCAAATCATCACAATCTGCACAAGCTCTTGCTAAAAGGTTGCACAAAATTCTCGATGCTTCCGGATTCAGAGGTACTTAAAAACCTTGAGGTGCTTGACCTGTCATGCACAAATATTAGAGAGATTCCAGCGAAGATCTCTGAATGGTCTTGCTTAAGGTTTCTTGCGATACTAGACAGAAAATACTTCTGGGGATTTGATTGGAAAAATGCAATTGAAGTAACTAAGAAGCTGCACTTGGATCCATGTGAAACAGAGCAATTCAGCCGACCATGCATTCACATAACAGTGAGGAACACTGAAATTTTCCATTTCATAGAAAAGAACTCTGAACTGTGGGAGAATTGTTTCTGCAAATTTCATTTCTGTTTGTGCACTATAGAAGAATGGGGAAAAGAGAAAGACATTTACTTGCAGGGGAAGGGATATGTTTTCAAGGATATCTACTACCAGGCCAGCCATATTCATCAGTTAACAGAAGAGCCTGACAATTTTTTTAAGATTTGTGGCTTCCAAAGCTTCCCTACTGGTATTGAGCAGGTCCTTAATCATGTCGAACTTTTATATTTAAAGAAGAATGGTTTCATCAAGTCTCTGTCAGACTTGGGTGCTAAAAATGTTAATGTCATGAAAGAATGTTGGATAGAGAGTTGTGATAGCATGGAGAGTGCTTTCTATGGAGAAGAACCAGAAGAAAATGCAGCATTGGGAAGATGCTTACAGAATCTTTGGGTGTCAAAGCTTTCTGAGCTGAAGAGCTTATTTAGCGGTAGGGTGGAATCCGAAAGCTTCGTGTGCTTGAAACATTTATACATAGAATGCTGCCCAAGCCTCGTCATTGTTTTCTCTTCATATATTGACCTGAAAAATCTTAAAACTCTTAAGATCAAGTTTTGTGACAAACTTGAGCATATATTTGGAGAAGTGACATCCATAGAAAAAATTTTCCCAAAGCTATCAACATTAAATCTTTTAAAATTACCGAAATTGAGGAGTGTTTGTGGTGGAGTTTTGTCATCACTAAAAAACCTTAGAGTGCAAGGATGCCCGAATCTTCAAAAGCTCCCTATCAGTAAAAACAGTACTCAGGTGAATATCAAAGGAGAATTGGCTTGGTGGAAGAACATGAAATGGGAAGATGAAAGCACCAATATGGACTCGCGTTTTACAGAACTGTAGTCCTACAGGACCACATAATAGAAGCATCATTCCTGATTTCTGCCTGTTTCTTCTCAACTTGCTTTTGACATGCAAGTAGAGGTATCTTACACTGACAACTTTTTAATTTTTAGAATTGTTTTAGTTATTTTGTGAATGATTTTATCAATTTGAACATTCCACTGACGCTGAGGGTGTCACGCAAATCTTTCTTAAAGAAGAGATATTATTCATTTACAAGTTCAATGATTGATAGATAATTTGATCAATCATAGTAAAGAAGTATATAGCATGGCAGAGTACTCTTATATAAATTGAGTGTAATTATTTTTGATTTTTAGGAATTAATAAGTTAGAACATTTAAATGCCGAAATACTTTGAAAAATGCAATTCTTTTATCTCTTACTATTAGTTTATTATCTGACAATAGACACATACAAGAATATTATGGTCCCTTAAGTTTTTTTTCAATGTTAACAGCACAGACCCTTAGAACAGTTAAATTATGTGATGAAATGTATCGCGATGTTGCTTTGATAATTTTGTAATAAGTATGTATAGAAAATCTTGTACACCTTTTAGATGGCATTGTAATGAAAGTCTGTATGTAACATGCCTGATATTGCAGATGCTTCAGTAGCATATTGACAAAGAGGCCTAAAAGCTAAGGGTACTTTAATTCCTATGATCTATTTCGAGGGATTTTTCGTAGCTTCAATTATCTGAATTCAACTTCTATCAGCTTTGTTATCCTTGTTGTTTACTGGTCTGGGTTATAACTTATAACTGTTCTGGATACTCCTTTTCTCAATTTTTATCTTCCGAAATTGCAGCAAAATGGGACTGTAGTATTGGAGTTAGCAGAATTGTGATTCTTGCACCTGGGCAGTCGATGCATCATTTGCCGTCCCAGTTCCCACAGAGGGGCAAGCAACCTATAACAGGTCAAGAGGTAAACATTAACCACTACATACCATGATATTACGACATTAGTGTACTCTTTCTGGACGGAAAACTGTGCTAATCTTGTTATTTTTCTGCATTCCTGTGTTTTCAGAAGTTATCTTTCTCTAGACAATTAGTCCCGTACCGCAATGGAGCTGAGCTTGATGATTTGCAATTTTGCGCACCTGGACCCTCTATCATAAAACTCTGTGCTGTACTGTCACTTACATAACCATAGGGAGAATTGGAACTTGTATTTACTCCATAGCCAACAAAAAATATCTTCCAATTCATCAAGCTTCTAAAAAGAAAGTAACTCCATTGTCAATGTAACATGGTATTGAAGATGCTTCAGTAGCATATTGAAAAAGAGGCCTAAAGCTAGGGGTACTTCAATTCCTACGATCTATTTATGGATTTTTCGTAGCTTCAATTATCTAAATTCATCTTCTTTCAGGTTTGTTATCTCTATTTTATTGTTTGGCTGGGTTATAACCATTTTGGGTACTCTTTTTCTCAATTTATATCTTCCACATTTGCATCAAATGGGGACTGTACTCTTGCGGCAATGTATGAATCATCTGTTGTTCGAAAAAGTGTAGCATTGGCAAGCAAATTAGAACAGGTCAACAGGTTTACAATAACAACTACCACTGTTGTTCGAAAAAGTGTAGCATTGCCGTTTTCTAAGAAGTGTATCCTTCTCTAGGCAATTATTCCCATTCGGCATGAAACTGATCTTGATACAACAAAGCTGATACCATAGGACTGTACCATCTTATTCTTATGAGTTGCAGAGGCAAAGCATAGAGGTACGTTTTATATTGACATAATAAGAAATTTGAGGAAACCACAGACATGTCAAACTTTGTCCTGTATCTGTGTTGTCGGACTGAGATATAATCTGATTTTTTGTGCAGATACATTGTCTTGAGTGATGCGGTACACACATAAGGGCATATGCATTCCAGCAAATATCACAACGTCCAAGCTTATCAGGGAAATGAAATTATATCTACAAACTAAGCTAGATGATGTACAAGATACTGGCATTAACAAGTTCCTACTGGAAAGGATTGGTCTGGAACTGAAGTACAAGAAGCGGATATGCATAGAGTGCAAGTGGGACAAGCCGCCAGCAAGGTTTACTAAACTTAATTGTGATGGAGCTCTTAACACTCACAAAGCTGTCTGTGGGGGGCTACTCGGAGATCAACATGAAGAGTTATTGCGAGCCTACTATGGAGGTACACCAGAAAGAGAAATTGAATGAAATTTACTATATATGGAATATAATGCGCAAGGATGCTGAATGTAGAGTAAATTAAATCATCATCGCCACAGACTCAATGTATGCACTAAATATTGTGAGAGAGTTGGAAGTGGAAGCCCCTCCATGGTATGTGAAGAACACTGTTGCAGGTATCATCTCACTGTACGTGTAATGCAGACTGTACTTTCACGGTACTTATAATTAGGATTTAGGCACAGCTACAGAGAAACAAAATATCCATCAGACTAGCTTGCAAGTTTGGGTGGTGATGTAATGCACACTATGTACTTTTAGGTTCATTACAATTGTAAACTGTATAGTCTATTGGTAGACGATGATTCATATTGTTTGCCTTCATTTCTGTCATGATTGTATAAATTGTGTTATAGACTTTCGATGAAGTTTAGCTTTTTGGATACAATTTATCTATAGAAAAGCTTGTTTAGATCCTTTGCGCAGGTGTTGTATTCATTTTCACCTACTATTTATTGAAACAAAGAGACCAGTCAGTATCCTGCACTTGGGCGGACGTTTACTCCAAGGTTTTGGTGAACTGTAGTCATCTTGTGCTTGAACAAGTAACACTCAGACACCGTGTGTCAGTTTTATCATTGTTTTGATCCCGGCATTGAGGATAATGCTCAACAAGTGCATGATAAAAGGCCTGAACTAATGATTTAGTAGCAAATGAATATAGTGTTATAGTCTAGTTGTTGTTGGTGTTGTTGCAGGCACCAACATTGTTGTGCATCAAACGGCGAAAGTATGGGATATTGGGAGGGATCTGATAGGACAATGGAGCTGGTTTCTATACCTGATTGCTCTGGTAATAACATCTATCTTCTATCGACTTAAGTTTGGGCAAATTGGACATGTTATTTTTATGAATGATCTTTACTCATTTCCGAAACATATTATGTTCCCTCGAATAGCATTTGAAAAACATAGGAAGAAGAAATTTTTTATTTTCCCTCTATTAAAGGATTCCGAAACATATTATGTTCGGAATCAAGAAATTTAGATTCCGACTGCTGATATTCCGAAACATATTATGTTCAAGTCTAGAATGCTTAATGAGAAAACATAGGAATAAGAAAATTACAGATAGCATCAGAAGCAACCCGCCTTTATTTCACATAGGCATAGGAACATAGCTTACCTTCTGTGCAAAACATGGAAGAAGTTGGCTGCTTGCACCATTGCATGTTTATGCCATCTTTGCCTCACTTAGTTTTACCCAAATACCTTCTTCATCGCATTGAAATGAATCAAGCTTGTCACATTTTTTGGTCTCAAGATACTCTAGGTCTGGAAAGGATTTTTCCAATTGTGACCATTCCATCTCTAAATCTTTCAAGAACTTAAGGCGTAAAACCTTGACCTTCCAGGTTTGATTTTCCTCGATGCCCAAGCTACAAAGCTTACCTCCCCTGATATAGAGCCTTTCCAGTTTTTCAAATTGGCTAGGCTTTAACCAGATCGGTGTGTTCGTTTTGGGGAAGCATCGAAGGTCCAGTTTTTCCAGATCCTGAGGCATTGAAATTAGAGACGACGTAGTGAAGGTTGCTGCCCTCTCAAGTTTTTTTGACTTAGTCGTGGTTGCTGTCGTCTCAAGGTTTTCTGACGTTGCCATGGTTGCTTCCTCCTCAAGTTTAGCAACAACAGCTTCCTGAGTAACAGATTTAATCACTCCTCCCCATGTTATACTTAGAATACGAAGTTTTTCGAACTTTTGCAATTCAAGAAGGTCTTCTTCTGCAACAATGGCATCACTCCCAATAATTAAGCTCAGTTTCCTCAGCTTCTTTAAATTAGACAAATCTTTGAGCTGACACGGATCCTTACTTACTGAGTTAGCTATCACAAACCCCTTTAGCACTTGAAGATCGGTAAGTGCTTGAAGCCCCTTAGGCATCTGTTCAAGTAAGTAACACTCAGACACATCTAAGTGTGTCAGTTTCTTCATTGCTTTGATCCCAGCTGGCAACTTCTCCAAGTTGTGACATGCACGAAGGTCTAATATTTGAAGACTAGTGAGCTTGGCTACGGACTTTGGGAGATCAGTTATTCTCGATATCCCACGAAAGCTGAGATACTTTAAGTGCTTCTGAGCACCCAAAGCTTTCAAGAATTCAATTTCTTCTACTTCAATATGATGACTAGCAGAGTTTTGCCATCTCCCTAATTGAAGAACAACAAGCTTTGGGTGTTTCGTAAACCACTCTAGTTCAATATTAAGGTATTTCTTATTCACATTGAATAAGGTTATTGTTCCCTCCTGTCTCGAGGTGCTAGCATTTGTTGCACTTACACCATGTGTCATTACAGTCGCCTCCTGTCTCAAACCGCTAGCAGTTGTTACATGTCCATCAGGCTGATTTACGTGAGCCTGATGCACTTCCTTCTTTTTTGAACTGCTACCGTTTGAAACACTTCCATCAGGAGGAGTTACATGGGCCTGCTGCACTTCAATCTCTTCCGAACTGCTCGCAGTTATTACACTGCCACCAGGTGCTTTTACATGGGGCTGATGCACTTCCTCCTGTCTTGAATCGGTAGCCGATGTTACACTTCCACCAGGAGCCTTTCCTTGATCCTTGTACACTTCCTCCTGTTTTGAATTGTTTCCATCTTTTACTTTTTCACTAGGTGATACAAAGCACACACGGCGTGATATGGGTGACTCTTCAGCAGGTTTTCCACTGTCATCGAAGTCAAAGAAACCAGCTTTTTTAGCGACTGAAATCACCATGCGACGAATCCAAGGATGCATAGTAAAGCTGCTAACCATTGGTCTCCTATTTTTTTGCACAGGATTGATCATGCCCTTATTCAGCAACTTTTCCAAAACCTCTTCTCCTACTTTCTCAGAACTTACAAGGCCTTCACCAATCCACCAGTAGATCAGAGGCCTCTTCTTGATAAATGATTTCTGTGGGAAGATCGAGAAACAAAGTAAGCACAGTTTTAACTGCAGTTCAAGATTATCATAACTGACCTGAAGAATTTTCATGACAGGATCCACCAAAATTTTCTTTTCTATGCTAAGTTGCTGCCAGTCTAATGATATCTTCCAATCTTTTGACGCTGTTTGTTCCGACTGGGGCTTCCCAGAAGTCTTGTTATCGATAACTGACTGCAACTCAATTTTAGAATTCATTGCTTTGATCTTTTCAATTTTCTCATTCATACTCAGAAACTTTTCATTAATCTTTTCTTCAGTAAAGTTGGCGAAAGTTTCACCTGCAATATCTTGCTCAAGAGCATCAAATTCTTGAATAACAAGTTCTTCCCAATATTTGACTATTGGAAATAATCCTGTCATATCTTTAAGCTCTTTCTCAATCTTCTCAAATTTTTCATACAGAATATCAGCATTGCTACTTCCATCTAGTTTAGCTTTGGCTATTCGCTGCACCAAAGTGTCGATAATAATTTCTGGATTCCTTCGAATTGGCATTTTGAAAATGGAATGAATAGTGATAGAAACAAGTTAGATGAATGCAGGTTAAGGATGAAAGCTTAGAAAAGGAGAAGAGTGATTACATTAATACTATATACAGTATTAACTTGGCCATTGTTTAACATGTCTTGATTAGCTGGGCAATGAGTGTTTACATTACTACTAACCTAGTCTTTGGCATTTTCTGCAATCCACATATCCCCATCCATATGCCCATGTCTTTATCAATTATGATAACCTTGCAAGTGGTGATTTTTTTTCCCCAGTTGAATGGCAAGACAGGTAGGAGGGTCTCCTGCCTATTTAAATTACTATGTAGTATGTAGCTGTATGCGTTTCGTGCATAACTTTATGTTTGAGCATGGTTTTTAGTCGAATAAAAAAATTATGGTATTTTTCTTTCGCATTTAAGGATAATTTAATAATTTAGATGGGTAAAAAAAATGATATTATGATTATTTATTCTCAAATAGAGATGTTCTAGTCATTTGATATCAAATAAATGTTTTTTGGTTTTCGAAGAGGTATCATGGTAATCTATTATACTATATTAAAGCAGAAAATACCCCTAAGAAAATATCTCTTCAATTAGACTATCAATTAGATTGAAATTGATAGCCTAATTGAAGAGAATTTTGATTAAGTTTGGATATATTTGTAATTACGCAAAAGTGGACCACCATCACAGATATAATTAAGCCCAGTTAGACCATTGGAATAATCAAGCCCAATAAAAAAAATTAAAAGAATACCCAATCCCAAGTATAATCAAGTCCAGCCCATTGGAATAATTTCTTCTTGCAATACAAAATACAACATTAGATCAACTCATCACACTACAAAAATTTAGAGACGAGGTTCAAACCAAAATCAATTTTGAGAAAAAAAAATAATAATTGACTTTCATTATAAAAAAATATAAAATACATTTATATATCAAAAAAATATGGGGGATTTAGAGATACCCCCAAAATTTTAGGAACTCTTTGAGATACCCCCCAGATTTAGAAACTCTTTGAGATACCCCCCATTTTCTCATTTGAAGCCGGTCAACCAAGCCGTTGACCATGGTCTGACCAGTCTTCATAATTTTAAGACAATTTTACCCTCCCACCATTTAAACCCACATCCTAGTCATTATGCCCAGTCATCAATAATGCCACGTCAGCAAACCACTTACATCTACCCATGTCTTATCCTAACCATTCAAAATACATCTAGATCTAGATCTAATCACAACCGTCCAAATTTACCTAATCTAATCTAATCAAAACTAACCTAACTTATCAAACTAACTAAACCCCTAAAATCAAAACTAACCTTATCTTCTTTCCGCCATTAACAGAACAAAGCAGCGGGAAAGTGAAATGCAAGTGAAGGTTTAACTTCATACCTTGATTTTCAACCAAAATTTCTCTTTTCTTCTTCAAAACTCTCCCATTTTCTTCCATTCTTCTAGATCTTCCTTCATTTTGATCTAATTTTCAACAATGGCCGCTCCTAAAACCCGATTTTTTTGGGTATCTTCTGATTCTTCTGAATCATATGAATCTAGTGATGAATCGAACTTGAACAACCAGGATTCAAGTGATTCAAGTGCAGAAAGCGAAGAAATGTATGATCCTGCTAGGATTCGGCGTCGAGAATACTTGTAAGTCCATTTTCTTGAAGACCTTTTTTGATTTTTGAATGTGGTTGAGTATTGTTTTGCGATGGCGGTTGTTAGATTTTTCAAAATTTTGTCGATATGCAATGGGGAACTTAGGTTTTATTGAATATTGTGTCGATTTGGGGATCTTAGGTTTTTCAAAATTTGGAGGGCTTTTGGGTTTATTTGAGGTTTGTTCATCACTGCTCTCTTGATATTGTTGGAAGACAATGACTTGGTTGAAGACAATAACTTTACTGCTGATGTTTTAAATAGCTGAAACGTAACTGGGGGGTATCTCAAATGAAAATATAATAATGGGGGGTATCTCAAATGAAAATATTGATTGTTGAATGTGAAATGCTGAATGCTCACTCCATGTTGATAACCAATAACAATGTCTTAACAACTGCTTTAACAATGTTGTATGTTCACTCTATGTTGATAACAAATAACAAATGACAAATAACAATGTCTTAACAAACCATTTAACAATGTTGTATGCAGCAAATGCTTGAATTTTTGTCCATCACTAGGGTTCAATTGCATAAGACTTCACTTTGGCGGTAAATGGAATGAGATAAGCATGGAAAGAGCCAATTGGAAGACACGAGATTATGTAGGAGGTCAATATGTTGATTTTCCCAATGTTGATGGAGATTGTGTGTGTTTGTTGGACATTGATGAAATGTTATGTAAAACTTTGGAAGAGAGGAACATGCTCAATTACAATGTGGAGAAATTTCCTATGTATTTGGAAGGGGGTATTAAGATGGAGTTAATGGAAGATTATGATTGCATTCAATGGTGGAAGTATGGTGATCAGGATGAAGAAGGGAATTTGCCTTTGTTTTATGAATTGGAAGAGCTGAAGCCATTAGCCGAAGAAGCTCCTGAAGTCATTAGTACACCATGTAACACTGATGTCGACATGGAACAATCTCAACCTACCCAGGATGAAGGTATTAATGAAGCTCAACCATCCAGCCAAGCTCCTAAGACCAAACTTGCTAGGCCAAAGAGGAAGGGTACAAAAAACAAGTCTAAGAATTTTAACAAGCAGCTCCAAGGAAACAAGGCTTGGAAAAGAAAGAAATCTACGTATGAACAACTTTCTGAGGAGGAGTTAGATGAAATGCCTGATATGAATGTCAAGGATACAATGTTTCCTCCTTCTGATTCTCATGTCCCACCTCCATCTGAATCCCATGTCCCACCTCCATCTGAATCCAATGTCCCACCTCCACATGCTCCACCTTCAACTTCAGCTCCACCTTCAACTTCAGCTCCACCTTCACCTATGGATATCCAATCTAATTCTGACAGTGATTTTGATCCAATTGATAATATTGAAGTTGAAGAAGCATACCATAGCTATGATTCATCTTCAGAAGGATCCATTGGATTTGAACCTACAGAAGAAGACTTGGAAGGATATGCTGACTTTGAAAAGGAAACCGAAGAATTGTATGACTTTGATGATATGGGTGAACAAGCTCCCTACTTTGATGATCTGCCAGAACCAAAGGTGAATATGTCATGGCCAACAATTGCTGCCTGCAGGGAGTACATAAGAGATTATGCAATCAAGAAGAAATTTATTTGGAAAATGCCGAAGAATGATGGCGACAGATTTATAGCAGTTTGTGTGAATGAGGATAAAGGATGTCAATGGAAGTTTGTAGCTAGGGTCAGTAAAGCTACGAGAGGTGATAGGCACACTTGTTCCATCAGAACCTTACATAATGAGCATAGTGCTGGTTGTATTGGTAATAAAGAGTTCAAGAATAGTTTGGTTGATTCCAACTGGGTTGCAGCAAAGCTAGAGGATGATGTTAGGGATCATGTGATTGTTTTCAAGGCAAGGGAACTTGTGAAAGCAATTTGGAGGAGGTATGCACAAAATATCACATACTTCATTGGATGGCATGCAAGGCAGAAAATAATGGAAAGACTCCATGGTAACTATGAAGAGAGTTACAGAATTGCAGCTGAATGTTGTATGCAAGTGTTGAAGAGAAATCCTGGCAGTTTAGCTATATGCAAAAGAGGTGAGGATCAAAGGATGAAAGGTATGGGTGTTAGTTTTGCTTCATGCTTGAAAGGTTTTAGGGAAGGTTGTAGGCCTATTCTAGGCTTAGATGGTTGTTTTCTGAAGGGGAAATATGGGGGTATGTGCTTGAGTATCACTGCACTGGATGGCAACAATGGATTATTTCCCATTGCCATTTACTTGTGTAGAAATGAATGTAGTGACACTTGGTTTGATTTTCTAGAAATGATGGAACCTCAGTTGACTAGAAGAGAAGAGAAGTTGGTATTCATGTCAGATCAACAAAAAGGGTTGAAAGAGGTTGTCGAGGCTTTATTCCCAAACTCTACACACAGATTCTGCTTTAGGCATATGTTCCAGAATTTCAAGAAGGATAATGCCGGAGGCAAGTTATTTGAGGAGTTATGCTGGGGTGCTGCCAGGGCATACAAAGAAGCTGATCACAAAGAATGGATGGCTAAGCTACAAACTGAAGATGCAGAAGCATATGACTGGTTGGTCAAAAGAAATGTGAAGACATGGTGTAGAGCATACTTTGAACCATATTCCACCTGTGAGCACATAACCAATAATTTTAGTGAAAGTTTCAACAATTGGATTGCAGAGTTAAGAGACAAACCAGTTACAGCTTTTGTCTTTGAATACACCAAGATGGTTATGTGCCTTCTATATAAAAGGAATGCTAAAGCAAAGACCATGAACATCAATGGTGTGGTTCCAAGGGTGTGGAAAGTCTATAAGAAGCTAGAAGACAAAATAAGTGAGTATACATGGCATGGTGCAGCTGATGGGCAGTTTTCTGTTGAAAAGGGTAGGAATGATTGTTGGCTGGTAGATCTGAACAACAAGAAATGTGATTGCCATCAATGGCAACTTACTGGTATACCATGTGTCCATGCTGTGTGCATCATTGCCACTAGTAGATTGCACTTGACCAGGTACAATTGCTAACTTCACTTGAAATTTTTCTTCTAGTCTTCTTTGGTATTCCGTACTTTCATTTGAGATACCCCCCATGTTTACTACTTTCATTTGAGATACCCCCCATTTTTTGTACTTTCATTTGAGATACCCCCCATTTTTTATACTTTCATATGTGAACTAACTATGTAAACTAACTTGCAGCATGGTTAGTGACTACCATACTATCAGAACCTATCAAAAGACTTACTCCAACTTTGTTCTACCTCTTCCAAGGGTCAAAGATTGGCCTAGTGTAAGTGACTATCTAATAATTACAGTAATTTTACGGCTCCTAACACTACTACTTACTAGTTTGATTGTGTGTGTGATATGTGTGCAGCCACCATATGAATGTTTGCCATGGGAGTTTCTAAGACCAGCAGGAAGACCAAAGAAGAATAGAAGGAAAGATCCAAACGAAGCATCAAGCTCAGGAGCAAAGAAGAGGAGAGTGCATTGCAGTAGATGTGGTGAATATGATCACAACAAGGCTACTTGTAAGGGTCCAAGTAGGGCACAAACTAGGGCATCACAAAGAGGACAGCAAGAAAGTCACATGGGGGGGACAAGTGCTAGTGGACACCAGGGTACTTCCCAAGACAATAGCCAACAAGGGACCACAAGAGCTGACGGAGGAGCAAGGACCAATGCTTCAACAAGTAGGGGGAGAGGAAGGACCACTGCTGACAGTGATAGAAGAGGAAGGACTACTGCAACTAGGGGGAGAGGAAGGACCAGTGCTGAAAATGAAGGAAGGACCAGTGCTGAAAATGAAGGAGGAAGGGGGAGAGGAAGGACAAACACTGCAGGAGGAAGGGGGAGAGGAAGCACCACTGTTGAAAATGAAGGAGGAAGGACAAACACTGCACGAGGAAGAGGGAGAGGAAGGACCAGTGTTGAAAATGAAGGAGGAAGGGGGAGAGGAAGGACAAACACTGCAGGAGGAAGGGGGAGAGGAAGGACCAGTGCTGAAAATGAAGGAGGAAGGACAAACACCGCAGGTGGAAGGGGGAGGGGAAGGACCAGAGCTACTTCAACAGAAGGAAATGCCAACAGTGCAGGAGGAAGGGGGAGAGGAAGGAGCACCACTAGAAGACCCGGGGTCACCAGAGTAAGAGGTCAAGCGAGGGCTCCGAGAGGCCGAGGAAATACCAGCATGGGATACAACCACGGGGGCTATGGGATACACCCATAAAGTATGTCTTCAAACAATATTTTGATGTTTTGTTGTCGTTTTGAACATGTCCTTTTGGTTCTTGGTGTGTGAACCTTGTTGGTTATCACGACTTTAAACAATATTTTGATATTTTGTTGTTGTTGTTATTGTGAACATGTCTCAATCTTAGTGTGTGAACTTGTGCGCTTTTGTTATGGTCAACATGTGATAAGATACTTTATGAATTGATTACATTTTCTTCTGATCACTATTATAGTGTTATTGTTTTTGTTATGGTCAGCATGTGATAAGGTGCAAAAAAGGAGAAAAAGTAGATGCACAAAAAATTCATTTCTTATTAATTCTAGTGCCAGCAAAATGATCACAAATTTCTCCCACCTACATTTTCACTGTTACAGTAGCATTTACATGATTTTGAAAGTCTTCAGTTGCCTTTTTCTTCTCCCTCTTGGCTTCACGCAACCACTGAAAGTTTCCACATGTATAACACTTCAAATACTTGTCCCCCACAGTACCTTGCTTGCCAGAAGTCTTCACATTCCTCCGACCCTTGCATCCCTTAGTTCTGCATTCAGAATCTACCCACTCGCAATCTTTCTTCCAGTGATCCAAGTCATCACAAATGAAACAACCAGGTACACTTGAACTAGAGGTCGTAGCTTCATCCCTCATAGCTTCATCTAACCATTTAAACTTCCCGTAAAGGTGACATCTAAGAAACTTTCTACCTAGATTCTCGGGGGTATTTGAAGTTGTCAATCTCATAATGCCTTCACAATCTGTCTTTTTGCAATGGCTATATACCCATTGACACTCATCTCCACAATGTCCAAGTTGATCACACATTTGACAAATTATCTGTTCAAAACAAACAAAACTTTCATTAGAGATACCCCCCAAAATACAAGTTTCATTTGAGATACCCCCCAAATTGCAGAGAAAGGTAATTTGGGGAAGATGATGAAAGATGATGAACCAAATCTCAAAAAATCCTAAAATACACAGTACAAAACCACTAAATACCCCCAATTTACCTTCATATCAACGTTTCAACTAGGTAGATCTAATAAAACTACTAAAAATTGAAGTATTTATTGGTTCTTCTAGATCGAGTAATGGAGTAATCAATGAGAGATGATAATGGCTAGATCTGTTAATGAAGAAGGAAGAAAAATGAAGGTGAAAGAAGAATGGTTTGATGAAGAAGAAGCAAGATAGATAGGTAGATAGGATGGAGAAGAAGGAAGAAAGAAAAGGAATGATGGTGAAGAAGAAAAAGTGAGAGATGAAGTTTGATGATGGTGAAGAAGAAAAGAGGAGGAAGAAGAAGGAGGAGGAAGAAGAAGGTGGAGGTTAGTTCACTTTCCCGTTGCTTTGTTCTGTTAATGGCGGAAAGAAGATAAGGTTAGTTTTGATTTTAGGGGTTTAGTTAGTTTGATAAGTTAGGTTAGTTTTGATTAGATTAGATTAGGTAAATTTGGACGGTTGTGATTAGATCTAGATCTAGATGTATTTTGAATGGTTAGGATAAGACATGGGTAGATGTAAGTGGTTTGCTGACGTGGCATTATTGATGACTGGGCATAATGACTAGGATGTGGGTTTAAATGGTGGGAGGGTAAAATTGTCTTAAAATTATGAAGACTGGTCAGACCATGGTCAACGGCTTGGTTGACCGGCTTCAAATGAGAAAATGGGGGGTATCTCAAAGAGTTTCTAAATCTGGGGGGTATCTCAAAGAGTTCCTAAAATTTTGGGGGGTATCTCTAAATCCCCCAAAAAATATTAATTTATATATTAGTTGGGCCTTCAATGATTTTTCTAAAATGTATTAATTATCTAATAAATTTAGCGAAATATTAATTTATAAACATATGCCCAAGTTGGGACCAGCCAAAAATATTATTTAAAGGAGATAATTAATTTATCGGGTATTATCTTATCGAGGTTTTATTATATCTTTTCAATTATGCTGAAATTGATAAATTAATTGAAGAGAAATTCATTCAATTTTGGGTATTTTTGTAACTACACAAAATAAATAAATATGGGTCAATATGTAATTTCACATATTAAATACAACAACCTTCATAAGTAACCCTAACTCGAATTCTTTATAAGTAGTAAACCACATTAGCACCACTAAATCTAATACCAGTAATTGACTACCATTGATAAAATGCCCTAACTCGAATTTCTTTCACTTCAACAATTTTAACTTCAATAAGTTTACCAGTAATCTTTTTTTAATAAGTAACTAAATATATATCCGATGGAAGTAGTGATTTACATTGAAATCACCAGATAATTATTACGTTTGTACAACTTTTCCATCTATTATACTCTATTAAAGCTGAAAATACCCTTAAAAAAATATCTCTTCAATTAGATTGAAATTAATAGCCTAATTGAAGAAAATTTTGATTGAGTTTGGGTATATTTGTAATTACGCAAAAGTGGACCACCATCACAGATATAATCAAGCACAATAAAAAAAATTAAAAGTATACCCAATCCCAAGTATAATCAAGCCCAACCCGTACACAGTTGGACCAAATCACAAGCATAATTAAACCCAGTAAAAAAAATTAAAAGTATACTCAATCTCAAGTATAATCAAGTCCAGCCCGTACAAAAAATACAGTAAAACCTCGATAAATTAATAGCCTTGGAACTAGAGAAAATTATTAATTAAATGAGATATCAATTCATCTATTAATTAATAAATTATTAATTTACATAATTAACAGTATATCTTTTTTTTTTTAAAGGGGGGAGGGCTAACATGATGAAACTGGACAATCGTTTTATTCTAAAACCCGTTCCACGAAAAGAAGCACTAAAATCGATAATGATATTGGAATAGTTTCTTCATGCAATACAAACTACAACACCAGATTAACTTATCACACTACAAAAATTCAGAGACAAGGATCAAACCAAAATCAATTTTGAAAAAAAACAAGCAACAATTGACTTTTATTATAAAAAAAAATATAAAATATATTTATATATTGAAAAAATATTAATTTATATATTAGTTGGGCATTCAAGGATTTTTCTAAAATATATTATCTAATAAATTTAGCGAAATATTAATTTATTAACATATGTCCAAGTTGGGACCAACCAAAAATATTATTTAAAGGAGATAATTAATTTATCGGGTATTATCTTATCGAGGTTTTACTGTATCTCTTCAATTAGGCTGAAATTGATAACTTAATCGAAGAGAAATTCAAAACTCACCAAGATTTACATTGAAATCACCAAATGATTTATTACGTTTATACAACTTCTCCATCTTCCTCTTCACTCAAAGTCTATGTCTGCTTATATGCTTATATTTGATCCATGTATATTTGATGTTTGCTGAAGATCTCTCGACGACACAGAAATCAAAACTCACCAGTATTCTAAGTTAAATGGGCAGCTATGCAAGTTTATTAATAAGATCATTAATAATATTAATATGATATTATTGTGGACACATGTCAAACATGTTTGTGATGGTCATTTTCAAGTACATTCTCAATTTGACAAAAAGTATATTTTGCAGGAATATGGAGAACCAATAATCTATTTCTTTTCCTTGCACTTAGTAGGCATTGACAAAAAGTAAATAAAAATAGAAAATAAACTCCAATAAAAATGATGATATAATCTTCAATACATTTCAATGGTGGGGATACGAAAAGGGACCCAAGTAGCAGTAAGACTTATTTACTGTAATTTCATGAAATTTGAGTTTCCCTTAATTTGTGATCTAATGTACGTAAATGTGTTGTAGATGGGACTATATCAAAAAATATCGTAAGATTCACACAGACATGGATTGTATGGTTGCCTTCCGAAAATGCTTAACTACATGGGCCTAACGGGATCTCTCCGTCACATTACAAGTAAGTCATCTTTATCATCATAATAGTTTGTTAAATATTTCGAATTTTCATGATGTTAACTGTTACAAGCTAACTAAGAGACGCTCGACTGCTAATGGACTACTGTGAAAAGATTGTTTCCCAAAGTGATGAAGCCTCAACAACCGAACCGGACTAAATTCTAATTGAGACTTTGAGACTTGAGAGTACTGCAAAATCCCATTCGCCTAGATATCTTCAAATGTTTTGTGTTTAATTTCCATGTATATATAATAATCATTTAATTTCAATACTAAAAGATTTATAATAATTCTAATTGAAATCATACCAGATCATAGACTTTTGAAACGGGCTAAACAAAATATTACAAGTTACATAAAACCCCCCAAAAAAACTCTAAAACAATCAGATATGCCCGTGCATTGCACGGGCCTAAGGACTAGTGTAAATTAATAATAAGAATATTCAAATAGAGGTATTTTAGGTGTCAATAAGAATATGCTTACTATTTCTTTAAATGTTGTTGGGCCATATGGATTAAATGCTTGGACTAATAACTAATCTGGTAAAACTGGTCCATATCATGGGGACAAATGTCAATCTTTTTTCAATCAGGTTACGGAAAGAAAGCTGACGTCAGTTTACTATTCACAGTCATGTTCTCATTAAGGTAGTTTAGATGTAACATAACTTTGTCAATAATCAGTTGTTGAGGAGTTTCATTCCCACAAACTTTCCTCAAAGTGAAAGGGATGTAATCCACCAAGTTTTTTTTTTTTTTATTATTATTGGTAAACAGGGTTGAAGGGACCCCTACCCTTTTAAATTATGTGTGAAAACTTATATTAACAATCAGCTGTTGACGTGTTTCGAACCCACAACCTCTCCACTTTATGAGAGGGGTGCTACGATTGAGCCATAGGCTCATTTGCATAATCCACCAAGTTAGGGGCACTAATTGATATATATTTCCTTCCCAACAACTTTATGCATTTTAATACTGATCTTCAATCTCTATTCAACTTGCTTTTTTTAGAAAAAACTATTAGCATATGACATGGGAATAAATTAATCGTTTTGACGACTTTAACGTTTCTATTAAGACAAGCAAACAGGAATGCCAAGAAAAAAATGTTTATGCTTACTATTTTTTATTTTTTTTTTTTAATTTGAATATAAATTGAATTTATGAATATTTAAGTAAAAGTCTCTAGACCGACCAAGGGTTAAGTAGCAATTAATATAAAACAGTGGACTAAATTAATTAATAAACTTAAACTTAAAGAAAAAAAAAATCCCCGATCACAGTTTTGATCATAGGTGAAAATTTATACTACTATTATAAACCTGAATAAATTTCAGGGGTAAGTCTCGGTTAATGAGAATTGAGCTATAGAATTTTATCACCCAATTCTGACTAAAATACCCTTTTAGACATGGTTTTTTGGTAAATTTATATAATACCATTTAAGTAATGGTTTTCTTGTAATTTAACATGTTTTATTTATGGATTGGATTTTTATATATCAACAAAAAGCCTAATAATTAAACAAATAATTAAATTAACAAAACACAATGAGAATAATGAATTTACTTATACGATTTAATAAATTAGTGTAATTTGTAATATTTAATAAAATTAATAACTTAAAACTCAAATGCTAATCAAACACGGATAAATTAAAATTAACCGGTGCGTAGCACCGGCTAAGGCACTAGTATCGAATAATCTCGAATATCTGATTCGTGAAAAACTGGATTATTCCACGAATATCCCAAAGCCAGTGTCAAAATGGGGAGGTTTGGCAAATATGCTTCTCGCGAAATATTGTCCGAATATTCCAAAAAATTCGGCAGAATGGGGAGGTTTTCTACTAATATCATATTTTTCTTCTTCTTTCAATGTATAAACACACCTCTTTTTTATTATATAGCCATTATCATCCAAAGAAAGGCATACGTTTTAATTTAAACACACCCCCTTTTTATTATATAGGTTATGCATTTATAAATAAATTTGGGTATTGAAATTCAAAATTGTAAGTATAGAGAAAACTAGATAAGTTATAAAACAATGTAAGAATTATTGAAACTTCGAGACAAAAGGTATGGTGGTTTTTGCAGACCTTAAAACTGGGGGAAGACAACTCATAAATTTCGAATTTTTTGTAAATTTCGTATTTTTCGAATTTTTTGTTAAGAGGGAGGTTTTTGTTTCGTATTATATCCGAATTCCCAAAAACCGAAAAAATTCAATATGATTTTTCGTTAAGAGGGAGGTTTTTTTTTTTCCTTCATATAGAGATAGAGAGGCGCATGGGTCTGTAGTTGAAGTTCAAGTTGTAGACTAAGAAAGAAGTAGTTGCAGAGATGGGCAACTACTGCAAGTGGAGTTGCTGTAATAACGCGAATTTTTCCACCTTTTTTAAAAATATGATTTTAAGAAGAAAGAAGATCTGATGGCTGGCATTAATAGTGTTTCATTAGCCAGACACTGTAACCAAGAGAAGACAGAGAGAAAGAAACACATCAGTGGGAAGAAAGTTATGAATGTAATGGAAGTACACACGGAAACCGAGTAGAGACTTTGAGAGAAAGAAAGAATTGAAACAAGGGACAGTAACCTTTAATTGTTTTGGTGCGGGTTTCGAGGACATGCTTGCATTTCATTTGCATTTGATTGATCAACTATACATAATTTTGTCTTATCCTGGTGAGTGGAATCTCACTTTGTTTTACTTAAAATTCACTGTTATGATTTTTTTATTTCTAAGCATCTAAACTACTTTTTAAGGAGCCTCTTTCCCGAGGTCGTTCATGAGGCCTGACGTGTCTTTCATATACAGTTCCGATTAGACCCCTATATTTTATACACAATTTCGATTATACCTCTATCTTTTATAAATAGTTTCAATTATACTCCTACCTCTTATTAAAATTTCGATTATACCCCTATCTCTTATAAATAGTTTCAATTATACCCATATCTCTTATAAATAGTTTCGATTATACCCCTACCTCTTATTAAAGTTCCGATTATACCCATATCTCTTATAAATAGTTCCAATTTTATCTCTAAATTTTGATTTTATTTCTATAGTTCCAATTTCCCCCCTAAGTTCCGATTTTATTTTTCCACTTTCGATTTTACCCCTAAGTTCTGATTTTATTTCCACATTTTCGATTTTATCCTAATGTATTAAGAGTTGTACACTACAATCAAAAAGGTAAAAAAATAATTTCAAAAAAAGTGGGACCTATTATAATTTATATAAGATAGCGTGTTTATTTCCACAGTTTCGATTTTACCTCTTATGTATTAAGGTTTGTATACTACAATGTAAAGGGCAAAAAAATAATTTCAAAAAAGTGGAACCTACTGTAATTTATATAAGATAATTTCAAAAAAAATGGAACCTACTATAATTTATAAATATAAAAAACCTACAGAGTTTTGTTAAAAAAAAAAAAAAAAAAAAAAAACTTGCAAAATATATATATATATATATATATATATATATATATATATATATATATATATTATGAAGTAGTTATAAATCCAAATAAATATTTAAATAGGTTTTTTTTTTTATTAGGCATAAATAAATCTATTATTTTTTGTTCGCACGCATTAGACGTGTACATTCACATAGTACAAATTAATGGATACCATGATACATGATACTGTCGGATAAACAGAGAAACAAACTGAATAATAAACAAGGTAATAGAAACAAATTACAACTATACAAAGATGAACTGATTCTAACTTATTTATAATAGAAAAACAACAACGAACGTGAATGAAACTTAAACAACTAAATTAACATAAACATGACTCAATAAAACTAGCACTTCTCCTAGATAATAGCTACTACACTTCTAACTTGGTAAAACACTAACACACTAATATGGATAGACTTTGTCAACAGCTCAATACTAACACTTAGTTTAAGGACTTAGACTTACATTAACTTTTATCATTCTCCCTTCATGTAAAACTGGTAACATTGAGTAAGGATCGAAACTTCGCGAACTTAGGATATGAGAGTGCCTTGGGTAAGTCCATTTGCAACTTGATCTGTTGCACAACAATACTTCACCACGATATAACCTTTTGCAACTGCATCTCGAATAAAATAATGACGAAGCGCAATGTGCTTTGTTCTTCCATGGAAAACCAAATTCTTCGTCATTGAGATAGTAGCTTTGTTGTCACAATAAACCTTTATTGTTGCTTCTGCTTGAACTTGGTGCAAGTCCTACAAAACTCTTCGCATCCAAATGGCATGACATGCCGCTGCAGATGCTGCCATATACTCAGCTTCAGATGATGATAATGCTACCGTTGCTTGCTTCTTTGAGAGTCATGATATAGCTCCTGAACCCAGGCTAAAAACAAATCCACTTATACTTTTGCGGTCATCTACGAAACCTGCCCAATCATTGTCAGTAAATCTGACTAAGCTGAAATTTTTTTGAACTGACTTATACAATATCCCATAGCTAATCGTTGCCTGAATAAATCGAAAAATGCGCTTGGCAGCTCCAAGATGATGCACGGAAGGATTGTGCATAAACCTTGACACCAAACTGACAACAAACATTATATCCGAACGTGAGTGAGTAAGAAACATCATCCCACCAGCCATGCTTCTAAAAAAACTCTCATCGGCCTGTGGTGTTCCATCATTCAATGACAACTTCTCATTCGTGTTCATGGGAGTCGAAGAGGTCTTGCAATTCATCATATTGAACCTCTTGAGCAAGTCCAACGCATATTTTTCCTGAGTTATAAAGATTCCAACATCTAATTGATGAACTTGAAGACCAAGAAAATAATGGAGAAGACCCAAATCGGACATATCAAACTCCTTCATCATGCTTTCCTTAAAATCCTTCACAAGAGTGTTAGAAGATGCAGTGTATATAATATCATCAACATATACACATACAATAAGAATATCACCAGTACCTTTCACTTTCACATACAATGTAGACTCATTATCACTTCGATGAAACCCCTCATTGCGAAGATAAGAATCAAGGTGGCTATACCAGGCTCTTGGTGCTTGCTTGTGTTGTATATTGGCTCGCAACAGTTGGGTGCACATGATCATACCTTATAAGATGTGTGATCCATAGGATCAATTCCTATATTGGTTAAGGAAACCATACATGTGCAGGAGTTCTCATTAGACTTGGTTTCTTATTTATCTCGGTTTTAAACAAGTAATCCTATACGGATTTGGTTTCCATCCATGGGTTATAAATACCCAAGTAACTTGGTATTTAAGAAAAACAAGAGAGTAAAACAATAAAAACATAGAGATAGAAAGAGTAAGTGAGAGAGAACTTTGGGAGCCAAGGGTGTATTGGGTTTAAGGTGAGAGATTAAGATCTTGAAAAAAATACTAGGGAGATTATTTGTAACACCCCGGGTCGGCAGGTGGTTTGCCGAGGGGGTGGGTCCTACGACACGTAAGAGAGGGATGTCCTGACATTGGAATATAAGTATAAATCCGTCATATATTATCACCAAGACCTTTTGGGCTAACTTGGCTCCAGAGTTTGAAAGAACTCCGAAGCTTGGCTCCAGAGTTCGAAAGAACTCCGAAGTTAAGCGTGCTCGGGTGGGAGTAATTCTCAGGATGGTGACCTCCTAGGAACCAGGTTGCTGCCCAATAAAACCCCACACTGTCGGACATCCGCAGTGCCTAAGTGGGGACAATATATCACCACCGATATCGGACGTCCGCAGTGGCGAAGTTTGGGGTTTTATTGGGCAGCAGCCTGTTTCCCAGAAGGTCAGCCATCCTGAGAATTACTCCCACCCGAACACGATTAACTCCGGAGTTCTTTCGAACTCTGGAGCTAAGTGAGCCCAAAAGGCCTCGGTGATAATATATGACGGATCTATATCTATATTCCAATGTCAGGATATCCTCCTCTTACGTGTCATAGGACCCTTCTGCAAACAACCTGCTGATCCGGGGTGTTACATTATTGTAATCGGTGTTTCTTTTCTTATAGTGAAATCTTCTCATTATTCCCCGTGGAGGTAGGCATTGCCGAACCATGCACGTACATCTAGGTGTTATTGTTCTTTATTGTTTTATTCTTTTATACTATTTTTTATTGTTTGGTAATTTTCGACTTCATTAACAAACGAATCATGTATTGCAAAGGAGGTGTTCTCACGAATATCTAGATTGCGGGTTGTTGACGTTGTTGGGATTTAATTAATCAATGCATATAGTTCAACAAGTAGTATCAAGAGCTTAGGTTGGATTTAAGGTTTTGTCAAAGATGACGGAGACTACAGGTGTTCCTGCGAATAGTGACGGTAAGAAACCATCGGTTACTACTCTTGGCAGGGATGCAAATATTGAGATTAAACGATAGAGATAATTTTACACTATGGCAAAGGAAGATGAGAAACATTTTGATCCAACAAGATCTTCATGTGGTTCTTGATTGGAAAGACAAGAAACCAAAGGACATATCAGATGACGAGTGGAGCAAAGCAGATATCAAAGCCATGAGTTCCATCGAACTACATATCTCGGACGAGGCGATGTTTAATGTGATGGAGGAAACTAGCGTCAAAGGAACATGGGAAAAGCTCGAGAAGTTGTATATGGTTAAGTTTTTATCCAATAAACATTTCTTCAAAGATGAACTCTTGAATCTTGGGATGAAAGAAGGTGGTGATCTTATGGAACATCTAAACATGTTCAATAAGTGCATCACAAATTTGCTATGGATGGATGTGAAGTATGACGATGACGACAAGTCTCTGTACCTCGTAAGATTTTTTCCTCCATCGTTCAAGCACTTCAGGACTACATTGATGTTCGGCAAGGATACTTTAAAGTATGATAAAGTTGTTCAAGACATAATCTCTCATGTGAAGATGAATAAGAACACAGGTGAAGACACTCGAGCAGAAGGACTATATGTCAAAAATTCTAATGAGAGGGGCCTAACAAATAAGAGAAGTAGCAAATCAAAAGGCAGGGGCAAATCTAAATCTAGCGATAAAGAAGGTTACTTTGAATGTAGTGCGACAGACCACTGGAAATAAGATTGTAAGAAATATAAGGAAAAGAAGAAGAAGGCCGAAAATTCAAATTCTGCCAGCGTTGTTACAGATGATAGCGACGGAGAAATTTTGGCAACTTCTTCAGGTAATGATATTTCTTCGCCTTGGATTTTAGATTGTGGTGCTTCTTATCATATGTGTTCAAACAAAGACTGGTTTGAAACGTTTGAGAAAAGAAAAGGCGACGTAGTTTTTATGGGGAATAATTCTAGTTGTAAAGTTTGTGGAATTGGTACAGTAAAGTTGAAGATGCATGATGAAATTGTTAGGACTCTGGGTAACGTGAAATACGTTCCTGCACTAAGGAAAAATCTTATTTCCCTGAGTTATTTGGATAAAAATAGGTACACATACAAATTCAAAGACGAGAATCTCATAGTCTCAAAGGGTTCATTTGTCGTTATGAGAGGAGTAAGACTTTCTAACAATTTGTACAAGCTTTTGGGAAATACAGTAATTGGTGGAGCTGCAGTTTCTACACAAGAAGATCGCACTCAGCTTTGGTACTTGAGGCTAGGGCATATGACTGAAAAAACGATGTAAGAACTACATAAGCGACAATTGTTGAAGGGTGTAGGAGTGTAAACTTGAGTATTTGCAAGTATTCTATCATGGGAAAGCAAACTAAAGTACTCTTCAAAGCTGCAAATACAAAGAACGTAAGTACTTAACTATATTCACCCAGATGTGTGTGGGCCTTCACCTACTCAATCAAAAGGTGGAGCTCACTACTTTGTCACTTTCATAGATGATTTTTCGAGGAAAGTTTGTGTCTACTTCATGAAGGAGAAATTCGAAGTTTTCACTAAATTCAAGGAGTGGAAGGCAGAGGTAGATAATCAAACAGGTAGAACAATCAAGTATCTAAGAACTGACAATGGCGGTGAATATAAAGATAAGAAATTTCTACAATACTGCAAAGATGAAGGTATTACAAGGCAGTTTACCGTGAAAAAGAATCCCCAACAGAATGGAGCTGCAGAAAGGATGAATAAAACTCTTATGAATAAAGAGAGGTGCATGAGGTTTCATGCAGGTTTGCCAGAGATGTTTTGGGCAGGGTCGCTTAACTATGCTTGTCACTTGTCACTTGGTTAATCGTTCACCATCCAAGATGTTTGATTTCAGATATGCAGAAGATGTATGGTCAGGTAAACCGGTAGACTACTCTACTTTGAAGGTATTTGGATGTAGTGCATATGCTTTAATTCCCATTGATGAAAGAACCAAACTTAAACCTAAATCTCATGAATGCATTTTCATCGGCTTCGAGAAGGGAGTGAACGGTTATAAGATATGGGATCCAGTGAACCGTAAGAAAATCTTTACTAGAGATGTTGTGTTTGATGAGAAGACTATGCCTATGAATCAAGACATAAAGAATGGTACGTGAGAAAAACATTATTGGTGAGAAAACAACTATAGAGATATCTCCTCTTACCAAGGTATCCAACAGGGAGACTCCTATTCAGATGGAGGAGTCAGATGCAAGGGTCGAAGAGGATGGGCCAGAACAACAACAGTGTGAAAATGAGGTTGAATTTAATAAGGATAAGCAACAACCTTACAGCATAACAAAGAACCGGGGCCAAAGACAAGTCAAAACACCTATTAAACTTGGGTTCGAGGAAGAAGTTCATTATGTTTTAAGCATTAGTGAATGTGATCCTACTTCTTATCGTAAAACAGTTGAAAGTAACTAAAGATGAGTGGATTAAAGCTATGGCTGAAGAGATGGAATCTCTATACAAGAACTCTATTTGGGAGTTGGTTCTTAAACGACCAAATTACTCACTTTGACAACGAACTTTGAAGTTGGTTGCAAAACTGACAACCAACTACAAATTTGACAATGAACTTCGAGTCAACTTTCTTGACTAACATTGAAAAAGTCTCCGGTAGTTTTCTCCGTTGAACTGTGTGACGTGGAAGAATATGTATGACGTGGCTTGCCATTTAATGACACGTAAGTAAATAATAAAAACAGAAAAAGCAATAACGGTTAAGTCCATGCGTGCTTTGCACGTGAGAAAAAACAATAACGGTTAACCCTTGTTTAAACATCATCTTCTTCCTTTGTCTATTTTACACCATTAATCAATGTTTAATTTAGACCAATAACATTAAATTAACCTAATTCATAAAACCCCCAAATTAAAAAACCCTAATTTTTTAAAAATGCCCAAATTAAAAAACCCCAATTTTTGAAAATCCCAAAATTGCAGAAATAAATCAATTTCAAAGCTTTTAAACAAACAAACTACCAATATTATATGATTGCAAACAAACAAAGATAAAACCCTAGTTTATTGAAAACCTAGATTAGAAAACTTACAAACTTTCTTCAAAATATCATACGGCCCCACCATGTTCTTCACTATTTCGACAAAAATTGAAGCTTTAACAGTAGAAACATACCCTATTTGGACCACTTTGTTGGTAGGAAGAGAAGAGATTTTGAGTGGAGTTGACGGAAAGGGACCACAGTGAAAGTGATTTTTGTAAAGAAAGAGATTTTTGTCCGAAAGAAAGATTAAATTAGTTTTGATTTTATTAAATTAGTTTTGATTGTTGTCTGAAAGAGATTTTATTGTAATCAACTTTTTAATTAATCACGTGCCTACCAGGAGCTTCTTATCGTGCCAACGTGGCAATAGTTACTGACACCGTGTAGCAGTCAACGCCACGTGTTCACATATTTTACACGTCAGTAAGTGCGCCGACGAAATTTACCGGATTCCGTTCCCAATGTTAGTTAAGAAAGCTAACTCAAACTTCATTGTTAACTTTGTAGTTGGTTGTCAGTTTTGCAACCAACTTCAAAGTTCGTTGTCAAAGTGAGTAATTTGGTCGTTCTTAAACCCACAGAAAAAAAAAATTGTTGGCTGTAACTGGGTTTACAGGAAGAAGGAAGGAATGCAAGAGAAAGAACTACCAAAGTTCAAAGCACGTTTGGTGGCGAAGGGGTACTCATAAATAGAAGAAGTTGATTATGATGATTTTTTCTCTCCGGTAGTGAAACATACTTCTATTAGAGTGTTACTATCACTGGTTGCTCAGCAGGATATGGAGTTTGAGTAGTTAGATGTCAAAACTATTTTTCTTCATGGTGAATTAGAGGAAGTCATCTACATGGCTCAACCTCATGGTTTTGTTGAAGCTGGTAAGGAAAATCTGGTTTGTAGGTCGAAGAAGTCTCTTTACGGGCTCAAGCAATCTTCAAGGCAGTGGTACAAACACTTCGACTCTTATATGCTGAACATTGGGTATAAAAGATGTGACTATGATTGTTGTGTGTACACACATGTGTTCGATGATGGGATGGTGATCCTATTGCTACTTTATGTAGATGACATGCTTATTGCTTGTCGGGATATGTCTAGAATTAAGAAGCTGAAGATGTTATTAAGCAAAAAATTAGACATGAAGGATCTTGGTTCTGCACAGAAAATCTTAAGTATAGAGATAAGGAAAGTCAGTAAAGCGAGAAAGTTATGGCTGTCACAAGTCAGATACATTCAAAAGGTACTTGAGCGCTTCAATATGATTGATGCAGATCTTGTGTCAACTCCTTTGAACAACAATTTTGTTTTAAACAAAAGTCAATGTCCTTCCACATATGCTGAAGTTGAAGAGATGAAGAATAAGCTGTATGCAAGCGTAGTAGGGTGTCTCATATGCTCAATGGTATGCACAAGACCTGATTTAGCTCAAGCACTAAGTGTAGTATCGAGATACATGGCGAATCCGAGAAAGCCACACTAGAAAGTTCTGACACGAATTCTCAAGTATCTGAAGGGCACTAAGACATTGAGTATCTTGTTTGAAAGTTTCGGTTAGCGAATATCAAAATGTTTCATTCTTGGATGAAACATTTGATTCTTTGCAAGGTAAATAGCACTCTAACTGTCACATCTTATCATCATAGAACTTTGATTTAACCCGAACATGCTTACTAATCTCTTCAGCCAAATAGCTTCCTTGCAAGCTTCTATTACCACCATATACTTCGCCTCAGTAGTAGATAAAACAGTAACCGTTTGGAGCATTGATCTCCAACTAACCAGTCTTTCACCATAAGTGAAGACATACCCTGTGGTGGATCTTCGCTTATCAAAATCTCCTGTATAATCAGCATCCACATAACCCGAAACACATGTTTTCCCTTGTTGTTTTTCAAACAAGATACCCAACGTCTTAGTGCCCTTCAGATACTTGAAAATCCATGTCACAACTTTTCACTGTCGTTTTTTCGGATTCGCTATGTATCTCGATATTACACTTAGTGTTTGAGCTAAATCAGGTCTTGTGCATACCATTGAGTACATGAGACACCCTACTGCGCTTGCATATGGTTTTTTTCTTCATTTCTTCCACTTCAGCATTTGTGGAAGGACATTGACTTTTATTTAAAACAAAATTGTTGTTCAAAGGAGTTAACACAGGATCTGCATCAATCATATTGAACCGCTCAAGTACCTTTTAAATGTACTTGACTTGTGACAGCTATAACTTTCCCGCTTTCATGTTTCTCCTTATTTCCATACCTAAGATCTTCTGCACAGAATCAAGATCCTTCATGTCAAATTCCTTGCTTAATAACGTCTTCAGCTCTTTAATTCTAGACATATATATCTACACAATAGCAATAAGCATGTCATTTACATAAAGTAATAGGATCACCATCCCATCATCGAACACATGAGTGTACACACAATAACTGCATATTCTATATCCAATGTTTAGCATATAAGAGTCGAAGCGTTTGTACCACTACCTTGAAGATTGATTGAGCTCGTAAAGAGAATTCTTCAACCTACGAACCAGATTTTTCTTACCCGCTTCAATGAAATCCTGAGGTTGAGCCATGTAGATGACTTCCTTTAATTTGCCATGGAAAAAAGCAGTTTTGACATCTAACTGCTCAAGCTCCATATCTTGTTGAGCAACCAGTAAAAGTAACACTCTAATAGAAGTATGTTTTACTACCGGAAAGAAAATTTCATCACAATCAACTCCTTTCTTTTATGAGTACCCCTTCGCTACCAAACGTGTTTTGAACTTTAGTGGTTCTTTCTCATGCATTCCTTCCTTCTTCCTGTAAACCCACTTACAGCCAACAATTATTTTTTCCGAAGTTTTAGGAACCAACTCCCAAACGGAGTTCTTGTATAGATTTTCCATCTCTTCAGCCATAGCTTCAATCCACTCTTCTCTTTCATTACTTTCAACTGTTTCACGATAAGAACTAGGATCACCTTCACTAATGCTTAAAGCATAATGAACTTCTTCCACGAACCCAAGTCTAATAGGTGTTTTGACTTGTCTTTAGCCTTGGTTCTTAGTTATGTTGTAAGGTTGTTCCTTATCTTTATCAGATTCAACCTCATTTTCTCACTGTTGTTGTTCTGGTCCATTCTCTTCAACCTCTGCATCTGACTCCTCCACCTGAATAAGAGTCTCCCTGTTGGATACCTTAATAAGAGGAAATATTCAGGGACGAACCGAGGATTTTGATTCTGGGAGTGGACAAAATAATTCATATATACAAAAAAAAAAAATAAAAAATAAAAAATAAAAAATAAAAAATTGATTATAACACAATGTAGCTCCGATCCATACCAGTATAATATGAAAATGTTGTAATTTTTGTATTTCAATATATTGTCACAAGGCTACAAAAGTAGCAATTTTTACTCTTTTCAACACACTATTTCCTAAATTCCTTGCTCTTACTCGAAATTTTGAACAATGGAATCTAAGTTTGCCTTTTTGTAGTTCAATTGTATACACGGTAGAAAAGAGAGAGAGAGAGAGACCATGCTTCCATGCCAATACAAAGATCTTTCTATTCTTCAAATTTTCTTATTGGGCTTTAAGAATAGGCTAGGCTTATTTATTTATTTATTTTTTTTTCAAATTATAAAAACATTAAAAGAGATGCACCCCCTCTGGCTCCTATATAGGTCCGTCCCTGGAGATATCTCTGTAGTTACTTTCTCAATAATAATGTTTTTCTCACCATTCTTCATGTCTTGGTTTATAAGCATAGTCTTCTCATCAAACACAACATCTCTATTAAGGATTTTCTTCCGATTCACTAGATCCCATAACTTATAACCCTTCATTCCCTTCTCGAAGCCGATGAAAATGTATTCACGAGATTTGGGTTTAAGTTTGGTTATCTCATCAATGGAATAAGAGCATATGCACTACATCCAAATACCTTCAAAGTAGAGTAGTCTACCGGTTTACCTGACCATACCTCTTCTGCACATTTGAAATCAAGCATCTTCGATGGTGAACGATTAACCAAGTGACAAGCATGGTTAAACGACTTTGCCCAAAACATCTCTGGTAGACCTACATGAAACCGGCCTCATGCACCTCTCTTTATTCATGAGAGTCATATTCATCCTCTCTGAAGCTCCATTATATTGGGGATTCTTCTTCAGGGTAAAATGCATTGTAGTACCTTCATTTTTGCAGTACTGTAAAAACATCTTATCCTTATACTCACCGCCATTGTCAGTTCTTCGATACTTGATTTTTCTGCCCATTTGATTTTCTCCCTCTGCCTCTTACTCCTTCAATTTTGTAAAAACTTCGGATCTCTCCTTCATGTAGTTGACCCAAACATTCCTTGAAAAATCATCCATGAAAGTGACAAAGTAGCGAGTTCCACCTTTTGTTTGAGTAGGTGAAGGCCCTCACAAACCTGAGTGAATATAATTAAGTATTTTTGTACTTCTGTTCTTTGTATTTGTAGCTTTGAAAACTACTTTAATTTGCTTTCCTATAATACAATACTTGCAGAACTCAAGTTTACACTCTCCTACACCCTACAACAATTGTCCCTTGTGTACTTCTTGCATGGCTCTTTCACTCATATGCTGTGACGCCCCCAAAATCCAATCCTAGTTGATCAGGCTAAGACCAGACTCCAGAGTCGTAATGTTCTCCATATGTCCACCATGGACCGTAGGTTCACACTACTGCCACGTGACACCAAGCTCCAAATCCAATATCCATGTAAGGACAGAATAATAAAAGATAATACGAACAAAATTCGAACGAAACAACAACGGAAGATTTATTTCAAAACCAAACTCTGTATTTACATATATACAAGGGTTGAACTGAAAGAAAAACACACAACTGAAAGGATAACATACTGTGTCTGCCCCAAGGGCTACACTGATAACAAAAGACTAACTACAACTTAGAGCACATATTTAGCTAACTATCTCCAACTAGATCCTCTTCGCACGCTCCGAGAATCGCTTTACCTGTTTCCTGGAAGGAAGGGAAAAAGGAGAGATTAAACGCTAGCAAGTTACACAACTTGATATCCGATCTTGATCCCAGGGACGGAATCAGCGCACCCAATAAAATATAGCAATACAATACATGTATCAATTATAATCATTATATCAATTCCAGCAACTCGAATCAATAAACAATTATATAAACAATCTAATCATCACACATATGGCATAAAGCCCATCCATCTGATATCAAATCATCTGGTACCGCAGTACCCCAGCCATGCATCTGTATGCGACACCGAGCAATACTCTCCGCAGGCTCATAAGGTTGGTGACATAGCACCACTGAGTGTACTTCTGTATGCGACACCGAGCAATACTCTCCGTACACTCCAGGGACGTCTCCCCAAATTCAGACTGTTCAAAACAGTCTCTGGCTCGAAAGCCCTTTCCACACAAATCAATCCATACATTCAATTTAAATGCATCTTAACTATCAATGCGCATAAATTTCAAAATATGCAATCTCACCTTTGGCATGAAAATTATACATGAATAATATCACCAATAATTTAATAATTCATTGCAGCGTCAACTTGGATTTATGACAATCAATATCATGTTAGAAACAAATAAACACACTAACATGCTTTCCTATCAATTTTCCAACAATAACCGAAATTATAGCAATTTCATGAAATCAAAATCAACAATAGCATACTCTTACACCCACTAACCTCATCTATCTCCTAAAAACAAGAGAAGATATCAAATAATGTAACTTACCTCGCTTTGCGAAGAAAACACTACAACAACGAGCTATTAACGAGAAATTCACAAGCCGGAGATTCAAAATATCAAATCCTTTAAGACTACCTTCTTTTTTCTTATAAATTTCTGCAGCTTCCTCTTTTAAATTTGAAGTATATAGAATGAACACACAAAGTTATTTCTCTCTCTCTACTGTATAGAGCAAACAGGACATATGTATACATATATCCTTATCAAGGTAAGTCGGTTTAAATCAAATCTTACAAACTAAGATTCTGAGGTCGGTTCCATTACTGGTGTGAACAAGGATTGATTTGGTCTAAGGTCAAAACATATGTAATTCTAATCTTTATATTCTCTGATGTCAAAATACTAAACTGCCACTTAAGCATATCAAATGAAATTCAACATAATAAGAATTTAAAGCAGCAAGATATGTAAGGCATTACATATGCCCTAACCTCAAGTGTCAAACTTGAGTGCGATCTTCTTGTATAGAAACTGCAGCTCCACCAATTACTGTATTTACCAAATTCTTGTACAAATTGTTAGAAAGTCTTACTCCTCTCATAACCACAAGCTAGTGAACCCTTTGAGACTACGAGATTCCCATCTTTGGATTTGTATGTGTACCCATTCTTATCCAAATAACCTAGAGAAATGAGATTCTTCCTTAGTGCGGGAACGTATTTCACGTTACCTAGAGTCCTAACAATTCCATCATGCAGCTTCAACTTTACCATATCGATTCCACAAACTTTATAACTGGAATCATTCCCCATAAAAACTATGTCGCCTTTTCTTTTCTCAAACGTGTAAAACTAGTCTTCGTTTGAACACCTATGATAAAAAACACCATAATCTAAAATCCAATGCGAAGAAATATCATTACCTGAAGAAGTTGCCAAAATTTCTCCGTCGCTATCATCTGTAACAACACTGGAGGAATTTGAATTTTTGGCCTTCTTCTTCTTTTTCTTATGTTTCTTACAATCTCGTTTCCATTGGTCTGTCGCACCACATTCAAAGCAACTTTCTTTATCCCTTGATTTAGATCTACCCCTGCCTTTTGATTTGTTACTTCTGTTATTTGTTCGACTCACCTCATTAAAAATTTTAACGTATAGTCCTTCTGCATAAGAGTTTTCACCTGTGTTCTTACCCATCTTCACTTGAGAGATTATATCTTAAACAACTTCATCATACTTTAAAGTATCCTTGTCGAACATCAATGTGGTCCTGAAGTGCTTGAAAGATGAAGGCAAAGATCTGAGCAAGTACAAAGACTTGTCTTCATCGTCATACTTCACATCCACCTGTAGCAAATTTGTGATGCATTTATCAAACACGTTTAGATGTTCCATAAATCACCACCTTCTTCCATCCGAAGATTCAAGAGTTCATCTTTCAAGAACAGTTTATTAGATAAAGACTTACCCATATACAACTTCTCGAGCTTTTCCCATGTTCCTTTGGCGCAAGTTTCCTCCATCACATTAAAAATCACCTCGTCTGAGATATGTAGTTCAATGGAACTCATGGCTTTGAGATCTTCTTTGCTCCACTCGTCATCTGACATGTCCTTTGGTTTCTAGTTTTTCCCGTCAAGAACCACATGAATATCTTGTTGGATCATAACGCTTCTCATTTTCCTTTGCCATAGTGTAAAGTTATCTCTACTGCCAAATAGTTTAGTCTCAACTTTTACACCGTCGCCAAGAGTAGTAGCCGATGGTTTCTTACAGTCCCTATTCGCAGGAACACATGTAGTCTCCGTCATCTATGATAAAACCTTAAATCTAACTTATGCTCTGATACCACTTATTGAACTATATGCAGTGATTAATTAAATCCCAACAACGTCAACAACCCGCAACCTAGATATTCGTGAGAACACCTCATTTGCAATACAGAATCCGTTTGTCAATGAATTCGAAGATTACCAATAAACAATAGTGAACAAAACAATAAAATACAATAACACCAATATATACGTTGTTCGGCAATGGCTACCTCCACAGGGAACAATGAGAGGATTTCACTATAAGAAAAGAAACACTGATTACAATAATCTCCCTAATATCTTTCTCAAGATCTTAATCTCTCACCTTAAACCCAATACCCTTGGCTCCCAAAAGTTCTCTTACCTTTGCTCTATCTATTATCTATTGCTTTATATTCTTTTTCTTATCTAAGATTACCACAATATATTCCAATGTAAACACATAATCACTAGTTGCATTTGATTTTCTTGTATCAGAAAATCTATTTGCATTTACCGATCCCTCAAAGACATTTGGATGTTGTCCATAATGCAATGTGTAGTATGTGTTTTCTACCCAATATCAAATATTTTTTCGTTTCATGTGTTAAAACTAAACTAATGATTAAACTAGTATATAAGTAAGCTACGGGTGTCAATCCATGCCAAGGAATTGGGTAACTTTATATGACCAAAGTGAACTACTTATGATGTCGTTTACGAAAAGGGAATGATATATGAATGTTGTTTTGAAAATAGGTTTTTGGATATGATTTGAATAGAATATTAATATAAAGTAAACGTAAACTAAATTAAACTCAGAAAAAAAAGTAAATTTAGAGTTTTAATTATGAGATAAATATGGGGATCACTTCACCATCCTAGACAAATATCCAACTTCATCAATGTATTCAATTTCATGCAACTAACTATCTCTACTCTATGCCATACTTAGTAGTGAGTTCTCTCTCTCTACCAAAACTCACTCACCTTAAGCTACACTAAAGTCTTTGCGGATAATTCTTATAGTATAAACCTAAGGGCCTCGAAACATAAAACAATGACCTTTAACCTACCCTCGGTATAGTCGATACCAAGTAAAGTCTTACATTTCAACAAAAGATATAGAATTAGTTTATTTTCTCTCTTTCTCAATGCCAAAATAAACTAACTAAGCACATGAGGTATTGAAAAGTCTCTACACATGTAAAAAGATCTCTCTTTTATTAAAATTAAGAACAATGAATAAAAATTATTCTAAGATGGCCAATCTCAAAGTAATTACTTTTTTATGCATGAGAATCAAATACATATCAAAAATCACAAATTCATCTAGTAGGCTAATTCACCCCATGTGAAAATTAGTTGAACATGATGGAAGATGATGAAAACATGGATGTAGAGAAAGTAAAAGACATATTTAAACTATTGAATAAGAATACTAAAGGGAAATTCCTTTAATCAATAAAAACATGTAAGTAAAGGCATAAACTTAATTTTTCTTTTTCTTCTTCTTCATGAAAGTACATCTAGGGTTTGATACTTCAATTGTGAGGTGAAGTATACTCCAAATTCGTGGAGAACATAGCTAATATACATAAGAAATCCTAGTTTCACTTAAATTGCTCTATAAGGGGAGAAAATTTGACTTTAGGATTTCCTTGACCTAGGGTTGACCAAATAACTTGTAAATTTTCAGTTTAGACCCTTAACATGGTTGGAATGGACTGCAAGTGGACCTTGGATTTTTGACTTGTCTATCTTGCCACCTACAAAACTGCAGTCTGTCAGATTTTCAGGTCTCTTTTCGAGCTGCTTCTTCAACTCTTTTTTCTAATATTTCTTGACAGTCTTGAAGTACACAATAAGAGATTTCCAATGGTGTATTCGGATCGTACATCGGAGTTCTCTAACTTGGTCTACCAAAAGCTCAAAGTTGCTCTATTAACATTGTTTTCTGCACCTTTTTTAACTGTTTTTTTTCGTTTTACACTTTCTTCATGTTTCGAACCTATAATCATGTAAACTAAACAAAACCACGCATATCATATCACTTTATAGATTAACTTGAGAGAAATATGGATGTTTTAGGGGATTAAATACACACTTTTTGCCACTTATGCATCCCAGTGATTTTACTTGGACCATGTTTACTGATAGAATAGGCAATTTTTGGTCTTGTACAATTCACATACATTGGACTACCAATACTACGAGAATGCTCGAGTTGGAAAATGGTAAGACCAATATTTGTATGCAACACCACAAATGGAATACAATGAGTACTCACCTTAGTAATTCCATATTGCACAAACCTATATCTATCATTATTTCAATGTAATTTGATTGAGACAATGCTCTTCCATTAAATGATCTAATTATCTTAATTATCAAGATAAACGTCTAGGACCTCTAGATTTTTCACATCATACTTGTTTGTAAGCATATTTTCATAGACTTAATGACTTCATTATGCGTCAAAAAATGAGCATATCTTTGACATACAAACAAACAATTATATAAATCTCGCACTTGTTGGACATACACTCTTGTCATATTCATTGATGTGAATCCATAACTCCATTGACGTACAAATAGGCTCTGACAAAGCCTATTTGTTATGACATTTATTATTACTATCACATTATTATTCATGCATATTATTGGGTGTTATATATATCTATATAATATTATAAAGTGGTCTTATAAACACAGCCGTTAGATGTCTATTGAGACAACCATAACCATTGGATATACATTAAATTATATAATCGATGTAATAATAGCCCTTAGATGTGGAAAATCGATCCTAACCTTTAGTTGTCTATTGAGACAATCGTAGTCGTAGGATTAACATTATTTAAGTAATTTTCATTTAATGTACTAAGTATAACCTATAATGATGTAAGAAGTAATGACTCCACAAATTAATTATTACATAACCTCATTATACTTTGCTTAGAATATGGAATTAAATTAAGGAATATTTATTCATAACATCAAAAATATAATAGATATTTAAATGGAAACATATGCTTCTATTCACGTTATATATTTTCTTTGTTCCATCTCTCCCACCCACCAAAACCAGTCCGTTTCACGCATAGGTTTCCAGGCAATATGTTAGTGATATAAATTGTTAAAAAGTCGTACAATTGTTGTCAATTCCTTCTTCATTAGCTGTATTGTTTTTTCCCTTCTTCTTTTTAAAACAGGTACAAAGTTCTGCTTGCAATGGCTGCTATAAAAATATTTTTTTTGGCTTCCAATTATTACAAATAATTTTCACTTTTATTTTTTTTCCTAGTTTTATATAATGTAGGATCTAAAACTTCAACACAAAAATATAATGTATTCTAGGGATTATCAGTGTATAAGAACTAAGGTTATGATTTATTGATTCTTACATTTCGCTTTCTAGGTGAATTTTCTTCCATTCACAACTGAATTTATTGACACATGTCCTTGATTTCTAAAAAATAAGATGAAAACATGAGAAACGTTTGTGTTACATCGATAGACAAGCTATATATCGATGCAAACCAATTCAAGTATGTGAACTTATATCCTACTGAGTTCTTGAACTCACTTAATCCGCATGGATTCCCACCATTCTCTCTCATGATCAAACCAGATTCAAGGCTTATACTCTTAAGAGATCTTGCCCATATAGATGGGATGCGCACTGGAACTCGAATGATGGTGACACAATATGCAAACCAATACATTCAAGAAAAAATTCTTACTGAAAATAAACCGGGTGAAATAGTGGTTCTACCACGAATAACATTAACTTCATCGTTTTCCAATGCTCAGTTCCAAATTACAAGGACACAATTCCGTATTATGCTTGATGGTGGTGATGAGCAAATCGACGATTGCAATTGAGATTTCTTTGTGCAGTTTTCTTCAAAAGTTTATTTTGCTCAAAACTATATATGTATGTGACATAATAGTTTTTTGCCACCATTTCATTAAGGTGAGTCATTTTTTTTAATTTTTTTTTTCTTTGTAGATTTTCAGGGATGTCTCAGTAAAAAAATTAGTATGACAACTATGGCTTAAAAAAAAAAAAAAAAAACTATTGTATCACCTACTTTTATTATGAAAAATAAAATACCATGTGTATTCGTTTCAATAATTTTTGAAAAATAAATTTTAAAATCAAAATTAAAATAATGTTGCCGTAGGCACAGGTTATCACTAGTATATATATATATATATATATATTCAATCGAAAGGCTCTTTAGGTAATTTATATAGTTTAGGTAATTTCTTTAGGTAATTTATATATTCAATCGAAAGGCTCTTTAAGGTAATTTCTTTAGGTAATGTCATAATAGTTTTTTTTAGGTATATATATTCATTCGTTAATGGGCTAATCCATGATCATTGAGATGAAGTCCAAATTTAATTAGGATTTACTTGTTGACCAAGTGTTATCTACTTGTTGACCAAGTGTTGGATAAGTGTTGTCTCAGTGAAATAAGGAACGTCGATCCCAACTGAATCCTATGACCTGTGTTAATATATTTTACAACTTTTTTAATAAATAGAAGAAGACGAAAGAAGTGAGGAAACCATTAGTCTTTCTTTTTTCGTAGAGTAAAAAAACATTAGGTTGTGTACATTCGGTGGATAGTAGAAAGAAAGTTTGTTGAAATTCGTGAAGGTTTTGTGGCATCCATTGTGAAAGGTTTTTAGAATCTGGCTATTGAGGAAGAAGCAGAAGGTATGACTTTAATGCTTTGATTTTTATACGAATAGATAATGCATGTGTAGATCCTGTTATAGTAAGTTTTGTTATACTTTATCACCAACATATACACCTTTCAAATGAATGAAAGTGTTGTTAGCAAATTTTGCTAACCAGTCTCATACTTATGGGAATATGGGATGAATTACATTTCAAATTTAGGACCTAATCCCAAACGTGCTTACACATAAGCAATGGGTTCATTTCCTGAATGAATTAAAACTTATTAACTTGATTCCTTAAAGAAATAATTCGTTTATCAATGGATTGAGATTTAGGCAAGTTTGGAGTATTTCAAAATCTCGTTGAAAACAATGCTACTCTTAGGTGCAATACACCTCCACAGTTGTTAGAGATTTTGAGTAATGTGCCTTTAAAACACATAAAAGAAATTTCATAATTTGGCTTGCTGAGAATTACTAGAAACTTTTACGCCCCCACAATTTTTCAATTTTCCCACGACAGATAAATACCAATTAGAATATTTCTCATTTAAATGTGAGTCACTACACTAACATTATCCCAAATATAATCGCATATGTCTAGTCATAAATTCACAATTTAACTAGAATATCTTCCACTTGAAAAGTAATGTTATTGTATGGCTCTGAAGTCTGAACCAACACTTTGGCATGGACTTCAATCACACAGTAATGGAACATGATGCTGCGAGCTCTTCCTCTTATATTCCCGATTTAGTATACAACAAAGTTTGGAATCTTAATGTTCCCTCGGATCTCAAACTCTTCATTTGGAAATGCCTCAAAGATTTACTTCCAACTGGACAAAAGCTATCTCATCATCATATCCCTATTGATTCTATGTGCATTTTTTGTGGTCTAAAGAATGAGTCAATCCATCATTTGTTTTTTTTTTGTCCTTGGGTTAAAGCATTATGGTTTTCTTCATTTCTTTCTTTAAAAACTATTCATGATTTGTTTACTAGTTTTAAATGGTTTCAAATAATTTTATCTTTTGACTAGTATATTGAAAACAATAGAAATAAAATTTGGTTTAAATCAGGTTGCATATGCACAAAAGCTATTATTTCTCATGTTGTTCTTTTAAATGGAAGTTGTGGATAGATGCTTGTAATTCAAATACCCAGGAGGATACTTTGCTTGTTAGTAATGAAGCTAATTAATCTGGATATGTCGAGTTGGATCTCACCACCACCAAGATGGTTAAAGCTCAACTTTGATGCAACTTTTACTTGTTCATGAAGCAGGGATATGTTGTTGTTGTAATTAGGGATTGTGATGGACGAATTCTAAATGTTGGTGGGAAGAAAATTAAAGCTACAAATGCTTTAGATGCAGAATTCTTGGTTGCAGAAGCTGCAATCATGATTGTTTTGGAAAAGAATCATATGGACATTATTCTGGAAGGGGATAATTTAGAAGTTGTTAATGTTCAGTCTGGTTTTATTGAACCTAGTAGTTATGTTAGAAGCATTACTTTGTTTTGTATGAGTATGTTATTTCAATTTCATAGTGTGGTTTGTAGGCACACTGTTAGATCAGGAAATAGTATGGCCCACAAGGTAGTTGCTTGGAATTCTGGTTCATCAGAATATCTTTTGTTATCTGAAGACTCAGTTTGCAATTTGTTTAATTGTTTCAATGAAATCAGTGATGCCTGACACTATGTCAGGTCTCCGTTATCAAAAACAAAAAAAAAATCACAAAGTAATATAATGAGTCAGACTTAATTTTACTTAAGTTTTCTCTTGGCCCAATAATCTAACTGATGGACCTCACTGTATTCCTAACCAAACCTAAGAACTAGGGTTGTGAAATGGGTCGGGTTAGGGCTAGCCCAACGCTTAAACATTTGAGCCCTATAGTCTTAAGGGTTGGACCAACCCTACCCGTACTATTCACGAGGGCCGGGATAGGGTTGGGCCAACACTTAAACCATTGAGCCCTTACTCTACCCTTAGCCCTCTCGCAAGGCCTTAGGGCCAAGATTAAAGGTCGGGCTTGAAAGCCCTTCATATTTTCAAATGTATTTTTAATATCTATATACTTGTTTTAATTAAATAGACCATAGAAAAAAAAATTGTTCAAATTATAAGTAATTAAATATAGCATATTCATTTGGTTATGCACATCATATTAGTAATTAAGGGCTTCTTTGACTTTAGGGTCAGGCTAAGGGCCGTTTTAACAGACCTACCAAGACCTATATTTACTGTTTGATATAGTTTGTTGAGACTTCAGAAGTACAAATACTGATATTCACTTGTTTGTTCACCTTTTCAGTGTTGCTCTGCAATTAGGCCTGTCAATGGATCAGTTCGGTTTGGATAGCCAGCTGATCCGAACCGATCCGTATGTATTGTGATCCGAACTGATCCGATCCAATTCAGAATGGATAATTGGTAGAGCTGATCCGAACCGATCCACTATAAATTAACGGATATCCGATCCGATCCGATCCGTTTTTTTTTTTTTTTTTTTTTTAAAAAAAAAAACACAATTTTGCAACATGTTTACTTCCTTGGTGCAAAGTTGCGAACATCCTCCATGTGTATTTAGGAGGAGATGCTTCCACATGGTGGAATTCTCACTCACAGTAGTAGTTGTATTATACAGTCAAAAGCCGATTTGAGCTGGATAGTATCAGTCTCTCTACTAAAAGTATTTATAGATGAACTTCTCATCAGTCTCTCTATTAATAAGACTAAAGAAAAAAGTAGTTCTGCTATTGCAAAGACAAGGCACTACAGTTAAACGTACCTAAACAAGCTTGCAGGATATTAATAATTGTTGATATTGGTGGAAAAATTTAAGAATCAACATTGTATGATATTGGTGGAAAAAGTGCTGCATGTAGTATTTTTCTGCTTGATCCAACAAATTGTGAAACATCATCTTGTCATGACAATAATCAAACAAGATGATGTTAGTTTATAATGAAAAAAAAATTTATTATTGTCATGACAAGACTGTCTAGTTAGGACTTGTCCCCTACAATATCCAACTGGGCTCTGTTCAATGGGAACAAGCAATTTCAGTATCGAAATTCACCTGAAGCATAAACAGCTAGACACTTCAAAGAAACCTAAATAGCAGATAACCAAACTAGAAAAGCCTTGATTTCTTATCTTCTTAAATTTCAATTGACCAGAACATACTGATTTGAATTAGTTTGGCCGTCTGTCATTACATTGTTTGCCCTTAATAGTGTGTTATACAGCATCAACCTCCTGTGTTTATAACACCAATACACTACAGTACCTCAACTAAGTGATGCCAACTACATCAACTACCGAGTGCTTTATGAAGTTACAGCTAAGACTTAGAAAGTAATTAACCTCCCAACAGAAACTTGAATTCAAAACATACTGATGCAGTGATGCTCCAATTAATCTCGATCGGCATCTTCTATTTCTTCATCCTCTGGTATGCCTCGAAGATAGAGAACATTGTTACAACTGCATTAAATATAGAAGTGGATTAAGCATTCAACTATAAAACCTGGATCAACTGTTTAAACAAAAATCATCATGCAAAAGCAAAACAGTTCGTGTGCCTAATATACCAACTTAAAATCATAATCCAGGAAAACTTAAACAGTTTATACATATAAGCGAAGAAGGTTTATACTTTTTTCTTTAAGAAAACATATTTAGGAAACCAAAATCTAAATGCCCTTTTATTCTACTCTAGTTTTGAGGGGAAGAATATGCAAATGCAACCAATTATCTCAAGTCGACTGCAGTCCCGACACTCATTGTGACTCTTGTGGCTTCAACCTATACTGCCGATGTGATATTTTAAAATTTAATTGGCAATGCTTGAACAAAAGAGCAGACTATATCATTTGGATTCCTTTGTATTTGTTAAGAATTCACAAGAAATGGGAAAACATATGCAGAGCAGGCACGTACCGAATCAAAATTTCTCCGAGGTTCCCAGTGAATTGTCCATCTATATATTCCTCAGTGTTAGCAAGCTGCAAAAAATGTACATCCAAAACATGATGTATAAACTGTTTAAGACTGCATTATACATTCAAACATATGAATAGTCTCAATGAAAATTTTCAGGTGATGAAAACAGAACACATGGTGCATCGTGGGGAAACGTTGTACAGATCAATATGAATATTCCACATTGTAAACTCAGAACAGCTACTCAGAGCTCTAAACCTTCCTTCCATTAGATATACAACACATGAAATGATAATCGAATAGGAGCAGTTAAACTAGACATGTACCTATATATTATCCAATCAAGCAGAGAATGCTACTGAACACAAATCATCATCAACATCATCGAGCTCATCATTTGCCATTGAGTCAATATTATCTTGAATTGAGCATGTAGATGCATCTACAACAATACCAATAAAACACAATAAAATTACATATTAAACAAATCATAACTAGCCCTAAATAATAAGACATTACTAGTGATTTCTTACCTCCCGACAAAGATGGCAACCAATTTTGAGTACACATAAGCACTTCCACCATTTTAGGATCTAACAAAGCACGGTAGTCACTTAGTACTCTACCTCCAATGCTAAATGCCGATTCTGAAGGTACTGAAGTAACAGGAATACACAAAATATCCCGAGCCATCCTCGAAAGTGTTGGATATTTTGGTGTATTTACTTTCCACCAATCCAATAAAGATAAACCTTTAAGCGGATAAAGGGGCTCATCCAAATAACTATCCAACTCAGATTTGCATTGTGTTGTACCGATTCCTTCAACCTGGTACCAACTTTCAAATCTCATAGATATGTTCGAATTGAGAGAATTTTCCTCGAAGAGTTGTTGACTAGAACTTGATGATGAAGGTTGAGATGTGAAAAGAGGATTTGTTGTAGGTGGGGAATACTCACTATATATTTCAATCATTGCTTCTCGAACTTTCCTAGTTTGAAAAGCACTCTCATAGTCACCATATATGATAGAGTAGTAATTCTCAACAAACTTCAGCTTAAAACCTGGGTTAAGAACAAAGGCTACCGCTAGAATCAAACAACAACTACTCCAATATTTTTTGAACTTCTCATACATGGAATCTGCCATTTTATTCACTTCTTCAGTAACACTTTTTTTCCACTCCAACAATGCTATATGAATTTCACATACATTCGAGAAGTATAAGTCTGCAGTTGGATAATCCATACCTATAACAAAGTTAAGAATAAAGTTTCTAAGAGATGATGAAATCCAGACTAAACCAAAAGCAACATTAGAAATGAGTGTGTTACCAGACTAAACCGAAGGCAACATTAGAAAGAAAAAAAAAAGAAAATGAATTCAATCATTTACACCATTGGAATATAAATTGCATACCTGAAAGGGTCATTGTCGAGGAATAAAAGCTTTTCAAACATGTGCAAATCTTTTGAGCAAGGACCCATTCCTCTGCAGAGGGGTTTGTTTTGAAATCCTCATCTTTCATATGTAAACGCTTGAAAGCCTTTTCATAAATCAATGCAGTTGAAATCATTTGATAAGTCGAGTTCCATCTTGTTGGGCAATCAAAACAAATCTCTTTTAGTGTGAAGACACCCACTTGCTGAACAACTTCTTCCCACTTCATCTTCCTTTGAGGTGTCAACCTTACATACTTACAACTCTCCCGAATACGATTCAACGTATTCCCCATGGCTGACAATCCATCTTTGACAATGAGGTTTAGAATATGTGTTGTACAACGAATGTGGAAAAATTTTCCATTAAAAACTAACAACTTGTCTTGATTGAGATTGGCCTTTAACAAACTAACTATCACATCATTCGATGAAGCATTATCAACAGTAATAGTAGATACCTTTTTATCGACATTCCAATCAAGCAAACATTTCATTATAATTCTTTCTAACTCACTTCCAGTATGAGAACAATCCATTAATCGAAAATTTAATATTTTATTCCTTAAAACCCCATCATCATCAATATAATGAACAGTTAAACACATATACGAATCTCTTGTGCACTGTGCTGTCCACAAATCGGTTGTCAAACTAACCCGACTTGAAAGTTTTCCCAAAATACTATAAAGTGCATTTTTCTCTTCCTTGTATAATTTCACAATATCACCTCGAACTGTATTTCGATGCTTTAAATCAAATTGTGGTTGAAGATTGTTCACAAACTTTCTAATATACTCATGCTCAACCATCGAAAACGGGTAATTATGTTTAACAATCATCTCAGAAAGATCTTTTCTACTCCGTTCTTGACAAAATTTGATCATCTTAGTCGAAGGAGTTCCCTCATCTTTTCTACTCCGTTCTTGACCTGATTCATTTTGTTTTTTCATAAAACATCTACTCAAATGATTTCGCAAGCTAGAAGTTCCATTGACCCTAAAAGTTTCTTTACAATGTTTACAAATAGCACTTTGCTTATCTTTACTTCTCTCGAACTCTAACCATACATTAGACCTCAAAGTGTTTTGTGATCCACTAAGTTTTTTTCTCTTCGATGAATTACTAACCCTGTCAATAGAATCCATCGACGAAGGGACCGACATCTTACAATGAATCACTGTAATTACCTAATATATATATTTTTTTTCTATTCAAAATTGAACATATGAAACACTCAACCAAAACAACACAAGTTTCATCTAAAATATTAGAGCAGGAAGAGCAGAAGAAAATAGTTAGTTAAATATACCATTCTTCCAGATTTTTCCAACCCATTATTTAATTTCATTGATTTAAGAGACCCTTTAACGGATTGAATCGAATTCTTGCTAGATACTACTGAGCTAATTGGAGATTTGAAATGGGTTTTTGCAGAAAAAAGAGGAGAAGTGTATACCTGAAGTACTTTATCGTTGTTTGACTTCGATGCACTTAGTTCAAGTAATCTCTTCGATGGCAGCAGTGACGAACAAAAGAGAGATCGAAATTGATGATGATGATTTGATCGAAATTCTTCAAGTTTGGGGAAATTGATTATAATTTTAAGAACAAAAGAGAGATCGGATTGAGAAGATGAAGAGAGACGCTGAGAAAATAAAGTTAGGGGAAAGAGAGAGATCGAGTGAAATTTGTTGTTTTTTTTATATTGGATCGGATTGGTTTTCTCTCTATTATTATCCAAACCGATCCAAAAACATAATGGATATCCAAAAACCATTTCATGTGATCCAATAATCCAAATGAATATCCAAAACAGAAAAGTAATGGATTTGATCGGTTTTGGATCGGTTTGGATCATGGATCAGTTTGGATAGTTGACAGGCCTATCTGCAATGGCTGCCATTAGTGTCTCTTAACTCTTTGCAGAATACCAGTTGCTGTCCATGCTCATTCATTAAATATAAATAGTAGTTACCAGTGGTGTATTTATTTCTTTTCGCATCGAACAGCCAAAGCCATCTGCCCATCACTCATTCCATCGAAAGACTTCACTAATTAAACCAGTTGTTGATTTTCTATGTTTATTACAAATGAAGTCACATGCTTCAACTTACAGTCACATCTCAATAATTAAATATTTTCTTTTTAATTCGAAATATACTCTATTGAGACAAATCTTTGTCAATCCTCTTGAATGGATGAGTCAGTAGTTAGTGGGTTTCTTCAACAAGTTCTCTGTTTGCTCGTTCCACAAGTTATAGAGACATTAATTAAAGTCTGTGTAACTCTTGTTCATTGTCAAACAAACTGTTCCCTGTTCTGTGTAACTCTTGTTCATTGTCAAACAAACTGTTCCCTGTTCTGTGTAACTCTTGTTCATTGTCAAACAAACTGTTCCCTGTTTTTTTTCATGGTAATGGTATGTGATACCAATATACCATACAGCAATTCAAAGCATGAGGATCTCATCACATGTCTTACAGTGATTTGATTATTTGACCATTATAATAGAAATATCACTCAACATCCAACAACCAACAAGAAAGGGTTGTCGTGTGTCATCACTGTATGTAGTACAAAATATCGCGATATTTTCCGTAGTAATCCTTTAATGTTTCTGTAAAATATCGGCTGATATTTTTCGATATATCTCGATATTTGTTTATATTTTTCGATATTGTTTAGAAATATTATTTTTTATAAATTTTTTTTTGGAAATAATTTGTTTATTCTATTTTTAGTAGATATATTGTTTTTTAGGTAAATAGTATGATAATATACTTCCAAATTTGATTTTATATATATTTTGTATAACAAATTAATATATGAGTTGATACATTCGATGTAAAATATAATATCCACCGATAGATTCTAATATATCCCGATATATCTATTTTTTGGAGATCGATACATTAGTCTATACCGATATTTTGTACTAGGGTCATCACTATGGTGCTCTTTTAATATTGTCTTAAGTTTGTTGGTAACGATATGTGTGAACCAATGTTATCAGACCGATCCGGCCCGGCGGGTTGACATGGTGTTTTAACCGGGTTGGGTTAGTTGGTGGATCTTTTTTACAAACAACCCACTTTTAAACCACTAAAACCAGTTGGGTTTTACCGATTTTTGTGAAACCCGGTGACCCATAAGTGGTTTTAACTATAAATTTAATTAAAAAATACATCATTAAAAACCAAACCTGCGATCTAAGAATAAAAACAATGCTTTTATACCAATATACTCATAATTAATAATTGATGATAAAATATGTATAGTTTTAATACAAATTGTTTTCTAATTTTAAACAATAAACAAACAAGAAATTAACAATATATTTTAATGTTATTAGACCCAACCCAGACACCAACCCGGGAAAGGGACTGGGTTAGGGTTCAACCACTGGGTCAACTGGTTGGACCAGTTGAATATATCTATATAATATTTTTAGGCATAATATTATTAACAAACATAATTACATATGTGATATGATTAGAGTTTAATATGTATTTACATGTTATATATAATCTTAGTTTTCAATCATAAAATGACATAGCCATGGTGGTTGTATGTTTGCATTATTAATTTTATTGAGGTCTCATGTTCGAATCATAAGAATTATACTTTTTACTTAAAAAAACACGTTAACACATTAATTACTGGGTTACTGGGTCTTGCAAAACCCAGTGAAACCCAGACGATTTAAGTGGTTTAAAACTAGGTCAATTGCAGATCTGATCCTCTACTTAACCCAACCCGGTTAAGTAACTGGCTCACCGGTTTGCCGGGTCGACCCGTCGGGCCGGGCCATCTAATAACACTGATATATTTAACTCTATTATTATTTGACTGGTCCGACCAGTTGACTCAATGGTTGAACCACTAACCCAGTGACCCAGTGCCTTCACCGGGCTAGTGTTCGACTTGAGTTTGATAACAATTGTGCGAACTCATAATAATAACTCAAGATAAATAAAAGTAATATGCATTACAGAAATAATTCTAATAAAAGAATAAACTCAAATGAATTTACACTCAATAAATTCAAATTAAAAATAAACACTTACTACACTTTACTCATAACGATTTGTTGAAGGAAATGAACTGAGGTTTGTCCAAGTAATTTCCTTAAGACAATATTACGTCTCTGCTATGGTACACACAGTCTTTGGACGATTTGTCTCCTAAGATACAACAGTTCTGCACTCTACTAAACTGCACTATAATAGCAGAGTACTAGCGAACGAATATGAAGAACCCTTCGAATTATTGTAAAGAAATGAAGAAGACTTTGTCTAATTAATTGTATACTAATTGGCTAGATTAACACACTATTTATGGTCACATAAGTGTTTTTTCATAAGTGTCTTCTCATACATACACCTTTTATAAAAAGGTGATAAGTTGTTTCAAAGTGTTTTTCAACAAGTAAGCTCCTATTGTAAACAGTGGCGAAGCTATGTTTAACTTAACTGGAGCACGTGCCCCAGGTGATTTTAGAATTTTTTTTTCCATCAGACTTTAGGTCAGGCCCAAGCCCATGATCAGAACTGTCATCTGTCACACAAGTCTGGCCGAAGCCCACAAACAGAACTGTCACACGAGTCTAGCCCAAGCCCAAGCCCAAGCCCATGATCTAAAGTTATCACGAACAGCAACAGAGTTCTCTTCTTCGTGAGTTCGTGGTAGTTTCAATTACAAATTTCAATCTCTCTCTTACTCTATATGCTATAAATCCTCGATCATTCTTCTCTCTTTTAATTAATTGCAATTTCTATTTTTAAATAAGTTCTCTCACATTTTTATTAAATCTAATAATTTCATTAAATCTAGTATAGAATTTGGTTTTTCTTTTAATAAACCTTGACTTTATTAGTAGTTAATTTATTGATTTATTTATTAAATGATTAATCTTGTCTTATTAGATATTGATTTCATCGTGTTACGAATTAAATAGTGTGTGTTTGTTTATTCTTTTGTTTACAGCGATGAAAAAACCGAGACTCGATAAAAATTGTCGAAGGATTGATACTTTATTCACAAAGAAAACTCACGAAGGTGCTTCCGGTTCAACGGTTCATACTCAAAATGTTCAAAACAATGGTGGAGGTAGAGCCTACACCACAAAAGGTCAAATTAAATCGTATAGAAATTTCAACCTCTCTCTTACTAATGCATCAAATCTTCCATCTAATCCAAATTTACAGCCTCAAATTTCTGACTATCATCCCAATGATCAAAATGTGGTTCGAAGAGCTTATTTACTTAAGGGGCCAAATCAGCCAAGACAAGAAGTATATCCACCAACACCAAATGGAAAGAAATTTCGTCGTTTCAAGTTAAAATATTATAAGCAATATGTAAATTGGTTGGAGTATAGTATTGACAAAGATGCAATATTTTGCTTACATTGTTATTTATGGAGGGATGAATGTGGAGATCATAGGGATGCATTTATTAATGGTGGATTTAGAAATTGGAAAAACATCAAAAGAATTGATGATCATGTTGGAGACCATAATAGTGGTCATAGTCGAACATGTTTGAAGAGTGAAAACCTAATGAAGCAAGAACAACATATTGAGACCATATTAGTGAAACAATGAGACCAAGAACGGATTGATTATCGGATTCGTTTAACTGTTTCTCTTGATTGTATTTGGTTTCTCTTACGCCAAGGACTAGCTTTTCGTGGTTATGATGAATTTAAAAATTCAAAGAACAGGGGAAACTTCCTTGAGCTTTTCAAGTTTTTAGCTTCTCATAATGAAAAGGTCGATAGTGTCTCTTTCAAAAATGCTCCGCAAAATAATCTTTTGACATCACCTGACATTCAAAAGGATTTGGTTAATTCTTGTGCTGTTGAAACTGTTAACGCGATTATGAAATACCTTGGTGAAGAATTATTTGCTGTATTGATTGATGAAGCTCGTGATACATCGGGTAAGGAACAAATGGCTATTTGTTTGCGATATGTTGACAAACGAGGTTCTGTGATGGAGAGATTTGTAGGTATGATACATGTTCCTGATACAACATCAACTTCACTTAAGGCATAACTTGGGGAATTCTTTGGAAAACATGGGTTGAGTTTTCATGAGATTGATCGGTCAAGGCTATAATGGGGCTAGCAATATGCAAGGGCAATTCAATGGGCTGAAAGCACTCATTTTGAATGAGAATAAATCAGCAATATATGTTCATTGTTTTGCTCATCAACTACAACTAGCACTTGTCCATGTTGCAAAAGATATTAAAGAGATTGCTTCTTTTTTCACCTCAGTTAGCAATATAGTGAATGTTGTTGGAGTCTCTTGCAAGCGTAGGGACAACCTTCAAAATAAACAAGCTGCCAAAGTGTTTATGCAACTTAAAAATGGTGAACTATCTAGCGGTAAGGGGTTGAATCAAGAAATTGGTCTTAAAAGACCTAGTGACACACGGTGGGGATCACACTATGGTACATTGGTTAATTTTATTGTCATATTTCATCAGTGGTTGAAGTTCTTGATGAGGTGATGGAATAGAGCTCAAGTTCGGATAAAAAAGGAGAAGCACATGTTCTATTAGATTTGATGCATTCATTTGAATTTTGTTTTATCATGCATTTGATGAGGAATCTATTAGGAATTACTAATGATCTTTCAAAAGCTTTGCAACGAAAAGATCAAGATATTGTGAATGTTCTAGCTTTGATGAAAGTGTGCAAGGGACGTTTGCAGCAAATGAGAGAAGGTGGTTGGGATTCATTATTTGTTGATGTTTCTTCATTTTGTGGAAAACATGGTATTGATGTTCCTCAAATAGAAGCTACGTTTATTCATCGTGGAAAATCTCGAAGAAATGCAGAAGAAACTACGTATCTACATTATTATCAAGTTGGATTCTTTTATGGGTGTATTGATAAACAACGCATCGAGCTTGATAACCGGTTTGATAAAGTGAATACGGAGTTGCTTCTTTGTATGGCTTGTTTAAACCCAACCAACTCGTTTAGTGTCTTTGATGTTGAGAAGTTGATTCGTCTTGCTGAGTTTTATTCTGATGATTTCTTCGAGCAAGAACGAAAGGTTCTTAGAAATCAACTTGAGACTTATGGAATTGATATGAAGTCCAACAACACATTTGCAGCACTTAAAGGAATCAACGTTTGGCTACTACAATGGTTGAGCGTGGAAAAGATATTACTTATGACTTAGTTTATAGGCTTATAAAGCTCTCATTAATTCTTCCAGTTTTTACTGCTATACAGTTGAGAGATCGTTTTCAGTTATGAACATAGTGAAGATTCGTCTTAGGAACCGAATGGGAGATGAGTGGATGAATGATTGTCTAGTCACGTATATAGAAAATGAAGTTTTTGATACCATCGACAATGAAGTAATCATGAGACGTTTTCAAAATATGGGTAAAGAACATGTCGTAAAGGACAATTATAAATTTTAAATGTTAAATATAAAAGCACAATGTATTTTGAAGTGTAAAGCTTTTTAGTCTATTAATATATGCTTACTTTTTTATGCATTAAATTTTGCTTGTCAGTTTTTTTTTTTGCTTCGAATTGTTAGTTACTTAGTGTGGAGTGGCGAAGTGCCCCAGGTGAGGTGAGGGAAATTCCTGGCTCTGCCACTGATTGTAAACTAAAGAAAAAGACATGTCTTTTCATAAAAGAATTATGAAAATACATTGAATTTGGTCACATCAATTCCCAAAAGGTGTTTTTCAATGGAGGCACCTTTTATCCTTAATTTTCACTCAAAATTAAATATTTTATTAGAAAACATATTTCCAACAAGAAAATGTAACCGCTAAGATTACAAAGTTAACACAATCCGTGGACTTAATAAAGTTTGAGTGATTCAAGCCCATGTGTAGTAATGGGCCGACATGGATACGAGGCCCAATATGGAATATATAAGGGTTTTCTCTACAACAAAAACCCTAAGGATTCAATATCTCTCTAGCCTCCTTCTACCATTAGAGAGATTGTTATCTGTGAGATAATCCTTCATTCTTCATCATCATCCCAAGTCATCAACAACAATAAGAAAGATTCGAGAGTTGCTTCTTAGAGTGAGTCTAAGAAAGTGTTGCAGAGATAGAAGACTACACAGAGCACTTTTGCAAGTATCAACTTCTGTTATTGGGTTAATCTGAGATTGTATTAGTAAGTGTACTTTTCTATTTCATATAGCGGATTATTTATCTTCGTGAGGACGGTCGTGGATGTTTCCGAGTGATTGGGTTTTACCACGTTAAATCTTGTGTATCCATTATTCTTTATTGTCTTTTGTTTGTTTATTGGTTATTGTTGAATTGCACTTATTTTCTTCCCTGTATTGTTTATTGGTTATGATTCTAAAGTTACGGACACAAATTGATATTTATTTTCTTCCCAACAACCTTATGCATTTTAATACTGATCTTCTCTATTGCAACTAGGTGACTGCAACATCATATCCTTTGTCAACATCTATCCACTATTATATTTATGTATTGTAGATGATGACAGGTTTGATGTTTCTCCTGTTCAATAATGGCTATGAATTGCGCAGCTGCAGCCTGCAGGTACTTGTGAAGTCCATATCAATAATGTCTGGTACTTGCTCCTTTACAAATGAACAAAAAACAAATGAAGTAGACGCCGTGGTTTTGTTAGAAGTTCTTGATCACTAAATCTTTTCCCAGTTTACGTAATCTCTGTATCTGACAAAAACATTTCATGTAGATTTGCCAAGTGTATAATCCTACAACAATCATCAGAAATGAAAGATATTGAAACATAATACATTTTGCCTTCAACTACACACAAATTAAAAAAAATGAAATTCATGAAGCCAAGCTAAGATTGAAAATGATCACTGGTTTCTGGCAACTTATTTATCGACAATCAGTTTTGCTCTGGCATGTCCTGTTTCAATACGAAATTGTTCGCCTAAGCCTAAGTGAGTCATTAGTAACCAGACAAATGTAATAAGCTCTCCACCTCTACTGAGTTGCTGAGCATGGCTATTTGCTCTGCACTGAATTGCAGCATACGACAACAGCTCTAACCACACTTCGCGCATCAATCTCCATCTCGGCCCCTTGTGTATGGTTTCTAGGTTTGTAGCCAGTCTGACTGCATCGAAAAGCACTGATTTGCTTCTATCCCCCTTCACATCTGCAGGTTTTATTTCTGTATTTACGCTAATTAACTTACGACAGGCCACTTCAGGTTTCGTTGCTTCTACTCTAGCAAAAAACATTTTTGCCTCAGCACAAGTGTCTCTGTATCTAATTAGTCCAATACCTGCCACTGCCGACATCATAGTAGGCTGCATAACCAGAAGGTATAACATGTAATCCGATAATAGTTTTGAAAATTCACGGTCCTGGTCCTCCACTCTAGCATCTTCATTGTTCTCTGCACAGGGTTCTTCACCTTCCTTATGATAGACGATTTCAGTGGCAATATGCCACAATAGAAGGCTCTCATCATATTCAACATCGACGCTCCAGCCTAGTACCCTATGATGTATACTGCGCCCAAGAACCCAATCACCTCGTGCTGAACATATTTCCTTGGCAGTCTTTGGCTCCTTACCAATAACTGATTTTTTCTTGAGTTCATCAAAGATGAATTCCTTCAATGGAAGCTCTATACTGTTTGAAGACTTGTGACAGACCTCGTCAAAAAGGTCCTTCAGACCAATAAGATCAACAAAGCGGTCTAATCGTTTTGATCTTTTGGACAAACAAAACTCAATCAAATTAAACTGTGACATGGACTCGGACCACCTGGATCGTTTCAAGATGGGAAATTTGGTGACAATCCAAGAGTTAATAGCATCTACCTTGAAATCTCTTTTGGCTGCAATAGTCCAATCGGAAAACACAAGCATGAGGAGAGCAATGCAATCAAGAATCATTGCACCAATAAGCAAAAAATAGGTTGTGGTAATGTCGAAGCGTCGCAGTCCATTCTTCTCGTAGAACATGAAGAGCAAGAGGGCTACTAAGGTTGAAATGAAACAGATACTACGAAGGATGTAACCAGGCTGAGTATGAACCACCTCAACTTTTGTGTACAGAATCTCATACATGAAGCTGAGTTCTATCTCTATGACATCAAAGGCATCTTTTGCATACCTTTGGAGGAAGAATTCTCGGCTCTCATTTCTATCGTGGAAGCTGAAGATGAGGTCAACAATGAGTCCCTTGAATTTATTAAAAAATTTATAAGCATGCTGCACCTTGTCTCTCTCACTAGCCATTTTGACAGGGTCTGTTTTGGTGAAATCGTTGTAGGTTTCAGGCTCTGGTATCCTCTCAATCTTGGCTGGAAGTTGGGAATCCTTCATTGACGAGTACTCAGCCATGAGTTTTGCATAGTTTGGACCAGGATCAGGGTCTGTAAGCATTGAATCCCTGAATCTACCCAAGCTTGCAAGATAGAGGGCACGAGTTCTCTCAGCATACTTGACAAGTCCAGTGAGAAACATGAGTACTGTTGCAGGCCAAAGCTTGTTACGAGGAAGCGTTTGAAAGAAAATATATGCAGCCGCAAAAAATTGGACAATTAGGCCTAGCCAGTGCCTAAGCCAAAGCTCGTTATCCTCAAGCGCAAAAGCAGTGATTGTATCAGGGCCGCCAAGGTGCACCAAAAGGAAAGGACCCCAGAAAGCTAGAAGCTCCTCAGTGGCAAGAGACCCATCATTGCTGTTGGAGATGAGTCCAAGGGAAAAAGCAGCAACCCAGTCTGCTAGTAAGTAAGCTGACCAGATAAGCATGATAATGAATTTGCTTGACGATCGTTTACGTAAGGATGCACCAAGGATTAGAAAGGTCTGCAAGCTAAGGCTAAAGAGAACACATACTCTGAGATCCCATACATCCCATAGTTTCTGAACACTTTCAGGAATGGGATTAGTAAAAGTACCATTGTTGCTCATGTTTGGTTATCACCAGAAGTTTGATATCCAAAACAATTTTTGGATAAAAAAGAATGAAACTTCTTCTTTCTTTATTTCTTCTAGTTTAATGATTATTTTGTTCAAATTTTCTGTCCATTTTATTACTTAATTCAAACTTAAACAACTCACCTACTTCCATTAAGATAAAATAAATTTTTGGTTGTTGGATTCTGGTGTGAACATCTTCTATACTTCTATTAATTCAAGCAGGCCTATGAAGTCAATGCCAACTGCAATCATGTTTATGCTCACAGCAGCATCTAAGTGTTTTCTATAGTCATTTTAGATCCTCTTGCTTTCTTGAGCAACAACTAACAGGTGAGAAGAGAGAGAGAGAGAGACAGAGAGTTCAGAAGCTAAGATGTCTGGTGAGATTGTTTTATTTCTCAAAACCAAATTCATTGATGCTTTTCAAGAGGAGGGTCAGCATCCACTTCCTTTGAGCAAGGTTTTCGTGAGCATTAAAACAATTCTGGAAGAGAAGATAAGATCATGTATGCTGGATCATACAAGGGATATTCAAATGAAGGACAGTTTGTATAAGCTCAATGATGCAATCATAGAATGCAGAATGATATCTGATAATCGCAGAAAACTTCCTCACCCTCCCTACACTATTAAAGATGCGTATGATCTTTATAAAATCAGGCGTCGCTTGTTAAAACTTAAGAAGATCCTGAGAACTGTTCCAGATGCAAGTACTACAAGTTCTTCATCAACAACTGTTGGTAGACAAGCCGAACAGCAAACACCTGAAATGTCAGCATCGACAGTTTTCGGCTTTGGTAATCGGATGGAAGAGATAGTTACTTCAATCCAGAAAGATAGTTCTGGTGGAATAAACAAAGTTGGGATTGTTGGTATGGGTGGTTCAGGAAAAACGACCCTTGCTCATATGGTTTTCGATGATGACAGGGTGAAGAAAGAGTTCATTCCAAGAATTTGGGTTGGGCCAAATAAATCTGACAAGTTATCAGAGACTTCTACAAAAAGCATTGTGGAGTATCTGCTAAAAGAATTAGGAGAAGATGATGACGACGACAATGATGATGACGACGACGACGACAATGATGATGTCCAACAAGAAGAAAAGGAAGAAAAACGCAATGAACGGAAGAAAACGGAATCGACAAAAAGTCTTAACGACCTACTCGATAGACTTCACAAGCAGTTATCAGGTAAGAAGTATCTACTTGTGTTTGATGATATCTGGAAAATAAGTGATTGGTATGAAAGCTTAGTTAACTCTAAGAATGCTCATCCTCCTCGCGGACTTCCCAAGGGAGAAGGTGGTGGAATCATTATTACTAGTAGGCTTGCTGAAGATGTAGAAAAGATGGTTGAGGATGCGAATTTGCATCGTCTTTTACCTACATCAGATGAAGATTGTTGGTCAATATTTATGCAGGCGATAACAGAAAATGGAATCAGTTCAGAGCATCCAACTCTTACAACAATGAAAACTGAAATCCTTGAAAACTGTAATAACCTTCCTTTAGCCGCAAAGACACTGGGGAAGATTGTTTCTGAGCAGATTCGAACTCAACAGTGATCTATCAGTCTGTTACCATAAATGGTTCTATTGTATGCTGGTGATATACATATTTTGAAGGAAGGGTGTTTGTCCGCGTTTTGAAGATGTTCTGAAGATGTTCGTTTAAATAGGCTTCACAGCTTCACGTGTCTTCTAATCCTCAACATCATCCATGGTAGGAAACACAGAAATGGAAGATGAATGCATAATAGAAATCATTGGGAGGGGAGTGTGTAGTGTAATATCTCACAGGAAAATGCAAGGATTTCAACTTTCAAGGCCTGAAAACTAGAATATCAAATACCACAATGTTCAAATTTTATATTGTCATTAATTTACAAGCATTTGTTACTATGGCGTTATCAAAATCTATCAAAAAAAGATCAAACAACAAAACCTTTATAGTGTACAACTTTAATAGAAAGAAAAATTAGAGGGTGAGAAGTTGCATTAATAAACATGGACTCCAGGGAAATAAATGCAATATGCGCCGAGGATTTCAAAATGACACATGAAACCTTATAAACCCGAGGGCTCTGACTTTGATAAAACTTGTCAAGACCGAAGAAGGTTCCAACTTCATGGAGACAGCTCGCTTTGTGAAAATCACTGAAGGAGCTTATGAGCCATCCATCATAGTATCATTTGTATTTGATGGGGTTACGCCGAAAGGGGTTTCGATGTTCTTCTCGGTCATGCCAGCTCCAAAAGTAAATTCATGAGGAATGTTCAAGGCAGCACGATCAAATATTGAGGTGGCAGCAGAAGAGTTAAAAGCAGGAACAGGAACAATGTTATTAGTTTTCGGGAATTCAAAACCCGATGACGTTGTATTACATACAGGGAAGACGGGCAGCATTGGGCTACTTCCGATTGGTCCAAATATCTTCTGCTCGTATCCCTGCAACTGCTCGTGTACACCTACAAATCATGAAAAAAAACAGGGGGGCATCAGGCATGCTAAAGCAAAGAACAAGTTTCAGACCGCAGTGACAACAAAATAACGATTACAGCAATGCCACTTATTAAGTTAAATATCATAGATGATGTGGCTTAGCTACGAGAAGAACAAGAAAGAGAAAATAGATTTCAACCATCGTTCTAAAGTAAATTTCATACAAAAGCTCTAAATTTGTCGGTAAAAAGTGATAACATAGTTAATTATGGAAACAAAATTTCTTTCATTCTCCAAGACCAAAAAACTATGAAGCACTTAGAAAAACATGGGAACCCCAAGAGTACAATGTATATGGTCTTGTAAAGCTCTACAACTATCATAGTTACCAGCATTTTTCGAAAAAAATAAATAAAAATAGAACAGAAGAATGAACTTCTCTGAATGAACTTCCATTAAATAGGAAACATAAAATAATAAAGCTAAGTAAACATCAACAATCCAATCGGTTTTCTGATGTTTCCCACTAATTTTGGGTCATATGTGCATGGGACAATGTGTACATGTAATAGGGCAAAACCCTTGTTTAAATTATAAAGTGAAGTCTTCTGTTTCTCAAAAGTGCATTGACTTGTCTGTTTGACCGAGGATGAAAAATCTGTACACAACTATACATACAAGCATGAACAAATGTATATAAGGCAGGCAAGAACCTTGAGACAGCTCAACCGAAGGCCTCCGATCTTTCACCCATTGGTAACTTTGTGCAAGTCTCCATCTTTTGGATTTCATTAAGTATGCTATCACAATGGCTGGAGACCTGTGAAAAATAATCAAAATATAGCACATAAGAATCAAGAAAAATTCCCCATGTCTGTAAATCAAATAAAAGGTTACATCTAAAGAAGCAACTAACTTGTTTTTTCCTGACATGCAGTGCACTAGAACACGAGCCTTGTCCTTTTCGCATTGCTCTACAGAAATCAATCGATTAAATCATTACAAGTAGAAGAGCCAAATCAAACCCACAAAAGCTAAATATGTTAAGTTCATTAAAGATCATGAATAGAAAACTAACTGAAAAATCCTGATTAACTAAATCATAAACATTGTCTTCAGAATCTTCACAAATACATTAATAACATCTCAAGCTTATACTATAAAGATTTCCCAACATAAGGCAATACCTAGAAAATGAATTGCATCATCAAATGGTAAAACCTTTTCCTCTTGGAGGCAGTGATAAGTAAAAGAATTCCTGTAAAGATTTTGACAGGCAGGGACAGTCTGCAAATTCACAAAACAGAAAAAAAAAACATTCAGATTGGCTGCATTCCTAATATATAATTTTTCTTTCTTTTCACCGAACTGTTAACAGTTAATCCACAAAAGGTAACAGACTGACTGAAACAGTCGTTCGAACTTGAAAGAGAACGCAAACATTTAATAAAGAAGGTAAAATGATCAAAAAATACAATGTACTTTCAAAAAATTTTCATTTTATACAATGTACTAAAAATCACGCCAAAATATCAATGTACTTTAAAAAAAATTTCACGTTATACAATCTGTCTAAAACTAACTAACGGACTGCTTATGTGGCCAATAATTATCTACATGTATTTTTATTTTTTTTAAAAAAATGCTGATTGTAAAATTAAAACCAACACATCTACTTTAAAACATGTCATCATCAACAAATGTTTACATCTAAACCATCTATTAATCCTAAGATGTTAGTGATATAGATGTATTACTCCATTACATCGAAACCCCCTAAATCAACATTTCTTCCATCTCTCTTTCTCATAGCAAATGTGAACCCTAAATCTTCTCTTTAATTCTTCAAACCCTAATTTTAATTAACCATTTTTTCACAACTAAAACCCCAATAAAACACTAATGTATAGTGAATTGGTGAATCTTAAGAAAGAATCGGTGTGGAACAATCTTGTTGTGTGTGTAAAAGAAAAATCCTCTTTTAAATAAATAATAACTAGTAATTAGTTTAACACTAAAAGATGAAAACACAAAAGATAGGGTTTGAAATTGAATTGGGGATTTACAGATTTGATTTTTACATTTGTTGAATTCAATTGTTAAAATAGGGAAGAAGGAGGTCAATCATGTGAGAAACATGTGCCTCATTTGATGTGTTGGAAATGTTGTTTAATTTATTTTTTTTTAAAAATACACGTAGATAATTATTGGCCACGTAAGCAGTCCGTTACCTAGTTTTGGACAGATTGTATAACGTGAAATTTTTTTCAAAGTACATTGATATTTTGGCGTGATTTTTAGTACATTGTATAAAGTGAAAAATTTGTGAAAGTACGTTGTATTTTTTGATCATTTTACCAGTAAAGAACCATTGCTATTGATCCATAGGATCCTTGTTATTAATATGCATTAGTCAATGTGCCACCAAGCGTACATCTTACATTTAAGCACTTCCTTTAAAATTATTCTCACCTTATGTATTGAATCATAACCCTACACTTTTATAAGATGCAGAGAAAGCAGTGGTAATTTGTGCTACCCAATTCTGCTATTGTTGTTCAATTCTTTCTTTGGTTAATTTGTCAAAAATAATTGAATTTCTTCTTCCTTGCTCGTATGCCAAAATAGTAATACCACAAGTATTAATACAGAAACAAACATTAGTCTACACACACCACCAATCAAAATTCTCCTTCTCAATTTATTCTTTCTCTAGAAACTCTAATATATAAGGCTTCTTTTTTGGTCGAATTCCAAAGATTTAGCATAAGCCCGTACAAATTCTTACAGATACCAGATCTTTCATCATGACTCAGGTCAAGACGTGAACAATGTTTTAAGCATGTCCTCACACAAACTTCGATTGGCCGAAAAAAAAACACTAAAAGTTTTATCACAGAAAACAACACCGATTTCTTCAAACAGATCATTCTCATAATATAAACAATAAAAATCAGAGTTTATGTTATGAGAACGATTTGTTTGAAGAGTTTAGTGTTGTTTCTTATGAAAATACTTCTAGTGTCCTATTTCCAGCAAGTCAAAATTTGTGTGAGAAGACTTGCTTAAAAAATTGTTCATGACTTGGCCTTAGCTCTAGTATCTGTAAGAATTTATACGGACTTATGTTAAATCTTCGGAATTTAACCGAAAAATAAATCTTATATATTAGAATTACTAAAGGAGAATTAAAGAGGAAGGAATTGGGAAGGAAAATTTTGATTGGTGGTGTGTGTGTAGTTTAATGTTTATTCTTATATTAATACTTGTCGTATTACTAATTTGGCAAAAGAGCAAGAAAGAAGAAATTGAATTATTTTTTCTTGAGAAATTAACCAAAGAGAATTGAAAAACAAAAACTGAGTAGCACAAATTAATGTAAAGAAAAAAGTTAACCTAAGTAACAAATATGTCCTTGATACTATTGTATGTTGTTGTGTTGTGAATTTTTCTTATGCAATTTGTAGTATTTTGGTTAAATAGCAGTTTCAACTAAAACTTGAAGTCTACCTTTGATAAACATATTGTTTCTCTTTTTACCATTTTTAATAGACTTTGTTTGTCTCTGATAGGAGTAGATTCTTGTGAGTTAATTTGTGGTATAAAAAGTGACTTGTTTGTTTAAGACTTTGATATCTAAAAGTTAGCCCCCCTCAGAGAGTGTCAAAGCACTTGGATGTATCCCAACCATACAAATCTCTCTTCAGCTTTTCTTGTGATTTATTTGTGCTTACTCCACCGACCGTAGGGAGGGTTTTGGGATATGAAGTAAAAAAACATTTGTCTTAAATGATGTTTGTCCGTCTTTTTTTTGCCCTGCTCTTCTTCTTCCTCCCTCAATCTCTCCTATCCTCCCTTCTTTCAGGCACCATCTCCTTCAATTTCTTCTCCCTCTCTACCACCTCCTTCATATATTCTTGTTGTTCTTCTTCGCGAATCCTTCAATTTCCTCAACTTCAATTTCAATTTCCTGAAATCCCTCCAATTTATTGAATTTCCTCAATTTCTTCTTCCTCTCTCTGTCTGCGTTGTTCTTCCTCTTCACAGTCAGTGCCCACTGCTTCACAGTCTTCTATTTATTAGTTATTTTTGCTTTATTTTCTTTTACACTAGAAACTCTAGAGTGATTAATCACTTTTGTAGCTTCTATCAATCTAAAGTGGTTAACACTTATTGATTGTTGTCTTAGTTTTGCCCTATCGCACATGAAAGTGACAACAACGCTTATTATTCACTTAAAATCCTTCATCCACATCCAGTACTACAGATTGACCAAAAATCTAAGATTGCGAGGGAGCTTTCACCTTTACTAAAAGCTACTAAAACCGAGATCAAGATAAAATTTAATCCCCCAATCGGTAACCCCTTAACGAGTACCAAAAACCGTTTTCCCCCAACAATTATCACAATTTGTTACTACTTATTAAACAAATTAACTACTAACAAAAACTAATTATTAATGTAAATCAAATCAAAGATCAAATAATTCTAAATTCAACTAAAAATCAATAAAACTTACATTAAGAATCCTTGAAATTCCTTGAACTTTAAGAAGCTCCGAACGCGATGCATTATCATAGCTTCCTAAATAAAGAAACTCCGGCAAGATCTCAGATGAGAATGCACTGATATGAACAGAAGTTACTTCATTTGATACCGGAACCCGGTGACCACAAATCCCACAAACTTCACCTTCTTCATACTTATGATAATGCCCACAAACCCCACATGGGTTTTCTCTTTCTCTTTTCCTCATCACACACACAACCAAATCAATAAATCAAAGATACCCAAATCAAGAAATCTCAATTTAGATTGAAATTGAATGTTTTTGTACGGATTTGATTGTGATAATCAGTAGTAAATCAGAAGAAAAGTGGCTCTGTTTTCTGTACTTTATTGAAGTTCTTGTTCTTTTTGTGTTAAGTAGTTGAGAATAAAACCTATCAATCTATCTATCATCACCTTATTATCACAAAAGAACTGTCCTTATCGGATGTATAAAGAGGATTTATTTAAGATTCGGTGAGTCAGAAATCTAAAACAGACTTTCCAAATCCATCTTGTTTATTGACCCAGTTGGATGAGGGCTGGGGCAAACCTTTATTGGCAATTTGCCAATTTGACTTAATAATGGGCTAGCCCAATTGGATATAGTATGGTTTAGGTTGGGTTTCCGCGGCGTCCATATAGGTTTTTAAGAGCATCTCTAATGCACAGTCTAAAATTAGCGTGCCACATAGGTAACACATCAGCCACATTTATAATATTTTTTAAGATTTTGCAATTTTTTAAATTTAGAACTTTTATTTTAAGACTAATGTACATAAACTTTACAACCTTCTATTGATGATGGGGAAGAAAAAAACTATTTATAAAAACAGATTTGAACAGTAATAAATTTATCTAGTTTTTAAAAAATATAATAAAAAAATCATTTATCATAGATAGATGGTTGTATATTTCGTTCTGAATTAAACCGTGTTTATAGCAGATTTATTTATAGCATGAGTGATAACATAAGCGTTAGGGACAAAATTATAGAAAAAACTTATTTTAGACCGTGCATTAGAGATGTTCTAAAATTATGTAAGGTTATAGAAGTTGAATATTTTTTCAAGTGAATAAGAAATAGTTTTGCATGTATAATTTTGCTTTTTATTATTTACAAGAAAGAAATTTTATTTAGATGAGAGCAAACAAAGAAGTAGAAAAGAACCATATCTAATACAACCCAAGAAATTTGGGAAAGAGAATTTATTTTTTTAGAGAAAGACATAGCTGGAGAGAGATCTTTATCTAAATGTTCACTGTGTTCATCTACTACAAGGGATGATCTCAAGAGTACAAGGTATTCAAGAGCCAGAACCTGCTTCACAAATCAGTATCTGTTTCGTATATACTTTATCTGCGGCAGTTTCGGTCCTTTACTTTATATACTCTATATGCTGGCTATTTTAAAATCACGCAATACATGGTATTTTGTTTCCAAGACATGACACATGCACCTTATCAATAATAGAGCTGATTTTATGCAGCAGCTATTGACTTGCTGGATTTATTTGCAAGCAACAGCAGATCGAGTGATGAGACAACTATGGTCTGGGAAATGCTTCTATACATCTACATTCCCTATTCTCCAGATTGGCATTACCAGAGTACAATGCCAACTTTCCTCTACCTTTATGGTGCTGCCTTTGCCATTGCGCATTCACAATTACGTTTTGATGTAGGCTTTAAAGTTCATTACGTCATCCTGTGTATCTTCTGTATCCCTAGGATGTACAAGTACTACATACACACGAACGATGCATCTGCAAACCGACTTGTCAAGTTCTACGTCATAACATTGTTCGCGGGGAGTATTTGTTGGTTGTGTGATCGCTTATTCTGCAAAGAGATATCCCGTTGGTATTTTAATCCACAGGATCGATCACTTAGTTAAAGCGGCTAATGGATGACCGCTTCACTAAAGCGGGCCCCCAACACCCGCTTCACTTAGTTAATGGGGCTGTCCAAGTGCCACTTAGTTAAAGCGGGCTTTGAAGTGCCACTTTAAGCGGCACTTCATTAGCCGCTTTAAGTGAAGCGGTCTTCTCTTGCCCGCCTCACCCAGTATCAAACCTTAAGCTTTTCATCAAAATTTCATCAAATTTGATGAACTTTTGATGATTTTTGCTAAAATATCAAATTTGAAAAACTTTTGATGGTCCATTAGATGGAATTTTTTTCACTTTTTCATCAAATTTGAATTTGATGATAGATTTGAAGAACCATTAGAGATGCCCTTAGGATGTGCTTTCTTGTGTACCATATTTCTTGTATTGGAGATCAAGTCAATTGAGCTTGGGATATTTTGTTTTTGTTAGTGCTTTCTGTAAGCCCTTTTCTTGATGAGCTTTGTTGTGATCCAAAGGTTTGAGTTTGTTGTGTTCTTTAGCTGCTTCACTCCTAGTACCTGAAATGACCACTGGACAATGACCGGTGGATAAAGCTCCAACGATCAAGTCAGTAAAGTGGCTAGGTTTAGAAATAGGTTTTTTCAAGAATGAACAGTTACCTTATGCGAACCCTAACGTTTTTCTTATACAGCGGTACTCACCGCCTTCCTTCAACCGTAGGATCTCTCTATGCATCCTATGGTTTTCCCATCTCCTACGTGTTTCATTCTCCATCACATGTTATGGGGTAAATGCTTGACAGCCAGGCATCACGTGTTTTATCTGTGACACTCCAAAATGTTCCAATCTATTATCAGGTAGTTATTGGTTCTTCTTCCCCTGGCATGCCTCACATCCTGTATACGCTACCTGCCATGGTACTTACACTTTCATTTGTGTGTATTTTCACATTTCAAGAAAGGGTAAAACTGTGTTGATTGTTTGCGTTGTGTGCTTGGAATGGACATTACTTTATACCATAGTTATTTAGTTACAAATTTAATGCGCACTTTACAATTGACATATTTTGTAATACTCCCTCCGTCCCAAATTAAGAGTCCCACTTTGGGAACTAAAAAAAATAAGGGGACATCATTTATTATGGTTAAACTAACTTAATTTTTCATATTTACCTTTATTCAAAGAAGATTACAATTTTCAATACTTTTTGGTTTTTGTTCCCACTATTTATGATTTTTCACAACTTAGAATTTTTTTTCTCACCATTTTTTAGTTTTAGTTTACTTTCCCACCACTTCTTAGTTTTAGGTTAATTTTCCCACCACTAATTCTTTGTTTTAGTTTACTTTCTCACCACTTTTTAGATTTAATTTAATTTTTTCACCACTTATTTTTTGTTTTAGTTCACTTTCCCACCACTTCTTAGTTTTAGTTTCTACCATATTTTTATTTTTCATTTAAAATTTTGGCATTTGCTTTCTTTCCCACCATTTCTAATTTATTTTTCAATCTCTACATATATCTCCTCCATGAGTCCAATAACAGTACAAAACCTCCCACATTCTCTCTCACATCTATATCCAAATTAGTCTCTCTTTCTCATCCATATCCAAATACTAATGGATTCTATATCAACAACTAATTCTATTCAATCTAAATCAAAGAGAAAATTAACCAACGAAGAACGCCAAACCATTTTTGAGACTTTATTAAAGCAAAGTGAGAATGGAAAAATAAAGAAGGGTGTCTTTAGTGATGTTGTCGTTATGTTCTTTCTAAGTGAGAAAACAATTCAAAGAATTTGGAATCGAGCAAAGACATGTTTGGATAATGGATTGAAGTGTGATGTGTCACACAAGTTTACACAACGAGTTGGTCGAAAGCGAGTTGAAATAGATCCTAACTTAATCTCTCAAATTCCCTTACGCTAACGAACAAATATTCGATCTTTAGCGAAAGCTTCAAATATGGCTAAATCAACGATTCATAGGAGAATCAAAGAAGGTTTGATTCGCCCACATTCAAATGCCTTAAAGCCAATGTTGATCGATGAGAATAAAAAGGCAAGACTTCGTTTTTGTTTGTCAATGGTTGAAGATAATAACCACTCTTCCAACAACAATCCACTTTTCAATGACATGTTCGGGTATGTGCACATAGATGAAAAATGGTTTTACATGACTAAAGAGTCACAAAGATATTATCTTCTTCCGGGAGAAGATGAACCTATACGTAATTGCAAAAGCAAACATTTTATCACAAAAATCATGTTCTTAGCGGCTGTTGCACGTCCAAGATTTAATTCAAGTGGTAATGAGGAATTTTCTGGAAAAATTGGAATCTTTCCCTTTACATTCAAGGAACCAGCCAAACGCAATAGTAAGAATCGTGTGGCTGGTACGGTAAAGACAAAACCCATTTTATCGGTTACCAAAGACGTTATAAGAGATTGTTTGATTAACAAAGTTTTGCCGGCGATTTGACAAAAATGGCCAAGTGTTAATGGTATGAGGAACACTATATATATCCAACAAGACAATGCAAAACCACACATTGAACCAAATGATGTTGAATTTATGGAAGCCGCTTCTAGAGATGGATTTGATATTCGTTTGTCCTTTCAACCACCAAATAGTCCAGATTTTAATGTTTTAGATCTTGGCTTTTTTAGGGCCATACAATCATTGCAACATCAAGAAGCACCCAAAACAATCGATGAACTTGTTCATGCGGTAGAGAAAGCTTTTGAAGATTTATCTAGTGAAAGTCTTAATCGTGTTTTTCTCACATTACAAATGTGCATGATTGAGGCGATGAAAATTGATGGAGAAAACAATTACAAGTTGCAACATATGGGAAAAGATCGATTGGCGCAAAGCGGTAATCTGCCCATTCAACTTGAATGTGATGTCGAGCTTGTGAAAAATATTCGTGTTCTTTTAGAACAAGGAGAATGAAAATATTCGTAGAGTATATGTAGTTTTTTTTTTTTTTTTTTTTATGTTTAGTGTTAGTGTTGTTGATGTATAAGCATGATATTAAATGTGTAACTAGTCTACACTTGCTAAAAACATCTCACTGGAGCTTCATTTTAATTCTATAGATTGAACATGACTTGAATTTTTTTATTTGAAGTATTATTCATTTTAATTCTATAGCACAATAATGTGAAGGCATTAACAGTAATGTGAAGGCAAAAAAAAAAAAGCCTGGGTTCATGATACAGAAAAAAAAATTGCTAGTGCACCAAGATCTTCTTTGGTACTGTACCTTAAAATATATTGAAGACATGCACTTTTGCTAGGGATACTTAGTTTAGTGGTCCAGTAAACTTGCTTCTTCCACAACCAACCCCATGTTTGCTCAAGAATAGTACATGTTTTTTTCCTACTTTTAAGATGTAATATTTCAAGCCATTCAAAACCTTTTGAAGAGTATTATAGTAAATGAGCTAAAAAAAAAATGCGAAAGGCATTCAGAAATGATTTTGTGAAGGCAGTAGTATTGCATCATAAAAAAAAAAAATGAAACATTAGCTTTTCCATTAGCTTTTGAGAAACAACAAAATAGAAAAAGGGGAGGAAAAAAGATCAATACATTAATCAAAATTAGGAAGAATAATTTTGAGCATTTGAGAAACAACAAGTTTTTTTTCTTGAGATTCCGTTGTAAATCCTTCATCCATTGGTGGAGCGTTTACATCGAGTGCTATCACCTTTTTTTTCAAAACTTGTTTTTTCGACCATTTTGTTAAATTTTCTTCAAGTTTTTTACTTTCATCCATGGTGAAGAGTTGTTGAGAAAGTTTTTTTAATGTGTATGTTTTGGAGTGGTGGTAGACATAATTATAAAGCAAAATAATTTAAGATTTTGAAAATAAAATTCCTAGAAAGTTGAGTAAGCATTTAATGAGTTAGATAAGCATACAAGAAAATTCAACAAATTTTAAATTTACTCAATTTTCAAGTAAAGGGTAATTTAGGAACTAATGGTTTTAAGCTTAATTATTATTTGCCTAAAATAGAAAATGGGACACAATTTTGGGACATCCCAAAAATGAATACCAGACTCTTAATTTGGGACGGATGGAGTATCTATTATGACCTACTGTTACCGTCTTCTTGTTTCCCTTATCTCTTTCGCTCTCTGATTTTCTCGCGCTTTACCCTCTCAATGTTCTCTTATATGTGATTGTGTCGGAATGGAAATGATTTTGAGACTGTTACACTATTAACAAGTCATTGAATCAAACAATCACTATTCCAAAACCACCAATATCAGGTTAAAAGTTAAAACAATTTAAATTTTCCACTACATAATAAGAAAACATTCAAACCGGGAATTGTACAAATTTAACCTCTTTTGCAGGTGTCAGTTGGGCTCAACTGGTAAAAACTTTTGGGTGATGATATCAGATGTCTGAGGTTCAAACTCTGCTAGTATTACCGAGTTAATGGTCTCATTAAACACAAGTTTAACAAAAACATTTTTTTTTTTTTTTTTTTGACAAATAAACCTGTGACTCAATCGTAGCACCCTCTCATAAAGTGAGAGATGTTGTGGGTTCGAAACATGTCAACAACTGATTGATTGTTGATATAGATGTTGTGGGTTCGAAACATGTCTGATTGTTGATATAAGTTTCTACCCTTAATTTAAAAAGATAAACACTAGCCAAGAATTTTTTGGTCAAACACACAACTCTATCCCCTAAACTCCACTAGCCAAGAATTTTTTGGTCAAACACACAAAAAGCAAAAACACATTGAAAGGTTGATGTGCTAGAATAGATAGACATTAGTCATTATCACATATAAAACTGGATCGCATTTTATCCGACCCAGGCCGACATCTTTTTGTTGGGTCGGGTCATAAATTATTTGTCCCCGTATTTGTTTTGTTTTCTTTCTCTTCATCTTCTCTCTCTTCAGAGTTCCCAAATCCCTAGGGTTTTTGGAATCTCTCTCTCTGTCTCTCTTCGCCATTCACACCACCACCACCACTATCTAATCTGTAAGTACACCTACCTTGAATTAATAGGTATTTGTTGCTTTTGATTTTGAACTTTTTTTTTTCAAATATGGTGAATAATTGATGTTTTAACTGATATATTATTATATTTTCAATAAAGATTAGGATTTATGGAGAATGTTTAAGTGCAATGAAATCATGAAATTAGAGTGTAATGTAGAGTACCCAAACTGGCAAAGTTGCGGTTTTTGAAGAATTTGGCATTTTTTTTATTGAATTTACAAGAATTTCAATTTTCCTTATTGAGGGTATTATTTGTTTAATTATTGAAATTTTTATGTTAAAAGCAATAAATGTCGGGTTTTATACATAGATTGAAGAAATTAATGTGGGGTTATAGATTTCATTATAAATATGTTATATGAAAAGAAATATATTAGACGGAATCACTCAAGCACATTATTTCGGCATTTGGAAAGAAGACTGAAGACTCAATTTTATTCTCTTGAATTATTATGTCTTAAAAAGTTCCTAGCAATAAATATGTATATTTATAGTCGTGTTTATTTTGTTGCCAATAGTATGAAAATTAAGAGTTGACTACTGTGTTTTTCGTATGTAGAGTTATTGTGTTTTAAAAAATTTCTAGCAATAACTATGTGTTTATAGGCGTGTTTATCTTATTGCCAATAACTCCGAAAGTAAGACTATACTGCGTTTTTCTTAAGTAAAACTTATACCGCGTTGCGGTGTACTATTACTTTGAACTAAAAGTATCAAGAGCCACGTGAATAAAAAATTGTTTTAATTTGAGGGATTCTCTTAAAAAATAAAATAGAATCTAGGTTATGTGCAAATGTGTGACGATTTTCTTTCTCATTCCTGGACAACTTTACTTTCATCACCAATTGCTTTCAATTTACCAACAGAAAATAGTTTTTTTTTTCATATAGTTATAGGAGATTAGATTCAGGGAAAGGGAGAGAGAAAGCAACAGTGGAAGGCTTTTCGTCATTGAGCTTGCTTCTTTGCAAAAGTATCTGTTAGCTGTATGGCTTTGTTATATTGAGTTCTCATGATTCAGGGGCGTTTTTTGTCCATATGTATAATTTTCATATAATCTGTAGAAAGTAGCTGGATCTGGGATTTTATTTAACCGATAGTCTGATACCAAGCGTCGTGAACTTTGGTTATTGAGTTTGAGTTTGTTTTTTATCCAAAATGTTTGTATTGAAATGATCACATATGGTTGACTTATGACTGTGGTTTGCGAAAAGTTCAGATGACCATATTCGCAAATAGAGGGAAATGCGTTGGTAGTGTAGAATGTATAGAAGATATGATAGTTTCTAGACAACCACTAAATTTTGTAAGGGCTTGTTGCCTTTTTCTTATCCGTGCCATTGACCCTGCCAGATAGGAGCCGCGGTATTTATCTAAGGACATGCAGTTTTTCTTAATAAAGAGAGCCCTGTTGAAGTTTACCATTTCCCTATTTTTCATAGCTTCCTCACGGTGTGGCTAAAACAATGGAGAATATAATCAAAACTTCTGTGAAATGGTACCGAGGAATTCTGTTAATACTAGGTCTTAGACCCATTCCGTTTTGGTTTTAAAATTTGAAGAATATTGATGATTTAAACTTTGGCCTGCTCCTTAGGTGATTGAGGTGCCTAGCGGTGGAACGCAATAGTGTGCGGAAGAAAGTTAATTCTACGGTGGTAGTCTTACTAAGGGTAGATAGTCGTGAGAGTGCTTTATCTTGTGTGGTTTCTAGAAAGGGTTGGGAGGATTTCAGAGGTTTCTTTATCTGGACCTATGTTCAGATAACTTTTATTTAAACCTTATGTTGAAGGGTTTGCATCTCGCATCACCAGAACCATCCAATACCAATCACCAGAGTTCTCTTTTTCCAGTTGACTGGTTGATCCTCATGCTGTCTCAAAGTAATGTAGTTATATGTCTTGATAATCTCACCCTTGCTAATGCTAAGTGATTTTAACAAACTGAAGGTGGATACATCTTTTCACTTTGTAAAAGTATGCTGTATGATAACGAATACTAGTACCCTCTCCCTTCCTCTAGTTTTCAATTGAGTTTCTTGTGTTCTTGTTATGTTGCTAAGATGAATCTTTTTTCTTGCAGGCATACAGTTACTTGGTCTGTTGAATATAGAAATATCTTAAGCTTTGTTCGCTGCGTACATTTTGGGCACAGATTCAATATAATGACAAACACAGCGCCAAGCTTTTGGGGACCAGTCACATCCACCACTGAGTGGTGTGAGAGTAATTATACCCATTCTTCTTATATTGCAGAATTTTACAACACTTTATCGAACACGCCTAGCATTCTTTTGGCGTTTATTGGTCTTATCACTGCCTTCAGTCAAAGATTCGAGAAAAGATTTAGTGTTCTGCACCTATCAAATATGATACTCTCCATTGGAAGCATGCTATTTCATGCCACCCTACAGAATGTGTAAGTATGGTTTCTCTGCAAGTATATAGTGAATATTGTCACATAGAATAGAGTGGTATCTAAGCTCATTGGTAATGCTTGTGTTTTGATTATGCATATCTTATACTTCTAGTGGGCCTGGAATTAATTATTATCTTTTTTTTTTTTTGTGTAATTCAATTTTAACAAAACACATGTTTTAGAATTTAGCATGTTTGGAAAATTGCTTATTTAATAACAAGTCTGGAAAGTCTCTTTGCTGAACATTTGGGTCCACGATGTGGAAGGCCAGTTATCTGTCAAATTTTGGTTTGCGACACTGCTCCTTGCTTCTTCCACAATCTTCCCGTATTGTTCTCATTTACTGTTCTTAGTTCCCTTGTTAGTTTTGTTGTCGCAAGATGCAGACCATAGACAACCTCCGAAGATGTACGAAAATAATACTAACCTTCTGTATGGTTACGCCTCTGGGAGTGAGCTGGTTATTGTTTGATCTATTGCCCTTTCTCTCTTTCTGTTTATGGTAACTTCCTTGACTCAGTGTCAGTCGCTTGGATATGTCCTAGGTCCGTCTGTAATCTCTTATTGATGTGTAGTGTCGGCTGGGTTCACCTACACTGGCTAAGTAATGGTGGATTGGAAGTTGGAACTGACATCATTTTCAGGTGTGTCAGGGTCCTTTGTAAGTTGGAGGACAGTTTGATTTGGGCCTTGAGTTGGGATTTTTTTTTTTAGTGTTTCTTTTAGTGATTCGTGTTGTATTTTGTTTTCTTTGTGCTATCAGATATCTCACCCCCTTGCGTATTTCTTATGTACTTTGATTTTCTCTATGACATGGTTTGATTGTTTATTTTTGAAGAAATAAGTCATACATCTTTAGAGTACCTCACTTGTGCACACACAATTTCTGCATGGTGGATCTGGTTAAGACTTAGATTCATATTGAATTTGATGGTTATTGGTTCATGGAAATTTTGTTGAAGTTAGTTCCCAAGTTAGTTGTTTTTCTCTACATTTTCTGTCGTTTTTATAGTACTAATTAGCATCTCAAAAAAGTACTAGAAAGTAGAAACTTAAGGGTAAACCATGCTTAGTAATTTTGATTGGCTGTACCATTCTGAATATTATTTCCTTGATATTTGTCCATGTATATTAGTATTATTGTTATTATTATTATATGTTGATATTTGCCTGTAGTAGTTTCAACTTGTGTATCTCATGTAAAATACCCAGTAAACTATTATTTGTAAAGTCAATCAAGATGCTGTATCTGTTATCAAAACAAAACACTTGCACTTTATCCTCACCTAGAAATTACTTGCTGAGCATGTTTTGGTTTACTGAACTTATTTGCAGGCAACAGCAAAGTGATGAGACACCAATGGTCTGGGAAATGCTTCTTTACATATATATACTCTTTTCGCCAGATTGGCATTACCGGAGTACAATGCCAACCTTCCTTTTCCTCTATGGTGTTGCCTTTGCGTTGGTACATTCGCAATTACGATTTGGCATTGGCTTCAAGATTCATTACGTCATCCTGTGCCTCCTCTGCATCCCTAGGATGTACAAGTACTATATACACACTACCGATGCATCTGCAAAACGACTTGCCAAGTTCTACGTGTTAACATTATTCGCAGGGAGTATCTGTTGGTTGTGTGATCGCTTATTCTGCAAAGAAATATCGCATTGGTATTTTAATCCACAGGGTCATGCTTTGTGGCATATCTTCATGGGGTTCAATTCCTACTTGGCCAATACTTTTTTGATGTTCTGCCGAGCTCAGCAGCTTGGTTGGTCTCCAAAGGTTGTTCACTTCATGGGGCTTTTGCCTTATGTGAAGATTCAGAAACCCAAAAGCCAGTGATGAAGAATAGCATGAAGAGTTTCGCTGAAAGAAATTTGGCAATCTAGAAAAGCCAGGACAACTTACATTCCTATCTGTTACGACAAAACAACATAGACTGCCATCTTTTTAATGGTCGAGAACCATTGGTGAACAAGAGAAAGTAAGCAATTGAACATACTTGGTGGATGTAATAGATGATCGGATATGGTAATTTGAATATTTCAGAATTCTTTTGATGTAAGTGTGTTCTTGTACCATATCTAATTCCTGTCTTAGAGAAGATATCAAGTGAGCTTGGCATTGTGACCGTTTTGCTTATATATTTTTTTACATTTACCTTTCATTTGAGGTTAAAAACTGCATGGAGTTTGTAATTTTCTTTCGTCGTGTGTTAGGAATGTAGATTACCTTGGCTGATTTATCTTATTGACTAACATTGTAGCCATTTTTTCTCTTCATGTTCATGTTTCTTTGAATGGTCATTAGTACTGGTTCTACATTCCACAATATTAGGCAACTAGGGTTGATATTACCTTGGCTGATTTATCTTGTTGACTAACATTGTAGCCATTTTTTCTCATCCTGTTCATGTTTCTTTGAATGGTCATTATTACTGGTTCTACATTCCACAATATTAGGCAACTGGGGGCATCAACCGAATTCCATTTTGCATTGACTTTTTTAGGCAACTGGGGCTGACAGTTCTTATATATGCATTTTATCATCTTGCAATAAAAGAGGGGAAAAAATGAGTTCCACAGAAATTTCACAAAAAACTAGCCATGAAGATGAAGATCATTTTCTGTTCGCTATGCAATTAGCAGGGGTTTGTGCCAGGGGGTGTGTGTAGCCAATGTTGAGGCGAACACGACAAGCGGCAGTTTATTCCTGCGCGAAAAAGTGGCTTAAGAGTTGTGCCAAGAAGTGTGCTACCAAGGACGAATACTGTAAGTGGCGTTGTGCCAATAGATGCGTGTTGACGAAAACAAACACTACAAACGGTGTTGTACCGTGAAGTTTAGGAGGTCAGACCCAACCAATTTTTAAGGAAATGAGAAAAATGATGAGCTAGATGCAGAGATGCATTTCTGAAACTCTGAATAAATAAATTTTTGAATAACTAATGACAGGTTGTCTATCGATTCACTGCGCTTATTTACAACAAGTTTGTATCTGATATCAAACCAGAGCAGCAACAGCCTAAGTAGTCTGTAGTCGCCTAGTTACAAATATTTGATAACAACGTCTACAGTTCTACTTAATCGATACATGTTTGCCATATCATTCCATAATATCGTAAATTCCTACTGACTGTAACATATTAAGCAATCGTAAAAAGCGGCATAATTTTTTATCAATCAGGTTCATCTTATGGTGAAATACACTATCATGGTAGGCGAAATCATTGTCTGAAGAAGGATTATTTTACTCAGTGCATGCCCAACACAATGCTTTTATTTATCTTAAACATCTTAATAATATGATTATCTTACCTGTCCTTTGAAATCTACAAACCATGTAAGAACATAATCAATAAACAAGTTGACAGCACTGCAGTGAGCTAATGTATACCTAATTTAGTTGACAATGAGCATCCATGATTAAGAATATAATCAATAAATTTTCAGAGAATTCTATTTTAACAACAGACTCTCCTGCAAAGTTCTTATACATGCATTTTATCATCTTGTAATAAAAGAAAGGAAAAAATAAAATAAAATGAGTTCCACGGAAATTCCACAAAAAACTAACCATGAAGATGAAGATCATTTTCTGTTTGCTATGCAATTAGCAGAGGTTTCAGTTCTACCTATGGTCATGCAAGTGGCAGCTGAGCTTGGTTTGTTTGATATCATAGCTAAAGCAGGTTCAGGTGCACAAATGTCACCAAAGATCATTGCATCTCACTTACCTACACAGAATGCAAATGCTGTCAGTATGCTTGATCGAATTCTTCGACTTCTTACCAGCTACAAAGTGCTTACTTCCTCTGTCATTACTAATGACGATGGCCTAATTGAAAGATTGTACGGTTTGGCACCTGTTTGCAAATATTTTGTTCAAAATGAAGATGGAGTATCACTGTTACCACTTATGCTTTTGGTTCAGGACAAGGTTTTCATGGATAGCTGGTGAGTAGTAACTACAATTTCATGATCAAGAATTCTTCCAAAGTGTTTTGTAAGTTTTGTAATCTTCCGTTTATGTCGTGTTAGGGGTCATTTGAAAGATGCGGTCCTGGAAGGAGGAATCGCATTCAACAAGGCTCATGGAATGCACGCATTCGAGTACCCTGGACTAAATCCCAGATTCAACCAAGTCTTTAACAAAGCAATGTTCAACCACACCACAATAGTCATGAAGAAAATACTTGAAACATACAACGGATTTGAGAACTTCAGCGAGGTTGTTGATGTAGGTGGTGGGGTTGGAACCACAATTAGCTTAATCACTGCAAAATATCCTTCAATCAAGGGTATTAACTTTGATCTGCCTCACGTCATTGAACATGCACCATCTTATCCTGGTATGGTATTTTTTGTTCATCTTAAGGTCAACCATCATCATTTTTTTTTCCTCTGTCATGACACTTTTAATCCCAGGAGTTGAACATGTTGGTGGAAATATGTTTGAAAGCGTTCCTAGAGCTGAAGCAATTTTCATGAAGGTGAGTTAAGTATGTTTTTATCAGCATAGCCAACAGCAAAATATGTGCAAAATCTTACCATATTTAACTGTCATATTGACTTGCGATACAGTGGATACTTCACGATTGGAGTGATGATCACAACTTAAGTTTATTAAAAAATTGCTACAACGCGCTTCCTGATCATGGAAAAGTGATAATAGTGGAGCATATGTTACATGTTGCAGCTGAGAATAATATTGCTGCGATAGGGGTTGGCCAGAAGGACCTTATTATGTTGTCACAAAATCCAGGAGGGAAAGAACGCACTGAAGAAGAGTTTTATAATTTGGCAAGGAAAGCTGGATTTGCTTCTATAAAGAAAGTGTGTTTCACTTATAATTTCTGGGTGATCGAGTTCTATAAAAAATGAAATATAAATCTTTTGATGTACTAGATATGATCACGTCTACACATCTGTTTACTGTGAGTCTGTGACCAAGAACTTGCTCTCCATTTTTATATTTCAAATAAATTTTCATTGACATTATATTTCAAATAAACACGGGGTTTCTTGCTCATCGATGCATATTTCATATTCACCATATCATTCCATAATATCGTAAATTGTCAGTGACCTTAGCATATATTACATTAATGGCAAAACATTAAGGCGAACAACTGGAACACATCTCAATGGATGTGCCCTTGTGAGCAGGATCCCAGGAGCTTCACTCATATCAACAGTTGCTCCATTTCCGCCCGCCACTGTCAAATCAAAACACTGAATTATAATTGCAAGTGTTGTTTGTACACTTCGTAATGCCAATGAAATTCCAGGACATCCTCTTTTTCCACTCCCAAACGACAACAAATGATAATGGTGTCCTCTAACATCTAACTGACTCTGCACACTTCCTTCTTCAGTTAGAAATCTGTTTGGACAGAACTCGAGTGGATTTTCCCAATGCTTTGCGTCTCTTCCAATAGCCCAAACATTAACGAGCAGCGTAGTGTTCTTTGGAATGTCATACTCTCCTACCTTGCAATCTTCACTTGCTCGTCTTGCTAGAAGGGGACCTGGTGGATGCAGTCTGAGTGTTTCCTTTACTATTGCTTGCAGATACGGGAGATTTGGAATGTCAGATTCTTCCACCAACCTATTCTTTCCAACTACAGAATCGATTTCTTCTCTTGCCTTTTGAAAAATATGTGGATGGTTGATGAGTTCTGCGAAAGCCCATTCCATTGTTTTTGAAGATGTATCAGTACTTGCAAGAAATAAGTCCTGTGGAATGTGGATAGGTAACTAAATAGTGTTAGTTTCAGGAATTGAGGAAGATCTTAATGTAATTGATGCATTTGATTGTTCTCAATGATCTTTTAACTTCGGTTGAGTGCAGTTCTATTATTGTTGATCAGACGCCCAAATAACGAGATGTAAATATAGAATTCTCTACTGTGTAGTCTTACCAGAATAACTGCTTTGATGTTCTCTCTTGTCAACTTGAACTCTGCGCTATTGTTTTCGGCTACATCAAGTAAAATGTCAAGAAGATGTTTCACATGACCTCCCTCAATCTTGTCGTTCCTTTTAGTCCGAATTTCTTCCTGCTCTTTAATGATCTTTTCTAAGAAGGCATCTAACTTTAGATGAACATTCTTACTCCTTTTCATGACCCCTTGTAAATCTAAATGACGACAGAACCATATACAATCTGACAAGTCGAGCATTGCACTAAGCTCTTCAACCTCATGCAGCAAGATTATAATTTCTTCAGTCTCAATTTCAGATTCTGAAGACCAGCTCTTACTCATCATCATTCTTGATATTAAGTTGGTCATTAATTTTAACAATTCGCTACTGACGTTGACCGTCACTTCTGTTGTTAAAGAAACAAGTACATCAAGATAGAGTACATTAATGTCATCAAAGATCATGATAACAGTAGCATATATATTGCTTCTGCTTATTAAAATAAACAATCCAAGCAAGAAAATAATGCCCATAATGGAACATCCTTATCAGTGGCGGATACATGACATTTACGCAGGGAAGAACACCAAATTATTGTTTTCACTTTTTGTTTGTATATATTGAATGAACACAAGAGTTAAGTTTTCCTTAATTTACCTGTATCAGATTTGTGTAACATCATCCTCAAGAATCGTCGTATTTCCTCATGTCTGACAGAGTATAACTGGTCAAGTGTGCGACCATTTAAGAGCTCGGACGTGCAAATCTTTCTCCTGAATCTGTATAATGGTCCATAACTAGCAAATGTGAGATCTGCCGAACCATATGTTATGTAATCGCTAGCAGCTATGAAAGGACGGTCTGAAAAGGTAAGTTCATGATTTTTGAGGAACTCTTTCTGAAAAGTCAAGATGTACACACGTTCGTCTCGTGTCCGTGTCCTTATGTCTTTTGTCAAAGTCAGTTTTGGGTACTGGACGTACGTACCTAGTTAGGACGTACGTACGTCCATTGAGGCAACAAACTTCTTTTGGTCAGGACGTACGTACGCGGTTAGGACGTTCGTACGTCCAAGCAGGCAGCGAACTTTTACCGTGTGGGGACGTACGAACGTTGTTTCGACGTACGTACGTCCAATGTGGATTTCAGCAATTCCGGCCCATTTTCAGTGTATCCCAACCCTAGGTATAAATAGGTTTTCTTCTCCAATGAACGAGTTAGTTCTTTTGGCCGCACAAGTAAGGTGCTCTTGAGAGTTTGTGTGTTTGATTGGTGATTGGACTCAACCTTCCTTCTTCTCAATTCATTGTTTCCTATCTTCCTCATACAGTTGTGAATTCGGCTTCGAATCTTCTTGTGTGTTCATCAAGGAGTCGAGTGTCTTGTGCGTACATCAAGGTACTCCGGTGAAGTCAAGGTGTTAGAGATATCCTAAAGTATCAGCTCGCAGTGATTGCAGGTAGTTGATAAGTTTGTAAATCTCTTTCGTCTAGTAGATTATTTGTTGTCATCAAGGCAACCGTGGACGTTTTCTAAATTGGGTTTTACCACGTTAAAAATTCCTGCGTGTTATTTACTTTCTGCTTATCGTTTGAATTGTTTGAATATTAAACTGTGAGATTAGCACTATCTGTGTTCTTCACTTTCGCTGTTTCAGCTGAACCGGCTACAACACAAGGTATAGAACCTATGAGGACATGAATTAAGGCACCATATTTGTTGGATAGCTTGTGAAGTTGTTGGTGAGGGATTGGTGCAATGAGGTGAAGATGTCCAATAATTGGTAGGGCTAATGGGCTCGGTGGAAGGCGAGCACCCCTTCTAGACGTCCAGATGATAATTGCTACGGCCAAGATGACAAAAATAATCCCATATACTGTGAAGTTTAGGAGGTCAGATTCAACCATTGTGAAAAAAATGAGGAAAAGAGTAAGTTAGATGCAGAGATGAATTTCTGAAACTGTGAAGATATCCATGTTGATGTTGCTTTCTGTAATAAATCAATTTAATGGCTAGAAGTCTACAATATGTTGCTTGTCAAACACTTGTTACTTCAAATAATTTAGTTTTAATTTTGCAGGCCTATTGAAATAATTGGATATGATAAACTAAATTATCATTACTATTTTCAAAGGTGTGATTCACTGATTTGAATAATTTAAATAATAAAGTATATCAGTTGCCTTCTATGCTTGATCAGCTCTATCCACATTGTATATATGCTACATAAGATAGCCATGACTGCAACATGCATATATATTATATAACTTCCATGAGTTAGTTGGTAGAGCTCGTTTTCTTATGGACAAAATTTTATTGATAAATCAAGGAATTACACAAAGGTAATATTAAAAAAGAATAATAATATATTAATATACGTCATAAAACACACCAACAGTTGATTATTTGACAAAAAATTTGTTGACTTAATTAAAAAGGTCCTTCCAACCTTGCTTGCCAATAAAAATTGACACATATGGTTGATCACTACTCGTGATGAAATTTTTTTTATCAAACAATCAATTGTTGACGTGTTTTAAACCCACATTGTACCTCTCCACTTTGGGAGAGGGATGCAACTGTTGAGCCACATGCTCATTTGCTAAGCAAGTGGTTCTTGCATCCTTGCCTATACGAAGAAAGCCTAACTACCAAGATTCTCTTTTTTTTTTTTTTTAGATTATATATTAATCATGGTCCGAAGGCTTACAAGGACAGGGCCCAAAGAGTTTACAAAGACAAAGCCCGAAGGCTAGTGATACTACCACCTAAGCGTCCACATGCATCGCCACCTTGCAACTCAGCAATTCTGCTACTCAGGGACTTGTTTTCGCTGAAGAACACCTAGCCACATCATTATCATGGGAGAACACCTAACCACATCATAATCATAATAGCATGGGCTTTCTAATCTCGAACCAGACCCGAAGGTTGACCCACCTAAGAATTACATGAGAAATTCCCCCAAACCCAGTTGGTGGGAATCAAACTCACAACCTCTCACCATGAGGATTCTCCTCATATCTCAACAATGGTGCTGCATTTCCCTGTCTTTTGTTCATGGAACATGGTGTAAAAACATTCAGATCGAAAAGGACGAAATCGAAGCTACCAGCAGCAGGCCCATGGAAGCTACCTGTCATTGGTCACCTGCACCACTTGGGAGAGGTCTTCTCCACATCATACACCCTAAGGAAACTGTCCAAGAACTTGTTAGATGTAGCTAGCCTCTATATCTGTAAGATCTGGTAGTTAGTTGGGGAACTTTTGAGCTTTACTGCATGAGATGAGAGATGAGAGTCTGGCCTCTTTCAATATCTTGCATGATGAAAGCATTGCATGGTTTCCATCTTTCTTGAAGGCTCTATAGGTTGCAAGAGTGAGATCGATGGGTTTAGGAGTGCAAGCCTTGAATATAGAAGAAAAAGATGGAGTAGTGTAAGGCTTCTTCATTCTCTGATGGAGCTAAGGTGTTGGTCATGGTGTGGTGAAAGGATACCCTACCTAAAAAATCGCCAGAGCCCAGAGGGGCGCCGCTATTATTAGGTTTCAATTTTTTTTTTTGTCTAGCGCCTTTCTCATTAGTTATGTAATTAGCTCTACCTAAACGTTGCAGTTCACGACAGTACTATGGTGTACAACAGATAACTGAAGTCCACCATCATATTCCAAACATCCATAAAATATGGATGGTAGATCGAGCACAACGAATGTAAGAAACTGCTTGACATCCATATACGTGGTAGATCGAGCACCTAAAGTAAGAAACTGCTCGATTTTCAAAGTGTAAAAGTGGAAGTGTGAGACCAAACCAGAGCAGCTAGCAACAGCCTAGTAGGATGGTTAGTTACTAATTAATATTACATAACAATTTATACTCATTGATACATATTTGCCATATCATCCCATAATATCGATTATCGTAAATTGTCAGTGACCATAGCGTATATTACATTAATGGCAAAACATTAAGGCGAGCAACTGGAACACATCTCAATGGATGTGCCCTTGTGAGCAGGAGCCCAGGAGCTTCAATCATATCAACAGTTGATTCCTTCTCGTCCACTACTCTCAAATCGAAACATTGAATAATAATTGCAAGTGTTGTTTGTACAATTCGTAATGCCAATGAAATTCCAGGGCATCCTCTTTTTCCACTACCAAACGGCAACAAATGATAATAGTGTCCTCTAACATCTAACTGACTCTTCACACTTCCTTCTTCAGTTAGAAATCTGTTTGGACAGAATTCGAGTGGATTTTCCCAATGCTTTGCATCTCTTCCTATAGCCCAAACATTAACGAGCAGCCTAGTGTTCTTTGGAATGTCATACTCTCCTACCTTGCAATCTTCACTTGCTCGTCTTGCTAGAAGGGGACCTGCTGGATGCAGCCTGAGTGTTTCCTTCACTATTGCTTGCAGATACGGGAGATTAGGAATGTCAGATTCTTCCATCAACCTATTCTTTCCAACCACAGAATCGATTTCTTCTCTTGCCTTTTGAAAAATATGTGGATGGTTGATGAGCTCTGTGAGAGCCCATTCCATTGTTTTTGCAGACGTATCAGTACCTGCAACAAATAGGTCCTGCCGATATGAAACTAAATAGTGTTAGTTTCAGGGAAGATCTTGATGTAATACAGGCATATGATTGTTCTGAATGCTCTTTTTACTTCCATTTTAATGCCATACATATGCATATTTTATTATAGTTGATCTGACGCCTAAATAAAATCGTATAAGAACTATTATAGAATTCTATGTTGTGTAATCTTACCAGAATAACTGCTTTGATGTTCTCTCTTGTCAACTTGAATTCTGCGTTATTGTTTTCTGCTACATCAAGTAAAATGTCAAGAAGATGTTTCAGACGACCTCCCTCAATTTTCTCGTTCTTTTTAGTTCGAATCCCTTCCTGCTCTTTAATGATCTTCTCTAATATGGCATCTAATTTTTGATGCACATTCTTGCTCCTTTTCATGATTCCCTGTAAATCTAAATGACGACAGAGCCATATACAATCTGACAAGTCGAGCATTGTAGTAAGCTCTTCAACCTCATGCAGCAAGATTATAATTTCTTCAGTCTGAATTTCATACTCTGAAGACCAGCTCTTACTCATTATCATTCTTGATATTATGTTAGTCATTAATTTTAACAATTCGCTACTGACGTTGACAGTCCCTTCTGTTGTTAAAGAAACAGGTATATTACATATTGCCACTATATTAATTCCATATAAACTGTAAAGAAATGTCATGAAAGATCATGGAAGAATAACAGGTATATTACTCTTGAGTGGAACATAGATACTGAATGAGCACAAGAGAGAAATTGTGGGTTTATCTTTACTTACCTGCATCAGATGATTTGTGTAACATCACTCTCAAGAATCGCAGTATTTCCTCACGTCTGATGGAGTATAACTGGTCAAGTGTCCGACCATTTAAGAGCTCCGACGTACAAATCTTTCTATAAATGATCATAGAAAGAAGAGGAAGAGAGACAATTCCAGCAAGGGTGGAATGGAAGAGGACTTTGTTGATGTGTTTATTAGACTTCAAGAAGATACTAAGCTTGGATTCCCTCTCGAAAACAACTGCATCAAAGCTATAATTTTAGTCAGTATCGCATATCATGATATTTGATGTCATCATTAACCCAATGAATTTTTTTTTTCCTATATAAAACTAAAATAGTTTTCACTTTGTTCAGGAAATGTTCTTGGCTGGAAGTATAAGTTTATCAACTTCAACAGAATGGGCTTTGTCAGAACTGTTAAGAAAGCCAAGACTCATGGAGAAGGCACAAGCGGAGGCGAGGCGTGTTTTAAATGGACAGAGGAAGGTTTCACAGTCAGACATGAATGAATTAAGCTACTTGAAGTTAGTCGTCAAAGAATCATTAAGGCTACACCCCCCTGGCCCCCTGGACCATTATTGGTCCCTAGAGAAAGTAGTGAGAACTGTGAAAATGATGGATATGATATACCCAAGGGAACAATCGTCTTCACCAATGTTTGGGCAATGGGAAGAGATCCAGAATATGTCCAGGCATGTATTTTGGTATAGCGAGTATAGAATTCTTACTCGCGCAACTACTATACCATTTTGACTGGAACCTACCTAATGTGACAAAACCAGAGGACTTAGACATGACTGAGCGCTTTGGTGGAGTAGTTACAAGAAAATCAAACTTACGCTTAATTCCCACCCCATATAGCCCGTGTGTTTAATATATGAAGTTGTTATATAAGCATATATACTATACTTTGTGAAATTTTCTTGCGAGTGTATTGCCGAAAATAAAGTGTCCTGCTGGGTTGGTTGTATATTGGATTCACTATAAATGCAAATATCGAATCTATGGTTCACCATATTGTTGGATTTTTTGGACGGAGGGAACTTTTTTGTTCAGGAACGTACGTACGCAGTTAGGACGTTCATACGTTCCATTCGACAGATAACTTTGCAGGGAAGGAACGTACGTACGTAGTTAGGACGTACGTACGTCCCGTATCACAGATGTTTGTTTTGAAGCTGAACGTACGAACGTCAATTCGACGTACGTACGTCCTTCTTTGTTTTTTGTGAATATGGGCCAGTTTAAGCCCATTTCGTGTTTGATTGTAAGACTATGTTATAAAGCCAATGAGAGGTTGGAAAACCTAATCTTGATGTGAGAGAGATTGTGAGAAGCCATTAGAGAGTTTGAGAGAACTTTTGTGAGGAAGAACACTTTGGTTTCTTCGTGAGGGCTTCTATAATCGTCTCCATCCGAGAGAGAGAGAGTTTGTATCCTCAATTTGTGATTGTCTCTTTGAGAGATTTGGTGAGGATTTGAGAAGGGAGGAAACCTAGGGTTTCTCCATTTGTTTGAGAGCTTTGTACTATCTTCTTCAATAGTAAAAGTTCTATTTGTTTGTCCGTGGACGTAGGCAATCAAGCCGAACCACGTTATTTTGGTGTCTCTCTCTATTATTTGTTGTTGCTAAGTAGGTTTACTTCTTTACTACTTGTTTTGTCATCTTTCATACACTATATCAATCTTGGATATTTGTGCAATAAGCTTCCGCTGCGCACAACACTTATCGTTTCTCAAACGGTTCAATATTTCTTCAATTCCAAACTGTCAATGAAATGTCATCTGATAAGCCATTTATTCAATACATTTTAACTCAGTACATTACTGTGCGAGCAACATTTTCGTCCACACAATGTGACTAGGACAACTTGGTAACCGGTTATGCAATTTTTATTGTTTCTTTTAGTTTTTCAGTCAAACATACAGGTGGCAGCTGTATGGATGACAAAATTACTATATGGATTACAAGTAACTGTATGGATGACAAAATCGTTATATGGATGACAAAATTCAAGAAACAATAAGAACAAATTTTTGTTGACTTTAGACTAACCGGTAGCAAGTTTCCACTTGAGTCTACGTGGAAGATTGTGTGGTGTACAAGCAAATGTACCGTAATACACCATACCGAAAATATACCGAATAACAGCTACTTTGGATAGACGTTACAAACTAAAATAAAAACACAAAGTTTATCCAATTAAATTCATCAAACACTAAAATAACTATCCACCTTTGGGCGATTATATGTATTTGGTGCGTGATAAAAACATTACATATACCCGATAAGAAAACATTCTTAATCAAATATATATTAATATATACAATAAATTTTTATTGGATCACTTTGGTGATTACACAGTTAGCATACTGTATATATCAAAATATGCATAAAAACTACTATAACAATTTTTTTTTTTTTTTTTGGAAAATATACCAAACATTTATATTGGACATAAGCACATATTTACTACCTTATAAAGAGAACAGCCCCGTGAATAGTGATATGGCGTCAGCGATGTCCTTCCGTGACCAGACACAAAGTTTGCGACACATGTCTTACTTACGGGCCTCTGTTCCTATTTCCTTTTAAAAGCCCAGATTTAAGCCCAACATCTCCCCAAAAACCCAAATTTAAGCCCAACATTATAAATGGGCTTCTCTTTATGTTTTCCCCAAAAAACCAGATTTAAGCCCAACATCTGTTTTCCCAAAACCCAGATTTAATCCCAACATCTTATGATGTGAACTTCTTTCTTCTATCTTCTCTCAGCCTACTACTTGCAATTTGTAAGTTTTTTTTTTTTTTTTTTTACTTTTTTTTCTACACATCTAAATTATTAAATTACCCCAAAAAATACCATAATATTTTTATATATATGACTAAAAATCATGCTCCAACATAAAGTTATGCACAAAGCGCGTACAACTACATAGTAAACAGAAGGGGTTTTTAGTTTTTGATCCACCTAAATAATGCGTATTTAGGATGTAGGACGCTTTTAATCCATATTTAGAGTATAGGACGCCCTTCGTCAGTTGACTGTTAGGACTAACTATTGACTGAAGGCAAACAATTTATATTTTTAAAATACCTATATTACCCCGCACATGCACTGCACGTGCTACACTTACAACTTAACAAAATTTGAATTTCAAAAAATACCACGTGTCACAATCTGATTCTATCTAATCCAACGGTTCACCTATATTACCCCGCACATGCACTGCACGTGTTACATGTACAACTTAACAAAATTTGAATTTCAAAAATACCACGTGTCACAATCTGATGTAATCTAATCCAACGATACACAAAATATAGCTGTTGGCAACGGTCACTCCCTCTTCTCTATATAACAACCTTCTTCTTTACTGCTCACTCCAACCTTACACTTCCAACTCCAACCTTCTTCTATTCTCTTCTCCCTTTAACTCCTACCTTCTTCAATTCACTAATTAGCCAACCAAACAAAATTCAATGGGTGGAGCTCCAATCTTGTATTATGTACCACGCCAGGTGATGATAAACAAATTTGTTTTTCAGATTATAAGGTTTTTAATGGTAGAAAAGTGTCCTCTTCTCTAATTATTAATAACACAAACTGTCTTCTTCTCTAATTATTACTAACACATATTGTCTTCTTCTCTAATTATTACTAACACAGACTGTCTTCTTCTCTAAATATTTAAAATATTGACAGGTCTGCCAACTGTGTGAAGATGAGGCCATTCAGCACAATCTTGCCCATACAAAAGGTACAAATGTAATCAAGAAGGCTGCAAAGGTTTCATGGATGTTATGATAGGTGTAAACTATGACCAAACTGTGGAGGTAAAGTTCTTAAAGTGCGAGATTGATGAATGTGAAGGGATGCAAGACATCAAAACCACCTACTACACTCAACAGTCTGAGTGTCCTAAGTGCAAAGGATGTAATCCTAAGTAATAGTTCCTAGCTACATTGTTTTCTGTAATGCAATGTAATCACTTATTTCCTAAATGAATGCAAGTTCTAAATGAATGCAAGCAGTGAGTTATAATAGTAGAGAGAGGAGAAGGGGGTTTGGGAGAAAGTGAGATGAGAGAGAGGAGAAGGGGGTTTGATAGATAGAGAGGATAAAGGTTTGATAAGAGAGGCGAATGAGAGAGAATGTAAACTAGGGTTTCAAGGGAGAGAGAGAGAGTCAGATTGTGGGTCGTGCCTTATTGGCTAGAGAGTTTCCCGCCAAATCCACGTGTCCAAAGATAAGTGAGTATTGTTTCTCGCCACATACACGTGGACGGTGAGGATTATCTCCATGAAATCAACTGTTGGTATAATAAATATGTATATCACATGCATTGCACGTGCAGGGGTATTCTTGTCTATTTTAAAATATTAATACACGTGTACGGATAAAGATGCATACATAAAATCCATGGTTGAATTTGTTGCCACGTGTTATATTTTTAATGTTGTTTTATATCTCCTGCTCAGCACGTGTAGGGGTAGAAATAGGTTTTCGAAAAAATCCAACACATCGTCTATGGTCAACGTAGTCAACTGACGGAGGGCCTCCCATACTCTAAATATGAATTAAAAGCGTCTTACATCCTAAATACGCATTATTTAGGTGGACCAAAAACTAAAAACCTCTAAACAGAAAATTAACATCATGGCAGCAAACAGTACAATAATAAATCTGTCCAGATGGTGGGGGTCCAACATAAATTGTTTATTCTCAAACTCTTTACTTAATTGTTTCTTTAAAGAAACAATACATGACTTGCTCTTTGCAGCTACAAGCATGTCATCCACATAGAGTAAGAGAAATATAACAAACTCATCTTGAAGCTTTATGAAATAGACACACAGATCATATTCACTTCTAGAGTACCCCTGCTTCAACATAAATGTGTCAAACTTCTTATAACACTGTCGTGGTGTTTGCCTCAATCCATATAAGGACTTCATCAGTTTGCACACATAGTCTTCTTTACCAGCAACTTTATAACCGTCGGGCTGTAACATATATATGTCTTCCTCTAAATCTCCATGCAAGAAAACAGTTTTGAAATCTACTTGCTCGAGCTCTAAATCAAACTGCGTCACCAAAGCTAACAAGACTCGGATGGAAGTGTGTTTAACAACCGGAGAGAAAACTTCATTATAATCCACACCTTCCGTTTGTGCATATCCCTTAGCCACTAATATTGCCTTGTAACGTACACCACTAGTTGTACCCTTGGAGTCTAGAATACCATCTTTCACTGTGAAAACCCACTTGCAACCAATCAACTTCTGACCCTTAGGCAACTTTACAAGTTCCCAAGTATTGTTCTTGTGAAGAGATTTCATCTCTTCATCCATCGCTGACTCCCATTCATGAGAATGAGAACTCCTCATTGCCCCCTTAAAGGTAGAAGGCTCATCATCACTAAATACTGATAATGCAAAAGATGCACTATCCTCAAAACCAAGTCGAACTGGTGTTTTTCTCAAACGTGGTTCACGTTGAGATGCTAAAGATGGCCACTCATGATGTTGATCTAATTGTTGTTGTTGTAAAGTATCTTCAAGAGGAACCTCCTCTTCAATCTCATCATCTACACTCTCTGTCTCTGGATATGTGTCTGTAGTTACCTGTGTAACCTCTGAACTTGTAGGTACCTGTACAACAATCACCCCTTTATCTATTGTAGATGAATATGGAACATTATGCTCCACCTGCATGGTATCGTCACCATCACTGTCATTATCATCACCTCATGTTGAGAGTCCCAACATGTGAACTTTTTTGAATCAAGCATTGCTTTCTCATTAAAGATCACATCACGACCGATCTGGAATTTATTCAACTCTGGGCACCATAAACGATAACCCTTAATACCTTGTGGATATCCCAAGAAAATAGCTTTCCTGGCCCTGACTCCTAACTTATCTTCTCTGATATGAAAATAAGCAGGACAACCAAACACCTTCAAATCTGAATAATCAGGAGGTGTACCAGACCAAACTTCCATAGGTGTCTTACAATCAATGGCTGTAGATGGTGATCGATTCACGAGATAGCATGCCGTATTTACTGCTTCAGCCCGCCATACCTTACCCAAACCTGCATTGGATAACATGCACCGTGCTTTCTCTAGTAGTGTGCGATTCATACGCTCAGCTACCCCATTCTGTTGTGGTGTACCTTTCACTGTGAAGTGTCTAACGACACCTTGTTCTGCACAATAAACTTTCAATGGGTCTTTAGTGTATTCTCCACCATTGTCAGAACGTATCATTTTCACAACACGGCCAGTCTGTTTTTCAACCATAACTTTCCACTTCTTAAATAAATCGGTGACTTCGTTTTTGTGCTTCATGGTGTACAACCAAACTCTCCGCGAGAAATCATTGATAAATGTCATAAACCACCTTGCTCATCCCTTAGAAACTGTTCTAGAGGGACCCCATACATCTGAATGTATATAATCTAAAGTACCCGTAGTGCGGTGAACAGAGGTACCAAAACGAACTCTGCACTGCTTGCCAAATACACAATGCTCACAAAAATCGAGCTTGCAAGTTTTCAGGCCACCAAGCAAACCCTTTTTACTCAATATAGACAAACCTTTCTCACTCATATGCCCTAGCCACATATGCCATAACTGAGTAGAAGTTAATTGTTTCTCATCAACCGCTTGAGAAACCATAGCCATAGCTCCACATGAAACTATATCTCCAATAAGAAAATACAAGTTTCCATGTCTTTCGCCCATCAAATATAACCTGTCATCATAGAAAACCTTCAAAAGACCATTCTCACTGGTAAACTTGAAACCACTATCTTCAAGTACACCTAACGAAATCAAACCCTTTCTCAAATCAGGAACATGTCTGACATCTGTTAAGGTTCTTGCAGTTCCATCATGTGCCTTAATCCGTACTGTTTTTTTTTTAATCCGTACTGTACCAACACCAACTGTTTTGCAGGCATTCAAATTGCCCATAAAGACTTTACCACTATTTACTTCTCTGTAAGTTGTGAAAGACTCCCTATCGGGACACATATGATACGAAGTAGCTGAATCAAGACACCATCCTCCAGCTAAATAGCTATTTGATGTAACTGTAACACCTCATCCTCATTGTCTCCAATAGACTTTGCTACTTCATCACTACTTTGAACAATGTTAGCAACTTCAGTGTTCGGATTAGATTTCTTCTTCTTCACTTCTTTAGCCTTAACCTTAGGAGAATCTTTACTATAATGACCCATGTTATGACAATAATAACACTCAACATCCTTCAAATCTCTTTTCCGAGATTTAGAGCGACTTTTAGAACTCGACGAACCTCTATGTGATGATTTACCTCTAACATACATACCCTCAGCCTGAACTTCATCATCAGCTTCATTTTTTCTAATGGTTTTGGATTGTAACATCGAAACAACATCATCATAGACCAACTGCTTTGTGGTCTTTTTGTTTGCAATAAAATAATCAACTGTTGTTTCCCACGAATATGGTAATGAACATAATAAAATTATAGCTTTCTCACCATCATGTATTATCACATCAATGTTTGCTAAATCAGAACAGATCTTATTAAAATCATTAATATGATCAATCACAGACTTACCAGGTGTAAATCTTGTAGAATACAAACGCCTCTTTAGATAGAGTTCTGACGTCAAGTCCTTACTAAGATAGAGCTTCTCTAACTTCTCCCATAACTCCTTTGCCGAGGTTTCATCGACAAAATTGTGTGTGATATCCCTCGTCAAACATAACCTAATCGTACTGCAGGCTTGTTGATCAAACTCTTCCCAATCATCATTCGTCCAACTTGTTGGCAACTTTGCCGTTTCAGGTTTCCCTTTTAGGGCTTTGATCTGCTTCATACTAACAAGAATATCTTTTACATCTGTTTGCCATGATGTGAAGTTATTCTTCCCATTGAATTTGATAATATCAAATCCATGCACCTTTGTGTACTTACTGCTGGAATTCGAAGAATTTGAATCAGCCATCTTCTCTTCAATAATCAATACCACTAAGAAAACCAAGATTGGATTTTTAATAACAAACTAAGAAAATCACGTCTCCATACGTTAGAAGCTTGCTGACTGCTTGGACGTACGAACGCCCTAACTAGGTACGTACGTCCTGAACAAAAACTTCCCTGCTGTCTAACCATACGTACGTACGCCCTAACATGGTACGTACGTTCAACACGATGAAAGTTTTGCTGCCTAACCTGACGTACGTACGTCCTGAACCAAAAACATACTCTTGACACACAAGACGCTAAGACAAAGACACGGGATGACACGCGTACAACAAGGTTTTCTTAACAATGAACTCAAGACGAAATAACCATGGACATCCAATGTCACAAAATTGATGTCAAACAACTTAGAGCCGGTTTCAGTTGGTATTCCAGGAGTGGAAGCCAAGTTTGGAACAACTGTTGGAATGTTACACTGGTTAGAGGATAAGAATTTATGGTCACCTCGTTTGCAATACATTCTTCTCTTCACCTTTTTTTCTTATCCTGAATGATGTCCATCTTTATAATGTGATGCTTATATCAGGGAGAGTGGGTTTCTGTTGGACATTTGATATCAGATTGTCGAAAAAATTGTTGGATGATTAGTGATTAGTACATGTACACTGGTATCGTTTCGATTAATTAATTGCACGAGTAAGTTGTGCAAATGATTAGTGAGAGTGGCGAGCGTTCCCTCTATGTGTCTATGTAAACAGCTTGAGTGTCACACATTCTTTTATTAGTACAATTATGCTCACTTTTTTTTTTTTTTTTTTTTTTTAAAAAAAAAGAATCCAACATTCCAGACAAAACTGAACTTAATTGTCACACTCAGATCCAACAGAGAAAGCAAAAACAACTTAAAAGATCAAAAGTAGTAGTACATAGCCTCACCACTATTACAGTAAAAACCAGACAATTTTGTCCTCAACGATTAGCCTTGGCAACGCGCTCAATTTCATCTTTCTTCTTGATGGCATAGCTGTTTGATGAGCCCTTGTGAGCATTAATAAGTTCATCTGCAAGGCATTCAGCAATGGTCTTGATATTCCTGAAAGCACTCGCGAGCACCAGTGGTCAATAGATATATTGCCTGATTTACACGTCTAAGGGGTGAAATATCAATTGCTTGACGCCTCACAACACCAGCAGAACCAATACGAGTAGCATCTTCCCTTGGCCCACTGTTCACCACAGCATCAACAATAACTTGAATGGGGTTGAGATCTGTAAGGAGATGGATGATTTCCATGGCGTGCTTGATGATACGAACAACCATCAGCTTCTTTCCGTTGTTGCGCCCGTGCATCATAAGGGAGTTAGTCAGCCTCTCAACAATAGGGCACTGGGCCTTTCTAAACCTCTTAACTGAATACCTCCCAGCAGTGTGTGGGACATAAGTAGCATGCTTGGAGTGTACACCAATGTAATCCACCAATGATATATCAGTAACCGTAACATCATCGAAAGTCCAACGGTTGAAGAGTTTGACATCAGGTTGACCTGATGCTACTGCTACTGCTGCTGCTGCTGGTGGTGCTACTGCTGCTGCCATGGTTGCAAAGAGTGTTCTACAATTATGCTCACTTCAGCAGTTCAGCGGCAGCAAGAACGAAGGAAAGACCTGTGCAGAACCTTTGAATGGGAGTAAAATTGTGAAAAAAAAATCATTATGGTCAAACCGAACCCTGAATTTCCCTAGAAAGAGTTGGAATTTCTCTTATGTGATGCAGGAAAAAGACCAGAGCATATACAACTTACTTTATACAAGCACAAGTTAGTATGTTTGCGTGTGTAAGGAAATCAAGATCCAACAACCACAGAAATGTTATAAAAGGAACAAGTTGCCCTTTGAAATAATTAAGTAGTACATGGCCATTAATTAATTATATAAACTCCAGACAAAACCAGCTAATTAATAATTAAAAAGACCATCCAATTTGAAATAATTTAGCAGTTCGATAAAGTCACAATAAGTGGGTGCCTAGTCCAAATTTCTTTCTCTAAAATTCCATATTTTATAAGGGTGCAAAATTAAAATAACTATAAATGGGCTCCATATCCGTCTGCCTGGAAACTTCAATTGTTTTTACTTGGAAATACCTGAACTCGCTATATGCTCTCTATCATTGACTCTCCCTAGTCTTCTCTCTGAACATCTCTGCCTTCTTCTTCTTCATCTTAGCTTCAAACTTTTCATTGCGGTTCAAGTGCACTTATCATTGCGGTTCAAGTGGATTTTCTGATAAGGTACGTGTTGCAAAAAACGCGCGTTGATTTATTTGTAGGTACTGGGTTTTCTAAATGTCAGATCTGTTAAATTTGAAGTAGATTTTTAGAGTTGGAATTCTTGTAAATTTTTATAATCGTTGCTACTACTGTTCACATGATCTGTAAAATTCTCAAACACATGCATAACTATATGGCCTCTTGGAACATTCATATTATCACCTTTCCATTTATCATATGATGATATGAAAGGCGTCTGTAGAACAATATACCAACTCTTTTTTATGTATAAGATTTAGTACATATCAGGTGTATTAAATGAGATTATATTTCTTCATTTTTTATGTCATCTTGTTGAAAAACTATTACAACTCTCTGTCATGGCAGGAAACTATGGTTTTTAAAGTGCTCTTATATTTTTCTAATAACTGCTACCTAAATATTAGGTTGGCACTGTTTGACATATATGCAAGTAAATGACTTCAGATCAGATATGGTAAAATCGAGGATCAATGTGTCAGAGCATTCCCAATGGTAAAAGGGTTTTAAGGGTGCCACGTAGGAGAGATGGAGAAGGTTTTAGCATATACAGTAGAATTTTTTTAAATTAATAATTTCATGACTTATGTAATTTTATAAAATTTTATTAACTTAGAGAGATTATTAACTTACCGAGTGTTGATTTAGCTAGTTACAATGTACATAGGGACCCAAGAATTCTATTAACTTAGAGAGATATTAACGAATCGAGTATTAATTTAAAGAGGTTCTATTGTAATTAATGTTAAAAGTGATTTATACTTTTAAACTTGTCAATAGTTGATTTTAAAATAAGTTTTAAAAACTAAAGTTTCCCTTTCCCCAACCCAAAACCATGGTGTATAAAATATGATAGAATTTAATTTAAAATTAACTAAGTAGTCCTATGTGACACTTTTAACTCCTTGCCAAATATGCCAAGGAGTTAAAAGTATTTTGCTTGAAAAATGTGTTAACACTAGGGCTGTTAAACGAACCGAACAGCTCGGGCTCGGTTTGAGCTCGTTCGTATAGCTAAACGAGCCAAGCTTGAACAATAAAGCTCGTCTAAAATTTGGGCTCGGCTCGTTTAGATAATTAAAATCCTACTTTTATATGTAATTTAATCGAGCAGCTCAGCCTCTTTAAAAGCTTGGCTCGAAATCGTTCGTATAGCTAAACGAGCCGAGTTTGAACATAAAATAAAACTCGTATAAAATTTGGGCTCGGCTCGTTTATAAACGAACCGACCTTGAACATACCAAAGTTCAGCTCGTTTAACACCCCTAGTTAAAACCCATCGTTGGCAAGACTTTTTTAATAAAAGGTTCTAAAAGTGTTTTAAAACCTACTATTGAGAATGCTCTTAATAATAATTGTGAATGAGTCTGTGGCTCAATGGTAGCACCCCACTAACAAAGTAGAGAGGTTGTGGGTTCGCAACACGTCAACAACTGATTGTTGATATAAGTTTCAACACGTAATTTAAAGAGAGTAGGTCCCCTCAACCCTGCTTGCCAATAAAAAAAAAACATGTTAGAGAGTAGGTCCCCTCAACCCCGCTTGCCAATAAAAAGAAAACATGTTAATTCAATGTAGCTCATAAAAGTTATTCCAGGAATATTAAAAAGAAGACCACAGTTCCAACTCCAGGAATATTAAAAAGAAGACCATAGTTCCAACTTGTAAACAAGACAAGAATTTGAAAAATGAGTATCAATTCATATGCATTTATTTCTAGGAAACAAACAATAATACAAAATAAGAAGATTTAATCTGTTGTAGTTATTTCCTGTGGAATCTGTGGAACCAATAGAACACTACCACATATTAGTCTAATTAACCCTAGTGGGATTTGAACAAGTAACTTAATTAATTTTTTAGACACGTCGCAATTTCTAATTGGTTCCATAAACCCACAGGAAAAAATCACAACAGATTAATTTTTTTCGATACAAAATCTTAACCAACTCAGATTGAAATTCAATCATGGATTTGTGATTGCCAGTGTTTCGCTTTCTCAAATCCATTGGTGCAATTCCTATAGTCTTCTAAAGTCATGTTGATCTCTTCTTGTGTATTCATTACAAATGGTCCAAGCTGCACAACAGGTTCACCTAATGGTTCACCACCAACTAGTATGAACCGCAGAAGCTCAGACGAATTATTCAACACTTCGACACCATCTCCCGGGCCTAGAACAAGTACATGATGTGCAGTGATCGACGAAGACATTGTACTTCCAAAATGTCCTTCTCCTTCGATAATATAAACGAATGAATTCCATGTTGATGGGATCAGTTGTTGAAGATTGGCTCCTGGATTAAGAGTGAAGTCTAAATACATAGTTGGAGTTCTTGTGTAAATTGGTGATTGAGTCCCCAATGCCTCCCCAGCTATAACCCTGACCTTAACACCATCTCTCGCAACTTCTGCAATGTCCTTACTTTGTAACTCTTGATATCTTGGCTCCATCCTGTATGAAAGTGAAGCACATTGATGAATGATTACACCATTTGTGCGGTAGTTACATGTCACGAAAAAGGAAAGCAACTTTGGTCGTTTATTTTTACTTACATTTTGTGCTTAGAAGAGAGGTTCACCCATAATTGTAGACCTTTTTGAGTGCCTTGTGCTGCAGGCATTTCTGAGTGCACTATCCCTTTTCCTGCAGTCATCCATTGCATGTCTCCTTCATGGATGGTCCCCTTGTGACCTTGAAAGTCTTCATGTGTGACTGCTCCCTAGTAATGAAAATATCACAAATAAATCAGGCCAAATGTAATGGAAGAGTAACAGGACTCCCTGAGAATTTCTCTGGCAGTTAGTGGCCAGGGAACTGGACAAGCCGCGCGCACCTAGTCACCCCGCTACCTCAACGATGACAATCATATAGTTGAACATATAAGTCAACTACTAGCTTTTAGCGGCCGGCAAACTATAATGATTATTAAATGAAATCTAAAAATAATTGATAAATACTTAGGCATTGGATTTTAAAACATTTTGATCATGCATGACTTAGAAAAGTTCCACACAAGTCTTTGTTTGGTGGAGTTTGTAGAACTAATTAAACATACAGGCCCCAGAGATTAGTATAAAGAAAGCATTATTGCAAGACAGCTTACCTCCAACATATAAGTCACAGTCTCAAAGCCTGCAGTACACAAAAACAAAGTAAAGTAGTTAGAATTTCATCATTCAAGTTCAGAACAAAACAGTTGAATCTTCTAGATTATATTAGCTAGACCTCTATGTGGATGATCAGGAAATCCTGCTGGTGCAGAAACTGCAAAATTCAATATCAAACATTGAATTAATTAGTATACGTTTTCGAAATCCTAAAGTTGACGGAAAAAAAAACAGATACTCACTTGAGAATTCATCCAACAGAAGAAATGGATCAAAGTATTTCAACTCAGGCCTGGAAAAAAAAATGCATGTTCCCATTAGGCCAAAAAGCTCATATTCCTTGCGAAAAACTCAAAAATAATTTATTTTCAATCAACCACCTTGCCAGAAGTTGATTATGTTCTTAATCATGAATTACCTTCCAATGGTTCTTCTAACAACAGCACCTTCACCTTCATATTGAGGTTTTGCCAGGAACTTCTTTACCACTTGTCGAGGTAGACTCATTGTCGCAGACATTGATTTGAATGTTGTTTGAGATATGTTTGTTAAGTTGTATTTATAGGCAATGAAGGGAAGAAAGAGTTCCAACTTCCAACTTGAATTGAATATTGAAATTCAAAGCTAATACATATATGTCTACATGTAACACCAACAAGTTATTAAGGTTGAGTGGCTGACCAGGCCACATATCATTTGGAGTTCTTGATATGGAGGGGATTTTGTTTAAATGTGATGAGGTTATGATGGCGTTGACATGATGTAGTTGGTGTCCTGCTTAGAGTTATATTGTGTAACGTAGTATTATGTCACAGTGACTGTTGGCTGACATGGATCTCTTATGGGTCAATGTTCTGGTTCAGTGTTTCATGAAGATGACGTACTCATCCCGCTTAACCCTTCATTGTTCTGGACTAAACTATTCTCGGTCCAGACTTACCGATCGATTTGACTCGGCATGGGTACTAGTACAAGCATTTGACACAGATGGACTGCCTTGGAGACTGAAGGAGGAGAAGGCAGTACACCATTTATCAGCAAAGAGAACGTAATATATGGCCGCAGACAGGATGACTGAATAGCTAGTCAGGGGGAAATCTACATGTACACTGCTATCGTTTCGATTAATTAATTGCACGAGTAAGTTGTGCAGATGATTAGTGAGAGTGGCGAAGGGCCCTATGTTGTAGGGTTGTTACATTACTCACAATGATGCACCTCTTCCTTCTATGTGTCTATGTAAACAGCTTGACTGTCACACTAAGGTACGATGTATCAACATTCTTTTATTAGTACAATTATGCTCACTTCAGCGGCAGCAAGAAAGAAGGAAAAAGACCTGTGCAGAACCTTTGAACGGGAGTAAAATTGCGAAAAATAAATAAATCATTATGGTCAAACCGAACCCTGAATTTCCCTAGAAAGAGTTGGATCTTTTACCATATTTTAAATATCGGTATCCATGAAGCATGAAAATGCAAGTTCCATTTAGTACACCCCTTTAGAGATCATCAACTTCAATTCTAAATTTTGTTAGAAGTTTGTTTCTTCATATATCTGTCGTATCCAATAAACTAATCTGTCAGTGTCGACAAAGAGAGATTACGCATATATTGTATAGGAACAAAACAATTTCTTTTACTCATATTTTACTCATATATTGAAGTAAAAAAATTCGTTTACGGTTACTTATACACGATATATGTCATGAGACAGAGTACTTAAGTCATTGACCTTTAACCTTTGTTCTCAGCTATATATTTTAGCCTTGGTGGAAGAAAGATCGAGTTTACAGCGCCAGTTTCAATTCAGCACTGTTAAATTACATTATCAGGAGAAAGTCATCGCGAACAAAGTAACTGGTTGTAATAAACCATGCAATCTCTATCAAATTGCCTGCAAAGCACCTCATGCTCATGGTCCCTCAACTGTTCAATACTCATATGCTCTGAAAAGCATAGGGTCCCTCCTTGTCATTATTTGCTTTAGCTTTCCTTCTAGTCCATTACTTTACTTGCAAGTTGCAAAGATCTTGAACTAGTTATCTCTCTGAACATCTCTGCCTTCTTCTTCTTCTTAGTTTCAAACTTATCTTGGTGGTCTAGTAAGTACTGGTTATTCACCCTAGCTTCTACAGTCGAGGAACTTATCATTGCTGCTCAAGTGAACTTTCTATAAGGTACATACATGTTGTAGAAAATGTTCTGAGTTTTCTAAATTTTCAGATCTGTTATATTTTATAGTTGGAATTCTTGCTCTTCTTGTTCTTGATGATTTAGACAGATTTAGCATAATAATTATCCAAGAATATAAGATTTATTTCATATCAATAGTATTTAACGTGATTACAAAATACTGTAAATGTTTCTCCATTAGTTTTACACAATGAAAAACTAATAAAACTCTCTGTCATAGCAGGAAACTATGGCATTGGAAATTCTGGCCATTGTGGTTACGCCTATCAATGAAGTTGTGAAATGTTTGTTCGGTTCTCTTAAGCAACAAATCCGCTATCTTACTAGCTACAACACAAACATTCAGAATCTTCAAAACCAAGTTTCAGAATTAAAACTAACAAGAGATGGAGTACAAACCAGAGTGGAGGCGGCTCAAAGGAATTTGGAGGAGCCATTTCCAAATGTGCAAAAGTGGCTTGAAGACACGACCAAGGAAAAACTTGACGAACAACTGAGGGATTTCGATGAAGCCAATATTAACAAGAAATGCTTCAAGGGACTCTGTCCAGATCTTAGCTCACGTCTCAGGCTAAGTAAACAAGCAGTGAGGATGACAGGGACCTTCCATACCCTTCAAGAAAAGGGGAATAACTTCCCCGAAACTGGAATATCGCATCCACGACCTCCTCCAAATGTTGAACTTGTCCGCACTACTACCATTGTTGAGAACATTTTGCCGAGGGATTCTCTTATGAATGATTTGATGGAGGCATTGGGAGATTCTAATATCAGATCTATTGGCGTGCATGGTATGGGGGGTATAGGGAAGACAACTCTTGTGGAAAAAATCAACAATGAACTTGATGGACACAAACTCTTCAACAAAGTTATAATGGTCATTGTGTCCAAAGATCCAGACTTGATGAAAATCCAAGATGACGTTGCACGGCGGCTAGGATTGAAGTTTGAAGCTATTTCAACAAAGGAAGAAAGAGCAAACAGATTGTTTGAAAGGTTGGAAGCAGAGGAGAAAGTGTTAATAATTTTGGACGATGTGTGGAAAAAACTTAAGGTAGAGGATGTGGGAGTTCCTGGTGGCTGCAAACTGATAGTCACTACTCGTATACAGGAAGTTTGTGTCCAAATGAAACTTCAGAAAATAATCAAGGTGGAGCCTCTCTCCGAGGTTGAATCTTGGGTTTTATTTGAATTAAAAGCAGGTGATGTAGTTACATTGCCTAATTTAAAACCTATTGCAGAGAAGATTGTAGCAAAATGCAAGGGCTCACCATTGGCGATTGCTGCTCTGGGATCGACACTGACATTAGTGAAAGAAGAATATGTATGGAATAATGCACTGAGTGTATTATCAAATCCTACTCGAAATGATCTAGAAGGTATAATGCCAGAAGTGGTAACAAGCTTAAGCTTTAGTTTCGAACGGTTAGAGTCACTAGAAATCAAGAAGTGTTTTTTGTTTTGCTGCCTGTTTCCTGAAGATTACAATATTAATTTGCGTGATCTGAGAGATTATGGCATCGGAGAACGATTTCTGAAGGTAGGTGGGACTTTAGACAATGCATCTGACAAGTTGTTATCTTTTATTAAGAAACTAAAAGATTGTTGCCTATTGTTGGAGGGATATAAAGAGAATTCTGTAAAAATGCATGATGTAGTTCGCGATGTTGCGATATGTATTGGTGGAGATGCGGAGTATGGGTTTCTTGTGAATGTTGGTGGAGGATTGATTAAATTTCGAGAATTAGAAGATTTGAAAGAAAATAAGCGAATCTCATTTATGAAGCATTCGAAGGATGTGTTGCGGGATCCACTAGAATGTCCCCAACTTAAGAGTTTATTAATCAGAGAAAATGATGATATTAGGATAGATCAAGAGAGTTTCTTTGAAGATAATAAATCACTTGAAGTCCTTGATTTGAGAGGACGGTGGAAAGGGGATGGTCTAAATAGGTTCATCATGCCAACACCACAATCAATCTCGTGTCTCACAAATCTAAAGACGCTACATTTAGTTAGTTGTGATGTTTCAGACAAAATCTCCTTGCTAGGAGGTTTAAAAAAACTTGAAATACTCAAGTTGAGTAATTCAATCGTAAAGACGCTGCCAGAAGAAATTGGCAACTTGGTCAATCTAAGAAGCTTGGATTTGAATGGGGCAAAACTGTCATTTGTAGCACGGAATGTTATATCAAAATTATCATATTTGGAGGAATTCTATATGTACAATGTTTATAAAGAGTGGGACACAATGACAAGTGGAGGAGAATACAATGCTAGCTTGAAGGAGGTGGAGTTATTAAGTCGTCTCTCAAGGTTGACCATTTGTATAAAAGATACGGAAATCGAGCCCCACGTCTCATGGTTGAACAATCTGAAACAACTATCCATTAAAGAAACAAATACTTGGTCATATTATCGTCATCTCCAGTATCAGTTTCTGCAATTGTATCGAGTAAATCCGTTGGAGTATTGGCATTCGGTTTACAAGTTGATTTCCACCTCAGTTGGGTTAAATCTTGTGTTAAAAGAATGTTTTGGAATTAAAAATGTTGTAGATCTTGTTGCATTGAGGGATTTGAAACAATTGGAAGAACTTGAGGTTCGTGGATGTCTCATCGGCATTGATGATATTGAATATCTCATCGGTATTGATGAATCAAATAAGGATTCACAAGATTCCTTCAACACGTTGAAGAAGATAAGATTATATAACTTGAAAGGAATGAAGAAAATCTATCATGGCCCAACTCCATCAACTGGATTCTTTGGACAATTAAGATTCTTACATGTGTTTGCTTGCCATCAAATAAAGAACATCTTTTCAGCTAATTTGTTGTTAGCTATTAAGAGACTTGAACATCTTCGTGTAGAGTCTTGCTCCAGTTTGAAGGAAATAGTTGGAGGAGAAAATGAAGGTGATCATTCCTGTTTGTTACCTCAACTCAAAACTCTCCAATTGATCGAATTGGACAGTCTAACAAGCTTCTACAAAGGCGATATACCTATCAGTTGTCCTTTGGAAAAGATTGTTGTTCGTGGATGTAGGAATTTGAAGAAGTTTCCCCTTGCACCACAAACTGCTTCCCATCTACAAACTTTCAAAGCAGAAACTGATTGGTTCGATGGATTAGAATGGTCAGATCAAAGCCATAACGCAATATTCCAGCCTTTCTACCTACTCTGCTACTCAGTTAAGTTTGTCAGACATATACTCTATTTCAAGTTAGTAATATTCGTAAACTTTAATCTGAATTACATATTTTTATTTTTCTCATCTTGTTCTTGTCTTACATTTTTTCAGTAATTCAAATCTTGATAAGGAAAATTCGATTCCAGACAGCGATGTTTAAAAACTTGCAGCACATCAGACTCTTTGGAGTAGCTTCGTCTATGTTTATTGTGATTGCGATGACCTGGTGTGTAATCTTAAAACTTTTAGTTGCTTTCTTCTTTGTTATGTTGTTATTGTGATTGCGATGAGCAGAAACTGATTGGTTCCATAAATTAGAATGGGGAGATCAAAGTCTGCAGGCAAAATTCCATGGCTCAGACATGCGTTCAACTTCAGTAGAACCAATTATATTTAATTACGTGTCCACTCAGTTTTGACTTCTTCTCATTTTGGTTTATAAAAAAAATGTACTATCTGCTTCTGCTTTTCCAGTGGGAGCCATATTAATACTTTTACAGCTGTTTTTTTATTTTTAATTAAAAAAACTGCAGCACGTGCATATTCACATAGTGTATTGAATATGGTAATTGTAAGCCCACACCATTAGGTTCAAGAAGCTTACTAGCTCACTGCTTACACCTCCAGGTGTAGACTACCCATATGCATTGTGTCACAACTCCACCCTTGAAAACATTGATTAACAGATACAGATCTCATTAAATTTTTGTTAATGAACAGTTAATTTCTCTGGCGCAAGATGGACATGAGATAACAGAAGGCCGTGTCCATGCCGTGTCCGTGTCCTATATTTTTAAAATAACTATGAAATATGAATATATGATATGATATCTCATTTGATTTTAGTGTTTTATACATGTTTTGTACATATATATTAAAAAAAATATATTATTTAATTCCCGTGTCCATGCCGTGTCCGTGTCCTATATTTTTAGATATTGTCGTATCGCCGTGTCCGTGTCCGAGTCTGTGTCCGAGTCCGTGCTACCTAGGTACCAAATCATAAATTATAGATTTCCAAGCCATGCCCGAGTCAGAGTTTAAACCTAGCTAGAAATCATATTTTATCTGTTAAGCCTGACTTGAAAAGCTTAGGCAAATCAGTAGAGGTCCAATTTGAACCATACAACAGCCTTCAATGCATTATCTTGAAAATATTTTATCCAGGTTTTTTAGTGCGAGTTTTTTTATGCAAGGAATCATGACTTCACAGTAAACTCTTCCTATACACATATTTGTTACACAAGGTATGCAGAACGACAAAGAGGGCCTAGTTTTCATCCTTCTCTTCTTTCTCTTTCGTTTTATCTTTCTTCATCATTGGGTAGGGAGTGTACCTGACATTACTGCGTCAAAAGGCTTCTACTAATGTTTGATGCAGACACACATATGCTGCTGTTGTAAAATTACTAGTTAGATCCTATAGCAGATTCATAAATCATGATCAAGACTTTGTACACAAATACATTTTTTAAATTTATTAAACATTTTAATTTAATAATATGCAATTAATCAAACAATTCAATCATCCAGCTGATTAAATTTGGAATAGTGGATATGTCTGAGAGTTGATTACTTTATATAGATCTAGATTAATCTGTATTCTTGATGTTTGCCTTTCTGTGTTATGTGTCAAAGTAAAGAATGGTTTACAGTTTGTGACAGGGCATATCCCTTTATGGCTTATCAGATTTTTATTCTTTCTCCTGACTGCTATTATCCTTTTTTAGGCATCCTTGAGCTCTGTTACATCAATTGTTGATGGTTTAAAAAGGTTATATCTTGAAAAGCTAAAGCCGTTAGAGATGGCATATCGTTTCAATGATTTTCTCTCCTACCCTGGTTAGTGCCCTTTACATACGTACAGTTACATGTTATTTTTGAGTACTCTCTCTCACCTTGAAATGATTTTGGGAGATAAGGATTGATGTTCTGTTTACCGCAATATCAGTTCTAACTTCTGAATGATAAGGTTTTTATTAACATCTTGTTTCTTTTGGCAGACAAACAGTGATTTTGACTCAAAGCCTATGGTTATATGCTATTAGGCCAGTATTCTACGGGGAAAACAACCTTCATCAAGCATTTATTGAGAAGCAGTTATCCAGGTTAGATTTAGTTTCAGTTCACTTTAAACAACCTTTCTTCTATTTGGTATTTTGCTAATACTTTCTTTATTATGAATAGGAGCTCACATTGGTCTGAAGCCTACAACTGACAGATTTGTGGTTGTTATGGTAAACACTTCCATTTCTTCTCACAGATGCATACATAAATCCCTCTTTAATCTTCATGAAAAAGTAAGATTCACAAAGGTTTATACTGAGTACATGCTTGACAATATTTGCTTTCCTGTTGAGAGAATGATTAGATGTTCTGAAAACCAACATTAATTTAAGATCAAACATATGCAACTATACAAGGGTTTTCGAAAAAGGACTTTGTGTATCTTAGAAAATTGCAGAATATATAAACATTTTTCTATGTTCTCTTTTGACCAGAAGATAGTATTTCAGTGAGTTTGCTTCAGAATGCTCTATCTGAATGCTAATTAATAATTGGTGGGTCTGACCTAGCTACCAAAGCTAATATGTGTTTGTTGTCTTCATATGAACAGCTGCATTACTTGATCACACGATTGTTCTTTGCCAGTTAGATTTTGTAGTGCATAAGGATTTTAGAAGTTAAATAAATAACTTTTCAGCTTAATTTGGTTTGTAAGTTTTAAATCATTTTACTAATTTTTCCTCTGAAGCAAAAAAAAACCCATTCTAAAGCTAGTGTGCATCTATTGCGTTTTTTCCATCTTTTTCTTTATCCATTCCACCAAATTTGTCTCTTGGCCATGACATTTTCACCTCAATCAGTCAGGACCAGATGAAAGAAGTATTCCTGGCAACACTATAGCTGTTCAAGCAGACATGCCATTCAGTGGACTTACAACATTTGGAACTGCATTTTTATCCAAATTTCAGTGCTCCCAAATGCCACATCCAGTGAGTTTTTTTCTTAAGGACGCAGCGAAGCTATGATTTCACTGGGGTGACGTCGTGGCTTCCTGCAAAATGTGATCTCATTCTCCTTCTATTTGATCCTCATAAACTGGACATCAGTGATGAATTCAAGCGTGTCATTGGATCTCTACGTGGTCATGATGACAAGATACGTGTGGTTCTTAATAAGGCTGATCAAGTGGACACACAGCAAGTAAGAAAATCTGTCAATTATATCCAATAAGATATCGTTTTCTGTATTTGAATTGACATTAATGTATAATATCCTAATATGTTCTATTTATGTAGCTGATGAGAGTTTATGGAGCATTGATGTGGTCACTCTGAAAAGTTTTGAATACTCCTGAGATCATGCGTGTCTATATTGGGTATGCTATCTATTAATATATCTTATTAGCTAAAGCTCTGCTAAGTTTTAAGAGTGTGCACGTATTCATGATGTAATGAAGTATTTGTATGTCTCATTTGGTTGAAGCATCTGATATTCTGATGTATATATGGTATGCGTCATGTATTATATTCATTTCCATTTTGTTGTTGTTGAATATACGACCTTATGCATGAATATTCAAGTAATGTATAACCCTTTTTATATTCAAGTAATGTATAACCCTTTTTAATGGGATTTGGTAATTGAGAATTGAAGAAGAAGAAGAAGCAGAAGAAATGTATAACCCTTTTTTATAACCTACCTAGTCCTGAATCTATTCTAAATGCATTGCTATTCTGGTTGATCATTATATATGGTATTGTAGGAGAAGATAGGTATCCTACTTATCTAGAAACTAACATTTTCTTTGACCTGGACAGCTCCTTCAATGACAAACCTGTAAATGAAGCACTAATTGGTCCAATTGGAAAAGAGCTATTTGAGAAAGAACAAGATGACCTTCTGTCCGATCTGAAAGATATTCCAAAGAAGGCTTGTGATCGTCAAGTATGTTCTCCATACTTGTCTGAAAAACTAGCCATCTTGTATGCCATTTGTCATGTTCTTCCCGATAACATAAATGGTATTTTTGAATGCAGATAAATGAATTTGTGAAACGTGCTAGAGCTGCTAAGATTCATGCCTATATAATGAGCCATCTTAAAAATGAGATGCCTGCAATGATGGGCAAAGCTAAGGCCCAACAAAGACTCATTGATAATCTTGAAGATGAGTTTGCAAAGGTACTACAATGATGCGAGTAATATTATTGATGTACTCATTGCTTTGAAAATGGAAGCATTTGACAACTATTACTTGTTTGTCAACAGGTCCAGAGGGAGCATCATCTACCAATAGGCGACTTCCCAAATGTTGAACACTTCAGAGAGGTTTTGAGTGGTTACAGCATCGACAAATTTGAGAAGCTGAAGCCAAAGATGGTACAAGCTGTTGATGATATGTTGGGTTATGATATACCAGAGCTCCTGAAAAACTTTAAGAATCCATATGAGTGATACAAGTGATAGATCGACAGATGATCTACCAATATAAAGAATAGAATGAATGGTCAATATATACTTGTTATAGGAGGAACGTCGCACAATTCGGAAGTTTCCAGTTCATAATCTCTTCCATCTTCTTTGGCCATCATTTTTATATATTTTGTACTATTGTAGCTATGACTCATAGCTTATGTAAACCCAACATCAAACATTATGCACATGACATCAGTCAGTCCCCCCAGGTTGAGTAACAAGATATTGGAAGCTCCGGAGTTATATGTTCAGACTTATTGTTTATCTTTAATTATAGCTGAAGTTGAAATTATATTCATCAGTTGTAGTCTTGTAGATTGTTCAGAGTTTCAGACTTTCTTGTTTTACACAATCATTATTAGAATTGAGCCTTTGTGAACATTTACATCAGTTACATTTTTGCCGTAGTTGCGTCTCAAGTACATATGTGTTATAAATTTAGAATGTCTGGGCATCTGCTGCTGATCCTTAACCTCGTAATTTATGTTTCATTCGACATCTGTGTGATGATGTATAGGTTGTTATGTCGTCATTGTTCTTCTCCCCCACTTGGTTTAGATTGTTTGAACATTCGTATCTTTGGATTGCTGGTTGCCTAGCTGGTTGTAAGCGCTCTCTATCCATTGGTCTTCCTCGTCGAATATCACGATTTTTAACTATGGTTGTAACTCAGTTTTTGTGTATACTACATATAGGGGTGCTGATTGGGGCGGGGCAGGACGGGGCGGGGGAATAGTGTGCGGGGTTGGGGCGGGGCGGGGAACGGGGGCTTAAGAAAGTTCAACCCCATCCCTGCCCTGTACAGGTCGGGGGACGGGGAACGGGGCGGGGCGGGGACGGGGAATGTGACACCATATATGCTGCTTAATACTGAATATTTATATAGTTTTTCCAAATCTATACAATGTGACAGGGATAATGAGCTGGAACTGGGAGGGGAACTGGGCTGGAACTGGGCTGGGAACTGGGCGGGGAACGGGGCGGGGATACGGGGTGGGGAACGGGGAGGGGTTTCAATCTATACAATGAAACCCATCCCTGCCCTGCTACCCATTGGGACGGATACGGGGCGGGGCAAATATTGGGGCGGGGCGGGGAGATAAAAAACGGGGCGGGGAACGGGGCGAGCCCGGGTCACGGGGCAAGTTGAGCACCCCTAACTACATACATACATCCAGCTTTTATAATCTGACTTCATTTCTTTCACTGCTCATCCATAACCATGTACCATTGCCACATCATATATTGTCAATCACTTGCATTCAAGTGCTTTTACGGCCTCACCTTCTTTCATATCATCTAAACAAATTACACATACCTTCCCACTATGAACAATCTCAATTACAGGATCAAATTTATTCATATATAACGACGATGTCGTCATAATCTCCATATCAGAATGTGATGCTAAATGTCGTCTCGATGAGTTTACTACAATCATACGTGCAGTTAATCTTACTCGAGTTATCATCATCGCATTACAACTATTCATACTTAATAACCTAAAACTCTAAACTCTAAACTCTAAACCATGACCTTCTCCCTACCTCCTTTTTTATCCATTTTCAGAACTGAAGAATATATTCTGCATAATCATCACCTGCTTATCTTGCTGTTAACATATTTCATCTCCACCTCCTGCTTATCACATTCCAGTAGAACTGTATCATCATACCAACATTTAAGATATATTACAACAAGTCGACAAGTGGTATGATCCATAGTACAAAATATGGTATCGACTAATGTATCGATCTCCCAAAAATAGATATATCAGGATATATTGGAATCTATCGGTGGATATTTTACATCGAATGTATCGACTAATATATCAATTTGTTATACAAAATATATATAAAATCAAATTTGGAAGTATATTATCATAGTATTTACCTAAAACACATCATATCTACTAAAAATAGAATAAGCAAATTATTTCTAAAAAAAAAAATATTTTCAAAAAATATCAGAAAATATCAACCAATATCGGTCGATATTTTACAAAAACATTAAACGGTAACTATCGAGAATATATCGTATCGTTTTGTCAGACACGAAATATCGCGATATTTTGTACTATGGTATGATCATAATTTTATTTGCATGCATACATGTTTCTTTGTATACCTAACCATAGTTCAAAATGGTCATATTTTGAGTGAAATTTTGAATTCTGAAAAAACGGATTTTACCAAGATTTTGACACTAGAAACTAATTTGAAGGTCGAGTATTCGTGTGAATATTCGTGTATTCGATTTCTCAAAAAAATCGGCATAATTCATGAGATATTCCGATATTTTGAACCCTTTAAACTATGCACCTAAGAACGAAGTCCATATCATAGATTAATTAAATAAGATAAGGTAAGACAAAACTTGCCAATGTTGAAAATGTCAGACGTAAACCTGCACACACCTTCATTTTCACGGTAACAATTTAAAATCCAGCTACCATTACCATTGTTATTTGTCAGCATCACAAACTTTTTTGTTTTGTCTGGAATAGAGTAAGGTATGCAAGCATCACATAACGGTATCTCTGACTCCATGATGATAGTATCAAAGTAATTTTATCAAAAATAGTTAGTATATACATAATTTGACACTCTTCCTCTTCACATATTTATATTTAATATATATAAAAAGGTTGGTGATTATATTCACCCGCTATATATGTGAAGGCTGTTGGTTCTCTCTGGCTTGTTTCTTCTAAGTCAAGGTTGTTCTCTCTCTCTCTCTCAGAATTTGGGGCTAAAACATTGCTTCTGAACTAACAAAAAAAAAAACTAACGATTGATGTTTTATATTTATTTTCTGATTTTCAAAAAATGGGGATTTTTTATGTGTTCTTTAGCTGATAAACTGCTTTGTGTTTGATTGAATGCAAGGAAAAAAATACTCGCAAAAATCGAATCACTATGTTAATTAATCATTCATATAATGGTAAACTGCCAATGGTTTAATGTAAAACAATGTCATACGGTGTCAATGTTGCGTTCATGTTTGGATATTCATTGTCGTAGTCTGTCATATTTCTTTGTTTCTATTTCCCAAAACCTGCTGTACGTGATGACCTGTGAATATCCTAGAAAGTGAAGATTTTAGTGAAAAATTATATGTATCACTTGTTAATGTGGATATGATTAGGAATGATCAAGGGAGACATATGTTGGTATTCCAGGAGTGGAAGCCAAGTTTGGAACAACTGTTGGAATGTTACACTGGTTAGAGGATAAGAATTTATGGTCACCTCGTTTGCAATACATTCTTCTCTTCACCTTTTTTTCTTATCCTGAATGATGTCCATCTTTTTAATGTGATGCTTATGTCAGGGAGAGTGGGTTTCTGTTGGACATTTGATATCAGATTGTCGAAAAAATTGTTGGATGATTAGTGACTAGTACATGTACACTGGTATCGTTTCGATTAATTAATTGCATGAGTAAGTTGTGCAGATGATTAGTGAGAGTGGCGAGCGTTCCCTCTATGTGTCTATGTAAACAGCTTGAATGTCACACATTCTTTTATTAATACAATTATGCTCACTTCAGCGGCAGCAAAAACGAAGGAAAGACCTGTGCAGAACCTTTGAATGGGAGTAAAATTGCGAAAAAAAAATCATTATGGTCAAACCGAACCCTGAATTTCCCTAGAAAAAGTTGGAATTTCTCTTATGTGATGCAGGAAAAAGACCAGAACATATACAACTTACTTTATACAAGCACAAGTTAGTATGTTTGCGTGTGTAAGGAAATCAAGATCCAACAACCACAGAAATGTTATAAAAGGAACAAGTTGCCCTTTGAAATAATTAAGTAGTCCATGGCCATTAATTAATTATATAAACTCCAGACAAAACCAGCTAATTAATAATTAAAAAGACCATCCAATTTGAAATAATTTAGCAGTTCGATAAAGTCACAATAAGTGGGTGCCTAGTCCAAATTTCTTTCTCTAAAATTCCATATTTTATAAGGGTGCAAAATTAAAATAACTATAAATGGGCTCCGTATCCGTCTGCCTGGAAACTTCAATTGTTTTTACTTGGAAATACCTGAACTCGCTATATGCTCTCTATCATTGACTCTCCCTAGTCTTCTCTCTGAACATCTCTGCCTTCTTCTTCTTCATCTTAGCTTCAAACTTTTCATTGCGGTTCAAGTGCACTTATCATTGCGGTTCAAGTGGATTTTCTGATAAGGTACGTGTTGCAAAAAACGCGCGTTGATTTATTTGTAGGTACTGGGTTTTCTAAATGTCAGATCTGTTAAATTTGAAGTAGATTTTTAGAGTTGGAATTCTTGTAAATTTTTATAATCGTTGCTACTACTGTTCACATGATCTGTAGAATTCTCAAACACATGCATAACTATATGGCCTCTTGGAACATTCATATTATCACCTTTCCATTTATCATATGATGATATGAAAGGCGTCTGTAGAACAATATACCAACTCTTTTTTATGTATAAGATTTAGTACATATCAGGTGTATTAAATGAGATTACATTTCTTCATTTTTTATGTCATCTTGTTGAAAAACTATTACAACTCTCTGTCATGGCAGGAAAGTATGGTTTTGGAAATTCTGGCCATTGTGGTTACGCCTATCAATGAAGTTGCGAAATATTTGTTTGGTTCTCTTAAGCAACAAATCCGCTATCTTACTAGCTACAACACAAACATTCAGAATCTTCGAAGCCAAGTTTCAGAATTACAACTAACAAGACAAAGAGTACAAACCTTAGCGGAGGCAGCTCAAAGGAATTCGGACGAGCTCTTTCTAGATGTGCAAAAGTGGCTCGAAGACACGACCGTGGAAAAACTTGAAGAACAACAGAGGGATTTCAACGATGAAGTCAATATTAACAAGAAATGCTTTAAGGGACTCTGTCCAGATCTTAGCTCACGTCTCAGGCTAAGTAAACAAGCAGTGAGGATGGCAGAGACCTTCCATACCCTTCAAGAAAAGGGGAATAACTTCCCCGAAACTGGAATAGCGCATCAACGACCTCCTCCAAATGTTGAATTTGTGCGCAGTACTACCATTGTTGAGAACGTTTTGCCAAGGGATTCTCTTATGAAAAATTTGATGAAGGCATTGAAAGATTCTAATATCGGATCTATTGGCGTGCATGGAATGGGTGGTATAGGGAAGACAACTCTTGTGGAAAAAATCAACAATGAACTTGATGGACACAAACTCTTCAACAAAGTTATAATGGTCATTGTGTCCAAAGATCCCGACTTGAGGAGAATCCAAGAAGACATTGCGCAGCGGCTAGGATTGGATCTTGAAGCTACTTCAACAAATATAAGAGCAAACAGATTGTTTGAAAGGTTGGAAGCAGAGGAGAAAGTGTTGATAATTTTGGACGATGTGTGGAAAAAACTTAAGGTGGAGGATGTGGGACTTCCTGGTGGCTGCAAACTGATAGTCACTACTCGTATGCAGGAAGTTTGTGATCAAATGAAACTTCAGAAAATAATCAAGGTGGAGCCTCTCTCCGAGGTTGAATCTTGGGTTTTATTTGAATCAAAAGCAGGTGATGTAGTTACATTGCCTAATTTAAAACCTATTGCAGAGAAGATTCTAGAAAAATGCAAGGGCTCACCATTGGCGATTTCTGTGCTAGGATCGGTACTGACATCAGTGAAGGAAGAATTTGTATGGAGGGATGCATTGAATGTATTATCAGATCCTACTCGAAGTGGTCTACAAGGTATAATGCCAGAAGTGGTAACAAGCTTAAGGTTTAGTTTCGAACGGTTAGAGTCGCCAGAAATCAAGAAGTGCTTTTTGTTTTGCTGTCTGTTTCCTGAAGATTACAATATTAATTTGCGTGATCTGAGAGATTATGGCATCGGAGAACGATTCTTGAAGGTAGGTGGGACTTTAGACAATGCATCTGACAAGTTGTTATCTTTTATTAAGAAACTAAAAGATTGTTGCCTATTGTTGGAGGGAGATGAAGAGAATTCTGTAAAAATGCATGATGTAGTTCGCGATGTTGCAATATGTATTGGTGGAGATGCGGAGTATGGGTTTCTAGTGAATGTTGGTGGAGGATTGATTAAATTTCGAGAATCAGAAGATCTGAAAGAAAAGAAGCGAATCTCATTTATGAAGCAGTCGAATGATGTGTTGCGGGATCCACTAGAATGTCCCCAACTTAAGAGTTTATTAATCAGAGAAAATGATTATATAAGGATAGATCAAGAGAGTTTCTTTGAAGATAATAAATCACTTGAAGTCCTTGATTTGAGAGGAATGACGGATATATGGGTTCAAAATAGGTTCATGCCAACATCACAATCAATCTTGTGCCTCACAAATCTAAAGACACTACATTTAGTTGGTTGTGATGTTTCAGACAAAATCTCGTTGTTAGGAGGTTTAAGAAAACTTGAAATACTCAATTTGAGTAATTCAATTGTAAAGACGCTGCCAGAAGAAATTGGCAACTTGGTCAATCTAAGAAGCTTGGATTTGAATGGGGCAAAACTGTCATTTGTAGCACGGAATGTTATATCAAAATTATCATATTTGGAGGAATTCTATATGAGCTATGATTACAAAGAGTGGGATACAATGACAAGTGGAGGAGAATACAATGCTAGGTTGAAGGAGGTGGAGTTATTAAGTCGTCTCTCAAGGTTGACCTTTTGTATAAAAAGTACGGAATGTCGTCTCTCATGCTTGAACAATCTGAAACAACTAATAATTAATGAAACTACTGGGTCATATTATAGTAAGCGTGATCCCCAGCATCAGTGTGTGTACTTGATTGGAGTAAATCCGTTGGAGTATTGGCATTGGGTTTACAAGTTGATTTCCACCTCAGTTGGGTTAAAACTTGAGTTATATTGGTGTTTTGGAATTAAAAATGTTGCAGATCTTGTTGCATTGAGGGATTTGAAACAATTGGGAAAACTTGTGGTTAGTGGATGTCGTGATATTGAATATCTCATCGGCATTGATGAATCAAATAAGGATTCACAAGATTCCTTCAACACGTTGGAGAAGATAAGATTAACGGACTTGAAAGGAATGAAGAAAATCTACCATGGCCCAACTCCATCAACTAGATTCTTTGGACAATTAAGATTCTTACAAATGGTTGCTTGCAATCAAATAAAGAACATCTTTTCAGCTAATATGTTGTTAGCTATTAAGAGACTTGAACATCTGTATGTAGAGTATTGCTCCAGTTTGAAGGAAATAGTTGGAGGAGAAAATGAAGATGAAGTGTCAGGTGATCATTCCTGTTTGTTACCTCAACTCAAAACTCTCAACTTGTACAACTTGAGGAGTCTAACAAGCTTCTACAAAGGCGATATACCTATCAGTTGTCCTTTGGAAAAGATTGTTGTTGTTGGATGTAGGAATTTGAAGAAGTTTCCACTTGCACCACAAACTGCTTCCCATCTACAAGATGCAGAAACTGATTCGTTCGATGCATTAGAATGGGCAGATCAAAGCCATCGGGCAATATTCCAGCCTTTCATTGAAGAGGTATGTAGATCATTTATTTTATTTTTTCTTCGTTTTTACATCTGCTATGACATTGTACCATCTACCTACTCTGCTACTCAGTCAAGTTTGTCAGACATGAATATACTCTATTTTAATTTAGTAATATCAGTAAACTTTAATCTGAATTGCATCATTTTATTTTTCTCATCTAGTTCTTGTCTTGCTTTTTTGCAGTAATCCAAATATTGTGATTGTGATGACCTGGTGTGTAATCTTACAACTTTTAGTTGCTTTCTTCTTTGTTATGTTGTTATTGTTGTATGTGAGTATGCGACAATACAATGTTATAAAATTTAATGATTTCCAATAATCCTTGTTAATGTCTCTGTGTTGGTCATCTAGTTGCTTAAAGATAAAATTTGTAGTACAGAGGATCGGAGTCAGTACACATTATCAGCAAGAAACGTCAATGAGAAAATCTTCAGCCCCAAAGTCTAATTTTTGGGAGATGTTTACCAACTGTGTAACTTCTGACATTCAAACAGTTTGCCGATGCCTGCCCATCATTGCCATTGTATGGCAAGTAAATGTCCTTGACCTCGATCTTTTGACATGGCAGACTTCAGCTACACACAAAGTTTACACCAACCTTCGATGAAGATATTCCCCAGATGTTTCTATAATGAAAATCTTTAATCAGAACCTTCGAAGGAGTCTGCAAGTTAGTGATTGGAAGTTACATATCCCTCATTTTATGGAAACATGATGTTGAAGCCATGTGGTTTAATTTGCAATAGGATCTTTGATGAATTCTGTGCTCTCAGTCACTCTGAAGCATATACTCAACCATGACAGACCGGTCACTACATTGCGATCTGATCCAGGGATGCCTTCTTCACATGCACAGTCCATCTTCTTTGTTGTCGTATATTTTATTCGATCAAGTAAGTTTCTATTCCTACTTTTGCCAATCAATATTAGGCTTTGAGCAAATTACCACTTCCTTTCCGGCCCGGTGTATTTCAATTGGTTTGATCTGCTATTCCTACTTTTGCCAATCAATATTAGGCTTTGAGCAAATTACCACTTCCTTTCCGGCCCGGTGTATTTCAATTGGTTTGATCTGCTATGTTGTTCTGCGTGGATTTGTCACCATGGTAATATCTTCGGAGTTGAATGGAGCTACAGTGTTTATCGGGGTGCTTGCCATGGTTTGGGGCTCATATCTTGTATAAATTCTCACTTTTGACACCTTAACATTTAAATTCTCATATCTTGTATAAACCTCTTATAACTTCTCCTACTGCTTAGATTTATATTGTGTAAGTAGTATTATGTCACAGTGACTGTTGGCTGACATGGATCTCTTATGGGTCAATGTTCTGGTTTAGTGTTTCATGAATATGTCGTACTCATCCCACTTAACCTTTCATTGTTCCGGACTAAACTATTCTCATTCCAGACTTACCGATCGATTTGACTCGGCATGAGTACTAGTACAAGCATTTGACACAGATGGACTGCCTTGGAGGCTGAAGGAGGAGAAGGCAGTACACCATATATCAGCAAAGAGAACCTAATATATGGCCGCAGACAGGATGACTGAATAGCTAGTCAGGGGGAAATCTTCATGTACACTGCTATTGTTTCGATTAATTAGTTGCACGAGTAAGTTGTGCAGATGATTAGTGAGAGTGGCGAGGGCCCCTATGTTGTAGGGTTGTTACATTACTCACAATGATGCACCTGTTCCCTCTATGTGTCCAATAAACTAATCTGTCTATTATATCTCCCCATCACCATGCAAACATGATGTCGACAAAGAGAGATTAGGCAACCTGTTCCATATCCCATATCTATTAGTCTATCATACATTATATATTTGTCAGAAGCAAATATTGTATAGGAACAAAAAAATTTCTTTTACTCATATATTCCAGTAAAAAAAATTGTGTACGGTTACTTATACACGATATATGTCATGAGACAGAGTACATAAGCCATCGGTCTATAACCTTTGTTCTCTGCTATTTTAGCCTTGGTGGAAGAAAGATCGAGTTTACAATGCCAGAAAGATCGAGTTTACAATGCCAGTTTCAATTCAGCACTGTTAAATTACATTATCAGGAGAAAGTCATCGCGAACAAAGTAACTGGTTGGAATTTAGACTACCATTTGTGCTGATATGAGAGCATCAGAGGTCAACCCATTAATAGTTTAATGTTTCATTAAACCAAACGAGATTCCCGGCCCCTACATTTCTGGATCTGCATTATTTGCCATGGTTACAATGGTGGTTCTGTCTTTGATCTTGAGCTATTTTTAAAGAGTAACATTTTCTTGCATGAGAGACATTGAGTAATAATGGACTTATACACTTCTCTGTATTTGTCACCCCTTCTCCTTCTTTTCATCTCGATATTGCTTCTGAAAAAAAAAAAAAAGCAACCAAGGTAATGCACCTTATAATCCTCCTAGCCCTCCTAAGCTTCCCATCATCATTGGTAACTTGCACCAACTTGGTAGCTTGCCTCATCGTTCTTTACAGAAACTCTCCAACAAATATGGTCCCATCAATCCATCATGCTAATGCAATTTGATAGTAAACCGCCAACTCTAATAATTTCCTCGGCAGATACAGCAAAAGAGGTGTTGAAAACACAATACCTTAACTTGTGTACTAGAGCATCCCTAGTTGGTCCAAATTAAAGCATCTTTCTTATAATTTCCGTGATTTTGCTTTTACTCCATATGGTGAATATTGGAGGGAGATGAGGAGGATTTGTGTTCTTGAACTATTTAGTTCGAAGCGGGTGTAATCTTTTGAGTTTGTAAGAGCATCTCTAATGGGTCTCCTAAAACCTATAATTTAGGAATTCCCAAAAAATGTCGACCCTAACGTGTCTCCTATCATTATAGCAGCCGGCCATCCACATAGGACGTGGTGGGCCGGTCTGCTAAAACTTCACCCAAAATCGAACAAGAGATAGGATTATAGCAGACAGCGAAAATAAAAAACTTTTTTTTTTCTTTTTTTTGGTTCCACGCTGGTCAAACCGGCTTGGAACTTTTTTTTTTTTTTTTTTTTTTTTTTTTGTAGACCGGCGTGGAACTATTTCCAACAATTTTTTATTGTTCCACGCCAGTTTAACCAGCGTGGAATCAACGACACGCCATCGAAGCCCACTCGTGCGAAGGCCCAAAACTCCACGCTGGTTGAACCAGCGTGGAACAGAAAGCTAAGGGGAAAAACAGAACCAGCGTGGAAGAAAAAATTTAGAAAAAAAAAAGTTTTCGCGTTAGGGTTACCCCTGATATAGGTATAGGAGACATGCAAAAAAAAGTGTTGGGAAAGTAGGTGGCACCTACGTGTATGCCATACCTGCCTATGTGTCGGCAATATATGGGAGACCCATTAGAGATGCTCTAAGGGAAGAAGAAGTTGCTTATTTGATGAAGTCTATATCTGAATTTTCATCTAGTCCATTAAATCTTACTCAGAAGTTGTTTTCTCTGACAGATCGAATAACTAGTAGAATTACATTCGGTAAGAATAATCAAGGAAGAGACTATGATATTGGTAAATTATAGGGTTATTTAGGTTTTAGCCAAGATTTTATGGGTGTAATTAGGCTTTGGCCATTTTTAATCTTGTAATTAGGGTTTGGCTATTTGGTTTGATTCGACTCACAAAAAAACCGGGTTTAACCAGATTTGTTTCTTCAATACCTGGGTTGCCCTGTTATGTGCATTTCACATGAATAATTGAAGAAAGAGATTTTGGCACTTACCCCCTATTTGAAAGTCGAAATTTGCGTTACCCCCCCCCCCCCCCCTTTGAAAAATATAGCAGTTACCCCCAAATGGACGGAAAAAGGAGATGACATTACAAAAATCAAATTTTGAATTTTTGTAAAAATAAAATATTTTAATAATACCAAAACTACCCTTCTTTAAACATGTAAATAATAAATATAATTAGTACCCACCCCCCCCCACTGAAACATACATAATTAACAATACTCCCTAAATCGATTTGCAAAACAATTTAAAGAAGAAAGATGAATTTTTAGGAAAGAAGATAAAATTATTTGAGAAATTTGTTAAAAATAATAGTAGATAAATGTTTCCCTCAATCACCCATACTTTCTTACCTAATTTCCTAATTTCGCAAACAAATTTCATCTTCTTTCCTCAAAATCATCTTCTCCTTCAAATTTTTTTTCTGCAAATCGATTTGGGGGTATTGCTAATTATATATGTTTCAGTGGAAGGTATTACTAATATATGTTTCAAAAACAGAGGGGTAGTTTTGGTATTATGAAAATATTTTAAATAAAAAAAAATTCAAAAGTTGATTTTGGTAACTCTGTCTCTTTTTTCTGTCCATTGGGGGAAAACTGCTATATATTTTAAATAGGGGGGAGGGGGGGCGGTTAACGCAAATTTCGACTTTCATTTGGGGGAAAGTGCCAAAAAACAAAGAACATGCCACGTGTCTTAATCAGAGTGATTTAAAATGATCCAATGGACTAAAAAGAGAAAATTGGTGATAACCCCCCACATTTTGACCGGCTTTGGCAAATACCCCCTCATTGTGTAAAATTTGGCGTAAACCCCCCAACCCCCTATTTCAACAAAACTTTAGGCAATTATACCCCTGGTTCAAAATATTTGCCTAAACCCCCTAAATATAAGCTAACGGACAGAAGTTAATTTTCATTAACGAACCTTTATTAGTCTAAACCCCCTATTCCAACTACTTGAATTGAAACATCTGATCTAAATAAAATCAAAATACCTAAAAGAAACTCACCAAATTGATTAACATATGATGGAGAATCAAATCGTTTCTTCAGCAAACGAACTAGATATATTAAGAAAGAGAGAGAGAGAGAGTAGGAACTGGAAATCTAGAAACAAGTCTCTTGGCTATAGCCCAATAATGTGCCCCATCCCACTAACATTTAGATTGGGGTGAAGAAGATGATGCAGATTGGAAAGTTGTAGTTGATTATGTTTGCTAATGGGTTTGCCACCAACTCTTCCCATTCATCAAAACCCAATGGTATTTCAATTAGAAGAAACAAAGAAGAAGATGGAGAAAATACTTACAAACCCTCACACCTTTTGTCTTGTGGAACTCTATCCATGTTATATTTTCTATACCTACATGGGTAATAGAGTTGACGAGTTGTATCAGTGTTGAAATTTGACAAAACTCTACCAATTTCGTCCTTTTCTCCTTCATTTTCCCCAAAACTTAAAGATGTAAGCGATTGCCCCCAGATTTGAAAGCCAAAGTTGCAAATGCCCCCAGATTTTTTTTTGTTTAGTGATGCCCCCTAGATTTGCTTTCTTATTCTTTTAATACCAAAACTACCCTTTCATTTTGTTTAGCCTTTACCCCCAACTCCATAAAACCACTTTAACTACCATGTATGAAAGAAATTGGTGGTTTTTGTTTCCAACAGTAGATTTAGATAAAAATAATCGCACACATCTCGAGGTTTATCCTACGATAATAAAACAAAACAACTAATAACATGATGCCACAAGTAAAGTGTTTTACTTCACCAAATTAAACCCACAAATCTCTACTAATTTAACATGTTCTTTACCCCATTCCAATAGCAAAAAAATGAGAAGTCTATAAAGTGTTTTACTTCATGTTGTTTGTTGTTAGATTAACCTAGAGATGGATTTTAGATCTATAGTTGAAAATAAAACCATCAATTTCTTGCATACGTGATAGTTAAGATAGTTTTATAGAGTTAGGGGCAAAGGCTAAACAAAATAGAGGGGTAGTTTTGGTATTAAAAAAAAAGAAGCAAATCTAGGGGGCATCACTAAACAAAAAAAAAATCTAGGGGTATCCGCAACTTTGGCTTTCAAATCTGGAGGCAATCGCTAATTAACTCAAACTTAAAATATACAGTAGATACAATTCCAATTTTCTTTTTTCTTGAATGGGTTTAATGAAGTGAAATTTGTAAAAGTGTTTTCCATATCAACTATAATTAGATGAAATTAGGTTCAATCTGAATATAATAACGTGAAATTGGCACAAAGATTTGGGGTTTGGAATTTTTAAAAAATGAGTCGAGAATTTAACAAAAAGCTAGTTCATCTTATCAAAGACGGCGGAATCTCGAGTTTTGGGGATGCCGAGATCTCACTGATTTCGAGGTTTGAACCTGAATTATACTAACAGAAGTTTAACTTTTGTTTGTTAACTTCTGTTAACATATAGGGTTAGGGGGTTTACACCATATTTGGCACAATTAAAGGGTTTTGCCAAAGCCGGTCACAATGGGGGGGGGTTATCGTGGATTTTGCAGATTCTCCGTCATCATAATGAGGATTGATTGTGTAACGAACGAGGATCATCCATGTGAATTAATTATGTAACTGACGAAGATATTCTGTGCATTGAATGAAAGCACGTGTGTATAAGCAGGCCGCTGCTAGTTGCGTGGTCGAGCTGCTGGGAGGTCGGGATCGTGGCGACCTGATGGATGAATGACTGTGCCACGTGGCTGCTTTTGATTGGCTGGAGTATGTAGTACCCCTACATAAGCCCCCTTTTTTTAGGTCGGCTTTTTTAAGGCGAGCTGAAAAGACTAAGGACTCTGTTCGATGCTGATTTGAAGTTTGCTTTTTGAATTTGGGCACGTGGAGGGGTTTCCTCGAGCAGTTAGCCGTGTAGTTATGGCAACTGGCGCACGTCTTGCTTGATTAGATCTCTTGATGGCACGTGGATTGATCTGACGGTGGATGTGAACCGTTTTGTGAGTGGAGAATAACTGCAATGCATACGGATTCTTTGTTCGATCTCAGCTGTTCACCTGTTTCGAACCGATGGCTGGGATTACTCGTGCTACAGTATTTAAGCTGTAGTTCTCTTGAGAAGGGTTTACCTATCTTGCCTTCATTTGAATTGCTGCCGCTTTTTTCTTGCGATCTGAAGAACTTTTAGAGCTCGTGAGGTTAGTTTCCTTTTTTTTTTTTTTTTTTTTCTTTAAATATTTAGTCATTTTTTTATTTGATAAGCTCAACAAATTACACAAACGTAGAGGACAAACGCGCTACAAACTGCGCGGCAAGTCCTTTCTGGATAGCAAACCCGATTCTCCTAAATACATATTCGTTCGAACCCGCAGTCATCACGTTGCTATCCATTACCTTCTGCACTCTCCTGAGGAGCTCAACTGCTTCTGAGCCTAGTAATCCAAATGTGTCAAATGCAAAGGGGATGAAGCTATGTTAGTTAGCCCTACAAGCTCCGTCATGTTTCTCCACTTTTGCTGTTGCTGCATTGCTAGCTGCTAGCCCCACCTCAAAAATCCCAGCACCCAGCCCAACCATCGGAGACGCCCCTGTAACATCAACACACGCATGTTTACCTTCAGACCAGTTATAGACCAGAATATCAGCAGGACGTAATGTCGATCTTCCTTCCTTAGGATCAGTAAGAAAGTTAACAGGAGCCTCCTTCTTAACCTGTACTCCAGCCCGCCAGAACACATCACACAAGATATCTCTAACGTGGTCATGCCTGTACTTGAAGCCGGGGTAATGCTTACAATGGGCCGCATGGTCCCCAAAAGAATCAAGTCTGCTCTTCTTGCACACTGGACAAAGTTCACCATCTGAATAAAGAGGGATCATCAATCGATAACGAAGAATGGCACGATATTCTACCGGGGTCATGCGTTGTCCAAGCCCTTCCATCGGGATGGCAAGGAGAAAATCTTTGGCATGTTCTGCTTGCACACATCCAATCACGGCTTTTTGTCTAGCTGACAACTCAAATTCCCTCTCAAGACCAGAACTAATCTTGCTGTAGTATGCTTCCGCCAAGACATGTTGGGGTCTGAAGGGGACGGTAGCAGTTGGAGCAAGATTGTTGAGATCAAAATCAGGTATAGAAAGATGTAAACTAGCAATGGCAGTATCGAAAACATTACCCATAGGTGCAGCCGCACAACCCCGAAGAATGTGATCTTGGAGATCCTTGGTTTGCGTACGTGAAGCTACGAAAGCAAACTTCATAACATCAGTAGTACAATAAATACCAAGTTCGCCCATACGCAATGGGAGGGTTGCCATACGCCACTGTAGATCACCAAAACCAGGTCCATCGGAAACCACAATATTCTGAAGGGCTGCACGGAGCTTGTGGTCAAACCATTCGGCTGTTTCCTGAACATAATCAGGGGGGCAAGTACGGAGAGCAAAGGTGAGCTTAGATATTCCCATACAAGAACGTAAAAGTGTCAGCTCACATTGCGGATCCTTTAGTTGTGGTAATAAATCCATAAGCTGAAGTGTCTTATCCACTCGTTGACGAACATTACCCATAATAAAGGATGCATCAATACTTACAGCCCCTCCGAGCAACTTAACCCCTCGCTGAGGACATGATATACCAGCCGAAAAGATATCTGGATAGGAGCATACAGGATTAACAGAAGGCCAGAACAACTCTGTCTTAGAAACATTAAGCACGAGCCCAAGAGGTGGTCCTCTTTCCTGAATGATACGAATAGCTCTAGCCACCTGTTCTGTACTACCAATCAGAGTACCATCATCTAAGTACCATGCCTGCAACTCCAGGTGGCATTCTGACTGAATGCGGTGTATCAATGGATGCAAGACCAAAGCAAAGAGAAGAGGCCCCAAAGGGTCCCCCTGCTGTATCCCAGCTGCTGACCAGATATGAGTAGACCCTAGATACAAACGAGCAGGTTGGCAATAGAGGTATTCGACCCATAGAGCAATAGATGGACAATGATTGCGTACCTCCCGTAGCATAGCAGACCGATCAACAAGGTTGAAGGCATTCTGAAAGTCCACAAGCAGCATAGAAAGCAATGTGTCATCCTTGTTGGCATAAACCAACCGATTAACAGCATGCAAAATTGCCTCTGCTCCACCAGGCACACCAACCCCAAACTGAAAATCCTCTAGGTATGGGACAATATCCTTAGAAACTCCTCTCATGGCAATCTTAGACACTAGACGACGCCAAACCATACCCACAGCTATTGGGCGAATGCCGTTACCTGGCTTAAGAAGTGGAGTGAGAGGCGCACTAGCTATGAACTCTGCCAAGACCCGTGGGCATCGACCTTGTAGCCATAAGTTCACAACCGGTGTCAAGGCGTGCATAAGATCTGTGGCTACAGCGGATGCAGCCCCACTCATAGCATCCAATAGGTGTTGGGCCCGGAGACCATCTCGCCCACAAGACGTCCCTTTGGGGAAGGACCTGATGCATGATAATATCACATCCCTCTCAACTGACAAAGGTGACTCAAGTAAAGGAATGTCGGGGACAGATGGTGGTGGATGCTTCAGGTGTTTATCCTCTAAAGCCCGCTGCATCTCTGGAGTGTTCGGAGCAACCCCTGATGATGCCAACACCTTCACGGCTGCTGCAAAGTGCCCGCCTGCAACCTTTTGCAAACACCGTCGAACATTCTTGCTTTGGGACTGTCGAGATAGTCGTTCCAACGGAGGCTCTGTGTGTGTGACCCTCTCAATCAAACGAAATATACCCCCAGGCTCGTTCCAAATAGAGAGAGCCTGCAAAATCTAATGCTGCTGGAGATATTTCCGAGCACCAGAACGACGTTCTTGGCGATTCTGCGGATGGAACACTTGCAATGTGCAATAGGGAAGCAGGAGCAATCTAACCCATGGCCCTGTTGACATGGGGTCTGCAGTAACTTCATACAAGACTGACTTCAATGCACAGGAGAATGCTAATCGACAAGGACGTGGAATACTTTTCACTGTGCGAAAAGGTCTACAGAAAATACGATCAAGTGATATCTCATCTAAAGAAGGTGCAACAATAGAAAGGTGAGTATCAATACCAGTGTCCCCTCCTGCTGTAGGTGCGGGTGGATTATCAACATGTACAAGCTGTGGTGGTTGTATACCTACGATTGCACACTCTAACTCACCGGTCTCCTTTCGTGCAGGTGGTTTGATGACTGCACCATCCGGATGTTTACATTTTATGGTCGCTGCATGGATACCAAAACAATCACCACACATCCATTTGTTCATCCTCTTCAAAGTATTGTCAAGCGACGAAAATAAACCTATATCAACTTTGATCGCATCTCTCAGCCTGTCGATGTCATTAACCCTCTTCAAGTGATCTTTCCTAACATGCGTTGGGATGTACGAAGATTTGTATCCATTTCCACACGGCCCATTGGTGCATCCATCGAAATTTCGAAATGGACAATGGATACTCTCCATCAAGCAGCCAAATTTTTTTTTTTTTTTTTTTTTTTTTTTTCTTTCCTTTCCTTTCCTTTTTTTTTTTTGGCTTGGCTTGGTTGGCTTGAACTGCTGGTTCGGCTGGTCTGGCTACCGGTTTGACTGGTTCAGCTGGTCTGGCTGGTTCGGCTGGTCTGGCTGCTGGTTCAGCTGGTCTGGCTGAATGGCTTGGGATGCTGGCTCGGCTGGTTTGGCTAGATATATCGGCTTGGCTTGGCTTGGCTGAACTATCTGCTGGTTCTGGCTAGGCTGGTGGAGCTGAACTGTCTCGGCTCGGCTCGGCTCCACTCTGCTCGATTCAAGCCAGATTTGCGATGGTAACAGATCGAGATCAGGCAGGAATCACAGGGGTGATGGTGGCAGGAATCAGCAGGGGAGAGAAGCAGAGGGAAGGAGATGAAGACGATGGTGGTGGGAGAAGCAGGGGGAAGGAGAAGGTGGTGGCGGCGGCCATTAATGGCGGCCATTAATGGCGGCCATGGGAGCAGCAGCAGCAGCGGGGGAAAATGGTAGAGGAGGCGTGGGGTGATGGGGGTGATGATGGTGATGGTGATGAAGGTGGCGTTAGGTGTCGGCGGCGGCGGCGGTCATCGCAAAGATGACCTTGCAGGCATCGTGGCGGCGGTAAGAGAGAGAGAGAGGAGGGATTGATTTTTCTTTGATCTTCTGTTTTCTTTTCTTTCATATTCTGTTTTCTTCTATATTTCTTGAGAGAAATGTCTGACGCGAGTGATTCTCAAAATGATAACTTGAGTGGTGGCGGCGGTGAGGAGTATGAGTCTGAAAGGACTCATTCTGAAACCTCGGCTCCCATTCGTGGTGTGGACCTTGATAGCCCCCAGAGTAGCGGCTCTCACGGGGCGGACACATCTGACGAAGAAATGGTTGAGGGAGACGACGGTTCAATGTGTAGGGTAGTGAACATGAAGTATGTAAATAAGCATATTGCATTGAGGAAGCAGTATGGTCTTAGCTCGATTGAGCATTTGGAGATTAGATTTTTAGGAGATCGTTTACTTTCCTCTGATTATCGACCTAAAAATCCTTTCTCCACTGTCTTTACCTTGACCCAATTCCGAGCTGGGCTGAGGCTGCCATTGTCTTGTTTGGTGGTCGACCTGTTGAATGCTATTGGTCGAGCCCCCTGCCAGATGAATGGCAATTTCTGGAGAAATATGAGGGTAATTGATGACCTGAACAAGATGCATAAGTGGAACATTACTGCAAGTGATGTATTGAACCACTTCAGCTTCAAACGTTGTTGATGACTTTTCCTGTTTCCGGACTTGATGGTTTTGTATTTTTGTTGCAGCGATCAGGGACGATCACTTGCTGAGGAAGAACGATCTGCAGTCTGCTTTGAACTGTTTTGGTGTTTTGACTGACAGTCGGAAGATAGCGCTCTTACCCCACCTAAGGGAGCATTTTATTCCCAAAGGTGGTCCCAAAACAGTTGAAGAGGAGCTCGAGAGGAGGAAGGCGTTGAGGAAGGCCTACATGTCTTCAGTTCAGAAATCTGAGGCTGGGCGATCTGGTGGCAGTTCCCGTGCTGGTGAGAAGGAACGAGCTAGTGGTAGCTCGAGGCATGAGGAGAGAGAGCGATCTGGGGGCGCTGCTCGGAGGTCGGAGAAGGAACGACCTGTGGAGAAGGAGCGAGCTGGTGGTAGCTCACGCCAGGCGGAGGTATTGGCGAGCCCCCTAGTCGTATCTCCTCCGCCCTCACTCCCCAAATTGCATGCCTTGTCTGGGAAGAAGAGGTCTTTGTGAGGGAACCTCAAGCTGATGGAGCGGCCAACTATGCCAGCCCCTGCTCCTTCCATATCTGTTAGAACTCCTGAGATGTTTGTTGTGTCCAGGAAGACTGCTGTTCGGCCCTCGCAGAAAGGCAAGGGTGTGTCGTCTGAGTTTCGCCCTGGGCCGTTCGATTATTTGGATGGTCGTGGGGAGAAGCATGTTGTGTACGATAACGACAGTGCTATTGACGACCCCTGCGTTGCCCGGGCTGTGAATGAGGACATCGTACTGGATGCTGATGCTCGAGCGGTGCAGTCGCCGACTTTGTTGGTGACCTGCTCGAAGATAAACGCGGCGCTTTCTTTGGTGAGTGTGATCATAATTCTTATTTCTTTTGCTTCTCCCTTGTCATTGTTACTTAAATTCTGCTTGCACTTGCAGCTTAACGCAAGCTTCCAGGGGGTGCGTCTGGTAGCTGAAGTTGGTGCCCGAGCTGAGATTGAGTTGAAGGACCTCAAGGAGAAGCTCGAGCAGGCGAAGAATGTTGCTGTCGTTGCTGAGTGCAAGGTGAAGGACAGTGATGCGCAGGTCGCTTCGTTGAAGGAGACGGTGGAGCAGTTAAAGGAAAATTTTGCAGCTGTTAAGGTTTCTGCTGAATACTGGCAGAACGCATGCGAAGAGAATGGCGCGGCGTGGAAGGCCTACTGCGACAAACTAGAGAAGGCTGTAATGGGGTCGCCCGAAGGAGAGGAGACGCGAGGTGGTGCCGAAGAAACTTTGGCGCCAGCTCAGGACGCCTTGATGGGCCCTAGTGACCAGGTCCCCAGTGGCAATATGGAAATTGATGTTTCCGGCGACCAGTCTACGCAGCAGTGAACTAGTCTCGGTCCCAATTTTCTTGTATTGGGTAACCTTGTGCAAAGTTTGCTTCTTGCACTCCTTGTTTTTGCGGTAGGTCTTCTTGCACTCCTTGTTCTTGCAGTAAGTCTCCTTGCGCTCCTTGTTCTTGCAGCAAGTCTTCTGTATTTGTGAGGCTGAGTTTGTTTTGTTTGTAATGAATAGAAGTGATTGATTCTTTACTTTGATGAGCTCGTATGTGAGTTCTTCTGATCAGCTAGTTTCCAGGGAGTCCTGGTAGCTCGTTCAGAAGGCAGGTAGACGAGATGAATGGCTGCAAGCAGGACGGACTGAAACTGTTCTTCTTGTATGCCTTAGTTTAATTGTGCTTTTACCTGTAATGGTTAAAATCTCATCAAGTAAAAAGACATTCCAATGATTTACCTTACATTGCTGTTCATTTTGCTTTGTCTGCTTGTATGTGATCCGCAAACAATAAGTAGTACGCATAGTGTTGGACCTGCTTGTGGATGAGGTCGTATGCAATTTAGCTATGTTGTGTTTGGGTCGTGGGAAGGGAATGACCAATGCACCAAGTTAAGTTGTTAATTTTATAACTTAACAAAATGAAAATTATCAAAGGGATTAGAGTTTTGATAATTTGTAGGTCGAGGGATTGGACCTTTGGGAGCCATTCATGTTTGAGCTGAGATGAAGGCAAAAATGAATTTATTCATTGAAATGTGATTAACAGGTGCTTACATTTCATTGATAAAATTTCTTCAAGTGATAAGCATTCCATGGGTTCTTAACGATCTCCCCTTCTGGTGTTTGGAGACGATAAGAACCGTTGCTTTGAACTTTTGTAATGACGTAAGGGCCTTCCCAATTGGCGTTTAGCTTGCCGATAATGTCCTTTCTTTTGTTATGGAACATTTTTCTGAGGACTAGTTCTCCTGGCTGAAAAGTTCTTGGTCGTACGCCTTTGTTATAAGATCGCTTGAGTCTCTGCTGGTATTGCTCGAGCTTTATAACGGTGTGGTTCCGTCGTTCCACGAGGAGATCGATTCCGAACGACCAGGCCTGATTGTTGAGTTCCGTGTCGACCAGAAGTGATTTGGTCGTTCCGAATGTTAACTCGGTGGGAATAACGGCCTCAACTCCGTAGCACAGACTGAACGGTGACATCCCTGTGGACGTACGAGGGGTTGTTCTATAAGCCCATAGGATGTTCTCCAACTGCTGTGGCCATTGATCATGTTGATCTTCAAGCTTCTTTTATGAGGTTGGTTAGAATCTGTCGATTTGCAGCTTCGACCTGGTCGTTGGCTTGTTGATATCTAGGTGTAGACCTTGAATGTTCGATTTTCCAGAGGTCGTAGAAAGCCTTGATATTTTTGCCAACGAACTGAGTGCCATTATCTGTGACTACCCATTTTGGTAGACCAAATCTTGTGATGATGTTTTCCCACATGAATCTTTGGACATCCGCTTGGGTAACGTTGGGTAGTGCAACAACTTCCACCCATTTGGTGAAATAGTCGACGGCCACTAGAACGAACCTCTTCTCAGATTTCTTCTCTTTGATTAGGGGCCCCATGATATCAAGCCCCCACATGTGGAATGGCCATGGTGCAGTGATGTTGATGAGATCATTGGGATGCTGATGTTGTTTGTCAGCGAATCGTTGGCATTACACTTCAACACAAATTTCTTTGCATCTTCCTTCATTCTTGGCCAGAAGTATCCCTGGGATATTGCTTTATGGGCTAAAGTTCGCCCTCCGGAATGGTTTCCACATTCCCCTTCATGGATTTCTTGAAAAATCATTTGGCCCTGTTTGGGGATCAGGCACCGTAATAACAAACCAGTTGCAGACTTTCTGAAAAGCTTACCCTCATGGAGTTTATACATAGTGACTTTATGTAATAGCTGACTGGCTTCCTTTTTGTTGGATGGTAGGACACCAGTTTGAAGGTAAGTAATGAAAGGTTCCATCCAAGTTCCTTGGATGTCTGTTGGAGTTGTCTCTAGTAGATCAGAGATTTGATGAATATCTTCTTCCTTGAATAGATATGCGGGCTGCGTACTGATTGCTATAGTGAGAGCCCGCAGTCTGTCTGACTCGATCTTAGATGCTAAGAATGCCAATGAATCAGCGTGTCTGTTGTCATCTCTAGGTATGTGCTCTATTGTGAAATAACTGAGCTTGCTGATGAGCTCCTTTGCTTTGCTAGCATACCTGATTAGGTTGACCCCATTGATCTGGTAATTATTGGTAATCTGATTGACTACCAGTTGTGAATCACTGTATACCTTGAGGCGAACTGCTTGTAGGTCGATGGCCATCTGGAGGCCCTGGATTAGAGCTTCGTAATCGAGACGAGTTGATCTCTCGAGCTGTGAACCCTCAGGAGAAATTAATACAGCACCTATGCCACTTCCGTTGGAGTTGTGGGAACCATCTACATATAGCTGCCATGTGTCAGGAGGACTGTCTTGGACTTGCCTTGTTTCAGGTTCTGGTTCCCAATTGATATCCTCTGCTGGGTAGTCTACTAAGAAATCTGCAACGAACTGGCCTTTGACGGCCTGACGTGAGACGAACTCAAAAGTGTAATCACCCAGCTCGGCTGCCCATCGTGTCATACGACCTGTTTTGTTCTTCTTTTCTAATATATGCCGTAATGGCTGGTCGGTGATTACTTTGACAGTATGGGCTTGGAAATAAGGTTTGAATTTGCATGCAGCGTAAAGTAAAGCTAATGCTAACTTCTCTAGAGGTGTGTACCTTACTTCGGCCTGCTGTAAGACTTTGCTTGTGAAGTAAATAGGTCGTTCGACCTGATTTTCTTCCTTAAAGAGTACTGCACTAATAGCAAAATCTGATGTTGCGAGGTAGATGCCGAGTACATCTCCATCGTTAGGCCTTGTGAGAACTGGTGGAGTAGATAAATATGCCTTGAGATCATTGAAGGCCTTCTCGCATTCTTCTGTCCACTCATATGTAGCCCCCTTCTTTAGGATATGAAGCATTGGTCGACATTTGTCTGATGCTCTGGAAATGAATCTGTTTAGGGCTGATACCATGCCGTTGAGTTTTTGGATCTGTTTCTTTGTTTTTGGGCTTGGCATGTCGATCAGGGCTCTGATCTGGTCGGGATTTGCTTCAATACCCCGTCTGGTGACTAGGTAGCCGAGGAATTTTCCTGATGCAACCCCGAATAGACACTTCTCTGGATTAAGACGCATTCTGTATTGTCTTAATCTTTGGAATGCCTGGTCGAGATTGTACAAATGATCTTGCTCTTGGTTGCTCTTCACTAGCATGTCGTCAATGTAGACTTCCATTGTTCGACCTAGGAGGTCGTCGAACATTCTGGTGACCAGTCTCTGATAGGTCGCTCCTGCATTGCTCTGTTGTAAAAGAGGTCTTCTCTTGGTCAGGCTAGCCTATCGATTAGCCTATCGATTCGTGACCAGCTCCAAAGCCTAATTTATACTAAAAAGTGGTGACCAAAACCTAAATCACCCTTTTTATTAACCTTTGTTGAATTGTCTTTTCACGCATTTCCATTTTTTTTATTGATGTAGAATTGTTCATTCAAGTTGTAAAGTTGTTATCGAGGTTAATGTTAATTGGTGTAGAATTGTGCAGTTTGATTCTTCTTACATGACATGACATGCTAACTCTAAATCTGTTTGCACTTACTATTACACTTAATTTCTGAAATCATTGCTGAGGTAAATGTTTGGTGTTTGAAATGTGTTTTTTTAGGCTTGCACCATCAGTTGGTCTACACCACTTTGTTTGGTAATGGAGGAGGAAAATGAAGATGAAGCGCCAGCTGGCGATCATTCCTGTTTGTTACCTCAACTTGAAATTCTCGAATTGTCCAACTTGTGGAGTCTAACAAGCTTCTACAAAGGCGATGCAGACACTGATTGGTTCTCTACATTATCCCTCTCAAACACTCCCATGGGTGAGAGGTTGTGAGTTCAATTCCCACCAACAACGTTTGAGGGAATTTCTCACATAATTCTTAGGTGGGCCAGCCTTCGGGTCTGGTTCGTGGTAGGTCTTAGGGCCTAGAATTTGAAGGAGATTGAGGTGATGTGAGCATGTGGCTGCTTATGTGGAGCAAAGCGGAAGCAAGTCTTTGTAGAGTTGCCTACTCTGGTTATGCGGAGGCGGCGACCTGGATACTTAGTTGGCAACAAATCATAGAATAACCTACGGGCCTAGTTTCAGATGTAACTCTTCCGGTCGTGTGATGTAGCCTTTGGGATTTGAAATTTAGTAGTAATAATAATAATAATAATAATAAAAAGCTACAGGGACAGTCATGTCCAACAGGGAAAACAACTGATTCTACAAGTTATTTGCTGAAACATTATTGGAACAGAAAACAAGTTACTTATGCAGTGTGTGCAGCTATTTTATATGCCATCTTTGCAAAACTTTGTTAATGAAATGTTCATCTTTACAGCAACCATATTGCGTATTTATACTCCCACATGCAGTAGAGGCTTTGTATTTTCCCTAGAAGGCCTTAGCAAACAGCAATAGTAATTAAAGATATACAAATTGAAAGCTAGGATGGGAATATTATCACATGATACCCATTCCTGTGTTCCTAGCTGATAATAATTAAATGTTACTTGGTGGGAGTGTGTACAAAGAGGTTGGTACAATGATAGGAGAACTGGGGCACACAACTAACTATGATTGACATAAACAAGCATAAGAAGTTTGTAAACCCATAGAGTTGTTCCTAGCTATCAAATTAATGGAGCTAGCTTGGAATGTTGTGATCTTCTTCTCAGTCTTAGCAGGTCTGTTCTCTTTCTTCTTCCATCTCCTTTCATTGAGAATAAAAAATGGGATCAAGAGAAGGTTACCTCCTTCTCCATGGGGGCTACCTATACTTGGCCACTTTCATATGTTAGGCGACCTACCTCATCGCAACCTACATCGATTAGCCAAGAAATATGGTCCAATTATGTCCATACGACTTGGTCAGGTCCCAACCATAGTGATCTCATCCTCTGAATGGGCTGAGTTGATCCTTAAGACTCATGATGTGGTCTTTGCTAGTCGACCAAAGAACCAAGCTGCCGACTGGACCTTATATGGACAACGAGACTTGGTGTTTGCTCAATATGGGTCATACTGGCGAAACATTCGCAAATTATGCACCATAGAGTTGCTAAGTAGATCAAAGGCTGAGTTGTTCAAGCCCATGAGGAGGGAGGAGTTGTTGAATCTTGTTGAGTTGATGAAGAATGCATCCGATTCACAATCTACCATTGATGTTAGTGCCAAGGTTGAATCGCTCGTGGAAGACATGACATATCGAATGGTATTGGGATTTAAGGATGATAGGTTCAACATTAGACCAAGCATCCAAGAACATGTGGTGTTGGTTGGAGCGTTTAACCTTGCCGATTACTTCCCTTGTCTTAGAGTAATTGATCTTCAGGTTGGCGATCATTTTCAAATGTCAAGGTATGTTTGGTTAAGCTTAAATTGATTGATGCTCCAAATATTTGTGTTACTTTTTTTTATAATAAGGGGCTAGGTCGACGCATGAAGGCATGTCACAACTTATTAGATGAATTCTTGGAGAAGTTCATTGATGAACATTTGCGTGATGCTAAAGAATTGCAGGTTCAACATCACAGAGATTTTATTGATGTAATGTTATCCTTGATGGAATCTAACAATACACGAGAAATGCACCTAGAACTCGACCATATCAAAGCAATCTTGATGAACATGCTTGCAGCAGGAATGGACTCCTCAAGTACAGCAATCGAATGGGTTATCATCGAACTTATAAAGCATCCACGTGTTATGAAGCTAGTTCAAGAAGAATTAGAAACTGTCGTTGGACTGGATAGAATGGTTGAAGAATCAGATTTGATTAAATTGAGCTATTTGAAGTTAGTAATCATGGAAAGCATGAGGATTCATCCCATTAACCCAATGCTTGTTCCCCATGAGTCCACCGATGACATAACAATCAATGGATACTTCATAGCAAAGAAATCTATAGTGCTTATAAATATTTGGGCAATCGGAAGAGATCCTAATGTATGGTCTAGTAATGCTGAAGAGTTCTATCCAGAAAGGTTTGTTGATATGAACATAGACATTCATGGACAAAACTTTCAATTTATACCGTTTGGATCAGGTCGTCGAAAGTGCCCAGGGTTGCATTTGGGCTTCACCGTCGTTCACCATGTAGTTGCTCAAATGGTTCATTGCTTCAATTTTGAACTCCCTAATGGAATGTTACCCCATGATCTAGACATGACTGATAAGTTCGGCCTTACACTGAAAAGAGCTAACCATCTAGTAGCAATCCCAACCTATCGCCTTCGTAATTAATCGACCAGTTATTGTAAGGTTTTGCAATCCCAACCTATCGCCTTCATGATTAATCGACCAGTTATTGTAAGGTTTTGGGCATGTTGTATATCACTTTCATTCAATTAATAAAAGTAGGCTGTCATTGGAACTATTCCATGGTATACATGCATCACAACTACAGGTTTTTCTTTTTGTCAAATAAAAATCTATTTCATTGATAAACCCAAGGAATTACATAAAAGTAGAGAACATAAAAATCTATTTTATTGATAAACTTGTATTGGACCCCTATTGGGCTAATACACTAAACCCCAACACCATAATCCTATATCCATAACCCATATTTATTACCCATCTACACCCCATATGGCTATTCAACTTGAAGCACAAGTCTTCTCCAACAAGGAAACCTCAATTAGGGTTTTTCACATCTACAAATACAAAAATCTCTACACATCATGAACTACGGAACAAGAGACTTGATCCCTAGCTTCTTCAAGAACTAGGGTACGTAGGCAACCTTCAGCAAGAGAGGTTCAGTCTCAACAATCAATCACAAACAATCCCTCTTTTCATCATCCTTCCGATTAATTCCAATCAATTGAGGGTGTTCGGTCAAATTATATAGGAAAGCTATCATCTTGTTGAATTTGGTCGAAACATTCTCTGGCACCGACTAAGGGGACCTTCATAAACTCCTCCATAACCTTTTATCACGATCATGGGAAGATCTCACACCAATGACGGCCATGGACGTTCTCCAATTCGTGAAGTTGAGCATACTTCTACAAGAAATAATGTTCGTAGAGAAAGAAGAAACGATGAAGTTGAAGATCTTGAGATTCGAAGTACCAATAACAACCTTATTGTTCGTGGCAATCTTAGCAATCTCCGTACTTCCAGGTCTTTACGACCTCAGGGAAGTCGTGGTCATGAGGCTTCTTCTCAAAGCCATACCCCTTACTCTACTTCTAGAGATAATGATCATGGTGAGACAAATGCTGACTTGCGACATAAATTGCGTCAATTAAGGAATCAAAACACTTCCCTCAAGCGAAAAATCAAACGCAATACCTTGGTTCCTTATACGGATTCAGGTTCCATCATTCCATCAAAATCTGCTAGTAGTCACACGGTTTGGGATCGTCTTGGTAATCCCTGTGGTCCATCACATATGGAAACCGATAGTGGCTTTGAACAAGATCTAGATGACTCTGAATCTATTTCACATTATGACACCAACAACCAACGATGTTGCGTCGCCAGGGCGATCCTCTACAAGCACGAGCTTTGGAAAACCCCATCCATATGACTCAATACTGGACATGTCAAATGTGAACAGGTGCCTTCTTGGCGTCCCCGGGCCATCTGCAACTACCCTGGCCGCTGACCTAACTACCGCCCGCGCAGCAGCCTTGGCTGCTGCTCGGACTGCCGAACTAACTGCTTCCAAGGTTGTTGCCTTGGTCGCTGCCCATGCTGCTGCCTTGGTTGCTGGCACAGTTGCTGCTCCCATGTCCCTTGACACACCTGCTGCCTTGGCCGTTGGCTTGGCTGCTGGCACAGCTGCTGCTCCCCTGTCCGCTGACACAGCTGCTGCCTTGGCCGCTGGCACAGCTGCTCCCCTGTCTGCTGGCCGTGCTGATTCCTTGGCCACTTGCTGCAAATTCTGAGGGTGTTGTTCGTAATTTAAACGGATGTTTGGGTGATGAATGTCTCACCCCTAGTGAGCTTGCTGCCAAGGCTCAAACGGCCGCCCAAGAGGTGCATATTGCCATAGCTAAAGCTAATGCAGCCGCTCTTGCTTTAGACCAATACCATCACTCTACAGCAAGGCTGCCAGGTCCACCTCGCACAACTCCACCAAGAGACCAACCCCGGATTCATGTGTCCGCTAATGATGTTGCCCACCAGCGACCGCCTACAAGGAGACGTTCTAGGGAACGATCCCCATTTCATTCCCAAAGGAGGGTTGGTCCAGCCACACACGACAGAGGTGTAGGGCTCCATGATAGACACCATACTTATCCCCGACCCCACCAGGCAACTCATACTAGAAGACGAGACCCAATACCCCATGATCGACGTTCTCCTTCCACCGCTAGGGGGCGTCCTGGGGATGAGTCTATCTTGGCTATTACAGAGGATAGGCTTAAGGAGATGATTAGCAAAACTGTGAAAGATCAACAAAATCGGGAAGCTAACATTAGCAAGCTTATGAACTTGACTGGCGAGAATTCACCACTCTCCATCCAAATTCAAGCTGCTGAACATGATCCTGATCTCAAACCTCCACCTTTGGAATACTATAATGATGTGGATGGTGACCCTTGGTTGCATATACATGCTTTCAAGTTTAAGTTGATCCTAGTGAGTCATGATGATGCATTACTTTGCAACTCTTTCCATCTACCTTGACAGACGAAGCTTTTCGTTGGTTTTCTGGTTTGCCTCCTCACTTCATTCACAACTTCAGTGAACTGTCAAGTTTATTCTTGGAGCATTTTCGTCACAATTGGTGAAAACCGAAGGACATTGATCACTTGTTTAATCTTCGACAAAAGGATGATGAAACTCTTTCTAAGTTTCTTCCTCGTTTCAGAAAAGCTGCTACGGAGATCCCTGATGTACAAGATTCTCTTGTGATATATGCTTTTAAAGAAGCCATCAAATGGGATAAAGACGGTCTGTATCATTCTATTGTTATGGACCCTCCAATCACAAAAGGTGATCTATACTTACGGGCCCAAAAACAAATCAAATGGGACGAAGATGAAGCTGGTCGAAAGAAGCGTGATTATGCGTCTCGAGATTCTCAGGGGTCTCGAAGTAATAAACGTCCCGACAATGTCAAATGTGGGGGTGATACAAGAAATCCTTCATATAACCGTGATACCAAGCCATACGAGATGGAGTTGACGCCACTGAATACTTCTTATTCCATCATTTATCATCACATTAAGAATAGAGGTTTGCTTACACCACCTCCACCTCTTAATGAAGCCATTAAGGAGACTCCCTAATTTGGTATCACCATTGGGGGCGCGATTCTTGACCACCATTAATATCGGTCATCATTCTGGATTACTCTAATGAAGCCATATATGCTACTATTCAACTTGCCTCACAATTGGGGGCGATAAAGAGTTCAATTCTCACTCTATCCATTTCATGATAGTATTCTCATTGTACTTAGACTATACATACACATTCATCATATCTCTACATCTACATATATGCATTTACATTCATATATGCATACACATACATTTACATGCATTCATTCATTCATATATGTATATACATACATTTACATGGATTCATTCATTCATATATACATATATACATATACAATTTCAAACCGACTCGCAGAGTTCACATATTCAAGACTCCTGACGAGGAGATCATACATTCAACAAGTACGCATATTGTTTAAATATATTCAATATCCAATTATCAAACTCAGATCACAGTTTTACACAACGCCTTACGTACTTGGGGGCGACATTCAACAAGTACACATTGAATAAAAATACTTATTCAATATTATCATTCATTACAAGATGCCTTACGTACTTGGGGGCGACATTCAAGACTCCTTTCTAGGAGTGCACTTATTCAACAGTGTTCTTGAGGCCCGATCACGAAGTTTACATATTCCCTCAACAATATCTCTCATTTGTTGTCACCATATCGTCACTTGGGGGCAACGTACTCCAATCAATCGTTTCAATTCTGACTTAACTGCTTCCACAAAAGGCTTACTTACCTGCCTATTTTCACTTACCCATTTTCAATCACTTCATACATCAATTTCTTTTTTCTTTCTTCTTTGCCCCATGTCCATACCCATGGGACAAAGAGGGGGCGATGTATTGGACCCCCCTATCGGGCTAATACACTAAATCCCAACACCATAATCCCATATCCATAACCCATATTTATTACCCATCTACACCCCATATGGCTATTCAACTTGAAGCACAAGTCTTCTCCAACAAGGAAACCTCAATTAGGGTTTTCCACATCTACAAATACAAAAAACTCTACACATCATGAACTACGGAACAAGAGACTTGATCCCTAGCTTCTTCAAGAACTAGGGTACGTAGGCAACCTTCAGCAAGAGAGGTTCAGTCTCAACAATCAATCACAAACAATCCCCCATTTTCATCATCCTTCCCATTAATTCCAATCAATTGAGGGTGTCCGGTCAAATTCTATAGGAAAACTGTCATCTTGTTGAATTTGGTCGAAACAAGGAATTACATAAAAGAAGAGAACATAAAAAATCTATTTTATTGATAAACTCAAGGAATTACATAAAAGTAGAGAACATGCGCGCTACAAGCTGCACTGCAAGTCCTTTCGGAAGCAAAACCAATCCTTCTAAAAACATATTCATTTGAACTAGCAATCATGACATTGTAATACATTACTTTTTGTACCCTCCTAAGGAGCTCAACTGCTTCTCATTGCAAAACCAATCCTTTTTTTTTTTATGCGCAAGCGGGGTTAAGAGGACACCTTCCCCTTAAAATTGAGTGAGGAAACTAATATCAAACTATCAGCTGCTTATGTGTTTCGAACCCACAACCTCTCCACTTTGTGAGAGGGATGCAACCGTTGAACCACACGCTCATTTGTGAAAATGGTTTGGTACGCCTGTTTTTAATAAGATCAGTAACTCGGTAATGCTAGGGGGATTCGACCCAAAGATTTTATTAGTTGAGCCTAACTAGCACTTGCATCACAACCACAGGTTGTTTGCCCAATAATTGGGATACCAATATTGGATTTTGTTTCGGGGTCTTTACTAATGGGCCTAAAGCTTCTTGTACCTCTGAGATTTTACAATGCATGTCATGGTATTATCTATATACTATATAATAGTGGAGCCTAACAAGTGCCACGTGGCGTGTTCTCAACAACTTGAGAATAGAACTTTAAGCCTAATTGAAGCCCAGTTGTAGTTAAAAAAGAAATCCACCTTCCATGTCAACAAAGATTTATAGAAACCTTAAAACCCTTTAGAACTTGATTCTAAATCTCTTTTTCCTACTAAATTCTTCTTCTATTTAAAATCTTTAATTCATATATAAAAACCATACTAAATACAAAAAATATTAATTATAAATCTCTATAAATTTAGGTTAAGAAGAGCATTAAAAAAAAACTCGGTTCAACAAATCACTTATAAAGTCATTATAAAATCTCTACAAATTTAGGTTGAGAAGGGCATTAAAAAAAGTTTGGTAATTTTCCATTTTATTGAATAACACAAAAGTATTTTCAATCACAACTCAGGAGTCAGGAGTCAGGAATGGTGCCGCAGATCTTGCTGTTGTTTCTAAGCATAGAAAGCTGTCATGCTCATGTCTAGATCCTACTGATATTTGTTCTAACACCAACCATAATGTCAACTGGGCAGGGTTTTTTTTTTTCTTCCCCATCACAAAAGGCACTCATAATGTCAAATTCATCGGCACATTTTCTGGAATTTAAAAAGCTTTCTGCTTGTTGAATGATTCTAAAGAAATTATACCTTAACGAGTCAACAAATATTCTTTCATTACTAGAAGAGTAACATTTTATTTTTCTAATGGGCAGGTTCTGTTTTACGGAGTCTAAAGAATGTTTACCAATATAGCGACTAGCGAGGCTCCTGTACAGACTATTCGTATGCGGCTTGGCTTGAGTCTTGAGAGTATTTAAGATTAAAAAAAAAAAAATAGAGATTTTTAGACTTAACCCCCCTTCTATGGTTACGATTTGAGTAAACTCCCCCATTTGTCCAAGTTTGGACTTTACCCCCTCTCTCTCTACTTCTGTCAAATTTAAAGTCAATTTTATTTGTAACTTCCCAAAATGTCCTCAATTGCTGCTTTAGACTTAACGCCCCTAAAAATACGAGAGAGAGGTATTTTAGAAAGAAAAATAGACGTTAAATTTGACAGAAGTAGATGGAGAGGAGGTAAAGTCCAAACTTGGACAAATAGAGGGGTTTACTCAACCCCCCCAACCCCCCAAAAAAAAACTGTTTCTCATTGACTTGCATTATATTAAGTATTTAATCTTATAATTATTGTCGAGATTACTAATTTTGCATGTTGGTACCAAGTTGCGAGAGACTACTAACACAAGGTTATCGCTGCTGTGCCAAACTAAACAAAACACTCTCTTCATTACCACTCATTCTCTCTCATTATTTGCAACAGTAGCTAGTCTCATCCTCTCATTCTCTCTCTCCTTCGACTTGAAGTAGTTCTCTCCATTATTTAATTCGATTTGATTTGATTTCATGGTGTGATCGATTCATCTAAACCAGCTATAGAAGGATCTGTCTCTCTATCTCTTAACCAGCTGTAGAAGGTTAGTCATCTTCATCTTTGATTGATTCCTAGTAATTGTTTTAATTCAATTAATTGATTTGTGTTTTATTTGTTGGATTCCCTTGTTTGTTTGATTGTTTGCATATAAATTTGAGATCCATGTTCAATTTTGTACGTACAAAGACTGGTATTTAACTGACAGTCTCCTAGGAAATTCATGACTAAAGATTGAAGATGAGTTCGATAGAAATTCCACAAAAAACTTCCAATGAAGAAGAAGATCACTTTCTGTTCGCCATGCAATTAGCACAAGTTTCAGTTCTACCTATGGTCATGCAAGGGGCAATTGAGCTTGGTGTGTTTGATATCATAGCTAAAGCAGGTCCAGGTGCCCAACTGTCACCAAAGATCATTGCATCCCATTTACCTACTCAAAATCCAAATGCTCACAGTATGCTTGATCGAATCCTTCGCCTTCTTACCAGCTACGATGTGCTCATTTCGTCTGTTGTTACTAATGACAATGGTTTAGTTGAAAGATTATATGGTTTGGCACCTGTTTGCAAATATTTTGTTCAGAATGAAGATGGAGTATCACTGTTTCCAATCATGCTTTTGATTCAGGATAAGGTCTTTATGGATAGCTGGTAAGTTGGTAATAGATGAACTCCTCACCAAATAATTCATGGCTCCAACTATGTATAAATCTTCTATTTATGTTGTGTTAGGTGTCATTTGAAAGATGCAGTTCTTGAAGGAGGAATTCCATTCAACAAGGCCCATGGCATGCAGGTGTTCGAGTACCCTGGATTAAACCCAAGATTCAATCAAGTCTTCAACAGAGCAATGTTCGATCACACGACAATAGTAATGAAAAAAATACTAGAGACATACAAAGGTTTTGAGAACCACAAAGAGATTATCGATGTGGGCGGTGGGGTTGGAACCACAATTAGCTTAATCACTGCTAAATATCCTACAACTAAGGGTATTAACTTTGATTTGCCACATGTCATAGAACATGCACCATCTTATCCTGGTATTGTATTTTTGTTCAATTTAATTTATATATGGTTAACCACGAACATTTTTTTGGCATGGTGCAAGTCATGTAATTCTGACATTTTTTTCCCAGGAGTGGAACATGTTGGTGGAGATATGTTTGAAAGTGTTCCCAACGCTGAAGCCATTTTCATGAAGGTGAGGCATCATTTCATAAAAAGCATGAACTTAGTTAATAGCAGCAGTAGTAAATATGAACATATTGTTGGGTTTTATGTGCAAATCAGGACGGAGAGAAGTTTTTTGTTCAGGAACGTACGTACGCAGTTAGGGCGTTCGTACGTTCAATGTGACAGATAACTTTGGGGGGAAGGAACGTACGTACGTAGTTAGGGCGTACGTACGTCCCGTACGCCAGATCTTTCTTTCGTGGCTCAACGTACGTACGTGATTTCGATGTACGTACGTCCTCCTTTGATTTTGTGCAATATGGGCCTGTTTGAGCCCAATTAGTGGTCTATTGTAAGGCTATACTATAAAGCCAAATAGAAGTGAAACAAAACCTAAACTTTTCTGATAGAGAGATTGTGAGAAGCCATTAGAGAGTTTGAGAACTTTTGTGAGGAAGAAGACTTCGGTTTCTTCGTGAGGGCTTGTACAATTGTGTTGATAAGAAAAGCATCATCCTTTCTCCCCGTGGACGTAGGCATATTGTCGAACCACGTATATCTTGTGTCTTGTGTGTGGTTGCTTGTTTATTTTGTCGTTTTCGTTTTACTTTCATATATTAGTTCAATCATCATTTCTGTGCATTAGTTTTCGCTGCGCACAACAAGTGGCATCAGAGCTTAGGTTAGAACTTGAGCGTCTAGAAGGTGTTTGTTGAAATTCCGGTGTGAATTTCAGATTTGTTTGGTGATTGTTTAGTGCTTGAAAGTTGGTGGAAAGATGACAAAAGAAGTGAGTTCGAAGGATTCGAAGGGGAAAACCAAGACAGTGGTTTACCATCAAGCAAAGATTGATGTAGAGAAGTTTACCAGCACCAATAACTTTGGTATGTGGAGGTGTGAGGTAATGGATGCTCTATGTCAACAAGACCTAGAAGATGTTCTGGAGGAAAAGCCAGAAGGTGTGGAAGAGAAAGATTGGAAAAAGATGAACAAACGAGCTTGTGGAATCATAAGGTCGTGTTTGGCACAAGACATTAAATATCTTGTGATGAATGATGCGTCTGCAAAGGAGATGTGGCAAAAATTGGAGGAGAAGTACATGACAAAGACTATCCATAATAAAAACTATCTACTTCGAAAGTTTTATCGAATAGATATGAGAAGAGGCATTTCCATGGCGGAGCATCTTAATGATTTTACCAAGCTAATTGCTGACCTGGTAAATCTAGGAGCAAATGTGAGTGATGAAAGCAAGGCAGTGTGTCTCCTAAATTCGTTACCTGACGAATATGAACACTTGGCTATCACACTCACATATTGGAAAGAAAAATTGGTGTATGGTGAGATTTCTGCAGCATTGTTAACTCATGCGTGTATGAAGAAGGACAAGGAAGAATCCAAGGGCTCTGCACCTGAGGTCTTGGTGACAAGAGGAAGGTCTAGTGACAGGAAAGGCCAAGGTGGTAGAGGGAAATCTCGGTCAAAGTCAAGAGGTCGATCTCTAGCAAAGGATGAATGCTTCTTTTGTCATGAGAAAGGGCATTGGAAGAAAGATTGTCTTAAAGCCAAGGCAAAGGACAAGAAGAAAGACTCTGAGGTAAATGTTGCATGTGATACTAAAGATGATGATGTAGATTCTGATTATTCTTTATCCGTTTCATCAATGGTTTGTTACACTAGTGGTAATGAATGGATCTTAGATTGTGCTGCTTCTTATCATATATGTCCTATAAGGGAATGGTTTTCTGATTTTAAGAAGCAGGAGAGTGGTGTAGTTGTGATGGGGAATGATCAACCCTGTCACATAATGGGTATAGGTACCATTCGTCTGAAGATGTTTGATGGAATTATAAGGAAGCTGAAGAATGTTAGGTATGTTCCTGACATGAAGAAGAATCTTATCTCGGTTGGTACTCTAGAAGCCAATGGTTACAAGGTGGTACTTGAACATGGCGTTCTAAAGGTTGTGGCTGGTACAATAGTTGTACTCAAGGGTATTCGACAAAGAAACTTGTACTTCCTTCAAGGTAGTACAGTTACAGGTGATGTGGCCGTGTCTGAGACTACATCAAAGATTGCTAGAGAGACTACGCGACTGTGGCATATGCGGTTGGCGCATACTGGTGAAAAATCCTTGCAAAGATTGATAAAGCAAGGGTTGTTAAAGGGTGCTATTGCCTGTAAATCAGAATTCTGTGAGCATTGTATTCTGGGCAAGCAGACAAGAGTAAAGTTTGGCACGGCTATCCATAATACTAATGGAACTCTTGATTATGTTCACACGGATGTCTGGGGGCCTACCAAGAATGCATCTTGGGAAGGTAAGCATTATTTTGTGTCTTTTGTAGATGATTTTTCTAGGCGTGTGTGGGTGTACACCATGAAGAGCAAGGATGAAGACCTAGAAATTTTTATGAAATGGAGAAGTTAGTTGAGACCCGAATTGGCAGAAAGATCAAGGTACTTCGCTCAGATAATGGAGGAGAGTACAAAAATGATCCATTCTTGCAAGTATGTCAGGATGAGGGTATTGAACGTCATTTCACTGTAAGAGAGACACCGCAGCAAAATGGGGTAGCAGAACGGATGAATCGAACTTTACTGGAGAGAGTTCGGTGTATGTTGTCTAATGCTGGGTTAGGAAAAGTGTTTTGGGCTGAGGCTATTATGTATGCCGGTCACCTTATTAACAGGTTGCCTTCGACTGCGATTGATGGCAAAACTCCTATGGAGGTTTGGTCTGGAAAGCCTGCTTCAGACTATTGTTTTCTTCATGTGTTTGGGTGTCCAGCTTACTATCATGTCCGAGAGAGTAAGTTGGATCCTCGTGCAAAGAAGTCTTTGTTTATGGGTCTACAGAATGGAGTCAAAGGTTATAAGCTATGGGATCCAGAATTGAATAAAATTATTCTAAGCAGGGATGTGACGTTTGATGAGGCTTCTATGTTGAAGTCTAAGAGCTCTCAGCAGGTGGAGAGCAAGGCCAAAGAGGTTTCGCAGTGGGTGGAGACTGAGATACCTCCACATGTTCCAGGTGGTTCTGTATCTTTGGAAACGTCTACTATGAAGGTTCCAAGTATTGAGGTTCATAGTGTTACAGATTCTGATGACATGACAGATGATGAGGTTGTTGATGAGACGGTTAATGATACAGTATATATGGATTCTCATGATGAGGGTCCAATTGCATCTAGATTATCCAAGAGAAATACAACTGATGATATGGTAGCTTATGCACTTTCGGTTGTTGATGAGGGTATTCCAGAAACTTTTCGTGAAGCACTGCAGAGTTGTGATTATGAAAGGTGGAAGAAGGCCATAGATGAGGAGATGAAATTTCTTCATAAGAATGAAACTTGGGAACTCATGCACTTGCCTAAGGGAAAGAAAGCAATCGGGTGCAAATGGGTTTACACTAAGAAAGATGGGTCTCCTAGTGATAATGTTTGCTTCAAAGCAAGATTGGTGGCAAAAGGCTATGCTCAGAAGGAGGGAATTGATTATAATGAAATCTTTTCTCCGGTTGTGAAACATTACTCCATTCGCATCCTATTGGCCTTAGTAGCACAATTTGATTTGGAGTTAGCTCAACTTGATGTGAAAACTGCTTTTCTACATGGTGAGCTAGATGAGGAGATCTATATGACTCAGTCGAGTGGGTATAAAGATGCGGGTAATGACAAGCTGGTGTGTAAATTGAAGAAATCGCTTTATGGGTTGAAGCAATCTCCAAGGCAATGGTACAAGCGGTTTACTCGGTTTATGCTAGGGCAAGGGTACACAAGAAGTCCATATGATCCTTGTGTCTATTTTCGCAAGGTATGTGATGGTTCTTTTATCTATTTGCTTTTATATGTTGATGACATGCTCATAGCCTCTAAAAGCAATGTGGAGATAGACAAGTTGAAAAAAACTATGTCTATGGAGTTTGAGATGAAAGATCTTGGTGATGCGAGAAAGATACTTGGCATGGTCGCATGGAAATTCAGAGGGAACGAGACAATGGAAGATTGTGGTTATCTCAAAAGGCCTATCTACAGAAGGTGCTACAGAGATTTAGCCAATATGAGATTGGTACAGCTGTGAGTATACCTCTCTCAAAAGATTTTAATCTGAATGCTTCTATGTCTCCTACTTCTGATGGGGAACGTGCTTACATGACACGTTATCAATATGCAAGTGCGGTTGGTAGCTTGATGTATGCAATGGTATGTACAAGGCCCGACATTGGGCATGCAGTTGGTACTGTAAGTAGGTACATGCATAATCCTGGTGAGAAACATTGGGAAGCTGTGAAATGGATCTTACGCTACATTCAAGGTAGTGTGGAGGTTGGTTTACTATTTCAGAAGGGAAGAGATTTGAATCAGTTTTGTGTTGGTTATGTGGACGCTGATTATGATGGTCAAATAGAGAGACGTCGTTCTACTACTGGATATGTTTTTACATTGGCAGGTGGTCCTATTAGTTGGCGGTCTACATTACAATCTCTTGTTGCTTTGTCTTCGACAGAAGCTGAATATATGGCTGTGACTGAAGCCTTTAAGGAAGCCATTTGGTTACGAGGTATGTTGAAAAACTTGGGTATTGTGCAGGAGCAGCTTATGGTTCATTGTGATAATCAAAGTAGCATAAATCTGGCAAATAACTCAGTTTATCATGCTCGTACAAAGCACATTGATGTGCGACATCACTTTGTCAGAGACATTATTGAAGATGGTGAAATCTTATTGAAGAAGATTTATACTAGCAATAATTCGGCTGACATGTTGACTAAAGTGGTTTCAGGGACTAAGTTCTATCATTGCTTAGATTTGGTCCATATCCTTCCTTCAAGTTGATAGTATATCTTGGAGTGAACTACGATGGCTTGATCCCTTAGCAAAAGGGTACGTAGGCAACCATGAGGTGGTGCAGCCGAGGTGGTCTTTCGGGACATGTGTGGGAGTTTGTGACTTATGTTATTCTTGGTGTCGGCTTAGATTTATTGAATCTTCACCGAGGTGGAGAATTGTTGGGTTTAATGTGCAAATCAGGACGGAGAGAAGTTTTTTGTTCAGGAACGTACGTACGCAGTTAGGGCGTTCGTACGTTCAATGTGACAGATAACTTTGGGGGGAAGGAATGTACATACGTAGTTAGGGCGTACGTACGTCCCGTATGCCAGATCTTTCTTTCGTGGCTCAACGTACGTACGTGATTTCGATGTACGTACGTCCTCCTTTGATTTTGTGCAATATGGGCCTGTTTGAGCCCAATTAGTGGTCTATTGTAAGGCTATACTATAAAGCCAAATATAAGTGAAACAAAACCTAAACTTTTCTGAGAGAGAGATTGTGAGAAGCCATTAGAGAGTTTGAGAACTTTTGTGAGGAAGAAGACTTCGGTTTCTTCGTGAGGGCTTGTACAATTGTCTTCATAAGAAAAGCATCATCCTTTCTCCCCGTGGACGTAGGAATATTGCCGAACCACGTATATCTTGTGTCTTGTGTGTGGTTGCTTGTTTATTTTGTCGTTTTCGTTTTACTTTCATATATTAGTTCAATCATCATATTTGTGCATTAGTTTCCGCTGCGCACAACACATATTATAAACACATTTTTATTTCTTTTGCCGTGCAGTGGATACTTCACGATTGGAATGACGAGAACAACGTAAATTTATTGAAGAATTGTTACAAAGCATTACCTGATCATGGAAAAGTTATAGTAGTGGAGTTAGTTTTACCTGTTGCCGCTGAGAATACTACTGCCGCGAAGGGCCTTGGCCAAACAGACCTTATTATGTTATCGCAAAGTCCAGGAGGAAAAGAAAGAACCGAGGAAGAATTTTTTACATTAGCAAAACAAGCTGGCTTTGCTTCTGTAAAGACAGTGTGTTCAGTTTATAGTTTTTCAGTGATTGAGTTTTATAAAAACAAGAAATAAACATAATGTAATTTCTTTTATGATTAAATTGTTCTAGCTCTACTGTTATTTCCGCCAATTTTCATGCCGTGTAACTTTAATAATTTTTATACATCATCATTTTCATATGAAGTCAGACATTAATTGTACATTTACACATCTTACAATTCTCCTTAAGGATATGATCTTTAGAGGGAGTTGACAAATAGGATTAACAAACCAAATGCTTACAGTATGATCCTATTGTCCCCTGCAGCACAAATACGATCAACAAACCAAATGCAGTACAAGATCTTCAACCATCCTGTTAGGCTGTAGGAACCTTTAGAACTCTTTCATATATATAAGAACAGAATGGAGGAACCTTTAGAACTCATTGCCTTTGGTTTTGTTCTTCATAAATGACGATTTTATTGATTAGGCCAAAAGCAGGTTACAGAGAGGGCATGTACAAAGAGAGTTTCACCAAATGAAATTAAAACCAAGGAAACAGGATTACACTAGAATTAGAGACGGGATGGCACACTGACATTATCAGGGTTCCTGATCAATTTGTCAGTTATCACAGCAAATCTTTCCATGGCAGATTTGGGCAAATAAACTGTTACAACAATCCCATCTTCACCTTTGTTGTTCTTTGATGGTAGAAAGAAGCTGCCAGGGGGACCATGTCCCGTCGGGCCACCATACAGTGGTCTTCCCCACCCAAAGTCAATGTCTTGGAAGCCTGCACGTGTTAAATCAGACACGTAGTAGGTTCCTGCAATAATATACTGGGGTCGTCCCTCTTTAACCATTAGGTCTATGGACGATCTCATAAACTCGTCAGTCACCTGTGTTTTTGCTGTTTTAATCAACTGCAATGAGTACCCTAACGGATTGTCGCACAGTTTATTGGCAGTTGTCGATGCCACGAAAAACCCAACAGCATTACCGTAGAATCCAAGTGGCAAAGGTGGGTTGAATTTTGAACGTGCATCCACGAAACATGCAAAGCGAACTTCCTCATCAGGATCAAGATTGAGTGCAATCGTTCGGCACCTCCAAAGGCTTGCTGCAAGTATATCAAATGTGGAGCACTTGGAAAGGTAATTTGGCACTTTATTTCTTACGGCCGCTATTTCTTTTAGACTAAAGAAGTAGGGGCGACGAACAAACTCGACCATGTCATCAAGGGGCCTGTCTTTTGTTTGGTGCAATTCTTTGTACACATGATGTACGCATGTTACTTCTGGTGGGTCTCGTGCAGTAAGAACTTCCCGTTCCCATATAGGCTGAACTGATGGAACTAGTCCACCACGTGCAAACTCACTTACGGCTGTCAGGAATTGTACCATCCCAGTTCCATCACACATTGTGTGATTTAGACGAATGCCAAAGATAAATCCTCCACACATTAAACGAGTCACCTGCAAGGTTTATTCAAGGAGTCAAGACCGTTAGCCCGCTTGGTTTTTTTATTTCATATAATAGTGAAGCTTTTCCAAGTTGATGTTTGCGACAAAATCAAAAGAACTACTCAGATAGCTAGTAAGGTTTATACCTGTATCAACAACAAAGGGCAGTTAAGCATACCATCAGAGCCCGGGACATCATAGATGAAATCATCTGAACCTGGGAAAGGTGGGTGAAAAACATCACCAAATTGTTCTAAACTCACATTAGCATTGGCTTCAATGAACATAACACCTTCGCCAGTGCATTCAACTATAAGCTTATCATTAGGACCTTCTTTAAGCCGACCTGCTAACGGGTAGTAATAAACAAGTGTTTCCGCAATTGCCTTTTTGATAACTTTCACTGGATCTCTGCCTAGCATTCCTACAGGATTCCGGTAAAAAAAAATATTTCCAAGTTGAATCCGTAGACCCTTTTGATCATCAAGATCTGAAAGGGTCTTGAATTCATATGGTGTTGGCTTTGCAGGAGCAACTAATACAGGCTCACTCCTATCTACTTTGAAGACTAACGACGACGTTGCCATGGTCTGCCAATATAATCAGTTACAAGTTTTGAGACCGATCAAAACCAAGTGTATGATATGATTGAATGTTGAAGAAAATGTTTATAAAGATGTATATGCCTCAGCTTAGCAATTTGCTATAACCAACAACATTAAACCAGACCAGGCATTGTTTTAAAAGATTGTTGACAAAATATATAGATAAAGACAGCTGGAAGAGTTGACAATGTAAAATTTATAGAAATTGCACTAAATTGTTCTCCATCATTTGGCACACAAGATTCATATCCATTCCTATATAAAAATTCCTTTGGTACTTTTTAATTCCACGAGATAATTTCTTTTAGAAAGAATTAAATAATTTGGTTACAAACATGAGGAATTACACAAAAGTAGAGGACAAGCGCACTACAAACTGCACTGCAAGTCCCTTCTGAATCGTGAACCCTATTATCCTAAACAAGTTAGGGAACCCGTGCTACGTACCAGGGCAGGAGAAAGAGCTCCAAACCTCTATATTTTGATTTCTCTATCTTTTATTATTATTACTTATGATTGATTAATTTATGTTTGGCTAATTTTTGTGCGTGTTTTTTTGGGGGGTGATTTAGGTTTTGGCCACCGTAAGTTTATACTAATTAGGTTTTGGAGTCTTTTTTCTTTGGTAATTAGGCTTTGACGATCAACCAGAAGTTGAACCAAACAACAATTTAAAATAGCTAAAATACCCTTATGAAAGTCACATGTGTTGCACATGATTGTTCTTCCCTTCAACTCTTTCTTTTCTTCTCACTTGCCATAACAAATTCATCAAAGCGTAATTCATGGAATAAAAAGTCAAATACATATACAGCAGAATTTGAGCTTCAATTGATTAAAAGAGAATAAGAAATTGAAGTAGTTGAGTTTCAATTAGGGTAACTACTGTTTGTTGGAGTTCTAATTTGGTAGAGTGAGATTGAAGAGGTGATGATGAAGAAGAAGAGCAAGGAGAGGAAAGAGTTTGAGAGTGATGGAGGGATTATTGGTGTTAGTGGGCGCTAGTGGTGAGGAATTGTTTTTTTATTTTTATTTTTTGGTTTGGTCGAATTGTTTTCAAAAACTAATTTATCTTTTTTATCATGTGCTTTTACAGGGACAATTTTTGGCATTAAGAAAATAATTCCGATTCAACCGGTTTTTTTTTTTGCTATGGTTCAAAATTGATAGCCAAAGCCTAATTTTCAAAGAAAAAAACTCCAAAACCTAATTAGTATAAACTTACGGTGGTCAAAACCTAAATCACCCTTTTTTTTCGAGGAAAAAACTATTTTATTAATAAACTCAAGGAATTACACAAAAGTAGAGGACAAGCGCGCTACAAATTGCGTTGCAAGTCCTTTCTGAATAGCAAACCCGACTCTTCTAAATACATATTCGTTTGAACCAGTAGTCATCACGTTGTTATCCATTACCTTATGCACTCGCACGATGAACTCAACATCTTTTGAGGCTAACAATCCAAATGTGTCAAAGGCAAAGAGGATGAAACTATGTTGGTTAGCCCTACAAGCTTCATCATATGTCAAACCCCAGCACTCAACTTGACCATGGTAGATGCCCCCGTAACATCAACACACGCATGTTTGCCTTTAGACCAGAATATCAGCAGGGCGTAATGTCGATCTTCATTTCTTAGGATCAGTAAGGAAGTTCGTTTATGGGAGCTTCCTTCTTAACCTGTACTCCAGTCCGCGCCCCAGAACACATGACACAAGATATCTCTAACATTGCCATGCCTGTACTTGAAGTCGGGGTAAAATGCTTACAATGAGCCGCATGGCCCACGAAAGCATCAAGTCTGCTCTTCTTGCACACCGAAGAAAGCTCACCATCTATATATAGAGGGATCATCTGCTTTTTTTTCCCCGAGAGGTTTGTGCTTAGATATTAGTAGGAGATTGGATAAAGAGTGTAGAGATTTTTGGGTTGTGGGAAAAGGAAAAAAAAAGTATAGAGAAAAACAAAAATTAGTTATGGAGCCATTAAATTCTAACCAATCACATATTTATTTGATTATTTTTTTCTTAATAAAATGGAAAAATATGCGAGAACTTGAAGATCAATTAGAAAATGTGTTTTGTCACGAAATATGTCAAAGGGGGAGATTGTAACGACTGGTTACAAAGATTTGACACATTCGTGGACTATGGAGCTGAAGACCTTCAGGCCCATTGTTGACTTAGGCCCAACATAGATATGGGTCCCAACATGTGATGTTTATAAGGGTTTTCTCTATAATAGAAATCCTAAGGATTCAATATCTTTCTAGCATCCTTCTACCTCTATTAGAGAGTTTATTTATCTGTGTGAGAATCCTTCGTCCTTCTTATTTTATTCTACATCATCTCAACAACAACTAGAGAATACTAGTGAGTGAAGCTAATGAGACAATTGTAGAGAGTGAATCTACAAAGAGAATTTGTATGAGTGAAAGTATACCTAAAGGGCAATTGCAGGTATTATAGTCTGTGAGAGATATATATAACTAGAGTTTGTGATTGTGAGTGTATTACTTTACATGATATAGTAGATTATTTATCGTCATGAGGACTGTCATGGATGTTTCCCAGTGGTTTTACCACGTTAAATCTCGTGTCTCTATTATTCTTTATTATTTTTGTTTGTTTATTGTTTATCGTTGGAATATTGCACAACTTGGGTTCTACAATTTGTATTAGTCGCAGGTCTATTTGCTTAATGGTTTAAATACTCAAGCGTCAATCCTTTAAGTGCAAAGATGTCTAATGATAATGTTTTTGTTCATGATGATAATGAATTGCTTTTTGTTAGCACTAATGAATGGTATACTTTTTACAGACTTTCTGTTCAAGAGTGTGCAAGATTGGAAAAGGCTAATATTGATTTGCATAGAAAATTAGATAAAGTTAATTCTCTTTTTTCTAATAATTTTGGTGAAGGTTGTTTTACAAACAATGGTGTTATGCAGTCTCAGGTTGATTCTCTCGAACAACAACTTAGATCTGGTGCAACAGACTATGTTTCAAGGGGAGGTTTATGAATCTAAAATAAAAACCTTGGAAAAGGCTAATATTGTTTTACACGACACAAATAAGGTTTTGGAAAAACGGGTTCTTTTTGTTGCTCATTATAAAAACACTATGTCTAAAGTTTTTGATAAAGAAAAATTTGACCTCTTGTGTAAAATTACAGCATTAGAGAAATCTAATTAACTTTTGCAGGATACAGTTGATTTGTTGGAAAACAAGCCTTGTGGCATAGCAGGTACAACCAATGTTCAGGCTGAGGCTTTTACTAAAGAAAAACTGGACCTTCAAACTCAATTGGCCACTCTTGATAGACTCCATGGTGAATTGGAAGAACAATGTAACCGTATGAGCTTGGAGAATGAGGTTCTCAAACAAGTTTTACGTGCTGCTAAAAAACAAGTTACAAGTTTTGCTAAGGTTTTTGCTGACTTGCAGACTCATTAGTAGTGGCAAGTCTCGTTCAAATAAATCGGACTTGGTTATGATTCGAATGGTGCTTCTTCGAGCAATGTCCATAGCAGTACTACTTTTATTCTTACTTCTACTCATGTTGTGTTATCAACACCACCTATTGTTGTTCCAACTGTTCCTACAGTTGATCATAACTTGCTTCATGTGAAAAGGGTAAAATCAAGGACTAATGCCAAGCATAGGCACTTTAAATGTCTTACTTGCGGTCGTTTTGGTCATACTTCTGCTTTTTGTTGGAAAAAAATAATTTTTGGTTCCTTCGTCTGTCCCTCACATACTGGTTATTGGAACTCATTCAATTTGTTCTTTGTGCAGGCACATTCTCCTTGGAATAATTTTGCATTTATGCTCATTCTTATCCAGTTTCTCATGATTATGTTGTTCCCTATACTCCTTCAATTCTCTTACACTTTTTCCACCTTGGATTTCTAACTCTTGTCCTAGGTTTCAGAAAAACAGGTCCTCTCACAAAAGGAAGAAAAAGAACAAGACAAAGTTCGTTAATAACAAAGTCAATGAGAAGTCCCATCTCTTGTCTACACCTAAAGTGTGTAAGCCACGTATCAAGCAAGTATTGGTAAGAAAGGATGAGTTGAAGGCTGTTTTAGACTTGAGAAAGTCTAATGGCATTTCATCTTCAGGATGATTATGGTTTGTTTTAGCTATGTGTTATATTACTCGCCTTTTCTTTTATCACATAAGTTATATGTTTGGGTTTTAGTTGTTCTTGTCTCTTTCTTATTCTTCTTATTGAGTTTCTCCTATCTTTCTCTTCAGTTTGTTGTGTGCTTTCTTTTACCTTGTCTAGCTATGTGACTCATTGTTTTTCGTTCTGTCCTTTGAGGTGTACGTGTGTCTTTCTTAAAATACAAAAAAAAAAAAAAAAAAAAAAAATGGTGGTGAGAGAAATTTTTCTTCTTCTTTCTCTCTTGTATGAGTGCATTTCCTTTTAACTTGTTGCATAAGCTCATAGTTTGTTGCTTACATATTGTCATGCCTTGGATAACATCCTTTTGAGGTTCTTGGCTGCTTGATTTGTATCATGATCTATTCATTTGATCTCCTGCACAATGCACTGCATGCTTACTTGTTGGTGTTTGTGGGTATCACTCTTATGTTTTTGAACTTCTAAGTGCATTATATCTTCACTTGAATTGTTTGAGTTAGTCCTCTATGCCTTATAGTGTTTTCCTAATTTATTTATTCGGTAGTGGTCAAACTCACTAAATCCCCAGCCTTATGCTTGTATTGTCAGGATATGCATTTGGTGGAACGCCCATTGGGGTTGTGAGGGTCATGCAACGATGGATGCACAAGAGATGTTAGTTCTTGTTGCACGTTACCATGGTGATTGCACTACTAGGAGATGGTGATATGTCAAAAGATGTAGGCTAAACCCTACCTCATGTTTGTGAAAAGATGGAGGTAAATGTCTCTCCTACGTGAAAATGACATCAAGATGTAGGTTTCTATTCCTACCACATATGGCAAATTGAAAGAGTGCACATGTTTTATGCGTATTGAAGAATATTTAGTTTATGCCATAACCTATGATATATTATTTCCAATAAAGAAGGTGTTGATAAAGGTGTCATGTATCCGAAATAAACTCATGTGTTTTCTTAAGTAAAGGCATAGTTTATCTAGTTTAATCCTCTCTTGTGAGTGGTATGATGTTCTTGGTGTTCAATGCATACTAGTGGCGGTGCACTCAATTCTACTTGTACTAGTTTTGCCTTACTCACACAACAAAGTTAGTTTATGATACATGTCAAGTGCTTTTGATTTTCTTTCATTTGCTTCAATTGCATTACTATATGTTTTTGACAGTGTAATTGGTGTATTCAGGCTAAGTGGGTGTGTTTCTCCATGCTTGGATGTTTGAAAGAGTTTGTCTCTCTTCCTTACCTTTCTTTCTTTGTTCTTAAAAAAAAAAGTTATGTTAAAATTCTCCTTTCTGTGTGTCCCGTTTGAATGTCTTTTGTCTCTGCTTGAAAATTTTCAGTTTTCCTTGATAATGTTCGTTCAAACGTGTGGTTTTTTCGATCGAACATATTTTTAATATAATACCCCCCGGCTTGTGTGTGACAACATATGGTTCGGTCGAACGTTGATCTATAACGATCGAACGTCTATGTCGTTGTCTGTCCGTCTAATAATTCGGCTCTTTGCGAATTTTACGCGTATTAATCGCGCATTAATTCGGCGATTTTCATTTGGTCAAACGATTTTCTCGTCGAATTGACCATTGACCAATTGACTTTTTCTTTGACTTGTTGATATTCGAACGTCGTTTGTGTACGATCGAACGTGTTTTTGAGGGCTCTCTGTTCTGTGTGTTGTCAGAGTTTCGGTTCGAATGTTCTTTCTTTTTGTTCGAATGTAACTTGATTTTCAATAAATAAATACAAAAATTTATTTATCCTTACGTTCGAACATCTGGTTCCTTCATTCGAATGCATTTTTCAGTATTCTTCTTATGAAGTTGATTACGTTTGAATGTCTTCTAACAACGTTCGAACGCCCGACGTTTTCAGTTTTATGTCAAAACTTTGCGAGCTTCTACAAAGCAGAATACTAAGCCATTGTTTGGACGTTGTATCTTGTTGGGAAGCTTGGAGAGTCCTCTTTCTAACCCAATCGACAGTGTGCCATTTGAAATTTTTGAAAAAGGAGACATGATCGTTTTTTCTAAAGGGTATCGAATCTGGTTTTGTGGAATTTGATTCCTTGTTTTTCTTCTTCTTATGTTTTGGTGTTGCTTAGTTTCATAATAATCACTCGCTTTCCTTATTTTGATTATTATTGTTACTAGTACTCTATTTATATGCTTACCTTCCCTTTAGGTTACTTCTCCCTCGTCTATTTGTGATAAAAAGGGGAAGATGATTGACTCTAATCTGTTTTTCTCCGAGTTTGTGTTGTCTCTTGTTTGTGTACGTATTTCAGGTATGCAACAATTGTGGGGGAGAAAAACTTTGAAAATTATACAAGTCAATAATTGAGGGGAAGATGTTCTTGAAGACTCGAGTACTATCATTGCCTTCTGTTGTGTCTCTTGAGAAAGCTTTCTTGTTGTTGTAGAAGATGTCTTCAAGAGTGTTGTGTTGTTATATTGAGTGAGTGAATCAATGTACTGGTTATATGACCATCATCTTTTGTTATTTGGTTTGAGATGTTCAAGTGATGAGAGATTATAGTTTATGATGTTTTATCACGAAATGTGTTAAAGGGGGAGATTGTAAGGACCAGTTACAAAGATTTAACACATTTGTGGACTATGGAGCTGAAGACCTTTTTTTTTTTTGTTTTTTGCGAAGGTAAGCAGTATTGTATTGATAATGTAAACAAACGTACAAGAGATTACAATTCAGGCATCCACATAATCTTGTCGGACTAACTTAGAGCAAAAAGAAATGGAGCTGAAGACCTTCAAGCCCATTGTTGAGTTAGGCCCAACATAGATATGGGCCCAACATGTGATGTTTATAAGGGTTTTCTCTACAATAGAAATCCTAAGGATTCAATAGCCTCCTTCTACCTCTATTAGAGAGTTTGTTTATCTGTGTGAGGATCCTCCATCCTCCTTCTTCTATTTTGCATCATCTCAACAACATCCAGAGAATACTAGTGAGTGAAGCTAGTGAGACAATTGTAGATAGTGAATCTACAAAGAGAGTTTGTATGAGTGAAAGTATACCCAGAGGGCAATTGTAGGTGTTATAGTCTGTGAGAGATATAACCAGAGTTTGTGATTGTGAGTGTATTACTTTACATCATATAGTGGATTATTTATCGTCGTGAGGACGGTCGTGGATGTTTCCCATTGATTGGGTTTTTACCACATTAAAACTCGTGTCTCTATTATTCTTTATTGTTTTTGTTTGTTTATTGTTTATCATTGGAATATTGCACAACTTGGGTTCTACACTAATAGGCTCAGTGGGAGGCGAACACGTCTTTAAGATGTCCAGATGATAACTACTACGTGTTGGGTTTTTATGGAAAACAAGAGGACAAGGGGAAGTTTTTTGTCTGGGAACGTACGTACGTAGTTAGGGCGTACGTACGTCCCATATCACAGACAACTTGGTGTTTGCTAAACGTACGAACGTGTATTCGACGTACGAACGTTGATGGTATCATTCAGGAACGTACGTACGTAGTTAGAACGTACGTACGTAGTTAGAACGTACGTACGTAGTTAGGGCGTACATACGTCCTGTAGCACAGACTACTTCTCCGTGGTCCGACGCGAACGTTTGTTCGACGTACGTACGTCCTCCTTTGCTTTTGTGCTATATGGGCCTGTTTAAACCCAATTCATGGTCTATTGTAAGGCTATGTTATAAAGCCAAATAGAAGTGGAAAAAAACCTAAGTTTTCTAAGAGAGAGATTGTGAGAAGCCATTAGAGAGTTGGAGAACTTTTGTGAGGAAGAAGACTTCGGTTTCTTCGTGAGGGCTTGTACAATTGTCTCGATAAGAAAAACATCATCCTTTCTTCCCGTGGACGTAGGCATATTGCCGAACCACGTATATCTTGTGTGGTTGCTTGTTTGATTTTGTCGTTTTGTTTTATTTTCATACATTAGTTCAATCATCTTATTTGTGCATTAGTTTCCGCTGCGCACAACAAGTGGTATCAGAGCCTCGGTTAGACCTTGAGCGTCTAGAAGGTGTTTGTTGAAATTCTGGTGTGAATTTCAGATTTGTTTACCTTCGGTTGGTGATTGTTTAGTGCATGAAAGTTGGTGGAAAAATGGCAAAAGAATTGAATTCGAAGGATTTGAAGGGGGAAATCAAGACAATGGTTTTCCACCAAGCAAAGATTGATGTAGAGAAGTTTACCGGAACTAATAACTTTGGTATGTGGAGATGTGAGGTAATGGATGCTCTATGTCAACAAGACTTAGAAGATGTTCTGGAGGATAAGCCAGAAGGTGTGGAAGAGAAGGATTGGAAGAAGATGAACAAACGAGCTTGTGGAATCATAAGATCGTGTTTGGCTCAAGACATTAAATACTTTGTGATGAATGATGCTTCTACAAAGGAGATGTCGCGAAAATTTGAGGAGAAGTACATGACAAAGACTATTCACAATAAAAACTATCTACTTCAAAAGTTTTATCGAATAGATATGGGAAGAGGTATTTCAATGGCGGAGCATCTTCATGATATTACCAAGCTAATTGCTGACTTGGTGAATCTAGGAGCAGATGTGCGTGATGAAAGCAAGGCAGTGTGTCTCTTAAATTCGTTACCTGACGAATATGAACACTTGGCTATCACACTCACATATGGGAAAGAAAAATTAGTGTATGTTGAGATTTCTGCAGCATTGTTAACGCGTGCGTGTATGAAGAAGGACAAAGAAGAGTCCAAGAGCTCTACACCCGAGGTCTTGGTGGCAAGAGGAAGGTCTAATGACAGGAAAGGCCAAGGTGGTAGTGGAAAAGATCGGTCAAAGTCGAGAGGTCGAGCTCTAGCAAAGGATGAATGTTCCTTTTGCCATGAGAAAGGGCATTGGAAGAAAGACTGTCCTAAAGCCAAGGCAAAAGACAAGAAGAAAAACTCTGAGGTAAATGTTGCATGTGATACTAAAGATGATGATGAAGGTCCTGATTATTCTTTATCCGTTTCATCAATGGTTTGTTATACTAGTGGTAATGAATGGATCTTAGATTGTGCTGCTTCTTATCATATATGTCCTATAAGGGAATGGTTCATTAATTTTAAGAAGCAGGAGAGTGGTGTAGTGGTGATGGGGAATAATCAACCTTGTCACATAATGGGTATAGGTACCATTCGTCTGAAGATGTTTGATGGAATTATAAGGAACCTGCAGAATGTTAGATATGTTCCTGACATGAAGAAGAATCTCATCTCGGTTGGTATTTTAGAAGCCAATGGTTACAAGGTGGTACTTGAACATGGAATTCTAAAGATTGTGGCTGGTGCAATAATTTTACTCAACGGTATTCGACAAAGGAACTTGTACTTCCTTCAAGGTAGTACAATTACTGGTGATGTGGCCGTGCCTGAGGTTACATCAAAGATTGCTAGAGAGACTACGCGATTGTGGCATATGCGGTTGGCGCATACTGGTGAAAAATCCTTGCAAAGATTGATAAAGCAAGGGTTGTTAAAGGGTGCTATCGCCTGTAAATTAGAATTCTGTGAGCATTGTATTCTGGGCAAGCAGACAAGAGTAAAGTTTGGCACAGCTATCCATAATACTAGTGGAGCTCTTGATTATGTTCACACGGATGTCTGGGGGCCTACCAAGAATGCATCTTGCGGAGGTAAGCATTATTTTGTGTCTTTTGTTGATGATTTTTCTAGGCGTGTGTGGGTGTACACCATGAAGAGCAAGGATGAAGTCCTAGAAATATTCATGAAATGGAAGAAGTTAGTTGAAACCCGAATTGGCAAAAAGATCAAGGTACTTCGCTCAGATAATGGTGGAGAGTACAAAAATGATCCCTTCTTGCAAGTATGTCAGGATGAGGGTATTGAACGCCATTTCACTGTAAGAGAGACACCGCAGCAAAATGGGATGGCAGAACGGATGAATCGAACTTTACTGGAGAGAGTTCGGTGTATGTTGTCTAATGCTGGGTTAGGCAAAGTGTTTTGGGCTGAGGCTATTGTGTATGCCTGTCACCTTATTAACAGGTTGCCTTCGACTGCGATTGATGGCAAAACTCGTATGGAGGTTTGGTCTGGTAAGCCTGCTTCAGACTATTATTTTCTTCATGTGTTTGGGTGTCCAGCTTACTATCATGTCCGAGAGAGTAAGTTGGATCCTAGTGTAAAGAAGTCTTTATTTATGGGTCTACAAAGTGGAGTAAAAGGTTATAAGCTATGGGATCCAGAAGTGAAGAAAATTATTCTAAGCAGAGATGTGACTTTTGATGAGGCTTCTATGTTGAGGCCTAAGAGCTGTCAACAGGTGGAGAGCAAGGCCAAAGAGGTTTCGCAGTGGGTGGAGACTGAGATATCTCCACGTGTCCCAGGTGGTTCTGTATCTTTGAAGACGTCTACTATGATGGTTCCAAGTATTAAGGTTCCTAGTGTTACAGATTCTGATGATATGACAGATAATGAGGTTGATGATGAGACGGTTGATGATACAGTACATGTGGATCCTAATGATGAGGGTCCAATTGCATCTAGATTATCCAAGAGAAATGTCGGTGTTCCTAAACGGCTTACTGATGATATGGTAGCTTATGCACTTTCGGTTGTTGATGAGGGTATTCCAGAAACTTTTCGTGAAGCACTGCAAAGTTGTGATTATGAAAGATGGAAGAAAGCCATGGATGAGGAGATGAAATCTTTTCTTAAGAATGAAACTTGGGAACTCATGGAGTTGCCTAAGCGAAAGAAAGCAATCGGGTGCAAATGGGTTTACACTAAGAAGGATGGATCTCCTGGTGAAAATGTACGCTTCAAAGCAAGATTGGTGGCAAAAGGTTATGCTTAGAAGGAGGGAATTGATTATAATGAAATTATTTCTCCGGTTGTGAAACATTCCTCCATTCGCATCCTATTAGCCTTGGTAGCACAATTTGATTTGGAGTTAGCTCAACTTGATGTGAAAACTGTTTTTCTACATGGTGAGCTAGATGAGGAGATCTATATGACTCAGCCGAGTGGGTATAAAGATGCGGGTAATGACAAGTTGGTGTGTAAATTGAAGAAATCGTTGTATGGGTTGAAGCAATCTCCAAGACAATGGTACAAGCGGTTTACTCGGTTTATGCTTGGGCAAGGGTACACAAGAAGTCCATATGATCCTTGTGTCTATTTTCGCAAGGTATGTGATGGTTCTTTTATCTATTTGCTTTTATATGTTGATGACATGCTCATTGCCTCTAAAAGCAATGTGGAGATAGACAAGTTGAAAAAGACTATGTCTATGGAGTTTGAGATGAAAGATCTTGGTAATGCGAGAAAGATACTTAGCATGGAAATTCAGAGGGAACGAGATCATTGAAGATTGTGGTTATCTCAAAAGGCCTATCTACAAAAGGTGTTACAGAGATTTAACCAATATGAGATTGGTACAGTTGTGAGTATACCTCTTTCAAAAGATTTTAACTTGAATGCTTCTATGTCTCCTAATTCTGATAGGGAACGTGCTTACATGACACGTTATCCATATGCAAGTGCGGTTGGTAGCTTGATGTATGCGATGGTATGTACAAGGCCTGACATTTCACATGCAGTTGGCACTGTAAGTAGGTACATGCATAATCCTGGTGAGAAACATTGGGAAGCTGTGAAATGGATCTTACGCTACATTCAAGGTAGTGTGGAGGTTGGTTTACTATTTCAGAAGGGAAGGGATTTAAATCAGTTTTGTGTTGGTTATGTGGACGCTGATTATGATGGTCAAATAGAGAGACGTCGGTCTACTACTGGATATGTTTTTACATTGGCAGGTGGTCCTATTAGTTGGCGGTCTACATTAAAATCTCTTGTTGCTTTGTCTTCGACAGAAGCTGAATATATGGTTGTGACTGAAGCTATTAAGGAAGCCATTTGGTTACGAGGTATGTTGAGGAACTTGGGTATTGTGCAGGATCAGCTTATGGTTTATTGTGACAATCAAAGTGCCATAAATCTAGCAAAGAACTCAGTTTATCATGCTCGTACAAAGCACATTGATGTGCGACATCACTTTGTCAGAGACATTATTGAAGATGGTGAGATTTTATTGAAGAAGATTCATACTAGCAATAATCCGGCTGACATGTTGACTAAAGTGGTTTCAGGGACTAAGTTCTATCATTGCCTAGATTTGGTCCATATCCTTCCTTCGAGTTGATAGTATATCTTGAAGTGAACTACGATGGCTTGATCCCTTAGAAGAAGAGTACGTAGGCAACCATGAGGTGGTGCAGCCGAGGTGGTCTTTCGGGATATGTGTGGGAGTTTGAGACTTGTTTTATTCTTGGTGTCGGCTTAGATTTATTGAATCTTCGCCGAGGTGGAGAATTGTTGGGTTTTTATGGAAAACAAGAGGACAAGGGGAATTGTCTGGGAACGTACGTACGTAGTTAGGGCGTACGTACGTCCCGTATCACAGACAACTTAGTGTTTGCTGAACGTACGAACGTGTATTCGACGTACGAACGTTGATGGTATCATTCAGGAACGTACGTACGTAGTTAGGGCGTACGTACGTCCTGTAGCACAGACTACTTCTCCGTGGTCCGACGTACGAACGTTTGTTCGACGTACGTACGTCCTCCTTTGCTTTTGTGCTATATGGGCCTGTTTAAGCCCAATTCGTGGTCTATTGTAAGGCTATGTTATAAAGCCAAATAGAAGTGGAAAAAAACCTAAGTTTTCTAAGAGAGAGATTGTGAGAAGCCATTAGAGAGTTGGAGAACTTTTGTGAGGAAGAAGACTTCGGTTTCTTCGTGAGGGCTTGTACAATTGTCTCGATAAGAAAAGCATCATCCTTTCTCCCCGTGGACGTAGGCATATTGCCGAACCACGTATATCTTGTGTCTTGTGTGGTTGCTTGTTTGATTTTGTCGTTTTGTTTTATTTTCATACATTAGTTCAATCATCTTATTTGTGCATTAGTTTCCGCTGCGCACAACACAACGACCGAGATGGCGAAAATAATGCCATATACAGTCAAGTTTAGGAAGTCAGAACCAACCATTGTCGAAGGAATGGGAGAAATGATAAGTTAGATACAGAGATGTTTTTATGAAACTATGAATAAATAGATTTTCAAGAAGTTTTTTCCTTTTCTAATAAAAAAACCATTAATAATGTTTTGTGAAGATATCAGCATTTCTTTGTATAAATGTTTACCAGATTTTATAAGAGTTCTGACTTCCAGAAAAGACGGCCAACGTAAATCATATGGTTAAATTAAGATTCAAAACCAGTCTGATCAAGTCATGAAATACAGAAAAACTAATATAGCATATATTAAATTAAGTACCATGTGAATAAGTGATTAAGGTTAATTTTGTTTTATTTTATCAACTAATTACAGGTCGTCTATCCAATATTCTATAGTAAATTATGATCCAAATTCTATTTGCCTTTTAAATTAGTTGATGTCCACATTCATCAACATGTTGCTTGTTAATATATAGAAGTTGACATGCTAGTAGATTTATTATAACACCTCTGGTTGGCAGGTGGTTTGTCGAGGGGTGGGTCTTACGATACTTAAGAGCAGGTAGACCACTATAGATCCGTCGTATATTATCATCGAGGCATTTTGAGCTCACCTAACTTTAGAGTTTGAAAGAACTCCGGAGTTAAGCGTACTCGGGTGGGAGTAACCTCGGGATGGGTGACCTCCTGAGAAACATGCTATATTGCCCGTGAAAACCCCACACTGTCGGACCACTATAATGGCTAAGTGGGGAAAATATCGTGATGTATATAGGTCAAATCGTTACATTTATTGAGCCCAACAAGTCAATGCAAGTGTTTTATATGGAAAAACCACTTTGGTTTTGTCAGCTTGTCTAAATTATGGAGTTTCTCAGATCCAATTATTTCATATCATGCTATTATCTAATTAGCTGTGTGTCTTCTTCCTGCAGATTTAAAAAGAAAGAGATGAATACTGGTTTTATAACAACTCCAGTAGCCAAAATGCCAAATCAAAAGGTAAGTAACAAAGAGCTTATATAAACAATAAAGTTTTACGGTTCATAAAGTTGCATTCGAATGTGGACACTAATGCAAATTGAAACCGAAGGCGCTGTTTAAAACAGTGCTTAATGTGTTGTATTTTATCTGTAACATGTGAAGCATTGCCTATTAGGTGACTTTAAATAAGGCATCAACTTCATCTTTCTTTTGTGTAAGACAACAAGTTTTCAAGTGTTTGTGCGTTGTGCCGCTATTAAGGGATCTTTTGTAGTGTCTGACTACAAACAAGTGTTATTTATATTTCTTGCCGAAGGAGATCCGCTCTGTCTCTTTCTTTCTCTTACTTTTCTCTGGGTTTTGATTTCACGAAGTTCCTTTAAAAAAAGTTGTCGCAGAGCTGGTAGGATTTGATGTCTAACCAATCAAAAGAGCTGGTAGTATGTTGCATAAATGGGTACAACACTGTCTAAGTCTCACTAGCTTGGGTACTGAGCATCAGATTTATATAAACCTCAAAGAAGTATTTATTGAACTTTCATGCAGGTTTCAGGTAGCAGAGAGAAACATCTATCTTAGGATAATGTAAATCATATTAACTTAACTTCGATGCATATAGAATTTACGAAGTCTGTAAATAGACCATTAGGAAATGAACATATTGATTGGAAGTCATTCTGTATCACTCAAGTTGGTGATGCATTCTGAAGTACAGAATAGTTTTGTGTTCGAAACATTAAGATACCAAATTCAACTTATTACAGATAGAAGGCAATACTCATTCTGATGTGTTAATGAAAGAAACCACGCATTTCATCAAGTCTTTAGCTCTTTTACAAGTAGGATTATAGAGATGAAAGACATGGTTCTCACCTTCTGCCTCCATAAACTCTACCTTTCCATCCCACCTGCTTTTCCTCAAGTTCTCACAATAAAACTGTCCTCTATCTCTGAATATATCTTTCTCTGCAATGCACACCAATACCCTTTTGCATCCTAATCTCGAAAAATTTGGATCTTTATCTGGATTGACAAACGGGTCATCCAACCCCGTAGTCAATGGGTAAACAGCACGCCATAGGTTCCCCGCAATTTTCACGCCGAAATTGCCTATTTCTGATTTAAATGGTTCAACCCCGGCAAAATGTGGATGAATCAAAACAAGACCATTGATCTTCAAGCCATTTAAAGCCGAACACCCAGCTCGAACTGCCATGTTGTGTGCTATGTTAGCACCCGCACTGTCACCTGCAAGGAAGACTCGGGTAAAATCTACATTGTCTTTCAACCAAGCCTCTTCTTTAGATTGAGAGACTACCCATTTGAGTGAAGTCCATGAATCTTCATAACACATAGGTAGTGGGTGTTCTGGTGCTCTTCTGTAATTTACTGATATAGCAACAACCTTAGCTTCTGCAACAAGTGAGTCAACATATGGATGGTACAAAGGCGAAAAGGCGCTTTCAGTACAAAACCCACCTCCATGGAAGTAAATGAGAAGTGGAAGTTTAGACAGTCTATCTTTAACTTTGGGGAGATACAATCTCGCAGATAGACCTGTTTCTGGTTCGATTACAACATCTTTAGATGAAACACCAGTTACTAGATCGATTGATGGTGGAATAAATTCCACTTCTTGAGTCCTTTTTGCACGCCCGTTTTTGTATATTCGAAGATATGGTGGAAACTCAAAGGCTATAGCATCAGTCTTACTGCCTGAATCCATTTGAGAAGCTAGGTCCATTGCCTCAAAACCGAGATCGAATTGAAAGAGTTGTCTGTCTCAGAATCTGACCAGGGAGTGTGCATGGCAGGACTAACTATATTAGTGCTGTGTGAATGATAATTTTTTTGTTTTTTTTGAAATGATTAAAAATAAAAGCCGAACAACTTAGATTCATTGTTTTGTGTGTACCAACTTTGTTAACACCTTCAAACTTGTTTGCTGTGAAAAAATTTATATGTCAGTAGACATTAAAACATGTTGATGTTGAAGATGTTTGATTGATCACAACTTAACTAGGTGATATATTTTTGTCGAAAAGTTTGTCGACAAAAACCACAAATTTTTGTCATTAAAACATAATACAAAAGGGATATCCATCTATAGCCCGGTTTGTTTTGTTATTAAAAAAGCAGACAAGATTTTTGTAGATTGTAATTAAAACATAATACAAAAAGAATATCCATTTATAGATCGATTTGTTTTGTTAAAAAAAAAAAAAAAAAAAAACTTTGCAGCATTGCTTGCTTAGGGCATCTCTAATGGTTCATCTAATCTACCACCAAACTCAAATTTGATAAGAAAGTGAAAAACAAAACTCCATCTAATGGATCATCACAAGTTCGATCATCAAATTTGATATTTCACCAAAAATCATCAAAAGTTCATCAAATTTGGTGAAATTTTGATGAAAAACATCAAATTTGATACTGGTTTGAGGGGGGCAAGAGAAGGTCACTTAAAGCGGGTAATGAAATGCCGCTTCACGTGGCACTCCAAGGCCCGCTTCAATTAAGTGGCACTTGGATGTCCGCTTCAACTGATTTCTTACTTACCTTTTCGTTAAAGTGGTACTTCATTACTCGCCTCAACTAATTGTTGGGTTAAGTGGCACTTCCTTGCCCGCCTCAACTGAACCTTTGGGTTAAGTGGCACTTCATTGCCCGCCTCAACTAAAACTTTGGTTTAAGTGGCTCTTCAAAGTCTGCCCAACTCAAACGACACTTCATTACCTGCCTCAATTTGGTGAACCATTAGAAACTGAAGTTTTTTACATCAAATGGTCCATCAACTAGGTACCAAATTTGCTGAGGTGGCCCATCAAATTTGGTGAACCATTAGAGATGCCCTTATCTTCTACTTTTGTATAGATTATTTTGAGCATCAATAAAATATATAATTTTATTTAAAAAAAATAAAAATACCCGCTTCAATTAAGTTGCACTTCAAGGCCCGCTTTACTTAAGTGGCACTTCATTGTCCACCTCAACTAAACATTTGGTTTAAGTGGTTTTCAAGATCTGCTCAACTTAAATAACACTTCGTTACTCCCCTCGATCAATTTGGTGAACCATTAGTGACTAAAGTTTGTTTAGGGGGTTTTAGGTTTTGGGGCACCCTGATAATAGGTTATTTAGACTTTGGTCTAACTTAATTGCTTAATTAGATTTTGGGGTCACTTATGTTAATTGACTGCACTGACTTTAAGTTGTGTGTTTTTTTCTTGGGTAATTTCCCGAATAAGCACAATTATAGTGTTCTTCTTCCAAAAAACACAACAATAGATCAAAATTCTTGAATAGGCATAAATATTTTTTGACTTGAAATTGTTTTGTCTTTTGACAATCTTTTGTTTCCATTTTGCCCTTTAGAGTAGTGATTACTTTTGTTCTATTATTGGATTGATGTGACATATGGGAAGATTCTTTCTTATTTATTTCTTTTGTCTTTTAGCTTAATTTTTTTTTTCTACTCTGCCCTGTGCTATATACCATTAATTAATTATGATTATTCTTGCATGGATTTTGGATTGATGTACCACCTAGTCAAATTAAGAAGGATCACATTTGATATTTCTGACCCTATAGGTTGGTTGCTAATATCTACTATAAAACCTTGAATATCTGCTAGAATCACCTGTACACGTGACAATACTTGTTTGATGAATTAATAGGCGAGTTATTAAAGCAGTAACATTTTTGGGCGAATTTTTAGGGATATCAAACGAACAACTTCAAAACCCTTTTCAATTTCAATCCACAATCGTTCCCTCTCATCTATTTTCTTTCTTTTTTTTCACATCCCTAACCGTTGGGACTCATTATTTGACTTCACAACCATGATCGTGTTATCGATTTCTCTTAAACAATTTAACCAAATCGAAAAATCACATCAAATATATCTCTACATCCACATATCAATAACAAGTTGGGTTAGTATCAACTTTATAGTACTTCAAAGTATTATTGGTTCTAAAACACTATTTGTTACAAATACAATATATCTACTACATAACGCTAAAAGCTACTCTAGAATACCCCAGTAGAAAGTTATAATCATGAAACAAATCAATAATTGAAAAGAACAAAAGTAATCTAGTCTGCTTGAGGTTATAATATGGTCTACTTGAGGTTGACTACAACTCAAAGTGACCATAATCCTTTTGGAACATTACATAAGGAATAAACCATGTGCAAGAATGCTTCATAAAATGTTACTAGTTTTAAAGCACAATCTACTACAAAAATACACTACAATCTGCTATCTAGACTACCCACTAAATCTCCTACATTACACATTGAAATCTACTCTAAATACCCTAGTACAAGTTTACAATCATGGAACAATACAATAATTAAAAAGAACAAAAGAAATCTAGTTTGCTTGAGGTTATTATCTGGTATGCTTGAGGTTGACTAATGCTCGAAGTGACCATGTTCCTTTTGGATCATTACATTAAAAAAAAAAAACCATGTCCAAGAAGCTTGAAGAACATCATAACTATTGTTGGAACCCCTGTAAAGCTTGAAGAACAACATCATGTAATTCAATTGAATCCCAAAAACCATCATATCTTTACATGGCAGAAAAAATCACATCTGCTTACATAAAACCATTACTTCTAGCAGATAGTGGTGTATGTGTAGCAGATGTAGTTTAAATTCTAGCAGATATACTTGGAGTTCTAACAAACAAGGGAGTAAAGTGGACTGGAGGTTCAAGAATGTATAAACCATTAGGAGGAGAGGTTTCCAAAACTACAGGGTCATTTGTATGCCCCTTTCCTTTGACTATCATCTCATAACTTGGGCCTTGAGTAGGAGTTTTTCCAACCCATATTCTTTCAGAATATAATAGGTTTGGTGGATATGTATGGTGAGAGGAGTAATCATTGATCCTTATTCTTGACTCACCATCCACATATCCAAGCTCTTCTCCCTGACCACCAAATCAAAAAATTACATTGAATGTATTATTTTTGCATCCACATAAGTTGGATTAGTATCACAACTTTATAATAGATATTTAAAGTATTACTGGTTACAGAGCACTATCTGTCATTGTTCAAAATTCCGAATCCAGGCGAAATTTCGAATTTAAAAAAAATGGCATATTCCGACATTCCGACACTCGAAACAAAAAAGTCATCTGAATATATCGGGAATATTCTCGAGTATTCCCGGATTTTAAAATGTCGATTCTCTAAAAACCGGCATATTCCGTCGAGATTTCGCGAAATATGTCGACATTTTTAACTATGTTATCTGCTACAAACACAGTGTACTCTGCTATTGTCAAGAACTGCTACTATACAATACTCACTCTATCTGCTACATTACGTATTAGAAGCTACTATACAATACCCCAGTACCAGGTTATAATAAGGGAACAAAACAATAGAAAAAACAGAAGTAATCAATGATCTACCATTCCTTATAATTTTAACAAGAACAATCAAAGAACCAGAAAAATAACATTTTGAAAAATTTTAAAATCATAGCTTGAAAAAAATCAAATCTTGAAAAATTTAATAATCAAAGTTTAAGAAAAATATTTTTCAATAATCAAAGTTTGAGAAAAATCACATCTTGAAAAATTTAAAAACCAAAGCTTCAGAAAAATCACATCTTGAAAAGTTTAAATCAAAACTTTAGAAAAATCACATCTTAAAAATTTTTAAAAATCAAAGCTTTTAAGGGAACAAACAATCCCATTCTTGAATGGATTTGAACCACAACAAATTCTATCAAATTCAATGCGAATTTATGTGTAAATGCCCACTGAATAGTAAGAACCAGATTGTACAATCAGAACTTATTATTACTTGATGATAGTAAAAATCAGAAATACAAAATAAAGAAGAAAGGGTGAAGGACAAAGAAATAGTAAGAACAAAGTGAGAGAAAAAAAAACTGAAATAAAAAAATGGTTTTAAGGTTTTAGGAAAAATAAAGAAGAGAAGAATAAAGTGAAATAGGAAGAAGAAGATGAGTTGTCTTAAGGTTTAACAAGATCAACGGTTAAGATGGAAAATGTGAATGATCAACGGTTAAGATGGAAAATGTGAATGAGAGAGAGAGAGAGAGAGAGAGAGAGAGAGAGAGAGAGAGAGAGAGAGAGAGAGTTTAATGATAAGCACAAAGGAGAGAGAAATTTGTTTTGATAGGTGAAATATTAGGTGAAGGTGCAATAAGGGTAGAAGTATCCTTAAAATTTTGTTGACAACATATTGTGCTTGTTTGAGAACAAAGGTTGCCTTATTGTGTTTTCGGGAAGAAACACACTAAAGTTGTGCTTATTCGGGAAATTATCCTTTTTTCTTTTAAACCATTAAGTTTGACCAAGGTCTAAATAGCCTATTATTAGGTGCCCTAAAACCTAAGAACCCTTTTTTTTTTTAACAGATGATCCATCAACTGGGTACCAAACCTGCTGAGGTGGTCCATCAAATTTGGTGAAGCATTAGAGATGCTCTAAGCAATTAAACTCCTCACAAGTGTGAAGAAAGTTATGTATTTAAAAGAATCGGGTTCGCTATTTAAAAAGGACTTTCAGCTCAGTTTGTACGTGGCATTTCTGCTCCAATTTTGTTAAATTAATCAACCAGCTTTATGAGGTCCATAATCCTTCGGGTGACTAAAAAAAAACAATGTCCGTCCATCCACTTTCACAAAAAAAAAAACAAACAAACAAACAAACAAACAAACACTCTACAGTCTAGTTCTTCTTTTTATGGATTTTTAGTACTTGTGTTTGTCCTTTTTTCTTTCTTCTATCTTCTCTCAACCTAGGATCTCTCTCTCTCTCTCTCAAACACTTCTCTGTGCCTTCTCACACGGTTCTATATCTTAACTACTTTATAATAGTGCCCCACAAATCGAGATGGTTTGTGAGGCCTTCGCTAGCGGTACGTTGAATTTACACATGTTTTTTCATTAAAATGTATTTACTATCTTAAATACAAACAAATTTCTCTAGGCCTACTTAAGATTATTAATATTTGTAATCAGATATTTCTGCTAATTATTTCCTCATTTTTCTCTCTCTTCTAATCTTTCTTTTTAGTTTCAACTCCACACGTATATTTACCACATTAAAAACCCAGACCCATATCCACATTACACATTCACAACAGGTTGTGTTTGGTTAGAGGAATTCAAATTCCAGGAAAATAAAGGGTATTAATGGAAAGAAGATGATATGGAGAGTGTAGAAGAAGGAGATTTGAGGCGGAGAAACGCATAATTCTGGTGAAGATTAAACACTTGACGGTATTCTACTATCAATTATGGAAATTGGTTTTTTATTTCAGATATGGAAACTAAATTCCCTTGAGTTATACATCACCAGAATCTGTTTTCCAATTTCACTCCTAAAATCTAGTGATTCTGTGTCTAAAATTAGCGATTTTCTTGGAATTTAGATTCCGCGCAGTTTGTAGCGCGTTTGTCCTCTACTTTTGTGTAATTCGTTGAGCTTATCAATAAAATTTGAATTTTATTAAAAATACTAATAAAATAGAAAAATAGAAAATAGAAAATAGAAACTTCCAATTTGAATAGGATTTGAAGCTGGGCCTGTATGGGCCCGAAAACAGTGCTTTATCTTCTTTTGGTTTTTCCTTTGCAGATAATTACAGTATGTCCGAATAAAAACACAACTTCCATTTCATTTCATTTCTTTCTAAGAACACAAACACTGCTTCCGTCATTATTACTTCAATCTAAAACCCTAATTTCTTTCTTCAAACTGAACATAAAGATTCTTTCTTCCTTCAAGTAAGTAAGTAAGTCTCTTCACATAATGTTTTTTTTTTTTTTTTTTTTTTTTGGGAGTTAATGAACTTGTTTATGTTGAATTTGGTTTTGATTTGAAGTATTTCTTGCTAATATCAGTAGAGAGTAAGATTCTAGGGTTTATCAGTAGAATGTGAGTTTGAAGTTTTGTTGTAGCATTTTGTATTGATTTGAAAGGTTTTTTTTTTTTTTATGTCTAGAAGTGGTTTTACTAGCAGTAGTTTTTTTTTTTTTTTGGGTGGGGGGGAGTGAATGAACTTGATTTTGTGGAATTTGTGATTTGAATTTTTTTGTGCTAATATGAGTGGGATTTTTCTAGGGTTTATCATTAGAATGTGGGTTTTTTTTTTTTTTTTTTTTTTGATAAAATTGAAGTTTTGTAGCATTTGGTATTGATTTGAAGGTTTTTGAGTTGATTGAAGTCAAAGGTTACACATTTAAGTGGTTTAATGAGTAGTTGTTATAGTTGAAAGTTTACAACCATTTCTTTTGCGAATTTCTTGTCCCCGTGTTTGACGCCATGTCAATGTTACTTAGTTTGTAGGTAGTTGAGATTATTTATTTTGTTGTCTCTTCGTTTAGGGATTGATTGTGCACTAGTGGTTGCAAGCATTTCTTTTGGGATCTCTTGTAGAATACTTAAGGATTGAACTATTATTTTCTTTGCAAGAGACAGAGTGTGTAAAAGAGATTATACGGTTTGTACTGGAGTTGGGTTTTAGAGTAAATGAAATTTGGTCTGAATTGAATGTTTTGTAATTTTAATAATTTTTTTTTTTTTTTTTGGAGATTGAAGTAACTTATATTTTACTGTTTTTGTTAGTTGTTGTGGTAGAGTGATTATAATTGCTCTAGATGCTTATCTTTGTAATTGGACGGGACTTCTTTGTAATAAAGGTTTGATGTAGCTTCTATGCTGGAAGTTGGTGTGATGCCGATTATACCTATTGACTGTCTATCTTTTTCTAGCTTCCAGTGAAAATTTCATTCATAATTGGTTCTAATTTGCTTGTGCTGGATCAAGTGAGAGATTTACTAATAGGTTTCTTACTGTGTTCTATGAGCATGGGTAGAGTGTCAGATTATTTGAAGTCTTAAAAAGTATGAGTCATGAACTTTGCTGTTTGTTTTAGGAACCCTCTTACAACCTGACCCTTAAAATTCATAAGTCGTGGTATGGGTGTCAGACATGTTTCTTACAACCCGAACAACTAGACACAAAATGAATTCTTACCCACTCTCTGATTAAAATGTGAATCCCTAGCGCAACCAGTAGGGATCTGACTAGCTGAGATGCCAGACATTTGCAGTGGACTTGGCATAAATTTCCAAGCTGTTTTGAGAAAATGTGTAATTTATTTTGTCAAGTATGATGGGCTGAATAACTGTAATATATATTGAATTTCTGTGGATGTAGAATTAGGAAAAAAAATATATAGTACTATTTCTTGTCGGTCACCGATCACTATTTCGTTTTTTCCTGGCATGTATATGATTTTCAATACTAAATGTTTTGAGGTTTCTCTTTTCATGTGAAGACTACAGGCGTATATTATTGTGTTGTATGGTGAAGTGCCACTTTCTCTTGCTCTATAAGGTTAGTTCATCCGCATTTCCGGTTGACCAGTTTGTCTGGTTCCTGTTGTGCATATTGTGCCCAGAATTATCTTCTTACCCATTCTTCTTTGTTGCATGTGATATTGCAGTTTGGAAGGACGTTCTGATGGGTATCACAGATGTTCAGAACCCACTTATCGGAGATACAACATGTGGGTCTTTGTTGCAGCAATTGCAGGTAGTCATTTTTAAGGCTTTTAAAGCTAAAAAAATTATGTAATATCTTTTTATTCGTTAGCTGTTGTAGGAAACAAGGGTTTTAGGAAATAAAATAATGGCTTCTCATTGCAGAATATATGGGATGAAGTTGGTGAGAGTGATGAGGAACGGGATAAAATGCTGCTTCAGTTGGAGCAAGAGTGCTTGGATGTTTATAGGAGGAAAGTTGAGCAGGCTGCGAAGTCGAGAGCAAAACTTCTTCAGGCCTTGGCTGATGGTAGATCTGAACTTTCTAAGATCCTCTTGGCTCTTGGAGACAAAACAGTGGCTGAGATAGTAAGTAAAATGTTTCTTTCAATAATGAGCTTGTCATTATAATTTATACACTTATTCCTTCCTTTGAAAATAATGTAAGCTTAATGGTGTATATTAATTTGTATGTTTTTTCAGAATTCACTAATGTGATATGTGTTCAGTTAGTCTTGTTGGTTTTTTGTTTTTTCATCATTTGAAGAAATTTATTTTGACATGGTGTAATTCATGTCCTCTTTTCTGGTTTATTCAGCCTAACAGAGCAACAGGAACAATCAAGGAGCAACTTGCTGCTGTAGCACCAATGCTGGAACAGTTATGGAAACAGAAGGAGGAGAGAACTAAGGAGTTCTCTGATGTGCAATCACAAATTCAAAAATTATGTGGAGAAATTTCTGGGAACTTGAAACTTAGTGAAGATACAAGTAAACCTGTGGTTGATGAGACTGACCTGTCATTGAAGAGGTTGGAGGGATTCCATTCTCATCTGCAAGAACTTCAAAAAGAAAAGGTATTCTTTACCTAGAATTTGATCCTTGGTTTCGACCTGATTTTACTTGTGTTGTTTGTATTTATTTTGCTGATATTCGTTCGACAACTTGTTAAGTTTATCCTTCGCATTCTAATCTGCAGAGTGAAAGATTACAAAAGGTCCTTGACTTGGTTAGCATAGTGCGTGATCTCTGTATTGTATTGGGCATGGATTTTCTTAGTAACATTACTGAAGTTCACCCAAGCTTAAACGATTCGGTTGGTGTGCAATCCAAGAGCATTAGCGATGATACTCTATCGAAGTTATCCAATGCAGTTTTGATGCTAAGAGAAGACAAGAAGCGGAGACTACAAAAGGTAACCATTTTGTTAATGTAGTTCCGGGTTTACTCTTCTGAAAAGGTTGTTTATAAATTGATGTTTTGAACTCTCAAATGATGTTATTTAATTAAATAACTGTCTGACCTAGACTAAGCAATGGACGTTCAAACACAGTAAACATATGAAGACTGTTAGGTAGTCCTCAGATTTGTACATCAATAATCATATGGACATGGCTTGTGCGAATAATGGTACTAATAGATAAAGTACTTTGAGAGTTAATGCTTATTACATAATCTGTTCTGATAGAGTCTGGGTGATGATCCATGCATTTATTAAGTACTAATAGACATGCTAAAACTTTATTTCAGCTTCAAGAGTTAGCATCTCAGTTAACAGATCTATGGAACCTGATGGATACCCCAAAGGAGGAGCAGAACTTGTTTGATCACGTTACTTGTAACATCTCGGCTTCTGTCGATGAGGTCACTGCCCCTGGGGCTCTTGCTCTTGATCTGATTGAACAGGTTAGTGTGGTATGCTACTTTACATGTTTGTACACCTTTAAAATTTGAGCTGATTCAACCATAGTCAGAAAATTGTTATATTTTTGGTTGGGACTTTCAACGTATTTACTGATCAGGGATGTGCCAATGTCAAGTCCATAAACTTTTATTTATCAGCAACTATCTGTTTGTGAATAAGTTCACAAGTAATATACATTCATCTATAATTTTAAACAATCTGAATACTGCTGAGGTTATGTGATATTGAGGTTATCATATGTTTCGGTTTTCTCTACAACTACTTACTTTTTCATAGCTTTCTCAGTTACTCTCTGTTGGCCAATTTTCTAAAATTGTTTATATTTGAATTATCACCAACATTGAAGTTCGTTGTTGTTTCTGTTAGCTTGACTGTCATTTTTGTGCGTTTTTTGTTGTCTAGGCTGAAACGGAGGTTGAAAGGCTTGATCAGCTAAAAGCAAGCAGGATGAAGGAGATTGCATTTAAGAAACAATCTGAACTTGAAGATATATACACCCATGCTCACATAGAAATAGATGCAGATGCTGCTCGAGCAAAAATAATGGCATTAATAGAATCTGGGACTGTTGAACCATCTGATTTATTGGCTGACATGGATAATCAGATAGTAAAAGCAAAAGAGGAAGCACTTAGCAGAAAAGATATATTGGATAAAGTTGAGAAATGGATATCATCTTGTGAAGAAGAGAGTTGGCTTGAGGACTACAATCGGGTAATTTGATCTCTCCACCTCTCACCTACACACACTGTTAGTTATAATATACAAAAATTACATGGAGGAGCACATGTTTCAAAAAGTTAGTATGTTATTCCTATGCCATGAGCTGTTATTTCTGAGTTGAATGTACTCTGTTTTGGTTATAGTGCGTATGTAGCATTTCAGATAGGCAAAAACCAAAACAATTCTTGGTCCCGTTGCCCTTGAATCAGTGGAAATGTTTGACATGACAACACATGTTTTATGTGTAGAAATTGTGCCAAGTATTCCTACACCAGTGTCCCTTATCTAACATTTTTTTTTTGATTGGCAAGCGGGGTGGAGGGGACCCCTACCCCTTTTAAATTATGTGTGGAAACTTATATCAACAATCAGCTGTTGACGTGTTTCGAACCCACAACCTCCCCACTTTGTGAGAGGGGTGCTACCCTTGAGCCACAGGCTCATTCGCCCTTATCCACCCATATGTTCAAGGGCAGTCCTTTACTGTTTACTAATATTGCACGTGCATGCATTGCCCTGCTTTTGGATGTACAAGAACTGAATCATATATCTTTTACTAAAAATGAAATATAATGGATCATGATTGTTAACATGTTTTAGATTTATGCTTCAATTAACTTTCTGTGAGATTTTACCACAGGATGACAACAGGTATAGTGCTAGCAGAGGTGCGCACATAAATCTCAAGCGTGCAGAGAAAGCTCGCATTCTGGTGAACAAAATTCCCGGTATTTTTAGAACTAATGCATTGAATTATTTTCACCTTTCCTATGTAGCAATCTCATGAGGAAATGTTTGTCAGTCCATCTCAGTGTCAGACCCACTGTTTAGATAAACCTGGTGCGAAGGGTTGTGTCTGAATCATGGGGTTTGTCATATTGTTTGACATTGCTACTTCCTAAAAGATGTTAATGTTTTATTTTCATGCAGCTCTGGTTGACACCTTGGTGGCCAAGACTAAGGCGTGGGAGCAGGGTCATGGTACTTCATTTACTTATGATGGTGTTCCACTGCTTGCCATGCTAGATGAATATGCCATTCTCAGGCATGATAGAGAAGAAGAAAAGAAGCGAATGAGGGTAACTGCACTGATAGAGCCTGTTCTTTCTTCAATTAATTTTACTTAAATTTAATTGTCACATTGTATACAGGACCAGAAGCGACATAATGAGCAATTAACAACAGAGCAAGAATCCTTGTTTGGTTCAAAGCCAACCCCGAGTAGATCGCTTGGTCCAAAAAAGGTGGTTGGTCCGCGAGGCAATGGAAATGCTACTCCCAGGCGGTTGTCAATGAACCCTCACCCGAGTGGTGGCAATGGTATGAAATCAACAGCAAAAGAAGGAAAGAGGGACATTACCCGGCCAGTAGCTCCTGTGAACTATGTTGCCTTACCAAAAGATGATGCTGCTTCTCATGTTTCGAACACCGAATCAATTCCAGCTTCACCATGACTACAGATGTGTGAGTGACTTAGATAGTATAAATTTCTATGATAGTATTAATAGGCAACTTACAGCACTGAGAAATGCATCTTTACATAGAATGTAACTAGATAGTAGATGTTTTTTAATACTAGAATCTAATGCTTCTATCAATATAGGTACTGTTTTCTCTTTGGTTATGGTGATAGTAAACTCTATTCCCAGAATGAAATTAAGTAATCTCTTCTTATTTGGACGGAAGTTTAGATGTTCAGTTTTGTTGATGTGATTTTAATGGCCGTTGCCCTTCCACTTAAATCAGAAAGTTTATTGTGATGTGATAGTAAGTTTTATTGAGTGTGCCATGGTGGCCTAAAGTCCATGACGACGTGATAAATGACTACGCAGTAATATACAGTACTGCACAAATGCACTCATGTAGTGGTTGTACTGCAGTTCCTAATTGCTAAACAATGACTTCATCTCCCTTGCTTTAGCCCTCACACCTTTCACATTCTTCATTATCCGTCGTGTTTTTCAGAGCCTTAGCAATGCCTTCATGACTAAAATTTCCCATCATCTTTTTCTCTCAACATCCGCAGTTCCATGTCTTTACAATGTAGGCCAGTCAGTAATCCATTCTTTTCTCACCTTTAAGATGCTCTAGATGTCCCAGAAAAATGAGGACATTATTTGAATAAGGAGTTCTTTTGCAATATCATTTGTCCAATATGAACCAAAATCTTGTACATCTATTGTACCATTTCTTCAAAAACTGGGTTATTGTACGTTATAGATAATTGCTGATGTATATACATTATCCAGTAGCTAATTGGTCATTAATATTTATTAAGAGAACTCTTCGTCTTTTTATATAAAACCCACAGAACTATGATGGCTTGATCTCAACTCCACCTCTTCAAACTGAAACTCCACCTCTTCAAACTGAGTACGATGGTTTAATATTAGCTCCCCCTCTGCGAACTGAGTACATAAGCAACTTGACGACCTCCTCGTAGCTAAAGTGCAACCGTTCCCCAACCTCAACTCCACTCTCCTCTCACATCATTCTCGACCTCAAAAGTTCCATCATAGTTAATTAATGTTTTCACTTAAAAATCAGGGCAATGTAGTCTCTTGTTAGTTTTGTTGGTTTGTTATCCCTTTCAAACACTCCCACAAGAGGTTGTGAGTTAATTTCTACCACCAACGTTTGGAGGAATTTCTCTAGTTGGGTTAGTCTTCCAGCCTTGTTCGTGATAGGCCTTAAGACCCATGATTTAAAAGAGATTGATTTGAAGTGATGTGAGAGCATTCCCAATGCAAGGTGAATTTGGCGGTGGGATGGATGAATTCATCTTAGACCAGAAAATAACAATCCAATGCAAGGTGGATTTTCAAAGGTGGAAAACCAATGGTGGATTTTAAGGTGGGAGAATCCACCTTGTGAAAAAGAAACGGACCACACATGACATGTCATCCTCTTTTTTTTTTTAATTTTTTTTTGTCTATTTTTAAGCAAAAAAATTGGGACGACATATCACATGTTGTACGAATTTCTTAAAAAATCCACTTTCTCTCCTAAAGAGTCCACCTTCCTTTGGAAACTCTCTCACATTTTACAATCCTATTTTGAGTCAGCAAGGTGAATTTATCCTAGTGGCACATATGTGACATCAAATCCACCTCGCATTAGGAATGCTCTGAATGCTTAGGTGGAGGTGAACAACACTCTCCACCAGATTTGTCCATTTAGCATTAATTTAAAAAAAAAAAAAATTTAACTGGTCCTACTAGGGTTAACAGCACCCGTGTTTCAATTTTTTTAATTAATCTCACTTAATATCACGTGGACGGATCTGGTGGAGAGTATTGTTCCACACTCTTTAAACTTTAAAAGGTGTGAAACAAATTCGCACTGAGAAATGTCTATGTAGAGTGACTACTCTGGTGATGTGGAGGCTACGTGGATACTTAGGTGGCTCTATCTGAATTGTTTGGGCTAAACCTAAAAATTGGCCTATTGGGCTATCCAAATAGGCTTTACCTAAATACCAATTCATCTTTCCTTCCTCTGTAAGTTATAACATAACATAACATAACAACACAACAATCAAAACAACACAACAAATCAAACAAACAAACTTTCTCTCTTTCTCTCTGTTTCTAGTGCAACAACAATGGGAAGCGAGAATGAACCAGCAAAGCTACTTCTACCATACTTACAAAGAGCTGATGAATTACAAAAACACGAACTTCTTGTTGCTTATTACTGTAACACCCAATCTCATCATCTTTTTTTTTTTCTTTTTTTTAAAACCCTAATTTGTTTTTATTTTATTTTTTTTTAATTTTAATTTCGATTAATTTGAATTTTTTAGGTCGATTATATGCTATGGAAAGAGGATTAAAGATTCCACAGAAAGATCGTACTAAGACTACTAACTCTATTCTTATTTCTCTTATGAATCAACTTGAAAAGGTTTGATACTATTTATCATCACTTTAATTTTAAATTAAATTGTTGTGATTTCTGTGATTTTTTTTTTTTTTTGGAAAATTGAATTAGTAGATAGTTTGCTGTGAACCCCACTATTTATTTTTGATTAAAAATGGAAATAATTTATTACTCTGAAATAATTTGGCACTTTTTATGGATAATTTACACTTCTATTGTGACTTTAGTTGTTTTGGAAAATTGAATTTAGTAGTAGTTATTTATTTATTTATTTTTTTTGATTAGAAAGCGGGGTTGAACGGACCCCTACCCCTTAAAATTACGTATGAAAGCTTATATCAACAATCAGCTGCTGACGTGTTTCAAACCCACAGCCTCTCCACTTTGTGAGAGGGGTGCTACCATTGAGCCACTGGCTCATTCACAAAAAAATGGTTTGGTAAGACTGTTTTAATGAGATCAGTAACTCGGTAATGCTGGCGGGATTCGAACCCCAGACCTCTTGTATCATCACCCAAATGTTTTACCAACTGACACCTGCTAGTGGTTACTTTGTTGTGAATCCCACTATTTATTTTTGATTAAAAATGGAAATAATTTATTGCTTTAAAAACAATTGGCACTTTTATGGATAATTTACATTTTTAGGTGAAATTTAAGACTGTAGCAGTAGCTTACTGAAAAAGTGAATTGGAATATTGGATGATGTAATTTTTTTTTTCATTTAAAGTACAAGAGGGTATGAAAGTTCTCGTAGTAGAAAATTTTCATACAAAGAAGGCCAAGAAATTTTTTTAACGAGTGGACAATGGAGACATTTCATAAACAAAGGAATTATTCTTATACTCTTCTACACGAGAAGAAATTTGCACAAGGATTCCTGTTTTATGAATTATGATGCATAGTGTAAGCTTGTTTCTTATGAAGAACATACGCTGCGGGCACAGAACTTGGATACATATTGCTATTACAGGTTTTGAAGATGATAAATTTAATCTTTGCTCTGACATGAACGGCTTAATTTTGACACATAGGTTAGCTATATGTTCCAAAAAGTATCCCACACTGAATGAAAGAGCCTGTGGCTTGGAAAATGGGCTCATTGGTTAGGTAACAGGAAAAAAAGGAGTTTAGCTATAACCAACAAACCAAAGTCACTTTTAGAGTTATAGATCCTTTAGCTATTACCTTATAATTTGCTTTGCTCACTTATTTTCCCGATTTCCATATGGTGTGCTCACCAACTTTTAAATGTTACACGAGGTTTCTTGGTTACAGTTGTAATTTGTGTTGCCAATATACAGTTTACTTGCAATAGTCTTAGATGTGTTTTTTTCCTTTATCTGTACTTCTAAGTGCTGCAATTCTTGGGCCTTTGGGCAGGATAAGAAGTCGTTGAAATTGGGGCCCGACGATCAACTATACATAGAAGGGTTTGCTTCAAATGTCTTTGCAAGGGCAGATAAGCAAGACCGGGCTGGGCGTGCAGACCTGTATGAAAATCCTTCCATTTGTATATAAATATATATTTAATTTTATAATTGGTTGTGGTATATCATTGGAAAAATTGTACACATGGCTTGTATTAACAGAAATACAGCATATGTTTCAGTACTGATGTCATATCTCTCATCACATTGTCAAATACTCAAAAGGAATTATGTTAAATGATCCAGAAAAGGCTTAAAGTTTATTTTCTTGTATTTTTACATTGACAGTCAGCTTTGAAAACTCGATGTTAGTATTACCCACTGACTGGTCAAAATGATTGTGACATGTGCATTTCATTTGCTGTTTGTAGAAACTCAACCTCGGATAATTACTTTGGTCAATTGGTCGGTGTTAATCATGTGTATTCTAATTGTTTAATTGACTATGTCTGTTTGTTACAGTAATACTGCAAAGACCTTTTATGCCGCAAGCATCTTCTTTGAGATTCTCAATCAATTTGGTGAAATCCAGCCTGATGTGAGTTTCTTGTTACGCAGTTCATTTGCTTTACATGTTTTCCCATTGACTTCGGTTTTAAAGAATGATGAATTTATGGCAATATCAGATTGTTTGATTTTTTTGATTTTCTTCGCTGTGGTTATGGAATACAAATTGCTTGACTTTATGACATAACTATCGTATTTTTGGTTCTTTATTTTTTGACAGCTTGAACAAAAACAGAAGTATGCTGTATGGAAAGCAGCAGATATAAGAAAAGCTTTGAAAGAAGGACGGAAACCTGTGCCTGGACCTCCTGGTGGTGATGATGATCTTTTGGACCCCTCAAATTCATCAAGCACTGAATATGTATGTTGTTAAACTTAACTCCATCTTTATCTTTGCTCAGTTGAATAAAACATGAGTTACTGAAAGGAAATATAAGATTTTTTTTTCTCTGAATATCCACTATTTCACTAAATTGTTGACATATTGGTAGCAAATGAGTAAAAATTTTGTGTTATGGTTCTGCAGTCTTCACAAATCTCTACTAATAACTCACGAGGAGAGTTTTTAACTGATGCGAAACTCTTACCAAAAAAGGCCTTTTCCTTTCACTAATCAAATATATCTTCTGTAATATAAATGGTTACTAAGTAATTTCAGAATAAATAAATAAACTTTATGAAGTAGTTAGGAAACTAACACTGCTTTTACCAAAAACACAAGGAAACCAAATATGATATGTCTGTTAGACGTGCATTCACTTAGTAAAAGAAAAAATTTGAAATCATTTTTTTATGGAGGAAAACATAAAGTCTTAAACCTAATTAATCCAGTTATTTTTGTGACAAGGCTGGGAAAAATATACGGAAAAAATATAGAGGAAAACCAACTTCCCTTGCAAATGTTCTTGTTTTACACGAACTAATGAATTTTAGGTACTCTCGTTAACATGTCAGAAGGTTGCCTTTAGGAACCTGCATGCGTAAGGATTGATTAAAATTTGCACCAATATACATGACTTTTCTTATGTTTGGATTTAGCAAAAGTGCACACTTTTTGACGTTGCTGCTCATCCTAGAAGTTGAATGCAAGGCAGCAGCATAACTATATAACTTGACAGTCGCAAACTTATATCCAGATCACCAATCAATGAAGTATATCCAGTTCACCAATCAATGAAGTACAATATTGAGACTTCAATTTATCCTTTGGTCCAGAGTGATATGTCCTTACACTAAGCACAATTCTCTGTGGAAGTGTCCAGTAATAACTACTATTTTAAGCCTTTGTTTGTCATTGGAAGAGTAAAATAATTGTAAATGTTTAACTGTGCAGGATCTTGGTCCAAGTGAAGATCTTCCAGATAGTAATCTTGGAACAGGAGCTGATGCACCATCTCAGTTTAATGAAAAGGCTGGCTTCCATTCTTCAGCTTACACACCTACTTCCCCTCCATCATATCCGGCAAGCATACCTCCATCATCTCCTTCCTTCCCAACTTCTGAATACCCTCGGGATGATTTCCATATTCCACCTCCACCGAACGATAGACACGACAATTCATACCCGGCAACCATGCCTTCATCATCTCCTTCTTACCCAACTTCAGATTACCCTCGTGATGATTTCCACACACATCCACCACCAAGCAACAGAGAAAGTTCTTATCCTCAGCCATATCACCATCAAACATACCAGCCTGAATCCCCACAGCCACCACCGCAAACTTACTCTTCGAATGAAGTTCCACCACCTTCTTACTCTTTACCGAATTTCCAGTCATACCCTAGCTTTAACGACCATACTCTCCCCGCAGCTCCCACACACTCTCCTTACTATCAAGGGTCAGATGGATCCTATCCTCAGCAGTCAGCTCCCACTGTATCAAGTTACCAATCAACATCGCAATATAGTTCTGCTAGCAGAAATGGGACGCATGAAGAACCTGCACCAACTGCTGCCCAAACATTCCACTACGACAGCAATTACCAGCCACCTCCAGAGAAGATTGCTGAAGCACACAAGGCAGCAAGGTTTGCTGTTGGGGCCTTGGCATTTGATGACGTTGCGATTGCAGTGGACTTCCTCACAAAGTCACTTGAATTGTTAACCAATCCATCGGCTAGTCATTAAATATTGTGGAATGGATTCTGTTTCTGCTATAGGGTACTTCATGGTTTTCTGGTTGTAAATGTACAAGTAGAGGGAAGATTTTGAAGTTTTTCATTTTAGTGCTGTGTTTGGGCATTTTTTTTCTGTAAACCGGGTTTCTGCTGGAATTTATTGTATATACACACACTTAAACTGATATGATGAAAAGGTTGAAACACCCCTTGCTGTGGTTCGATAGAAATGAATAATGAGACCAGCAAGTTTGATGTAGACTATTCTGTGCCCTGATTGAGGAAATAACAATTGTGATTGTGCCAGAGGATCTTCTATCGGAGCTTGTCGTAAATCACTTGTAAACAAGATTTTTTACAGGTCCTTAGTGCTACCTTTGCTCTGGTGCTATACAGAATTCCCATGAATATGAGTATTATCATCAGTGTTTGATCATTCTCTTTTATCAGAACCTTGCATTGACCTTTGGAATTGTTGATTGTGATTAATGTAATTGGTTAAATATGGCTGATCAGATCTTGTTATTTTCACTGTGATGGCAGCAGAGGATTGGCAAGATTCTGATTTGAGTTCTTTCACAAGATTGAGGTGAGTTCACCCCATTGTTGTATTTTGTCCCCAGGCATGCGTTGTCCCCATCAACATTGAACTGAAAAATAGAGTGAGAAGGGTCTAATGCACATTCTCTTGCACACCTAGAGTTCACACACAGGGAGCATTGTTCTCGAATCGCTTAGTTCTAGTGATTGAATCAAGCTTCTGATTAACTTTAAATGCCGGCTGTTTACCCTCGGAAGCCTTTCCCTTTCGAAGTAATTGATATGGACATTCAATTTGTCTGGCTTGAACTATTTTACAACTTGTTAAGACTTAAGACAGTGTTTGGCTCTTTGCTTTCATCACCAAATTGTCATGTATGATAGACTTATCATACATGACAATTTGGTGATGAAAGCAAAGAGCCAAAGACTGTGATAGAACTCACCTCAATCTTGTGAAATCTAGGCATAGCTAGGCATAGTTCTATCATAGAACTATGCCTAGCTATGAATTGAAGAAAACCAAAAGTCCAAAACTATTATTTCTCAATGTGTGGAATAAACAATGGCATGTTTCTGAATGGAGACAGAGTTGAAGTTTTGACAATAACCAAGCTAGCATTCCCAAGTCTCTATAATATGTTTTGAGTGCAATTGTAATTTGTAAACAATCACTCTAAATGGGAGCATTCTTGTGTAGTTACCGGAAATCAACAGAAGAAGAAAAGCCGAAGCACAATGAGTATCCTAACAATCAGTCTGCATTCGAACAATCATTGCTCATGAAGCAACAATGCTTATGGACAGAGAACAAGAAAAGGCAGTTTCAAACTCAGCAGAAAATATTCGAAACATGCAAGTCATTAGAGGACTGCTTGTTAGAATCTCCTACTGTGAAGCGACAAGACTTAACTGAAGGCAAACTTTACATTCTTAGATCATTTTCTAAAAGGTACTACTCTTCTACTACTAAAGTTCATCCACACCTCATCAATAGTAGATCAAGAACTAGCTACTACTCCACAGAAAGGGGGATGAAGATCAATGAAAAAGAAAAACAAGACCTAGCAGTTTTGTCGCCAGTAATGAGTAGAACCAATAGTGGGAAGATGAAGAAGAAAGTGAGCTTTAGGAAGCCTAAAGAGGCTGATATTTTCATATTTTATTCACCTGAAGAAAAGCTTGCTGAATGAAAAAAAATATATTACTCTTGGGTTTGTTAGAAGCTCATTCACCCCAAGTCTTGTTAGTTTCCATTATGCCTACATATACATTTACTGTCTTCCTGTGCTATGTTTAGACCTGCTTGCCGAAGTGTAATAGTGTCTAGCTGAATATCAAGCTTGTTGTGCATGGTCATTTGTTCACCAATTTACCTGCAAAAGGTGCATGGTTGGAGGCCAGTGTTTAGCATTATCTCTGCGTCCATTGTGAGGAAAGAACTTGAATCTTGAATGTTCAACCTCTACATAGGATCCTAACCTGCATTTCTCATAAAAGTGCAATAAACACAAAATGACACAAGGAAGGTAGCTAGAAGTCTCTGTTGTTTACTTGTTTCAACATCTTATTCATTACACCTTCACAAGATATTTGTCTAGATATTTTCTAGCTATACCAACAAGATGGTAGATTAGTAGGTGGCTCTGGAATGATTTATACACCATTTCGTATCCCAACTTTTTAAAAGGGGTTGAAAGAGGTCGGCTTGTGCGTCGACCTCTAGTCTCTTTCCTCCCTATTAAGAAACATTTAAATGTGGTTGCATATATTTGCTACTAGTAATGGACCTTTACGAAACCATTAAATTAGCAATTTGAATTGATTGTAAACCTAATTCATAATTGAGGGAAATGTGGTTGCATATTTGCTAGCAATTTGAATTGATTGTAAACCTAATTCATAATTGAGGGACCCCTACTTCTTTTTAAATTTTAAATTACGTGTAAAAACTTATATCAACAATCAGCTGTTGACGTGTTTTGAACCTACAACATCTCCACAAATGTGAGAAGGGGTGCTACCATTGAGCCACAAGCTCATCCGCAGTAAATAGCTTTTGCAGGAAAAGGTTAACCAAACAGAATCTAATCATCTATGATACACATGCACACAATTGAGATAGATATGCAAGATTAAAAAAGTGGTAGGTTTGAAAGCAAGGTTAAATTGGCCTTAAAAGCCCCAAGGACAATAATGTGACCAGAAGATATTTAATTTTAGCCACACAGTTACATATGTAGTTATAAAAGATTTTGAATTTACCTAACACCTTTTCCCATACATTTTGTATTAATTGCTACATAATTACATAAACCCAGCTACCATTCTTTGCTCTTTCATCAAGAAAAGCAGCTGTTGAACAAAAAGGGTTTTAGCCTTTAGGTGAGAGTTGAGAAGAGTGAACTGTACATCTCTGCCTTTGCTTTGGCCACTTTCAAGTATTTTTCTTTCTGAGTTTTAATGGCAAGAGCAATGGAAATTAGTTTTATGGTTATTGCTATGGTGGTTATCATCTCAATGAGTAATGGAGGAAAGATGGTACAAGCTCAAGTTCATCATGTGGTGGGTGGTGATCAAGGTTGGGATCCAACTTCTGATCTTAAATCTTGGTCATCCAATCGACTTTTTCGGGTTGGAGACAACATTTGTAAGCTTTCTCATTACTGTACTAAATGCCTTGATATTTTTTCTCAATTTCATGTTGCAAATCATCACATATGAAATTATATATACTACTATATATGTTACTTTTAATTTTTATAAAAAAAAAATGTAATGATATGATAAATTGCAAGCTTTATACTCTATGGTATAAGGTAAGACTAATTTGGAAAAGAGATATGTCAATTATGTGTGTTTCGAGTTTCTACAATATGCCTTCTGAGATTTACGTCGATTTTGTATTAGTTGGTTTGCATTGAAATGAATTTAATTTTCTTCTATTAGGCTATCAAATTTGCGCATAAATCAGGGAAAAAAAAAGAGAATATTTTCTTAAGACAGATTGCACATAATAGATAGTATAGATAGATAGATTGTTTGTCCTTGTTCGAATAGACACAACATGTAAGGTCAATGAAACTTCGTAGAAAGATCATAAAAGTGGTGGTGGGCAGGGGAAATGAGTTCTGTTTTATCCTGACAGAGACACAACAAGTTCTGGCATATTACCGGACTTGAATTATTGGTTGATGACCACAATCTACTCCACGACAACGCTTTTCTTCTTCAGACATTTTTGTTTATGGACCTTGTGTGGATGTATATACAGTATATATAACTATAATTATCATATAATTTTCATCGGCAATGATTATTCATTATGGCAGGGTTTAGTTACTCGGGTCCGCAAGAGAGCATCTCAGAGTTAAGAACCAAAGAAGAATTTGAATCCTGTGATATCACCAACCCTATCAAGATGTACACAGATGGTGTAAACAAGGTGAATCTAGATGGAGAAGGGATTCGATACTTCGTCAGCAGCAAGCCTGCCAACTGCAAAAATGGTTTAAAGCTACATGTAGAGGTGCTACCAAAATCGCAACCACAAAACCAAACAAACACATCAAGCATTTTGAATGTTTCAGCCTTAGCTGCAGGCCCCACTCCATTTGGCTCAGCTGGTCTTCTTGGACCTAGGTTATTGTCGATTCTGGTTGGGTGTGCTCTGGTTCTTGTTTCCATTATGGGCACGGTTTATTGAGCTGCTTAAGTAGCTAGGTTTTTTCGAACTTCTTTATGAATCCCTTGTTTAATTAGTTAAGTAGGTGTTGTAAGTTGGATTTGGGGTTGCTTAAATTTAAGCACGTGTTGATTGTAACAGCTTTTACATTATCTTCACAATTAGTAATATCTCTCCGTACTGAAATAAACCTGTCAGAAGGCGGAATATCCTAACGTGGGACTTCAGAATTCACCGTATGGTGCAGGTATAGCATGGAAGCTTTTCCACAGTTGTGCAGGAACGATCGTACCCACCTTTCGGTTAAAATGCATGAACATTGCTGAAAATTTTCGTTATTTACCTAAATGAAGACAGTAGAGATCATTCTCCTAGTATAGTTTAGTTTCATCTATCATGAGTGCAAGGAAGGCAACATATTTGCAACAAGGAGAGAAGAAATTGTGGAAAGGCAAACCTAGCTTTGAACTGCCATTAGAGAGTCCTGACTCTACCTACTATAGGGGTGTGCACGGGCCGGTTTGGTCCGATTTATACTAAATACTAAACCGAACAAAAGTACTTGGTTCGGTTTTCGGTTTTTTCGTTCGTTTTTATTGGTTTTTGGGCTTTTAAGTTTTTTAGGCTTTTTATGTTAGGTTTTGTTAGGTAAGTCCAGTTTTAAGTGTAATATGTCTAGTTGGTATATAAAAATTCAAAAATATATGAGCCGGTTTGGTTTTAAAAATACAACAATTATAACGTGGACAAATTATACAAGCACCAATACAGTGGATGCAATTAGCTCGAAACAAGAACTAGTTCGAATCAGGAAACTAGTTCAAAACAGGAAAATAATAATCTAGCATGCTATAAGCAGGATTTGCCATTGTCTATATTCATCTTCTCTTGTTCCGTCGATCTATTCACTTTCTGATCCCCAACAATGACTTCTCCATACATGTTCCACAATTTTGAGATCTTTGTGCTCAGAGGAGAAGAAAAGACATGGGAAACTGGTTGTGTATTGCTTGCTCCGACAGAAAGTGACCCTGGAGATTGAAGGCAATGAGGAGGACTTCACTTTCTCATATGCAGTGGATGGAGCAGATTACAACAGGAGGGGAATGTTTGATGACTTTTTCCCTCGCTATCCATGTAAGACCACTAGGAATACGTGAAAACACTTTAGGACATGGATTACTAGTGGTACGGGTGCGATCTTCCATGATTTATGTCTGGAGTGGGTGAATTTAGCTGAGAAGTGCTTGAGGGGTTGTTCTTATTGTCGTTGCAGGTCTCGAAAGCCAAAACCTGCAGAGGTGAGGGAGGTGTTTGGATCCTAATGTCCATACTTTTTTGGAGAGTGACCAACATTCATGTATAGAGATAATGATTATGAGATGGACGAGAATGAGGAGCAACCAGACATGCTTGGAGGTTTTGCAATGGATGAGGTTTTATTAGGATAAGATTCTCTCTTATCAGTTTGCGATATTGTTGTGATATGATTAATCTGTTGTAACCACTAAGTGGTGATACTTATCCTTGTAATCTTTCTCTATATATATCAAGCCCTAAGGGATACGAGGGCAACATATTAATCCATAAACTTTACATGGTATCAGAGCAGGTTTGAGGATAGTAGTGTTTCTTTTTCCTTGGACTCTCTTTTGAGTAGTCTTCATCTTCAATTTGTTTGGACTCTCTGTGAGTAATCTCTTCCTTTCTTCAGGATTCTTTTTCGAGTAGTCTCTCTTCTTGTCAAATGGCTCCATCAAATGATTCTATCTTCCCATTCAATGCTCTTGTGAGTTTGGTTTCGGTTCGGCTAGATCGAAACAATTATTTGCTTTAGAAGTCACAAATCGTCCCCGCTATGTATAGCCAAGATCTGTTCCAATTTGTTGATGGGTCATTTCCAGCACCAGCAGAATTCCTACCAAAGGAATCTAATGATATAGATGCTCTTCCTGAACTGAATCCAACATATCTCAAATGGAGACGCACAGATCAACTTGTTTTAAGTTGGATCAATGCAACACTTTCAGAATCTGTTCTTGGGCAAGTCATTGGTCGTCGCACCTCTAAGGAAGCTTGGAATGCGCTTGAGCGCATGTTATCATCTCGTTCAGATTCGCGTGTATTGTTGTTGAAGCAACAACTCATTTCTCTCGACAAAGGGGCAACTTCCATGCTAGATTATTTGAATCAAGCTAAGGGTATTAGTGATGCACTTTCTGCGGTAAATGCACCTGTTTCAGATACTGACCTGGTTCTCTCAACTCTCAATGGGTTATCAATTGAGTATGAAAGTTTTATAACTTCTATGACGACCAGATCCGAAGGCTTGCCTGATTTCTATGACTTACATGATTTACTTATAAATCAAGAACGTCGTGTTGAAGCTCGGGCAAAGAAGAATTCTTCTGTTGACTCAGTTGCTTTCTTTACATCAAAAGGCAAAGGACGTGGACATTCTAATGGAGCACCACATGATGATCGATCCAACACGCATCACTCCAAGCCTCGTCACTTCAATTCTTCCTCTCGAGGAAGAGGTCGTGGGCGGGGTTATTACAACCCAAATAGAGGCGGTAATTCTAATAATAATTATTTTAATGTTGATCGTTCTAACTTGCCTATTTGTCGATCTTGTCATGTGAAGGGTCATATTGATGCCAAATGCCTAGAAATATGGAATAACGGTTCTCAAGCAGATGAACTTCATCCATCCTTTGCTGCAATGTCTCTTGCTGATCCTTGCTGGTATGCAGATTCTGCAGCCACCAATCATATGACTGCAAATCCTTCTTTTATGACAAATCGCTCGAATTATCATGGTGATGATCAAGTAATTGTTGGCAATGGTTCGGGTATTCCAATCCATGGTTCGGGTACTATCTCTATGTCTACTCCATCATCTAAATTTCAATTACGCAATGTTTTGCATGTCCCTTCTATTAAAAAGAATTTACTTTCTGTGGATCGGTTTGTCAAAGATAACAACTGCAAATTTGTATTCACTCCTACTGGTTTTCTTATCAACGATCTGGTGACAAAGAAAATTCTCCTCGCGGGACCGAGTAGAGGTGGCTTATTTCCAATCACTCCATCTTGTTCGTTAGCTTCATATTGCAGTGTTGGTACACGTGTTTCGATGGATGATTGGCATAATCGATTGGGTCATCCCAATCACAAAGTTCTTACCTTCTTGCAGAATCATAAATTTTTGAAGTATTCGGGAAATAGAAGAGTGAATAAAATGTGCACTGATTGTCTTTTCAGTAAAGCACATAGGCTGCCTTTTCAAGTTTCTAGTTCTATTTCTACTGCTCCGTTAGAGCTTATTCATGCAGATTTGTGGGGACCTTCTCCTGTTACTGAGCGTACTGGTCACCGTTATTATTTCTTATTAGTTGATGATTATTCCAGATTCAGTTGGATTTTTCCTTTGTCTCGCAAGTCAGAGGTGTTAGATTGTTTCATTCATTTCAAATTATTAATGGAAAATCTCCTTGATCTTAAAATTAAGTTTTTCCAATGTGATGGTGGTACCGAATTTACTGGCAGGTCTTTTGTTAACTATTTGCGACAGTGTGGTATATTTCAACGTATTTCATGTCCTCATACCCAGCAACAAAATGAGTTAGCAGAGAGAAAACATCGGCATATCAAAGAAACAGGCTTGTCTTTATTATTTCATGCTGGACTTCCTAAGCATTTTTGGTTTGATGCATTCCGTACAGCGACATATTTGATTAATAGAATGCCAACAACAGTGTTGCAGAAACGTTCTCCATTTCAAGTGTTATTCAATAAAATTCTTGATTACGACTCATTGAGAACATTTGGTTGTGCTTGCTACCCATTTTTGGGTCCTTATGCTTCTGATAAATTGGATCAACGTACAGTGGAATGCATTTTCATTGGTTATCCAACTAAGTACATGGGCTATTTGTGCTTAGATCACAAATCTGGACGTGTGTATACTTCACGTCATGTTGTTTTCGATGAATAGAGATTTCCATTGGCAGGGCAGTGTAATAAAGATGAATTGATTTCCGATGTTGGGCCACCAATACCACCTATATTTTTACCTTCACCAGATTTAACTCTTCTATCACCTTCAAGCCCAAATAATTCACAACAATCTACTATTCAAATTTCACCATCAAACACTACATCTACTAGTACTTCTTTACTTTCACCATCAAACCCACCACCTCCTTCTGCCACTAATGACTCTTCTATACCTCCAAGTACATCTTCACCCAATGTTGCACAACCTATTATTGTTCCTCCCACAGCATGTGCACCAACACCTTCGCATCCTATGGTGACTCGTTCTAAGACTGGTTCTTTGAAGCCCAAAGCTCTCCTTTCTTCCAAACACCCCTTGCCGTTATGTTTTTCTGTTCAAGTGGCTCAATTGGAACCTTCTTCTTTTAAAGAAGCTTCAACTAGCCCAAAATGGATGGCAACCATGGCAGATGAATACAATGCTTTAATTGCAAACAAAACTTGGACATTAGTTCGACCTCCACCAGATGTCAACATTGTTGGATCCAAATGGGTATACAAAATTAAGCGCCATGCTGATGGTACTATTGAGCGTTATAAGGCCCGTTTAGTTGCTCAAGGGTGTTCTCAATCTTATGGTGTCGACTTCGATGAAACCTTTACTCCAGTTGTTAAGCCTTGTACAATTTGTACTGTTTTAACAATGGCTCTTGGTTTGAAGTGGCCAATACGACAACTTGATGTGAAAAATGCGTTTCTGCATGGGTACCTGGACAAGCATGTTTATATGCGACAACCACCTGGTTTTAAGAACTCTTCTCATCCCAATTATGTGTGCAAGCTTCAGAAAGCAATTTATGGGTTAAAACAGGCTCCCAGGACCTGGTTCACACGGTTTAGCTCATACATAATTCAGTTGGGTTTCATTCCTAGTCGTTCCGACCCTTCTATGTTTGTTCGTCGCAATTCTATGGGTATATTGGTGTTACTCATCTATGTTGATGATATTATTATTACGGGATCCTCATCTAATTTGATATCTTCCATCCTTTCATCTCTTCAACACCAGTTTGCTATGAAGGATCTCGGCGACTTACATTTCTTTCTTGGCATTGAAGTGATTCGTTATAAGGGAAATTTGCTGCTCACTCAAACTCGTTATATATTGGATCTTTTGAAACGAGCTAAGATGTTGGACTCTAAACCTATGTCTAGTCCTATAGCTATTGGTTCAAAATACTCCATACATGATGGTGATCCATTACCAGAGCCGACATTTTATCGAAGTATGGTTGGGGCACTTCAATATGCTACGATGACAAGACCAGAAATTTCCTATGCTGTCAATCAAGCTTGTCAATTTATGCACAAGCCAACTCATGTTCATCTTGCCTTAGTCAAGCGTATACTTCGTTATTTAAAAGGATCGCTTGGTCTTGGAATACTACTTCGACCCACAACTGATTTTACACTTGTTGCTTATAGCGATGCAGATTGGGCAGGTTCACCAGATGATCGTCGGTCAACTTCTGGTTCATGTATATTTTTGGGACCAAATTTAATATCTTGGCAGTCCAAGAAACAAGGTACAATCTCAAGGTCCAGCACTGAAGCCGAGTACCGCTCTTTAGCTAACACTGCAGCTGAGCTTCTATGGGTGCAGTTCCTTCTTAAGGATTTGGGCATGATTCCTTGTTCCCCTCCTCGTCTCTTTTGTGATAATATATCTGCCATCTATCTTGCTTCAAATCCTATCTTTCATGCAAGGACTCGCCATATTGAAGTCGACTATCATTTTGTTAGAGAACGAGTTGTTCATGGTCAGTTGCATATTAGTTTTGTCAAAAGTGAGGGACAACTTGCTGATATATTTACAAAGGGGTTATCTTCTTTGCGGTTTAAGGACTTGCGATCCAAGCTCACAGTTTCTCCCAAACCAGTTTCGCTTGTGGGAGGGTATTAGGATAAGATTCTCTCTTATCAGTTTGCGATATTGTTGTGATATGATTAATCTGTTGTAACCACTAAGTGGTGATACTTATCCTTGTAATCTTTCTCTATATATATCAAGCCCTAAGGGATACGAGGGCAACATATTAATCCATAAACTTTACAGGTTTGTGTGGGCGTGAAGCAAGATGTTGATGCACTACCAAGAATGCTAGTGTGTTTGTTAACATCACCTATGAGGTTGGGAATTCATCCAAAGAAGTGTTGGTTGGTGAATCTGCAACAGCAAGGAGTGTTGACTGTTGATGGTGCTACATTGGGTCTCAAAAACTATACATAAAAGAACCAAGTAACTTTTGAGAAGGACACCAATCATGTTTTCCTTGGTGAGAAGGACAATCTCTTTTAAGTCAACCCTCCATATGGACAATCTCTTTGAAAGTCATGGTTGAAAAGGAGAATTACTTTTGTTGACTTGTTGAAAAGGACTAAGACTTATGATTTTAGCCTTTTAGGTAGAATCATAGAGTCAGAATTTTGTGCAATTCCGACTTTACCCTTTCCCACTAGGGTTAATCACTCCCTACATAGGTTATAGTGTTTTGTGCCCCCCCCCCCCCCCACCCCCCCCCCCCAAAAAAAAAAAAAAAAAAAATCTTATATATGATTTGACCTAAAATCATACTATGATTACGGTGAGTATTTTAGTCCAGAATTTGTTGACTTCAAAGCCCTTTTGAATAAGAAACCATCTGTTTCTGTCTTTTTGAATAAGTCTCCCTAAAAATACTCTCCCCTCAAAAGAGCATCATCCACATCCACTTCTTACTAATCAAATATTTCTAACAAAACCTTTTTTGGTGGACCCCAAAATACAAAAAAAATACCCTATCAATAGGTTTTTTTTTTGTCTTTTTCAAAAGAGCATAAATTGATAATATATTTTACAAGATTAGTAATTCAGTTTTATTCTCCATAATTTCATTAATTTTTGTATAACACATACATTTTTTGTGACAAATCTTAAAATTATACAGAAAATGCCCACAAAAAATCTCTTTATCCAAAACAAGAGTGATCACAATAATGCAAATAAAATGGATTTTTGTGTTGCGTGGTTTAAAAGATGGATTGCAAAATGAAATTCTCAACGATAACAGATTACAGGAGAGACGTTTGTTTTTGTAGCTACAAACAAAATTTTAGATGAGGGTACATGAAATCCTATTAACTTGAACCTATATCTAACTGGAACTTGAACACCCTCCATCCACATGTCCTATCACCTCTTTTGTTGAAGCTAGCTAAAACTAGACTCCCAATTTGTGGAATTAAACTACACACCAAAAATTTACAATACCCTTACTTCTAATAGTTTGAATGTAGTACATAGCTGGACTTTATCGTTGTGGCAGTGTAGTAGAGAATTAAAGAACATGACTTTATAAATCTTTTATTAAATTACCCATAAAATCAATTTAATCTATTGTACTTTATTTAAATTGACTTAGATATTAGCCGGGCCTTCTGTAAATGGGCAAAAGATGGGCTAGGCCTATTAATTCATCTAATTTTTGTGGGTTCGAAACGCGTCAACAGTTGATTGTTGATATAAGTTCACACTTAATTTAAAAGGGGTAGGATCCCCTCAACCCCGCTTGCCAATAAAAAAAACAAACAAAGTTATGAGTATTTTTTTTTTTTTTATTAATATAAATTCAAATTTTATTGATAAGCTCAACGAATTACACAAAAGTAGAGGACAAACGCGCTACAAACTGCGCGACAAGTCCTTTCTGGATAGCAAACCCTATTCTCCTAAATACATATTCGTTCGAACCAACAGTCATCACGTTGCGATCCATTATCTTTTGCACTCTCCTGAGGAGCTCAACTGCTTCTGAGCCTAGCAATCCAAATGTGTCAAATGCAAAGGGGATGAAACTATGTTGGTTAGCCGTACAAGCTCCGTCATGTTTCTCCACTTTTGCCGCTGCTGCATTGCTAGCTGCTAGCCCCACCTCAAAATCCCAACACTCAGCCCAACCATCGGAGACGCCCCTGTAACATCAACACACGCATGTTTACCTTCAGACCAGTTGTAGACCAGAATATCAGCAGGACGTAATGTCGATCTTCCTTCCTTAGGATCAGTAAGAAAGTTAACAGAGGCCTCCTTCTTAACATGTACGTCAGCCCGCCAGAACACATCACACAAGATATCTCTAACGTGGTCATGCCTGTACTTGAAGTCGGGGTAATGCTTACAATGGGCCGCATGGTCCCCGAAAGCATCAAGTCTACTCTTCTTGCACACTGGACAAAGCTCACCATCTGAATATAGAGGGATCATCAATCGATAACGAAGAATGACATGATATTCTACAGGTGTCATGCGTTGTCCAAACCCTTCCATCGGGATAGCAAGGAGAAAATCTTTGGCATGTTTTGACTGCACACATCCAATCACGGCTTTTTGTCTAGCTGACAACTCAAATTCCCTCTCAAGACCAGAACTAATCTTGTTGTAGTATGCTTCCGCCAAGACATGTTGGGGTCTGAAGGGGACGGTAGCAGTTGGAGCAAGATTATTGAGATCAAAATCAGGTATAGAAAGATGTAAACTAGCAATGGCAGTATCGAAAACATTACCCATAGGTGGAGTGTCACAACCTCGAAGAATGTGGTCTTGGAGATCCTTGGTTTGCCTACGTGAAGCTACGAAAACAATCTTTATAACATCAATAGCACAATAGCTACCAAGTCCACCCATACGTAATGGGAGGGTTGCCATACGCCACTGTAGATCGCCAAAACCAGGTCCATCAGAAACCACAATATTTTGAAGGGCTGCACGAAGCTTGTGGTCAAACCATTCGGCTATTTCATGAACATAATCAGGGGGGCAAGTACGGAGAGCAAAGGTGAGTTTAGATAATCCCATACAAGAACGTAAAAGTGCCAACTCACATTGCGGATCCTTTAGCTGTGGTAATAAGTCCATAAGTTGAAGTGTCTTATCCACTCGTTGACGAACATTACCCACAATAAATGATGCATCAATACTTACAGCCCCTACAAGCAACTTAACCCCTCGCTGATGACATGATATACCAACCGGAAAGATATCTGGATAGGAGCAGTCAGGATCAACAGAAGGCTAGAACAACTCTGTCTTAGACACATTAAGCACGAGCCCAAGAGATGGTCCTCTTTCCTGAATGATACGAATAGCTCTAGCCACATGTTCTGTACTACCAATCAGAGTACCATCATCGTACCATGCCTGCAACTCCAAGTGGTATTCTGACTGAATGCGGTGTATCAATGGATGCAAGACCAAAGCAAAGAGAAGAGGCCCCAAAGGGTCCCCCTGCTGTATCCCAGCTGCTGACCAAATATGAGTAGACCCTAGATACAATCGAGTAGGTTGGCAATAGAGGTATTCGACCCATAGAGCAATAGATGGACAATGACTGCGTACCTCCTGTAGCATAGCAGACCGATCAACAAGGTAGAAGGCATTCTGAAAGTCCACAAGCAGCATAGAAAGTGATGTGTCATCCTTGTTGGCATAAACCAACCGATTAACAACATGCAAAATTGCCTCTGCTCCACCAGGCACACCAACCCCAAACTGAAAATCCTCTAGGTATGGGACAATATCCTTAGAAACTCCTCTCATGGCAATCTTAGACACTAGGCGACACCAAACCATACCCACAACTATTGGGCGAATGTCGTTACCTGGCTTAAGAAGTGGGGTGAGAGGTGCACTAGTTATGAACTCTGCCAAGACCCGTGGGCATCGACCTTGTAGCCATAAGTTCACAACCGGTGTCAAGGCCTCCATAAGATCTGTGGCTACAGCGGATGCAGCCCCACTCATAGCATCCAATAGGTGTTGGGCCCGGAGACCATCTCGCCTACAAGACGTCCCTTTGGGGAAGGACCTGATGCATGATAATATCCCATCCCTCTCAACTGACAAAGGTGACTCAAGTAAAGGAATGTCGGGGACAGATGGTGGTGGATGCTTCGGGTGTTTATCCTCTAAAGCCCGCTGCGTCTCTGGAGTGTTCGGAGCAACCCCTGATGATGCCAACACCTTCACGGCTGCTGCAAAGTGCCCATCTGCAACCTTTTGCAAACACCGTTGTACATTCTTCCTTTGGGACTGTCGAGATGGTCGTTCCAACGGAGGCTCTGTGTGTGTGACCCTCTCAATCAGACGAAATATACCCCCAGGCTCGTTCCAAATAGAGAGAGCCTGCAAAATCTGATTCTGCTGGAGATATTTCCGAGCACCAGATCGACGTTCTTGGCGATTCTGCAGATGGAACACTTGCAATGCGTAATAGGGAAGCAGGAGCAATCTAACCCATGGCCCTGTCGACATGGGGTCTGCAGTAACCTCATACAAGACTGACTTCAATGCACAGGAGAATGCTAATCGACAAGGATGTGGAATACTTTTCACTGTGCGGAAAGGTCTACAGAAAATACGATCAAGTGATATCTCATCTAAAGAAGGTGCAACAATAGAAAGGTGAGTATCGATACCAGTGTCCCCTCCTGCTGTAGGTGCGGGTGGATTATCAACATGCACAAGTTGTGGTGGTTGTATACCTACAATTGCACACTCTAACTCACCGGTCTCCTTTCGCGCAGGTGGTTTGATGACTGCCCCATCCGGATGTTTACATTTTATGGTCGATGCATGGATACCAAAACAATCACCACACATCCATTTGTTCATCATCTTCAAAGTATTGTCAAGCGACAAAAATAAACCTATATCAATTTTGATCGCATCTCTCAATCTTTCGATGTCATTAACCCTCTTCAAGTGATCTTTCTTAACATGCGTTGGGATGTACGAAGATTTGTATCCATTTCCACACGGTCCATTTGTACATCCATCAAAATTTCGAAATGGACAATGGATACTCTCCATCAAGCAACCAATTTTTTTTTTTTTTTTTTTTTTACTGGCTTCTGGCTTGGCTTGGCTTGGCTGGTTGAGCTGAACTGGGTCGGCTCGGCTCGGCTCAAGCCAGATTTGCGATGGCAACAGAGATATCGAGATTGAGATCTATCTTCAGGCTAGGCTAGGTGATGGTGATGGTGGCAGGAATCAGCAGGGGGGAGAAGGAGATGAAGACGATGGTGGTGGGAGAAGCAGGGGGGAAGGAGATGGTGGTGGCGGCGGCCATTAATGGCGGCAGCAAGACATGGAAGCAACAGCGGGGGGAGATGGTGGAAGAGGCGTGGGGGTGATGGGGGTGATGAGGGTGAAGGTGGCTTTAGGTGTCGACGGCGGCGGCGGCGGTCATCGCAAAGATGACTTTGCAAGGCATCGGTCTTCTTCTTTTTTATTTATTTATTTATTTTTATTTTTTGCCACCGTACAATTATTTTGATCATGACGAGAGTGGCAGTTTTTTTTTGTTTTTTTGCAAAAATACCGTGGGCTTACTAGTGTACCTCCAAATAAAAGTAGCCAATTTTTTTATCTGTTGTGCTTTTTGGTGTGGGATTTGTAGGATCAAGAAAACACTGCCACACTGCCACATATAGGTGTTGTTAAGTTAAGAGCTGGATGCACCCGAAAGCTTGATAGCAGCACCAGCCATTTTACTTATGCCAATTGTTTTGCAACTTGTAGTGCCTAAAATATCCTCAAAAGTTGAATGTTGGGCAGATTGACACGATTCAAGTTTGGTAGAATTAGTGGACTAAAATGGACCATGCATATAGCCCATTTGTTTGAAGCCATTTTTGGAAGAGATCCTTAAATGTAAGTTTGGTAGAATGATTGGACAAAATTGAGTATACGTATGATCATCTCAAATTTAATATGAAGTATTAGGTACCAACATCTGTTATATATGTTCAAGAATGTTAAATGCATCACCAATAGGCAGTAGCAGTGCACCTCTTCTTCCTTTCAAGACACCATTATCATATCAATCATATCAAGAAAAACATCGAGATGGCGCCTTCTCCATTAACAACATCCAATAAACCTCATGCAGTTTGCATACCATTCCCAGGTACAGGCCATATAAACCCTTTACTTAAATTAGCAAAGGTTTTATATAACAAAGGCTTTCACATTACCTTTGTTCATACCGAGTTTAACTACAATCGTATACTCGAATCTCAAGGTCCTGACTCGCTTAAAGGATTACCTGATTTTATATTTGAAACTATCCCTGATTGTCTTTGTCGTTCTAATGGAGCTGTGATTACCGTTGCAACTCTTTGTGATTCTATTGATAAGAACTGCTCGGTACCATTTCGAAATCTCATTAACAGACTCAACAACAATTGTAATGTACCTCCAGTATCATGTATAGTTGCTGATGGGGTTATGAGTTTCACTTTAGATGTTGCTCAAGAATTTTGTATACCAGAAGTCTTGTTTTGGACTACTAGTGCTTGTGGCTTCATGGGCTATCTTCAGGTTCCTCAGCTTATACGAGATGATCTTTTACCAATTAAAGGTATCTATACTATATATCATGGTCTTTAACATGAAATTCTTGTTAATGAAACTGCGCGTTACATTTTTTATTCTGATTTTGCGACATTTTTATGTATAGATTTGAGCTGTGTAACAAATGGCTATCTGGAGACAACGATCAATTGGGTACCTGGAATTGAAGATATTCGTCTTAAGGATATACCAAGTTTTTTCCTTCGAACAACAGATCGAAACGATATCATGGTTAAGTACAATGTTAAACAAGTTGAACAAGCTCCGAAAGCGTCTGCCATTGTTTTAAATACTTTTGATGAGTTAGAGAAGGATGTTATAAATACAATCCAGTCAAAATTGCCACCCATTTACACTATAGGATTTTTGCACTTGCTGGTTAACAAAATATCAGATAGTGGATTGGATTCGATTGAATCAAATTTATTGAAAGAAGATTTAGACTGTCTGAAATGGCTCGATTCAAAGAAAGAGAACACTGTTCTCTACGTAAATTTTGGTAGCACCACTGTCATGACGCCTCAACACATGATGGAATTTGCTTGGGGACTTGCTAACAGCAAGCAGACATTCTTTTGGATCATTAGGCCAGACCTTGTGTCTGGTGACTCAGCAATACTCCCACCTGAATTCATAATCGAAACAAAAGAAAGAAGTCTATTTGCAAGTTGGTGTCCACAAGAACAAGTACTAAACCACCCTTCTATAGGTGGTTTCTTGACCCATAGCGGGTGGAATTCTACTATCGAAAGTATTTCTAGTGGTGTGCCGATGATATGTTGGCCTTTTTGTGGTGAACAACAAATGAATTGCACATACTCATGTCGCCATTGGGGTATAGGGATGGAAATTGATAATAATGTGAAGAGAGAAGAAGTGGAGAGCCTTGTAAGAGAGTTAATGGAGGGAAAGAAAGGTAAAGAAATGAAGATGAAAGCCATTGAATGGAAACAGAAAGCTAAAGAGGCTGTTGCACCTGGTGGATCATCATACCAGAACCTAGACAAGCTTATCAAGGAAATTCTATTGTAATAAATTGCTACTTTGTTTAAATAATTTGCTATGTTCGTGGAAGGGAAACTTTTATCCAACCGTTACCAGCTCCAAATTTGTTGAGTTAATTGTTTAAATAATTTGCCATTTTTTTTTTTATTTTATTGAACTATTTTATCGATAGAGGACAAATGCGCTACAAACTACGCTGCAAGTCCTTTCTAAATAAGAAACCCGATTCTCCTACATACATATTCGTTTGAACCAACAACCATCACGTTGCTATCCATTATCTTCTGCTTCCGAGGCTAACAATCCAAATGTGTCTAAAACAAAAAGGATGAAACTATGTTGGTTAGCCTTAGAAGCTCCATCATATTTCTCCATTTTCGCTGCTGCTGCATTGCTAGCTGAAAGCCCTACCTCAAAAATCCTCGCACCCAGCCCAACCAACGAAGATGCCCCTGTAACATCTACCCCCGTGTATTGATAAAGATGGAGGAAATTAAGTCTTCTCACACATGAATGACATGTCTTGGCGGAATATACTACAACAAGATTAGTTTTGGTCTTTGGAGGGAATTTGAGTTGTCAGGTAGATAGAAGGCCGTGATTGGATGTGTGCAGTCGGAACATGCCAAAGATTTTCTCTTTGTTATCCCGATGGAAGGGCTAAGACAACGCATTGACACCTAACTTGCGTTGTCCTGAACATTAGCCCTTTAGACAAAAGGTGGCAAGTTTTTTTTGTTTTTTTTAGAGGATAAGACCCAAAGGCTTACAATGACAAGGCCCGAAGGCTACTGATGCTATCAGCTAAGCGTCCACACCACCACTTTGCAACTCGAGCAATTTTGCTACTTAGGGACTTCCTTTCGCTGAAGAACACCTAGCCATGTCATCATCATGGGAGAAAACCTAACCACATATCATCATCATAAGAGCATGGGCATCCTAATCTCGAACCAGGCCTGAAGGCTGACCCACCTAAGAATTACATAAGAAATTCCCGCAACCACCGTTGATGGGAATTGAACTCACAACCTCTCACTCGTGAGTATTTGAGAGGGATACCAAACCAACTGAGCTAGCAATTGTTTCCTTTTTCACCCCGTTTACCAAGAGGCAACTTTTATCCAACTAGAATATGCAATCCAAGAGAAAATCATTTAACAAAGAGTGTGACAGATTTGTGTATGTGTTATCCAAGTGAAATACAATATCATTTGTGGGTGCCACAATTTCGCATATGCGAAGCACAACTATGGCACTCGGTATGACCTTCTTGTTGTGTATTGGCTCGCAATGCGTAGGATCATAGCTTATATTAAGTGAGGTCTATAGGATCATACCTTATGTTTGTTTCTAGAAACAATGTAGGTAGGAATTCTATAACCATAAGTACTTGGTATTCTAATTGGTAATTGGTATTGTTATTCAATTAGAATCCTTGTATGGATTAGGAACTCTTGGGTATTATATATACTCAACTAGTTGGCTATTGTAAAGGGGTGGAAAAAGAAGAGAGAGTGAACCAAAGGTGAAAGCATTACTAGATAGGGAGAGACAAATTTATGAGGGTTTTTATAATAGGGTTTCTCAGGTTCTAGTGTGTGAGAGAAAAAGAGACAATGAATTATAGATTTGTAATTAGGTTGTTTTTTTTTTCTCTGATTAGTAAATTCTTCTTGATCGGTTGCCGGGTTTGCCGAACCACGTTAATATTGGTGTTATTGTGTGTTCATGATTGTGTTTTTTCGATTACTTTCTCTGTTATTTGTTATTATCTAGATTATCGGTATTACAACCAATCCTTGGGTTAAAACTTCCGTTGCACAACAAGTGGTATCAGAGCAAGGTTCTAGGTTGTAGGGATTTTTCGAGATGACGCAAAGGTTTTCAAGTTTGATGTAGAGAAGTTCGATGGAAAGATGAATTTTGGTTTGTGGAAAGTACAAGTCCAAGATCTCTTGGTACAATCCGAGCTACACAAAGCATTAAAGGGAAAACCGACGGATATGTCAGATGATGTTTGGGAAGAATTTGATTTGAAGACTACTAGTGCGATTCGATTGTGTTTAACGAAGGAGGTCTTGTCAAACGTTCTCAAAGAAAGTTCTTCGGTAAAATTTTGGTTAAAGCTTGAAAGTTTGTATATGACTAAGTCGTTATCAAATCGATTGTACCGTAAGCAGCAACTTTACAGGTTGAGGATGGCAGAAGGTACAAGTATTAATGAACATCTCAGTGTCGTCAATAGCATGCTTTCTGAATTGGTTCATGTTGGAGTGAAGTTAGAAGATGAAAATAAAGCACATCTACTTCTGAAATCCATGCCCCAATCCTATGAGCATATTATCACCACGTTGCTACGGAAAGGAAACTCTGGAATTGGATGAGGTTGTCAGTGCTCTTTTATCTCATGAAATCAAAAATAAAGGTAGAGACGATGAATCTCATGGTGAGGGTTTGGTGATTAATGGGGGATCAGGAAAAGGATTTAACAAGAGTAACAAGGCTCATATAGAATGTTGGAAGTGCGGAAAAACATGGCACTTTAAACGGGATTGTGAGGAAAAAGGTGGAACGGTTTCGGCAAATAACTCCAGGTCAGGGAAAGGCAAACATATTGCTAATTCGGGCGGACATGCTAATCAAGTGGAGTTTGATGATGAATTACTCTTGGTGACTACTCAAGAAGAAAATTTACATCGGGAATGGGTACTTGATAGCGGTGCCACAAAACATGTTTGTTCACATAGGTCAGGGTTCGACAAGTATGGAAGATGTGAGGGTGGCTGGATGTCGATGTGTGATGGCTCCAACAAGTCGATAGTGGGAGTCGGTAATATTCACATCAAGATGTATGACGGGAGGATACATACTCTTGAAGGTGTTCGACATGTGCCGAGTTTGCAAAGAGAACTAATTTCTTTTTTCAAGTTAGATTCTTTGGGTTACAAGTTCACTTGCAAAGGTGGAGTTGTAGAGGTTTACAGAGATTCCAATGTGATCATGAAAGGAGTCGCGAATAGTAGTGGCTTGTATATACTATTGGGTCAAACAATAGTAAGATCTAGAATTGGTCCTAAGGCAGGCAAGGTGATGTTTAAATCACAGGGTTCTGTTATTAACAAGGTAGTTGCAGAAGGAAGGAACTCAAGAAAGGGAAAGATGGTCAACAAGTGGATTCCTGTGGGCAAGTTTGAGTGTATCTCAAACTTGTCGGTCAATCATAATTGATTGGGCACCCAAAAGGGTGGAGGCGACAACTTGGATCAAGAAGGTTTCACGGGCGCGGATGGAGTCAACAATAATCAAGTTCATTAGCTCGCAATGAGCAGGATCATAGCTTATATTAAGTGAGGTCTATAGGATCATACCTTATGTTTGTTTCTAGAAACAATGTAGGTAGGAATTCTATTCCCATAAGTACTTGGTATTCTAATTGGTAATTGGTATTGTTATTCAATTAGAATCCTTGTATGGATTAGGAATTCTTGGGTATTATATATACTCAACTAGTTGACTATTGTAAAAGGGTGAAAAAAGAAGAGAGAGTGAACCAAAGGTGAAAGCATTACTAGATAGGGAGAGACAAATTTATGAGGGTTTCATAATAGGGTTTCTCAGGTTCTAGTGTGTGAAAGAGACAAGGAATTATAGATTTTTAATTAGGTTGTTTTTTTTTCTGTGATTAGTAAATTCTTCTTGATCGGTTGCCGGGTGGAGTAGGCGGGTTTGCCGAACCACGTTAATATTTGTGTTATTGTGTGTGCATGATTGTGTTTTTTCGATTACTTTCTCTGTTATTTGTTATTATCTAGATTATCGGTATTACAACCAATCATTGGGTTAAAGCTTCTGTTGCACAACACTTCTAGGGTAGATTCAGTTATCAAGAAAACTAAATACAACTCCTACAATAATCTAATGTATGTACTGGTTATCTCTGGTTACCTCCATGTACCGGTTTAGGTATAATGAAAGCTAATACTGATGGTGCAACTGTTACGAAACTCAGGACAAGCAGTTTGGTGGTGGTTCCGTTAGTCTATATATGTATTAACCTATTTCTAGATTAATGCACTTACTAGATCAGGTCGTTGGGAGACTTGACCAAAGGGGAAGTTTTGGATCGGGGTGGCTGCACCTCGTTGAGATTGAGATTGCCTACGTACTCTTAGCTCGAGGGGATTGAACTTAGAGATCAAGCCATCGTAGTTCTGTTTATATAGAAGATGAAGGGGCGAAGATCGTGGGACCTTGCAGATTCTCCGTCATATTTATGATTGTATTGATGTTCTCCAGCGATTGTGTAACGGCTGTAGTAAATGTGCAACGGCTGGAGAGAGTATCTTGGGCGCCGAATTATGGCACGTGCGTATTAGTAGACCGCTGTTGATTATGTGGTCGAGCTGCGAGTAGGTCGAAGTCGTAACGACCTGAAGAAGTAATGACTATGCCACGTGTCTGCTTTTGATTGGCTGGAGTATGTAGTACCCCTACATAAGCCCCCTCTTTTTAGGTCGGCTGTATGAGTCGGGCTGAAAAGACTAAGGACTCTAATCGATGTTGATTTAAAGTTTGCTTTTTGAATTTGCTGACATGATTAGTCATACAGGCTTGTCTGTACTAATCATGGCGCTCTTACGGGGAAGTGGAGAAGTTTTCTCGAGCAGTTAGCTATGTAGTTATGGCAACTGACGCACTCTTTGCTTGATTAGGTCTTTGTGCGGCACGTGGATTGATCCGACGGCGGATGTGAACCATTTAGAGAATGGAAAATAACTGCAATGAACGTGGTTCCCTTGCTCGATCTCGGCCGTTTATCTGTTTCGAACCGATGGCTGGGATTACATGTGCTATAGTATTTAAACTGTGGCTTGCTTGAGAAGGGTTTACCTATCTCGTTGCCTTTGTTGAATTGTTGCCGCTTTTCTCTTGCGAACTGAAGATCTTTGAGAGCTCGTGAGGTTAGTTTCTTCTTTCTTGTTGTTGTATTCTTTCTTCTCTTTGCATTCTTTTGTTTTCTTTTCTGTTGCTTGAGAGAGATGTCTGAAGCGAGTGACTCTCAGAATGAGAACTTGAGTGGCGGTGGTGGTGAGGAGTATGAGTCTGAAAGGACTCATTCTGAAGCCTCGTCTCTCATTCATAGTGTAGACCCTGATAGCCCCCAGAGTAGCGGCTCTCATGGGGCGGACACGTCTGACGAAGAAATGGTGGAAGGAGACGACGGTTCAATGTGTAGAGTAGTGAACCTGAAGTATGTAAATAGGCACATTGCATTTAGGAAGCAATATGGGCTTGGCTCGATTGAGCATTTGGAGATTAGATTTTTAGGAGAACGTTTACTTTCTTCTGATTATCGACCTAAAAATCCTTTCTCGACTGTTTTTACCTTGGCCCAATTCCGAGCTGGGCTGAGGCTGCCTTTATCTTGTTTGGTGGTCGACGTGTTAAATGCAATCGGTCGAGCTCCTTGCCAGATGAATGGTAATTTCTGGAGGAATATGAGGGTAATTGATGACCTCAACAAGTTGCATAAGTGGAACATCAATGTAAATGATGTATTGGACCACTTTAGTTTCAAACGTTCTTCGAAGCCCGAGTTTGCTGGCTATAATATGCAAGTTAGGCCAGAACGTTTGCCTCTGATCTATCCAGTTAGTAGTGAGCCATGGTGGAAAGATCCCATGCTGATTACTGGACCGATCACTGAAGGGAGTGTCCAGTTGCGTCATGTGACTAGGAATGATACTTGTAAGTTTCTGGTTGTTGGCCGTAGGATGGTTGTATGATTTTCTTGCTTCTGGACTTGCTGACTTTATGTTTTATTTGCAGCGATCAGGGACGACCACTTGGTGAGGAAGAACGACCTGCAGTCTGCGCTGAACAGTTTTGGTTTGTTGGCTGATAGTCGGAAGATACAGTTCCTACCCCACCTGAGGGAGCATTTTATTCCCAAAGGTGGTCCAAAAACAGTTGAAGAAGAACTAGAGAGGAGGAAGTCGCTGAAGAAGGCCTTTATGTCGTCTGTACATAAAGCAAAGACGGGACGATCTGGTGGCAGCTCGCGTCCTGGGGAGAAGGAGCGAGGTAGTGGCAGTTCACGGCATGATGAAAAGGAGCGAACTAGCGGTGGCTCCCGTAGGTTAGAGAAGGAGCGATCTGGTGCTAGCTCGCGCCAGGGGGAGATGGTGGCTAGCCCCCGAGTCGTGTCCCCTCCAGCTTCACTCCCCAAACTACCTGTTGGGGTTGGAAAGAAGAGGTCGCTCCCTGTGAACCTGACGCAGATGGAGAGCCCAAATCTGCCTGTATGTCCTCCTCCGAAGTCTGTGAAATCTCCTGAGCCCCCTCTTAAGTCCAGGAAGACTGCTGCTGGGCCTTTGCAGAAAGGCAAGGGGGTATCGTCTGAGTTTCGCCCTGGGCCGTTCGATTATTTGGATGGCCGCGGTGAGAAGCATGTCGTGTATGATAACGACAGTGCTATTGACGACCCCTGCGTTGCCCGGGTTGTGAATGAGGGCATCGTCTTGGATGTTGATGCTCGAGCAGTGAAGTCGCAGACTTTGTTGGTGACCTGATCAAAGATAAACGCGACGCTGTCTTTGGTGAGTGTGATCATAAGTTTTTTTTTTTTTTTTTTTTTTTTGTTGTGCTTAGTCACTGCTGACTACACTCCGTTTGCACTTGTAGCTCAACGCAAGCTTCCAGGAGGTGCGTCTGGTTGCTGAGGTTGGTGCTCGAGCTGAGATTGATTTGAAGCATCTCACCGAGAAGCTCGAGCAGGCGAAGAATGTTGCTGTTGTTGCTGAGTGCAAGGTCAAGGATAGGGATGCGGAGGTCGCGGCGTTGAAGGAGATGCTGGAGCAGGTAAGGGGAGATTTTGCTGCTGGTAAGTCGTCTGCTGACCACTGGGAGCGCACATGCTATGAGAATGGCGTAGCCTGGAAGTCCTACTGCGACAATCTGGAGAAGGCTTTGGTGGGGTCGCCCGAAGGAGAGGAGACGCGAGGTGGTGCTGGAGAAGCTTTAGTACCAGCTCAGGACACCTTGACGGGCCCTAGTGTTGAGGTCGCAAGTGGCAGAATTGAGGTGGATGAACCTAGCAACCAGCCTATGCAGCAGTGAACTAGTCTCGGTACCAACCTTCTTGTATTGGGTAACCTTGTGCAAAGTTTGCTTCTTGCACTCCTTGTTCTTGCAGTAAGTCTTCTTTGGCCTTCCTCAAAGCAGCCTTCTGAGTTTGTGAGCTCGAGTAAACAATCATTTGTTTTGTTTGGAGTTGTAATGAACAGCAGTAATTGATAGTTTATTTGATGAGCTTGTAAGTAAGTCGTTCTGATCAGCTAGTTTCCAGGGAGTCCTGGTAGCTCGTTCAGAAGGCAGGTAGACGAGATGAATGGCTGCAAGCAGGACGAACTGAAACAGTTCTTCTTGTATGCCTTAGTTTAACTTTGCTTTTACCTGTAATGGTTAGAATCTCATCAAGTAAAAAGAAATTTCAATGATTTACCTTACATTGGTGTTCATGTTGCTTTGTCTGCTTGTATGGGTTTCGCAAACAATAAGTAACACGCATAGTGTTGGACCTGCTTGTGGGTGAGGTCGTATGCAATTTAGTTATGTTGTGCTTGGGTCGTGGGAAGGGAATGACCAATGCACGAAGTTAAGTTGCTAATGTTAGAACTTAACAAAACTAAAATTATCAAAGGGACTAGATTTTTGATAATTTGTAGGTCGAGGGATTAGACCTTTGGGAGCCATTCATGTTTGAGCCGAGATGAAGGCAAGAAATGAATTTATATATTGAAATGTGATAAATAGATGCTTAAATTTCATTGATAAAACTTCTTCAAGTGATAAACATTCCATGGGTTCTTAACGATCTCCCCTTCTGGTGTTTGAAGACGATAAGAACCGTTGCTTTGGACCTTGGTAATAATGTAAGGGCCTTCCCAATTGGTATTGAGCTTGCCAATAATATCCTTCCTTTTGTTGTGGTACATTTTCCTTAGAACTAGTTCTCCTGGTTGAAAAGATCTAGGTCGTACGCCTTTGTTGTAAGCTCGCTTTAGTCGTTGTTGATATTGCTCAAGTTTTATAACGGCGTGGTTTCATCGCTCCTCGAGGAGATCAATTCCGAACGACCAGACCTGATTGTTAAGCTCTGTGTCGACCAGAAGGGATTTGGTCGTTCCAAATGTTAACTCGGTGGGAATAACAGCCTCAACTCCATAGCAAAGACTGAATGGTGACATCCCTGTGGATGTACGAGGGGTTGTTCTGTAAGCCCATAGGATGTTTTCCAACTGTTGTGGCCATTGATCGTGTTGATCTTCGAGCTTTTTCTTTAAGTTGTTCAGAATCTGTCGATTTGCAGCTTCGACTTGGCCGTTGGCTTGTGGATATCTAGGTGTTGACCTGGAATGTTCGATTTTCCATAGCTCATAGAAAGCTTTGATGTTTTTGCCAACGAACTGAGTGCCATTATCCGTGACTATTCGTTTTGGTAGACCAAATCGTGTGATTATGTTTTCCCACATGAATCTTTGAACATCAGCTTGAGTGATGTTGGCGAGTGCAACGGCTTCTACCCATTTTGTGAAGTAGTCAATGGCGACTAGAACAAACTTTTTTTCAGATTTCTTTTCTTTGATAAAAGGGCCCATGATATCTAGCCCCCACATGTGAAATGGCCATGGCGCAGTGATGTTGATTAGATCGTTTGGATGCTGATGTTGGTTATCAGCAAAACGCTGGCATTCTTTACACTTCAACACAAATTTCTTGGCATCTTCTTTCATTCTTGGCCAGAAATATCCCTGGGAGATCGCTTTATGAGCTAATGTTCGACCTCCAGAGTGGTTTCCGCATTCTCCTTCATGGATTTCTTGGAAGATGATCTGCCCATGCTTGGGAATCAAGCAACGTAACAACAGACCGGCTGCAGATTTTCTGAATAGCTTACCCTCATGGAGTTTATACATAGTGACTTTATGTAATACTTGACTGGCTTCCTTTTTGTTGGATGGGAGCACACCAGTTTGAAGGTAAGTGATGAAAGCTTCCATCCAAGTTCCTTGGATGTCTGCTGGTGTTGTGGCTAGTAGATCAGATATTTGATGAACATTTTCCTCTTTCAATAGATATGCGGGCTGTGTACTGATTGCTATAGTGAGAGCCCGCGGTCGATCTGACTCGATCTTAGATGGTAAGAATGCCAGTGAATCAGCATGTCTGTTGTCATCTTTAGGGATGTGTTCGATTGTGAAATAACTCAGCTTGCTGATAAGTTCCTTTGCTCTGGTAGCATATCTGATTAAGTTAACACCATTGATCTGGTAATTATTGGTAATTTGATTGACTACCAATTGAGAATCATTGAATACCTTGAGGCGAACTGCCTTTAGGTCGATAGCCATTTGTATGCCCTGGATTAGAGCTTCGTATTCGGCCTCGTTGTTGGAGGTCGAGAAGTCGAGACGAGTTGCTCTCTCGAGCTGTGATCCCTCGGGAGAAATAAGCACAGCACCTATCCCACTTCCGTTGGAGTTGTGGGAACCATCAACATATAGTTGCCAGGTGTCGGGGGGATTGACCTGGAGTTGCCTTGTTTCTGGCTCTGGTTCCCAATTGATGTCTTCTGCGGGATAGTCTGCTAAGAAGTCTGCAACGACCTGTCCTTTGACGGCCTGCCGAGACACGAACTCAAATGTGTAATCACCCAGCTCAGCCGCCCATCGAGCCATACGACCTGTTTTGTTCTTCTTTTCTAATATATGACGTAATGGCTAGTCGGTAATTACTTTGACAGTGTGGGCTTGGAAATAAGGTCTGAATTTGCATGCAACATAAAGGAGAGCTAATGCTAATTTCTCTAGAGGTGTGTACCTTATTTCGGCCTGTTGTAAGACTTTGCTCGTGAAGTAAATTGGACTTTCGACCTGATTTTCCTCTTTGAAAAGCACTGCACTGATTGCAAAATCTGAAGTTGCGAGGTAGATACCGAGTATATCTCCATCATTAGGCTTAGTGAGGACTGGCGGAGTGGATAAATATGCCTTGAGGTCGGTGAAGGCCTTCTCGCATTCTTCTGTCCATTCATATGTAGCCCCCTTCTTAAGAATATGAAGCATTGGTCGACATTTATCTGATGCTCTAGAAATGAATCTATTGAGAGCTGATACCATGCCGTTGAGTTTTCGGATCTGCTTCTTTGTTTTCGGTTTGGGCATGTCAATTAGTGCTCTGATCTGGTCTGGATTTGCTTCGATGCCTCGTTTTGTGACTAGGTAGCCGAGAAATTTTCCTGATGCGACCCCGAACAGACACTTCTCTGGATTAAGACGCATCCTGTATTTTCTTAATCTTTGGAACGCCTGGTCGAGATTGTACAAATGATCCTGCTCTTGGTTGTTCTTGACTAGCATATCGTGAATGTAGACTTCCATTGTTCGACCTAGCAGGTCGTCGAACATTCTGGTGACCAGTCTCTGATAGGTCGCTCCTGCATTCCTTAAGCCAAATGGCATAACCTTGTAGCAGAAAATGCCTTGCTCTGTTGTAAAAGAGGTCTTCTCCTGGTCGGGCTCGTACATTGGGATCTGGTTGTACCCTGAGTACGCGTCCATGAATGACAATAGCTCGAAACCGCATGTCTGATCGACTAACCTATCGATTCGTGGCAGTGGGAATGAATCTTTAGGACAGGCTTTGTTTAAGCTTGTGAAGTCGATGCAGACTCTTGTTTTCCCATTTTTCTTTAAGACTGGCACGATGTTGGCGAGCCAGTCTGGAGTATCGACTTCTCTGATGAATCCGACCTGTTTGAGTCTATTGATTTCTTCATTGACTGCTTCGTGAAACTTGGGAGCGAGCCTTCTTGGTTTTTGCTTAACGGGTCGATAACTCGGATTGACGCGCAGTTTATGACATGCAATTGATGGATCTATTCCAGGCATATCGATATACGACCAAGCAAAACCATCTTTATTAGTTGAAAGAAAATTTACAAAGTTATGGAACTTATCTCCTTCTAACTCTGCACCTACATAGACATATCTCGGGTCATCTTCTGACCCTAGGTTCACACGTACTCCTGGATCAGTGCTTCCGAGATTAAGTTTGGTTGAGCTCGTTGGCTCCTTCTGTAGTTGCTATTTGGTAGCGTCGATCTTCTCTTTTGAAGGGCTCTTGGACTTGTTGTCGCCCTCTCGAGCCTCTGATGAGATCGGGCTCTTCCCTTTGATGTCAATATCCTTGGTTCCAGAGGTGGATGGCTTTGCAGGCGCCACAACTTCAATAATTCCATGACATTCTTGTGCGGCTTTCTGGTTGCCTCGAAGTTCCATTATCCCATGAGGTCCGGGATAGCGGAAAACTTGATGATATGTTGACGGAACACCTCTCATGGCATGAATCCATTTTCGACCCAGAATCGCGTTATACTTACTTGCGATGTTGAGGATGCTGAACTTGGCAGTGACGACGACCTTGTCTTCCTTTCGGCCCACAGTGACGGGCAACAGAATTTCACCCTTAGGATCCTCCCTTGAACTGTTGAAGCCTAAGATGGGGGTGAAATCGGGGATGAGAACTGAATCGGGCAACCTCATGTCCTTGAATGTTCTGTACATGAGAATGTTGCATGATGCGCCAGGATCGATGAGTACCCTCTTGATGATGTAGTCGGCTATTCTCAGCTCGACAACAAGGGCGCGCTGGGATGTTGAAGCGCTCTACTTTGCCAGTAATCAAGTAGACATGATGAAGATGGTCTACTCATCTCTTCGTGTCTCTTGACAGGGGGGTGGAGTTGGATTCATAGATCATGTAAACGACATGACTTTCCGACTCGCTGTCGCTATCAATTTTGTTTGCGACCTTTTTGTTGAGTTGTTCGCGTAGGTTGCCTGTTGGACCTAGACGTTGGGAGAGGCTACGCCCTCTGCTGCGGACTGAACTTGCGGAGGCCGTTCTGGCCTTGCTGTGATTCCTCTTTGGTGAACGGGGAGGCGTTCTTGATTCTTTCCTCGCCCGCTTGCTTGTGGTATCCTCTTGTCTTCCGAGGATCCAATTGTTGAGCCTTTTTTCATCGGCCCATGTTTGAAGAGCGCGTTTCAGAACGCGTCAGTCATCTGTTTGATGACACCGTACCTTGTGGACTTTGCAGTACGGTCGACCAGATGTATCCTCCAACTGTGTGAAGGTAGGAATCTTGCACCAATGGTTGTGCTTGATTCGCTCATAGATGTAACCGGCTGGTCGTGTGAACCGGTGGTAATCTCGCTGCTCAGTAGGCAACGACTTTGCTTTAAACCTCTTGCTATCGGATCGAGGTCGCTTGGTGGAACCAGATTCCACGTTGGAAATGACATGATTTTTCTCCCTACCAGTTAGGGCTTCTTCAAGCTTGATGTAGCGATCTACCTTGAGGTATAGCTTGTCGAGGGATGAAGGTCGCTTCATGGCTAGAGACTTGTGGAGGTCGGACCCCTGGATCAGACCGTGAGAGAATGCGATTGTTGCAAAGGTTTCATGTTCCTTTGCAAAATCTTGGATGGAATGCAGTTCAGATTTGAACCGAGCAAAGAAATTGCTCAATGATTCACCATCACGCTGCTTAACTTTAAAGATGGAATCGATGGTGACGGGGCGCTTCTTGTTGTGGATGTAGAAGATGACGAACTGCTTTTCGAGCTCGGCAAACGAGCTGATGGATCCTGACTTTAAACGGTGAAACCAGTCGAGAGCAGGTCCAGTGAGGCTGGACTGGAACAGTAAACATAGAAGATGATCTTCCTTGATGAGAGGAAGGGATTTCCAGAATCCCTTGATATGGTCGGTTGGATCTCCGACTCCTGCATATTGATCGAACTTGGGGGCATTGAGCTTGTTTGGCAAATCATGTTCAAGGATCTCCTTGGAAAAAGGAGACTCCTGGAACTGCTGGAGGGACTGGACAACAAGCTGCTCCGCGGTGTGGCTTTTGGAATGGTGTAAGATAGCCTGAGAGGCTTTGAACTCTGCTAACTGTTGGTTGAGTTGCTCGTACTTCTGGTTGGAGTCATCAACATGAATGACTCCATGTCCACCATTTGCTACTGGTGCTGGGTTGGTATCTTGTGCAGCCTTCAAGCGTGCGTTCTCTTCCAGAAGACGGTTGATTTGGTCTTGCAGATCTTGGATGGTAAGTTCTTGAGTATCCATTTGTATGAATGACTTTGAGAAGGGTGGGGGGGGCTTGGGTTTTTTCGATATGATCGAATTCCTTACAGTCGGCGCCAAATGTATTAACCTATTTCTAGATTAATGCACTTACTAGATCAGGTCGTTAGGAGACTTGACCAAAGGGGAAGTTTTGGATCGGGGTGGCTGCACCTCGTTGAGATTGAGATTGCCTACGTACTCTTAGCTCGAGGGGATTGAACTTAGAGATCAAGCCATCGTAGTTCTGTTTATATAGAAGATGAAGGGGCGAAGATTGTGGGACCTTGCAGATTCTCCGTCATATTTATGATTGTATTGATGTTCTCCAGTGATTGTGTAACGGCTGTAGTAAATGTGCAACGGCTGGAGAGAGTATCTTGGGCGCCGAATTATGGCACGTGCGTATTAGTAGACCGCTGTTGATTATGTGGTCGAGTCGTTGTGGTCGAGCTGCGAGTAGGTCGAAGTCGTAACGACCTGAAGAAGTAATGACTATGCCACGTGTCTGCTTTTGATTGGCTGGAGTATGTAGTACCCCTACAATATACGTTGAGAGTGCCAGTACTTGAGGAAGTAGAGTGCACGGTTGTTGTGTAGAAAGGATGGAATAAATTGTGGGTTGAAACAGATTCCTAAGCAGCTACTCCCTTCGCCCTGGTCAATTTATTTTTACTAAATTATAGTACTTTTAGTACTTACCAATTGTTGGTTTTAAAACAAATGTTAAAATTTTTCCCTAAAAACATCGTAGTGTATGTATATTGTGATAAAATTTAATTTTTAATTAATAAAATAATCCTATCTGACACTTTTAACTCCTTGGTAAATTTGCCAATGAGTTAAAGTGTTATACTTGAAAAGTGTGTTAAAACTCACGATTAACAAGAGTTTTTTACTAAAAGTTTTTAAATCGATTTAAAACCTACCATTGGGAATGTTCTTATAGTCTTGTCTTTATTTAATTAGCAAATAGAATTTAATGTATGAAAAAAATAGAAAAAAAGATGGGTAATATCCCAAAAAAACCCCATGTTTAGGTGCCTCTTCCCCAATACGCCCTGACATGGGGCTATTTTCTCAAACAAGCCTCCTGACCCACCACATTACCTTTTAGCAATTTTTGTGAGACCATTATACCCTTTATACTAAAAACAAAAGAAAAAAAACAGAATAAGACAAATAAGAAAAGACAAAAACAAATTTTTTAATATTAATTAATATTTTTTGTTATATTATTTATAACTTGTATATCTTTTAATTAAGAAAGTAAAAATCAATATGATATATATGGTTGATAAAGAACTCGACGAGATCTATCTAACAAGATCCCACATGGGTATGAAAAAAAAAAAGAAAAAAAAATGTGTTTTTTATTTTTTCGATAATTTTCTCTCTATATACTGTAAGGGTCTTATCCGCTAAAACATTGATTGTTGTTCTCTAAACAATATACCTTTATCCTCTAAACAAGCTATTGTATCAACTTAACATGCAAATTTATTAAATTACAATATTTTTTTTGATAAAAAGTATGTCTCTTCTTCTCTTTCTGAATCAAACAACATTATATTCACACCCAAAGGTAGGATATACATCGCCTGATCAGCATGTACAAAGACTGTACACCGTCAGGTAAAAAACCAAAACAACTCTCTACACCTAGCTCCTGAGCATAACAGGCCACTCAAAGACAGAGAAGAGAAAAGAAAGAAACATGGGGGCACAAACATCCCTAAATGTCCAATACAGCTGAGTTACCACTGTTCCTGTAGAGCATATGCCCACCTGGTCAACAGATCCCTAAAGCTAATGTCACCCCTTAATGCTAAAGTATCTTTATTAAATTATATTATATATTGAAAAGTTTTGAAAGATGGATTAAAGCTAGTTATCAAAGTATATTGGTCATGGTTTTATATGTATTACTTGGATTTTGTTGAAAACAAGAAGACATGAGTGTTTAAATAAAGAGAGATTATTAGTTTCAATGATGGTTAGAGAGCATTCGAGTCTGTGGCTTAATGGTTGCATCCATCTCACAAAGTGGAGAGATCGTTGGTTCAAAACATGCTAGGAAACTGATTGTTTGATATAAGTTTTCTCATGTAATTTAAAGGGGTAAGGGGTGCCCTCAACCCCGTTTGCCAAAAAATAAAATAAAATAATGATTAGAGACTTGAGCTATTATATTATTTTGGTGTGAGGGATAGGAAGAGAGAATGAAGTACAAATTTAACGAGCTTATTGACATTACACCATGCAAAAGGAGGAATTTATGTTTAGTCTGAATTATGTTCTTTTTCTTTTTTCTTATGGTTTGAGATATAACCTAAAAAACAATATATAGACTGGGTTATGTTCTTTTGTGAAGTTTTTTGTGAAGTTAACTATACATTAAACATTTTTATGAACTTTTCATAGCAATACAAATTTTTTTTTTTTTTTTTTTTTTCTGTACTATGAGGATTTTGTCCCCAGTTGAGACATCGAACTCATGCATCAAATTACAGACTATAATTCACATATATTAATAATATGAAATGGATATCATGCCTTTGTAATTTACATAACAATAAACAACAATTTAGAGTAGGGGTGGGCAAAAAAACCGAAAAACCGAAAACCGAACCGAAAAAACCGAGTCAAAACCGGTCAAAACCGAGTTGACTAAAAACCGGTCAAGACCGGACCGAAACCGAACCGAACTATATAGCTATTGGTCCGGTCTCGGTTCTTGTTTTTATAGAACCGAGAGAACCGAGAGAACCGAACCGAATCGAAATAAATAAAAAATATTTTTTTATTAGGAAATTACTAAACTAGACATAGGAAAGTAGAGAAACCTAACTTCATTTCTTTTTTTCCATCTCAATCCGCCTCCTTCAGTCCTCTTCTCCATCTCAATTTCCACCACCACCACCGCCACTCTCTCCTTCAGTACTATAATTGAACGCACTTCCTCGTTCTTCTTTTAGTAGCTTCTCAACTAAGGGTCTGTTTGCAATTGATTTCGAATTGGGTTGTATTCAATTGATTTCGAATTGGGTTGTATTCAATTGATTTCGAATTGGGTTGTATTCTTGTTTTCAGATCATTATCTCAAGATATGTTTTGTTTTAATTTTCTTAGTGAGATACTGTATTACTGTTATTGAAACAAAAATTGATACTCGTATATGTTTAAAATCAGTTGGAATACAAGAAGTATAAATGTTGTTCTGAGAATAGATGTCATTTTCTATACATTTATATCACTGCTGGGTTTTTTGTACTTGAACTCTTGCTGTTCTCTGTTAATCACTGCCTTGATGATCTTCTTTTTTCTATGGCAGAAATGCATGATCTTGATAATAGAGTACAAAACTTGCTGTCGCAGCAATTACGTTGTTTATATTTTGCGATAATTGGGATGTGTTAGAAAGATTATTTTTATTTTTAAACTGGTACATACGTAGTATATACTTTCTTACCCCTTCACCTAGTCAGAACTAGTTTTCATTACAGCCTTGCAACGATACATTAGCTACTTCAATTACAGATCTATTTTAGTGGAATCTGTAGTGGAATCTGCGATAATGCTATGGTATGATTCTTAAACAACCAAAACACTACTTCAATTACAGATCTATTTTAGTCCATCATCTGCAATTCTACAAATAACTAGTACAAACTTACTTTTGGATTCTCAATAGCAATATCAATAGCTAATTAACTAGCTAAGTTGCATTCCACGTTTAACCATTTTAATATCAAATCATTACACTCTTACACTTGATAACATAACTCCATTAGAAACCATCAATGCTAATCCAGTGTTATTGTCATTTAATGCATTCATCTGTATAGAGAGAAACACTAATAATTGAGTATGGAAACTGAAAGAAGCTATAAAGATCAACAATATGTCTAGTAGTTGTTGAGATATGATCCAACAACTTTATGACTTTGGATCAACTGGCAGTCTGGCACAATATTAATATGCTGAACAATTAAAATCAAGTCAGAAAATGATGGTTACTACTTACTAGCCGGCCTGCAAACTTCCATAAATTTGGCCCAATAAAAAAGCCCAGGATCGAGTTTCGGACCGAAACCGGACCGATTGTATTTGGTCCGGTTCGGTCCGGTTTCATTCAAAAAAATTCGGTCCATGGAACCGAACCGATACTTTCAAGTCGGTTTGGTCCCGGTCCTATTACATTTTAGGACCGGACCGGACCGTGCCCACCCCTAATTTAGAGGATATTGCTTTGGTGTTAGAAGATAAGAAGATATATGTTAAAGGACAAAAATAAAAACTCCTTAATTTGATAGTAATGTGTGATTTTTTTAGATTTTTAGAGTAATTTTGAAAAGCCTTTGAAATCATAAGGAGTTTTTTCTCGAAACCCAACTTCTCGGTAAAAAAAAAAATATGAAATTTTGAATTTTTATAAAAAAATTAAATTTTTAAATTTAAAATTTTATAGTCATGTGGGATCTAGTTTGAAAGATCTCGTCGAGACTTTTCCAACCATATAAACCATGTTAATTTTCGATTTCTAAAACACAACTTATAATATTTTCAAATGTTAAAACCAAAAAGTTATACACCAACTGTTTTTTTGTCCTTTTCTGTTTTTTGTCTTTTTCTGCTTTTTTGTCTTATCTTGGTTTTAGAGGATAAAAGGTTGAGATTAGAAGATAGAATACAAGGGTAATTTTGACCTACTAAAAAATATGATCAGTCAAAGGGCTTGTTTGAGAATATGACCCCATGTCAGGGCCTATTGGGGAAGAGGCACCTAAACATGGGGCTTTTTTGGGATATTACCCAAAAAAGATTAATGGGTAAATTATAAGATACACAAATAACATTAATTATTCTCACTATATTAATTAGGCTTTTTTAATCTTTGTGAAAAACCAACTCAACCTATCAAAACAGGGAGGAGGGACTATTTTTATTTTTTTTTGTGAGGGGGGGAGGGGGGGGGGGGGGGATGATAATGGCTTAACCATCAGAAAATGACTAAATTACTACATAATGACTAATAACAGCTACGATATATATATATAACAAGTAGGGGTGGGCACGGTCCGGTCCGGTCCTAAAATGTAATAGGACCGGGACCAAACCGACTTGAAAGTATCGGTTCGGTTTCGGTTTCATGGACCGAAATTATTTGAATGTAACCGGACCAAATACAATCGGTCCGGTTTCGGTCCGAAACTCGATCCTGGTTTTTTTTTATTGGGCCTTTAGTCCACTACAATTTAGATGATTATTCTTAAGTTTTGGGCTTTAAACAAAATAAGACATACACCAAATCAAGTACTAAATAGGAAAAATGTCCAAAACCAATGAACCAACCATGGATCCACCATAAGTCCACAACCAATTACTAATTCCTATGTCTAGTTTAGTAATTTACTAATAAAAAAAATGTTTTTTTATTTATTTCGGTTCGGTTCGGTTCTCTCGGTTCTATAAAAACAAGAACCGAGACTGGACCAATAGCTATTTAGTTCGGTTCGGTTTCGGTCCGGTTTTGACCGGTTTTCAGTCAACTCGGTTTTGACTCGGTTTTTTCGGTTCGGTTTTCGGTTTTTCGGTTTTTTTGCCCACCCCTAATAACAAGTCGCCGAGCCCCATCACAATCAATTTTTTATTTTTTTAATCTATCTTGTCTGGTTCATGTAGTCTCAATCACAACTAGGGGTGGGCAAAACCGATCCGAAACATGTAAACCGAACCGAACCGAACCGATCCGAACCGAAAATAGGGTGTTTACATGTTTCCATGTTCGGTTGCAGTTTCTAATTTGGCAAAACACCTGCTTTGGGTGTTCGGTTGCAGTTTCGAAAATTTCCGAACACCCAAAACCGAACCGAACATGTATTTTGTATACAACCCACTACAGCCCATCTCTCCATAGTCCAACCCATCCCATCTGTCCAGGAGTCCAGCCCAATATCCAAGTATCCAACAGTGAACAGACCACTACAGCCCATTTCAGATTTTCAGATTTTTCAAATATATCAGTTTTTCGGTTCGGTTCGGTTTTATTCGGTTAACCGAACTTAATTATATGTTCGGTTCGGTTTCGGTTTTAGTTAAAAGTATTCGGTTCGGTTCGGTTCGGTTTTAAAAATAAAAAAGTTCGGTTTCGGTTTAGACTTTTGCAAAACACCTGCTAGGTGTTCGGTTGACAGTTTTGTCCAAAACCGAACCGAACCGAACCGTGCCCACCCCTAATCACAACATACCACGTGTCTATAAATATAAATCAGTTGGCAACTAATTCAAACCTACTAAGATCGACTACACTCGTCCAATGATTAATAACAGCTAACGATAACAAGTCGGCAGAGCCCCATCACAATCAATTTTTTATTTTTTTAATCTGTGTCTCTTTATGTAGTACCAATCACAATATGCCACGTGTTTATCTCAATGCCATTATATCACCGACAACACGAGAACTGCATGCAATTGATTTATTAATTTCACCGACAACCACCGACAACACGAGAACTGCATGCAATTGATTTATTAATTTCATCATCCATAGTTCAGAAGACGACCTTCAACATATCAAACACACATCTAACAACAGAAGAAAGAAAAAAAAAAAAAAAGATGCCGGCTTCTCCTTTAGCAACATCCACCAGCAATAAACCCCATGCAGTTTGCATACCATACCCAGCCCAAGGTCACATAAACCCTTTGCTCAAATTAGCAAAGCTTCTTCATAACAAAGGCTTTCACATTACCTTTGTCCACACTGAGTTCACTTACAAACGTATACTTAAATCTCGAGGTTCTGACTTGCTCAAGGGTTTACCTGATTTCATATTCAAAACTATCTCTGATGGTCTCCCTAGTTCTGATGATCAGATCACCCAAGACCATGGAGCTCTTTGTGATTCAATTGACAAGAACTGCTTGGTACCCTTTCGAGATCTCGTAAATGAGCTCAACAACAATTGTAATGTACCTCCAGTATCATGTATAGTTGCTGATGGAATCATGAGTTTCACTTTAGATGTCGCTCAAGAACTTTGTATCCCAGAAGTCTTGTTTTGGACTACTAGTGCAGCTGGATTCATGGGCTATCTTCAGACTCCTCAGCTTATCCAAGATGATCTTTTACCAATTAAAGGTATATATCTATGGTCTATATATAATTGTTCTTATTATTTATTGAAATTTGTTGATGAAATGGAATTATATATATATATATATATATATATATATATATATATATATATATATATATATATATATATATTGCATTAAAACTGCTTAATTACTGTCGCTTTTCTATATATTATAGATCTGAGCTACGTTACAAATGGGTATCTTGAGAAAACGATTGATTGGGTACCTGGAATTGAAGATATTCGTCTTAAAGATCTACCAAGTTTCTTCCTTCGAATAACAGATCGAAACCATATCTCGTTTACGTACAATCTTAAACAAGTTGAAAAATCTTCGAAGGCGTCTGCCATTGTTTTGAATACTTTTGATGAGTTGGAGCATGATGTTTTAAATGCAATAAAACCAAAATTGCCACCAATTTACACTATAGGATTTTTGCACTTGCTGGATAACAAAATATCAGATAGCAGATTGGATTCCATTGATTCAAATTTATGGAAAGAAGATTTGGACTGTCTCAAATGGCTCGATTCAAAAAAAGAGAACTCGGTTCTTTACATAAATTTTGGTAGCATCACTGTCATGACACTTCAACAAATGATTGAATTCGCTTGGGGAATTGCTAACAGCAAGAAAACATTCTTTTGGATCATTAGGCCAAACCTTGTGTCTGGTGACTCGGCAATTCTCCCACCTGAGTTCATAATGGAAACAAAAGAAAGAGGTCTATTGGCAAGTTGGTGTCCACAAGAACAAGTACTCAGTCACCCTTCTGTAGGTGGTTTCTTGACCCACAGCGGGTGGAATTCTACGACCGAAAGCATATCAAGTGGTGTGCCGATGATATGTTGGCCTTTCTGTGGTGATCAACAAATGAATAGCACCTACTCATGTCGCCACTGGAGTATAGGCATGGAGATTGATAAAAATGTGAAGAGAGAGGAAGTGGAGAGTGTTGTAAGAGAGTTAATGGAAGGAAAGAAAGGTATGGAAATGAAGCTGCAAGCAATTGAATGGAAACAGAAAGCTAAAGAGGCTGTTGCACCTGGAGGATCATCATCCCAGAACATAGACAAGCTTATCAAGGAAATTCTATTGTAGTATATTTATTAATTAGTATTTCTGTTTGTTTAAATAATTTGCTAGGCCACCTTTCATTCAGAAAGTGGAAGATCCAATGGCTACTTATTTTAGATTTAAGGAAGCTTAGCCGCTATCCTTCATCCCTTTTTTTTTCGATGTTTTCTCTGTTCGTGTGACCTCTGTAATTCTTTACTTTATTCTCAATAAATTGAAACTTACCCAGGAAAAAAAAAAAAATAATTTGCTAGGTTCGCGGAGGGGAAACTTTTAACTAATACGTACTTCCCAGCTTTAAGGCTAACCTATTCTGTATATTCTATGTAATATTTTTTGATTTTGTATTTTTTGTTTTGGCCACCACTCATAGAGTTTGCAAATAGACTTCGAGGCAAATTACCTTCAAGATACAACAAAGCAATGAAATTAGCGGTTAGCAATAACCGATAATTTTTTCTAGAACACTGAAAGAATATTGATTATAATAAGAAGGAAGAGAAAGAACTAAAAAAATATTGAGTTTGAATTATTTTTGTGGCATTCAGATAATTTTTTCTAGAACACTGAAAGAATATTGATTATAATAAGAAGGAAGAGAAAGAACTAAAAAATATTGAGATTGAATTATTTTTGTGGCATTCAGATAATTTTTTCTAGAACACTTAAAGAATATTGATTATAATAAGAAGGAAGAGAAAGAACTAAAAAATATTGAGATTGAATTATTTTTGTGGCATTCACAACATACATATTTATAGTTGAATTGATGATCATATGTGTCTCCGACGAATTAGACATTAATATTACATTATATTGAAAACATTGTTTCAAGCAGAGAAATGATAATTATAATATGAGATTTTGGCACTTACCCCCCATTTGAAAGTTGAAATTTGCGTTACCCCCAATTTGAAAAAATATAGCAGTTAACCCCCAATTGGACGGAAAAATGAGATGACGTTACAAAAATCAAATTTTGAATTTTCGTAAAATAAAATATTTTAATAATACCAAAAATACCCTTTTTTAAACACGTAAATAATAAACATAATTAGTAAAACCCCCCATTGAAACATACATAATTAACAATACCCCAAATCGATTTGCAAAAAAAATTGAAAGAGAAAGATGAATTTTTAAGAAAGAAGATGAAATTTGTTTGAGAAATTTGTTAAGAATAATAGTAGATAAATGTTTCCCTCAATCACCCATATTTTCTTACCTAATTTCGCAAACAAATTTCACTTCTTTCCTCAAAATATTTCAATAGGGGGTATTACTCCTTATATATGTTTCAGTGGGGGTATTACTATTAACTAATATATGTTTCAAAAACAGAAGAGTAGTTTTGGTATTGTGAAAATATTTTATATAAAAAAGAATCAAAAATTGATTTTCGTAACTCTGTCTCTTTTTTCCGTCTAATGAGGGGTACTGCTATGCCATTATATCACTGACAAGTGACAAATGACAATGCAACATATCTGGTACAAATAATTGAGAGAAAAAACAAAATTTATTTAGAGCCATTATGCCATTATATCACTGACAAGTGACAAATGACAATGCAGAGAAGACAAAGCATGCAGAGTTGGCAATGAATCAAAACCATATATCTTCATTTTGTTTTTGAGTTCATCATACATGCATGTTGACATCTTAATTAATAAATTTCATCTACCAACTGCATTTGATTTAAGTTCATTACCACTCAAAAAAGAGATGGTGGCTTCTCCTTTGGCAACAACCAACAACAAACCCCATGCAGTTTGCATAGAATTTGAATTTGTTCTACATTTTTTAAGAGTGAAACAACACTCTCTATCAGATTTGCCAGATTTGCCACGTACTACTAATTTTTTTTAAAATTTAACTGATCCCACTAGAGTTAATAGTATTCATCTAACTGTTTCAGTTTTTTAATTAATTTTACTTAATATTAAAAAAAAAAATCAAAATTAAAATTTTTATTTTTTTATATAGCCACGTGGCATTGTTCCGCACGCACTCTTAAAGAGTGTGGAACAAATTCGCACTCATTTGCATACCATACCCTGCCCTTTGCCACATAAACCCTTTGCTCAAAATAGCAAAGCTTTTTCATAACAAAGGCTTTCACATTACCTTTGTTCACACTGAGTACAACTACAAACGTATGCTCAAATCTCGAGGTTCAGACTCGCTCAAGGGATTACCTGATTTCCAATTCAAAAGTATTCCTGATCGATGGTCTTCCACCTTCTGATGTAGCTGAGGTCACCCAAGACCTTGCAGCTCTTTGTGATTCAATGGACAAGAAATGTTTGGTACCCTTTCGAGATCTCGTCAATGAACTCAACAACAATTGCAACTTACCTCCAGTATCATGTATACTTGCTGATGGAGTCATGAGTTTCACTTTAGATATGTTGGCCTTTCTGCGGTGAACAACAAATGAATTGCACATACTCATGTCTTCATTGGGGTTTAGGCATGGAAATTGATAATAATGTGAAGAGAGAAGAAGTGGAGAGCCTTGTAAGAAAGTTAATGGAGGGAAAGAAAGGTAAAGAAATGAAGATGAAAGCCATTGAATAGAAACAGAAAGCTAAAGAGTCTGTTGCACTTGGTGGATCATCATACATGAACCTAGACAAGTTTATCAAGGAAATTCTATTGCAATAATTTGCTACTTTGTTTAAATACTTTGCTATGTTCGCAGAGATGAAACTTTTATCCATCAGTTATCAATGTCAAATTTTGTTGGGTACGTAATTGGGTTTATTGTTTAGATAATTTGCCACGTTTTTCTTTTTTCTTTTGATAAACTCAAGGAATTACACAAACGTAGAGGACAAGCGTGTTACAAATTGCATTGCAAGTCCTTTCTGAATAGCAAACCCGATTCTGTTAAATACATATTCATTTGAACCAACAGTCATCACGTTGCTATCCATTACCTTCTGCACTCTCTTAAAAAGATCAACTGCTTCCGAGGCTAACAATCCCAATGTGTCAAAAGCAAAAGGGATGAAACTATGTTGGTTAGCCTTACAAGCTCCATCACGTTTCTCTACTTTCACTGCTGCTGCATTGCTAGCTGCTAGCCCCACCTCAAAAATCCACGCACCCAGCCCGATCATCGGAGATGCCCCTGTAACATCTACCCTTATGTATTGATAAAGATGGAGGAAATTAGGTCTTCTCACACGGGAATGACATGTCTTGGCGAAAACGTACTCCAACAAGATTAGTTTTGATCTTGAGAGGGAATTTGATTTGTCAGCTATATAGAAGGTCGTGATTGGATGTGTGCAGTCAGAACATGCCAAAGATTTTCTCATTGTTATCCCGATGAAAAGGCTAGGACAACACATATGACACCTAAAATTGTCCTAAACATCAGCACTTTAGACAAAAGGTGGCAAGTTTTTTTTTAACAAGGACAGTGCCCAAAGGGCTTACAATGACAAGGCTCGAAGGCTACTGATGCTATCACCTAAGCGTCCACACCGCCACCTTGCAACTCGAGCAATTCTACTACTCAGGGACTTAATTTTGCTGAAGAACACCTAGCCACGTCATCATGATGGGAGAAAACCTAACCACAAATCATCATCATCATAAGAGCATGGGCATCCTAATCTCGAACCATGCCCGAAGGCTGACCCACCTAAGAATTACACGAGAAATTCCCCTAACCACTATTGATAGGAATTGAACTCATGACCTCTCACTCGTGGAAGTGTTTGAGAGGAATAACAAACCAACTAAGGTAGCAGTTGTTTCCTTTTTTTGCCATGTTTGCCAAGAGGTAACTTTTATCCAACTAGAATGTGTAATCCAAGAGAAAATCATTTAACGTAAATTGTGACAGATTTGTGTATGTATTATCCAAGTGAAATATAGTATCATTAATTTGTGGGTGCCACAATTTCGCATATACGAAGCACAACTATGGCACTCAATATGACCTTCTAAGGTAGATTCAGTTGTCAAGCAAACTAAATACACTCCTACAATAATCTAATGTATGTACTGGTTACCTCCGGTTACCTCCATGTACCGGTTTAGGTATAATGAAAGCCAATACTGATGGTGCAGCTTTTACGAAACTCATGACAAGCAGGTTGGTAGTGTTGTATAGAAATGTTGCACTCATGGCTTCATTAGTCTATATACGTTGGGAGAGTGCCAATAATTGCGGAACTTGAGTGCACGGTTGTTGTGGAAGCTGTGTAGAAAGAATGGAATAAATTGTGGGTTGAAACAGATTCCTAAGCAGCTATCGAAACAGTCAATGATGACGAAAAGATCCCTCAGGACATTTTTTGTGAACATCTTAAACAAAGGTTCATATGCCTTCTAGTCACTTGTACAAAACGAAGGGGTCCATACTCACTCTGTTTATTACAGATTTAAATAAAGTATATATTTGGTGTTCCGCACTCCCCCCACCCCCTCATGTGTAATATATTCTTGGGGTTTTTAGACTTTGGGATACCTAAATAATCCGCATTTAAATATTGGGATGGTTTTAAATGGTGTTTAGACTTTCAAATACCTTCCCAAAAGCGTCTCAAAAATCTAAATACCAATTATTTAAGTCGTTTCTCTCTAAATATCGAGTACATATACAAGAAAGAAGTGTTGTTTTAGATGTAAGACTCTTTCTCGCTCTTTCTTTAGTGTATCATTTGATGTATGTCTCTTTCTTTCTCCTTTTTTTTTCTCTCTCTCTCTAAAAAACTGTCGCTTTACATCCTGATAAACTTAATTATTTTCATAGTTGATTAACACAAAATTTCAAGTATTTTGTATTTTCTACTTGATCAACACACTGATCAACTCCAATATATATTGATCAACTCTATACTTTGTGTTTCCAATTGATCAATATATCGATGAACTCTAATATATGTTGATCAATTTGTTGATGAACTTCAATATATGTTGATCAACTTTGTACTTATTGTTCCTAGTTGATTAACACATTGATCAACTACAACATATGTTGATCAGTATGTTAACGTTGATCAATTCCAATACAATAAAAGTTTAGTTGATCAACTTGTTGATCTTGACTGATCAACTTTTATATTGGTTGATAAACATGCTAATCAACTTCACTACTAATTGATCAACATAGTGATCAACTCCAATATCAGATGACTATTCAAGTGATACGTTTAAATACTTGTTAAAAATGTTTACCCTAAAACCCTAAACTAAACCTTAAACCTTAAAGCAATACTCTAAATCCTAAACTAAACCCCAAAGTATAACCTTATAAATGTCAGGTAATTATACCCCTAAGCCCAATAGGAATGATGAATCCTAGTGATGATATCTTTAGTACAACCCAATGTTATATTTGTTTACCCCTAAACCCAATGGGAATGGTGAACCCTAGTGGAATAATGTCTTAAATACACCCTAATGTTCTTTTATACCCCTAAACGCAATCGGAATAGTGAACCCAAGTGGAATGTTGTCTTAAGTAGTACACCCTAATGCCATGTATCTATACCCCTAAACCCCCATGGTGAGCTCTAGTGGAATATTGTCATAAGTACACCTGTCTTAAGTACACTTTAATGTTGTAATTATATACCCCTAAACCCAATGGCAACGGTGAACCCTAGTGGAATATTATGTTAAGTACACCCTAATATTCTATCTTTATACCCCTAAATCCAATGGGAAAGATGAACCCTAGTGAAATATTGTCTTAAGTACATCCCAATGCTATCTTAAATACATCCTAAAACCCTAAACCTATACCCTAAATGTATAACCCCAAAACCTAAATACAAATAGATCTAGGGTTTTGAGAGAGAGAGAGAGAGAGAGAGAGAGAGAGGGGTGAAACCATAAGCCAATATTTATTGATTAACTCTGACAATTCAAACAATTAATATTATTTCGTTGATCAACATATTGATCAACTCTGATAATTCAAGCAAACAATATAGTTGATCAACATGATCAACTGAAAACGTAATAATGGGATTTTAAAAATACAGATAATCTTAAGGTGCATAGACTAGGTTTAGAAAAAATGAAAGCCCGAATAATAGACTTAAATCCTAACAAAACTTAAACCCGCATTCTTGGGCCTAAAAAAAAGGTTGGTACGACTTAAATCCTAACTAAGGACCCGTTCGACAATGGCCCAGGAATGTATTTCTCTACTTCTTAAAAGGAAATAAGTCGGAAGTCTGTTCGGAAAACCATAAAACTGAATTAGAAAGTAACCATTGATAAGTTGGAAAAGGAATTATCACATTAGTTTCAATTCTTAGCTTTATTCTTTCTCCTTTCTCCTCTCTTGTAGCCGCTTTTAAGAAAATTCCTTTCGAACTTCGTCTTAGTTGCCGAACGGGCTCAAAACATTAGAACCTGGTCCTTGACCCCAATTTCTTGTTTACAAAACAAACCATTTGGTTTGACCCATGCATTACATGGGCTTTTAAGTTGAGGCCCATTTATGTAATAAAATTTTAAATCGTGTGTTAACTTTGAGAGCTTTATAAAAAGTAGGGTATACAAACACTTTGACGTAGAGCTGTAAAACGAGCCGGGCTGGGCTGACCCGGCCCTTAAGTGACAAAGCCCTAAAGACTTTAGGGTCGAGCTAGCCCAGCCTTAACATTTGCATAGGGTCGGGTCAGTTAGGGCTAATGCCTAATATCTGAAGCCTTAACCCGCCCCTCAGCCATTTAAACATAGGGCTCATAGGACCGGGCCTAAGGGTCGGGTTTGAGGAATATTTGAACTTTGAAATATTTTTTATTTCTAAATTTTGTTTTTGGTAAATTTATTTATTTATAACATTAATTTTTATTAATAACATTGATAAAATTCTCTCAATTATAATAAATTTGTTTATAATATCATAACTTTATATCAGAAAAACACACAAGTAATATATATGAAATTAATTTGATATGGCAAAAATAATTTTTGAAGCCACATATATAATTGTTTATTATAGTAGAGTTATTTGATTAGTCCATACGTTTAATTGAGGAACACATAGTATCTTTCATCTCATACATTTCACGCCAACGAGGTTTATGAAGTTTAGAAGATAAAAAAAAACCTAGAGTTTATTTGAGGATTTTATATTTAAAAACATAATTGTAAATATAATTATACCTTTTATTCTTTATTATGTATAAATTTTTTAAGAAGAATAATAATAAATTTATATAAATAAAAATAAATACTTAACAAGTTTTAGGGCCAAATAAGGGTTTTTATAGGGCCTAACAAGGGTCGGGCTTAGGGCCGGGTTAATGCATCAATATCAAAACCCTAGCCCGACCCTTAAATTCTAAAAGGTCGGGCCGGGCCGACTCTAAAATCTGTGAGGGCCGAGTTGTAAGGGCCAAATGTGTTTTTATCTAGGGCTGGGTCGGGTCGGGTTTAGGGCCTAGGGCCAAGATTTACAGCTCTACTTTGACGGCTTTGTAAAAAGTAGGTGAAGAGTTGTCAGAAACATTAAACAACTTAAATTTACAATTCTATTATCTCTATTTAATACTCCCTCCGTCCCGTTTTGATAGGTTGGTTTGGTTAATTTACTGTTCTCAAGGAAACCAAATATCTTAAATTAATAGGTATCTATAAATTAGTTGGGTAGCTAACTCAAAACTACAAAGATTAACCACCCATACATAGGTTAAATTAATAGGTACTTCCGGGCTATATTTTTTGATTTTGTATTTGTTGTTGTGGCCAATAGAGTAGAATCACAAAATGGCTTTGAGGCACATACGTTAAAACGTTTTTGTTAAAGTGTTATTTGCCACCACTCGATAGAGTTTGCAAATAGACTTTTAGGCAAATTACTTTCAAGATACAACAAAGCAATAAAATTAGCAGTTAGCAATAATCAATAATTTTCCTAGAACACTAAAAGATTATTGATTATGATAAGAAGGAAGAGAGAGAACTAAAAAAATATTGAGATTGAATTATTTTTGTGGCATTCACATACATATTTATAGTTGAGTTGATGATCATATATGTCTCCGACGAATTAGACATCGTTTAAATATTACATTATATGAAAAACATTGTTTCATGTTGGGTGTGAATTGGCTAAGTGCCTTTTCATTTCTACACATGAGATCTTCTTTGGATGAGATTTTCTATAATTCTTTTTGCACTATTATGGCCTTGTGTTCGATCTTGGTTTCATGAATATTTACAAGAGAAAACTCAAACTCTTGTGTTAGAAGCGAAACCACTTCTTATGTTCATATAGATTAGGTTCCAATTAAATGTCTCTACTACAATAAACATCTAATAGAAGTTGAACCTTATTAAGAGTTTATAACTCATCCTCAAACATCTTAGAATGAACTAAATATGGTAATATTCAGTGCTAAACAATTACATTAGTAACTTGTTATTACTCATTTAACTTTGATCTACTGGTGATTTTAAATAAAGGGTTTGAGTCCCATTCTACTAGATGTGATTTGTACCAATTCTCTCTCGAGTCATTTTTGAAGGATCAACCAAGTTTCTACTTGACTCCACATTTGATTATTATTTTCATAAAATCCTTTCGTCAAAGGAACTTACATTATAGATATAAAACCCATATTTGGTCCATGTGTCCATGAAACAAATAGAAAATCAAAACCGTATTTGGTCCATGCGTCCATGAATGCAATAGGTTTATCTAGAACATCCTTTAGTCTACCATAACTCCCAAAGTTATCTTTCTTGTGTCTTTGAGACTTCGGCTAGCCATTTCTATTATTTCACCAATATATTGGATTTTCATTTTGAATCGGTGTTTACTCAAATTGATACAGGTGTATCCTATTAGGAGCTTAGTGATCCTCGAGATTGGTGTCTTGAGGATAGACATTTGCCACCCTACAACTTGGTCGTCGCGAAGCGACGACGCTGCGGGTCCAGGGCGCAGTGCCTGGCTGGGGTCGAGCTTATTCTGGAGAGTTCTAAAGGTCTTTGGGATTCTGAAGAGTTCTAAAGATAGATTTCCTTATTCCGGGTGAATAGGAAATAGGTTTCCTTGTATGATTCGAAGTCGTCCAAGGTCTATAAAAAGGTGTTTTGGCCAAGGCCAAAACATAAGAGAGGCAGCTAGGGCTTAGCTTGTCTAGAGAGTATTGTGAGGGAGAGATTCTTGTAATCTTCATAATATTCAGTAAAGAAGATAGTTTTCTTCGAGATCTTGTGTTTTGTTTATCTTTATTAATTACTATTGTTTAATTCTGCACTCAATAGTACCTTTACCTAGTAATTTGTATCAAGTTGGTATCAGAGCAAAGTTCGATTCCCTAGTGGAGTTTTCTGTGTTTTATGGTCTTAACCCGTTCGCAGTACAGAAAGCTAGGTAAAGTTTTTGTGTCTTTAGAAGATTCTAATAAGACAAGAAAAAAGAAGATGTCAGGAACAGATCTGAAGAAATCAGAGGAGGAGGAGACACCTACTCCGCAGCAGAAACTTAGTGCAGAGGAAACAATGGCTTCGTTTCAGATCCAGATGCAGTCGATGAATTCTACTTTGTCCAAGCTAACCGATTTCATCATCAAAGAAGGGGAGAAGAAAAACCCGAAGAAGAAGAAGAGTTCGTTTTCTGAGCAAGAGGACTCGGATGAGGATGAAGAGGAGGAAGAAGCAGGCGAAGAAGAAGAAGTCGACAACTTCAAAACTTCACATCATGGAGGTAAGAATTCTTTTCGAAATCTAAGGATTGATTTCAAAGTTGAAATTCATATGTATGATGGAAGTGCTGATGTGGACAAACTAGACGATTGGATTGAACATCTAGAGACTTACTTTACTCTTTATGGCTATTCGTCGAAAGAGAAAATTATCTTCGCTACCTTGAAACTGTCAAGTCATGCATTAACTTGGTGGATATCCTATTACAAGTATCATGATAAGAAAGGGGTAGTATCCTGGAAGATGTTCAAGGAGTTGCTTAAGAAGCAATACTATCCAGTGGGATTTCTGGAGGAAAGATGGTAGAAGTGGCCGGTACAACTTACGCCAGAGATTCAATCAATCTGTCCAAGAATATACAACCGAATTTCAGAATCAAGCAATGGTTTTGGATATTAATCTAAAGGATTACTCCATATACATGAAGTACGTGCGTGGCAGGTTTGGATGAGTATATTCGGAAGGAATTGAAGTTGTTTACAGTAGAAACTATACAGGAGGCTACTGTGAAAGCTATTTCCATTGAAGGCAAGTTGAAGAAACACGACATAAAAGGAGATGGAAAGCAATCTGGTGGTAAACCTAATGGTTCTGGTGCCTAGAATGATGCTAAGAAGGGAAAAGGTGAGTCTAATGGGAAATAAGGATTAGTTTGCAGTCATTGCAAAGCTAATGGTCATGTGATGGAGACGTGCTGGGAGAAAAATCCAGAACTCAAACCGAAAGGGTTCAGGAGGAAGGGGGATAAGAAGACTGCATCCTTAACCACACAAGTTCCGAAAGAAGTACCAGGTATGACAGAGCCTAACCTTAAGCTCAACATGATGGCAGGGAATTCTATACAGGTAGAAGAATAAGACCCCAGAGAGCAGCTCTTTGTTGTTAAGCTACAGGTGAAAACTAATTTGGTTGATGGGATTGTAGATCCAGGTAGTCAGAAAAATCTGATTTCAAAAGCTTAGTTTGAAGACCGTGAAACATCCTAAGCCTTATCCATTAGGATGGATTCAGAAGGACGTCGGCTCGAGTGTGAAACATCAATGCACATTCAAGTTTGCTCTTCATGAGTCTTATATTGATGAGGTAACATGTGACGTTGTTCCATTGGATATTTGTCAGGTTATTTTCGGAAGTCCCTACCTGTGGGATAGATATGCTCTCTTTAATAGAAGAGACCAGAAGTATACATTCACTAAAGATGGGGAACAATTTGCTATTCGGTCAATTCCACCCCCAAAGGGAACTAACTTGGTGACAACAACCCAGGCCAAAAGGTTAGTGAATGCTTGTGGGAAGTTCGTTTTGTTAATGAACCGCCCATATGAGGAGCAACCAAGCCGACATTGTTTGGCTTCCTTATCAACTCAGCAGGACGGTGATCTTGAGAAGTTGAAGATGGAGTTTAAAGATTTTTTTCAAGATCTCACCGAGTTACCACCAAAGAGGAGTGTAGAGCATGAGATCATGTTAACTGGAGAGAGTTCTTTACCCAATCTTGGGTTGTACCGTACTTCTGTGCAGAAATCAGATGAGATAAAGAAACAAGTTCAGGAACTTCTAGAGAAAGAAGTTATTGGACCGAGTAGTTCGCCTTGTGGGTCACCAGTGTTGCTAGAACCAAAGAAGGACGGTGGTTGGCGTATGTGCGTTGATTATCATGCACTAAACAAGATTACCATCAAGAATCGGTATCCATTACCGAGGATTGATGATTTGATGGATCCATTGGAGAGTGCTCGATTTTTTACAATATTAGATTTAAAGTCCGGGTGTCATCAAGTCAGAATTCGAGAAGAAGACACATGGAAGGCAACTTTCAAGACAAAACATGGTATTTTCGAGTGGTTGGTTATGCCGTTTGGGTTGTGCAATGCTCCAGCTACTTTTATGCGTTTGATGAATGATTTGCTAAGGCCTTTCATGGAAGATTTTGTGATTGTGTATTTGGATGATATCTTGATATACAGCAAGACATGGGAGGAACATCTTGTTCGCATCCATAAGGTGTTCGAGTTACTACGGGGCAGCCAATTACGATTGAATGGAAAGAAGTGTGAGTTTGCTGAAGGGGAGCTGGTGTATCTCGGGTTTGTTGTTGGCGGACGTCAGCGAAAAATTGATCCAGGAAAGGTAGAGGTTATTACCAAATGGTCGAGGCCTAGTTCAGTGATTGAGCTAAGAAGTTTCATGGGAGCTTGCCAGTATCTACGAAAGTTTATTCGGCATTTTTCCACACTTGCAGCACCTTTGCACAGGTTGACAAAGGCAGGGAAATAGTTCGAATGGATTAAAAATCATGAGGACGCCTTTCAGTTACTGAAGAGAAAGATCTCAGAGGCGCCAGTTTTAGCGTTGCCTAATCTACAACGTGCTTTTGAGGTCGAGACAGATGCTTCTAATTATGCTATGGGAGAAGTTCTTTTGCAGGATGGTAAACCAATGGAGTATCATTCTGAGTTGTTTGCAGGGGCGATAAAAAACTATCCACCTTATGACAAAGAGTTCTATGCCCTCTATCAAGCTGTTAAACATTGGAGAGTATACCTGTTGTGTAAGGAGGTAGTGGTTCACTCCGATCACAAGCCATTAGAGTATCTTCATGCTCAAACCAAGTTGCAGCAGGCCAGACACATGAAGTGGATGTCGTACTTAATGGCATTTCACATCATTATCAAATACAAGAAAGGTTCGACAAACAAGTTGGCTGATATGTTGTCTCGTCCACCGGTAAGTGCTTTATTGGTGGCTCTACGTATCCAAGCGTTGGTTCCTTCAGAATATGTCACATGGTATGCATCAGATAAGGGCTTCAAGGATGTGTATGCAAAGGTTCAGCATGGGAACAAGGGGGAGTTTGAGATACGTGATGGGTTGTTATATAAGGGTTCATCGCTTTGCATTCCAGAAGATGGGGATAGATTGCAGTGGATTAGGGAAGCACATACTTCTAGAGTGGCTGGTCACGTTGGGGTTGAGAAGACTTTGTTAAATTTGCGGCGCTATGTCTTTTGGCCGAAGATACAAGATGATGTTTCTAGATATGTTCGAGGTTGTAAGTTGTGTTGTACATCCAAATCGGCGAACAGGAAAAGAGGATTATATATACTGTTACCGGTGCCTAACCGTCCTTGGGAGAGTATTTCTATGGATTTCTTAGGTGGCTTGCCTATGGCCAGATCTGGGAATGACTATTTGTACGTTGTGGTTGATCGTTTTTGTAAAATGGTGATTTTGATTCCTTTCAAGAAGACAGTGACAGGAGCGGGTGCAGCTAAGCTTTTCTTTGAAAATGTTTGGAAGCACTTTGGGTTGCCAAGTTCTATTATATCTTATCGTGATTATCGGTTCCTTGGGCACTTTTGGGATTCTTTGTGGGGCATGATAGATACCAAGTTGAAGAAGAGTACTGCTTTTCATCCACAGACAGACAGACAAACAGAGGTGGTCAACAGGACCATGGTGCATATGTTACGGGGGTATAATGCCAAGCATCCGAAGACTTGGGATGAAAGTCTTCCTTATCTACAATTTGCTTTCAATAGAGCAGTTCATAGCTCGTCGGGTAAGTCTCCATTTGAGACATGTTATGGGTACTTGCCGCCTAGTCCTTTTGATTTAGTTTTCACTATTGATGAGGCTAAGGATGGGAAGGGGGAAACTGAACAGCTTCGCGCCCAACGGTTTTTGGAGAAGATAAGCCAGATACATGCTACTGTTGAGGCACAATTGAAGAAGTCACAAGCAAAGTACAAGGCTAAACATGATAAACACCGAGTTCCTTGTAACTTTGGTGTGGGCGACCTGGTATGGTTGAAGCTGAGTAAAGAGCGTCTCAAAGGTGAAGGTAAGAAGTTGAAACAACTTCGATACGGACCATTTCGAGTTCTTGAGCAGATTGGGGACAACGCTTTCAAGCTTGAGTTACCACCTTACTTGGGGATGTATTCGGTCATTAATGTCGAGTATTTGAAGTTGTTTGAGCCACCATTACTTGATAATGATGGGGATGACAAGGTAGTCTTACCAGCAGTTGATGACTTGTGGTTTGACCGAGAGGAGCCATTGACAGAAGATTGCATATTGGAGAGCAAGGTGACTAGTACACGACGTGGAGACCGCATATGTTTTGCATTAGGCGTGTTGGTCAGGTTTCAAGCAAGGCTAGATGGTTCAACAAAGACCAGGGAGCTCTCGAGTTCCCTAACCTCTTGTTTTAGCTTAAACGGGAGTTTAAGTTCCTAAATGGGGGAGCCATGATACAGGTGTATCGTATTAGGAGCTTAGTGATCCTCGAGATTGGTGTCTTGAGAATAGACATTTGCCACCCTATGACTTGGTCGTCGCGAAGCGACAACGCTGCGGGTCCAGGGCGCAGCGCCTGGCTGGGGTCGAGCTTATTCTGGAGAGTTCTAAAGGTCTTTAAGATTCTGAAAAGTTCTAAAGATAAATTTCCTTATTCCGGGTGAATAGGAAATAGGTTTCCTTGTATGATTCGAAGTCGTCCAAGGTCTATAAAAAGGTGTTTTGGCCAAGGCCAAAACATAAGAGAGGCAGCTAGGGCTTAGCTTGTCTAGAGAGTATTATGAGGGAGAGATTCTTGTAATCTTCATAATATTCAGTAAAGAAGATAGTTTTCTTCGAGATTTTGTGTTTCTTTATCTTTATTAATTACTATTGTTTAATTCCGCACCCAATAGTACTTTTACCTAGTAATTTATCACAAATTCTCATCATTGTATTTCCCAATACAACGGGTTAATTAGCTTAGTACGTACTTGACCAAGGTCATCAAATACATCCTTTCATGTAGCTAATTATGCTTGAAGAACTTTTATCAATCCATTAATAGGATTTTTGTATAGCCATACTGCACCCCCACAATTTTGGAACGAGTAATGTTCTAAAATTTTAAATGTATGAAATTCATCACTCTTTTAGGGGCCGTTCGAGAATAGCCCAAAAATACATTTTCCGTCTTTCTGAAAGTAGGAAAGAGGTGAGTTAGTTCGGCAATAAAATTAAAAGGAATTCCAAAAAAGTTAGAAAAGGAATTATTCCATAAGTTTCGGGCGGTTGCTTATTACTTCTAACTTCTTACTTTCTAAGAGAGATACTTGCGAAGAAATTCATTCCCTACTTTCCTCTGTTTGCCAAACGACCCCTTAGAGATAACACTACTACTCGCATTACTCCTAGATGTAATCTATATATTTATATAATAGCTAGACCCATGCGGTCCCACATTCTCTCTCCTAGGTGGCATCCTAAATGATCTCCAAACTATCAAGAAAGTGGACTAGCTTCGGGTATACTAAGAACTATCACTAAGAAAACACCTCCAACATGGAGATTGGAGAGTAAGAAATGTAACACGACAAATTGAACAAAGGATTAGGTCTCTGCAGGAGGTGACCATCAAGCACATCTACAGACAATGCAACATGGCAGCGGACTACCTAGCTAATCTAGGAGTAACTACGAGTGGTTCTACCACATTTTGTAACCCCTTACAGAAAGAGCTGTATAGTACTGTCTGTAAAGATGCCTCAGGTTTTCTGTACTCTAGAATCTAATCAATAAAATCTGGTAGGGGTCTGCGTAACCCCAGCTTGCACATTGCAAAAAAACTATGTCACTCAATATGACCAATTAGTTCTAGGGAAGTTGTCAAGCAGACTTAATAAAGCTCCCTAAATAATTGAATGCTACTGGTTATATCTCCACCGGTGTAGGGGTACTACATACTCCGACCAATCAAAAGCAGCCACGTGGCACAATCACCAATCTGTCAGGTCGCCACAATCTCAACCCGCTAGCAGCTCGACTAAAGCGACCAGACTACACAACGACTAGCGACCTGCTATTCACACGTGCTCCTATTCAATGCACAGAATATTCTCTTCAGTTACAGAGTTAATTCACAGGGATGATCCTCGCGCGTTACACATTTAATCATCATTATGATGGCGGAGAATCTGCAAGATCCACGATCCACGCCCTTCCATCTTCTATATAAACAGAACTACGATGGCTTGATCTCTAAGTTCAATTCCCCCGAGCTAGAGTACGTAGGCAATCTCGATCTCAACGAGGTGCAGCCACCACAACCTCCAATATCCCCATTTGGTCAAGTCTCCATAACGACCTGACCCTGTTGATGCATTAATCTAGAAATAGGTTAATACATTTGGCGCCGACTGCAAGGAATTCGATATAATCGAAAACCCAAAACCCTCCCACCCTTAAATCAAGAATCACTCGATCAAATGTCCAATCAGGAAGTCACCATCCAAGATCTGCAGGCACAAATTACACGTCTGCAGGAAGAAAATGAGCGTTTAAAAGCCGCTCAAACCAACCCCCAGCAAGGGGAAAATAGCGGAGTTGGAGTCATCCCTGCTGATGATTCCAACCAAAAGTTCGAGCAACTCAGCCAGCAGCTGGCGGAGTTCAAAGCATCTCAGGCTCTCCTTCACCGATCCAAGAGTCACACTGCAGAGCAACTTGCTGTGCAGTCCCTTCAACAATTCCAGGAGTCTCCTTTCTCCAACGAGATCCTGGAACATGATCTGCCGAACAAGCTGAATGCCTCAAAGTTCGACCAGTACGCAGGAGTCGGAGATCCAACCGACCATGTCAAGGGATTCCGAAAGTCCCTTCCTCTGATCAAGGAGGATCATCTTTTGTGTTTGCTGTTTCAGTCCAGCCTCACCGGACCAGCTCTCGACTGGTTTCATCGACTGAAGCCAGGATCCATCAGCTCGTTTGCAGAGCTCGAAAAACAATTCGTCATCTTCTACATCCACAATAAGAAGCGCCCGATTACCATTGACTCCATCTTCAAAGTCAAGCAGAAGGATGGTGAGTCACTTAGCGTTTTCTTTTCACGTTTTAAGTCTGAGTTGCATTCCATCCAGGACTTTGCAAAGGAGCATGAGACCTTTGCAACTATTGCTTTCTCTCACGGACTGATCCAAGGGTCCGACCTGCACAAGTCTCTGGCAATGAAGAGACCTTCATCACTTGACGAGCTCTACCTAAAGGTAGATCGTTATATTAAGCTGGAAGAAGCCCTCACTGGGAGGGAGAAGAACCATGTAGTCAGCAACATTGAGGCTGGCTCAAGCAAACGACCTCGATCAGAAGGAAAGAGGTTCAAAGCTAAATCGCTGCCTACCGAGCAGCGAGAGTATCACCGGTTTACGCGACCAGCCGGTTATATCTTCGAAAGGATCAAGCACAACCATTGGTGCAAAATTCCTGCCTTCACACAGCTGGAGGATACATCTGGTCGCCCGTACTGCAAAGTCCATAAAGTACGGTGTCATCAGACTGATGACTGTCGCGTCCTGAAGCGCGCACTTCAAACCTGGGCCGATGAGAAAAGGCTCAACAACTGGATCCTCGGAAGGAATGAGGAGTCCACAGGCAAGAGAATGAGGAAGGAATCTAGAACCCCTCCTCGTTCACCAAAGCGGGGTCAGAGCAAGGCCAGAGCGGCCTCCGCAAGCCCAGCACGCAGCAGAGGGCGTAGCCTCTCCCAGCGCTTAGGTCCAACAGGCGACCTACGCGATCATATAAACAAGAAGGTCGCAAACAAAGTTGACAGCGACAGCGACTCGGACAGTCATGTGGTCTACATGATTGACGAATCTCATCACACCCCTGTCTCTAGGGACAAAAAGAGACGAGTAGAACATCTCCACCATGTCTACTCTATCAGTGGCCGAGCAGCTCGCTTCAACATCCCTGCCCGGCAAGAAACTGACATCACCTTCACCGAAGACGATCTCAACAAGGTCGTTACTCCACACAACGACGCACTGGTCGTTGAACTCAGGATAGCTGATTATACCATCAAGAGGGTATTCATCGACCCTGGGGCATCATGCAACATTCTCATGTACCGAACTTTCAAGGACATGAGGCTGCCCGACTCAGTGCTCATTCCTGACTTCACACCGATCCTTGGCTTCAATAGTTCAAGGGAAGACCCTAAGGGGGAGATCCTTCTGCCCGTCACTGTAGGCAGAAGGGAAGATAAGGTCGTTGTAACCAGCAAGTTCAGCGTCCTAAATATCGCAAGCAAGTACAATGCGATTCTGGGTCGAAAGTGGATCCATGCTATGAGAGGAGTGCCGTCAACTTACCATCAGGTATTCCGCTATCCCGGCCCTTATGGGATAATGGAACTCCGCGGTAATCAGAACACCGCACAAGAATGCCACGGTGTTATTGAAGCTGTCCCATCATCAAAGCCATCCACCTCTGGAGTTAAGGATGGTGATGTCAAAGGAAAGAGCCTAGTCCCAACAGAGGCTCAGGAGGGCAACAAGTCAAAGAGCCCATCCAAAGAAAAAGCTGAACCTGCTAAATAGCAATTACAGAAGGAGCAAGCGAGCTCCCCCAAGCTGAGTCTCGGAAGCACCGATCCAGGCGTGCGAGTTAACATTGGGTCAGATGAGGACCCAAGGTATGTTTATGTAGGTTCAGAAATGGAAGAAGATAAGTTCGCTCATTTTGTAAATTTTCTTTCAATGAATAAAGACGTTTTTGCTTGGTCGTATATCGATATGCCCGGAATAGATCCATCAATTGCATGCCATAGGCTACGGGTCAATCCCAATTATCGACCTGTGAAGCAGAAACCAAGGAGACTTGCTCCAAAGTTTCACGAAGCCGTAAACGAAGAGATCAATAGACTCAAGCAGGTCGGCTTCATCAGAGAAGTCGATACTCCAGACTGGCTAGCCAACATAGTTCCAGTCCTAAAGAAGAATGGAAAAACAAGGGTCTGCATCGACTTTACAAGCCTCAATAAAGCTTGTCCTAAAGATTCATTCCCACTGCCACGAATCGATAGGCTAGTCGATCAGACATGCGGTTTTGAGCTACTGTCATTCATGGACGCATACTCAGGGTATAATCAGATCCCAATGTATGAGCCTGATCAAGAAAAGACCTCTTTCACAACCGAGCAAGGTATTTTCTGTTACAAAGTCATGCCATTCGGGCTAAGGAATGCAGGGGCGACCTACCAAAGACTGGTCACCAGAATGTTTGACGACCTCCTAGGTCGAACAATGGAAGTCTACATTGATGACATGCTAGTGAAGAGCGACAAAGAACGAGATCATTTGTACAACCTTGACCAGGCATTCCAAAGATTAAGGCAATACAGAATGCGTCTTAATCCAGAAAAATGTCTGTTCGGGGTCGCATCAGGAAAATTCCTAGGCTACCTGGTCACCAGACGAGGCATCGAAGCAAATCCCGATCAGATCAGAGCCCTGATCGACATGCCAAGTCCAAAAACAAAGAAGCAAATCCAGAAGCTCAACGGCATGGTTTCAGCTCTGAACAGATTCATTTCCAGAGCATCAGACAAGTGTAGACCAATGCTTCATATCTTAAAGAAGGGGGCTACATATGAGTGGACAGAAGAGTGCGAGAAAGCCTTCGATGATCTCAAGGCATATCTGTCTACTCCACCAGTTCTTACAAGACCAATAGATGGTGATGTACTTGGCGTTTACCTCGCAACATCAGATTTTGCGATAAGCGCAGTACTCTTCAAAGAAAATAATCAAGTGGAACGACCTATCTACTTCACAAGCAAAGTCTTACAGCAGGCTGAAATAAGGTACACACCCCTGGAGAAGTTAGCATTAGCATTACTTTACGCTGCATGCAAATTCAAGCCTTATTTCCAAGCACACACTGTAAAAGTAATCACCGATCAGCCATTACGCCACATACTAGAAAAGAAAAACAAAACAGGTCGTATGGCTCGATGGGCAGCCGAGCTGGGTGATTACACTTTCGAGTTCGTTTCAAGACAGGTCGTCAAGGGTCAGGTCGTTACAGAATTTTTGGTAGACTATCCAGCAGAAGATGTCAATTGGGAACCTGAACCAGAAACAAGGCAAGTCCAAGACAACCCCCCAGACACTTGGCAGCTGTATGTAGATGGTTCCCATAACTCCAATGGAAGTGGAATAGGTAGTGTGCTAATCTCTCCTGAAGGCTCACAGCTCGAAAGAGCAACTCGTCTGGACTTCTCGACCTCAAACAACGAGGCCGAATACGAAGCACTCATACAGGGCCTAAAAATGGCCATCGACTTGCAAGCAGTTCGTCTCAAGGTATACAGCGATTCACAACTGGTAGTCAATCAGATTACCAGCAATTACCAGATCAATGGGGTCAACCTCATCAGGTATGCTAGCAAAGCAAAGGAGCTCATCAGCAAGCTCAGCTATTTCACAATCGAGCATATACCTAGAGACGACAACAGACATGCTGATTCACTGGCGTTTCTAGCATCTAAGATCGATTCAGACAGACCGAGGGCCCTAACTATAGCAATCAACTCACAGCCCGCATATCTCCTCAAGGAAGAGGATATTCATCAAATCTCCGATCTACTAGAAACAACTCAAGAAGACATCCAGGGGACTTGGATGGAGCCATTCATGGTTTATCTGCAAACTGGTGTCCTACCACTCGACAAAAAGTAAGCCAGTCGATTGTTGCATAAAGTAACAATGTACAAAATCCATGAGGGCAAACTTTTCAGGAAATCAGCAACTGGATTGTTATTACGATGCTTGATCCCGAAGCAAGGTCAAATGATATTTCAAGAAATCCATGAAGGCGAATGTGGAAACCATTCTGGTGGGCGTACTTTAGCCCATAAAGCAATCTCACAGGGATACTTCTGGCCAAGAATGAAGGAAGATGCAAAGAAATTTGTCTTAAAGTGCAAAGAATGCCAGCGATTTGCTGATAAGCAACACCAGCATCCAAACGATCTCATCAACATCACTGCCCCATGGCCATTCCACATGTGGGGGCTTGACATCATGGGCCCCCTAATCAAGGAAAAGAAGTCTGAGAAGAGGTTCGTTCTAGTAGCCGTAGACTATTTTACTAAATGGGTGGAAGCTGTTGCCTTAACCAACGTAACACAAGCAGATGTCCAAAGATTTATGTGGGAAAATATCATCACAAGGTTCGGGCTACCTAAACGGGTAGTCACAGACAATGGCACTCAGTTCGTTGGCAAGAATATCAAAAAATTCTACGACCTATGGAAAATCGAGCATTCAAGGGCAACTCCCAGATACCCACAAGCCAACGGCCAGGTCGAAGCTGCAAATCGACAAATTCTTACCAATTTGAAGAAGAAGCTCGAAGACCAGCATGATCAATGGCCACAACAATTGGAGAACATCTTATGGGCTTATAGAACAACTCCTCGCGCGTCCACAGGGATGTCACCATTCAGTCTTTGCTATGGAGTAGAAGCCGTTATTCCCACTGAGTTAACATATGGAACGACCAAATCTCTTCTGGTCGACACAGAGCTCAACAATCAGATCTGGTCGTTTGGAGTCGACCTCCTAGAAGAGCGACGCAACCACGCCACTATAAAGCTTGAGCAATACCAACAGAGACTCAAGCGAGCTTATAACAAAGGCGTACGACCAAGAACTTTTCAGCCAGGGGAATTAGTCTTAAGAAGAATGTTCAGTAACAAAAGAAAGGACACTATCGGCAAACTCAACGCCAACTGGGAAGGTCCTTACATTATCACAAAAGTCCAGAGCAACGGTTCTTATCGTCTTCAGACACCAGAAGGGGAGATCGTTAAGAACCCGTGGAATGCTTTCCATTTAAAGAAATTTTATCAGTGAAATGTAAGCATCCATTTATTGCATTTCAATCTATAAATTCAATTTTGCCTTCATCTCTGCTCAAACATGAATGGCTACTAAAGGTCCAATCCCTCGACCTACAAATTATCAATAATCTAGTCCCTTTGATAATTTCAAAATTTGTTAAGTTAAATCACTAGCAACTTAACTTGGTGCATTGGTCATCCTCTTCCCACGACCAAAGCACAATTATGTTAAAAGCGACCTCAACCCCCGATCAGGTCGAACAAATGTCACACATTGTTTGCAAGTCCATTCAAGCAGACAAAATGACATAATCAACAATGCAAGGTAAATAATTGAATGAACTTTTACTTTATGAGATTTTAACAATTACAGGTACAACCAAAATAGAATCAAGGCATACAAGAGAAACTGTTTCAGTGCGTCCTGCTTGCAGCCATTCATCTCGTCTACCTGCCTTCTGAACGAGCTACCAGGACTTCCTGGAAACTAGCTCGCGAAAATGAATACATACAAAACTCATCAAGGTAAAAGCTGATTACTGACACCAAATACAAAAGACAAGAAGTTCTCCACTCAAGCTCTCAAAGATTACAAGGGGGGGCTCTCAAGAATAAGCTATGGAAGACATACTGCAACAATGACCGCAGGAAGCAAACCTTGCACAAGGTCACCCAATACAAGAAAGGAAAACCAAGGTTACCCAATATAAGAAGGGGAAAACCAAGGTCACCCAATACAAGAAAGGAAAACCAAGGTTACCCAATATAAGAAGGGGAAAACCAAGGTTACCCAATACAAGAAAGGAAAACCAAGGTTACCCAATACAAGAAAGGGAAAACAAGGTTACCCAATACAAGAAGGGGAAACCAAGGCGAGCTCATTGCTGCACAGACTGGTCGCCTGAAGTATCAACTTCAATAGGGGTTCCAACGACCTGGTCACTAGGGCCCATCGAGGTGTCCTGAGCTGGCGCCGAAGTATCTCCAACACCACCTCGCGTCTCCTCTCCTTCGGGCGACCCCATCAAAGCTTTCTGCAGCTGCTCACAGTAGGCCTGCCACGCCGCACCATTCTCCTGGCTTACGTTCTGCCAGTGCTCAGCAGAAGCGTTAGCAGCAGCCACATTTGCCTTCAACTGCTCATTGGCCTCCTTCAGCTGCTCCACTGTCTCCTTCAGCGCCGCAACCTGAGCATCCCTATCCCTCACCTTGCACTCCGCAACAAGAGCAACATTCTTCGCTTGCTCAAGCTTGTCATTCATCGCCTTCAGCTCAACCTCAGCTTGGGCGCCAACTTCAGCAACCAAGCGAATCTCCTGGAAGGTCGCGTTAACCTACAAAGCGCAAACAAATTAAGACAACAACGACTAAGCAGAAAATAATACTTATGGCAACACCTACCAAGGATAGCGCCGAATTCAACTTTGAGCAGTTGACCAAAAGAGATTGAGACTTCACTTCTCGAGCATCAGCTTCCAGAACGATGCCCTCATTCACAGCCCGGGCGACGCAGGGGTCAGCAATAGCACTGTCGTTATCATACACGACATGCCTCACACCACGCCCATCCAAGTAGTCGAAGGGCCCAGGGCGAAACTCAGACATCACACCCTTGCCTTTCTGAGAAGGCCGAGCAACAGTCTTCATCGACACAGCAGACACCTCTGGACCCCTAACAGGCGGGGTAAGAGCAGGTGTCGGCACAACGGGTCTCTCCAACAGCTTCAGAGTACCCGAGTGAGACCTCTTCTTCTGCCCAGAAAATGCAGGCAGCTTGGGAAGTGAAGGCGGAGGAGACACAACTTGGGGGCTCGCCACTGCCTCCACCTGGCGCGAGCCACCACCAACTCTCTCATCCTCCACAGGCCGTTCTTTCTCCGACCTACGAGCAGCACCAGCAGGCCGCTCTCTCTCAGCAGCCCTCGAGCTACACACAGCTCGCCCCTTCTCCTCAGCAGACTTCGAGCTACCACCAGCTCGTTCCTTCTCACCACCCCGCGAGCTACCACCAGCCCGTTCACCGTCATCAGCTCGCGAACCACTACCAGTTCGTCCACCACTCGCTTTGTGCACAGAAGACATGTATACTTTCTTCAAAGCTTTCCTCCTCTTGAGCTCTTTCCAGACAGTTTTTGGACCACCTTTAGGAATGAAATGCTCCTTTAGGTGAGGCAGAAACGAGATCTTCCGCTCGTCAGTCAACTTGCCAAAGCAGTTCAAAGCAGACTGCAGGTCGTTCTTTCTAAGATGATCGTCCCGAATCGCTGCAGCAAAAAATTCAAACATATCAAGTTCAAAAACAAGAAGACGAACTATCATCAAGCTACAGACAACTAACTTACGATCATCATTCCTGATCGTATGACGCAATTGGATATCCCCTTCAACAATCGGCCCAGTGAATAGCATGGGATCTTTCCACCATGGCTCGCTACTCACTGGATAAATCAAAGGCAAACGTTCTGGCCTAACCTGCATGTTATAGCCAGAAAGTTCAACCTTCGAAGAGCGTTTGAAGCAAAAGTGGTTCAATACATCTTCTGTTGTAATGTTCCACCTATGCAACTTATTGAGGTCATCAATTACCCTCATGTTCCGCCAGAAATTACCATTCATCTGACAAGGGGCTCGCCTAATGGCATTCAACAAGTCGACCACCAATTCAGACAACGGCAACCTCAGACCAGCACGGAATTGGTTCAAAGTCAATACAGTAGATGAAGGATTATTAGGTCGATAGTCAGGAGAAAGTAAGCGGTCCCCAAGAAACCTAATTTCTAAATGCCTAATCGACCTAAATTGGTAATGCCTCCTAACAGCAAAATGCCTATATACATAGTTCATATTCACAATCCTACACATTCCACCATTGTCATCTTCAACCATCTCATCATCAGAAGAATCTGTACCATGAGAACCACTACTCTGGGGGCTTTCTACATTTTCATCGGGAACGGGAGACGGAGGGTCAGAATGAGTACTCTCAGACTCATACTCCTCAACTCCAACATCACTCAAGTGATCATTTTGCGAATCACTTACCTCAGACATTACTCTCAAGCAATACAGAAGACAACAGAAGAAGAAAAAGAAAGAAAATAAACAATCAGAGAAAAGAGAAGAGAACAAACCTCACGAGCTCTCAAAGTTCTTCAGTTCGCAAGACAAAAGCGGCAGCAATTCAAATAAAGGCAAGATGAGTAAACCTACATCAACGTAACTACAGTTTATATACCATAGCTCGGTAATTCCTAGCCATCGATTCAAAACAAACGAACGGCTGAGATCGACAAACGGATCCATATGCAGTACAGTCATCCTCCACTCAAAAAACGGTTCGCATCCACCGTTGGATTGATCCACGTGCAAGACAGATAGCAAATCAGGCAGTACGTGCTTCAGTTGCCATAATCACACATCTAACTGCTCGAGGAAACTCCTCCACTTCCCCATAACAGCGCCATGATTACCACAAACATCGCTGCATGACTGCCACGTCAGCAACTTCAAAAAGCAAACTACAAATCAGCATCGATAAGAGTAATTAGTTTTTTCAGCCCGACTCCCATAGTCGACCTAAAAAGAGGGGGCTTATGTAGGGGTACTACATACTCCGACCAATCAAAAGCAGCCACGTGGCACAATCACCAATCTGTCAGGTCGCCACAATCTCAACCCGCTAGCAGCTCGACTAAAGCGACCAGACTACACAACGACCAGCGACCTGCTATTCACACGTGCTCCTATTCAATGCACAGAATATTCTCTTCAGTTACAGAGTTAATTCACAGGGATGATCCTCGCGCGTTACACATTTAATCATCATTATGATGGCGGAGAATCTGCAAGATCCACGATCCACGCCCTTCCATCTTCTATATAAACAGAACTACGATGGCTTGATCTCTAAGTTCAATTCCCCCGAGCTAGAGTACGTAGGCAATCTCGATCTCAACGAGGTGCAGCCACCACAACCTCCAATATCCCCATTTGGTCAAGTCTCCATAACGACCTGACCCTGTTGATGCATTAATCTAGAAATAGGTTAATACAACCGGCGAAGATAATGAAAGCCAATATTGTGGTGCAGCTCTACGGTACCCGGCCAGGACAAGCAGATTGGAAGCCGAGTGCACCGCTGTTGTGGAAGCTATATATGGATAAAGTAAATTATGGGTTGAAACAGATTCCGAAGTAGCTGCTCGAGCAATCAACGAAGACAAGGCAAACTAGATGGTTAAGAAGAGAAATATTAATGAACTTCTTAAGCAGAGGTTCAGCTGACTTCTAGTCACTTGTACCAAGCAGAGAAATGATAATTATAATATTAGTGCATGTGGTAGGTAGAAGTTATAAATTTCCAAAGTAAGATCACCCATGTGTTTTGACAACATATCTGGTACAAATAATTGAGAGAAAGAACCAAATTTATTTAGAGCAGAAAGGTTAGTAAATCTGACAAATGACAATGCAGAGAAGACAAAGCATGCAGAGTTGGCAATGAATCAAAACCATATATATATCTCTCTTCATTTTGTTTTTAAGTTCATCCGTACATGTTGACAACTTAATAAATCTCATCCATCAACTGCATTTGATTTAAGTTCATCATCACTTCACTCATCTTCCTTACCTTAGCTACTATATAAAAGCAGCACCAGCCACCTCTTCTCCCTCTCAAGAAAAAGAGATGGTGGCTTCTCCTTTAGCAACAACCAACAACAAACCCCATGCAGTTTGCATACCATACCCAGCCCAAGGTCACATAAACCCTTTGCTCAAAATAGCAAAGCTTCTTCATAACAAAGGCTTTCACATTACCTTTGTTCACACTGAGTACAACTACAAACGTATGCTCAAATCTCGAGGTCCAGACTCGCTCAAGGGATTACCTGATTTCCAATTCAAAAGTATTCCTGATGGTCTTCCGCCTTCTGATGTAGCTGAGATCACCCAAGACCTTGCAGCTCTTTGTGATTCAATTGACAAGAACTGCTTGGTACCCTTTCGAGATCTCGTTAATGAACTCAACAACAATTGTAATGTACCTCCAGTAACATGTATAGTTGCTGATGGGGTCATGAGTTTCACTTTAGATGTTGCTCATGAATTTTGTATTCCAGAAGTCTTGTTTTGGACTACTAGTGCTTGTGGATTTATGGGCTATATTCAGATTCCTCAGCTTATCAAAGATGGTCTTTTACCACTTAAAGGTATCTATATATATACGGTGCCTGCCTATAACATAACATTTATCTTTTCTGAAGTTTGTTAGTGAAGTTGAATTGCACAAACATGCTACTGTACCAAAACTGCGCGCGCTAACTGATGATTTTTGTTTTTAATTTTTTTCTCATATTTCTCTGTATAGATCTGAGCAATGTAACAAATGGCTACCTGGAGAAAACTATCAACTGGGTACCTGGAATAGAAAATATTCGTCTTAAAGATGTACCAAGTTTCTTCATTCAAACAACAGATCCAAACGACATCATGTTCAAGTACAATGTTAAACAAGTTGAAAGAGCTTCAAAAGCCTCAGCCATTGTTGTAAATACATTTGACGAGTTGGAGCATGATGTTTTAGAGTCACTAAAATCAAAATTGCCTCCGATTTATCCTATAGGATTTCTGCACTTACTAGTCAACAGAATATCACATAATGGATTGGATTCGATTGAATCAAATTTATGGAAAGAAGATTTAGACTGTCTGAAATGGCTCGATTCGAAGGAAGAAAACTCAGTTGTTTACGTAAATTTTGGTAGCATCACTGTCATGACGCCTCAACAAATGACTGAATTCGCTTGGGGACTTGCTAACAGCAAGCAAACATTCTTTTGGATCATTAGGCCAGATCTTGTGTCAGGTGACTTTGCAGTTCTCCAACCGGAGTTCATAATGGAAACAAAAGAAAGAGGTCTACTGGCAAGTTGGTGTCCACAAGAACAGGTGCTAAACCACCCTTCTATAGGTGGTTTCTTGACCCATAGCGGGTGGAATTCTACCATCGAAAGTATTTCCAGTGGTGTGCCGATGATATGTTGGCCTTTCTGCGGCGAACAACAAATGAATTGCACATACTCATGTCTCCACTGGGGTATAGGCATGGAGATTGATAATAATGTGAAGAGAGAGGTAGTGGAGAGCATTGTAAGTGAGTTAATGGAGGGCAAGAAAGGTAAAGAAATGAAGGTGAAAGCCATTGAATGGAAAAGGAGAGCTAAAGAGGCTGTTGCACCTGGTGGATCATCATACCAGAACATAGACAAGTTTATCAAGGAAATTCTATTGTAAACGACCGACGTTGGGAGGTCCAACTCAAACTCATTCCTGTCCCGTTTTTTCCCTTTTTAATTTTTTGTCTGTCCGTCCTTTTTTTTATTTTTTGAAAATCTCTCTTATTTTCTCTTGCTCTCTCTTCCCCTAACGTCGGTCTCCACCGTATCACGGTTCTATATTATATTTATGTATTGATTAGATATCTATTTTGTTTAATCAAATAATTAATTTGTTACATTCCAACCCTATTCTGTAATTCCTAGTGTAGTATTTTTAAGCATGGTTTTACACCAACCGCGTTTTTCAAATGAATCGGGTAGCACCATACCAATTCCGATTCAAAAACCCGATTTTTTTAAAAAAATCGACCGATTCTTAGTAACCGGTTGGAGTCACCTGAGTCCAAGTGAAACCACCGATTCTCTGTGTCACTTAAGTTTTTTTTTTCAATAATTGTTACATTTTAGTAAAATGATTTCCTACAACTTGTAAACCATCTTCTTCAATTTCATAATAACGGATAGAATCAAGAACTTCAATTAATTCTTAAATTTTTCGAAAAACAAATACGATTTTCAAAAAAACATAAACCTTTCAAGAATTGAAGAGACAAACAACTTCATGGTTCAACTAGTGTAACGCCCCAAATCCTTATATATTACGGGCAGCTGGCAACAAAGACACATGAAGAGTGGTAGCTAGCCATCACAACTCATTGAAGGGAGACAACTAGATAACAACTATAAGTACAATGTACTGTCGATCTCAAACCATGTACAATATCGGTAGTCCTGCCGTAGCGCCAAGCTACTGCAGAGTGATCTCCTCAAAATGATAAAAGGCAACAAAGATGAGCCATAGCTCAAGCAAAGTGAAATCTAACTCACTTGACTTGCCATCAAAGGTGATATTGGCTCGTTTAAATCTCATTCCACAAATGCTTGACAGACCAATGGTCTTTATTTAATGGGAAAGATATCATTTCTGCGTGGAAGTAACCTTCAACCCACAGAGAGGTCCTTTGTAGCACCTTCAACCCAAGGAGAGGTCCACCCCAATTCTGAGTGCCTTTGTAATACCTTCAGAGAAGGGCCTTCGATTCAGCAAAATAGTTGGAGGTTACACCCAAATCTCCAATCAGCGCGCACACCCATCAAAACACTCATCTCATTTCAATAAAAATGGCCCCAACCCGACTTACCTGGATTTCAATGTGAGGATACCCTGATGGAGGATAGCCCAATACATTCAAAATTATTAAATGTTTTAAATATAATTATTTTTTTATAGGGGTAAATTGGGAAGAATATTGATCATTTTTATTTTATTTTTTATTGGTAAGCTGGGTTGAGGGGATCCCTACCCGTTTAAAATTACGTGTGGAACTAATATCAGTTGTTGACGTGTTTCGAACCCACAACTTGTCCACTTTGTGAGAGGGGTGATGATAGATTCATCTTCTCTATTGCATATCTCTTTTTTGAATTTTTGTTCTAAATCTGTAATATTTCAACGATGATTTGATAGGTCTTAAATTAGATTTTAAACCTGGATAATCTTTTTTATTTATTTTAATTAAGAATTACCCATTTTATTTATTTAAGGTTTTTCGATAAGATTTCATTGAAATAAGATACTTCTTCCTTATTAAACCAAAATCCCAAATTCTACCATATTTTACCTGTGTCAAGATCAGTAAAATCTTTATTAAGCCGATTACTTTTATTTTTTTTGCGAGTTCACATAGAACATATAGAGATATAATAAAATAGAATTAATTATTTAAACATGAATGTCATGAATACCGACATTCATCCTACAAAAAATCATGCTAATCCAAAATCTCAAATTGAGTGAAAATTTGAGATACCCCTCAAAATAGTTAGGACTCTTTGTAATTGCTCCACCCAAATAACTTCAATGAGGTTAACACTATCTAACTTACACTTTCCAAGAATTCAATCTTCTCTGAAATTTCTACGGAAGAATTTTCTCTATTTCTCAATTGAATCTATCTTCAATACCCACATCCACAAGTACTTAGTTTCTTCAAATCATGTTTCTCTTCCAGCCAATTTCCAATAATAGGGTTTGGTTCTAAGAAGACTTTCATTTGAAAAAAAATGTAAAATCCATGCATATGTTAATAGTCCTAACTATTCTGTTGTATCTCAAATTTGCTCTTTTTAAAATATTAATTAATAAATAGACCATAATTTAAAAGTTTGATTTATAATTTCATATAATGTATAAATAGGCCACAACTCAAAAATCCATGCATAACATGGGCCAAATGGCTTTTCAATTAAGTAAAAGAAACTTTTTTAAGGCTTTTTTTAGTTGATTATGCCTCCTAGAATGTAAAGGGAACCCAGGATAACGAGGTTGTGGTGCTATATATTTTATTACTAGTTGTTGAACCCGTGCTACACACTGGGGTTTGTTTGAGGTGATAAGTTGTTGGGGGTTTTCTTATAGTGATTAAGATCGAAGGTGAATAAAAATCCATGACTTAATAAAACTCAATTAGGTTTTAGGTTTTGGTGAATGATTTACATGAATCTTTTAGGAATCGATTAGGTTTAGGTTTTAAGTTTTAGAGCTTAGAACTCAGTTTAAGTTTTGGGCTTTAAATGGGCTTAAAGTTGGGCTTAAGTTCTATTCTCAAGTTGTTGAGAACACGCCACATGGCACTTTTTAGGCTCCACTATTATATAGTATATAGATTATGCAGGCTACGTTGTGATGTGTATTGGCTTTAGTTAGTCTCCCAGGTGCGGCTGGGGGGACTACAACTAGTCTGCAGGGTATATGGAGTATGGACGATGGGAATTATGGGCTTGCTTCAAGGCTCTCATTTGTGGTGGGTGCTGATCCGAAGGCTTTTTAAGGTTAATTTTATTATCACCACATTGAAATAATAATTCATTGATATAGTAAAATCTTAATAAGATAATACCCTATTAATTAATAATTTAATATTCTTTTAAATAATATTTTTGGCTGGTCCCAATTTAATTGGTATAATCCCGAAGTAGTGTAATGTTTAAATGGATAAATAATGAAAAACAATAAACATAAATAAAGCAAAAGACAACACAATTATTTAACGTGGTAAAACCCTAAACTGGAAAACATCCACGATCGTCCTTAGACGATAAACAATCCACCATATCAATAAAGGAATTAGACTCACAGTAAAAAATTCCGATTAATATCCAATCTCAGAAATTAACACATGCAACTACTCTCCGAGTACTCTCTTTGAGAAGCAACTCTTAATCAATCAATGGTGTAGTTGTTGGAATGGAAAAGATGAAGGTTTTCTTGCTTCACATAGTAGTAATGGAGGTGGTAGAGATAGTTAGAATCCTAAAGTTTCTTTGTGGTAGAGAAACCAAATATTCTACAACAGGCCTTGAATCCATGTCGGGCTATTCCACACTTGGGCTTGTAATTTTTTACTTGATACAACCGTGGTGAACACTTCACATACTCGCTTTGAGAAGCAACTCTTAATCAATCAATGGTGTAGTTGTTGGAAAGGAGAAGAGGAAAGTTTCCTTGCTTCACACAGTAGTAATAGAGGTGGTAGAGATAGTTAGAATCGTTAATTAGGTTTCTTTGTGGTAGAGAAACCAAATAGTCTTTAACAGGCTTGTACATAACTTCAACTCCAATAGTCCATGAATTGTGTCAACCTTGTAACCTGGCAGTTACACTTGGCATAGCTTGCTAAACTAATATTTCGCTAAATTTATAAAATAATACATTTTGGGAAAAATCCCTGAAGGCGGCCCAACTAGTATATAAATTAATGGGGTATTATCGTATTTTGTTTTATATCTAATTTTGTAAAAAAAAAAAAAAAAAAAAAGTGGATAATTTAGAATAAAAAAAAAACAGTTGAAGTCATCGAATTTCAATCATATTCTAGAATCTATCTTGTGTTTGATAAATCAAATATAGGCTTATAGCATGTGGGTCTTTGGCTCAACGGTAATCCATTTCTCTAATTTTGAGTAGAGGATGAGAGGTTGTGGGATACTAGGATTGAAACTCCTCAAAAACTAATTCTTGACAGAGTTATTTCACATAATTTGAAATTAAAAGGTAGGGGTCACTGTAAATGTTAAGTGTTTCTGATGTCGGACAAGATGATCGGAGAATGGAGGAGAAGGAATTTGAAGTGTGGAAGTGGCTGAGCTATCTAGAGAGATAGTTGCCTACGTATCTGAGGTTGACCAATTAAGTCCCAGAATCAACCCCACGTAGTTCATATTTATAGGTGAATTGGGACAACAGATAGCTCATTAATTGTCCAACGGTGGGGTCAATTAATGAGCGGATGTTTTGGATCTAAAAATATATTGTAACTGAAGAGGATCAAAACCTATGTGATTTGAACAATGTCGATGAAGGTCGAATTAAAAGGCGTTCACGTCACGTGAGCTCGAGTGAAAAGTGGCTCACGTCGATATTGAAAAGATTTTAGATCGGGTGACATAAGAAAATAATGAGCGTCGAGTGAGCTCGAGTAAAAAGAGGCTCACGTCGAGTTAGGTTGATATGAATATTTATAGGCAAGCTTGAATATAATGGTATATACAGTCACTTCAACCTCGCTTGCTAATAAAAAAAAGAGATTTTGGCACTTACCCCCAAATGAAAGTCGAAATTTGTGTTACGCCCCCCCCCCCCCCCCCCCCAATTTAAAATATATAGCAGTTTCCCCCCATTGGACGGAAAAAGAGACAGAGTTACGAAAATCAATTTTTGATTTTTTTTTATATACAATATTTTCACAATACCAAAACTACCCCTCCGTTTTTGAAACATATATTAGTTAATACCCCCCACTGAAACATATATAAGTAGTAATACCCCGCTTTGAAATTAGGTAAGAAAGCATGGGTGATTGAGAGAAACATTTATCTACTATTATTTTTAACAAAATTTTCAAACAAATTTCATCTTCTTTCTTAAAAATTCATCTTTCTCTTTCAAAAATTTTTGCAAATTGTTTTGGGGGTATTTTTAATTATGTATGTTTCAGTGGGGGGGTTTTACTAATTATGTTTATTATTTACATGTTTAAAAAAAGGTAGTTTTGGTATTATTAAAATATTTTATTTTACAAAAATTCTAAAATTTATTTTTGTAACGTCATCTCCTTTTTTCGTCCAATTGGGGGGTAACTGCAATATTTTTTCAAATGGGGGGTAACGCAAATTTTAACTTTTAAATAGGGCTAACGCAAATTCCAACTTTCAAATGGGGGTAAGTGCCAAAATCTCTAAAAAAAATATCAGGATATACAAATATTGAGTATTTATACAAAAAAAAATCTAGTGTCAAATTTACCAATATAAAAGTCACATGTTTTCTTATCTTAAATTGTCCAACCACAAGTTAAATATGAAAGGTGCTGATGAACACGTACAAAGCAAAAGTTGTAGAGGTTGAGATAGTTTTAATTGGCTGTCTGCTTTTGTTTCATATCATTACCTATATAAGGACAAATAGAGTCCCTACACTGTGTTTGAGAGGTTGAGATGCTTTCAAAATGGGACCAAAAATTTAAAACACATGGGAGATCTGACATTCATGTCAGTACTCACTACTCAGTACAATAACTTCACAAAACTCTAACCATGCATTCTATAATGATTTTTTTTTCCTACCATTAATTAATTTATTAATATAATTTTTTTATAATTACATCCAAATATATATATATATATATATAAAAATTAGGGAGATTTTTTTTTTCTTTAATAAAAAAAATTAATGAAATAAAACAAATATTTGTGATCCATCTAAAACCGCTAATTAGGGGTGGGCACGGTTCGGTTCGGTTCGGTTTTGGACAAAACTGTCAACCGAACACCTAACAGGTGTTTTGCAAAAGTCTAAACCGAAACCGAACTTTTTTATTTTTAAAACCGAACCGAACCGAACCGAATACTTTTAACTAAAACCGAAACCGAACCGAACATATAATTAAGTTCGGTTAACCGAATAAAACCGAACCGAACCGAAAAACTGATATATTTGAGAAATCTGAAAATCTGAAATGGGCTGTAGTGGTCTGTTCACTGTTGGATACTTGGATATTGGGCTGGACTCCTGGACAGATGGGATGGGTTGGACTATGGAGAGATGGGCTGTAGTGGGTTGTATACAAAATACATGTTCGGTTCGGTTTTGGGTGTTCGAAAATTTTCGAAACTGCAACCGAACACCCAAAGCAGGTGTTTTGCCAAATTAGAAACTGCAACCGAACATGGAAACATGTAAACACCCTATTTTCGGTTCGGATCGATTCGGTTCGGTTCGGTTTACATGTTTCGGATCGGTTTTGCCCACCCCTACCGCTAATATCTATACTAACTCGCAACAAATATAGAAATAAATTTGGCCCAAAGCAATGGCTTAGGGGGACAGCCCTCGAAGGACGGCTATGAATATGCCTCAGCTCTAAAAAATTTATATGTGATTTTTTTGTGTGGGTTTGTGAGACTAATGAAAAATGACCACGTGTCTATAAAATTACCAAAAATACTTATTCAAATTACACTAGGGTTAACGGCACTCATACGTGGCAGTGTTTTATTGATCAGATATATATATATGTGATTGGACCTTTGATCATAGTGTGATTAGAGAGGGTTTTTTTGTCTAAAAATTGTTGACGTGTATGTCGGTTTGGTATATTAATGATCTTTTTTTGTCCTGCAGACTTTTTTGGTATTTTCATCCTAATTATTTTTTTTTTTTTATTTGTTAAGGTCACTTATTACTTATTATTTAGGTTTTGATTACTTATTTTATATATTATTTAGGGCTTGGACACTTATTTATTGTTAATTAGGTTTTTGACATTTTTGTGCCTCGAGATGTGTATTATACTAGATATCTATGGTATATAATTTATCGAGTAAAGTAAAATACAAATCTCGAGACAAAAAAGTGACTAAAACCTAATAAATAATAAATAAATATCCAAAGCCTAATTATACCTAAATAAAAATAAAAGTGACCAAAACCTAAATCCCCCTCCATTTAGGGATAACGCGCTTCAGCGTGATCCACACACAATAAAAATATACTGAAGTTACAAAAATCTAGCTAGTCTAAAACTTATAAATATTAGCTAGTCTCTTATTGAAGTACTAGCTGATCATAACAAAACTCACATTGCTTGCCTTGGCTTGAGATAGCTCATAAGAAAGGCTTGATCATCATCATGAAAGGAAATAGGTTGCTTCATGCAGTTCTTTTCACCTTCATTATTGTTGGGTTGTTTGGAAGTCTGCAGGTTATCAAGGACTCAAATAATGAAGAACATACTCATATGAGGTTGTTTATATACCTTCTTTTTAGTCTTGGTTTTCTTCTAATCTAAAATGATGAAATTTATTATTGGCAGTTCTCGATTCAGATAATGAGTTTGGTTTTCCTTAATTTTTTTTTTTTTCCAGGGAGCAAAAGAACCAACAAGTCTCCATAATCTCAACATCATTTCTGTGGTTCAAGAACATAGCATCAAGCCTTGCATTTGCAGACTGGCAATTTAACAAAGTACCAGTTTCGAAAAACCCTGAGAAACCCCAAAAATTTGGAATTAGTCCCAATCTATCATCTTGCCACAGTTCCTTTGCAAACCCTGTATTAGTGAGCATGCCAGTCTACTGTTGTCCACCAAATATCGAGTCGGATGAACAGATTATTGATTTTGAATTCCCTGATCCATCTGAACAACTACGGATTCGTAAACGTGCTCATATGCGTGATAGTGATTACATTGCTAAATACGCAAGTGCTCTATCAATCATGAAATCCCTCCCCTATGATGATCCACGTAGCTTTGCCCGCCAAGCTGATGTGCATTGTATATATTGCACCGGGTCCTATAACAAAAAACATTCAAACGAATTTCTCAATGTTCATAGGTCATGGTTCTTTTTCCCTTGGCACCGGATGTATATCTATTTCCATGAACGAATTCTTGCAAGCCTAATCGATGATGACACATTCTCGTTGTCATTCTGGAATTGGGATACTCCGGCAGGAATGGTAATGCCGGATATGTATTTTCAAGAGCCTTTTCTAGATACCGAACGATCAGATAAACATATTCACAGACCCAGAGTAGTGAACCTAGACTATAATTTGGTTGAGATCAATCGTACATCTGAAGAACAAATTTCACATAACTTGGCCGTTATGTATCACCAAGTGGTTTCCGGTGCAAAGAAGATGGAACTCTTCATGGGATGTATTTACAAATCCGGGATAAATGGTTCTTGTGATGGGGCAGGAACAGTTGAACAGGCTCCTCATGATAGCCTACATGGTTGGGTTGGAAAGGAGTCAAATCGGTATTTAGAGCATATGGGAGTGTTCTATGCAGCAGCTCGTGATCCTATATTCTTTGCACACCATGCTAATCTCGATCGCATCTGGAATGTTTGGGAAGAATTGAGAAACAATGAACCAGAGATTGTCGACCCAGACTGGCTGGATTCGTACTTCTTTTTTCATAATGAAAAGTCACAGCTTGTTCGAATTAAGGTACGAGACGTTCTCAACATGACTAAGCTTAGATATGGTTATGAGAAGGTTGATAATCTATGGCTCAATGCTCGGCCAAAGCCTTCAATGGATCCTACAATGGCTCGCCATGCTTTGAATACGAAACACAATGGTAAGATAAAAAAAAAGTTCAAACTTCTCATTTTAGAATTTAACAAAATTAGACATTAATAAACAACGCAAATGAACTAATTTCCAATGCTTGTGTTTTAGGTTATCTGACCGCCCAATCGAACGACTTCAGGCCAAACGGACGAACATTGGACAGTACCATTACTGCCAAGGTCCAAAGACCCAAGAATCAGAGGAAAGCAGAGAATGAAGAGGAGATATTGGTGGTGTACGGTATTGATACTAAGGAAGATGTGTACATTAAGTTCGACGTATTTGTTAATGCAGTTGATGCCATTACTATCGGCCCAGAATCAAGAGAATTTGCAGGGACATACGTAAACCTGCCACGTGGCGTAACAAGGGTGCTGAATGATGGTGATGTAGAAACAAAATCGAAGAGCACTCTTAAGTTGGGGATCTCAGAGTTACTTGATGATTTACAAGCAAACGAAGAAGACAGTATTTGGGTGACTTTGGTTCCTAGAGGTGGGACTGGAGTCCATACCAGTGTGGAAGGTATTCGTATTGAATACATGGCATAATTGAGATAAGTGAGATGACTGGCCCTGTGTTGTAGATACCAAACTCTGCGACTGCAGGGAATCCGATACTTGATCAATTCTATCCACAGTGTATGGACTACTAGCTAGAGTCTTGACATCAAGTACTCGAGTCATTACTGTTGAGTCCAACATGTTGATAAGCTGCATGTTTTGTTGGTCGCGTCTATGCCTATTAAAGTCTGTCGTCTGTCAATGTATTTATTCATCTAAAATAATAAATCGAGTTAGCATTGTGTTTTGATCAATCCTTGTATTATATTTCTTTTCTGGTTCTAACATTCCGATCACATTATCCGTCTAATGGATTGTTAAAAAGGTCACGAATTGGCTCACGAACTAACCAGACGGGCATTTGCCCGAATGGCCAAAAGAAATAAAATGTAAAAGTCTATGGAAATTTTGAGTTGTGAGAAATCACATCTTTGTATTTTCCTTTTGTTGTAAACTAGTTTCTCTAAAAATAAAACTTCTAGAGGGAGGTTAAGTACCAATATTTTTTTTTTTTTTTGCTTGATAAGAAAGAATATATTGAAAGAAAGGAACAAATACAAAGGAAAAGTCATAGGGGACCTAGCTGCAGTGTGACATCCCTACTAGGTAGGCACCCCAACTGAACCAGGCACCCTGACTGCACTCGAGAGAATCTAAAGTAACTCACATGGGGATCCTCCACTTTATAAAGTAGTGGAGGCCTTGCCACATATACAACTTCGGTTCCTAAATCAATCTTGACACCCTCATTAGCTAAAAAATCAGCTGCAAAGTTTACTTCGCGCCATGTAGAGATGATGCATAGAGTTCAGTACACTTTGTCATCTTGTCTGTAGCTCCCATAGAACCACTCTGATACCATGTTGTAAACCGGTTAATTTCTTCAGAACTCAAAACTTGTAGAAAGAGGTTACCCCAATGTTATATCTTATATATATTGTGTATTATTGTACTTGTTATATCTTATATATATTGTGTATTATTGTACTTGTTTCTTCTCTGATTTATTTAATTCATAAAGAATTTATATATTGTCAGTTTACGAACGCAATCGTTTTACAACTCTGTTGTATTTTTTAGTCATGTTTATTTAAAACAAAATGTGTTGTTGATCATTTTGCAGGTATTTACTCTAGTAAAAGCTTAAATTTTGTATCCTAGCCTGGATAGTAGCTAGGCTGATTTGCATAGTAAGAAAAGGCCAAGAAGAAACTATTCATGTAAGTTACATCTTTAATACAGGTTTGGTTTTGTATAAATTGTGAGTCTTTTAAAAGACTACAAAAAATAATGGATAGCAATGTGATAAGTGTGGGTTGTAATGAATATGTATTCCGAAGGGTTGGTTTTGCTATTAAAATTAAAAAGCGCGACTGCCTTCCACGTACTTTTGTTGTACTTTTGTGTTATTCCTCGAGTTTATCAATAATTTTTATAGAAGCACAATTTGTAGCCTACTTGTCCTCCATTTTTATACAAGTTATATAAGTCCCCCTGTTCAATTTATCTCGTGCACCACAACTGGAATAGCAAATTAAAATCTTTTATATTATGTTGTATGATTATTTATTAATCCATTATTAAATTGTCGTGATTGTTCATCCAGTTGACATTGGGATTGGGATGGATTTAACCAAAACATCATATAATTCTCAATAAATAAAACTTAATCAAAAGCATTTTATTAGAAGAATAACATACATCATCATAAATCATCTTTATTATAGTCGGCCTTAAACCCATCGAGCTGTTATTGATGGCAAAGGCCAGCTAACAGTAAAAAACTGATTCAAAGAAAATACGCGTAGTTTCTTAAAACTTAATTAGGATACAAATTCTTGGGCAACCTTGGTTTCGCAAAGCCATGAAGTGTCTTCGAAAGAGAAAGGTCATCCTCCGATTCAACTAAGTTGCTTGACATCATAGATGGTGGAGTAGTCCAAGTGAAACCATGAAGAAGTGTTGCCAACAACATAGTGGTCATGGTAGAACCTAGTACGACACCTGGACATCCACGTCTTCCAGTACTAAATGATAACAACCCTAATTTTGGATCAACTAGATTCACTTGAGAACCATCAGGATTAAAGTGGCGCTCGGGCTTGAACTTTAGAGGTTCTTTCCAAATTTTAGGGTTGCGACCAAGGCTAATACGACTTATTAACACATGGCTGCCTTTTGGAATAAAGTAACCAGCAACATTGGCATCTGCAGTAGGTACATGTGGAACATTGAAAGCTGAAACTGGATGGAGCCTAAAAGCCTCTCTTGCGCATGCCTTGACATAGTTCAACTTGGGCAAATCTGATTCTTGGACAAGTCTGTCCCTTCCAACAACTTGGTCTAGTTCTTCTACCGCCCTTTCGAGTATCTTAGGATCATTTAGCATCTCTGCAAGTGCCCACTCAGTAGCATGTGATGGATTGTCTACTGCAGCCAACATTAAGTCCTGCGGCATAAAGAAATGCATGCATGGTAATTAGTATATGTGTAGGTAGTTTAGTTTCAAATGTAAAAAAAAAAAAAGACATTTAACAAAATTACGTAATAATGATATAAACCAAAAAGTTAAGGGCTTAATTAAGTGGCATGGAAAAGAAAAATGCATGTTCTTACAAGAATTTGCGCTTTAATTTCTGAAGATGTTAATAGTGGAGCCCCGGTGGAGGGGTCAGTTAATCGAATTAGAACATCAAGAATGTCTTGAGCTTCCTCTGTCATTTTCTCTTCCTTTTTCCCATTTCTCCTCCACATGTCAATCCTTTCATCAATTACTGGATCATTGTATTTTTTAATACATTCCAGAGCATTGTGAAGGATCTCTTCGTGACCATCCAAATCGAATAGTCGCAACCATGGTAGGTAATCGGATATGCTAAACGCATTAATATATCCAAGAATTTTGAAAAGCGAATCGACATGCTCTATTTCCTCAGGACCTGGACCACCATCTACCCTTCCTTTTCCAAAGTATCTTTTGTTAAGCATCAACTTCCTAATCACATTTCCGCAATAATGTTGTGCTACAGTACGTACCTTCACTATGCAACCATCATTGTTGCATAAATTATACACATAACGAGTGAGGTTATCAGCTTCAGCCATTCTTTTATCATGAAGCCAAGAATGCTTTTGAGTTGAAAGCACCTCACTAGTGACGACTCGCTTCATCTTCTTCCATTGATCACCGTGAGGTGTTAGTGCTACCGTCAAGTAGCCATAGGTTGGTATTTGGGTGGACATGTGAACTGGTCTTGAGCAAAAAATGTTATCTTGCCTAACCAACAATTCTTGTCCCACTTCAGGACAAGTAACAGTAATGACATGAACTTTGCCAAGACGAATGCAGGCAATCTTTGTGTTCATTTTATCCATCATTTTATGTATCCATCGGAATGCTGGTTTGTTAAAGACCATCAAATGAAGGCATCCAATGATAGGCAAGGGTTTGGGCCCTGGAGGAAGGGTGTGCTTTTTTCGATAACCTAGCAGCTGTTTTAACTTATGTATCACAAGTGTTAAAACTACTGATAATGCTATGTAAAAGACCCACGAAAAGGTGGAAGAGACGTTAGTTAATTCCATATTATGAGTGTAGTGATATGTGAGATGTGAAATGCATAGCATCCATACAGCTGCCTTATATAGCGTTGTAGCAGCTTGAAGGTAATTATATTGCTTGTCTGTCACCCACATGATGTGGGGCATAAATAATAGTGTACGTGAGGCCGTATACATACGTTTTTCATGGACGTCGATAAGCAATGTTTAGCATGTGATGAAATGCCTGAGGAATTTAAGAGGCTTGGATATTCTACACATATGATCAAGTCGATGTGGAATAACACAGGGAATAAGCATATACATGTATGTGCTGATAGAGTGATAGGTTATCTAATGAAGCTTCAAAGAGATCGAGCAGCAGGTAGCGCTGGGAGCAGAAACCCTATCTTTGAGAGAACTTCCCGGGCACCAGAACATAAGCTTCATGTATCTAAGTTTTCAGATTTTCTTAAAGAATGTACATTTTGGGTGTACCGTCTAGTCGATTAAATAAGCAATAAATTGTACGTTTTTGTAAAGTAAAGGTACTTTTTATAAGTGCATTGTGTAATCCGCTTGCCCTCCACTTTTGTATAAGTAATTTTGCCCTACACAATGCTCTGCTTATAGGTAGTTTTCTTAAACAAAAAGTTTCTTGAGGATAACAGTATAACACAATGCTCTGCTTAAAGTGGAAGTGGCGGCCTCATATAAGTCAGTCGACTCATAGCGATAGCAAATCTTCGGGGAGCAACATGTGTTTTCTAGTAGTGTGGCGTAGGAGGCAAAACTTTGTGTTAACACTTAACACAAGAAGGACAAACAGATGATTAGGTTCTTCCGCGATCCCCACTAGATTGTAATGGCAATGCATGAAAAGAATATTCCAGGGCATTTCTTAGACAGGACCAATATAATAATTTTGATCACAATAATTAACTACACATCGTACCTTAATTTCTATGGTCACCAACATATATATATATATATGGAAGAGATCTGACATGTTTACAATAATTCCACTGTCATTGCAGGTGCCAGTTGGGCTCAACTGGTAAAACGTTTGGGTGATGATAGTAAATGTTTGGGGCTCGAATTCCACTAGCATTACTGAGTTACTGATCTCATTAAAAACAGGCTTACCAAACCATTTTTTTGTGAATGAGCATGTGGCTCAATGGTAGCACCCCTCTCACAAAGTGGAGAGGTTGTGCGTCGAAACACGTCAACAGCTGATTGTTGATATAAGTTTCGACACGTAATTTAAAAGGGGTATGGGTCCCCTCAACCTCTAAACCATAAATAAATTTATTTATTTATTTTTATTTTGCTTGAAACGATGACTCAAACCAGTATTAATAATATAGCATTTTACATAATTAAATAGTTTCACTTTGATCCTCGGATGCAATACTACACAAGTTACGCACTCTCTGGAGGAAAAGGATAAATACAACACTCTAAACTCTCACTAGCTAGTCTGAAGTCGAGGGTTGCTCTTTTGGTCTCTTGGTACACATGAATAAATGAAACAAGTGTCTTAGCTGGTGCTCGCACCGTTTAATTTTAATTTATCCATTTTCGATTACCATTCAAGTTTAAGTTATTAATTTTATTAAATATTATAAATTACACTAATTTATTAAATCTTATAAAATAATTATTTCTTAGGGTTTGTTTGATTCGAGCAGTAAATCAGTTTACCGGTAAAGCTGAAGGACACGGGATGGTATTAATGATTTATAATCGGAGAAGAAGACATGAAAGGAGAAAGGAGTTTTGACGGAGCTTTAAGATTTGTTCTTTTTTTACTGTGCAATTACTAATTTGTCCCTCAAAATAATTTACCGGTAAATAATTTTTTTGAATCAAACAGACCCTTAACTAAATTTGGGTAGTTTTTTTTAATATTTTATAGGAGTTCATTATATTCTTTTAATTTAATTTTTTTTAATTATTGGACATTTTGGTTATAAATAAAAATTCAATCAGTAAAATAAAAATATGTTAAATTACAATAAAACTATTATTTAAAGGGTATTATGTAAATTTACCAAAAAACCATGATTAAAAGGGTATTTTAGTCAGAATTAGGTGACAAAATTCTAAAGCTCAATTTTCATTAACCGAGACTTACCCCGTTTATAATAGTAATATAGATATCCAAAAATTGTAATGCAAGTTGCTGAATAGATCGAACATGATTCATACGGTACCAAAGGGGTTTGTTATTAATACAGTAGGTTGGTTTCTTATCAACCTATGGCCATGAATAGTCTTTATCGAGAAAATGGACCATGTCAGATTTGAATTGTTTCTACATACATTATTTATTGGCATTGAAATGGAAATTAATTATTCGAGGGCAACTATGGATATAACATAGTATATATACACTAGTATATATACATTGACACTGACACAAAAAATATAACTGTTCTATACTTTGCTAGAATACGCTGTAATAGCAGAGTACTGGCGAACAAATAAAAAAAAAAACACTTCGAATTTCTATGGAGGGGGAGGGAGAAACAGACTTAGTCTAAATGAATTGTGTGCTTACTAGCCAGAATAGCACTCAATTTATAAGCTAAGTCGTGCATGTTCACAACAGACACACACACTTGTTGAAAAACGTCTTTTCTCAATCTATTTATCCAAACTTAGTAAAAATTAATATTAAAAATTTTAATTCTCTAAAATCATGAGTTCTAGAATTATAAATTCAATTCCAATTCCCAAAAAAGTTTCCAAACATACCCTTATATTTGTTTTGGTAAAGGAAAAAACTGTACTTAAGAATACCTGTCCATGGTCCATTGTTCTGCGTCTATTATTTATGATCTTTTAAGCCCAATGCAATTATAATGTTAACCTGTTCGCCTGATTTATGGAGTCACAATTAAGGTTCTGTATATGATGGGCTTGACATGGAGAAGTAAATTAAACAACAACATCAAAAATAAGTTGTGTAGAAAACTCCTACGTATTCTTGCAACTCGCATTGAGTTTCAGCCTACCCAAACCCTCCTTTTGGATCCACCAACATATACAAACAAATGGGAAAAAAACAGTAAAAGATGATAGTATTGTTGCATGTCAGATCTCTCTTGTGTTTCTGATCATTTCTCATGTGTTTCTGATGATTTCTGATAACAACATTGAGAAGAAATAAAGAACCATAATACAAAATAATTGTAAAGAAAATTTAGGATTTTTGCTCTTATTATATATTCTATATAATATATATAATAATATTGCCTAAAAAAAACAGAATATTCCAGGCATATTTTACACAGAACCAATAATTTTTATGACAACTAATTATATATGGCTAGCTTTAATTTCTTGAATCATAGATGGCCACCAACACATGGGAGATATCTGTCATGTTTACAATATTTTCAAAAAATTTCTCTGCATCGATTATGACATTTGTGGAGCAATCATTCCACAAATTTTGATTAATCCGTACTTAAATTATTTCATACTTTTAGATTTGTAATCTTTGTATAGATCCGACATTCCTACTGGCAATGAAATGGATATTAATTATTGAAGGTCATCAGCTTGTGATTTTGTACGAAAAAAATCCTTTGTAAATTGTAAGCCCTCTTTAGATTCACATGTAAAAATGTGACGGAAAAAAAAAATGTCAATGATTGCAATAAGATATGATAGATGAGGTCCTCATCCGCAATCCTTTTTTTTTTTTGATAGAATGTAGAATTATATTGATCTTCAGAACACAATTACAACCCTGATCAGCGAGTGTAATACTCCATCAGGTAGCATAACCAGACTACAATATATTATAATCTCCCATATAAGTTTATACCCAGATACAACTGCTTACCAGAGCCAGTTTAGCATACACCCATTGTGTTGGTCCAATTCCTCAACAAGTCAGGGAACCTGTGCTTTCTGCGCTCCTTCAGACCTTCCACCTGTAATGCCATCCATGCCCACAACATAGCTTTTATTCTAACGATTGCCTCATCAGCCGAGAAAACAGCATCATTGAAGATTACTTCATTGCGCATTGTCCAGAGGCACCAGACAATCCCATAGGGTACCAATCCCCACAGATAGGACCCCTAGATTGTAATGAAAGGTGGAGGAGGAGGACCTCATCGTTAATTAGTTATATTTTTCCATTATCATTAGTAGGTTATTAGTTTGTTGTCAAGAAATATACGACAAATGGATAGTACTCATTATCAAGAAGATGGACTATATCAAATATTTTTTTAGATTCGAAATAAATTAACTACGTTTGTACTTTTAGATTCGAAATGTTTGTACATACTTGGGCAAAAAAATCTGACTATGATCCTTTGCTCTGCGTCAATTATTAATTTACAATATTGTCAGCCACATGCATTTATAATTTAATTTTAACGTGTTTGACTGATTAGTCAAAGTCACGAGGGTCTATTATTAGTATAGTTTAGTTTCTTGTCAAGAAACATACAAAACATGGATAGTCATTATCAAGAAGATGGACCATATCAAAGATTTTTTTAGACTCGAAATAAAGGTTTGTACTTTTAGATTCGAAATGTTTGTACCAACATGGTCGAGACTTCTATGCAAGTTAATTATCGTAGTTAGATCGTATAGAGAAAAAATGTAGTTGGGCAAGAAAATCTGACTATGGTTCTTTGTTCTGCGTTAATTATTATTAATGTACGATCTTTTCAGCCACATCCATTTATAATTTTAACATGTTCGATTGATTAATCAAGTCACGAGGGCTTGGATATGAATGGCTTGACAGAAGTAAATTAAACAACATAAATAAATAAACTGTCAGATCGAGATGATAGTATTGTTACATGTCAGATCTCTCGTGTTTCTTACAACTTTTGGTACCAACGACATTGAGATGAAATAAAGAGCGCGCCATAGTACAAAATTATTGTAACATATTACAAAATATAACCTAAGTACAAATTTACATAACTGACTAAGCTGAGAGAAAATGACAAGAGGTTATTTCTCGGAACGTATAATTAGTTTTATCCAAGAGAAAAAAAAGGTTACACTAGGGGTAGGGTAGGCGTAAAGCCGTAGAGGCCCCTAAAAATTATTCTCCAGGTAAGAAGGCAATCGATTATGTTTGATTGCTATGCCAGTTCAAAATAAACTAACAAAACAATGAAACCTACCCAAATGGACGTCCAACTATTTTTTTGTACAATTAAGTTGACAGATTGTGTGCTCATAAATACATTTGAATATATGGGTTTCAGTAGGCCAGTATTAACACAAGAAGCACAGACATAAGAGGTCATCCGCGATCTCCATCAAGCATATTTACAGGGAGGCTAATAGAGTTGCCGATAGTTTGGCTTCTACATAGTGTCCTCTAGTGGTTTCTTTCTCTAAGGCTGTAAAGAAAATCATATTTGAAGATAGAATACGCAAATCTTATGTCAAAATGAAAAAGAGTAGGAGACTAGGGGTCCTCTATAGCAAGAATATTTCACGCAAGTTTTACACGGGACCAATAATTTTTATGACAACTAACTACATATCACTAGCTTTTCTTGAGTGGCCACCAACACATGGGGAAGGCCTGACATGTTGACAATAATTTCTGCGTCGGTCGTCGATGATGACATTCTCAGACCAATAATGCTATCTATTTTCCCATTGTCATTATTCATTACACTAGGTTGGTTTGAAACATATATGACCATGAAAAGTCATTATCCATCATAGAAGATGGACCATATAAAGATTTTAGATATGAAATGTTTGTACTTTTTATGAGATTGAAAGTCCTCAGTGTGATTTTTAAAAAAGAAAATGTACTTTCAGTCCAATTATATAATATGCAAAAAAAAAAAAAAAAAAAAAAAGCTTGCAACGCAGTTTGTAGCGCGCTTGTCCTCTAGCTTTGTGTAAATCATCTTAAAAAAAAGAAAAAAAAAATAATCCTACGTTAAATTCACCATATTATATTCGGAAAAAAAAATTGTGATTTTTTAGATTCGAAATGTTTGTAACGAAGATTGTTGGCACTGCAATGCATATTAATTATTATATATCATCACATGAGGATTTTTAAAAAAATGTACTATCTCGTTTTTAGGTAAAGAATAAAATGTACTTGGGCTAGAAAATCTGACTATGGTCCTTGATAGTTGATTCTGTGTCTATTATTTACAATCTTTTCAGGCCTATGCATTTATAATTTTGATGTGTTTGCCTGATTGTCGAGTCACGAGGGCCTGTATATCAGAATCTAGCTCCATGAGGTTGGGATATGATGGGGGCTTGACAGAAGAAATTCCAACTTATAAAAAACGTTGTGTAGAAAATTTGCTTGTCAGATATAAAAGAAGTGCGTACTGAAACTATCCATCGTACCATCATCGTGGAACCGAATATATGTCAGATCTCCCATGTGTTTGCTGGGATCAATGGGTTTGCGACAGTAGCAACTATCCATCTACCATCATCGTGGAACCGAATATATGTCAGATCTCCCATGTGTTTGCTGAGATCAATGGGTTTGCGACAGTAGCAACTATCCATCGTACCATCATCGTGGAACCGAATATATGTCAGATCTCCCATGTGTTTGCTGGGATCTATGGGTTTGCAACAGTAGCAACCACATGAAAAATATCATATATAACTCCAGCAGAAATTATTGTAATATGAGTTGATAATAATTCAATAAACCCAAATTGTGGAATAACCAGGATTAGAAGAAGCAGTAATGCTAATAATTCAATAAACTCAATGGGTTTTCCGACAGACTACTGTGAACCACGAAGCGTGTTATATACTGTTAGAATGCAAGAAATACTTTCTAACCCCAAAAGATGAATCATGATTCCGAGCACTGAACACAAAATTATGCATGTTTTACAAAAACTGAACATAACCAAAAACCGAAAAACATAAAAATGATTATTTGGCTACTGAGAAATTAAGTAACCCTACGGAGAAAGGATGTAATTGTTATTATGGATGTCATACGGCAAAATGTACTTTAATAATTTATTTGATAAACTCTCGTCCATAAGCAAAAAAAAGATCAGCCACTGATCTGACTCCAACAGGTATGTATAAAGATATATCTATGCTTTGAATACCACTATGTGAATATGCATGCTTGTACGTGCTGCATAAGTAGTGGTATTATTGGGTATGGGCCTGGGCTTTTATACAGCATGCTTATATAAATAAGGTAACGGTAAAATTGAAATTATCAATTTCTATATGTGTGTTTGTGATGGTGACAAGTCAAGCTTCGCAAACCACCTTGTTTTGGGGGCGCCTTTATAAAGTAGTAGAGATGTAAGCGAGAATCATCAATAAATAACCCTAACTAATAAGTCAGGCTTAATTCAATATTTCTGCGTAAGTTTTTTAGTGTGGACTAGATATGTAGGCAACTACATACTCTGAAGTGTTTATAATTAGCGATCTTATAAGTGCTTTATTATTTTTTATTTGGTTTTGATCACTTTTTTGGATTATGTGTCGTAGATATTTTGTAGATTGAACACACATTACGAGTCAAAAAGCGACTAAAATCTAATAATATGTGGCTAAGCATTAGCAAGAAGTCATATCGAACTGAGACAAAGTACCAGGTACACTGAATCACTGATAAAAGGCAAAATTAAGTCTGCAGCTGGCTAAGCATTAGCAAGAAATCGATGGAGCTGAGACAAAGTACCAGGTACACTGATCTGCTTTATGGGTGGAGACTAGTGATGACAGAGATGTGACAAAACAGCAGCTGAAACGGCCAACTGAGGCAGGGAAGTGTGTCAAAGTGCAGGCTAAAAGAAGATTCAGAATTGCAGCAGTGGAAGAAGACAACAGCAGCAGCAGCTGGGGTAATTATTCCTGCCTGTAATGAGTCTGCAGTAACAAGTTTTAAGTATATATGGTGGGGGGAGGGTGTGAAATCCCAACAAGCGCAATTTATCATGGAGACACAAGCAATAACAAGTAAAAAACACAAGAGATTTTTGTTGAGGCACAAGGTATCTCCCAACAAAACCTATGGATGATGATACCAGAGGTATGGGGTTTGAATCCCGCCAGCATTACAAGTTACTGATCTCATTAAAAACAGGCATACCACAACAATTTTTTCTAATAAAAAAACAAAAAACATATAACAAACCAATGTGTATGAAAGTGATGCATACAAACTAATGTAAGTAGTAAAGCAATTAAACCTACTTACCGAACAAACAAAACGTAAAGAGACACCAAATTTACGTGGTTTGACGTTAGGAGAGTTTCTTATTATCAAACAAATAAAGATACAAAGTATATAACCAATGGAGAAAATCTCCCAAACAAATCTCTCACTCACCAAATAAATCTCTCTTCGCCAAAATCCTCACAACTCTCACTAGGAAACCATAGACAAATTGAGGATTATCCCCTCCTCATAACTCTCTCAAGGAGACAAACAACTATTAAGGATTGAGGATACTAAACCAATCCCTAAGACCTTATATTTATAGCATTTAGGGTATATAAAACAAATTCATAAAAGGATACCAAACCTAATTAAATTTGAAGTCGTATTCCAATACTAAATTCTAAATCCTTAATGGACTTGAATTCCAAATTTGAAACAGCTTAGAGAACCGGTTCCCAACAATTCTCTACCTCGGTGAAGATTTCCCAAATCTAAGCCGATCTTCAGAAACCGACGAACAACCAAACCAAAGTGGTCGGACCATCAAGTGGCTGCCTACGTACCCTCCATGGGATCAAGCCATCGTAGTTCTTCCAAACGGACATCTTTCGATGCCCACTATGCCCCGAAAGGCCAAATCCCCGTAAGGGGCCAAATCAGAACAAATGTCCATCAATGCCCGTAAAAGGCCAACAAACATACTTCAAAACTATGGGGTCCAAACTACCAAATACCATCTCCACTTTATGACCATAACCAACTGAAGATGCGTATGAATCAACACCCCGAAACCTACAAAGGTCTCCAAACAACAGCTTCACAGCTACAACTAGTTCATAGGCTTGAACCTTCGAACAAACATTTGTGGCTAACAAACTAACATCTGTTGTGTCACCAGACAAACTTTCATAAGGAGCGACATCAATCTCCACCTATTGAGATATCTCTTCCAACTTCAAACTATCATCCAAACAATGATGCCCAAAAGAAACTTTATGTACCTTACCACCATTCAACAAGCCCTGCTTGTCGTGCTTGTCTACCAAAGCCAAAATCAACCAAACTATCAGACAAACTGGGAGGAGTCAAGCAATCAACCAAATTGGGAGGAGTACCTCTACCAACAGCAGTACCATTAAGATATAGTATAAATTCTTTCTTCTTGTCCCTTTCATAACAACCAATGCACCAGAAACAACCCTTAAAGCCCTATCTTGCAAAACAATCTTCATAACATCAGACTCTAAGGTTCCAAGAGAGATGAGATTTACCTCCAACTCCGAAACATATCGGACACCAACTAATTCTTTAACTGTACCATTCTCCAACTTCAACTTGATAGTTCCCACACCAGATGCTCTGTAGGTACGGTCGTTACCTAGCGAAACTTTACCATTTAGCTTTTTAAAACTACCAAACAAATCCCTGTTCGGACACATATAGTGAGAACCACCCGAATCTATAATCTGCTCTTTAGTAAGACAATTAACAAAAGCAGCAAAAGAATAATCGGAATCATCATCAACTTCAGCTTGTGCATTCTTATCTTTTGAGGATTCAAAATCCTTCAATTTTGACAACTTGGGATAATTAAATTTCCAATGTCCTTTTCCATGACAAAAGGCACATTCATCATCAGAAGCCCACGAACCAACTCTCGACTTAGATCAAGATCTTCCTCCTCTATCAGTACTACGATCCTTAACAAATTCTTTCCCCGTCAACAAAGTGGTGGACAAATGATCATATTCATCGGGGAAAATTTTCAACCGAATTGTTTTCATACCTTTCAACTCGAACCCGAAAATGGATCTAACATACTACCAATCACTTTCAAACACCAGCAAACCAATCAAACAAATGAAACCCAAAATAGTTTCACCAAAACAACAAAGAAACCCCAAGATTGGATTTTCAACAAATCTGGGAAAACAAAACCGTCAACTTCAAAGAATTACTGAGAACAGAATACTTTGAACCAGAAAACTCACCATACATTGTTAGAAATCCTGAAGAGTCTACTTTCCAACCCAAAAAATGAATTGAGGTTTCGATATCCAAGTACAAAGTTATGGCCGTTTTACTACAGGGTGTCGAATCTGGACAGATTCCTAAAACCGAACAAAACCCTACAAACAATATTCTGCAATCCTTTTTTCAACCCAAAAGAAAACCTTCGACTCTGATACCAATTGTTGAGGCACAAGGTACCTCCCAACAAACAACGAAAGCATATAACAAACCAATGTGTATGAAAGTGATGCAAACAAACCAATGTAAGTAGTAAAACAATTAAACCTACTTACCGAACAAACAAAACGTAAAGAGAGACACCAAATTTAACGTGGTTCGACGTTGCCTACGTCCACGGACCAAAGAGAAGATCTTCTTATTATCAAACAAATAAAAATACAAAGTATCTAACCAATGGAGAAAATCTCCCAAACAAATCTCTCAACTCACTCACCAACCAAATCTCTCTTCACCAAAATCCTCACAACTCTCACTAGAAGACCGTAGACAAATTGAGGATGATCCTCTCCTCACAACTCTCTCAAGGAAACAAACAACTATTGAGGATTGAGGATACTAAACCAATCCCTAAGACCTTATATTTATAGCCTTTAGGGTGTACAAAACAAATTCCTAAAAAGAATACCAAACCTAATCAAATTGGAAGTCGTATTCCAATACCAAATTCTAAATCCATAATGGACTTAGAAATCCAAATTTGAAACAGATTCCTTAGAGAACCGGTTTCCCAACAATTTTAACATGGTAAAACCCAAACTTGGAAATGTTCATGGTTTGTCCTCACGGCAATAAATCAATCCACTATAATATCGTTTAGAGATTTACAAACCTACCAACTATCTGCAATCACAGCGAATTGATACTTCCGGTTATCTCTAACCCTTGAATTCGCTAGAGAACCTTGATGCACACACAAGGATAATCGACTTCTTGATGAACACGTACACAAGAAGACTCGAAGTCGAATCAACACTCACAAAGATAATGATTGGGAATAAGAAGAAGATAGAAGGAAGAAGTTAAAGTTTTCTCAAACAAACAAACACTCTCTAGAGGAGAAGAGACGGTTGGAAAACTTGGGTTTAGATGTTCGCTTAAACCTATTTATATAATATTAAGCACAAGAAAGAAAATATAATGGGCCTAAACAACCAAAACTGTATCTCGAACGTACGGACATACGGATGTTAGAAAGATGTACGGACTTTTTCTGATGTACTTGGGACGTACAGACGTTACAAATACATATTGACGTTTTCTGTAGTATTTTCGACGTACGAACGTCCTGAACCAAAACGGACAAACTGACAAGAGGATGAAAGAGAAAAGACCGGACGCGGACTTCAAGATACGAAGACGCATGCATCAAGATTCAACCTAACAATGCCGTTAAGGCGAGTCTACCATAATACAACTAACCTATTCACGAAATGATGTCAAACAATTGAGTGCCAGTTTGGAGGGGGGCTTTTCTTTTCTTTGTTGGGTATTATGTGATACAAGTGTATCCTATTTGGGAACTTAGCTGTTCGAAAACTTTAAAATAGGTTTCCTTGTTCCATAAGAAATAGAAATTGGGGGAAAAGGAAATACTTTTCTTTGGCCAACTAGAAGTTGTCCAAACCCTATAAATATATGTTTTGGCATAAACCAAAATATATAGAGAGAAACATGTAGTACTTACTTGTTTCAAGATAGATAAACAAGATAGTGTTTAGCTTGTTTAGCTTGTTTAGATTGATGTTTTGGCATAAACCAAAACATAGTAAAACAATTTATTTAGTTGTTTAAAGAAACCACTAAGGTTTAGTTTGTCTAGAGAGTATTGTCAGGTAGAGATTCTTGTAATCTTCATAATACTTATTAAAGAAGATAGTTTTTTTGAGATCTTGTGTTTTGTTCATCTTTATTTTTACTGCTATTGTTTAATTCCACACTCAATAGTATATTTGCCTAGTAATTTGTATCATGTTGGTATCAGAGCAAAGTTCGATTTTCTGGTGGAGTTTTCTGTGGTTTATGGTCTTAACTCGTTTGCAGTACAAAAACTAGGTAAAGTTCATGTGCCCTTGGAAGATTCAGATAAGACAAGAACAAAGACGATGACAAAAATAAAATTAAAAAAATCTGAGGTGGAGACATCTACTTCGCAGGATAAAGCTAGTATCGATGAGACAATGGTTTTGTTTCAAAAACAGATGGAGTTGGTGAATTCTACTCTTTTGAAACTAACTGATTTCATCATCAAAAAAAGCGCAGAAGACCATGTCGAGCAGAAGCAGTTCAACTCATAAGAAGTTTGTCTTGATGGTATGTCATTGGGTTGATCAAGATGAGCCATTCAAGGAAGATTGCATATTGGAGCGCAAGATGATTAAGACACGAAGTGTGAAACAACAGACAGTGTTTCGTATTGGGAGTGCAGGTCAAGTTCCAAGCAAAGTAGAATGGTTCAGCAAAGTCCAGGGAGCTTTTGAGTTTTCTAATCTCCGTTTTTAACTTAAACGGGAGTTTAAGTTCCTAAAGTGGGTTTAGAAATATTGAGACAACTAGGGTTTAGTTTGTCTAGAGAGTATTGTGATCGAGGTAGAGATTCTTGTAATCTTCATAATACTTATTAAAGAAGATAGTTTTTTTCGAGATCTTGTGTTTTGTTCATCTTTATTTACTGCTATTGTTTAATTTCGCACTCAATAGTATATTTGCCTAGTAATTTGTATCATTATGTATGAGGATATGTCCTCGGGATTAAACATGGTGGTGCAGAAAATGTACGCGAACAGGAGATGGCATGGCTATTAAATAGAAATCAGTAAGTATCCACAACTCTTCTTAAACACACATACATGGAATAATATACATGTAGCAGAAGCACTTACTTGTGCTTTGTCTACTATGTAAGAATTCGAATGAGGGAGAAAATCTCACTAGCAAATACTAAAAATCTAAATGCCAGAACTAAATTATTTTATTTATTCATCGTTATTATTAGTACATGTAGTACAATCAATGATAATAAAAACTACATACCGCATACAAATTCTTAGAAAAATACATCAATAAAACATTAGACATATATAAATAAATGAAATACGATCACTTATAAAGGTGGATCGGAAGTCGAGCTTCTGGGATAATGGTAAGGGGGACTTCTGGGCATGTAGTCAGACCATAGCGTTCCACCATGCATATATCTTCATGTTTCATACCCTTAGGAAGTTTCCAGTTGAAACCATGGAAGATGTTGGCAATTGTTGTTCTAACAATCCTAAGTCCAAGGATATATCCAGGGCATTTTCTTCGGCCTGCACCAAATGGTAACAGGGTGAAATCTTTTCCCGACATACTGATTTCCTTGCCCTGTAAGAACCTTTCCGGCATGAATTCGTCAGGATTGTCCCAATAGATAGGGTTCCTCCCTATGCTCCATGTATTTATTAGGATAGTTGTTCCTTTAGCTATGTCATAACCTGCTACATTACAATCCTCAAGGGCGAAATGTGGTGCTAGTAATGGTGAGAGTGGATGTAGCCTCGATGTCTCCTTAATAATAGCTTCTAAGTAAGGCATTTGGGGGAAATCATTTTCTTCCACCCATCTTTCTCCACCAGTTACTTTGTCAAGCTCTTCCCTTAACTTTGCAAGGACGTGGGGGTGTCTAAGAATTTCATGAATCGCCCACTCCGTTGTAGTGCCAGACGTATCCGTGCCACCAAGCATTAGGTCCTAATATAAACAAATTTAAGGAAATAAGAAATAATATGGTTAACAAAAGAACACTACTACGTAGTAAAAAAAAGAGATTAGAAGAAGAATATATAATACTTACATGCACTAGCGCTTTAACAGATTCCATGTTGAGCTTAACATCAGGATCAGTATCATCTTCGGACAACTGCAGCAACACATCTGCCATATCTTTAGGAACAAAATTCTTGCCTGCTAAATCCTTTTGGGCCATGTGATCAGCAATCGCATAGTCATGAAAAGCATCAAATTTCTTACGTAGAACCTTCATTCGCTTAACATATCCCTGGAGGTCGAACATACTCAACCAGGGTATCCAGTCGCCAATGTTGAGGACACCATTAAGCACCATCCACTCATCTATCATTTCATGAAACTCACTTATTGACACAAGTGAAGTGTTAGTTTTATGGTCACTGAAGTACTTGTCCCTTAATATTACTCTGCTTATGCTAGAAAGAGTATAACGCTTAATATGGTTTTTAAGAACCACTGGATTTTCACATTGGGCATAAAGTCCAGAAAGGAATCTAAGCCTTTCCTCAGCACGAATATATTCAAAGGAATCAAGTCTTTTGAGAGTGAATAACTCTGTTAGATAAACTTTGCGTGCTTTTTTCCAGTGTGGTCCATAAGGCGCCCATATCATGCCTTTGAAATTATAATCAGTGTATTTGCCAGAAGCCAAAGGTGGCCTGGAGGCAAGCACACCATCATGTGTCTTTAGAAATTCTTCTGCCATTTTGGCTGAAGTAGCAACGACAACTGTGCGAGAACCGTATTTTAACTGCATGATATCTCCATACTTTTCGGCTAATAAGTGAAGAGATATATGTGGGAGGGAACCAAGCTGGTGTAAATTGCCAAGAATAGGCCATGGTTTCGGACCAGGTGGACTCTTTTTTTTCGGCTTTCGAATTTTGTTTGAGATAAAAGCAATTACTGCTCCTAGCCATGCTAGGGCTAAAACTATGAGACTAGTTTCCATTGGTTTTCGTAGGTGGGGGAAACCACGCAGGAGATTTTGATGTTTTATATGTGAGATACTGAGATGCTGAGGATGCTTTTATAACTTCAGAGATGGAAAATTATTACAGTTGAGCTGTATGTATTGGATGGTAGTTAAAAATAAAAAATGAGAATTTGCTGCCAAAGTTTTGAAGTTAAATGAATCAAATTCATGTGCCGACTATTTGGCTTCTAGCGAGGCAAATAAAAAGCTTCAAGCAACGAATGGCTAACAAATAATCTAGGTTCCATAAGACTCAACTGGCCTGTAGAGTGTAATGGATTGATACCCATAGATGGAAATCTTGATTTTGTGTGGATATCTGATTCTTGAATAAAAAGTATATACAATATCCGCAAATTCGACATTAAAAGAAAAGCTTATACTGGGACTATTTTGGGTCAAATAATTGGTTTTGTCAACAATGTTTTGAAGTGATTAGCAATTATAACAATTATGTCTAAATTTTATAACAACGTCTTATTTTTTTTGTAAAACTAACATTCAACTTTCTTTCTGGTGTCGGACTCCGTTCAGTGAGCCGATGTGTCACCAAATTTTGCCACCTAGAAAAATAAACAAGTAAAAAAATGAATTTATGTATTTATTTTTATAAAATCTACAAGTGTTTTTGTCCATGTGACAAAAATTGGTGTCACATCACCGCATCAGCTCACTGAACGGAGTCCGTTAACGGAAAGAAAGATGAATGTTAGTTTTGCAAAAAAAAATAAAACGTTGTTGTAAATTTAGACATAATTGTAAGAATTGCAAATGACTTCAAACGTTGTGTATTCATCAGAAAGAATTTGTAGCACAATTTGTAGCGTGCTTCTCCTCTACTTTTGTGTATTTTTTTTAGTTTATCAATAAAATGATTTTTGCAAATAAAAAAAAAGGGGTTTGCATCACAGTTTGGGTTTCTAGCATCAGAAGCAGTTGAATTCCTCAGGGGATACAAAAAGTGATGAATAACAATGTGACCACGGCAGGTTCTAATGAATATATGTAGTTCGTAGGATTAATTTTGTTATTTAAAAAGTGATTGCAGCGCAGTTTGTAGCCCGTTTGTTCTCTAATTTTGTATAATTTCTTGAGGAAGATCTCTTATTCTTATTAGATTAGAAGATTCAATTTTTATCAATAAAATTTGCTTTAGATAAAAAAAATTAAAAAAAAAAAAAATAAGTAAAGCCAGAAGTCTGAGCCAATAAAGTAAAATGGAAATGAATTTAACTTTATTATCATCACATTGAAAGAACAAGAATTTCAGTCACATTCATTTCAATGATCTAATTTTGACAGCATACAAATTCAAAAGTGATACTTTCGAAAAGGCCCGTTATGAAATCTTCAGCTTTTTGAAGACCTTGTCCATTACTTGCCGCGGTTTGCACACAACCACCAAAGGGTTGGCTCTGGGCATTGCAAGTCCTGTGCCTTCAACCAAATCAACTTTCTCTGTATTAACTCTATCCCATTCAAAGCATTGGATCAAACAACCCAAAGCCGATCCCACAACACATTGTCCCAATCCAGCACCAGGGCAAACCCTCCTTCCCATCCCGAATGGCAGTAATTTCTGCACTTCAACTTCTTTTAGGCCACCTTCAAACCTCTCAGGCTTAAAGTTGTTTGGTTCATCCCACACCTTAGGGTCTCTGTGAACGGCCCAGGCGTTGGCCAATATAATTGTTCCTCGTGGCACGTCATATCCCCCTAGTTTACAATCTTGGGATGATTCATGTGGGAGTACCAATGGAAGTGGAGGAAACATTCTAAAAGTTTCTGAAACTATGCACTTAAGGTAAGGTAACTTTGATAAATCTTCTTCTTTCACCAATCTTTCGAATCCTACTTGAGTGTCAATCTCATCTCTCGCCTTCTTCAAAACCTCGGGATGGTTAACTAAAAGTGACATTGCCCATTCTATTGTTGTTTCTGATGTGTTGGTGCCTCCAATTAGGGTGTTCTGCATGGAATATAATGGAATAGTTAAATTAAAATTACTGTATATATCATCAAAATATGAATTTATTATTTAATGGTAAAGTTAAACACATACCAGCACGAGGCCTTTGATAATGTCATCGGTGTAATAATCAGGTTGCGATTGTTGCAAGGAAAGCAAGTGATCGATCATGGTATCATTACTATTGCATTGGCGACGCTCATTTATTAGACCTTGCAAAAAGTTATCCATCTTCTTACTAATAATGGACATGTTCTTCTCGATTCCAGCATAATCTATCCAGCGTAAAAATGGTAAGTAATCTCCAGCATTGGCTGCACCGGAAAGCTTGAAAGCAGCACCTATAAGCTGCTGAAATTGCTTTGCCTCTCCTTTGTTTTCAATGCCTACATCCCCATAGTACCTCTTTCCAGCCACCATTCTGGTTATGTTATTAAAAGTCAGCTCACAAAGTTTCCATCTTAATTCAACTCTGGCAAAGGCACCTCCACTGCACATCTTGTAAAGACTAGACATTAAATTCATAATTTCTTCTTCTCGAATGAAAAGAAACATGTTGAGACGACCAGGGGAGAAAATTTCAGCAGAACACAAGCGACGAAGATTGCGCCAGTGATCACCATAGTTGGCTGAAACAAGGGCAGTATAATCGTAGCCCAAGTGCCTGTGTAAGGTCGAATGAGGACGATTAGCAAAATTGGCATCATTCTTGGCAAAACATTCCTGGATAGAGGTTGGTGATGAAGCAACAATAGCAAGGCGTGAGCCAAGGCGGAGGGAGAAGATTGGACCATGTGTGAGTGAGAGTTTCTCAAGTGTTCTATGTAAGGGATTTTCTAAGAGATGGAGGTGACCAAAGAATGGTCGAGCTCCAGGTGGACTAGGTGGGAGTTTTTGTGATGATGTTGTTGCTCTTGTCTTAAACAACTTGAACACCATTAAAGCTATCAAGGCTGAAAATAAAGACACATAGTATAACCATTTGGGTTCCATGTTTGCTTGAATTAATGTTATGTTTGACGAAATGTTAGATGCAAGCTTGGTTGCAAGATGAACGTACAACAACTCGATCCACTGGTATATAAAGACATCAACAGGCAGGCATGTCATGTTTTCTATCAACTAATTAAATTACTACTAACATAATCTGTGAAAAAGATATAAACCCTTAGGAATCATATTGACACCCCGCTCTTTAATTTACAAAGAGCCCGCAGACACCCTACAAAGTACAAAACTACAAACCACGCTCGCTGACAATCCTTTTTTTTTTAAAATAATAACTTTTATTGACTGTTTAAAAAATGACGATTTAAAAAAAGTTAAATCCTTTTTTTTCCTCATGAAAACACAAGTTAAATCTGAAAGGTCATAACTCCTAACCACGCACGCTGACAATTTGTATGGCTGAACATCACTAGTGCATGGAGCGAGGTCAATTTTGAAGCTGACTGTTGTGCAAAGTTTGGCTCAAAACTGAGCAAAGGAGCTGTGCAGTGGTGGGATCTACGATCAAGTTTCTTAACTTCACTGGAAAGTCATGCACTCAACTATTACAGGGAATTTCGGCCGTGATGCTTTTGTAAAGGAAGTTGGTACGTAATCTATAAACCATCTTCCGATGAGTTATATTCAATTCTTTGTATTTTTCCTTCTTCAATTCTTCTTATGTTCATTTTTCATTTCTAATATATAATATTAATCACCTTTAAGAAAGAAAAAAAAAAAAACCATTAGCAATGACTCAGTCAAGCACAATATAATTCCTAGTTTTATAAACACATAACATTCGTCGCACTTGTTCTCAAGGGCAAGACAAAAAATTCAAAAACTACTCAACCATCAGCATCTTCGTCCATGCGTATATCACCATCACCATCAATTTCCTCCATGCATGGAGTAAGTTATTTATTACAACGAGCCCGCTATTATATATAATAATTAGGTATTCAAAGTTAGTTTGATAATGTAAAATGTATTAGCTTAGGTGAAGGTGCAACCAGGATACAACATAGAGGCCTTGGAGAAGAAGCTTTGTGTGGGGGGGCAGGGAAGCGCACATAAATGTCAGTCACACCTGTTGATTGCCCTTCTCAGAAGGGGAAGCCCTATCTATTAGGTCCTTACACAAATCAGCCCATAAAAATTGGCCCAAGAGATTAAATAATTATTAAAACCCAATTTTAGTTTGGCCATTCTAATATGCTTGAAATGATTTGGACAATCATGTCATCTACTGATCATTTGATTAGTGAACTGTAAACATGTTCTATCTGTTTCTTTAATATACATTAGTATAGTATTTGTTCAATCTGTTTCTTTAAAAATGAAAGATGTTCATAGATTGATCGTTGAAATATGCCCTGAAGCATAATTGAAGGAGTTTGAGAAAGAGAAGGGTTAAGTGAACGGAGTGGTGAGGAAGATGATCGGAAAAGTGGAGAGGAATTGAAGGAGTTTGAAAGAGAGAAGTGGTTGAGCTATCTTAGAAAATAGTTGTCTACGTATTTGAGAATGACCAAGTCACCAAATCAAGCCTACGTAATTCATATTTATAGGTGATTGAAACAACGGCTAGCTCATTAGTTGTCCAATGGTAACTGAAAAGAATAAATGTGTTTAATAATACTATGCTCGGAGTAAGGTTGAGCAAAATAACCCCAACTCGAGTGAGTTCGAATAAAAAGGGGCGCATGCCGTTTGATGACGGATAGAATGAGAATTCAAGTTGACTTATGATTTATTTTTGGTGAACTCAAGGTGAAGTCAAAGAAAATGGTGTCCACCTCGTTTGATGTCAATGCTTAAATAAAAGCCAAATATAATGGACGAGTGGTCGTTAAGTGAGTTTGAGGGAGCTCGAATATATGGGTATATACAATTTTGATGATCTTTCACAGTTGTATTGAGTTTTATATGTCTAAATTCTAGTTTATTCTTCAAGAATTTATAAGTATTTTTTAAACTATTGAATTCTATTATTATTATTGTTAACTAGTGTCTTAGCCAGTGCTACGCACCGGTTAATTTTAATTTATCCATTTTCGATTACTATTCGAGTTTTAAGTTATTAATTTTATTAAATACTATAAATTACACTAATTTATTTAATCTTATAAAATAATTATTTCTAAAGTAAATTTGGGTAGTTTTTCTTAGTATTTTATAAAAGTTTATTATATTTTGTTAATTTAATTATTAGACCTTTTGCTCATAAATAAAAATCTAAATAAAAATATGTTAAATTATGATAAAATCATTATTTAAAGGGTATTATGTAAATTTACCATAAACCCATGACTAAAAGAGTATTTTAGTCGGAATTAGGTGACAAAAAATGGCTGAGGTATCACAAGTGATAGTTGCCTACATATCTGAGAGTGAGCAAGTCCCAAAATCAAACATACGTAGTTTATGTTTATTGGTGATTGTCACTGATTGACATCGACTAGTGAATTAATTATCTTGGTTGAATAAATGGTTGAATGTTATAAAATAAATGAATCAAATTTGGTAACTGATTAGTTGTTTAGTATAATAACCTGGCTTCAGCTCGAGTGACCTTGAGGAAAATATGGTTCATAACGCAATTCTCAGGGTTTTTTTTTTAGAGAGAAACCCTATTAATCTTCCATAATGGGCTTTGTATCCATGTCGACCCGTTACCACACTTGGGCTTACATAGCTTCGGCTAATGATCCACGAATGTGTCAACTTGTAACCTAGTGGTTACATTGAAGTCTACCCAGAGGGTAGTTGCAAGTGTTAAGTTTTAAGATAGAATTAACTAGTGTTTGTAACTGTGAGTGTATTACTTTATTTGATAAAGTAGATTGATTATCGCTTGAGGACGATCATGGATGTTTCTCGGTTTAGGGTTTTATCACGTTAAATAACTGTGTTTCTTATTGTTTTAATTTGCTTTATTATTATTGTTTGTTTTCATTGGAATATTGTACTTAGAGGGTTACAATTTAAGTAGTCTTTTAAGACTTGATTTTCATTTGCTTTTATTTTATTTTTAGTATTGATATGAATTTGAAACATACTAGTATGAATTTCATTAGAATGCTTTGATGGATCTTGATTTCGTCAGTTACTAAATTGGTGTTTCGTACCCACAACCTCTCCACTTTGTGAGAGGGATGCAACCGTTAGACTCACATACAGGAGCCGGTGAGTTGCACCGCGCTTACTAATTTTCTTTTCTGAAATTAAATTTTATAAATATGCATGTCATAGTATTTTTTTTCAAAAAAAAAAAAATAGTATCTCGAGGCGAAGACGTGTATTATATTAAAAAGGATGAAATCAATACAGGTCATTCTGTCTGGTCTTCTCAGATATTAAAAAGGATGGAATCAATACAGGCCATTTATGAACCAACAAAGCCAAGAACTAACAAGTCCTTTTTTTGTTTATTTATTTTCTATTGCTTGTAGCAAAGATTATTTCGTCACTAGCTTCAATTAATAATTGTATAGAGTAGTGAACTTTGGTAGTATCACATTATGAACTGTCATCATTTCTATGCATCTTAGGAATAATCAGAAAGCTTAGATGATTTATATATATACGTTTTTATCCATATTGGGGATGAATGAAGCTCACAATTTCGCAGAATAAATCTCTACTCGGCATGCTGAGGTGCTATCAGTTTTGATATCTGTAAATGAACACACAAAAGATTAGGTGTTATCCTTTTGAATTCTCCGAGTGCTCTACGTATACAGATAATTCTCACCCTTGGCAGCCTTGGAACATGGGAGTTTGTTGTCAGTCTTCATTATCAGCTTCACAGGCAGACCTGCAACTGTCAAACCTTTGTTCTGCTAATTCATTCAAAGTTGGTTCAGATCATTTAGAGTCAGAAACTTCTGTATTTAACACAGCTGAACACTACTATCAACTAGGGACTCCAATGTTCTCTCAACTGACAGACAAGAGTAGTTATACAGATATCTCATCACGAGATACTTTACAATCCATTGTCAGATATAGCTTACCAAGTAATCAAAATCCAAGACCATCTGAAAATTCATATCGAACTTGTACAAGTCTTCTTGGAAGCGAGCACTCTTCTCCTTGGCAGAACAATAAGTTGGTGATAGACAACGCAGCCTTAAAGAGAAAGAACCCTTCAAATTCCTCTGACGAAAGTCGTAATACTAGAGTGAGTACAATAATATATGGTAATATGGATATGCGTTATAAATGTTATTCGTCCTAATATTTCTTTCCACCCCTCCCTCTTGCAGATTGCCTATAATCCATTCACATCTGAGCTTGATCAACCAAGCATTCATCTAACTCCAGATAAGAATAAGCAATCTACTCAGACATCTTGTGGCGTTATATCTTATACTTCTGCCAGCCCTGTTTCAACTAGAACTGCACCTTTAAGTAAAACACGGATTCGATGGACTCAAGATCTCCACGAGAGATTTGTTGAATGCATGAATTGTCTAGGTGGTGCTGATAGTGAGTATTGTTACATATTTACTCTAGTACAGAAGTTCGATTTATTTAATTTACATTCATTTATTGTACCAACACAGAGGCAACTCCTAAGGGAATCCTGAAGCTGATGGATTCAGATGGTTTGACCACCTTTCATGTAAAAAGTCATTTACAGGTAATTTATTATACAATGTAGAACATTAAATCTTGTTTATGATCTAACTTCCGAATTCAATCTGATTGTATGTTTTATGTAAATGGCAGAAGCACCGAATGGCCAAATATATACCAGAATCAGCCGAAGGTGCTTCCTTGTTTCTGATTTAATTATATTTCTTTGATTTTTGTGCTTCATAGCTTGTGAATTCTACATGTCTGTCACAATGAGTGGAAATCGCTCGAGATATATTCACGAGCTGCATGGACATTTTAAGATTGTAATTGTTCTGTCCAGAGAGACGGTGTTTTTTTCCCCACATCAGGAACAAAATTTAGAGATTTTAAAGTTTTCCAAGACTTCGAGATCGTCAGTAAGGCATGTGGTTTCCCACTCGTGCGTCATGTCAAATACTAGTGCACTTGGACTGTCAAGGTTGCTTAGTCTGCCCTATTATCAGCTGCCACGGTTCAAAATAAGCGGTTGACATAAGTAGTGTATTTTGAAGCAGAGGCAGTTGCATAGACTGGTCCCTGTAATGTGGCTACAAGTGACTGGAGAAGATTAATTAAACTCTTACTACATTTTCTGTTGCAGGGAAATCTGATAAGAAAGTGCCTACAAGTGACACAATAAAGGTCGACCCTAAAGCGTATACCACTGTTTCTTAATTTCTTTTTCTTGTGTATATTGATACTAGTCAGATTAAGAACTGCATTCAACTGACAATTATTTCCTATAAATTAAATATGACAGTGGCCTTCAAATCGCGGAGGCTTTGCGGCTACAGCTAGATGTTCAAATGCGTCTTCACGAGCAGTTAGAGGTACAAGCATCCATCCTCAGACGTCTTTTACCTTATAATTCATCCATGGTCTTTTCCGTTATTGTTCAGTCAGATGAATAATGCTTTTTTTTTCAATGTGCAGATTCAAAGAAATCTACAAGTACGGATTGAAGAACAAGGGAAGCAACTGAAGAAGATGTTTGATCAACATGCAAAGAACTCGGATCTCATATGCCCAGATGTTCAGTCAACTAATCAGGAAGATGTTAGTTCAGAAGTATCAGAAGATATCCACTTATAAAGTAGCTTGTAAGGCTTCTTGCTCCAGTTCCTCAAAGTCGTTGAAAATTAAGGCGCGAGCTTTTAGAGAATCCTCTGATTCTTCTCTCGCAAAATGGAACATGATCTCATTGGGATCGGTTGTTCTAATATAGCTTGGAAGGTCTTAGAGGCATATGTTATTGCCCATACCAGTGACCCAATCAAGAGGTATCAAGAGTTTCATTCATGAGATAATCGTCATCTGCGATACAAAAACAAAATTGAAAATGAAGATAATCGTCATCTGCAATACGAAAACGAAATTGAAAATGATCATAACATTACAACAATAATAAAGAACCTTTGGCTTGGTAAGAAATTTTTATGAAGTCGCTTATTGCTTATGGAGTTTGTGCCTCTGCTTCAAAATACCCTGGGAGCTACACCGCTTATGTACTAAGCCAAACAATCACAAGCACCTTTCTGAGTAGAAAATTACAGGCTCCTGGCCATTCTGCTGAGAAAGGTTTGGCTCTTGTTTGCTGTATGGTGTGGATCCGCGGAGTGGTTGGACAATGCATTGGGCATTAAATGACACATGGCGTTTTGTGATTGGGACCACAGGACCACGTACAAAATGGAGCCACATACTACATTCATTCTATGTCAAGACCTCTTTGCTCATTGTGTCATCCAGAGAGAGCGAAAACTCAGAAATATATAGTAAAAATGTCAGCTGCCACGGTGACCGACACCCGGAGCATATCACCACTGCCAATGTCATGAAACAATTGAAAACTGTGAATGTAGGTACTCATGTACTGGGTATCCGGCAAACAGATGTTCTACAAATCTACGACAACAGTCTAATTGCAGAGTGGCCGACATTCTTGGCAGGCCAATTGTTAACACACTCCCACATTAAAGTCATCCTAAGAAAGAGGTATATGAAGTCTAGGATTTGGTAGGGGGGGTCTTGTAACCTGATGGATTTTGAAGCTCAGCACTTCAGCAAATATATAAACTGCAAAAATGTTGTTTCCATTTTATGGTACATGGTAGGGAGGGAGACATTTCGATTGCTTTAAGTCGGTCTATATGTAAACTGCTCCACATTTTCGTGCAGTTTCGAACTGGTAGCTTTCGAGCCCGTTATTGACTATTTGTTATTTTATAAGCATAACTGCATAACTCATAAGCCAAGGAAAATGTATACATACATTTTGCTCTTTGTAATTGGCTTACATGGAACAAAATTACAAACAGGATAAGCCTCCTGATGCTCAGATCCTCACCAATGTTTGTAGGATTGTAACATTCAACAGTTGAAACCCGAGTCTTCGCAGTTTTGAACATTCTATAGCTATAATCATTATCTTACACAATTTTCAACTGCCACATCACTTCTCCCGCAAAAAGAGCATCCTTCTGTAATTGCCACATCATTTCTCCCGCAAGACAGCAAAACTTGCTCCGTTGATCTTCTGTATCTTTGAAATTTCCTTTAAAATTTCTGCAAAAGCTGTTTGCTCCTGCAAAAATGAACTCCCGATGAGTTAAAACTTATTCTGTTTAAGAGAAACAGAGCATAGAGCTTCGACAGAAAAAAGCATTTATGGGCATTATCAAGTCAGATTGACAGAAATGTGATTAGAAGCACCAAGATAAACATTCTAAGGGACATCAAACAACTAACCTTTGAAGACTTTAGCCTTGCCTGAATTCAGTGACAAGATCCTGAGTTGTCACCCCGCGACTTTTGCAACAAAACTACCCTGATCTCATCCTCTGTGACCGGACAAGCAGATGGAGCCAATGGAAATCCATCATTCCCAGAAGATTTTGATGTCTGAGCCAAGACATGTATAAGTTACGATAAGAACAGATGTTGTGACGTTATTGAGGTTGATAGAAATAAACGGTTGTAATATTCGGCTAAAATATGGTAATCGCAAACACCCAAACAATTTGCACATTATCCTGCTCTGAAATGTCTACCAATACATTTCAAGTTTTCAATCATACGCTTAAGAAATTAGTAAATAACCAAAACTGGAAATGTACCACGACTTCAAAAAACGCTTGAAGTAAACCATTACATAAAACTAAATAAATTAATTAACACACAAAAAAAATGATTGATAGTACGTACATTTTCAGTCTTAATGTTTTTTGCAAGTGCGCCAATAGAAGCCTTTACATCATCACTATCTGATTTCCGCTTTGCATTTACTGAGTATAATGTTAATGGCAACCCTCGAGCAGACTCTTCTGTCATTTTAAATGGAATATTGCCAATAGGACCTTCTTTTGGAGGATGCTTTTGTTCTGCATCCAACACTGGTGACAATACCATCTTAAATATCAAAACACGATGCAAATGAATATCAAAAACAAAGGACAAAAGACACACACACACACAACTATAGACATGTTAGAAGTAATATACATATATCACAAAGAATTGAATGTCTACAGTTACACACATTTCTCTCTCGGGACAACAAAACTAAATCCGTTGGTCATTTGTATCCTCGAGATTCTTTTTAAGATTTCTACAAAAGCGTTCTGGTTCTGCAATAAAGAGTTTTGATTTGAGTTAATATTCAGAACTATGCAAAAGATGTACACCAAACAATGTATACACCAAACAATTGTATACATTAGCACTAATTACTTACAAACTTAAAGCATATCTATGAAAATAAAACATGTTACTATAACTATAGAATAGAACCAACACCAACAAAATAAAACCTACAAGTCATTGTTATCCATAACAATAAAGTTCACATCATGTATTTTTAGGATCTGACTTGTCGTTCTGCCATAGATTTCAAACACCAAGTGTATGAAAAGAACAAGTCCACTTCACCGTAGCCATCTTTCTAGAAGACATAGAGAGAACACTCCCAATGAATAAATGAAGTGGATTAGACTCCCATAATCTAGCATTCTAGCCAAATGCTAAATACTATAACACTCCATTCCGAACATGCAACTATGGTAACAAGAAAGTTTGACTTCTCAATCATGTTTGAATTTTTTTTTTTTTTTTTTTTTTTTTTGTCTAGACTAGAAGCAATCAAGCAAAAAAATTTCCAAGTATCACTTCAATTGTTATTACTTTCATCGTTATTTTAGATGCTAGAATGCTACTGAAGTAATTTGTTTAGCCATCATTGCAGGTTTTAGCATGAGAATTTAATCTTTGAGAATGCAAGACTATATAACCAGATGAGAAAAGGAATTTCTAAGAAACCTAAAACCACTGGGTGATGATACCTGAGGTATGGGGTTCAAACCCTGTCAGCATCGAGTTACTGATCTGATTAAAGTTAGTCTTACCCCAAATTTGAAACCTCCATAATCATTCAACTTTCAGTATATTTAAACCGAAAGAACTTACCATGTATAATCAATATTGAAAATAGAACTGTCACAAGAACATTGATTCCAACATTTTACACAATCAGGTGATCTATGCAGGCATGTTGTTAACAGCATCTGGATAAACATTACATCAAACAACTTACCTTTGATGACTTCAACCGTGCCCTGAACTTAACTACAAGATCCTCCGTAGTCACCTTGCGCTTTTGTAATAAAACTGCCATGATCTCATCCTCAGTGAAAGGATTAGCATCTTGCACTGACCCAAATTTTAGAGTTGACAATGAACCGAATTGATCCATCCTATCCCCTCCGAGGATTAATGCTGATCCCTCACTTGTAGGTGATATTGATTCCTAAACCAAAACATTACTTAGTCAATAGAAAAGATGAATAGCCACAATCACCAAGATATTGACATATTGAGTTTATATTAATTATCAATGTGATGACTGTTGGTTCCAATGAATATATATTTAGGAGAATCGAGTTTACATTTCTGAAAGAACTTGTAGAGCGCTGTCCTCTACTTTTGTGTAATTTCTTGAGTTTATCAATAAAATTTTAATTATCAAATATATATAAAAAAAAAAAATCGACAAATCAATTGCATGCTTTGAACAACTTTCTCATTTTGATCGTCTCACCAAAGTGTCTCTGTTGGAGATATACTAAGCATTTATAGGAATTATAAAAAAAAATGTTGGTTTTTTTTCTTCATAAATAAAAAGTAATGGATAGCAACGTGATGACGGTTGGTTTATGTATTTAAGAGAATCAGGTTCGCTAATCAGAAAGGACTTCCTCCACAGTTTGTAGCGCGCATATACTCTACCTTTGTTTAATTCCTCGATTTATCAATAAAAAAAAATTCTTTTATCAAAAATAAAAATTAAATATATATTAAAATCGACAAATCAATTGCATGCTATGAGCAACTTTCTCACCTTGACCATCTCACCAAAGTGTCTTTGTTGGAGATATACTAAGCGTAAGCATTATCAAACAAAAAATATAGGATTTTCTTTTATAAATAAAAAGTAATCGATAGCAACGTGATGACGATTGATTCAAACGAATATGTATTTAAAAGAATCAGGTTCGCCATTCAGAAATGACTTCTTGCACAGTTTGTAGCGCGCATTCCTCGATTTATCAATAAAAAAATTCTTTTATCAAAAACAAAAAAAAATATATATAAAAGCCGACAAACAAATTTGACAGTCCTACACAACTAACCTTGATAATCTCACCCATGAATGCATTCGCCACAGAATCGCAAAAAACCATCTGAATCACTAAACCCAAATTCAAATTCAAAGTATCCTCTTCTAAAGGCAAATGTACATTCAAATCACAAACAAACTTCAACAAATTCCTTTCCCCTAATGTAACAGATATCGAAACAATGCCTTTGGCTTTCGCGCAAACAACCAATTTCATTAGTTTTTTCTCATCACCAGACTTACTAAATAAAATCAAAACATCATATTTTGAAAAATTATTCATAATCCCATCAATTGAATTACTAGAAGAAATAAACCCAGATTGAAATCCAATCAAAACTAGGGTTTGTGAAATTTTTTGAGCTAATATTCCTAATTCACCAACACCAGTTAGAAAGATTGTACCTTTATAATCATTAGATGATAGATTTGGGTTTTGGAAGAAGAAATTGTGATTAACTTGGTGTGATTTCAAGAAATTTGGGTTAATTAGGGTTAGGGTTTTAGAAGAAAAAGTCTCCATTAGAGAGATTTAGAGAGAGAAGTTATGTTTGTTACACAAAAGGCGCGCGCGGGGGAAATATTTATTCTGAATAAAACCGATATTTCGGAAAATATTATTATATATCGGCCGATATAACAAGATGTGTTTTTACTCTTTAGATGCCAAAAAATTTTACTGTATAAAGTTACCCTTACCGTAGATAAAAATATTTTTTTTTTTTTGGTTGGCAAACAGGGTTGACGGCCCTTACCCCTTTAAATTACGTGGAAACTTATATCAACAAGTAAATTACGTGGAAACTTATATCAACAATCACTTGTTGACGTGTTTCGAACCCACAACCTCTCTCACGAGGGGTGCTAATAGTCATTAATATTAATATTGGACAAATATATCTATTTTTTTCTAAAAATCAGATATCGATAATTCAATTTAATATTCACGAAAGTTCAACCGATATATCGGTATTTTTTAAGAAATTAGATAATTGGTACATACGGAAATGGCATTTTTCAAGAAATTAGATAATTGGTACATACGGAAATGGCAGTATGGCATAATAGAATCCCAGCATGTGGTTTGTTCCAACTATGCGTAACTATGGCAATGTATAATGGCAGTGATATGGCAGTGTATAATGAATGACCATAGAGCGCCGGAGTTTCTAATCTGTGTTATATAGCCTGACTGTAGAGCCTGGCATGTTTTCTGTGTTAGTGACAAGTCTAAAACCCAGAATTTAAACCCAGCAGCATCATATTAGTTTGAGGTTGCATTTCCAGTTTGTGGTAAAGGAGACATTTCGACTGCTGTAAGCCTGAACGTTGGCCAGTAACCTGTTCCCATGTTCATGAATCATGACATTTCAAACTGGTAGATTTCATCCTTTCGAGCACATTATGACTACAGTAAGGAAAATCCAAGTATACGTCGGTTCTTGTAATTGACTAAAATGGAAAAAAAAATACAAACAGGATGATAACTATGGAGGATTAGAGAGCCAATGACTTGGTGAGATTAATTAACATTATAACCTCTCAAATACTAAAATCCTCACCAAAGTCTGTAACATTCAACAGGTGAAAGCCAAGTCTTCACACTTATGGACATTCTATAGCTATAATCATCGTGCAGTAAGAGTTGTTGAATCATAATCCCAGCTGACGAGCAAGGCTTTTGAGTAAGGCATCTGTTTGGAGAGAATAACAAGAACATCTTACTGCAATTGTCACATCACTTCTCCCCCCGCAAGACAACAAAGCTTGCTCCATTGGTTTTCTGTATTTTTGAAATTTTCTTTAAAATTTCTGCAAAAGATTGTTTGTCCTGCAAATAAAAAATTCCCATTGAGTTAAACCTAGTATACGAGATAGATATAAATTGTGAAAAAAGCAAGCAATGATGAACCAACTTCTGCTTATGCTGCCCAACTGTAAAACAGCTACTACCAAGAATAAAGCAGAGCATATTGCTTTGACAAGAACCAGCATTTATGGGAATTATCAAGTCAGATGTGATTGAGAAGCACCATAATAAACATTCCAAGGGACATCAAGAACTGACCTTTGAAGACTTTAGCCTGGCCTTGAATTTAGCAACAAGATCCTGAGTTGTCACCGGCGACTTTTGCAACAAAACTGCCCTGATCTCATCCTCTGTGACCGGACCAGCAGGTGCAGCCACTGGAGATGCATCTTTCCCGGAAGATTTTGATTCCTGAGGCAACACATTAATCAGGATGAAAACAAATGGTGTGACATTGTTGTGGTCGACCACAAACAGTTCTAAGATTCAGCTAAAAAAAGGTTAATCACGGCTGAAACATTTCTAGACATTCTGCTCTCAATGTCTACCATTTTCTAGAATGCCAAGACACTGAACCAAAAGATCAGGAAAGAAAGTAAATTTCGAAAAGAACAATGAGTTCAAATATGGTTCAAGTAGATCATTAAGTTCTAAGAACAAAAAACTATTAGAATCTACTTACATTTTCAGTCTTAATTTTCTTTGCAGGTGCGCCATTAGAAGCTTTTACATCATCACTACCTGATTTTCTCTTCGCCTTTACTGACTTAGATGTTGATGGGGTCCCTTTAGCAGACCCTGCAGTTGTTTTTAATGGGCTATTGTCAATAGGTTCTTCTTTTGGAGCATCCTTTTGTTTGGGAGCCAGCACTGGTGACAATCCGATTTCATCATCCATCTGTAGATATCAAAAACAAGGAGACAACGGCATTAGAGAACAAAGGCGTCAAAACGATAAATGACATTCCAAGATGTGACCATACAAGGGTGATGAATTTAATTTAAGAACTATCTGATCAATGTCATATTTACCTAGAAGCAAAGTGCACATGGGGGTTGAAAATGACAAATATACAGGGGGGACTTTTAAAGAGATAAAAGGGTGTCCTCATACCAGGAGTTTCTTAACGAAATCTTTCAGAAATCGGTTTTTAAGAGAGAATATTTAAAAGATGTGCCAAAACAAAATTGCATTTTGCCAGTACCTTACTTGATCTTGATGAACAAATTACATAATTGTTGGACATAATATTTGGGAATTTAGAAGTTAGACACCATATCACATTCCTTCTTTCTTTTGAGATAAGTTTGACTAAGACATGGCAGTATTTTTCCAATAGCAAATAGCAAATGATATTTTAGGTTTTAATATTGACACTGATCAGCTCATGGTACTGGAAAGTCTCTGTTTATAGTTTCAGTCTACAGAAAAACCTTCAAAAGGAAAACACAAGAATCACCTCTGGATGCATTGATTACAACCAACTTCTAAAAAAAGCATTTACCTCAAGTTCAAAAATTCGCCTTAATACTGATCTGACAAAGCAGTGTTTTTCAATTAATTTCACTGGAACAATTATGTAGTGAGGATAGACTTATCCGCTTATAGTTTGCTCTAACTTCTTTACCACTTAAATTTGAGCTTTGTTTTAATGCTTGTTTGCTAGTGTTGAGGATTGAAGTCATCCCATACCCCCATTCTCCCATAAAACGAAATGAAAAGTTCGAAAAAGCCTTCAACCACAATATATGCAAACTTATGGGAAAGCATGCTATATAAAAATGTATTTACAGTAGTAGCTGCAAATGATGTTGGAATTACTCCTTTTTTATCTATCCATTAGAAATTACTTTAATTTTGTACTTCTTCCTATATATCTACCATTTCTACATTTAGCCTGCGAAAAAGTCTAGCCCTCTAGGAGACAATCATGGTACTACCAGTCCACTGCCAGCCTAAGTCCTTTTCAGTTACTATCTACCCAGCTAGGCAAAGGTTACAGCATATTTATTGTATCATATTAGTCTTTGCAAGAAGCCACAAAAGATATTGAGATTCTAGCTAAACAGAAAATAAAGAAACATGATATCAGCTTACGTCATCATCATCATCTTCATCCTCAGCATCTGACTCATTCAGCCCAGCTGTTTTACCAAGCAGCTTCTTTAACTCTTTTCCGGATTTGCTTAGTCCACCTTCCTCTTCATTAGCTTCCTCGTCCTCATCCTCTTCATCCTGCAATCATATAAAACACATATAACAATGTGAATCTGCAATCTAATACTACATACTACATAATAACATGCTGATACTTGGCACTCCAAAGACATAAACAATAATATGAAATACCACATTTACTGAAACCCTCAGATGGTGATACTGTCAGTCCAAACATACAATTTTATATAAAAACAACATGCACCCCCACCACTAGGGCAGGAAATCGGGTTGGATTTATCCGAATATCCGACTGACCGAAATCCGAATACAACGGATATGGTTCAAAAAATTTATCCGGATTTGAATTCGGATACGGTTATACTATTTTAACCGGCTCGGATACGGATAAAATCCGGATATATCCAGATTTATATTTTTACACCAATAATATACCACTTTTACAAGGCTAATATGGTCATCAAATTATATATAAAAATAAAAACCTAACAATTCAAATTTTTTATTTATAAAATCCGGATATATCCAGAAACTTTTTATTATAATTTCTCATATTTAGTTTTTAGTTACAGAAAATCAAACCGAAACAGATTCGGATATTCGATCCGAATTAAAAACGGATTATCGAATCCGGATCCGGATAATCGAATACGGACACGGTACGAAGAATTCAGTCCGACTCGAATACGAATACGGAAACGGATATACTAAAAAAAATTCGGATACAGATATGGATGACTATATATCTGCTCCGTATCCAATCCGTTTCCTGCCCTACCCACCACCCCTAAGCACAAAGATCTTCGCTATTTGTAAGATAAGAACCAAACAGAAAGAGCATAGTTTTAAGTGACAATTGAGAAACATTACAGATAAAAGCAACAAAACTTATATCACAACTATAATCTCCCGCAAAAGCATAACCCCAAAATTCCGGACTATAACGGCAACAAAACACAATAGTATTCACCTCTCATAAAAAAAACTATGTAGTTTCTAAGTTGTAAAGCAAGTACAAAAATTCCTTTTTAAAATAGGAAGATATTTATTCTTTATTATTATTTTGGGGTGTCTAGCTCTTTGTCTTTCCAATTTGTAGCTTAAGCAAGAACCACAAAATGAATGGAGACGAGCTACACTAAAACAGAATCCATGTGATAATTGAAATCTGGGGCCATGGACTTACTTGTTTTCATAAAAGTTGTATAAATTTGTATTCTTCCAAAAAAAAAAGTATTCTTCCAAATTACTAAGCATTCGTATTATTCAAATAATATCTGGGCTAACGGGTTAATGTGCTAGCATTATGTCTTTCCTTGTTTTTTCCAATTTCTGTGTACAAGACTTCCATTTTTTTCTACTATATAAAGGAAAAACTCATGCGCGTGAAGCCACGCTAATGCAGTTCTAGCAGGCAGTTCTCACTTGGAATAAAATGAGTTTGACAACTAACCATAATATGCAAAAGCTAGTTACACTATGCTTACCTTTCTATGACCATAACAGAACATACGTTTACATGTCTACAGGTACACATGAGCACTTGACATTAAACAAAAATTAGTTCCATTGTAGCCTACTTGCACATAACAAATTTACAAGAAAATTCAACCTGCTTGATCTCTGGAGGTGCTGGAACTTCGGGAGCCAAATCTTCCCGTTCCTCAGGATCATTACCAACGGCTTCATCATCATCAGTAAAGATTTCTTCATGCTCCCAGTCATCACCTATGATGCATAAAATACAATTAAACTACTATTATGCTACATCAAGATGAGATATCTACTTAAGATTTTTCTGTTTCAAAGTAAATTCCGCCATCATAAACATTCCCATTACACCTCTACAATCATATTCCTACTGCACAAAATTGCAACTCCAAACTTTATTAATACCTTTTTCATAAACAAGATGTCATAAGAACAAACCCACCATTATAGCTATAAAATGTGAGCAAGATAAAGAAAAGACATTGATTTTTTGATGAAGTATTATGGACTAGAAGGGAGTCAATTTATAAGCAATTAATTAGCTTGAGTCATTCTCTTTTTTCTACTGGTTTAAGATTAGATACTCCCTCATCCTAAACAACCCCTTTAGCCCTTTTTGCACTCTTTTGTCTCCTTCTTTAACTTGCGATCAATAAGATGCTAACTTATCGAAATAAATAAACAAGGTGTGATCGGACGCATGCAAAAATATCCACAGGACAACAGTGAGAGATTCCCATCTAACATGGTAATCTTACAATTCACAGTTACAGGAAGTATAGTCATTCGACCATTTAAACCCAGAATGAGACGAGTCTTGATTACTGTTCAGCAAACAGCCTCCATTCATACAGTTCTTGAGTTGCACCTCAAGGAGATTACAAAACAGCCTCCATTCATACGGTTCAAAAACAGATGAAACTAAATCACAATCAAGATTAATATCTACGATCAGCACCTTAACTGTATTGTATTACCAAAAAAAATCATCGATCATGTCTATGATTCACATAAATGAAATGAACCCGGTAAAAACCTCCAGTCAATATATACCACTCACGAATTAGACCTATCAGATACAGAGAGTGGCAAATATCTATCATAATGACACTTGCAATCAGATGTGACCAATTGTGCATTTAGGTCAACAATAACAGGAAAACACATAGAAGTGGCCAAGATCATGAAACAGGGAAAATCGCACTCACAAAAAGGACTTAATCATAAGATAATAAAGCCAGAAGGCAAAAGGTTATCCAATGGGATAACTACCGCATTTCTATGTTAAGGTAGCGTTTTGTATAGACAAAAGGCTGAAATTACCAAACTGGCTCTGTCCCTCACAAATGGTTAGAAAGAAGAAACAGTTATCAGAACAGTATAGAAAGTGAAAGTAGTACAAAGTAACAGGTACTCACCCTTCTCTATATCATCATCATCAAAATCATGATCACCTCCTCTTGGACCCTCCCCGTCGTCATCTCCACTTTTCTTATTGAGTCCAAGTCTACTTTTCCTTGCTTCTTCTTCTTCTTCATCCTCGTCCCCCCTATCTGAAGCATTTCCCTCTTCATCATCGGCGGTTGCCTTTCTACTTCCTCTAGCCTTGGCCCCACCAGCATCTGTGTCATCAATCTTTTCTGTTTCACCAAAAGCAGCAGGTCCATTATTAGCAGCTTTCATCATCCATCTTTCATAACCATCTGCTGTCTTCCTTCTATTTTTCATCTTCTCTTCAGCTTCCTCCAAGGTAAGTTGCTTGTATTGAGCAACTTTGTTAAAGTTATACCTAAAAGGAAATAGAGTAAAACATAACAGCAAAATTAGTCACATATATTGTGATTGATATCAAAAAAAAAAATAACCACATCCTCAACTACTACCAGCCTACAGATGGAGATTTGCAAAACAAACAAGATATGGTAAAGTACAGGATGTATGTCATTGTTGGTAACATATCACTCGCAAACATTTGTTAATTCTACATACCACGAACCAGCGGGAATGGCAACGAACTCTTTGCCTTGCATCACCAACAAATAATATGTTGCAGACTGTGCACCCTCAAGTTGCCCATGATAGTGAAACTGGCCAGTCTCATCCTCCAAAAGCCAAGGCTTGTTCTTGAATTTTTCCTATGGGATATGTTTCCAAAATGAAACAGATCACTAATATTATAATATTACTGTAATAATAAAATTTATGATTTGCAATTTTACAAAATCCTAAAGGTTCTGCTTGTGGTAGATGATGTATCACAAGTGAAAATCAACCCCAGTTTAACTTACAAGCATATGTGTCAGGTCCAACATGGGTTACAAGATACAGATTCCGTGAATAGAAAAAAGGAAGGATTCAAGGACACCGGACAAACTTATATTATATTTGTGTTTCTAAATTATAAGGTGATGAAGTGTTTGCATACCCTCAAAGTATCAGTAACGTGGCGTCCTTGAAGGCCTTCTTTAATAATAGACCACTTATTCTCAGTATTTTTCTTCTCAGAGTTCTTTTTCTTCGAAAAGCTCGGTAACCCTGAGACAAATCTTCCAATGAAGTAAGACTTGTCATTACTCGTATTTGTCCTGACATTATACTCCTACAAATTAACCAAAAAAAAAATCATTAAAATTAAATCTAAATAATTCAACAATTACTGAAAACTGTGAACATTTAAGAATCATACTGAAGTAAAGGTGGAATTATTAGTAAAAATTAAACATCTAATCTGATATCATGCATACTAGACTCATAGAAAATGCCCTAATCACAGCTCAAATATTAGAAAGTGGTACTACGCTACTAGGGAAGATACATAAAAAAAAGTATTTGGTCTCAACTCCAATGAAAGTCTCGACATATCAATGGTCCTCAATTGCTTTTCAAGGTCAATAAAACACTAGTAGATTGTAGGAGAAAACACTAGTAGAAGAATCGGGTTTGCTATTTAGAAAGGACTTGCAGAGCAGTTTGCAGCGCATTTGTCCTCTACTTTTCTGTAATTTCTTGAGTTTATCAATAAAATGATGGTTTTAGAAAAAAAAACATTTTCCAAGAACATTGACATGCATTTTCCATCCCAATCAAACAACCAAAAAACTAAACGAAAGAAAAAAAAAAAAGTAATTATCAAAAAATTTGTACGAAAAACATTTTCCGAAAAAAACTTATAGCAATTTCAAGGCCAAATCATTGTTCAATAGCCATAAATTCACCAAAACTAAACTAAAACCCGTAAATTACCAAAAATTATCATTTTATAAGGTTATCCTGAACAGAAATTATTGCAACAGACTTCATCATATCCACTAAAACTAACATCCAAATCCATAATTCACTTCAATTCAACTTAAAAAAAACATCATAAAACCCTAATCAAAATCAATCAGAAAAGGGAAAAAAACAAAATTCCAACAACATTTACATGCATTTTCCACTAAAATTATTGCTCAAACCCCATAAATTCACCAAAACTAAACTAAAAAAACCCATAAATTATCAAAAATTGTGTATAAGGTTATCCTAAACAGAAATTATTGCAATAAACTTCATCATATCCACTAAAATTTACCTCAAAAAAATCCATAAATCATTTCAATTCAACTAAAAAAAAAAACATCATAAAACCCTAATCATATTCATAATCAATCAATCATAAAGAAATTGAAGATTAAAGGGTTAAAGTGAAACAAACCCTAATTAAACGAGTAATACGAACACCACATTCATAACACTTATTACCATTTTCTTCTCACAACCCATAGATTGAAAAAAAAAATCCAAGAACATTTACATGCGTGTTATTGCTCGAAACCCATAAATTCGCCAAAACTAAACTAAAACCCGTAAATTATCAAAAATTGTGTATAAGGTTATCCTAAACAGAAATTATTGCAATAAACTTCATCATATCCACTAAAATTTACCTCAAAAAAATCCATAAATCACTTCAATTCAACTAAAAAAAAAAACATCATAAAACCCTAATCAAAATCAATCAATCATAAAGAAAGAAATTGAAGATTAAAGGGTTAAAGTGAAACAAACCCTAATTAAACAAGTAATACGAACACCACATTTATAACACTTATTACCATTTTCTTCCCACAACCCATAGATTGTACGCAAAAAAAAAAAAAAAAATCCATTGCTCAAAACCCATAAATTTGCCAAAACTAAACTAAAACCAGTAAATTATCAAGAATTGTGAATAAGGTTATCCTAAACAGAAATTATTGTAATAGACTTCATCATATCCACTAAAATTAACATCTAAATCCATAATTCACTTCAATTCAACTAAAAAAAAACATCCTAAAACCCTAATCAAAATCAAAATCAATTAATCATAAAGAAAGAAATTGAAGATTAAAGGGTTAAAGTGAAACAAACCCTAATTAAACGAGTGATAGGAACACCACATTCATAACATTTATTACGATTTTCCGCCATTTTCTTCCCACAATTCATACATAATGTTAAATGTTTACAATTACTTCCATATAAATCTGTACTTGTTCCACATCCTCCACATGATCCTTTCATATGTAAATCAATTGACATCTTTTCTAAAAACCCTAGAAAATTGGGGATTTTTTCTTCTCTTTCTCTTTCTCTTTCTCTTTCTCTTCGTTCTTCTTTTTTCTTTTTTTTGTAAGGTGAATGTAGCGGTTTGTTTTTTTATTAATATCGGCCCGATATGGTAAATGTTATATAACAGTAAAATGTTAGTTGGTCTGATGGGGATTATTTTAGTTTCCTTAAATACCCAGATGTGTAGGATTTATTTACTTTAGAATACAAAGCCCATATTGTTAGTATTGATCTAAGCCCAAGGCCCATCTATTGATCTTCTTCTTCTTTGTTGTTATTGTTGTAGTAGTAGACATGTAGGCTGTGTTTGGTTAGTGGAATTTGAGGGTCTGTTTGATTCGAGCCGTAAAACAGTTTACACGGGATGGTAATATACAATCGTGACACTGTGTGGACCGACTTTAGAATATAGAGATTTTTGGACATACCCCCATTTGAAAGTCGAAATTTGAGATACCCCATTTGAAAAAATATTAGAGATACCCCCAATTCAAGACAGAAGAGCTTTACAGCCGTAGGTGAGTTTTATGATGGACGGCTAAGATAACACCACATCTTGAATTGGGGGGTATCTCAAATTTTTTTTCAAATGGGGGTATCTCAAATTTCGACTTTCAAATGGGGGGTATGTCCAAAAATCTCAAATTGAAGACAAACAAAGAGAAGAAGGAGAATTGGGAGAGAAAGAGAAGGAGGAAGAGGAAGAAGATAGAAGATGGAGAAGAAGGAGAATTGAGAGAGAGAAGAAAGAAGAGGGAGAAGAAGGAGAATTGAAAATTGAGAGGGGAGAAAAAGAGAATTGAGAAAGATAAGAAGAAGAAGATAGAAAAAGACGAAGAGAAGAAGGAGAATTGGAGAAGAGATTTTTTTTTTTTTTTTTGAAGTGGACGGACGGACATTGTTTTTCTACCACTTGAAGCATAATTGACCTCCTAAAGTCGGTCGATTAATGATTTATGAGCAGAAAAGAAGACACGATTGGAGGAAAAAAGTTTTAACGGAAGTTTTAAGATTTATTCGTTTGTTTTTTACTGTGCAATTATTAATTTATCCCTACAAAAAATTTATTGGTAAATAATTTTTTTGAATCAAATAGACCTGAATTCCGAGAAAAGCAAAGATAATATAGGAATAAAAGTTGATAGGGGAGGAGATCGCGTGCACAGAAGAAGGTGATTGGAGACGAAGAATAGAGGAATTTGGTGCGAAGTTAATTTAATTACTTGACATATTAGCGTCCTTAAAAAAAACTATATTGTTTTAGGCTAAACTGTTTTTGAAATCTGCTTTCCAAAATTATCTCTAAAATTAAGGTATTTCACCTAAATTTTTTTTACTTTCCCGGAAATTGAAATACCTCAAACCAAATACAGTGTGGTAGTAAACATGGGTATTTAAGAAAGAGACACCTAAACATAAGGCTTTTTTGGAATATTACCATAATATATATAGTTGATATTCGTGAATATTCAACGAATATATCTATTTTTCTAGAAATCGGATATTAGAATATTTGCGAATATTCAATGAAAGCTTATGCAGTAATGTCATAGTTTGTTTACCTTGTTTTTTGTGACAGTAACAGTAACACAAAGTCGACTGACATAGACTTTTTTTGATTTCCTCAAATACCCAAACAAGTAGTATTATTTACTTCGGGATAAAGCCCATATAATCAGCATTGATCCAAGCCCAAAGCCCAAGGCCCAATTATTGATCACCATTACTAACCCTAATCATCAGCTTTACATACATGCATAAATGGTCATGGCAGAAAACTAGAACGTTTAGACTTGATAGGTATTTGAAGAAATTTTGAAAAATGGAAAAAATTTGTTTATCTTCTTCGTGTTGTGCGCAGCGGAAGCTTATGCACCAATACCCAAGATTGATATAGTGTATGAATCAAACAAAACAAAAACAAAACAAACACAAAACACAAGATTTACGTGGTTCGGCTAATATTGCCTACGTCCACGACCAAAACAACAATCTTCCAAATAAAGACGATTATACAAGCCCTCTCGAAGAAACCAAAGTGTTCTTCCTCACAAGAGTTCTCTCAAACTCACCAATGGCTTCTCACAGTCTCTCTCTCACATGAAGATTAGGTTTTCCAACCTTCTCAATTGGCTTTATAACATAGCCATACAAACACACACGAAATGGGCTAAAACAGGCCCATATGCACAAAACCAAGATAGGACGTACGTACGTCGAAATCACATACGTACGTTCAGCTTCAAAACCAACATCTGTAATACGGGACGTACGTACGCCCTAACTACGTACGTACGTTCCCAGACAAAAAAAACTTCTCACCATCCAAAAATCCAACAATTCTCCACCTCTGCGAAGATTCAATAAATCTAAGCCGATACCAAGTCCCAAACTCCCACACTTGTCCCGAAGGACCAAAACGGTTGCACCACCTCATGGTTGCCTACGTACCCTTCTCCTAAGGGATCAAGCCATCGTAGTTCACTCCAATGACATCTATACGATGCCCACCATACCCCGAAGGGTCAAATTCCCACAAGGGGCCAAATCAAAACCAAATGCCCACCAATACCGGGGCCAAATCAAAACCAAATGCCCACCAATGCCGGGGCCAAATCAAAACCAAATGCCCACCAATGCTGGGGCCAAATCAAAAACAAATGCCCACCAATGCCCATAGAGGGCCAACAAACAACTTCAACACAATGGGGTCCAAGCTACCAAATACCATCTCCACCTCAACAAAGTTCTCCATCGAAGATGATCCAATGCCCCGAAAAACTAACCTCTCAAGAGTTTTTCCTATGAAGTTCAACCAAGTGGGGTACAAATTCAAATCACTATACATAGATTTACCAAATACGTCTTCCTTACTAAGCGCCAAACAAACATCAACATGAGAGATTACCAACAATAGGAAGTACGTACACAAAACCCCCAAACAAAAGTTTCACGGCTTCAATAAGGTTCTTGGGCGATAACCTTGCTACTAACAATGGTGGCTTCAACTTTCTTCTTTGCCGTGTCACCTAACAAACCAATCAAATGTGGAGTGACATCAATCTCCACCCGAACAAATGACGCTTCAACAAAATGCCTACCAACTATGCATGCCTTGCCACCCGCAAACAAATCTGTCTTCACTTGCATAGTACCATCAATGGCATGCCCCATATTACTATGCAATTCCTTGGTAGAATCGACAGACAAATCAACAACTGAACTATGCAAACCACATGTAATTGCACTTCCTTTCAAGTAGTACAACTTACCCTTTCTAATGCCTTTCATAACAACTCGTGCACCTACAACAACTTTTAGAGCTCCACCAATACATGTAATTTTCATACCATCGGACTCTAAAACACTCAATGAGATTTGATTCGTAGTCAACTCTGGTACATACCAAACATCTTCTAACTTTCGAGTGCATCCATCTTCCAACTTCAATCGAACTGTACCTATCCCAAAAATTTTGCAAGTATGATCATTACCAAGCAAAACACAAGCATCTAGCTCCTGAAAGCTATCAAATAACTCCCTATTGGGACACATATGATAGGAACAACCCGAATCCAAAATCCACTCATTAGTAGAATGACTAACTGAAGATGAAGCCAACAACGAAACACCAACACATGAATCCTCATCTCTTCGATGTACACGAACAATCTTCTTCTGCAACTTTGGATAATTAATTTTCCAATGTCCCCAACAATGACAATAGGCACATTCATTCTTTGCAAGAGTTCTTCGACTTCTCAATTTACATTGAGAACCAACCAATCTACCAATACTATCATCAACCACATAGAGCCGGTCCTCTGTATTTTTCAAAGCGTACTTGTCTTTCAACTTGGACAACATAACTATTACAATGGTTTCCAATTTGACAATGTACCACAAATCTTCTACCAAACAATACCGGACAAATTCACAAGCCTTTAAATTTAGAGTTAACCATTCATCATCATTCATATTTCTCGATTTATCATCAAGAACATCCACATAGCCATTAATGGCTAACCAATCTTGTACCTTCGTCTTCCACATAGCAAAGTCGAGGTTACCATCAAATCTATGAATGTCAACATCTAACAACAAGGTTTGATAAAACAAACTATCAATCTCCTTTCCAAATTCACTCGAATCCGAAATATGATCCGACATGATACCAATCAATTTCATACACCAAACAATCACCAAACGAAGGTAAACAAATTTGAAAATTCACACAGGAATTTCAACAAACACCTTCTTGACAACCCACAGATAAAAGATAGAACTTTTGGCTTGAAACACAAATAAGAAACTCACTACGGAATTTCTTCAAACACCTTCAAGACGCTCAAGATCTAGCCTGCAGCTCTGATGCCACTTGTTGTGCGCAGCGGAAGCTTATGCACCAATACCCAAGATTGATATAGTGTATGAATCAAACAAAACAAAAACAAAACAAACACAAAACACAAGATTTACGTGGTTCGGCTAATATTGCCTACGTCCACGACCAAAACAACAATCTTCCAAATAGAGACGATTATACAAGCCCTCTCGAAGAAACCAAAGTGTTCTTCCTCACAAGAGTTCTCTCAAACTCACCAATGGCTTCTCACAATCTCTCTCTCACATGAAGATTAGGTTTTCCAACCTTCTCAATTGGCTTTATAACATAGCCATACAAACACACACGAAATGGGCTAAAACAGGCCCATATGCACAAAACCAAGATAGGACGTACGTACGTCGAAATCACGTACGTACGTTCAGCTTCAAAACCAACATCTGTAATACGGGACGTACGTACGCCCTAACTACGTACGTACGTTCCCAAACAAAAAAAACTTCTCACCATCCAAAAATCCAACACTTCGGAATCGCAACAAGATGATGAACAAGAAATGGATAGAATAAGTAATATGCCAGATGAAATTCAAAGCCATATTTTGTCATTACTACCTAGGAAAGATGCATGTAGAACTAGTGTTCTTTCAAAACAATGGAGGTATATTTGTTCTTATATTTCAATATTTGATTTAGATCAAGCACGACAAAAAAACAAGCTGAAATTCAATGAATATGTCGAACAATTGTTTCGGTTTCATGATAAGTTACCATGCATAGATAAGTTTAATCTTTTTGTTGATGTTGATGATGAACATGTATCTACTGATCATGTAAATGAATGGATATCTTTTGCCGTAACTCATAATGTTAAAGTGCTTAAGCTTAACGTTATGCTTAGTACACCAAGATGTACTTTTAAGTGTTCCTTCTTGTGTATCTTCTTGCACTACTTTAACAATGTTGGTGTTGAGAAATGTTTCGTTTAGATTTTCTTCTGACAACGATTCGTTTTCATGCGTTGAAAAGTTTAAGATTTGATTGTGTTACATTTTCTGATGACAACCCCGTCAAAAATTTCGTTACCACCTCTAATTATCCTATGCTTGAAAATTTGTTGTTTTATTATTCTAACTTGAATACTTTCAACATATCTTCCACTACTCTTGAGAATCTGTCGATATATACAGATAATCCTAATCCTCACATCAACTTGTCAGTACCAAGTCTTAAAAATTTTCATCACTTGGCTAACGATCCACTGGTTATGAATTTTGAGACAATATCATCGGTGGTGTCTGCAAGTTTTGATACTCTTAGGCGAAGTAACCGTAATGTTGGACAACATCATCTTGTAAGAAATATACTGAAGAGTCTACACAGAGTAGAAACACTCAAGTTAGGTGCATTCTATATTGAGGTATGGTATGATTCCATCTTATGTTCTTTGTCAAATATGCATGCTGATAATGAAGGATATTTGCAATCAAAATATACGACTTTTGGAGACATTTTGAAGCAACTTAAAACAGTTGAAATCAAGAATTTTAGACACTGAGAATGAAGTAGACCTTGTCAGATATTTGCTTGAGAATGCTACCTTCCTAGAGAAAATGAATATTCGGTACTACCATTTCTTTAAGAGTGGGACAGAAAATATGGAGAAGAAGCTCAAGACATTCAATATAGCTTCCCCTGATGCAGACATAAAACTGCACCAATATGGAGTAGATTCTTTTGTGGTTTTCTTTTCTTTGGAGAAAATTTGTGTTTCGTCACCATTTTTTGGGGGCAAATTTGCTTAACGTCACCACTTTATTTTTTATTTGCATTTTATCGCCATTCGGTCTCAGATTCACAGCTTTGTCAATTCTAACGGTCAACTCAGTTTTGACCTGGTCAAAAACTTAGATTTTTTTTCTCTCTTTTCTTTTTGTTGTTGTTGTTCTTTGCTTTGTTGTTCTTTATTTCTTAAATTTTTGAAGCTCACCTTATTTTTTATTTGCATTTCATCACCATTCGGTCTCAAACTCTCAGCTTCATCAATTCTAACGGTCAACTCTAAGGTGACTAACGCAAATAAATAAAAAAATGGTGACATTGTGCAAATATATATACCTCTAAAAAGTGGTGATGTGTGTCCAAAAATCTCTTTCTTTTGTTTAGAACTCAGAATTGCAATTAAGAAAGCAATGCTTTACCAATATACATGATGCATGGCTTTCTGTTTTCATTTCCCAATATCGTATTAACTACGAGTAGGGACCTTGGCAGATGTATTCTTTTGTTTAGAACTCTGCAGTGATCTTCTTGGTTCTTCATAGTTTTCTGTCTTTGCATTTCATCCAAGTTCAGATATGCTTATCATTGGTACTCGAAATGGAATCTTGTTGTATGATCCGAACACCAAGCTTAAGAGAAGACAAATCAATATTCAAGCTTAAGGGAATCATCTTATTTTTCCTTACTCAGTTAAATTGACTCCATTCGATGAATCCGTTCAGAGAATGATCGATTGACAAATCTACAGCGAAATGGAGATTCGATATCCCAAAGCAACAAGCTAGCCAACAATATAATACACGTAGAAACGGGGCATGCATTCTTCATAACATTATCCAAATTCAGCGCTTTTCTTCCCTTCCATCAACTCTGTCACAACTCCCTCAACTTGATCTCTAGCTAGTAACATTTTTGTCTAGTTCCATAGAGCCATAACAATACCTCAATGAACACAAGCATGCCTACAGTTCTCTTCCAAAGCCCATTTAGCTTCATGAATATGCAATACTTGGAAACCACTGCTGCAGTTATTCTCAACCCTAATCAGTATTCACCATTAAATATGGTCAAATCTTTTTGCTGATACTGATGATAGTGGTGATTGCTTTTGTTTGCAGATTGCAGTATGTTTAGTTTAGAGGGGTTTGAAAAAAAATTCAAAATGAAAAGAATTTGTTTTCCTTCTTCGCAACCGCGACAAGACGATCATCAAGAAATGGACAGGATAAGTAATATGCCAGATGAAATTCAAAGCCACATTTTGTCATTACTACCTATGAAAGAAGCATTCAAAGCCACATTTTGTCATTCAAAGTCTTGCTCATGTGTACTCTTGCTTCAAGCATTATTTCTCTAATAATGGTGGATGTACTTTTTCTTTGCGACAAGGAGGTGACGGAGATGCTTAGGTGGAACGTAGAGAAACCGAGAGTAACAATTTTAAGTTAAATGCAATGTACATACAATGCAGAACCACTATGGATAGACTGAGACCATGGAGAATCACGATATCCATCATTGAAAGTTAGAAACGAGCAGATTGAAAGAGTCCGAGCGAAAAATTAATACTTATGATTGACTTTCAGGTATAATTAAGAACTATTGGAACAGAAAAGTTTGAGAAATCAAAAATGACATGTGCTGCTGATAAAGCTAGAAGATTACAAAATGACAGAAAAATTACAATGGGGGAGATGGATATAAACTATGCTAAAGCTAGCTACATATTGTACAAGCCATGTCCAATGACATGCCGTTATCACCATTTCAAGCTCCCCTTCTAATATATATTATATTACCTGAAATCAAACAACGTATTCGAACGTAAAAATCACAACAAAATTGTATCTTACCAGAAACAACAAGTGAAAACTCAAACACTAAATATTTTATTGCCTCTTCCAAGTAGATTAAAAATAACACTAAAGTAGAAACATAAACTTAGGTAGACCATCGGTGCACTATGAAGTTCTAGATGACCAGAAATAACAGTAGAAAGCAATAGGGATTAAAGGAGGCTCGAGAGATGTACCTGATACTATGCACTTCAGAATCACCAAAGCAGGCCTAAACGAGATAAATTATGCTTTAAATGTGAAACTTGATCAATCAGTAACGGGTCTGAAAAGTCCTTTTGATTCATCATAGAACCATCTGCAGCAAATCAAAATTTGAGTCAGATGCACAGACCAAAGAATTTCACAATCACAGCACATGGCGATGCATTCATAACAGCACATGGCAATGCAAATGACCAGTGTATCGAGGATCCCATTAGAGCGATCAAACTGTATTTACTACAGATTTTGTTAATGTAACTGGTGCTTACTATATTATTTTTTTGGTCAATACAGATTACCCTTTAGCCAAAAAAAAATTTACCAGTGTATCTAATTGTATAGAGCATGGTATGTCTACCATACAGACAAAATTATGAACCAAACATGCATGGTTTGTGTTTTTTCATAACTGTGTATGTGTGTGTGTGTGCTTTCTTTTCGTTTTGCATTACTAAGTGAAGCGTAAGAAACCATGGTACGAGAATCAAAGTTTGCGTCACCCAATAACCTGTCACAGTCTACCTTTACGGCTTTACCTAGGACTGGACCTCGAAATCTAGTATAATAAAACAATACACGTGCTTGGACCAGCCAAGTACGATATCCTTTATAGGGGAATCAACTTAATAACACACTAAGACCAAACAATTCCATGCCTAGACTTGTGAATTTTCACGTAGTTTCTTTCTATTGTCATTTTCCCATGCTACTTTCACACTGGGCCAAATTTCCCATCGATGCCACAATAGTACAATTTTGAAATTCTATCCCTGGCTCTCCAAAAAGAAAGAAGATTCAATTCCGGATTCCCCAGAGACGAGATCTGGACCGCTTTCTTACCCTTCTACACCTCCGCAGTCCGATTCCAAGCAACCTTAGTCAACGCCAGAATTCCTCCTCCCGAAAATGAAAAGAAAAGGTATGCACTTATCATTATGCTGGTTCTCATATAGCCCGGCTTGTTTTCTTTCAGCCTGTCAGAATGCGATCTCCTAGGTATTGTATCCACGTTGTTATATAGTGAGGGATGTGCACCATCAAGTTGGTTCGAATTTCTACCTTGTATGCCTATTTGGGCCTAACCTTAAGTGCCCCACCAAATTTCTAAAATTTGGCGTGCAAACAAACCCAATGAAACCATGTTTACTCGTTTCTCACGCACCAACACAGCATTACATGGTTGAAGTTAAAAATGTGAACAAATTTCTGTTCTCCCTTTGTTTCTAAACACGAAGGCCTCGATGAGAGATAAGGTTTCCTCCATAAATATCTCCTCGGTAAATAGTGATATTTGCCTATCAATTCCTCCTTGTTTAGTTGGTATCAACTACTTTAAATACCTCATACGCCACATAACAGTATTCTTGACAAATCATGATTTTCGTTCTCCATGCCAAAAAGATATATATAGCAATAAAAAAAAATTAACATATATGATACAATGTAATATGAAAATTATGAGCTTGTTTAAGAATATAAAAGACATTTTTGTATATCAAAATCGAAATTTGCTAAATTATTCTTTACTTATTACTTCCAACAAACAAACAAAAAAAGTAAGCAAAACACATCTTAAGATTCCATAATCAGAAGATGATGTCAGTCATTTGAGTGCTCCACCCATACAAAATTCCTGGCTCCATCCCACACAAGGTATAGTGTCACAAATCTCTTAATAGTGGCCCTCACAAGATCCAAATACAGAAACAGTCTAACAGTCATCTACATAATGAAGCTTGAAGCACTATAAATAGTTAAATACTAAGCTGGGGGCAATCTATTAAAAGGTCAGGGAGAGAAAGGAAAAATGGTTCGAAAAATCAACTTTGGGTGGGATTGTGACCAACTTCTCCTCTTTGAATACTATTGCATTACAGGAAGTATGCGAAAAGGAGGAGAAGAAGATAACATGAGGTTAAAAGTGTTGAAATATACATATGTTATTAAATGAAGAGACTTACTTGCACAAGAAAAGTGCTTGGCTTCCATTATCTGAATGAATTCGTCTTTCACTTTCTTCCTTAAACTTGTTCGGAGGAAGAACTTCACATGTACCCTGAACTAGACCAGCCCTTACGGTACTACCATGATTAGACTCGTACACCTGTATGAGTGTAACGTAGACTAAATTGTTATTCTTATGCACTGGATATCTTTGGCAAAGCGTTGCATAGAAAGAGCCACAGTACCACAATGCAAACATAGGAACTAAAAAACATTTGACACAGTACATTAGAAAGAGATGAATATATGTCAACTTCAATTTTTCTTTACCTCATTACTTTCAGGAGAGCACGGTCTACCAACAACCTCTGGAAGGTCAGCTGGGAAGTAACAGCTATTAACAATAGCCCACTTTGACCCAGTCTTAGTATCCTCCCACAGAGCCTGCACAATACCCCTTTTTAATTTAAAACCATGTACATGCAGAATTTACAGCTAGTGAACATGATGCATGAAAATAAATGTGATGTCGAACTGAAAAGAAACTTATTCAACTTTGATGTAGGACATCCTACCTACACCAATTGGTTTCCTATTTGGGTTAATGTTTATTTAGAAGTCATTATAAGTTTAGGATTTCTATTTTAGAGTCTAGAAGTTCTAGAATAGTTGGTTTACTATTAAGTTGATATTAGTAATACAATTCAAAGTAGGATTTGTATTTTGATTTATTTGTTTAGGAAGTCCTAGTGCTAGTTGGTCTAAGTCTTTAGTCTATATAAAGAGTCATGCTTTGTAGAACAATTTTTCAACCAATTCAATTATTCAATCAATACAATTAAGATTTGTCTCTACAATTTATTTTTCTTTAGTTTTGTTTTAGTTCTTCCTTGTTTCAAGGCAATCCTCCCCTTGGGTTACTCAAGGTTTGACTTTTAATCGCTTCCGCTACGTCAATTGGTATCAGAGCTTCGTTTCGATCCTACAATGGTTAATGACGGAGATTCTTCACCCCGCTCCCAAGTCGGTAATCTTGGAGATTATGTGACGAAGGTTGAATTCAATTCAGCTATTGATCGTCTCACTGCTTTAATCGACAATCTTACTCTTCGATTTGATAAGTTGGAAGGTAAGCAATATATTATTGATGCTCCCACCCTCCCACCCTCTTTCATACCACCACCACACCCACCCCCATCACCACAACTGTACAACAAGTTTCCTATATTGGTTTCTCATCTCTCCCTATTAATGTCAACCCTCAACCATTACAAAACCTAGCCTCACAGCCTCAACACTACAACTCCCAATACTCACAACCTTGTAATACCTCCCAACCATCTCACATTTCCATTACTCCACAATTTGCCACAACCTATACCACCATTACTTCTCCCTCACAGTGTCAAAGTCAAACCCTACTTTCAACCACACCACCAACAAATCATGTTTGTCTTAAAGAAGAAAAATGTCATAATAGAGAGCTACCAAGTTTTAATGGAGAGCCACCGAGTTTTAAGGAAGATTCTTCAAATATCATGGCCACAATTGATGAACAAAAACCAATTTTTACTGAAGACAAATATCATAAAGTTGAAATCGCTGCGAAAGATTCATTACCTCTAGATGTCCAACATTATGATTTTATTGGAATTGATCATATACTATCACAAAAAGTTCTTTTTGTTCTCCAAGTCCAAGGTTTTGAATCAAAAGACGGAACTACAACTTCCATTAATATGAGGAAAGTTTACAAGAGTCTGCGTTATTCAAAGTATTTTTTCTTATGGAGCGGACGATATCAATACAACATAAATTCGAAGACGAATTCTTTTGAAGAATGGGGGACTGATGTAGGACATCCTACCTACACCAATTGGTTTCCTATTTGGGTTAATGTTTATTTACAAGTCATTATAAGTTTAGGATTTCTATTTTAGAGTCTAGAAGTTCTAGAATAGTTGGTTTACTATTAAGTTGATATTAGTAATACAATTCAAAGTAGGATTTGTATTTTGATTTATTTGTTTAGGAAGTCCTAGTGTTAGTTGGTCTAAGTCTTTAGTCTATATAAAGAGTCATGCTTTGTAGAACAATTTTTCAACCAAGTCAATTATTCAATCAATACAATTAAGATTTGTCTCTACAATTTATTTTTCTTTAGTTTTGTTTTAGTTCTTCCTTGTTTCAAGACAATCCTCCCCTTGGGTTACTCAAGGTTTGATTTTTAATCGCTTCCGCTACGTCAAACTTTGTGCATGATAATGACATAAGTGACTATTATTGAGAGATTAGGAGTACGTTTATTTTTAAAATGAGAAAGACAGTGCAAAAAGGGAATATAGAGGGCTAACCTGAAGTTTTGAAGGTCTCAAACTACCATTGTTAGAACGAAAGAGTGCATGATCCTGCAGCTTGTACACCATTCCATTAATGTGGCAAGACTTATAATATGCCTTCTCGTCCACAACTTGAAGTATATCACCAACCCACTCAACACTATGCAAGCCATCCAGAGAAGATTTCACGCAGTCTCTAGCTCCATTCCCAACTCCTATATTTCCAACTGAAACAGTTTGAGCAGCATCTTGTCCATCCTTCCTGACATCTGATCCAGGCTTACACTTAGAAGTGTCTATTAAATCAGGTCTCTTAGTGTTATTAGAACGATCTGAAGAAGCTTCAGCAGATTTTGGCCGCACAACATCTTGGGAGCTATTACCTCTATCAATACCTGTTTCAGATGACTTGTCAGTACACGACTCAGCAGGTTCACACTTTGGCAGAGACTTATAGTCCGAAAAAGCCTCCTCTGCTTTACACACACGTGATTGGAATTGTTGATTAGCACTTTCATTTGGCTTTCCAGACGATAGAGCACAAACTGACCCACTATTCTTCAGCAGTGCTTTATTTTCAGAAATATTGCCGTCACCCATCTTCACTTTGTCTGCTGGGGATTTAGCAGCTACGACTTCTCTTGAATTCAACATTTTTGGGTCAGATGCTGCCACAATACGGAAACTAACAGCAGGACCAGCTTGAGAAGGATGCAGAGAGCCAGGGTTTCCATTAGCCGTTGGCTTCTGAATATTATTCTTTTGATCCAAACATTCTGCCTTCTTTTCCCCCGGAGCCTGAACTGCAGCTGCATTTGGAGGCACATTTGATGCAGGGTTATTTCTCGTCACACGGCCATACTTTGGAGGCAGAGGCTTCCCATTGCTTTGTATCAAGCAATTAGGGCAGTGCCATTCACCTTTGGGAATCCCCTTCTGATTGAAGGACTTAAGGCAATTTATGTGGGCTCCTCTCTCACAAGCATCACAAACAAGTACACTTTCTACATCAGTTATGGAAAGCTTGCATATCTGGCAAGTTAAAGACTTGTTCATGTAATCAGTTGATGGAGGAGTCCAGTTAGGGTGCTGAGGAATCCTTGGATGCAAAAACTTCTGAACGCTTTTAGCTATTTCATTGTGGGTGGTATTAATTGCAGAAGCCTGCACAAAGTTCAATCCTTGCAAAGGGTGCTGTACAGCTTGCAGGTTTCCATAAACAGTTTGACTGACTGGATGATTAGATTTCCGGTCTCTTGAATCAAGAGCAGCTGTTTGAGATACACCAATTACAGGTGCTCCCTCAACCTTCTGATCTGGCACTTTATTTGGAAGCCCAACTTTAGCAACAGCTCCCGACTGAAGTTGTGCTGAAGTAGCTGGTGGTTTTCCAGGCAAATGATCACCAGAAGAATTTGCTGCAAACAAGAAATGTACAAATACAATTAGAATCGCTGAAACAAAGGCCCACACAAAAAAAATGGACACGAAAATAAACAAAGGAGATAATGGTTAGAATTTTTCTTGAAATTAGAGAGAAAAGTAACAATGGAAATTACAATTACAATCATATATGCATAATTGTGACACTCAACAACCACAGCAAAATCCAACGAAGTAGAATATAAAATATTGGACTATAGAAAGCATTCCAGCTTTGCAGCCAGGTTACAGGATTCAAAAGAAGGGCCACAGAGCACCATTGGCTTTCCAGTACTACACTTATCCATTCATCACTTTTCAATTTTTGTCTTTGCACATCTTAACCATTCTCTTCAGCAGAAAATCATGGTGAGCCTGTGATTGTAGTATTGTACCCATGGCTTAAGAGATGAACCAAAACAATTTTAAGGGCTAATTGTCTGTGAAGACCCGAGCACGGAGATCCTTTCATAAGAATGTATCTCAATTGACTACAATATTGTCGATACACAATAATCAAAAGTAACGAGCCATTTTTTTTTCTTTTATTTCATATGTTTGTAAGGAAAATACAATGGAGATCAAGCCTTCATTCATAACCATACACAAATCAAAATCACTTGGTAGTTGTCACAAATAATACTTATCAATTTTCCCGTGAGAATCACATTCTGCAACAAAATAATATAAGAACAACTCCTATATGATATCACTGCACTTAACTGTAGTTATCATGAATGTCTATCAAAATAACATTGGCTAAACCAACCCCATCATCTCTTTACAAAACCCCCAACCCCACACACACACCCCACCCCACCCCCACACACACTAGAGAATAGAGATGTAACTCGTGCTTGGTTTATTTCCCCTAGCTTTGTTTCTTGAATAGTAAAAAATCCAGGTTTCTCCTTCTCCACCAACTTCCTCGCCCCAGTGTTGTAGAATCGTAAATCGGAAAAGTTAAGAATCAAAATCATATCAGAAATCGTAAGTTTTTTATTATATTTAAAATATATAAATAAATTAAAAATTAAAATATACTTGTACATTTTTATTTTCTAGACTTTGTTGTTAAGTTAAAAATCTTTCTAGAAGTGTTTGTAGGGCAGTGGAGTACCAAATAAAAGAAAAAAAGTGCTTGTAAGTGAATTTAATAGAGACTACTAAAAAATATGAATTTAATAGATGATGTGTTGGAATGTTTAGTTCCATAATTTCTCCAGGCTTCTTCTTCATATGTTTTGTTTTGCTTTTCTTTAGCTTAGGTTCAGGGGCTTAGTGTTTACAGCCAATAATAATAAAACAAGACCTGGATGTCATATAGAATATGAACAGCTGTGAAGCACAGAATCATAATACCCTTTAAAATCTAAAACAGATCTAGCTCGTCGTCAACCTTGGAACAGATCTGGCCATTCAACGTGCGATTAAGGATATATGTCCAAAATCAGTGCCTCGACTAAGGAAATATCGCGATTTGCGATATTTATCCAAAATCGTATACAATTTGTTGTGATTTCTGCAAGATGCAATTGTTCCTTCGATTCGACTCAATATATATACGATCCATTTAAGATTGCAATTTTTATTGCACGTAAACTCCCTTAGAAACTTTCAAACTCCCTAAATCTGAAATTATACTTAAGACATTTAATCTTCATTAGGAAACTGAATCTCCACTGCCTGATTAGAGGGTTTTTTTTTTTTTTTTATACTACCTTGTTTTGAACCTTGCTAAGAGCAATTTGTAAGGTCTTGAATTGAAACAATAATAATAATAATGAAAAAAAAATTTATCGTTAGGGCACGTGAACATCGCTTTTCAAACTCTCGCTCTTTTAGGGTAGAAGTTCTTTCCATTACTAAATAATCATAAAGAGGGAAAGCAAATAGAACCTTAAACTCTCCATCTACTATATAGGACGGTAACAGATTTAATCCATTTTTTTTAATTATAATAGAAACTGGAAGATTCCAAAACTAACTATACAACCATTAAACTCTTGTTGCTGACTCAAAGTTGAAAGTAAACATTAAATAGCTGAATCATCTATTGTCACACTGCACCTTGGCAATAAAAATGATTCAATGAGGCATAGAATCAAGTCCTACTTTCTAGCAATTTGTTAAACAAACAAACAAACAGGATAAAGATGGTTTATGATTCAACTCACACATGATAACACAGTTTATTTCAAACACACAGACTCTTGCATTCAAGGTACAGTTAATTAAGAGGTTTTGAAATTTAAAGGGAAATTATAAAGAGAAAATAACTAAGTTATGTTTGGCATATAATTGCAGAATATGAATGGTATGAGGTAACATCATTGTCTTATTGATCATCTTAGCCACTTAGATGCAATTCTATATCTGGTTATGTTCTCTAATAAGACAAACTAATCAAAATAACTAACCAATAATGTGACAAAGTAGCAGCTGTGAGTAAATAATCCTCTCTTTTCTTTAGAGAGAGAGAGAGAAAGGTAATTTGATGGTATAGGAGTGAAAACGTTGGATTTCTATTTAATTTCTTAAGCATTCCTATGTCACCCTTTTTATACTTGAAAATTAATGGAGAAAAGATTGCACCTCGAACTTGGGAAGCATGAGCTGACACATTTGATCTTCCATCCAATCTAAAATGTTGTGCTTCAGTGCGAGGAACTGATAAGGAAGATGCATCTTTTTCCAACGGATTACTCGACTGTCCCCTTGTAGTGGATTGCACTTCCTTGCCATGAACCATTGATGTAGTTGTTTGGAAGGCTCCAGTGGACACTGCAATATGACTAGGTCTATCTGGTGGAAACCTTTGAGTAGAATGTGCAAATGCACCATGACTTTCGGTCTTTGCTCCTAAGCCTGCTTGCACCGTCGGTGAGGTATATATTCCTGACTTCAGAGCAAATTTCTTGGCTTCTTCCATCTAAAGAAAGAACGGGAGTAAAATTATTGAACACGTGAGCCCCATAAAATGCAAAGTTGCAAAGCAAGCAACAATTAAAACACAAACAGAGGACAAAACTTTTTGACTTCTAGCCGGACAAATTTAGAATTAATGAACACGTGAATCCCGTGTTTACTTATTGCTAACTTTTTGAATTATAGCATCTCCTTATTTAGAAGTCTAGCTGACAAATTAAGAAGCACACAAATTACTTTTTGAAGAAACAATGACTGGATGGTGCATACCTGCATATAGTGGAGTAAAATAAAAGGAATGATGCAAGCTAAACACGGGACCACAGAGGTCACTCTGCGTCCCACTTTGTACTTCATCAAACAAAAAGCTCTTTTACATGATTATTCAATTCATCTGCCTGTCTTTCCTTTTCTTCTTAATAATTATTTTCCCAAGTTATAGAGTACAGAACACGATCTAAGTTATAACTAGTTAGCAATAAGTAATAAAAGGAAGTATTTTAAAATGGCATAACTGTTGGTAAGAAACGATACTAACTGACCACGTGTCAGTTAGGACAAATAGTCATGGTAAAACAGATTCTTTCAGTCCATCAAACTAATTTGCCGTTAATACCTAGTTTAGTTTAGTAAACGCACAAGTAACCCTAATATCAATGATGCAGAGGGCAACATGTCCAATGTCAGGCCGAGGGGGGGGGGGGGGAGGATGACCCAATTTCCTCCTAGAGCAATTGCGTTGGCCACAGCACCCCATCCAATAGTAGGCTCGCAACGAAAATACGTACATGCTCTTTGAATATGATTTTACGGAGGACAATGGTAGGCATTGTATGATTTCATGCCACGTCACATATTTAGGCAATAATCAGTCTGAAATCCTTCAAATTATTTATCTACTTAAAAATTGGAAATAAAGAATATGAGTATCAGAGTATAACATCAGAAATAAGTACAGACAATTAAATGAAAAAAAAAGGAGTCGTACTCTTGTTTCTATAGATGTAAAAAGAGGAATATACTACAAGCCTAGATCAACAAGAAAAAAGCAAAGCAATCGAAATGAAAGGATCATGAGTTTGAAACTCAAATTCTACCTTCCTCTGGCTGAGCTGCCACTTCTCTTTAATCGACATCATTGGAGGCCGGAAACCTAACCTCTGGTCTTTGGGCCTATTAATCCCAAGATCCTCTATAACAACCCTAACAGCATCCCTTGGTACAATATCCTTTGGAGCTATTCCTTCACACAACCCAACCAATTTCTCCCTAGCTTCAGCCATACATTCAATCTCAGCATCTGTTGGACTTCTTCCACCTCTCATATTCCCCATCGCTGACAAAACCAAAATAATCTCAGCTACCCTTTTCATATCCTCAACATTATTAACAACTCTTGGCTTCTTCTTCTTATTCCCAACACTTACATCATTACCAACATTATTCTCCCCCAATCTTTTCTCACCTCTTTTTTCTTCCTCAACAACAACTACATCATTCACTTCCAATTTTTTCTCTCCAACTAAATTCATCAACTTCTCTGATTCTAAACCAACAGAATCTACATCCATATCATTACCAACACTAAATTTCTCCACAACTTTATTCTCACTTACCAATGTCTTTATCTCATCTCCTCCTCCTCCTACTCCTTTTTTCACCTCGTCAACAAAATTCACAGCTACGTCATTCTCTCCTATTCTTTTCTCGCCTTTTTTCACCTCATCAACTGAATTCACAACTACATCATTCTCTCCCAATCTTTTCTCACTTATCTTCACCTCATCAACTGAATTCACAACTACATCATTTTCTCCTGATCCTTTTTCGCCTATTTTCACTTTATCAACTGAATTCACAACTACATCATTCTCCTCTATTCTTTTCTTCGATAAATCATTGTTAACAACACTATTAATCACCTCCTCCTCTACTTTTTCCTCACCAACACCTAAACTCTTCAACTTCTCTCCAACTTCCACATCATTCTCGCTCTTCAAATTCTTTTTATCTAAGCAAACAGAATCTATATCCATATTATTATTATTCTTCATCTCATCAATTGAATTCATTCTTCTTCACAACTGAAGAAGAACAAATCTTCTCATCTAACAAACAAACAAACTCTTTGTTCTTCTCTTTCTCTTAAATCTACAAGATTTAGTTGAAATCAAGCATTGAGGAGAAAAGATCGAAAGAGAAACCTGCAAAGAAAGCAAATTATTAGCCATAGAAACCCTAGAAAGAGAACGAACGAGAGAATGAGAGCGAGAGAGAAAGAGAAAGAGCGAGAGAGAGTGTTGTTTTGAAATAGATCTGTGTTGTTGTTTATAAATTTTACCTTTTGGGCGCGCGCGAGCGAACGAGTTGTAAGTTGTTGTTATGGTCTTATTGATGGACTTTCTTTGTAACAAGGTTAGAAGAGATGAAGAGAGAGAGAGGCACACAGAGAGAGAACGAGAGAGAGTTTTTCGATTCGATTGATTGATTGATTGATTTAGGGCTGAGTTTTAATTTGGGGAAAAAAATAGAAACTGAGTCAGGCCTAAGGCGATTTATAAACGCTGGATTGTAAACATGTGGCAAATCTTGGATAATGGATTAATTAGAATTGGGCCAAATGGAAGTCCAAGTCTTTGGAATTGATATACATACAGATTGCCCTATCTTCTTCAACTTTTAGGTGGTCAAACCGTCAAACCACCATGATCCAAATTAAGTAACTAACTTCAGATCTGATTGTTTCAAGATTAAATATGTTAAAATCGAGGATCAACGTATTAATCCAATGTGACTCATAAAGGGTATTTTAGGAATATTAGGTAAACAACTATAATTTGACCAAGTCAATTGTGGGTTGGCCTCCCCAAAAGTGCAAAAGAATTGCCAATCTCCAATTTTGTTGAAAGTAGTGGGTTATTGCTAATTAGTTTTTTAAACCAGTGGGCAATCGTCAATTCGCCCTTTTTTTTTTATTAACAAGCATGTTTTTAACAAGATTAGTAACTCAAAGATGCATTAACTGGGATTGAACCCCCAAACTTTTGGTATTATCGCCTAAAGGTATTATCAATTGAGTTTTAGCTGGCATTTGTTTAGGTTGTCATTTTGTTGTCCTTAGTGGTTTGAGGGTTTTTTTTAATGTTTCTCTATGATTAATTAACTGATAAATGCATGAGTTAAGTTTGGTTCTAAAATAGAGTTATAAATCTTAGTCTATTTTTTATTGAATTAATTAATAAAATAAGCAATGTAATTTGAAAAGTTAACCAATTTAGGCAACCAACTTTAAATCCTTCCAATTTAGACAACATACTTTCAATTTTGGCATTCCAATTTTTTCCGTCAAATGTTTATAACTGTACCGTTAACCTATGCTGACGTGGATTTTTTTTTCCACGTGGCATGTGGGACCTTGTTGATGTGGCAAATTTTATTTGAAATTATTATTTTTTAAATAATGATACAAAAAAACAATTTTAAAAAATAATTTCAATTGCTGATGTGGCAACATACTTTTAATTTGGTTCTCAATGTGACGAAAAAAATATATATTTAAAAAAAGTTTATTTATTTATTTTTTTAAAAAAATTAATTTCAAATAAAAATTTACCACGTCAGCAAGGTTCCACATGCCACGTGGAAAAAAAAATATCCACATCAGCATGGTTAACGGTGGAGTAAGAAAATTTGACGGAAAAGTTGGGATGCCAAAATTGAGAACAAATTGAAAGTATGTTGTCTAAATTGGAAGGATTTAAAGTTGGTTGCCTAAATTGGTTAACTTTTCAAAGTACATTGCCTATTTTATTAATTAAATGATTTTTTATTTGCAAACAAAAGTAGATGAGAACCATATTGCAAACTACATTAGAGCATCTCTAATGGGTCTCCTATATTTGAACGACACATAGGCAGTTATGGCCTCCACATAGGTGCCACGTAATTTCCTAAAACTTTTTTTAGCAGGTCTTCCATACCTATATCAGGGTATCCCTAACGCGCACGGTTTTGTTTTTTTTTAGTTCTATCTTCCACGCTGGTTCAACCAGCGTGGAAGTTTTTTTTTTTTGTTGGGCTTCTTTTGGTTGGGCTTGGTTTAGGGCTCGGTTTGTGGAACAAAAAAAAAAAAAATGGTTCCACGCTAGTTAGACTGGCGTGGAACAAAAAATATTGTTAGAAATGGTCCCACGCTGGTTAGACCTGCGTGGAACAAAAAAAAAAGGTTAAAATAGTTCCACGTAAGTCGTACTAGCGTGGAACAATTAATTTTGCATGTCTTCTATATTCTTATCTATCCATCGATTTTAGCCGAAGGACGTGGTAGGCCGGCTGCTATTTTTTTAGAAGACGTGTTAGGGTTGGGTTTTTTTAGAATTTTTATAATTTTAGATATAGGAGACCCATTAGAGATGCTCTTACAAATCTTTTTTTATTTTAGGGTTTTTAGACTTTGATCCACCTAATTAATGCCTATTTAGGATATAGAATGTTTTAAATTGGCGTTTAGAGTATGGGGCATCTTCCTGTCAGTTGACTGTTATGACTAACCATTGACTTAAGTCAAAGAACTCATATTCTGTAAATACCCATAATACCTTACACATGTGTCTTATTCTCTAATTTTATTTAACACGGGGTGCATTATTCTCTAATAACTAAAATTTTAAAAGGTTTACAAGGGGTGATATAACGACTCGTGTCAAATTATCAAACATAAGATGGAATCAAAGGATGATATAACAAAAGTGTAACAGTTTTAATTGTTATTAAAATTCAACCTCGTGCTATGCATGTGGAGGGGTAATATTGTTATTTTCAATAAATTTAACAAGCAAGCAATAGTCAATGCAGTCAGCTCATGGAAGATGCCCCATGCTCTAAATACCAATTAAAAGCGTCTTATTTCCTAAACAGGCATTATTTAGATGTCCCAAAGTCTAAAAACCCTTTTTTTTCTTTAAAAAAAAAATAACTAATTGATATTACTTAGACGAGACATAGAAACATTAAGGCTAGGTTTGGTTTCATGGAATTTGAATTTCCGAAAAATTAGCATAAAATAGACTAGATTGTGGGAAGGCAAGTATGCCTAATTTAGTGGCATATGGTTTTCATTTCTCGAAAAATAAACTATTTTCCATAATGGTTTGGAATTTGGACACATCTGTCTAATTGTTTTCTTTCCTTAAAATCTCATTCCGTATCAATCTTTATTTTGGCTTCTTCTGAGTTTTTTTTTCCTCCTTTCGTATATTCATTTTTCCAAAATCTGAATTTCGTGAACCAAAACATATAAGATAAGAAATAGGGGGGGGGGGGGGGGGGGGGGGGGGTGTCTTCACCAAATAGAAGCATAACATAGTTCAATGTTGTAAAGATCGTCTGGTACATGATCCATGCTGGAATGTGGGAATTTATCACCATTCCAGGTCCATTCAATCTTGATCATGTACTTGTAAAACGAATTTCTCAAATCTCATTGAACTACTCAACTAACATAGTTAAGCCCTATATACTACCACTACAACCACTCCCTCGGTGATGTGGGACTAACCCCAGCTCTTGGGTGTTACATCTAAGACTTTTTTGCTTTAATAGTCATTTTTTTTTTTATTTCTACATCGAAAAGTTCTCGTTAAAATTCGTAATTTAAATAATTTCTCTGCGATTCAAAAAGTCAGATCGAAGGGAGAGGTTCTAAGGATTCAATTTCGACTCAATCCTATTTAAGGTGCTTATACATGTTGGATTGACATGATTTTTGGTAGATATGATCTTCTTACTATATAAATCTACTACATAAAAAATCAGCTCATTTGAAAAGATTTAGACCCATCAAATGTAATATTAAATTCAACGGTAAAACTGAACATTCCAAAATACATAACTTGTAATATGATTTTTATAGGGTTAAAAAATTTAGATTATGATAAATTTTGGTGAAGATGTCATACATAATAAGAACATTCATCCTATAAAAAACCATGGCAATCTAACATGTACAAGTACACTAGAGAGAATTGAGTCAAACATATTATGAGTCCCTGAAACCCTTTTAATTTTTTTGTTTTAAAAACTACCCAAATTTATTTTAAAATTAAATGTTTCTTAATTTTAATAAATTAATTTAATTTATAATATTTTACTAACTTATAAGTATAATTAATAATTTAAAACTCAAATAATAATCATATACAAATAAATAAAAATCAACCGATACGTAGCTGTCAGCTAACACACTAGTTCACAAATATTCTGGCACTGACTATGCTGCTTATACATGGCAACATGAGGCAGCTGGGATAAGCTAAACCATAGTTTAAAATTCCGTCTTATTTCACGAAATTTTGACCGTGAAATTTTACGAATCTCAGCTTACACCGTAATTTTGAGTGTCGAATCTCGGTATATGCCGTTATTTTCAGAAACGAAATTTCGCCCGAAATCGAAATTTTAAACTATGAGCTATAAACTATTTAGGAGTTTGGTGTCATGGTGTGCATTTTGCCGGTTCCTTTTATGTATTGAGCTTTGATCGGGTTCGGACTCGGGTATAAACCTTATTATCCCCTGACTCAGGTTCAGTATCAAACTCAACGAGTAACTCACTACGAGTCAGTTTCATCTCATTACCGATCCGAGTCAAGTTAATCTAACCAGTTTCATTTCACTATTTCAAATCAATTTCTAGGGTTTCGAAAACCATCATCAATCATGGCTATTCACTTCTTCTTCTTTTCTCGATTCCTTCGTTCATCATCATACCGATTCCAATCAAACCGATTCATATCAACTCATCATCATCATCAACATCAACAACCATTCTCTCCACCACCACACATTCAACAAAGAAGAGTTGTAATCACTGGTTTAGGATTATTAACACCACTTGGATGTGGAGTTGAAACAACATGGAAAAAACTTGTTAATGGAAATTGTGGAGTTAAAGAGATTTCTATTAATGATTTAAAAATGAATTCATTTGATAAAGAAACACAGTTGTATACTTTTGATCAATTGAGTTCTAAAGTTGCTGCAATTGTTCCTGTTGGTAGTAATTTTGGTGAATTTAATGAAGATATTTGGCTCAATTCTAAGGTATAATAATTTTCTTTCTTTTTACTTTATTTTGATCCAATTAATCGTGTTTTAATTTACGAAAACAATGGTCGAAAGCAATTTATAGTTTAAGTGTACATAATTTGAGAAGATGATTGAGCTGGAGAGTTAGAACAAAATCATAAAGAACGATCAAAATAAGTAATGTTGGTGAATTTGATGAAGATATTTGGCTTAATTGTAAGGTATAAGGTTTTTTTTCTTACTTCATTTTGATTCAATTAATCGTGTTTTAATTTACGAAAACAATGGTCGAAAGCATTTTTATAGTTCAAGTGTACCTAATTTGAGAAGATGAATGATGTTCAGAATAAAAACCAAAGCTTGAGAAAGAAAAAAACCAATAGGTTGGAATGATAAATTTGAAATATTGGAAATTACATATAGATTTGACTGTTGGTTTGGCAAGAGAGATTTGAATTTGTAATTTCACACGCTGATATAATATGTTTGGGAAAGGTGTGCTATCTTTTTAATGACACTTCATGTTACAGAATTCTTATTTTAGCAATTAAAATTTAAAAAAACAAAGGTGGGACTGTTAGAGTGTTAGGGTAACTTCACTAGCAAAATTGTAATATTACCCACTGGAAAATACCAGTTCTCTTGAAATTGTAGAAGTAGAACCATACTCAACCAATAATTGATGAATTGGATTTTTTTTTTTTTTGGTAAAGAAATGGTTTAAAAACCAACTAACAGAAAAGAAGTGTTTAGTTTGTGAAATGTATGATTGAGAACATATTAAAGTGCGGTGTTCTTCAAAACGATTTGGTGGATTGTTTTTGTCCATCGTGCTTTTTTGTCATGTTTAGGGGCTTTGATGTTAGATGATGTCAATTTTATGAGTCAAGCATATTGAGAGGTCTTTTTATTCAGGAGCATAGATCCATTGCCAGGTTTATAGCATATGCTTTGTGTTGTACTGATGAAGCTCTTAGAGATGCAAACTGGTTTCCGACTGAGCTGGATAAGAAGGAAAGAACAGTATGTAATTCTTTTATCAAGTAAGCAAGTATGAATTTAAATTAGTTTTGGTGGTTATTAATAATGTTACCGATTTGTATTTGTCAAATTAGGGTGTTTCCATTGGCGGTGGCATTGGAAGCATCAGCGACGTAGTGGATGCTGCACAAATGATATGTGAGAAGGTTGTCCTTTTTGCGATCTTGCCAAGAAATCTGACTGATTTGTTCGTCACTGTAGCCATTTCTTGAAATGATGCATCCTTTTTTCTTATTGTCTTAATTACAGGCATGCATATGATCTACATGGCTCTGGCAACATTGTAATGTGATTGCTCTCTGCTTTTTGCAAACAGCGTTTACGCAGGCTTAGCCCGTTTTTCATCCCACGGATATTGATCAACATGGCAGCAGGTCATGTGAGCATGAAATATGGATTCAAGGTGCTTGGTACATCTGTAGCTATTATGTATACTGTATACTCGTTGGTTATTACTGCATCTACTATATACACATGGTCATCAACCTTTTTACTGGGGATGTTTGGCAAATGTTCCATCTTTCATTCTGATGCATGTTTAGTTCTACAAACAATACAGTAATGGAGGTTATTCACTTGTATAATAGTATAGAGTTTAAAATTTTGGTGTCCAGTAATTGTCAGGTAGAGTTTCATGTAGTACATGTTCAGATGCAGTCGATGGTTCTAATTTGCACTACTATGTTAAATCTGGTGCCCCATTGATTAGATGGTCGGTATGATAAGTTGGTAACATGTGTAAGACTTTGGCTGCAGGGTCAGTATCCTAAAAATGTGTATTATATGTTATCGTTTCTATTCTGTGTTCACTGCCTTTTGATTTGTTTTATTATTTTATGACTTGAGGGTGATATGTGGAGTTGAGATTTTTTTTTTATCCTTTATGCTTTTCCCTTTGTATGAAGTTTCATGAAGCATATCTTACAATTAACAGGGACCAAATCATGCTGCAGTAACAGCTTGTGCTACTGGGGCACATTCCATTGGGGATGCTGCAAGGATGATTCAATTTGGAGATTCAGATGTTATGGTTGCTGGGGGAACAGAGTCCAGTATTGATGCTTTATCATTAGCTGGATTTTGTAGGTAATGATCACCAGCTCAATAAGTTCCAATATCATCAACTTTCATCTTGTGCACATGTATCAAATTTTGGCAATATTAGTTCTTACATGTACTTTTCTTCATGATGTGGCATTGTTTCTGAGTGCAATTTTCTTTTTTCATATCAATTACTTGCAGATCTTGTTGTTCCCTCTGACATGAATTTTCATAGTCTACACCAAGGATGTCAGTCTCAAACACGTACTATATTGAGCCAATTGAGATACTTAGTTTCATGACTTATATCTTCCTATTGAGATAACTGTGTGTACCTTCTTTTGTGGATGGGGAGTTTAGGATTAGTCCCTAGCTAGTTCATGTTCCTTTTCTTCTTGATGTAATTGCTAATGCTTTATATCAATGATTACTTTTTATTGATAAAAAATAAAAATAAAAGCGTGTACCTATTACCTCAACACTTGCCCTCAAGTTTCAACTGATAGATTTTGTATGTCTAGCGTGGAATCCAATGAGGAAAATCTGAAAATGAATGAGCAGTTTCCCACTCATGAGGGGGGAAAGTTTAATTCTGCATCTCTGTTACCCTTTTCTACATGAGCTTGTAGTTACAAACAAGGATTGGGCAATTTTTGGTAATCAGATTTGTATATTTATTGTAGTGAGAATCTTTTGGGAGTAAACTTTATTTCAGATTATGGCTCTGTTTGAAATTCTATTTTTATTATATTCATTGATGCTCCTAATTTAGAGCTTCTACCAACTCGTTTACATCACTTCTCGTGTGGTGTTTGTCGTCAGCCCATCATAGTTTTTATGTTAATTATATATTTCTTTTAATTTGTAGGTCAAGGGCTCTGTCTACAAAGTATAACTCTACCCCCCTAGAAGCTTCTCGACCTTTTGATTGTGGGCGTGATGGATTTGTGTAATTACATTTTGTTTATTTTGCATCCCCTTTTGTGCATTCATTCCTTGATTTCTTTCCTTCCAGTGTAACATGTTCCAAATTACAGGATGGGTGAAGGTTGTGGCGTCATGGTCTTGGAGGTCAGATTCTTGATATGCATTTTTTAGGTCACCTTGACTTAGTAGTTGTCGATGGTTTTTGTAGAATTTGATCAGATTATTTCAATTTTTTTTTCACAAAACATAAATACAAAGACATACAGTACAAGTTCTTATCATAAAGCTGCATGCTTTGGCCGTTAATATAAGCCCCTTGGTATTTGTGAATTGAATTTAATTATAATCATATTTATTTATTTAGCTCATAATTATGGATGATTTTTTTCACTCTATTATGAGTTGCACTTGATATAATTGTTCCTCTTTTTGTCTGTGTGCAACGTAGGAGCTTGAACATGCACAAGAGCGAGGAGCCAAAATATATGCCGAGGTTCGTGGCTATGGAATGTCAGGTTTGCTTCATCATTTTCTTTTTTGAGGAATACCAAAATATTCTTCTTGGGCATGGATTATAATTTATTAGCCTATTTTCTGGATTGCTCTGTTCACAAGATGTTCCACATTTTGTAGGTGATGCACATCACATAACTCAGCCTCACACTGATGGTAGAGGTGCTATCTTGGCCATGTCACGCGCAATAAAACAGGTAGGCTGACTTATGTGTCGATCAAATGGTCAGGATCAGTGGATAGCTTTGATTTGCTTTTGTTATGGTGTAGTACACACTCTCGGTTGCCCTGGGTCACTAGTGTATCCGACACCCTAATTTTGCAATATTTATATCTCGTATACCATGTAGATTCAATCCTTCAACTAACAATTGTGATATTCTGTTCCATCTTTCGTGCTTCACTGACCTTTACAGTTTCATTCTCAGCCCCACTGTTTCTTAAGTGTCTACCCTTTGACTGCATAGTCTAGTATTATTGTTTCTGCAATATGTTTTAGTTAATAGAAATATGGATATTGTATTGGTTATAAAGGTAAATGCAGTGACCTCTTTTTATATCTTGCAGTCAGGCCTTCATCCTGATCAAGTGAATTATGTGAATGCTCATGCAACTTCAACCCCTCTGGGTAAATATTCTGGCGTTTGCATATTTTATCAATAGGAATATAGTTGTCGAATTGTGAAATTGGATTTGTCTTTTCTTCTGCTGGTTTCCAATTAGTATATTAGAACCTTTAATTTTCTACAGGTGATGCGGTAGAAGCCAACGCCATTAAATCTGTTTTTTGTGAACATGCAACTTCAGGTGCTTTGGCCCTGTCATCGACAAAGGTATAAATATTTCTTATGACTCAGATTCGGATATTTGAGTTAGGAAACAGACCCAGAAGATGCTTAAAGTGTGTCCTCGGTTTGTTGGAATGCCAAAGGGCGACCTTTTAGTGTCTCCCAAACTCCAAGCTTAAGTAATGGAGCAAATAAGAGTTTCTTTTTATATTTCTAGACATCTGTGTAGATGCATCTAATATAGTTGGTATTATTTAATAAAAATATCCTGCTCAAGGATTATACCCAAATGAAGAATGGATACAACACATGCGCACAACACCAGTACTTATATCATTATTCATTAAACATGTGTTTTCAATTGCTAAGTGAATGCTATTTCAGGGTGCTACTGGTCATCTCCTCGGAGCAGCTGGGGCAGTTGAAGCAATATTTACAATCCTAGCCTTGTACCATGTACGTATATTTAGTTCTTTACTAGGCGCTTATAACAAATTTAAATTCGAGGGACAAACAAAATAATATTTCTTGATATTATCTAATCTGTGTTGATTTTGGGGATATGCTGCAAATGGAAAACAAAATTATATGCCAGGTTTGGTTGGTTCACTTACTAAACTTACTTATTTTAACCAGACACCTGTCCATTTCATAGCTTAAAATTCTACTTGAACCATTATTTTATAATTAGACAATGCAAGGTAGTTTGCAATAGCTTGTACTCCCCTTTATTGGTTGACCAAAAAAATCTTGCAAAACTACGCTGAATCATTTATAAACCTAAACTTTTAAGTCTTCAACATCTATTTGAGCTTGTATAGGATACTTGAAATCGATAACGACTTGCCTCTGCTTTTAGGGTGGCCCTTTCCCAAAAGGCCAATACACAACAAAACCCATCAGAAGCTGAAGAAGCACCAAACTTTCATTCGCCCAATGCATGGTTTGTCTGTGCACAAAGCGGGGCCTTTTTCAACAAACAAAAAGATAATTAGTTCCATGTCGCTCTTTGGTAGTGTATGTGGGAGTGTATATATGTAAGTTCTGCTTCCCTAGCAAAGAAAAAGATGTATATAGGAGTGCGATTCTACTTTAGCTAGAGAACTTTTGCCAGACTATGTTTGTGCTGGTTGCTGCAAAACCTCCTCTGAATTGAATTAAGAGAGAAACAACTGATTTTGAAATTCTACTGAACAAATAATATGGCTGGATTGATATATACTTTAGTTCATGATAGGATGATGACATATATAAATCATATATAATATATATAGTAAAACACCATGTATATTACAAGCTTGCGGTTTTTATTTTTTTTGTATTATGTGTTGGGATTGACATTATATAACTCCCTTGTTATGATCTTGTAGGGGATTGCACCGTTAACACTGAATCTCAACAGACCGGATCCCGTTTTCCATGATAATTTCATGCCATTGACTACTTCCAAGGAGATGAATATTAGAGCAGCAATGTCAAATTCTTTTGGTTTTGGTGGCACAAATGCATCCTTGCTGTTTGCTTCCGCTCCTTAAGCAAGATGTGCTTTAATTTTGTAGAAATAGAAATCCCGAGTGTTGAAGAACCCTTAGAAGCTGGGCGTATTGACCTTTTTGTATACCAATAGATAGAGTTCTTACATGATGTTAATTTGGGGAATAGGGTAGCAGGTGCACATCATGTCTTGGTGCTGTAAGATGTTAAGTGGTGTTAGTAGTCTTTAACAGTCATTGCTAGAAATGTCTAATCTGTTGATTTATTAAAATGTTCTTTCTAATAGTTGGGCAGTTTTTATTTAATGTAATTTGGTGTTTAATTATTTTATAGTGGATCCTGTGTACATTATTCTCAGAAAATGTTTCATATTTGAGTCTGATCATTTTATTTTTTTATAGACAGAGATGCAGGGCTTGGTGAAGGGTTGTTGGATGGGTTGGCGGGCTACTGATGCATTCATACAGGGGATTCTAATTTAAGAAAATTTTGATTTATATTCCCTTGAGCATTGTTTTTATTTTACTTTTGCCTATTTTCACCTATTCAAAATGACCTATTAGCTGAAAAAGAAAATACCTGTAATAGCTTACTGAGTTTGGCAGAAAATGAAGAGGTTCATAAATTCCCAACTCGGAATTGATATTGACTCCCTTTTTTGAAGTAAAAACCTCCCAGTCTTATGTAAATGTCAGACTGAATCTCCAAACACTAAAAGCACCAGCGATCGTAGTGCAGGTTAATTGATAATTGTGGTTCCATTCATGTAACATACTTGGAAAGTAGTTTGCATCTAGTCCATGGGAAAACAACACTAGTTTTGTGAGGTGAACAGAAACCAAACTAAACGAAAACTGAGTAGAGTTTTGCTTCATGGTGTAGCTCCTCCCTCTTTGCTCTACAACGAAAACTTAGCAGAGATTTGTTGTTGGAAGTGTAATTTGAGACAAATGAAGCATTGAAAGCATGTTTCATTCCAGGTTGTTGACTCAGTCCTGGATCTGTGAGTCTGTGACTGATTCTTTTGTTTGATTATGGTTAGGCCAGCTTATAACAAGCTCTGTTTGTAACTTCTTACTTTACATGCAAAACGGGGAGACGGGGAAGGAAATACTTTGACATTTGCTTTATGCCCTTATGTACTGAATTGACTGCAGTTGTTCGCGACAAAGATAAGGAGAATTGAACATAATATACATGACTAATAGTACACTCATTTGAACCCTTCTGTCAAGGCAACCACCTTTCCAGAAACTTTTGCTTGAAGCTTTAATACAGCTGCATCTATGTCCTGTAAGCAAGAGAAGAACTTCTTAGTAAGTCTGCAAAGACACAGTGAAGGTTTTAAAGGTGTTTTCTATACCTCTTTCTTGTAGCGGGATGAGAAATGAGTAAGCAAAATCGCTTTGTTCCTTAACCATTCTGCGTGCTCCATGAGCTGCATGGGTCAAATAATTCCATGATTTAGAAAAATATACACATAAACACTCAGAACAGAAAAACAATGGAAACATATTGTTAGAAACTTAGAATACTGATCAGAATAGAAATGGTCCTCGACTCCTAGTGCCTATTGGCTATTGCACACTAACATGTGGGATGTATATATATAGACGCTGGGAACTACTTGTCACTGTTAAATTACTTGCAATAAGATGTATGACAAGATTTATCCTCTGTATATGAATGAGTCACAGACACCCTCAACACATGTCACATGCCAGCACATTTGAGAGGGCAACTTCTCACCACACCTAATCATCATATAAGTTGCAAGACAAAGGAGACAAGGAAAGTTCTGCATCAATCTAAAATTGGTAATGCAAGGTTGTTAAGAGTTAAGACTCTAGGCTAACCTCAAACAAATGGGTATGTCCATGCTGCCGAGCATGCTCAATGCTGATCCCTCCATCCAGAAAAGTTGCCTGCAAAACAAAATGACATTTGTTAAAAATATTGGAAATCAAAACAAGTACATGAAGTTAATTGCATAACAGGATTAATGTAGAGGGTTAAACTTAACAAAAAGACAGGAGTATACCTCGGTAACAAGAACTTTCGCTCTTAAAGCATCAGCATTACGTGGATCAAGCAAGAAGTCAGATGTTGTATCTCCTGTGAATGCCATCTCTGGAGATAATATAGTGTCTGTAATCTAAAAGGGTATTTTGAAGTCAAAGAAATGTTGGACAGGCCTCAAGTCAGACTGCATCATTATTTTAAGATGCCTATAAGAAAATAAACTACATGTTTATTTATTTCAGACTACATGTTTACAAACCTCAACACCTGATTTCTTCAATTTTTCGATTTGCTTTCCTTTCATTATCAAATGAGCGTACTGCTTTTTCAGCTTCTTCCTTATTGAGTAAACGACATATCCCTATAAGCCAAGAAAACATGAGAAGGAACTAAAACCAGTATTTATTGCTATTTTGTGATAACAAATGCTTTTGATAGTTCAAAAACTTAAATCAATTAAGCATACCTGACTGGGTATTACATGGTGTGTTTTAAACGATCTTACAACAAGATCATTCCTTAGTTCATAGGTGTCCCCTGCAAACAAGAATTATAAGAAAACTTCAGAGTGAAGATATTCAAATCAACGAAGTCTATTAATTGGAAAAAAAAAAAAAAGACAGAGAAAGAGAAAAACACATACCCACATCCAGTGGAACTAAATCAAATTCCAAGTCCACCTGACTCATGTTTCTATGAACTTCAAATAGCTTCTCTACATCTTCTTTAATGCATGGAGGCACAAATATTGTTGGAGGCTTTAAGCTGTAAAGCCCACGAGTTGCAACATACATCGGAAGACCACCCTGTCATAAGCATAACTAATTAAAGTTAATAACATCAGCACAAACCAATCAGACTTGAATATCAAAAGAAGATTGATGATTCCAGTAAAATATCATATCTCATTATGTAGATATTGCTCTTACGTTTTGCAAAAAACAAAGACATAATAGTTTGTAACCAAATAGATTATGCGAAGTGACTTATAATCTTACGACTTTACATCCCTTCTTGAAATGACAGTCACAGATCCAAAGACATGCAACCTGAGGTGTGACCAAATAGATTATGCGAAGTGACATATTCCAACCATTCACAAGGTTTTAAGCTATAAGCTTTTATGGGTTTCAGCTCACATTAAACTAGAGAAAAACTAGTATTGACAGAAACTGATAGAAAGAGAAAAGATACCTCCTTAAAATATCAACAACTATAAACAGGTTGATACTGTTCTCCAATACAACATTAAGAACTTATAGACTAACATCAAATATGATTTCACTCAGAAACACATATAACTCAGAATTATAAGAGCTCTTTAGTCCTAACTAAACACACTGTTTGTTTCATCAAAATATAAATATTCTGCACGAAAAGGGGCTCAACCTATGTTACATAAGGCATACTTTTGTTAATACGAATTTGAAATAGTAAAATAGGGTTCGATGATTGGGAAAAAAGTATTCAAACACCACCTTACAAGCTAAATGGTTTTGATTGAACAACTCTTAATCACGAATTGACCTGTAAGATTCATAGACCGTAAAAACTAAATCAAACTTCAACTTTCGTATGAGATATGACATTTAACATTGAAGAATGTAGAATCGGATTCCCAAGTATAAGAACGACAACACCAAAATAACTAACTCAGGCTGGCACCACTTTTCAAGTAACATACAGTATTTTGTTTCAACAAATCCTACTTCGGATTTCAAACAATAATAACTTTGAAATAAATATAAAACAAACAATATCACTAAATCTTACAATGTGGTCAAGATGAGCATGAGTAATAAATAAGAAATCTTGTTGAATAGCTCTTGAAGGACATCTTCCAATATCAAAAGCAGCATTCAATCTAGGAACAATAACACAAGTCTCATGTCCACCAATTGAAATACCCTCAATTAAATACCCTTCTAAATCGACACCTTTACGATTAATTTGAGCTCTAGCTTTTCTATATTCTTCTTCTTCAATTACTCTATCTACAGCAGATAAAAACCCAGAAGACCTCTTTAAAGCAAAAAGGGTATGTTGATGCTGATTTTGATGTTGGTTTCTTTGGTTTGAAGGTATACAAACTCTATTATGTGGGATTTTGAGTGTGGGTTTTGAAAATGGAAGTAAAATAGGTGATGTAGATATACCTAAAGATATCTTCATTGAAGGGGTTTTAGTAGGGTTTATAATGAAAATTGAGATAAGGGGTTTGTTTAAAAAGAAAAATAAAACAAACCCAAGTTTCAAAATCTCATAGCTTTCAAGTTTTCTTAATAAACCAGCTTCATTCTTCACTCTTCACTCACTGGTTCAGTAATGATATTCTGCCAAAAAAAGAAAAAAAGAAAAAAATTCTCAGTTTCTCTGACTCTCTCTATTTTCAAAGAACAAGTAGAAAGCTAAAGAGTGAGAAAAACCCAAGTTTGTGGAGATTTTTTGGAGAAATGTTTTGAATTTTAATGGTTTTGAAACGAAAGCTTGAAGAACTGTAAAAATGTGAATTACAAAGATAATGAAGAAGAAGAGGAAGAAAGACTTTGGGCTTAATTGAAAAGAGAGAGTATGGTGGGCCCCCAATCCAAAATAAGATAAACCCAAAAGTTTAGTTTGGGCTTTGAGTAGATAGTAAATATAAATCTACATTTTTTTTTCCAATAAAAAAACAATTTTATCGATAAACTCAAGAAATTATATAATTTTTTTTTATTGACAAGCCTGTTTTAATGAGATTAGTAACTCAAAGATGTACTGAATGGGATCCAACCTCATACTTCTGGTATCAATACTCGAAGGTATTACCAACTTGGCTCAACTGGCATCTACAAAAAAATAAATAAAATAATAATAATAATAATAATAATAAATAAATAAATCCATATTTTTGCATAGGACAAAGTACAAACGCAGTACAAAATTTTATATAAAATTAAATCACGAGTGTAACTCAAAGAATTACACAAAAATAAAGGACAAACGTGCTACATTGTAAAAAATTTCTGAAACCTTCTACATTTTTTAAGAATATGTATTAATACGTCAAAAACAAAAAGGGATAAAATTATGCTGGTTAACACTTTACCATCCATAATGTTTCTCCACTTTTATGACTGGTATTGCCCCAAAAATCCCAATACCTAACCCGACCAATGCAGATACCCTTGCGAGTTGTGACATTTGCTTGCCTCATTTTTATTGTGTTGTTTCATATGATATCATCCAAATAAACTACATTACCTCATCCAAATCCATAACATGTAATAAAACTTAATTTTACCAAAAAAAAATATCCATAACATATTTAACATGTCATCAATTATTTGATGATGACCATATAATAAACCCAAATCATCACATTTACATCACATTATCACACACACACACAAAATATCTGTCCAAACAATTTTGTTGGCAACAAAAAAAACAGCACAAGCACAAGCACAAGCACAACTGCCACAACCACAAGCACTGTCCACAATCCACACACACCACGGCAAAACAACAACTACAATTCCGCCCATCCAAAGCTTGTTGCCTTGTTGTTATGTTTATTCACGTCTTTGTCTTTCATAATGTTTTCTCATCACACAAGTTTACTACCTAACTCCAAAGTCTACAAGTCAACCTTATAAGCAAGCAAGCAAAGCAAAGCAAGCTAGTTCACTCTCACACTACTCTCTTTCTTCTTTCTTCTTTCTTCTTGTTGTTTTACTTTGAAGTAAACCATGGTTTTAAAAACTTTTGTTGAAGTTGATATAGATTCTCACTTTCCATTAGAAAACCTTCCTTATGGTATATTTATTATTAAATCTTCTGAACAACAACAACAACAACTTCCTCATCCTTGTGTTGCAATTGGAGAATTTGTTTTTGATCTTTCTGTGATTTCTTCTGTTGGTTTATTTAATGGACCTTTTCTTAAAGATTCTGATTGTTTCCATCAGGTATTCAAACTTTTTTTCTTCAAGTTTGCAAAAAATTTAGTTTATTTGTTTATATGTTTGGATTGATTATGTTTGGTTATATGAGATTTGAAGACATGGGTTTTGTTGATTATGCGAAAATTTAAGTGGGTTTTGGTGATTTCATAGAATAATGTAGAAAACCAAGAAAAAATTAGTAGAGTTGATTTGAATTTCATTCTGCTAAATTTAGTTAATTAGAGTGAATTAATGATTGTTATGGACTTATTGTTACTTACTTGGAATTGGATTACATATTCTTTATTAATGTTGATTATAGACTGTTTATAGTGATTTAATTGAGTTAGTTAGTTGATTTAGAGTTTAAATTGTCGAACATGGTCTTAGTGTTTGACACATAACTGTTGGACCATTGTTTGTATTAGCATTGATCTAGTTAGTGATTGTCGGGGAGGATATAATCTTGATGTCATGGTCTCAATGTTGAAAGTTTCGACAATTTAATGCAAAATTTACAGACACAAAATTTAACTCGTGGCAGAATTTTGTAAACTGAGAAACTTCCAACCAGTCTGGTATCTAAATATATCTTGACAGTGTAAATATTATCCTCTAAAAAAATACAATGTTAATAGCTCAATGCCGGTTGTCAAATGTTCTTATGCAACTAATGTTTGGATGCCGTTGTATCGAACGTGATGGACCCTAGAACAACTCTTTCACAATAAAATTTCATGTAATTACTAGTTTGACAAGTTTATGTGGAGATGAACAACTGACTTTAGTTTAGGCATTTAGTACCTTGTTCTATTAAGTTGAGTATTTTGAAGATCATTTTTGAGTTTAATAAAGTTTGGTTGTATGCGATGGACTGAATCAATAATGTGTTTGATTGCCAAAAAATCGACAAATTTACATTTTCATGGCACTTAAAGACTGATCGAAGATGACCTTGTCTTTATGTTTTAAATGAAATACAGAACTCATTTCTTGCATTTTGTTGTAGTCTTCTCTCAACAAGTTTGTCGGTATGGGACGACCCGCATGGAAGGAGGCTCGCACCACTATTCAAAAGCTTCTGTCAGGTATGGTTAAACAAACAGAATTAAGGTAAAAATAGTTTCTGAGATACTGGTGTCAGAAAATCAACGTTCAAGGAGGCTAGTCATCTTTCCTGTTTGATGAGATCATATGTGTTGGAGACACATGTTCTCAATCACACAAGTGTACAGTTCAAAAGTACATTGTTTATATGACGCAAGTGAACAAGTCAAGCTTTGAACTTTTCGAAGATTTGATAATCCTTAGTCAATTGTCAGAAGCATGGTAATGTGCCCACTTTTCTGTCCACGTTTCAGGGTGTTCAGCTGTCCAATTAATAGAACGAAGCTAAGAATGAACTCTTTTGTAAAAGAAAAAAAAAACTTGTTTTTAGTCATTACGATCAAACCCATCTTACATATTAAAATAAGAAGAATACCTCTGATAAGAAATGTTACATATCTTCATTCCTTGATGGCTCATTCTTCCTTAAGTGATATGTACATGTGGAATCCTATAATGGGTTATCTTCAGAAGCACTCCAACTGGGGTGCACAAACACATATATGTGGCTTGGGTTTCTGGTCAATTTGAAGCTTCATTAAATAATTTGTTGTGCTATCCTAGACTCTGGGATTTATCAGGATCAGGATGGCTTTACATCGACCTCAGCTTCTTTTCTCTCTCATACTCCTCTAATCCTGTTTTCACACTCTTCTTACCACTTGTGATGGCAGTTCGAAATCTTCCTACCCAACCCCTCTATACTCCAATGAAGTATTGATAGTTCGATCTTGTATTCTCGTAGTCAATGTCAATGAAAAAATAATATGTAATTCTGATGTGGATTGCTTGATGCAGTGGATGAGCCAACGTTACGTGACAATGCAATTTTGAGGGAAAAATCACTTTTGCCAATGGTAAGGCATGATTGATGGCCTTAATCTACTATCTTTCCGTTTTTCCTTTTATCAAGTTATAAATGTTGATATTGTACTTCGTGAACAGAGTAAGGTACAAATGCTTCTCCCCACCATCATAGGGGATTACACAGATTTCTTTTCTTCTATGTACCATGCGAGGAATTGCGGAATCATGTTCCGTGGACCAGAGAATGCAATTAACCCGAACTGGTATGCTGTTTCTATAGTTTATTTATTGTTAAATAAAATTGATGAGTTGCCATAGTAACCTATCTTTTACTGTTAAATCTAGTATTCTGCTAATGCCACTATGTCACTGTGGCTTCAAGCTTTTCAACTGATGTAGTAGTGGCTATTGAGTTATATTTCTCTATGAATATCTTATAACAGTGCTTGATGATGTCATATACGTACTTACTGTCAGAGGATGCCACAAAACATCTACTTTTACTGAAGTGGAGTAGTCATTGAAAACAAAGTCATTAATGGAGCATATTAGTGAGTAATTAATTCGCTTCTGTTTTTTTCTTTATTTTTCTGAAATGTATTTTGTGACTTTTCAGGTTCCACCTTCCTATTGCATATCATGGACGGGCATCATCAATTGTAGTCTCTGGAACTGACATTATTCGACCAAGGTTAGCAACTTCCTTGTACTTCCTATCCACTATGGCAGAACATAGATCATTCTCAGAAAATGATGAACTAATCTGTAATTTTTTCTTTCTTTTCCAGAGGGCAAAGTCATCCAGCTGGAAATTCTCCACCATATTTTGGACCATCACGGAAGCTCGATTTTGAGCTAGAAATGGTTTGTTCTTCCGTGTTAATATTCTGCCAGTACTTTAATTAAGTGCACAATAATTATCGTTGCAACTTGATCAGAAACTAGGAGCAGGGCCATCTTCCATAAATCTCATATGGCTTATTTTGCTCTCAGGCTGCCGTGGTAGGTCCAGGAAATGAATTGGGAAAGCCAGTGGATGTGAATGAGGCAGCAGATCACATTTTTGGGCTTGTGCTGATGAACGACTGGAGTGGTACATAAGATTTATCATATATGTGTTGTAAATTTTGCCTCCAGGTTTAGTTATAGATGCTAGATTGAGTGAATCCTATTGTGGTTTTGACAGCTAGGGATATCCAAGCATGGGAATATGTGCCTCTTGGGCCTTTCCTTGGAAAGAGTTTCGGTGAGCCATATACTTCCGTAGCTTGTTGACTTATATAAACATTTTGAGTTTACTTGTAAAAGTAATTACTGCACTTGTATTTCACGTCTTTTTTGTTATAAGAATTACATCAACTTTTGTGCTCATGGATATTTATAGGCACAACGATATCCCCTTGGATTGTGACGCTAGATGCCCTGGAACCCTTTTCCTGTGATGCTCCTAAACAGGTAGCTAATATTCCGCTCACACCAACCCCACTGAGCCATTCTTAAGAACAATATTTTTTGCATGAAGCTCATTTTATTATGACATGGACTACCAATTGCAGGAGCCTCAACCCTTGCCATATCTTGCTGAAAAGAATTCTAAGAACTATGACATTTCTTTAGAGGTAACATATAGATGCTTTGCTTTTTCATAGTACTTTCATAATTGCAATTTCATCAAGTATTTGGCTGTTAGTCTTTATGTTTTGATTGAAATCAAGGCCTAAAGAGGTTGAGTAACAGAAAATGATAACCTGTTATCATGCTAATTCTATCTGTTTATGCTCAAATCAATTACCCTGTCTTTGTGGCTGCAAGGTTCGGATCAAATCAGCTGGACAGGAGCAGGAATCAGTTCTCACAAAGAGCAATTTCAAGCATCTGTAAGGAGTTGTTGTCTGTTTTGGTTTCCACCCTATCTACGATGGGAGAATTATAATTGTGACAATTGACTTGTTTTTTTCCTAGGATCAAATCATCCCATTGTAAATTTAAATGTATTTTCCATGATATTGTCCTATACTTTTAATGACCTTTGATCCTTGAGTTCTTGTCCTGTGGATTAGATATTGGACTATAACACAACAAGTTGCGCATCATACAATCAACGGATGCAACTTAAGGCCAGGAGATCTTCTTGGAACTGGGACCATCAGCGGACCTGTAAGATGAATATTTTTTTTTATACTGCAATAATGATATTTTTTATCCTTCCGAACCTAAGAAAAGGGAGATAGAATTTATTAGACATTTTGAACTAAATACTTCTTGTTATCCTTCCAGGAGCCAGATTCTTTGGGATGCTTGCTAGAGCTAACATGGAATGGAAAAAATTCATTAAATTTGAATGGTTTGCCTCGTACGTTTTTAGAAGATGGAGATGAAGTTGTATTGACTGGAGTTTGCAAGGTTATATCTATGTTCTCATATGATTTTTTTTTCTTGTTGTTGCCTTTATTTTCTTCCATATGATGGTTACCATGAATTCGAATGCGCCATAGATTAGCTGAGTTTGGTATGTTTCCTGGTGATGAAAATCTGCATGTCAGATTTTTCTTTGAGGATAAAAATCAGAATGTGAAAATGAATGAATCTAAGTAAAACTACCCCAAGCAGTAGCATTTTTATTTTTCCTAAGCTGTCATTGTCCAATATTATCAAATGAAAACTAGTCAATGACCACTCAATTTTTTTCTTCTTCCTGTATATTCTTGAATAATATCTCATGAGTATTGCAGATATTAAATTGCGATCTTGGATCATTATGCAGGGTGATGGATACAAAGTTGGATTTGGGACCTGCTCTGGAAAGATTCTTCCAGCACAAAATTGAGGAACCACTTCTTCTTTTTCACAGTCTGCTCTCTAGTTCCACATTGTTCTTTTTCATAGCATATTGTAGTTTGATCTCTAATTCATCTATGTACACTTCCTCCCATTTGTTAAACTCCTAATCACTGCTGCCAGTCTTTGTTTTAACTAGACAGCATTTAATTAAATTAGTCAATCTATTTGAGGAAATTTACAATATTATAAATAGTATCATACATCCGTCCACGAGAAAAATGTGGGTTGCAAATGAGCCTGTGGCTCAATGGTACCACCCCTCTCACAAAGTGGAGAGGTTGTGGGTTCGAAACACGTCAACAGTTGATTGTTGATATAAATTTTCACACGTAATTTAAAAGGGTAGGGTCCCGCTTGCCAATTAAAAAAAAAGGTGGGGTAAATCAAACTGGGCCAATTAAAAAAAAGGTGGGTTAAATCAAACCGGCCCTAATAAGAACACTGTGAAATCAAAACATGATAACACGATTTGTAACAAAAAATTTATATGTCTCCTCTGTACGTGGTTCGTGTGGTCCCAATCAGAACATGCCATGTGTCTGTAAGTTAGTTAGGTAACTAACCCAAACCCACTAGAGGTAATTACACCGATACATAGGTTATATTTTTATTAACATGTGGCGTGTTGAGATTGGGACCACACGCACGACGTACAAGAGGAGACAGATAAAATTTATTAATAATGTCACCAAGCTCACCATATTCAACACTAATATCATATTAATTATCATATTAACTAACCTGGTGGTGGTTAGGGCAGAGAATTTTATATGTGTAGCTTACTTGTATGTGGGTGTGCACACCCAATCACAAAATGCCATGTGGCAATAATAATATAACCTAGTATGGGTTTAGTTAACCCTAGTGGGCTTGATCAGTTTTCCAACCACTTTATAAACACGTGGCATCATATGATTGGGTGTACACACCCACATACAAGTTGGCTACACATAAAAATTTTTGGTGGTTAGGGTGGAGCTTTAACTTATGATGTTACACCGACCAATAATGTTAGATCCATAATTTTATACTTGCAAGTGGGATAATTTTATCCAACTATTCTCTAACATTGTGACGAAGGTATTTCAGTCTATATAATTTTGTTTTAAGGTTCCATAACTTCAAGGAGATTTGTTATCTGTAAAACTGATCCCAGTTAACCTCAGTTCAACTTGAAAAGAAAGTTGAACATGGCAGAAGCACTTGTTTCAATTGTTGTAGAAAAGCTGGGTGACTTTCTTCTTCAAAAAATCACTTTCTTGAGAGGCGTTCGTGGAAAATTCGAGGGTCTACAAAATGAACTTAAGAACATCATAGGGTTCTTGAAAACTGCTGATTCCATGCACAATCAAGATCCTCATATCGTGTTTGGGTAGCTGATGTTCGAGACAGTGCTTATGATGTGGAAGACATCATTGATGCCTTTCTTCTTAAAGAAGGAGAAGGTTCCACTTCCAACAATGTATTGAAGAGGTATGCTCACATGCCGAAAAAATTATTGAATTTTGACAACTTCGGAAAGGAGATTGATGATATTTTTGCAAAGATAAAAGAGATATCTGATAGGAGAAAAAGATATAAAATCACAAGTGATGTCCAGAAAGAAGGAACAATTTCTTCTCCTGCAACCACGATGCTGCTGAGACGAATCTACCCTACCCGCACACTAAAGATGATGATGTTGTGGGTTTGGTGGATCAGACAAACACTTTGGTGGCTGAGTTGCTGAAAGAAGATGATCGTCTTTGTGTCGTCTCCATATACGGAATGGGAGGTTTAGGCAAGAGTACTCTTGCCAAAAAAGTTTACAATCATCCTGATGTCAAAAGTCATTTTGATTGCTATGCTTGGACTTCTATTTCTCAAAAACTGAACACTGTAGACGTTTTACAGGAAATCCTAAGGAAAGTTGGCAGTCTAACTAGCAAAGACATGGCAGAAATGAAGGAAGTTGAATTGCTTGAAAAGCTTTATGCAATCTTACAAAGAAATAGTTATTTGGTGGTTCTTTATGCAAGCTTTAAAACCAACCTTTCCGAATAACAAAGGAAGCAAAATCATGCTCACCACGCGTCACATGGAAGTTGCTAAACATGCAGATCAATGGAGTTTCCACTTGGAACCACGATCTTTAACATATGAAGAAGCTTGGGAATTGCTTTGTAGGAAGGCATTTCCTCAAGATGTTAACGGCTCAAGTTCATCTTTACCATGTGATTTCGAGGAATGTGGAAGAGACATTGTCAAAAAATGTGGTGGTTTTCCTCTACAATTCATCGTCCTCGGAGGGATACTAGCATCCAAAGGAACACTAGATGAGTGGGAGGTTGTGTCTAAACAAATTGGAACACACACAAGCCATGGCCAAGATGGAGTTTTTTCAATCCTATCTTTGAGTTACAAGGAACTGCCCTATAACTTAAAACCTTTGTTTCTATACTTGGGGATTTTTCCAGAAGACTCTCATATTACGGTGAAGAAATTGGTACGTATGTGGATGGCTGAAAGTTTGGAAGAAAAAGAGGGAGAAACTATAGAAGAAGTTGGAACTCGATATTTGGATGAATTGATCCACAGGTGCATGGTTCAAATTGGCGAGAGAAAAATGGGAGGAAAAAAAATCAAAACATGTCGACTTCATGATAAAATGCGAGAACTTTGCATTACTATAGGAAGGGAGGAAAATTTCTTTGAGGTGATAAATGAAAATTTGGATTCATCTTCTTCATCAAAGTTGGCAAGAAGTAGTAAGAAACTACGGAGATGTGCAATCTCCATTGGAGAAGATAGGCAGTGCATTTTTCCAAAACACCTTACTCCATGTTTACGTACTGTTATTTTTAACGTAGATAGAGTTTTATTAGTTGGTCCGATTATTAGGTATAAGGATTTCAAATTTCTGAAGGTCCTAGAATTGATAGGGTCTTTACCTGTTGAAGAGGAGCTAGAGGGAGTATTAAGGAAGTTGAGTAATTTGAGGTATTTAAGTATACTAGGAGTACATGGGTTTAGTTGTACTTTTTATTGGTCTTTTCACACTTTTGAAAATCTGGTTTGCCTACAAACTTTAGAGGTTAGATCTTCTTATTTTAGTCCTAGGATGTGTGACCTGATGTCTAATGTGATGCACCAATTAAGACACTGGTATGGACATGAAATCCGACTGTCAGAAATAAACAATATGACGAAACTCCAAACTTTATGTGGTGTACTGGCAGGGCCTTGGATTACAGATCTTGTCAAGTTGACAGAACTCGAGAAATTGAGTATTTTTAGATTGGATGAGGAATTATTGATATTGTTAAAAATCGCGATTGGTGGCAGTGGATTGGATAAGCTTCGGTCCTTGTATCTTCAAGGTGGTGCTAATGGAGAGGAATTTTCTTTTTCTTCAGATTTGTTGGAAGCTTTATGTAGAAAGCGTTATCTACAGAAATTAAAGTTGCATGGTAAGATATATAAACTCCCTTCCCAGTTGCCATCAAACCTCATCCAATTGAATCTTATATGTACTCATCTTTCTGAAGATCCAATGCCGACTCTGAAGAAGCTACAACACTTGTTGTTTCTTGAGTTAAGGGTTTCACACAAGGTAAAGAAATGGTATGCTCTGCCCAAGGTTTTCCCCAACTTCAACATTTGCAAATCAAGTATTTAGATCAATTGGAGGAGTGGACAGTGGAGGAAGGAGCCATGCATGCCAGGTCTTACGACGTGTAAATTACAATCGATGACTTGAAATTGAGTCTGGTTAGATGATTAATTTCTTCCTTATTCTTCATTTCTAAGTTATTGTTTCATTTATCACTATATGATATTATTCTGTAATCTCAATATCCATTATATATTGTTGTAATGTAATCACACAGGTGCTTGATTACAAAAAGTTGTAATGTAATGTGTTGGATACAACATCTATCTGATCTGAATGAGGTTTACAAAAAGTTATTTTCACAATGTTATTTAATACACAGGTGTTATTAAATAATGTAAATTACATGTATTTTTTAATGTATGTCATTGCTTTAATTCTCATTTTTTACGGTCTTTATTACACCAACAATTTATTTATTTTTGCAAATATGGTTGATTACAATTTTTTAAAAAGTAACTTTTGAGAAGGACACCAATCATGTTTTTCTTGGTGAGAAGGACCATAGGTGAAAATTTCGAATATATCCGAATATCCGACCTTGGAAAAATCGAAATATTCCGCGAATATCCGGACCCCAATGTCGGATATGGGAGGTTTGGCAAAAATGGTTCTCAAGAAATATTTCGCGAATATTCGCGAAAAATTCGAAAAATTGGGAGGTTTTCTGTTATTGTCATTTTTTTCTTCTGGTTTCAATGTATAAACTTATAATTAAAAAAAAAACATACATTGCAAATTAAACAGGCGACAAATCATACAAGGAAACTAAGACGAAACTTTTACACAAGATAGTTGCCTTTCATAGGTGAAAAAATTGTAAATATCGGGCGGATATTCACGGAACTTTTATTTGTTTCTAATATAAGAACTAAACACAAACAACCTCATAACAACGACTCAACCCATAGTTTTATTTTAATAATCAAAATAAAAGACATGCTAACCCCAGAATGATATACGCCCCAAGTCAAACCGATGAGTTTCGAGTCGCATACGTGTGGGGACGAACTCAGTACAGTAATATTTCCATGACATTGTTTGCTCGTACGACCTGAATTGGTCAATATGCATATCATATGCATCTTGATCCATACAATACCGAGCAAATGATTCAAATATAGGAAATCCCGAGTATTGTTGAACTGACATTAATATATCGGCTGACTGCACGTCCGACCCACTTGTCATTGGGGCCAACCAACTCCATATATTAGGAAACCAAGAGTTGGGTTTGGTTTGTTTAGTCTAGACAACCAGTGCCAATTTGTTTGTTTAGTTTTAATAAATCCAATGTTTCATTAACAAGAAATATTCATATTGCTAATCTCTTGGACCCTTTTTTGATAACCTCATCGAAAGTTCTAGTTTGGTGGGAATTAAAAATAAACGTGTTAATTTCAGAATCGAAAATTTTGTAAATTTCGTATTTTGCCGAATATTTCGTGAATATTCGTAAAAATCCGAGCGGCATGGGGAGGTTTATATTTCGTTTATTATTCGTATGTCGTACCGCTCCGAATTCTAAAAAACCAGAATATTTCGTGAATATCCGCCCGACATTTTCGATTTTTTCACCTGAGAAGGACAGTCTCTTTTGAGTCAACCTTCCATAAGAACAACCTTATTGAAAGTCATGGTTGAAAATGATATGCAGTTTTTGTTGACTTGTTGAAAATGACAAAGACTTATGATTTTAGGTAGAACATAGTGTTAAAATTTGTGCAATTCCAAGTTTGCCCTTTCCCACTAGGGTTAATCACTCCCTACCTAGGTTATAGTATTTTGTTAAAAAAAAAAAAAATTATATATGATTTGACCTATGATCATACTATGATTAGGGTGGGTATTTTAGTCCAAAATTCGTTGACTTCAAAGTCCTTTTCAATAAGAAACCATCTGTTTCTGTCCCTTTGAATAAGTCTCCCATTTTTTAAATAGTTTATTATCAAATGCTTGTTTTATGAATGTTTGAAAATGGAAATGGTTCTCATTGTTTTATGAAGCTCCCGTAAGCTTTTATAGAACTTAAGAAGGAACATCGACACTACATATTGTTGATATTCTGGTCTACAACTGGTCTGATGGCAAACATGCGTGTGCTGATGTCACGGGTTGGGGAATCTCCGATGGTCGGGTTGGGTAGTGGGACTTTTAAGGTGAGGTTTGCAGCTAGTAGTACCACACCAACAAAAGTGAAAAAATATGATGGAGCCAGTATGGCCAACCAACATAATTTATCCCTTTTGCCTTTTACCCATTTGGTTTGCTAGCCTAAAAAGCAGTTGAGCTCTTTAGGAAAATATATAAGGTAATAGATAGCAACGTGATGACTGTTGGTTTGAATGAATTTATATTTTCTGAAGAGTCGGTTTTGCTAATAAAAAAGGGTTTGTAGCCAATTTTTATTTACTAAAAAAAACCCCCCCATAAAGTTACTGTATTGTAGTCCCCACATAATGCCTTTTGCAAGAAAAAAAAACCACTTCATTGTCAAGTTATTGGGTTGTGCTTTGGTTATGTGTGGACTATGGTTTATGAAAACACAATTGAGTTTATATGTTCGATTAACCTTTGGTTGAAAGACCAACTTTTCATATATCCATTTTTTAGTACAATTAATAAATAAACTAAACTAATCATAAAATCATGTTATGATAACACAACATAATCACACTATAATTATGGTCATAACTCATAAGGCCCAATTAATTTTATTTCTGACTTGTACTCTAACGAAAGTTGGGCTTGCCCTTAATGAAAATTTCTCTTTCAAAATTTTATTTCTCACCTGTTATGGAGTGCCAAAATCAAAAATACAATATAACCTCTATAAATTAATAGCCTTGGAACCATCAAAATCTATTAATTTAGCACGATATTAATTAATCGATAAATTAATAATACATTAATTTAGCGAAATATATATATATTTTTTAGTTTTATATCACCTACAATAAATGATGAAGATAATTAACCTAACTTAACACAATTATCAACTTTACATATTTTACCCATTGTATGTACAATGATTTCTACCCATTGTATGTACAATGAGGTAAACATATTTAACAAGAAACTTAATTAGATTTTACTTTCAATAAAAAATTGAGTCAAAAGAAGACACCTTAGAAAATAAAAAAAATATGTATTTTTTAATAGATTATTAAATTACATAATAAATGAGACCTATAGAAATGTGTAAAGGTCTCGTCAAAATCTATTAACTTATAAATTTAGCGAATTGATTAATTTAGTACATTGGTCCCAATCGGAACTGACAAATTCTATTAAATAAACGAGATTATTAATTAATCGCATATCAAATTACCAGAGTTATACTGTACATAACATTTGAAATTGCGTAATCGGTAGACCTATGTGATTGAGAATTTCTTCATCTTATTGCTAATAACTATCAAAGGAATGCCTAAAATCATCAGAACATATTACAAAACCATTTATATTTTCACAAAAATGGTTATTACTTGGCTTTTGGCCAGAGAAACCATGGATAAGTGGATAACTCTTTTAAGGGCCAGCTAAATCATATAACACCTATTGTAGATCGAGGTTATTTTCGAGCTTTATTTGTCACAAAATATTCATAAAACCAAGCAGGGATACCAGCTTGTTATTGAATAAAAATTTAGTCATTTGGCCAACAGGTTATTGTAACACATAATCAGGTTGTCACAGATTCATTCCACTTCATTTTCTCACCAAGCAACCATCCCCTTCCACCACTACTACTTGCTTAAACAAAACGTTGATATGTTACACCACTACTATCACTAGCAAGCAGAAATTTACAAAGAAAACTTGGTGGCCAGTTACCAACAACAAGTTAATCACTCTGATGAAACTGAAACCATTTAATGAAGCAAAATTTGCAAGAGCATAGGCACATTTGTTTGCTTCACGATAGTTCTATCGAATCAAGAAGTTGTCTAGCTGATTAATTTCTTCCTTTATCTCTGCCACCATATCGTGAAGGGTCTAGTACAGGTTCATGTTATTATTCATAACTGCATTGTATAATAGCTGCAAATTGGTCTCAACTAAAAGAAGTTTGATATGGATCTCACCACACACATTCGGACTGAAATGCAAGGCTAGAAACTCTGCAAAATAATTTTTAGTCTTGTTGTGTGTAACATTATAGAAAGATAGGAAAACAAACCTTCTATTATTCTAAAAAATATTCTATATTTAGAATAAGTTTTAAAATGATAGAAATCAGTCCCACACCTTTTAGAATGTTAGAAACGCGTTAAGGACTTAAGGATGATTTTTCGTCTAAAATTGCAAATTTGTGGATAAAAGAGCATTTTGCACACCCACCCAGTAAAGATGCTCTAGTTCAAAATGTGACATATTTTACTAAATTTTGGCAGAATTGGCCAGTTTTTAGAGAATCAACATTGTAAATTCTGAGAATATATAAGAGAATATTTTTGACTTTCAGGTGACATATTTGTTTTGAAGGTTAAAAAATCAAAATATACCATTTTTTCTGAATCCGAAATTTCGCCCGGATTCAGAATTTTAAACTAGTGCTCTAATCATAGTTAAAAATGTGGACATATTTCGCACAATTTCGGTAGAATATACCGATTTTTAGAGAATCAGCATTTTTTCTAGAAATAATCAAGAATATTCTCAATATATTCAGATGACTTTTTTGTTTCGAGGGTCGGAATGTCGGAATATACCGGTTTTTTTGAAATTCGAAATTTCGCCCTGATTCTGAATTTTTGTCTTGGGCTCTAATCACTTTTATAACCCAACCCAACCCAACCCAACCCAACCCATTACCATTCTTTTGTTTTATTAGTCACCGACACACAATTGATACATTGCAGACACCTAGAGACCCACATGACTCATATTCAAGAAACCTCTACATCTGTTAAAATCATTTCACTCACACTTTCTCAGCCAAACAACCATGAGCAGCAACAGCAGAAGAAGAACATCTAGCTTCTTCTTCTCTCCTTCTTCTACTACTACACTCACACAAAATGACCAAACTACCCTTCCACCATCATCACCATCCAAAATTATCCAAATCCCAATCACTACCATCCATCAACTGCCACTTACAGAATCATTAGCAGCAACCAAAATCCAATCCAACTACCGAACCCATCTAATCAAAACCCTATACAAAACAATCTCAACCATTAATATCCAAACAACCTATTTACAAAACATGATCCAACGGCAAGAAACAGTTGATTTAATAAGAAGTAATGAAAGAGAAAAAAATAGATTGAATGAAGCATTAATGATTTTATTATTAAAGCTTGATTCAGTCAAAGGTATAGATCCAACGGTTAGAGATGCAAGAAGAAAAGTTAGCCGTAGGATTGTTGGATTACAAGAAATATTAGATGGTATTAGTGATGAAAGAGTTATGGGGATAGATGAGTTGATGAGAAAATGGGAAGAAATGGTTATTGATATGGAAAAAGAAGTATGGGAAGAAGATGAAGATAGATTAACAAAGAGTGAGAAAAGAGAAATGGAAAGGTTTTGTTTTGAGAAGTTGGGGTTTAGGTGTATGGAAAGATTTCTTCATAGTTAGATGGATAATCATAATATAATGTACTATAAACTCTATAAACTACTCCTTTGTTGTAATAATATATTTAACTGAATAAATAATATGATTTTATATATTATTTTAATAATTTTTATTTTTTTAGTATTTATCTTTAAAATTATTAGAGATTTTTGGACATACCCCACTTTGAAAGTCAAAATTTGAGATACCCGATTTTAAGATCTGGTGTTATCTTAGCCATTCATCGTAAAATTAATCTACGATTGTAAATCTTTTTTGTCTTAAAATAGGGGTATCTTATTTTTTTTTTGTTTTCAAATAGGGTATCTCAAATTTCGACTTTCAAACGAGGGTATGTTCAAATTCTTTTTTAAATTATTAAAAAATTTGTTTAAATTCTACTGGGGTTTACAATAGATTAAATTAAATTTTTGAACAAACAAACTACATATTGTGCTGCAAATAAAAAAATTTATCTGTTGCGATTTTTTAGTGTGGGATGGGATAACAGTATTGGATTTCGGTCTGGTTCTATTGCATTGGCCTTCGGGATTGGAACAATAATTAACAAGGACAGTGGGGGCATTTGTATTTCTAGTCAGAGGTGAAATTATTGGATTTATGAAAGATAAACTACTACGGAAGCATTTGTGTGGGACAAATAAAATATTGTCACGTATGAGTGTTGTTAATTTTGGTGCAAATAAAAAAATTATGGTGCAAATATTTTTTGAATAATAGAACCGATTATTTTAAATATATTTTTATTTTTATTTTTATTTTATTCGAACCACCGATAATTATATTACTATCCATTATTTTTTGTAAATATACAACCTCCATAAATATAGATTTTATTGCTAGACAAGAACATTATTTTTTTCTTTGTAAGTCTGTTTTTAACGAAATCAATAACTCAAAGATGCACGGTCTAAAATCAAACTCCATATACCTCTGGTGAATTATTACCAACTGAGCTCAACTGACATCGACTAAGAACACCACATTAATTTTCGAATTCATCCACAACTAGCTAGATCAATTCAATATTTCAATAGCTTTCTATCTACCAAGAATTTCTTGCTAAATGCCAATATTGCCACAATATTAAGCCTAATCACTTTTGGATTTTGGTTTAAACCTAATCAGTTTGTACTAATTAACAAAAAAAAAAATCAATGACGCTGTGACACTATGCAAATGATATACACATCATGTACATGTGTCAAACAAATGAAAAAAGTTGGTGAAATAATAAGTAGTTGTGGTGGCATGTTCACAAAGAAGTAGAGTAGTAAACTACAAGTGTGCCTAATAAATGCAAAAAAAAAAAAAGGTCACCTATGGACTATGGTGTGTAATGTACACTCACATATAACAGTGAAGTCCATGGTTTTCTAACATGCGCCAACAAGTTCATTGTAGTTGAGTTTCTTTCATTCATGGAACCTTTTTGGAGAGATAAAGTATTTTATCCAATTTTAAGTTTAATTTCAATAGGTATAATTCTTTATATAAATTTTGGTGATAAGTTTAAATTTCCATTATTATGGCAACCAAAAATGGATTTTATAAGTATAAATTCTACTCATTTTGTGATTAAAGATGATGGGGGGAAAGAATCAATGGTATATGTTAATGGGTGGAATTCATATTGGTTAATGGAAGAAAGTGTTTGGGAAAAAGATAGAAAAAAAGTATCTAAAATGTTTAAAAAAGGTTCTGAAATGGGTATGACTGTTTGTAGAACTTGGGCTTTTAGTGATGGAAATGGTCCTAATTCTCTTCAGATCTCACCTGGGGTTTTTGATAAAAGGGTTTTTCAGGTTTGTTTTTCTTTTTATTACATTGTATTGAATTCAATTTATTTTCCGGTTTTTTGAATCTTTGTGAATTTTATTTTATTTTTTTAAATTTTTTTTGGGTGGAATTTGGTGGTGGATTTTCATGAATTTAGCTTTGATTAAATTTGGAAGTAGAAGACGGCAAAATTAGAATTTGTATCTTGAAATTATGATAATTTGTAAGATAGAAATACATGAATTACCTTTGATTAAGTTATGCTGGGTTTCTGCCCCAATAACATTGCGAAGGTTTTGGTAATTTGTTGATAATGATGATTATACAAAATTATAACTGCAAGTTGAAAGAATGGCAAGATGAAAAGAAACTATTGCAAATATAGTTTGGAATGTATATCGCAGCTAGTTACTTTCATTGGTACAGATTGATAGTTGTAGATGATGCCCAGCTTGTGTTGAATAACAGTTTTCGAGTCATTTTTATTAGCGATATTATCGTTGTCTTTCCTGAAAAAAGAAAAAGGAGTTAAGTTTACTTATAATCAAGAGATATTGTGGAAAAGGTGTACAACTGTGTCAGACTTAGACACAAATTCCCGTGTCAAGTTTAGTTAGGCTTCAGTTGAGTTAGTGACTCAGGTACTTAGTTTTGATGCGTAAAGACCAATTTTAATTTATCTTGGACTGTCGTTGTTGATTGTAGAGTACTAGAGTTGAGTCCTTGAAATTGGTATGAAAGCACCTTTGCACTTTTTACTTTCTGATTTGCCCTTTGATTATCTATTTATTGAACCATTGTCACCATGTCTTTCCAGGGTTTGGATTATGTGATAGTTGAAGCAAGGAGGAGACGTATAAGATTGATTTTCAGTCTAGTAAATAATCTTGATGCTTTTGGTGGAAAGGCGCAGTATGTACGATGGGCACAAGAAGCAGGGTTTAATGTGACGTCATCAAATGATTCATTTTTCTCACATCCCACAATAAAAGATTATTATAAGAATTACATAAAGGTACGTCTGCAAACTGGGAATGTGGTTTATTGATTCTTGTATCGCTAAAACTTACAACCATTTATGATGTTCTTCTGCAATAATCTGTTGGATAATCTCTATGCATATCATGAGCCAAAACACATCAAGTAAGACCCAACCCTTAATAAAACTCCATACTCCTGGCTATAGAATGAGGACTGTTTTTTTTCTTCGTAGATTGCTCTTATTTTAATTATATATAATGTTCATTTGATGTACCTAAAACCATTATATGAGAGAAATTAGCCGAATAGGTATACTGTTTAGTCATAGCTAAGTGTGCCAATGTATTGGATGTTACCATTTTATGGGTCACATATGAACTTTCTTACACCTGAAATTGCAAATCTAGAGTCTAGTTGACTGTTGCCTTTCTTTGGGGCCTTTATTCTTTTGACCATCCTTAAATGATGCGGTACAATGAAATGATAAATTTTTTAGATATTCGATCATGCATTTCTTTTGACTTCATTCTGTAGTGTATGATCAACTTGTTGAAGTTTCAACCACTACCGCATCCCGATGTATGGTCAGAATGAAAAACAAATGTGCCGCTCGCATCATCAATGTGTTCCTTCTTAAAAAGAGAAATAAATATTGATGTGAAACCTGTGTAACAGTAGCTCCATGTTTCAACTCAGTCAGATTATTTACACTTCCTGTTGTATTATTTCACTGATTCACTCTGAACTTGGATTGAGCCTTTCATGAGACTGTTAAACATTACAAGGAAGTATATAAATGCTATTTCTTTTTTATTTCCCGTAAGGTGTTTCTTTTATTTACTTTACAATCTTGGTATTAGTAATGCCTTACAGTAATGCTTGTTTTCTCTTACATTTTCAAGGCTATTGTGACCAGAACAAATTCTATAAGTGGAGTCAAATACTCTGAGGAGCCAGCCATTTTTGCTTGGGAACTCATGAACGAGCCGCGCTGCATATCCAGCTCATCTGCCCCTTTCCTCCAGGTTAAATCTAAATTGAGTAGCACCAAAATTTTTCAACATATATATCTTTTATGAGGATTATTACTGTAGTAACATCAAATCTGTAGTGATTCCCAAGATTGTTAACATATAACTTCAGGCCTTAGAGGTAAAAAATAAAAAATAATCAGAATAATTTAAATGATTTTTAAAACTCAATATTACGAGGGAGTTAGGGTTACGTAGTCAAGATGTCTTAGTATCTATGCAGATGCCTGTGTGTGTGGCCGCGCACATTTTATTCTTAAAAAAAAAAAAAAAAAATACTTCCTATAGCACTCGTCAGACTTGAACCTGACTTTATTTCATGATTTTATCTCAACAAGAAACTCCATCTTGGTGAAATTACCGGTCAAGACAGAATGTGGATTTGGATACGAAACTCGCATAACATTTTAGTCCTGTTATGTGTTTTATAACTGGGGGTTTACACTGACAGGGATGGGCTGAGAGATGAGAGAGAATACAATTGTAAGGCTTAACTTATACTAAAGGGTGTAACACTCTATGCAGTGAAGTGCAATATTTGTAAGGGTTACTGCAGATGTATTTTCTCATTACATCACTCAATAAAATTCTTTTATCATCCCCCCCCCCCTCCCCCCCCCCCCCCCCCCAAAAAAAAAAGAAAAAAAAAAGTCTTGATCACGTATTTGACATGCCCGCCAATGGAATTTGTAGAAATTGATCAAGAGAATAAATCTGACTCCCCTCTTAGTCCTGCTATGTCTTGGTCACGAATCAGGATGGGCATCATGAATCCTACCTCTTCTCCTGGTAGCTGCAGGGCAATCACAGACCCAAAGGTTTGATGCCTGCTGTTGGGTAGCAGATATCTTACATGTGAAATCTAGGTTTGCATCCCAACCAAACTGATCCCTTTGATGATTGCAGTGGTATAGTCTAAATGTCTAACCCAAGAATTCTGCCATTTTGATTTATTGATCTTGAAGGTTTCCATTGATCTGTTACCATTCAAATTTCAAATTCCCTGCATTGTAGTAAACAAGTTGTTGAACCCGTGCTATGCACCGGGATTTGTGTTATTCAATAAAATGGAAAATCACCAAACTTTTTTTAATGCCCTTCTCAATCTAAATTTGTAGAGATTTTATAATGATTTTATAAGTGATTTGTTGAACTGAGTTTTTTTTAATACCCTTCTCAACCTAAATTGTAGAGATTTATAATTAATATTTTTTGTATTTAGTATGGTTTTTATATATGAATTAAAGATTTTAAATAGAAGAAGAATTTAGTAGGAAAAAGAGATTTAGAATCAAGTTCTAAAGGGTTTTAAGGTTTCTATAAATCTCTATTCACATTGAAGGTGGATTTCCTTTTTAACTACAACTGGGCTTCAATTGGGTTTAAAGTTGGGCTGAAGCACATTGAAGGTGGATTTCCTTTTTAACTACAACTGGGCTTTAATTGGGTTTAAAGTTGGGCTTAAATTCTATTCTCAAGTTGTTAAGAACATGCCACGTGGCACTTGTTAGGCTCCACTATTATATAGTATATAGATATAGATTAATTTCTCCGTGATGATGAGAAGTTTTTACTTCTAAATCACTGAGTTGGGAGGCACAATTGAGTAGGACTCATTACTAACTAGAACTCCAGGTTCAACTTCTCGTTACACAAAGGTTAAAAAATATAAAAAGAAGTCAGTTTTTAATTTAATAGTAAAACTTAAATTGGGAGTGGTCTAACAAAATTAAATTTTGTCGAAATACTTAAGTTCCCTCTTAACTATTTATTTTCTTTTAAAAGTTTGTATCATTTACTGTATATACAGAACAAATATATATAGGTTTAGATTCATTTTGTACTTGAATCTGATATAATGTGTCCTTAATGCTTTTATTTTGGAAAACAGACATGGATTATAGAGATGGCTGCATTCCTCAAGGGCTTGGATCAGAAGCACCTTGTGACTGTTGGGCTTGAAGGGTTCTATGGGTTGGACTCAGCTAGCAAATTGTCAGTGAATCCTGGGGAGTGGGCTGCTTCGCTTGGATCAGACTTTATACAAAATTCAGCAGTTGCAAACATTGATTTTGCTTCAGTTCACGCATATCCAGATAGCTGGTTAGTGAACACATTTTGTTTCTTGAGTAACATTTTACTGTTAGGTCCATAGTCCATAATCAACGAAATCAGTAGGATGGCCCATCAAAGAAATTGATCCACATCTTCCAGTTCTGTTGATCAGCCTTTAGATGAATCTATGTATGCGAGTATTTCTCTTGTAATGTATACAGTCTTGATTTGTCAAAAAGTATCACATAGAGGCAAGACTTTGCCATCTCTTCTTATCTGAAGTCTGTCTCGCATTGATTGCAGGATACCAGATGCAGATTTGGATGAAAAAGAAAGATATCTTTCACAATGGGTGGAATCTCATGTGATGGATGCTGAGCTTGTTCTGAAAAAACCTGTTCTATTTACAGAAGTTGGATCTTTAGTGCATACGAAGAAAGAAGGGGTATATAACCGAGATCTCTTGTTAAAGACGGTATATGATAAATTATACGAGTCGGCAAGGAAGAGACAAGCTGGAGCAGGGACCTTAATATGGCAGTTACTTGTTGAAGGAATGAAAGGCTATGGTGATCAGTATTCCCTTGTAGCATGGGACCAGCCATCTACTTACAAGCTGATAACCGAACAATCATGTAGGCTACAAAAAATGTTTAGAAAAGACCAAACAAATAGGAAAACTTGTCCTGGAGATCCTTGTTTTGGATGAAATACAGTACTTGACAAAGATGTGGCTCAGTATATAGCGTTCCCAGTTCATTTGGTTACTCTTGAGGGTCCTATAGTAGTCAGCAGCCTACACGTAATGAGGAGGAGTTTATTTACCAGTCTGAGCTGTTCAAGGCATCGAGTCAGGAAGAGCTCAAGCCATCAAGTCACGAAGTTCATGCGTTCCAATACAATTATGTGAATACTACGATTCAATGGTTGCTGATTGGAGGTATGTTATATATGTAGAAAATTATGAGAGTTTGTGGATTCATTTTGGATAATCTACAGAGTTAGAGTATATATGTTTTGTCAATATAAAGGTTGAGTGTATGTAATCTGTGCAAGTCTATAAACACATATAAACATTATATACAACTTGTTTTGAGGATGTCAAAAAATTCATGTTTGTAAATGTAGAATGTGGGTGAGTCAGAGAATTGAACTGCTTGCAATTGCGAGCAAAGATTTAAATGAAATTATACCTCTGTAAGTCATTATAAGTTGTTGAAATATAACACCCTTTATTATTAAAGTTAGGTTTCTTATTACTAGTGTTGTTATTATTATTCTTGTTTCAGATTGATGAAATGCAGTCTGCGAGTTAGCTTTGTTTTTCCCTAATGTTAAGTAACACTTCAGAATCCAGAATAAACAAACTAACAAAGAAACAACATAGTATAGAAAAATTATTTATAAAAATTCATGTCCAATTCCGGGTACCTATAGGATAATAACCTCATGGCCTTAATCTTCAGAATTTTCTTTCTGAAACACAAGCTCCTCGATAAAACCTTTGTCATTTTGAATCTTAATGCATTTGAGATGGTGCAACGCAAACACGTTTCTCCAATAATCTGGGACATTGGTGCTCTGGAAATAACCAAAATAATGATAAGTGACAGAGTCACATAGTAACAAAATTTAAGTAAATAAAAGGGGAGTCGTACAGAATTACCTTAAATTTAATGACAAGTGTTTCCATGAACCGAGACTTCTGGACAATATACTTGATTGCCTGTAGGTGACCTTTGGTAATCTGAGTTACTTTCAAGTATCTTAGATTATCAAACTGAACATTTGACTTCTTCAATACTTTAATTGCCTTCGAGATATCCTATAAAAATGCAGTTCAATTTAAATAACATACTCAGTTAGCTATACTAAAGTACTAAACAATAACAAAAACGCGAAAGACAGGACAATGGTAATACTTATATTTTTGCAAAAACCATTGCTTAAGAATTTCGTTCGGATAAGATGTAAGAGAGAAGGAAGATATGCAATACCTCAAGAACATGAGAGAGTAATGTTAAATATTTTACTCCATAAAGCCCTTCGAGAAATCTGACCACATCTTCAGTGCAGTTATCTGTAAAGAATGGATCAAACATACTCAACTTATGGTGTTATATATAGTCACATTGAGAAGTAAAATAAAGAAACTCATGATCGATTATACCTTTGTCGTCTTGATCGTAATAATCATCTATTCCATCCATGTCTAGTTCTGCGTTTTCTAACCAAGGAAGTTTGTCGAGATAATAATCATAAAAGGCCCAATCATTACATGTGAATGAAGTAAGATTTGGACAAGATATAGTAATTTGAAATCTGTCAGTATACTTTCCAGGTAGACACCCGTAAAATCCCAAATGTTTGAGTTGAGTAGCAGAGATTACAATAGGATCTAGGTAATCATCAAACTCACAAAAGAAAATTTCGAGTTTCTTAAGAATGGGACAACCTAAGAAGATCTCGTCAAGAAACTTAGTACTTATCGAAGAAATTGATCTAAGTCTCAATGTCTTTAAAACCGGCATATCTATCACTTTAGGCAATACAAGCAGAACATCAGATAGAGGATTCTTATCACTTAACAGCAAAGAGAGACTTGTTAAAGACTTGCATTTAAAAAGAGTCGGGGGCACCTATAAACGACCACCATTAAAATCAAATTGAAGAGTGAGTTGCTGTACAGCAACACGAATCCATAATTTGATATACCTTGTGAAATACGTCTGACGAGATGAATAATCTATGACTTCCAGTGTATGGATAGGAGATTTTCGACGGCCATGCAAAACTTTGTTCACAAATTTATGAAACTCTCCATGGCCAAAACAATACTTATCTTCATAGATAAAACTTAGAGATGGAAAAGAAGTCCAGAAATACCTCCATGCTTTCGACAAGACGCAAGTTTGAATCACTTGTTTTATGTGAATATTGCAGAAGATGTGATGAAGAATATCTTTAGGTAAGTTGCTAAATCTATCATCATCACTAGTCTTCTCTCCTATCTTAGAAGAAGAAGAAATTGTTTCCATAGCTTCCAAAGTTGAAAGTTCACAAGCAAAACCCTTGTCAGAAGAAGAAGATGAAATTGTTTCCATAGCTTCCAAAGGTGAAAGCTCACAAGCAAAACCCTTGTCAGAAGAAGAAGAAGTTGTTTCCATAGCTTCCAAAGGTGAAAGCTCACAAGCAAAACCCTTGTCAGAAGAAAAAGAAATTGTTTCCATAGCTTCCAAAGGTGAAAGCTCACAAGCAAAACCCTTATCAGAAGAAGAAGAAGTTATTGTTTCCATAGCTTCCAAAGGTGAACTTTTACAAGCAAAAATCTTGTCAGAAGAAGATGAAGTTGATTCCATTGCTTCCAAAGGTGAAAGCTCACAAGCAAAACCCTTGTCAGAAGAAGATGAAGTTATTGTTTCCATAGCTTTTAAAGGTGAAAACTTACATGCAAAACCCTTATTATCAGAAGAACTTGTTTCCATAGCTTGTTTCATGCTTATGCAACGTGGGTTACTTGGGCAGGGAGAGATCCAAAGGTTAACAAACCCTAGTCACCTAGTGTGGGTTGGTCAAATAAACATGACGACTATCCAGAGCAAACAACTGGGCTGGGCTTTTCTCGGCAAAATTTCAGGTTTGTTGTGTCAGTGTATGTTTTTAGTAATTTTCAGAATTTTGTCAGTAGATTTGGAACAAACAAGTAAGCAAAAAATTCATCTGCTTTTTTTTTTTTTTTTTTTCTTTTTGGAATAATCATGCAGACTATAAAGAATGCGTCGAAAAGACAATACGTATGAATTTTTTTTTTTTTTTTTTGCCAGTGTATGTATGTATCTTTTTTTTTTCCAGATTTTTGTGAGTAGATTTGGAAAAAAAGGTAAGCAAGATTTTTTTTTTTTTTTTTGGAACAATCATGCAGACTACAAACAATGCGTCGAAAGCACACTTCAGAAAGCTAGCTAGAGATCATTGTTTTGGCTAAATATCATGACAGAGAAATGGCGTATAGTAGACTGTAGTTGGTACAATATTCCAATTCAATTATTTGAGTATGGAAGAACACTTCAGATATTATGCAACTATCCAACATTGTTTGTTGATTTATAGTGTCGATTTCTAGCTAGACACTCCCATAAGCCTTTCGGTTTTCAGATTGATGAAATGTATATATCCTTTCATCAATGGAAGTTAGCTAGTGTGTTAGGCAGTATGTTAGTATTGCATAAGTATAATTCTAAGTAAAACCAGAAAACCCAAAATAAATGGAGTATGCAAACCAGAACAATAATTAAGGACAGTATGATGTGATCGAGTCGAGAAAAATCTCTGTCCTTAAGACATAATTTGCCCCAACAGGTGCTGTATGGGTGTAATGCAAACTGTCTCCCAGGATACAACGATCAATACCTTCGTCGTGTAGCAGCACTTCAAACAAAACGAAGACGGCGAACCAGTTCAGTGATGTAACTCTCTCAAGGGACACTGACAGACTATGAATGATAATGAATATGATGTTTTTCGAATGATGAAAAAACGCAGACACTGACAAGGTATTTATAGCAGGAAAAAACTAAGTGAACAGACACTTGGGCCGAAACAGTTCATTGAACGGATACAACCATTAAGGCCGAACAGACACTTTGGGCTTTAAACAGTTTCATCAAAGGACACAACTTTTGGGCCCGAAACAGTTTCATGAGAGGTTGCACCTATCTGGGCCGAACCAGTAGCAAACCGGTTCGGAATAGGTATGCACCTATTTGGATTTATTCTAATGGACCTTTCTACTAAAAAGATTATGTTGGATCACCAAGATCCAAATCCAAATCCAAATCCCAAGCCCAAGCCCGAGTCCGATCCGAGCCGAGCCGGGTCGGGTCGGTCGGTCGGACGGACGGACGGCGCGCGCGCGCGCGCGTGTGTGTGTTTTTCAAGCCCAAGCCCATGTAAGGTTCCGCCCAACGCGCGAAAACATTGTAACCCCAAGGGCCACGCCCTTATTGTACATGAGGGGTTTTTCTAGTCAAAATCTTATCTACATGGGTCAAATGTGGGACTATCATATTTTCCTTGCTTTGTCTCAAGTTGTTTGGAACTTGGGACACCAATTTCTCATTCACTATGGAACAGTTTTAGACGTATGAATATTCTGCGAGCATCTACTCGGAACGAGGATTCCATACGTACCAAGATCTAGCTCAATGGAGCTCTAGAACATATCGAAATGTCTAGCCAAAGACCTTGTCAGATTTCTGTCAGATTTCTGACAGAATCTGTTCAAACTGTTTCCAACAATCCCCCGCATGAATGGAAATTACGGATTTATGCAAATGCAATGCAACTGAGAGAGTACAAGCGGAAAGTAGCTGCATCGGTATAGGTAGCAATTTTTCAGCCTTGAACCTACCCTAGTGGATAACCATCGGATTTACTGGCTAATCAGTGAACATGATGTCTTGAACTGTTCAGCCGTTTGTGTAAACCAAGACAATGGCTACCACACAGTTTCCCTTCCTCAAAGAACTTGGTTCTATGGTTGTGTTCATTTTGGCCTTGAACTTCCTGGTATTCATGAGTGCTCTTAAAGAATGCAACCTTCAACATTCTCACAGAAAACGGCCCCTTTTTCTCACTCATAAGGTGATTGCCCATGAAGAGTATCCTGCTATACTCCACCTGTTTTACAAGCTATGGGAATCATTAAAAGCAAAAGCTTATCCTAGTCCATCAATGCAGGCAGCACTGGTCTCATCATCATAGGAATGGATAAGAGATGTTTAATCTCACAGTGCTATCGTCGAGTCATGCGAGATTCGGTTGTCCCTTTGAACCTAGATCTTGGGATCTCCAGTCAGCTAGGTAGGGTTGCCATCAGGCCTACTCTTTCGTCTTAGGTTTTACACCCATTCCTCTCGATGAAGCTTGAACTTGCTCTCTGGCCAAACCTTTAGTAAATGGATCCGCTAGGTTTTCAGCCGACTTAATATACTCTATAGAGATTATTCCAGTTGAGAGCAGTTTCCGCACGGTTTTGTGTCTTCGTCTGATGTGTCGAGACTTACCGTTATACATACTACTCAGTGCCCTGCCTATAGCAGATTGACTATCGCAGTTTATACGAATAGCTGGCACTGGTTGTTCCCACATAGGAATATCCTCTAAGAAATTTCGAAGCCATTCTGCTTCTTCTCCTGCTTTATCTAAAGCAATGAATTCAGCCTCCATAGTGGATCTAGCAATGCATGTTTGCTTAGAGGATTTCCAAGATATCGCTGCACCACCCAGAGTAAAAACATAGCCACTCGTGGCTTTTGAGTTTTTAGTATCTGATATCCAATTAGCATCACAATATCCTTCTACTACTGGTGGATATCTAGTGTAGTGCAGATTATAACTTGAGGTATATTTCAGATAGTTCAATACCCTAGTTATTGCCTTCCAGTGATTCTTTCCTGGATTACTCGTGTAACGACTTAGGACATTTACAGCGTGAGCCATGTCTGGTCTAGTGCAATTTGTGATATACATCAAACTGCCAATGACACGAGCATATTCTATTTGTGATATGCTAGCCCCAGTATTCTTAGTTAAATGAAGATTGGGATCTTCTGGAGTTTTGGCAATTCCAGTGGAGTATTTCTTGAACTTTTCAAGAACCTTCTCAATGTAGTGGGATTGCGATAGTGCAATTCCATCTGATGTTCTAGTGATTTTAATCCCTAGTATAACATCAGCAATTCCCATATCCTTCATATCAAACTTACTGCGAAGCATGTTCTTAGTAGCATTTATGATGTCATTGTTGCTACCAAAAATCAGCATGTCATCTACATATAGACATACAATAGCATATCCAGTTTGAGTGGACTTAGTGTAAACACATTTGTCACATTCGTTTATTTTGAAACCACTTGACAACATTACATTATCAAATTTTTCATGCCATTGCTTCGGGGCTTGTTTTAAACCATATAATGATTTTACAAGTCTACACACCTTATTCTCCTGTCCAGGTGCAACAAAACCTTCAGGTTGTTGCATATAGATTTCTTCCTCTAAATCGCCATTTAGGAAAGCCGTTTTTACATCCATTTGATGTATTTCAAGGTTGTGTATTGCAGCAATCGCAAGAAGCGTTCGAATAGACGTTATTCTCGTTACTGGAGAGTAAGTGTCAAAGAAATCCAAGCCTTGTTTCTGCCTGTAACCTTTGACTACAAGTCTGGCCTTGTATTTGTCTATTGAACCATCTGTTCTCATCTTCTTTTTGAAGATCCATTTGGAACCTAAACATTTCGTTCCAGGAGGAAGTGTGGTTAGCTCCCATGTGTGGTTTTGCATTATGGAATCAATTTCACTTTTAATTGCTTCCTTCCACTGGGGAGCATCTTGAGTAGACATGGCCTCTTTAAAAGTTAATGGATCATTGTCCACTAAGAAAGTCATGAATTGAGGACCATATGTCTCCACAAGATATGTTAGAAAATCAGGACCATATGCCTTTGTTTTTCTAGCTCGTTTACTTCGCCTAGGTTCATCCTCATTCTGATGTTCATCCCTTGGCACAGTATTATCTGTAGTTTCTTGCTCAACTCTTGGAGCGTTTTCACGTGTTCTCTTTCGATGCTTAGCATCTTGACAAGGAAACACAGTTTCAAAGAAATATGCATTTCTTGATTCCATAATAGTATTGACCTGAACATCAGGAATATCAGATTTGTGAACTAAAAATCGATAAGCACTACTATTATGAGCGTAGCCTATAAAAATGCAATCAACAGTTTTAGGTCCAATCTTCACTTGTTTAGGAGGTGGGACCGCAACCTTGGCTAAACACCCCCACACTTTCATGAATTTATAAGAAGGTGTTTGACCTTTCCATAATTCATATGGTGTTTTGCCGGTTTTCTTGTGAGGTATCTTATTGAGAATATAATTCGCAGTAAGAATGGCTTCCCCCCACATGTTCTGGGGTAACCCTGAATTTAACAACAAAGCATTCATCATCTCTTTCAATGTTCGGTTCTTGCGTTCAGCAGTACCATTAGATTCAGGAGAGTATGGAGCCGTAGTTTGGTGTATGATTCCATTTTCAGCACAAAAGTCATTAAATGGTTTATCATATTCACCTCCTCGATCGCTCCTTACAATCTTGATTTTCTTGCCAAGTTGATTTTCAACCTCAAGTTTATACTGTTGAAACTTTTCTATAGCTTCATCTTTGCTTGTTAACAAATAAACATAGCAAAACTTTGTGCAGTCGTCAATAAAAGTAACAAAATACTTTTTACCACCTCTAGTTTGCACAAACTTTAAATCACACAAGTCAGTGTGAATTAAATCTAGAGGTTCGGTACTTCTTTGGACCGAATGATGTGGGGTTTTGGTAAGTTTAGCTTCCACACAAATTTCGCATTTATCACATGCTTTTGGATTGCAATGTGGAATCATATCCATGTTAATTAGTCTACGCAAAGTATTATAATTAACATGTCCTAGACGTTCATGCCAAACATTAAAAGACTCAACGATATAAGCAGAAGAATTATTCTTATTAATATTTGGAATAACAGTCATTACATTGAGCTTGAATAGCCCATCGCTAACATACCCTTTACCCACATACATCCCAGCCTTAGTGAGTACAAACTTGTCAGATTCAATCACCATCTTGAAGCCATTCTTGCTTAAGAGTGATCCAGAAATCAGATTCTTGCGAATGTCTGGAACATGCAACACATTGTTGAGGCTAACTTCCTTTCCAGAAGTCATCTTCAGCACAATTTTCCCTTGACCTTCTACCTTCGATGTAGATGAGTTGCCCATGTAGAGTTGTTCATTCTGATGGTTCAAAGTATAAGTAGTGAACATCCTCTTATCTGAGCAAATGTGCTTGGTTGCACCAGTATCCAGGAACCATTCCCTTGGATTGTCAACCAAGTTCACTTCCGAAACCATAGCACAAAGGTCGATTATGCCCAAGTCAGCAATCATCTTGTCTTCTTCAGTCAGATTTGCTTGAGCGGGATTCTTTCCTTTCTTGTCATCTTTCTTCTTGCTTCGGCAGTCACTTTGGCGATGACCTGACTTGCCACAGTTGAAGCACTTTCCTTTGAATTTCTTGGTAGATTGCTTGTTATTGGAACCTTGGTCAGAAGATTTGCGCTTCTTGTTCTTCTTCCCATGTTCCACAACATTGGCTTTGGCATCTTCAGAAACAACGACAGTATTCTTTTCAGAAGTACGGTTGTCTTCTTCTATGCGAAGCCGGAGAATCAGGTCTTCCAAGCCCATCTCCTTACGTTTGTGTTTAAGATAATTCTTAAAATCCTTCCATGAAGGGGGTAACTTCTCAATAACAGAAGCCACCTGAAAGGGTTCACACAAAGTAAGGTTTTCTGCATGAATTTCGTGCAGAATAAGTTGAAGTTCTTGGACCTGACTGATCACAGTCTTGGAGTCCACCATCTTAAAATCAAGGAACCTGCCGACCACAAACTTCTTTGAACCAGCATCCTCGGCTTTGTACTTCTTATCCAAAGATTCCCAGAGTTCTTTGGATGTTTTGAATGGACTGTACACATTGTAGAGTGTGTTGTCCAGTCCATTTAGGATATAGTTTCGGCAAAGGAAATCTCCATGTTTCCAAGCATCTATAGCAGCAACAGTTTGGCGATCAGATTCGCCTCCATCTTGCTTTGGAAGTAGTTCGTACAGGAACTTAGCGAGATTCAGAGTTGTAAGGTAAAACAGCATCTTCTGCTGCCACCTCTTAAAGTCTGTTCCGTTGAATCTCTCGGGTTTTTCCCCAACAGTAACATGGGTAGGAACTGTTGGAACAGCAGTAGGAACAGCAACAGTAGAAACAGTAGGAACAAAATTGGTAGCTGAACTTCCATTGATAGTTCCTATGTTCGCGGGGACATGAGTTTGTGACTCTTCCATTTGTCTGAAACAAAATATTCAGACAGATTAAACAACCAGAAAATTTTATTTCCTGTACCTATGTCTGCAAATACGAAAATTAAAAAAATTTCGAAAAAAAAAAAAATTCAAAATTTTCGAACTGTATCGAAAAATAACCTCAATCTGCAAATAAATTTGTTAAACAGTAACAAAATTCCGAAAAACAAAATTTTCGGATATAAAAAGAAAAAAAATATAGAACAGTAAACCAAAATACTAACATAAACTTATGTCTTAAGAATGTTAGGCAGTATGTTAGTATTGCATAAGTATAATTCTAAGTAAAACCAGAAAACCCAAAATAAATGGAGTATGCAAACCAGAACAATAATTAAGGACAGTATGATGTGATCGAGTCGAGAAAAATCTCTGTCCTTAAGACATAATTTGCCCCAACAGGTGCTGTATGGGTGTAATGCAAACTGTCTCCCAGGATACAACGATCAATACCTTCGTCGTGTAGCAGCACTTCAAACAAAACGAAGACGGCGAACCAGTTCAGTGATGTAACTCTCTCAAGGGACACTGACAGACTATGAATGATAATGAATATGATGTTTTTCGAATGATGAAAAAACGCAGACACTGACAAGGTATTTATAGCAGGAAAAAACTAAGTGAACAGACACTTGGGCCGAAACAGTTCATTGAACGGATACAACCATTAAGGCCGAACAGACACTTTGGGCTTTAAACAGTTTCATCAAAGGACACAACTTTTGGGCCCGAAACAGTTTCATGAGAGGTTGCACCTATCTGGGCCGAACCAGTAGCAAACCGGTTCGGAATAGGTATGCACCTATTTGGATTTATTCTAATGGACCTTTCTACTAAAAAGATTATGTTGGATCACCAAGATCCAAATCCAAATCCCAAGCCCAAGCCCGAGCCCGAGTCTGATCCGAGCCGAGCCGGGTCGGGTCGGTCGGTCGGACGGACGGACAGCGCGCGCGCGCGCGCGCGCGTGTGTGTGTTTTTCAAGCCCAAGCCCATGTAAGGTTCCGCCCAACGCGCGAAAACATTGTAACCCCAAGGGCCACGCCCTTATTGTACATGAGGGGTTTTTCTAGTCAAAATCTTATCTACATGGGTCAAATGTGGGACTATCATATTTTCCTTGCTTTGTCTCAAGTTGTTTGGAACTTGGGACACCAATTTCTCATTCACTATGGAACAGTTTTAGACGTATGAATATTCTGCGAGCATCTACTCGGAACGAGGATTCCATACGTACCAAGATCTAGCTCAATGGAGCTCTAGAACATATCGAAATGTCTAGCCAAAGACCTTGTCAGATTTCTGTCAGATTTCTGACAGAATCTGTTCAAACTGTTTCCAACAATCCCCCGCATGAATGGAAATTACGGATTTATGCAAATGCAATGCAACTGAGAGAGTACAAGCGGAAAGTAGCTGCATCGGTATAGGTAGCAATTTTTCAGCCTTGAACCTACCCTAGTGGATAACCATCGGATTTACTGGCTAATCAGTGAACATGATGTCTTGAACTGTTCAGCCGTTTGTGTAAACCAAGACAATGGCTACCACACAGTTTCCCTTCCTCAAAGAACTTGGTTCTATGGTTGTGTTCATTTTGGCCTTGAACTTCCTGGTATTCATGAGTGCTCTTAAAGAATGCAACCTTCAACATTCTCACAGAAAACGGCCCCTTTTTCTCACTCATAAGGTGATTGCCCATGAAGAGTATCCTGCTATACTCCACCTGTTTTACAAGCTATGGGAATCATTAAAAGCAAAAGCTTATCCTAGTCCATCAATGCAGGCAGCACTGGTCTCATCATCATAGGAATGGATAAGAGATGTTTAATCTCACAGTGCTATCGTCGAGTCATGCGAGATTCGGTTGTCCCTTTGAACCTAGATCTTGGGATCTCCAGTCAGCTAGGTAGGGTTGCCATCAGGCCTACTCTTTCGTCTTAGGTTTTACACCCATTCCTCTCGATGAAGCTTGAACTTGCTCTCTGGCCAAACCTTTAGTAAATGGATCCGCTAGGTTTTCAGCCGACTTAATATACTCTATAGAGATTATTCCAGTTGAGAGCAGTTTCCGCACGGTTTTGTGTCTTCGTCTGATGTGTCGAGACTTACCGTTATACATACTACTCAGTGCCCTGCCTATAGCAGATTGACTATCGCAGTTTATACGAATAGCTGGCACTGGTTGTTCCCACATAGGAATATCCTCTAAGAAATTTCGAAGCCATTCTGCTTCTTCTCCTGCTTTATCTAAAGCAATGAATTCAGCCTCCATAGTGGATCTAGCAATGCATGTTTGCTTAGAGGATTTCCAAGATATCGCTGCACCACCCAGAGTAAAAACATAGCCACTCGTGGCTTTTGAGTTTTTAGTATCTGATATCCAATTAGCATCACAATATCCTTCTACTACTGGTGGATATCTAGTGTAGTGCAGATTATAACTTGAGGTATATTTCAGATAGTTCAATACCCTAGTTATTGCCTTCCAGTGATTCTTTCCTGGATTACTCGTGTAACGACTTAGGACATTTACAGCGTGAGCCATGTCTGGTCTAGTGCAATTTGTGATATACATCAAACTGCCAATGACACGAGCATATTCTATTTGTGATATGCTAGCCCCAGTATTCTTAGTTAAATGAAGATTGGGATCTTCTGGAGTTTTGGCAATTCCAGTGGAGTATTTCTTGAACTTTTCAAGAACCTTCTCAATGTAGTGGGATTGCGATAGTGCAATTCCATCTGATGTTCTAGTGATTTTAATCCCTAGTATAACATCAGCAATTCCCATATCCTTCATATCAAACTTACTGCGAAGCATGTTCTTAGTAGCATTTATGATGTCATTGTTGCTACCAAAAATCAGCATGTCATCTACATATAGACATACAATAGCATATCCAGTTTGAGTGGACTTAGTGTAAACACATTTGTCACATTCGTTTATTTTGAAACCACTTGACAACATTACATTATCAAATTTTTCATGCCATTGCTTCGGGGCTTGTTTTAAACCATATAATGATTTTACAAGTCTACACACCTTATTCTCCTGTCCAGGTGCAACAAAACCTTCAGGTTGTTGCATATAGATTTCTTCCTCTAAATCGCCATTTAGGAAAGCCGTTTTTACATCCATTTGATGTATTTCAAGGTTGTGTATTGCAGCAATCGCAAGAAGCGTTCGAATAGACGTTATTCTCGTTACTGGAGAGTAAGTGTCAAAGAAATCCAAGCCTTGTTTCTGCCTGTAACCTTTGACTACAAGTCTGGCCTTGTATTTGTCTATTGAACCATCTGTTCTCATCTTCTTTTTGAAGATCCATTTGGAACCTAAACATTTCGTTCCAGGAGGAAGTGTGGTTAGCTCCCATGTGTGGTTTTGCATTATGGAATCAATTTCACTTTTAATTGCTTCCTTCCACTGGGGAGCATCTTGAGTAGACATGGCCTCTTTAAAAGTTAATGGATCATTGTCCACTAAGAAAGTCATGAATTGAGGACCATATGTCTCCACAAGATATGTTAGAAAATCAGGACCATATGCCTTTGTTTTTCTAGCTCGTTTACTTCGCCTAGGTTCATCCTCATTCTGATGTTCATCCCTTGGCACAGTATTATCTGTAGTTTCTTGCTCAACTCTTGGAGCGTTTTCACGTGTTCTCTTTCGATGCTTAGCATCTTGACAAGGAAACACAGTTTCAAAGAAATATGCATTTCTTGATTCCATAATAGTATTGACCTGAACATCAGGAATATCAGATTTGTGAACTAAAAATCGATAAGCACTACTATTATGAGCGTAGCCTATAAAAATGCAATCAACAGTTTTAGGTCCAATCTTCACTTGTTTAGGAGGTGGGACCGCAACCTTGGCTAAACACCCCCACACTTTCATGAATTTATAAGAAGGTGTTTGACCTTTCCATAATTCATATGGTGTTTTGCCGGTTTTCTTGTGAGGTATCTTATTGAGAATATAATTCGCAGTAAGAATGGCTTCCCCCCACATGTTCTGGGGTAACCCTGAATTTAACAACAAAGCATTCATCATCTCTTTCAATGTTCGGTTCTTGCGTTCAGCAGTACCATTAGATTCAGGAGAGTATGGAGCCGTAGTTTGGTGTATGATTCCATTTTCAGCACAAAAGTCATTAAATGGTTTATCATATTCACCTCCTCGATCGCTCCTTACAATCTTGATTTTCTTGCCAAGTTGATTTTCAACCTCAAGTTTATACTGTTGAAACTTTTCTATAGCTTCATCTTTGCTTGTTAACAAATAAACATAGCAAAACTTTGTGCAGTCGTCAATAAAAGTAACAAAATACTTTTTACCACCTCTAGTTTGCACAAACTTTAAATCACACAAGTCAGTGTGAATTAAATCTAGAGGTTCGGTACTTCTTTGGACCGAATGATGTGGGGTTTTGGTAAGTTTAGCTTCCACACAAATTTCGCATTTATCACATGCTTTTGGATTGCAATGTGGAATCATATCCATGTTAATTAGTCTACGCAAAGTATTATAATTAACATGTCCTAGACGTTCATGCCAAACATTAAAAGACTCAACGATATAAGCAGAAGAATTATTCTTATTAATATTTGGAATAACAGTCATTACATTGAGCTTGAATAGCCCATCGCTAACATACCCTTTACCCACATACATCCCAGCCTTAGTGAGTACAAACTTGTCAGATTCAATCACCATCTTGAAGCCATTCTTGCTTAAGAGTGATCCAGAAATCAGATTCTTGCGAATGTCTGGAACATGCAACACATTGTTGAGGCTAACTTCCTTTCCAGAAGTCATCTTCAGCACAATTTTCCCTTGACCTTCTACCTTCGATGTAGATGAGTTGCCCATGTAGAGTTGTTCATTCTGATGGTTCAAAGTATAAGTAGTGAACATCCTCTTATCTGAGCAAATGTGCTTGGTTGCACCAGTATCCAGGAACCATTCCCTTGGATTGTCAACCAAGTTCACTTCCGAAACCATAGCACAAAGGTCGATTATGCCCAAGTCAGCAATCATCTTGTCTTCTTCAGTCAGATTTGCTTGAGCGGGATTCTTTCCTTTCTTGTCATCTTTCTTCTTGCTTCGGCAGTCACTTTGGCGATGACCTGACTTGCCACAGTTGAAGCACTTTCCTTTGAATTTCTTGGTAGATTGCTTGTTATTGGAACCTTGGTCAGAAGATTTGCGCTTCTTGTTCTTCTTCCCATGTTCCACAACATTGGCTTTGGCATCTTCAGAAACAACGACAGTATTCTTTTCAGAAGTACGGTTGTCTTCTTCTATGCGAAGCCGGAGAATCAGGTCTTCCAAGCCCATCTCCTTACGTTTGTGTTTAAGATAATTCTTAAAATCCTTCCATGAAGGGGGTAACTTCTCAATAACAGAAGCCACCTGAAAGGGTTCACACAAAGTAAGGTTTTCTGCATGAATTTCGTGCAGAATAAGTTGAAGTTCTTGGACCTGACTGATCACAGTCTTGGAGTCCACCATCTTAAAATCAAGGAACCTGCCGACCACAAACTTCTTTGAACCAGCATCCTCGGCTTTGTACTTCTTATCCAAAGATTCCCAGAGTTCTTTGGATGTTTTGAATGGACTGTACACATTGTAGAGTGTGTTGTCCAGTCCATTTAGGATATAGTTTCGGCAAAGGAAATCTCCATGTTTCCAAGCATCTATAGCAGCAACAGTTTGGCGATCAGATTCGCCTCCATCTTGCTTTGGAAGTAGTTCGTACAGGAACTTAGCGAGATTCAGAGTTGTAAGGTAAAACAGCATCTTCTGCTGCCACCTCTTAAAGTCTGTTCCGTTGAATCTCTCGGGTTTTTCCCCAACAGTAACATGGGTAGGAACTGTTGGAACAGCAGTAGGAACAGCAACAGTAGAAACAGTAGGAACAAAATTGGTAGCTGAACTTCCATTGATAGTTCCTATGTTCGCGGGGACATGAGTTTGTGACTCTTCCATTTGTCTGAAACAAAATATTCAGACAGATTAAACAACCAGAAAATTTTATTTCCTGTACCTATGTCTGCAAATACGAAAATTAAAAAAATTTCGAAAAAAAAAAAAATTCAAAATTTTCGAACTGTATCGAAAAATAACCTCAATCTGCAAATAAATTTGTTAAACAGTAACAAAATTCCGAAAAACAAAATTTTCGGATATAAAAAGAAAAAAAATATAGAACAGTAAACCAAAATACTAACATAAACTTATGTCTTAAGAATGTTAGGCAGTATGTTAGTATTGCATAAGTATAATTCTAAGTAAAACCAGAAAACCCAAAATAAATGGAGTATGCAAACCAGAACAATAATTAAGGACAGTATGATGTGATCGAGTCGAGAAAAATCTCTGTCCTTAAGACATAATTTGCCCCAACAGGTGCTGTATGGGTGTAATGCAAACTGTCTCCCAGGATACAACGATCAATACCTTCGTCGTGTAGCAGCACTTCAAACAAAACGAAGACGGCGAACCAGTTCAGTGATGTAACTCTCTCAAGGGACACTGACAGACTATGAATGATAATGAATATGATGTTTTTCGAATGATGAAAAAACGCAGACACTGACAGTTTCATGAGAGGTTGCACCTATCTGGGCCGAACCAGTAGCAAACCGGTTCGGAATAGGTATGCACCTATTTGGATTTATTCTAATGGACCTTTCTACTAAAAAGATTATGTTGGATCACCAAGATCCAAATCCAAATCCAAATCCCAAGCCCGAGTCCGATACGGGTCGGTCGGCGCGCGCGCGCGCGTGTGTGTGTTTTTCAAGCCCAAGCCCATGTAAGGTTCCGCCCAACGCGCGAAAACATTGTAACCCCAAGGGCCACGCCCTTATTGTACATGAGGGGTTTTTCTAGTCAAAATCTTATCTACATGGGTCAAATGTGGGACTATCATATTTTCCTTGCTTTGTCTCAAGTTGTTTGGAACTTGGGACACCAATTTCTCATTCACTATGGAACAGTTTTAGACGTATGAATATTCTGCGAGCATCTACTCGGAACGAGGATTCCATACGTACCAAGATCTAGCTCAATGGAGCTCTAGAACATATCGAAATGTCTAGCCAAAGACCTTGTCAGATTTCTGTCAGATTTCTGACAGAATCTGTTCAAACTGTTTCCAACATAGTGTACCAAAGACTAATTGTTTAATGCTTGCTTCATAGTCTGTAAAGGAAATTTCTGAAGATATATTAGTTTCAAAGTTTACACGCAAGAAAATTACTACGACATATCCTTTCGAAAACAAAGTCCTGATCATCTAGAGCTAGTGTTGGTTACTGGAACAAACGATTCAGGTGATGCGACTGTTTGTTTCAGTTCCCCTGTGCTCCACGACTGCTTCGCTTGCTGCTTGTGTTTTCTATCCTTTTCAGCATCCTTTAAATAGTCTGTCTTTGTCTCCTATCGAAAACCATAGATGGAGGGAACAAGAAAAGAAGACAAAATGAATACATCAGTCCAGAGTTAAGAAAGCCAAAAGTAGGAGTGTAAAGTCTTTGCTAAATCTGGCTAAAAACATTTAAAATATATAATCATGGCGTAAGTAGATTTTAATAGTGCCATTCGATAAAGACTTGTCGTGGTTTACGAGTCTATTCAATGGTCTTTTTTTTTAATATAATGGAGTAGGAAAATATCATAAATGGTTAATAAGTTAAACCTTCATCCACTGTGATGCAATTTGATAGCTGGGGACAGTTTTTCGTCGTGACACAGTTCTTGCAGCTTTCAACCTGTTCTTCACAGATTTATGTTTATCTTTTTTAACCTCTGGTGCAGTAATGGTTAACCGATTGAAGGCAACAGATACCTCGTTTGATCCACAACTCTCTTCTTCTGCGGCTAAATCAACATTTTTCTTACCAAATACAAATTTTGTCTCTCTAGATATAGGCTCATTTTGTTTACTCATTCTGTCTTCAACTGAACATGTTTCAAGTGGGCGAGCTGCCATCCATCGTTCTAGCCAGTTCCAGCCCATGTTGGCTTCTGGGGTATCAGATTGTGTCGGTTTCTTCTTCGAACACACTCGCAGCTGTTAGATCATAGTATCATACAACTGGATTAAGTTATTCCTGGTAAAATATACAGGACCATATATATATATATACTACCCTGCACTTGTTTTGTGCATAATCCATACCTGTTGTGAGAATGCATATGCTAGAGCTCTCTCGCGCCTAGTTGTCGCTTCCAGTCTGCTCTGGATCCTTGATTTCGCTATGTTACTGCTCACTGTACTATCATCCCAATCTTCCTGTAGAGGCAAAGTGTAGGTGAGAGGAGGCCTGAAGGCATCATAATGTTAAGGACGTATACGATAAAAATACGATAAAAATGAATGTGACAGCATCTCTTTCTACCTTATAAGATCACAACAATGCAGACTGCAAGTTTGATAGAAATCTGTCCAGTACCATAATCTGATTTTATCCCGGGATTTATCCGGTTGATCCCTTCAAATGATTCCTAAACACTTTGCTGCCAAAACTTTTCCTCTGCTTCTAAGCATCGAGCTATGATGTCGACAATATTTTAACTTGGTACTGTATACCTGGTATTCTACGGCTAGTATCGTAAAGGCTATCAACTAGTAGGTAAATGGTAATGCCATATTCTTCCGATAATTTAAGCCATTACAAATTCCTTGGGTTTTTCTTAAGCTGTAAGATGTCCTTTTACTAGAACTGAAAATAAGAGGATTTTGAGGTTAAATACCTTCAACTTGGCAGCATGAGATCGTGCTTTCTGCTGCGCTCGGTGCTGCGCAGCAATCCTTTCTTCTTGAAGTGAAAGAACTTCAAATGAACCTCCTGTTTGAACTTCAACTGATGTACCTACAGACTCAAGACTTGGACTCCCTAGTCTTTGGACAGTCTCCTTTTCACCCTTTTCTTTGATTTCATCATCTTTACGCCTTGCCTGAAAGTTACAAGAACTCGAATCAAGATATATGTAGAACACTTATATAAAAATTCTGACATGTAATAAGAGTATGAGCAAACCAGATATCGTCGAAAGGCGAACTGAATAACAATTGCTGCATTTTCTTCTGACAGTGTAACAGGAGAGTTATGTTTCTCCTCAATTATCTGCTCATCTTTGGTTTGATCACTTCCATAACTAATAAACTCTTCTACTGCAGGTTGTGTTACAGTAGCCTCAGAACTCCTAATAGAAGCTGAATCCGCATCGGCAAGTACAGAATTGAATTCATCTCCACATAAGTATGATCTTACTGTGCTCCATCTTCTCTTATCCACCCCATAATTCCTCACCTGTAAACAAAACCTCTAACTTAATGATCATGCAGAAACTAAGTAAATTATATATGAAACAAATAGCAGAACAAATAACTCATACATACATTACTATCTTGCGATCCGATCGATCTATTCTTCGAGAAAACGCTCTTCACTAGCCCTCCAGTGAGACCCATTTCTACTACCAGAGAGCAGAAGCCTTAGATGGTTTTTTTTTTTTTTGTCCAACTATAACCAAAACCATCATCACATTGTGTACTAATAATATACTTCACTCCATTATATTAAAAACTTAAAAACTGATTAATATATATCAAGTAGAAGAAATCCCACATGTTAAACATAAATTAAGTCAGAGAATTTGCATGACTGATATAGCTTTAGTGCTGTAATTGTGCCTGTTAAAAAAAAGGTTAAGAATGGAGTAAAAGTGAGTGTGTTTGAGATTTGCAGTATGATATTTTGCTTTTTGTATGACTTTTTGCACATGGCTTGCAACAATGGGTACCCCTGTTAAAGTTTGCTTGCTGTTGGGGTCTATGTAAATTCTCCTTTTTTTTTCTTGATTCCTTCTTAGCCATTCTCCTTAAATCATATTTTTGTTGTTATTGTGGTGGAGACATAAATGGATTCGGCTTCGGGTTACCCGTACCATCAATGTGGATAGACTCCGATAGTCGGCTGACCTGCCATTTTGCTTGGTTGAATCACTCACATTAGACCATAATGTGCAGAGTAGACATGAGCCAGTATTGGGGGTCCTTGAACAGTCGAATGTCGATGACCTAAACTAAGTGGATACTGGATTCTAGGCATACGGGTAACCGATTTGACCCGATTTAATTTGGATACTGTAGAATGCTAGTGGTGAGTGGTGACACCATTGTCATGTGAGTATGTGACTGACAGTCATATAAGAAGTCCAATACACATCATTAGTAGGTCAGGCATGGTGAGACCTAAACAATGAGTACCAATCCATTGGCCTAATAAAACCAGAATGGTACCTCTATATAGTCCAAGTCATTTGGCCTACAAAGCATATGAGATATGTATATATAGAGGTAAAATAGCATGTCAATTCATTCCTTCATCCTTAATGTGTGGGTGCTTTTATGTTTGCTTTGTAGATATTATCAAACAGTTGGTACCATTTCAAGTGTGCTAAATTCCATTATCCAATGGAACTACTGCCATTTTTGAATATATATTAGAGTTACTTCATTTTAAGATGTGGCGTTATCTGAGCCATCGATCATAAAAGTAATTCTACAATAAGTTTGCGGGGAATTAACACGCAAAATTTTCTAATAATTTTAAGGAAAAATTTGTTGATTCCACTTGTAAAACCAACACGCAACCACCTGAATGCGATGCGTAAATCATTAATTTATAAACAATAATACATTTTTTTCAAAAAATAAAAAGAGTTTTCAATCAACATCTATAGAATGTGGGTAAACAATCAAAATAATCCTATTGAATTGCAAATGGGCAATACAGTTTAGAATCCACTTTGCTAAAGCTTAATAGTTGGGCAGCATGTGCAAAGCATGCAGAATACAACATAATATAGTGCACTATTGCACTAGCTCACTGTCAGCTTTTGCTTCTTCAAAGTCATTCCTGGTAAGCATTAGGTACAATAATTTCAAGACTACAGATCCAAGAAACTGCCAGACTTTACTTTGGAAGATATATGCTTTAGTAGCTATATTGTTGGGATTAGGAAAGAACTTGCACATCAATTTTATCTACCATGGATTCGCGCTATCTTGTGAATCTGACCTTAAAGGCACCATAAACTCGAAGCAATTATGTAATTTGCGGGAATGGACAAGACATGTTTGTGTTGCAACTTCTCAAAAGTGCAACTCTAAGAGATCTCAGATGCCGAACTGCTGACAATCTTAACTTCTCATAACTTCACTCAATTGGCATCTTACTACAAATCTTTACGCTAAATTCCATAACATTACTACAATTTCTGCGTGTGTCACTCATTCAGTGTTGTACCAACAAACAGACATGAAGGAATACAAAGTAAACTGCACTTGAGAAGACATGACTATATATTGCAAGAATTGCATCAGAGAATGTGATCAGAAATAGAAAGTAAAGTGGACCAAACAAAGCTCTTACATTAGCAAACCGACATACAGAAGCCTATCTGAGTGATTTTTAATAAGAATTTTTACTCAGGGATCCCCCCTTCATCCCTTCAATTCATTTTCTGGCACACTGGTGCCACTCTTCCTCCATTACAACCCCACTGGGCTTTCCTACTCTGGGGGTGAGAAAGAAAAAGAGCTACATATCAATGGAATAGCAAATTATCTTACAAGTGAAACACCATAAAGAGGGGAAAAAACATATAAACTGCAAAATGACAAATTCAAACTGAGCCAAAATGCACCATTCACGTAGGCCATTTGTGAGAGTAATCTTTTACCGTGCCAAGCCATTGGGTCCTTTGGTACTTACTTCACACGCTATTTGCTATTATCTAGTAGAACAGCACAAGCGTAGCGGAAGAACAAACAAAAAATATCTCTGATACAGTTTCAAAGAAAATAATCGGGTGCAGGTTTTTTGGAAGGAGCCCCTCTTGATTCCTGCATTAGAAACCAACACGTCATTAAAATACAAAAACAACTGAATAAATGTACAAACAACAATGTACATGTAACAGAGAAGCATAAAGTTTCTTGTAGGTGTTGTCACAAGGCTAGACCATTCAACAAGCGGACCACCACATGTAGTGCTGATCTGAATTGGGTGGATCCCACATACTTAAGAATACAAAGCTTCATGATAGCAATATACAGAGAATTAAAAGTATACTAAATAAGTAGGTTTGTGCACAAACATGTGGGGCGGCTTCGAAAACACGGAATTGTTTGTTCAAATTCTCATCCAGCTCAAGAATTGCAGCCACATTACCACACCTGGGTGACATCCAAAATGAGCTATATAATAAGTTGCGCAAAAGAAAATAAATATATTACAACACAGATGAGGTACTTACCTGTAGCAGTAATTTGGGGCTGACCATACTGTTACAATTTGGTTGTTAAACATCCATTTATATCCTTCCATGACCAACTGATGTGCACGACAGATGTAATCGATATTGTTTGTGTGATTAAAAGCAGAGACCACGTTACCACCAAAAAGAAACCCAGCACCTCGAGGGCTTAAACCCCAACCGTCTACTATGTCCTCAGGGTCTGACCATAGGAGGTCACACATGGCACCGTCGTGAGGAACCTCCTGCTTCCGGTCAATTGTTCTGATCTGCAAGAGAGATTCCGTTGACATCCAAGAATAGGCTAGATCTCAAAAGATAAATCAAACAAGAAAGATCCTGCCAACCTGGTCTAGGGTGTTGATGGCAGGAGAAAGACCACCATGGACACTAAAAACTCGGTTTTCAATAAGTGCCGATAGACTGCAGGAAACATCCACATCAGTGTTTAAAAACATACAAACAGTCAATATGGAAAGAATAAATTCAAGGGGCGTGCTTACTTGGCTCACAGTCATGTGCAATTAATTTATGAATTGATAAATCCTGGACTCCTAGGCTATAAACCCAAGTGAATGATTCTAAGTATCTAATCGCCAATTTATTTTACCTGAACCCATATCATCTGTAAGATTTCGGTTAGTCCTAAATGAAGCGGAATGCGAAAAGGATAGAAATGGAAACAAATCAGGTTATGCCAACCACAAAACCCCATTAGTTCGAAGAGGAGACCAGAGAAGGAAGGGCTAAAGGAGAGAACATGACCAAGGAAGATGCGGATGAAGTATGTGAAGATGAGGCAGCTCATGCATGAAGACTCGTATGCATCTGTCCAGGAACCTACTACATATATGCAAGCCAGGTAGCATGTACACAGACTCTTCCAAAGCAAGTCTTGAGTGTGGCCTGACATGATGAAACCTATATAGAATTAGATGGAATGATCCCTTGCAAAGACATGCTCTCTAACAAGCACACACAGATATACTCCTATGTCTTTGCCATTTTTTGAGAAATGCCTATAATCCTTGGACATAAAACAACTCGCATCTTGGTGCATAGCACATAGAGGGTTGTGTCACCTAGTGTTCCAGAAGGCATGTTGATGTCACGGGCAGTAGAATTCTTTGCCAGTATGGCCCTATTGATGTCAACTGGACATTATGATCATTAAACTATCCAAATGTTGAAAATTAACATGAGGACCCAACTTCTACATAAAGGCAGTACATCTGCAGCCTATGCACCACCCTGCAATAGGCTCGCTTCTATATTCCACCAAATGAACTAATGCTTTTGGAGTTATTCCTTTTGCTTTTGAAATCTTTGAATGAACAAGAAAATAAATGGCAAACCTTAAGTAGTCGAATATATCTGTGCAATATCTCCAAACATTCACAGAGCCATATTTACGCAGGCATTCATCATAGAATCCATAGACCTGGCAATGAGACAGAAAAATGATCCTAAGCAGATGAGATTTTAGAAGACAATAGAAACTGTTCGAAGTGCTTCGTGAGACCCAACCTGTGTTATCTGCCGACTCTCATGATTCCCTCTGATTAGTGTAATTCGATCTGGATACCTTACCTGTGTTATGCAAGTCAGACCAACATAATAGTTAAGGGAGTCATGAAATCAAGAGTTGAATCTTAATTCAATCAAAATTCTTGAATAAAAAAGATAATAATGCACCACTGCAGTTGCAGGTATTCAGAATTTAATGTAAATGACACAGTGCATTCTAGCTATCATTAGATACAGACATAACTATCGAGAACCAATGCACACGTCATCCAATTTGCGGTAGAAAACATAACAGAAAATACCAAAGCCGTAACTGCCAGACTAAAAGGCATTGCATTGTAATGATCTTTTCATCTGTATTGTTAGAACAATGTTGCCTAGAGTAGAGCTCAACGAATGATGACTGTACTGGGGTTTTATTCCCTTATCTATAGAAATAAATATTATTTCAAAATCATGAATATTAACGTCTAATGTCGTAAGTGTTAACATCATTCTATTTGGCAGTTTTCATTATCAACACATCAGCCCATGAATCTGTTTTTCCAAAGATTTTTGAATAGACAACTCTAAGCACATAATAAACTACTATGGAGTTAGGAATAGTAGGGCTGAACAAAGACCAAGAGGTCCAATGGAATCTTTTGCCAGGATTGAGATGGGAATTGAAGAGCTAGGGCTTAAATTTGTGGAACATGCATATATTTAGTTGGGGCTAGACTGAAGTATTCACCTATCCGAACATCACATAATAAAATCTCTCCTTTTATAAATATACATTAACGTACCGACACATCGTTCCATGTGTTCCTGGACTTGGACTACCTTAATGTGCTTACCAGTTTCTAAATGAGATGATTATTTTACAGTATGAAGGAAAGGGTGTTGTTGAGTGTGTGCTCGCCTCAATGTATGTGATCAGGTATATGCTAATGGTGTGCCCCAAGACACAGCTGAAGGAAAAAGCTGGCAATGTATGTCAGTCCCATGTTTGTGATTAGGCATGTGGCTAACGTGTGGCACCTTTGATATACAATGTTGGTGCAATCTAACCACAGAAATGCTTATAGAATGAACAGGCACACAAAAAACTACAGTAGTGACAATGAGTTTTACCTTCAAAGCTAACAGAAGCAGAAAAGTCTCGACAGAGTAAAACCCTCTGTCAACAAAATCTCCAAGGAACAAGTAGTTGGTCTTCGGACAGTCACCTCCTACTTTAAAAAGTTCTTTCATATCATAGAATTGTCCATGAATGTCACCACATATCTATAAAAAAGGAACATGTGACTGTAATTAAGAACTGACTACAGATATTATCAATAGTTGAAAAATCATATGTATACAATCAATCATTAATCAACAAGTGCACTAACAAGCAAAGACATATAAGATAACCTAGGGTTACTACAGGAGGCTAGGATTCCGTTTTCTCCATTCCTATGATGTAGATGAGAAGCAGAAGAGAACATCTTCTTCTAAACTTCTAAAAATTATTCGCATGGATGACAGTCAACATCTGATGTATAGTTTGTTGATGCGTGTGTACTAGCTTCAAACCATGCTGCATAGGAATTTCTTCAAAATTTTACTTGAGCAAAGCATCAAAATTGACAGCTAAAATTTTAACCAAAGAGTAATAATCCTTGAGATACAATCACATGACTTTGAATTTCAAATTCATTATATGTATAATATAAAATGGAATAACTACAATTTTAAAAGTAGATGGGATTTTTAATAGTTCACACCAAAAACAATGAGACTGGATTGTACTAACTCCTAAAACATGATCACAAGAATATGTGGTAGCCAACTGCCTTGTGCATACTTAGACTTCTGAAAATGAGAAAATATTTTGGAGAATATAGGAACATAAAAATGGAGGAATTAAATCATGCAGATCCATGTTGTGCCTATCACTGGTTGTATTTTGACCCCATAGCTTGCAAAGAGAAAAGCAATAATCCTTTCCATCGTTAAGATGCCTGTGGGATTTATAAGGATGTTTGCATTAATATTTTAAGACATTCCGATTAAATAAGTGCTTTTGATTGTAAGGTGAATGATAATAAAGACAACATAAGTTTTGTTGCTAAGGTATATATGGGACCTACACCTGTTATCCAGAACCAGATTCTCTACTTATGGGAGGCACCCCCTACACGATATGTTGTTGTGAATAGTAATGGATTTATGATTGGCACGAATGCAGGACTTGCTGCTCAGGGACTAAATCATTGATGGCTTATTATAGATTTGCTAAGCACACATCATTAACAGCAGAGGAGGTAAGCAACATTGACTCGCTGAGGAAAGGATTTAAAATGAGAAGAGATGTGTCTTGTACTAAAGTCATTTTCACCAGTGACTCAAAGCTAGCGGTGAATACTAGTGAACCATCACGAAGATGCAAGCCAATAGTTAAGAATCCAACTTATGCGATGCACTGTTCAAGCATGGATTGTAGAGAAATGAACAAAGCTGCTGATTGGATAGCTAAGCAAGGTCTACTATAGAGTGGGCTTGTTGACTACTAGTATTCATTAGGTTGTAATGTTTTTCTGGTATAATAAACTCATAGGAGTCACCCCTGAAATGCCATTTGGTCCTTTCCAGACAGATTCTTCAATGTCTAGCAAAAGTATAGTACTCCAGAGGTATCTCTTAGCCCGATTGGGATTCCCTAGCTTGCTCCATATCATCAGTAGATCACAAACAGACCTAGGACACACCCAAGCTAAAGAAAGGAACTGAGGAACTAATGCTGAACATATAACGCAAAAGGACACTGATTAAATCTTTGGGAATAAGATTCCTACTTTCAAGCCATCTAATTACCCAAAGACAGGTGAAGAACCATTTCTTAATTGTTCATAGGATGTGTAAGAGTACCAAGCTGCAAATTCATTATGCTCCTACAAACTCAGTGCTAATGCAACAAAGAAGGTGAAGCAATCTCTGCACAGATGAATTTCTCAGTTCTCACAAACCCAAACATAATCGCTCAAACCTTATTTTATCCCGATTGTCCACCATAAAATTCATATGCACCTCAACCTGCAACCTCGTAGAATTAGAACCTATCAAAATCTGATCATATTTTCCACGTTCTCAAGTCTTTGCAAACTACACATTTCTGAAGTCCCAACTGTTTGACCTAAATTTTTTTTCCCAAATTTTTATTTAATAACAATATAGAATAATGTCGAGCAATATACTAAGTACTATTTTTATAAGATAATATCCAAATATCAAATCCACTGTAATAAATACCAAAACATAACTAAAAAAAATCACTTCACGTACTATATGGGTGTCTGGAGTGTGGGCTATTATACAATTTGGTATCATCAATATGAACTCCCTGATAAAGAAAATTAAAGCTAAATGGCATAGTGTAGTAAGGGTTTTCAGCCATTTTTACCGCAATTTCATATCAACAATAAAAACTTCAACAAATGAAATTATACATATTTTCCAACTAAATTCCAACAAAGGGTATTTGAAAAAACTAAGATTTCAACAAAAAATCCACCAAAAACATCAAAATCTAAAAAATACCCAAATCTCAAAAAACTCACTAAAAAAATCCATTAAATCCCAAACTAGATCAATCCCACATCATAAAATCAAAAATAAAGAAAAGGGTAATCAATAAAATTGATTAAAACTTACAGTAACAGGAGCATCAACCCTTTGAACATTACTTTCTTCAACAAGAATTTCCATAGCTTTAAGACAAAGTGCTTTTACTTCAGATTCTTTCAATGGTTCACATCTTTTTAGTTGTTCTATTTGTCTATCTAAGTCTGACATCTTCTTCTTTCTCTCTCTTCTTCTTCTTCTTCTTCTTCTTCAGTTTGGCTGCTGTATATATACTGTGGTTATTATGCACTTCTGGTTTTCTATTGATTTCACAGGACAAGACTCTCTGTGTTTCTTCCAATTTCTTTTCCCAATCCATTAATCCCATGTGGGTTTCACGTGGTTGGAAAATTTTATGTGGGCTTTTTATATAGGCCCATTTATTTTGGGTTGGATTTTTTAACCCGATGGTCGAGCTGGGTACTGGGATTTTTGAGGTGTGGGCTAGCAGCTAGTAATGTAGCAGCAACAATAGCAAATTGGAGAAACATGATGGAGCATGTAGGGTTAACTAATGTAGTTTCATCTTTTTTGCCTTTGAAATATTTGGATTATTGCAGTTGAGCTATGCAAGAGAGTGTATAAGGTAATAATTAATAAATAGTAATGTGATGAGTGTTTGTTCAAATGAATATGTATTTAGAAGAATTAGATTTGCTATTTAGAAAGAACTTCTGTGCAATTTATAGAGTGTTTGTCTTCAACTTTTGTATAGATTCTTGAGTTGATCAATAAAATGATTTTTTTTTTAAAGAAGTGAAAAAAGAAACTCTGGTCAACTTCTTTACTGATCCTAGAGAAAGTAGGTCAACACTGCGTTCAATAGGTATTTTAGTCTACGATTGGTCTGAAGACAAACATGCTTGTGTTGACATTACAGGGTCATCGTCGATGGTCGGATTTGGTAATGAGATCTTTAAAGTTGGTCAGGTAGCTAATAGTGCAACAACAACAAAGGAGGAGACGCTTAGTAAAGCGTGTAAGGCAAACTAACGTTGTTTTCATCCTGTTTGCCTTCGACAGGTTCGAGTTTTTAACATCAGAAACAGTTGAGTTCTTCAGGAGGGTACACAAAATAATGGATAATAATGTCATGATTGTTGGGTCGAATGAATATGTTTTTAGAAGGATTGGTTTTGCTATTCATAAAGGACTTGCACGCCTCCACTTTTGTGTAAGTCTTTGAACTTATCAATAAAGTGAAATATTTATATTAAAAAAATAAATTTTTTTATTAAATTCCAAGACCCAAAGGGTTACATCTTAAACTACACCACAAAACTCCAAAGGGGTTACATCTTAAATTAGTCGTAGCCACCAAAGCACTCTCACCGCCACCACATCACCAGAGTAATGTGCAAATGGACATGTGGGCAATGGCAGCTCAGTTTGTAGGGTCTTTGTAAATATAGAACCCTAAAGTTGTTCTTCACATTTGTGTGATTATATTTCATTTGGTGGGCAAATCAGTTAGAAATCTGATCTATATATTAGCTTAACTAATAGGGTTATAATCAAAACTTCTGCAGTTCAGCCTAACCTAGAAGAAAATTCTTCCCCATCCCATTGAAACTATGTACAACTATGAGGAAAATCATTTCATTATTTGAAATTTTGAATATTAGGATGCATTTGGCTTGAATTCATGGTTACAAAATTACATATGTAACACAAAGTCAATAATGTACATATAACCATAGTACAAAAACTCGAAAATAGTCGTAAAAATGTTTAGATCCCCTCCAACAGAAACACTGAGTATTTCAGTGAAGGATGAGAAAAAACATTGAAATAAACACTTTTGAGCTCAAACTTTTGCAATGTCCTCCTTAAACATAGCACAACAATCTCGGTGTTCCGAGCCTTGATAACATCTCCATTCCTGATAATTACTAGGGGTGGGCACGGTCCGGTCCGGTCCTAAAATGTAATAGGACCGGGACCAAACCGACTTGAAAGTATCGGTTCGGTTTCGGTTCCATGGACCGAAATTATTTGAATGTAACCGGACCGAACCGGACCAAATACAATCGGTCCGGTTTCGGTCCGAAACTCGGTCCTGGGCTTTTTTATTGGGCCTTTAGTCCACTACAATTTAGATGATTATTTTTAAGTTTTGGGCTTTAAACAAAATAAGACATACACCAAATCAAGTACTAAATAGGAAAAAAGTCCAAAACCAATGAACCAACCATGGATCCACCATAAGCCCACAACCAATTACTAATTCCTATGTCTAGTTTAGTAATTTACTAATAAAAAAAATGTTTTTTTATTTATTTCGGTTCGGTTCGGTTCACTCGGTTCTATAAAAACAAGAACCGAGACCGGACCAATAGCTATATAGTTCGGTTCGGTTTCGGTCCGGTCTTGACCGGTTTTTAGTCAACTCGGTTTTGACCGGTTTTGACTCGGTTTTTTCGGTTCGGTTTTCGGTTTTTCGGTTTTTTTGCCCACCCCTAATAATTACCACGACAGCAGCACCCATCGATATAACCTGTCAAGCGTAAGTTGGTTCAGGACATCTACTAATATGTATTGTGTCTATTGTTTTATCAATATGTATCGGTTAGTGATACTGTAATGTGGGTGGTCTGTCAGTCTGTGTATCATGACTTGAGTTCTTAGAGAAACTGTAAGCATAGCCATAGTTGAGACCAAACGAAAGATATGCCACTTTGTGCTTTTTCTTGATAAGCTCTGGAGAGATTATATCCTATCAAACAAACAAGAAATATTTGTTTTGCACTAACCTTGATGATGCAGTTCTTCATTCTCTTCTTATAAAGGAAAACCGTGTATCAGGAAAAACTTTTCTCCTGAACAGTTTCTCAGACGCAGGCTTTCTAACCTTATCTCTAGTTGTAGAGCTGCTACTTTTTACAGCTTTCGGCATAGCAACTGGTTCAGCGTTTGGAGCTGTTGTGCGCAGCGGAAGCTTATGCACCAATACCCAAGATTGAAATAGTGTGTGAATCAAACAAAGCAAAACAAAACAAACACAAAACACAAGATTTACGTGGTTCGGCTAATATTGCCTACGTCCACGACCAAAACAACAATCTTCCAAATAGAGACGATTATACAAGCCCTCACGAAGAAACCAAAGTGTTCTTCCTCACAAGAGTTCTCTCAAACTCACCAATGGCTTCTCACAATCTCTCTCTCACATGAAGATTAGGTTTTCCAACCTTCTCAATTGGCTTTATAACATAGCCATACAAACACACACGAAATGGGCTAAAACAGGCCCATATGCACAAAACCAAGATAGGACGTACGTACATCAAAATCACGTACGTACGTTCAACTTCAAAACCAACATCTGTGATACGGGACGTACGTACGCCCTAACTACGTACGTACGTTCCTTCCCACCAAAGTTATCTGTCGAATGGAACGTACGAACGTCCTAACTGCGTACGTACGTTCCTGAACAAAAAAGTTCCCTCCTCCAAAAAATCCAACAATTCTCCACCTCGGCGAAGATTCAATAAATCTAAGCCGACACCAAGTCCCAAACTCCCATACTTGTCCCGAAGGACCAAAGCGGTTGCACCACCTCATGGTTGCCTACGTACCCTTCTTCTAAGGGATCAAACCACCGTAGTTCACTCCAATGGCATCTATGCGATGCCCACCATACCCTGAAGGGTCAAATTCCCACAAGGGGCCAAATCAAAACAAATGCCCACCAATGCCGGGGCCAAATCAAAGACAAATGCCCACCAATGCTCGTAGAGGGCCAACAAACAACTTCAACACAATGGGGTCCAAGCTACCAAATACCATCTCCACCTCAACAAAGTTCTCCATCGAAGATGATCCAATGCCCCGAAAAACTAACCTCTCAAGAGTTTTTCCTATGAAGTTCAACCAAGTGGGGTACAACTTCAAATCACTATGCATAGATTTACCAAATACGTCTTCCTTACTAAGCGCCAAACAAACATCACATGAGAGATTACCAACAATAGGAAGTACGTACACAAAACCCCCAAACAAAGGTTTCACGGCTTCATAAGGTTCTTGGGCGATAACCTTGCTACTAACAATGGTGGCTTCAACTTTCTTCTTTGCCGTGTCACCTAACAAACCAATCAAATGTGGAGCGACATCAATCTCCACCCGAACAAATGACGCTTCAACAAAATGCCTACCAACTATGCATGCCTTGCCACCCGCAAACAAATCTGTCTTCACTTGCATAGTACGATCAACGACATGCCCCATATTACTATGCAATTCCTTGGTAGAATCGACAGACAAATCAACAACTGAACTATGCAAACCACATGTAATTGCACTTCCTTTCAAGTAGTACAACTTACCCTTTCTAATGCCTTTCATAACAACTCGTGCACCTACAACAACTTTTAGAGCTCCACCAATACATGTAATTTTCATACCATCGGACTCTAAAACACCCAATGAGATTTGATTCGTAGTCAACTCTGGTACATACCAAACATCTTCTAACTTTCGAGTGCATCCATCTTCCAACTTCAATCGAACTGTACCTATCCCAAAAGTTTTGCAAGTATGATCATTACCAAGCAAAACACAAGCATCTAGCTCCTGAAAGCTATCAAACAACTCCCTATTGGGACACATATGATAGGAACAACCCGAATCCAAAATCCACTCATTAGTAGAATGACTAACTGAAGATGAAGCCAACAACGAAACACCAACACATGAATCCCCATCTCTTCGATGTACACGAACAATCTTCTTCTGCAACTTTGGACAATTAATTTTCCAATGTCCCCAACAATGACAATAGGCACATTCATTCTTTGTAAGAGTTCTTCGACTTCTCAATTTACATTGAGAACCAACCAATCTACCAATACTATCATCAACCACATAGAGCCGGTCCTCTGTATTTTTCAAAGTGTACTTGTCTTCCAACTTGGACAACATAACCATTACAATGGTTTCCAATTTGACAATGTACCACAAATCTTCTACCAAACAATACCGGACAAATTCACAAGCCTTTAAATTTAGAGTTAACCATTCATCATCATTCATATTTCTCGATTTATCATCAAGAACATCCACATAGCCATTAATGGCTAACCAATCTTGTACCTCCGTCTTCCACATAGCAAAGTCGAGGTTACCATCAAATTTATGAATGTCAACATCTAACAACAAGGTTTGATCAAACAAACTATCAACCTCCTTTCCAAATTCACTCGAATCCGAAATATGATCCGACATGATACCAATCAATTTCATACACCAAACAATCACCAAACGAAGGTAAACAAATTTGAAAATTCACACAGGAATTTCAACAAACACCTTCTTGACAACCCACGGATACAAGATAGAACTTTTGCCTTAAACCACAAATAATAAACTCACCTGCAGAAATTTCTTCAAACACCTTCAAGGCTCTCAAGATCTAGCCTGCAGCTCTGATGCCACTTGTTGTGCGCAGCGGAAGCTTATGCACCAATACCCAAGATTGAAATAGTGTGTGAATCAAACAAAGCAAAACAAAACAAACACAAAACACAAGATTTACGTGGTTCGGCTAATATTGCCTACGTCCAAGACCAAAACAACAATCTTCCAAATAGAGACGATTATACAAGCCCTCACGAAGAAACCAAAGTGTTCTTCCTCACAAGAGTTCTCTCAAACTCACCAATGGCTTCTCACAATCTCTCTCTCACATGAAGATTAGGTTTTCCAACCTTCTCAATTGGCTTTATAACATAGCCATACAAACACACACGAAATGGGCTAAAACAGGCCCATATGCACAAAACCAAGATAGGACGTACGTACGTCAAAATCACGTACGTACGTTCAGCTTCAAAACCAACATCTATGATACGGGACGTACGTACGCCCTAACTACGTACGTACGTTCCTTCCCACCAAAGTTATCTGTCGAATGGAACGTACGAACGTCCTAAATGCGTACGTACGTTCCTGAACAAAAAAGTTCCCTCCTCCAAAAAATCCAACAGGAGCATCTTGAGGTTTTTGAGAGAAGGTTCTTTTTCTGCCTTTCGGCTCAGCAACTGTTTCAGCCTTTGGAGTGTGTAGTTGAGTTTTGTGAGAGCTGCTACTTTTTATGGCTTTCGCCTTAGCTACTGGTTCAGCTTTGGGAGCATCTAGTTGAGCTTTTCGTGATGCTGTTTTTCGTGTTGTCTTGGATTTAACAGTAGCTAAATTCTTTGGTTTGACAGACAATTTGGCCTTTCGAACTGAGATGTCATCACTTGCACTTACTTTACTAAGTTTGACAGGCCTTGCAGACTCCAATCCATCATTAGTATCTATATCACATTCATTCTCATCAGACCTATCTTCCTGTTTACCCTCACGGGCCTTAAAAATATATACCTGGAACCGCAGATCATTCACATGACATAATATGATTTAGAAACTATCTTTACCATGAAAACTGAATAAAAGAACATTAGAAAAAGTAAGATAGGTTTCATCGTATGTGCTACAATTTATGTTAACTGTCGAATGCCAGGGTATTCAAAACTTATCTTTTTCTCTCTTTTCATAGCTAGTTTCTTGGGAGGATAATTGCTAGTCTGCAGAGGGGAATAAGTTATCGTTGTGCGATAGAATATGAAAGATGTCATGTCACCAGAGAAAGTTCGGAGTTGAGTGGTTCAGGTATTATACCAAGCATGTCATCGCAAACACCAACAATAAATTGGGAACTGTCAAGCACCATATGTGAATGGATCGGAGTGCAAGAATGAACCATGCATGCCTAATGCTATCTACAAAAGCATAAGCTTACGATTTCCTTATCCGAATAACATGTCTATTTTACAAGAAAAGACAAATGAACTAAATAAATAATCAAATGCGCTAAATCAAAATTGCGGGATACATATTACTGTACCTTGAATCTACATGGCCCTGTTAACTCAAAGACCAATGCATCTCCCTTATCTAATTTATGTTCCCTAGCGAAAGCCATCCACCCGCCGCTAAGGCCATTGCTCTCTCCAATCAGTGTTGAAGTATATTTCACATCATTCTCATCAATCAACTCCATTTTTATTCTATCTAATGTAAGGTGGTCTTTGCAAAAATCTTTTGGAATCCCCTATGATAAAGAAAATGAGGTAGCATTCAAAAAATAATATTGATTTATATATATAATTGTATACAAGAAAAATCGATATTATATTTCTTACTAGCCAGTAACCACCAGATACATGCGATGGTAACATAATTCGCAGAAACGAAGGATGTATGTCACCTAAGTCAGCTTGGAACTTCTCTGCACAATTTTTCGCATTATCGCTCTCTTCACTTGTTGTTTCTTTTGCTTTGTAGTATTGTTTTCCACACCTGGAAATACATATTGACTTAGTATTGACAAGAATTTAATTCAACTAGTAACTTTTACTCTGCGATATTAAAAAAACTGGTATGTACAGAAACTAACCTTGGCGCTTTCTTGATGGTTTTGACAGACTTCTCCATAGCGTAAACTGCTGCTAGGCTATAGTTTGAAGTTGCTTTACCTAAAATTCATGGGTGCACATTACAATAGGTCACACAAACCCAATTACATACTTCTAACCATAGTACAAAATATCGAAAATAGTCGTGAAAAAGGTTTAATTATTCTCTACTAACACAAAACACTGCACATTTCGGTGAAGGGCATCTAGGATTCTAGGCTAGAAAAAATATTTCACCTCAACATATCTATATTATACTGTGCGTGGACACACAAACTTGGGGAGATAAACATAACTAGACAAAGACAAAAAATGGGCTTAAGTTGTTATGTTATATGGGCTTAAGTTGCTGTTATGTTTCGAATTGGGTTTGAGATGGGCTTTAGTTGAAATCTTATTGGAGACAGAATATGGGTTTAAGTTGTTATGTTATATGGGCTTAAGTTGTTCTTATGTTTCGAATTGGACTTGAGATGAGCTTTGGTTGAAAATACTTATCAACCTTTACAACAGAGCTATCAACTGCTCCTTTCACTCCGCCGGAGTTGAATCACTTCACTACTCCATCCTCTCCCGATGTGCCTTTTGCTCTGACCTTTTCATCTGCTATGGATCCCAAAAGCACCAGTAAATCAAGTTCAGTCACTGCCAATTTCAACTTCTATCAACACTCAACTTCTATTACCAAAATACTCAACTTCTATTACCAAAATACTTAACTTCTATTACCAAAATACTTATCAACCTTTACAACGGAGCAGTACTTTATCAATCAACATTCAACTTCTATTACCAAAATATTTTTCAATTTCAATTTCAATTTCAATTTCAATTTCAATTTCTATAACATTAACTTATCGATTTTAATTTCTATTACTTATCAATTTCTATTGCTTAAGTTGTTATGTTGGGCTTAAGTTGTTATGTTGGGCTTATCTCTTCGACTGCCTAAAACCTTAATTAAGCGAAAGATTCTCTTTGTCTGTGAATCAAATCGAACACAGAGGTAACTCTCTTCTTCCACCTTCATCTTCTACTACTTGATAATCCAATTTGTCTTTTTTTTTTGTTCTCCCAATGAAATTTATTTTGCTAATTGTTTATTTATTGTGAGTTAAAATAGGTTTTTTTTGACAATCATGGAACTTTTCTGAGTAGTGTGTTAATACATTTATGTATAAAAACTTCAGAGTTCAGATGCAGTGATCATTGGTACCATTACAAATTTGACATCTACTCAAATCCAAGGCATTTGAAAAATAATTGTAGGGAAGTTCATTTGACGATCAATGAACGTCATGTCATGTTGTTATTTTATAATGGTTGTGGTATTCAATGTGTCAAAAAAGCTTTGAATATTATGAAAATTGATACCCAGAGTTTCAAGATTATGATGCAATTGTCAGTATCACAATTTACCCAATTAGGTAAATTTATCAGTTGGGATAAATAAGACGGTCAAAGGACTGCATTTGAGAATGGAGGTATGCAGAAGTATTAAAGATGCTAAATGGGTTATTAAAGGTCACACGAACAAATCTGTTAGTGATCTTCAGTTGCTGTTGAAATTGGGAGCTGAATGTAGGACTGGGACTTCTCGAAGTATTAGAGAGGTTTGCGACCACCTAATGTCACGATTGTCAAAGCTAATACTGATGACGCCTTTATAGGTAACCCAGGACAAGGCGACATAGGAGTGATCTATAGAAATCATTCAGGAGAATTTATGGGGTGTTTGGCACAAGGACTAGACATCACAGATAACTTCACAGCTGAGTGTTGGGCAATAACTAAAGCTATTGAAGAAGCCATTGATCAAGGATGGCTGAACTTATGAGTGGAAACTGAGTTCATACCAGCTGCTTAGGTGTGTAGTAACCGGAGTCCTCCATAGCAGGTTCGAGCTCAATTTATGAGGGCAACTAAAACAATCCAATCTTTGTGTATAACCCATATTTATAGAGGGTAACTTTTCAGCTGACATGGCAGCAAAGAGAGGGTCAACTCTGAACTTAGGTATGAAAGAGTGGAGCTTAATTAAACCCACATTCATTACTTGCTTGGAGGAAACCTACAGAGCTTATTATAGACTTAAGTGATGATTTGATGTAAGCATGAAGAGCTTGGAATATATACTCAGTTCCTCAAATTTCTTTTGTATTTCCTTTTCTTTTTATTAATGAAGCTCACCTTAGCAAAAAAAAAAAAAAAAAAAAATCCAGCAATTTTCTGGAATGTAGACTGTTTAGAAAACCAAATATACATACTGCCTATAAAACCGAAGGACAAGTTTATTCCAGTATTGATTCATTGAGTGTGGAGTTGTTTTTGAAGTTTATTGCTTTGATTCTGCGATAGATTGAAATCTACCAATGGTAATAACTTTTAGTAACAATTATTCAGTCTCCCATCTTCTTTTACTTGGTATATTTATAGGATGAGTATCTGAAAGTTTATTATGATTCATATGCCGCTTTGCTCTTGAAACAACAAGAACTAGAAGATACAAGTAATTTTTCAAACCATTCTAATTGTCAAGGTCAAGTACAATGATGATGCCGAATAAGAAAATGCTCTAACTTCAGGTACACTTTTCTTGCATTATCAGCTAAACTACGCTTATCTCTTTGTGAAGTAAGATAAATTATGTGGCTGAAAGTGTAGTTCCTAATATATATTTAGTTATTATTATATATTTAAAAACCTCTCATATTCCCAATGGATTTTGAAGATTAAGTTGTAATTTTTGTGTTGTCGTTTAATAAATATGTATTAACTAGAATATGGGTAGGAATATTGAGGAATTTGTTTAAAGTAGATGTTCATCAGAGCCAACCATTGGAAGCCTTCAAAAATAAAAATGAAAGTTAATAGTGCTCACTATATGCTTGCCTACTGATCAGAAGGTAACAAAATGGAAAACATTATATTATGAACACTGATAGATAATACATATGGGTGTTCCTTCGGCAGTTTGAACACAACCCAAACTGATGCAAGAGCAGAATAAATTTGATGTTGTCATTATTATTTTAAGCTTGGAGATGAGCTCCTATTTAAGGTTTCCTGTTATTTTGTTCCATTATTTTGATTTTGAATTTGGATTCCTAAGGAGATCATCAGGATGAATGTTTTATTTTAGTTGATGCCTTTTACATTGTGTTTCTAATGAGAATATCAAAGCATTAATAAAGTTGGTATCGTGATTTTTTCATTGTTGATAGTGCGTTGGTATGTATGAGCTCCCTACAGTATGTATTTGCCTCCGTATTTGTTTTAAAATATTATGCACTGCTTTTGGCTTTATGTCTTTAACAATGAAAAGAATTCAACCAAGTGCAGTTATATTTAAGCTTGATTATGTTTCAACAACCCAACTAATTATATGAGAATGTTCCCTTTCCCAATTACATTATATTGGGGAGTTTCATTTATTTACTCTTATTTTATTGTGTTTGTAAATAACTATACCTTCTATTTGCAATGTGGTATTTTCTAAAATATAATTGTTAAAAGTGGGTTTTTATCTCCCTCTCTCTCTCTGTTATTTTTTCCTTTTATAGAAAGTACAAGTGATTAATATACGACCATAGAAACAAACAGTAGACTAATTTATTATCTGTCAGCTAGAAAAATCCCTATTTTGTCTTTCCAAAGAAGATATTATTATATTATACTATTATCTGATAGCTGGAAGTTGACGGAAATAATGGTTCACTTTTTTTTTTTTTTTCTGAGTAACTTTCTCCAACTTACTACAGACAGCTCCAAGCAAAATGTGTGATTTAAATGTTAAAGCTACAGCTTCCGGAGATGACAAGGAAAACAATCTAAGGAGTTCTTATATCATTATATGGAGCACCTGCACTGCACGTTTTTAAGAAATGAAGGTGAGATGAGCAAATTTGTCTGCAATGCCTTCATAAGAGATGTAGCTTATGTGGTCAATCTCTTTGAATTGATACGGTGTTATGGAACACAATTATTTCCAGTTCTTGCAAAGAACAAATTTTATAACGAAGCTTCAAGAACATTTTGTGAACTGAGAAAAGCAGGGTAGCAAGCGACATAATTACATGGACTTTGATGGTTTCAAGTTATGCACATTATGGGTTGGTGGATGTGAGTCTAAAATATTATGGATTAACAAAATAATGATGTTGTTTCCTGGAACAAAATGATTGAGGGATTTGCAATTTATATATGGGAACACAAAGTTGCACTTGCTTTAATGTTGTGTGCAGGAGAAATCTCTGACAGTGTTACATTCATAAGGGTCCTCAACACATGTAGTCATGTTGGACTACATGTGAGATCCAATACAATAGTGCAAATATCATATCAATTTTGTGTTTGGATGCACTATATGCGAGAGATGTAAGGAAAATGTGATCCAATTTTTCTTTCGTTCTGTTATGAGCAAAGTCGCTCCAATAAATGTGAGAAACATATTTGATTATATTGATGTTAATGTTTTCTAACGTGTTTTATATTCTCAACAAGTTTGTATTTTGTTAGGAGTTTGTTGCATTTTTTTTTTTTTTTTGGTAAGGTGATCATACTCAATTGTTTGTTATCAGTTGTATCTCAAGTGGTAAGGGATCCTACTTAATTTTTAATTCTCAATTTAAACATCGTACAACATTGTTCAAAGCAATGGTTGCAGACTTGCAGAGATACAACGATGGATATAACTACCCTATCAACCCATTGATGAACTGCATGTTGATCAGTTGTAATTCTGTTGTGTGTAATGGTGTGGTAACAGGAACTGGGAAGACTGTGCTGTTGAGTGGTCTATTGTAGGGTGCCTTTCAACTGATTTTTGCAGGCTGTAGTTAGTTTGTAAATTGCAGGGACAGAGTGCAGCATAGTTTCTTGACAACTAGAGTATGAATAAAGATGTAGTTAATCATGCCTGGTTAGTTGTAGGCTTTGTCTATGCTGGTAGATATGTTTTCTATGTGTACTCTATGTTGTTTCTGTTTTATGGGTGGGTTATGTATAATTTTGTACGAAGAGGAGCATGTCCTCTGGGAGGTATTTGATGGTGCATTTAAACTATGTGTCCTCATCAGACTTTATATATGGTTTGGTTTTTTTAGTGTTTAATAAAATACAAACTACTATGTAGACCATCAAATGATGCCTTAAATCTTCAATTTGTCCATCTATGTTAGAGACCATTGCTATAGTTACGAAGATAGAAATGACCACCCTATCAGCCTACTGATGCTGAAAACTAACAATCCACTTGCTTGGTATCCTTCCACTGCCTTTACAGTCACACTTGATGTCACAATACTCCATCTGAAATTATTAAAAGTTATCATAATGAACAAGAATATATTTTTGGTTCTATAAAATATATGAGTTGATAGGATGTGTTTGATTCGCATGCATTTGGTTCTTGGGAAAATGAATAGAAATGACTAAGTTTTAAAAGATTTTGAGTAGGAGATCGGAATTCAGATTCCGGGCATAGCTATTTTATTTGAATACGGTTTTCATTTTTTTTTTTTTTAAAAAAAAAAAAAAAATATATATAATTATTAGGACAAAGCAGACAAGTGTTTCACTTTAGTAAGAATTTCGTCAATCTTTGTCTCTATTTCTCTCCCTTTTCTGCCCACTCTCTCTCCCTCTCCTATCATTCACTGTTACATTAGTACCCTTCATTTCTTTGGAATTTAAATTCCATGAACCAAAGACAGCAGATGATTATAATTCTAAACATGATGTTATTAAAAGTGACTTAAAACCATTCGGGATATGACAAGATTTGGATAAAATTTCTGTCATTTAGGGGGACAAAACTACTAAAAAATTTCCAAGAAAACCATGAATCCAAAAGGTCTGTTAACAATCAACACAAACATAAACAACAATAAAAGCTTCAATCCAACGTTCGGATACAAGTAATAAAGTACATCCACAAATACATATATCGAAAAAATAAAGGGTGATTTAGGTTTTGGTCACCACTTTTTAGTATAAATTAGGTTTTGGAGCAGGTTTTTTTCTTTATTAGGGTTTAGAGCTCATTTTCGAACCAACAACTAAAAAAACCCGGTTGAACCAAAAATATTTTCAAAATACCTAAGTTAACCTCTGAAACTCACGTGATCACTAACCCTAATATAGTTTTGATCAGGGGTAATTTGGCCATTATAAACAATTACTTGGGTCAATTGTCGGTTCAACTCTAAACCCTAATAAAGAAAAAAACCGGCTCCAAAACCTAATTTATACTAAAAAGTGGTGACCAAAACCTAAATCACCCAAAAATAAAAGCTTAGAAAATACTTCGACAACCAAAATAAACAATATTGGTATGGAATATATGGAAGTTCAAACAAAAACTGGAAACAAACATTCTTGAAGTAACAATAGATGTGATGGAACAATGACAAAAATATATATTTCTAATACTTGATTTTTAGATTTATTTATCTTACTCCCATAGTCCAAGTTCTTAAGATTTAAGTTTAGTCTTGCTATCTATTATTTACCACTTTCTAAGAATCAAAAGCTATTTATCTGGTCGAAACTAACGTGGCGTAGCCACGGGTACAACTAGTATTGAATATTTTGGCTGAATGACAAGAAAATTCTTTCTACCTTAGCATATTGAGTACTGGACAGGTAAAACACAATCTGACTTAGTATTAAAATGATAAACGGGAGAGAACGAGCATGGAACTGTATAGATCTGTCATACATAAATATAAAAACGGTCTTTCGACTATCACATTGTGCTACCTCATGAGCCAGGAAAATGATGATACCATGCATTACCCTCACTTCTGTGATTATTATCTGATCTACTGTAAATATTTTTGATTCATTCCCACCACTTTTACGCCATTTTCGAAAAAGAAAGTGTTGTTAAAGCCTAATATTTTTAGAAAAACATGGCCTGAATTTCTTTTTAATATATGCATGCAAGTATCCAACAACAACAAGTATAACAAAAACCAAAATAAATATAAAAATTAAATGAACAATTAATGAAAATATGAAGAACTAGAAGAAAATTAAACTCACTACTACTTTTGACTTCTGAAGAAAGTTGAAAGTTGAAAAGGGTTTAAGGGATCGAGTGTGTTATATAGACAAGAAAAATAACTAATTTTTTTTAAAAAAAAAATCAAGAAATTTCGGGATAATAGAGATTTTTACTTGATTTTATATAACAACTTTTATTTCTTTATTTAAATTATTTTTACATTTTTATTCCATTTTTTCTTAAAAAAAAGATATATGTTTTTCCTAATTTACTAATTTATACAAAATCTATTGAGCTGGCAATTGTAGCCAAATTGATTAGAATTTTATTTGGACAAAATTAAAATATGATCACATTTTCATATTATGGATAGTTGGATTGATCTTAATTTCCATCAAAATACGTAGAATGGTAGGTCGTCGACCTTACATCTCTAGGACAACAATGCCCTGACATACATGCCGCGATATAGTGATATTTGTCAGAGTTGCATAGTTAGGCATAAATTGTATTGCATGAATTGTATTGTAATTTGTAAATAAGTTTGCTCTGTCAAAATGTGCTGCGGCTTTTTGGTTTGTTGCGAATTTCTGCATGGGAAGGTTATGGAGCTAAAGCATGCAGTAGCAAGTTTCTCATGCAATCAGTGAACCAGAAGAAAGTAAATTTTGCGGTAGATGCCTGTGCCAAGGAGGCAGGAAAGAATACATCTTGCGGAAAAAGAGACAGGAATGTGTAACAGGAGGTTAGTGTGTTGTTCATAAAAATGGTAGAGGGTCTGTCGTAGCTAGATGCCCTGTTTTAGTGTTGAGGAAATTATGTTGAAAAGATGATTGTATGCAGACTTTAGCATAAACGAAAACATAACAAATTTACATCAATAAATATCTGGCCGAAGAATCAAATTCATATACATCTTCACAATTTTTTGTTACTGCCATGGGGGAAATCTTCGAAACAATCTTTTTACTGCCAAACTAGAAGATGAGCTCATAATACCTTCAGGAGTTGTACCTCAAATACCAATGACTCGGCTATGTGAGATAGAAGGCTCCTGCGAGGGCCAAACTGCCACAAAACCAAAAGAAATTCCATCAGTTTATTTGTACACTTTCAAATAATGTGCGATAATTTATGAAGAGATAGTTATCAGAATAACATGGAAAAGAACTAAACCTCCTCAGGAATCGGTTGCAGACTTTCACTAACATATCCAACCGAAGGAGGTATTAAGGCTCTCCTCTTCCCTGGAAAACAGAACATATAATATTAAGGTACTTAGCTCCCTCTGCCCGAGAAGGTAGTCCCAGATTGCATGCATGATTAAAAAGAACATATACGAAATCATGTAATCGTAACTCCAGGCTTACCTCCAACCTTCATGCCAATCAAGACTTCCTTTAGGCCCTTTATGATCTGTTAACATGAGCACCTATATTATCGAAGTATCGCACACTTCAACCAACTTATGGTTTCTCAAAATAGTTTATGAGCTTGGTTTAATATCTTGAGGATGAACACCCTTTCTTTCCCCATAATTTCTAACTTTGGAGGGGGTGGAAGTGTCACTACTGCAAATTCAGAACAAAATGTTATAGACGAAGACTAACCTGCTTCTCAACCAGAGGAAGTATAACTGGTGTGCTTTCTCCACTGAATTGATCCACAGTGCTACAATAACAAACGACCATACGCGTTTAGTATAAAGCACTGCTACTCCCTCGTAAATGTAATGAGGTGCCAATGAGCTATCCTAGAAACTACTAAAAAATAGACAGAACATGAGTACTTTACCTATGAACAAAATATCCATTATAACGTCGGCAAACATAGTTAACTTCAACCAAGTCTCCTTCTCGAGCTTCTGGTCCTTCTCCTTCAACAATGTCTGGATTGGAAAGTACGACCATTTAATATAATAGGGTAATTTCAAATGCAAAGTGCCATTAATTAGCTCTGCTGATTCTGTTTGACTGTTTCATGACATTGCGCATTTACAAGGACCATTGCATACATATACAAAGTAACAAAAAATGAAATGATTAAGCATTACTACAACAATGCAGGAAACAAGCTACGATACCAAAAATATATAGAGCTTTCTACCTTCAATTTTCACTCCACTAGGCAGCTTATAAATCCTGAGTGCTTCAAATTCCAAAACAAAATTGTTTATAAAAGCTTATCAAAATGAGAAATCACACAGAGTTCCGAAAACTAGTAAAAAGTACATAAACATGTAAGTTAAATATTTCTCGTACCTGCTAACTTGAGGAGGCTCCTTCATCTCCACCATGGGACTGGGAGCACCATAAACAATACCGGCATGTAACACCATGGAACTGAATCCCAGTACCTCCATAGCAAGCCTTCTAGATACTCTACTCATTTTAAGCGAAGCGAAATTCCTATTTTTATTCTTATTTACCCGTATGTGATCTCCATATGATTCTTTGTCCACATGACATCTGGTAATTCATTCAAATTAGAATGACAATTACTAACATTAGATAAGCAAAACCTGCATTATATATGTTCCATTAAATACAAAACACGATTGAGAAAATAAGATATTTTACCTTAGATGTCTGAAGCTTGATTTGAAATGACTTGTAGTTGAGATAGAGCAAACTTCCATTCTTAGTGATGTGGTGTAGGAGGAATGTGTTTGCTGAAACCAGTGTGGATAAGTCAATTATGGTAGAGATATGTTGGGACTGGCAGCACCCTTTAACTGCAGGCTATGTTTATGCCCCACATTGCACGTACTTGAAAAAGGCCGATCGAGAGTACAGGCCCAAGTCTAATCTAGCTCAACACTGACTCTGGGTTGGCTTTGCCTCTGTTTCGTTAAATCCAAGTCCTTGGAAATATCTATCAGGATTCAGGATTTTAACCATGTATCGTGGTTTACACTCACACTGTGATATTTGAATTCCACCATGTATAGGTCATGTGTAACTATATATAAGGTCAGTTAATGAAGATGGTTAGAACAATTTTGCTTAGAGTGGTACCAGAAAAATACGGAGTTTGTTTATTTCTCGTCGTTATAACAGTAATAATCAATAAAACTACTACATTCAAATTAGAATTCGCAAAAATTCATTCTAACTATAAGGCAAAATATCATAGTTGGCTTGGCAAGTGGACAAGGAAACTTATGTGGGGGTGAGCAGGATGTAACAAGCAACATTATTGTGTCCCTAGCTTACTCAATAGTTTCAGAGACAGGACCACATGAGCAGGGAAGTAATGAAAGTAATAACATGGTAAGTTTCAGATACGGTTTCTCGATCATTCAGTCTTACAGCATATATGCAACTAAAATTCAAAATATTCTTTGGTGAACATAATTTTGAACAAGGTTTAATTTTTTGTCCAATCTTTCAAACAGTCAATCACATATTAACATATATAATCAAGATAAAATTACTTGTCGACCGATGTATTGGATTAAAAGGCCCTATAATCAAAGATAAAATTAAACAGCAGTAAACAAGCATCCAATTGATGTATACATGCATTGTGAGGTTCCCTACTCCATATAGAAAACAATTACAGATTGCAGAATCATTTTACCTGTGTGTGAACCAAAGAGATGTGGAAGCTGCACAACAAAGGAAGGTCAAGATATCAACAAAAGCAATATAGCTTAAGAGCCTTAGACTTTGAAAGTAGATGAATGAATGACCATCTTATCTCTTTGTGTTTGGAAAACAGTCAAAGAACTGTGTTACCAGAGAAAGAGACAGAGAGATTTTGCATCAACCCATGTCTTCCCACAACTTTCTTGAGCCTATGGAAGACTTAGAAGTTATAGAATGAAAAGAAAATGTCTTGCTTCATGCCTTCTAAGTTCAAGAAAGCTGTGGAAAAATATGAATAGATCCATGTTCATGCCTTCCTTCTATCCATCCATATAACATTGTGAACACCAAGATCAACTACACCTTGCTAATTAGTATAAAAAGGCCATGAACAAAAAGGCCATGAAAACCTTCAAAATTCTATCTAAAGGACTTGACATATCTAAATCTACCCTAAAGACTAAAGGTCATAAAATGAATAATTATAAACCTTCATAATGTCTAAAAAAATTGGTCATGGTTGCATTTTATAACTTGAACAAACTCTTATATAAGAGGCTAGAGCACACACATAGAACACTTTACCTGGCCCAATATGGCAAGAGAAAGAAACCCTAAAACCAGTAAAAGTTACTGTTTCTCAAAACAAGAGTACATAGAATTATGGAAAATTAGAAAGAAAACAAACCTATACCTATTTATCTAGTCCTCTACAACTCTACAAGCCTTGAAGCATAGGTAAAAAGACAATTCAAATAAGAGTGTAAGAAAGATGAGGTACAAAAGTACTAAAACACAAGCAGAAGAGAGGTGATGGATGAAAGGGATGACAGTGATATTATGTGGTAGGGTATGGTACCATTCTATTAAGTCTATGGTTTTGATTTAAATATAGGTCACTGTTTAAGTATTACTGTATGTCATCAGTGTATATTAATTATAGACTATGGTTTTAATTTGAATTCACTGTCATTCTCACTCGCACTATTACTCTTTCAGTCTCAGTTTCTGGGCCATTATGGTTTCCCCACCACCATCAACGCCGGGATCTTATGGGATTGACCTGATTGATTGCTTGCTTGTTTGCTTAGTTTGACTGGTTTTATAACTTTTTGAATTTTTGTTCTCATGTGGAAGGAGGTAGAAATTAACTAAACTGCATATACTAGACAGGTAGGTGTGTAATTATTTTAGCACTTTACAATTTACATGTAGGGGTGCAACTTTGAGCGATAAAATATTGGGTAATATCCCCAAAAAGCCCCATGTTTAGGTGTCTCTTCCTCAGTAGGCCCTAACATGGGGTCATCTTCCCAAACAAGCCCCTTGACCCACCATATTACCTTTTACCAATTTTTTAGAGACCATTATACCCCTCAAGTACAACAGTGATGCCGTCTACATCGAATCAGACTTTTAGTCAGTTTCAGCAAGCATTAATAACTGCGACAATGACTACAAAGCTATTTCTAATCGTTGGATTAATCTATGACACGTGTATGATAATGAACAATGCTTTATCCTCTAAACATAACATATGCAACCATCAAATCTGCATAAAACAAGTAAACAGCTGTGATGGTCTGACGTCTGAACCATCTTCATCGTCCCAAACATCTTATTCTCTCTGAAACCTTAACAATCTTCATCTTCTTTAACCAACCCATTGTTTTACAACCAAGATGACAAAGAAAAAAGAGAAATCAAAAGTGGTGGATGAGCAAATTTTTATGATCAACAAGAAATCAGGTAATGTAGTAGGTATTTTTTGGATTTTAAGGTTTAATCACCATAAAGATAGTGTTTTTCTGACCATAAAGACGACATCCTTAAAGACAACACGTACCATTAATCATAAAGACAGAATCTTTATGATCATAAAGATGGTATCTTTGAAGGCATTAAGATGGTATCTTTCTCATCATAAAGATGGTATCTTTGAACTTTGAAGTCATTAAGATGGTATCTTTCTCATCATAAAAATGGTATCTTTCACTATTGTTGTGGTTGTATGAAACATTAGATCCATATGTCACAGTTTAAATTTTATATTTTTTGAGAGGATACACTACAACTTATTTTACTGATTAGAGGATATACCCTTACTGTTTCAGGTAGAACAATCAATGTTGTGTTTCGATTTGGTGGTGAGTTGGAGATTAATGCAGATGGATTGTCCTCATATAAGAATGGAGACACAAAAATAACAGTTTGTGACCTGAAAATGCTGTATAAAGAATTTATGGAGATGGTTGAAGGTATCATTAATGTAAAGAGAGACAAATTTTCAATTCAATGTGTTGTGAATGAGTCTCCAATCAGCATCCAATGTGAAGATGATTATGATCAATTGGTGACGACAATTATAAATGCGAAGAATTTATATATCATGTGTGTTTGGATACTAGGAGATTTACAACCAGTGAATGGGGAAGCAACTTTGACAATAAAAAAGAAGGGGAAAGGAAAAGAGAAAGTAGATGAGAAAGTAGATGAGAAAGGGAAAGGAAAAGCTGCATTGAGAAGAAAGCTTTTTCCAGATGATTTTTCTCCAACCAGTTGGGGTAATCAACCTGATTATTCAGATTTTTGCACACCTAAAAAGCAAGGTGATGTTCCTTTCAAATATTTGATAGACCCTGCATCAGCACAGAAGAAGAACCATGTTATTTTTCCAAAAGGGGATGGTAATGAGCAACATCCTTTAGTTTTGGATACCCCACCTGGGACTCATAGTTTTGTTGTGTTAGAAACTCCCCCTTCTGGTTCTGCAATCGACCCAGGAGATTATCAAAATCCCTTGGAAAATGTTATGCGATTTGAAGTTAATAATGTCTACAGACCTGAGCCAATATCCTCTAAACCGCCTAGAGCATCCGCTAATATGCAGTCCGAATCCTCTAACATTGATGCAGCAGCAGAAATTCTTTCACAAATGTATAACAATGATGGATTTTGGATGGATTCTCCCATGAACTTGAAGAATATGGTGGAATACAAGCACAACTAAAAGATCAATGTGCAGCTCAAAGTGAAGGCCAACCAACAAATGAAGATGATAAAGGGTGTTCAATAGAAGAGGATAGCGATGCAACTCAGTATGATTCTGATGTGGAAGTGCATGATTCACCAGTGATATCGACCACAGAAGATGTACTTGAAGATCAAATAACTGATGATACACCAAATTCAGTTCTTAGGCATGATATGGAAGTATTGGAAGATCAGATGTATGATGATTCCCAACCAATGTTCCCTCCTGATGATGATCATCTTTCCCAAAATGATCATCCTTCCCAACCAATATTGGAAGATGATTCTCCAACAGAAGATCAGATGAGGGGTTTTTATAGTACTAGCACCAACTTAGCGGATACAGGAAGTCATTTAGAGGATCTTAGGTGCAATTTAGAGGATAGATTCAGACATGCAGCTGGCCCCAACAATGTTCCTCAACAACATAACAATTTTCAAAGCCCTGAAAATGTCCCACAACAGCAAGCTAATATCAATGTACCAGTTGGAGGAAATGTAAGAAATGAAAGGCATTACCCATCTGAGAACAATCGTGATTGGGATGATGAAGTCAAACATGAACTTAACTTTATCTACGCAAATCTGCATAGACCCAATTTTGGTTGCGCTCCACACACTGAACCTTTACACAATGAGTATGTGATCCCTGAGATTGGACGTGTATATTTGTCCAAGGCTCATTTTATTAAAGACATAAAGCAATATGCAATTCAAAATGAGTTTGACTTCAGCAAGAGTAGCACAAACAGTGAAAGGGTCGTTTGGAAATGTAAAGTTGGTGGATGCCCATAGAGGATTCGTGCAACACCAAATGTGGATGCTACTTGGACCATAAGAACCTTTAATAATCATCACACATGTGGAAATTTCAGACTTGGAGCAACAAATCGTCAAGCAGATGCAGAATGGGTTGCCTCTAAATGTATAAGAAGGTTAAGGAACAATGAAAACCTCACACCAATTCAATTGAAAGCTGACATCGAACATGAATTAAGAATTAATGTTTCCTACAAGGTAGGATGGAGAGCTAGGGAATTGGCCATGAAACAGGTATTTATCCTCTAAGAAACTCTTTATAAGTCATATAGTTTGTAAGTTGTTATCCTCAAGTCTATTGCTACTTCGCCTCTAAATAATTTATTTATATCCGCTAAATATATAACCCATATCCCCTAAGTGTTTGCATTATTAACTATATCATTATTTGTTGCAGTTAAGAGGTAGCTTTAGTCAGTCATATCAGCTCATCCAAACATATTGTAATGAACTTAAGTTAGTCGATCCGGATGCTGTTACTGAAATTGTGACAGGCCAAGGTGATCAATTCGAATGTTTATTTTGGACATATGGCATAACTGTGAGAGCTTATAGAAACACAATGAGACCAATAATCATGGTGGACGGAACTTTTCTTAAAGGTAGATATCCAGGAGTAGTTCTGACAGCAATTACTATTGAGGGAAACAATCATGTGTACCCAATTGCTTTTGCACTTGTGTGTAAAGAAAACAACGAGTATTGGGAATGGTTTTTGAAAAAACTTAAGGATCATGTGGTTGGGCATGATCACCAGTTTGTGCATGCTCTTGTCTGATAGGCACAAAAGTATTATTCAAGCTGTACCAAAGATTCTCCCAAACGCTTGTCATATGTATTGTGCACAACACATGTCCCTCAAATATGGGAATGCAAAAGTAAGGTGGTTGCTTAAGGAAGCTGCAAAGACTCTTAATCAAAATGAGTTTTGGGGTTTTATGCTACAAATATGGGCAATTTCTGAGAAGGCATACAACAGCTTAATGCAAATTGGACCATTAAATAAGTGGGCAAGTGCTTTTCACGAGAAATCAAGGTGTGTCTTCTAATGACTATATTGTATCCTCTAATTAACCATCTATATCCGCTAACATTATTTTCTCTAACTTGCAGATTTGGAATTATTTACACCAATCATGTGGAATCATGGAACAGAATGATTATACCCGAAAGGCAGATGCCTATTACTTCTCTTCTTGAAGGAATTCACGCCAACATCATAAGGCATCACCGTGACTATCGTGTCGATGGTGAGAAGTTCAAGACACCTGTAACAAAGTGGTGCCACGAACTAATATTGCATAATGCTTGGAGGGGGCGTACATTCACTCGTGAGAAGTCGTCTCCAACTCTTTGGACAGTTTATGGTGAGAATAAGACATGTATCGTTGACTTGAACACGCGATCTTATACTTGCAAATGGTGGGAAGCAATGGGAATACCTTGTGAGCATGCAATGTCTGTGATTAGAGAAACCAAAAGTGATCCATATGCTTTTTGTGCTGTCTACTACAAAAAGGAAACATATACAGAGACATACAAAGAACAATGGAGACCCACAAGAGGCAATGATGAATGGCCGCAGGACAGAGCATCAAGAAGGATTCTTCCACCACTACGTTTTAAACAGGTAGGTCGTCCGAAGAAAAAGAGAAAAAGAGGCAAACTTGAAGGTGTCCCAGTTCAACTTAGAAGATGCTCAAGGTGTAAAGCTCCAGGACACAACAAGTCAACATGTATTGAAGTCATACCAGACTATGACTACTTCTTTCAACCTTTACCTAGAGAAGGACCACCACACACATGTTAAGTGTGTTAACAATTCTTTTTGTGAGCTGAATTGTATTTTGTCCATTTTGTATCCGTCAGAACAATACTAGACATCCTCTCAATGTGTTGATGTTATCCTCGAAATAGACATAGTATATTTTTGCTTAAGATCTAAGATGATAACCTTTGAATGGATTTTTATTAAGTACTAAAGTGTTGATAACTTTAGATTATTAGTATTTTAGGTTGTTGTAACTTGTTTTTTAGGTTGTTGTAACGTGTTTATTAAGTGCATCTCTCAAAGGGTGCCATTTCACATTATCTAAAACTATATACAGTCTATCCTCTAAAATAAATAGTTTGTATCCTCTAAAATATAGTTTCGGTATCCTCTAAATAACTGCATCAAAGGCAAACATAGCTATGCTACCAAATTAAAGAGAAACTGCATCTAACTCCAAAAGCTAATATATTAACCTCAGACATGTTTGCAACAACATAAACATGTTCAACACAAGACACATTAAATATGTTCAAAACAAGTCATGATGTTTTACAACTTTCCAACAACAAAATAAACAAGTTTAACAGAATACATCCAACAAAATAAGATGCTCTACTTCTTGTTTGGTTTGAAACCACATTCAACAAGGTCCATGGCAATGCGCTTTCTCATCAGAGTTGCTATCCTCTCAAATAATGGTGGCTCACCTCTGAGAACACAGTCAAGATATGCAAGTAAAAAGACTCCACAACTGCAGCCATCATCCTGAGGTGTACAATTAACATATTCACGTTCCTATGCTCTTTCAAGGTCAATGTCTTCTTCAGTAGGGTCAGCAGCAAACACCGCATAGGGCAACATCTCTTCGACCCCCAACTGTTGTGAAGATGGTTTCTTATAACCCAAAGAGTCATATATCTTGACCTTCCACTCCCTAAAGTTAAAGGCAAGCAATATCCAGTGATTGTTGTTAACCTATATATTAGAGGATACAACATAAGTCTTTTGAGGATTTGAAAACATAACGTAGAGGATAATAACCTTTTGATGATGTGAGATCACATATGTAAACATAATTAACAACTTACTTGTAAGGGAACAAGGAGTGCCTTTGCAAGTCTTGCAGGAACTTGACCTTTCAAACCCCTAGATGGGCTAACAATGTTCAAAGCACCTTGGTGTATTTTAAACATGCCACTCCTAATTCTTTCTAATGGTGAAAGTGCAGCAAAAGATTTGTCCTTCATGCGCTTTCTATATGTCTTCTGAACTATCTCATGCAGCATGTTCTAAACATAATAGCAAAAACCAAAAGTTAACATAGTTAGAGTGCCAACAAATCATTCCATAATACCAAATACACTAAGAAAAAAATGTATACTTACAGCAAAATATACAGTGTTAACCACAGCAAACTGGTCCTCAGGTTGAAGGTGTTTCCTTAATATGCCATACCACTTAGTGAGCAATAGTACATATGCATCAACAATATCTCCATGCAGCAAATTATTTTTATACAAAGTGTAGAATTGCTTCACAATTATATCAGGAGCATCCTTATATTCCCTTATAACTGCATGCTCATACTTAGGATCCTTTGCCAAACACCAGAAATAGTTAAGAACATCTGTTTCATTATTGGTGGTAGTCCTTTCCAGAAATGACTTACCCATGATGTTCATAACAATATCAACATCCAATTGGTGGTCCACACTACTTTCTTCCAACCACTTCGCTTTTTTCTTCAACTTCTTCTGACTTGTTTTATAAGCTTGAATAGCTTGGCTATCTTCAATGACTACATCATCATTTGTTTCATCAATCTCATCTGCCTCACTCTCCTCATCCATCTCAACAACATTGTAGCCATCTATATCCACTAGATACTCTTCAGGAATATTATTGGGATCTGGGATGGCATCAAGAAAGTCATCATCCTCATCCACCCCCTCCTCCACATCTTTACTTTCCTCCAAAACTATAATGTCCTCTTCCTCCTTCACATTAATGTCCCATTCCTCCTGCCTAACCATATCATCAACATTACCTGGTACAACATCATTAGGGGATATACCTTCAGGAGGTGGCAAAGCTAAGATTGGTAAAACAAACATGGGTTCCATAGTAGCATGATATAATATCATTGTCAAGCTATCAATAGCAACACCTTCTCTCTCTTGCCAATCATGATTATCATTATCATTCCCATCACAGAACAACCTCCTACTTGTTGCGAATGAGCCTGTGGCTCAATGGTAGCACCCCTCTCACAAAGTGGAGAGGTCGTGGGTTCAAAACACGTCAACAGCGGATTGTTGATATAAGTTTCCACACGTAAGTTAAAAGAGGTAGGGGTCCCCACAACCTCGCTTACCAACCAAAAAAAAAAAAAAAAAAAAAAACCTCCTACTTGTTGTTTCTATTGGATTCTTCATATCCGTATCAGAATTCAATTCTGACTTGTTTTTCTTGTTTTTCCTGTTCTCCCTTTCTTTTGCTTCTTTCCACCATGTCCTATCTTGTGCCACATGTTTGCTAACCCTAAGTTTTTAAAAACAAAAAAAGAGGATATAAGTTGGAAATCTAGAAGAGTTTAATCAAATATGTTGAGGATAATAAAGAACATATTAGAGGATATAAGTTTGAAGTCTAGAAGATTTTAAACAAATAGTCTGTTGTAAGTTTAAAATCTAACCTTGAAGGTTGTTTTCTGGTTGGAAGCTGGGGTTCCTTGTTTTTCCTCTTCTTCGCAACTTCTTTAGCAGGATGCTCGCAATCAGGGTCAGGTTGTTGAGGCTTTTGAGGACTTCTCATTTTGAACATGAAATCCAACATAGCTTTGCTTCTCATACCATCTATGATGATTTCAGGCAACTTTGTACTCCTTTGTTTTTTGGGTGATGGTTCAGTACAAATCTTTTTCCCTTTTCTCTTTCCCAAGGTAGTTGGAGTAGTAGCAGTATCAGCAGCTTCAAATTGGCTTTGGCTCCTTGTTTTTACAGAGGCTCTTGAGAGTTGTGGGGGTGATGGCTTGGGTAGATCTGCAAAGGGTGGCAGTTTTTTCTGTTTAGGTGGGAGTTTGATCCTACCAACAATCTTCTTTGTGGCACTTGTGTTCTTTGGGACTTCTTTGGTGGGAGTGGGTTTCTTCTTCACACTTGTCCTGGTTGGTACTTCCTTGGTGGGAGTGGGTTTCTTCCTGGCACTTGTCCTGGTTGGTACTTCCTTGGTGGGAATGGGTTTCTTCTTGTCACTTGTCTTGGAGGGGGCTTCCTTGGTGGGAGCGGCCTTCTTTGCTGCTCCATTGCTGACACTTGTCTTTTTTCTTGTTTCCTTGGGTGCAATTTTCTTCCTAGATGAACTCCTAGTGACAATTGCCTTGTTCTTCTTGGTGGTACCCAACTTTTGTGATGATGGTGTCTTCGTTTTGGTGGCAGCTTGCTTAGATGTGATCCATCTTGTACATGTAAGGGTTTCAACATTTTTTTCACTCCTTGAACAACATTCCTTTGAAACTGTTGAAGCCTTTTTGTAACACCTTTGTCTAAGACTTGTTTTAGTTCTCTGTGAAACTGTAATTAGAGGATATGTATGCACATTTAACAGATATATATTAGACAATTAGAAGATACTAATTTAATAACTGGAGGATTTCTATTTAAACAAACTTACCACTCCTCGCACAATCCCTTCTAGATCATCAACAACTCCCTTTTTAGCTTCATCAAGTGTTTTTTGATACTAAAACATTGTATAGGAAAAAAAACCTATTATCAAAATTGCAACTTAAAAGAACTCTGTTATAAACCACATTATTAAAAGACAACAATTTAGAGGATAATTTACATACCTCTTGTGCTTCATGAACTAGTTCTTCAGCAAACTCTGATGGTGTGATGAAAGGGGGCACAACTTCAACTTCTTTTCCTCTTTTTGGATAAAGTTTTTTATCAATGGTATTCCTGCCAGTGGTCTTGCCAGGTAAATCTGTCCAAGCAAGCATCCTTGGGAATGGGGCATTAGGCAACCTTTTCGAACCTAAGCATGGGAGGTGTACGTATGCCCAGATAATAAAACCAAGCACACAACCATCAAGAGCATAGTCTAGCTTCTTTTCTGATTCATTGATTGCAGATTTCTCTAATGACTTTTTCAATAATTTGAAAACAACCGACCCCCATGGAAATTTATCGAAAGCAGCAAGGTCTTCGACAAAATCAACATATTTGACATCAATAGTTTGTCCTGAATCGGGAAGTAAACAAAGTTGCAATAATAACAACCGATTCAGGCGATGAACGTCGTCGCCAGAATCTGGGTCACCTCTTGCTCTTACAATTGCTGCTTCTATGTGCTTTTCCTTAATGCTCTTAGAATCACCAAAATATTTCTGCCTAAATGCACTAACTATATCTCTATTCCTCAACAAGAATTCACTAGGAATATCACCAATTTTCAAACCTAAAACTAATGTGATATCTAAAGGTCTAAATGTAAGATCACTATCCCCAATGACATATTTCAGTTTTGAAACCCTAGACTTAACAACTTGGGTGACAACAGAAGTGCAGATGTGGATTTTATCATATTGAACATCTAAGAAATACTTAAAACATGAATTCATCAAATTTTCCTTTTCCAAATCGAGTAAAGTATCAACAAAATGAGTTTTTACCTTTCTCATCGAGCATCTCACAGTTACACTGAAGTTCCTTCCATACTTCTTCTTCTCTTTCATCTGCACTTCGCTTGTACCACCTTCTTCCGAATTACTGTCTTCAAGTTCTTCATCATGTAAACTGATTTCATCAGCCATTTCCTCTAATTTGTTAAGAAACAAGTTTGATTTCGAAAGGGGGTTGGTTGATTTCGAAAATGGAAGTTATTGTTGTTTGATTTCGAAGATTGATGAAGATGGAAGCTAGGGTTTCAAATGTGTTGCAACTGTTTGGTTGTTTTTCCACTTCAAAATTCGAAACTGAATTTATCCGTTTACTGTTGCCACTTTAAAATCAAAATCGTATGTAATACGTGGCAATCCTTTAGAGTAGCAACACATGCAATGGTTGGATCTTTAAAACCAAAACCAATTTGTTTTAGAGGATACAAGATCTTGGTTTGATGATAATGCTAAATCAAGCTAAATCAACGGTGAATGTGTTTCATCGGTATCAAGTTAAATCAACGGTTAGGATTAAATTATTAGTCTTTGTCGGAAACGTCGCAATCAAATCAATTTATGTTTAATACATCCAAAAAGTAGATTTGCTTTTGAAAAAGTACAAAGGGTATAATGGTCTCTAAAAAATTGGTAAAAGGTAATATGGTGGGTCAGGGGGCTTGTTTGGGAAGATGACCCCATGTCAGGGCCTATTGAGGAAGAGGCACCTAAACATGGGGCTTTTTTGGGATATTACCCTACAAAATATTCATTTTGGTTACTGTACTTTACACATTTTTGCAGTTGGTCATAAAAGTTATTTTCTTGTAGTTTGGTCATAAAACTTATATTTTGTTATCAGTCCAGTCACAAGTTAAGTCGTCGTTAAGAGCAACTTTGTTGACCAAACTGACTGAACTGATAATGAAATGTAACTTTCATGACCAAATTGACAGAAAAAAAAAAGGGTTGTGACCAAACTGCAAAAACGTGCAAAGTACAATGACCAAAATGAACATTTTATCAACTTTGAGCTGAACGAGCTGGCTTTAGTATGTTTAATTAGCTCGGCTCATTTCAATACGAGCCAAGCCATGAGGCTTCTTTTTGTTTTGTTTATAAGCTCGGTGCGTTTAGAAAATGAACGAGGTGAACCGAGCCGATCTCAAGCTACTCAAACTATATATATATATAAAGTGGTATGGTATTTGAATCGAATGAGTCGAGCATTATCATGTTCAAGTTTGGCTCGTTTAAAAGTGAGTCGTGAAACTGACACACGGTTTGTTTGGCAATCATTTTGTGATTAGAATGTGTGTCCTTGGGTATCTTGCCTTACGACATTTATTAGGTTGAACCTTGATTTGTTGGGAGAAGTCCGGTTCAAGCTCGTTTTGTAAAACCAAGTCTGTCAGGTTGCACTGTTTACAAGGACGTACGTACTCTTTTAAGACATATGTATGTACCTAATCCAGTTAACTATTTTGTGTACGGACGTACGTACCTTTTCAGGATGTACGTACGTGTCAAACCCAAATTTATTGTTTCAGACCCATTTACCCTCTATTTTCTCACCCATGTATAATTAAGTTTTTCTATCACCTTATTCTCTAGTGTTGGGGTCGCCATCTTCTACTCTTCTCTGGTGTTTGGTATTCCCTTATATATTCTCACCTTCTTCCTCCCCTAATCGTCTTCCAACCAACTCTTTTACATTGTTCTTGAGAGATTGGCTTTCGAGTCTTATGCGTACATGAAGGTTCTCCGATGGGAATCAAAGTGTTAGAGATAACCCGCAGTATCAACTCGCAAGTGAATGTTAGTAGTTGATAGGTTTGTACATCTTATTTGGGTTTCCCTGTTTGGATTGATTTGTTGTTGAGAAAGACAACTGTGGACGTTGTATATACCCATTACCGAGTTCTGCTACTCGGAATGCCAAACACCGACTTCACACTTGTTTCATCCGACCTCGTATCTAGTCACACTTCACTCATCTCCACTCAATCCTAATCCCACTCGGTATACAAAACACCGACTTCATGCTTCTTTCATCCGACTTCGTATAAAACCACATTTCCTTCACTTCTGTTCAAATCATAATCTCATAAAATATCCGAGCACATCCGACTTGGGGCTAACTCACTCTGAACACCGAGTTCGACACATTCAAACTCCAAATCATACGACAGTTACGAACCTATCTCATTGAATCCCTGAATATCCGCATACTTTATGATTCGAACGTTGAGTCATTATTTGATCCACAACCTAAGCCACTTATAAAAGGAACTACGTTTGGCTTGATTCTGGATCGACCCCTTCCAGATACGTAGGCAGCTATCACCGCTCAGATAGTTCAGCCACTCTTCTTCACTCAAACCTTTCCTTTTTTCCGATCATCTTCCCCAACTTTTCGGTATCAAATTTACACCACATTTACATTGGCGCCGACTGACTGTGAACGAATCATAACCTGACGAAGACCATGGCCGGAATCACACAAGAGCAATTTGAGACATTCCAACGACAACTCAATCAACAACAGGAGCAGATCAACAAATTACTATCTGAAAACGCTCAATTGAAAAGCTCCACCATCCCTCCGGCAGCTGGCCAAGCAACTGATGAAATTAACACCAACAACCCCATCGTCATACCCACTTCCAGCAACACCACTGCCCCCACCATGGCTGAAATGCAAGAAACTCACAACCGCCTCCTGCAACTTTCAGCCCAACTCCATAAGAACAACCAGGAGTCTGGTAAGGCCAACACTGCCCAAAAGGTAGCCAACACCACTTTAGAAAAATATAGGACAGAGCCCTTACACGATGACCTCCTTCATCAGGAACCACCCCCACACTTCATCCCCCCTAAGTTCACAACCTATGATGGAAGTGGTGACCCCATGGACCACGTCCTACAATTCAAAACCAGCATGGCACTGTGGCCCAAGTACAAGGACATCTTCTGCAGACTCTTTTCTGCCTCACTCCGAGGTAGTGCTATCGACTGGTACTACCGACTTCCAGAACGCTCAATCACGTCGTACGACCAGCTCGAGGCACTCTTTGTCACCCAATATATCCACAACAAGCGGCGAAAAATTGAGGTAACTGCATTATTCCGACTTAAGCAGGGTGACACCGAAACAATTAAAAAGTTCATGGCTCGCTTTAAAAAGGAGTGCCTCAAGGCAGATAGCCCAGATGAGAACGCATGCCTGTTAGCGTTTATCTCGGCCGTTCACCCCGAAACCGCCTTGGGGAAAAATATCATCTTAGACACACCACAGACACTGGAGGACCTGTATGTCCGTGCTGATAAGTACATTAAACTTGAAGAGGCATTGGCAAAAACAAGAGAACATGTCTCTGCCGTACAGACAGTCAAGTCCAAAAATCCTGAGCCGAAAACAACAAAAGGTACCTCCCGAGGAAAGCAATCTAACAGCTCGGTGAAACACAGGTTTCCTAACCCGTTCAAATGTTCATATACGCAACTATATGAACTAATCAAAGAAGAAGATTACTTCAAGCCAACAATTCATGAGCTTGAACCCATTGAGGAAAACCCGTACTGCAAGTTGCATAATTGTCGACATCATACAACAGAAGACTGTCGGTATCTCCGAACTTATTGCCACAAGCTCAGGATGGATGGACACTTGAATGATTTCTTGGCAGAGGAGTCCGATGACCTCCGCCAGAAGATTAATGATAAGCGCAAGAGAACAGACAACGCCTCTAAGGCAAAAGGAACAATAAATATGATCATGGATACTCGTCCACCTGAATGGACATCCCGAGCTAAGCGACAGAAGGTGAATCATATTCACCACATATTTCAGCTCATTCATCAGGCAATAATAGCCAAGCAGGTGCAAGGAAAGAATGCACTGATCTTTTCTGACCACGACTTGAAGAAGGTATGCTTGCCACACAATGATGCACTAGTTGTCCATATCCGACTTGGTGGATGGACCACTAAGAGAGTGCTGATAGACCCAGGAAGCTCTTGTGACGTATTGTTTAACAAAGCTTTCGCTCAGATGCTTATGCCCGACTCGGTCCTGCAGATCCCCAATGTCACTCTCTTCACTTTCAACTCGACAGAGACAACGGCAAAAGTCAGCTTACCCTCCTTGTCGCTACAGGAGAGAATGATGATGAGGTTACAGTTGAATGCCTCTTTTATGTCCTCGATGTCCCGACGCAGTTCAACGCTATCCTGGGTCGGAAATGGATTCACAAAATGAGAGCTGTTCCATCTACATACCACCAGGTCATCAAATTCCCTGGACCTAATGGTATAATGGAACTCCGGGGTGACCAAATTGAGGCACATGGCTGCTATGCCATTCCTGAGGTCATACCCCTCCCCAACAAGGAAGCAAAGAAGGTGACAGTCGTTAGCTCTGAAAAGCTCACTGTCAACCAGATTTCTGAGGCTACTGACGGCATGGCCACTACTGAGCCGACCTCTGAAGCCCCTGATGGCAAGGCCATTACTGAGCCAAATTCTGAAGCCCTTGACGGCATGGCCACTACTATGCCGATCTCTGAATCCCCTGACGGCAAGGTCGGTACTGAGCCAATTTCTGAAGCCCCTGACGGCAAGGCCATTTCTGAGCCACTCACTGATGCTACTGAAGGCAAGCTTGTCACCGACTCCCCAACCATCGAGAAGGGTGAGCCAGTCAACATAGGCACGGAAGCCGAACCTAGAGTTGTATATGTAGGAGCTAATCTAGATCCTATTGTAAAAAAGCAACTCGTTGCAACTTTGAAAATGAATAAGAATATTTTTGCTTGGTCGTATATTGACATGCCTGGAATAGATGTTAATATTGCATGCCATAAACTTCATGTCGATCCGACAAAAAAACCAGTAAAACAGAAGGCACGGAAATTGGCCCCCCACTTAGCTAAGGCGGTCAATACCGAGGTCCAGAAACTAATTGACGCTAAATTCATACGAGAAGTCAAATATCCTGGCTGGCTCTCGAACATAGTAGCCGTCGTGAAACCAAACGGCAAAATTCGAGTATGCATAGACTTCACAGATCTAAATAAGGCATGCCCAAAGGACAGCTTTCCACTACCAAGGATAGACCAACTAGTGGACGCTACTGCTGGCCACGAGCTCCTCTCGATGATGGACGGGTACTCAGGGTATAATCAAATTAAGCTCGCAGAAGAAGATCAGGAAAAAACAACATTCATCACTTAAAGAGGTACCTATTGCTATACGGTCATGCCCTTTGGTCTACGCAATGCCGGGGCTACATATCAACGACTTGCGACACGAATGTTCGAGGATATGATAGGTGACACCATGGAGGTATACGTAGATGATATGATAGTTAAAAGTAAACTCAAATCATCTCACATATCCGACCTGGAGAAAACCTTCAAAAGGCTCCATGACTTCAACATGAAGCTAAACCCACAAAAATGCCTATTTGGAGTAGCATCAGGCAAATTTTTGGGTTATCTCATTACGCAACGAGGAATAGAGGCTAACCCCGAAAAAATCAGGGCAATATTGGACATGCCGAGTCCTTCAACGAAGAAGCAAGTCCAAAAGTTAAACGGAATGTTAGCCGCACTAAACAGGTTCATTGCTCGTGCATCCGACAAACAGAGACCATTGTTACAACTACTCAAGAAAGGCTCCAAATACGAGTGGACGACAGAATGCCAACAGGCATTCGACGAGCTGAAACTTTACTTGGCAACTCCACCAGTCATAACAGTACCCCAGCCAGGGGACGTACTCGGGTTATACCTCGGCAGCTCCGAACATGCAATCAGCACTGTCCTCTTCAGAGATGAACAAGGTAACGAACGACCCATTTACTTCATTAGTAAAACTCTACTCCAATCTGAACTCAGGTACTCTAGCCTCGAGAAGGTAGGGTTGGCCCTATTATTCGCCTCAAGGAAGCTGAAACCATATTTTCAGTCGCACAAAATTAGAGTTATAACTGATGCCCCGTTGAGGCAAGTATTGGAAAATAAGAACAAATCAAGTCGAATGGCTAAGTGGGCCCAGGAGCTGGGGGATCACGAACTCATTTTCGTGCCTCGGAATAGTAAGAAAGGCCAGGTCGTGGCCAACCTTCTTGTTGACTATCCAATCAAAGATATCACCTGGATACACGAGGAAGAACCGCGTGACGATTTCCCACAAGGAGAACCTAGGTGGAAGTTATATGTAGACGGATCCAAAAATAATAACGGAGTCGGGATAGGTGTGACACTCATATCCCCCGAGAATGTAACAATCGAGAAGTCAATACGGCTGAACTTCACCTCCTCGAATAACGATGCGGAATACGAGACCCTCGTAATGGGCTTACGTATGGCAAAGGACATTAACTTGCAAAAAATCAAGATTTACAGTGATTCTCAATTAGTGGTAAGTCAATTACTTGGGGATTACGAAACAAGGGAAGAAACACTTAAGTTATATCTCCAATACAAGAAGTGCTTGCTAAGCAGTTTTGAGAAATGGGAAATCCAACATATTCCCCGGGACGAAAACCGCCACGCAGATAGTCTCACCTACCTGGCATCCCAAGTCGACACGGAAACAGCCAGGGAAATACAGGTCGAAATAAGAAACACCCCAGCATACGAAGATAAAATCCATCACGTCAATACAATCTCAGACTTCATTGACATATCTGAACAAGAAATCCAAGACTCGTGGATGGGTCCAATAATGAACTATATCAAGGGAGTCTATCCAGACGACGAGTCGGAAATCAGAAAGCTAGAACGAAAAACTAAGAGTTACTTGATCTTAGATGGAAGGCTATACAGAAAATCGGTCCGAGGACCTTACCTCAGATGCTTACCACCTAGTCAAGCTCAGATGATCCTAATAGAAATTCACCAAGGAGAGTGTGGAAACCATGCCGGGGCTCGTTCCCTAGCACAGAAAGCAAGAAATCAAGGATACTTCTGGCCCTACATGCAGGCCGACTCGGAGATCTTTGTGCAACATTGCGACAAATGTCAACGATTCTCACCTCTACAAAATCAACCCCCGAGAGATCTCAAGACGATATCTAGCCCATGGCCATTTGCCATGTGGGGGCTTGATATAGTAGGACCGCTTTCGAGGGATAAGAATAAAAAGCGATATCTCTTAGTTGCCACCGATTACTTTACTAAATGGGTAGAGGCAATTCCACTTCAGAAAATTAGACAACAAGAGGTCAAGAATTTCATTTGGAAATACATAATCACTCGATTTGGCCTACCACACACATTGGTCACTGATAATGGCCAACAATTTTGTGGTAACACGATTAAGGAGTTTTACTCGGATTGGCGAATCAATCACGCACTATCTACACCACGATACGCACAAAGTAATGGCCAGGCTGAAGCCACTAACAAGACAATAATGAATACGCTCAAGAAAAAGTTAGAGGCAGAAAAAGATAAGTGGATACAGGAGCTAGATAGAGTCCTATGGGCCTACAGAACGACTCCACGCACCTCAACAGGCGTCTCACCGTTCGAATTATGCTATGGTACTGAAGCTGTTATACCCACCGAGTTAACATACTTAACAACTAGGTCGGAATTGGTATAATCACAGGAAAACGAGAATCTCCTAGCACATGAGGTAGACATGTTGGAAGAAAGGCGAGATAAGGCTATCATACAAATAGCTCGTTACCAGCAAATACTAAGGAGGAGCTACAATCAAAGAGTAAGGCCAAGGACTTTCCGACTAGGAGACTTTGTCTTAAGACAAACCTTTCAGAACACCAAGGTCGCGGGCGATGGAAAATTCAACCCCAATTGGGAAGGACCCTACATTATTCAATCCGACTTGGGTAATGGAGCATACAGATTAATTGATCATGAAGGAAACCGAGTCGATAGACCATGGAATGGAAAATATCTTAAGGCGTACATTCCATAGAATACACACTTCAAGCTAAGGCATCAATTCTATACTTAGAATATTTAAGGCATGCAAAAGAATACCTACATGGATAAAACAACTTCTTCCAAAACGAGGTATATATTTAAACCATTCACATTCGAAGAACCGACAAGAGTCGAGAGTATACCACTTTAGTTTCATACAACAAAATACTTGTTTCAGAAATGAACAAAAACAAAAACCTCACATCTCTCAAACAAAGAAAAAAGCTAGACAACAGCCTCATGATCCATGGCCTTAGCTCCTTGACCCTCCTGCACACCGACCTCATCAACCTGTGCACTAGCCTCGGCCACTTCATCATCACGCTCGAGTTCACTAGCCAGGTTAGCAACTCTCTCCCTCTCCACCTGTTGATCTGATTCGAATTGGGCTTGGGCTTCGGCATTGATCTGCTCATTATCGGCTAAGGGATCAAAGTCGGGGATGACTCCCTTAAGCTTCAGCTCACGACAAATCCCACGTCGCTGCCAATAATAAGCCATCTTCTGCCAAGCGGTAATGCTCTCAACCGACCTGGCATTGTCAGCCTCATACCTCTCATTTGTAGCTTTGAGCTCGGTATCAAGTACGACATTCTTCTTGTTGACCTCCAACACTTTATTGTTGAGGGCCCTCACTTTCTTCTCCTCCTTGTCTAGCCGATCGCGCAGCTTCTTCAACTCGGCACGTTCGGCAGCAAGTGCCTCCTTAGCCTTCCTGGCCTCCCGTTTCTTCTCATTAGCTCTCTTGAGCAGAGCCATCCACTTGCAATGAATAACGTTCATCTGAAATGAGGGATCACCCGAGATTAGTCAATGCAAGTATTGGGGAAGGAATAGGAAAAACGAATAGAATCTACCTTGTACATAGACGAGCTAAGATCCTTCAAGTCGTCCATGATCGAACGCTCGCATACCCGAGCCCCATCAGCATCTAAAGCCATGTGTTCCATCAGGGTGATACACATGTCTTCATTCTCCCAAGCAGCATCACTGAATTTCACATAAGTATCCTTGTAAGGAAAGACAGGAGCGAAATGGCCATCAGCAGGGCGCGTCGGAGGAACCTCATCATCTCGCTGGACCGACTTGCCTTTCTGATGCTTCTCTTGCTGGGCACGAGCTCGCTGAGCCTCCCTCTCTTTCCCAGCTCTCTCAGCGTCGTTCAAGATCGTTATGCCAGGAGCAGCGACGGTTACACCCGCCGACTTGGAGCTCTTCCTCTTCTTCGAGGACTCCAGCTCGATCTCCCCCCTACCGAATTGGCTACCTGGTGGACCAGGAATGGGCTTTGGGGCTATCGGTAGAGCGGCTCGGATCACTATAGGTGGATCTTCGGGTCGAGGACAAGCAATTGTGGCAACCGCCACAGCGGTAGGTAAGTCCTTTTTCTTTCTGACTCTCTTTACCTTCGAGACCGCTGGCTCGGTACGTGCACCACCAGCACCTTTTTTCGGACGGGGATCCTTAAACAGATGCGTAAGATGAGGCATGATCTCACGCTTGCGTTCCCAAGACTCTTCTGCAAACTCGAGAATGTTACCCGAAAGGAGACGCCCGTCAATCTTTTGATTATAATCCCGAGTATAATCTACAGTACCTAAAAAACGAGTCAGAGACCATGGAGGAACACGGAAATAAAGCAAGTGCAAAATACAAAGCAAACGACCTAAATACCTATACGGGGAATGCACAAGTGGTTCAGATAGGCACCAGGCTTGATGAATAAGCCTCTAATCCTATAGCAGGCCGACTTCTTCTAATTATCATTGGAACTCGGTGCATTGTAAAGGTCGTGAGGACCATGCTCAGCCCTCCTATTAAGCGAAAAGGAAAAATCACCAGACCGACCCTCCACACAGGTGAAATACGCTACGACGTCAGCCTTGCATATGTCATAGCCGAGCTTGTTCAGCTCCTCGAATATTAACATAACCCGCCAGAAGCTGCTGTTCATCATTATGGGGGCTTTATCATAATGATTCAGGACGTCACAGACAAACTTCGAGAAGGGAAGTCGCATCCCAGCTCGCAGTTGACCCTCACAGATCAAAGTCGATGTGTCATCCCCACCAAGATCGAAAAGCCTACTATCTACCCTATACATCTCGAGATCTCGGATCCTAATGTTGTATGCTTCTCTCACCTTCGGAAAGGCTTTCCGAGCTCTCTCGACATCTATCTCATTTCGGCTAAATATCTCTTCATCATCTATAGCTCGGCTAGTACTTGCCTCACCACCACCAGTATTCTCGCTAACTCGCTCACTAACACTACTCATCTTCACCAAACGAAATGAAGAAAAGATGCAGAGCAACAATGGCGGAAAGCAGGAAACGGAACAGAAAACCAAAGGAAAACCGATAAACAAGAACGAAAACGCAAATGCAAACACCAAAAATAGGCTCAAGCATCAAATTCCGGCAACGCGAACGGAAAAACAGCAACAACTTCAAAGCAAATCAGGCATAAGGAGAAAGACAGAAAACGGAGAAGAAAAGAAAGACTTACCTTCGAAAAGACTTAGCAGCAGCTTTAAACCCAGTACGAAAACCCTTGGTTTCTTCCAGCAGTTACACGCAAAGTGTTTTATAAAAACATGTGCATGATCTCAACCGCACATCTCCTCAACCATTGACGGTCAGATGTTAATCCCTAAATCTAACCGCCCAACCCTTCACTCTCCCACCAAACCACGTCCGATTTTTCAAAATTCAAAAACCGCAAATGACTTCCACGTGTGCAGACAACACACTTATCTCAAGGAACAATCATGCCCTAAGCCTCGAAAATATAAGCTAGCAATCAAAGCAGCACACAACGGAATCTTTGCCTCTTGGCGTGACATGGAACATATCTAAACGACCGACTTAATTTTCATTTACCCTAAAAATCAGTCACCTGTCTTCAGCCCAAATGAAAAGGGGCTATGTATATACCCATTACCGAGTTCTGCTACTCGGAGTGCCAAACACCGACTTCACACTTGTTTCATCCGACCTCGTATCTAGTCACACTTCACTCATCTCCACTCAATCCTAATCCCACTAACTCGGTATACAAAACACCGACTTCATGCTTATTTCATCCGACTTCGTATAAAACCACATTTCCTTCACTTCTGTTCAAATCATAATCTCATAAAATATCCGAGCACATCCGACTTGGGGCTAACTCACTCTGAACACCGAGTTCGACACATTCAAACTCCAAATCATACGACAGTTACGAATCTATCTCATTGAATCCCTGAATATCCGCATACTTTATGATTCGAACGTTGAGTCATTATTTGATCCACAACCTAAGCCACTTATAAAAGGAACTACGTTTGGCTTGATTCTGGATCGACCCCTTCCAGATACGTAGGCAGCTATCACCGCTCAGATAGTTCAGCCACTCTTCTTCACTCAAACCTTTCCTTTTTCCGATCATCTTCCCCAACTTTCCGGTATCAAATTTATACCACATTTACAGACGTTTCCATTTTTTGGGTTTTACCATGGTAAAAACATTGTGTGTTCCTTGTTTATTTCCTTACCTTATTGTTTGTTCTAGATTCATTAGTGCAGTTGTAGGGTTTTCAAGTTGAGCCTAAATTTGATTCAAGCAATCAAGCTATTTTGTGTTTAAGAGCTCAGTTCGTTTAGATAATGAACAAGCTTAAAGTCGACCTCGAGCTGATCGGGTGCTCCGTGCTCAGCTCAAATTGCACCTCTAATTATATGGACATCTAGTCATTTTAGCACTTATGAAAGTGGCACAGTACATGAACCCAAAGGTACGATCACTTGGAACCACTCATGTCCCTCTATAAATATGCGCATTCGCTCCTAGATTTGAATGTCAAGTATGCAAGCCACTAGATTTGTTTTTTTTTTTTTTTTTTTTTTTTAATTAAAATGTAAATCCAATTTTTTTTTTTGTTTTATAATACCTCTAGAATTGTTTTTTTTTTTTCTAATACCAAAACTACCTCTCCATTTTGTTTTACGTTTGCCCCCAGCTCTATAAAACCACTTAAAACTGCTACGGATTAATTGGTGGTTTTGTTTCGAACCGTAAATCTAAAACGTATCTCTAAAACCCATTGGTGGTTTTGTTTCAAACTCGGCATTTGCAAGAACACTGTGGAGGGACTAGAGGGAGTAAACAAAAGTTGCATCTTGTACATAACATATATTTCTAGGTAGGCCCATGGACTTACTTTTAAGCCCTCATTTAGCAACCAAAGAAAGCCCGGGTAATTCTTAACTTCTTTTGGTTCTTACTTGACTCGCCGATTTAAACTCGCAAACCCCAAAACACACCCCGATTCCATCTATTCTTTGAATCGGTCTCAAAACCTGCCCTAACTCTCTCTTTCTCTGGTTTTCTCTTTGTGGGTTTTGAAGCTTGGATTTGCAATATTAAACTGCTAATAAAGGTATGTAGCAGTTGGTAGTTGAAAACTTGGATTTTTTTTTTTTAGTTAAAATGGTGTTTTATTTCATTGATTACTAACTGTTTGATGAAATTCCTCAATGAGTTACTTTGATTCATTACTAAAAAAATATTATGCCCCCCAACTTTTTTTTTTGAATGCCCACTATCAATTTTGGTTATTGTGTTTGGGTGTTTGAAGTCGGGTTTATTTATGCTAGTTATGAGGTTCAGAGATTGTTATGCAATGTAAGAGTTTTCATTATGTTTGAAGTTTCTAGTTGGAAACATGGATTTCTTTTTTAGTTAAAATGTGGTTTTATTTCATTGATTACTAACTGTATGATGAAATTCCTCAATGAGTCAGTTTGATCCATTACTAAAAAATATTATGCCCCCCAACTTTTTTTTTGAATGCCCATTGTCAATTTTGGTTTATTATGGCAAAATTATGCTAGTTATGAGGTTCAGAGAATATTATGCAATGTAAGCGTTTTCATTATGTTTGAAGTTTCTAGTTGGGAACATGGATTTTTTTTTTTAGTTAAAATGTGGGTTTATTTCATGACTAGTTAACTATTTGATGAAATTCCCCAATGAGTCAGTTTGAGCTATTACTAAAACAATTATGCCCCCCAACTTCTTTTTTGAATGCCCATTATCAATTTTGGTTAGTGTGAGCAAATAAATGTTTTTGAATTACTGTGTTTGAAGTCGGGTAAATGATGTTACTTACGAGGTTCAGATAGAATCCATATTTTACAAACCTGCTTGATTAAAGACATCAATGAGCTATTAGGCTTTTTTTCTTTTATTGAGTTTTGGGCAAGAATATGTTAACGCTACTATAACATGAAATATTGATTTGTTGCTAGAGAGTTTAATGACTTAACTAAAATAGGTGTATATATGCTTTAGACATCAATCTGCTATTAGGCTTTTTATTGAGTTTAGGGCAAGAATATGATAACGCTACTATGACATGAAATATGGATTTGTTGCTAGAGAGTCTAATGACTTAACTAAGATGAGTGTTTATTTGCTGTATTACTGTAGGAGCTTTGTGGGTGATTTGTTACTTCCTCATCTGATAAGATATTAATGATATACGACCACATTAAAAGATGAGCATTGTGCCTAAGGAAACAATTGAGGTCATTGCACAAAGCATTGGGATTAATAATTTGTCTCCTGATGTCGCGCTTGCTCTTGCTCCTGATGTGGAGTATCGTGTTCGCGAGATAATGCAGGTATGTGAGTTTAATCTTTTATATTGTCTTGTAGTTTGTGTTTTGAGTAACATTGTCTTTTGAAGGTAAAGCTTCTGGTGTCATGGCAAACTTGTATATAATCGGTTTCATTGCTAATCTAGAGTACACTATGCTTACTCCAATCTAATTACGCGAAAAGACTAGACTTTTCACTCACTTCATCATGACTACACGATTAAACATAAAACGTGCAAGAGATGGCCCGACTGGAGCAGGGCGGATAATTACAAGTTTATAAAAGTAGATGGTCTGTGAGAATTTGCCTGAGACTCCATGTATATCTCACATGAGTTTTATCTTTAATTTGACAGATTGCAAGAGTAGAGATGTAGGGTCATTTTAGTTTATGCCAATAAGTGTCATAGAAGAGTGAGCTTTTTAGTAGAGCAGAAAGTAAATTCTGAATAATATTAAGGAAGATAGACCAAACACTGGGTGAAGTCTTCTACCAGAATACATATCTAGTTTGTAATTAATATGGTAGTAATACGCTTTAACCTTAACAATACACGTTTTATATTTACATCGAGTCATTTACCTCAAATAAAACTAAAACAAACAAAGTACAGAGGCTTACCTGTTTAACTCAAACGTTTTATTTAAGGCCTAATAGGTCTTCAATTTTTTAATTGCAGGAGGCAATCAAGTGCATGCGCCACTCAAAACGAACTGTTCTGACAGCTGATGATGTGGATAGTGCACTTACCTTAAGAAACGTAGAGGTATCTCTGCATAAAACCAATTAGCTTATTAGTTCTTTACTTTATATTATTATCTTCTTTAACTATGCCAAGAAGATCTGTAGTTCGTCATTAGGCAGAGGAATTTATCCATTTTCATTGATTGTTGGGTCTTTTATCGTATTTAGCGCCAAACTTTTAACACTAGTTTGACGGATTTTTGGTAGTTTCAAGATGTTGTGAATATCTGCAACTGCCCATCATTCATGTGAAGTTAACTTCTTGATTAACTTTATTTCTTAAATTGATAACCAACTATTTTAGCTCTAATATGCTACTGGTGCGCGCCGAATAGAGATTCTTATAGTTCTATTATTATTATTATTATTATTATTACAAGTACTATTATTACCATGTGTTGTAGATATTTAATAATTTTATACCACTACAAGGTTTCCAGTTACTTATGTATATGGATTGTTGTTATTTCAGCCAATTTATGGCTTTGCCTCAGGGGATCCATTGCGTTTCAAACGAGCCGTTGGACATAAGGATTTGTTTTACATTGATGACAAGGATGTTGAATTCAAAGATGTAAGATACTCACTATATGAATGTTCTTGTTGGGATTTCAGGATATTTTTGGTTTACACATATCTTTATTTGGCATGAGCAGGTGATTGAAGCACCTATACCAAAAGCACCACTTGATACAGCAGTTGTTGCTCACTGGCTAGCTATTGAAGGAGTACAACCGGCCATTCCAGAGAATGCTCCAGTAGAAGGTTTTTATTTTACTTCCATTCTATGATATTTATGTAACCAAATGATTAATGTTTTGAGCATCACTAGGTATCGATGCAAGCCTTATTTTCTTTGTCTTTACAATCTCATTATAAACTTACATGTTTATAAAAATGAAAACGGCGATGATTATGAAACAATCTATTGGTTCCTGACTGTAAAACTTAGTTTTCCTAGTGCACATCCTTGGAGACAATAATAAGGTTGATACGATAATATTCCATTGTTGCCAGTAATTTGATTTCCAATTGGATGCTAGTTTGTTAAATTTTCTATGTTTATTGTCACATAATAGCTAGTGACATAGCCAAAAAAATACCTTAATGACTGGCCGTCCTGGTACACCTATGTCAGGAAATTCTTTGGCTCCATTCAAACGGTTCATTCTTAACTTGACTTGTGGGTGTTGGACTTTTTATTCCTTACAATTATGTGGAGGGGGTGTGGTTTCTCACTTTGGCTGAACTTACATTTGGTGGAAAACAATCTGGCTGCAAATCTAAACATCCTTAGGTCAATATGAAGATGGTTCCCTTGCAATACCATGCAAATAAGATTTGCTGATTCGTAGTCTTGCTGTGTACTCTGAGTTTTCAATATCCTCTTCGATATTATCTGCTCAAAGTATAATCCCAATATAGGTTATGCGCAAAGTTGTTTACTCTTTCTATTTCCTTTCTTGAGGAATTATAATAGCAGGAGGATATGTGCAAATATTCACATTTATTCAGAATGCCTTTTTTTCCTCAGAATTTGAGCATTTGTTTACTTTTTGTCATTTTCTAACTGTAGATTGGTAATGTTTTGTTTGTAGCACTTGTTGCCCCATCTGATAACAGGAAGTCTGAACATAGAGAGGATGGACTTCCTGTTGAAATTAAATTGCCTATTAAACATGTGCTATCTAGGGAACTTCAGGTATGTAACGCGAACATTACGTGATATTTGTTTTTTCAATTGTTTCGTCGACCAATTAACATCAATGTTTTTATGATGTCCTGTGCAGTTATATTTTGATAAAATCACAGAGCTTACAGTCAGTAGGTCTGAATCTGTTCTATTTAAAGAAGCTTTAGCAAGCTTAGCAACAGACTCAGGACTGCATCCTTTAGTTCCATATTTTACATACTTTGTTTCTGATGAGGTAAAGTTTGACTTTTTTTGTGCTGTTTATAGAATTTGGCAGAAGAAAGAAAAATTCCAATTCTTATCTCAACTTTGTATCAGGTCACTCGGAGTTTGAATGATTTCCCTCTTCTATTTGCTCTAATGCGCATTGTCCGGAGCCTTCTCCAAAATCCACACATACACATTGAACCATATGTAAGTTCAGGCTTCAGCTCATAGTGTAAAGTCATCCAAATTTAGTTGTTATTCTTTTCGGAAAACAACTCATAAAGTATTTGTCAACATGGTTTTCAAGTGAATCTCTGATATGATCTCACGAAAACAAGCGATGAAATACCCTGCCTATTTATGCTTTAAAAAATGATGTGAAACTGGAAAGATATATTGATTGTCTACCCATCTAATATTTCTTATTGTCTTCAGCTACACCAGCTGATGCCATCTGTAATTACCTGCCTTGTTGCCAAAAGGTTGGGAAATAGATTTTCTGACAACCACTGGGAACTCCGGAATTTCACTGCAAATCTAGTAGCTTCAATATGCAAGAGGTGGGATCTCTATGGTACTTTTTCTATTGTTGCCATTTATCTCCTATCCATCTTTGTTGGAGTTCGACCTGATATTTACTTCACTCGGTTGTTTTTCATAATATGGTTGATATCCCAATAGTGAAGCTGCTTGTGCTATCTATGTCCTTAAAAGTCCTCTTAACAACTTTTCTGATCCATATGAAGTACAAAAATGTTTTGAAGATAAAGCTTATCTGCAAGTATTTGAATTTTTTTTCTTTTGCAACTTCTGAGACTTGATTTGATGCAACTGTGCAGGTTCGGGCATGTCTACCACAATCTTCAGCCACGTGTTACAAGGACTCTGCTTCATGCTTTTCTGGACCCTACAAAAGCATTGACTCAACACTATGGTGCTATTCAAGGGCTTGCTGCACTTGGACCCAGTGTGGTAAGTTCCTTTTTCATAAGAAGTAAAACAAAACAAAAAAAAAAAAAAAAAAAAAAAAAAGAAAATCTTGATATTCTCACTATTCTCTTAAAAAGTGAATCAATAAGTGTTTTGCATTATATTCGAAGTATTGACAAAAATGAGCATTTCGTTCCATGATACCTTAAGGGGGAAACTACGGTTGAATTGTTTTGCATTATATTGTAAGTGTCGACAAAATATGTTTTTGAATCCTGAGTGAGGGGCAGGGCATTTCGTTCCATTATACTTTAAGTGGGAAGCTCCGGTCGAAAACATGCCTTCTGTTACTACGCGAACCTTATTATGTAGACCCTAGGTTTCAATTTATCCATCTTTTGTCTGGTTTCTGTATTTATTTTTCTTGGGTTGTTGTACTATAGCTATTTAAATTCTCTCCTTTGTTTATGTTTATAGAACTCATCATAGTTTGGAGTGGGTGAGCATTTTCGGATACTTGTTAGAACACTTTATGAGACTGATATTGTGCTTGCTGGTTATAATTCGTTATTGGGAACGTCTCCACTATAAGTTTTAGTAAAGACTGATTTGAAAACTCAATTTAATAGATACGTCTGCTTATACTGCCGAATCTTCAACCTTATTTACAACTTCTGGAGCCAGAGATGCTACATGAGAAGCAAAAGAATGAGATGAAGAGGCATGAAGCATGGCGAGTCTATGGTGCTCTTCTGGTCAGATTTTATTTTCTCAACTTTATGCCTTTTTTTAAGGATCTTTTAAAGTATCGAAATGGGTATCAAGCTGTTACTTATGAGGGAGTTCATCTTCCAGTGTGCGGCTGGTCAGTGCATGTATGATCGGCTCAAGTTGTTCCCTGGTTTGCTATCCCCACCAGCACGTACAGTCTGGAAGACCAACAAGAGAGTTGTGACTACTGGACCAAGTAACATCCTGAACTTCTCTTTTTATTGTGTACATTTATCAATGTGGAGATGGTTTACCATGCTCATTCTTATTTCTTAGTTGTCAGTATGTCATATAAGTAGGAGATAGAGACGATGTGTTTGTGGTTTACTAGTTTTAGCAAATGCCTTCACCAACACCATGTCATAAGAGATCGAGAATTTCTAAGGATGGCATTTTCTTACATTTGTCACTATCGATTAAATTTTGTTCTGAGTGATGATGTTGAGATGGCTCCAACATTCTTAAGTTGGTGTAATTTGATTTCGTCTAAGTTAAAAAAGAGAGTAGTACTTAAAGAAGGCCAGGTGTTCTTATCATTTTATTTATTTATTTTTAATTGATAGGTTGTGGAGGTCGAAATTTCATTTACTTCCCCTTTCTTCTTTGCTTCATAAAATGTTTGTATTTTTTAGACAACAGTTGATAGATGCCCATACAGTCAGTCATGCATGTAGTCTAGAAAGAAGGTAAAGGTATTGTATTTATCAACTACCAGTCATTAATAAGTTGTCTGTTATTTTAATTAAGATAAACGCAAGATGAGCCTAGAACACTTGCCACATCAGCCGCCTCTCAAGAGAGTTATGTCAGAAGGCATGATAGGTGCTACCATGCAGACTGACATGCAAGCTGTAGCTGATGGGTTTCCTGTGCCACCAGGTAATACTATTATGGCTCCATCATCTTCTTTAAGACAGATCACAAACGAGAGTAACTCTAGAGGTGGTACCAGCAGAAGGGAGAAAAATGAAGGTCGGGTACCAAAGATGTCGGTTGCCCTTGCACAAGCCTGGAAAGAAGACTTGGATGCTGGCCATCTTCTGGCTTCCTTATTTGAATTCTTTGGCGAAAGCATTTTGCCATTTACTCCCTCAGCTGAGTTGTCTTTTTTCTTGTGATTGTACACTAGAAGGAAACTAATTTGTCAAGATACTTTGTATATGATAAAATATATATATGAAATCTCAATGCTTTGTCTTAGCACTTTTGCAGTACTTCCGAATGTTAAATTGCTTATACACCACGCAATATTATTACTTCCAGGACAATTTACTGCAAAACCGTCACTATAGAAATACAGAAAAGAACAGAACAATTAGCAGTAAGAACCAGCCTTTACTGATCATTTTGGTGAGCTTCTTCTATACTTTTAGCTATGGTCTTCAGAATGTAGTCTTGATGGGAAGCCATGTCTTCTTCTGTTCGGCCTTCCACAGGCTCAACAACAAATGACCACTCGATCTTACATCCATCTTTGTTATTATTTCCTCCTGGAACAACCTTCATGGTTGCCATATAAGATTCATACCTGAGGTTATTAGCAATGATCTTATAGCTAAGACTTCTTTGTGCATTATCAATGGATAGTAATTTCTCAGTAGCCCACTTAACTGTCTCCTCATTGTCTGGCGCACCAGTATATCTAGCACAGTAGCGTATGCATCCTGGTTCCCCTCCGATGCCTTCAACTGGACGGCATATGTCAAGGGCAGGTAGCAACTTACGCATACCAAAGAAGTCTGCTAAGAAAGGCCAAACTTGATCTGCTCCTAGAACAAGCTCTACACAAGCATTGCATTCCCACTTTGGCTTCTGATCATTCTCCATGGGATATGGATCAACAGAGAACAACAGGTCAACAGCAGAAAGAAAATTGTTTTGTTCAATAGTGAAAGCTATGAAGGTGTTTATAAAGAGCACTGGTGTGAACTCAAACTAACAACATGAATTCTGTCATTGATTCTGACTGATGCCAAATTATTAGATAACCATTATATTCTGGACAACTTGTTTTAAATAGTACTAGTGCTGCACTAGTAGTGCATATATCATGCACATAAAGTCACTAGAGCCAAACAGACAGACGGTTCCAATATTTCGGTGTAAGATAGTGCTTGTATATTCATTCACTCACTGGAACCAATGAACAGAATGTCGCAGAATTAGGTTGTTTAATAATTAATAAGTTGTTGCATACGCTACCGATAAAGCCTACATGAGTTCTTCTTTGTATTTGTCTGTGTGGGGAAGATCTTATGCACGAGTTCTTCGTTTGAAAAAAAAAAAAGTTCTATACAGTTTGGATTATCATCTCCATTCCTCATATCTCTGCACAATATGTTTGATTTGGGACTTACAATGCAAGTATAAACTGTAGAGTTCATAATCCTATACTGTCAATTTTCTGGTAGTTGGGCAGAATATAATCCTGTTATTACTGTTAAGGTGTAGGTTGTTGGGCATGTGATACACACCTACTTATTCACACCCACCAACTTCTCTTTATCAAAATAAAACACACTTACTTATAATCATTTTATGATCATTCACACATACCTACTTCTCTTTAACAAAATAAAACACACTTACTTAGTCGTAATCAAGTGGATTAAAGAAATATATTAAAGAAATATATAATGCGCATAAGAAGACAGTTCAGAGCTTCAGGCATACATAAACAAAGAACTCGTAACTTGTAATGAGAACTTTTGATTTACAAATAACACGTGAAAAGCACCGTGTGGAAAAAGCGGAAGGGAGATTTTTACATATGGAGATTTTTACATCACAGTCGAGGAAGTTCGTAACAAGTGGTTACTCTTGACCCATGAAAGTTTTCAAAATGGATAAAGAATTTCAACAGAATACATGGAACTTCTATTCATACGCAATCAGCAATAAAAAAATTTGTAGGTATCAGCTCATTGAAGTAGGATCTTGAATCTAGCTAGAGAGAAGAGTTAATAAAAATTAGTTGTATATTTGATGTAAGAGTTAAGATCATTACATGCAAAAAACGATAAAAAACGAAAAGATAAGAATTTGAATCCCATGAAGGTCAGACTAACTGAAGAAGAGCTTCCGTGTGGGAGGCCGAGAGGACACAGGAGACTGAGTAGGGGTCTTCAGGGGAAGTGGCAGTCCTTTGCCTTCTTGCATAGATGCTACTTTATCTACCAACTTAGCTGCCTTTGGATCTGTTAGGAGCATCTTTTGGAATGATTGTGAGAAGCCAGTAGCAATGATTGTTACATGGATTTCACCATTAAACCGGTCATCCACCACAGCACCAAATATTATGTTAGCAGAAGGATCTGCCAAACTAGTAACAACCTGCAAAAAAGAGATAATTAGAAGTTTAGTGGTTCACTTGTGCAAAAAGAACTCTAGCCTACTTTAATATTCCAGCAAAAAGAGAAAAGGAACTAGCAAGAAATACAAGCATACCTTTATGCATTCACTGATTCACCAGAATGTAAACTTGGCAAAATAAATGTGAATGGGAGAAACTAACGAATAGTCCTACTCCTCTGTTAGTTTTCAGACTGTTTCTAATAGCACAGGAAATAAAACCCCTAGTTTTTTTTTTTTGTTTTCCATGGCAATAAAACTCCCTGAGTTGAGACCAGATACAATTACTTTTCCACTTTATTGAAAATCCTTTAAGATGGGAAAATAAGTATTAGTTTGCACTCCCATGAAAATTTCATTGTAGGATCCTTAGCTTTTGAGCAGTCTCATCCTTACCTATTCTCAAGTCAAAAAATGCACCTAGGAAACACAGAAGTATGCCATTCTATTCAGGTAAATAATCATCATCAAAAAGTATGCGGTAATCTAATCATGATATGGAAAGGACTTTTGTTAACCTACACCTGGTTGGAGCATTGCTGGGTACAGCATTGCTTCATTTTCCCCCTTTCCAAACTAAAAATAGTGGCTAAACATGAATCCTCCCAAAAGCAAAAATAGTGGCTAAACATGAATCCATACTACTCAGGAATACAATAAATAATGGGGGAAGGGACAGAGAAAAAGAAAAACTGAAGCTCTACCTATGGTTAACAAAAGAATCAGGTAGACATGGTTTGTAGAGTGCGTTAAAGCAAACTAGCAAAGTGCACAAGAAGCAACTCCAAGATAGGCCATATTCTATCAGCAAATATCAGAAGAAAAATTTACAGAGAGAACAAAGTGCTTTTCTTTGCATACCTGGGAGACTCTATTGACTTCTTGCAATGTTATGTCCTTCCCTCCTGTTATATTATACACAACCCCTGTAGCTGATTCAATAGATGATCCGATCAAAGGTGCCAAAGTTGCTTGCTCAGCTGCCTCTTCTGCACGATTCTTGCTGGAAGAAACCCCAACTCCGAGCATTGCAGTCCCAGAGTCCTTCATGACAGCCTTGACATCTGCAAAATCCACATTTACCAGTCCAGGTATCTGCAGAATACAAAAACAATTGTGTTTTAAGAGGCATAGATGAGGGAAAACACAGCTTGAAAATGACACTTTAACAAGTGCAGCTAAAGGACAACCCATTGCTTAGGAGGCCTCGAAACCCAAAAGCATTCATGAAGAACTAAAGTGTTTAGCAAAGTACTAACCGTAATAATATCTGAAATTCCTTGCACCCCTTGACGTAGAACATCATCAGCAAGAAGAAAAGCATCCGAAAGGGATGTTTGTTCATCAGCAATATCTAACAAACGGTCATTGGGAATGACTATAAGGGTATCAACGTTTTTCTGCAACTTGTCAATGGCCTCTAACGCCTGAAGAGAAAACAGTTTCAAAGGATAAGAAGATAGTAGAATAGTACTACCACTATTAGTTGTAATATTCCATTTATACTATTTGATCGTCGACTATCTAATCAAACAGTGCAACCTAAATAAAACACAGATTGATACAATGGGATCAGGCTGGCTTGTGCTTTGACTAGAAACAAAAATATTCAAACTCAAATAGCATATAAAACCAGGCCCCCTGCCCAACTCGCCTATTCTATTAAATTCTCTTTTCAAAAAAATACCCGAGCGACTAACATTTATAGATGAATTGTATGTTCCTGTCATTGAGGAGCAAGGAAGTGAAAACAATGCTGATAGAGTTTTTATGATCTCCATCCAACCACATTTGAAGTCACAAGACAGTGAGTTGAACCTTCGTGACCAAACAGCACTAAAAATATCCCACAAGTTAGTACTTACTAGACTCCGCCATAGACCAAAATTCAAGGTATAGTTTAGGAATAAATCACTTGAGCTAGAAGGCTATAATTTCTGTTTTTGCTAGCATTCCACATAAGTAGTTCTCTTTTATTATCAACACGCTATGCAGAAATTACTAAAACAAATGTAATTGCATGAGTAACACCAAAACATACTTATTATATTAGACAAAATCAGAAATTTAGAAGAAACATCTATAATCGATATTGTAGCCCACATTCATACAAGTCACACAAAAGTGTATTCATACATAACTACTTACTATAGTTCTCAGCTTTAGAATGCATATAGAAGTTATTGAGTTTGAATTGAAGGAAATAAATCGGCACCTGCCTGAAGGGATCTTTTACGGCCTTCAAAGCTGAAAGGATAAGTAACAACACCAACTGTCAAATAGCCTGCATCTTTTGCTATTTGGGCGACAATCGGAGCTGCACCAGAACCTGTTCCCCCACCCATACCTGCCGTAATAAACACAAGATCTGAGCCCTTAAGTGCAGCTGCAATGGCTTCTTTTGATTCTTCTGCAGCCTGTTCCCCCAGAAGTGGGTTGCCACCCGTACCTACAAAATTAAAACTAACAACTCAATCACTTTACGGAAAACTCCAGGTCCCAATAGATGTAGATGTTCAAATGGGTGGGAGTTTCTTCAGTTGAGAGTACCAGACCTAATCCACGAGTCAAAAGCTCTCCAATTTGGAGTGGATTCTCTGCAGAAGACTGTACTAATGCTTGTGAATCCGTATTGATAGCAAAGAACTCAACACCCTGATATCAAAATCACAAAACTTCATATTACCAACCACTTAACTTTGACGAAAAACCCAATAATCAACATAGCATTAACCTCTGGTCAGTTTCAACGACAATGCAATCGGCCAAAAATAGTTTCCAACATGCTCAATGAATAAGTTCGTACACAAATTTCTCAAAAAGACTAGTGTATAGTTGTAAAAAAAGCACCAAATGCTCAATGCAAACAAGCAACATAAAAAAGGGCATCAGGGCTGAAAACATCACAAGGACTCAACCAACTTTTTTCGAGCTTGTCATTTGTACTTGATCACAAACCCCAAATAAACCCAGAAACTGCATTGCACATTACTACTGAAATAGCTTTTAATTTGACTTTTGCCAACCGCAAACAATTTAAAGCTAACCTAGAGAATTTTAAACATATCTTCGGCAACAATACACAAAACCCATATCAAAAGAAAGAAAACCCATTTCACATTTTTAAACTTAAGAACCAAAAATGTGGACAAAATAAAAAATCATACAATGAAAGCTTTTAAAGATAAAATGCAAAAAAACCCAACCTGTAAACCACTTCCAATCATTCGATTAACAGCATTATTACCACCACCACCAACACCTACAACTTTAATCTTAGCTGACTCCATTGGTGCAAATGAAGAAGAACAAGTCATACCCACACTACCATTACTTCTCCAACTTCTTTTACGAGCTTTTGAAGCAAAACCCATTTCATAAAAACCCTTATTAAGCTTTCTTGAATGAAAACCAGCACAAATTGATGAAGATGAAATCAATTGATTAGGGTTTGTGAGTTGAAGTGAAGCCATAATGGCAGTGAAAAATAAATATGAGAGTTTGAAAAGGACAAAATTGGGAAAATGGGTTTTGTTTGGGGATTTGAGATTTGTGATTTGAGATTGAAATGTGCAGAAACTGAAAGTGAGTGAGGGTGAAAGAGTGGAGGTTTTGAGGGTTTAGGGTTTATAAATTGACTTTAATATTGAAATGTGCAGTGTACATTTTAGCCATTTAGTTTATTGGAGGAGGGAGAAAATCTAGATGATTGGGTGGACCATGGTGTATGGGGGGAGAAAATGTGCAGTGAATTAGTAGTTTATTACTTTATCGGCAGGTTTTTTTTTCGAAAAAATAAATTTCTTGATAAAAATTTGAGGAATTATGTAAAGCTACAGGACAAACGCGTTATAAATTGTGCTGCAAGTCCTTTACGAATAGCAAATCAGATTTTTCTAAATACATATTCGTTTGAACCAGCAGTCATCACGTTGCTATCCATTACCTTTTGCACTCTCTTGAGGAGTTAAACTGCTTCTGATGCTAACAATCCAAGGCAAAAAAGATGAAACTATGTTGGTTAGCCCAACTAGCTCCATTATGTTTTTTTTTTCTTTTTTTTTAAGAATTTTTTTTTTTATAAATATTTTATTAGTGTTAACCGTTGACACACTTTTTTTTTTCCTGAAATATTTATTAGCCCTAAAAATTGCTTAGCTCCTTTAGAGGGTGTAGAAAGTGATGGATAGCAACATGATGACGGTTGGGTCAAACAAATATATATTTAGAATAATTGGGTTTGCTATTCAGATAGGGTCTGCAGTGTAATTTGTTGTGTACATGTCCTCTACCTTTATGTAATTCCTTGTTTTATTTTAAAAAATTACTATTCATAAACCCGAGGAACTATACGAATGTAGAAGACAGTCGCACTACAAGTATTACTTCTGTATGTAACCCCCAATTAAATGCTTTTGGATTTACCTTTTGAGATGTTGAATGTGATATTGTCGTACGTTCATGGTATACAGTTCAACAATGGTTTTACTTCTATCGGTGAGCTAGCCCATGTTCTGCACGTGTCAATTATAATATCTTTTTACAAAATTGGAATATTGATAAGTGTAAAAAAGTATTTTTGGAAGTTCAAAATGTGATACCAAAGTCATTGTTCATTAGCCCCTCGTTTTATATATATATAGCAGTAAGATGTGAGTCCGCGACATAATTTAGAATTCCGCTTGAAACCCTAGCCGCCTCTCACTCTTTTACTCTTCTCCGCTCTTTAGATCAATTGAATGACGCAGGTTCTGTCTCTGAAACTATTTTCTCTCATTCGCATTCTTTTAATTTTCAACTTTTTTTAATCTTATATGTAATTTATGTTTTTCAATTTTAATTTTGGTGATTTTTATTCCATAATTTTAGAGAAAAATGGCCAAAATTTTCACAAAAACAAAAATTCTCTTTTGTCTAATTTAATTCCATAAATCTCGCTTATATACATTTTAGATATATCGATTTTAGGTTTATAATTTTTTTAGTTGACTTTTAGTTTTTTTTTTTTTTTGATTGGCGAACGAGGTTGAGAGGACCACCCTACCCTTTCTAAATTACGCGAGAAAACTTTTTATCAAATAATCGGCTACTAACCATTTTTTACCCCAAATCAAAGGTGGGGTTTTATGCGTTTGGCTAGACCCTTATCGCAATTCATCAGCGGTTAACATGTTGAGGACCACCCTACCCTTTCTAAATTACGCAAGAAAACTTTTTATCAAATAATCGGCTACTAACCATTTTTTACCCCAAATCAAAGTTGGGTTTTGGGCGTTTGGCTAGACCCTTATCGTAATTCATCAGCAGTTAACATGTTTTGATCGAACCCACAACCTCTCCACTTTGTGAGATATATGCTATATAGTTGAGACACAAATCACACAATGCTCATTTGCAATTGACTTTTAGTTTATCATAATAGTATGGTGTTTTTTTTTTTTTTTAATTCAAAACAAATTTTATTGATAAAAATTTGAGGAATTATACAAAGTTAGAGGACAAGCGCGCTACAAACTGCGTTGCAAGCCTTTTTTTTTTTTTTTTTTTGTGTGTGTGTGTTTCAACACAGTTTAACCTCTACTTTTGTGTAATTCTTTGAGTTTATCAATAAAATAGTTTTTTTGATTTTTTTTTTAAAAAAAAAAAATTCTTGAACAATATTCAACTGGATTAGTTTAAACTTTTGGGCCTAAAATCTTTTAAATTACAATCCAATTTGTACTTTTGGTCCCAAAACCTTTTAGATTAGAAAGCCAAATTTCTACTTTTGGGCCCAAGCCCGTTTAGATTAGAGCAAAGTCAAAGTAGTCAACTTATAGGGGGTGTTTGGATACGCGTAAAAAAAGTTACTTTTTTGCTATGAAAAGTAAAAAAATAAAAAAGTGGGGGTGTTTGGCAACAAAAAGTAAATTTACTTTTATTTATAGTAGAAATAAAAAAGTAAAAAATTAGTTTGGTAATGCATTGATTAAAAAGTTGAAAAGGTCAAAAAGTTAGTTTGGCAACACATCCTTACAAAAGTAAAAAAACTAAAAAATGATAACGACGAAAATAAATAAAAATAAGAAAAACTGAAGAAAAATATTTAGATTTGATTGTAAATCAAAATTAAACAAGAAAAAAGAAAAAATAACCCATTTTTTTACATGAATCTCAATCAGAATTATAAAAAATAATGATTAACAACATGATTATACAATGTGGTGGTATTTTTATTATGGTGAAATCGAAAGAAGAGAAAAGATAGTAAATTAAGAGAATGGCAAATAATGAAGATAAAACTTTATCATTCAAGATGTTTGAAATAGATTCATCCATCACAAAATTCAATCCTATGTGTAGATTTCTACAACAACTAGGATGTTCCAAACATGATCTAATTAGGGGGGAAAATAACGATATATTTCACTTTTTTTTTATGTTGTTGTGAATTTTACTTTTTGAAAGTAAAAAGCTAAAATCTTGAGCTTTTTCTGGCAGCAAAAATTTTGCTACGAAAAAAGTAAAAAAACAATTGCATCCATGCTAACTTTTTGATTTTTTTACTTTTCACAGCAAAAAAATAATTTTTTTACGTGTAGCCAAACACCTTAGTATGGATGCAATTATCTGTTTACTTTTTCTTAGCTTTTTACTTTTAAAAAGTAAAATTCACAACATGCAACATAAAAAGTGAAATGTATCAAATATTTTTTCCCCTAATCATCCAACATCCTAGTTGTTTGTTATAAAAATACCACCACACCAATTATAATCATGTTGTTAATAATAATTTTTTATAATTCTGATTGAGATTCTGTAAAAAATAGGTTATTTTTTTATTTTTTTTTTTTGTTTAATTTTTTATTTACAATCAAATCTAATTTTTTTTTCTTTGTTTTTTCTTATTTTTTATGTGCTTTTGTCGTTATCATTTTTTACCTTTTTACTTTTGTTAGGATGTGTTGCCAAATTAACTTTTTAACTTTTTCAACTTTTTAGTCAGTGCATTACCAAACTTTACGTTTTTTTTTATTTCTAGTGTGTAGGGTGATGTGCTTAGTGGACTAATCAGTTGTGTTTATATGTGTGTGAACGTTGTGATTAGTTAGCCTAGTTAATCCAAAATAGTTATTTAATCTCGCTGCACAAATTTAATATAAATATTTTCTTAAAAATTACCATTTCCAATTATTTTTAGACTTTTTTACCAAAAATATATTTTTAGAATACCTAAATTGGGAAAAAAAAAATCCCATTTCGATTTATTTGGACCTATGTTCATATAATATATATATTGTTAGTTTAAAGAGAAAAAAAACATTTTTTTTCAATAATAAGTTGTAGAAAATAATAAATAAATTAAAAAAAAATCTAAATAAATTAAGAAATACTAGTTTGTTAGATGTTGAGAGAATATCTCATAAATCCCATAATTTATGCAATTTAAATAAAATCACAAGCAGTGAAAATAGACCATAAAGTGTTGTTTTTATAGCTAAACTCTTAAGAAGTAATCTAATATCATTACTATTTTACTATACAATCTAAGTTTATGTTCTACATTTTTTTTTTAAATTAAAAATAAATTTTATTGATAAAAATTTGATGAATTATACAAAAGTAGATGACAAACGCGTTACAAGTCCTTTCTGAATAATAAACCAGATTCTCTTAAATACATATTCGTTCGAACCCGCAATCTTCACGTTGATATCCATTACCTTCTGCACTCTCCTAAGGAGCTCATCAACTGCTTATCCAAATGTGTCAAATGCAAAAGAGATGAAATTATATATCACGTTTCTCCATTTTTGCTGCTGCTCCATTGCTAGCTCCATTGCTAGCTGCTAGCCCCACCTCAAAGTGTTGTTTTTGCTAGCTGCTAGCCCCACTTAGCAATCCAACACACATCCCAACCATTGGAGATGCCCCTGTAACATCAACACACACATGTTTGCCTTCAGACTAGTTGTAGAACACAATATCAGCAAGACGTAATGTCAATCTACCTTCTTTATGATCAGTAAGGAAGTTAACAAGAGTTTCCTCTTTTTATGTTTATAAATATTTCACTTTTTGTTTTAATAATTTTTTTTGAAAAAAACAAATTTTATTAATAAAAATTTGAGGAATTATAAAATGTTAGAGGACAAGCGCACTACAAATTTTAATAATCACGTGATTGTTCTAACACAAAATAATATTCATTTGATGTACATGATCATCATATCTGAGTTAACAATGGAGTTTAATAGCTTTGTTTTTAACTGAGTTGTACGCAGTTACATTTTGGAGTAACCTGTAAGGTTAAGTTTTGTTTGAGCTGATAGTGCTATTTATGGCAGGATGATCAGATGTATCATTTCATTGATAAAATTGAAATTTCCTAAAGAACAAAAAAAAAAAAAAAAAGATCATCATATCTAAACTTTCTGTGTTACAGATAATCAGAGATATCATCGTGGCTCGAAATCGGATCATCAAGAAGAGGTCCAGGTATTGATTTTACAGGCAACTTGATTTTCTTTTAGATGATTCATGTACTCATGCTTGATTGCTTGCTGTCGATATTGAATAAATTTGAATATGCAGATCCCTCGAAAATAAAAAATATGTCCCAACTGATGAAGAACGAAATGCTGCCAATGCTGCCAAAAAATGTGCGCAAAAGTTTCAAGATGACTTGAAATCTGGAAATCCAACTTTTATTAAAACTATGACAAGGTCACATGTGGTAAAAGGTTTTCTGATGGTAAGATACGCAGTCGATCTTTCTTTTGTACTAAAAATATAGCTTCATACCATTATTGATTTATCATTTTCTTGATTATAGGGTCTTCCAGTTGATTCATATAAGCATAATAACACTATCAATAAACAATAAGGATCATGAATCACGTAATTAATCACTAACAAATACACATACCTTGTCTATAGCATTGATGATCCGAAAAGCTGCACAAGATCTAGGTTTCACTCTCCTTGCCTCTTAAACCCTAATATGTGTTGTAATAGTAAGTGTATGAGGATGGAGATCATACACCAATTTATAGAGGTGGAGAGAGGACCTAAATCTACAAACCTAAGCCCATTAGATCTAGACCGTCCATCATAGTTAAGATCTACGGTAGATATGACTTCCACATAACCTATTACTAATTAGCTTATTTCTATATTAAACCAAGGTTAAAGGTACATGGACCACATTATGGGTTGGGCTTTATATGTGGAAATTCCAACAGTCTCCCACTTGGTCCATAGTAAAATCTCACATACAGTTTAACGTAGAATACATAAGGCGCGCAATAAGAGCTAAATTAGTTTCCGAAATGGTTATCATAATACCGTCATTAATTAAACCACTAATATGAGTCATGGCGGTTCCACATCGCATAAATGACATGGTTCCTTCCATGTACTACGATATCAACAATTTAATTAACTAGGTCTATAAGCGGAAGTAACAATAATGGTCCAGTAATGTCTTCGCAAAAGACTATTTCTGTCAACAATTATCCATTCACATACATGTACATAAACAATGGAAAACAGAAAATTCAGAACTTAATCAATAATAATGAGCTCAAAATAATGTCAAATAATAAGCACTAAGTAATCCACAAATCATTAAGTTATGGGTTACATTCAAAACCCAACTTGTTAACATGATTCTAGAATATCATTCTTTCTAGTTCTTAAGTTAATGGATTTACTAACACGTGTACTAATGTGTTCCATTGACACTCACTTGTTCTAAACTTAAGCCATTATCGATAGGTATTTTATATCATGTGCTAAACATTAGAATACCTATCATTCTTACAAAGGCATATAGTTGCAACATTATTACAATAAAATTCAAACGACTTAGAAATTAATAACTCTAAGACATGATATAAAGTTTTGCAACTATACAACATTGCATGTAGTTATTTTACAATATGCTACAAATTCGGCTTCTATGGTGGGTGAAACAATAATGTTTTATCAACTATCCACACACCCATTAAATTCCGAATTTGTAAAACCAATCACCTCAAGGTGATTAGATCTCTTAAAATATGAGCATACGATTTCTCTTTCATTCGTTCTTGTTCAAATTCATTCATAGGATCTTGATTTAATTCAAATATTCCCCCTCTGAATTGGAACATCATTACAATTATGCCTTAACACATTAAATCTATCCAAAACTTTATTAATGAAATCTTTCTAAGACGTTCCAACAATTATTGTGATCAATCCCGAAATATTTTTTTTTTTTTATTTCTATCACATATGACGCATCACCATAACTTTCATTGTAAAGTGTTTAGACAGAAAAAATGTTTACATAAACGAAAATCACTGCTGCGAAACAATAAATCATCAACATACATAATCAAAATAATAAACTTACTCCCACTGAACTTTGGGTATGTACATTAAACCCAAACGTTTAATACTATTAATCATTAGGTACCATTTTCGAGAAGCTTGTTTTAAGTCTGTATATTGACTTCTTTAACAAATAGATTATGTGTTCTTAGTCTTCCTTTATAAAGTTGTGTGGCTAATTAAACCATGTAGACTTTATCCAAACTTTCATTCAAAATATCATTTTCACATTTATTTGATGTAACTCTAAATCGAAATGAGTCACCAATGCCATAATGATTCTAAGATAATTCTTCTTTAACACATAAGTGAAAGTTTCACGCACGAGAAAGTAATGCCACCATATTGAGTAAACTATTTGGATACAAGTCTTGCTTTATGGCATTCAATAGAACCTTTTGAGTCAATTCTACTAACCCCAGACTTAGTTAAAATCCACACTTAATTTATCTCTTCATTCATAGCATGAATCTTTTTATCAGAATTACTATAAGTAATAGCTTATGAAAATGTAACTAGATCATTAAATTCAAATTCTTGTAAATACAACACGTGATCATCCAAATAGCTGGTCATGATCTTTAAGATCTTTTTAATGCTACTTTTTTTTTTTTTTTTTTTTTTTTTTTTTTGTGCGTTTACATTCAGTTCAATAGCATTAATTTCATTAAGTGGTTTGAGGATCAACTTGTTGTTTATTGTTGTTAAGCGGTGCAACAACATGAGAAACAACAGAAGTAACAATCATTACAAAATTGAGGTAACAAAATTGGTACCATAATTTCTTTAATGATTACCTCTTTGATATGATCACTCCCACTTATTTTGTCATTCATAATGAATCAATAATTTCCAGTTTCAATAATTCTAGTGGTATGGTTAGGATAGTAAAATCTATACCCTTTGGACTTTTCTGGATAAACCCTAAATGTGTAAATGTCTTGAACTAGGTTTCCATCTTTTTCACATTTCAAAAGGTGTTTTTGTAACTGCCTTAATAGGAACCCAATTCAATATATACACTTCGGTTTATAAAGTATACATCCACAATGATATGAGTAAATTAGAATTACACATCATACTTCAAACCATATTCATAAGGGTTTGATTATGCCTTTGAGCTATACCATTCTGTCATGGAAAACCAGACATTGTGTATTAGGCACAAATTCCTAACCGTTCTAGAAGTTTGGCAACCGGGATGTTGTCCCGTGTCATAGATCATACTTTCCAAGAAATTCACTACCTCTATCAAAATGTATAGTTTCCACCTTTCTATTTAATTGTCTCTTAACTTCAGTTATGTAAATTTCAATAACATTTACATATGAGACTTATTATGCTATAGATAGATACAATAACGAGAAAAAATCATCAATAAATGTAATGAAATATTTTTCTCCACCAAAAGATGGAACATCAAAAGTCCACATATGTCTATTTGAATTATTTCAAGAAGCGTACTTCCTATGGCTCTTCTTAGTGTGTTTAGTTTGCTTGACTTAATGCATTCCACACACACACACACCAAAATTAGTAAAGTTAAGGTTCGGGAAAACCCCTTCTTTTACTAGTCTACTTTTCATCTAGATGTATAATCCAGTCTTTTATGCCATAATAAAGATAAACATTAATCATAATCAATTCACTAAGGGTTAGGAATACCAATTAAGTTTGATCGAACCATACTAAAACCAAAAGCTTATCTTTTATATCAAACAAACGCCATATTCACATAAATGGCATTGGCACACACATAGTGTATATCCAAACACAATTAGAGAATTGTTCATTCAACTTCTTGAAACATGAATTAAACTTGAGTGACATGATTATAATGTTGTTTAAGCCTTGCCTATACTTGAACTAGTAGTCTCGCCATTTAATTCACATTCCACTTGTCTTTAATAGTGTAATAGTGAAACTGAACATACTATGTAGGCAAGAAATTTAGAACAAATTGAAGGACAAAGTAATCATCCACTAACATGTCTAAATTCTTTAATTTAACAACTAAATTGGGAAACTCAAGGATACAATCATGCATACAATGAGTACTATGAATAGTAATCAGTTCAACAATTAACTTTTCAGCTAGCAGTGCGAAAATGATTCTTAATATTATTCATCAACAATTATTCACATAAATATTGAGTTTAATTTGCATGTTCAATCTAGTTCATGCATAATGCATAATTTTCTTCTTTTTACTGCTTTTATAAAATAACAGTAGATTCAACAATAAGGAAATATATGCCAAGATCTAGAACTCCCACTAAAATCAACTAGACTTATTCATTCTAGTTCATTAGTTTTATTAAGGATAAAACATACAAAATATACGAAATACAAGAATAATAGAACGAGAAAAATAAACATGCTCACAACATTAGTCAACACATTAATTAAACAATATGACTAAGATTTTTAGTAATATTATAAATGGGTGACATATCATATGATCAAAATAAGCATGGTATCTGTGGATATCCTACACTCATTTAATCACAAATACGTGCAACCCCTTAAGTTTATCCAATGTAACATATGCTTGATCTACCTGTGGGTAGCTCAATAATGCAAGTGAATAAATAAGCAATAAGGTACTTAGTCGAACATTCAACACAATATTTAGTTCACTGTGGTGAAAACCAAATCATAATATGAACGTTCAGGAAAATTTTAATATTCATTAAACATATTGGAATCACTGTGGTGGATACCAATAAAAAACTTGATATGAATATAAAACGGAAAACAATGTCCATAATCGTAATTGGTTCACTGTGGTGATACCAAATCATGATGATATGAACCTTAAGGGAATAAACATGCAGCTGAATAAATGCTACAAGATCAAAATATTATAATGCATCTTAATCATAAGAAGTGCACAATCTAATAAATTCAACTAGGGCACATGCATAATATGGGTCTTAAAACGAAAGAACAATCATAAGCATACAAGTATGAATTAGGCATAGAAGTAAATGACATTATAATATAAACTATTACAAAAAAAAATCTAACTGTAAGTCCCAAACACATTAACTATGGGTTGTGACTGTAAGGCTTATGCAAACATTAATTCGAAAATCTTGTGCAAAGAGTAATTGAAAATACCAAACTACCAAAACACTAATGGACAAAGCGTTAAATCCAAAACAAAAATTGGTTCAGTTTTACTTTATGGTATATTCATAAAAATCAATATTCATAAACATACTTGGTTTCACTGTGGTGAATACCAATAAAAACCTTAACACGAATATTGAATAAGAAAAAACAATTTTGATAACACTTTAGTTGGAACCATTGTGGTGAATACCAACGCGTTTCTTGTTATAAATTTTACCATTATAATTTTGCACAATATTTTATCACTAATTGGTACAATGCTTTCAATGCTTGAATCAATTATAATTGTCTGTACGAGGACCACGAATTTTTTAAATCAATGCTTTCAATTCAGCAAAACTATCATCCATCTTCTTTTCCAACGTAGCAAACTTTTCATCATGACTTGATATTTTTTCATTAACCTCTTCTATGGTTTTAGCACGAGTATTCATAATCCAAGGAGAAAATACAAAGAAAAAAAAAAAAAAATTTGATTTCATTTTTTTTTTTTAGGTGAACAGTACGCGTGAACAGTAAACTGTGTACATAAATTTGTAAAACTGGACACGATGAATAGTAACGCGATGAACAGTAATATGATGAACAGTAATACGATTGCAGTAAACTAAACTTTGTTGAAGTTGTTCTGTCCTTATTGACCAACTAATCATGCATCAAGAATTCATGCACCATAAAACCATATATATTACTGCCAACCATTAACCAAAAATTCGTAAGTGTTCATAATACCCAAAGGTCCCATATCAATTAATTAGTGATCACGTACAGTCAAAAATTTATGAGTCCAAAAGCATACTAACGCTAATCTTGATATAATTTCTAACGGAAAGAAATACTACCGTATTTAATCACAAGGAATATCATCTTAATCATACGAATCATCAATCATAAAAATAAGAATTACTGTTTTCTTTATTGCGGAATCATAATAAACAGTATTAAATTAAACGAGGACGATAGAACTAAAAACATGATTCAAATTGGCGACTGATACCACATATAAGCATAATAACACTATCAATAAACAATAAGGATCATGAATCACGTAATTAATCACTAACAAATACACATACCTTGTCTATAGCATTGATGATCCGAAAAGCTGCACAAGATCTAGGTTTCACTCTCCTTGCCTCTTAAACCCTAATATGTGTTGTAATAGTAAGTGTATGAGGATGGAGATCATACACCAATTTATAGAGGTGGAGAGAGGACCTAAATCTACAAACCTAAGCCCATTAGATCTAGACCGTCCATCATAGTTAAGATCTACGGTAGATATGACTTCCACATAACCTATTACTAATTAGCTTATTTCTATATTAAACCAAGGTTAAAGGTACATGGACCACATTATGGGTTGGGCTTTATATGTGGAAATTCCAACAATTTCTCCAAGAATCATTTATCCTCCAAAACTAATGAAAGAATGGATTTAGTTGATGAGGAAGGGGTACGAATAACCACAAGATACCTTGAGCATAAAGCAGGACTTAGCGCTGGTTGGATACATTTTGCTAAAGAGCATAATCTTGATGTTGGAGATGCGTTACTTTTCGAGCTCACAAATATATATACTTTCAAGGTAAAACTATCTAATACATTTCATTTATGGAAATTGGTTGAATTGGCTAGGACATTGGTTCCCATGTGCGAGGTCGGGCCTTAGGGCTCTTTGGGTCTCTTATGACTACCAAATTTTTCGGCCCATTTTAAGATGGTTTCAATTGGACTAATAAGATATTTGTAGCATGTGTTTTGAATTCAGTCAAATTCATCCGTTTGTGGTTAGTAAATATAGGAGATTTGTTTTTCCCCACGATCAGAAGCTGATAGTTATTTTAACTTCATCTTTTGGTTATAAAAGGAGCAAGAACAAAGTTGATTAATGGTGTGGTTACAATCTTGAGAAAGAGTGCAATATTTTTCTTGAGATATTAGAAGAGATAAAGCTGGTGGGATTATTGTGTTTAGTCTTCTGCATCAGATTGTAGTATGAGAGGCGCACAATTATCTAAAATTGTTATGAAAAGCACAATGATTCAATGAATGATTACAGCTGAGGCGCGGACTAGGTCACTTTCTTTTAGATAATTGCGCGTCTCTCAGACTACAATCTAATGCAGAAGACTAAACACAATAATCCCTAGGATACAACAGCTTTATCTTTTCTAATATCTCAAGAAAAACAACTATTAATTTGTTCGACTAAATGGTTAATTCTTTTGATGTATTAGTGTTTAACTTGTTAATTCAAAATGCTCTTCACATGGTAGAGCTACTTAGTAACATACAGTTGTTAAACTAGAAGAGTTGTGAATGAATTGTCGTTAATTGTTCAAAGCATTCAACAATTAGTTCGTCGATCTTTCATTTATTTACTAACTTCATAGCATATATCATAATGTGATGCACAAGTGCTGGTGTTGTGTTTGTAGGTCTATATATTTAAAGCCTGTCAGAATGAAGGCTCGAAAACTTCTAATGATACAAAGGTTCAAACAATAGAGAATTCAGATCACTCAGATGAGGTTGGTTGTAAACTTGAAGAATTACAGCCTCAGAAAGTGACCAAAAGAAGTTCGTGGGAGAATCCATCGACCAGAAGAATTAAATTAAAGGTATTTTAAGTACTAAATGCTATATCTTAGTGTTAAACGCATTCAACAATTAGTACGTCGATCTTTCATGAAATTATTAAGTTGTTAATATATATCATATAATGAAATGGACAAATGCTGGTGATGTGTCAGAATGAAGACTCGGAAACTTCTAAGGATAGAGAGGATCAAACAATAGAGCAAACACATCACTCAGAGGTTGGTTCTGAACTTGAACAAGTATGGCATTGGAAAGTGAGCAAAAAAAGAACGAAGAATCCATCGACTGGAAAACTTAAATCAAAGGTTGTAAGTACTAAATGTGATGGAGTTGGTGGTAAGTCTAAGAAAGTGAAGAAGGTTCAACAAGCTGATCATCCAATCGAAACTACCAGGATAGCACAGGAGTCTGATAGATCTGCTCGACAGTTGAAAGGGACACTGATTCTAGCATTTGGGCTTATATGATTAGACGATGAACGACAATTTTACCAAAGGTTAGTACAGTATTTATTGTTTCCTTGATAAAAACTCAGCGCAAACATTCATGTTCTTTGAGTGAGGAATTTTATTGTTGCATTTGGTTGGCTATATTGAATAGATACTGCTGGTTACAGTCATGGGACGTAAAATATTGCAATGCTCGGGGCTTGAAGGAGGCTAAAATACTGCAGTGTTTTTCATCAAATACTTAAACTTGGATTATATGCTGTAAACTTGTTACTCTGGCCTGCATTGCTGCAAGCCTGCAAGTTATATTCATTTATTATAGTTACTCTGGCAGATTTGTAGTTGTTTTAGTAGGAAAACAGGATGAAAATTTCTTGATTTCCACCAAAATAATCAATATTTCATATTATGGTTATTTGCGTCCTTCGATATTTCTCAAAATTTAGCTCTATTTTGTGAAGTATGTAATCCATTTTGATGTAGCATAAATGGTCCATGAGTTTGGTCGCTCTTGGGGTTCTTCTCACAATTGCATGGCTATCGGACCAAGCCGCTCTCAGTTCTTCTAGCTACATACCCTACTTACCAAAACTATCACTCAGTCAGTCTCCACTGATATCAATATAATGTCATCACCACCACCATGGCCATGACCACCTTATTTAAGATGGACAGTTGAAGAAGATCTGTATTTGGCCTACAAGATTACATACATTTTGAGCCACTTGCTACATTTTGTCCTGATTGAAATTGTTTTGCTTTTTTTGGTAGGCAAATGTCAGTCACGACTCACGACCATAACATTTTTTAGTCTTTCCTCAGTGTTATGCATTAAATCCATGTAGCTGGGAGGTCTTGGGACCGTAATAATTTCAAATTTCGCAAAGTGTTATTGGTTCATTTTTTCGCCTTTAAATCGGCATTTATATATGAATTTGAGTCTGGTTGGTCGATTCTTTAATAATGGACACGGTTGTAAAGTGTCCCAGCCACTAAAGATTTCTGGCTCATACTGTTTTGATTTTTAGATGGTTGTAAAGTGTCCATTTTTCATATTAAAATTTACTGATCTGCAATCTGCATCATACAACTCTGACTCCAGTCCGAGGGTGAGTGGCCGAGTTGGTCCTGGCCATACTTCAAAATGCCGTCAGATTTCGTTGATACCTGACAAATATATATCCTTTTTTCAGGAATCAGATATTAGAATGCTGAATATACCGACAATCAGATTGGATATACCTAAATTAGATTTCAGTGTTGAAATCTTAACATAATCCGCTTTTTGAGTTTGGCTATTCACTCTCATATTCGGCAATTTGAACTATGATCCTGGCTACTATTAGCATGCATGCTAATTTCTTGCAAGAAAAATGGTATACTGATATAGGACAAAACACATACACCAATTGGTTTCCTATTTGGGTTTATGATTTATTTAGAAGCCTAAATAGTATTTATAAATGTTATTTTCGTTTTTATTAATTAGAGTGTCTTTAGAAATATCTAGAAGTCTTATTTTGGGTCCTAATAGACTTAGGAAGTTGCCAAAAGTTAATACATACCTTAGGGAACAAGTAATTCAAGTTCTAGTAGGTTTCCTAGTTGAGTCAATGGAGTTGTCTATATAAAGAGCTCCAAAAACGAATTTCTTAGCCAAGATTGATGATTGATGAATTTATTATTTAGATTATTGTCTTTCAATTAAGTTTTTACTTCAAGTTCTTTAATTTCTGCAATTTACTTTCAAGTTATTTAAATTTCAGCTTTTACTTATTGCAATTCCTTTCCGTTATTTCAATTCCTTGCAATTTCAATTGTTAGATTAAGTTTATTTTAGCTTCCGCTGCATCATATACACACTAGCTTAATAATAATCGAAATTTAGCCTGGTGTCTATTTCTTTTCACCCATGCAAGTAAGCATTCTATGTACTCACTGATGCACGAGCAAGGGGAAGGAAGCTTTGGATATATATAACTCTTGCTGCAAAAATCTGTTATCCAGTCTGCTGCCTGTCAGAACCTCAAGGACGATTTCCCGACTGCATACTGAGAATTAGAAATCATGCAATATGCCGTTAGAAAGCCATACGAGTCTACTTTCTAACCCAACAAATGAATCATGATTTCAAGTACTGAGAACGAAGTTATGTCTATTTTGCTACAGCGTGTCAAAACTGAACATAACAAAAAACTGAACAACACTTAAGAATGTTATGCCATAAAATGAACCCAGGCCATCACGCCACAGTTTTTGGCGGATATATATACTAACAGTTTGGTTTTGAACTTTTGCTAACCTTTGAGTAGCTTAAGACATCTATATTTAGCAAGAAACAACAAAAAAACGACATTGACTAATATTTGTTCTTTTTGTTATATATACTTTCCTTAGGTGGTCTATAATAGCTAGACAATTTACCAAAAAGAAGAGATAATGAAATAAAGAATTACTGGAATTCTGATTTGAGGAGAAGTGTTCATACATTCTCAAGGCCTTTTGGTGAATACCCACCAACAATTGCAATAAACATAGTTAAGATGGGTAACAAGCGAAAAGGCAGAATAAGCCGAGCAGCTATGAAGAAGAAGAGTATTGTTATGAACAACCCTCATGACAAAATCCCATCAAATGCCGTAGGTGGATTAATTCAATCCATGCCATTTAAAGAGGAGACCCTAAAAATGACGAGGAGAGTGATCAAAATAGGTTTGTTCATCGTTCTAATCATGAGTCTTGTGTTGTGCGCAGCGGAAACTCAAACACAACTAATGATGATGATTGAACTAGTGTATGAAATAAACAAAACGACGAAATCAAACAAGCAACCACACAAGACACAAGATTTATGTGGTTCGACAATATGCCTAGGTCCACGGGGAGAAAGGATGATGTTTTTCTTATAGAGACAATTGTACAAGCCCTCACGAAGAAACCGAAGTATTCTTCCTCACAAAAGTTCTCAAACTCTCTAATGGCTTCTCACAATCTCTCTCACACGAAAATTAAAGTTTTCCTAGTTCTAATTGGCTTTATTATAGCCTTACACGAAATGGGCTCAACTTGGGCTTTCTTTTCGTTCAAACCACAACATTGCGTCCGAACCAAATCTCAGTTTCTGCACAAATAAAAGATCTGGAACAAAACTATTCGAACCAAAAGGTTGCGTCCGAACCAAAATTCAGTTTCTCCAGAAGTGAATTTTTGGAACAAAATCGTTCGAACCATAAAATTGCGTTCGAACCAAATCTCGTCAGATTCTTCAACACTGTAGAAATATGATAAAACCAACAATTCTCCACCTCGGTGAAGATTCGACAAATCTAAGTCGACACCAAGATCAAACAAAAGAACCAATCTCGGCTCCCACACATGTCCCAATTGACCAAAATGGCTGCACCACCTCATGGTTGCCTACATACCCTTCTCCTAAGGGATCAAACTATCGTAGTTCACTTCAAGACATACTATCAACTCGTAGGAAGGATGTGGGCCAATTCTAAGCAATAGAACTTAGTCTCATACACCACTTTAGTCACGACAATATTCCAAGCTTCTGTCGGAAACAAAGCAACCGTAGAATGTAATGTAGACAACCTGTTGATAGATCTCATTGCCAATGTAAACACATATCCAGGAGTAGACCAACGTCTATTTGAGTGACAATCATACTCAACATCCACATAACCAATACACCGCAAACTCAAAGTCCTTCCATGTTGAAATAACAAACCAACCTCCACACTACCTTGAATGTAGTGGAACATCCATTTCATAGCTTCCCAATGTCTCACACCAGGATCATGCATGTATCTACCTACAATGCCTACTGCTCGTGAAATATATGGTTTGAAACACACCAACTCATCATACTCTGAAACTCCAAAACCACTAGGCTGAGACATATAGATCTCCTCATCTAGCTCAGCATGTAAAACAACTGTTTCCACATCAAACATAGCTAATACCAAATCAGATCGCACTACCAAGGCCATAAGAATGCAAAAGTTTACCTTCAAGTGCACATCTTTACCTGGAGAGTCTTTTTCTTTCTTGGGTAATCTAGTTGCATTTGGACCCTCATCAATAGGATCACCATTTTCTGCATCTCCAACCATCTCATCATCTGTCATGTCATTAAAATTTGAAACACTACCCAAAACCCTTACAAGAGTTTCCACATTAGATACAAAACCCACTGGAACATATAGAAATATACCAATCTCCACCCACTACAAAACCTCTTTGGTCTTGCTCTCCACCTACTGAGAACTCTCATGCTTCAACATAGAAACCTCTATAAGAGTTTTACCACTTATCACAACCAAAGGCAACCTGTTAATAAGATAACATGTCTCAACCCAAAATACTTTGCTTAATCCAGCCATAGACAACATGTATTCTGCCACCCTATTCTGTTGCAGTGTCTTTCTCACAGTGAAGTGACACTCAATACCCTCAGTCTGACATACTTGCAAGACTTGATCATCTTTGTACTCGATATATGCTATTATCTAAGCATAATACCATGATTTTTCTGTCAATTCGGGCCTTAACTAGCTTCTTCCACTTCAATATTTCTAGGACTTCATTCTTATGTTTCATGATGTACATCCACGCACGCCTAGAAAACTCATCAACTAAAGACACAAAATAAAACTTACTTGTCCAAATGGTGTACTTGGTAGGTCTCAGACATCCGTGTGAACATAATCAAAAACTCCACTCATATAGTAGATAGTTGTGCCAAACTTTGCTCTTGTCTGCTTGCCCAGATCACGTACAATGCCCACCGAGCTCTAACTTGCAGGCGATAACACCCATCAAAAACCTTTCCTCCATCAATGTCTGCAAAGATTTTTCACATTTATGCATCAACCGCATATGCCAAATTTGGTAGTCTCTCTAGCAAACTTCCTTGTAGCCTCTGACGTGGCCACATCACATGTAACTGTACTATCCTGCAAGAAGTACAAGTTACTTTGTCGAGTACCCTTTAGTAATACTATTGTACCAACCATAACCTTTAGAACACCATTCTGAGCTACTACCTTGTAACCTTTGGCTTCTAAAATACCAAGTGAAATAAGGTTCTTCTTCAAATCAGGAACATATCTTACAATCCTCAGCTCTCTTATCTTTCCATCAAACATCTTCAATCGAATAGTACCTATCCCCAATACATGACTAGGTTTATCATTCCCCATCACTACTTCACCATTATCTAGCCTTTTAAGGTTAGAAAACCATTCCTTATGGGACACACATGATAAGTACCAGCCGAATCTAATATCCACTCATTAGTACTAGTGGAGCAATCGATGGATGAAACAAATAAAGAGTAATCAGAACCATCATCTTCATCTCTATTATTATGTGCAATATTTACCTCAGAGTTATTCTTTTTGTCCTTTGTTTTGGCTTGAAGACAATCTTTCTTTCAATGCCCTTTCTCATGACAAAAAGAACATTTATCTTTTGCTAGAAACCTCCTCTTCGGCTTTGAACGAGACTCACCCCTACTATCGTAGCTTCCCCTTGCCACTAAGACCTCTGGTGTTGAGCTTTTGGACTCTTCTTTGTCCTTCTTCATACACGCATGATTTAACAATGCTGCAGAAATCTCACTATACACCAACTTGTCTTTTCCATATGTAAGTGTGATAGCCAAGTGTTCATATTCGTCCAGTAACGAATTGAGGAGACACATTGCCTTGCTTTCATCACTTACATCTTCTCCTAGATTCACCAAGTCGGCAATTACCTTGGTAAAATCATTAAGATGTTCCACCATTGAAATACCTTTTCTCATATCTATTCGATAAAACTTTTGAAGTAGATAGTTTTTATTGCGGATAGTCTTTGTCAAGTACTTCTCCTCCAATTTTCGCCAAATTTCCTTTGCAGAAGTATCATTCATCACAACGTATTTAATGTCTTGAGCCAAACACGATCTTATGATTCCACAAGCTCGTTTGTTCATCTTCTTCCAATCATTCTCTTGATCTCTTTCATACCTTCTGGCTTATCCTCCAGAACATCTTCTAGGTTTTGTTGACATAGAGCATCCATTACCTCACACCTCCACATACCAAAGTTATTGGTGTCGCTAAACTTCTCTACATCAATATTTGCCTTGATTTCCCCCTTCGAATCCTTCAAATTCGATTCTTCTGAGTTCTGTCATCTTTCCACCAACTTTCATGCACTAAACAATCACCAAACGAAGGTAAACAAATATGAAATTCACACAGAAATTTCAACAAACACCTTCTATGCAACCCATGAACAAAATGTAGAACCTTGGACTTGAAACACAATTAAGAAACTCACTGCGGAATTTCTTCAAACACCTTCAAGACGCTCAAAATCTAACCGAAGCTCTGATGCCACTTGTTGTGCGCAGCAGAAACTCAAACACAACTAATGATGATGATTGAACTAGCTAGTGTATGAAATAAAACAAAATGACGAAATTAAACAAGCAACCACACAAGACACAAGAATTACGTGGTTCGACAATATGCCTACGTCCAGGGGGAGAAAAGACGATGCTTTTCCTATAGAGACAATTGTACAAGCCCTCACGAAGAAACCGAAGTATTCTTCCTCACAAAAGTTCATTCTCAAACATTCTAATGGCTTCTCACAATCTCTCTCACATGAAAATTAAGGTTTTCCTACTTTTAATTGGCTTTATCATAGCCTTACACGAAATGAACCCAACTTGGGCTTTCTTTTCGTTCAAACCACAACATGTGTCCAAACCAAATCTTAGTTTCTGCACAAATAAAAGATCTGGAACAAAACCGTTAGAAACCAAAAAGTTGCGTCCAAACCAAAATTCAGTTTCTGCAGAAGTGAATTTCTGGAACAAAACCGTTCGAACCATTTAATTACGTTCGAACCAAATCTCGTCAGATCCTTCAACACTGTAGAAATATGAAACTACTACTACTACCAAACAAACCCACACAAAACACAAGATTTACGTGGTTCGGCCAATATGCCTACGTCCACAAGGAGAAACAATGAATCTTTTCTTATAGAGACGATTATACAAGCCCTCACAAAAGAAACCAAAGTGTTATTCCGCACAAAAGTTCTCTCAAACTCTCTAATGACTTCTCACAATCTCTCTCACACGAAAAATTAAGGTTTTCCAACATAATTGGGCTTTATATCATAGCCTTACAAGTTTACGACGTCATGGGCCTAAATTGGGCCCATAGTCACTTTACCAACAACTTAGATCGTCCAGAGGCAAAAAACCTGTCAGAACTGCTGCTCCAGAGGCAATATTTCCGACAATTCCATACTTAACCAGAAATCTCTGCCGATGCGTTTTCCTGTCAGAATTTTGGAGGCGTTTTCCCACCAAAGTCCTTATCTCCAGAGGATGTGCCATATACCATTGGAAAGCTCAGGAACTCTACTTTCCAACCCAAGAAACGGATCTGGATTACAACGATCGAGCATAAAGATGTGGCTGTTTTCCCACTGCCATACAAACAAAAAACCCAACATTGGATCCCCACCAACACATTTCTCATAAAACTGAACATCAGTAAATTTCAGCTCATAAAATTTCTTCAAATCTAGCCAACTTGGCATGAAGATTCCAATCCTTCATTGTGCAACGAGCCAACAGAAAACTTGTTGCGTAAAATCACCACCAGCGGTAGTAGTAATGTGGTTCCATTACCAGCACCAGTCCATATATATATCCTTTGCTTCACTTGACTAGAATCATCATATCTACAAGAGGATTACAAGCACATTTCATTGGTTCTTCGGTTCATCCACACAAAATCGTCAGACCAAGGATAGGGTACGTACATGCGTTGGGACTTTTCCACAACATCAAGGCTTCATTTCCATGACCTTGAGCTTCCTACTGTTAAAGTAATTAGATATTTATTATTAGGTTTGCTTATGTGCATATATATAAAGGTGTTTTTAGTATTTTTATTATTAGCAAGCGGGGTTTTGAGGGACCCCTACCCCTTTAAATTATGTGTGGAAACTTATATCAACAATCAGCTGTTGACGTGTTTCGAACCCACAACCTCTCCACTTTGTGAGAGGCATGCTATACCATTGAGCCATAGGCTCATTCGCAGGTTTGCTGAGAGCACAAATTCTTATATGGTGTAACAGTTTCTCAATAAATCTCTTTGTTGACCAATCTCTCTTTCTATTTGCATTATTATCATGGTATCAAAGCAATTTGATCTTGGGGCCTTTGGGTCTAATTTTTTTTTTCTCACTAAAGTTTAGGTTTCATTTTTAAGCTGGTTAGGGTTTATGGAACAATTGATTGATGATCACCTCACTGATTCCAGAATTTTTGGTAAGTCTTCATCTTCTAGCAAATCTGATTGATTGTATTCTTGTTGGTGTTAAGTTCGTTTTAGTGTGTTTGAATCTGCTTTGGAATGGTTGAACAAACAACCTGAAAATTCTGTTGTATATATACGTTCAGTCTGGCATTTATAGCTGACGATCAGATTGATGAGCTCGCAATTGCTTTAGAACTAAGTGATACGAACAATGATTTATTCTGGTAATTAAAGATGTGCCAGATGGTTTTGAGGAGAAGATTAAAGGAATAGGAAATGTAGTGAGGGATGGGGCTCTTCAAGTTCAAATCCTAGTTCATCCATCAACTGGTAAATTCACCAGCCATTGTGGTTGGAACTCATGCATGGAGAGTTTGAGCATGGATGTACAAAGACTACATCACAAGGTCCCAAAGGTTACATCTAAAACTCATGAGTTTTTGCCACCTAATTAAGTGCCTCCACATCACCAGAATATCCACTCTATGAAGACTTACTTTCACTTTGCTCCGGATCAACAAAATATTCACTGTATGAAGACTTGCTTTCGCTTTGCTCCACATCATCATGTAATCAATAATACATGTATAAGTTGACGTTACAATTGGTCGATCTGAAGGCATTACCGATGGTAGGGTTTGATAACATGATCTTTGAGGCAGGTCAAACGGCTAACAGTGCAGCGACAACAAAGTAGGAGAGATATAGTGGAGCATATAAGGCAAACTAACACAGTTTCATCCATTTGCCTTCAACACATTTGAGTTTCTAGCATTAGAAGCGGTTGAACTCCTCAAGAGTGTGCAAAAAATAATGGATAGCAATGTGATGACCACTGGTTCAAACAAATAAATATTTAAGAGAATCGAGTTTGCTATTCAGAAAGGCATCACCGATAGTAAGGTTTGGTAACAGGATCTTTGAGGTAAGTCAAGCGGCTAACACGGTTTCATCTCATTTGTCTTCAATACATTTGGGTTTCTAGCATTAGAACCGGTTGAACTCCTCAGGAAGGTGCAAAAAATAATGGATATATACCAATGTGTGACCATTGGTTCAAACGAATAAATATTTAGGAGAATCAAGTTTGTTATTCAGAAAGAACTTGCAACACAATTTGTAGCGCACATTTCCTCTACCTTTGTATAATTCCTCGATTTATCGATAAAATTTTCTATTATAAATAATAATATATATTTTCTAAAAAAATATTTTGCAAGAGTTAAACTGAACAAACCCTAATAAAAAAAAAAGAGAGAGAAATAATAGCTATCACTAAATCTGTGATGCTTGAAGCTTACGGATGCTAAAAGACTGCCATGTATAGACAAGAAAATGGGAGAAGGCTTAAGCTGGTTTTCTAATTTGAGCAAGACAGGAGAGAGGGAATAAAAATATAAAAATCCAAAAATATAAAAGAGGTGATGAGTGAGAGACCCTTTTTCTCTTCTACTCGAATATCTGAACTCTGAAGCATCTCCCTTCTGATCTATTTAACTTTCAATAAATTTTAATAAAAATTGAAAATAAAATATCTTTTTAGCTTTTTTTTTGTATGTTGAGATGTGATATTGTAAAATTTTCAATTACCTTCATCTTCTTTTCATTGTGGTTCTATTTGTGATTGTACTGCAATTTTAGGTTCACTGCAGCTCCTCAAACCATCATCACTATATATAATTTTTGAGTAACCACATCCATTAATCAGAATTGAGTACCCAAATCTTCAATTTTATTATGCAATTTCACATGTATCGAAATCTACTTCTTATTAGCAAAATTCAAGTTAAAATGTTAAATTATGACAAAGGATTAGATGGGAGTATGTGCTTATTGTATTGATGTTTCGGAAATTTGGGGGAATGAAAATTTTGGATGTTTTGTTACTTGTTTAGGGTTCGTTTTGCAACCAACGTGAAATCAGGAAGGAGTTTCTAAGTAATTAGTTTTTTATTTTTTTGGTTGGCAAGCGAGGTTGAGGGGACCCCTATCCCTACCCCTTTTAAATTACGTGTTGAAACTTATATCAACAATCAGCTGTTGACGTGTTTCGAACCCACAACCTCTACACTTTGTGAGAGGGGTGCTACCATTAAGTAAGTTTATTAGGAATACAATTTCTAAGTAAGTTTCGTTGTTGGAAAGGAGGAAGGCGGAAGTAACAAGCTAAAATTCCTTTCTTAGTTTATTAGGAATACATTCTAAAATTATTGCCAAACAGACTTTTTTTTTTTTTTTTACTTCTAAGAGCATCTCTAATGGGTCTCCTATTTCCTAAAATTTAGGAAATCCCAAAAAATCACGACCCTAACGCGTCTCCTATATTTTTAGCAGCCGGCTATCCACGTAGGATGTGGTGGGCCGGTCTGCTAAAACTTCGTCCAAAATCGAACAAGGGATAGGATTATAGCAAATGGCAAAAATAAAATGTTCCACGCTGGTTGAACATTTTTTTTTTTTTTATGGTTCCACGCAGGTCAAAGCGGCGTGGAACATTTTTTTTTTTTTTTTTTTTTTTTTTTTGTTCCACGCAGGTCTAACCAGCGTGGAACTATTTCCAACAATTTTTTTTGTTCCACGCCAGTTTAACCAACGTGGAACGAACGGCTATCCACAACGGTTACCACCAACGGCTATAATCTCGAACAGATATAATTTCGACATCTATATAAACTCTTCATCAGAAGACTTAAAACTTTGTCCAAACTCTTCTTCAAACTTCATCAAAACTCTTTTCTTCATCAGAACTCTTTTCTCAAACATGGCGCCACGAACGTCTAATTTTAGTAAGGCAGAAGATATTGTTTTATGTAAAGCTTGGGTGAAAATTTCTGAAGATGTTGTCGTCGGCGCTGGTCAACCCAAACAAGCATTTTGGGACAAAGTTTGGGAAGAATTTGTTCTACTCTCTAATGGAAATCCGAAGAAAAGGTCGCTCGATTCAATTATGTCGAAATGGGCGAAAATAAGTCCTGATTGTACCAAATTTTTGTGTCATATTAATCGTGAAGTCCGCATAAATAGATCTGGAACCAGTCAGGAAGACAAGGTATATTTTTAACTTTAATTTTTAGGGTTCTATGTTTTTAATTCTAATATTTTTAATTCATAAATAGTTTATTTCTTAATTTTTTTTTTGAATTATATTTTTTTAGTGGACAACTGCTCGTTCAGTCTACCAAACTGTGGAAGGGGAACCATTTAAATTTGGGCATTGCTATGAATATTTGCACACTTCTGCAAAGTGGATGGATTATGCTTCAACAAGAACCCCTACGACTATTCAAAGAGAGAATGCATCTAAGAAGCAGAAATCAAACACAGACTCGGAGTTTACTGGTGCTTCAAACGACACTCCAACTTCAAATGTTCGGAACATGCAGAACATCAATCTGGGCGATGATACTCCAGCTTCAAATGCTCGTAGCCAACAGAACATCCATCTCAGTGATGATGACTCCCCAAATGAATTTCCAGAAGGTACAACTAATGTTGGGGTTACACCAAATGTTTTTCTCAACATTGGGGATGGTCCAGTACCACCACCAGCGCGACCAACTGGAAGAAAAGCTGCCAAAGAAAAAAGAAAGCTAGCACGACAATCATCTACTTCAGGGGAAAAAGTTAGTTCTTCTAGGGCCGAGTACGCAGCTCAACTGACAAAGGTAAATGAAACAACGAATGTAGAGTTGGCTCTAAAACAACTCAATTGGGAGTTGAAGATGAAAATGTACCAGCAGATGGAAGAAGAAAAGGCACGACTAAATGAAGAAAGAAGAGTAGAAAGAGAATCCAATATCATGATGATAGACACAGAAAAAATTGCTAACCCTATCCGCAAACAATACTTTGAAGAGATGCAGAAAGCAATCTTTGATAGGTGTCACAAACAGATCAATGACTTCTCTTCTACGTGGACTGCATCCCCAGACGATCCAAATGGGCCTTCCTCATAGATGATTTTACGGGTACTCCATTTGCTCCTACTAGTTTTCAGCAAGCTATTCCTAGTAGGCCTACTGGTTTTGTACCTTTTGGTTATAGGCTTTATGCACCAGATGATTTTGGGCCTAGTGGAGGTTTTGGGCCTAGTGGAGGTTATGGGCCTAATGGAGCTTATGGGCCTAGTGGAGGTTATAGGCCTAGTGGAGCTTATGGGCCTTAGTTTTATATGTTTTGTACTATTATGGGCCTTAGTTTTATATGTTTTGTACTAGTATGGGCCTTAGTTTTATATGTTTTGTACTATTAGCAATTATAAAACATGAAATTTCTTAATATAACATTGAGATCATCTTTTCAAACACAACACAAGAAAACATAAAATAACATGGACTCAAACAAAAACTCAAACACAAGCACAAACTCAAACACAAACTACTACAGCAATTCAGTCCAAATCTTCATTGCCTCCATGACGATGCCATATATGCTCGATCAAATCATGCTTCAATAAGTCATGTGCAGGACCACTTCTTACAACACAGATGCGATGAAGCATGTCTCTAACCTCATCCACATCGTTTGATTGTAACTCCACTATTACAGGTAATGGAGGCTCATCACGAGGGGGCTTCCACTTTGGAAGAACAATATCCCTCTCATCTTCAATAATCATGTTATGCATTATCAAACATGCCTTCATAAATATACCAAGTTGTGCATTGTTCCAGGTACGTGCTGGTCTTGCAACCATGGCAAATCTAGCCTGCAAAACACCAAATGCACGCTCAACATCTTTTCTGACAGCTTCTTGGGCTTTGGCAAACACTTTATTCTTTCGCGTCCCTGGAAATCTCTCTGTTTGAATAAGAGTAGCCCACTGTGGGTAGATACCATCAGAAAGATAGTATCCCATATTATAATGATTCTCATTCACCTGGAAGTTGCAAGGAGGCGATCTGCCATTTACCATATCATCAAAAACATTGGAGTTTTCTAAGACATTGAGATCGTTGCAACAACCTGTCGTTCCAAAAAAGGCGTGCCATATCCAAAGCTCATGATCTGCAACAGCTTCCAAAATAATAGTAGCTTTCTTATGGTGTCCCATATGTTGCCCATGTTCTGCTGTAGGACAGTTCTTCCAAATCCAATGCATACAATCAATGGATCCCAACATACCTGGAAACCCTCGTTGAGCTCCTTTAGCAAGCAGACGTTCAACATCAGCTGGAGTGGGTGTCCTCAAATACTCGTTCTCAAAAATGTCGACAACAGTTTGAGAAAAATGCTTCAAAGAATTGAGTGCAGTTTGCTCACCTATTTTGATTGACTCATCAAGAGAATCAGCTGGACACCCATAACAGAGAAGGCGAAGTGCACAAGTCGCTTTAATTAGGCCAGAAATCCAGGAACACTTAGAGCATCGTATTTCTGGTGAAAACAATCATTCTTTTCAACAACTGCGTTATACAGCTTCAAAAAAACATTCTGCCTCATACGATAACGACGTCGAAAACTTTGCACCAAAAACAGGTTGGGCTGCAAAATAATGGTTGATAAGCATGTTGTGTGATTGAACATGATCACGCCTGTTAGCTGCTCGACCAAATTTAGAACCTCCCCATCTTGGTATGTTTTCTACATTTTCTTCTTCTTCCAAAGAAACCGAAATAGCTGGAAGCAGACGAATGATATGCCTTGTGCTAAGATCCTCATCATCAGATGAGTCCATAAGCAATTGGCGTTGTTGGTTCAGAATTTCAAGATGTCGGTCGTAAGAATTCATTGGAGAGAAGGAGTGCACAAAAATCTGTGATGAAAAGAGTTTTACTATTTGAGTGAATGAATGGAATGGAGGGGAAACGTATTTAAAGGTAAAGAGAAGTGGAGGGAAAAAATAGGAGGGAAATGAGAAATGGAGGGAAAAAATGGGAGGGAAATGAGCAATGGAGGGAAAAAATGGGAGGGAAATGAGAAGTGGCGGGAAAAAATGGGAGGGAAAAGAGAAATGGAGGGAAAGAATGGGAGGGAAATGAGAAGTGGCGGGAAAGAGTGGGAGGGAATGAGAAGTGGCGAGAAAGAATGGAGGGAAAAAACAGACCAAGTCCAGTCCAATCCAGTCCGCCATCAAAGCCCACCCGTGCGAAGGCCCAACCAGCGTGGAACAGGAAGATAAGGGAAAAAACATTCCACGCTGGTCCGGTCCAACCAGTGTGGAAGATAAAATTTAGAAAAAAAAAAAAAGGTTTTACGTTAGGGTTACCCCTGATATAGGTATAGGAGACGTGAAAAAAAAAAGTGATGGAAAAGTAGGTGGCACCTATGTGTATGCTAAATCGTCCCATGTGTCGGCAATATTTGGGAGACCCATTAGAGATGCTCTAAGAAGGAAAAAAATGCATTTCTATACCGTTGCAGAACGGCCCTTAGTTTAGAAGAGACTGAAAGTTAGAGTCCCTTATTTTGTGGTTTTGTTGTTTATATTTTTACTCTATTTTCTCTCTCTTCCAACAAATGGTAAAACCTGCTCATTTCTTAACCGGATCTTCACTTAAAACGTGGCACAATTTGGTTAATCTGTGATCTTTAAGAATCACAGATCTGTGATGCTAGCATTTCTCTTAAAAAAAAAAATTAATAAAAATAACCACACAGGCAAGCCCAACAACTTACCAAAACTTGCACATGGCCTATATCTTTCTTTTAAGTTTGAATTTGTTCCACACTCTTAAAGAGTGTGGAACAACACTCTCCACTAGATTTTGCCACGTACTACTAATTTTTTTTTTTTTTTTTAATTTAGCTGGTCCCATTAGGGTTAACAGCATCATCTTCTTACTTAATATTAAAAAAAAAAAAAAAAATCAAAATTTTTATTTTTTAATATAGCCACCTGACAAGATCTGGGGGAGAGTATTGTTCCGCACTCTTAAAGAGTGTGGAACAAATTCGCACTCCTTTCTTTTATCTATATAAGGCATTCTTTCCAATTTTGTTGAGCCATTTCATGGACCACAAATTAGATCAGCAAATTTTGTGGTCCCAGACTGCAGAGAATTTTATATGTGTAGCTTACTTGTATGTGGTGTACAACCCAATCACAAAATGCCATGTGGCAATAATAATATAACCTAGTATGGGTTTAGTTAACCCTAGTGGGCTTGATCAGTTTTTCAACCATTTTATAGACACGTGGCATCATATGATTGGGTGTACACACCCACATACAAGTTGGCTACACATATAAAATTTTTTGTCCCAGACTGGGAATATTGTTTCATCTGGAAATAAATTGTGACTAAACCATCCATGGGTGAGTCGGGTGACCACATACACCCATGACATGCAATATTTTGCGGAAAAAACAAATGTTTTATTTTTTTCTTTTATTTTTTGTTTTTTGTTTTGTGTGTGAAGACAATATAGTTGTGAATTGTGATACTAACTTTTTCGATTCTGGAATTTGGTGGTGTAAATGTACATTTTTATCACATGGATTAATAGGCTAGCTAATAGCTATGTCGACTCTATGTCCAAAAATTTTGAAATTAGATTACATACCACATTTTAGTGGAGTCAGACTCAATTCGAATATGAAAAAATCAAAAGAAATTCAAGACATGCATGGTTGTGATATTTTGCGGAAATTTTTTTTTTTTTTTTTTTATAAACAAATTTTATTGATAAAAATTTGAGGAATTATACAAAGTTAATAGGTGGATCGATTTGGATCACGGATTGGTTCGGATAGTTGACAGGCCTACTTTCACCTAGGACCACTCTTTGGCCTTTGGTCCTTGATACAAACCTGCAAGTGGTACACACCAAAAGACCTTGAATCCCACAAAATATCAATCAATCCCACGAGATTTTTGGCAGTCAGTTTCGTTATACATGTTGTATTCATCTTTACTGATGACATTTAATCTGTGTTTTGTTATGGATTTTTTTTCGCAAAAAGGGTTGAAAAGATGTGGAAAGAGTTGCAGACTGAGATGGGTTAATTACTTAAAAGGTGACTTAATGAGAGGGAACATAACTTCTGAAGAAGAAGATATTATCATCAAGATGTATAACAAATTTGGCAGTAGGTGAGTTCACTTGATTTTGGCGGTCGGTACTTGAAAAATGCGCCACATTCTTGATATTTGGTACATATATACCTATGATTATTACATACATTTTGGAATCTTTACTTGTGTACATGTTTCTTAATTGAATGTACTGTAATGAAAATAATGGAACTATATGATGTTTTTATAATGTATGTTGAGGGTTTTATTTATCAACTTTTCTTGATTTTGATATTTGCCGCATGTCCTAGGTGGTCTATCATAGCTGGACAGTTACCAGGAAGAACAGATCGATAATGAAATAAAGAATCACTGGAATTCTTATTTGAGCAGGAGAATATACACAATCAGAAAACCTTTGGGTGGATCCTCACCAACAACTGTGATAGACATAGTTAAGATGGGTGGTATGTACTGCAAGCGAAAAAGCCGAACAAGCAGCAGAACAGCTAGAAAGAAGAATGATCCTCAAGAAATTCCATTAAATGCCAAAAATGCTGTTTTTGTACAAAAGAGTATTGATGGATTAATTCCATCTACGCCTCTTCAAAAGGAGATAGAAACTATAAGCTGGTCATCACCACTCGTTAATGGTGAACCTGAAAACGAAGTTTTTGGACCTTACCAAGGTGTAGAGTCATGCATGTTCGTGGATGATATTATGGGTGATTGGTTGTTAGGTCCAAGTTATAATTTGTCACTAAATGACAATGACAATGAAGTCATTACATTGAATGATGGGCAACTAGGGCTGTTGGGTTCTAGTAGTAATAATAATGGTAAGAGAGCAACTAGTGATGAAGAAGACACTACAAGAATACATCAAATTTGCCACGGACCGAAACCGTGGCAAAACAGGATTAGCCACGGTTTTTGACCGTGGCGAGACCGTGGGTGTTCAGGGCGTAGCTAATTCTTTTGCCACGGTCCGGGTCCGTGGCGAATAGTTATATTTAGCCACGGTTATGAACCGTGGGCCTTGCCACGGATATCAACCGTGGCAGAATTTCAATATCCCCACGGTCTGGGTCCGTGGCGAATATTTTTTTTTTTGAAAAAAAAATATCGAAATTAATTTATTTTTCAAATTAGCTACTGTTTTTAGCCGTGGCAAATCCGGAATTTTTCTAAAAACAAAATGAATTTTGCTACTGTTTGGAGCCGTGGGAAATCTGAATTCTTTGCAGAAAAAAATAAAAAAATAACAATTATTATTTTTACACCAGCCCTGCATAATCTAAAATCGGCTAATGACGAACAATTTTTTTGCACCTCCACAATGCATAATATAAAATCATATTCTCACTGGATATAATATAAAATCATATTCTGCACTGCGTTTTGAAGCACTACAGAAATAACAACTAGACATAGTTTATTAACTCACAAAAGAAATATTTCACATTTTACACTGAAAGGACTGAACATGCAAAATGAAACCAAAAGTATTATACCTAGAACTGTCAGGTTAGCAACAATTGCTTTAGCTTTTTCTTCTGCAGAGGTTATATATTCCAATTTGGATTTGGCCGTCAATAGTTTGAAGTTCAATTCTTTAACAGTCAAGTCTGCTCTTATTTCCAAATTCTTTAAACGAGCATTTTCTTCAGAGACATGCTTGAGCTCATTTCTTACGATATCCATTGAGGCCATGAACTGAAATCCTTCTTCCTTGAGGGCCTGGAATGTTTTCTTTTTCGGTCAGAATCTCGGCTTGCCAATTCTTTATTTGCTGCCTCAAGTTCATCTGTGATTGCTTCAGACAAAAACACCAAATTCTATAATAAGCACATAAACTCTGTTAAGATGCTAAAAGCTTACATTAGTTTTCACAACATTGAGTAAACAATAGGATATTGTGCTGTGTGTAGAAAAAGTAGAATTCTAATCGTTCGTCCTTGGGATAACATACTGTTACATCTAGCAAATGTTAGTCCCCTTGGGACATTCAAAGTTCTGACTCCAGGCAATCAAGGCTACTAAGGAAAATGGCCTGTAAATGAATTTAGATAGTGTATGCTCTAAGAGGAATTCTGAATACAGTAATACTATCAATGTAACTAACAGTAGTTGTTAACGACACTTCGTCATCTCTGCTAAAGCTGGGGAATCTCTAGTTCTACCCCCCGGCATTGATTAAGTGGACTTGGTATCCTTCATGCATTCAGTCATAAGCATTGTGTGTAGGCAGCGGATATAAAAAGTGTACTTATGCTAAGAATTATTACTTATCAACGAGAATCTCAAATTTACTAAAAGGTGCTAATATCAGGTTTAACTAAACATAACCAAATCTCAAACTTCTTTTATATTGCTTACCTTGTCCTGCTTCGGCTGGGGATTCATTTCGCTTAAAGCTTTCTCCCATTGCTTTAACAAGCTTCAACTCATTTTGTAAAACATTAGCATCGGAAGTTGTAATGGCCAGCTTAGCTTCAAGCTCCTTGGAACGGTCAATTTCGTGAAGAACTTCGTTTATTTTCTTTCTGGTATTTTGCATGGCAGATGCAAATTCAGCCGCTTCGGCTTCTCTTTGAGCTTGAATAGCTTCATATTCTCTAAAGGCCTCGATTCTAGCCAACTCAACAAGTACTTGCTCTTCGTTAACTTCTTCAATCTCCTTCCTCAGACCTTCAATGGAGCTCGAATAAGACCTCATTCTCGAAGTCGAGGCTTCAGTTTCATTATCCACTCGTTTTTTAGTTTCTAAAAGATAAGCCATATCAAGCTTCAGCTTACTCAAATCTCTTTTGACAGAATCCAACTCTCTCATAACTTCAGCATACTGATAATTATCCCTTTTTGTACCAATCAATGTCTCATCATCATCGCGCCTTTTTGGTAATGTAAAGCATTGCATCAACTCTCTTAAATGCAAAAGGAATATCAAGCATTGTCTTGAGAAATCTCTCAGCCGGACCAAGCTTCATCGGTGAATCTTCCTTATACTCTTTTAGTTTACGTTCTTCCTCTTTGGTTGGGGCCATCTTCAACAAACTTTCGAGAAGCTCTGTTCCTAATGTATCTGCATTACCTGTTTGCAAATACATGACTAGTCAATACAATTTAGGCATAACAGTAATGGGTTTATAGTTAAGACCGTAAGCACATGAACCTTTCAATTAACAATCAATCAATGGAAAAATGCTGCAATATAAATATATCATGAAACCCAAAACTTTATGAACAGTCCCCAATTTTTTAAACTAAACAAAAGAAATATCCCATGCCAGTCAATCATTCATTCATTTGTATAGATAACACGGGCACACAGTTGGCTTTCGTGTCATCCATTCATACTCTCCTTATGTATAACATTAGTAATGGATTATGGATGTTGGATGAGTAATAGCAACATATTCTGGCATTATCACAACGGAAATTCATTATCTAAAATTGTGTTGCTTGACTAAAGGAAGCAATGTCTCTTTGTTTACTTGGTGATCATCACAAATATATGTTGTGATCAGTGATATCTATATCTTTTGAACTATCACAGAGGAAACAATTTGTGGCTCAAGAGAAAAGCCAAGCCTCAAATTTGACCATCCTAGAATTTAACTTCATAATAAAATTGAGTAACATACAGCAAATGGAAGTGTAGATTTAATAGAGCTTGAAGCAAGTAGGTGAATATATACCTTCCAAAAGGGCTTCACAGACTTCCCCAACAGTCACATTGAGTGCCCTCAACAAAATTGCAATATTCTGAGACTTCTTTGGATCTAGCACCCTGTTCTCTTGGTTTGGCGATGGAAGAACTGGACGCCAGTTAGTTTCCTTTGAGTTCAAGTTGTTTGCATTCACAACAAACAATGTCTCAATCATTTCCTCATTCAATCTGCAAGGAATCAAATTCCTAAAAAATTGCAACAAGAAACATCACATACTAATGAAAACAATGCAGTGTGCAGTATCTTACTGGAAAGAACTCGATTTTAACTGATCCCACACCATTGCTCGATCGGAGCTTGCTCTGACTTTATCCCAATGTAAAGGCTTCAGCTTTGGTTTTAGGGTGTCCTCGTTCTTGTCAAGTATAGCAGGATTCTGCATAAACTCAGCAGGGGCAACCACAGCAGGATTCTGGAACACAACAGGTTTAAGAGGAGTAATAAGAACTGGGGTCTAGAAAATGTGGTACTATGTATCTGTGCTGGAGGAAGAGGGGTTTCCCAGAATTTATATGGTGGTGGAGGAGGAGGAGGAGGAGGAGGAGGAGGAGGAAGTGGTGGTGGAGTAGGCTATTACAGCCCATAATATAAGCCTGGCCCAGAAGTCACACTTCTGAGTTTTATAGAATCCTCCAGACAATCACCTGTTTGACATTGTATAGAATTCTCTAGAATAGCCTGGTGTACAGAGTTGGTAGAATTCTCTAGAATAACTGGTGAACAAGTATATATATACACATTGAATGTACTGCAGATCAATAGAGTGAAATAACATTCAATTCCTTACCATTCTATAGAATTCACATGGTATCAGATTCTCTTCTCTAACGAGTTTCGATCCGGGCCTCTTCAATTACTAATTGACTATTTCTTCCCTTTATGTCTACTACCTCTTCAACTTCTTCTTCTTCTTCTTCTAGCACTTCAATTTCCTCTTCTATTGCCCCTACAATGGCTGACTCTTCATCATCCCTTTCCAGCCCTTCTACTTTCAGTTTTCCTAATATTTCTACCTTAGTTTCGGTCAAATTGACAGAAACAAACTATCTGCTTTGGCAAAGTCAGATTAAGCCATTCTTAATTGGGCAGAATTATTGGCGATTCATTGATGGCTCCCATCCTTGCCCCCCTCCGCTTCTTCCTTCTGCTGATGGCTCGTTGTCCACTCCTAATCCAGCATATACTACTTGGTATCAAACAGATCAGACTCTGGTTAGCTTAATTAATGCTACACTCTCAGAACCAGTTCTCTCTCAAGTTGTCGGCCTCTCTACTTCTCGTGATATTTGGAACTGTCTACAACAGAATTTTTCTCAACAATCTCTTGCTAATGATACACATCTTCGCTTCCAACTTATGTCTATGTCAAAAGGTACCAAATCTATCTCCGAATATCTACAACAAGCAAAATCTCTTGCTGATGCTCTTGCTGCTATCAATCAACCAGTCTCCAATGATGATCTTGTAACTTCTATTCTTCGTGGTCTTGGTCCGGAATATGCAATGATTGTTACTGCATTACTAAATTTTCCTCCTCTTCCCCAATATTTTGATCTTCGAGCTCGCTTGCTCTCTTTTGAAAGTCAAAATACAGGTCTGCCAACAACAAGCACTACAACTTCTCCATCTGCCTTTATTTCATCAAAGACCACAACTACTTCTCCTGCTGGACGCGGTGGTTTTAATAATAACCGTGGTGGCTATAATAATCGTGGAGGACGCGGTACCTATCGTGGAGGACGTAGTGGTTTTAATCGTGGTTCTGGGCGTGGCTACAATAGTGGTCGCGGTTTTTCATCCTTTCATTTTGCTGACGGAATTCTTGGAGCTGGTCCTTCATATCATTACAATCATCCAGTACCATGCCAACTTTGCAATCGCCCTGGTCATGCTGCAAACACATGTTATTTATACACCAATAGTCGCCCTTGGCCTTCTACTTCAAACATTGATCAACTCCCTACAGCGTTTGCCGGCTTGCAAACATCTCAACCCACTGAACCAAATTGGTATATGGATACCGGTGCGACACATCACATGACTGGCGATTCTCGTTCTCTTACTCAAAAATCAGATTATGGTGGTTCTGATCAAGTATTCTTGGGCAACGGTGATTCTCTTCCTATCACACAAACTGGTAAACACTCTCTTTCTTCTAGTTCTTCTACATTTAGTTTATTAGATGTTCTCCATGTCCCTTCTATGAATACAAAACTCGTCTCTATCTCTCAACTTACTAAAGATAACTCTGTTTCTTGTGAATTCTTTCCTTGGTGCTTTATTATAAAAGATTTAAAATCTGGAGCTGTCTTATTTCAGGGTCCGTGTGAAAATGGACTATACCCATTCAAGTCCATTCGTTGTGCCTTCTCTGCATCTAGTGTTTCACCATTGTGGCATCGTAGGCTTGGTCATCCTTCATCAAAAGTCCTTCAAATCTTAGCTTCGACTAAATGTTTAGGATCTCTAACTAAAACTCCATCAAATTTTTGTAAGGATTGTGCATTAGGAAAGTCCACACGACTTCCTTTTTCAATTAGTGAAACTCGTGCTCATGCACCTTTCTATTTAATACACTCAGATGTTTGGATGTCACCAGTATTGTCTGTTTCTGGATTTCGCTACTATGTCCTATTTACAGATGATTACACTCGTTTTTCATGGATTTTTCCTATGCGACACAAATCTGAAGTCTTTTCTCATTTTGTTGCTTTTCTTAATTTTGTTGAAAACCATTTCTCATGCACTATAAAATGTTTTCAAAGTGATGGTGGTAAAGAATATGATAATAGTTCTTTTCGTACTTTGTGTACAAACAAGGGAATTCATCACCGATTCTCATGCCCACACACGCCACAACAAAATGGCGTGGCTGAACGCAAACACCGCCATATATCTGAAATGGGTCGCACTCTACTTATTGCAGCTCATCTTCCACTTAAATTGTGGGTTGAAGCTATTTGTACAGCAGTATATTTGATTAACCGTCTGCCTACTTTAATATTGGACTGGTGCTCACCTTTTGAAATTTTATATGGTCGTAAACCTGATTACACTGCACTTAAAACTTTTGGATGTGCATGCTATCCTTTTCTTGGTGATTATGTTACTCACAAGCTTCAACCAAGATCTATGGAGTGTGTTTTTCTAGGTTACAGCTTGCATCATAAAGGATACAGGTGCTTGGATCCATCTACAGGGCGCATCTATATTTCTCGACATGTACTTTTTGATGAAACAAGGTTTCCATTTTCATCTAAGTACTCTCAAACAGATGCAAGATCCATCTCAGATTACTCAGATATGGTGTTTGTTCCAATCATTACTTCTCCAAACTCTTCCTCTGTGCGTGCACCTATTGATTTGGATGGTTCATTGCCTTCAATGACTCCCTCATCTGATTCAGATTTGGCACCTGCTTCACCATCTGTGCAAGTTGACTCCTCTTCTAGTACGCCAAGTTCCTCTACTGCTTCTGATAGCCCTCATGCGCCTTCCTCCACTAGCACCACTGTTGCTCCTTCTAATGATTTTCCAACACAGTCCCAACCCATTCAAACGACTCATCGCATGGTAACACGATCCCAAGCAGGAATTTTTAAGCCGAATCCAAAATTTGCAAATGTTGTGACACGCTATCCTATTCCGCAAGCACTCCTCGCCCAAACTACTTCCACTGATGTTGAGCCTACTTGTTTCTCACAAGCAGTTCATTATCCAAAGTGGCGCCATGCAATGACCGAAGAGTTTAATGCTCTTTTGAAGAATAATACATGGAGTCTGGTACCCTTTGAATCATCTCAAAACATTGTTGGTTGTAAGTGGGTTTTCAAAATTAAAAAAACACTCAGATGGTACAATTGAATGGTATAAAGCTCGATTGGTCGCCAAAGGTTTTCATCAACAACCTGGCATTGACTATGCAGAAACTTTTAGTCCGGTTGTCAGGCCAACCACTATACGCGTTGTCCTTAGCATTGCCATATCTAAGGGTTGGAAGCTTAAACAACTAGATGTGAAGAATGCCTTCTTGCAAGGATATATTTCTGAAGAAGTCTATATGCAACAGCCTCCTGGGTTCATTGATCCTGATCGCCCGACTCATGTTTGCAAACTTCACAAAGCTATTTATGGTCTTAAACAAGCTCCGCGGGCATGGTTTCATCGTTTTGCCTCTTTTCTCATATCTTTTGGGTTTAAACAGAGTCGTGCTGATCATTCTATGTTTATCTTTCATCATCATTCTCAGGTAATGATCTTGCTGGTTTATGTTGATGATATCATACTTACAGGCAACACACCATCCTTGCTTCATTCATTTATTCAAAAGCTTGGAGTTGAGTTTGAGATCAAAGACTTGGGAGCTTTACATTACTTTTTGGGCGTTGAGGTATCATATCACCCTTCTGGTCTTTATCTCACCCAAAATAAATACACCATTGATCTTCTTCGTCGCAGTAAAATGGTGGATTGCAAGCCTTGTTCTACGCCACTTGCTTCACGTGTTGTTCTTTCTCATCACGAAGGAGACTTGATTACTGATCCTACAGAGTATCGCCATCTTGTTGGTACACTTCAGTATCTTACTCTTACAAGGCCTGACATTGCCTTTGCCGTACATCATGTTTCTCAATTCATGAGTCAGCCCCGAGAACCACACATGGTTGCTGTCAAACGAATTCTTCGATATTTAAAGGGTTCCCTTGGTAAAGGACTTCATCTTCAACGTTTTCATACTCCTCCAAGACTTATAGCATTTTCTGATGCTGATTGGGCTGGTTGCCCAGATAGTCGGCGCTCCACATCTGGGTATTGTGTATTTTTGGGCCCTAATCTTATATCTTGGTGTGCTAAGAAACAACCAACTGTTTCTCGTTCCAGTGCGGAGGCAGAATATCGAGCTTTAGCACTTGCATGTGCTGATACAATTTGGATTCAACACCTTTTCCGTGATCTTTGCACTTTGCTGTCCTCTCCCATCATACTTTACTGTGATAATATAAGTGCAACCTATATGGCAGCCAATCCTATTTTTCATGCGCGTACTAAACACATTGAGCTTGACTATCACTTTGTTCGAGAACGCGTAGCTTGTGGCCATCATCAGATTCAGTTTGTCCCCTCTATTGATCAGCTTGCTGATATATTCACTAAAGGACTCTCGCGCCAAAGATTCTCCTTGCTCAGTTCCAAACTCGTTGCACCAGTGCCGTCGAGTTTGCGGGGGAGTATTACAGCCCATAATATAAGCCTGGCCCAGAAGTCACACTTCTGAGTTTTATAGAATCCTCCAGACAATCACCTGTTTAACATTGTATAGAATTCTCTAGAATAGCCTGGTGTACAGAGTTGGTAGAATTCTCTAGAATATTACAGCCCATAATATAAGCCTGGCCCAGAAGTCACACTTCTGAGTTTTATAGAATCCTCCAGACAATCACCTGTTTGACATTGCATAGAATTCTCTAGAATAGCCTGGTGTACAGAGTTGGTAGAATTCTCTAGAATAACTGGTGAACAAGTATATATATACACATTGAATGTACTGCAGATCAATAGAGTGAAATAACATTCAATTCCTTACCATTCTATAGAATTCACATAGGCTGCCTTAAAAGACCACCAGTACTAGCTCTTGTAGGATTAAAATCTCTCTCCGATCTTGGTGGCGAATAAGGTGGAGATGGTGAAGGTGGTTTTCTCTTGGGAGGTGATGGGGTCAAGGGACGAAGTGGAGGTGGTGGTGGTGGAGGAGGAGAAGATAGTTTCAGTTTGGTAACAACAGAATGTGGAAATCTATTAGACTTGAAGCTTCTGGGAGTAGAGCAAGCAGATGGAGAGGGAGAGCTAGTAGTAGTAGCAGTAGAAATTAATCCACTTGAAGGTGAAGGTGAAGGTGAAGGAGTGTTAGAAACTAATGGATGATTAGGTGAAGCAGAATTTGAAGTTGGGTAAGAAGGAGGATTACTGGAAGTTGATGATGAGATTCTATGATGATCAGTAGTCATCAATATATCAGTATCAGTTGTTGTAAACACTCTTCTAGAAGTGGATCCATTAATAAAATTAGGACTATCTTTACCACCAGAAGATCCTCTTGGAGAGTAAAACTCTTCTTCTTCTTCTTCTTCTTCTTCTTCTTCTTCCTCTTCTTCTGTTGCTGATGAACCCACTTGGACATTTCGCCTGAAATGATGATGGCGAGCAAGTGGTGGAAGTGGGTGAAGCTCAGGTGAACCCAATTTTTGATAAGGAGAAGCATTTTGATAAGGAGAAGCATTTGCAGCAGCAGAATCAACTACTGTACTAGCATCTATTCCACGAGAATTGATTAATGTTCCAAGATAGAGAAATTCAGTAGAGCTGGCAGTCGATAATCCACCAGCACCTCGAGCACTGCTGCTGCTTCGTGACTTGCCGCCATCGGAGGGAACTGTGTTGGATGGAAACAATCGGTGACTATCGGATCTGAAGGTCTGAAATCATAAAAAAATAAATAACCTTTCTTAGATATCTTGAACTGAACCAATTAAAACTGAATCGTCGAAGAGTCGCTCAATAAAGCAAAACCCTAGCAAAGAGCTTTTGAAAACCAAAATTAGAACTTCATCGTAGAGAGAGATTGCAAAAAATGATTAACTGGTTGGTGAATGAGGATATATGTCTCAAATTAGAACTTGAATGTGGAGAAATACTTTAGCTTCGTTGTGGTGAATGTCGAGATGGATCTCAATTATTTTGCTTTAGGAAGAAGATGAATGGGCGAGGCGAATCTGAAATTTTTGAAGAAGAGAAGACTGCAAAAGAGAAAATTAGGGTTCTTCAGCAGGAAAGAAGGGTGGGAACGAGAATGGTTTGGGTTTTAATGGAAATTTCTTATTATTAGTGGTAGATCATTCTTGTGATAAGAAATAATAATCCTATGGTTCTAATCACATATTTGCCCACGGTTGGAAACTGTACCTAAATTCTCAAAAATCTTAAAAATTGGGCCAGACTTTTGCCACGGATAAAACCAGGCCTACCACTGACCCGAACCGTGGCTAATTTTGCCACTGACCCGGACCGTGGCAAAGGAAATCGTTGGTCCGTGGCCTAAATCAGATTTTCTTGTAGTGAGAAGAGAGTGGTAGTGGTATTACAAGCATATTATTAAATGGTGCAGCAAAGAATACTGATGAATGGTATGATCCTTCTTGTTCAATAGCTTCATGGGACAGGGATGGTGTAGTTGATGATCGTAACCATAAATTACGAACTGATGATGAGGGAGATGAGTTATCGTCTTGGCTGTGGGATAATCATGATAGTCTCCGGTAATGGACAAGATATGTTTGTTGCCTGTGAAGAACAGATTAAAGCAATAGCTGGTTCACTAATTTCTTGATCATTTCTTGAATAATCTTGATGCATCTGCAGATGCCAGCTGAGCTCAGTTGGTAATACCTCTTGGCGATGATACATGAGGTCTGAGGTTCAATCTCAGGCAATGTCTCTTTGAGGTACTGGTCTCGTTAAAAGCAGGCTTGCCAATTAATTGGGAAAAAAAAAAAATCTTTATGCATATCAATAACAAAATAACTATCGTTGTTTTGCGTGTATATTAGAATTCGTCCCACAACATTTTATCTGTGTTTCCTTTTGTATGTGGTTCGTGTGGTCCTAATCACAACACGCCACGTGTTAATAAAAATATAACCTATGTATGGGTGTAGTTAATTCTAATTGGTTTGAATTAATTACCCAACTAATTTATAGACATGTGGCGTGTTGCATTAGGACTACCCCATATACAAGAGGAAACACAAATAAAAACATTTGCTAAACGCACATTACCTAAAACTGTACCCGTTCCCTTGAGATTATATACTAACCAGCAGGTAACGCCGGCAGGGCTACTTCCGGGCTGTGTGAAGTCCTTTGTAAAGAACCAAGTGTTATTCTGAATCTAGGCATAATATATCAATCAAAAATCAAGTGTGAAGACGCGTATAAAAAAAACTGTCGAAAACTTAGACAGTCGACCACAAATCTTTGGTGGATAACTTGATATCTGAACCAATAAAACTTATGTACACTAAATCACAACACATAATCCCAAAAGACTTTTGTCAGTCAGTTTGTTTTTTCTTAACTTCTTAAACAAATCATAAGGTAAACGTGTATATATGCCATGTAAACACAAGGCATCTATTAGTGTGCATGTGTATATAAATAGATTTCACTCACTATTGATTTCTCAAACCTCTCTTTAGCTCTTGTTGAGAGTTCTTCAAGCTGATATATGGGGAGAGCACCTTGTTGTGAAAAAGTTGGTTTAAATAAAGGATTATGGTCAGCAGAAGAAGATGAGATCTTGCGGAATTACATTGAAGAAAATGGTGAAGGATCATGGAGATCTTTACCTAAGAATGCAGGTTACAAACTGTTATTTTAATTCTCCGATTTTTATATATACAGTACATGTTTTAATTTATTCATCTTTAATTTACTGACATGCATTTTGTGTGTGTGTGTGTGGTTTGTGATGAATTTTTCGCCAAAAGGGTTGAATAGATGTGGGAAAAGTTGCAGACTGAGATGGGTTAATTACTTAAGAGGTGACTTAATGAGAGGGAACATCACTTCTGAAGAAGAAGATATTATCATCAAGATGCATAACAAAATTGGTAATAGGTGAGTTCACTGGATGTATATATGTATACCATGCATGGGATATACATATGAATTTTTACGCTTTAAAAATATACATCGAGCGACAAAAAATTGTAGCAAATTGCTCCCTCCTTCATATATACTGATGGTGATTAATTACATACATTTTTGATAAGATATATATGTTGAGGGTTTTATTGATCAACTTTTCTTGGTTTTGATATTTGCCCTAGCTAGGTGGTCTGTCATAGCTCGACATTTACCAGGAAGAACAGATAATGAAATAAAGAATCACTGGAATTCTTATTTGAGCAGAAGAATTTATACAATCAGAAGGCCTGTTGGTGAATCCTCACCAAGAACTGTGATAGACACAGTTAAGTTGGATGGCGGGTGCAAGCGAAAAGGCCAACCAAGATGCCGAGTATCTAGGAAGAAGAACAATCATCAAGAAATTCCATCAAATGCAGAAAAGGGTTTTATAGAAAAAAGTATTATTGAAGGTGGATTAATTCCATCTATGACCCTCAATAAAGATGACAAGGAGAGTCAAAATGCCGGAATAATATTGAATTTAAGTGAAGAGATAGAAACTATGAGCTGGTCATCGTCAGTCGTTAATGGTGAACCTGAAAACGAAATTATGGGACCATACCAAGGTCTAGAGTCATGTGTGTTGTTCGCAGATGATATTATGGATGAGGATTTATTGAATCCAAGTGATATTTTGTCCCTAAATGAGAAAGACAATGAAGGTCAACTTGGCGTGTTGTTAGGTTCATCAAATAATAATAATGGTGATGAAGGAGAGAGTAGTGGTGGTGTAAGCTTATCATCAAATAGTACTGCAGCAGATCCAGCAGAGAGTACTGATGAATGGTACGTTCCGTTTTGTTCAATAGCTCATCCTGGGGAGCGGGAAGGTGTCGTTGAAGCTCCTGACAATAATATATTGATAACTGATAAGCTGGAAGATGACCAGTTGTTGTCTTGGCTATGGGATATCAATGATAGCAGTACTAAAGAAGGAGACTTGTTTTTGGATTATGATGAAGAACAAATTAAAGCAATTGCGGATTCTCTTCTTTCTTGATTATTTTCTTCAATAATCTTGAAATTGTGCATGTTCATGTAAACAAATAACAAAATAACTATCGTTGTTTTGCTTGTAACTATGAGTTAGTGTCAATAAAGTTGCTCAAAACTTGTACATTTTGTTGTCTCGTAATAGTGCGCTACAAACTGCATTGCAAATCTTTTTAATAACAAAACCAATTCTACAGAATACAACCTGCCATCGTCATATTGTTATTCATTATTTTTTATACCCTAAAGAGCCAACAATTATAAGTTGTTTAATGGGGCAACAGTAGCACATGGTATGTATGCTAAGTCAAACCATTGGCTATTTAGAAGATCGGATAAGATTTAATGGATGCACCAATGATGTAAATGGTCACAATAATGTTTTATAAAATTAGCAATTTTTTATACTATAAATAACATAAACTAACTACAAGATGCAATCAAGGTTGATATAGTTTTATTTTGTTAATTAATCATTATATAGTTTTTTAATGATAAATGAACTAATGAATTTGTGGTGATTGTTTTGGTATACCGTGTACAACAGAAAACTTAAAAAGAAACTATATATCGAAAAAAAGATTGGTCTTAATCACACCTCAATTTGTTTTTGCTTCTTTGGACGTATATATATATACCTTTTTGTTTTACTCATTTAGTTAAACTAAACGTATTAAATCAAATTCTCATGTTTTGGTTTGTATGTAATTAATTAGGGGTCGTTTGGCAACTTTGCGAAAACCACGAAGGATTTTTGTGAAAGGGGTTTTCGAGAAAATTGAAAACTGGAGAAAGTTAATTTTAAAAATATAACACCTGGGATTTCGTCCTGAAGCGCCGAGCACCACATCGCTCGCTAGTGTCAATATTGTCCCTCTTTAGTTACAACAGAAATCCAACGGTAAAGGATTTTGGATTAGGGTCCACTCATCTACGTGTTTCTCTAAAAAGTCTTGATATTAGTTAAAGTATGGTTAAGCTCTATATATAAACTAGTGTCTTAGCCGATGCTACGCACCGGTTAATTTTAATTTATCCATTTCTGATTACCATTCAAGTTTTAAGTTATTAATTTTATTAAATATTACAAATTAACTCATTTATTAAATCTTGTGAAATAATTATTTTTAAAGTAAATTTGGATAGTTTTTCTTAATATTTTGTTTATTTATTTATTGGACATTTTGCTTATAAATAAAAATTCAGTCCATAAATAAAATATGTTAAATTACAATAAAACTATTATTTAAAAGGTATTATATAAATTAACCAAAAAACTATGACTAAAAAGGTATTTTAGTCAGAATTATGTGACAAAATTCTAAAGCTGAATTCTCATTTTTGTTTTGTGTTCACTGAACATATTTTCTCTTTTCTTACTTTCTGAAAATTAAGAAATTAATGCATTTCATGCCCTTTGCAAAGAGGCACTTAGTCACCCTCACCAGTCACCAACCAGTTGGCTTCTGGCATTTTTCAATAATGCTTTTTTTTTGTTTGTGTGTGTAAAGAATATTTTCAATGATACATTATAATCATGTGAGACTCATACCTTAAAGACTGGTCCATCTGGAATGAAATTGTGACTACACTAGACCGCGTCCGAGGACAATAATTTAACTTTGTGTGGCAGTGGTTCATAATTTCAAATCTGCGAAAAATAAAAATGTTGAAAATAGGTATTGATTATGGGCCAACAAGGACAAGGAGAGTTATTGCATTTTTGTCTGATTTCATATGAGAAGGCAATTTCAAAATAGGTACTTCACATTCACATTCACAACCAAAAAAAAACAAGAAAGGTATACTTTCACATTATTTTCAAGAAAAAGACGACACATAATGATATGCATTTTTTATTGTTGGAACATCAATTTTTTTATTTTTATTTTTTTGGGTGAAGTGGACAATATATTTTGAATATCTTAATTAAATATCATCTTATTTTTTTAATCCAAAAGCATATTCTTTTAGAATCTCTAGATAAAAATTCTTGAGAAATAGGTTGTGTTTGTTAGGCAGGAAAAAAAAAATCGGTTTGTGCAGTTTAGCATAAAAACTTTAGACAACCACAAAGTAAACTAGAAACTTTTACAAACCCGTGTTTACTATTTGTTTCCGGGCAAACAAGGATGGCTATAGGTGATGAATTTCTGAAGATTTTTTTTTTTTTTTTAAATTCACTACTATATTATTGTGATTCTTTTTAACAAATAAAGAGCAATTATTGCGATTTTAAAAATCCATTCTACTATAGTAAACACAAAAAAATAAAAAAATAAATAAAATTGTAGGTATCTCCACGACGCACCATAAACGAGCTTTAGATTTATTTATTTTTTCACAAAATGAAATGGTGACAATAATTTAAATCTGTATGGTAGTGGTCCCTAATTTGAATCTACTAAGAATACAAATGTGGAGAATAGGGAATAGGTACCATGAAGATGAGCCAAGGAGAGTTTTCCAAATGGATACCAAAATATGGTGAGTTCTACTAGACAAGTACTTCACATTATTTTCAGGAAAAGGATGGATGGACTCAGTGAGAACAGTCAACAAAAAGTTGCTATAGACTTCATTTCAGCTTTCAACTACTTGTATTTGAATTATTGAATTAAAAAAAAAAAAAAAAAAAAAAAAAAAAAAAACTACCTATGTCTCGTCTTCAATGTGATTCATGTGATTTTTTTTTTTTTTTTTTTTTTTTTATAAGTAGAAATTTATTAGAGGTAACAATCACAACACACCACGTGTTTATAAAACAATCGGATAACTAATCTAAACCTACCGTGGTTAATTACACCCATACGTGATAGTGTTTTATTGGTTCCATAGGAAAAGAGGACAATAGATAAATTTCTTTGTGCAACATGTGTTTGGGAGTCTTGCGGTAATGATTTTAGTTTAATATTTTTCTTATATGCAAGTCTTTAGCTCAACGGTAATACACCTCTGTTATTTTATGGAGAGGTCGTCCTCAATAACTAATTGTTGACAGAGTTTCTTCACATAATAAAAAATGGTAAGGATCCCTCCAACATATCTTCTCTATTTGATGACTAATCTAGCCAAGTATTATGAAGATTTGTGTGTCAACCTTGGCTGTAGTATTGTCTTCGAGCTTTGGATTGGCTCCATTGGAGACCCGATGAATTAAATCATTCCAACAAGAAGTGCATCGGCCAGTGACCATAGGACCACATATACCTATTTGGTCCATAGACTATACAGGACCATATACATTATAGGACCACATAGGGTATTGGAATATCAAAATATACCTTATCAGGTTAGATATGACAACATTCCGAAAAGCACAGTTTTTTTTTTTTTAAACAAAACAAATTTTATTGATAAAAATTTGAGGAATTATACAAAGTTAGAAGATAAAAGCGCTACAAACTGCGGAACATTCCAGAAAACACAATTTTTTTTTATTTTTTTTTTGCGGGGTTGAGGGGACCCCTACCTCTTTAAATTACGTGGAAAACTTATATCAACAATCAGCTGTTGACAGAGTTTCTTCATATGTAATAAAAAACTGTAAGAACCTATTTGGTCCATAGGAACACATGCCTATTTGGCTATTTGGTACATATTGGCAAATATGTCCCCATAAATTGAAATACTATGACCACAATTGGATAGGATGAGCATAATTGCTTTCAAGTGTAGGTGTGTTGGCTATGAATTTGTCATATATTGCTTAAAACTGCACATGAAATGTTTCTATCAAATATGAACTAACAGACAGAGCTAAGTAACAAAGCCATTAACTTAGATAAGTAACATTGACACCGAGTACGTGTGTCGGTGTCCGCTGCCAACACGGATATGGTGTGTCAGACACTGTAACCTAAAACTAATCGACACGATGATACAGATTGTGATTAATTTATAATCCATTTTTTAAACATAGAACATAACATCTTTCCTTAGTCAAACCAAAATTATGTGCATAAGTTTATAAGTATATTCAACATTTGTCCCTATGAGTTCGGACAGTTTGTCGAGTGTCCATGTATCTGACACAGACATTTTTTTGACAATACGGAGTGTCCATGTTACATAGGTTAAAGCAGTGGACTAGAAATATTTTGGGAGATTACTGGCTGTCCCACTTGAAATCTTTTGCGGATAACTTAATAGACCACAAAAATTTTGGTAGTCATTTTCATAAAATTATCATAAAGTTTATTTTTGGTTATTTTTGGAAATGTTTTTGGCTATATTTTAGTATTTTTGTTTATCACAAGATAAACGTGTAGAGTGTCGTATGACAATATCACATGGAAGGTCTTTTTTTTAATCCATTGGCAAGCGAGGTTTAGAGGACCCTATACCTAAATTACGTGATGAAACTTTATATCAAACAATTAACTACTGACGTGTTTCGAACCCACAATCTTTCCACTTTGTGAGAAGGATGCAACCATTGAGCCACTTGCACATATGGATATGTTGAAGGTTGTCGTGGTTGGACATGTGCCAGGAAGAGCAGATAATGAAATAAAGAGTCACTGGATACTTACTTGAGCAGGAGAATATACAGAATAAGAAGGCCATCATACACCCTTCTTGGCTTCTTGCTGGTAAAAATTCAGTCCCCTGTAATGATGGTAGCCCAGTCCAGCAGCAATTGACTGATGCTACACTCCTTAAATAGTGTGCTTTCTTTGGCCACTTCAAGCCATTCCCACAGCGTGATCTTGATGTTTCTTTTCAGCCTGCTAGTATTGATCTCTTTGGCATTGAAGATTTTATAGTTCCTTTCCCTCCAAATGCACCACAAGACTGTATAAGATAGAATCTGCCACACTGCACATCCCAGCCTCGAACCATTCAATTTGGGCCACCTATCCAGTAAATTTCTCACCAAATTCTATGCTTGCATAATGCCTACGACAAGTATGAAATGAGCTACCAAATTGATATATATGCATGATCCAAACTTCCAAATACGAAATGAGCATCCAATTCATGCTTGCATAATGCCTGCATTCCATCCCTACTCGAATACAAACCAACAAAAACATATACTGTGTAGCAGAACTTTCACCTAGGCACCTAACACAACTTTGGGAAATATGTATTCATATTTCAACTAGATATCAAATAACCAAAACAAATAAGACTTCCACCTTCATACAAAATAAATGAAACAATCATGTTTCCAGCAGTAAGTACATGCTATATTCAATCCAAGGCAAGCACTACTAAAAGCCATATATATGATCCCAACCGAACAGAACATAAGAGTAGAGCATGATACCTACAAGTTTAGCTAGATATCAAATAACCAAAACAATAAGAATTCAACCTTCATGCAAAATAAATGAGACAATCATGTTTCTGGCAGAATCAATGAAATACACTTTCTTTCTTTTCTGAAAAAAGAGTAGCTATATTAATGAAAGAAACCCAAAACAACAAAAATCAAATCTTCAAATGAGATGGAAGCTCCAGCAATGGATGATCACCACCAATCCGTTGGTGTGCTACAGCAAGTGCATGTCCCAAGGCCCGAGCAACAGGAACTGCAACTGCATTGCCAATTTGAATATACCTAACACAGTTTAAAACACAGTAATATGTTACTTTCAAAATGGATTGCAAGTTACTCAGACACAAAAATTGGAAATGGTTTAATAAGAAAAAAATCAAAAAAACTCCGTGACAGTATGAAAATTTTAACCTCAACATCTCTACTCAAATACCAACCAACAAAAACATTTATTGTACCTCTCCTTAACAGGTCCAGAAAGCTTATAATAATCTGGGAACCCTTGCAGTCTGGCATTTTCTCTAACCGAAAGCACCCGATCTTGCTCTGGGTGTGTAATCACCTGACGATGGTAGTATATACAGGTTCATATCATTGGTATATAACAAAACAAACAAAAAATGACAGAATTACTAAAAACGCGAATAAAGAAAGTACCCGATTATGGGGTTGAGCTCGTGTTACAACCGTCGGAACCGTCTCATCCCACCACAGTCGACCAAACGGCCTGCACATTTTTAATAAAATCAAAATTGAGAACATTTTGATATATCAAAAGTCGCAATTTAAATCACCAATTTATGAATTCTAAAAAGTTCCCATACTCTGTGGATAACCCATCTTTCCAACTTAATGCGTAATCTGGAACCTGCAATAAGTGTTAAAAATACTATGAAATAAAAAATAAAAATAATGTTAAGAAAGTAAGCATCAAACAGAAGTTAAAAGACATACCACAGGTTTTCCAGAATTTAAGAGATCCCTTTCAACTGAAGGATCCAACTCAACTTTATTGTTATTGCCAAACACTAATCCACCAAGATCTCGAAAATTAGCTCCCTATCATAACCAAGATGTATGAGATGTAAATATGTAAAATACACAAGAAGATACAATCAAGTAAATCAAATTGTTGAAATTGTTTGATATAACAACCTTCCTTTTCGGGACTCGACATACACGGTCAAAGTCATCTTGGTTTAGTTTATATGGAAGATGATCATAAAGCACAGGTGATGATGCTTCAGAGGCATTGATGCCCATCAATTCTACAAAACAGCTGCTATAAACAAAAATGACAACATAAATGTATAAAGGAATTCAAATAGGTGTGATAAGCTCACTCTGCTTGCTACATCTTAGATACTTCTGCAAATCAGTTTCAGGAGTGTTCCCATATGGAATCTGGTCGCGACTTTCATCATTTGTTACCTGTAAAAGTGTTAAATTGGCTACCATATGAAAGTAACTAACAACAGACAAGATAGACATTATACCGGGGGAAGGTCCATAATGGCATCAGAAAGCATGACAGCACTTTTCAGGTGGAGTTGGTGATCCGCCGTGTCATGCGCAACAGTATTTTGCTGTGTTGTTGCATCAAGAGTTTATTAGATAGTTTATAATTTTATATATTAAACTAACAATATATCCAAAATGTGAACAAATAGTACCTCAAATTCAAGTGGCACTACACCTCTTTTAACCACCTGATGGGTAGGGAGTGGATATGCTGGCAATACCTACAAAAATATTAAAACAAAACTTAAAAAAAACATTCAGAGCTTTAAATTATGAAAATAATATATGAATATAAACATGCCTCAGTTGGAAGGGCTCCCCACAAGAAAACGCGCATACGAAACTGAGGAATTCCGTAACCACCTGCAGCCATCAGTCCCAACCTCGCTTGATAATCAAGGGAGACGAGACGACCAATAGCATAACGACCCAGAAATCCCTTAGAGAACTTCAGTAAATCCACCACATTTTCCATCAACACATATCTTGGTTTTAAAAACTCAACAATGTCCATGAACACAACAACCTGATGATTCTTTTCATCCTTTAATGGTTCAGCTTTGTTCCGGAACCGGTTAAAGCCACTGATGCCTTGACATGGTGGACCACCACAGATAACATCTACATCACCCTAATTCACAATGTAAGATATTTCTATAAGATATAATGACAATGAAACTATTCAAAAGCTAGGTATTTGACAAGGTGAAAAAAAAACATACTGGCAGTGGCAAAATGCTTTCGTGATAACCTCTCGTAACAAATTCTTGAACTCTTTCTGGGCATTCCCTAAACATTGGGAAAGAATGAGGTCATACACACATATATTGTACTATCTTTTTTCAAAATAGATGTCTCATTTGGAAACACAATAACACATAAAAAGGTGAAAAACTTGAGGGGAACTTACATCAAACCAGTGAGTGGTTCCCATGTATCATCTTCGGGACCATAACCCTTCCAACGAACCTAAATAAAACTCAAACACTTGGGTATTAGTTTATCATAACTTGCAGCAATTCTGGGTTTTTAACTCATTACTAGTTACTACACTGCAATCATTTCATTGAACAGCCAAGACTACCGACAAAACAAAATATTAACTAATAGAGGAATAATAATTTGCAAGTTTATCGCTGACCTCCAACACTAAGCCCCATTAAAATCTAAACCAAATGTTAAAAAAACTGTACACCTTCCGGTCCAAAACATAAAAAAAAAAAAAAATTAACTCAGAACTTTTCTATGCGAAAAAGGTTGTACAGATATCTACATTTAACAATTCAAGAGAAACATGACATGTCATTAAAGTTCATTACATGCAGAAAGTAAGAAAAATCTTACTTTGAAATACAATCCAATTTCATTTTTCTTATTTGGATCCCCATATGTAATTTCGAGCAATTTTTCCACTTCGAATACATCAGAAGGAGTTGGAGCATCATCATCACCTTCATCTTCTTCATCATTTATCACTAAAGAGTGTTGTGCTTCTAGACGTTTTGTACCCAACAAAGAATACTTCATACATAGTTTTAGCCATTCCTTTAGTACCATTAGGAAGTTTTCAGCTGTCTCATTCCGCACCTGTAAACAAAGTGAAATGGCAAAAGTTTGTTTTAATATTTGTCAGATTTCAGAGTTTCAAACAAACAAAAAGCTTCAATGAAGTACCTGAGACGTAGGGTGGTTCTCTCTCAAACTCTGGCATGCAAATCGGTTGAAATCCACAGCCCAGCTCTATCAAATTGAAATTAATCATTAACAAGGGTAGAAGTAATTTCTGCAGTTACACAATATGTTTGGAAGCATACATACAGGAGTAAGATTGACACCCGAGACAGCAGCACCAAGACAGAGACCGGTTGACATCCCTCCACATCCAGCATATAAATCAAGGAGCTTCATATTGGATTTTTCAGTCTTCTCACTTTTGCTCCTTGCAATGTCAGAAACAGTATTACTAGTGACACTTAAGGATGGTTCACCACTCACTGCAATAAGTTATGAAAGGATACAGCAGTTAGTTTCTGGAAGATGATTTAATACTAGACACTTCAATAGTAAATATCATTGTCACTAACTCATCCTTTTAAATTATTCTGCAAAATTAACATCTAAGCTTGTTATGAAGAGAGAAGCATGCCCTATAGTGCCCAAATTGTAAGGATAACTTTAGTTTGCCATGTTTTTAGAAGAAAGATATGTTACAAGGTAAGGTGGGGTGCAATCAGTTGGGTTTCACCTGTGCACTCAATAAAGGTAGCAGATGCTTGGAAATTGTTGGGAGCGACCAAGTGAAAGCTACAGATGAAACTGTGTGGAAGAGGGCATTCAGATGGCTTCTAGTTCTAGGTGTTGCTTATGTCTTAAAGCAGAAGAGTCATATACTATGGAAATGCACATCAGCAAGCGACCTCTCTTTGATCAGCAAATTTAAGGTATATGGGGGATTTTAAAGAATAGACAAAACATTGAATGGGGAGGTGCAACTTTGTATAGCACCTCCTGCAGACGGCAAGCTTCTTGTTTATGCATATGCACTATGCTCATTTCGTGCAAAACAAATAAAATACATGCAATTTTGAAAACAGGCATACCTGGTTTTAAATTTGAGAAGGTTGAGTAGCTCTCTGAATATTCCATGTCATAGTAGAAGTCACAATTAGAAGGGATAGTTTCCTTCTTCGCCACAAGGTCAACCTATTCAAACAAGTGCTAAAATTTACAAATGTAAAATAAAAGAGAATTGAATGCATAAAATGAGATTGGAGAGATTCATACGTTTGGCAAGACTTTTACAATATTTATCTTGGACGTTATACAATCTAATGGATTGTCATTTTTATAGTCTGAATAAAAAAGTCGCTTCTTATCTACAAGGCTTGCGTTCGATTTTGAAATAACCTAGAAATATCAAAAAGAACACACAAGTTAATGAAACAGATTTTTACTAATAACATAAGAAAATCTGTAATCATATTTCAATAGTCAATTATAAAGATCATCTTACAGTATCCTCGGCTCTGAAAAACCATCTGGCTGTAAAAAATGCCCTCTTATCAGTGGTTTCAAAAAATTCAACTATCCTGCCAATGTAGTCTTCACTTCCATTATCCCCCTGCAAAAAGAACATTAAGAACTGATAACCAGACATATACATCTTATAATCTAGCACGATTAGAGCCCATGTAATGAATATAAGTATATCATTATATCAAACTGTCAGCTACCACATTGCTAATTGAGTGACGAATGGGTGAATGGCCTATTTGGGTAATCATATTAAGTATGATAACCAAATCTGAATTCACTAAAGCACCATTATATGAAAATTGAGAATTAACTTTCACATATATTGTAATACTAAAACCTGATGACCACTCTCGAGAATCCTAATGATGGAAGAAAAACATAGATTCAACAAAAAAAAAACTTATAGCATATGTATTAGTCGATATATATAGTCAACTCATAAGCTTTAATCATCTTTAGTATAATAGATTCTCAGTTCTGGTGATTCCATGTTATAAAATTAACTAACACAATAGACATGATTTTCAGAGTTGTTCAAACCAAAGGAGCATTCATGAATCGTGATTCATGTTGTATTGGGGAATAGGCAGCAATTACTTCAATGAGACGTGTCAACTATCTTTATTAGTTTTTTGTTAATTTTAAGTCTCCCGATTCCAACTTGAATGATCTTAATAGTTTAAAAGTGTTGTCATCTTATATCACTTTAACTTAAGAGATGCAGATTACTTCTTAATAAACATTCAATCAACTAAATTTAACTTTTGGAAAAATGCAACTATTTTCAAGCTAACATTCACCTGGACAAAGACATCATCACCAAGATCATAGATGATATCATACAATTTTGCCTGCTTGTAATGCCTTTTGACAATTAAATCCTCTTCTTCTTCATCGTTTTCACTGCATCACTTAACAAGATCAAAAAAAATTTACAAGAACAAAAAAAATTAAACAGACTTAAACTTATTGAATGTGCCAGAAATAATACTTCTTAGTCTTCGAACTGGTGGATGCAGCATATTTGTCCTTGTTCACCTTCAAAAATTAGCAATTCAAATCAGTTGTAGAAAATCATCTAATGCATAACTAACAAGAAATAAATAAATAACAATTCAAACCTTTTCTACATAACGGTGAGGCCATTTTTGCCGTGCTTCAACATCAAGAATCGGTTCACCATATAACCGACATTCAGAATCTAATACAGTTCTCTTTAACTTCTTCTTCAAATTTGAAGATTTCAAGCTTCTAGATTTACCCTTTCTCTGAACATTTTTCACAGGTTTGAAATTCAAAACCTCTTCTTTAATAACAATCTTATCATCTTCATTTTCTTCCTCAGAATCCATTTCTAAACAAACACTCTCATCAGTATCTACTTCCATCTTCTCTGTTTTTTTACTCTTTCTCTTCGATTTAATCAAACTCTTTCTAACAACAAGTTTATCTTCATTTTCAATTATCGAAACTGGTGATGAAGAAGAAGAAGCAATCAAATTTTCGCTTTCGTCTTTTGCTTTTCTTTTTCTAGATTGAGGCTTGGGTTTCGATACAACTATAGCTTCTTCTTCATTATTTTCTATGATCGAAACTGATGAAGTAGAAGTAGAAGTAGAAGTAGAAGAAGAAGTAATCAAGCTTTTACTTTCATCTTTAGCTTTTCTCTTCTTTGATGATTTTGGTTTTCTTGTTGATTTAGGTTTCCAAACAACAATTGCTTGTTCATATAGATCTTCTTCTTTAGGTTTAGGTTTTCTAGGCCTTAGATTCATGGTTTGGTTGAAAAGAAACAGAGAATTGCAGAAACCCTAGGAGAGATAAAGAGAATTGCAGAAACCCTAGGAGAGAGAAAGAGAGGAAATGAAAAGGCGGAAAATGAAAGAGAAGACAGAGAAGAGAGAGAGAGAGAGAGAGAGAGAGAGAGTGAGTTTATAATTTTTTTGGGCGGGGTGGTTCGAAACCCTAGAAAAAATCGGTAAAAAACAAATCTTTTTGAACGTTTAAAAAATGTTAAAATTTTTTGGGCGGGATTTGAAAATTTAAATTTTTTACAGATGTTTTTTACCTTGAGGAGATGTGTATGTATGCTACCAAAAAATTCACAACTATACAAAGTGTGCAACTATACAACCCAACAAAAAAAAAAATTTAGTGGGAACTATAAGAATTGTTTTTTTGTATTTTATTGAGTTGTATACATACAACAAGCCAACAAAACAAAACACATGATGCATTGTTAAGTCATATGTATATAAAGAATATTTTTCTTTTCTTTTTTTAAGTTTAATTTTATATTTTTATATTTTATTTAAAACAAATTATATTGATAAGCTCAACGAATTACACAAAAGTAGAGGACAAACGCGCTACAAATTACGCGACAAATCCTTTCTGGATAGCAAACCCGACTCTCCTAAATACATATTCGTTCGAACCCGCAGTCATCATGTTGCTATCCATTACATTTTTTATATTGATTTATATATAAAAAATAAAATCAGGGAAAAGAAAAAGGACCCCTTCATGTGTTAAAATGCAATTTGCCATGGGGGGAACAAGTTGCAAAAAAGGCCCTAGCATTAATTCTTGTGAACAAGTTTCAAAAAAGACCCAACCCTGACATCAACCCGGTAAAAGGACTGGGTCATTGGGTTAGTGGTCTAACCACGACCAGTCACATCAATATTTTTTTTTTATTTTTATATATATAAACAATAATGTAAAGAAAAAGTAAGCATAATAAATACTTAAAAATAAAGTTTTTATGTTATCATCTCTATTCTCCTCACCCATTCTTCTTCGGAAAAAGGTTTAGTAGAGTAGAGCTTTGCTTGTTTGTTCTTCTCTAATGTACATATTGTTTAGGTTTGTTCTTCTCTAAGTTGACCTAGTGTGCCTTTGGGTATGGTATTGGGCTTTGTCCCAAGAGTCTAGGTAGTGTTTTTTATGGGGCCTGTGTTAAGGCCTTTTGGTCGTGTTATGCCTAACTTCCTTAAAAGACTATACTCTTTAGGAGATATGTAATCTTTTTGGTTGAGATGTGGAATATCTTTACTACTTTAGATGGAGCAGGGCTAAGGAATAGGAAACACAGACGCAGTGTGTGGCAGTATCTAATTGGCTGAAAAATAAAATAAAAATTAATTTTTTAATTCAACTGCGGTACAACTAATTAAAATTTTGACACGTAATTAATCTCAAACTTGCATTAAATATGAAAACCAAAGTAGAAAAGGATTATGGGTTCACCGTTCACGCATAGACCCCTTAGCCTCGTTATTTGGTTAAAAAATAAAAATAAAATTCTACAGTAAGAAAATTATTATCCATGTCCCTACGTGTGCAAAAAAATTTATCTGTGTTTCCTCTAGTATGTGGTTCGTGTGGTCCCAATCAGAACATACCACGTGTCTATAAATTAGTTGGATAACTGATTCAAACCCACTAGGGTTAACTACACCTATACTAGGTTATATTTTTGTTAACACATGGTGTGATGTGATTGGGACCACACGAACCACATACTAGAGGAAACACGGATAAAATTTATTGCTACGTGTATGGATCCATGAGACATTGCCAGGAAATTTGAACTTTCATGACCACACAAATAAATAACACATTTTTCTTAGTATACAAAACACTTCCTTCGTCGTTTTAATTGTTAGATCGAATGATTGGTTCTTTGAATATTCTGTGTATTGTTCATAGGTATGTGGGTGTAGATGAAGATGGTGACCGCCAGCTTTTTTACTACTTTGTCAAGTCGCAGAAAAATCCCCAGAAAGACCCCATTATTGTTCTTTGGCTAGCTAACTGGAGGCCCTCGTTGCTCTGGATTGACTGCATTTGCAAACGAATTTGGTCTCTACTACGTACTTTACATCACAACTGATCTTAATTCTTTCTATCTTTTCGTCACATTTTTTGGTGGGGGCGAAACTAACATAGCTCTTTTTTTTGGGAATATGTCAAGCTGGGGGTGGTGTATGCGTTCTTCTAATAGGTCCTATAAATGTGAAAAGGGTGGTGTGTCGATAAATTCACACTCCTGGACAAAGGTTTGAATGGCTAACTACATTATCTAGCTTGCCGATGTACATTATTTGATCAGTCGCATGCATGCCATGAATTCGTGGTGCTGTTATATATACTCAGGTTGCGAATATCATCTTCATGGATGCACCTATTGGTACTGGGTTTTCATACTCAAAGACTAAACAAGAATCAAATATCTCAGACGACCTATCAATTTTTGAAAAAAGTACGCGGACAATATATTGCATAGTGTGAGTTCAGCTAGGTTTGCTGACATCTGACCATCTCAGGATTTTGTGCTATTTGCAGTGGTTTATTCAATATCCACAATTCTTTACGAATCCGATGTATATAGCAAATTAGAAGAAATGTTTTTTTTTTTTTTTTTAATTTTTTGAACAAAGCATTTCGATCATTTTTTTTTTGCAGTGTATTTCAGGCATAATTCTAGCATATATACGAGAATCCAATTGTCTAAGACAAGTACCACCAGTAGAAAACATTTCCAGCGACAACAGACGATCACTTAAATGCAGCAGAAAGTCCCTTCTTAGGGAAAGTACTTGTCCGATATGTTTAAATACAGTGTACTAGTACCCTTAACAGGCAAATATTTGGTAATAATGTTTATATTATTCTTTCCACTCCACATTCAGTTGGTCATAACATTAATCGAAATGATTATGAAAAAAATGTAGAAGAAGATGTGAATGGTAAGAAATTATAGTAGAAATATTTTTTTATATACATATCAAAGAGAAGAGAACCAAAGAAAACCTAAAACAAGATTTATTTTTCTCAAACTCTTGAAGAAGTGTGTGAAGTTTCATTTCTATTTGTAAGTAGTCCATCTTGTTCTATCAGTGAAGTTCATGCTGTATTAAACATACATGGTTGCATCACCATTTCTGTTCTTGCAAATGACTTTTACCATCCATTGAGTTTATCTAATTATTTTTCACTGTTGTTCAGATTCCACAATGTCGCAAAAGAACGTAAGATCTTGTGAAAATGCTGCAGTAAAGAACAAAAAGAAGAGGACTAGGTATTGATTTTGAAAGCTTTTAAGTCACACTTTATATTTAAGATGAATCATTTGGATGTAGTTTGTTATATGTTTATATTGAATAAACTTGATTATACAGATCTTCTGCGACACAAATATACGAAGCGAAAACTACAAGAAATGAAGCCTATAGACGTGCGCAGGATTTCCAAAATGGATTGCAGTCTGGGAATCCCATCTTTTGTTAAAACTATGCTAGATTCACATGTGGCTAGTGTATTTTGGCTGGTAAGATACATTAATTACCAATCATTGTTTTTTACAAAAGAATGCAGCTTCGTAACATTATTGATTTATTGCTGCTTAAAGCTATATCGTTCTTTTTATCATAGGGTATTCCAACAAAATTCTGCAAAAAACATCTTCCCACTTGGAAAAAGGACGAGAACAGAAACATCAACATAAACCTAGTTGATGAAAAAGGTTATAGAATAACCACAAATTATATTCCTGATAGAACAGGACTTAGTGCTGGCTGGAGAGGTTTCACTATTGACCACAAGCTAGATTTTGGAGATGCGTTAGTTTTTGAGCTAACGGATCCTAGAACTTTTAAGGTACAATCAATATTCTTTCACAAGTATATCTGCAGTAAGTTCGAGTTTCGCCTCATATTAACATCTATAGAGTTCTAAAAGTTTTGGAGAAAAATGTCAATTTGGTCCACAAAGTTTACACACAATTTTCATTTTGGTCCACAAAGTTTCAAATTGTCAATTTGGTCCACAAACTTTCATTTTCCTTGTCAATTTGGTCCCCAAACAGTGACCTGATTTGACATAATTTGAGACCAAATTGACAAGGAAAATGAAAGTTTGTGGACCAAATTGACAATTTGAAACTTTGTGGACCAAAATGGCTTTTATTGTGTAAGTTAGGGGACCAAAATGGCTTTTATTGTGTAAGTTAGGGGACCATAATGTCAAGTTGCTGATCTTCAACTGTTTATAGTGAAATCATTTTTCTTTAAGGAATGAATTTGCATTATACCGTTTCTGATTCAGAAGAGTTGTGAATGAATCACGATTATTTGCTTGAAGACATTGAACAATCAATTGTTCCGACTCCATGCTGTTGAGTTTTTGACGTGTACATTGTGGTTCTGGGTATATATTTTTAAGGCATGCGAAAGTCGTGAGTCTGAAGATTCAACTATGGAGGATCTCCTGTCAGAGAAAACTGACAATTATCTTGAACAACTAAAGCCACGTAAAAAAGTGGCTAAACGAAGTACAAGGGAGAAGATACTGACTCCTCCAAAGGGTGAATCATGTTGGGCAATATGTTAGTAATGCATAAGTATAATTCTAAGTGAAAACAGAATAAATAAAGTATGCAAACCAGAACAATAACTAAGGACAGTATGATGTGATCGAGTCGAGAAAATCTCTGTCCTTAAGACATAATTTGCCCCAACAGGTGCTGTATGGGTGTAATGCAAACTGTCTCCCAGGATACAACGATCAATACCTTCGTCGTGTAGCAGCACTTCAAACAAAACGAAAACGGCGAACCAGTTCAGTGATGTAACTCTCTCAAGGACACACAGACAATGAATGATAATGAATATGAGGTTTTTCGAATGAAAAAATGAAACCCATTTAGGCTGAACAGACACTTTGGGCTTGAAACAGTTTCATCAAGGGACACAACTTTTGGGCCCGAAACAGTTTTATGAAAGGTTGCACCTATTTGGGCCGAACCAGTAGCAAACCGGTTCGGAATAGGTATGCACCTATTGGGATTTATTCCAATGGACTTTTCTACCAAAAAGATTATGTTGGACCAAGCCCGGGTCGTGTGTGTTTTTCAGGGGTAAGGTTAGGCCCAACACGCGAAAACATTGTAACCCCAAGGACCACACTCTTATTGTATATGAGTGGTTTTTCTAGACAAAACCTTATCTACACGGGTCAAATGTGGGACTATCACATTTTCCTTGCTTTGTCTTAAGTTGTTTGGAACTTGGGACACCAATTTCTCATTCAATATGGAACAGTTTTAGACGTATGAATATTCTGCGAGCATCTACTCGGAATGAGGATTCCATACGTATCAAGATCTCGCTCAACGGAGCTCTAGAACATATCGAAATTTCCAGCCAAAGACCTTGTCAGATTTCTGACAGAATCTGTTCAAACTGTTTCCAACAAATCAGAGGACATTGGTGGCAAGTTGAAGAAAGCTCGAGTTACTCTGAAATCAAAGGGTGCAAATACTAGTGACGGTGTTGGTGGCACTGTGGCAGGAAGTCAAAGAAAGTACCAGCGATAAGTTCGAAGAAGGCTCAAATAGGATATGCAATCAAGACTTCCAGTATAACCGAGTACTGTGATTCATTTATTGTTGGTCTAGTTAGGCGGAAGCCTACTAAAACTGCTACTGTTCAGGAGAAAGCCATTCCCAACAAGCAGGTTTGACATGATTAGACGAGAATGAACCACAGTGCAACCGCTGTAGGGCACATTGTAGTAGTTTTATCACAAACAAAATAAAAAATAAAATCTATTATAGGTGGGACTGGGAGTGTATAATGTGACACTTTTCAGTTTTTTGCTCTTCAGCAGCAACATCTGAAGCCATCCATCCCCCTGTTGCTATTCCATTAACTTTGGCATATATTGTTCCCAGTGCTCTCTGCCGCCCTCTCCTCGCCTGTACATATCCCCCATTGTGTGGACTTGGCAACTGGACTCACTAGACCAGTAGAGGCAAGTTTTTTTTTTTTTTTTTTTTTTTTATATATTCATATTTATTAATTCAAATTTTATTGATAAGCTCAACGAATTACACAAAAGTAGAGGACAAACACGCTACAAACTGCGCGGTAAGTACTTTCTGGATAGCAAACCCGATTCTCCTAAATACATATTCGTTCGAACCTGCAGTCATCACGTTGCTATCCATTATCTTCTGCACTCTCCTGAGGAGCTCAACTGCTTCTGAGCCTAGCAATCCAAATGTGTCAAATGCAAAGGGGATGAAACTATGTTGGTTAGCCCTACAAGCTCCGTCATGTTTATCCACTTTTGCCGCTGCTGCATTGCTAGCTGCTAGCCCCACCTCAAAAATCCCAGCACTCAGCCCAACCATCGGAGACGCCCCTGTAACATCAACACACGCATGTTTACCTTCAGACCAGTTGTAGACCAGAATATCAGCAAGACGTAATGTCGATCTTCCTTCCTTAGGATCAGTAAGAAAGTTAACAGGAGCCTCCTTCTTAACATGTACGTCAGCCCACCAGAACACATCACACAAGATATCTCTAACGTGGTCATGCCTGTACTTGAAGCCGGGGTAATGCTTACAATGGGCCGCATGGTCCCCGAAAGCATCAAGTCTACTCTTCTTGCACACTGGACAAAGCTCAACATCTGAATATAGAGGGATCATCAATCGATAACGAAGAATGGCACGATATTTTACAGGCGTCATGCGTTGTCCAAGCCCTTCCATCGGGATAGCAAGGAGAAAATCTTTGGCATGTTCTGACTGCACACATCCAATCACGGCTTTTTGTCTAGCTGACAACTCAAATTCCCTCTCAAGACCAGAACTAATCATGTTGTAGTATGCTTCCGCCAAGACATGTTGGGGTCTGAAGGGGACGGTAGCAGTTGGAGCAAGATTACTGAGATCAAAATCAGGTATAGAGAGATGTAAACTAGCAATGGCAGTATCGAAAACATTACCCATAGGTGGAGTGTCACAACCTCGAAGAATGTGGTCCTGGAGATCCTTGGTTTGCGTACGTGAAGCTACGAAAGCAAACTTCATAACATCAGTAGCACAATAGATACCAAGTCCACCCATACGTAATGGGAGGGTTGCCATACTCCACTGTAGACGCCAAAACCAGGTCCATCAGAAACCACAATATTTTGAAGGGCTGCACGAAGCTTGTGGTCAAACCATTCGGCTGTTTCTTAAACATAATCAGGGGGGCAAGTACGGAGAACAAAAGTGAGTTTAGATAATCCCATACAAGAACGTAAAAGTGCCAACTCACACTGCGGATCCTTTAGCCGTGGTAATAAGTCCATAAGTTGAAGTGTCTTATCCACTCGTTGACGAACATTACCCACAATAAATGATGCATCAATACTTACAGCCCCTCCAAACAACTTAACCCCTCGCTGAGGACATGATATACCAACCGGAAAGATATCTAGATAGGAGCAGTCAGGATCAACAGAAGGCCAGAACAACTCTGTTTTAGACACATTAAGCACGAGCCCAAGAGATGGTCCTCTTTCCTGAATGATACGAATAGCTCTAGCCACATGTTCTGTACTACCAATCAGAGTACCATCATCTAAGTACCATGCCTGCAACTCCAAGTGGCATTCTGACTGAATGCGATGTATCAATGGATACAAGACCAAAGCAAAGAGAAGAGGCCCCAAAGGGTCCCCCTGCTGTATCCCAGCTGCTGACCAAATATGAGTAGACCCTAGATACAATCGAGCAGGTTGACAATAGAGGTATTCGACCCATAGAGCAATAGATGGACAATGATTGCGTACCTCCCGTAGCATAGCAGACCGATCAACAAGGTTGAAGGCATTCTGAAAGTCCACAAGCAGCATAGAAAGTGATGTGTCATCCTTGTTGACATAAACCAACCGATTAACAACATGCGAAATTGCCTCTGCTCCACCAGGCACACCAACCCCAAACTGAAAATCCTCTAGGTATGGGACAATATCCTTAGAAATTCCTCTCATGAAGACACCAGGTGACGCCAAACCATACCCACAGCTATTGGGCGAATGCCGTTACCTGGCTTAAGAAAGGTTGTGGGACCCCTACTCCTTTTAAATTACGTGTGGAAACTTATATCAACAATCCGCTGTTGACGTGTTTCGAACCCACGACCTCTCCACTTTGTGAGAGGGGTGCTACCATTGAGCCACAGGCTCATTCGCAAAAATGGTTTGGTAAGCCTGTTTTTAAGGAGCGTGTGTTCTTGGATCCAAGTGCATTTGATTGATGCTTGTTGGATACTAAAATCATCATATATAGATACCAAAAACCGATAGTAAAATCATCATATATAGATACCAAAAACCAATCAAAACAAATAAAAGGCGTACAACTTATGTTTGTGGGCATAAAGAATCACATCTTACATCATATCAAAGAGAGCATTAACAATCTTCCTGAAGTTCAATAAACACCAACTTATTTAAAACTGCTACACTTATGCCTAGATATGCATTTCTTGCAATCGGAATCGTGGGATACCACCATTGCAGTCACATTTCGATAGTGAGATATTACCCCATAAACATTTCGCCATGCAACGTAGAATGGAAACACACCCTGGGCACACATACTTCATTTGATCAAGAATACAGTCTTTACATGTAATGTTATTCTTGGACGAACAACAAGCTAGAGAAGGCGTGATGATTAGCAACCATACACATAACATTACCTGTATGACTTCTAATTGAAACAAGTTTTTCTTCGATCTCCATCTCTTTCTCACACTCAAACAAGCTAGTATGGACCTCAGAGCAATGGCTTCATACCAAAAAACGAATATGTTTTCTTGCACTATCCTCTTGCCTCACAACTCTGGCATGATTTGCTGCAATCTAGAAGACGTTGCTATACTTTAATCTTGAATGCAGATTCTAATGGTGTATCTCAAATTTCGCATTTCAATTGAAGGGTTAAGTCCAAAAATTCTCTATTTATCCAGGAAATTCCAACATATTATTCTTGTACCAAGAAATAAACTATATAAGCATAATTAATATTATCAATAAACAATAAAGATCATGAATCACGTAATTAATCACTAACAAATACACATACCTTGTCTATAGCATTGATGATCCGAAAAGCTGCACAAGATCTAGGTTTCACTCTCCTTACCTCTTAAACCCTAATATGTGTTGTAATAGTAAGTGTATGAGGATGGAGATCATACACCAATTTATAGAGGTGGAGAGAAGACCTAAATCTACAAACTTAAGCCCATTAGATCTAGACCGTCCATCATAGTTAAGATCTACGGTAGATATGACTTCCACATAACCTATTACTAATTAGCTTATTTCTATATTAAACCAAGGTTAAAAGTACATGGACCACATTATGGGTTGGGCTTTATATGTGGAAATTCCAACAAACTATTCATTCCATTTTTCACAAACCAATTAAAGATTAGCAAATTAAACCAAACCAATTACCAGACTGAGAATGGTCCCTGAAATAATCAAGGCATAGAGATAGTAAGCACATTTTGAATTTAAATACCGTGACGATTGTTTTGTTTTTAACGAGGTCAGTAACTCAAAGATGCATTGCCTGAGATCGAACTGTAGACCTCTGGTATCATCCCTAGAGGGCAGAGGTATTACCAACTGAGCTCAGTTGGCATATGCAAATTTAATTTAACGTTAAATAATTAAACAGAAGTACCAATGCTTTTGAATCCGGAAAAGAAATGATAAGAGGATTGAAAATGTCCTGCATCTGCAAATTTAATTTAACTTCATTCTCCGTATTGTATTTCTTTATACCATTTTGAGTAATGTCGCCAGTTTGTGTTATGGAATATATCACTAATCCCTTATTTACCACTAGGATCTTGAGATATTAAGCCAAACACAAGAAATAACCACAAACAATCAATAGAAGTATTTACACAACAATACCCACAATAAGAAAGAAAGAAAACAAAGAAACAACACAAGAATTTTTACGTGGTTCGGAAAATACCCTACGTTCCACATCCCACACCAATTCTACTAGTAAGAAGATGTTTACAAGTTCTCTCTCACTACACTCAAGATGTTTACAAGATGTTTACAAGCTTCTCTCTTGTTGTTCTCTTTCTTTTAACTCAAAAACAAGACTCACCTCTCTCTCTCTCTCCATAAGTCACATGCTACATAGGCAAATCAACCATATGAGCTTTGTTTAAGGCTCCACACAAGCCCAACAGTTTACCCGACCTATATCACCACCGATATTGTCCCCACTTAGTCATTGTGATCATCCAACAATGTGGAGTTTTGTTGGGCATCAGCAGTCTGTTTCTTTGAAGGTCACCCATCCTGAGATTACTCCCACCCGAGCACGCTTAATTCCGAAGTTCTTCCAAACTCTGGAGCCAACTTAGTCCAAAAAACCTTGGTGATATTATATGACGAATATATACCTATATTCTAATGTAAGGACATCCTTCTTTCATATATCGTAGAACACATCCCCTCGGCAAACATACCTATATTACAATAATACTCTTCACTGGATGGATGAATACTTATACACGTGCCCTCATGTCTGTGCAAATATAACAGCTACACATATGGTTTGGGTGTTGACTACACGTGGGCTTTGGCTATAGATACGTGGAGAGTGAAAAATGAAACAAACAAAAATGCCCAATCAATTTTGTCACTTTCTTGGGAACATAAGAAAAATTCATCACACAACAATCAAAATAGCAGATATCATAAATATGCAAACAAGTCAAACCCTAACTCACTCACTCAAATTATCATCAATGGAAACCCCAACAAGAACAACCTCACTACTCCAGAGAAGATGGTGGCGCAACTTACCTTACGCCACCAGTTTCACCCTGAAAACCACTTTCTGGTCAGAACTAGGTGGTTCAGTTGGTGATCTAGGGACATATATCCCTATAGTTCTTGCTCTATCTATAGTCAATCATCTTGACCTAGGCACAACACTTATCTTCACTGCTCTTTACAACATTCTCACTGGCTTTCTTTTTGGAATTCCAATGCCTGTTCAACCTATGAAATCAATTGCAGCTGTTGCTATCTCTGAATCCCAAACTCATCTCACTATCCCTCAAATCATGGCTGCTGGTATTTCTACTGCTTCTGTTCTCTTAATTCTTGGTATTACAGGTCTTATGTCTGTTATTTATAAATACATACCTTTACCTGTTGTTCGCGGTGTTCAGCTTTCTCAAGGTCTTGCATTTGCTTTCTCTGCAATCAAATATATTCGATACAATCAGAATTTCGCAACTGGTAAAATGGGTTCTCCTCGATCTTGGGTTGGTTTTGATGGATTAATTCTCGCTTTGTCCATGTTGTTGTTTGTGGTCTTAGTTACTGGTTCTGGTGATGATGGGGCTGAGTCTTTTCCTGAATCAGAACAACCTCATTCTTCAGATAACACTGGGGCGCCCCCTCGAAGAAGACGAAGATTCCGCATCTTATCATCAATTCCAGCTGCATTTGTAGTGTTCTTGATTGGGTTAGTACTATGTTTTATTAGGGATCCTTCGATTTTTAAACAACTTAAATTTGGTCCTTCAAAAATTCATGTTGTGAAGATTACTTGGGAAGATTGGAAAATTGGATTCGTTCGAGCTGCAATTCCGCAAATTCCACTATCAGTTCTAAATTCAGTGATTGCAGTTTGTAAACTGTCAACCGATCTTTTCCCCGAAAAAGACGTTTCTGCGACAGCAGTTTCAGTTAGTGTTGGGGCAATGAACTTAGTAGGGTGTTGGTTTGGAGCAATGCCTTGTTGCCATGGTGCAGGAGGACTTGCTGGACAATACAGGTTTGGAGGAAGAAGTGGAGCTGCAGTACTCTTTTTAGGGATACTCAAGTTAACATTGGGACTCGTTTTCGGGAATTCTTTTGTGAGAATATTGAGTCAGTTTCCAATTGGGATTTTGGGTGTTCTTTTGTTATTCTCTGGGATTGAATTAGCAATGGCTGCAAGAGATATGAACAGCAAAGAAGACGCTTTTGTGATGTTGGTTTGTGCTGCAGTTTCTTTAACTGGGTCAAGTGCTGCTTTGGGTTTTGGATGTGGAATTGTATTGTTTTTGGTTTTGAAGTTGAGAGAAATGGATTTCTCTGTAGGTAATGGTAGGGTCTTCAAATCAACATCTGATCATCATGAAACTGAAACTGGTGCTAATCCTTAAAGGTTTGTGGGGGCTATTCTCCCTTTGGGGTGGTAGTTAGTTAGAATATTCTGTTATTTGTAATATGAGGTTGCAGTGTAGCATGCAATTAAACATATTGAAGCAAATATTCAAAAGAATTGAACTAGTACTGATAGAGTAGAGAAGAATGGTGTCTTGCTGCCAAACTATAATTACTGTATACGATCCCTACACAAAGATGCATGATGTGTTGAGAGATGGCAAAGACTTCAATCTTGTCATGCTCTCTAATGCGAGTTTGTCCTCCAACAGTTTAAGCCTTTCTTTGCAGAGACTGGTAATCTGTTGGAACTACTTGCAATGAACCGGTTCTCATTATATATTTACCTGAAGTGAAATAGCTTTAGTAGTGAAGTCTGCAAATAAGACCTTGCAAAATATAAATTCGTATTACTACCAGCACTCACCATGTGATGTGCAGTAGATTGCATTACCTGTCCAAGCTGGTTGACGTGAAAATATACAGGGTTTTTTTTTCTTTAGTGCTTCTGGTAAAGAGCTATGACTTACTGAGGTTTAGTGTTGAAATACAGGATTGTATGACACAATTTTGATCATGCTACCTCAGGTATTAAGTAAGCAAAGGCTTGTCTGTTGTACCTTGTCATGACAAGCATGGTAGCATTCTTAAAATCACCCGAACAAGTATAGGTATAGTTTCTTAGCTATAACACAAAGTCTACTGATGCCTGCATTTTACTCTTGAAACCTGTCACAGTTAGTTTTAGTGAATCCCAAAGATTAGGCATGCATGCCACTTACATTTCTTCGACCCTTGGGAGGCTTCACGGGCATGTAACACCCCGTATTTTCTGATGTGCTATTATACGCGTGTATTTGTTGGGAGACTTCACGGGCATGTAACACCCCGTATTTTCTGATGTGCTATTATACGCGTGTATTTGTTGTGTGTATGTATTTGCCATGATTGCATGTAGCAGATATGTGTTTGATACCTTTGCAGGTTTTTGTTTCAATTGGTTGTATACTGACAGAGCTCAGTCGACTGAAGAGCAGAGGTGCTCAATCGACTGAAGGCTCTGAGAGTTCAGTCGACTGAAGGCTGGGGGTCCAAGAAACTGAACTGGATTGTGGTAAGTTCAGTCAACTGAACCTTTTCAGACTAAGACCTAAATTTCTGAATTAAGTCAGATACGGATTGATTGATGTTATTGGGTAAATTTTATTGTTGTAGTCAGGACGTCGTACCTTGTTAAGACCTAAGTACGTACATGGTCCAGATCTTTTCAGCATGTTTGGACGTACGTATCCCCTTAGGGCGTAACGTACATATTGCCAGTTTTTTGCCCAATAACCGTAGCAGGCACATGTTTAGGCCCATTTTGTGGTCCATTATATGGTTATGGTATAAAACCAGCCAATGAATTTAGGGTTTGTTACGTAAGATATAGAAAAGATGTAGAAGCCAGTGATCTAAGTCTTGTTGAGAGAGATTTCCTAGAAGAGATATCCTTGGCTAGAAGGCGAAGGAAACGTTTTGAGAGGCTAGTGTGTTCATTAATAAAGAGATTCTTTGAGGGAATAAGAAGAGGGAAAAGAGTCTCGTGAGTGATTTATAAGTGAGATCAATCTTGAGTGGTGTGTTTGAGTGCGAGTGAGTGCTCAATTGTAACTCCTTTTCTCTTTCACTAGTAGAACTATTTATCTTGCCCCGTGGATTTAGGCTTTACGCCGAACAACGTTAAATCTTGTGTTGTGAGTGTTCGATTTCATTATTGTGCTTTACTTTCTAGTTACATATTACTTGAATTTTTTTTTTGGTTGGCAAGCGAGGTTGTGGGGACCCCTACCCCTTTTAAATTACGTGTGGAAACTTATATCAACAATCCGCTGTTGACGTGTTTCGAACCCACGACCTCTCCACTTTGTGAGAGGGGTGCTACCATTGAGCCACAGGCTCATTCGCTTGAATTGGTATTGCATTTGTTATTTCTTCTTGGTATTGTCTACAAGTTTGACTTCAAAGTATTATCTTCGACAAAGAACATCGTTGTGTATCTAATCGCTTCCGCAATCTTTGTGATTTATTCCCAACAATTGATGATTGTAAAGTAACATGATGATATTATGTTATAATGATGTGATGTTAATAGTAGAGTAAGCTTTACTTGTTAGTAAGATATGGTGCATAGGCACATGGCTACTAGGGTAGCAAGTTGGTGTCGAGGGCACATGGTTGTGAAGGCAACAAGGTATTGATTGGCCGGTTCATTCTATAGCAAGTTGGTGTCGATGACACATGATTGTAAGAACAATAAGGTACAGCGGTACAAGTTGGATAATTGTGATTGGTGCTGAAGAACAAGATAGTTAGATTAGTTGTAGAGTTGTTTGGTGATGATGATGATACTGATGTGTCATATATATTATTATTGATATTTATATTCGGGTGCACTAAGTGCTGTTTGTTTTTACTTCTTATAAGAGGTTGAATTTACTAGAACCTCTATTAAGAGGTGGACCACTAAAATGAGGTGTTTGTTTTTCACCTCTTATAAGAGGTTACTAGAGGTTTGCCTCTTATAAGAGGCTGATTTTTGGTAGTGGCAATGACTTTGCTATTAGCCTCTTATAAGAGGTAGACATTTTCAAAATACCTATCCTACCCATGGTCTTTATAACTTTTTCTTACCCCTAGTCCTTAAATATAAAATACCTTGAATCATTTTTTAATTTCTCTCTCTTTCACATATTTTCCTCTCTCTTATATTTATGGAATTTTTTTTTCTTAAGCTAAAAAATTAATTTTTTTTTATACATTTATGGAATTAAAAAAATATTTTTTTAGAAGAGGATATAATTGTAAAGTTTACCTCTTATAAGAGGTTTTAAAAACAAATACCTTGCATCTTATAAGCTCTTGCAAGAGGCAAAAACAAACGATTTTCATGTACCTCTTATAAGAGCCAACCTCTTACAAGATATACCTCTTAAAAGAGGCAACCTCTTACAAAAGGGACCCCAAAAAAACAAACAGCCCCTAAGTCTATTCTGAATTCAAGGTGGAGACTCAAGTTTTATACCTTGCTTAGACGTAAATGTTTATCCATTTTCCTTTTTTAGGCGACAGGTGAGCCAATAGTCAGAGCGTAACGTAGATGAGGATAGTGGTTATGATAGATAGATGTTGGTCGTTGCTCTTAGTCCATTAGTAGAATTTAGTTGCTTTCTGTTGTAGCCCGAGTGACAAGATTCATTTTAGTTTCAATTATCAATCAAGTATTCAGATTTATTCATTCATTTATCTAGAGTTTGATTTCAATTAGTCTTCCCCATGTTGTTTCTGTTATTATTATTGTTATTAATGTTATTCTTTCGTGCCTTATTTGGATATGGAACTTGGAAGCATGGAAGTCATATGACAGTAGTATGTGTAAGCGGTAAGCTGTAATGTCCCAGTATTTCGTCCTCGTTCATCCCGGAGCATTGAGCACCATACTGCTTGCTAATGTCAATATTGTCCCCTTTTAGTCACTGCGGATATCGAACATTAGAGGGTTTTGGATAAGGGTCCACCCATCCGGATTTCCCCAAAAGGCCTTGACATTAATTAGAGTATGGTTAACCTCTATGTACTACTACTACTACTACTACAACCACTTCCTTAGCTTAGTGATGTGAGACTAACCCAACTCTTTGGCGTTACAATCCCACCACCTTAGAATAGAGCTGTCCACGGCTCTGCAGTATGCACAACACAGTCCCAAAATATTCGACGTTCCTTTCTGAGTGAGCCAAGTACTTGATGCAACCGTCACCGTTTTATAACCTAGGCACTTTTCCGGCGTACCTTCCCACCCGGAACAGGAGATCTGTTGTTGGCTTTGATACCAACTGTAACACCCCAGGATTTCGTTCTCGTTCATTCCAGAGCGTCGAGCACCATATATACCGCTTGCTAATATGTCAATATTGTCCCCCTTTAGTCACTGCGGATAACCAACAATAGAGGGATTTAGATCAGGGTCCACTCATCTAGCTTTCCCTAAAAGGCCTTGACATTAGTTAGAGTATGGTTAAACTCTATATACTACTACTATAACTACTTCCTTAGTGATGTGGTGGGACTAACCCAACTTTAGGGTCCATTGTGGACATATGGCAAGTATTATGACTCTGAAGTCTGGTCTGGGATTGATCACCTTAGATTGGATTTTGGGAGCGTTACAGCTACATTCCTAAAAATTCCCAGCTTCGTTACTAAATTAGTATTCATTAATAGCTTACTTCTTCCTGCAATTTAAGCCTTTACCTTATGCCCGCTTCTCGTAAAATATGGACTTAGCGTCATATATACATCCACGAGAAATGCTTATAATAAAAAAAGGGTTTATGCGCTTCCAAACCCGGGTTTAAGGTCTTGGTGCATATGGTAAATGCACTCGTGTTGCTAGGAAAGTGGTGTTAGTTAATAGAAGTATCTCAAATTATGGTGTATGGATGATAACTGGATCATATCGGAACAATTAGATTATTGGAGTCCATTTGGGCTTGGTCAAAGTCCAAATACCGCTTGTATTGTATCTCAATATTAGATAACCATATCTAAGTAGTATTGCAGGTGAGTAAAATTTAATGGAGTTCAAAATATTAAGATATTAAGAGAGCTAACATATATAGCTGTAATGAATTTTATATGTTGTGATTCTTTGGTGTGGATTTGTGTCACCGATAAAACACTGCTATGTATGGGTGTTGTTAACCCTAATGGAACTAGGAATTTGAACAAGTATTTTTTGAAATTTTATAAACACGTGACCATGTTTCTCTTCTAGTATGTGCCGAATAAAAAATTAAATTAGCTAGATAACATATTAACTTACATATCAATGACGCAATCTAATTAATTCAAACATAGTATGAAACCTAGAAGCCCCACCAGACTTATAACTCTTCATTTGGAAGTGCATAAACAACCCTCTACCCACTTGTCAGAAACTAGTTTCTCATCACCTTTCTATTGACCCAACTTGTCTTTTTTCTGGCAGGGAAGATGAATCCTTTCATTATCTTTTTTTCTTTTGTAAATGGATCCAAGCCGTTTGGTTTTCCTCTTTTCTATGTTTAAGACCTACTCTGAATGGTTTGCTGATAACAAATGGTTTATGTTTTTAAGCTCTTTGGATAATATTTCTGAAAACCAGGAAAACAATTGTTCTAATTTTGTTTTTTATCTAATCTTTTCTATATATACGGTATCATAGGTGAAGGATTAATTAATGGGGACCTCTCGAGAGAAAACTTATGGGCATAATAGGAATTTGTGTTTTTTTTTTCTTAATTTAGTCGTTTTGGAGAGTAAAAGGTTGCTCTTTTCCCTTCAAACTCATCTTCTTTACTTCTTTTAGCAACTTTCTGATCGAAAAAACTCAGATCTACGATGGGATCGACGCCGTTTGGACTTGGAAATGGGAGAAATTTCAAGCTCTACCCTGGATCTATGGAATTGCAAGCTCAACAAAGCATTTCGTATGCTGCTACAACAAAAGAAAGTACACAAGTAGCCATTGAATATGATGCTCTACCAAAGCCAGGCTACAAGGAAGGTTATCCAACAATACGGATTCCGAAAAGAGCTTATGAAAGAGGGTTAGAGTACTGTAAACACAGTTTGATTGGACGAATGGAAATGAATGATATTGATATCGACAAAATCAGATCAGAAGCTGCTCAAAAATGGAAACCACAAGGATTCTGGAACATTACACCGTTGGGTAAGGGTTTCTTGCATATAAAATTTGATAATGGTGTAGATTTTGACAGAATTTGGTCAGGTGGACCTTGGAAATTTGCTGGCCAGTTGATGCGATTGAGCGAGTGGCACAAAAATTTTAAACTAGATTCTCAAAAGCAAACTAATGCTCTCATTTGGGTCAAATTTCCTCGGCTACCTTTAGAATTTTGGGATGCTGAATCCATTAAGTCTATAGCCAGAGGAGTAGGTCATCCTATCAAGTTGGATGAAGCTATTGAAAGGAAGAAATTTGGGTACTATGCTCATGTGCTAGTGGATATAGACCTTACAAAACCCATTCCAGAACAGGTGTTGGTGGAACATGTTGAAGGGGAGTTTTGGCAAGACATCCAAATCACAAAAATGCCAAAATTTTGTTCTCACTGTCAGATGGTAATACATTGGGTTGCTGAATGTAAAAGGGTGAGATCAGAAATCGGAGTCACAAAAGGCAAAGAAATAGCTACAAAGAAAGGGCCAGCTAAGGTAGTGAATGAAAAAGAACCAAGAAGCAAAGTTAACACTGCTCAGGAACAATGGAAGAGGAAGGAACAACCCACAATTGGAAAGGATATGGCATCAACTTCAGCTAACAATAATATCAACATGGAGACTACAAACTCTAATAGGAGCAAACAAGCTACCGATAATGAAGACAACAATGGGGCAGATGTAGTCGGTCCTGATAGACTGCAGCAAAATAAATTCAAGATACTAGCTGAAATAGAGGAATCGCTGGATAATGATCAAACTGAGGCGGAGAATGAGGTGAATCATAATGAGGTACAAAGGAAAGAAATTGCCCAACAAGTGGACTCAACAGAACCAGAGTGCATCATGCAAACACCAGAACAATCAAGGCAAAGAGAGGGGTGTGAATTGGAAGTGGACATTGAGAATATGGACAGGGTTTCACCACAACATATAACTATCAATAGTACAACTATCAGTCCTGAAAGAGTAAGGGAATCTCCAATGAGTTTGGGGAGTCCAGAGAAAATGCAAATAATTGAAGAATCAAATGCTGTCCTGCAACTAATGCAACCTCATGGGAATTGGGCTGACAGGGTGGATTATGAAGATATTGAGGAGATAGCATCTGAAAATGAAGAAGATATTTTTGAAAATATAGAAACAACATCAGTGCATGAAAGAAATGACAGAGAAGCAGAAGATCATGATGGTACTGATGTGTCAAAGAAAGATGATGAACAAGAAGGTGAAACCTGGTATCTATAAACTAGAAATGGAGCTGTTCCAATTTCTAGGGACGGCCAACTATCACCAATGAAAATAAGATCAGGGAAAAAGATTGGGGTACCTTCAAAAACTCGTCAATGAAAGTCTTTTATTGGAATGTGCGAGGCATTAAAAAAAATAAAGCAAAGAGAAGATTTTATGACCTGATGCAATCACATCAACCTGATATAGTAGGTATTGCAGAGCCAATGGTAAGAACGAGAAGAATAACTAGTAATTGGCTTAACTCTTTAGGAATGAGCATGACTTTCGTGCATAATGGCACTATGGAGCATAAGGCTAACTTATGGCTTATATGGAGGAATAATTTGGCTACACCTAAGGTCATTTTGATTGATAGGCAGCATATAACAGTTGAATTGGAGGGGTATGTCATTAGTATTGTTCATGCTAGGTCTCTTCACATGCAAAGGAGATCACTTTGGAACCAATTATCTAACATGAATACACCAGGTACCCCTTGGATTGTGGTTGGTGACTTTAACGCACATTTTTTGTGGATGAAAGAAAGGGTGGTAGACGACCTTTCTCTGCAGCCATTAATGACTTCAGAGATTTTGTTGATGAGAATTATCTTACTGAGGCACACTCTACAGGGCTGATTTTTACCTGGTCTAACAAGCAGAAGGGGGCAAGAAGAATTCTGAGTAAAATTGACAGAATACTTGTTAACCAGGAATGGTTGCAAAAATATATGGGATGGTCATATAAGGTTCTTAACAGAGTAGGATCAGATCACTCTCCACTTGTTGGGTGGAATTGCAACATAGCTAAGCCTGAGAATGCTCCATTTCGATTTATTAAGGCCTGGACTACACATGATTCTTTTTTGGAGCTTGTTGAAAACAGCTGGAGGGAAGAATTAACTGGTAATCCCATTTTCATCCTTACTAAAAAAACTTAGAAGATTGAAGCAGCAACTAAAATTGTGGAATAAATTTGTGTTTGGGCACCTGGCTACAAGGCTAGAAAAAGAGAATGATGCATTAGCACAAATTCAACAACAACTAGAGGCTAATATAGATGATGAAATTCTGCAAAGGCAAGCTGCAGAACAAGAGAATCAACTTGAAGAACTTTTGGAACAGGAGGACACGCTATGGAAACAGAAATCAAGCCTTAAATGGGACAATCTTGGTGAAAGATGTACGAGCTATTTATTCATGATTAACAAGATAAGACAAAGTAAAGCACTTATAAAAGAATTGAAGGGACACAATGAAGAAATATTGAGAGATCAAAAACAGATAGGAGACTTCATTGTAGATCACTTTATGGAGAAATTCAAAGCTAGGGACAATACAGTACTGGATCATGAACTCATTGGCTTGATACCACAACTGATTACTAATGAGGATAATGCAATGCTTAATGCCTTCCCTACTCATGAAGAGATAAAAAATGCAGTATTCTCTCTTAAAGCAGATAGCTCGCCTGGGCCAGACGGATTTGGAGGATACTTCTTCAGATTTTGCTGACACATAGTTGGTATGGATTTAATTTCTGCAGTTTTACATTTCTTTAAAACTTCTCATTATACACCATCTTTTAATTCTTGTTTTGTAGTTATTGTGCCTAAAGAAAAAAATGCATCTTGTTTATCTAGATTTAGGCCTCTCTGTCTTTCTAACTTTGTCTTTAAAATTATCACTAAGATTCTTGCAGCTAGGCTTTCTCTGGTGGTACCTAAACTCATCTCTAAACAACAATGTGGATTTATGAAGAAAAGAAGTATACATCAGCACATTGGCATGGCATCGGAATTGATTAATGAACTTGAACATAAAAGACATGGAGGGAATGTAGCACTGAAACTAGACATCACACAGGCCTTTGATACACTCAGCTGGGATTTCCTCTGGGAGGTACTCAGACAGTTCGGATTCAATGACATATGGATTAAATGGATTCAGGAGGTGATCACAAACAACTCAATGTCAGTTATGATTAATGGAGGACCACAAGGACTTTTCAAAGCAGGTAGAGGGCTGAGACAGGGGGATCCTCTATCCCCCTTACTTTTTGCGTTAGCTGAAGAGTGCTTGAGCAGAGGGATAGAATGGTTGATCCAACGAAATTTGATGAAGAAGATGATTACCAACTCCAAATATAGCAGCCCTTCTCATTTGTTATTTGCGGACGACATCTTTATTTTCTGCAATGGGAATGCCAGGCACTTAAGACATCTCATTGAACTTTTAGATAGGTATCAAGCTACTTCTGGGCAAGAGATTAACAAGAGCAAAAGTAAACTTATGATGGGGAGAATGACTGTAACAAGAAAGCAAGTAACCACAGGCATGTTTGGGATTAATGAAGGCACCTTACCAGAAACATACCTTGGGGTTCCGTTGGCACAAGGAAGGGTCACCAAAGCTCTAGTATCACCACTTGTTGAAAAAATACGGAATAAAGCTTCCAGCTGGGCAGGTAGAGCATTGTCTTTGCAGAGCAGGATTTTATTAGTGAAGCATGTTTTGTGTAGTATACCTATACACAATATGACAGTTTACAAGTGGCCAAGGAGTACCATAAAGGAAATTGAGCAACACCTTAGGAACTTTATATGGTCTGGCAATCCAGGGATCAGAAAAACAACAACAGTGGCATGGCACAAGATATGTGTACCAGTTCAAGAAGGGGGAATTGGCCTTAGATATCTGAAAGACATCAATCTTTCTATGTTAATGCAGATGGCATGGGCAGTGAAGCATGAGGATAATGATTGGGGACACTTCATGAGAGGGAAATATCTCAATAAAGATCATGAATGGACAGAAAACAAGAACTCAACTGTATGGAATGGAATGAAATATGCATTGAAAAAAGTCAGAAAATTGCAAGCATGGTTTATTGGTAATGGTATATCCATTAATGTCTGGAAAGATAATTGGATAAGAGACCAACCCCTATGTGACTATATAGACCCAAAAAGCCCTATATGGAAGAATTTACATGCAACACTCAGCAGTTGTATTGAAAATGGGAACTGGGCATGGCCAGAGCAGCTTGTAGAGATCACAACAAGGTTGGGATTAGATTTACATGCAATAGAGGCACCTGTAGTTGACAAGGATGATGAATGTTATTGGCCATTTGACAATCAAGGTAGGATGATAGCAACATCAGTTATGGAGGCAATTAGAAGCAAACAGACTGCGCCTGGTTGGACAAATTTTTTGAGATGCTCCCTAATTCACCCTAGAGACATGACACTAGCTTGGAAGGTAATGCATAATGCAGTGAACACAAATGAGAATATGAAAAAGAAAAGTTTCAACATTGTTTCTAGATGTTGTGTATGCACTGTAGAGATGGAAACAAGGGATCACATACTATTTACATGTGAGGAAGCTAAAAAAATTTGGAGGAGAGTGTGTGACTGGTTTGGGCAGCAGAGGATCCCACATAAGATAGAAGATTTAATTGCGACAAAAGGTAAATTTAGTCCACTTATTAAACAGTTGTGGCAAGCTAGCTCTATAACAGTTTTGATACAGCTATGGAAAAGGAGAAATAAAATACTATATGAAGAGTTGACTATCAGAACAAACTACATCGAAAATGAAGTTAAAAGGGCAGCAGCTAGAGTTCATTCAAGATCTGATAAGTACATGGATAATAATGTTCATGACTTGGTTATCATAAAGAAATTGGGGGTAACAACAAGATTCAAAGCTCCTCCCAAAGTTATTGAGTGTTATTGGAGTCTACCTCCCAAAGGTTAGCTCAAGGTGAATACAGATGGGGCTGCTAAAGGGAATCCTAGATTGGCAGGATGGGGGGCTGTGTTGAGGAGAGATGATGGAACTCTTGTAGGAGTCAGCATTGGTGGACTAGGAGCGGAGACATGCTTTATTGCTGAATGTGTGGCCATCATAGAAGGAATCAAATTTGCAGTAAAAAATGGATGGCATAACATATGGGTAGAATCAGATTCTGAAGCTGCTGTGATAGCCCTAAGAACTAACAAGACACACTGGAAGACCAAGGTATAATGGGAAGCTATCAGAGCTATGGATATCAACTTAATGATTACTGTCAACAAAAGGGAGGTGAACTTTGCAGCTGATACTTGCGCAAGAAAGGGTACATACCTGCAGGTGAAACAGATTATAACATGGGACACACCCCCATTTCAGCTGCCATTGGAAAATCACCAATCTGTATATTATAGGTTCATTTAATTTCCTGACTGGAATGTAGCTATAAATTTCAGTCACTTTTGTAACTTTGATTCATTTTTATAAATTTAATCACCCTTGAAAAAAAAAAAAAAATACGGTATCATAAAAACAAAACCAAATTTGATGTTGGCTGCACTAATACATTTGCTATCATAAAACATGCAGACTTTGAATGAAAAGTGTGGAAAGATGCTATTTCTTATACTTCAAAGGCCACACCAAATAGTGTCTATGAATGTGGAGTTGGATCCCACCTCCTCCTGGTTGGGTTAAAATAAATTTTGATGCAGCTTTCTACTCAAGTAGGAAACAAGGTGCAGTTGAGGTGGTGATTAGAGATAATAGTGGAAAGATTCTTGTATTTGGAGGACTCAAAGTTAAAGCAAATGAAGTTGAGGAAGCTGAATTTAGAGGAGCTGAGTTAGCTATGCAAACAACATTACAATATAGCTTTATGGATGTGATCTTGGAGGGAGACAACATTTCTGTCATTCAATCCATCAAGGGACTTGTTGAACCTAACTTTTTTGTTAGAAGTATGTCAAAATCTTGTAGGAATTTATCTGGTCCTTTTAAAAGTTTTGTGCAGCCGTGTAGGTTTACTAAGAGATCATGTAATTCCGTGGCTCATAAGTTAGTTGTTGTAGTTTGGAAATCTAGTAGTTTTTCCTTTCATGTTTTTTGGAAGACTATGTATATTTTGCTTTAAATTTGGGAAGTAATGCAATTACAACTAACTGACAATATATTCAGTTGATGGTCTGGGTTTTGTTGACCTTCAGTGGCGCATAGCAACCATGCCATTACGTCTTGGTGGTCTCGGCATGCATGCCACAAATGTCAATAAATTTGTCTTTGCAGCCTCTCGATGCCAAACTCAGGAGCTCCAGGACCACATACTTCGAGGGTGTGGTACTGCACACATGGAAGATGCTTTTGATAATGCAGTTGCTAAGCTACAACTTTCTCTCCGTGATTTCAACCTTAGTATTCTAGCCTCAAGAGCTACCCCCCCCCCCCCCCCCCCACACACACACACACCCACCTAAACCCCAACATACACTGGCACAAGCTTACAACAAGAAGATTGCTACTGGTATTGATATGGATTTTGATTTGTCTGCTCGTCAGAAGGCTGTGATAGAAATGTTTACAGACCAAACATGCCAAAGACTTTCTTATTATTATTCTTATGGAAGGGTTATGACAACACATGATGGCAGTAGAGTACCGTGCCATTCTCCGGTACCGTCTCATGATCCCGTTATTTACAGATGGGGATTTATGTCATGTTTGTAAGAAGAGTCGACTGAACGCCTTTGGGGACCATGTTTTACACTGTAAGTATAACCCCGGTTTTAAATACAGACACGATCATATGCGTGATATATTGTATGATGTGGTATGCGAACATGAATACAGGTTAAGAAAGAGGCTCCAGTTAATTTTCTTACAGACCCGTTAGAAGGCAGATCAACACTACGCCTAGTTGATGTTTTGTTTTAAAACACGATAGAGCATGTGCAACGAACCATATATCATTGTTTCATTCTTTTTGCTTTTGATACTTTTGGGTTTGTAGCACCCGAAGCAGTTGAACTTTTTAGGAGGGTACGAAAAGTGATGAATAGCAATGTGATGATGGCGAGTGCCAATGAATATGTATTTCCTAGGATTGGTTTTGCTATTCAAATAGGGTTTGTAGTGCGCTTGTTCTCTAACTTTGTATAATTCCTCAAATTTTTATCAATAAAATTTGTTTAGAAAAAAATAAAAAAATTTATCAAGAAAAGAAAGAAGTAAGGGTTGCGGCGGAAAAAAAAAACTCTAATCAATTCAACATTAAAAGACAATTTTATTTTATTGTGGAAATTTTAATAGGTTCGTATGAGGATCTTTGAATCTATGTACGTACTGTAAGAATTACATTCCTCTGAAGTTTCTTAGCTTAAGAAGCAAGTGTACAACAATCCCACACCCAAACCCAAGCGCTGCACTAGATCCAACCAACGAAACTGCAACGCAAACAAGCATAACAAACGACTCTGTTTTAGAATTCATATCCCTGGAAGTCATGGCCAATTCGAGCCCTGCGAACAAGAGAAGGACACCCAACAACCCCACAGGGAACTGAGTTAATATCTTCACTAGTGAGCTGCCTAGTATGATACCCAACACCAACTTGGCTGCACCAAGAACTGCAACGCACGCACCACTCCTTCCCCCAAACTTATACTGACCAGCTAGTCCACCTGCACCATGGCAGCATGGCAGCACCCCGAACCAACACCCTACCATGTTCATCAGACCAACAGTAACTGATACCGAAGTCGCTGAGGAATATTTTTTTTCAGGAAAAAAATCAGATGACAGCTTACACACTCCAATTACTGAATTCAATATAGAAAGTGGTAATTGAGGAATTGTCCCTTTAATGAACCCTTTCTTCCATGCCTGACTAGATATCTTCATAATTTGTATACTAGATGGCCCAAAGTGCATATGTTTCACAACATCAGGTTTTCTTATAATGGCCAAAGCTACACCTAGAATGAAAACAATCATTGCTGAAGGTAGAGAAAATAATATCTTCCTTAATTTTGTTCCTCTAGTAGGTCTTGATTCATTAGACAACTCGTCTTCGTTTTCCTCCCCCGCACCACTAATGACAACAATTAAACATGCACAAAAAAGAGCCACAACTAATCCATCTAAGCCCAACCAAGGTCTCTCCCACAAAGATTTTCCTTTTGAGAAATTTTGAACTTTTCGTACGTACTTGACAGCGCTTAGTGCGAATGATAAGCCTTGTGCAAGCTGGATACCCCTGACTATAGATAAAGGAATAAGTTTATATACAAACTTCATTAATCCTGTGACGCCAAGTAGAAATAATATACCGCCTGTACAAATCCCAGCTGCCATGATCTCTGGAAGGTTGAAATCAGAATTTGCAATGGCAACCGCGGCAATGGACTTCATAGGTTGAACTGGCATTGGAACACCATACATTACACCAGTGAGAATGTTGTAAATACCGGTGAAAATAAGTGTGGTACCAAGATTAAGGTCTTTAGCTAGTGTCAAAGCCAATACAATAGGAATAAATGTTCCTAAATCACCCATTGCTCCATTAAGCTCTGACCATTTTGATTTGAGAACCAGATTGTTCTTGACAAAACTTAAACCATTTGTGTAAAAACCTGGAATGGAGGATGAATGCTTGAAGGTCTCTGATGTATTTACAGGGAGTTCTACATGTTGAGAATGGTGATTTGAGTCGGCCATGATGTTGTAGAAGCTATGGTGGTGTATGATCAGACTGTTGTTAAATACTACTCTCATGCATGTGTCCAAAGTCAAAAAGCTTTTGAGTGTCTGTTTGCAACATGAGGGGTCATCAGACAAGAAACAATGTACATATACCTCTATTGGTAATGAACTAATGCTATATCATAGGCCATAAATAAAATAGTATTATAGTATAATTTACCAAATGAGACAGATATTTTGAATATATATAATGATGTAAAGTAGGAAATGATATTATAATATAGTTGACCAAATAAGATGATGCCTATACTGCAGAAGACCATGATGTGCTAATGTGCTTCATGTTAAAATATGTTAGTGTTAGATTAATATAATGAATGCATGTAACATGTTGTTTTTTTTTGTTATTTTTTTTAACATGCTGTTTAATGATGTTCTGGGCTGTTGCGACCTCTAGCCCCACAGGCCCCCAGGCAGCACAAGTCTTTAAAAACCATTAAAACTTGGCCCTCGCAATATTTCAGGGTTGTTAGTGTTACAGGAGGCCCTTTTAGGGCCTCTACTTTTTTTTTAAGGTTATAGTAGTGATGTAGTGATGGCTATGGTTGCAGACCAAATGACGACAAAAGCTGCAAATTAGAGAAACTATATATGACAAAAGCCGATCGATCGATCAGGCGAGCTGATGAGATTCGTTCAAACAGTGGATATAATATGAGTTGATACCCAAGGATCACACTCACATCTACTTCGCGTCCTTCATTACGAGCTTGTACACAAGCTTCTAGGGCTACTCGATTAGCTAAGGCACCCGACACATTTCCCCAAGGGTGTCCTAAAGTTCCTCCACCGAACTGTATGTAGTACAGAATCATCCCCAAAGATCGCGGTTAGACCATGCATATGCCAAACGTGATCGAATACCCGAGCCCCCAGACGCAACAGGTAGAATACCTGGTAGAGATCGACCCAATCTCGAGTGAAGTAAATACCGCGACTTCGGTTTTTTTCAATAAAATCATCACGTAGTAAATCAACAAAGTCCAACGTGATCTCTCTTTCCCCTTCTAGTTTACCTACTACGGTACCAAAGTGAATATGATCTCTACCAGACATATGTTACGTTTTCTCCAGTTTAAACCTCACCTAAGGATCACAAATCATCAACAAAGAGAGGAGGACTACAAACTGGATCAATGTTTGGATGCCCACAAGAGTCCTCTATTGGACTTGACGAATATCAGACACTTATCATTATTTGGAGAAAAAAAATTGACCCTGGCAGTGTTCCCTCCTTGCCTCATTGCCCAATAGTACCACAACGTTGTGTTCTTGCTCCCTGTTTCCGTGTTAGACTTCTACGGCAACACTGCCAGTCTTATGTTGTGCACAACGAAAACTAATACACAACTAACAATGATGATTGAACTAGTGTATGAAATAAAACAAAACCACAAAATCAACAAGTAAACACACCAAGACTGCAAGACACAAAATTTACGTGGTTCGGCCAATATGCCTACATCCACGGGGAGAAAGAATAAATCTTTTCTTATAGAGACGATATTACAATCCCTCACAAAGAACACAATACGGTGTTCTTACACATGAAAGTTCTCTCAACTCTCTAATGGCTTATCACAATCTCTCTTTCTCTAAAAGTTAGGGTTTCCATACTTCTAATTTGCTTGTTATAGCCTTATACATTGCCTACACGAAATTAGGCTTTTATGTCTACAAAGAATTGGGCTAAAAGGCCAAATTCCGAACTTGTTTGGCCAAAAGGACATTATAAAAAAAGTGGCTGTGAAAAGGACAAACTTATGGATCTTATATGAAGGACAAACAAATTCTTTTGGCCCAAGGACATTTTTTTTAAGAAAATACCGGTTCTACCCTTCTCTTCTAGTTTTCTCCTTCTTAATCTCTACGCTTCTATCCTCTCTTTCTCTCTATGTTTTTCTCCTCTTTTCTTCTTTCTTATCGATCGCTTCATTAATATCTCACAAAGTACCTTGAGATTAAAACCCATATGGGATTATCTCTATCTTCTCTCTTTACATTTGTTTAATCCTTGAACCAATTTCATTTCAATTGTCAATCAATTTGATTGTAATTGAACATGATCATATTCCCAAAACAGTAATTGAAACCTAATTACTAACAATATAGTTGTAGACATTTTTTAGTAGAAGATTTCAATAAATATAATCTCCCACTTGTTTTTCTTCTTCTTTTTTTCCCTCTATTTGTTGTTTTTTGTTTTTATCCTGTTATTCTTCATCATCATCTTCGTCACTAATTGAACCATACTTTTAATCAGAAAAATTATATTAGAATTCTGAAACATATATTACAGTGATAACATGATGTTATCACGTACAATGATAACATTATATTATCAGCTTTAGGTTATTTATAAATAAAAGACAAAACTGATAACATGATGTTATTAATGAAAACTATAGTGATAACATCATGTTATCAACTTTAATTTCCAAACACAACTACAGTGATAACATGATGTTATCACAACTATAGTGATGATATGATGTTATCACAAATAACTACAATGATAACATGATGTTATCAACTTTAATTTTCAAAGACAAGTAACGTGATAACATTATGTTATCACAATTGTAGTGATAACATCATGTTATCAAAAACAACTACAATGATAACATGATGTTATCAACTTTAAGTTATTTATAAATAAAAGACAAGACTGATAACATGATGTTATCAATGAAAACTATAGTGATAACCTCATGCTATCAACTTTAATTTTCAAACACAACTGCAGTGAAGTATAGTGATAACATGATGTTAACTACAATGATAACATGATGTTATCAGCTTTAGGTTATTTATAAATAAAATACAAGACTGATAATATGATGTTATCAAACACAATTATATTGATAACATCATGATAGCAGCTTTTCATTTTCATAAATAAAAAACAAACTGATAACATGATGTTATCAATGAAAATCATAGTGATAACATCATGTTATCAGCTTTAGATTTTTTTTTTATAAATAAAAGACAAAACTGATAACATTATCTTGTTCAAATCCCACTAGGGTTAACAACACACATACGTGGTAGTGTTTTATTTATCTTATACGTGTCTATCAAATTAAGTGGGAAACTTAGCGTGTTCAAATCCCACTAAGGTTAACCACACCCATACGTGGAAGTGTTTTATTTGTCCCATACGTGTCTATAAATTTAGTTGGGTAACTTGTTCAAATCCCACTACGGTTAACAATACCCATACGTGGTGGTGTTTTATTTGTCCCACAAATCCACCCCCCCCCCCCCCCCCCCCACACACACACACACCAAAAAAAATAAAATAAATAAAAATCGGATGATGTTATCTACTTTAAGTCTTTTACAAATAAAATACCAGACTATGATGTTATTAAAGACCAGTCCAATGATAACATGATGTTATCATCTTTATTTTTAGAAGACAAATACAGTGATAACATGATGTTATCACAATTACCGTGATAACTGAGTTGACTCAAAAAACTGAGTTGACTCAATCTTCTTCTCTAAGATAAAACTGTAAAATATGTAGTTTTGTTGTCAATTGAAAATCACAATTAATCATTACAATACTTCTCGGCCATGTTCATAATTACAATTAAAAATCAAATGGTTCTTTATTAATAACCATTTCTTTGTATTTAGTACATTATCACAACCCATGTATGTGTTTTCTTCAATACCCACAAATTGTTCTCCATTAATAATTATTTCTTCAGCCATTGATGAACTGTATAATACTTACCTACTTCAATAATTAGTTATGGGTTTCGACTTTCGAGTAACTCAAGCTTTTTTAGTTTTGTCATTAATGAATGAACGGAGATTCTACAAGAAAAAAGACGAACGCCGAAGAAAGAAACTTATTTCATTGTACTTGAGAAAGTACAAAGTTAGAGAATGAGGAAGAAAACACTGAGTTAAAGAACGAATAAGAACGAGACGTGGTTTATTCGAGAAAACACGGAAAAAATTCACATAGGGGTATTTATGTCCAAAAAATTGTATATCCTGCAAACTAATTCAATGTGAAGTTTTGCCTTATGACTAAACCCATTTGGAATCCTGTCCTGTTGCCCAATTCGCTGTTATATCTAAGAAACAACTTAGAAATCAGGCTCGATAACGTTCGAACGGATTGACTTCCTCCATACAAACTTCCCGAAAGCTGTATTTTTCCCATTCGAGCGTCGTCTTCATTCGTTCGAATGTTTGTGAATGAAACAGAATACGTTCGAACGTCTCTAACAATGGTTCGAACATCTACCTCCTGAAGTTGTTTCTTCACCCGAAAAACATATAGAAAACCCAACATCTTCAACCCTGTATACGTTGCTGTTTCCCAACCCATTCACTTCATGTTCCATTGCCAGGTTACCCTCACCTTCTCTGCCAACAGTAGTTCTGGCCAACTGTGTAGTATAACACTCAAGTTAACTCATTACTCATTCACGACTCCATTCCCACCATCCACCTCAGACTCTTCTTCATCTTCAATTTCAACACTCCTAATCAACATTCGTGGAAGAATTTCTGCACTGATCACATGTTGAATCAACCATAAAAACACCTAAGGAATGCACAAATCTCTATAAGGTTCCGCATTGGGTGTTCTCAGCCAGTCATCAAACCTAATCCAGTCTTCACGCCTAACCATCTCTGGTAGAGGAGGAAAGGTATTGAAAAGGGTATCTCGAACATTAGGGTTGGTCCCAACAGAAAGCACACAAAGTTCTTGAAGGCCAAAATAGAAAGATTCAAACTCAGTGAAGTGACAATCACACATTGATCTCTTCACACAAAGATAAATTTGGTCGCAAAACATAGCTTCAAGAATATTGATCTCGCCATCGGAACTAGAATCGGAGGAGGAAGAGGAAGACATGGTGGCTCTGGTGATTCTCCAATAAAGCTCCACTGCTCAACCACTTATTGATGGAAAAGCTTTGGGAGATCTTATTGCCACCCAACTAACTCGTAAAAAACCCAATCAGACCAAATTGCTTTGAAAAACCCAATCAGACAATTATTTTATTACTAAATTACCCTTCACACCCACATACTTTGTCAAAAACCCAAAAATTATTAAAACTTTTCTAGATCTTCTCTCCATAAAATCCAATTAAATAAAAAAAAACAACCAACTGAATTATTGAAAATAACTATCAAATAACACTGAGATATATATATCAAAAAATTTGTAGAGAGAGTACACAATTAAAATATGAACAAAAAAAATTACAAAGGAGAGAATCTAAAAGATGAGATTGTTTGATGAGGGTAACATTTGTGGAGATTAGGTAGGAGGCAACGAGAGAGTACCACGCAATTTTTTTTTTTTTTTTTTCTCCATAAAAAATTAGAGTTTCATATGGAGAATTCAACTCCTTGGGGACTTATGGGTAGTTAGTTAGTTACATACATTAGTCTTGTTCATATTTTAATTAGGGGTTTTGAAAAATTATGTTGGGTTTTTGTCAAAAACAAAATATTAATTAGAAGGGTATAAATGATATTTTATCATTGGGTTTTTGATGAATTTTTTGTATTTTGATTTTTGACGAGTTTCTTGGGTGGCAATAAGATCTCCCAAAGCTTTTGATGCTTCAATTCCAAGGAGCTGACTGGGGTCATGGGCCTAAGCTTCTAAAAATGCTTCTATGTTTTTTTTTTTTTTTGAATGTTCGTATAGATGTAAGGCCGATTTTTAGGCCCTGGATTATTAAGGCTCTTCAAGATACAAAACCCTACTTGTACAGAACTAAGGTCAAGTCCCCCTCTGAATTTTATTGTTTAATCTAATTACAGATATGGGTCTGCCAAACCCCTCCCCATTCTGGGGGATTCGATAATAATAATAATAATACTAAAGTGTTTAGATATACAATTGGTTAGAAGAGAAACATGCATGGCTTGACATCATAGGGGCATTTCCGATGGCGGGGTTTAGTAATAGAAATTTCGATGTGGGTCAAGCAGCTATTAATACAACAGTAGCTAAGGTACAAATCAAAACACGAGGAAGCATGTGCAACAAACAACCATTAAATCATTTCTTTTGCTTTTGATACTTTTGGGTATCTAGCACCAAAAGCAGTTGAACTCCTCAGGAGGGTACAAAAAATAATGAATAGCAATGTCATGACAGCGGGTTCCAAAGAATATGTAATCCTTAGGATTGGTTTTTCTATTCAAAAAGGGCTTGCAACGCAGTTTGTAGTGCGCTTGTCTTTTAACTTTGTTTAATTCCTCAATTTTTTATCAATAAAATTTGCTTTGGCGGAAAAAAAACTCATTACATCAGAATTCTACATTCCTTTTTCCATATACAGCCAAGCCCACACGCTGCTCTTGACTTCTTAAGAGCATCTCCAATGCAACTGTGTAGTGAATCCTATGTGGTTGTTCTCTTTAGACATTGTGGTTCTTATTTGGCATAAAAAAATCTTTTAAATAGAAAACCCATCTCCAATGCAATCTTACATTGTGGAATTATGGATTTTATGTGGTATTTTCTTGTTTAAGAAGAGATATTTGAATTTGAAATATTTTCATAAATTTTTATTTTAAAAAGAAAATTAATAATGTGGCAAACTAGAGGATGTCTAAAAGAACCTCTAGATGTAGAGGTTCTACTTCACAATGTCTACAATAATTCTTTCTAGGTAAAATTGATAAAAAATACAACGTACTATACCACTTTTTCCAATTAATACAATGTACAAAAAAACTGACCAAACAATGCTTGTACTTTCATTTTGTTTCTGCGTTATACAATCTGTTAAAATGAAGCTAATAGACTGCTTACATGTACAAAATTTTCTGACGTGGCTTTGTCTAATTAAATAAAAGTTGATAATAATTTTTCGTAGTTCAAAATTGGCACGTGATTCTTTATTTATAAACAATTATACACTTCTTCTTCTCAAATTGATTTATCCCCAAATAAAAGTTTCAGAAACCCTAGTTTTCTAATCTCTAAATTCAAGTTTTATGTCTTCATTATCATCCTCACCATCAAACTCTTCCATTAATATTGGTGCATCAAAAGCTTCGTCATCTTTTTTTTTTTTTGGTTCAATTTCCTTTCCCTGTCTTCTTCCACCTTTTGTAGAGTGAGATATCTTACAAGTAGAGAAAACTAGTGTTGATGCTTTTGTGGTAATTTGTTATGAAATTAGGGTTTGAAGAGTGAAAATTGAAGATGGGGTTCCATTGTTGTTAAGTTTGGGAGATGAAGGTGTGGGAGATGAAGGCATATTTTAACACTTAGGAAAAATCGATTTAGACGGCTGAGATCGAAACATGTGGTAACAAGCAGGGGCGGAGCCAGGGGGGTGTAAGGGTACGCACGTGCGTACCCTGAGATTTGGAAAAATAATCATAATTTTTTTTTTTGTACGTGGTTTGACGGTTTCTGAAATTAATTTTTTTTTAAATATTTGGTTTCCATAAATATTAAAACACTATTATGGAATTTGAACCTAATCAAATAGAAAGAAAGTAGGAAATCGGAAATAAAAATAAAAAATAAAATCTTCCTAAATTTTCTCTCTTAAATACTAAATGAATAACTCTCTCTTTCTCTCTCTCCACTACTTCTCTACCACAATCTACCACAAACATTGTAATTCAATTAAATTTTTGGATAAATCTCTTGTTCATAATTCTTTTATCTTTAGAATTTGTATTATAGAATTTTTATTGTTTTAATACCACTTTAATTCAATTAAATTTTGGGTAAATCTCTTGTTCATAATTCTTCTGTATTTTGATTTTGTATTATAGAAATAATATTGTTTTTTTTATTTTATTTAATTAGGGACTTAGGGTTTGTAAAGTATGAATTTTTTTTTATTCTTATAGTTAATTCAATGTCTACACTATTCAATTAAGTAAATAAATTGAATTTTGAATTGATTTTTCTCATGACGTGATGTCTTGTTGATTGATTATTTAATTATATTATTTGGTGTATTTTATTTGAAGATAGTTGTTTGTTTATTTTTAAATTTGTGTGTACTATACATTTCTAATCATAAAGAACGAATTTTTTTTCCCTATTAATGCATTACAAAATTGAGTGCGCACCCTGACTTAAAATCCTGGCTACGCCACTGGTAACAAGATCTGCTAACACGTGGATTACTTAAACTTTTGTTATGCTTCTTACACCTCAGCATATTCATTAATTAGATAAAACCACGTCAGAAAATTGTGTATATGTAAGCAATCTGTTAGCTTCATTTTAACAGATTGTATAACGTAGAAATAAAATGAAAGTACAAGCATTGTTTGGTCAGTTTTTTTGTACATTGTATTAATGAGAAAAAGTGGTATAGTACGTTGTATTTTTTTTTATCAATTTTACCTTCTTTCTACATAGAATCGACAATTGCATTGGAGAAGCATTTTCTCTCTCATTGTCTATTGATCATACATGGTATCTAATTTTCTAGTAATCCATAGTTGTATTGAAGATGCTCTAAGCAGGAGTATCTATATTGAGAAACTAGTGCAATTTGCCAAAAATTAAAAAAAAAATTGAGATTTTTTGACATACCCCATTTGAAAGTCGAAATTTGAGATACCCCATTTGAAAAACAATTTGAGATACCCCATTTTAAGATATGGTGTAATCCTTTCCATGTCAACTTTCAAAAATTAAAACATCTACACATAGTGACATGTCCAAACCGAGGCCTTAGAAATTTGTAGTTCATATAAAACAATTTGCAGATCAACCCACAATGTGAGTGAGCCAGCGAGGTTGGTATGACTGACTTGGGAATATTCATTACTTCAGTTTGCAACCATAGAGTTTTTGCTTAAATGAGGACCTACCAAGGCTCTAGCCCTACGCATTTGGGCCTACAAGGCTACAAGATACAGGTGTTGTGCGTAATAGAAACTTAAGCTTCTTATTACAAGATATAGGCTACTAAAGATTGAAATAGTTGTAAATACATTACATAAAAAAGGACAAGTCGTGATGGAGATTGCAAAATAAAAGTAAATAGACACATGAATTTTACGTGGTTCGACAATGGTGCCTACGTCCACGGGAAAGATAAGTGTATGTTATTGATATGAGATGAGAGAAGCTAGAGAGCTTGTGAGGAGCTAGAGAGAGCTTGTCCTCTTTCACATGAAATAGATCCCTTTATATAGATAGGGAATTACATGTGTGATATTCATATTGATTTTGTAACGGAAAATAACGGACATATAATAATGAGAATATATTTGATATTGATCTTGTAATTGTTGGCATTAATATGCATTGCCACGTAAGCGCCACACGAGCTCATGAGTCACCGAGTTGGAGTATGAGTTGTACTGCATGTCGGGTGGGCCAAGTTGGAAATGGGCTTGACCTCGGGTGATGTAACTCGATTGAAGTCGGATGAAATAAGTGCAGAGTCGGTATATGGCATTTCGAGTAAGAGAGATGAAACACGTGCAGAGTCGGTTATTGGAGTTCCGAGAAAGAGAGAGCTCGGTAATGGGTATATACATAGCCCCCTCTTATTAAGTTGACTGAAATTGGTCAGCTTGATAAGAAGTAGAAAATGGGTTTTGAGAATGATTGAGTTTTTGAAAAAGGATGTGGAATTCGAGTTAAAAGTTTCATATGCATTTGAAATCTCAACCAAACCGTAATTTCGTAAGCGTTTGGTTCTGTGAGCTGAGCGTTTGCTTTTGAATCGTTTCCAAATGTCGTGTCACGATGACAATGTTGACATTGGATAGATGTATAATGCCATTGAGGTCTTAGTTGATTTGATTTGACATTTCTATGCACATGAAAAATCTAACCCTTGTACCAATTTTCTTTGAAAAGCTTTTGATATCAAGTTTGAATGAGAGACACAAAGTCGGTATGAAAGTTAAGAAAAATAAATGGCTCATATGATAGGGATGAAAATCAATGTTCAAAGTCTTCATCCTCGAGCTTAACATTTCCTAGAACTTGGATAAACGGTTAGTATTTGGGAGATATAATTTAGCCCCCAGTTTTATATCAGATAATCATAATCATATGAATTAAAAGATATCATATACTAACATTGATATATGCAAATGACTAGATTCAACAAAATATTTATTAAAGAGAATTTGCATAGTCCAATTGATGATTTAGGAATATCAAGAGATGCAATAACGTGCTAATTAAATGTTATTAGAATGAGAATGATGATGATAGTAAAATTGTATAATGTAGCAATGAATGGCTTCGTATTTATCTTAAGATTTATTTGACAATGGTCAAATAGCCCAAGCTAATAATAAGACCATTTGTAACAGTAAATGAAATGAATGACTAGCTTGGTTATGACCGAAAGAAATGACCATATATCATAAAAAAAATTCTAAGTTTGATATTGAGCATAAATGAGGCCACATTCAAAACAATTAATATGAAAGTGCCATAAAATATACAATTGAATGCAAATTTATAATTATAATAAAATTAATGTACTATAAATAATATTATGGTTTTAGTCAAACATTGACCACTTGAGATGATAGAGTAAAGTTACATGTTATTGTTCATGATAAACATGGTAATCTCATAAAAACAAAATCAATAATGATGTGACCAGTAATTGATTTTCTCGTTGCTAGAATTTTATAGTTTTTCAATATCAACCAATTGTTAGTAGATAATATTATATATAACATATTTTGTGTTGCTAAATGGGAATAGAGTATGGAGCAAATCACATAATTAGGCTCCATTGTTGAAAACAACTTGCTACTAATGCTTGATCTATACAAACTAAGTAGCCATTAGAGATTAGTATGGTCAAATAAAGTTCTTAATGATAAAGAATTTAAACTTTAGCTATAAAAAAAAAAAAAAATACTATATGCAACAAAACCTGTGTTCTCATTTAAAGTTCTAGAGATATTGAATGTTTGGTGATGAACACGAAACTTTTTCCATGCTTCAAGGTTGATAAACGATCACAAACAGTCGGCGCCAATGTAAATACATTACATAAAAAATGACAAGTCGTGATGGAGATTTCAAAATAAAAGTAAATAGACACATGAATTTTACGTGGTTCGGCAATGGTGCCTACGTCCACGGGAGAGATAAGTGTATTTTATTGATATGAGATGAGAGAAGCTAGAGAGCTTGTGAGGAGCTAGAGAGAGTTTGTCCTCTTTCACATGAAATAGATCCCTTTATATAGATAGGGAATTACATGTGTGATATTCATATTGATTTTGTAACGGAAAATAACGGACATATAATAAAGAGAATATATTTGATATTGATCTTGTAATTGTTGGCATTAATATGCATTGCCACGTAAGCGCCACACGAGCTCATGAGTCACCGAGTTGGAGTATGACTTGTACTGCATGTCGGGTGGGCCAAGTTGGAGTTTTCAGCATGTTTCTCGTACAAAGTTTAAGTCTAAGGCTAATGATAAGGTTGCCTTTGCTGGTAAGCCATCTTGTTCTAATAGAGGAGGTATGGGTTTTGTTAAGGCACAATGTCATAAATCAAATAGTGACATACATGGTTTACGCACCACTACTACATCTTCTTATAAGACTTGTTTGAGAAAATCTAATAATTTTCATTGTTCTTATTGTGGTAGAGATGGTCATTTGGATATCTTTTGTTGGGATTTTAATCAACATGTTAAATGTTATTCTCGTGTTCCTTATAATTATAATTATGTTGATTCTTATGTTCCTTCTTGTGCGTTTTCTAGACCTTGGAATTCTAATGTTTATTGTCATAGGTTTAAGAAAAATAGGTACTTCAACAAAAGGAAGTCAAAGACTAAGGTGGAATTAGTTAAGGACAAGTCTATTGCAAAGCTTGTTAAGGGGAAATCTCATATCTTTTCAACTCCCAAGGTGTGCACGCCTAATGTTAAACAAGTATGGGTAAGAAAAGATAAGTTGAAGGTTTTTCTAGACTTGCAAAAGTCTGGTGGTGTCCCATATTTGGGATGATGTAGTTTGTTTCTAGCCTTGTGTTATTTTAATTGCATATTTTTCTAACCACATAGGTTACTTGTTTGGTGTTTTTGTCTTTCTGTTTATGCATGCTTTAATTGTTTGTTTGAGTTAAATATCATGCTACTTAAAAAAAAAGGTTGTTGGTGTTCTTTTTTGTTCTTTTACCTTTTATTTTGTTTTCCTTCATTATTCCATGTATGTGTTGTTGGATGCATTTTTCTAAGATATTGGTTTAATTCAATTGTCTTAAATAAGTTGGAATATGTTTGGGCGTTTTCTCTTTCCGAACTGTAAGTATGTTTTGGTATGTATCATGCATTTTTCCTCGTTTGTTTGCACAATGCACGGTATGTTTGCATGATGGGAGTTTTTGGAAACCACTTACATATTCTTTGAACTCATAGAAATTCTCTATCTCTCGAGTATTTATGTTATCTTGAGATATCTCTCTTCTGTTTTGGCTAATAACATCTTGTTATTTGTGTTATTGAACTTTCTTATCTTCCTCTTACAACTCTTGTTAGTGGTCAATGACTCACTTTATCCCCAGCCATTTGATTGTCTTAAGAGCAATGTCAGTTGGCTAAGAACCCGTTGGGGTTATGAGGGTCATGCTCTGATGGATGCACTCAAGATATGTTAGTTCTTGTGTTGCACGTTATCATGGTGTTGCACTTCTTGAGTTTGTGTTTATCAAAAAGATGTAGGCTATACCCTACCCTCGTTTAATTGAAAAGATGGAGGCAAAAGTCCCTCCCACACGGGAATGGCATTGAAAGATGTAGACTAAACTCCACCACATGCGGCAAAATGATAATCCAAGCGCATGTTCGTTGTTTTTTATGTAAGGCATACAAAGTTTATATTCCTTTGCCTTTTGGATATCTTGGTTTTTGTTTGAAAGATCATATTTATATTCGTTTGTCTTCCACTCATAGTGTTTGTTTCAAAGGGGGTTGAAGTTTGTTTCTTCTAAGCTCACTTGCTAATTACATGTCTCTTGTTGATGGTTATATGGTCTAGGTCTTCGAAGGGTGTGTTCTAGTGGTGAACTTTCTCTCTCTTTATGCATATTGCATTGCATCTACACACATCGAGGTTTAGCTTATGATGCACTTCAATTCTCTTTGTTGTTCAATCTTTTATTTATCCAAATATATTACCTCTTATTTTTGTACGTATTGGGATTGGCTACTGTTTTTAGAATTTCATGATGTGTTCCTCTTCACTTCTATGGTATATATATATATTTATCTTCTTGTTAAGGCTTGTGAAGTTGTTTTAGTTGAGGATTTCTTTTTCATGTTTTGGAGTTGATCGTGATGTTTTTCAATCAATCCTTGTGGTTTTTCTGTCTAATTCTCTGTTGTCATAAATGCATTTAAAAAAAAAATTAAAAAAAATAAAATAAGGCCCTGCTTGGTTACCCCGCAAAAATTTGCATGAAATTTAGCCTAATTTAATATGCTTGAAACTCTTGATAATTAGTTTTATGAACAAAATTTATGCAAAAGTTTGGTGATATTTCAAAAGTGCAAAAATTTTACACCTTTCTTTAATAAACTTAGTAGGGGACCATTTATGATTATCTCATGCTTATGCAAGGTTTAAGTGGGGGACTAATAGGGTTTAAGCTAAAATAGGTGGGGGTCCATTCAAATTAAAGAGTAAACTTGGGAGGGACCACTCTAACTATAGATGGGTAAAAATTTGCCTTTTTTGCAGCCCAAACAAGTAGGGCCTAAATTGCAGATTTTTCTAGTCTGGCGTACGAACGTCGTTAGAGGGTACGTACGTTCAGGAGGCAGTTCTTTTTTTATTTTATTTTATTTATTTTTACCAAAGCGTACATACGTTGTTAGGTGGTACGTACACAGTAGCAACAGTTGGCCAAAATCGTTTGTTTCAAGCCCATTGATTCAAACCAAAAGCCAATTACTTCAATTAAAATGTGTCTTAGATTATTCTAGGCACGTACATGGTGAGTTATTAGGCTTCCGTAACTGTTTTGTGTTTAGGTTTCTCTTCAACTCCTAGTATTCTTCTTTTGGTTCTTTTTTTTTTCTTTCCTTGAGTCCTCTTGTCTGAATTTTTCATCTCTTAAGTTCAAACAATTTTCGTTGGTTGGGTTTATCTTCTTGTATGCTTGTTATTTTAGTATTGGTTGTTGCTACCACCACTTAGACTGCTCTTTTCTACTGTATGCAGTTGTTTGATGATACTCTAGTATCTCAATCCTTACTTCTTCCTCTTAATTGTCATTCGTTGTGATGTTGGTTTTTCAAACTTTTATTTACAAACATTACTTGTCTTTCTCTATGGTTTGTGTCTGTTTTCTGCAGGTTCATGGACAATGTACGTGTCGTCAACTTTATTTTCGTCTTCGTAACATTACAAGCAGATGTTCTTACTGAAAGTGCTTATGGCTTACTCTAATTTGGTTTCATTCTTTGGTAATTCTTTTCAGTCGGTGTTTCATTGAAGTACTAACGTCAAATTGTTAGTGTTATTTGGTTTTAAATTTCATGTTTTCTAGTTTTGTCATTGGATCACATATGTTTAATGTTGTTTCTCAAGGTAATTGTTCTCAATTTGTTTTAAGATGGCTAGAAAATATGCATAAGCATGTTTTAGTGATGATATTATGTTATTGGTGTATTCGTTTGTCATGGTTTATGCTGATTAATGTTTTCTCATGGGTTTTCATCAGATTTTTCTATGTTGGGATAATATTCTTGAATTACTTTGTTCGCTAGCTGGTGTTTGATTAAATGCTTATGAGACTTGCAGATACTCTTATTGTTGATACTTGTGCCTGGTTAATCCTATTTTCTCTTGCAATGGGTTTGATCAGATGTGTTCTTGCTAGTCTTCTGCAATAATCCTCCTGCAATGGTTTTGGGCTACCACTGTTCTACTTTGGGATGCATATGCTCGGTTTGGTAAGAAAAAAAAAAAAAAAAAAAAGGTCTACTAGCATCGGTTATTGCAGGTGGTCATCTATTGTTATCAATCCTCTTGAAGACTTTCTAAGCTTTCTGACAATGTATGGCATGTCATCTGAGTCTTAGCATTCTGGCGGAAATTCTCTCTGAAGTTGGATTGTTGCTTTGTGATTTGGTGACATCGAGAATCCTTGCTCATTCTTCATGTCTGTCCAAATGGTTGGTGTTGCGGCTTTCTTCTTCTCTAAGAAATGGACCTCATTTCTTCTATTTCTTGATTATTGTGATGAGGCATGTTTGGGTGATGGTGTTGTCACAGATAAGGCATTTTTCTATGAGCTTGGTGATTGCTTATCTTGTTTAGCATATGATGAGCTAATATTTTGTTTTCACTAGGGTAGGCTTATGTTTTTTTTTTTTTCCTTTTATGTCTCTATTCCATTGTGTTTGGGATAATATTTTCTCCTCTTTGTTTATGAGATTCTCTAATTCTTCTTTCTGGTTGGATGAGTTGTTTCAGGACTATGTACAGATTGGATTTCTCCATGGATTCTCAATGGATTTTCTTATTCTTTACATATTTGTAGGGGTACTACATACTCCAACCAATCAAAAGCAGCCACGTGGCACAGTCATTCATCCATCAGGTCGCCACGATCTCTACCTGCTAGTAGCTCGTCCACAACAATTCGATCTCACAATGAGCAGCGGCCTGCTTATACACACGTGCTCTCATTCAATGCACAGAATATTCTCGTCAGTTACATAATTAATTCACAGGGATGATCCTCGTGCGTTACACAATTAATCCTCATTATGATGACGGAGAATCTGCAAGATCCACGATCCACGCCTTTCTACCTTCTATAAGAACAGAACTACGATGGCTTGATCTCTAAGTTCAATCCCCTCGAGCTAAGAGTACGTAGGCAATCTCGATCTCAACGAGGTGCAGCCACCCCGACCTAAAACTTCCCCTTCGGTCAAGTCTCCAACGACCTGATCTAGTAGTGCATTAATCTAGAAATAGGTTAATACATTTGGCGCCGACTAAGGGGAATTCGATATAATCGAAAAACCCAAACCCTCCCACCCGAATTCAAAAATCACTCGTTCAAATGGCTAACGAGGAGTTAACTATCCAAGATCTGCATGCATAAATCACTCTTTTGCAGGAAGAAAATGCACGTTTGAAGGCCGCACAAACCAACCCCGCACAAGTTGAAAATGGCGGACATGGAGTCACTCCTGCTGATGATTCCAACCAGAAATACGAACAACTCAGCCAACAACTGGCGGAGTTCAAAGCCTCCCAGGCTCTCCTTCACCATTCCAAGAGCCACACTGCGGAGCAACTTGCCGTCCAGTCCCTCTAGCAGTTCCAGGAATCTCCTTTCTCCAAGGAGATCCTGGAACACGAATTGCCTAACAAGCTGAATGCCCCAAAGTTCGACCAGTATGCAGGAGTCGGAGATCCAACCGACCACATTAAGGGATTCCGGAAATCCCTTCCTCTGATCAAGGAAGATCACCTTTTGTGTTTGCTGTTCCAGTCTAGTCTCACCGGACCTGCTCTTGACTGGTTTCACCGTTTGAAGTCAGGATCCATCAGCGATCTCCCAGGGATATTTCTGGCCAAGAATGAAGGAAGACGCCAAGAAATTTGTGTTGAAGTGTAAAGAATGCCAGCGTTTTGCTGATAACCAACATCAGCATCCAAACGACCTAATAAACATCACTGTGCCATGGCCATTCCACATGTGGGGGCTAGATATCATGGGCCCTTTTATCAAAGAAAAGAAATCTGAAAAGAAGTTTGTTCTAGTCGCCATTGACTACTTCACAAAATGGGTAGAAGCCGTCGCACTCGCCAACATCACTCAAGCTGATGTTCAAAGATTCATGTGGGAAAACATAATCACACGATTCGGTCTACCAAAACGAATAGTCACGGATAATGGCACTCAGTTCGTTGGCAAAAACATCAAAGCTTTCTACGAGTTATGGAAAATCGAATATTCCAGGTCAACACCTAGATATCCTCAAGCCAACGGCCAAGTCGAAGCTGCAAATCGACAGATCCTGAACAACTTAAAGAAGAAGCTCGAAGATCAACATAATCAATGGCCACAACAGTTGGAAAACATCCTATGGGCTTACAGAACAACCCCTCGTACATCCACTGGGATGTCACCATTCAGTCTTTGCTATGGAGTTGAGGCCGTTATTCCCACCGTTTTAACATTTGGAACGACCAAATCTCTTTTGGTTGACACAGAGCTTAACAACCAGGTCTGGTCGTTCGGAATTGATCTCCTCGAGGAGCGACGAAACACGCCGTTATAAAACTTGAGCAGTATCAACAACGACTAAAGCGAGCTTATAACAAAGGTGTACGACCTAGATCTTTTCAACCAGGAGAACTAGTTCTAAGGAAAATGTTCCACAACAAGAGGAAGGATATTATTGGCAAGCTCAATGCCAACTGGGAAGGACCTTACATTATCACCAAGGTTCAAAGCAACGGTTCTTATCGTCTTCAAACATCAGAAGGAGAGATCGTTAAGAACCCATTGAATGCTTATCACTTGAAAAAGTTTTATCAATGAAATGTAAGCATCTATATATTACATTTCAATATACAAACTCATTTTTGCCTTCATCTCAGCTCAAACATGAATGGCTCTTGAAGGTCTAATCCCTCAACCTACAAATTATCAAAACTCTAGTCCCTTTGATGATTTTAATTTTGTTAAGTTCAAACATCTGCAACTTAACTTGGTGCATTGGTCATATCATTCCCACGACCTATGTATAATCAAGCAACCATGCATGCGACCTCATCCACCAGCAGGTCCAGCACTATGGTTACTACTTGTTTGCAAAACTCATAGCAGACAACGTAACAAGAATGACAATAAAAGGTAAATCATTGAATTTTCTTTTTACTTGATGAGATTCTAACCATTACAGGTAAAAGCAAAGTCAAACTAAGGCATACAAGAAGAACTGTTTCAGTTCGTCCTGCTTGCAGCCATTCATCTCGTCTACCTGCCTTCTGAACGAGCTACCAGGACTCCCTGGAAACTAGCTGATCAGAACGGCTTAAGTACAAGCTCATCAAAATTAATGCTGTTCAATACAACTCCAAACAAAACAAACAATTGTTTTCTCAAGCTCACAAACTCAGAGGACTTCTTTGAGGAGGACCAAAGAAGACATACTGCAAGAACAAGGCGTGCAAGAAACAAACTTTGCGCAAGGTTACCTAATACAAGAAGGTCGATACCGAGGCTAGTTCACTGCTGCATAGACTGGTCGCTGGAACCATCAATTTCTGTACGGCCACTGGCGACCTGGTCATTAGGGCCCATCAAGGTGTCCTGAGCTGGCACCAGAGCTCCATCGGCACCACCTCGAATCTCCTCTCCTTCGGGCGACCCCTCCAAAGCTTTCATCAAGTTGTCGCAGTAGGCCTTCCACGCTGTGCCATTCTCTTGGCATGCGTGTTTCCAGTATTCAGCAGAAGCCTTAGCACCAGCGGAGTCTTCCTTCAACTGCTCCACATTCTCCTTCAACTGCTCCACCATCTCCTTCAACGCCGCGACCTGCGCATCCCTGTCCTTCACCTTGCACTCAGCAACAACAGCAACACTCTTCGCCTGCTCGAGCTTCTCGTTAAGATCCTTCAGCTCAATCTCAGCTCGAGCACCAATCTCAGCAACCAGTCGCACCTCCTGGAAGCTTGCGTTGAGCTGCAAGAGCAAACAGAGTTTAGTCAGCAATGACTAAGCAAAAACAAAAGAAAAACTTATGGTCACACTCACCAAAGACAGCGCCGCGTTTATCTTTGAGCAAGTCACCAACAAAGTCTGCGACTTCACTGCTCGAGCATCAGCATCCAAAACGATGCCCTCATTCACAGCCCGGGTAACACAGGGGTCGTCAATAGCACTGTCGTTATCATACACGACATGCTTCTCACCACGGCCATCCAGATAATCGAACGGCCCAGGGCGAAACTCGGACGATACCCCCTTGCCTTTCTGCAAAGACCGAGCAGCAGTCTTCCTGGACATAAGAGGAGGCTCAGGAGATTTCACAAACTTTGGAGGAGCAGAGGACGGCATAGTTGGAGGCTCCATCAACTTCACGTTCCCTGAAAGTGACCTCTTCCTCCCGGCCAAGGCGGGTAATTTAGGGAGTGAGGCCGGAGGGGATACGACTGGGGGGCTCGCCACTACCTCCCCCTGGCGCGAGCTAACACCAGATCGTTCCTTCTCCGACCTTCGAGCTTCGCTTCCAGATCGCTCTCTCTCCTCAGACCTCGAGCTACCACTAGCTCGTTCCTTCTCCCCAGCACGCGAACTACCACCAGACCGCACAGCCTCAGCTTTACGCACAACAGTCATATAGGCCTTCTTCAGTGACTTCCTCCTCTCGAGCTCTTCTTCAACGGTTTTCGGACCACCTTTGGGAATAAAATACTCCTTCAAGTGAGGTAAGAACTGTATCTTACGGTTGTTAGACCAGTAACCAAAACCGTTCAAAGCGGTCAGAGGATCGTTCTTCCTCACAAAATGATCGTCCCTGATCGCTGCAAAAAGATACAACATAATCAAGTCCAGAAAAAGGAAAATCATCTACTGTCCTAAGGCTAACGACCAAGAACTTACGAGCATCATTCCTAGTCACATGACGCAACTGGATACTCCCCTCAATGATAGACCCAGTAATCAGCATGGGGTCTTTCCACCATGGCTCACTACTTACAGGATAGATCAAAGGCAAACGTTCTGACTTAACTTGCATGTTATAGCCGGAAATATCAGCCTTTGAAGAACGTTTGAAGCTGAAGTGGTCCAATACATCACTTGCAGTAATGTTCCACTTATGCAGCTTATTCAGGTCATCAATCACCCTCATATTTCTCCAGAAATTGCCATTCATCTGGCAGGGGGCTCGACCAATAGCATTCAACAGGTCGACCACCAAACCAGACAATGGCAGCCTCAGACCAGCTCGGAATTGGGTCAAGGTAAATACAGTAGAGAAGGGATTTTTAGGCCGATAATCAGAAGAAACTAAACGTTGCCCTAAAAATCTAATCTCTAAATGCTCAATCGAGCTAAGCCCATATTGCTTCCTAAACGCAATGTGCTTATTTACATACTTAAGGTTCACTACTCTACACATCGAACCATGGTCTCCTTCCACCATTTCTTCATCAGACGTGTCCGCCCCATGAGAACCGCTACTCTGGGGGCTATCATGGTCCACACCATGAGTGGGAGACAAGGCTTCAGAATGAGTCCCTTCAGACCCATACTCCTCACCGCCACCACCACTCAAGTGATCATTTTGAGAGTCACTCAAATCAGACATTCCTCTCAAGCAACAGAAAAGAACACAGAAGATGAAAGAAAAGAAGGAGAAGAAAACTAACCTCACGAGCTCTCAAAGTTTCCCAGATCGCAAGAGAAAAGCGGCAGCAATTCAAATGAAGGCGAGATAGGTAAACCCTTCTCAAAAAATCTACAGTTTAAATACTGTAGCACATGTAATCCTAGCCATCAGTTCGAAACAGGTGAACGGCTGAGATCGACCACAGAAACCATAACAATTGCAGTTATTTTCCACTTGATAAAAGATTCACATCCACTGTCGGATCAACCCACGTGCCACGGAAAGACTATATCAGGCAAGAAGTGCATCAGTTGTCATAACTGCACAGCTAACTGCTCGAGGAAAATCCTCCACTTCCCCGTAAGAGCGCCATGATTAGTACAGACAAGCCTGCATGACTGCCACGTCAGAAAATTCAAAAAGCAAACCACAAATCAGCATCGATCAGAGTTCTTAGTCTTTTCAGCCAGACTTCTACAGCCGACCTAAAAAGAGGGGGCTTATGTAGGGGTACTACATACTCCAACCAATCAAAAGCAGCCACGTGGCACAGTCATTCATCCATCAGGTCGCCACGATCTCTACTTGCTAGTAGCTCGTCCACAACAACTCGATCTCACAACGAGCAGCGGCCTGCTTATACACACGTGCTCTCATTCAATGCACAGAATATTCTCGCCAGTTACATAATTAATTCACAGGGATGATCCTCGCGCGTTACACAATTAATCCTCATTATGATGACGGAGAATCTGCAAGATCCACGATCCACGCCTTTCTACCTTCTATAAGAACAGAACTACAATGGCTTGATCTCTAAGTTCAATCCCCTCGAGCTAAGAGTACGTAGGCAATCTCGATCTCAACGAGGTGCAGCCACCCCGACCTAAAACTTCCCCTTCGGTCAAGTCTCCAACGACCTGATCTAGTAGTGCATTAATCTAGAAATAGGTTAATACAATATTTCATTCTGCAGATACTCATATTTCTATAGTTTTGTCATGGGTTTGTGTTCACTCCTTGTGATTGTTTGGTCTTTTTGGTCTTAGCTTCTCTCTCTATTTGATTTCTTGTCTATCATGTTGTTTTATCTCATTTGGGAGATATAGTACTGTCTGGTTAGTGTCATGGTTATTGTATGCTTATCTATTGTGTGGTTGTCCAAAATTTATCTATCTCATCTTGTCTTTCTTCTCTATTGTCCTTATGCTATATCTCATTCTTGTATGTGGAGGTTTTGTATTGCAAAGACATCGTACTCTTTTTTCTTTGCTTTTACTATACTTCTTATCCTCCCCACCTAGATGGTGTTTGGTTAATGCTTGTTTTGGCTTTGGTGATTACTTGGCTGTTGGCAACTTCAAAATGAGTGATATGATTCCTAGTTATTCTTCCCGGTTGTTGCGGCTACTTCTCTAGTGTTAGCATGGTTTGTTTATACTTGGTGGAAAATGATGTTTGGGGATATGTCGTACTCATTGGGCTTTTTTTTCAGGACATTGTTGGATGTGTCTAATATGCATGGTTTCTCTATTCTCTTTCATATCTCATACTAACTATTGTTTATCTCTTCTTCTTTCTCTTTTCCCATATTTTTTTTCTTTCTTGCACATTTCTCACAGGTTTGACTATGGTTCTTGGTCATTATTGTTAGTGGCCGATTTCATTGGGTATGGTATTTCTTCCTTTTTGTTTGTTTGCTCTTTTTCTCTAGATCTCTTCCTACTATGAAGTCGTTTCTCTAGTCTATCTCAGGTATGTGGACATGGATTGATCAAGATATCTATTTGGTTGGTATTGGTATTTGTCTACTACAACCATTTTTAATGTTTTTTTTTTTTTTTTTTTGTGCTTGGATCGATTATAGGTGTTTATGGTTGGTTGATTAAAGTGATATTCTAGTGAATCATTTGTCTAGTGAATCATTTGTTTTGATTGATGGTGTCCTGACTCTTTCTTCTATATATTGGTTTCTCTTGGTTTCTATTAGGGATTCATGTTATTTTTTTTTTCTTCCCTCTGTTACCTATATAAGTATCCAGTGTCTTTTCAGTATCTCTTTCTTAATTCGTTTTGGTTCTTATCTAATCTCCCTTCTTGTGTTGTCTTGGTACTCTTTCTTATTTATTTATATGCCTAGATCTCTCTCATGTCTTTTAGTTTTGTGTGTCATAGATTCCAGATTTATGGTATGGTTTTGTCTTTCCTCTCTTCTTTTATTCTTTGGTTCATTTTACTTTATGTTTTATTTTTGTCACCCATTTGCATCATTTGTGACAAAAAGGGGGAGATGTATGACTCTAATACTAACACCTTCTTCTTCTTTGTTAGTGTATCTTGGGTCATGTTTCAGGTATGCTACACTTGTGGGGGAGCACAAGTATTCATGTTTGAAATTCATGAACTATGGGGGAGTAGTTCCTAAAAGCTTCCGTTGATTCTCTGATTGGTTTATGGATTGCATTGCTTCCATCTCGTATCTGATTGTCAAAGCTTCATGTTCCCGTTGATTATCATATGATGGTGATTCAATGCATATTATCTTGAAGTTTGTGTCGGTGTCTTCGGAACGTGATTTTTAAGAGGATGATCGTCTCATTGGTTAGTATTGAGTGTGAGCGTTCTTATAGGCATGTTTTATAAATGCCAATTGGTTTGGGTTTGTATGCACGTTTTATAAGTGCTTCTAGAGTCATAGGTTTTTGTCACAAAATAAATGTCAAAGGGGGAGATTGAAACCGGCACTCAGTTGTTTGACATTATTTTGTGACTACGTGTGTCCATGGTTATCTCGCCTTGTCCTCATTGTTAAGAAAACCTTGATGTATGAGCGTTGTCCCGAGTCTTTCGTTTCGCGTCATGTATGTTAGGTTGCAGTTTGGTATAGGACGTACGTACCTAGTTAGGACATACGTACCTAGTATTGGTCTGCAAACTTTTGCAAAGGGTTGGACGTACGTACCTAGTTAGGACGTACGTACCATAAGTTGGGCAGCTGCGTGTTTTGTGACTTGGATGTACGTACCAAGTTAAGGCGTACGTACGTCGAGTTAGGCAACAAACTTTTGTGACTCAGGGACGTACGTACCTTGTTTCGACGTACGTACGTCCACGGTGGTTTTGCTTATTTCGGCCGATCTTTCACTTGTTCGAAACCCTAACTATATATGGTTTTTCTCACATAGAGAAAATCAGTTCTTTGGCTGTCCAATCTAGGTATTCTTCCAGAGTTTATGTAGGTTGTGTTTTTGGTGATTGAACTCAATCCTTCTCCTCCCTTCATTCTTCTTCTTCCGTATTGAGTATTGAAATCGGCTTCAAGTCTTCTTGTGTGTTCATCAAGAAGTCGAGTGTCTTGTGCGTACATCGAGGTACTCTGGTGAAGTTAATGTGTTAGAGATAACCAGTAGTGTCAACTCACAGTGATTGCAGGTAGTTGATAGGTTTGTACATCTATTTTCATCTAGTGGATTTATTTGTTGTCGCGAGGACAACCGTGGACGTTTCCCATATTGGGTTTTACCACGTTAAACATATTGTGTGTTCTTTACTTGTTTATCGCTTTATTGTTTGCTTTACTATTGTTATATTGCACACATTGGCTTTTCATAAACTGAAAAACAAAAAGACGTTCGAACCTCTCAAAATCCCATTCGAACGGTTTAGAGTAGATTCAAAACACAGAGAAGCCCATTTCCTCCGTTCGAAACGTCGGTACTCACCGTTCGAACCAACTTCTACAGAAAACCCAGAATGGTTCGAACGCCATCAAATTTGGTTGGATACAAAACAACATTGGTTCGAAGTTCGAACATCTACAATAATGTTTTCGAACGTCTCCTGAAACTGCTCCTCCATCTGACAATCATATAGCAAGTTCTCACTATACCTTCTCTGACCATCAATACCTCTATGTTCTCACTATACACAAGTTTGTCTTTACCAAGTGTTCATACTCATTCGGTAACGAATTTAGAAGACATACAACCTTGATTTGATCACTTACTTCCTTACCCAGGTTCACTAAGTCAACAATTAACATGGTAAAATAATTAAGATGCTCAAACATTGAAATATCTTTCCTCAATTCTATTCGATACAGATTTTGAATAGTCTTTGTCAAGTATTTTTCCTCCAAAATCCGCCAAATCTCCCTTGCCGAAGTCTCATTCATCACAAGGTATTTAATGTATTGAGCCAAACACGACCTTATGATTCCACAAGCTCACCTATTCATCTTCTTCCATTCATTATCTTTCATATCTATTGGTTTATTTTCCAGAACATCTTCTAGGCCTTGTTCGTTGACATAGAGCATCCATTACTTTACACCCTCCACATCCCGAAGTTATTGGTGCAAGTGCGTAAACTTCTCTACATATCTTTGTTTGATGGAAAACCATTGTTTTGGTTTCCCTCTTCGAATTTTGATTTTCCATCATCTTTCCACCAATTTTCATACACTAAACAACAACCCAAAGAAGGTAAACAAATATGAAATCCACACGGGAATTTCAACAAACATCTTTTAGCTAGGCAGCCCACCAACAAAAGGTAGAACCTTTGGCTTGAAACACAAATAAGAAACTCGTTATGGAATTTCTTCAAACATCTTCAAGACGCTCAAGATCTAACCTGCATCTCTGATGCCACTTGTTGTGCGCAGCGAAAGCTAAAACACAAATACCAAAGATTGAAATAGTGAATGAAATAAACTAACGAAATAGAAAAGATAAAACTACTACTTGTTGAACTATATGCAGTGATTAATTAAATCCTAACAACGCCAACAACCCGCAAGCTAGATATTCGTGAGAACACCTCCTTTGCAATACAAGATCCGTTTTGTCAATGAAGTTAAGGATTACCAAACAATAAACAATAGTATAAGAAGAACAAAACAATAAAAAAACAATAACACCAAGATATACGTGGTTCGGCAATGCCTACCTCCACGGGGAACAATGAGAAGATTTCACTATAAGGAAAGAAACACCGATTACAATAATCTCCCTAGTATCTTTCTCAAGATCTTAATCTTTCACCTTAAACCCAATACACCCTTGGCTCCCAAAGTTCTCTCTCTTTTTCTCTATCTATCTCTATATTTCTATTGTTTTCTACTCTTTTGTCTTGCCTTATTGTCTTGTCTTACAAATATCAAGTTACTTGGGTATTTATAGCCCATGGATAACAATCAAATCCATATAGAATTACTAATTCAAACTAGAGATAAATAGGAAACCGAGTCCAAATAGAACTCCTGCACATATATGGTTTCCTTAACCAATATAGGAAACTGATCCTATGGATCGCACCTCTTATAAGGTATGATCATGTGCACCCAACTATGGCGAGCCAATATACAACAATCTCCACCTTGGCGAGCCATCGACCAAAAAACAAGATCATTGCAGCTTGAATTTCTTCAAGCACCGTCACATTGGCAAGAATCCTCTTGCCTCAACGCACCTCAAGTGAAGAGGTGCTCCACCCAATCTTTAGAATGAAGAAAGATTGAGCAAGTTCAAACAATGACTGAACTTCTCAACTGAAACCGGCTTAGTAAGACAATCTGAAGCATTCTCATCTGTGTGAACCTTCTCAACTGTAATTTCACCTGAGTCCAACCAATCCCGAATCCGATGATAGCGAATATCAATATGTTTCGTTCTTGCATGAAACATTTGATTCTTCGCAAGGCAAATAGCACTCTGACTGTCACATCTTATCATCATAGAATTTTGATCTAACCCGAATGTGCTTACTAATCCCTTCAGCCAAATAGCTTCCTTACAAGATTCTGTTACCGCCATATACTCCGCCTCAGTAGTTGATAGAGCAGTAACCGTTTGGAGCATTGATCTCCAACTAACCGGTCCTCCACCATAAGTGAAGACGTACCTGTGGTGGATCTTCGTTTATCTAAATCTCCTGCATAATCAGCATCCACATAACCTGAAACACATATTTCCCTTGTTGTCTTTCAAACAAGATACCCAACGTCTTAGTGCCCTTCAGATACTTGAGAATCCATGTCACAGCTTTCCAGTGTGGCTTTCCTGGATTCGTCATGTATCTCGATACTACACTTAGTGCTTGAGCTAAATCAGGTCTTGTGCATACCATTGAGTACATGAGACACCCTACTGCGCTTGCATACGGCTTCTTCTTCATCTCTTCCACTTCAGCATCTGTGGAAGGATATTGACTTTTGTTTAAAACAAAACTGTTGTTCAAAGGAGTTGACACAGGATCTGCATCAATCATATTGAAACGCTCAAGTACCTTTTGAATGTACTTGACTTGTGACAGCCATATCTTTCCAGCTTTCCTGTCTCTCCTTATCTCCATACCTAGGATCTTCTGTGCAGGACCAAGATCCTTCATGTCGAATTCCTTGCTTAACAACGTCTTCAGCTCCTTAATTCTAGACATATCCCGACAAGCAATAAGCATGTCATCTACATAAAGTAGCAATAGGATCACTATCCCATCATCAAACACATGAGTGTACACACAACAATCATAGTCACATCTTCTATACCCAATGTTCAGCATATAAGAGTCGAAACGTTTGTACCACTGTCTTGAAGATTGCTTGAGCCCGTAAAGAGACTTCTTCAACCTACAAATCAGATTTTCCTTACCAGCTTCAACAAAACCCTGAGGTTGAGCCATGTAGATGACTTCCTCTAATTCACCATGGAGAAAAGCAGTTTTAACATCTAACTGCTCAAGCTCCATATCCTGCTGAGCAACCAGTGATAGTAACACTCTAATAGAAGTATGTTTCACTACCGGAGAGAAAATTTCATCATAATCAACTCCTTCCTTCTGTGAGTACCCCTTCGCCACCAAACGTGCTTTGAACTTTGGTGGTTCTTTCTCATGCATTCCTTCCTTCTTCCTGTAAACCCACTTACAGCCAACAATTTTTCTTTCTGCAGGTTTAGGAACCAACTCCCAAACGGAGTTCTTGTATAGAGATTCCATCTCTTCAGCCATAGCTTCAATCCACTCTTCTCTTTCGTTAGTTTCAACTGCTTCACGATAAGAAGTAGGATCACCTTCACTAATGCTTAAAGCATAATGAACTTTTTCCTCGAACCCAAGTCTAATAGGTGCTTTGACTTGTCTTTGGCCCCGGTTCTTTGCTATGCTGTAAGGTTGTTGTTTATCTTTATTAGATTCAACCTCCTTTTAACACTGTTGTTGTTCTGGCCCATCCTCTTCAACCTCTGCATCTGACTCCTCCACCTGAATAGGAGTCTCCCTGTTGGATACCTTGGTAAGAGGAGATATCTCTGTAGTTGCTTTCTTAACAATAGTGTTTTTCTCACCATTCTTCATGTCTTGATTCATAGGCATATTCTTTTCATCAAACACAACATCTCTACTAAGGATTTTCTTTCGGTTCACTGGATCCCATAACTTATAACCCTTCACTCCCTTCTTGAAGCCGATGAAAATGCATTCATGAGATTTGGGTTTAAGTTTGGTTCTCTCATCACTAGGAATAAGAGCATATGCATTACATCCAAATACCTTCAAAGTAGAGTAGTCTACCGGTTTACCTGACCATACCTCTTCTGCACATCTGAAATCAAGCATCTTGGATGGTGAACGATTAACCAAGTGACAAGCATGGTTAAGTGACTCTGCCCAAAACATCTCTGGCAGACCTGCATGAAACCTCATGCACCTCTCTTTATTCATAAGAGTTCTATTCATCCTTTCTGCAGCTCTATTCTGTTGGGGATTCTTCTTCACGGTAAAATGCCTTGCAAGACTTTCATCTTTGCAGTACTGTAGAAACTTCCTATCCTTATATTCACCGCCATTGTCAGTTCTTAGATACTTGATTTTGTAAAGCTATGGTTTTTGTGTTGTGTATTATGACAAAGGGTAATTTTGTAAAAACACATGTAAACCCTAAAAGAGTTTGTAGCAAGTCTTGTAAGTATATCTTGTGTCTTGGAGAACATGAAGAGCTGAAGACTTGAAGATTATGTAGGTGAAAAGAAAGCTGAAAATGAAGACCAGACAGAACCTCCAGGTTTCCTTGCTCCAGTCGACTGGACAGGACTTATTATTTTCAGCAGCAAACGACATTACCAACCAACATGGTTTATGACCCGATCCATGATCCACTAAAGTTTTCAGATCTAGTCAACACAGGTTTGACCAACGGATCTATTGCACTTTATGGAGTATATCTAGCAAGAGAAGGCTAAAGAAAAGTTTGATGGTGTTAGCTCTATTATCTACTCAAAAGTGATAAACCGTAAGTGAAGAGCTTCATTGAAATCCATCCCATTCCATCGAATTAAAATCACTCACTACATTGAATGCTTCCTTATTTATGAGAGTGGGAGTTATTGTAGTTGGTGTTCTATAAACCAACCTTGAGTGCTTTTAATTTCTTTCTCTATTCATCCTTTGAGAGGAATCATTAAGAGAAACAAAACCCACTTTGTTAAAAGTGATTTGTGAGAAGAAATCCTAGTAGGCTAGGTTAGAGTTAGGTATCTCTACAATATTCAAGGTTGAAGGACTCATTAGAGATTCAACAAGAAGTGCTTGTGGTGAAGAAGTGGTGTACTAGGTGTGATTATCTTGCTTTGCTTGGAATTTCTAAAGGCTAAGAAAGCCTCATTGAAGAGTGGACGTAGGCAACCTTGCCGAACCACTATAAACCAAGTGTCTCTTGTGTGGTTTGCTTGCTCTCTAAATATCTCTATCTATCCATCATATTCATGTCTCAACATTAAGCACACACACATTCCTTGTTGTTAGTTGTATGTGTAGGTGTGGGGTTGGGTCTATCACACAAAGACTTCACCTTTATGCTTATAATATTTAATTCATAATCATACCAGCATCTCTTCTTACTCTCATCATCTTCTTCTTGTTGGTTCTCTTCTAATCTGGAATTTGACCTCTTTGTCTGACAAGGCTGAGTCGACTGGACCCCAGTTAACTAGACCCTGTCAGACTGAGACTTGTGTTGGCTTAGTTTGGGTTTTTGGGTGAGGGATGTTCCTGTTTAGTTTATTTATCTTGTGTTAAGTGTGTTCCTCTCTTGTATAATTGTTCACTTGACCTAGATAATTTTTATTGGACTATTCACCCCCCCCCCCCTCTAGTCATTCTTGACATTTTAGTGGGACTTTTCAGATTTTTCTGCCTGTTTGATTCTCTACCTTTGCCTTCCACTCCTTGAATTTAGTGAAAAATTCGGATTTCTCCTTCATGAAGTAGACCCAAACTTTCCTCGAAAAATCATCCATGAAAGTGACAAAGTAGCGAGCTCCACCTTTTGATTGAGTAGGTGAAGGCCCCCACACATCTGAGTGAATATAGTTAAGTACTTCTGTACTTTTGTTCTTTGTATCTGCAGCTTTGAAGTGTACTTTAGTTTGCTTTCCCATAATACAATACTTGCAGAACTCAAGTTTACACTCTCCTACACCCTTCAACAATTGTCGCTTGTGTAATTCTTCCATGGCTCTTTCACTCATATGCCCTAGCCTCTAGGCCTGTCAACTATCCAAACTGATCCATGATCCAAACCGATCCAAAACCGATCCAATCCATTACTTTTCTGTTTTGGATATCCATTTGGATTATTGGATCACATGAAATGGTTTTTGGATATCCATTATGTTTTTGGATCGGTTTGGATAACAATAGAGAGAAAACCAATCCGATCCGATATCAAAAAAACAACAAATTTCACTTGATCTCTCTTTCCCTAACTTTACTCTCTCTTCATCTTCTCAATCCGATCTCTACTATTACGGTTGATAATCATCATCATCATCAATTTCGATCTCTTCATCATCATCAATTTTGATCTCTTCGTCATCATCAATTTCGATCTCTCTTTTGTTCGTCACTGCTGCCATCGAAGAGATTACTTGAACTAAGTGCATCGAAGTCAAACAACGATAAAGTACTTCAGGTATACACTTCTCCTCTTTTTTCTGCAAAAACCCATTTCAAATCTCCAATTAGTTGAGTAGTATCTAGCAAGAATTCGATTCAATCCTTTAAAGGGTTTGTTAAATCAATGAAATTAAATAATAGGTTGGAAAAATCTGGAAGAATGGTATATTTAACTAACTCTTTTCTTCTGCTCTTCCTGCTCTAATATTTTAGATGAAACTTGTGTTGTTTTGGTTGAGTGTTTCATATGTTCGCTTTTGAATAGAAAAAAATATATATATTAGGTAATTACAGTGATTCATTGTAAGATGTCGGTCCCTTCGTCGATGGATTCTATTGACGGGGTTAGTAATTCATCGAAGAGAAAAAAAATTAGTGGATCACAAAACACTTTGAGGTCTAATGTATGGTTAGAGTTCGAGAGAAGTAAAGATAAGCAAAGTGCTATTTGTAAACATTGTAAAGAAACCTTTAGGGTCAATGGAACTTCTAGCTTGCGAAATCATTTGAATAGATGTTTTATGAAAAAACAAAATGAATCAAGTCAAGAACGGAGTAGAAAAGATGAGGGAACTCTTTCGACTAAGATGATCAAATTTTGTCAAGAACGGAGTAGAAAAGATCTTTCTGAGATGATTGTTAAACATAATTACCCGTTTTCGATGGTTGAGCATGAGTATTTTAGAAAGTTTGTGAACAATCTTCAACCACAATTTGATTTAAAGCATCGAAATACAGTTCGAGGTGATATTGTGAAATTATACAAGGAAGAGAAAAATGCACTTTATAGTATTTTGGGAAAACTTTCAAGTCGGGTTAGTTTGACAACTGATTTGTGGACAGCACAGTGCACAAGAGATTCGTATATGTGTTTAATTGTTCATTATATTGATGATGATTGGGTTTTAAGGAATAAGATATTAAATTTTTGATTAATGGATTGTTCTCATACTGGAAGTGAGTTAGAAAGAATTATAATGAAATGTTTGCTTGATTGGAATGTCGATAAAAAGGTATCTACTATTACTGTTGATAATGCTTCATCGAATGATGTGATGGTTAGTTTGTTAAAGGCCAATCTCAATCAAGACAAGTTGTTAGTTTTTAATGGAAAGTTTTTCCACATTCGTTCTACAACACATATTCTAAACCTCATTGTCAAAGATGGATTGTCAGCCATGGGGAATACGTTGAATCGTATTCGGGAGAGTTGTAAGTATGTAAGGTTGACACCTCAAAGGAAGATGAAGTGGGAAGAAGTTGTTCAGCAAGTGGGTGTCTTCACACTAAAAGAGATTTGTTTTGATTGCCCAACAAGATGGAACTCGACTTATCAAATGATTTCAACTGCATTGATTTATGAAAAGGCTTTCAAGCGTTTACATATGAAAGATGAGGATTTCAAAACAAACCCCTCTCCAGAGGAATGGGTCCTTGCTCAAAAGATTTGCACATGTTTGAAAAGCTTTTATTCCTCGACAATGAGTCTTTCAGGTATGCAATTTATATTCCCATGGTGTAAATGATTGAATTCATTTTCTTTTTTTTTTTCTTTCTAATGTTGCCTTCGGTTTAGTCTGGTAACACACTCATTTCTAATGTTGCTTTTGGTTTAGTCTGGATTTCATCATCTCTTAGAAACTTTATTCTTAACTTTGTTATAGGTATGGATTATCCAACTGCAGACTTATACTTCTCGAATGTATGTGAAATTCATATAGCATTGTTGGAGTGGAAAAAAAGTGTTACTGAAGAAGTGAAAAAAATGGCAGATTCCATGTATGAGAAGTTCAAAAAATATTGGAGTAGTTGTTGTTTGATTCTAGCGGTAGCCTTTGTTCTTAACCCAGGTTTTAAGCTGAAGTTTGTTGAGAATTACTACTCTATCATATATGGAGACTATGAGAGTGCTTTTCAAACTAGGAAAGTTCGAGAAGCAATGATTGAAATATATAGTGAGTATTCCCCACCTACAACAAATCCTCTTTTCACATCTCAACCTTCATCATCAAGTTCTAGTCAACAACTCTTCGAGGAAAATTCTCTCAATTCGAACATATCTATGAGATTTGAAAGTTGGTACCAGGTTGAAGGAATCGGTACAATACAATGCAAATCTGAGTTGGATAGTTATTTGGATGAGCCCCTTTATCCGCTTAAAGGTTTATCTTTATTGGATTGGTGGAAAGTAAATACACCAAAATATCCAACACTTTCGAGGATGGCTCGGGATATTTTGTGTATTCCTGTTACTTCAGTACCTTCAGAATCGGCATTTAGCATTGGAGGTAGAGTACTAAGTGACTACCGTGCTTCGTTAGATCCTAAAATGGTGGAAGTGCTTATGTGTACTCAGAATTGGTTGCCATCTTTGTCGGGAGGTAAGAAATCACTAGTAATGTCTTATTATTTAGGGCTAGTTATGATTTGTTTAATATGTAATTTTATTGAGTTTTATTGGTATTGTTGTAGATGCATCTACATGCTCAATTCAAGATAATATTGACTCAATGGCAAATGATGAGCTCGATGATGTTGATGATGATTTGTGTTCAGTAGCATTCTCTGCTTGATTGGATAATATACAGGTACATGTCTAGTTTAACTGCTCCTTTTGTTCCTTTTGTTTATTTTGGTTTGTGTTTTGAGTGATGGGTTGATATAAGTTTTTCAGTTTCACTACGTAATGAGAGGACAATGGATGTAAACTTTGTGATGTGCATGGTTTCATAGCTATATATGACTGAGAAAAACTTGCTGCTATGATTTGGGATAATATAAGTGGTATAGAATTTAGGTAGATAAAAGTAACAAATTGCAATTCAGCTTCATACATGGGGAATGTCTGAGTTTTATGGGTATTTCTTATTTTTGTGAAAAAAGGGGTTTTGGATTTCATTTTTCTTTCAAATATTCTGTATGTTGAATGATGTGTTTGAAGATAATAACATCTAAATCTCTATACTTCTAAGAAATCATCTTGGGTATTTCTTATTTTTGTGAAATATGGGGTTTTGGGTTTCTTATTTATTTCAAATTAATATTTTTGTTGAATGGACTAGTTTATTTACTATTTGGGGTTTATTTCTATATTTCATTCTCTCTGCTTTAGAAACAAACAAGAATAAACTAATTGTCTCATCATCTGTTTTAGTATAAGATTACAATCTTGCTTTGAAATGTTTCATTTCTGAAAAACCCCTTCTACATATGTTTGTTTTGCAAGGTTCTGACCCTGATGTTGATGAGGATGATGATGAGATTGATTTGGTTCGTGAGTTTATGAAGTATAAGGATGAGCTAGTGGAGGAGAACCCAAATATCATCAACACTACTTCTTCAAGTCTATATGGCAGTGCGAAAAAGTGCAGAAGCCACACAAAGGAGGATGATGGTGCTGTCTACCTGACTTGTGAGATGCCAGAACTGAGTAAGGAGGATGTGAAAGTCAGTGTTGAGAAGAAGTTTCTTGTTATTGAAGGTGAAGAAATGAAAGAAACAAGTGATGGTGAGAAGGCTAGGAAATACTGCTGCAAGATTAAGATTGAACCTGAGCTTTTCAAGATCAATGAAATTAAGGCTGAGATGAAGAATGGGTTGTTGAAGGTGAATCTTTCTAAGCTGAAGGAAGAGGAAAGGAAAGATATCATTCATGTTAAGGTGGATTGATTGATTGGTCAGTGTTCTAGTATTTTGGGTGGAGATGTTTATGTTTTATGTTTGTGAAAGCAGAGTACTACTGGAAGTTGGTTTAATGTCTAGCTGCAATGGGTTATTGATATTTCTATGTTCTTGTTTTGTCTCTTGTTCCTCTGGTGAACAAGATGTTTATGATGAAGTTATTAGTAGTATGTAAGAACTTGATTTCCTTCTGTTTGAAGTTGTAGTATGAACTATGAATGTTATTAGAACAATTTGATTATGGATACCCTTCGATTAATTTTTGGGTTTCTTTTTCATAGCAATTTTAGTTTGAATGCCTTGCCTTGTAATCCTGTTTTTCTCATGTTTGCAGTGGAATAATTCTAGTTCCACTCCATTGTTTTCTCTTTCTTTAGACTTGTGGGATCAGATATATGGTTACTGTAAAGTAGTAGTTAGTGGAATTTAACAAAATGTTTAGAACTTTGAAGTTACTATGAATCAAACATACCCTAATATCCTGCAAGCTTGTTTAGGTACCAAGGAAGTAAACATGTTGCAAAATTGTGTTTTTTTTTAAAAAAAAAAAAAAAAAAAAAAAACGGATTGGATCGGATCGGATCGGATATCCGTTAATTTATAGTGGATCGGTTCAGATCAGCTGTACCAATTATCCATTCTGAATTGGATCGGATCAGTTCGGATCACAATACATACGGATCGGTTCGGATCAGCTTGATATCCAAACCGAACCGATCCATTGACAGGCCCACTAGCCTCAAGTGCCAAAGCTGAGTGTGATCTTCTTGTGTAGAAACTGCAGCTCCACCAATTACTGTATTTCCTAAAAGCTTGTATAAATTGTTAGAAAGTCTTACTCCTCTCACAACCACAAGTGAACCCTTTGAGACTATGAGATTCCCATCTTTGGATTTGTATGTGTACCCATTCTTATCCAAATAACTCAGGGAAATAAGATTATTCCTTAGTGCAGGAACGTATTTCACGTTACCCAGAGTCCTAATAATTCCATCATGCATCTTCAACTTTACCGTACCAATTCCACAAACTTTACAACTGGAATTATTCCCCATAAAAACTACGTCTCCTTTTCTTTTATCAAACGTGTCAAACTAGTCTTCGTTTGAACACATATGATAAGAAGCGCCACAATCTAAAATCCAAGGCGAAGAAATATCATTACCTGAAGAAGTCGCCAAAATTTCTCCTTCGCTATCATCTGTAACAACGCTGGATGAATTTGAATTTTCGGCCTTCTTCTTCTTTTCCTTATATTTCTTACAATCTCGTTTCCAGTGGTCTGTCGCACCACATTCAAAGCAACCTTCTTTATCCCTGGATTTAGATCTTCCCCTGCCTTTTGATTTTCTACTTCTCTTATTTGTTCGGCCCCTCTCATTAGAATTATTGACATATAGTCCTTCTGCTTGAGAGTCTTCACCTGTGTTCTTATTCATCTTCACATGAGAGATTATATCTTGAACAACTTCATCATACTTTAAAGTATCCTTGCCGAACATCAATGTGGTCCTGAAGTGCTTGAAAGATGGAGGCAAAGATCTGAGCAGGTATAGAGACTTGTCTTCATCGTCATACTTCACATCCACCCGTAGCAAATTTGTGATGCACTTATTGAACACGTTTAGATGTTCCATAAGATCACCACCTTCTTTCATCCGAAGATTCAAGAGTTCAACTTTCAAGAAAGGTTTATTTGATAAAGACTTACCCATATACAACTTCTCGAGCTTTTCCCACGTTTCTTTGGCACAAGTTTCCTCCATCACATTAAACATCACCTCATCCGAGATATGTAGTTCGATGGAACTCATGGCTTTGAGATCTACTTTGTTCCACTCGTCATCTGACATGTCCTTTGGCTTCTTGTCTTTCCCGTCAAGAACCACATGAAGATCTTGTTGCATCAAAACGTTTCTCATCTTCCTTTGCCATAGTGTAAAGTTATCTCTACCGTCAAATGGTTTAATCTCAACTTTTACACCGCCGCCAAGAGTAGTAGCCGATGGTTTCTTACCGTCACTATTTGCAGGAACACCTGTAGTCTCCGTCATCTTTGACAAAACCTTAAATCCAACCTAAGCTCTTAATACCACTTGTTGAACTATATGCAGTGATTAATTAAATCCTAACAACGCCAACAACCCGCAACCTAGATATTCGTGAGAACACCTCCTTTGCAATACAGGATCCGTTTTGTCAATGAAGTCAAAGATTACCAAATAATAAACAATAGTATAAGAAGAACAAAACAATAAAGAACAATAACACCAAGATATACGTGGTTCGGCAATGCCAACTTTCACGGGGAACAATGAGAAGATTTCACTATAAGGAAAGAAACACCGATTACAATAATCTCCCTAGTATCTTTCTCAAGATCTTAATCTCTCACCTTAAACCCAATACACCCTTGGCTCCCAAAGTTCTCTCTCTTTTACTCTATCTATCTCTATGTTTCTATTGTTTTCTACTTTTTTGTCTTGCCTTATTGTCTTGTCTTACAAATATCAAGTTACTTGGGTATTTATAGCCCATGGATAAAAATCAAATCCATATAGAATTACTAATTCAAACTAGAGATAAATAGGAAACCGAGTCCAAATAGAACTCCTGCACATATATGGTTTCCTTAACCAATATAGGAAACTGATCCTATGGATCACACCTCTTATAAGGTATGATCCTGTGCACCCAACTATGGCGAGCCAATATACAACACTACTACTATCAAACAAACACACACCAATAACACAAGATTTATGTGTTAACAAAGCCTACGTCCACGGGGCGAAAGGAGGTTGCTTCTTATTGATAGAAAAAATTTGCTCTTGGCACTATTTGCTCCTTGTGTCCTTGCCAAATCAAAGTAGGACACGTGGCATTAATTGTTTTGAATCCAGGTTCTAAGATAACTACGAGAAAACGGAACAAAGTATACAAATAGCCAAAAACCAAAAAGGATATTCAATCTTTACCAAAAACCAATAAGAAGAACATTTGATCTTCGTCCTCTTCAATGTTCAAGTATCCTCTTTACCGCCTGTTGTATGCAAAAACCATAAAGTATCTAACTCAGTGAAATCGATTTATTTGACATGGCACCTGATTGATAGAAAAAAAAAATCTCATCGCAAAACTAAAGATACAAATAACAATGACCAAAGTTTAATACTCAGGAGTCAAGCCCACCCATCTCTGATAGATTAAAATCTGTTTTCATTCATATACTGCAAAGGTTTTGATTATGACCTGTGAGGATTTAGGGTTTAGGTTTTGATTATGACCTGTGAGGATTGAGGAAGCTTGAGATTAAAATCAGCAAAATTTAGTTTACTTGCTGATTGCATACATAAATACAGCCTTAATCCTTATTCAAGTTAAAAAGATCAGTGTTACACCCAATTTAATATGTTTGGAATAAAGCTTTGTTGAGTACTTGAGTTGAGAACAGAAAAAACCAAGAAGGGTCCTTCCTATTTACAGTATTAATATTAGTTTTTGATTGATTATTCTTTGATAACATATAAGCATTAAAATCATGGAATCGCTATTAATGGAAAGCATAACAAAAATGAAAGGAGAACTCAAAGAATAAAAGAGCAAAAGGAAGGTCTCATATTTTCCGTCTTGACGGAAATCTATTGTTGTTATCGTGTAGTTAGAATCCTAAATTTAATGCCACGTTTCATAATTTTATTTGGCAAGGATGCAAGGAGCAAATAGTGCCAGGAGCAAATTTTTTCTCTCTTATTGAGACGATCTTACAAGCACTACTAATGAAGAAACCAAGGTGTTCTTCTCACACAAGTTCTCTCACAAACTCTCTAATGGCTTCCAATAGATCTCTCACACACAAATAAGTTTTCCAACAAATAGGCTTTATATATATATCATATCCTTACAAAACTCAGATTTTGGGCCCATTAAACTGAAAAACACGAAGACGTTCGAACGGTTTGGAATAGAATCAAAACACAGAGAACCCCATTATCTCCGTTCGAACGTCGATAGTCACTGTTTGGACCAACTTCTATAGAAAACCCAGAATGGTTCGAACGTCAGCAAATTTGGTTCTAACGTTGGCTACGAAACAACATTGGTTCTAACATCTGCAACAATGGTTCGAACGTCTGCTTCCTGAAATTGCTCCTCCATCTGACAATCATATAGAAAACCCAACAACAGGTCATTTGAGAGGCCTATTTCAACCATGGATTTCTTCTTGTTCTACTAGTACTCTCGTTCAAGGTCCAGAATCAAACTAGGCCCAAGTAGACATTAAAGTAAAAAGTATGAATTTAAATCATTTTACATTTGACAGTAGAACATCTGGTTAGCCTGGACTGCTATTGGTGCTAGAAACCCAAATATGTCGAAGGCAAATAAAAAAAGAAAGAGTATAAATTACTTAGACTTAACAGCCAAATGTTACACTATGAAATTGAACCGCATTGTAATAAAATTTTGACATATTATATTACTAATGTGTCGCGAGACCTCTCACCACAAAAAATTATATTCTCGCGAAAACAATTAGATTTGATTCGAACTTTAATTTTACCAAACAGTCGATGGAATGAATTTGTAGTCTCAAATCTTGTTGGCACTGATCCCTATGTATCTGCCTTTTGGCATTGATCCTCATGTATTTGTGCCTGCAAAAAATCTAACCTATTGTGATTTGTGGGAGCAATGAAAAATCACCACGTGTCTATAAAATTATTAAAAAATTTGTTTAAATAACATGGCAGTGTTTTATTTGTCCGACACTCACAAAAGACTAAAATCACAACAGCCTAAATTCATCGTTTGTGCATGTATCTTTTGTTTTTTTTTTTTGTTAAAAAAAAAAACAAAAGATGGAATGAATTTGTGTGGACTATATTATTTGATTTGATTCATGTGTGAGTGTGGGACTGGGAACACCAATAGGGCTTGATGATGAAGTGTCGATCGGCTTAAGAGTAAAAGAGATGGAAGCTAGCTAGAGAGCCAAGAGCACCCAAGAGGCAGAAACCAAAGGGGTCATATTGTCTTCTGGTGACGCAGTGAGACAATTAGCTAGCTAGTCCAACACTACTTTCTGCATTTCCAAAGAGCTCAACCTTTTTCTTCCACACCACACACTTTTAAAACTCTTTTTTTTGCCTGTTGGTTCATCCTATTCGCCACTTCTCACCTTCCTCAACATTTCTGGCTCTTGGTTTATTGTGTTCCTATGTTATTTTTTCTTTTTAACCACTATCCATTATTTCATCTCTTGGTTAATTGGGTCCCTGCAAACCTTTTTCTCTTAATCTTTATTAAGTCTTAATGCAGCTGCAAATCTTCGATTGTTTATTACAGCTCATTGTCTTCTCTGACCTGACTTAACGGTGTGAGTTCAAAGTGGACTTACATAATATATACTTGATCACAAATGATATCCACCATTTGTATTTAAATAGTTAAAAGGTAAAAAATTAACATACTTTGTAACATGGTTGTTACGTTACATGTGCATTACATCCTACATGTTAGATATTTTCAAGTACTTCTTCTTCTCGACACCTAGATCCTGTTGGATCACAGGATCTTCTTTGATGTACATGTTTGACTAGATATAACCAGACTAGATGGAACCTAACAAGGATGAAATCAAATTTGGTTTCAATGTCACAAAGGGTTCATTTTTTTGCACTAGTACTGTACCAGTGTTTGTGCATGGGAATAGTTGTGTGGGGTTATCAATGGCGTCAATCGAGTGCCATTAATTGATTCGATAATTTATTTATTTAATTTTGAATTTGGTTTCTTTCATTTATAAGTCTTATTAGTAAAACCTACATACGTAGAACTTATTTAGACTTCATTTTTCTTCTTCTTTTGGTTAATTCAAACACAATCCAGGGTGATATATAAAAGAAAAAATAAATAAATAAATAAAAAAAAACAACATTTACTCCTTCTGTCTTAAATTATAAGTACCTCTTAGAATATTCTACTTATTAACAAGATATTATTTACTTTTTTTAGAATAATACTCTAATTCCAAAGCAAAAGTAGTATAGAAAAAATAACAATATAACTTAATTAATATTTATTAAAATATTAAAAACGACATATATTTTAGGACAACCAAAAAAAGAATAAGGTACTTGTAATTTGGGACGGAAGAAGTATTAACATACAGTGAACCCCACAATATATATCGTGTGTTTGGGTGTAACATCACAATTTCTGGCGTCTCATCACAACATCGACAATCTTCAACAAATTCTTCTTCTAATTTCTACCAAATAGCTTCCGAAATCAAAACGGATGAAAACCCAAATAATAATTAAATTTTTTATATTTTGTCCTCTTTTATTTTTCCATGATTATATTATAGATTTACAGACCTTTGACTCTTTGAGTGGTGGCCTGGATATTTATTTTTCTAAGCTGTATGCCTGTATATGTTAGAAACTCCAGTACAACTAGTACACTCAAGCCACATTTTCAGTACTTGTGGGGGCCATAGTTTAAAATTCCGAATCCGGGCGAAATTTCGAATTTGAAAAAAAAAAATGGTATATTCCAATATTCCAACACTCGAAAATCGGCATATTCCATTAAAATTTCGTGAAATATGTCGGCAGTCTGAATTATGCTTGTGGCTCTCTATAGGCTAGCTCAGCTCAGCTTTTGTCTTTTTCTTTGAAATTTCGAACGTAAGCGGGAAATTATTTGGTCTTTGGTAAACAAAGGGGATGCCCCTACGGGAGTCCTACTTCCAGTCTTCCACACCCTCATGGGATGCGCCTATATAAACCTCTTAACCAATGCTTTCATTTTGTTTCATCCAGTGAACTCTCTTTCTCTCACACACACACTCTTTCTCTCTCTCTCGAGCTCGCCCATGATGGCGGCTTCAGTCCGGAGTAGACGATTCAATGGACCTGACTCACCATTTCGAGGTGGGGGTGTTGGTGGTGTCGGCAGTAACTTTATTTCCACACTGCCAACAAAACCACCAAAAGATTGTTATTACTCATCAACTTCAAGCGAAGAAGAAGAAGAAGAAAGGAAATGGAGTGCTTTTCGTGATCAAACTAAAGAAGTTGAAGAATCTATTCTAGATCCAAAAGATGGATCAACAGCGGATAATTGGATTGTGCGTAATCCATCTATGATTAGACTTACAGGTAAACATCCATTCAATTCAGAACCACCTTTAAATAAACTTATGCATCATGGATTCATTACACCAGTTTCTTTACATTATGTAAGAAATCATGGTTATGTTCCAAAAGCTACATGGGAAGATTGGAGTATTGAGGTATGTGGACTTGTTAAACGACCTATGAAACTTACTATGAATCAACTTGTTAAAGAGTTTCGTAGTTATGAGTTTCCAGTTACTCTTGTATGTGCTGGAAATCGTCGTAAAGAACAGAACCAGGTAAAACAAACTGTTGGATTTAACTGGGGTGCTGCTGGTACATCAACTTCTGTGTGGCGTGGGGTTAGATTGCGTGATGTACTTAAACGATGTGGTATAATAAATTATCGCAAAAATGGAGAACTTAATGTGTGTTTTGAAGGTGCAGAAGATCTACCAGGTGGTAGTGGATCCAAGTATGGTACCAGTATAAAAAAGGAATATGCCATGGATCCATCAAGAGAAATTATTATAGCTTATATGCAGAATGGTGAGCTTTTGTTACCAGATCATGGTTTTCCAGTAAGAATGATAATTCCAGGATTTATTGGTGGAAGAATGGTTAAATGGTTGGCAAGAATCATAGTCGCCACAGCAGAATCACAAAATCATTACCACTTCAAGGATAACCGGGTTTTCCCTAGCCATGTCGATTCTGAACTGGCGAATGCAGAAGGTATATAATGTGTATATATTATTTCAAATTTGAAGTTCAAGAGTTGCCGGCCGGGTATATATATATGATATATAGCTTATTCTGATCCTGTTTGTTTGATGTCTTTTTATGTACACAGCGTGGTGGTACAAGCCGGAATACATCATAAATGAACTGAACATAAACTCGGTGATCACAACACCATCTCATGAAGAGATCTTACTGATTAACTCTGGAACCGTACAAAGGCCATACACAATAAAGGGCTATGCATATTCAGGTGAGTGATTCTTTCCTTTCACTACCCTGAAACTTAATTAAGAATTGTTTAGTGCGCACGAACATTTCAACTTGTAGTTTGTCTTGTGTCAGCTCAATGATTAACGATATAATAAATTTAAGATCTTTTTCCCCAGTTGAGGGAACACTTTTTTTTTATTGGCAAGCGGGGTTGACGGGACCCCTACCTCTTTAAATTACATGTGGAAACTTATATCAACAATCCGCTGTTGACCTGTTTCGAATCCACTTTGTGAGAAGAGTGCTACCATCGCAGGACTTAATTTTAATTTGATTCAAGGAATATGTTGGTCTGATAAAATATATATTTCATGAGTTGTGACACCCGGCCCTTTTGTTTAAATAACTAAACTGTTCTGGTATGTTTTAGGTGGGGGGAAGAAGGTGACACGTGTGGAAGTAACATTGGACAATGGCGAATCATGGCTGTTGTGTACATTGGACCACAAAGAAAAGCCTAGTAGATATGCCAAGTACTGGTGCTGGTGTTTCTGGTCTCTTGAAGTTGAGGTTCTGGACTTAATTGGTGCCAAAGAAATTGCTGTTCGTGCTTGGGATCAGACCCTCAACACACAACCTGATAAGCTAATCTGGAATGTCATGGTTAGTTCTGTTAACTAGTATAGTACTCATGCAGTTTGTTGTTCACTTCAATTCTCAGTGATTCATATTTTAATTTGCTCGATCGATTGACCAAAATATATATACACTAGACGTACATCCATCATTTCATCATCCTTCAATTTAATTTTTCCAGTTCACCAAATTAGTACATATCACACGATATCGCTATATATGCAGCATGTCAATCTGTATGTATTCAGTATGGCACTGTATTGATATACGACCGCCAGAATATTAATTTTTGTTGCAAGTTCTTTGTTAATATAAATAAGCTAATGTATGCCATTGTTTTTGTTATGCAGGGAATGATGAACAATTGTTGGTTCCGAATAAAAGCAAACATGTGCAAGCCATACAAGGGAGAGATAGGCCTTGTTTTTGAGCATCCAACTCAGGCAGGTAACCAACCTGGTGGTTGGATGGTTCGGATGAAGAGCCTTCAATCAGCTGAGACTCAAAACGCCCTAAAGAAGAGTGTGTCTTCCCCTATCATGAATACATCAACAAGAATGTATTCCCTGGATGATGTGAAGAAGCATAATTCAGCCGAGTCAGCTTGGATCATTGTTCGTAGTTATGTTTACGACTGCACTCCATTCTTGAAAGAACATCCTGGTGGCATTGATAGTATCCTAATCAATGCAGGGTCAGATTGTACTGAAGAGTTTGATGCAATTCACTCTGATAAAGCGAAGACAATGCTTGAAAAATATCGTATTGGTGAGTTGATCGATTCTGTTTCTGATTCTTCTACCTCAACAACACCTAACAACTCAGTCCATGGTGCCACCAACTTGATCCACCTCGCCTCAATAAAAGAAGTTGTAGTACCAAACTCGAATCCAGTTGCCCTGATACCACGTGAGAAAACCAAATGCAAACTGGTATCTAAGATCTCACTCTCTCATGACGTGCGCATATTCAGGTTTGCATTTCCATCACCAGATCAAGTACTTGGGTTAGCAGTAGGGAAGCACATATATGTTTGTGCATCAGTAGACAATAAGCTATGTATGCGAGCGTACACACCAACAAGTGCCGTTGATGAAGTGGGCTACTTTGAACTACTTATCAAGATATACTACAAGGGTATAAACCCCGCATTTCCAAATGGAGGAATACTGTCACAGTATTTGGAGTCACTTCCTTTAGGCGCTTCCATCGATATTAAAGGCCCTTTAGGCCACATTGAGTATACCGGGCGTGGTAACTTCACAGTCCATGGGAAAAACAAGTTTGGTAAGAAACTTGCAATGATTGCAGGTGGAACTGGAATCACACCTATATATCAAGTGATGCAAGCTATCATGAAAGACCCAGAGGATGAAACAGAAATGTATGTGGTGTATGCCAATCGAACAGAAGATGATATACTGCTAAAAAAGGAGTTGGACAGTTGGGCAGAACAATGTAGTGAGAGGGTGAAAGTGTGGTATGTCGTGGGGAAGCTCTCGCCAGGAAGGGAAGAAGCATGGAAGTACAGTGTTGGACGCATTGGAGAAGAGATCTTACGAGAGCATATTCCTCATGGGTCTAAAGATACACTAGCATTAGCTTGTGGGCCGCCGGCAATGATACAGTTTGCGATTACGCCCAACTTGGAGAAGCTGAACTATGATGTGAAGGAGACCTTGTTGGTGTTCTAAGTATAATTATAAGTCGGCTGTTGGTTGCATTGATCGATCAATTTTTGACATGTTCTAGAATCTAGATAGTGAGTCCTAGTGAATAGTTAGTGATTTCAATCAATATTAAGTAAATACAGTACATATTTGTTAAATAGAAGTTCAATGAAAACAATCAGAACAAGCTTAATATTAGATACTGACCCTTCCAAAGGAATCAGACGACGTTGGTGGCAGGTTGAAGAAAGCTCAAGTTACTGTGAAATCAAAGGGTGTAAATACTAGTGACGGTGTCTGTGGTATAGCCGAGAACTGTGATTCAGCTGCTGTTGGTCTAGTTAGGCGGAAACCTACTAAAACTACTACACTGTTTAGGAGAAAACCATTCATAACAAGCAGGTTTGACATGATTAGACAACCATATATGAACCAGTGTTAACACTGCAGGGAATAGAATTGTAGTAACCGGCTTTGCACTGCAGGGTAAAGTATATTGCAATGCTCGAGACATGGAGCGGCTTTGCGCTGTCAGTGATGTTTTTAGTGACTACAACTTAAATGTCATTCTTTCTTTCTTTTTCCCTTTTTTGTGTGTGGATTTTGTTAGTGTGTAGTAACTGGGGCACATGCTTATTTACTCTGGCTACAAGTTATGGTCATTCATAGGGCACTTCTTACTAGTTTTATCGCAAAATTAAAATCTATCATAGGTGGGACTGGGAGTGTATAATGTGACAGTTCTTAGTTTCTTGCTCTTCAGCAGCACCATCTCAAGCCATCCTTCATTGTTCCTCATCCCCAATTGCTATTCTAGTAACTTTGCCATTTCCCTGTGCTCTCTGCCGCTCTCTACTCAGCTGTACATACCTCTAGGCATTAGTTCCTTCACCAATAATATTTAGGAGTGTTAACATTTCTTTGTCGATTAGCCAAAACATCGATGGTGATGCAAGTGGTGAATGTGGAGATAACGCCGAGTGTTAACATTTCTTTGCCGATTCTTTGCTCATGGCAATAGTAAAGAAAATAGTGCATTTGATTGATGCTTTTGCAGACACAATTTTTACCAAGTAAATCAACATCATATATAGATACCAATAAGCAAACAAAACAAATTAAAATGCTGAGTACAATTTATGTTTGTGGTGTTCATTGAACATTTAACAATGTTCCTGAATTGTTCAATGAACACCAACTTATTTAGAACAACTACACTTGCACCTAGACATGCATTTCTTGCAATCTGAAAGTCGTGGTGTACCACCATTGCAATCACATTTTTTAATACATTTGGATTGCAAGTTTTTGGTACATTTCGATTGCGAGAGATTACCCCATAAACATTTCGCCATGCACCGTAGAATGGGAACACATCCTGGGCACACATACTTCATTTGATCAAGAATGCAGTCTCTACATGTACTGTTAGTCTTCGACGAAGAACAAGCTAGAGATGGCATAATGATCAGTAACCATACACATAACATTACCTGGATGACTTCTACACGAAAACACTTCATCTTCTCCATCTTTTTGTCACACTATAACAAGTATGAACCCCAGAGAAATGACTTCATACCAAGATACAGTTGGGTTTATATAGAAAAGAAGGAATGGTATGTCTTGAAAGATGTTCAGAGCTAATAAATTGCATTATCAAGTTTCCATTAAATGTGACCAGCTTTCTATCTATCCTATGCCTTGAATTGTGTAATCTAAGCTTTGGTTTTGCTGGTGAGTCAAGCTCACCTCCTACCTCCTGTCAGACCTTCACATAAATGTCACAGTAAGTTAAATGCAATGAGCAAAACAGGGTCATTGACTCATTAGTCATTTCCAATACTACTCTGTTAGTCTGTTTCCCTCTGACTTGACATTTAGTTGAAGGTTGAAGATTTTCTGTATGTTCAACAAAGACATTTTATCATTAACCCTAAAATCAGAACTAACATTAACACCATTTCGACACGAATAGAATGTCGAACAGCAGTATTAGGCTTTATTTCATTAACAGAAAGATACAGAGAGAGGAGCAATGTATGCGAAAAAGGAAAACAACCATTGCATAAGAACAAGCAAAATCCATCACTTATTACTCTTTTTCAAGGTCTGATGGTATAGAAACACAAATCCTATTCATAGACAGAAGAATAACTAGTGTTTTGTGAGAAAGATACAAGAAGCACAAACTACAATTTTCTGAAATTGAATATAAGAATGTCCATAAAAGGGGCCAAAACCCAAAAGGCAAAGACGGATATTTGCCAGCACGCTATCATCATCGTACATAATGTTTGATTCACCAAGTAAAGCCATTTAACTCAAGAAAATTTCACTCTTCACTGAGGATAGGAACAATTAATGGATTCATCTGCGCCAGATATACAATTGCCCACCTAACAAAGCAAACAAATAGATGTTTAACACTTCTGTTCCAAAGAAAAAAAAAAAACAATGATTTTAAACTAGCTAAACTTGTCTAGTTGCCACAAACAAGTTTTGGTGAACTATCTATCATCCAACTGTCACATATAAAACTCTAAACAAATGATGAATAATGCAGATGCTATGTGGGATAACCAATAAAGGAAAAACATGCCTCAAAAGGATAACACAAGCAACACAACAGTTCATACGGTCAAAGTGTGACGGTCCTCATTGTGTTCAAAGTTATAACAAGGGTTACACTAATATATCGGGGGACAAAAAAGGGGGTTCAAAAACAACAAACTTATTAGTCCTACTAGCTTTCAAAAGATCAATATAGTTTTCATTCAATGGCTACCTAAAGTAAGGTCTTTTAAGCTAAAGACCAATGGTTCTTCCTTTTTAGTCCCAGGTTACAGTGGCATTACAGCTTATAAGAGATGAACAGGTCTCTTTCTTTGTGCTCCTTTATCTTATTTGATATTATATCAAACTCGTTTGGGGAAGCTCTTGCTCAAAGAGAATGCATTATATTTTGTTTCAGGCAAATTTATCCAGTGTGTGACTCAGAAATCCTGTTAAATTGCATTTTTTCAAGAAAGCCAAAACACAATAACTACATGGTTCATATCATTACAACCACAGGAAAGATGACATAATAACTCATAAGTTCACCTAACTGTATTTTGCATTTCTTGGTAATAAGAGAATTGCCATATACGTTTAATGTTTTGGATAGTTTGTAGCCAAGGAAAACTACATGTCTAGGATTTGGATTTTCATTTTCTAAGAATATAAGTATTTGCTCAGATTTGTTGGATGGTTGGGTTCCTCCTCACCCCTTTCCCTTAATAGCATCTTAAGGAGAAAAACACAAGACATATACATAAAAAAAAAGAGGATGACAAGGAGGAAAGAATAAAAAAAGGAATGATAAAAAGATGATGGTGGTTGTTCTAGCGGTGATAGTGACAACTCCCCAACATGAGATGAGTACCCTAATCATAAATATCAAAGAACGTTTACTTCCTGCCAGCTTCGTTTGTTCAGAATGCGCTAGTGTCATGTAGTATAAAACTAATGACACCTTAAGCAATACTGTCTACAGAAACTGAACCATTTCAATATGATATGTACTTTACGAATGGGATTTAACAGTCTCAATACAGAATCAATACCAATAAACGACAAAAGAAATTATTTAAAAGAAAACTAGTCCCATGAAAAAGTTTTCTCAAATTATTAGAGACTTACTATAAATTTTTTCTTTCCGATAGGAAAACATACCAAGCTCTCGATATGGTAATTAACATTATTCCGTCTATCTGATAGTTGTGCTACCACTAGCATACTTGACATAAATTTCTAGACTAAACCATAAAAGTAATCATATTCTAATACATGTTTGGCACCAATGAAAACCATGGTGAGAAAGACATAAGCTAAGTTTTATTCTTTCATTTGTATCAATCTGATGTTGCAAGTTTACTAAGCAGGCACACGATAAAAAAAAACACCTAAGCAATTAGAGACTAGAGAGTAAAGAGGAACAAATTAAACTTACATCATCCAGCAGCAAACCGTTGCTGTGATAACCAATGTTAGGTGAAATCTGCATCAGTATAACAAAAAAATTAATTAAAACAATGTCCCATTTCCGCGAAATCAATTTTTTTTTTTCTAAAACCATAGCTTATTAAAATTCTAACATATTTTTCGGCAACTTTGACACTTTGTGTTTTACTCATATACATAATGTGTATAGCTTGTGACATACAAAATCCAAATTTCTTCAAACACTACCATGTAAGGGTAATAAAAGTTTGCGTAAAAATGTTCAACACTACATAATCTCAAATTTGTGCAAATTTTTCGAAATTTTGTGCATAATGAACTAAATTACAATCAAATCACACTAATTACAAATCAAATAAACTTCATTAAAAAATTAAAAAAAAAAAACTTACAGATTTGCAGAAGGTCCTTTGTTACAACATATTCTGACCAATAAAGAAGCCAAAACACCAACAGCAATGAAGATTAAAGTAGTAAACAAGAAACCCATTTCTTCAATTCAATCAAAGAGAAAAAAAAACACTAAAGTTCCAAACTTTGCTCAAAGAACCAATGTTTTCTTGGTTTCTCGATCAATTCAAAACCAAATTGAATGAAAAAACAACCAATTCGTATCAGATCTGCAATTTAAAGAAACCCCTTTATTTAGATTTGGAAGATTATTTCAAAAATAATGAGAATTTTGAAGATTTGTAAAAGATAGAAAACCCTAACCTTGAAGAAGAAGAAGATCTGATTTTCTGTTGGATTTGGGTTTTTTTTTTTCTTTTCATAGAGTTATTAGAGTGAAGCTATTGTACACCCATGGTTACTTATGAAAGAGATGTTGACACGTGTTCATGTCGATAAATGATTTGGACCAAAATCATAACTTGTATTTGGGTTATTTTATTTCCGCCCAGCCCATTTTGAAGTTATGTATATGGGGGCCCAACAAGTCAACAACACTTCTACCATTAAACTCAGCTGGTGAATTTTGGAGTTGGATTGGGGGTTTAAGTACATCTCCACCATACATTGTAAAGATCTAAGCAAATCTCGAATCTCGAGATTTGTACTTGTTCGAATAATATAATTCTATAATATCTTATTTTGGGTTTCTAAGAGCATCTCTAATGGGTCTGCTATATTTGGCCTACACATGGGACGATTTAGCCTCCACGTCGGTGCCACCTCCTTTTCTATCGGTTTTTTTAGCAGGTCTTCCATACCTATATCAGGGGTATCCCTAACGCGTTTCCTATTTTTTTTTCCAAATTTTTATCTTCCACGCTGGTTGTACCAGCGTGGAAATGTTTTTCTGTTCCACGCTGGTCCAACCAGCGTGGAAGACTTGGGCTTCGCGTGTTGGCTGGGCTTGGGGCAGGCTGGGCTGGGATTGAGCTGGGCTTGGGCAGGCTGGGCTGGGCTTGGGGCAGGATGGGCAGGGTGGGCTGGGATTGAGCTGGGCTTGGTGAACAGGATCTGTTATATGTTCCACGCTGGTTGAACCAGCGTGGAACGTTAATGAAGTGTTTTTTTTTAACAAACACCAAACAGCAAACAGCAACCACCGTCTTCAACCTCTTGCCGCCGCCATTCTTCTTCCTCTTCCGCCATTTTCAACTTCTTCTACTCGATTTTGCTACTTCTACTTCTTCCTACTGCCAAATTACCCAACATCTTTTGTTATTTTCTATATTTAGCCCTCTTTTTATTAGTTTTAACTCAAAAATCCCAATTTTTGGTAAATCACAAATTATGGCTCCAAAAAGAAGATTGTGCGGTAAAATCGTTCAAAAGGTGTATCAAGGAACTAGTAGTACTATGGAAGATCAATCTTTAGATAATATGGAAGTCGAAGTTGTCGACATTGATTTTCCACATTTTCGCGAAGTTCGAGATTATACACCGAGAGAGCTCGCTCCATGTACTGGATCGCATCTTAGTGATAACCAGTATTCCGTCGATGTAAGTATTTGATTCAATTTTTAATATATTTATTTTTTAATTAATATTATTAATTTTTTAATTAATTTTTTATTAGTTTTTAAATTAATAATTTTTTTTAGTTTTTAATTGGTAAATTGTTCGTTTAATGTAGAGGATGAAAAATTTGACATATAGAGGCAAAATGAATAACGTAATGACTTGGTGGTCATATATGGTGGAGAGAGGAAATGATTTTGCTCATGTACGAGACCGAATACAAGCGACGCCATTTGGGCCTCTCGTTTCTTTGACACCATTTCGAACTGATCGTCAACTTATATTCGCGTTGCTCGAGCGATGGTGGCCGACGACACATACATTTCATTTGCCTCTCGATGAGCTTGCTTTTACTCCTCATGATTTTACTATGCTTACGGGTTTGCGTGTCGGGGTGGGAGAGATTGTGCCATATATTTCATCTTATGATGATAATGAGTGTGAGGCTACTATATTATTCCCAACTCTAAGTGAATATGAGGAGGCTTGGAAGGATGATGACAAACAAACAGGTTTACAGTATGGGTTTTTTGAGAATATATATATGCTGCGTACTGTTGCTGATGATGATTGGGTGTTAGAGCCCAATTCAGTTGAAGAGGATGAGTATGTGTTAGCTTTTCTGTTATACTTTGTGTCTGGGGTTTTGTTTTCTACTGGACACAGTTGTGTGAAGTTGGGTTGGTGTGGAGCGTTGCTTGATACAAGCAAGATTGGAGACTACGATTGGGGCGGTGCAGTGATGGCACACATGTATTATCAGATGGATTATTTTTCTATGAGTGGCAAGAAATTACACAACATCGGTGGGTTCATTTGGATTCTACAGGTTAGTTATGGTTTTTAGGTTATTTTTAATTTTTAATTAATCTAAAGCATAAAAGCATGAATGATTTTTTTATTTTTGTATATAATTTTTTTAATTACGAAATTTTTATTATGTAGTTTTGGTGGTATGAGTATCTGGGCACGTGTAATCCGATTTTGTTAGACTGTAGACCACACGTGTTCCCTCGTATTCTTATTTGGGCCCTTGAAAACCGAGCTGAATTGATGGGACTTGTAACGAATAACTTTAAACAAGCAAGGGCCTCGATCGAACAGAAAACTTGGGATAGTATTAGGTGGATGCCTTGGGCTGGGTTACCATCGAACAATAACCCACATATTGACGAGGCTAGAATCATATCTCAGACGAGAGTGGTTTTAGTTTCTCCAGAGATTAGTGTGTGGTTTTTAGGGGATAGATGTTTACGACAGACGACTGGGCTGATAGCTATTCCTCATCCTCCACCACCTGATATGGCTCCAGTGAGTCTTCCTTTGGAGCAGATCCGTGCTCGTAGATCATCCTTTAACTGGCCAATTAGTTCAGCTTTTTGTACGTTTGTTACGGCTATGGAGTACCAGTTATATTGGAATACTGTTTCTCGGGGCTCATTAGCTATTTCCCCCGTCTCTCGTGAGGGTAACGTAGATTACGTGTCATGGCGAGGCATACGACCAGAGTATCAGATTCCTTTCCCAGCAGCCCCTACTACTACTCAGCAAGATTACCCTTTGAGACAAATACAGTATGCAGAACAGGCTGGTGAACATAGCCTTAGGTTGATGGGATCACAAGGTATGACATGGACTGTACCGGTTCCCTTTCTCGACCGTGACTTAGTTACACAGCATGTACCTGATTTTGATACCTTAGACGAGGTATGTTTATTTTTTTTATTTACAATTGTATTTATAATTTTATATTTGTTAGTTAAATCTTGTATATTTATAACTAAGGGAAATCTTGTGAATACAGGCTGCTCTCCGGTCACGCTTAGCAGATTCTGTAATGCTTGGTCAAGGGATGCGGCATGCAGCATTTGATTCTTCTGCGAGATACTATGGTTGGATGCAAGAGCAAAGGACTGCTCTAACAAGGGCTGAAGAAGAAATCGCAGCAAGTGCTTCTAGGGTTGCTGAGCTGACAAGCACATTAGAGGCCTTGGTAAGTAATTATTAATTACTATTACAGTTAAACCCTAAAATTTATTAATTTTAGTTATTAAATTTTAATTGTATTTATATTTGATTATAGGAGTTGCAAGGGCACACTAGACGCGGTGGACGGGGACGAGGTGGACGGGGCCGAAGTGGACGAGGCCGAAGTGGGGAGAGTAGTCAGGGGAGTGCACCTTAAGTGTGTTTGAGTGCTTGATATTAGAGTGGGTTTGAGTGTTTGTTAACTGTATACTATTGCTTGATATTAGGGTTGTCTCAGTTGAACCAGCGTGGAAGATAAATTTATGGTTATTTCGTAATGATTTATTTATTATTCGTTTAAAATAGTAATAACAATATATTAATCAAAATAGTAATACATTAATCAAATTAAATTTAAAATTCAATACATAATTAAATCAAACATTTTAACCTTCGATATATTTTAATTTTCATACTCTTCACCACAAGTTGAACAAAACATTTTACCCAATACATAATCAAAATCAAACGAATCATGATTACAATTTTCGGGAAACACATGAATTTCATCTTCATACTCGTCAATAAGTCGATTAAATTCATCATCGATACGCTTCTGTTCTTCGGGTGTTAATGGTTTTTCTTCTTCGATGATTTCTTTCTCCATTTCTTCACGTTTTTCATCTTTCGAATCTTCAATGTGCGCCGAAAAATGTTTGACAGAACCATCTCCCATAATTATATAAAAAAAGTATCAAACTCAAATGAAAAAAATGAAGAATGAAGAAGTAGAAATGAAGAATGAAGAAGTAGAAACACAGACCATGTATATATAGGTTGATTTATAGCCGTTTGGAAAAATATAGCCGTTCGGAAAATATGGCCGTTAGAAATTTAGGCTTCCACGCTGGTTTGACCTGCGTGGAATAAAAAAAATAAAAAAAAATGTTCCACGCCGGTTTGACCTGCGTGGAATAAAAAAAAAAAAAAAAAATATGTTCCACGCTGGTTGAACCAGCGTGGAATTAAAATAATAATAAAAAAAAAGTTCCACGCTGGTTGAACCAGCGTGGAACATTTTATTTTAGCAATTTCTATAATCCTATCTTTGGTTCGATTTTGGACGAAGTTTTAGCAGACCGGCCCACCACATCCTACGTGGATAGCCGGCTGCTAAAATTATGGACGACGCGTTAGGGAATGCTTTTTTACGGTATTTCTATAATTTGGATTATAGCAGACCCATTAGAGATGCTCTAACACCCAGGGTGACCGGGTCGATAGGTGGTGGGTCCTACGACTTTTAAGAGGGGTGTATGTTTTGACATTTTTTTTTTTTAGTAATCTTGTTTTGATATTGATAGGTATAAATTCGTCAAATATTATCACCAAAGTTTTTGAGATTTTTTTGGCTTTAGAGTTTGAAAGAATTTCGTAGTTAAGCGTGCTCGTGCGGGAGTAGTCATAGGATAGGTGATCTCATAGAAAGTAGACTACTGCTCGTAAAGACCCTACACTATTGGATGACCACAGTGGTTAAGTGGGAATAGTATCAATGGTGTATATAGGTCGGGTCATTACATTTATCCTCCCATCTTCCAATTAGTCTTTCTTCTTCAGAGACCAATGTCTCCTTTGAAAACATACTCTTTCGAACCCGTAATCATGACATTGCTATCCGTTACTAGGGCTGGCAATGACCGGGTCGGATCGAATATTAGAAGTACCAAACCCGAACCATTAACAAAACTAATAGATCCGGACCTGGATTCAGACCCTATCGGGTCCAAAAGTGATGAACCATACCGTACTAAACCTTAACGGTTTGAATTCTGATCTATAATATATTATATAATTCTATAATATATCTTATTTTGGGTCAAAATATCCAGATCATTTTACCAAATATATGTAGATTCTAAAAATGAACTCATATGGATCCGAATTTGTTAATATTTTGCCCACCAACTTAAATAAATATTTCATTTTTGTTATAATCTACATATATTTGGTAAATATAGTAGATGATTTTATTGATTTGTATATTTTTAAGATAATTGATATATATTTAAAAGGTAATTAGTGTAAGAAATTATATTTGCAAAAGTCAAGTTCCTAAAATATAAGATTTTTATGTCATATTTGTAATGTCAGTAAATTTACAATTTTCAAAATATCTGAAGAATCCATATCGGGTCCATATGAATTCGGTATATATTAATTATATACCCGAACCAATAAGAAACGGGTCCTACTTTTAAGAACTCAACCCAAACCAAAACATGAATTTGTAGTACCAAACCCGCTCTTATCAGTTTTTTATCGAACCGGATTTCGGTTTAACCCGGTCCATTGTCAGCCTTACCCGTTACTTGTTTATACTCTCTCGATGAGTTCAACTACTTTTGATGCTAAGAACCCATCGGCATGAACCCCTACCAGTATATTAGTCAAAAATATTATTACAATCTAGTGCACATTGTACCATCAAAATGTTGTTGTGCATTGGTTTTATAAGTTTTCAATGGACAGGGTAGCAAAACATACTAGTACATTGGAAATGTTCTCCCAAGTAATGTCCCAAATTTTAGTTTTATTCATATTTTGTCTCAAAACATAGACAAATAATTTTTGTAAAATTCCATAAGAACAATTCTTATTGGATCACCACTACTCATGATGATCAACAAGACAACAAGTTATATAAGTGTTGATAGAAAACAGAATAAAATGGGCCATGCAAAAAAAACAAGATTCTTCCAAAACAAAGTTGTAATTTTGTCAAACATCTCATCATCTACAATTTGATACCTTTCTTAGCTAGGTAGGTTACCACAATTTCCTTAGGATCTGTTTGACTCTTAATATTCAATGAATGGAATTGTTTTCACATTGTTGGGAATCATGTTGGAACTTTTTAACAAATATTAGGACAATTTCATGTCTCTGGGAGGATAAGTTGATCATTTCATCTTGGATTCATGTTGAAACATTCAACTTCCTATGGACAACGATTACTAGTCCATACATATGCCTGACAGGCACCTAATGCTCCTCAACATTGCTCCCGTACATTCAAGCACGTATTATACCTTTTTTTTTGGTAAGCTCCTTTATGCAAAATGCAAGGAGCTTGACTGCAAGACCAACCTGTCAAGGAGGAGGGTATGGTATCATCACCCAGAGGCATTACCAACTGGGTTTAGTTGGCATCTGCAAAATTTTGTGGTAAGCCTATTTTTAATGAGATCAGTAACTTGATAATGCTAGCGGGATTTGAACCTCAAACCTCACCAAGTTTTACCAGTTGAGCCCAACTAGAACTTGCCCATATTCTTATGTTACATATTTAGTTTACCTAAAAAGAAAAAAAAATGTCACAAATCCACCAAAAAAAAATAATAATAATTAGAAAATTATTTTAAAAAATATATATGTGCTTAACGAGTGAAAACGCATTTTTTGTTCACTTGACCTCATTCATTCATGATTGCCAAGTTATATAGAAATCAGTACTTTTATAATATAAGATTGAGAAGTACTCATTCATTAATTCCCATTGTATTTAGGTAACTAAGTCAACTACATCACCTGGCTAGCTTGCTCCCATATCTTGAAGATATCTTATGGCAGATCTATACACAAACATGAGTGCTTAGTATAAACATAGTTTTATATTTGTTCTTGTTAGTAGTTTGGAAAAATGACTTTAACTTACAATTTAACTAATAAATTGCAAATGGGACTATTGTTGGGTTTTATATGCATAATAGGAGAAGGGGAAGTTTTTGTACAGGAACGTACGAACGGCTTTAGGGCGTTCGTACGTCCAATGAGGCAGATGTTTTTTTGAAGCAGGAACGTACGAACGCAGTTAGGACGTTCGAACGTCCTGTATGGCAGATAACGTTTACGTGTTGTACACGTACGTACGTGATTTCGACGTACGTACGTCCTCCTCCAGTTTTATGCAAATGGGCCTGTTTTGAGCCCAATTCGTGGCTATTGTAAGGCTATACTATAAAGCCAAATAGAATTGTTCAAAACCTTAACTTTTCTAAGAGAGAGATTGTGAGAAGCCATTAGAGAGTTTGAGAGAACTTTTGTGAGGAAGAAGACTTCGGTTTCTTCGTGAGGGCTTGTACAATTGTCTTGTGAAGAAAAGCATCATCCTTTCTCCCCGTGGACGTAGGCATATTGCCGAACCACGTATATCTTGTGTCTTGTGTGTGATTGCTTGTTTACTTTTGTCGTTTTCGTTTTACTTTCATATATTAGTTCAATCATCATATTTTGTGCATTAGTCCGCTGCGCACAACAAGTGGCATCAGAGCTTCGGTTAGAACTTGAGCGTCTAGAAGGTGTTTGTTGAAATTCCGGTGTGAATTTCAGATTCGGTTGGTGATTGTTTAGTACATGAAAGTTGGTGGAAAGATGTCAAAAGAAGGGAGTTCGAAGAGTTCGAAGGGGGAAACCAAATCTGTGGTTTACCATCAAGCAAAAATTAATGTAGAGAAGTTTACTGGCACCAATAACTTTGGTATGTGGAGGTGTGAGGTAATGGATGCTCTATGTCAACAAGACCTAGAAGATGTTCTGGAGGATAAGCCAGAAGATGTGGAAGAGAAGGATTGGAAAAAGATGAACAAACGAGCTTGTGGAATCATAAGGTCGTGTTTGGCACAAGAAATCAAGTATCTTGTGATGAATGATGTGTATGCAAAGGAGATGTGGCAAAAATTGGAGGAGAAGTACATGACAAAGACTATCCACAATAAAAACTATCTACTTCGAAAGTTCTATCGAATAGATATAAGAAGAGGCATTTCCATGGCGGAGCATCTTAATGATTTTACCAAGCTAATTGCAGACTTGGCGAATCTAGGAGCAGATGTGAGTGATGAGAGCAAGGCAGTGTGTCTCTTAAATTCGTTACCAGACGAATATGAACACTTGGCTATCACACTCACATATGGGAAAGAAAAACTGGTGTATGGTGAGATTTCTGCAGCATTGTTAACTCATGCATGTATGAAGAAGGACAAGGAAGAGTCCAAGGGCTCTACACCTGAGGTCTTGGTTACAAGAGGAAGGTCTAGTGACAGGAAAGGTCAAGGTGGTAGAGGGAAATCTCGGTCAAAGTCGAAAGGTCGAACTCTAGCAAAGGATGAATGCTCCTTTTGTCATGAGAAAGGGCATTGGAAGAAAGATTGTCCTAAAGCCAAGGCAAAGGACAAGAAGAAAGACTCTGAGGTAAACGTTGCATGTGATACTAAAGATGAGGATGTAGATTCTGATTATTCTTTATCTGTTTCATCAATGGCTTGTTACACTAGTGGTAATGAATGGATTTTAGATTGTGCTGCTTCTTATCATATATGTCCTATAAGGGAGTGGTTTTCTGATTTTAAGAAGCAGGAGAGTGGTGTAGTGGTGATGGGGAATGATCAACCTTGTCACATAATGGGTATAGGCACCATTCGTCTGAAGATGTTTGATGGAATTATAAGGAAGCTGAAAAATGTCAGGTATGTTCCTGACATGAAGAAGAATCTTATCTCAGTTGGTACTTTAGAAGCCAATGGTTACAGGGTGGTACTTGAACATGGCGTTCTAAAGGTTGTGGCTGGTGCAATAGTTGTACTCAAGGGTGTTCGACAGAGGAACTTGTACTTCCTTCAAGGTAGTACAGTTACTGGTGATGTGGCCATGTCTGAGGCTACATCAAAGATTGCTAGAGAGACTACGCGGCTGTGGCATATGCGGTTGGCGCATACTGGTGAAAAATCCTTGCAAAGATTGATAAAGCAAGGGTTGTTAAGGGGTGCTATCACCTGTAAAGTAGAATTTTGTGAGCATTGTGTTCTGGGCAAGCAGACAAGAGTAAAGTTTGGCACGGCTATCCATAATACTAGTGGAGCTCTTGATTATGTTCACACAGATGTCTGGGGACCTACCAAGAACGCATCTTGGGGAGGTAAGCATTATTTTGTGTCTTTTGTTGATGATTTTTCTAGGCGTGTGTGGGTGTACACCATGAAGAGTAAGGATGAAGTCCTAGAAATTTTCATGAAATGGAAAAAGTTAGTTGAGACCCGAATTGGCAGAAAGATCAAGGTACTTCGCTCAGATAATGGAGGAGAGTACAAGAATGATCCATTCTTGCAAGTATGTCAGGATGAGGGTATTGAACGCCATTTCACTGTAAGAGAGACACCGCAGCAAAATGGGGTGGCAGAACGGATGAATCGAACTTTACTGGAGAGAGTTCGGTGTATGTTGTCTAATGCTGGGTTAGGCAAAGTGTTTTGGGCTGAGGCTATTATGTATGCCGGTCACCTTATTAACAGGTTGCCTTCGACTGCGATTGATGGCAAAACTCCTATGGAGGTTTGGTCTGGTAAGCCTGCTTCAGATTATTGTTTTCTTCATGTGTTTGGGTGTCCAGCTTACTATCATGTCCGAGAGAGTAAGTTAGATCCTCGTGCAAAGAAGTCTTTGTTTATGGGTCTACAGAATGGAGTCAAAGGTTATAAACTATGGGATCCAGAATTGAAGAAAATTATTCTAAGCAGAGATGTGACATTTGATGAGGCTTCTATGTTGAAGTCTAAGAGCTCTCAGCAGGTGGAGAGCAAGGCCAAAGAGGTTTCGCAGTGGGTGGAGACTGAAATATCTCCACGTGTTCCAGGTGGTTCTGTATCTTTGGAGACGTCTACTATAAGGGTTCCAAGTAAGGTTCCTGGTGTTACAGATTCTGATGACATGACAGATAATGAGGTTGATGATGAGACGGTTGATGATACAGTACATGTGGACTCTGATGATGAGGGTCCAATTGCATCTAGATTATCCAAGAGAAATGCCGGTGTTCCTAAACGGCTTACTGATGATATGGTAGCTTATGCACTTTCGGTTGTTGATGAGGGTATTCCAGAAACTTTTCGTGAAGCATTACAGAGTAGTGATTATGAAAGGTGGAAGACGGCCATGGATGAGGAGATGAAATCTCTTCATAAGAATGAAACTTGGGAACTCATGGAGTTGCCTAAGGGAAAGAAAGCAATCGGGTGCAAATGGGTTTACACTAAGAAAGATAGGTCTCCTGGTGAAAATGTACGCTTCAAAGCAAGATTGGTGGCAAAAGGCTATGCTCAGAAGGAGGGAATTGATTATAATGAAATCTTTTCTCCAGTTGTGAAACATTCCTCAATTCGCATCCTATTGGCCTTAGTAGCACAATTTGATTTGGAGTTAGCTCAACTTGATGTGAAAACTGCTTTTCTACATGGTGAGCTAGATGAGGAGATCTATATGACTCAGCCGAGTGGATATAAAGATGCGAGTAATGACAAGCTGGTGTGTAGATTGAAGAAATCGTTGTATGGGTTGAAGCAATCTCCAAGACAATGGTACAAGCGGTTTACACAGTTTATGCTTGGGCAAGGGTACACAAGAAGTCCATATGATCCTTGTGTCTATTTTCGCAAGGTATGTGATGGTTCTTTTATCTATTTGCTTTTATATGTTGATGACATGCTCATAGCCTCTAAAAGCAATGTGGAGATAGACAAGTTGAAAAAGACTATGTCTATGGAGTTTGAGATGAAAGATCTTGGTGATGCGAGAAAGATACTTGGCATGGAAATTCAGAGGGATCGAGACAATGGAAGGTTGTGGTTATCTCAAAAGGCCTATCTACAGAAGGTGCTACAGAGATTTAGCCAGTATGAGATTGGTGAAGCTGTAAGTATACCTCTCTCAAAAGATTTTAATTTGAATGCTTCCATGTCTCCTAATTCTGATAGAGGACGTGCTTATATGACACGTTATCCATATGCAAGCGCGGTTGGTAGCTTGATGTATGCGATGGTATGTACAAGGCCCGACATTGGGCATGCAGTTGGCACTGTAAGTAGGTACATGCATAATCCTGGTGAGAAACATTGGGAAGCTGTGAAATGGATCTTGCGCTACATTCAAGGTAGTGTGGAGGTTGGTTTACTATTCCAGAAGGGAAGGGATTTGAATCAGTTTTGTGTTGGTTATGTGGACGCTGATTATGATGGTCAGATAGAGAGACGTCGGTCTACTACTGGATATGTTTTTACATTGGCAGGTGGTCCTATTAGTTGGCGGTCTACATTACAATCTCTTGTTGCTTTGTCTTCGACAGAAGCAGAATATATGGCTGTGACTGAGGCCTTTAAGGAAGCCATTTGGTTACGAGGTATGTTGAAAAACTTGGGTATTGTGCAGGAAAAGCTTATGGTTCATTGTGACAATCAAAGTACCATAAATCTGGCAAAGAACTCAGTTTACCATGCTCGTACGAAGCACATTGATGTGCGACATCATTTTGTCAGGGACATTATTGAAGAGGGTGAGATCTTATTGAAGAAGATTCATACTAGCAATAATCCGGCTGACATGTTGACTAAAGTGGTTTCGGGGACTAAGTTCTATCATTGCTTAGATTTGGTCCATATCCTTCCTTTGTGTTGATAGTATAACATGAAGTGAACTACGACGGCTTGATCCCTTAGAAGAAGGGTACGTAGGCAACTATGAAGTGGTGCAGCCGAGGTGGTCCTTCGGGACATGTGTGGGAGTTTGTGACTTGTGTTTGTCGGCTTAGATTTATTGAATCTTCGCCGAGGTGGAGAATTGTTGGGTTTTATATGCATAATAGGAGAAGGGGAAGTTTTTGTACAGGAACGTACGAACGGCTTTAGGGCGTTCGTACGTCCAATGAGGCAGATGTTTTTTTGAAGCAGGAACGTACGAACGCAGTTAGGACGTTCGAACGTCCTGTATGGCAGATAACGTTTACGTGTTGTACACGTACGTACGTGATTTCGACGTACGTACGTCCTCCTCCAGTTTTATGCAAATGGGCCTGTTTTGAGCCCAATTCGTGGCTATTGTAAGGCTATACTATAAAGCCAAATAGAATTGTTCAAAACCTTAACTTTTCTAAGAGAGAGATTGTGAGAAGCCATTAGAGAGTTTGAGAGAACTTTTGTGAGGAAGAAGACTTCGGTTTCTTCGTGAGGGCTTGTACAATTGTCTTGTGAAGAAAAGCATCATCCTTTCTCCCCGTGGACGTAGGCATATTGCCGAACCACGTATATCTTGTGTCTTGTGTGTGATTGCTTGTTTACTTTTGTCGTTTTCGTTTTACTTTCATATATTAGTTCAATCATCATATTTTGTGCATTAGTCCGCTGCGCACAACAACTATGACCCTGGAACCAAACCTATTTAGGTTTTAAATAGAATTCATATTAGGTTCAAAGGTGCAAATTAATTTTGAAACGTTCGTTACTAGGGTTAAGACAGACCCTCCCTCACTTGTAGTTAAACGTTCGATCAATTACAAATCTCCCAAAGAGGATAGTCATTTGAGGGAATACCACACATGATATATAGAACAACAAAGACCCATAGGTACGTCTAGCACAACACCTAAGCTTATGGCACATAGGAGCCTAAAGATTCATTCAAAACATGACCTTAATTACTAATACACTCTAAATCTGCCAATCCCACTACCAATGTAAACTCTTGTTGGTACCAACCCGAGTCTTGAAATTGGAGTGTGATATTGTTTGACAAAAAATTTAATCTGTTGTGATTTTTTCGTGTGGGTTTATAAGATAAATGAAAAATTACCACATGTCTATAATATAACCAAAAAAAAAAAATAAAAAAAAATTGTTCAAGTCCCCATTAGGATTAATAATTAATACCCGTCATACATGACAATGTTCTATTTGTCCTACAAATCCCACCGGAAAAAAATCACAAACAGACTAAATTCTTGGCATTGTTTGAAGGTAGAATTCATTGTTACCAAACCATTTGAGCCAGTGGCTCAATAGTAGCACCCCTCTCACAAAGTAGAGAAGAGAGATTGTGGATTCAAAACACATCAACAACTGATTGTTGATATAAGTTTTCACATGTAATTTAAAAGGGTACGAGTCCCCTCAATCCCACTTGCCAATCAAGAGAGTTAATACAGTAATTAGTACACTAAAAAAATCATGGACTGCATGTTTAGTTATGAGGGGTTAAGACAAAGAGAACACACTCTAATGTGAGACATAAAAAGAGGCCTAAGATGGCCTACCATAATAGAAATCAAAACCCTTTGAAATTAAATTAAAAAAATAAAACCAAACTATCGTCATCTTCTTGGGAACACACTTCCCCCCTTCTCCCTTACATAACGCTTCTTGGTCCCTCTCAATACCCTTATTTTATACTCAATCTCTCTGGCTTTGTATCATCTTCTTCAACTCCATTAAAACCTCAACTCTCTTCATAACTCTCATCATCACATCTCTAAAGCCAATATTCAACACTTTTTTTTTTTTTTTGGTTTAGATCAACAAACATGAAGAAGAAGAAGAAGAAGAAGAAAAGAAAGATCATATCAAGAAACATGATGAATAAGCTTTGTTTTGATTCTTTTTTGGAATTTTTGTGATCTATATTTGCTATATTTCATGGAAAAAAATGATGGTTATTGATGAAAAGTTCATCAGAGGTTAGTTGGTGGCGTACATGGGGAAGCCAGGCATATTTATTTTAATTATTTTTATTTTTATTTAGAAATGTATTTGTTTTATATTTATATTATTTTTGTTAATTTTGTTCTTGAGATTGTTGGATTAATATTTTAGGTGGAAAAAATATATGTAAATTGTCTTAAATAAAATTTAAGACATATTCATAGAAATGTAATAAAACTTCTGCTGGTTTCCAGTTTTTAGCTAATCGATCATTTCAAGTACCCTTCATGTTGAATATAATCTAAGAACAATTAGATCAGAAACATATAATGTATAATTGTAATTATGAAAATGGTATTGTTCATTAATTTGATTTTCGCAACCCCAAAAAAAAATAATGGTATTGTTGTTAAAGCACAAAACATATATTTGGTTCATGTCATAGACAACATTCCCATCAGGGCCCATATTTTTTTTTTCTTTTTAGAAATTTTGATTAATATATCCTATAATAAATCACATCAAATATATTTTCCTATTTTTCAATTATTTTTTAATAAATTTTCTCTACTAATAATTGGACAAAAGATTCCAATCTCTATTCCAATATATATATATCTTAGTAGATCCAATGTGCATAGTCTCTTTCTAGAAAAGCAAAAGTCACCAGTTCTTATAGTAACCTTAAACTCCAAAAAATGTTTTTCCAATGTTTTTTCCTATGGAAATAGTTAAGTGCTGAGGAGACCCAAGGATAAAATGTTCCACACTTTAACAACATCTCTACCATATATATATTTTTTTCCACACAGTGAGAGACATAATGATGTTCTTATTGAACTAGTATGCATGGCTGACATTAAGATAACTATCCCTTTCTGATTTTTCCTTTTGGCTCATTGAGTCACAGGCGTTAATGGTAGCACCCCTCTCACAAAGTGGAGAGGTCGTGGGTTCGAAACACGTCAACAACTGATTGTTGATATAAGTTTCTACATATAATTTAAAGGGGTGTAGGGGTCCCCTCAACTTTGCTTTTTAATTAAAAAAAAAAAAAAAATAGAAAAAGAGGCTTCAGTCAATTTTTTTACAGACTCGTCAGAAGACAGATCAACACTACGCCCAGCTAATATTTTGATATACAGTTGCTTAGAAGGAAAACATGCATGTGTTTAGTAATGAAAATTTTGAAGTGGGTCAGGCAGCTATTCATGCAGCTGCAACTAAGGTACAAAAACACGAGGGAGCACGTGCAACGAACTAGCTGTTGTGCGCAGCGGAAACTAATGCACAAATAATATGATTGAACTAGTGTATGAAAGCAAAACAAAAAAAATGACAGAACAAACAAGCAACCACACAAGACACAAGATATACGTGGTTCGGCAATATGCCTACGTCCACGGGGAGAAAGGATGATGTTTTTCTTCTTGAGACAATTGTACAAGCCCTCACAAAGAAAACCGTAGTCTTCTTCCTCACAAAAGTTCTTAAAACTCTCTAATGGCTTCTCTCAATCTCTCTCTTTAGAAAAGTTAAGGTTTTGTTTCACTTCTATTTGGCTTTATAACATAGCCTTACAGTAGACCACGAATTGGGCTCAAACAGGCCCATATAGCACAAAACCAAGGGAGGACGTACGTACGTCGAAATCACGTACGTACGTTGAGCCACGGAGAAGTTATCTGGCGTACGGGACGTACGTACGCCCTAACTACGTACGTACGTTCCCTGAACAAATACAACGTTCGTACGTCGAATTGACGTTCGTACGTTTCTTCCCGTCAAAGTTATCTGTGATGCTGAACGTACGAACGCCCTAACTGCGTACGTACGTTCCTGTACAAAAACTTCCCTCCGTCCCGTTTTTCACAAAAAAACCAACACTAGCATTATTTCATTCCTTTTGCTTTGACACTTTTGGGTTTCTAGCACCAGAAGCATGCAGTTGAGCTTCTCAGAAGGATACAAAATGTGATAAATATAACAATGTGATGACGGCGGGTTCCAATGAATATGTATTTCGTAGGATTGGTTTTGCTATTCAGAAAGGGCTTGCAACGCAGTTTCTAGCACGCTTATCCTCTAACTTTGTATAATTTCTCAAATTTTTATCAATAAAATTTGTTTAAAAAAAGTATATATATTTTTCTTGCATTAAAAATAAAAGGGAATTCCTATGGAAAATTTTAAGGTACCATTTTTTTTTTTTTTCCTGTAATAAGACTTTAATTAGTAGAATTATTTTATTTCATGAAAGAAGTTTTACTCTATGTTGGTGTTTGTTTTTCTTCAGATCTTTGATTGGTTTGTTTAATAACCATTTTGCATTGCAGACTGTGTCAGATGTCCCTTATTTTTTTCAAAGAAATACGGCTTACATTGCGCCCAAGAATTAAGAAAGAAGCTGCTGAAATCTGGTTGTTGCTGCTGCTGCTGCTGACTTTGTTGTTTGCAATATCATTCATGCACACGTGGGACATAAATGTCTGTCTGATGTATACATGATCATATACAGTATTATAAAATAAAATATAAATGTCTTAATCTTACTACTGTACTACAATTTTATTTTATTAATAAGGAAAAAGAGAGAAATTTGTTCGTAACCCCCAAGTTTTGACCGCTTTAGGGTGAACCTTCAATGTTGTCTAACATTGGCGTTAACCCCCTTCCGTTAAACACAGCCTAACTTTTCATCCATTCAAAGTTTGACTACCTATTATACTCCTAATTTAAATAATTTGTTTAAATCCCCCAAAATTACTTATCAAAATTGATTTCACTAATTTGAATTTGAGGGGTATAATGGGTAAGCAAACTTTGGGGGGGGGGGGGGGGTTTTGACAAATCGTTTGAATTATGGGTATAATGGGTAAACAAACTTTGAATGAACAGAAACTTGGGGAGTTATTTAATAGAAGGGGGTTAACCCCAAGGTTGGACAACATTTGGGGTTTTACGCTAAAGCCGGTCAAAACATAAGGGGTTTTGACCAATTTTCCCGGAAAAAAAATTACATACCAGGCACACATAAAACATGACAGTAGAGCACTTAAGCACCTACTATATATGAGCTGTCTTGGCATCCCATACAAACAACTATCCAGAAACTAACTTTTGATTAAGCTTATGTACATAACAAGATCCCATGCCCTTGTGTCTGCAAGTTCCCTATTCTGACAAGGTAGCCATTCAGCAGTTCAAACAAGCAATGCACCAACTCTGGGAAGCTGTAGCTAGTGTCTCCTGCCAGACAAGACTCCTAGTTACCAGTACCACAAAGTTGGTTTAACCTCATTGCATATCCTTTCAACTGAGCAGAGCTTGTTACTAATTTAATATAGAACTGCCGCCAGTGAAAACCGGTTTTAGATTGTGAGGAGAAGAGGAAAACAAGAATAGTGCTCTTATGCCCAAAATGAAATATGGGTTGGACTCATTGTTAGGCTCAATGAAGTAGTTCAAATTGACTACATTATGCCACAAAGATGGCATCTTGTTTGAGCCAAGGGCTTATTTTAAATATTTTTGTTCTAAGACTAAAATTTTTCTAGTTAGGGCATCTCTAACAGTTCACCATATTTGATGGGCCACCTCAGTAGATTTGGTACCCATTAGATGGACCATTTGATGAAAAAAACTTCAATTTTTAATGGTTCACCAAAATTGAGTCCCTAGTATATAACCGGTTATGTTGGGCGAGCCTTGAAGAGCCACTCAAACTAAACGTTCAGTTGAGGTGGGCAATGAAGTGCCACTTAGCCCTACAGTTAGTTGAGACCGGCAATGAAGTGTCACTTCAAAGGAAAGTTAAGTAAGAAATCAGCTGAGGCGGGCATCCAAGTGCCACTTAATTGAAGCGGGGCTTGAAGTGCCACTTGAAGCGACACTTCATTACCCACTTGAAGCCAATCGCGCTTTTCTTGCCTGCCCCATTCTGGTATCAAATTTGATGTTTTCATACAAAAAAATATGATGATTTTTTTATGGAAAGAATTAGAGATCGTCCCTGTGGTGATATAGACAATACAGATGATCAGATGATCGAAGTGACAGAGTGAAACAATTCTCACACAAACTTAGACTGGACTAAATGCTTTCTCCAAATCAATGGCTTCTTCAGAGCTCCTTGATGCACACACAATTCGACAAAAGGTCACGAAACCAAGCTCAATCTCACAAGATGAATATGGTTGGGATATGAAGAATGAACGATTCAAACTAGAATGATCTGGAAACCCAACAAGTGCAATAATATGGAGAAACAAAAAATAATAAAGCAATACCAAGTAAAAAACACAAAAGATTTTAACGTGGTAAAACCCAAACTGGGAAACGTCCACGGTTGTCCTCGCAACAACAAATCAAACTTGGTTGGCTGTACAGTAGTTGAACCAATTTTTTTATTTGTTTATTTTTAATTTTCAAGCCAATCAGATACTGCCACATCCCACATACTGTGTTTACTACTCCTCCCTGCTCACTTCTAAAGTAAAGATATAGGTAGTATAAGTCAAACCATAGTTGAATATGCCGAGAAGATCCACAAAATTTCAGCGGAATATGCCGATTTTTTGGCATTCGGATCGGATCGGCAGATCGAATCTGCTTCGATCTAGAACCCTAGCCATGCCGACCCGGATTTTTGAATAAATCACGAATATTCGTCGAATCGTCGGATTTTGTTCGGATTCAACGAATTATTTCAGATTTAATAGTTAGGAGAAGAATTTTTCTAAAGATTCATCTTCAATTTGTGATTCAATATTAATGTTTTTGTAAAATGGCCAAACAATAACATTTTATATGGATCCTTGATCCCCAGGACCTGGAAAACCTGCAGTCTTTGATGAAGTGAATCAAATGATCATGTTCTCCACAAGCATAACAACCAACCTGGATTTTGAATTGACTAGTAAAGTATACGAAAGATTTTGAGTTGATTAGTTAGGGATGATGTCTCCTCCCATAATGAAAGAATTGATCAAGAAATATAGAATTCAAGTGGGGAAGACATGGTTTAGTGAAGTTCCGTGAAGACAAAGTTTGAAAAAGTGGGGAAGACTAGATCAAAAGAAAATAAGAAAGGGTCCAATCTCAAATTCTCAATACACATCAGGGTTAGAATGGGTATTAAAATTTTAATATTATCTCCACATTTCTCTCTCCTAATCAGCAAATATTTTGATAACAGATTTGCTAACGGAGTAGTGTAATCTCAAATTAAATCTTTTTGGTAGGGTTTATACAAATTACACAATGTTCGATTGTGGTTTCGACAAATTCTCTCTTATCTTAAACTTGGACCATTGTATCAAATATTTTAAAATTATGTTGGTTTTTAAGTTAATTAAATATTCTCGGATATTCTCGAAATTCCGACAAATACTACGAAATATCGGATTTTAAAACCTTACCATTCCGATACAGACCATCGAAATTTCGAGGCATATGCCGGTTTTCTAGACCTCGAAATTTCGCCCGGATTCGGTATATTGAAATATGAGTCAAACTACTTCCATGATTAGGTAGCATAGGTGATGAATAAGCAACATTTAACTCTTTCATATAAATGGGTTTGGGCTTTGGACATCTACATTTATTTACAAGTAATAAAGTTTATTTCTGTATAACTATAAGTCAACTCTTGTAGGTCTTTTGACTTTAAACTGTGAATCATGTTTTTATGCAAAATAGATCCAAAGAGATCTAAAGAAAGAGTAAAGAAGAAAACACTAAGAAAGAAAAATGGAAAATGAGATCAATAACTTCATCAAGGTATGGTTTACAGTGTTTGCTTCACTAACTTATTCTTACTTCATTTCAAAACAAATTCCAAAAGGCAAATTTAGACTTGTTTCTCTTCTTCCTATTGTTATAATCTTCATATTACTTCCTTTAACTCTTTATTCTATGCATCTTGGTGGTATCACTGCTTTCTTTATTGCTTGGCTAGCTAATTTTAAACTTCTTCTCTTTGCTTTTGATCAAGGACCTCTATCTTTTTCGCAAAATACTTATGTTTCATTGCCAGTTTTCATATGCATTGCTTGTTTACCAATCAAAATGAAATCCAACACCAAAAATGGTGCAACCCCTTCAATCCAAATTGATAAAAAATCATTTCTTCAAAGTATCAAAAAAATTTCAAATGTTATCAAAGTAGTATTATTGGCTTTAGTGGTATATTTATATGATTATGAACAATATTTGCATCCAACTTTAGTCTTATTGCTTTATTGCTTCCATATCTATTTTTCTCTTGAAATCATGCTAGCTACAGTTGCCACCATGGTTCAATCTTTACTAGGACTAGAGCTAGAGCCACATTTCCAAAAACCATACCTTGCAACATCATTACAAGACTTTTGGGGGAAGAGATGGAACTTGATCGTAACTAGTATTTTACGACAGAGTGTATACTATCCAATGCTACGCGTTTCTAGTGGTTGGATTGGAAAAAGATGGGCACAGAAATTTGCGGTATTTGCTACATTTATAGTCTCTGGATTAATGCATGAATTGATGTTCTATTATCTTGGCCGTGTTAAGCCAACATGGGAAGTAATGCTGTTTTTTGTTCTCCATGGTGTTTGTTTGGCTGTGGAAATTGCTGTGAAAAAGAGTTTGAAGGATCGGTGGCAGTTACATCCAGTTGTATCGACACCATTGGCCTTAGGGTTTGTCGTGGCAACCGGGTATTGGCTGTTCTTCCCTCAGTTGTTAAGGTGTGATGCTGTGGGTAGAGCACTTAACGAGTATGCTGCAGTGGTTGAGTTTTTGAAGAGTGTGAGACATACTATGATGATCTCTCTTGCTAAAATTGGTGTGTTGAGTATGTAGCTTATAAGGCCTGTTCTTTTTTTTTTTTTTTTTGCACTACAAAGTGCGCTGCTTAGTTTGTTTATATCGATTACTGAGTATTATTCTTCGTTCTCTTTTAAACTAGGCTACATAGTATGTAGTTTCGAGGTTACGTTTCAATATTTCATAGATCAGAAATCTAGAAAGACATCACAGGACTGATCCTTGTTGCGTGCCAGACCCATTTGGACACGTTTAGTTTAAAGAAGACAATCATGTACTTTCGTTTTGACTCGTTAATTTTATCTCTCCCTACTTGTTTAGTGAAGTATGTTGGTGTATAGAAGCGCAACTCCACAGAGAACTTGGCCCCTAATGTCACCACAGCCCATAGGGAGAATGTAAGCCTCTTTACAACTATATTATGCGAGGTACCAAATGCAACGGCTTACCAGGGTTTTGCATCTGTATATCTCGAACTGTTTGACATTGGATTTAATAATAATCTGTTGAAACAGAGGACTCTGTATTGCTAAATAGAAGAAAACCAATAGATCAGAATCCCTAGTATGCAATGCACAATGTGAGTAAAGTGTGTATCCAACCCACAACTTGCTTGCTTATTTTCACTCTGGGATGTCTGCTATTTAAAGGGGATGAACAATTTGACCCCCTTCACACCCCTTAAAACGGGATAACAACGAGTACCAATAACGAGAAAGTAAGATTATATATCATTGCAATGTAGCAGATTAAGTGGCAGGACAAGTGGTTATATAGACAATGCAGATATCTGCAATGATAAAGAAGAATTGGAGCCCAACCAGACATCCCAGAGTGAAAACTTTCTCACACAAAATAAACTGAGAATCAGGAAATTGGCCAAGACGCTCCAACATTGACAGTCTGACAGGTGTAGAACAGATTGTCCACGTTAAAAACTTCAGCCATCAAAGAGCTCATCAAAGTCTCCAAAACACTTCAAACATATACACAAACACATTGACACAAAATGTTGTCATCGTATGACACTTGGCCGTTCCCAAATGTATACAGATTCGCAGCACTGAAAGAAGGCATAGTTGTTGAGCACTTCACCGTCAAACACATTGGAAGTAGCCTGTTGCCAAGGCTAGTCCGTTCACTGTCAAAAGTAGGTACTCAGTGATGGAAGACTCTGCAGCTCAAACTGAGCAGCAAGCTCATTTCCCCTACGGCCCTACAAGCTGATCTGGAACGTAGTTACGTAGACTTGCCATAAAAAATCAAGATATCTATGTGGGTTCACTTCATGAAAAGCTTCCTTACATGGTCACAGATGCAGCACAGAGGTATGGATGTTGATATCAATTGCGTTCTTTGTAAAAGGCATCAAGAAACAAGGCTTTTCCATTGTGAAGTCTCGAAATTCATTTGGATTGGTTTAACTGATGGAGTCATTGACTTCACTGACATGCATGATTTCATCTATTGATTCTTCTGAAGCTGGCCTGTGCCCAGAACTGATGATATTGGCAGTAAGCTATGGAATCTCTTACCTTATGACACCACCTGCTGGGTCATTTGAACCATGGGAAACAAGCTTAAACTGGAGAAGGTCTATGATCAAGTTAGCCTATACTATGGTTCTGGATTGGGGACACAAGCTGCTACAGAGACTACAACTTTAGAGAAGTGCTATTGATGAATTGGGAGATTCTCTTATTACCGTGATATCTGTCATGGACGCATGGGATGGAGGAGACACATTTTATTAGTAGTATTCTGGCTGTTCTTGTTTGTACCGTACAAGGTGTAAATCTGTTTCACCTCTCAGCTTATCACCATACCTGACGCCATTTTTGGGCTGATCAGGCTTTGCAAAACCTTTTTTCAAATTTTCAGATAATACTAAGCTTATCCTCAAAAGTGAAGCTACGACGAAGAATTGAATCCAAAAGATAAAAAAAAAAAAAAAAACAAGACAAAGTTCTGCATGCATGTGATTTATTCCAAGAGTACAAAACTAGAAATAGCAGAAAATTTCATACAAGGCAAGTTCATGAGCTAGGAAGAACCGTAGAATTGCTAATTCAATCTACTAATGAGTGCAGCTTTCACCCTCTCCTCAGTACCCAATCCCTTGGGAAGGCTAGCCAAAACATTCTGAATCATCAGTTCCTCAACACTGCATACAGTCATGTGAAGCACTTGAAACTCGAGGTCTCGAAGTGCACCCATCAATCTCGCAGATGGATGGTTCATATTCTTACATTGCATTCTTATCATTGCATCTGGTCCATGAATTCTCACCTCCACTTCCATCATTACTAAACCCTTAGAATCAGAATTGCATCTGCCATTTAATAACTTTTCTATCTCTATTTTCTTCGAAGACATTTGGGCTGCTTGTATATTGGCCTTGAGTTTATTGATGTAACACACTGCTGCTTCCAGCAAAGTTGATTTGTCCATCCCTGAGACATTTGGGAGCACAGCTCTCAGTTCATTAAACAGATGCTTAAGCTTCTCCCTCCGTTGTCGCTCAGCAATAACATGGTTCACTGGTACATATTCTCTACCATTCCCGGGCTTTCTGCCCTTTTTCTTTGGCATCTGCCTCTTCTCAACAAAGTATGAATGTTCTGAAACCAATGAAGAGGATAGCCCATTCATTGCAACTTCCATCTGAATTTCTGCTTCATGTTGTTGTTCTTTTTTTTCATGTTCTCCGACAGGTATGCCAGTATCTGCAAAAGCAACATTTATTGGATCAAGAAATGGAAAGGAAGTACCTGGGTTTGGTTGTTTTGAGACCAAGGTAGCCACTTCGGAACTGAAAAGAGTCTTAGCCTGTTGTAATAGCCCTAAGTTTTCTTTGATAAATTCTGAGGAGCCTAATTCAAGCACCCCACTGGATGTAGGAATACAAACCAGTGTTTGAATTCCATGCAATTGAGCTTCCTTTGCTCTTTCACCATACTCTAGAAGGTCTTGAATCCCATTCAACCATGTCGAGTTGCCGGTACTATAAACCTTGCCTATTAAATTATCACCAATTGCAAAAGATTGTGTAAGAGAAAGCATGTAAAACCATTCTGCATCAGTCAAATAATCCAAAGATCCATCACCCTCCAACAATGTCTTTCGCTGCACCCCAACTAATACTTTCGTGCCCTTGAAGTGGCCATTACCCCAAGCCAAAACAACGCTTGCGTCATTCTCTTTTCGCCAAAATATGGTGAAAGCCCACTGTTCAGGCCGGTTTTGGACAAAAAATTGGAGTCTATCTTGAAGTGTTGATAATGCTTCTTGACCAGGTGAACTACTTGAACGTGGTGTCAATGAAGAAGATATCGTCATCTCGTTGTTCTATCGACAGGCAACAAATGGTATAATCCAAAGAGCTTAACCAAAATGGTATAATCTTAGAACTCTAAAATAGCATATAGCTCAGAGGCTTTACCATGCTGAGCTTAGCTGGGCCCTAGATTTACGTCCTAATGCTATTGTCACTTGCTCTGAAGGGTAGGGCCGTAGGGCAGATGGTTACATCTTCATCGCTGTGATCGACCACATACAAGAAGGCTTAATAAAGAGTCTCCCTCCAGCTTCTGCTGTCAACCTGCATGCAGGACCATCAAGGTCGATCGAGTGGTGCAAAAAGTTCAGACTTTTCTCTTCTGTCCATCTTGACCTGGCCTGGTAGTACCATTTCAGATTATCGAGTGTCATTGTTGGTGCACAGTACGTTGTAGGAACTGGTGTTGATTATTCTTCCCTCATGTTATCTGTGTTAGATTTAGAGCACTTAAAGAGTATCTTGTGGTGTTGAGCATCTCTAATGGAATGTTTATAATACACATTTTACATTGGCATTTAGTTGATGCAACAATGCTAATATATATAGTACCCAGCTAAATGGAGTGCGGTCGATTGAGTAGATTGAGTGCAGTAGATTATAATTCTATTTTAGGCCTATTTTTTTTTTAATTTATAACCATTTAAGACAATCAAGTGCAGCATATTCCGGCCTCTTGCGCTGCGTTAGAGAATTGTACCCACTTCTTCTAAACCTTGACGAAGCTAGGCTGACAAGTAACGTTACTTTGGATAGAACATGTGAAGTAGGGTCCAATGATGTAGAGTTTGATATTAATTGGAGTTGGTCTCAAGAAATATGTATTGTGGCAGATAATTACTACTTCCCAGCTCCGATCGATCCTATTACTGCAGCCATCTGCGTCCTTCCTGTTTTGCCTACTTTTCCTGTGGATGGGCTTTGGACTTCAAGAAATGAATTACTATTTTTTGAAGTCTTGACTGTTACACCAGCTGAGAAGCTTGATGGCGGTGCTAGCTAATGAAGAAGACATCATCATTTCCTGTTCTATGGACAGGCTTAATTAATTAGCACTATTAGTACGTAGTTGCGCAGTCGTTATTGTGGGGTTTCTTATGTCCCAACTTTGGGTCCTATTGGACATAAACCGGCCAGCACCACATGCTCGGAAGTGGATATAAATATTATATATAATGGTATAACTTTAGGAACACCATCAACTGCAAGCCATAGTTACCAAGTAGGGAACCAGGTTTTTAAAAAACAAGCTAGCTTTGAAAAGTCCATAACTTCATATATCGATCAGCCTCTGTCAACTGCAGCTCCATCCAGGACATTGTCATTTGGCCCAGAAAGTCACGATCATATTGATCAGCCTCTGTCAACAGCAGATCCATCAAGTGGCCAGGAGTGGTGGAGCAAGTTTAGACATTTCTACTTCTGTCCATCTTGGAGATATAACTTCTCATTTGCATTGCTTGTCAACCACTTTTCATCCCAGATCAACAAAATTTAATTTCTGCATCAAAGAAGAGTTATTTTCCTCTCTTTTGATATCTTTCTCTCCTACAGTTATCTCTTCATCAGATAATCCCCTCGATGGTGTTGCGCGTGACCCTTGAACTATGAGAATATGGTTAGTATATTTTGGGGTAATGACAGGTTCCATTCCAGTGACCTGAACATGAACCTAATCAACCATACCATATCAGCATATATACATGCTAAATAGCAGGGGCGGATCCAGGGGGGGGCCTAGCCCCACTGACTTTTCTAAAAAGTATCTATATTATACTGTGCGTGGACAGACAAACTTGGGAAGACAAACATAACTAGACAAAGACAGAATATGGGCTTAAGTTCTTATGTTTCGAATTGGGCTTAAGATGGGCTTTGGTTGAAACCTTATATCAATCAACTCTCAACTTCTATTACCAAAATCCTGTTTCGAATTGGGCTTGAGATGGGCTTTGGTTGAAACCTTATATCAATCAACTCTCAACTTCTATTATATATAACCTTTCATCTCTCATTAACATAATCACTCAACTTATCAATCAACTCTCAAATTGCCCTCTCAACTCAATCAAATCCTCTCAATCAACCTCTCAACTCAATCAAATCCTCTCAATCAACTCTACCTATATGAATCGATAGTGGGTTATTAATCAACTTTGGTATCTCTTGCTCTTCTACACTCTGTTGCATCTGTTGTTGATCTATCAATAGTGGATTATTAATCAAATATCATTTTTTTCAGGTACTTTCTTTTCGATGGTTGATATTATTTACATGATTGATTGTATATCTGCCTTCATCACTATGGCCACCAATATATCAACTAAGACAATTCTCAAAATGGCAAATACTGGACCATACTTTATTACAATGCCACCACATAGAATAACTTGATTCAAACCAGGTGAATATTCATTAAATCAAGGCTACAATAGTCTTTTAAACCAATCAAATCATTTAACAGAAATAAAACCTCAAAAGTCAGAAGCATTTACCTTCACTAAAAAAATTCATAAAGCTTTTAAGAACAAGAAAAAAAGTTCATACTGCACATTTGCCTTTGTGCCAATCAAATAGACCCTTCATCGATTCAGATGAGAAAACAATTAAAAATGATCTCCTTCTAGGCTAGAGTAGCAATCCCTATCCAACTGGCTGATTAATTAACTAAAACTTACGGATTTAACAACCAAACTACAACAATTACTAGCTTCTTCTCACAGACAGTACAAAAAAACTAACTCATTTGTAGCTTTGATACAGACTCCAAAAACCTAGCGCTGCCCTGCAGTGTCCTTTAATTTTATGATGTTGTACCCAGTTTTAAGAACTGACAGGCACAACAACTTCAAGCAACCTGATGCACCACAATAAAAACAGGCATTGCTACCCCAACCTTGCATAAGAATTTTTTCAGTTAAGCCTAGCACACACAAAGAACTGCCAGTTAGCAGTGTACACCTGACAAAGCAAATAAAAAAATATATATGGGAATTAATAACAATGCAGTAACAACAAATATAATTCATGATCTCTGCATATATATTCCAGAAATGAACAGTAGTCATGCAACAAATGCCTGACCACATAATGTCTCTAAAGCAATTACCATTACCAGCTATACTACACAAAAATAAACTTATGTTAAACTCTTAAACTCTTTAATCAGTTATATGCATGATTACCTACAGTCCATGGTCCTGAAATTGCATGCAGCTGAATAAAAACCTCTAACTGAGGATGCTCTTCAGGCTGTAGATGATGAACTGAGAGTAGCAAAATATCACCATTGATCCACAATTAACCCTGCCCAGTTTATTAAGAGTTCACCAAAATTAGGAAATTTCTTCAACTACAGTCCACTATTTGACATTTCTAACAGACCATGATTTCGACAAATTGATTTTTAATGGAAGTACCAACAAAAAAAAAATCAAACAATAGCTTCTGTGGTCACATCCAAATTCAGATGAACAAACCGTTTTACAAAAGGACCAACAACTCCAGTATCACTCACCTGAAACGCATGAGCAAATGACACAATTGCCTGTTGGAAACTGCAACAAGGGAGTTCATACTATTCATAACCATGAATTGATGACCTGACAGTAGTAGAAAAAATTAGTTGAAAAACAACCTAATAAGTGGTTTATCACAAAAAAAAAAAAAGGTAATAGATAGCAACGTGATGACTGCGAGTTCGAACAAATATGTATTTAAGAGAATCGGGTTTGCTATTCAGAAAGGACTTGCCGCGCAGTTTGTAGCGCGTTTGTCCTCTACTTTTGTGTAATTCTTTGAGCTTATCAATAAGATTTAATTAATCCAAAAAAAAAAGCCCTCCATAACGATATACATTAGTACCGTCAGGTAAGACCCTCTCTATGGAGAGAAGCCTCGATGTATCCAAAAAATGTAAGCCAAAAAACCAGACATCCGCAAACACCTACGCACCCCCTACAAGCAATACATACACTGAAAAGTTTACTATGAAATACCAGTTGTTATATCACACCTGGAGACATCCAAAAGAATTGGTGAAATACCTGCAAATACAACTGCAAATGCAAATCTTTGTGCTTCTTTACGTCACTAACCCTGTTTGGCAAGTCTAACCAAACCCATAGCAGTTCTTTCACTTTGGTAATCAACCTGGCAATGTACAGACATTCATTATTGAATATACTAACATTATTAATCTTTATTATTATTAATAATAAATAAATATAACCAATCCATTAAACAAATTAATAGATCCAAGCCCATAAATACCAAATTCAAATAAAAAAATCTATAAGCCCGATCCATGCAAAATTTCTTTTTAAATATCCTACAGAATACAAAATCAGTAACCAACTTGAAATCAAATTCTATTTTCAATAAAATTACTCTTAACATTGAATTCCCAAAACAAGTTAAACCTTAGTTAAAAACATCTATATAAAGGCAATATTTCTTTCCCAAATTCCATCTTCAAACTCCACAAAATTCTCACAAGGTATTAATCAAGCAATAGAATACTACTCACCAAAGTTGAAGTCTTAAACAGTTACGTATTAGATTTTTTTCCTTTACAATCAATTGACCAGTTGGTAAGTCATGATGTTTATTTTATAGTAGTTTCAATTCTATAGCTTAATTTACCTTTTGTTATTGTACTTATTATGTTCAAACATGTCTAGATTCCACAATTCTGTACAAATATGCAAATTACATGCTCATAGTTATAGTACCATACCTTGCCTGCAAAGTTACTGATCTTCAGATTATATAGTTCCAATATCTGTTTAAGAAGATAAAGTGTTTCTAAATCATAAATTTAAAATTCTATAAAAAATTATTTTATACTGATCAGATTTTTTTGGGGCAGTCCAGGTTTTCGAATACAAATTTTTAGTTACCCACATAAAAACTATAGGATATCAAGTACAATACTATTTTCATCAATGATTATTGAACAATTTGTTTTTCCTGATTTCCACTTCTTCTTCTCTTGAATGAATTGTTGCTTCTTTTTCAAAAACAGATAATGGAAGGAGACAAAAGCAAACATGAATGCTCAACCAAGATAGAACAAATAAGCTTGCCATACCTAACAAACGAATGGATCAACAATTCCAAGCATTTGTGCCAGTTTTGTACAATGGTTGGACATGTCACACCTGTACATGAAGTGTAGGTAAATTGGATGCACCAGGCCAAATTAGCAATAGTTGTCCAAAAATTCAAGCACAACAAAAAGGAAAATAGGTATGTAATATGCACTCTAGAGACCTGCCGCTACAAAAGGTACGTGGATGATGACGAAGCAAAAACAATGGAAAAGAAAAGAAGAAATCCATATACTGGTAAATTCTATGACATAAAAAGCTACAAATATAACATTACCTCAAAAGGAGGAGAAAATGTTTCAAGCATACATGAATATCCAAACTACGTAAGGACAAATCAAAGAGGAAACATACAACAATACAGAGAAGATACACGAATGGAAGACATTGATGAAGATCCAAACTACATAAACACAAACATAGACAACAACAACAACAACATCGATCCAATATCCGGATACAAATCAGTAAAGTGCATCCACAACTACATATATCAAAAAAGTAGAAGAGAAGAAACTACATCAACCAAAGAAAAAAATACTGGTATCGGAGCAAATGGAAGTACAAACAAAAGCTGCAAACAAGGGTACTTGAGGAAAAATTAGATACAATGGAACAATGATAATTGTTATTGTAGAATTTATTTTTATATTTATTTTTCTCAATCCAATCGAAGAATTAAGTTTAGTATAGAAATCTTTTTTAATGTCAACTTTAATAAGTTGGAACTTAACCTAGAAAATATAAATTGGAACTTGGGAATTTAGTAGTCTTCTTCATAATATTGTTCCAAACTGGCTCTTTCGAGTTCAATTTGAAAATCATTAATCCTACAAAAGCACTAGAAAGATTCATTGGGAAGTCATTGGTTTGTGGTATCTCAGGATGGAAGGATAAATTTAAAGGTTTAGGATGTGGAAAAAAAAATGTGCCTCTAATAAGACTACCGTGAAACTTAGTATAGCAGTATGAATTTTAGTTTAGCTAAGATGTGAAAATAAATGTGCCTCTAATTCTGATCTTACAACAATTTAGAACCATAATACTATTTAGTCAATATCCAACATTTGACGTCAAAATCTCATATTTTCAATTTAATTATTCATGAAAATATAAAAAAATTCAAAACTTTAGATCCAAAAATAGATCGAAATCAGTGTATAACAATTGAAAACAAAAAATTAAACAAAAAAAAATCATACCTTCGTGAACTTCTTGACCAACCGTTTGTTCTACAAAAGCTTAAGACAATTTCCACTCAAATGGTTGTGGCAGACCTTCAGAAATAACAGGTTCATCATCTCCTTATCTTCCCTACATCTTAGAGATGAAAATTTCTGTTCAAACCAACAGAAATATAAATCTCTCTAAACTAGCTTAGATATTAAATTGATGAATCCAAATTGAAGAAATTAATGATTCGTATTGATGAATTTGAGATTGAATAGATGAATCCAGATCGGAGAAATTGATAGGTTGAATTGATTAATTAATATTGATCCCAAACGGTCTACTTACAACAACAACAACAAAAGCTTTGATCCAACATTCGGATACAAAGCAGTAAAGTACATCCACAAATACATATATCGAAAAAGTAGAAGCTTCATTAGAAAATACTTCGACAACCAAAATAAACAATACTGGTATGGAACATATGGAAGTTTAAACAAATGCTGGAAACAAGCATACTTGAACAAACAATTGATGTGATGGAAAAATGACAAAAATATGTAATTTTAATACTTTTGATTTTTAGATTTATTTATCTTACTCTCATAGTCCAAGTTCATGAGATTTAAGTTTAGTCTTGCTATCTATTATTTACCACTTTCTGAGAATCGGGAGCTATTTATCTGGTTGAAACTAACGTGGCGTAGCCACGGGTACAACTAGTATATATATATAATAGGTATAATAGTGTGTGTCCAAAAATCTATACATAATACATGGGTATAATAGTCAGGCCAAAACAAATAAAGCCCATTAGTAATACCTAAGTAGCTAACTGTTAGTAGTGTTTCACATTCAACAGCCGTGGAGATCAGGGATAAGTGGTATTCTCGAGACTCAAGTACTTTGAAACTTCTACAATCTAAACAATTCTTATTTTGAAAAAAAATAAAATCCTAATTCCCAAATTCCATTTAATTTTGGGAATTTTAAATTTTATTTTGGACTTTAGTTGAATAACAATAAGTTTTAACGGAGGTTCAAAGCAACTTCTGGTGATCAAATTCTTGTGTACGGGTATGTTTTGTTGCACTTTCTTTTGGTATTTTATTAAAGTATAATTCTAATTAATTTAATGTGATGCCTAATTATTTTGTAATTATAAAATATTATTTAATACATTAGTTTAATTTGTTATGTTTGAGTATGAAGTATTTTAAAATTAGTATTTTTTTTGTTCTTCACAAACAGATGGATAAATTTGTTATTCGGCTACCTCGCACATCAGTTCCTCCTAATTTAGAGTCTACTATCTCTAATGTGCTTAAGGAACCCGTTTCTGTCGAACCTATTGTGCCTAATGAACCTGCGGTTACTAATACTAAATGGTGTCATCCTATTGTCGAAGAAGGTTCGAGATCTAGAATTAGACGAACTTCTGATGGAGAAGAGTCATTTGACATATCATCTCTTGAATCAGATCCTGGTTTAAGAAAACCAATATCTGATTATCCACCGGATGAACAAGACAACATTAGATAGAAGAGCATACTTAATGAAAGGGCCATGCCAACCTAATCATGATTTTCCGCTAACAGCTTTTGGTGATCAAAACAGAGGATTTTCCAAAACCTGGTATACATATTATAGTAGTTGGATAGAGTATAGTATTTCAAAGGATGCTGTCTTTTGTCTTTACTGCTATCTTTTTAAAAGAGATAGAGGAGCTGATGCTTTTGTAGTTGGTGGGTTTAGAAATTGGAAAAAAAACGAGAGATTACAAGAGCATGTTGGCCTAGTTAACAGTGCTCACAATAAAGCATACATGTTCGGTCAGAATTTATTAAACCAGAACCAATCAATTGTTGCAGCAATTACCAAGCAAACAGATCAAGCACGTATAGCTTATAAAGACCGGCTAGAGGCTTCAATAAAAGTTGTTCGACTGCTTTTAGAGTTGGGTTTGCCATTTCGAGGTCATGATGAGTCAGAAGATTTGATGACAAAAGGTAAATTTCATACATGTTTAAGGTTTCTTGTAGAAAATAACCAAGAAGCAAAAAATGTTCAAAAAAATACTCCTGGTAATGCAAAGATGACTGCACCTACAATCCAAAAAGATATTGTGAAAGCATGTGCACTGGAGACTGTAAAGGCTATTAGGAGAGACATGAGGGATGCTTACTTTGCTCTTTTGGTTGATGAATCTCGTGATGTTTCTATTAAAGAGCAAATGGTTGTGGCAGTACGTTATTTGGACAAGAAAGGATGTATAATGGAACGTTGTTGTTGGTTTTGTGCATGTTGCAAAAACTACGTCTATAGCACTCAAGAAGGCAATTGAAAATTTGTTCTCTATGAATAATTTGAGTATATCAAAGTTGCGCGGTCAAAGTTATGATGGTGCAAGTAATATGCGAGGTGAGTATAATGGTCTTAAGTCTCTTATCCTTCAGGAGAACAAGTATGCATACTTTATCCATTGTTTTGCTCACCAATTACAATTGACTCTTGTTTATGTTGCAAAGCACTTTACCCCTGTCTTTGATTTCTTTGAAGTTATATCTCAAATAATCACATTAACTGGTTCTTCATGCAAACGCAAAGATCAATTAGTTAAATTGCAGCTCGAACAAATTTTAAAAGAGGTGGAAAGTGGTGAAAGATTAACTGGTCGAGGTCTTAATCAAGAAACTAGCTTGAGAAGAGCCGCAGAAACACGTTGGGGGACACACTATGAGTCGATATTGAGAATCATATCCATGTACAATGCAGTTTTGAATTTATTGAGAATTATTGAAGTCGATGGAATTACACTCGATTCTAGAAAGAAGGCCGAGTCATTAGCTTATACCATGAATACTTTTGACTTTGTTTTCAAGTTGCATATGATGAGAAAGGTTTTGGGGATCACGAACACTCTCTCAAAGGCGTTGCAAAAGAAGGATCAAGACATTGTAAATGCAATGGATAATGTCAACCTATGCAAAGCTAGATTCAAATCTTTGAGGGAAAGTGGATGGGATGATTTGCTTCTTGAAGTTAATTCATTTTGTGAGAAAAATAAGATTTCTATTCCTTACTTGGATGATACTTATGCTCCTCCAGGCCGATCAAGACGTCGTATAGATATCACAGGCAAACATTATTATTGTCATGAATTGTTTTATGAAGTCATTGCTCATCAAGCAAGGGAGTTTGATGATTACTTCCCTGAATTGGCTACTGAATTAATTTCTTGTGTGGGATGCTTAAGTCCAGCGAAGTCTTTCTCTGCTTTTGATAAAAAGAAATTGGTTCAGCTCGCTAAATTTTATGAAGTATATTTCTTCTCATTGGATCTTTTGGTACTTGATGATCAGCTTGATATGTACTATCTTGATATGACTAAGAATATTGAGTTTTTAGGATTGAATGAGATTGGGAAATTGTCTATTAAGATGGTTGAGACCAGAAAATCATTAGTGTACCCACAGGTTTATCGACTCATATTTTGGCTTTGATTCTTCCAGTTGCTACTGCCACCGTAGAGAGAGCGTTTTCAGCAATGAAGCTCATAAAATCTGAAGCCCGCAACCGAATGGGTGATGGTTGGATGAGTGATTCGCTTCTTACATTCATTAAGAAAGATATTTTTTGGGTATTGATATCAAGACAGTTGCAAAACGTTTTCAAAAACATGCGTCCTCGTCGTCAGCAATTGCCTCTTGATTATTGATTAAGGTATATATTCATAATTCATTTATATCAATTTGTAGCTTTTAATTATATCTATTAAATCAAATTTCTTGATAGTAAGCCAAATTCTGATGATTTTTTTTGTTATAATCAGGTTCGTCTCACACATTTTGGATGAATACTCTCAAATTTCTTTTTTGTTACATCAGTTTTACAACTTTGCAAGTAAGTCGATAAATAATATAGATTTATGTGTTTTTAATATTAAAAGTTATTAATACACAAAAATTAGATAATTACAATATTATATTCTCTTTTGTGAATTTTTTTTTTTCCGAAACCCAAGCCCCCCTTGTTCATAATTCCTGGATCCGCCGCTGCTAAACAGGTCCCATAATTCAAGTGCTTCCTTCAAAGTTCAAAGCTAGCAGGCTAAAATATAATGTGCTGGGCTTGGACAATTGGGATTTGGGGGCAATGTTACTCCTTCAGCTGAGGTTGCTGGACTGCAGGTTGGGCGTAATGGGATCCACACCTAAACATAATGGGCCAAATAAATGAGGGGCTTCAATACACACTGAAACCATCCATAGTGTAGCTCACTTGTCCTCCAATTTTATCATGGCTTCCCAATAAAAAACTTGTTGTCCAATTTTGTAGCTCACTTGTCCTCCAGTCCTCCACTTTCTTGTATATGTTATTTTCAGTATCAATAAAATATATACTAATTTTATTCAAAAAACAAAAATAATAAATATGTATTAAATAAATTTTAGATTTGATTTTTTCTTATAAAACATATGTATTTTTACGATCTAGTATCTATACTCTATATAATTAGAGAACTTGCCCATAAAAATAAAAAGGCTAAACTGTCGAGTTATACAGCAAAGTAGGGTCGAATTCCCAATTTATGCAACAAACTAAATTAGGTTTAAAATCATCAGCAAACTTTTATGTTTTTCCAATTTATGCAACGTCGTCAACTGAAATCTAACAGACGTTAGTTTTTTTGCTGACCGGATAATTTTTAATATTAAAAAATATTTTTTTTAAAAAATAAAATAAAAATAAAATAAAATAAAATTGGTTTATCTCAAAAGAAGGTAAGTCTTGGGTTTCTAAACCCCAATTTTCAATTTTCTAATTCTCAATCTATTGGATTCATCAAATCGAACTTAAAAAATAAAAAATATAGTCAGCTATAAATTATTACACAGTCAGCAATAAAAAAATTAAAAATAGAATACATTCAGCAAAACCTAACATCTGTTAAGGATTGTTAACGGTATTGCATAAATTGCAAAAACTTAAAAGTTTGTTGATTATTTTAAACCTAATTTAGTTGCTTGCATAAGTTGGGAATTCGACCTTACTTTGTTGCATAACTCGATAGTTTAGCCAAATAAAAAAATGGAGGGGTTCCAGGGACTTAGGAAATGTTTGACTCAATTTTGACTCAATTTTGACTCGATCCTATTTAGGGTACTTGTACATGTTGGATTAGCATGATTTTTTGTAGGATGAATGCTCTCATTATGTACGACATCTTCACCAAAATTTATCATAATCTGAATTTTCTAACCCTAGAAAAATTATATTACAAGTTAATGTATCGTGGAACGTTCATTTTTACTGTTGAATTTAATATTACATTTGATGAGTCTAAATATATTCAAATGAGCTGATGTTTTATGTAGTAGATCTTTATATTAAGGAGATCATATCTACCGAAAATCATGCAAATCCAATATATACAAGTACCTTAAATAGGATTGAGTCAAAATTGAGTCGAACATTTTCTGAGTCCCTGGAACCTCTCCCATAAAAGAATTCTCTCTAATCGATGGCCTAATTAAAGAGAATTTAATTTAATTTTAATTTTATGAAGGTCAAATTTGTATTTTTACAATATTTTTAAGTGGACTACAACTTAAAAAAACTTAAATGGGCTGTAACCTCAAGAGCTCAAGGCTCATGCTTTATTTTTTACGAAGTCAAGGCTCATGCATTACATGGGCTAAATGGCTAGTTATAAATAAACCAGCTAGTTTTTTTTTTTTTTTTTTTTTGTTTTTTTAATTGGCAAGTGAGATTGAGGCCCCCCTATCTACGGGTGTTATGTGAGCTTAGCAGCTCGAGCTCGGCTCGTGTTCGGCTCGATTAAAGCACGGCTCGGGCTCGTTTATCTTGTAAAACGAGCCGAGTTTGAACAGATTTTAGGCCCGGCTCGAGCTCGAGCCGAGTAGCTCGAGTCTATATACAGTTAGGTTATATTACCCATGTTACCCCCACTAATATATGTTATTGCTATTCTACCCCCCGTATATATCAGCATAATTAGTAGAAAGTTTCTACTAGAAACCTAGCCGTCTGCCCGTCTCCATCTTCTTCTTCTCTAACCATCTTCATATTCATCTTCATCTAACCATCTTCATCTCCATGAAACTTGTTTGATTTTTTATAATTTGCTTGAAATTAAGAGATTCTATAACTGCATAACTATCTTCTGATCTTCATCTTCATCTCCACTGACTCCACTTAAGGTAATTTCAATAATTTTTTTTTTTTTGTTTCCACTTGACTCGAGCTAAATGAACTTGGAGGGCTCGAGCTCGAGCTTGATAAATAGCTCGCGAGTCGAGCTTGAACATGAAACAAAGCTCGATTCATAAATTGGGCTCGACTCGGGATTGACTCGTATTAAAACGAGCCGAGTATGAACATGCAAAGCTCGGCTCGCTCGGCTAGAATAACACCCCTACCCCTATCCCTTTAAATTACATGAAAACACTTATATCAAACAATTAGCTCCTGACGTGTTTCGAACCCACGACCTCTCCACTTTGGGAGATGGATGCGAAGTAGCCGCCCCAACCTATTTAAAAAACATGGTGAGAATTTATATTCTTTCTTGCAAATCAACAATGTAGATATGTTTATGCATGGTTTCTAATTAATTTAATCTTTGCTATAGAATATAAAAACTTTAAACAATTTCAATCTTAATTAATGTTGCAAGTGTACCCTTATTTTATAGGAACTTAATTTTCTTTTCCTTGTGGGACAAGGAAAAAAAGTCTTTATAAAAGTCTTACTTTTTATACAAGGATTTCAAGAAAAAAAAAAATCATTTTTCTTGGCCAACTATAGGTTGTCCAAAACCTATAAATATTGATGTTTTGGCATAACCAAAACATAGAGAGACCAAACATAGCTTATTTAGCTTGTTTAAAAAAACCACTAAGGTTTGGAATTATAATGAGGCAGAGGGTTTAGTTTGTTCTTCAACTTGTCTTCAATGATAATAGCTTTCACAGTAGCCTCTGGAATAGATTCTACTGTAAACAACTTCAACTCCTTCCGAAATATACTCAATTAAACTTGCCACACACTTCATGTATATGGTGTAATCCTTTAGATTAATGTCCAAGACCATTTCTTGATTTTAAACTTCAATTGTATATTAATGGACGAATTGATTGTATATCTTTGGCGTAAGTTGTACCACTTCTTCCATCTCTCTTCCAAAAATCCAACTGGATAGAACTGCATCTTAAGCATCTGCTTAAACTATATCTACGATATTCCTCCTTTCTGATCATGATACTTGCGATAAGATTCCCACCAAGTTAATGCATGGCTCTACAGCTTCAAAGTTACAAAGATAATCTTCTCCTTCGACGAATAACAATAAACAGTAAAATATGTCTCTAGACGTTCAATCCAATCGTCTGCTTTCTCCATATCAACACTTCCATCATACATAGGAATCCCAACATCGATATCAGTTTTCAGATTTCGAAAAAAATCCTTACCTCCCTGATGTGAAGTTTTAATGTTGTCGACTTCATCTTCTTTGTTTGCTTCTTCTTCTCCCTCTTCATCATCATTCGAACTGTACGTCTTGCTCACAAAACGAACTCTTAATCTTCTTCTTCGTGGTTTTCTTCCCTCATTCTTTGTTGATGAAATCGGTTAGCTTTCACAAAGTCGAATTCATCTATTGCATAAAACAAAGTCATTGATTCTTTTGCACTAAGTTTCTGCTGCGGAGTAGGTGTTGTTGTATATATTGGCTCGCAATAGTTGGGTGCACATGATCATACCTTATAAGAGGTGTGATCCATAGGATTAGTTCCTATATTGGTTAAGGAAACCATATATGTGCAGGAGTTCTCATTGGACTCGGTTTCCTACTTATCTCGATTTTGAACAAGTAATCCTATATAGATTTGGTTTCTATCCATGGGCTATAAATACCCAAGTAACTTGGTATTTGAGAGAAAGACAAGAGAGTACAAAACAATAGAAATATAGAGATAGAAAGAGTAAGTAAGAAAGAACTTTGGGAGCCAAGGGTGTATTGGGTTTAAGGTGAGAGATTAAAATCTTGAGAAAGATACTAGGGAGATTATTGTAATCTGTGTTTCTTTTCTTATAGTGAAATCTTCTCATTGTTCCCCGTGGAGATAGGCATTGCCGAACCACGTATATTTTGGTGTTATTGTTCTTTATTGTTTTATTCTTCTTATACTATTGTTTATTGTTTGGTAATCTTTGATAAACGGATTCTTTATTGCAAAAGAGGTGTTCTCACGAATATCTAGGTTGCGGGTTGTTGATGTTGTTGGGATTTAATTAATCACTACATATAGTTCAACAAGTGGTATCAAATCTTAGGTTGGATTTAAGGTTTTGTCAAACATGACGGAGACTACAGGCCGGTGTTCCTGCGAATAGTGACGGTAAGAAACCATCAGTTGCTACTCTTGGCGGCGGTGTAAAAGTTGAGATTAAACCATTTGACGGTAGAGATAACTTTATACTATGGCAAAGGAAGATGAGAAACGTTTTGATCCAACAAGATCTTCATGTGGTTCTTGACGAGAAAGACAAGAAACCAAAGGTCATGTCAGATGACGAGTGGAACAAAACAGATTTCAAAGCCATGACTTCCATCGAACTACATATCTCGAACGAGATGATGTTTAATGTGATGGAGAAAACTAGTGCCAAAGGAACATGGGAAAAGCTCGAGAAGTTGTATATGGTAATATGGGTAAGTTTTTATCCAATAAAACTTTTCTTGAAAGATGAACTATTGAATTTTTGGATGGAAGAAGGTGGTGATCTTATGGAACATAAACGTGTTCAATAAGTGTATCACAAATTTACTACGGGTGGATGTGAAGTATGACGATGAAGATAAGTCTCTATACATGTTCAGATCTTTGCCTCCATCTTTCAAGCACTTCAGGACCACATTGATGTTCGGCAAGGATACTTTAAAGTATGATGAAGTTGTTCAAGACATAATCTTTCTTGTGAAGATGAATAAGAACACATGTGAAGACTCTCAAATAGAAGGACTAATGAGAGGGGCCGAACAAATAAGAGAAGTAGCAAATCAAAATGTAGGGGCAAATCTAAATCCAGGGATAAAGAAGGTTGCTTTGAATATGGTGCGACAGACCACTGGAAACAAGATTTTAAGAAATATAAAGAAAAAAAAAAGAAAACTGAAAATTCAAATTCAGCCAGCGTTGTTACAGATGATGGTGACGGAGAAATTTTGGCAACTTCTTCAGGTAATGATATTTCTTCGCCTTGGATTTTAGATTGTGACGTTTCTTATCATATGTGTTCAAACGAAGACTGGTTTGACACGTTTGAGAAAAGAAAATGCGGCGTAGTTTTTATGGGGAATAATTCCAGTTGTAAAGTTTGTGGAATCGGTACGGTAAGTTGAAGATGCATGATGAAATTGTTAGGACTCTGGGTAACGTGAAATATGTTCCTGCACTAAGGAATAATCTTATTTCCCCGGGTTATTTGGATAAAAATGGGTACACATACAAATTCATCCGCACAAAAATCCATCCGCCAGAATTAGTGTGGTATGGATTCATACCCTTGAAAGATTGTGGTTTCGATAATCCACCATTGGAAATGCTAAAACCTTTTTACCGTTAAAACCATTGGAAACACCAAAATTCCTTAAAACCATCCTACGTGGCACGACTAAAAGTGTTTTACCATTGGGAATGCTCTAATGGTATATGGCACATCGTCTAGTTCTTTGTTTTGAGTGAGATATAACCATCTAAAGTTGGGTTCTCTGTCAGTCCTAGTTCTAGAGTTTCAGTTAAAACGTCCATACGTAAGCAAGACGTCTGTAACAACCCAGATTTTTCAACCTATTTAAAAATCATGTATGGATTTATTAAAATTGAATTCAAATTTGGGAAATGTGGATATATGTTTTGTTGAAAATGGGTACCCTGTGGATATTTAGGAGATTTAAATGGACACAATATATGGGTAATTGTCATGTAATAATGTCAGCTTGATAATATGGGCTTCTATGTGAATTATAATTGGTTTAATAATATAGATATTATTGGGTTATTATTGTTTGTTAATGGGCTATTGGGCTCAATAGCTTGTGCCACATATATGAAAAAAAAAGGTTAGAAGAATGTTTGTGTGCAGGGAGTTCTTGGTGAAATGAGTTTTCGTCTTTTATGTGAGTAGAAATTCTCACCCACTTAATTTATCAATTCATGATTATTTTTTATTATTAGTGCATGAACTTAGTATTAGAATCTACTGTTATGGAAATGATAATTTAGCATGTTAAATTGATGTATAAATTTGGTTATTGATTAATCATGATTGTCTAGCCTGGTTAATGGCGCAAATATTTTGTTTCTTGTTCATTTGTTTTAATATACAGTACAATATATTAATTATAGTGAGGGGCATTAGCTCGGAGAATTCATATATGTTAGAAATCTAATATGTCCAATACTTAACTCTTTGATATTACTTGGTTCGAATGTTGTGAGCCTAGTGTAGAGGTTGTGTGCCGATGAGAAAATGTTTGGTTTCTAATAACTGCACAGTTTGAATTTTGGCTTGGGCTATGACTATCGGGGATGTGTGAGGATTAATGTCGCATGTAGCAACAATGATTTTATTTTGTATACTGCGTGCATGATCAATATTTGTTTGTTAATTTCTTCGTGTAAGGATTTATTGTGTGCATAAAAGCTAGTTTGACTTACAAAATTTCTGGCTGTGTGCCAATGTGATAAAGATAACTTAATGGCTGTGTGCGGAGGAGAAAATATTATTTGATGGCTGTGTGCCAACAAGATACAACACTACCGTAACTAGTGTGTGCTAACAAAATGAAATAAATGATTAATGATAAATTCTCTAGTTGCCATACAATTCTATTTTAGATTTGGGTTCAGGTATTAGCTGGGTATCTGTGTGATACGAATTGATTACGATTTGTCTGTGTGACATGCTTATTTTGGGTACTGTGTGAGCCCAATGAAATTCTCTACTATGGGTACTGTGTGAACCCATGACACCTTTCGCTCGGTGCCATTGTTATTTACGCGCGGGTGTATAAGTTTCACCTTTCCTTTCTGTCTGATCGGAAGTGGTCGTGGGCTTATACACGGGAGGCATAGTAGTGTTGTAGACATGCCAATTGTGTGTGTGGTTAGGGTGCAAATTAAACTAACTAACAGATATTGCTGATAATTAACGAACAGATAGAACGTGATATCAATATACTCTAACGCAAGTGGTGCTAACAGTTACAACTCTGTGATAGTTTGTTTGCCTTCTCGGGGATGGTTGTCTGCTCAGTGGTTATATGAAAGTTAATGGTTGATAGTTATCCATTGATTGCGGATATTGTTGTTGTTGGTGGTTTTATTTCATCGCTTATTATTACTTCAATTAATCTTCGTTGCAGGTGGTAGGTCACATTAACTTTTATTGCAGGGTTTGACCTACCAAAGTTACACTCGCAAGTGGTAAGTTTGTAAGTTGCTTTAAATTATATTAATTGTAATGCATGCGTGGTTAGTTGTTTTAACTTTGGACCGTTAATAGTTTTGGTGAGCTCTCATTTCATGAGAGAGACTTACACCAACATATTCGAAATAATGACCCTCGTTGTTTCTTTTACAACTTGGGGTACCGAGTATGTCTTAGTCGGGCGTAGAGGAGAAACACTGGATCAGAAGTGATGAGACTTGAGCTGGAGTGAAGTTTTGGTAATGAGGTAATTAATATGATTGAAGTTTTATTATCGACCCTTTGTAGTCTATTGCTTTGAATGTTTTTGCCTATCTGGGTCCCATGTGAGATAGACTCGATCACACTCTGGTATTTGATCTATGAATATTTGCTATTTATTTAGTAAATATTCATTTATCAAAAATCGGGGTGTGACAACGTCCGTACGTTCGAAAAACGTCCATACATCCTTCGAGAAATTCTATTTATTCAGTCCATCTTGTTTTTTTTTATTTTCGCCCAATAAGCCTAGGTTATAAATAGAATGTTTGTGTTATGGAAATCTCAAGAGTTTCAACCTAGCCTCCACATAACCCTATTTTGTTTGTTGGCTCTTCGACGAAGATCGTCTTCTTCATTAAACGATTTATGTTCTATCTTCCATCTTCTTCTTCCTATTCTATATAGATATTGTGTGCTTAGAGATTTGGCTCCGCGATCTTCATGTGTGTGCATGAAGAGATACTAAAGGAGACAAGGAGTCATGATTAGTTCAAGGAGTGAAGAACATTGGGATTCGGCTTCGCAGTGATTGCAAGTAGGTTGAGGTGTCTAGTCTAGCAGGTAGATTAGATAAATGTTCAGATTGTAACTCTAGATTGAACTATATAGTGGATTGATTTGTTGTCGCGAGGACAACCGTGGATGTTTCCCAATTTGGGTTTTACCATGTTAAAATCTCTAGTGCTGTTTACTTCTTATGGTTTATTATTGTTTGTTTCTCCATATTATATTGCACTTGTTGGGTTTTCAATAAACAGGTGATATGGACAATAGAACCAGAAATCGAACTAAGAGAGAAAATATACAAAATTAATTTCATGTGACAATTATTTTTTTTCAGATAATCAAGGTGGTTACTTCATTCACTCACTTATCAGTTCCACCTACATTTTGCCAAGATTTTAAGATATGGGGTCTGTTTATAAAAGTTCCAGTTAATGTTAGGATGTAGTTGGGTGTTAATGTTTGTCTAGTGTACAGTCATTTATGGGTAAGCTGTCCAATCTATCGACTCTTCATGTGTTAATTCGTCTTCCACTCTGCTGTTTTACATAAGTTAGTCTTTAATTGTTTCTTTATAACAAAACTCAGGCGAGTAAAGAACAAGAGTTTCATTGTAAGGAATCATGGAGTGGACATTGACCTATACAATCTGGTCATGTATATGGTTAGGAGTTGCAATACTTTTTATGAAGGAAAAGTTCCTAGTTTCTGACAAGAAACTGCTGCCTCCAGGGCCTCCAGGATGGCCAATAATTGGGAACTTGCTTGATTTGGGTGGAGCGCCACACCTCTCCTTAGCGAGTCTTAGTAAAAAAATATGGTCCTGTCATCTGGCTTCGATTTGGTGCAGTAAACACTATGGTGGTTTCATCAGCTGATGCAGCGATGGAATTGTTCAAAAACCATGACCTCACTTTTGCTGATCGCAAAACCAATGAGGCCATGAAGGTGGGAGGCGCTGATCAAGGCTCTATTTCTTTGTGTGAATATGGACCATATTGGCGTATGCTTAGACGTATCTGTGCGACAGAACTCTTCAGTGGTAAACGAATCAAGGACACAGAAACATTACGTGCAAGGTGTAAAGAAGAATATTGAACGAGCTATAGTTCATCCACTCAACTTTGCAACTGGTTTTGTTAAAGAACGGATTCTTCAACGGCAGAGTGGTCATATAACTTCGAGAAAGGATTTCTTGGATGTGATGCTCGAGTTCCCAAGGCAATGAGAAAGACGGTGAACCAACAAAAATATCAGAGGAAAACATCAACTTATTGATAATGGTGAGATATTTAAGCTCAACTGATCAGATGCCTATCTTCAAATATTTGTTGTAAATTTTTGTTCATTGATATTAGTTACCATTTTCCTTATAATTATAAGTATATATACACACACTCTATAAACACTGACTAGTTATTATAACACTTTGAATGATATGATATACTAGGAACTCTTTATATCATCAACAGACTCAACGTCCAACACTATAGAATGGGCAATGTCAGAGCTTCTTCGGAACCCGAATATAATGAGAAATGTCCAGGAGGAGCTAGACCAAGTAGTGCGTCAAAACAGAAAGGTTGAAGAAAGTGACATTGGAAAACTACATTATTTGCAGGCTGTGGTGAAGGAAACTCTCAGGTTACATCCTCCAGGACCTTTATTAGTTCCTCGTAGAGCCAGGAAAAATACCGTATTCATGGGCTATTCAATACCTAAAGAAACACAAGTTCTTGTGAATGTTTGGGCAATAGGAAGAGATCCAGTTTCGTGGGACGATCCTTTGTCGTTCAAGCCAAAGAGGTTCTTAAATTCAAGTGTTGATTTTAAGGGACAACATTTTCAGTTTCTCCCTTTTGGAGGAGGGCGACGGATATGTGCAGGAATATTGTTGGCAGAACGCATTCTTCACCTTGTACTAGGGTCATTGATTCATTCTTTCGAATGGTCTCTTGAAGATGGTATTACACCAGAGACAATGGACATGATGGAGAGTCTTGGAATAGTACTGCGGAAGGCGGTGGTGTTTGATAACACGATTTTCCTGTGGCAAACGCCAATTTGCCCGCTTTTTTTGGTTTGCTCGCGTTTGATAACCTATCCGGATAATTTGGCAAAATTTGCCACAACACCCTCACGTGCCGAACTTTTCCCGCATTAAAGCGGACAAATTTTGCCTAGCCCCCCCCCAGGCAAAATTTGCTTTGCCTGATCACCCTCATTTGTTTGCCACATATATAAGCAAAAATTAAAACAAAAAACCTACTTTAACCCTATTCTCTCCACAAACAGCAATGGCGGCGATGGGTATGGCGATTCCAATCCACACGATCTGATCAAGGTATGTTTTTGATTTAAACAGATCGAACACAGATCGAACAAGATCGAACACAGATCGAACACAGATCGAACAAGATCGAACACAGATCGAACAAGATCGAACAAGATCGAACACAGATCGAACACATATCGAACACAGATCTATTCGATTGATTTGTTTTTAGAACTTTATGATTTGTTTAAAGTTTTAAAGTTTAAAGTTTTTGATTTGTTTAAAGTTTTTGATTTGTTTAAAGTTTATTAAAGTTTTAAAGTTTAAAGTTTAACAAGATCTAACTTTTTTTAGAGTTTAAAGTTTAAACTTTTTGATTTGATTTAGAACTTTTTGATTTAGAAAAGTTTTTGATTTGATTCAAACTTTTGATTTAAATCAAACTTTTTGATTTAAATCAAACTTTTTGATTTAAAGTTTTAGAAAAGTTAGAAAAGTTTAAACTTTTTGATTTGATTTAAAGTTTAAAGCTGTTCGATCTGTTTAGAACTGTTCGATCTGTTTAGAACAGTTTAGAACTGTTCGATCTTGTTAAAGTTTATAACTTTTTGATTAAAAAGTTTGATTTTGTTAAAGTTTAGAACTGTTCGATTTAAAGTTTGATTTAAAAAGTTTAGAACTATTTTGATTTAAAGTTTGATTTAAAAAGTTAGATCTTGTTAAAGTTTAGAACTGTTCGATCTGTTCGATTTAAAAGTTTGATTAAAGTTTGATTTAAAAGTTTTAAATAAAAAACTTTGATTTAAAAGTTCGATTTAAAAGTTTGATTTAGAAGTTTGATTTAGTTTGATTTCGTATGAGAAATGTGTTTCGATTCACCCTTATTTCGTATAGACAATCTGTTAGTCGTAAGATATAGGTAACCACAGTAATTTACAGGAATATAATGCAACACACTAACGATTGATATCATTCTCCTTTCCCACTAACAGTTCGCCTGTATCCATTTACTTAATTTGCATGTCTAGATACATTTGAATTTGATGAAGTTATAGGGTAGTTAGGGCACATTGATGCATATTTCATTATAAGTAACACATTTATTTATAAGTGCTACACATTTATGTATTTCAACAACTATGTACAAAGAAATCTCTGTCTACTTCATTTTTACAATGTAATGCCTATATTCTATGTTGATAATATCTGATGAATGTTTATGTGTGGTTTTGTCACACTGAATTTTCTTTTGCAGACCAGTATCTATTGCAGACCAGTATCGTTTAAACATCAGCTCAAGAAGGTATGATTTGATTTGAGGTTTTTCGTTTTTTTTTTTTTAAGTAAAAATTGTATGCAGTAGTGATGTATGATATTATTTGGCAGCTTCGCTCTCTCTTGTCCTTCGATTTCTCCCTTTTGCTCGTGTTTGTCTTTCTCTACTCATTTGCTTTTCAAGGTTGGTTATTTTTTTTACCATGTATTCGTTTCTATTATAATGCATGTTTAGTTGGGATTAGAAAACATGTTTCTGTCGGCATTAGGTATCCATATATGCAATAGGTATCTACCATGTATCAGTTGGGATTCCAATGGCATGTTTGAATAATTAATAAGTGATGTTTATGAATAGAGGTTTTGTTTTTATTATATAATCATGTTTTCAAGTTTCAATATAGATTGTTTTTGTCATCTATAGATTGTCATTTGTTTACACAAATAATAGTACATACTAGTATCCTGATTAGTTTGTACACACAGCGTAAGATTTTATGTTAATTCCTACACACATACAGATTAATGATTGTATTAGTTGTTTCTATAATTAAACACATAGTACAGACTAGTAACTTGATTAGTTGTGAGAACTATATATTATACGAAATAAGTTGATGTAATGGTAACTCATAATGTTAACAAAATCTGTAGTTAATTAAAAATTGAAATCTGAAAATAAATTGAAAGCTGATATATATAAACTCATTATGTTGAAAACATCTAATTACCACTTTTCAGAGAATGGGTAAATATTCCTATTATGTTGTGCGTCGTGGGTTCTGTCTGGGTATCTACAAAACTTGGGAGGAGTGCAAGTCACAGACGGACGGCTTTAGCAACGCTGACTGGCGTGGTGCTTATACCACTGCTGAAGCAAGGCATATGCTTCAGCAACATCTTCCAAATGGTTTCTGTCAACCTTCTGGCCTTATGTGTGATCCCAATCATCTTATGTCCCAGTCTTACATTCCTGCGCCAGAACCGTCTGAACATTCTGGTCAATCTTACCAATCCGCCGCTCAATCTCAAGCACCTCTATCTCCACTAGTCAGTCATCGGCCCTTAAACAATGTTGTTGTGGTGGACGACTTTTGGTGGTGGGTCAAGAAGTTGGTGTTGGTTATGTTGGTTGTTGTTATTGCATTGTTAATTAAATTGTTATTTGTCTTGTGAGATTTATGTAAAAAGTGAAATTGATGATGTAAATTATTAACCAGTTTTTATAATAATTTTTCATTTAAAAAGCACTCTTACGCATTCATACACTACTAACAATTAAAATTATTAACCAAATAAACTTACCACATGTTCTGTAGAATGCCTACCGAGGATGAACGTATCGTTGCAGCTACGATTGTAATTGTAGCTGTCGATTGGTTAATGCACTATATTGGAACGAGACGTGAACGTGTTCCTAGAGGTCCTAGGGCTCCCTATACCTATAATAGAGATTCGTCGCGTGGGCGAACCTTAGCCCGGTTCTACACCGATAACGACAACGATTGCCATGACCAATTGAGGATGAGGCGTTTTGCATTCCATCGGTTATGTGCTAGGTTGAAGACTTTGGGTTTATCCGACTCTCGGTATGTGTCAGTTGAAGAACAAGTTGCAATGTTCTTGCTCATAGTCGGTCACGACAATCGGTGTAGAAGAACACGTCACGAGTTTAGGCGTTCTGGACAAACCGTGAGCCATTACTTCCACTTGGTTTTGAATGCTTGTCTAAAATTGTATAGGCAAGTGGTTGTCAACGCCACGGCTGAGAACTCACCCCTCAATGACGGTCCTGGGGATGTCTTTTGGCATCAGTATTTCAAGGTACGAAAATTTATTTCGTATTTTATCGTCTTCTTATAGGTACGAAAAACTCTTTCGTATTTTTCTGACCAAGTAAATTGTTAATTAGGACGCTGTAGGTGCAATCGATGGTACCCACTTCCCCACCTTAGTGCCCCTTGATGATCAACCGAGGTATCGTAATCGGAAAGGAGTGATATCCCAGAATGTTCTAATTGGATGTACGTTCGACATGAGATTCACTTACGTTCTAGCTGGGTGGGAAGGGTCGGCGCATGATGGGCGGTTGTTGAGATGTGCGGTTACTCGTGAAGGTAGGAGATTAACCTTGCCCCCTGGTAAGTATTACCTTGCGGATGCTGGCTTTGCATTAAGTCCCGGCTTCCTCACACCTTATCGTGGGGTTCGATACCATCTCAAAGAACAAGGACATCGGGCTGTTGAAACTGATGAAGAACTGTACAACTGTCGGCATTCCAGGCTACGTAATGTTGTGGAGAGGATCATAGGGGTGTTGAAGAAACGCTTCGCTTATTTGAGGAAGGCACCATTCCATGATGTGAAGACACACACAAAGATAATATTGGCGTGTTGTGCAATTCACAACTTCCTCAAAGATATCGATCCAGCTGATGTAGTGGAACCTGATTTAGAGGAACCCGAAGAACCCGTTCCCCCCGAGGCAGATAATGCGCAAGGCGGTGGAATACTCATATCCGCATCACGGTCTTGGAGTAAGTGGCGTGATGACTTGAAGAAGGAAATGTGGACTAATTATCAGAATTACCATGAGCTGGAATAGCTTTGAGGTTTCGTTGATTTTATTAGGGTTGTGAGTGTGGTAGTGTTGTGCTTGAGTATTTGATGAGTTGTTTGAAATAATTTGTTTGGGTTGTTTGAAATAAGTTCGAATAATGGAAGAGGTAATTTGCCAATAATTGTAATAAGTTGGAATAATTTGTGGTTTGGACTATTTGATAGTGTTATGAGCGAGATTATGTTTGGATGTTCCATTTGGACTATTTGATAAGTTGTTTGAATAATACGCTTGTGTATGGTTCATATCTGTGTATAACTGTGAGTGTGGGATGATTAGGTACAACTATGTCGAACGGACAGTTCAAGAAGCCTAGAAAGACCAGGAAGGGCAATGGTAAAGATTCAGCGGACCCTTACTTCCCAACTGACAAGCCAGTTAAGTGCCACATAAGGTGGACCAAACAAATGGAAGAGGTGATGTTGAACACTTTGTATGAAGAAGTGTTGAGAAACGGTAAGAGAGCTGACAATGGCTTAAGAACCGAATCATTGAAAGCAGCTGCAGATGGTGTCAATTCAGCCCTCCGTATGAATGTTAGTTCTGAACATGTACGGACTCGCCTGAAGACACTTAGGAAGGACTACAAGATTGTAAAGGAACTTCTGGATTTGTCTGGTTTGGGATTTACTTTTGACACCGAAAACAAGACTGTTATTGCTGCAGATGAGGATGTTTGGGAACGGTACTTTGTGGTAAGGCACATTTGTTTATGAGTTTGGTAATTGTTGGGTCGTAAACTTGACAAAATGATCAACACAAGTGTGCTTTGTAGGCTCATCCTGAATCACGTAATGTTCGTGGGAAGCATTTTCCATACTTTGAACAATTGAGCCTCATCATCGGCAACGAAACTGCAACTGGTGAAGGAGCATTCGCAGGTGATGAAGTTGATGATGAACAAGTTGAGGGGTCACCTGCAGGCAGTGGTAAGATACAGCCCTTTTGTGTTTATTAAAATCGTTGTACATTTTAATCTGGGGCTGATTCGTAGATTGTGAATGTATACAATCGCAGATGGATTGGGGGCTGATTCGTACTCTTACATGGATGATGGTGCCGGTGTTGGAACGTTCGACACAAGTGCAACAACTGCATCAAATAATGAGAGCTCAAGCAACTGCAGTGATTCTGCCCCTCGCATGCACCCAATTCCACCCCCAGTGCAACCTGTTCAGTCCAAGCGCAAGAAGTCGCGTTTCGGACCCCAGGAACAACCAAGCAACTCTGAGTATCCACAGGGCATCATGGATGCTGTTAAGACCTTGGCAACAGCATTTGCTGGTCCGAACATCGATGAATTGTGTGATGCAATCAAGGTTGTAAGCAAGGGGGACAGAGTCCTGTATCTGAAGGGTCTCGACTTTCTAGGTGTCGAGGACAAGCAAGCGAAGATATTTCTTGGGATGGACGCTGATCTGAGGGCTGATTGGTTGGTTGATAAGCTTAACTATGTTAAGCCTTTCAATGGGGATGAGTGGGCTGATTCATAGTTGTCTTCATCTGTCTTGATGTGTGTCTTGATAATCCTTGTAAACTGATATGACTGCATTTTCTTAACTTTGTCTAAACTAGTTAACTTTGTCAGTGGTTTGTATAAACTAATGTAAAACAGATATGACTTCTTTTCTTATCTATCTATGGTTTGAACTTTTGTTTATCTGAATGGCTTGAATGGTTTAGTCCTGAAATATTCTTGTCACATTTTATTACTTTGAGTTGTCGAGTTGTGTCGGGTTCCGAAAATATATATAGAGGAACCAGTTGTATGTGTGTGATGTAAACTGACTGCGATGGATTGTTCCAGTCAGTGGGAATGCTTTAGTCCTTAAATATTCTTGTCACATTTTAGTACTTTGTGTTGTCGAGTTGTGTCGAGTTCAGAATATATATATAGAGGAACCAGTTGTATGTGTGTGATGTAAACTGACTGCGATGGATTGTTCCAGTCAGTGGGAATGTTTTAGTCCTTAAATATTCTTGTCACATTTTAGTACTTTGTGTTGTCGAGTTGTGTCGAGTTCAGAATATATATATATGTTGTAGTTGTATGTGTCTAATGTAAACTGACTGCGATGAATTATTTCAGTCAGTGGGAATGGTGCGAATTATTCACACCCCAAAAAATCCCCGTCTAGGACGGCGTTTGTTCGCGTGGACTCCAGATACGGACCACACGATGTGCACTGCTATGCTGGCAAACGAGACACCAGGTCCACTTATGGTCCGTCTTAGGTCGGGAATGGTAAAGGCTTCTGATGTTTTAAATCAACACACTAGGCTGGATTTGTGTGCTGAAAACATATGGGCTCGTTTGCGTTATTTGAAACGTTTGGCGAACCTTATCAATGAGTTGTGTGAAGAGCATCCAGGATTTCATTGGGACAATGAAAGAAGTACGGTGATTGCAACGGACGATGACTGGATTGCCCTTGAGGAAGAGATACCTGAGTATTACACACATATTAGGAACATGTATGTTCCAGCGTACCCGGTGTACTTGGAACTATCAGCAAAGTATCGATTGTAGGCAAAGAGTGTTTGCCTGAGGTTTAAAAAGTGTTTTACAAAAAACTGGATGTCGGTGGTAACTGTCTTCATTTGACATCTATGAGTAGGTGGTAATTGTTTTATGAAAAACATGTACTGTATAATGTTTTGGTAATATTATAATTTTTATCATATTTTGTAAAGTCAATGCTTCATTGTATTAGAACGTTATCTGACATTGTGTTAGGATTAGAATCAAACTCAGATAATGGTGTGGTGGACTCCTAAGGAAGACGTGAACTTGTGTTTCGCGTGGGTATCGATATACACTTGTCCTCCGGTTAATCATGCCGGTACAAGTTATTGGAAAGATATTTCGGCTCGTTTCCACGAGATGGAGGGAGTTGTTGAAAGAAAGGAACTAGGCCACTTAGCTAGTCGATTTCAAGACATTTGGGAGTGCACAGAGATATTGGTTAGTTTAATAGACTTCATCCGCCTAAAACGAACTATTATCACTAACGAAGATGAAAGGATCCGAGAAGCGTGCAATTTATACAAAATTAACCAATACGGGCGGTTTGAATTCCTCCCTTGTTTGCCAATAATCGAACCATTCATGCATTGTGACAACCTTGGGTGCGATGGTTTGATGAAAATGCACAAGGGAATGGGAAACAATGACAAGCAATGGGTATGCTTTGCAAAATGCGCTAATCAAGCATGCCCAGGAATTATATTCTTGTATCCATTTCATGTATCGCCACCATCTGGAGGAGACCTTGAGATGATTTGTGCAAAATGTCTTCAAAACCCTTGTCATGGTGATTGCGCAAACTATTGGAAGCACATTTCTTTACCACCACCTGAAGATGGTGTTTGTTTGCACTGCTTAGGCAACCCATGTACGTGGGATTGTGCCAATTATTGTGATTGTTGTAGTCGTGACTAGACATTTATGTTATATGTAAGACACATTTTCATTTATTATGTAATATGTAACACACATTTTCAAATAGTATTGTAACTTTCGTTTTGATATGAATTCAGTAATGGTCGTGAAGTGCTTTGTATTCCTTATCATGTAATGGTCGTAAAGTGCTTTGTATTAATTATCTTGTGTATGGAACATATTGTATAACTTACGCCGTTGCGGATTAACATTGTCGTGTAACAAATGGTTGCTTATATTTTGTATGGAACATTGCTAGTCTAATTGCAACAAATTGTTGCTCATCATGTGTAGCATTCTTTACGTATGTTGAGTAATACATTTGTAAACTTATGGGTATTGCAATATGTGTTACAGAGAACCAAGCAATGGCGCCCAACTTGAGGCCCATCATGAGAGATAACCCTTTCTGGGTCAAGCAAGTTACAAAGGGACATGTAACCAAGGGATGCGTAATGGTAAGCAAATTCCTAATTATGTATGGACATAGATAAAATGATGGGCTTTGGGCTGTTAGTTGGGCCTCGCAGTGATGGCTAGTAATGTTGATATATATGGCAAGAAATGTGCACATATATATGGGCTGCTACATGTGCAGAAAACTGTTTGATATATACTGTTGATGTATGGAATAATTGTTCGACAGAACTGTTTGATATGTGGCTAGTAATGTTGATATATATTGTTGATATAGGGCAGAAATTTTATATATACTGTTGATATATGGAATTGTTGGACAGAACTGTTTGGATTCATGGCAGAAATTTTATATAACCATGCCTAGTAATGTTGATATATATTGTTGGTATATGGCAGAAAATCCCAGCTGCGAACAAATACTTATTCGACAACTGCAACCGGGTTGTACTCATCTTGCCTGGTGAACAATCTTTTGCCATTGACATTGCCAATGACCAACACGGTTCATTGTACTTTCGCTACAATGGGTGGAAGTGTTTCGTCGACTCAGTGGGACTCCACGAAGGCGACACCATTTTGTTTGAGTGTTGGGGGTTGTGTCACACCCACGGCCTGGGGAGGATCAGATGCCAGATTTATCATACCGATAGGCGACGACCAAGGCTTTTCTTCGGCCGTATACCGGCACCGGCGACACGGACCTGGCCTGCTGGGTTTGGGAGACCCCAATCAGGTCCAGCTAGAGACCAGACCGAACCAGAAGAGGAAGAACAAGAAGGAGAAGGTTCGGGTACTCTAGCTTCGCCATATGTCGTCTAGTGGGGTGTTCACCAGGTTGCTTGATTGTTTGTTTTTCTTTGTTTTGCTTTGTCTGACTATGGGGGCCGTGTTGATGACATTTTTAACAATTTTTTTATTATTATGTTTATATAAACATATAACTATGTTTTATGAATGTATATAATTTCGTTAATTATATTATGAGTGTTATTGTTGAGTAATTTTTTTTGTTTGTTTTTTTTTATTGCGAAATGTTATTGAGTTACTAGGGTGACTCTACCATACTTTTGGGTGATATGTGATCACTTTTGCACAGCCCAATCAAGTTTGGACTTGTTCTTTTCGACCAGCCCAATGGGCCTTCAACTTTGCCACTACGTTTTGGCACAATCGAAAATTTTATCAAAACCAATCTAACCGGCAAATATAGTTACATGGTTTGCCAAATGTGTTTTCAAATGCATTCTAACCGGCAAATTGCGATTTATCTGCTTTTTGCAAAATTGTTATCAAACGATGGCAAAATAATGTTGCGGATAAATCGTTTGCCAAGACCCGGCAAACCTGACATTTGCCGCTTCTTTGCCGGATTTGCCAAAAAAACTTTCGAACCGGGAATTCGTTATCAAACACAGCCTAAGGGTAAAAGTGAAAGAAAGAATGGTGCTAATGAATTCAGTCAAAGAAATATAATGCAGAAACAATGGTAAAAACGTGCTTTGTGAATGAGCCTGTGGCTCAATGGTAGCACCCCTCTCACAAAGTGGAGAGGTCGTGGGTTCGAAACACGTCAACCGCTTATTGTTGATATAAGTTTCCACACGTAATTTAAAGGGGTAAGGGTCCCCTCAACCCCGGTTGCCAATCAAAAAAAAAAAAAAAAAAACGTGCTTTGTGCGAATAATTGTATTTAAGAAAAACTTGGTTTCCAATAAATATTATCGATCAATAAAATGTGTGATGAAGACTATTTCAGTTTTTGTGACTTAAGCATCTGCTGTCTGCTGGGAAGTAGGATTTTGCCGAGTCACAATTTTGTGAATAAGTGTCACTTGAATGATGGAAAAAGAAGACGATTAAACGTCTGCAAGTTACATCTTATCCAATTATTTTTAATCTTTTCATATCTAGAATTTAATCAATGCACACACCTAAATAATATGTTAATACTAACCGATGATCAAAATGTCAACTTATAAACTTTGATCACCCTATGAACCATCACACGACAGTCATCATCAACTGAATTAATATGCACGTCCGGTCCGGCCAGAAGAGTAAGAGCAAATCAAGAAGAAAGAGGAATATAAGAGCATCTCTAATGCACGATCTAAATTTAGCATGCCACATAGGCAACCCGTCAGTATTTATAGCACTTTCTAAGATTTTGCAACCTTCTACATTTAGAACTTTTATTTTAAGACTAATGCTATTAAACTTTGCAACTTTCTGTTAATGTAAAAAGAATAATAAGAATGGGGAAGAAGAATACAATTTATAAAAACTGGGAATTGGGCACAAGGCCCACCTTTTGAGTTCAACTTAAATTTTGGACGGGCTATGTTAAGTTTATAAAATCAGGAAGTAATTTTTTTAATTCTTTGATTTTCAACCAAAATTCTTGAAACACGTATATTCAGGCCAAGGGTAATTTTTTTATTTTCTTTTTTGCCCTTGACATTAAATTTTAATTAAACAACTACTGCTCGTCATCTTCAAATATTCTCATTTCTAACTTAATTGTGATTTAATTATGGTTCTTGTTAGAGTGCTTACTCAGATAATCACTCATCATCAGGGTGTTTACTCAAGTAATCACTCATCATGAGGGTGCTTACTTAGGTAATCACTCATATGTCTGAGTACTTACTCAAGTAATTACTTTTCATCAAAGTGCTTACTACGGTAATCACTGGGTGATTTCACCTAAATGTGCGAGTGGTTACTCAGGTAAACACTTTTCATCAAACTGCTTATTACGGTAATCACTCATATATGTGAGTGCTTACTCAAGTAATCACTCATCTGTACATGCCATTTATTAATAATATCATCAGTGTTACACATACAAGACAATGCTTGTAAGTTATACATTACACTACCAACATTGCTGGCAGTGATACCAAAATTGAATAAAAAGGCAACCAAGTCTTTATGTGGTGGTGGTGGTTGAAATGGCAATTTGGTGGTGGTGGTGATGGGCACTCATAAATTCATGTTCAAAGAAATTTGGTTGTATTAGCATTATTGCCACTGAGGAAGGCCCACCCCAAAATGCATAATTAAGTTGAAACTACATGGGCAATTGGGTCATTTTAAATATTACGTCCTGATTTTATATTTTGAAAACCCAACGTCCTAAATTTATGTAAAATTTAAAACCTGGGCCTGATATCCCATTCTCTGTTATAAAAACAGATTTGAATGGTAATAAATTGATGTAGTTTCCAAAAAATATAGTAAAGATATCATTGTCAGAGATAACATGAGTGATTGCATAAGCGTTAGGGACAAAATTACAGAAAAAAACTATTTTTCGACAGTGCATTAGATATGCTCTAAGCTAATCTAAGAAATAAGAAAATTTTGGCGGTGGCAGTGTGGCCCAATTTTTTTTGTAGCAATGAGGGCCCAATCACAACATGCCATACTGTCAGAGGACATAACGACTAAGTGAGGACAATATCGGTGGAGATTTGGCGTTTAAGAGTCAAGGACGTCTTTATCCTAATGTCGTGTGCTTGTAACACACCGGGTTTGACAGGTGCCTTGCCAAATGGATGTGGGTCGCACGACTCTTGAGGGCATGTCATGACAATGAAATATAGGTATTGATCGAGAATACATTATGATTGAGGCCTTTAAAGATGGAAAATGTGATTAACAACTTCATCAAGCTGGCTTACAGTTTTTCCTTCTTTAACCTACTATAACTTCATCTCTCCTAAGATTCCAAAACCTAAGTTTGGACTTCTCTCTAGTATTCTTATTGTTATAATCTTCATGTCACTTCCTTTAACTCTCTATTCTCTGCATCTTGCTGTGGAAACAGAGGCAACAATGGTAGTTACGCCTAAGCCTCCTAGGTGAACTCTGAGCAAAGTACTTGAGCCATCTCTATAAACAGCCCCCCCAGTCTGCTTTCCCTGGATTTCCTTTCGATGATCCATCAATGTTGATTTTATGTACCCTGGTGGAGGTACGTCCCAATAACATTTTATTATTTGAGGAGCCTTAATTTCTTGGTCTTACACTCTTACCCCAATAACAAAGTAACTCTCACTTTCCCTCAGAATTAGGTTTTCCAACTAATATATAATAGCCTTAAAAAACAGTCCAAATGCGATTATTATGCCAGACGTGCAGAACATCCGGACAACCAAATAAGAACGTTCGAAAGTTTACAAGTTGTCTGACAGAAAAACTCCAGGATGTCTAGATCAGGTAATTTTGGAGTAAAGAACTTAAATGTTCACCTTCTGAATGCAATAATGTATTGAGCTTGCCTGCCGATAAAGGGCCTTGTCAAAATATCAACGTGTCTCGTTATCAACTAAATAATGTTCACCTTCTTATGCTTATTTATCTTGATTATTTAGAAAACATACCATTTTTTACGTGTCTCGTTATCAACTAAATATACGTGACTCAAAACTGTATGCTTTGTATTTTCCTGCTGGAGTTTTTTCTTAAATTTCACCATATATATTGCGTTTAAAACTCCTATATAGAGCCAAATTTTTTAAATTTAAATTTTTTTACATCAAACGAAATTCATCTTTTAATTTATTGAACATTAATATTGTGGAGTCCCGACCTATATTCACCACCAATACTGTTCGCACTTAGCCACTACGGTCATCTGACAGTATGGGGTTTTACTGGCAGCAACCTTCTTTTCAGGAGGTCACCCATCCTGAGGCTGCTCCCACCCGATCACGCTTAACTTAGGAGTTCTTTCGAAATCTAGAACCAAGTGAGCCCAAAATGCCTCGGTGATAATATATGGCAGATCTATACCTATATTCTAATGTCTGCATATCCCCCTCTTACGTATCGTAGAACCCACCCCTCGTCAAACCACCTGCTTAATTGTAAAACCCCCTCTAATTGTAACACCCCGGGTTGGCATGTGGTTTGGCGTTGGGGTGGGTCTTACGACACTTAAGAGGGGTGGGTGTCTTGACATTGGAATATAGGTATAAATTTGTCAAATATTATCATCGAAGCCTTTTGGGTGCTCTTGGCTCCAGAGTTTGAAAGAACTCTAGAGTTAAGCGTGCCCTGGTAGGAGCAGTCTCAAGATGCGTGACGTCTGGAGAAGCAGGTTGCTACCCATAATACCCCACACTGTCGGACGACGGTAGTGGCTAAATGGGGATAGTATCGGTGGTGTATATAGGTCGGGTCTCTACAATTGATATCAGAGTGGACGACGGTTCACCTGTCGAGGGTGGCAGAGTGTGCTGGAAAGGTGCCTAGCCCAAGAAGGGGTAACGGTTGCGCCGGGTACTCATCTCACGAGGGGCAGGGAACGTCAGACGACCGCAATGACTAAGTAGGGATGGTATCGGTGGTGTATATATATAGGTTGGGTCTCTACAGATGGTATCAAAGCGGATGACTGTTCACCTGTCGAGGGTGGGAGAGTATGCTGGAAAGGCGCCTAACCCAAGAAGAGGTGACGGTTGCGCCGGATACTAGTCTAACGAGGGTTAGGAAACACCAAAGATCTGAGGATGTATATTCTAGAGCTGAGGACGACTTTCTACTAAGGTGGTAGGATTGTAACGTCCTGGGTTAGTAGGTGGTTTACCCAGGGGGTGGGTCCTATAACACTTAAGAGGGGGTATGTCTTGACATTGTAATATAGGTATAGATCCGTCATATATACTATCACCGAGGCCTTCTGGGTTCACTTGGCTCTAGAGTTTAAAAGAACTCCGGAGTTAAAGCGTGCCCGGGTGGGGGTAGTTTCAGGATGGGTGACCTCTTAAGAAGCAGGTTGTTGCAGATAAAACCCCACATTGTTGAGAAACCGTAATGGCTAAGTGGGGACAGTATCGGTGGTATATATAAGTCGGGTTTCTACAAATGGTATCAGAGATAACGACGGTTCACCTGTTGAGGATGGGATAGTATTTTGGAAAGGCACCTAGCCCAAGAAGGGGTGACAGTTGCGCCAGATACTCATCTCACGAGGGGCAGGGAACGTCGGAGATCTGGGGCTATATATTTCAGAGTCGAGGATGACTCTCCTCTAAGGTGGTGGGATTGTAACACCCCGGGTCAACAAGTGGTTTGTCGAGGGGGTGAATCCTACAACACTTAAGAGGGGATGTCCTAACAATTGAATATATGTATAAATCTTTCTTATATTATCACTGGGCTTTTTGGATGTTTTTGGCTCCAGAGTTTGAAAGAACTCTAGAGTTAAGAGTGATCGGGTGGGAGTAGTCTCAGAATGGGTGACCTCCTTGGAAGCACGCACCTGCCCATAAAACCCCACACTGTCGAACGACTGCAGTGGCTAAGTGGGGACAATATCGGTGGAGTTCATAGGTCGGGTCTTTACAAATATACGCATCTGCAAGGAAATTGATCATATTTGGTACATACTGCATGGGCGATGAAGGCACTTATGTCTGTTGGACAGATCTATTTTTCATTTTCTTGATTCATCAAACTCATGGTAAATTTCTCATGACATCCGTTGTTCAGTTTTTTGGTATATTCATTTGGATAATCTGTATTAGAATGGCCATAACTCTCTTCTCTGAGATTAGAATGTCAATCTATTTTCTGGGTTGGAAAGAAGTCTCTCTCATCTTTCCAATAGTATATGGCACGTTCTCCGAAGATCAGTAGTTTGCTAAGAAGTTGTCTCTGAAGTTCTGACATGAAAAAGTGCCGCTGGAGATTTCCGACAGATTATGAAAATTTGGCTAAGTATGGAACTGTCAGAAAGTTGCCTCTGGACAACACTTCTGACAGATTTCTTTCCTCTGAACATTCTGACCAGTTTGTTAGTAAAAGTGTTTATCGGCCCATGTTGGGTAAGTCTAAAAACTCTTGTATGGCTACTATATAAAGCCTAGAGAGTGTAGGAAACCTTAAGTTGAATCGTGAGGCTTTTAAGATCATCAAGAGAGAGAGAGAGAGAGAGAGAGAGAGAGAGAGAGAGAGAGAGAGAGAGAGAGAGAGATTGAAGTGAGGGAAAAGAAAAAGAACTTGTTCTGGAGTAATTTGGGAGCTTGTTATGTGTGAGGTGAAGGAGACGACTGAGTGCTCTTTGTAGAACATCTTTTCTACTTCATACTGAAACCCTCTTTATCTTGCCCATGGATGTAGGCTTACGCCGAACTGCGTATATCTTGTGTTGTGGATGTTTGATTTTGTTATCTTGATTACTTTCCAGTTACTTGTGATTATCTACTTAGTTGATTGATATTCTAGTTACTTCAAGGTATTGTCTTTGATAAAGGTTACACCTTTATTGGTGTAGATCACGTTGTGAATAAATCGCTTATCTCATTGATCGTATATTGAGAAAGATTTTGGGTATGGAGATTAAGAGGGAGAGGAAGCAACATCGACTTTGCTTATCTCATAGATCTTATTATATTGAGAAAGTCATTGCTCGTTTCAACATGAAGGGTGCCATGTCGGTCTCTACTCCATTAGGTGGCTAAAGTTCTTTATGCTAGCGCGGTTGGTTCTTTGATGTATGCTATGGTGTGCACTCGTCCAGACATTGCACAAGCCGTGATTGTGGTTAGTTGTTTTATTATGGCTAATCCGGGTTCTCAACATTGGGAGGCTGTGAAATAGATTCTGAGGTACTTGAAGGGTACGTTGGATGTGGGTTTGGTCTTTGGTGGAGATGTTTGTCATATCAAAGGGTATGTGAATACTTTTCATGTCAAACGGTATGTGGATTCTGATTATGCTGGTGATCTAGATAGAAGAAGATCTACTAGCGGTTATATGTTTGTTATGCATAGTGCACCGGTTAGTTGGTAATCTATGTTACAGTCTATAGTTGTTTTTTACTACGAAAGTTGAGTACATGGCTATGACGGAGGCAGTGAAAGAGGCTATATGGCTTCAAGGATTTCTAGGTGACTTAGGGGTTGAGCAATATTTGGTTAATGTCTTTTGTGATAACCAAAGTGCCATTTACTTGGCTAAGAACCAAGTTCATCATGCTAGAACCAAGCCTATTGATGTCCGTTATCACCTTGTTCGTGATGTGATTGAAGATGGTGAGATTGCACTTCCCAAAGTGCATACCAAGGACAACTCGGCCGATATGTTGACTAAGGTAGTTGATGGAGTGAAGTTCACAGATTGCTTGAACTTGCTTCACATTCGACCTTTTGTTTGATAGCCTTTTGGGGCTTGAAGAGAACTACGATGGTTTGATTCCTTTGAAGGAGGATACGTAGTATGTGCAACTACTTCGTGGTGCAGCCAATTTAGCTCTTCAGGGTATATGTGGTAAGATGGTGATGGGTGGTTTTTTATGTTCTCTTGGATTCTCATGTCTTGCTGGTGTCGGATCAGATTTGTGAATTTTCGCCGAGGTGGAGAATTGTTGTTCAGTTTTTCAGTATATTCATTTGGATAGTCTGTATTGGAATGGCCATAAATTTCTGCTCCATGATTGGAATGTCAATCTGTTTTCTGGGTTGAAAAGAAGTTTCTCAGCTTTCCAATGGTATATGGCACGTTCTCTAGAGATCAGTAGTTTGCTAAGAAGTTGTCTCTGAAGTTCTGACATGAAAAAGTGCCATTGGAGATTTCCGACAGATTATGAAAATTTGGCTAAGTATGGAACTGTCAGAAAAGTTGCCTCTGGACAGCAGTTCTGACAGACTTTTTTCCTCTAAACATTCTGACTCGTTTGTTAGTAAAAGTGTCTATGGCCCATGACGTGGTAAACCTAAAAAACCTTGTATGGCTACTATATAAAGTCTAGAGAGAGTAGCAAACCTTAAGTTGAATTGTGAGGCTTCTAAGATCATCAAGCGTCGAGTACAGACAACTAACATGAGCATCAAGGTAGGTCATGAGGAGAAATTCATTATTGGCAGTAGCCTTGGAGGGTACCGATGTGATCCAGAACATGGGTATCGGCTGATACTGGTGACTCACTGTACTCATAGATTGAAGGGAGATTTTCTGGGCATGTTGGGTCTACTAGGCCTGTTTTCACCATGGTAACTCTCAACTGTGAATTTAAACATTAGTGGGAATGTCGACTTGGACATCCACACATGCATTCATATTTATAACAGTGGTGAGGATGTCAATACTGGCAGTCTCACACACTCGAGAGCAGAGATGTAGCCGGTTTATAAAGGCAATTGCTAAAATGCAGGATTTGTAGAAGCTTATTTACATTGATTTGAGTTTGATTACTTTCTAGTTGTCGGTTAATAACTATTGGTGATTATACTGCGTAATATAGATCCTTAGGATACCGATCGATGCCCCTTGGATACACGTACCCTACGTATCTTATACATTTAATAAGGCATTTAGTATGTGGATATGAAGGTTCCAATATTGGTCCTCTGCAATTATAGTGATTCTTCCATACTGTTTGTAAGTACCAAGCTGTGCCAGGTGGAACACTGAGGACATAGGAACCAGATAAGGAGAGCAAACCGGGAAGCACCCAATCAGAATGCAGAACATTCTAGAGTATCACGGATAGAGCACGTGAAGTCTGGCTGTCAAACACTCACCCAATAATATGTGATGGAGAATGAAACACGTAGGGGATGAGAGAACCATAGGATGCATAGGGTGATCCTACGGTTAAAGGAAGACGATGGATATTGCTATAAAAGGATCACGTTAGGGTTCGCGCTGTTCATTCCTTGCTAAAACCTATTTTCTAAACCTAGCCGCTTACTGACTTGATCGTTGGAGCTTTATCCACCGGTCATTGTCCGGTGGTCATTGCAGGTAGTAGCGGTGAAGCAGTAAGGAACTCAGCTAAGCTCATCAAGGAGAGGGCTTACATTTGGCGCTAGAAGAAGGGCTTGAACCTTCGACCTTGTGGTTAACAGCCACAAGCTCTAACCAACTGAGCTACTCCAACTCTAACGGTCCCTCTGATTCAGCTTTTGATAATGGAGCAGCTGCTTTCTCTGCTCTTCATAATTCTATTTTTCCCTCTGATCAAGCTAAAATTGATCAGATGAACTTCGATGAATGTCGGGATTCATTTTTCCGGGGTTTAGCTCTCGTAAGTTTTCTCTCTTTTTTTTTTTTTTTTTTTTTTACACTAACTCTTTTATTGAATTGTAGGTTAACGGTCTTTCCGTGAAGTCTTTTTCGTATGCTTCTAGCCTGACAACTGAACAAAAAAGAATTTTACAAGAGAAGCATGACCTTACAGTGGAAAAGAACCGTCTAATCCGCGAGAAATGGGCCCTTCAAGCCGAGACTGAGCAACTTAAGATTCAACGGAAAAAAGCATCCGCGTCTCGCGAGGCCGAAATCGAGAAGAACCGGAAAAGGCTGGAGGGCGAGCACCGTGAGCACATTGCTGCACTTAAGGTTGCTCACGCCACGGAGATTGGCGAGCACCGTGAGCACATTGCTGCACTTGAGGCTGCTCACGCCACGGAGATAGCGAAGTGGGAAGGGAAATATCATGACCAGATAATCAAAATAGATGAACTCAAAGCCAATCATGAAATTGACTATGAACAGTACCGGCTCGAAATAAAGGAGCAAAAGGAAAGAAAAAACCTCCTAGATTAAACCGCCAGTATTTTAAGGGGTTGGAAATGCCAGGTCCTTTTCCCCCGAAGTTACCAAAGACAATCATAGGAAAGTCAGGCCATTCCTTGTCACTTTCTAGCAATTTCTCAATGATAGACCGCCTACCAGGTCGCTTGACAAAATAATAATAAGGTTGACCACATTTCTCTTCACAGACTCGAAGGTAATAACATTGACGTATGTCCGCAAGAGAAATGACGGTTTCCTCGCTGTTGAATTGATCCGCGGCCCGTAAAATCCGCCAGAAGTTTCCGATACATTGTCCAGGGGCGACTTGATAAAAGTTAAGAACATCGCGGACCAAGTTAGAAAAAGGAAATCGGCAACCGAAAGCTATTTGGTGGGCCGTCACCATAATGGCGTCTTCCCGACGAAAATCGTGGTGTGCGAAACGTAAGGCATGTTTGTAATTGAAAATCTTTACGTCTTTTGGGATATCGTATAACTCACAGAACGAGTCCAAGTCAGGTCGATATGGGTAAGTGGTAGGTTCGTGCAGGTCAAGGTAGTAGCCGGAAGGAGAGGGATGGGCACAACCATCACCTTGACCTCTTTTAACCGTCTTCTTTGACAAGTCTTTCTTCTTTTGATTTTGATGAGAAGTCATTTGTATGGAGGAAGGCCTAGCAAAACAGAAAGAGAAGAAAGACTAGGGGCGTGGGGAATCCTGGGAGGAGGAAAGGAGAAAAAGGAGGAGGTAGTCGGTTCAGTCGGTTCAGATCAGTCGTGATTCGGAGTATGTAGTGAGAAGAAGAAAGTTCAAAACTAAATCTAAATCTAGTATAAAATCAAGAAAATCAGAAAGAAAAGTAAAAGAGAAAAACCTGAGGAAGTTGGCAGCGGGAGAAATCGAGGGGAGAATCGAGCGTTTCAGGATTCCGGATGATGCGAGATGCTGTAAACAGATCGGAGGCAGAAGAGAAAAATAAACAAGAAGAGGAGAATGGAGAGGATGAAAGCGAATGGGAGAAGTAGGTTAAAGATTTGGTTTTATACAAGCATAGATGAAGGGGTAATGTAGGAAAGAAATAAAATGGTGACAAGACAACTGCGTTGGGAAGTGGAAGGATAGCAGTCGAAGTGATGATTGCGCCTAGGGGAAATCAAAGAGGCATGCGTCGGAAGCACGGGATACGAGGGCGTGCGTAATTAATGAACAGCTGGAAAGATAAGGATAAGGCAGGACCTGGGGCACGTGAGGAGCAGGTGATAGATAAAAAAGATGAAAAGAACTCATGACGGTTTTTCGTCGTCATAAGGAATCTATATTTAAGTTGAGAAAAAGCCTTTGAGCCGTTATCTAAGATATATAGGTAACGGTTCAAAGGAGGGGCGATGTAAGTACCAAGCTGTGCCAGGTGGAACACTGAGGACATAGGAACCAGATAAGGAGAGCAAACCGGGAAGCACCCAATCAGAATGCAGAACATTCTAGAGTATCACGGATAGAGCACGTGAAGTCTGGCTGTCAAACACTCACCCAATAATATGTGATGGAGAATGAAACACGTAGGGGATGAGAGAACCATAGGATGCATAGGGTGATCCTACGGTTAAAGGAAGACGATGGATATTGCTATAAAAGGATCACGTTAGGGTTCGCGCTGTTCATTCCTTGCTAAAACCTATTTTCTAAACCTAGCCGCTTACTGACTTGATCGTTGGAGCTTTATCCACCGGTCATTGTCCGGTGGTCATTGCAGGTAGTAGCGGTGAAGCAGTAAGGAACTCAGCTAAGCTCATCAAGGAGAGGGCTTACACTGTTTGTGGCCGTGGGCTTGTTAAGACTCTGCTGCATGCTTTTATTGGATTGCTGTTTGTCAGTTCATGTCTGGCTGCAGCACGCTACTGTGTTATTGTAAATTGTAACGGCGTCCTCCCTCAACTTGTCTAGGATCAGAGCCAGTACATAGTGCATCATGCCTATATTTTTTTCATGCCCATATTCATGATGAGAGACAGGCCTGCATTATTGGTGATTATACTGCATAGTATAGATAGTTAGGGGGCCAATGTAATTAATAAGTAGTTGGGTGTTAATGTATTGGTACCTTGTCCAGTCTTTGGAGTCTTCATGTATTGATTATATGTCATGTTTATGTACTCTATTTGAGTTAAGTTAAACATAGTTCTTCTTCCTCAGTTAGTCTTTGTTTCTTTATAACAAACCTAAGGCGAATAAAGAACAAGAGTTTCATTGTAAGGAATCATGGAGTGGACATTGGCTTATACAATTTGGTCATGTATAACGTTAGGAGTTGCGTTACTTCTGATCAGAAAAATATTCCTAGTTTCTGACAAGAAACAGTTGCCTCCAGGGCCTCCAGGATGGCCAGTAATTGGGAACTTGCTTGATTTGGGTGGAGCGCCACACCACTCCTTAATGAGCCTCAGTAAAAAATATGGTCCTGTCATCTGGCTTCGATTTGGTGCAGTAAACACTATGGTGATTTCATCAGCTGATGCAGCTATGGAATTGTTCAAAAACCATGACCTTACTTTTGCGGATCGGAAAATAATCGAGGCCATGAAGCAGGATGGGTTTGATCAAGGCTCTATTGGTTTGTCTCATTATGGACCATATTGGCGTATGCTTCGGCGCATCTGTGCGACAGAACTCTTTAGCAATAAACCAATCAAGGACACAGAAACATTACGTGCAAACTGTATCGACAAATTGAAAAAGTGGATTTATGAGGAAAGTCAGAAGAAAGGTTCTGTAGAGATTGCTCGATTTGTTGCTCTTGGTAATTTCAACGTCATTATTAATGCCACCCTAGGTAAAGATAATTTTCTCCATCCACAATCAAAAGAGGGAACTGAATTCTTTCGTACAGTTAGCCGTGCCACAGAATTTTGTGGAAAGCCTAATGTGGCTGATTTTTTCCCCTTCCTACGATGGTTAGATCCACAAGGTGTAAAGAAGAAAACTAAACAAATGCTAGTGGATCCACTCAAGTTTGCTTCTGGCTTTGTTAACGAACGAATTCTTGAACGGCAGAAGGGTCATAAAAATTCGAGAAAGGATTTCTTGGATGTGGGTCATAAAAATTCGAGAAAGGATTTCTTGGATGTGATGCTTGAGTTCCAAGGTAATGAGAAAAATGGCGAACCCGCAAAAATATCAGAGACAAACATCAACATATTGATACTGGTGAGATATTTATGCTCAACTGATCAGATTCCTCTTTTGTTCATAGATCTATTTATATATACATACACTATACCTATCTTTTTTCATGGATTTTAGTTATCATCTACGTACTCTACCACTGACTAGTTATTAATAATTTGAAGGAGCTCTTTATAGCATCTACAGACACAACAAACGCCACTACAGAATGGGCAATGTCAGAACTTCTTCGTAACCCAAATAAAATGAGAAATGTCCAGGCCGAACTAGACCAAGTAGTGGGTCAAAACAGAAAGTTTGAAGAAAGTGACATAGAAAAACTACATTATTTGCAGGCTGTCGTGAAGGAAACTCTCAGGTTGCATCCTCCAGTACCTTTACTTGTACCTCGTTGTGCCAGGGAAAATACTGAATTCATGGGATATACAATACCTAAGGATACTCAAGTTTTTGTCAATGTATGGGCAATAGGAAGAGACCCAGCTTTCTGAGAAGATCCTTTGTCGTTCAAGCCAGAGAGGTTCTTAAACTCAAGTGTAGATTTTAAGGGACAGCATTTTCAGTTTCTCCCGTTTGGAGCAGGGCGAAGGATGTGTGCAGGAATGATGTTGGCAGAACGCATGCTTCACGTTATACTAGGGTCATTGATTCATTCTTTTGAATGGTCTCTTCAAGATGGTACTACACCAGAGAAATTGGACATGAGGGAGAGGTTTGGAATAACACTGCGGAAGGCCGATCCACTAAAGGTAATTCTGAAAGAAAGAACATAATGGTGCAGAATGCAGTTGAATCCATTCAAATAAATATAAAGCAGAAACAACGGTAAAAACGTGTATTGTGGCCTTGTGCAAAACAGTTTAAGTTCAGAACAATTTGGTATCCAATAATATTATGGATCGAAAAAATGTGTAATGGTTTAGATTGTTATAAAGGCTATTTCTGTGTTTGTGTCTTTAAACATCTGATGAAAAGAAAATGTGCCACCTTAATTATGGAAAAGAACACGATTAACGTCGGCAAGTTACATGATGTACAATTACTTTTAATTTCATCCCTAGAATATAATCAAACTCATACGCCTAAATAATAGAGTAAAACCAACCATTGATCTAAATGTTAACTTATAAACTTTGGATAATGAGGTTAAGGCAGACCTCCACCTGTATATTCGAAAACTCTACCAAGAAGGTTACAATCTCCCAAAGAGTATAGTCTTTGAGGGAGTTAGCACATCTCCCCTATCAAGATCTATTTAAATCTAACATCTCAACCCAATCACCACCACAACAGTCGCAGATCTCATCGTCTCAAATCTAACATGATTTGTTTGTCGACTTAAAGATCTCAAAAATACACACCCCCTTCTCACAACCTCTTGCAACCAAGAGACAAATCAAGCAAGGAAAATATCAGATGTGATCTACAAATAATGGGTGGAATTCATAACCAGCCATCGTACGTCGGTAGACCAACTCCGGTGGCCGGGAACACATCTCTTAGAGAAGCTCTCTCTCCCTCTAATGGAGGCAAAAAAAAAATAGTTTTTTTAGTTGATATCCCGACAACTTATTATTATGTGGCCAACTGCATAACTTTGACCCCTATATGATCTCACCACATTCATCAATCATCACAACATCTAAATTATTGTTGAAATTAAGTGTTAAAAAGTAGGTTGTCATTTTAAGCCAATTGAAATAGAATTATTATTGCAAAAGAGCATGTGGCTCGATGGTAGCACCCCTCTCACAAAGTGGAGAGGTAGTGGGTTCTAAATTCGTCAACCCTAACCGCAGATTTTAAATAAGAATTTATGCCCTCTTTTTTTCTTACTTTTTGACAAACTAAAATAATAATTCTCTTACTTTTTGACAAACTAAAATAATAAAATTGTAGAAAGAGTAATAATTGTTTGCTCCAACAATAAAAATCTATTTTCTAAAAATTTAAGAACACATAGTTGCAAGACTTCTTGTTAGGCCCATTGAAACAGGTCAAATTGACTAGATTAGGCAACAAAGATGGCATGTTGTTTGGGTCAAAGGCTACTTTTAAATAGTTTGGTGATACAAGTGTATCATACTTGGGAACTTAGCAGTTCTTTTTCTTGTAAAACTTTAGAATAAGTTTTCTTGTTCCATAAGGGATAGAATTTCAAGAAAAAAAAAAATCATTGGCCAACTAGAAGTTGTCCAAGGCCTATAAATATATGTTTTGGCATAAACCAAAATGTAGAGAAAGAAACATATAGTCTTTATTTGTTTCAAGAAATAGAAACAAGCTAAGCAGAAACAACTACTAGTTAGTTTGTTTAGATTGATGTTTTGGTATAAACCAAAACATATACCAAACATAGCTTATTTAGATAAACAACTAAAGTTCAGTGTGTTTAGAATAAGAGAGGCAGCTAGGGCTTAGTTTGTCTAGAGAGTATTGTGGGGCAGAGATTCTTGTAATCTTCATATTATTCAATAAAGAAGATAATTTTTTTTCGAGATCTTGTGTTTTTCTTCATCTTTATTTACTGCTATTGTTTAATTCCACATTCAATAGTATCTTTACCTAGCAATTCGTATCATTTGGTTGGGCCTAAAGGTATAGGACCATTTGCAGAATTGCACCCATGATCAATTCCGGTTCATGGCATTTGTTTCGGATACTAGTAGTGAATTGGAGGTTGAGGAGTTGGAAATTGTATATATATATATATATATATATATATATATATATATATATATATATATATATATATATATATATACAAAGTCTAGCATACAACTAGAAGATGTGATATGCTACAATTGTGGTGAGAATGGGCATTATGCTAGAACATATCCTCATTCAAAGAAGTACAAGAAGAATAGAAAGAAGAAAGAAAAAGTGATTCATGAAGCAAGTTATACTTCGGTTGACAACGAAGATGGTTTGTGCTTCATGGTTTCACATGATAACCATACTTCAAGTGGATGGATTCTTGATTCGTGTATTTACCATATGTGTACGAGGAAGGAGTGGTTTACTTCTTACAAAGTCATGGATGGTGATACAGTGTTTGTGGGAAACAACAATGCTTGTAGGGTAATCGGAATTGAAACTATCAAGTTGAACATGCATGATGGTATTGTGAGAACTTTGATGGAGGCAAGACATGTACCGGAGCTTTCATCAAATCTTATTTCTCTTGGTCTTCTTGAATCATATGGCTATAAGTTTGTAGCAAATAGTGGAGTGTTGCAAGTGTTCCATGGTTCTCTAGTTGTCATGAAAGGGAATTGACATGGAAACTTGTATATTATATGGATGGGAGCGAGTACTGTGATGGGAGCCGAAGAAATGGCTAGCTAGTTTTAGTTGGGGTTGCATGTCCATGGAGTGACGGTCCAACGTTAACCGGACCTACTACTCCATATTGTGCATGTTGATGGATTGCCCGTGTGGGCAATGGCCCTTAGGGGCATGTGTACCATCGTGAAGATGTCCATGAGGAGAACTACGATGGCTTGATTTCTTTGTAGGAGGATACGTAGGCAATCTCTTAGTGGTGCAGCCGGGTGTGGAATGATGGAGATGTGTAGTTAGATTGGTGTCGCTCAGATTTGTTGAATCTTCTCCGAGGTGGAGATTTGTTGTTCAGTTGTATATTCATTTGGATAGTATGTATTAGAATACCTCTAACTTTCTGCTTAGTGACCGGAATGTCGATCTGTTTTCTAGGTTGGAAAAAGATGATCTCAATTTTCCAATGGTATATGGCAGGACTTCTGGTTCGCAGTAGTTTGCTTAGAAATTGCCTCTGAATCTCTGATAGGAAAAGTGCCTCTGGACAACAGTTTTGACAGATTTATTACCTCTGGACGGTAAAGTGTCTATGGACCTAATTTGGACCCATGACGTGGTAAAACCTAATTCTCTTGTAAGGCTACTATATAAAGTCATAATGTAGATAATAACAAGTAGGTTAAGTAAGGCATAAAGTTGAGATCAAGATCTTCTTGAGAGAGATTTTCTTGAAGAGAGATTGAAGAAAGAAAAGTGAGGAATAACTTGTTCTTGAGAGATTTGAGAGCTTGTTTGTGAGGAGGAGGAGTGCGAGTAAGTGCTCTTTGTATCACCCTTTTCTTCTTTATAGTAAAACTTTATCATGTTGTCCCATGGACGTAGGCTTACCGCTTACGCCGAACCACGTTAAATCTTGTGTTGTGAGTGATTGAATTTCTTTATCGTGTTTTACTTTTTAGTTACATATACTTGATTGTTATTCTAGTAGTTAGTTCTTGATATTATTGTCTACAAATTATTCTTCAAGGTATTATCTTCAACAAAGGTTACACCTTTATTGGTATAGATCACGTTGTGAACAAATCACTTCCGCATTATTGGCCTTTATTCCCAACAATGCCCCTTAGATACACTATACTGCAATCACCTCTGTCAATATATTTAAATAAGACATTTGGTATGTGGTCATATGGATAACAAGTTAATCCTCTGCCATAATGGTGATTGCAGTATGGGAGTGTGGAAGTAGTTAGGTGTTAATGTATTGGTTCCCTATTCAGTCTCTGTAGACTGCAGTCTTCGTTTATTGATTGTATAAGTCATGCATGTTTATGTACTCTATTTGAGTTGAGTTCAACATGCTTCTTCTTCCTCTATGCTTCTTTACATAAGTTAGTCTTCTTGTTCTTCTTCCTCTATGCTTCTTTACATAAGTTAGTCTTTTTTTGTTTCCAAAAAGAAAAAAAAAATTGAGAATAAAGAACAAGAGTTTCATTGTAAGGAATCATGGAGTGGACATTGGCTTATACAATTTGGTCATGTATATCGTTAGGAGTTGTGTTACTTCTGATCAGAGAAATATTCCTAGTTTCTGACAAGAAACAGTTGCCTCCAGGGCCTCCAGGATGGCCAGTAATTGGAAACTTGTTAGATTTGGGTGGAGCACTACACCTCTCCTTAGCGAGTCTTAGTAAAAAATATGGTCCTGTCATCTGGCTTCGATTTGGTGCAGTAAACACTATGGTGGTTTCATCAGCTGATGCAGCAATGGAATTGTTCAAAAACCATGACCTCACTTTCGCTGATCGCAAAACCAATGAGGCCATGAGGCTGAATGGCCTTTATCAAGGCTCTATTTCTTTATCTGAATATGGACCATATTGGAGTATGCTTCGACGTATCTGTTTAACAGAACTCTTCAGCAGTAAACGAATCACGGACACAGAAACATTACGTGCAAACTGTATTGAAAAATTGAAAAAGTGGATCTGTGAGGAAGGTCAGAAGAAAGGTGCTGTAGAGATTGCTCGATTCGCTGCTCTTGGGAATTTCAACGTCATTCTTAATGCTGCCCTTAGTAAAGATAATTTCCTCGATCCACAATCAAATGAGGGGACTGAATTCTTTCGTTCAGTTAGCCGTGTCGAAGAATTGGTTGGAATGCCTAATGTGGCTGATTTTTTCCCCTTCCTGCAATGGTTAGACCCACAAGGTGTAAAGAAGAAAGTTGAACGAGCGCTAGAGCATCCACTCAACATTGCAACTGGTTTTGTTAAAGAACGAATTGAATGGAAGAAGGGTCACCTAACTTCGAGAAAGGATTTCTTGGATGTGATGCTTGAGTTCCAAGGGAAAAACGGTGAACCCACAAAAATATCAGAGAAAAACATCAGCATATTGATAATGGTGAGATATTTAAAGTCAACTGATCATATACCTGTCTTCATATTTATGTTATAAATTTTTGTTCATTATCAATCATATTTACAGACTTCATTTCTATTTATGTCTAAATACACTGCAACAGTACTGACCAGTTATTATATTACTTTGAATGATATGATAAACTAGGAACTCTTTATAGCATCTACAGACACAACGTCCAACACTATAGAATGGGCAATGGCAGAGCTTCTTCGTAACCCGAATATAATGAGAAATGTACAGGACGAGCTAGACCAAGTAGTGGGTCAAAACAGAAAGGTTGAAGAAAGTGACATTGGAAAACTACATTATTTGCAGGCTGTGGTGAAGGAAACTCTCAGGTTGCATCCTCCAGCACCTTTTTTGGTTCCTCGTAGAGCCAGGGAAAATACCGTATTCATGGGCTATTCAATACCTAAAGAAACGCAAGTTCTTGTGAATGTTTGGGCAATAGCAAGAGACCCAGTTTCGTGGGTCAAGCCAGAGAGGTTCTTAAATTCAAGCGTAGATTTTAAGGGACAGCATTTTCAGTTTCTCCCTTTCGGAGGAGGACGACGGATATGTGCAGGAATATTGTTGGCGGAACGCATTCTTCACCTTGTACTAGGGTCATTGATTCATTCTTTCGAATGGTCTCTTGAAGATGGTATTACGCCAGAGACAATGGACATGAGCGAGAGTTTTGGAATAGCACTGCGGAGAACCCATCCACTAAGGGCTATGCTGAAAGAAAGAAGGTGCAGATGAATCCAGAAAAAGAATTATAAAGCAGAAATTCAGAACAATTTGGTATCCAGTAACATTATCAACCTATAAAATGTGTGATGGTTCAGGTTGTGATGGTTATTTCTGCGTTTCCGTCTTTAAAAAATATCTGCTGCCTGCTGGCGAGTAGGATTAGTGGATTACTATCTATATAAACATGAATAAAATTCAGGGGTAAGTCCTAGTTGATGAGAATTGAGCTTTAGAATTTTGTAACATGATATCTTTTTAGTTATGGTTTTATATTAAATTAATAAATATCCTAATAGTACTAGTGTTATTGTATTTAACCCCCCATATTATGTCCCCTATTTAAATAAACCCCCTCATAGTTGAAAAGTTGGACATAACACCCTACCGTTTAGCTCCATCCAGTTTTCCATCCAATATCGATTTTTTCTTACCTAAATACCCCTTCTCTATTTCTTCCTTCTTCTCTTACACCATTAACTTTGTTGTATAAAGAAAGAGAGAAGAAGACTCTTCACCTCACCACAACAAATATATACCAATTCTATGAAATTTGAAAATGTGTAATGGTTTTACTATGTTTTTGAAGTTATTGTTGGGGTTTTTGAGTTTGGGTTTCAAATTTGGAGTTTGAACTTAGTGTTTTAATTTTGTTTTTTCAAGTTGGGATTTCAAATTTTGATGGGGGTTTTGGGTTTGGGTTTTAAAGTTGGGGTTTTGAACTTGAGGTTTCAATGGTTGATTTTATTTTTAATTTTTCAAGGTGAAATTTGAAGTTATTTCCTTTAAATTTTTAAAAATATTTGCGGTGGTGTTGTTGATTTTGTGTTTAAAGTTGAAGTTTTAAACTTATTGGTTTGAACTGTAGCTATTCAAGTTAAGTTTTCGAAGCTCTTTGTAGGAACCTCTTGTTTTTTAAAGCTATTGAAGTTATGTTTTAAATCATTCTTTTTTATTTTGGTGTGAACATGGAGAAGAACAGTAGAGGGGTATATAGGTAAGAAAAATATGACATTAGATGGAAACTGGACGAAGCCTAACGGTGGGGTGTTATGTCCAAGTTTTTAACTATTGGGGGGGTTTATTTATAGAGAGACTAAAATGTGGGGGGTTAAGTCCAAATTTTCATTTAATATATAACTAGTGCTTAGGCCCGTGTAATACACGGGCTGAACTTGATTATATTTGAGATTAGGTCCACTTTAAAGGTGTTTTGGACTGGATTTAATTATGTCCATGATTGAGTTGAACTGGGCTTTATTATATCCATGATGGGTGATCCATTTTTGCGTAATTACAAATATACCCAAGCTTAATCAAAATTCTCTTCAATTAGGCTAACAATTTCGATTTAATTGATAACCTCATTAAAGATATATTTTCTTAGGGGCATTTTCTGCTTTAATAGAGTATAATAGATTATTTTCTTAAATGGGCAAGAGGCCCAATAATTAACAATATAATAAAATTAACAAATATTATTAGAATTAACAAAAAAAATTACCGTGTTGTAAAAAAATATTAGAAGAAAATACCCAAATGTTTCATAAATATTTGTTTTATATAAAATTAAGGGGTAATTCACAGTTAGTGTGAAACAACTTTTATAAATTTATACCATTATTTTTTACTAAAATACTCTTAGTAAGAGGTAGTTATTTATTTTAACTAAATTATGTGTGATTTAATATTCTTACAAAGTTAATTAGTCTAATTTATAATTTTTACTAACACACCCAATCAACAATTTAAAATTGAATCCTTTATAAAACTCAATGGAAATGATGGAAAATGTTTCACATCAATCAGCTATAGAAGAGAGAGAAGAGAAGAAAACAAAATCAAAGGCCCTGTTTACTTGTGGAAATGTTTTCCAGTTTTCTGGAAAACTATCTCCAATGAAAATAAAAATCAGAAAACATGTTTACTTGAGGTATATTTACAGTTTTAGAAAACAGTTTAATGGGCTAAAACATATTGAAGATATATTCCACGCTCCCATTTGGACTCAAGGCTGTAGCAATTTCTAACTCGCGGGAGAAGAAATAAGAGAGACGACACTTAATAGCATGTACATATATTTCTAATTAACATTTAATTCAATCACAGTTAGGTGGTAAATATGTACAGTTGTTTTCAGGATGATACCTAATGCAGGTGTTGTTCGTAAATTGGTCACTGCAGCCCTTCTCTATACATTTATTCAAAATACCTGGTTTTGTTACCCAAAGGTGTGTGGTTATATTTTGTTAGGAATTATGATTAGTTTGTATAAAAGCAAAGAGATGCCTATCAAGCACTTATTATTCATTTTCATTTTCTCGAATTGCTTATTACTCTGTAGTTCTTATGAAGCAAAACTATAGCTTATCTAGAGAGCTAGTAGAACAATCATATAAAAAAACAAAAAATGGAAGCAGAAAAAAGAACTTATTTGCATTATTAATATATAAGATTGGATTAAAAGGAAAAAAAAAATAGAAACAGAAAACAGTTTTCTAATTTTCAATCAAGTGAACACGTTTTCCAATTCTCGAAAATTTTCACTAGAAAATGAAAACTGGAGATAGAAAAGAAAAATGGAAATGGAAAACTGAGAACAATTTTCAGCAAGTAAACAGGCCCCTAAAGTGTTTTGTTTTCTAAAAAAGAGAAAGTGATAAGGGCATTTTAGTCCAAAAAATCTTGTTAAAATCCTGAAAAAAGGTTTTTTTTTCATTTTGGTTCTGACTTTCTGAGTAATAAATAGGACTTTAACTGGGCTGAACTATTACTAAAATTAAATAGGTACAATTTAATATATACAGATACTTAATATTTAAAAGGCCCAGGCCCATGATCCTTAATTATTAAAAAAAAACAGCTGTACGTGCACATTTACATAGTTACAGTAGAAGTTGGTTACCAAAAGAAAGAAGGACCAGACATGAAATAATGCAACTTTTTAATGTTTCACAAGTTTTTTTTTTATTCCTAGTGATAACAAAGTTATAGGATCTCAATTTTAACCTTTTTTTTTTAAAAAAAAAAAAATGAAAAACAATTATCTTTTTTAATAACTCAGGAGGAGAGTTTTTTTCCTGATACGAAACTTTTACCAAAAAAGTCCATTTCTCTTTCATTAAAATCAAATATATATTCTCTAATATAAAGGGTTATTAAGTAATTTCAATATAAATAATTAAACTTCATCAAGTAGTTACCTACAAACTAGGAAACTAATATAGTAATATTGCTTTTTCAAAAAACAAGGAAACCAAATATGAATGCACTTAGTTTGCTTAATTAATGGATCTTGATGTGTTGTATATTTTAAGCATTGATTCTTCCTCGAAGGAAAGAGGTGGATGCAAGTTTTGAGAAGTGTTACAAGACTGGGATATGACTCCAACCAAGGTAGATGCAACTTTATGAAGTAATTATAAAACACAAGTCGTTACCCAAAAAAATTATAAAACATGAGTGAGGTTGTCGTGGTATTTATGATTGTTAGTATTGTTTAGACTTTAGATTATATGAATGTGCACCCATATGTGTGCAGGTACTTAGGGTGTTATATCTATTTAACAAATCGTAGTTTTCTCTAACACAAGGACCGTCCGATTTATGTCTAAGACAACTATATTCGTGGATTTGTTTCAAGACAATGAAGTCATTTGGATCAATCACTTTCTAGATATGGTATCTTTATTATATTCACAAAATAACCTACAAAAATAATTAATGATTGCATTAACAAAGATAATTACACTTAATTTTTAATTCATCATATTTGTAACCCATTTCTCTAATAAAATTATGCTAAAAAAAAAATTATTGCATTAATAAAGATAATTATACCTCATTTTTAATTCATCATATTTGTAATCCATTTCTCTAATAAAATTAGGCTAAAATAAAATCAATTGCCACAAACAAAAAAAATCAATTAAAGCAAAATATCTCATTTGTAACCCCATCAATCTCTAATGTATTAATTTGTAACCCCTAAATAATTATTCCAAATGAACACAACCAATTAGATATAAATTTTAAATGAGAAGAAAAAATAGGAAAATTAAGAAAACTGAAAGAATCTCTTAAAATTTTTATTAAATTAATATCTCTTTCCTTTTTTTTTTAACTACCCTATGAAAGGAAAAAAAAATGAAATAGAGACTATCAACTTATCAAGGAAACTGATATAGAAACAGTAAATTTGTAACATACAATTTGACATTAATTAACCCACAATCATAGCTGATGGTATATAACACAGACATTCTTCTTCATCACACTTCCAAATTCCAATGCAGGTATGAGTTATTTGCTTCCTACTGTGTGATTCTTTTGTTTCTGCAGGTCATTAAAATAAATTAGCAACATCATTAAACATGTACCGTTTTTCATTATCAAAGATTATCAAAAAAGAGGGAACATGCAAGTGCAACTTCAAAGAATCCAAGTTTCAAATTGTCTTTTCTCTAATCTTTTTTTTTTTTTTTTTTGTTCACTTCTCATATTTGTGATACATGTAGATGTGTTTTTATGTTATGCAGAATTTCCATTGATGAGTTTTATCAATATTCATATGATTTTGTTCTCGAGACAAAGGGTTTTGAGAAAAAATATTTGATTTTTATGTTCATATCTTTTTTTTTTCTTTTAGATATAATCAAGAAATAAAGACATCAAGAATACTTAGACACTTATGTAAATATGTTTATAAGTTAAGAAGTGATATCTCAATGATGTTCTCATTGGCAATATTGTGGAAACAATATCCTTCTCACTCAAAGGGAGAAGCTCAGTGACGCTGGATCGCTCCCAACAACTTAAAAGCAAGAGTACACTACATTATAAAAGATTTTTGCTATCGTTGATTCTGGGGTTTCTTTTGTGTATTTTAATTTAATTTTTTCACTAAAAATGTAATGTAAATTTCAAATTACAATGTATTAATTCTATAAAATTGAAACTCAAATTTTAACTCTTAGGTTTAGCTTTTCACTCTTCATGAGTCTGCAAATGAGTTCTACTTGATAAAATTACTTATGAACAATTATTATCATTACTAAAGAGTCATATGTATAGACTCAATCAATTAATCAACACCACATCCAAAGTAACCATCTATCATGTTGGTTAATCTTATTCAAAGCTCAGAATTATCTCTATTAATAACGTGGAATTAAATTAAGTGAAGGAAACAGAGCTTGCATCCTCATTGCTAAGAGAGAAAAAAAAAATTTAAACCAATAAAAAATGAAATCATTTGAAATAATTGAAAACGGATTGATTTTTAGGTAAATCCATTCTAAAAAGGAAAAATAAACCAGTTTCAGATACTTAATATTTATTGCAAGATATATAATTTCATCATGAACGATTCATTTTTTTTTTTAAAAAAAAAAAACCCTATAAAAATAAAATTTAATACAAAATACAATTAAAATAACCGTTCGTCACGGGTTATCACTAGTAAAAAACATAGGATGGGCTCAGGTGATAGAATTTATTTATTTTGTTTGTTGAAATGTCGAATATCCGGAGTCGAACGAAAACCTACCTGCTAAAATACTTACGTGACAATTTATGATTGGATTTAACTTGGCTTTTACTGTAGCTAACTATTGGTCGCTTTATAATTAGAAAGATGATCTATAGATTTTAAAATTAAACAAAGAGATTTATAGATTATTTAATAATTGTTTTTAAGGTACATTTTAAATTACATGGAATATTTAAACTAGAGACTGACATATGACTCCAACAAAGAAAAATGTAAATTTATAAAAATATATAAAATACAAATGGTCACCCAAAAATATTATAAAACACGAGTGAGGTTGTTTTGATTTTTCTCATAAACAAAGAGATTTATAGATCATTGAAAATTTATTATGTGAAGTAACTTTGTCAACAATACGTTGTTGAGGAGTTTCGATCCTACGACCACTCTTCGCAACAAATTAATGGGACACATTACCCCTGAGCCAAAGGCCAACATACATGAGGATGATTGTTTAGGTTTGTTTACCTACAGTTTTGGGAACACGAGGATGATTTTTTCTGTCGTTACAAAGGAGAAAAGAGAAATACAAAGAAATCTCCAAACTAGTGAGATGAACCAAATGTTGAAAATCGAAAAGTTTGAAGAATTCCTGAAAACCCAGAATCTTCCAAAAAAATTGAAGTAAAGAAAAATTTTAAGAGCTTCATTGAATTTTCCTAAAGAAGAAGAAAAATACTTCTACCAAGAGAAAAATTCCAAAAGTTTCTCCAAGTGCTGTTATTACAAATCACAAGTATTGAAGGGCCGAATCTTTCAAAAATATTTTACAAAAGTTTTTTCCATTTCTAGCCCTGTCTTAAGCCCAGTTATAACTTATTTCTGTCTTTTGTAAATCTAAGCTGATATGGTAGGATGTGGCAAGTAAGTGAGAAGGTGCTACGGTGAAAAATCCGACATCTCAAGCAAGGCTAATTCTTCCATTCTTTTGTGTATGGGGGATTAGAGAAAGGAATATTTGAATTGAGAGGAAACGTTCATGAAGGGATGTGTTAAATAGTTCTTTAGCTAGGATGGTCACTGGTGCACTTTACAAATGCAGATCTAGTCCAAAGGTCGTCGCCGTTGTTGTTGGAACTTGGGGATTAACTGCTGCTAATCTTGAGGCTCTCAATAAATCCATGCAATGATACTGATTAATTAGTGTAGTTTGATGTTGCATCTTGCATGATTGTTAGTTTTGGTGAAAGTATTAATAATCATTATGGTGCTACTAAACGTTTGAAATCCTTGGAGTTGAACTTTAATGTTTAAAGCACAATAAAAAATTTACAAGTTTTCTTAAAATCAATTAAAAAATTGGGTAATTTAGGTTTTGGCCATTGAAAATTAGTGCTAATTAGGTTTTGAAGCCTTTTTCTTTTGAAATTAGGTTTGGGCCATCGTTTTTGAACCGTGGTCCAAAAAAACCCGGTTGAACTGAAAATATTTTCTAAATACCATAAGTTGCCCCTAAGGATGTACGTGAGAAAAACAAGACTTCAAAAACTCACGGGTGTAAAAACGCACATTATATATATTAAATTGTATGGACCATGGACAAGTGTTATAATCTCAAGCAACCAAGATGAGTTCATAAGTGCAACAACCTCTGTTACTATCTCTTTCTCTCTAAATCTCTCTCTTTATCTTCATTCTCTCTCTGAAAGTCCTCAACATCCTTTTTTTTCTTCTTTGAAGAAACGAAAAGATTAAATTTTGAAAACATTGACTTCGTTTTGTTTTCTTTCCGACCGATTTATTTGTAAATTTGATGAAATTGAAGTAAAGATCTTTGATTTTATATTGAAATTATGAGTAAGTTTTCAAATTTTTCGATTCAATTTCATTTTGATTCTTTCGCTTGTGAGAGAAGGCAGAGTTTTAAATAAATGCTTTATGGAAATTTAACTGAAGAAATCTGAATCGTTGCAAAAGATCCATAAAGAGTTTAAGAAAAAATTATTTCGCTCATGCCTTCAGTAGGAATGAGAAGATCTACTAGGGTATATGTAAATCTGTTGGAAAAGATGAAAATTTGGGGAAAGTTTTATGGTTTAGGAAAAGATTTGAATCTGATGAAGGAAAGTAAGGAAGAATAATTCAAAAAAGAGAAAACATTTTGATAATTCTGATGAAAAGTTATTCCAAAACAAAAGTAATGGTTGGAGAAATTAATGATGATATGGATGTAAATTGTAAATGTTGTTTCTCAAGATGTTGATGCTGGTGATGAAGAAATTAGTGTTGAGGAGAGTAGATAAAAGAATGCTAGAGATCTGGATAGATGTTGTGTTGGACGTACATATTTCATCGAAATGGATCGGCTCATTAGTTGGGTGCAACGTGTCTTCGCCCATGTTGAGAGTATGACTCGTGTGTTTAACATGATTTTTTTTATAAGGGTACATATTTGAGGCTTTCTGAAATGTTGTTTGGTTTATGTGTCGGTTGATGGCCAAAGCCTAATTTCAAAAGAAAAAGACTTCGAAACCTAATTAGCACTAACTTTCAGTGGCCAAAACCTGAATAATTAATGTAGTTTGATGTTGCATCTTGCATGACTGTTAGTTTTGCTCAAGGTATTATTAATCATTACGGTGCTAAACGTTTGGAATCCTTGGAGTTGAACTTTAATGTTTGAATCACAATACAATTTTTAAAAGTTTTATTAAAATCAATTAAAAAATTATTACAAACATTGATTAGGAATCAGTATATTCATGGAATTCAACTTTATCATACTATCTTCATTACTTCTGCTTCCCCGTCCTATAACTTTAATAATTATGCTTTTCTAATAATTGTGTTTTATCATACATCAAAAACAAAAACATTTAAGTCTTTGATTCTCATAGATAATATTGATTTTGTTTTTTATAATTACTTAACAAGTTCAATACTTCAAAACTAATCATCATGTCCTGGAATATGAGTAATTATTATCATGTTTAGATAAAATATCATGTCCTGAAGTACTGGATTTGTTTTCATTAATTTGTAGGGAGTTTAAAATATCATGTTTAGATTATATATTATAAAATATCATTGTTCCTCTCCAATGGCAGCTAATGTTAATCGGAACAAATTTTTGCCAATTACATATTGAAAGTATCTTATTTTTTTTTGGAAAGAATTGAAAGTATCTACTATATATTTAACTCAATTACTTGAATGGTTCGACTAATTGACCCAGTGGTTGAACCACTAACCCAATCCCTTTACGGGGTTGGTTGGTGTTCGGGTTGAATTCTTTATCTTTATTTTTATATAGGAAATCAATACTTAAACCTACCACACATTAAGATTCATTAAGTTTGAGTATGGACATGGGACAGTCGTGTTCTTTGTCATTGAATTGCATTATATCATGTATAGTCCTACATTGTGGTAAATGTTACTGCAGAGTGCCGACCAATTGAAAGATCAATGTGAATGAGCATGTGGCTCAATGGTAGCTCCCCTCTCACAAAGTGGAGAGGTTGTGGGTTCGGAACACGTCAACAATTGATTGTTGATATAAGTTTCCACACGTAATTTAAAGGTGTAGGGGTCCCCTCAACCCTACTTGCCAATCAAAAAAAAAAAAAATATTGAAAGATCAGTGTCCCAACAATTGCAGGCCCATAAAGTGTAACTGTTGGATGTGGCATGTTCAAGACTTCTCTCTTATGTTTATCTTTGAGGCATAGGTGAAAATATCGAATAATCTCAAATATCTGATTTGTGAAAAACCGGATTATTCTACAAATATCCGAAGCTCAGTGTCGGAATGGGGAGGTTTGGCAAATATGCTTCTCGCAAAATATTGCTCGAATATTCGTAAATATTCTAAAAATTTCGACAAAATGGGGAGGTTTTCCGCTAATATCATGTTTTTCTTCTTCTTTCAATGTATAAACTTATAATTCAAGAAAAGACATACATTTTAAATAAAACACTCAAAAAGTCATATAAACACAAAAAAGAAAATGGATGAGATCATGTATCTCAGGTAATCAATTTGCACGACTCCACTTGATTTTGTGCAAAAACACTAACAAGATGAACCTTGTTCTTTTCTTTCATCATCCCCACAAAAAAAAAAAAATAAAAAAAAAATAAACATCTCAATAGAGTAAATATACTGGTAGTGTTTCATTTTATAACTTTTCAATAGAGTAAATAAAAGTTTAATACCTAATACACACAAGAAAGCTAAGACAAAACTATTACACAAGATAGTTTTACTTCATATATTGAACAAAAAAGTGAAGAAACAAATTTGTTACTTTTGTGGTTTTTTCCATTCTTGTCAAGTCATTGAAAATGATGGAATGATATCAATACCTAAAACTGAATGACAATAAGCCACGACCTACAGATATGATTTCAAATTGAATTGAGAATTTGAGATGATGATAATTAGAACTTTGGTTGAGATGATGATGATGACAGGTGATTGATTTGGTTTAAAACGAGGATGATAAGATGATTTCGAAAGTTGTGATGATGATGATGAGAGATGGTAGAGATAATAATTTTACATTTGTAGATGAGTATTGAAATTCGAAATTGCAAGTAATTAGAATCGTTGAAACTTGAAGAAAAATGGTGGTATTTGGCTGTTTGCAGACTTGGGAAAGACAACCCAAAGATTTTGAATTTTTTAAAAAATTTGTATTTTTCGAATTTTTTGTGAATATTCGTATATATCGTGTCGGAATGCGAAGGTTTGTAATTCGTTTTATATCCGTATGCCGTACCGCTACGAATCCCCAAAAAACGGAAAATTTCGTAAATATTCGCCCAAAATTTTTGATTTTTTCATCTATGCTGTAAGGTACCGAGCTTTCATTTGCTTTGCTACTGTTCTACCCATCAAAATCAAATCTAACCCCACTTCATTTATACCATATTATGGTTACAGACAAAATCCTTGCACCCAACTCAATGATTGTAGACAAAATATTTTTTTATAGCTATAGTTTAGCTTTACCACATAACAAAACTTATCTTACTCAAATCATATAAAACACTCAAAATGAGTTAAATTAATCCAAATTAACAATCCTTGACACACAGACGGGCTAGTTGGATTCAAGTAGTTGCAGGAGTTTGGCTTTGTTGCACACACTCAAAAAATGTGTATGCTAACCTCCCACCAGATGAGACCAGATGAGTCCACATGGCTTTTAATTTTTTTAAGAAATTTTTTACGCCCCACTAGTGTTAACAGCACCCAACGTTTAGGTGTTTTATTTATCCACCAATTTCAGACATTCTAAAAAAAAATTTAAAAAAAAATTACAAAAACCACGTGTACTCATCCTGGTGGGAGGTTAGCATGCACACTCTTTAAGTGTGTGCAACAAAGCCACACTCCAAGTAGTTGGGTGTTAATGTATCGGTTCTCTATTCAGTCTCAGCAGACTGCAGTCTTCATTTATTGATTATATAAGTCATGTTTATGTACTCTGTTTGAGTTAAGTTCAACATGTTTATTCTTCCTCTATGCTTCTTTACATAAATTAGTCTTCTTGTTTTTCTTCCTCTATGCTTCTTTACATAAGTTAGCCTTATTTTTTGTTTTCAAAAAAAAAAAAAAATCAAGGATAAAGAACAAGAGTTTCATTGTAAGGAATCATGGAGTGGACATTGGCTTATACAATTTGGTCATGTATATCGTTAGGAGTTGCGTTACTTCTGATCAGAGAAATATTCCTAGTTTCTGACAAGAAACAGTTGCCTCCAGGGCCTCCAGGATGGCCAGTAATTGGAAACTTGTTAGATTTGGGTGGAGCGCCACACCTCTCCTTAGCGAGTCTTAGTAAAAAAATATGGTCCTGTCATCTGGCTTCGATTTGGTGCAGTAAATACTATGGTGGTTTCATCAGCTGATGCAGCAATGGAATTGTTCAAAAACCATGACCTCACTTTTGCTGATCGCAAAACCAATGAGGCCATGAGACTGAATGGCTTTGATCAAGGCTCTATTTCTTTATCTGAATATGGACCATATTGGCGTATGCTTCGACGTATCTGTTAAACAGAACTCTTCAGCAGTAAACGAATCAAGGACACAGAAACATTACGTGCAAACTGTATTGAAAAATTGAAAAAGTGGATATGTGACGAAGATCGGAAGAAAGGTGCTGTAGAGATTGCTCGATTCGCTGCTCTTGGGAATTTCAACGTCATTCTTAATGCTGCCCTTAGTAAAGATAATTTCCTTGATCCACAATCAAATGAGGGAACTGAATTCTTTGGTTCAGTTAGCCGTGTCGAAGAATTGGTTGGAATGCCTAATGTGGCTGATTTTTTCCCCTTCCTGCGATGGTTAGACCCACAAGGTGTAAAGAAGAAAGTTGAACAAGCGCTAGAGCATCCACTCAACATTGCAACTGGTTTTGTTAAAGAACGAATTGAATGGAAGAAGGGTCACATAACTTCGAGAAAGGATTTCTTGGATGTGATGCTTGAGTTCCAAGGGAATGAGAAAGACGGTGAACCCACAAAAATATCAGAGAAAAACATCAACATATTGATAATGGTGAGATATTTAAAGTCCACTGATCATATACCTGTCTTCATATTTATGTTATAAATTTTTGTTCATCGATCGTAGTTACAGACTTCATTTCTATTTATATGTAAACACAATGCATTGTTGGAAACAGTTTGAACAGATTCTGTCAGAAATCTGACAGAAATCTGACAAGGTCTTTGGCTAGACATTTCGATATGTTCTAGAGTTCCATTGAGCTAGATCTTGGTACGTATGGAATCCTCGTTCCGAGTAGATGCTCGCAGAATATTCATACGTCTAAAACTGTTCCATAGTGAATGAGAAATTGGTGTCCCAAGTTCCAAACAACTTGAGACAAAGCAAGGAAAATATGATAGTCCCACATTTGACCCATGTAGATAAGATTTTGACTAAATCTTGGTGATCCAACATAATCTTGGTGATCCAACATAATCTTTTTAGTAGAAAGGTCCATTAGAATAAATCCAAATAGGTGCATACCTATTCCGAACCGGTTTGCTACTGGTTCGGCCCAGATAGGTGCAACCTTTCATGAAACTGTTTCGGGCCCAAAAGTTGTGTCCTTTGATGAAACTGTTTAAAGCCCAAAGTGTCTGTTCGGCCTTAATGGTTGTATCCGTTCAATGAACTGTTTCGGCCCAAGTGTCTGTTCACTTAGTTTTTTCCTGCTATAAATACCTTGTCAGTGTCTGCATTTTTTCATCATTCGAAAAACATCATATTCATTATCATTCATAGTCTGTCAGTGTCCCTTGAGAGAGTTACATCACTGAACTGGTTCGCCGTCTTCGTTTTGTTTGAAGTGCTGCTACACGACGAAGGTATTGATCGTTGTATCCTGGGAGACAGTTTGCATTACACCCATACAGCACTTGTTGGGGCAAATTATGTCTTAAGGACAGAGATTTTTCTCGACTCGATCACATCATACTGTCCTTAATTATTGTTCTGGTTTGCATACTCCATTTATTTTGGGTTTTCTGGTTTTACTTAGAATTATACTTATGCAATACTAACATACTGCATAACATTCTTAAGACATAACCTTTATATGTTAGTATTTTGGTTTACTGTTCTATATTTTTTTTCTGTTTATATCCGAAAATTTTGTTTTTCGGAATTTTGTTACTGTTTAACAAATTTATTTGCAGATTGAGGTTATTTTTCGATACAGTTCGAAAATTTTGAATTTTTTTTTTTCGAAATTTTTTTTAATTTTCGTATTTGCGGACATAGGTACAGGAAATAAAATTTTCTGGTTGTTTAATCTGTCTGAATATTTTGTTTCAGACAAATGGAAGAGTCACAAACTCATGTCCCCGCGAACATAGGAACTATCAATGGAAGTTCAGCTACCAATTTTGTTCCTACTGTTTCTACTGTTGCTGTTCCTACTGCTGTTCCAACAGTTCCTACCCATGTTACTGTTGGGGAAAAACCCGAGAGATTCAACGGAACAGACTTTAAGAGGTGGCAGCAGAAGATGCTGTTTTACCTTACAACTCTGAATCTCGCTAAGTTCCTGTACGAACTACTTCCAAAGCAAGATGGAGGCGAATCTGATCGCCAAACTGTTGCTGCTATAGATGCTTGGAAACATGGAGATTTCGTTTGCCGAAACTATATCCTAAATGGACTGGACAACACACTCTACAATGTGTACAGTCCATTCAAAACATCCAAAGAACTCTGGGAATCTTTGGATAAGAAGTACAAAGCCGAGGATGCTGGTTCAAAGAAGTTTGTGGTCGGCAGGTTCCTTGATTTTAAGATGGTGGACTCCAAGACTGTGATCAGTCAGGTCCAAGAACTTCAACTTATTCTGCACGAAATTCATGCAGAAAACCTTACTTTGTGTGAACCCTTTCAGGTAGCTTCTGTTATTGAGAAGTTACCCCCTTCATGGAAGGATTTTAAGAATTATCTTAAACACAAACGTAAGGAGATGGGCTTGGAAGACCTGATTCTCCGGCTTCGCATAGAAGAAGACAACCGTACTTCTGAAAAGAATACTGTCGTTGTTTCTGAAGATGCCAAAGCCAATGTTGTGGAACATGGGAAGAAGAACAAGAAGCGCAAATCTTCTGACCAAGGTTCCAATAACAAGCAATCTACCAAGAAATTCAAAGGAAAGTGCTTCAACTGTGGCAAGTCAGGTCATCGCCAAAGTGACTGCCGAAGCAAGAAGAAAGATGACAAGAAAGGAAAGAATCCCGCTCAAGCAAATCTGACTGAAGAAGACAAGATGATTGCTGACTTGGGCATAATCGACCTTTGTGCTATGGTTTCGGAAGTGAACTTGGTTGACAATCCAAGGGAATGGTTCCTGGATACTGGTGCAACCAAGCACATTTGCTCAGATAAGAGGATGTTCACTACTTATACTTTGAACCATCAGAATGAACAACTCTACATGGGCAACTCATCTACATCGAAGGTAGAAGGTCAAGGGAAAATTGTGCTGAAGATGACTTCTGGAAAGGAAGTTAGCCTCAACAATGTGTTGCATGTTCCAGACATTCGCAAGAATCTGATTTCTGGATCACTCTTAAGCAAGAATGGCTTCAAGATGGTGATTGAATCTGACAAGTTTGTACTCACTAAGGCTGGGATGTATGTGGGTAAAGGGTATGTTAGCGATGGGCTATTCAAGCTCAATGTAATGACTGTTATTCCAAATATTAATAAGAATAATTCTTCTGCTTATATCGTTGAGTCTTTTAATGTTTGGCATGAACGTCTAGGACATGTTAATTATAATACTTTGCGTAGACTAATTAACATGGATATGATTCCACATTGCAATCCAAAAGCATGTGATAAATGCGAAATTTGTGTGGAAGCTAAACTTACCAAAACCCCACATCATTCGGTCCAAAGAAGTACCGAACCTCTAGATTTAATTCACACTGACTTGTGTGATTTAAAGTTTGTGCAAACTAGAGGTGGTAAAAAGTATTTTGTTACTTTTATTGACGACTGCACAAAGTTTTGCTATGTTTATTTGTTAACAAGCAAAGATGAAGCTATAGAAAAGTTTCAACAGTATAAACTTGAGGTTGAAAATCAACTTGGCAAGAAAATCAAGATTGTAAGGAGCGATCGAGGAGGTGAATATGATAAACCATTTAATGACTTTTGTGCTGAAAATGGAATCATACACCAAACTACGGCTCCATACTCTCCTGAATCTAATGGTACTGCTGAACGCAAGAACCGAACATTGAAAGAGATGATGAATGCTTTGTTGTTAAATTCAGGGTTACCCCAGAACATGTGGGGGGAAGCCATTCTTACTGCGAATTATATTCTCAATAAGATACCTCACAAGAAAACCGGCAAAACACCATATGAATTATGGAAAGGTCAAACACCTTCTTATAAATTCATGAAAGTGTGGGGGTGTTTAGCCAAGGTTGCGGTCCCACCTCCTAAACAAGTGAAGATTGGACCTAAAACTGTTGATTGCATTTTTATAGGCTACGCTCATAATAGTAGTGCTTATCGATTTTTAGTTCACAAATCTGATATTCCTGATGTTCAGGTCAATACTATTATGGAATCAAGAAATGCATATTTCTTTGAAACTGTGTTTCCTTGTCAAGATGCTAAGCATCGAAAGAGAACACGTGAAAACGCTCCAAGAGTTGAGCAAGAAACTACAGATAATACTGTGCCAAGGGATGAACATCAGAATGAGGATGAACCTAGGCGAAGTAAACGAGCTAGAAAAACAAAGGCATATGGTCCTGATTTTCTAACATATCTTGTGGAGACATATGGTCCTCAATTCATGACTTTCTTAGTGGACAATGATCCATTAACTTTAAAGAGGCCATGTCTACTCAAGATGCTCCCCAGTGGAAGGAAGCAATTAAAAGTGAAATTGATTCCATAATGCAAAACCACACATGGGAGCTAACCACACTTCCTCCTGGAACGAAATGTTTAGGTTCCAAATGGATCTTCAAAAAGAAGATGAGAACAGATGGTTCAATAGACAAATACAAGGCCAGACTTGTAGTCAAAGGTTACAGGCAGAAACAAGGCTTGGATTTCTTTGACACTTACTCTCCAGTAACGAGAATAACGTCTATTCGAACGCTTCTTGCGATTGCTGCAATACACAACCTTGAAATACATCAAATGGATGTAAAAACGGCTTTCCTAAATGGCGATTTAGAGGAAGAAATCTATATGCAACAACCTGAAGGTTTTGTTGCACCTGGACAGGAGAATAAGGTTTGTAGACTTGTAAAATCATTATATGGTTTAAAACAAGCCCCGAAGCAATGGCATGAAAAATTTGATAATGTAATGTTGTCAAGTGGTTTCAAAATAAACGAATGTGACAAATGTGTTTACACTAAGTCCACTCAAACTGGATATGCTATTGTATGTCTCTATGTAGATGACATGCTGATTTTTGGTAGCAACAATGACATCATAAATGCTACTAAGAACATGCTTCGCAGTAAGTTTGATATGAAGGATATGGGAATTGCTGATGTTATACTAGGGATTAAAATCACTAGAACATCAGATGGAATTGCACTATCGCAATCCCACTACATTGAGAAGGTTCTTGAAAAGTTCAAGAAATACTCCACTGGAATTGCCAAAACTCCAGAAGATCCCAATCTTCATTTAACTAAGAATACTGGGGCTAGCATATCACAAATAGAATATGCTCGTGTCATTGGCAGTTTGATGTATATCACAAATTGCACTAGACCAGACATGGCTCACGCTGTAAATGTCCTAAGTCGTTACACGAGTAATCCAGGAAAGAATCACTGGAAGGCAATAACTAGGGTATTGAACTATCTGAAATATACCTCAAGTTATAATCTGCACTACACTAGATATCCACCAGTAGTAGAAGGATATTGTGATGCTAATTGGATATCAGATACTAAAAACTCAAAAGCCACGAGTGGCTATGTTTTTACTCTGGGTGGTGCAGCGATATCTTGGAAATCCTCTAAGCAAACATGCATTGCTAGATCCACTATGGAGGCTGAATTCATTGCTTTAGATAAAGCAGGAGAAGAAGCAGAATGGCTTCGAAATTTCTTAGAGGATATTCCTATGTGGGAACAACCAGTGCCAGCTATTCGTATAAACTGCGATAGTCAATCTGCTATAGGCAGGGCACTGAGTAGTATGTATAACGGTAAGTCTCGACACATCAGACGAAGACACAAAACCGTTAGGAAACTGCTCTCAACTGGAATAATCTCTATAGAGTATATTAAGTCGGCTGAAAACCTAGCGGATCCATTTACTAAAGGTTTGGCCAGAGAGCAAGTTCAAGCTTCATCGAGAGGAATGGGTGTAAAACCTAAGACGAAAGAGTAGGCCTGATGGCAACCCTACCTAGCTGACTGGAGATCCCAAGATCTAGGTTCAAAGGGACAACCGAATCTCGCATGACTCGACGATAGCACTGTGAGATTAAACATCTCTTATCCATTCCTATGATGATGAGACCAGTGCTGCCTGCATTGATGGACTAGGATAAGCTTTTGCTTTTAATGATTCCCATAGCTTGTAAAACAGGTGGAGTATAGCAGGATACTCTTCATGGGCAATCACCTTATGAGTGAGAAAAAGGGGCCGTTTTCTGTGAGAATGTTGAAGGTTGCATTCTTTAAGAGCACTCATGAATACCAGGAAGTTCAAGGCCAAAATGAACACAACCATAGAACCAAGTTCTTTGAGGAAGGGAAACTGTGTGGTAGCCATTGTCTTGGTTTACACAAACGGCTGAACAGTTCAAGACATCATGTTCACTGATTAGCCAGTAAATCCGATGGTTATCCACTAGGGTAGGTTCAAGGCTGAAAAATTGCTACCTATACCGATGCAGCTACTTTCCGCTTGTACTCTCTCAGTTGCATTGCATTTGCATAAATCCGTAATTTCCATTCATGCGGGGGATTGTTGGAAACAGTTTGAACAGATTCTGTCAGAAATCTGACAGAAATCTGACAAGGTCTTTGGCTAGACATTTCGATATGTTCTAGAGCTCCATTGAGCTAGATCTTGGTACGTATGGAATCCTCGTTCCGAGTAGATGCTCGCAGAATATTCATACGTCTAAAACTGTTCCATAGTGAATGAGAAATTGGTGTCCCAAGTTCCAAACAACTTGAGACAAAGCAAGGAAAATATGATAGTCCCACATTTGACCCATGTAGATAAGATTTTGACTAGAAAAACCCCTCATGTACAATAAGGGCGTGGCCCTTGGGGTTACAATGTTTTCGCGCGTTGGGCGGAACCTTACATGGGCTTGGGCTTGAAAAACACACACACGCGCGCGCGCGCCGTCCGTCCGTCCGACCGACCGACCCGACCCGGCTCGGCTCGGATCGGACTGGGGCTTGGGCTTGGGATTTGGATTTGGATTTGGATCTTGGTGATCCAACATAATCTTTTTAGTAGAAAGGTCCATTAGAATAAATCCAAATAGGTGCATACCTATTCCGAACCGGTTTGCTACTGGTTCGGCCCAGATAGGTGCAACCTTTCATGAAACTGTTTCGGGCCCAAAAGTTGTGTCCTTTGATGAAACTGTTTAAAGCCCAAAGTGTCTGTTCGGCCTTAATGGTTGTATCCGTTCAATGAACTGTTTCGGCCCAAGTGTCTGTTCACTTAGTTTTTTCCTGCTATAAATACCTTGTCAGTGTCTGCATTTTTTCATCATTCGAAAAACATCATATTCATTATCATTCATAGTCTGTCAGTGTCCCTTGAGAGAGTTACATCACTGAACTGGTTCGCCGTCTTCGTTTTGTTTGAAGTGCTGCTACACGACGAAGGTATTGATCGTTGTATCCTGGGAGACAGTTTGCATTACACCCATACAGCACCTGTTGGGGCAAATTATGTCTTAAGGACAGAGATTTTTCTCGACTCGATCACATCATACTGTCCTTAATTATTGTTCTGGTTTGCATACTCCATTTATTTTGGGTTTTCTGGTTTTACTTAGAATTATACTTATGCAATACTAACATACTGCATAACATTCTTAAGACATAACCTTTATATGTTAGTATTTTGGTTTACTGTTCTATATTTTTTTTCTGTTTATATCCGAAAATTTTGTTTTTCGGAATTTTGTTACTGTTTAACAAATTTATTTGCAGATTGAGGTTATTTTTCGATACAGTTCGAAAATTTTGAATTTTTTTTTTTCGAAATTTTTTTTAATTTTCGTATTTGCGGACATAGGTACAGGAAATAAAATTTTCTGGTTGTTTAATCTGTCTGAATATTTTGTTTCAGACAAATGGAAGAGTCACAAACTCATGTCCCCGCGAACATAGGAACTATCAATGGAAGTTCAGCTACCAATTTTGTTCCTACTGTTTCTACTGTTGCTGTTCCTACTGCTGTTCCAACAGTTCCTACCCATGTTACTGTTGGGGAAAAACCCGAGAGATTCAACGGAACAGACTTTAAGAGGTGGCAGCAGAAGATGCTGTTTTACCTTACAACTCTGAATCTCGCTAAGTTCCTGTACGAACTACTTCCAAAGCAAGATGGAGGCGAATCTGATCGCCAAACTGTTGCTGCTATAGATGCTTGGAAACATGGAGATTTCGTTTGCCGAAACTATATCCTAAATGGACTGGACAACACACTCTACAATGTGTACAGTCCATTCAAAACATCCAAAGAACTCTGGGAATCTTTGGATAAGAAGTACAAAGCCGAGGATGCTGGTTCAAAGAAGTTTGTGGTCGGCAGGTTCCTTTTTTTTAAGATGGTGGACTCCAAGACTGTGATCAGTCAGGTCCAAGAACTTCAACTTATTCTGCACGAAATTCATGCAGAAAACCTTACTTTGTGTGAACCCTTTCAGGTAGCTTCTGTTATTGAGAAGTTACCCCCTTCATGGAAGGATTTTAAGAATTATCTTAAACACAAACGTAAGGAGATGGGCTTGGAAGACCTGATTCTCCGGCTTCGCATAGAAGAAGACAACCGTACTTCTGAAAAGAATACTGTCGTTGTTTCTGAAGATGCCAAAGCCAATGTTGTGGAACATGGGAAGAAGAACAAGAAGCGCAAATCTTCTGACCAAGGTTCCAATAACAAGCAATCTACCAAGAAATTCAAAGGAAAGTGCTTCAACTGTGGCAAGTCAGGTCATCGCCAAAGTGACTGCCGAAGCAAGAAGAAAGATGACAAGAAAGGAAAGAATCCCGCTCAAGCAAATCTGACTGAAGAAGACAAGATGATTGCTGACTTGGGCATAATCGACCTTTGTGCTATGGTTTCGGAAGTGAACTTGGTTGACAATCCAAGGGAATGGTTCCTGGATACTGGTGCAACCAAGCACATTTGCTCAGATAAGAGGATGTTCACTACTTATACTTTGAACCATCAGAATGAACAACTCTACATGGGCAACTCATCTACATCGAAGGTAGAAGGTCAAGGGAAAATTGTGCTGAAGATGACTTCTGGAAAGGAAGTTAGCCTCAACAATGTGTTGCATGTTCCAGACATTCGCAAGAATCTGATTTCTGGATCACTCTTAAGCAAGAATGGCTTCAAGATGGTGATTGAATCTGACAAGTTTGTACTCACTAAGGCTGGGATGTATGTGGGTAAAGGGTATGTTAGCGATGGGCTATTCAAGCTCAATGTAATGACTGTTATTCCAAATATTAATAAGAATAATTCTTCTGCTTATATCGTTGAGTCTTTTAATGTTTGGCATGAACGTCTAGGACATGTTAATTATAATACTTTGCGTAGACTAATTAACATGGATATGATTCCACATTGCAATCCAAAAGCATGTGATAAATGCGAAATTTGTGTGGAAGCTAAACTTACCAAAACCCCACATCATTCGGTCCAAAGAAGTACCGAACCTCTAGATTTAATTCACACTGACTTGTGTGATTTAAAGTTTGTGCAAACTAGAGGTGGTAAAAAGTATTTTGTTACTTTTATTGACGACTGCACAAAGTTTTGCTATGTTTATTTGTTAACAAGCAAAGATGAAGCTATAGAAAAGTTTCAACAGTATAAACTTGAGGTTGAAAATCAACTTGGCAAGAAAATCAAGATTGTAAGGAGCGATCGAGGAGGTGAATATGATAAACCATTTAATGACTTTTGTGCTGAAAATGGAATCATACACCAAACTACGGCTCCATACTCTCCTGAATCTAATGGTACTGCTGAACGCAAGAACCGAACATTGAAAGAGATGATGAATGCTTTGTTGTTAAATTCAGGGTTACCCCAGAACATGTGGGGGGAAGCCATTCTTACTGCGAATTATATTCTCAATAAGATACCTCACAAGAAAACCGGCAAAACACCATATGAATTATGGAAAGGTCAAACACCTTCTTATAAATTCATGAAAGTGTGGGGGTGTTTAGCCAAGGTTGCGGTCCCACCTCCTAAACAAGTGAAGATTGGACCTAAAACTGTTGATTGCATTTTTATAGGCTACGCTCATAATAGTAGTGCTTATCGATTTTTAGTTCACAAATCTGATATTCCTGATGTTCAGGTCAATACTATTATGGAATCAAGAAATGCATATTTCTTTGAAACTGTGTTTCCTTGTCAAGATGCTAAGCATCGAAAGAGAACACGTGAAAACGCTCCAAGAGTTGAGCAAGAAACTACAGATAATACTGTGCCAAGGGATGAACATCAGAATGAGGATGAACCTAGGCGAAGTAAACGAGCTAGAAAAACAAAGGCATATGGTCCTGATTTTCTAACATATCTTGTGGAGACATATGGTCCTCAATTCATGACTTTCTTAGTGGACAATGATCCATTAACTTTTAAAGAGGCCATGTCTACTCAAGATGCTCCCCAGTGGAAGGAAGCAATTAAAAGTGAAATTGATTCCATAATGCAAAACCACACATGGGAGCTAACCACACTTCCTCCTGGAACGAAATGTTTAGGTTCCAAATGGATCTTCAAAAAGAAGATGAGAACAGATGGTTCAATAGACAAATACAAGGCCAGACTTGTAGTCAAAGGTTACAGGCAGAAACAAGGCTTGGATTTCTTTGACACTTACTCTCCAGTAACGAGAATAACGTCTATTCGAACGCTTCTTGCGATTGCTGCAATACACAACCTTGAAATACATCAAATGGATGTAAAAACGGCTTTCCTAAATGGCGATTTAGAGGAAGAAATCTATATGCAACAACCTGAAGGTTTTGTTGCACCTGGACAGGAGAATAAGGTTTGTAGACTTGTAAAATCATTATATGGTTTAAAACAAGCCCCGAAGCAATGGCATGAAAAATTTGATAATGTAATGTTGTCAAGTGGTTTCAAAATAAACGAATGTGACAAATGTGTTTACACTAAGTCCACTCAAACTGGATATGCTATTGTATGTCTCTATGTAGATGACATGCTGATTTTTGGTAGCAACAATGACATCATAAATGCTACTAAGAACATGCTTCGCAGTAAGTTTGATATGAAGGATATGGGAATTGCTGATGTTATACTAGGGATTAAAATCACTAGAACATCAGATGGAATTGCACTATCGCAATCCCACTACATTGAGAAGGTTCTTGAAAAGTTCAAGAAATACTCCACTGGAATTGCCAAAACTCCAGAAGATCCCAATCTTCATTTAACTAAGAATACTGGGGCTAGCATATCACAAATAGAATATGCTCGTGTCATTGGCAGTTTGATGTATATCACAAATTGCACTAGACCAGACATGGCTCACGCTGTAAATGTCCTAAGTCGTTACACGAGTAATCCAGGAAAGAATCACTGGAAGGCAATAACTAGGGTATTGAACTATCTGAAATATACCTCAAGTTATAATCTGCACTACACTAGATATCCACCAGTAGTAGAAGGATATTGTGATGCTAATTGGATATCAGATACTAAAAACTCAAAAGCCACGAGTGGCTATGTTTTTACTCTGGGTGGTGCAGCGATATCTTGGAAATCCTCTAAGCAAACATGCATTGCTAGATCCACTATGGAGGCTGAATTCATTGCTTTAGATAAAGCAGGAGAAGAAGCAGAATGGCTTCGAAATTTCTTAGAGGATATTCCTATGTGGGAACAACCAGTGCCAGCTATTCGTATAAACTGCGATAGTCAATCTGCTATAGGCAGGGCACTGAGTAGTATGTATAACGGTAAGTCTCGACACATCAGACGAAGACACAAAACCGTTAGGAAACTGCTCTCAACTGGAATAATCTCTATAGAGTATATTAAGTCGGCTGAAAACCTAGCGGATCCATTTACTAAAGGTTTGGCCAGAGAGCAAGTTCAAGCTTCATCGAGAGGAATGGGTGTAAAACCTAAGACGAAAGAGTAGGCCTGATGGCAACCCTACCTAGCTGACTGGAGATCCCAAGATCTAGGTTCAAAGGGACAACCGAATCTCGCATGACTCGACGATAGCACTGTGAGATTAAACATCTCTTATCCATTCCTATGATGATGAGACCAGTGCTGCCTGCATTGATGGACTAGGATAAGCTTTTGCTTTTAATGATTCCCATAGCTTGTAAAACAGGTGGAGTATAGCAGGATACTCTTCATGGGCAATCACCTTATGAGTGAGAAAAAGGGGTCGTTTTCTGTGAGAATGTTGAAGGTTGCATTCTTTAAGAGCACTCATGAATACCAGGAAGTTCAAGGCCAAAATGAACACAACCATAGAACCAAGTTCTTTGAGGAAGGGAAACTGTGTGGTAGCCATTGTCTTGGTTTACACAAACGGCTGAACAGTTCAAGACATCATGTTCACTGATTAGCCAGTAAATCCGATGGTTATCCACTAGGGTAGGTTCAAGGCTGAAAAATTGCTACCTATACCGATGCAGCTACTTTCCGCTTGTACTCTCTCAGTTGCATTGCATTTGCATAAATCCGTAATTTCCATTCATGCGGGGGATTGTTGGAAACAGTTTGAACAGATTCTGTCAGAAATCTGACAGAAATCTGACAAGGTCTTTGGCTAGACATTTCGATATGTTCTAGAGCTCCATTGAGCTAGATCTTGGTACGTATGGAATCCTCGTTCCGAGTAGATGCTCGCAGAATATTCATACGTCTAAAACTGTTCCATAGTGAATGAGAAATTGGTGTCCCAAGTTCCAAACAACTTGAGACAAAGCAAGGAAAATATGATAGTCCCACATTTGACCCATGTAGATAAGATTTTGACTAGAAAAACCCCTCATGTACAATAAGGGCGTGGCCCTTGGGGTTACAATGTTTTCGCGCGTTGGGCGGAACCTTACATGGGCTTGGGCTTGAAAAACACACACACGCGCGCGCGCGCGCGCCGTCCGTCCGTCCGACCGACCGACCCGACCCGGCTCGGCTCGGATCGGACTGGGGCTTGGGCTTGGGATTTGGATTTGGATTTGGATCTTGGTGATCCAACATAATCTTTTTAGTAGAAAGGTCCATTAGAATAAATCCAAATAGGTGCATACCTATTCCGAACCGGTTTGCTACTGGTTCGGCCCAGATAGGTGCAACCTTTCATGAAACTGTTTCGGGCCCAAAAGTTGTGTCCTTTGATGAAACTGTTTAAAGCCCAAAGTGTCTGTTCGGCCTTAATGGTTGTATCCGTTCAATGAACTGTTTCGGCCCAAGTGTCTGTTCACTTAGTTTTTTCCTGCTATAAATACCTTGTCAGTGTCTGCATTTTTTCATCATTCGAAAAACATCATATTCATTATCATTCATAGTCTGTCAGTGTCCCTTGAGAGAGTTACATCACTGAACTGGTTCGCCGTCTTCGTTTTGTTTGAAGTGCTGCTACACGACGAAGGTATTGATCGTTGTATCCTGGGAGACAGTTTGCATTACACCCATACAGCACCTGTTGGGGCAAATTATGTCTTAAGGACAGAGATTTTTCTCGACTCGATCACATCATACTGTCCTTAATTATTGTTCTGGTTTGCATACTCCATTTATTTTGGGTTTTCTGGTTTTACTTAGAATTATACTTATGCAATACTAACATACTGCATAACATTCTTAAGACATAACCTTTATATGTTAGTATTTTGGTTTACTGTTCTATATTTTTTTTCTGTTTATATCCGAAAATTTTGTTTTTCGGAATTTTGTTACTGTTTAACAAATTTATTTGCAGATTGAGGTTATTTTTCGATACAGTTCGAAAATTTTGAATTTTTTTTTTTCGAAATTTTTTTTAATTTTCGTATTTGCGGACATAGGTACAGGAAATAAAATTTTCTGGTTGTTTAATCTGTCTGAATATTTTGTTTCAGACAAATGGAAGAGTCACAAACTCATGTCCCCGCGAACATAGGAACTATCAATGGAAGTTCAGCTACCAATTTTGTTCCTACTGTTTCTACTGTTGCTGTTCCTACTGCTGTTCCAACAGTTCCTACCCATGTTACTGTTGGGGAAAAACCCGAGAGATTCAACGGAACAGACTTTAAGAGGTGGCAGCAGAAGATGCTGTTTTACCTTACAACTCTGAATCTCGCTAAGTTCCTGTACGAACTACTTCCAAAGCAAGATGGAGGCGAATCTGATCGCCAAACTGTTGCTGCTATAGATGCTTGGAAACATGGAGATTTCCTTTGCCGAAACTATATCCTAAATGGACTGGACAACACACTCTACAATGTGTACAGTCCATTCAAAACATCCAAAGAACTCTGGGAATCTTTGGATAAGAAGTACAAAGCCGAGGATGCTGGTTCAAAGAAGTTTGTGGTCGGCAGGTTCCTTGATTTTAAGATGGTGGACTCCAAGACTGTGATCAGTCAGGTCCAAGAACTTCAACTTATTCTGCACGAAATTCATGCAGAAAACCTTACTTTGTGTGAACCCTTTCAGGTAGCTTCTGTTATTGAGAAGTTACCCCCTTCATGGAAGGATTTTAAGAATTATCTTAAACACAAACGTAAGGAGATGGGCTTGGAAGACCTGATTCTCCGGCTTCGCATAGAAGAAGACAACCGTACTTCTGAAAAGAATACTGTCGTTGTTTCTGAAGATGCCAAAGCCAATGTTGTGGAACATGGGAAGAAGAACAAGAAGCGCAAATCTTCTGACCAAGGTTCCAATAACAAGCAATCTACCAAGAAATTCAAAGGAAAGTGCTTCAACTGTGGCAAGTCAGGTCATCGCCAAAGTGACTGCCGAAGCAAGAAGAAAGATGACAAGAAAGGAAAGAATCCCGCTCAAGCAAATCTGACTGAAGAAGACAAGATGATTGCTGACTTGGGCATAATCGACCTTTGTGCTATGGTTTCGGAAGTGAACTTGGTTGACAATCCAAGGGAATGGTTCCTGGATACTGGTGCAACCAAGCACATTTGCTCAGATAAGAGGATGTTCACTACTTATACTTTGAACCATCAGAATGAACAACTCTACATGGGCAACTCATCTACATCGAAGGTAGAAGGTCAAGGGAAAATTGTGCTGAAGATGACTTCTGGAAAGGAAGTTAGCCTCAACAATGTGTTGCATGTTCCAGACATTCGCAAGAATCTGATTTCTGGATCACTCTTAAGCAAGAATGGCTTCAAGATGGTGATTGAATCTGACAAGTTTGTACTCACTAAGGCTGGGATGTATGTGGGTAAAGGGTATGTTAGCGATGGGCTATTCAAGCTCAATGTAATGACTGTTATTCCAAATATTAATAAGAATAATTCTTCTGCTTATATCGTTGAGTCTTTTAATGTTTGGCATGAACGTCTAGGACATGTTAATTATAATACTTTGCGTAGACTAATTAACATGGATATGATTCCACATTGCAATCCAAAAGCATGTGATAAATGCGAAATTTGTGTGGAAGCTAAACTTACCAAAACCCCACATCATTCGGTCCAAAGAAGTACCGAACCTCTAGATTTAATTCACACTGACTTGTGTGATTTAAAGTTTGTGCAAACTAGAGGTGGTAAAAAGTATTTTGTTACTTTTATTGACGACTGCACAAAGTTTTGCTATGTTTATTTGTTAACAAGCAAAGATGAAGCTATAGAAAAGTTTCAACAGTATAAACTTGAGGTTGAAAATCAACTTGGCAAGAAAATCAAGATTGTAAGGAGCGATCGAGGAGGTGAATATGATAAACCATTTAATGACTTTTGTGCTGAAAATGGAATCATACACCAAACTACGGCTCCATACTCTCCTGAATCTAATGGTACTGCTGAACGCAAGAACCGAACATTGAAAGAGATGATGAATGCTTTGTTGTTAAATTCAGGGTTACCCCAGAACATGTGGGGGGAAGCCATTCTTACTGCGAATTATATTCTCAATAAGATACCTCACAAGAAAACCGGCAAAACACCATATGAATTATGGAAAGGTCAAACACCTTCTTATAAATTCATGAAAGTGTGGGGGTGTTTAGCCAAGGTTGCGGTCCCACCTCCTAAACAAGTGAAGATTGGACCTAAAACTGTTGATTGCATTTTTATAGGCTACGCTCATAATAGTAGTGCTTATCGATTTTTAGTTCACAAATCTGATATTCCTGATGTTCAGGTCAATACTATTATGGAATCAAGAAATGCATATTTCTTTGAAACTGTGTTTCCTTGTCAAGATGCTAAGCATCGAAAGAGAACACGTGAAAACGCTCCAAGAGTTGAGCAAGAAACTACAGATAATACTGTGCCAAGGGATGAACATCAGAATGAGGATGAACCTAGGCGAAGTAAACGAGCTAGAAAAATAAAGGCATATGGTCCTGATTTTCTAACATATCTTGTGGAGACATATGGTCCTCAATTCATGACTTTCTTAGTGGACAATGATCCATTAACTTTTAAAGAGGCCATGTCTACTCAAGATGCTCCCCAGTGGAAGGAAGCAATTAAAAGTGAAATTGATTCCATAATGCAAAACCACACATGGGAGCTAACCACACTTCCTCCTGGAACGAAATGTTTAGGTTCCAAATGGATCTTCAAAAAGAAGATGAGAACAGATGGTTCAATAAACAAATACAAGGCCAGACTTGTAGTCAAAGGTTACAGGCAGAAACAAGGCTTGGATTTCTTTGACACTTACTCTCCAGTAACGAGAATAACGTCTATTCGAACGCTTCTTGCGATTGCTGCAATACACAACCTTGAAATACATCAAATGGATGTAAAAACGGCTTTCCTAAATGGCGATTTAGAGGAAGAAATCTATATGCAACAACCTGAAGGTTTTGTTGCACCTGGACAGGAGAATAAGGTTTGTAGACTTGTAAAATCATTATATGGTTTAAAACAAGCCCCGAAGCAATGGCATGAAAAATTTGATAATGTAATGTTGTCAAGTGGTTTCAAAATAAACGAATGTGACAAATGTGTTTACACTAAGTCCACTCAAACTGGATATGCTATTGTATGTCTCTATGTAGATGACATGCTGATTTTTGGTAGCAACAATGACATCATAAATGCTACTAAGAACATGCTTCGCAGTAAGTTTGATATGAAGGATATGGGAATTGCTGATGTTATACTAGGGATTAAAATCACTAGAACATCAGATGGAATTGCACTATCGCAATCCCACTACATTGAGAAGGTTCTTGAAAAGTTCAAGAAATACTCCACTGGAATTGCCAAAACTCCAGAAGATCCCAATCTTCATTTAACTAAGAATACTGGGGCTAGCATATCACAAATAGAATATGCTCGTGTCATTGGCAGTTTGATGTATATCACAAATTGCACTAGACCAGACATGGCTCACGCTGTAAATGTCCTAAGTCGTTACACGAGTAATCCAGGAAAGAATCACTGGAAGGCAATAACTAGGGTATTGAACTATCTGAAATATACCTCAAGTTATAATCTGCACTACACTAGATATCCACCAGTAGTAGAAGGATATTGTGATGCTAATTGGATATCAGATACTAAAAACTCAAAAGCCACGAGTGGCTATGTTTTTACTCTGGGTGGTGCAGCGATATCTTGGAAATCCTCTAAGCAAACATGCATTGCTAGATCCACTATGGAGGCTGAATTCATTGCTTTAGATAAAGCAGGAGAAGAAGCAGAATGGCTTCGAAATTTCTTAGAGGATATTCCTATGTGGGAACAACCAGTGCCAGCTATTCGTATAAACTGCGATAGTCAATCTGCTATAGGCAGGGCACTGAGTAGTATGTATAACGGTAAGTCTCGACACATCAGACGAAGACACAAAACCGTTAGGAAACTGCTCTCAACTGGAATAATCTCTATAGAGTATATTAAGTCGGCTGAAAACCTAGCGGATCCATTTACTAAAGGTTTGGCCAGAGAGCAAGTTCAAGCTTCATCGAGAGGAATGGGTGTAAAACCTAAGACGAAAGAGTAGGCCTGATGGCAACCCTACCTAGCTGACTGGAGATCCCAAGATCTAGGTTCAAAGGGACAACCGAATCTCGCATGACTCGACGATAGCACTGTGAGATTAAACATCTCTTATCCATTCCTATGATGATGAGACCAGTGCTGCCTGCATTGATGGACTAGGATAAGCTTTTGCTTTTAATGATTCCCATAGCTTGTAAAACAGGTGGAGTATAGCAGGATACTCTTCATGGGCAATCACCTTTATGAGTGAGAAAAAGGGGCCGTTTTCTGTGAGAATGTTGAAGGTTGCATTCTTTAAGAGCACTCATGAATACCAGGAAGTTCAAGGCCAAAATGAACACAACCATAGAACCAAGTTCTTTGAGGAAGGGAAACTGTGTGGTAGCCATTGTCTTGGTTTACACAAACGGCTGAACAGTTCAAGACATCATGTTCACTGATTAGCCAGTAAATCCGATGGTTATCCACTAGGGTAGGTTCAAGGCTGAAAAATTGCTACCTATACCGATGCAGCTACTTTCCGCTTGTACTCTCTCAGTTGCATTGCATTTGCATAAATCCGTAATTTCCATTCATGCGGGGGATTGTTGGAAACAGTTTGAACAGATTCTGTCAGAAATCTGACAGAAATCTGACAAGGTCTTTGGCTAGACATTTCGATATGTTCTAGAGCTCCATTGAGCTAGATCTTGGTACGTATGGAATCCTCGTTCCGAGTAGATGCTCGCAGAATATTCATACGTCTAAAACTGTTCCATAGTGAATGAGAAATTGGTGTCCCAAGTTCCAAACAACTTGAGACAAAGCAAGGAAAATATGATAGTCCCACATTTGACCCATGTAGATAAGATTTTGACTAGAAAAACCCCTCATGTACAATAAGGGCGTGGCCCTTGGGGTTACAATGTTTTCGCGCGTTGGGCGGAACCTTACATGGGCTTGGGCTTGAAAAACACACACACGCGCGCGCGCGCGCCGTCCGTCCGTCCGACCGACCGACCCGACCCGGCTCGGCTCGGATCGGACTCGGGCTTGGGCTTGGGATTTGGATTTGGATTTGGATCTTGGTGATCCAACATAATCTTTTTAGTAGAAAGGTCCATTAGAATAAATCCAAATAGGTGCATACCTATTCCGAACCGGTTTGCTACTGGTTCGGCCCAGATAGGTGCAACCTTTCATGAAACTGTTTCGGGCCCAAAAGTTGTGTCCTTTGATGAAACTGTTTAAAGCCCAAAGTGTCTGTTCGGCCTTAATGGTTGTATCCGTTCAATGAACTGTTTCGGCCCAAGTGTCTGTTCACTTAGTTTTTTCCTGCTATAAATACCTTGTCAGTGTCTGCATTTTTTCATCATTCGAAAAACATCATATTCATTATCATTCATAGTCTGTCAGTGTCCCTTGAGAGAGTTACATCACTAAACTGGTTCGCCGTCTTCGTTTTGTTTGAAGTGCTGCTACACGACGAAGGTATTGATCGTTGTATCCTGGGAGACAGTTTGCATTACACCCATACAGCACCTGTTGGGGCAAATTATGTCTTAAGGACAGAGATTTTTCTCGACTCGATCACATCATACTGTCCTTAATTATTGTTCTGGTTTGCATACTCCATTTATTTTGGGTTTTCTGGTTTTACTTAGAATTATACTTATGCAATACTAACATACTGCATAACATTCTTAAGACATAACCTTTATATGTTAGTATTTTGGTTTACTGTTCTATATTTTTTTTCTGTTTATATCCGAAAATTTTGTTTTTCGGAATTTTGTTACTGTTTAACAAATTTATTTGCAGATTGAGGTTATTTTTCGATACAGTTCGAAAATTTTGAATTTTTTTTTTTCGAAATTTTTTTTAATTTTCGTATTTGCGGACATAGGTACAGGAAATAAAATTTTCTGGTTGTTTAATCTGTCTGAATATTTTGTTTCAGACAAATGGAAGAGTCACAAACTCATGTCCCCGCGAACATAGGAACTATCAATGGAAGTTCAGCTACCAATTTTGTTCCTACTGTTTCTACTGTTGCTGTTCCTACTGCTGTTCCAACAGTTCCTACCCATGTTACTGTTGGGGAAAAACCCGAGAGATTCAACGGAACAGACTTTAAGAGGTGGCAGCAGAAGATGTTGTTTTACCTTACAACTCTGAATCTCGCTAAGTTCCTGTACGAACTACTTCCAAAGCAAGATGGAGGCGAATCTGATCGCCAAACTGTTGCTGCTATAGATGCTTGGAAACATGGAGATTTCCTTTGCCGAAACTATATCCTAAATGGACTGGACAACACACTCTACAATGTGTACAGTCCATTCAAAACATCCAAAGAACTCTGGGAATCTTTGGATAAGAAGTACAAAGCCGAGGATGCTGGTTCAAAGAAGTTTGTGGTCGGCAGGTTCCTTGATTTTAAGATGGTGGACTCCAAGACTGTGATCAGTCAGGTCCAAGAACTTCAACTTATTCTGCACGAAATTCATGCAGAAAACCTTACTTTGTGTGAACCCTTTCAGGTAGCTTCTGTTATTGAGAAGTTACCCCCTTCATGGAAGGATTTTAAGAATTATCTTAAACACAAACGTAAGGAGATGGGCTTGGAAGACCTGATTCTCCGGCTTCGCATAGAAGAAGACAACCGTACTTCTGAAAAGAATACTGTCGTTGTTTCTGAAGATGCCAAAGCCAATGTTGTGGAACATGGGAAGAAGAACAAGAAGCGCAAATCTTCTGACCAAGGTTCCAATAACAAGCAATCTACCAAGAAATTCAAAGGAAAGTGCTTCAACTGTGGCAAGTCAGGTCATCGCCAAAGTGACTGCCGAAGCAAGAAGAAAGATGACAAGAAAGGAAAGAATCCCGCTCAAGCAAATCTGACTGAAGAAGACAAGATGATTGCTGACTTGGGCATAATCGACCTTTGTGCTATGGTTTCGGAAGTGAACTTGGTTGACAATCCAAGGGAATGGTTCCTGGATACTGGTGCAACCAAGCACATTTGCTCAGATAAGAGGATGTTCACTACTTATACTTTGAACCATCAGAATGAACAACTCTACATGGGCAACTCATCTACATCGAAGGTAGAAGGTCAAGGGAAAATTGTGCTGAAGATGACTTCTGGAAAGGAAGTTAGCCTCAACAATGTGTTGCATGTTCCAGACATTCGCAAGAATCTGATTTCTGGATCACTCTTAAGCAAGAATGGCTTCAAGATGGTGATTGAATCTGACAAGTTTGTACTCACTAAGGCTGGGATGTATGTGGGTAAAGGGTATGTTAGCGATGGGCTATTCAAGCTCAATGTAATGACTGTTATTCCAAATATTAATAAGAATAATTCTTCTGCTTATATCGTTGAGTCTTTTAATGTTTGGCATGAACGTCTAGGACATGTTAATTATAATACTTTGCGTAGACTAATTAACATGGATATGATTCCACATTGCAATCCAAAAGCATGTGATAAATGCGAAATTTGTGTGGAAGCTAAACTTACCAAAACCCCACATCATTCGGTCCAAAGAAGTACCGAACCTCTAGATTTAATTCACACTGACTTGTGTGATTTAAAGTTTGTGCAAACTAGAGGTGGTAAAAAGTATTTTGTTACTTTTATTGACGACTGCACAAAGTTTTGCTATGTTTATTTGTTAACAAGCAAAGATGAAGCTATAGAAAAGTTTCAACAGTATAAACTTGAGGTTGAAAATCAACTTGGCAAGAAAATCAAGATTGTAAGGAGCGATCGAGGAGGTGAATATGATAAACCATTTAATGACTTTTGTGCTGAAAATGGAATCATACACCAAACTACGGCTCCATACTCTCCTGAATCTAATGGTACTGCTGAACGCAAGAACCGAACATTGAAAGAGATGATGAATGCTTTGTTGTTAAATTCAGGGTTACCCCAGAACATGTGGGGGGAAGCCATTCTTACTGCGAATTATATTCTCAATAAGATACCTCACAAGAAAACCGGCAAAACACCATATGAATTATGGAAAGGTCAAACACCTTCTTATAAATTCATGAAAGTGTGGGGGTGTTTAGCCAAGGTTGCGGTCCCACCTCCTAAACAAGTGAAGATTGGACCTAAAACTGTTGATTGCATTTTTATAGGCTACGCTCATAATAGTAGTGCTTATCGATTTTTAGTTCACAAATCTGATATTCCTGATGTTCAGGTCAATACTATTATGGAATCAAGAAATGCATATTTCTTTGAAACTGTGTTTCCTTGTCAAGATGCTAAGCATCGAAAGAGAACACGTGAAAACGCTCCAAGAGTTGAGCAAGAAACTACAGATAATACTGTGCCAAGGGATGAACATCAGAATGAGGATGAACCTAGGCGAAGTAAACGAGCTAGAAAAACAAAGGCATATGGTCCTGATTTTCTAACATATCTTGTGGAGACATATGGTCCTCAATTCATGACTTTCTTAGTGGACAATGATCCATTAACTTTTAAAGAGGCCATGTCTACTCAAGATGCTCCCCAGTGGAAGGAAGCAATTAAAAGTGAAATTGATTCCATAATGCAAAACCACACATGGGAGCTAACCACACTTCCTCCTGGAACGAAATGTTTAGGTTCCAAATGGATCTTCAAAAAGAAGATGAGAACAGATGGTTCAATAGACAAATACAAGGCCAGACTTGTAGTCAAAGGTTACAGGCAGAAACAAGGCTTGGATTTCTTTGACACTTACTCTCCAGTAACGAGAATAACGTCTATTCGAACGCTTCTTGCGATTGCTGCAATACACAACCTTGAAATACATCAAATGGATGTAAAAACGGCTTTCCTAAATGGCGATTTAGAGGAAGAAATCTATATGCAACAACCTGAAGGTTTTGTTGCACCTGGACAGGAGAATAAGGTTTGTAGACTTGTAAAATCATTATATGGTTTAAAACAAGCCCCGAAGCAATGGCATGAAAAATTTGATAATGTAATGTTGTCAAGTGGTTTCAAAATAAACGAATGTGACAAATGTGTTTACACTAAGTCCACTCAAACTGGATATGCTATTGTATGTCTCTATGTAGATGACATGCTGATTTTTGGTAGCAACAATGACATCATAAATGCTACTAAGAACATGCTTCGCAGTAAGTTTGATATGAAGGATATGGGAATTGCTGATGTTATACTAGGGATTAAAATCACTAGAACATCAGATGGAATTGCACTATCGCAATCCCACTACATTGAGAAGGTTCTTGAAAAGTTCAAGAAATACTCCACTGGAATTGCCAAAACTCCAGAAGATCCCAATCTTCATTTAACTAAGAATACTGGGGCTAGCATATCACAAATAGAATATGCTCGTGTCATTGGCAGTTTGATGTATATCACAAATTGCACTAGACCAGACATGGCTCACGCTGTAAATGTCCTAAGTCGTTACACGAGTAATCCAGGAAAGAATCACTGGAAGGCAATAACTAGGGTATTGAACTATCTGAAATATACCTCAAGTTATAATCTGCACTACACTAGATATCCACCAGTAGTAGAAGGATATTGTGATGCTAATTGGATATCAGATACTAAAAACTCAAAAGCCACGAGTGGCTATGTTTTTACTCTGGGTGGTGCAGCGATATCTTGGAAATCCTCTAAGCAAACATGCATTGCTAGATCCACTATGGAGGCTGAATTCATTGCTTTAGATAAAGCAGGAGAAGAAGCAGAATGGCTTCGAAATTTCTTAGAGGATATTCCTATGTGGGAACAACCAGTGCCAGCTATTCGTATAAACTGCGATAGTCAATCTGCTATAGGCAGGGCACTGAGTAGTATGTATAACGGTAAGTCTCGACACATCAGACGAAGACACAAAACCGTTAGGAAACTGCTCTCAACTGGAATAATCTCTATAGAGTATATTAAGTCGGCTGAAAACCTAGCGGATCCATTTACTAAAGGTTTGGCCAGAGAGCAAGTTCAAGCTTCATCGAGAGGAATGGGTGTAAAACCTAAGACGAAAGAGTAGGCCTGATGGCAACCCTACCTAGCTGACTGGAGATCCCAAGATCTAGGTTCAAAGGGACAACCGAATCTCGCATGACTCGACGATAGCACTGTGAGATTAAACATCTCTTATCCATTCCTATGATGATGAGACCAGTGCTGCCTGCATTGATGGACTAGGATAAGCTTTTGCTTTTAATGATTCCCATAGCTTGTAAAACAGGTGGAGTATAGCAGGATACTCTTCATGGGCAATCACCTTATGAGTGAGAAAAAGGGGCCGTTTTCTGTGAGAATGTTGAAGGTTGCATTCTTTAAGAGCACTCATGAATACCAGGAAGTTCAAGGCCAAAATGAACACAACCATAGAACCAAGTTCTTTGAGGAAGGGAAACTGTGTGGTAGCCATTGTCTTGGTTTACACAAACGGCTGAACAGTTCAAGACATCATGTTCACTGATTAGCCAGTAAATCCGATGGTTATCCACTAGGGTAGGTTCAAGGCTGAAAAATTGCTACCTATACCGATGCAGCTACTTTCCGCTTGTACTCTCTCAGTTGCATTGCATTTGCATAAATCCGTAATTTCCATTCATGCGGGGGATTGTTGGAAACAGTTTGAACAGATTCTGTCAGAAATCTGACAGAAATCTGACAAGGTCTTTGGCTAGACATTTCGATATGTTCTAGAGCTCCATTGAGCTAGATCTTGGTACGTATGGAATCCTCGTTCCGAGTAGATGCTCGCAGAATATTCATACGTCTAAAACTGTTCCATAGTGAATGAGAAATTGGTGTCCCAAGTTCCAAACAACTTGAGACAAAGCAAGGAAAATATGATAGTCCCACATTTGACCCATGTAGATAAGATTTTGACTAGAAAAACCCCTCATGTACAATAAGGGCGTGGCCCTTGGGGTTACAATGTTTTCGCGCGTTGGGCGGAACCTTACATGGGCTTGGGCTTGAAAAACACACACACGCGCGCGCGCGCGCCGTCCGTCCGTCCGACCGACCGACCCGACCCGGCTCGGCTCGGATCGGACTGGGGCTTGGGCTTGGGATTTGGATTTGGATTTGGATCTTGGTGATCCAACATAATCTTTTTAGTAGAAAGGTCCATTAGAATAAATCCAAATAGGTGCATACCTATTCCGAACCGGTTTGCTACTGGTTCGGCCCAGATAGGTGCAACCTTTCATGAAACTGTTTCGGGCCCAAAAGTTGTGTCCTTTGATGAAACTGTTTAAAGCCCAAAGTGTCTGTTCGGCCTTAATGGTTGTATCCGTTCAATGAACTGTTTCGGCCCAAGTGTCTGTTCACTTAGTTTTTTCCTGCTATAAATACCTTGTCAGTGTCTGCATTTTTTCATCATTCGAAAAACATCATATTCATTATCATTCATAGTCTGTCAGTGTCCCTTGAGAGAGTTACATCACTGAACTGGTTCGCCGTCTTCGTTTTGTTTGAAGTGCTGCTACACGACGAAGGTATTGATCGTTGTATCCTGGGAGACAGTTTGCATTACACCCATACAGCACCTGTTGGGGCAAATTATGTCTTAAGGACAGAGATTTTTCTCGACTCGATCACATCATACTGTCCTTAATTATTGTTCTGGTTTGCATACTCCATTTATTTTGGGTTTTCTGGTTTTACTTAGAATTATACTTATGCAATACTAACATACTGCATAACATGCAACAGTACTGACTAGTTATTATATTACTTTGAATGATATGATATACTAGGAACTCTTTATAGCATCGACAGACTCAACGTCCAACACTATAGAATGGGCAATGGCAGAGCTTCTTCGTAACCCGAATATAATGAGAAATGTACAGGACGAGCTAGACCAAGTAGTGGGTCAAAACAGAAAGGTTGAAGAAAGTGACATTGGAAAACTACATTATTTGCAGGCTGTGGTGAAGGAAACTCTCAGGTTGCATCCTCCAGCACCTTTATTAGTTCCTCGTAGAGCCGGGAAAAATACCGTATTCATGGGCTATTCAATACCTAAAGAAACGCAAGTTCTTGTGAATGTTTGGGCAATAGCAAGAGACCCAGTTTCGTGGGACGATCCTATGTCGTTCAAGCCAGAGAGGTTCTTAAATTCAAGCGTAGATTTTAAGGGACAGCATTTTCAGTTTCTCCCTTTTGGAGCAGGACGACGGATGTGTGCAGGAGTTATGTTGGCAGAACGCATGCTTCACCTTGTACTAGGGTCATTGATTCATTCTTTCGAATGGTATCTTGAAGATGGTATTACGCCAGAGACAATGGACATGAGCGAGAGTTTTGGAATAGCACTGAGGAGGGCCAATCCACTAAGGGCAATGCTGAAAGAAAGAATGTGCAGATGAATCCAGACAAAGAATTATAAAGCAGAAACAATGGTAAAATCTTGCTTTATGCGAATCATCTAAATTCAGAACAATTTGGTATCAAACAATATTATCCATCAATAAAATGTTTGATGGTTCAAATCCAGTAATATTATCAATCAATAAAATGTGTAATTGGTTCAGATTGTGATAAAAGGATATTTCTGTAGGACTGGTAACAATAGGCTGGGTTTAGGATTTTTTTTTTTTTTGGGTGGGGGGCGGGGCGACGGTGTAGCATCTGCCGACGAAACTGGGGGGGAGGGCTGGGCTACCGACGGTGTAGCATCTGCCGATGAAACTAGCATACCCTACAATACAAAACAACACAAACTAGCATACCACACTATTTTTTACAGATGCCAGTTCAGCCTAGTCGGTAATACCTATGGGCGATGATAGCAAAGGTCTGGGTTCAAACGCTGGCAGTGCATCTTTGAGTTACTGATCTCATTAAAAACACGCTTGCCAATAATAATAAAAATAAAAAAAAACAACAACACAAACCAAGTAAATCTCAAATATATGAGATCTAAACAATAAATACATGATACCAAGGTTAAAATCAATATATTAACATGAGAAGTTAATCTTAAATAACAAACTAATCTAAGAAATTTACACCAAATGAAATACATGATTAAATAAAGGAGGTGATATCACACCCAAACTAAATAATTAAATAAGGGAGATCTAAGTCACACCACACAAATCTCTCGTACACCACATTTGTTTAATTTACCACGAATATTCTTAAGATTTTTTAGGCTCGTCACAAATAAATTTTTTAAAAAAAAGAATATCTACTCACACCTCTCGTACACCACATCTGTTTAGTTTACTGCAAATATTTAAATTAGAAACTGACATATGACTCCAAGTCTCCAACAAAGGTAGATATATAAGTAATTGTTAAACACAAGTAGTTAAAAACACGCTTGCCAATAATAATAATAAAAAAAAAAACAACACAAACCAAGGAAATCTCAAAATATGAGATCTAAACAATAAATCCATCGATACCATGGTTAAAATCAATATTTTAACATGAGAAGTTAATCTTAAATAACAAACTAATCTAAGAAATTTACACCAAATGAAATACATGATTAAATAAAGGAGGTGATATCACACCCAAACTAAATAATTAAATAAGGGAGATCTAAGTCACACCACACAAATCTCTCGTACACCACATTTGTTTAATTTACCACGAATATTCATAAGATTTTTTAGGCTCGTCACAAATAAATTTTTTAAAAAAAAGAATATCTACTCACACCTCTCGTACACCACATCTGTTTAGTTTACTGCAAATATTTAAATTAGAAACTGACATATGACTCCAAGTCTCCAACAAAGGTAGATTTATAAGTAATTGTTAAACACAAGTAGTTAAAAACACGCTTGCCAATAATAATAATAAAAAAAAAAAACACAAACCAAGGAAATCTCAAAATATGAGATCTAAACAATAAATGCATCGATACCATGGTTAAAATCAATATTTTAACATGAGAAGTTAATCTTAAATAACAAACTAATCTAAGAAATTTACACCAAATGAAATACATGATTAAATAAAGGAGGTGATATCACACCCAAACTAAATAATTAAATAAGGGAGATCTAAGTCACACCACACAAATCTCTCGTACACCACATTTGTTTAATTTATCACAAATATTCTTAAGATTTTTTAGTCGTCACGAATAAATTTTTTTTATTAAAAAGGAGATCTACTCACACCAGGCAAATCTCTCGTACACCACATCTGTTTAGTTTACTGCAAATATTTAAATTAGAAACTGACATATGACTCCAAGTCTCCAACAAAGGTAGATATATAAGTAATTGTTAAACACAAGTAGTTAAAAACACGCTTGCCAATAATAATAATAAAAAAAAAACAACACAAACCAAGGAAATCTCAAAATATGAGATCTAAACAATTAATCCATCGATACCATGGTTAAAATCAATATTTTAACATGAGAAGTTAATCTTAAATAACAAACTAATCTAAGAAATTTTCACCAAATGAAATACATGATTAAATAAATGAGGTGATATCACACCCAAACTAAATAATTAAATAAGGGAGATCTAAGTCACACCACACAAATCTCTCGTACACCACATTTGTTTAATTTATCACAAATATTCTTAAGATTTTTTAGTCGTCACGAATAAATTTTTTTTTTAAAAAAGGAGATCTACTCACACCAGGCAAATCTCTCGTACACCACATCTGTTTAGTTTACTGCAAATATTTAAATTAGAAACTGACATATGACTCCAAGTCTCCAACAAAGGTAGATTTATAAGTAATTGTTAAACACAAGTAGTTAAAAACACGCTTGCCAATAATAATAATAAAAAAAAAACACAAACCAAGGAAATCTCAAAATATGAGATCTAAACAATAAATGCATCGATACCATGGTTAAAATCAATATTTTAACATGAGAAGTTAATCTTAAATAACAAACTAATCTAAGAAATTTACACCAAATGAAATACATGATTAAATAAAGGAGGTGATATCACACCCAAACTAAATAATTAAATAAGGGAGATCTAAGTCACACCACACAAATCTCTCGTACACCACATTTGTTTAATTTATCACAAATATTCTTAAGATTTTTTAGTCGTCACGAATAAATTTTTTTTTTAAAAAAGGAGATCTACTCACACCAGGCAAATCTCTCGTACACCACATCTGTTTAGTTTACTGCAAATATTTAAATTAGAAACTGACATATGACTCCAAGTCTCCAACAAAGGTAGATATATAAGTAATTGTTAAACACAAGTAGTTAAAAACACGCTTGCCAATAATAATATTAAAAAAAAAAACAACACAAACCAAGGAAATCTCAAAATATGAGATCTAAACAATAAATCCATCGATACCATGGTTAAAATCAATATTTTAACATGAGAAGTTAATCTTAAATAACAAACTAATCTAAGAAATTTACACCAAATGAAATACATGATTAAATAAAGGAGGTGATATCACACCCAAACTAAATAATTAAATAAGGGAGATCTAAGTCACACCACACAAATCTCTCGTACACCACATTTGTTTAATTTATCACAAATATTCTTAAGATTTTTTAGTCGTCACGAATAAATTTTTTTTTTAAAAAAGGAGATCTACTCACACCAGGCAAATCTCTCGTACACCACATCTGTTTAGTTTACTGCAAATATTTAAATTAGAAACTGACATATGACTCCAAGTCTCCAACAAAGGTAGATTTATAAGTAATTGTTAAACACAAGTAGTTAAAAACACGCTTGCCAATAATAATAATAAAAAAAAAAACACAAACCAAAGAAATCTCAAAATATGAGATCTAAACAATAAATGCATCGATACCATGGTTAAAATCAATATTTTAACATGAGAAGTTAATCTTAAATAACAAACTAATCTAAGAAATTTACACCAAATGAAATACATGATTAAATAAAGGAGGTGATATCACACCTAAACTAAATAATTAAATAAGGGAGATCTAAGTCACACCACACAAATCTCTCGTACACCACATTTGTTTAATTTATCACAAATATTCTTAAGATTTTTTAGTCGTCACGAATAAATTTTTTTTTTAAAAAAGGAGATCTACTCACACCAGGCAAATCTCTCGTACACCACATCTGTTTAGTTTACTGCAAATATTTAAATTAGAAACTGACATATGACTCCAAGTCTCCAACAAAGGTAGATATATAAGTAATTGTTAAACACAAGTAGTTAAAAACACGCTTGCCAATAATAATAATAATAAAAAAAAAAACACACAAACCAAGGAAATCTCAAAATATGAGATCTAAACAATAAATGCATCGATACCATGGTTAAAATCAAAATTTTAACATGAGAAGTTAATCTTAAATAACAAACTAATCTAAGAAATTTACACCAAATGAAATACATGATTAAATAAAGGAGGTGATATCACACCCAAACTAAATAATTAAATAAGGGAGATCTAAGTCACACCACACAAATCTCTCGTACACCACATTTGTTTAATTTATCACAAATATTCTTAAGATTTTTTAGTCGTCACGAATAAATTTTTTTTTAAAAAAAGGAGATCTACTCACACCAGGCAAATCTCTCGTACACCACATCTGTTTAGTTTACTGCAAATATTTAAGTTAGAAACTGACATATGACTCCAAGTCTCCAACAAAGGTATATACATAAGTAATTATTAAACACAAGTAGTTACCAAAAAAATAATTAAACATAAATAGGGTTATTCTGGTATTTATGGTGTTTGGTAGGGAGATCTTTAGTTACACCCTTAGGGCATCTCTAATGGTTCATCAAATTTGATGGTCCACGTATACACATTTGATGCTACTTTGATGAAAAATTTGCTTTGAAAATCTGCTCCATCTAATGGTTCATCAACAAAGCGGCTAATAGATGACCGCTTCACTAAAGCGGGCCCCCAACACCCGCTTCACTTAGTTAAAGCGGCTAATGGATGACCGCTTCACTAAAGCGGGCCCCCAACACCCGCTTCACTTAGTTAATGGGCTGTCCAAGTGCCACTTAGTTAAAGCGGGCTTTGAAGTGCCACTTTAAGCGGCACTTCATTAGCCGCTTTAAGTGAAGCGGTCTTCTCTTGCCCGCCTCACCCAGTATCAAACCTTAAGCTTTTCATCAAAATTTCATCAAATTTGATGAACTTTTGATGATTTTTGCTAAAATATCAAATTTGAAAAACTTTTGATGGTCCATTAGATGGAGTTTTTTTCACTTTTTCATCAAATTTGAATTTGATGATAGATTTGATGAACCATTAGAGATGCCCTTACACCACACAAAAATGTGGTGTACGATAGATCTGTGTGGTGTGACTAAGATCTTCCTTTTGGTATTGTCTATAGATTATCTGGTAAACAAAGAGATTTATGTAGATCATTAAAACTTGTTTTTAGGTAAAGCTAGGGTCTATTTTAAATTACATGAAATATTTAAACTAGAGACTCACATATGGCTCCAACAATGATAAAAGCAAATTTAATTTATGGAAGTAATTATAAGACAAAAGTGGTTACCCCATGTGAACAATAAATTGCATGGGCTAAGGATGTGATGTACACTAGAATTTGATTGATATAAACGGGTAGGGGTTCTGCCAAACCCTAGCTTGCTCATTGCAAAAAAATAAATTGCATGGGCTAAAATGTTAAATGGCTAGTGAATTATTGTGAACAATAAATAAATTGCAGGGGCCAAAAACAGTTTGACTGATGGATCTACTTTAAAAAGATAATAATACCACCCTGCAGTGGCTTTGTGCCTTGTAAAATGTAAACTACATATATAGTTCTCTTAATTTTAAATGCTTGATTGGTTTTGGTCTCAACCCTCTCAAACAGTGGCTGCAAATGTGGAAGCTGAAGGTTGCCGAACGCGGTGATAACCCCTACATTTTTAGCACAAATAATTTTATTGGTAGACAATTTTGGGAGTTTGATCCTAACCATGGAACACCTGAAGAGAGAGCTGAAGTTGCCAAGGCTCGCAAAACCTACCATGAAAATCGTTTTCAGGTCAAGCCATGCAGCGATGTGCTACTTCAATTACAGGTTATTAGCTTCAAGCCTTCAACATCAAAATTCAAACATACATATTCAAGATGCAAGAGCGTTGTTGTTTTATCTAGCCATATATATTAACTTGTTACCATTTTTTTTTTTTTACTACAACATTAGCTCACAAAGGAAAATCAACTGGATTCAACAAGTACTATACCGTCAGTGAAACTAAGAGAAGATGAAGAGGTAACCTATGAGGCCGCTACCACCGCATTGAAAAGAGGTGTCCGATTCTGTTCAGCCATGCAAAGCCACGATGGGCATTGGCCTGCGGAGAATTCAGGACCCTTATTTCTGCTTCCTTACTTGGTAAACTTTGCTAGCTCCAAAAAAAAAACTTCAATTTTAATTTTTCAAATTTTATTAATGGATGTGATATCGATCACATTACAATAAGAATAAGTTAAAGGCTTAAAGCTTTTCATCATCATACTAAAATTTAATTTGAATCCTTATCCACTGGCGCTTGCGCTTGCTTTAACCTCAATAAATAAAGTCCATCCTCACTGATACTTGTTTATGGCTTGAAAGGATTGGAAACTACTTCCTACTGTTTGGCTGAATTTAATTAATTATTAGTAGGGGTCGTCCATGCCGAAATTAAATAAATGTGCGATACCACCACACCAGTAGTCCTACTAGTCCACCACCAGCATTTAATATAGAGATTTTTGGACATACCCCCCATTTGAAAGTCGAAATTTGAGATACCCCTATTTGAAAAAAAAAATTGAGATACCCCCAATTCAAGATGTGGTGTTATCTTAGCCGTTCATCATAAAACTCACCTACGGCTGTAAAACTCTTCTGTCTTGAAATGGGGGTATCTCAATTTTTTTTTTTTTTTCAAATGGGGTAATGTCCAAAAATCTCTTTAATATACTATGAGCTCATTTCCTAATGTTGTTTCAGGCCTCAAAAGCTCCCTCTGCCACCCGTCCACCACCACCACTTTTTCTTTGTCTAAGATAGTTGTTTTTAATTTATGTACTTGACACATTTCCGCCAATTAGAGCATTGCCAATGCTGATTTTTAAGAAGGTTTTAAGAACTTTTAGTGTTTGGGTCTGGCCAATGCAGTGACGTGGAGGACTATTAGGCATGTCAGTTTTAAATCGAAGTTTATATGTACACTTCGATTTAAAACTGACATTTCGATTTAAAACTGAGACTGACAAGCTGTACTTATTATTAAAACAAACCGCCAGAAACTGTGGCGGATAACTCTATCCTCCACAAACTGTGGTGGATAGAATGAGCCCACAAACTGTTATCCTCCACAAACCGTGGCGGATAAAATTACTTGCTATCCTCCACAAATTGTGGCGGATGAAGTTATTTGTTATCCTCCACAAACTGTGGTGGGTCATTGACTAAGTTGTCAGTTTTAACACAATTGCATTGGTTTACTTAGAACTATGAAAATAACTTTTATCTAATTAAAATATCCTCAAATTGCTGAGGTGGCACTTGACTTTTCTGTTAAAAATCTAGGTGTCCACCTCCAACATTGGCATTGCTCTTACATCCAGTGGCGGATCCAAGATTTTGAAAGGGGGTGGGCTTAGATGAACTAAGAAAAAAAAAGCAATAACACAAGCTAAAAAAAAAACTAATAAAATCGACAAAGTAAACAAGATTCTCATTATTTGAAAAAAAAAAAACAAAAAACAAAAAACAAAAATATATTAATAAAACCATAAACTGATAAACCAATAATACATTAATACTTACTTTGTAGATTATCAAAAAAATTATTAGCCAAAAATTAAAATAAAAGGAACTTTTCGAAATTCACTATGAATAAATAACACCAAGTTAGAACAATTAAAAAAAAATTTAATATAAAAACCTACAATCATCTTAATTTATAACTACAATATACAAATACAATAAAAAAGAGATTGATAAGAAATTACATTAGAAAATTGAAATTTGTAGATAATCTTTGGTTATAATTGAAAAAGTAGGAAAAAATAACAATCTAGGAGCAGCCGACCAACAGTAAGAGGAAAGAGAACATTCAATCCCGTATCTTTCTTTTCTTTCATTTAAAAAAAATATCTAATGCATATCTAAGAGACTAAGATATTTTCTAATATTAATGATTTGTTGTTTACTCAGTTAGTTAGAATATTAAGAGAAAATATATTCTTGAAAATCCCTAAATATACTCGCCCCTGCTATATCAATCATCCCGGGCTTAAGCCCTCTAAGCCCACTCTATCATCCGCCCGTTCTTACATTGTACATATAAATTAGTACTTTTAACAAAGTCTTGTGGATGGTGACACAACGACTGTCCTAGGGGTGGGTAAGAGTAAATGCATAACATTTACCCCACCGCCAGACGCAAACTTATGGCGTCCAAAAAAGGCAAACAAAAATAGTTTGGTGTGTGTAATCCATCGGTTAAACTGAGGACTGTCCTTGTACGTTCAAAGTGAAACTCTAAATTATATAAAGGTGTCTGTTGTTGGGCGCACAGTCCACCAAATATTTTGTCCATATTGTCCCCACCTTAGTCACCTCTAGGCTCAATGCCATATCAATGGTGTGGGGTTTTTTTCCCTATGAGTTTTTTTCCATATCAATATTAGGTACCGGACCATTATTTATAAACCCTTTGGAGATTTGTTATGGCTCAGATTTTGGCCAACCCATTGGAGTATCTGTGAAGAAAAACAGAGATACCCAAGGGCATCTCTAAATTTTTTAAAATGGTTCAACCAATGAAATATCAAACTCAAATTTGATGAAAACAAAAACCCCCCAAAATTTCCATAATATGTTTTGAGGGGGAAAACTTTGTAGGATTCTCTGTGATTTTGAATCTAAAGGGAATGTCACAAAGAAGAGGAAGCAGAGAAAAGAATAAGATAAAGAAGAAGAGGAAGAAGAGAAGGAGGAATGGGGTGGGTTGACTTGAAATTCTAATGGCTGTAGCTTTATGAGTTTCTTACTGATAACAATTGAGAATATTGATTTTTATGATGCAGAGTTTCCAAGGGAAGCTTAGGTAAAATATTCTTACCTTGCTATTTTTTTTGTTAAATACATTTTCTTTTTTTGTATGTTGAAGAAAATACATTTTTGAAATTAGATGATGAAACCCAAATGAAATTTTTATTGAAATTGAAGATAATAAATACTTTTGAATTGATAACTAAATCAAATTTCTCATTCAATCTAAAGATATATTGACTTGAATCGGTAACGGGTTCATGTCAAAACCCTAAAAGTGATAATAAAAATGTCCAAACTCCAAAGCCTAATTACACTATATAAATAGTGTATAAAACCTAAACAGCCCCATCATGTGCCTACTCCAGTGGGCTTAACATATAAATATTTTCACACAAATATTGGTAAAATTTTCCACACACACATGTAGTATGTGTAGACTCCACTTTTGAATTTTTATCGCAAAATGCAGGTCATCACATTGTACATTACTAGAACTATGAATATTGTATTGACATCAGCGCACCGAGAAGAAATGCTCCGATATATTTACAATCATCAGGTATGACGTAGTATGTAGATCACTAGATTGTTATATCTCATGAACGTGGATCAATGTAAAGGATTCTTTTTCCTGGAGGTTGTCTGATACTCTGATGTTTAATTGCTAGAACAATAACAGCATATGACCAATGTAAACATATGACCAGCAACAGCCTAAACAAGACATTACCTTACAGATATAGACTCTAAGTAAACTGTTGTGCTGTACCACTTTGTACATGGATTTCAAACCGTGAAGAATTCTTTCTACGACCACTTTTAACACCACCTATCCATGCCCTTTTCAAGAGAGATATTAGCCAAAAGGTTCCTTTATATAGACATTGAATTTGAAAAGTCCCATTTCATTTTAAAATACTCACATATATACGTTAATGTGGTGAGTCTCTATTACCTAGTAGTATAGTTTTTTTTACTAATTTAATGTACTTTTGTCACAGAACCAAGATGGCGGTTGGGGATTTCACATAGAGGGCCACAGCACAATGTTTGGTACAGTGACTAACTATGTTGCTCTACGGTTGTTAGGACAGCCAAGTGGTGGTGTGATTGAGCTTGTAGAGAAAGCAAGGAAATGGATTGTTGACCACGGTGGTGCTACATTGACACCATCTTGGGGAAAATTTTTACTAGCTGTATATGATCTAAATCTTTTGAGATTGGGGACGGTTGTGAATAAAACCAACTTATTTTTTATTGTATTGTATTCTACTTTTACTAATAATTATTTTCCCATGAAACAGGTTCTTGGTGTGTATGAGTGGTCAGGCACCAATCCAGTGCCCCCAGAGTTGTGGTTCTGTCCATCATATTTTGCTATGTATCCAGGTTTGCTTTCTCTACCCCCCAGACTTTCTATTCCTTTCCAACGACCACTTGTTATTTCATGGCAGCAGTAGTTGCTTAGATAGTTTTGCAATAATCTATGCATTGAGTTATAACACCCATGGGGCCGTATATTTTCCTTACATTTTCAATGTTTTTTGTGGTTGAACATAGAAAATGGACAGGAAAACCATTATGTAAAGATTATACATGGAATGATGTACACCAACATTCTCCATATGCTATAGAATTGATTGCAGCAAATTATTGACAGGAAATCTATGGTGTTTTGCTCGCTTGACATATTTGCCTATGTCATATTTATATGGGAAGAGGTTCGTAGGTCCAATCACAGATCTCGTACTTTCCTTAAGGCATGAACTATATGGTATACGATATCATGAGATTGATTGGAATAAAGCGCGTCATTCTTGCTCTAAGGTTTGTACAATGCCATGTTGTCAAGGAATGACCATTTACTTAAATAGGATTATAATAATCCACCACGCTTTTTAAATCAACATCATATATCGACACTTTTTTAATGTTCTCCAAGAAAACAGACCTGATGTTTGAAATTAATAACTGTATTGGTGTTTTGGCTTTTTTATGCATGCAGGAGGATCTCTACTATCCTCATCCCTTTATACAAAATTTTCTATGGGACAGCCTTTATTTTATTGGCGAACCTCTACTGAACCGTTGGCCTTTTTCTTACATTCGAGAGAAATCTCTACAAAGGGCCATAGAGAATATTCATTATGAAGATCAAAACACTCGATACATGGACATGGCATGTGTAGAAAAGGTACTAAACCACTTGGTTTGATAATGAAAATGATTTAGAAGCACCATTTACTTAGGTAATGTGCAGGTATTGAATATGCTTGCTTGCTGGGCAGAAGATCCAAATTCGGATGCATTCAAGTATCATCTGGCCAGGATTCATGATTTCTTATGGATTGCAGAAGATGGAATGAAAATGCAGGTTAGTGATCCCCATCTCTCTGTTGGTTGAATTTGGATTTGATTCGGTTTGTGTTGGTGCGGTTGTTAGTTCTAATTAATTTGATAAATTTGCTAGTTTATCATGTATGGGTTACATTTATTTATATTGCAGAACCTTGGTAGTCAAAACTGGGATACCTCGTTTGCTCTTCAAGCAATCATGGCTAGTAATCTTATTGATGAGTATGGGTTTACACTCAAAAGAGGAAAGGAGTTCTTGAAAAATTCACAAGTAAAATCTTGACTAAATCTTAAGTCTGCTTCAATCATCTCTCTTTTTTAATGTACGTAATCTGCTTAAATTTGAAGGTGCGAGAAAATCCTCAGGGTGACTTTCGTAGCATGTACCGTTCGATTTCTAAAGGAGCATGGTCATTTTCAGATCGAGATACAGCTTGGCAAGTCTCTGATTGTACAGCAGAAGGTCTAAAGGTATGTATTAGCCTTTTTAATCTCATAATGGGATATAACTTTAAATTACATTCATCAGAGTCGCTGTTAATGTCTTACTAAACCTGCAGGTTATGCTCTTGCTCTCACAAAGGACACCAGATGTTGTTCCAGTGGAACCAGAGATATTATACGATGCTGTGAACATCCTTCTTTCCCTTCAAGTAAGATTTTGCATTGAAGTAGTGATTAGCAATATGATAATAGAGCGTTAAACTAGAATTGAATCGGGGAACAAGAATTATTATGACACTATTTCCTTGTGCAAAACTAGAATATCTGATACTCTTTGCAGTTCAAGCCGTCCTTTTTATATGTTAAGGATGCTTTATATAGAAGACATAAACCCTATAGGATTTCTGGTACTATTTCCTAAGGGAACAAACTAGAGAAAAGTCAGGATTCACAAGAAGCGAACTGGAAACTTTCCGATCGAATATATTGCTAAATAGAAATATACCTCGTAGTTCTTTGAGAAATAAGTTTGAACTCACATTCTCTGGTTTTCATAATTTGGAACTCTGCGCCTCATATTTTTGTGCTGGAATCCAAATGAGTGTGTCAGTTCAAATGTTTTGTCAGAGTTGAAACTCAGTTGCAGATGAGTTTGAGTTCCTGTCAGAAATGTTTTGATGGATTTATCAAACCACATCCTTCTTTCCCTATATATTAAAAATATTTTGATTTATTTCTGGAGATGATGTTACTAATGGAATGCTTTTTGGTTTCCAAATTAGACTAAAAGAGGTGGATTGACGGCATGGGAGCCCAAAGGAGCAGAATCATGGTTGGAGGTACATTGTAGTCTTGTAGAGAAGTGTTCTAGAATCATATGTCAGTGTTCTATTAATACAATGGTCCAATCCTGTTCTTTTAATCTGCCACTCATATCTACTATCTGTTGTACGTGTGCGCCTTCCAGTTGTAGATTAGACTCCAAAAATGTTGGGGTTATGTATTGTTTTAGTTACGTAATTTATCCAACTGTCTCAGTATTTAAGGCAGGGGATTTGGACTCATATGATTAGGCCATATTATTATTATTATTAATCGAAGAGAATTTTTTTAAAAGAAATGAAAAATACTTATAATTATGCTTGTATTTCCATCTTGAATTATAAGTAACACGTGGCACCATCTTCACCGTCCATTTACAGTACCATGTGTCATCATCCCATGAAGACCATCATCAAGAGACAACTTACAAACTTATATTGCATGGGCTACAAGAAAAGTATATTTGTAAAGGTTTTCGAATATATACAGTGCATACTTACCACAAGAAAATTTCAAATATGTTCGCATAATCGCATTTTTATCCATCTGCACAGAGAAAATTGTTTATAAATTGAAAAGGGAGATCAAAATCACAAAGCTACCACTAGAAAAACTCTAGTCTCAGCCTACTATGGTAAAAAACTCCGATCAAACTACCCACGAATTCTGCCTACGTTATTTGTTTTATCATGTTTCACCAGGTCAATACCAGATTCTAACTATGAAACAGGGCAAACATACTTGAGCTCAAAGTCTACATTTTACTACTCTGAAAGTGCATTAATATCTATTTTCTCGATTTTCTTTTTTATAGATGTTCAATCCATCAGAAGTTTTTGCGAACATTATGGTTGAGCATGAGTAAGATCTCTTTGCTTCCTTAAATTTTTATTATTAATTTTTCTACTGAAAAAAATGCCAAGTTACAATATGACATCAATCAATTGATGTACTGCGATGTAAGGGAAACTCAGCTGTTTTAGAAGATAATCTGCTAAGGCATTGTCATTCGTAGGTAAACGTTTGTTAAGATACATTGGACCCTCTTCTTGGCTTCATGAATGAAAATCTTTTCAAAATTATTGTCTTTTGTATCGCTTGAATATGTTCATAATGTTGGCAATAACATCTGTGCAGGTATGTTGAATGTACTTCAGCAGCAATCCAAGCTCTAGCTATGTTCAAGAAATTATATCCTAAACATCGTACACGCAAAATTGAACTTTCTATTGAGAAAGCAATACGTTTTATTGAAGAAATACAAAGGCCTGATGGATCATGGTATATTTTCCCACCTATACATGTTATATAGAAATGAATTTTATTCCATTAGATTTATTTATATAAATAAAATTCCCATAGGTATGGCAATTGGGGAATTTGTTTTACCTATGGAACATGGTTTGGAGTAAAAGCATTAGTTTCTGGTGGGAAGACCTATGAAAATTGTATTTCCATCCGAAAGGCTTGCCAGTTTTTGTTATCAACTCAACAAGATTCTGGTGGATGGGGAGAGAGTTATGTTTCTGGTCCAAACCAGGTAATTTGGACTTAAGAACTTAAATAATTTAAATACTAATCGTATACTCTAATGAAACTAATACATTTAGCTCGCTTCCAACTTGCCAATGAAGGCAATCGGCTTGCCTCCAAGTCTCTAACTCAACACTGTGAACCTTCTCTTTGGAAAGTTCTAAGCGCCAGTGTATTCGACTGACCCCTGCTGCCCCCTTCATTTTTTTTTTTATCTTACTTTTACCTTCATTTTTTCCTTTTTAAGATAATATTTGTTCCAACCGAACTAAAAGATTAAAAGTTATAGTGTTTCGAAATTTCAAAATGAAATTAAATCAATAATTTCTCACAATGCATCCTCACCAATTGTACATTGATTTTATCTCTATTTGTTTGTATACACTTTTTTATCATTTTATTAAAAAAACATACAATTGTTGTCATGTCTCTTAGTGAACTAATTATACGTGACTCAAAATGGTATGCATTCTAAGCTCCTAGTAGAGTTTTCCACCGTATATACTATATTGGTTTTAAGTTGCTATACTGAGCCAAATTTTTTATATCGAAATTTTAAGTGAGAGGGAAGTCATCTTTGAATTTTAATGAACAGGAATATACGCATCTGGAAGGAAATCGATCAAATTTAGTACAAACTGCGTGGGCAATGATGGCACTTATTTCTGCTGGACAGGTCTGTTTTCATTTTCTTGTTTAAACGCATGGTAAGACATGCCTCACTGGGTCATGTTTTCCCCTTATTTCAAATGTCTTGTATAGATTTTTAAAACCACTATTAATAACTTGGTTTGAATGGGTTTTTTTACCAGTGTAATGCACTTAGACCAACTCAATGCTCATTTCTAACAACTTAATCATCAAAGCAGGGTGAAAGAAATCCAGCTCCTTTGCATCAAGCTGCGAGACTGCTAATCAATTCGCAAATGGACAATGGGAGTTTCCCCCAACAGGTAGTTTTCTTTACAAGTTGAAGATGATCACAACTGTATTATACGATCTATAATATTTGACGCCGAGCGGACAAAGCCTCTGGTTGAGTTTTACATTTAAAACCAAATTTGGTATCCTTTTCTTTAATGCGGAGATTCTTACCTTTTGTTCGTAGTCATACATTGACTTGCCCATTGTGCATTGTCTTTAATTGTGGTTATTTTTTTCAGGATATAACTGGAGTTTCTTTGAAGAATTTAATGTTGCATTACGCAGCATACAGATATATCTTCCCAGTATGGGCTCTTGGAGAATATTGCAACTGTGTTAAGGTGGCCTGCAACAAACCTATAAAATAAACTGATGTAAGTGTGTGCACCTTTTGCGATCTTTTGTAAGTGTTAATTATTTGTTGTTCATGTTTTCAATCGGTGTTCAAAAAAAGCCACTGGACTGATATTGTATTTGGTTTTTTTTTTGAGAGATATTGAATGAATGAGGTTTTATTTATTTATTAAATAGAGTTAGGTTTCCTTCACAGAACCCCTTCGATAAGGTTGTATCTTGTCTCTAAAATTCTGCTTTTGCCGATTCATATCAAAATTTTAATATTACGACGAACACAAAAAGATTGGATTTTTAGTACTTTCATCCTCACTAATGGTCAGTCAGATGCATATTTATGCTGTAGAGCACACATAGAGCTATCATATGGAAATTGTACTTGTTTCAATGGCTTGACAGGGATAGTGAGTCTAGTCTATCTGAAGGTTACTGACAGCAATGTTTTCGGTCTGGCTAGCTTGGGCATAGGCTATCATGTCAGCTAGGATTTCCTCACCACATAACAAAGGCTCCCTCAAAACGCCCAGATATAGTTTATCAAAGTTGAACTAAAAGATCGAAAGCCTAACTGAATACCCTACAAATTTTGCCTGGGCTCTTTAAATGGTTGATTGGCACCGGGGATTTGGGAGCTCTTGCCCAAGGGCTAATCAAATGTTGGAGGAGAATTCTAGTGTCTCTCGAAAAATACTAGGTTACGTTGCCTGACAGGAACAGTTTAGTATACAAGTTCTCTCATAGCGCTTATGAGCAGGGTCCCACCATGGATCTCTCACACCTTACTAGTGGCGACTACCACGTGCTTGAAATATTGAGTGAACCCAGGATTTTTTATTGAGGGGTTCAGGTCGGACATATGCGAGAAACCTATAGACAACATATTTCTGTACGGATAATTCTACTATAAGTCATATGATACTTGCTGACTTCTGGGAGTTCCATTATCTAGACTCCAGTGCACTTACTTTCCCCAGATACAATTCATGGGACTGTCCATCATCTCAATCCTTATTGGTCCCAACTCCAAATCTAGTGAAGGACCTTCAGTTTGTTCTTTGCTGTCCTGGCCGGCTAGGATTTCCTCACCACACTCCAGGTTGGTCATCATAGATTGTCTCTCCATCTGCTTGTATGGTGAAGCATGTTTGTCCTAATAGAAGAGCCACTCCAAAAGAATTTAGCATACCTTCTTTTAATATTTTGTACTACCGCGGTTGGCCAAATGTAATGGACTAGTAGATGTGTAATCACAAGATTGAATGTATAAATTGAGACCTTCCTGCCCAGAAGATATGTCTAGACAAGTGCTAAAGGCCTAAATATTATTTGATAGGTGGGGGTTGAAAATGAAGACCACAAGTTGTGCTTCATCCAATTCCAATGACATCCTTCCTGCCATGACTATTGAAGTTCAATGTCACTAATAGCTTCCATGTTCTGACGAAACTTTGAATATTAAAAGGAATGGGAACTTAACTATTGGGTGAGGTTATAGAAATCTTGTGTAGTTTGTGATATGATGATTTGTGCAACTTGCAGTTGGGATAACCGGATAAGTATAAGCCTAGCGAAAAATCCCACATGGCATGGATACAAACCTAGAAAATTTTCTGAGATAATTGAAGGTGTAAGGATGTCGAATTCTTCTGTCAATTTTCCTCAATGTGTAAGGTGTAAAGGTGTCAATTGACAGAGCCGATCTGTTTAAAGACAGTAACCTCCAAGTTCAGTTCAACATATAGGTTGTCTTTGGCATTCCAAAACAGTTCATGGAAAATTTTAATTTGATCATCCATCTAGTCTTCAATTAGGAAGATTGCTCCCATTCAGAGTTCTAATAAAACTCTGCCCATGACGCTGCAGGCTATTAACCTCAAGGTAGCTCGACGACATATGCTTCCATAGCATTAGACAATTATTATTAACTAGCTGATTGGGGTTGCCCTACATGTCAGAACTTGATATATCATTGTAATGTGCCTTATCTAAGTGGTTATTTCGCCATACATGCAATGAATCACATTAAATTGGTAGTTGAGATATGGATGCAGAAGATAACAACACCAAAACAATGAAGTACCAGAAAAAAAAACACACACCACAACACAGACTGTACAATAGAGGGGTTACGGATGATTTAACGTCAGACTGTACAACGAAGAACAACTCACAATTTCTCAAATAGAGGAAAATAATAATAAAGGGAAACTGCTGTGGACTAAATAAAAATAACTAGGCATGGGAAATAATTAGTGCGCATTTCCCCACAAGCAGATGCAAAAAAGATAGTTATATACACATGCACACTGCAAAGTATTATTCGGAAAACATAGTAGAAAGAGAATGGATGAAGAACTGAAACTTTTTTTTAAAGTATGCGGCACAGTTATAATATCACTAAGCTACTCTTACTTGGTTTCTTCTACAATCCCGAAAGGAATAATGAGACTCCTCACACTTGTTCCTATTATTTTCACATTTCTTGTCATTCCAATGTTTTTCTCATCTGTTACACTTCAACTTTTTTCAGGTCTTATTATAGCTTGGCTTGCTAATTTCAAGCTTCTTCTATTTGCATTTGGTAAGACTCCTCTTTCAACCAATTCATCTCTAACTCTGCTGGAATTCATTCTAACTACTAGCCTTCCTATTTGGATCAAACAACACAAATCTCATACGATAAAACGTTAAGAAACATCATCATTTCCTATCAAAACCATTTACCTCATCGATTCCTCAGTAGATTATTTCACAAATATTCGTGGCCTCATTTGGTTGTTACTTATGTACTTATACAAGTACAGTGAATATATGCACCCGCTTGTTTTTCGAGTAGTGTATAGCTTCCACATGAATTCATGTGTTGTACTCATGTTTAGGCTACCCGCACTTATGGTTCGGCTTTTGCTTAGAAAGGAACTCGAGCCACAATTTGACAATCCACATCTCTCCACTTCATTACAAAATTTCTGGGGGAAAAGATGGAACCTTATGGCCTCAAGAATATTGAGATCTACCATATATGAGCCTGTAAGATTTCATCTTTCACAATTACTAGGAAGGAGATGGGCTTTACATCCAGCTTTACTTGCAACTTTCCTGGTATCTGGTTTAATGCATGAGATTATTTACTATTATGTGATACGTAGATGGCCTACATGGGAAGTGTTGTTATTCTTCACTATCAATGGTGTTTTGGTATCGATTGAAATTGAAGCAAAGAAGGTTTTAGGAGAAAAGTGGAGTTTGCAACCAGGAAAATCATCGATGTTGACTATTGGATTTTTGCTAGTTAGCACTCCTTGGTTATGCTACAGCCAACTTATAAAGTCAGGTGGTGTTGTTAAGGTTCTTGAGGAGTATGTCTCTTTAGCCAAGTGGGCAAAACATGCATTGCGATTTATCTGGTAGTTATTTGTTCAGCCTGTCATATAAATCTTGGGGAGTAGATTTTTCGTGTTTATTATAGCTGAAGTCTGCTGTAGGTTGCTCTTGAGAGTAAAGATCTGAAGAATACATACTCCTTTTTCAAAATATCAACATATTTAGATCTGAACATTTGTCAGAACATAAAAAAAAAAAAAATAAAAATGTATGTTGTGCTATAATCGAACTTACAGACAACATATTTCTATAACTCATATGATACACTAATGCTGGACTTCTATAGTCCCAGTATCTAGACTCTAATGCACTTACCTTTCCCCAGATACAATTCATGGGACTGTCACTTACCAAAAAAAAAAAAATTCATGGGACTGTCCATTTCAATCAATTCTTACTGGTCTCATCTGCAAGACTAGCGAAGGACCTTCAATTTGCTGTTTGCAGTCCTGGCCGGCTAGGATATCCGCACCACCTTCCAGGTTGATCCATCTGATGGACTGATGATGGTCTCTCGATCTGCTTGTTTGATGAAGCATGTTGGTCCTCATAGAAAAGCCACTCCAAAAGAATTCAGCATACCTTCCTTCAACATGTTCTAATACCGGATAAGGGTGCTAATAGTAATAGGGTTGGCTTGGGGTAAGTTTCAGGTTGGGTCTAACCGGTTGGCAGGTCTAACAGTCTAGACCCAAACCCAAGTTGTTATGTTAATGGGTATATATTTTCAAACCTGAACCCAATCCGTTGTTTCGCGGGTATACCTAAACCCAACCCGTTAAGACTTGTTAGATATCCAAAACACAAAAATACTTAGAAAAAAAATTCTACTCATTCCAAAACAAAAATAAATATAAGTTTATAACTACTTTTACTTGATTAGCTACTTGTGGGATTTGTAGAAATGTTTTAATTAGGGTTTGAATGGTGGAGTAGAAGTGAAGAAGAAATGAATAATGAAGTATATATAGTTCATGCGGCCACTAGTAATTGATAGATAGCCACTTGGGGTTATCCAGTGATCTACTGATTTATGCAGGGTGATTTAGGTTTTGGTCACCAAACTTTAGTATAAATTAGGGTTCACGGACGGTTTTTTTCTTTATTAGGGTTTAGAGATGGTTTTTCAAAAAAACCCTGTAAAACCATAAATTTATTTATAATACCTGATTTTACCCTTGAAAACCTCACGTGACCTGCCCGTGAAAACTTTTACTTCAAATTCCTCTCCTTCACCAGTTCTTGATCAATTTGAATTAGAAATATAATTTTGGTTTTTTTCTTTATTGTTTTTTAAAAGGGCATTCAGAGGCTACCTGCCACAGTCCTCATACACACAACCACTCAGCCAGTAACTGGTCAGAGTCCACACTCATACGCTGTAGTAACATCCATCTTCTGCCCGAATAGAGGCCAAAGAAAATAGAGCAGCAACAGCACCAACACAGGGAGCAACAACACCTTCGCAGATAGCACACCTTAAGCAGATCCCATAGTTTTCCATTCCTGACAAACCCAACAATTACAGTCCCTGCAACATACACCTACAACTCTTCTACCATTACAGTATTCCAACCATTCAGCAGATCGCAAAATTGTATCTATCAAACAAATCAGAAACAAGATTCTTGATTTCGACAAATATAGAAGAAAGGTTGGTGGTGGTGGGTGTTAGTAATCAACAAGGTTGGCGGTGGTTGGGTGTGGTTAGGTTTTTTCTTTGAGCAAGCGATTAATTGAAGTTAGTAATTGAGGTAATCTTTGATGCAAGAGGAAGGGGGTGGAGCAAGTTTACAACTCCCATTGATAAGTTTTTTTATGTTGGATTGAAATTCAAAGTAGAACAGACTTTGAGAGGGCGAGAACGATGGTTTGGGGTTTAATTGGGAGAGTGAAAGATGAGAAAGAAAAGAAGCCATAACTACTGGAGTTCTCCCCATTCAATTCATTCAAGTTTTTTTTTCAACTTCTTCAGTGTGTTTGAGGAAATTCCACAAAGAAAAAAAAAAAGATTTTTGATAGCATATAGGGATGGAGATTAAACAAGCAATGGGGGTTTGAGTGTACGACGTATTGGACTAAATTTAATGATAATGGACGTGAAGTTGTAATGGATGAAGAAGAGAGAAGGTGGCGGTCGACAGTGGTGTTATGGTGTAATGGACGGTGGTGGTAGTCGGGTAGATGAGTTGAAGAACATTTCCATGGTTTTTTATTTTTTATTTTTAAATCAGCATGTGCAACACTTGTGACGTTTATAGGGGTATTTTAGCCATTTTAAAATGTTGTTTTATTTAATTTACGGTTGATCTCTGAACCCTAATAAAGAAAAAAACCATCCGTGAACCCTAATTTATACTAAAGTTTGGTGACCAAAACCTAAATCACCCATTTATGCACCACAGTACCGCACTAATAAAAATATAAAAAAATATTAAACAGGTTCACGGGTTTATCCATGGGTATAAAAGCTAAACATGAAACCACCTAATAACTTAACAGGTTTCGAGGGTTTACCCAAAGTAAACCCAAAACCCGTAGATGAATTACCCAAACCCATTATTAACGGATAGGTTTCAGGTCGGGTTGGTGGGTTTCAAGTCATATTGCCAAAGCTTACTACCGGAACATATTGAACTTATAACGAATGCTACGAGTTGAGCTTCTCCCAAAGCTAGGCATCCCTCATTCCATGACTTTAGTTTCATAGGTCAATATTGAAGTTCAATGTCTCTGACCACTTCTATGTTCTGACAAATGTTCGAACTTTAAAAAGTATGAGAACTGATGTAGTTATGTTTTGGTATGATTTGTGCAACTTTCTCGTTAGGGATAATCACACATAAGAGGCGTCCTATGGAAATTTTTGTGTGCTTCTATGGCTTGATAGGAATAGTGAGTCTAGTACTCTAGTCAAGGGTTCAAAATATCGCTGATATCCGCGAAATTCCGGCGGCATATGCCTGTTTTCAACTAATCGGAGCAGTACGGAAAGGGCGGATCTGATTCGGTACAGGTACCTACCCATATCGACCCGAATTTTCACAGATATCCGACAGTAGCCGGAAATCACGGATATCCTCTTCTTTACAATTCCGATCAGTAATCGTGAAGTCTCCACTTTCCGATCTTTTTTTGGCTATAAATTCAGCCAATTTTTCTTGATAATTTCGCCTAATATCTTTCTCGCTCTCTCTCATTCATTAAATTAAAGCTCTCTCATTACCTGGATTTTGTTGTCTTCCGCCGAAATCTATAATGGCAGAATCTGTAAGTTTTAATTTTTGATGAATGATGATCATTCAATGATCTATGATGATTTCAAAGTGAAATTTCAATTTCAATTTTCAATTTTAAAATTCATTACTGCCTGCCGGAATTGTTTAACAAATTTTGTTATATCATACTATGATGATTTTAATTGTTGAAATGTTGATGATTTAAAATTTTAAATTATTATACTGTCAGAATATATACTGATGGCGGAATTGTTGAATTTTTTTTTTATATCATATAACTTATATAGTGTTGAACGGTTGATGATTTAAATTGTTATACTGCCGCAATTAATCTATACTGGCGGAATTGTTACTGCCGGAATTGTTTGTTAGTAAAAATTTTAGTCTAAAAACTAATATGTTAAATTATATTAAATTGTTGCTACCGGAATAGTTTGTTAGTAAAAACTAAGATTAAAAATTAATAAAATGTTTCAAAACTAAGCTAATTTACAGGAACTTGTTGCACGACGAGTTGTTTATGGGCACATAGAACGAAGAAGACCACGACGACGAGTTGAGGAGGTGGGACGACAGGAGCAGAATGTGGGACAACGAGATCGAGTCTGTGACTAGTAGTGCTTCTTCACAACAGACCGAGATTCAGGACGAGGACGATGGGACTAAAACGCAGCGAGACTTGGAGGAAACATTGAGGCGTTCAACACAGGACCCTGATTACTTAGAGCAACGAGACTTGGAGATGGCTATTGAAACATCATGTAGGGAGCATCTTTCTTCATCTACCAAAGGAGCATCATCTAGTCGAGAGTTCATTGATTATGATAGTGATCTTGGGTTTTAGTGTGTTCTTTTATCTTACTAGGATTGTACATTTTATTAATCTAGCTTAGTAAGGATTTAAGTTAATTCTATACGTTTTATGTAAGTTAAACATTTTATTTATGTTAATTACGTTAGTTTCTAAGTTCGTTAAATAATACGGATATTCTCGAATATTCTCGAAATTCCGAAAAAAACCACGAAATGCAGATTCTTAAACCTCACCATTTCGACACATGTCCTCGAAATTTCGGGGCATATACTGATTTTCCAGACATCGAAATTTTGCCTAGATTCGGCATCTTGAAGTATGCTCTAGTCTGTCTGAAGGTTACTGGCAGCAATAATTGAATCTTGCGTGTTTTTGGTCTGGTTGCTTGAGCGTAGGCTTTCATGTCACCTAGGATTTTCTAGATCACCCCATAACAAAGTGTTGTTCAGGTTTTTGTTATGTTCAGTTTTAAAACGCTGTAGCAAAATAGACATAACCTCGTGCTCAGTACTTGGAATCATGATTTGTTTATTGGGTTAGAAAGTAGTTTGTCTAGCTTTCTACCGATATATGGCATGATTTCTAATTCTCAGTATGCAGTCAGGAAATTGTCCTCGAAGTTCTAACAGGCAACAGACCTTGTAGTAGCAGCAGATTGGACAACATATTTTGGCAGCAGTCATGGGCCCAGTTTAGGCTCAATGACGTGGTAAACCCTAATTTACCTTGTAATACACTATATAAAGCCATGATAGTTTTGGAAGCCATAAGAAACAAAAGGTTGTTTGAAGAACACAAACCTAGTATTGGGGATTTCTAGGTTTGTGTTCTTCTTGTAAAGGGTGTGAGGTTGAGTTGTGTGAGATCTCATCTTGTAATCCTTTTGGTGGAAGATAATAAAGTTCTTTGTTTTTGCTTGTGGTGGTTTATTCCCCATGAGGGTTCCACCACGTATATCTTGTGATTAGTTTCATTTTTCTTCTTATCATTACTTGTATCTTCTAGATCTTGGGTTATTCCGCACTTAGAGTTTATTGATTTATTATCGCCCAACACAAAGGTTGCTCGAAAACATGCAAAACTGCAAATATAGTTTCTTTCTGCATATGGAATTATGGATGCATAATTCATAGTTTCACAGACAATGCCGACTTCCAAAATTGGTGGAGCTTGTTACCATTCCTTGCAAACTTTTGTCAAAGTTGCCAACAAATCTGTTCTTACTTGCATTCGATTTAATACCTTCCGATAGAGGACTCTGTATTGCTATTAGGTCGAGGAAAATTGACAGATATCTAACTAAAATCGTACTTGCTTACAAGCATTGATTATTACTTCAGAATAGTGTGACGAGTCTAACTCTAAACCACATGTTGATTTTAGATCAATGAAATGTACAAGATAAACAGGTGATATGGACAACAGAAAACCATAATCGAAATACCTACCGCCTGACGAAATAATAATGAACCTCAGCATTTCCCCATAAGCAGATGCAACAAACAAAGATAACTATATACACATGAACACTGCAAAGTATTATTTGTAAAACATAGTAGAGATATAGAATGGATGAAGAAATGAAAACTTTCTTCAATGTATCCTGCATAGTTATAATATCATTAAGCTATACATACTTTGTTTCTTCAAGAATCCCAAAAGGAATGATAAGATTCCTGTCAGTTGTTCCTATAATTTTCACATTTCTTGTTATTCCATTGTTTTACTCATCAGTTATATTTCAAATTGGCGCAGGTATTTTTATAGCTTGGCTTGCTAACTTCAAGCTTCTTTTATTTGCATTTGGTAATAAGAACCCTCATTCGACCAATCATCATTCATCTCTATCTCTTCTGGAATTCATTCTAACAACCATCCTTCCTATTTTGATCAAACAACACAAATCTCATACGACAAAACGTAAAGAAACACCATCATTTTCTATCAATACCAATTATTGCATCATTTGGTTGCTAGTTGTGTACTTATACAAGTACAGTGAATATATGCATCCGTTTGTTTTTCGAGTCGTGTATAGTATTTACATGAATATATCCGTTGTACTCATATTTGGGGTACCTGCACTTATTGCTCGGCTTTTGCTTAGAAAGGAACTCGAGCCACAATTCGATAATCCACATCTATCTACTTCATTACAAAACTTCTGGGGGAAAAGATGGAACCTTATGGTCTCAGGAACATTGAGATCTACCATATATGAGCCTTTAAGATCTCATCTTACACAATCACTAGGAAGGAGATGGGGTTTGCATCTGGCTCTACTTGCTACTTTCCTGGTATCTGGTATAATGCATGAGATATTTTACTATTATACGATCCGTGAATGGCCTACAGGGGAAGTGATGTTATTCTTAGCCATCAATGGCGTTATGGTATCGATTGAGATTGAAGCCAAGAAGGCTTTAGGAGAAAAGTGGAATTTGCACCAAGGGATTTCATTGATGCTGACAATTGGATTTTTCCTAGTTAGCTTTCCTTGGTTATGCTACAACCAGCTCATAAGGTCAGGTGTTCTTGTTAAGGGTCTTGAGGAGTCTGTTGCTTTAGGCAAGTGCGCAAAACATGCACTACTATCTATTTTGTAAAATAAAAAATGTATTTTTCTTATTTTATTTTATTTTTACATTCAAAACAAATTTTATTGATAAAGATTGAAGGAATTACACAAAGTTAGAGGACAAGCGCGCTACAAACTGCACCACAAGCCCTTTATTGGCAAGCGGGGTTGAGGGGACCCCCTACCCCTTTAAATTACGTGTGGAAACTTTTATCAACAATCAGATGTTGACGTGTTTCGAACCCACAACCTCTCCACTTTGTGAGAGGGGTGCTACCATTGAGCCACATGCTCATTCGCTAAAAATGGTTTGGTAAGCCTGTTTTTAATAAGATCAGTAATTCGGTAATGCTGGCGGGATTAAAACCTCAGACATCTTGTATCATCACCCAGAGGTTTTACCAGTTGAGCCAATAAAGTTAAGCTGAGGTAGAGGCAGACCCCAGCCTGTATATTACCATCACAAAGGTTACAAACTCCCAAAGAGGATAGTCATTTGAGGGAGTGGCTCATAAATAAAGCCCAAAAGGCATTCTACTAGCAGAACATGTTGAGCTAATAACGAAGGCCACGCGTGACTATAATTTGTGCAACTTGCAGAAAATTCAAAACAACAGAACTAAGTACTTTAAAATCCAACTACAACCTTAACATGGAAACCAACTTCATTATATTTATCCCAAGTGAAAGTTCAGTTCAACATATTGGTTGTCTTTGGCATTCCAAAACAGTTCTTGTTCGGAAAAGTTATTGTTAAACTACTTTTCAAAACAATGTCAGCTAATAAAAATTTAGCTTCCCATGGTTTGTTATTGCGTGATCCTCCACGAATAAAATTCAGAGAGTAACTCTGTTAACCGAGCTAAAATATTTCATGCCCATTACTTCATCAGACGCTTGTTACATGGAAGATGTAAAAACAAACGCTTAGATTTGGAACATTCATCCATTTCAGAGGTCTAACAACATTTGGCCCATGACCCTGCACGCTATCAACTCCAAGGTGCGCAGCTCGACCATTTAAATTAGCTAGGGTATGATAGCGATCAACTTCAAAGAAGCTCGACCAGAGATATATGCTTCCACACAATAGGACAATTATTATTAACTACTCCCTCCGTCCAACTTTTATAGGCGCTTTTGGTGTTTACAGATGGATTAAAAAATCATAATTAATGATGCAAAAGTAATGAATTTCTTACAAACATTTCCAGTTTTGCCCTTAATTTAATACTCCACTTCAAGATATTCAAACTTAGAAAGTTGGAATAAGACTTTGAAATGGTTGATAACCATGGAAAATTAATAAGGGTAATTTGGTAATCTGATTATTTGTTCACCTTGAGAATGATAAAATGGACAAGATTTTGTGACAAAAAAAAAACTGAAAAGTGCCTATAAAAGTTGGGGTTGTACCTCAACTAAGTGGTTGTTTCGACATAATTTTTATCAGCTCGGATTGATGTACATGCAATGACACACATTAAATTTGGTAGTTGTAAGATATCAAATAAGGTCTCCAACACGATTCAGAAAAACCAACACCAAAACAATTAAGTACCAGGAAAAACACAATGAATAAAGACACACCACAACACAAAGAGCATACAAAGAGGAAGTTACGGATGATTTAATTACATATCGTCGATACGTGGCAGGCATATATTGTTGGTGTAACACCCAAGAGTTGGGTTAGTCCCACATCACCAAGGAAGTGATTGTATTGGTAGTATATAGAGCTTAACCAAAACCCTCTACTGCTGGATAGGTGGACCTTGATCCAAAACACTCTACTGCTGGATATCCGCAGTGACTAAAGGGGGACAATATTGATATTAGTTAGTGGTATGGTGCTCGACACTCCGGGATGAGCGAGGACAAAATCTCAGAGCATTACAGTTGGCGAATGTTTTAAAGTTGCATAAGCGGATGGGGCTTCATATAGACACAGAAATTTTTGGGGCAAAAGTGTAAAACTAAGATTCCAAATTTTCATGAAGAAGACAGGGTAACCTCCTTAGGAATCCCTGTGCATAGATACTTGAGACGACCGATCACCACAACATATTCCCCGATCCCCCTTACATCTTCCATGTATACGTATACATTTCAGTTCTTCAAACAGTTTAAGATTCAATCAGTATATAACACTTGATGTTGAACTTGATTTCTTGTTGAGAAGGAAAATACTAGGTTGCCTGACATGAACAGTTTAGTATGTCCTTGAAATATTGAGTGGACACAGGATTTTTATTGAGGGGTTGAGGTTGAAAAAATATGCTAGAAACCTATAGACAACAACATATTTCCTGGAGTTCATATGATACTTGCTTTCTTCCGGGAGTTCCATTATCTAGACTCTAGTGCACGAGTTGGAAGTTCTATTGTCTAGAGTTGCAATTGATTCTTTCAACTAAGCCTCTAACGCGTAAGACAAGTCCTAAAGACCTGAAAATTATTTGATAGGTGGAGTTGAAAACGAAGACAAGTTGTGAATTGTGATTCATGCAACGACATCCTTCCTGCCATGACTATAGTTCTTCCATCGATCAGTATTGAAGTTCAATGTCACTGATAGCTTCCATGTTCTGACAAAACTTCGAACATTAAAAAGAATGGGAACTTAACTATTGGGTGAAGTTATAGAAATCTTGTGTAGTCTGTGATAGGATGATTTGTGCAACTTGCAGTTAGGGATAATTATAACTCTAGCGAAAAATCACACATGGTATGGATACTAATTAAACCTAGAAAATTTTCTGAAATAGTTGGATTTGTCACGCACGAGGTGGCTGCTACCTTGTTATGCCACTTTGAAGCTGTAAGGGTGTCGACTTCTTCTGTAAATTTTCTTCAATGTGTAAGGTGTAAGGGAATCAATTGACAGATTCCTCTGTTTTAAGACAGTACCTTCCATGTTCAGGTGTCAATTGTCAGAATAATACTATAACAAGAATAACCGCTTGCATTAGGAAGATGTGTCTCATTCTGAGGTCAAAGAAAAGGCTGCAGGCTATCAACTTCAAGGTAGCTCAACTACATATTCTTCCATACCATAAGACAAACTATTATCAACTAGGTGATCGGGGTTGTCCTACTTGTCAGAACTTGATCAATAACATTAAATTGGTTAGTTGATGAGTTATGAATGCAGAAGATAACCAACACCAAAACAATGAAGTACCAGAAACAAACACACCCCACAACAACACAGACTGTTTGGACCATTAAAAAGGGGGACTTTACGCGAGAGGGGGACTGTTTCAAGACAGTACCTTAAATACCTCAATAAAAATTTTGCGAACAAGCATATGGTTCAATGTTAGCACACCTCTCACAAAGTGGAGAAGTTGTGGGTTCGAAAACACGTCAACAGCTGATTGTTAGATAATAAGTTTCCCCACGTGATTTGGGGGACTGTACAAGAGAGGGGTCACAGATGATTATCACCAAGAACAACAACCAATTTCGGAAAAGACCTAAGGTTATTTCAGATCAATATAAGGCACTGTACCAGATAAACAGGCGCAATGAGTATTGATAAAACATAGTAGAGAGAAATGGATGAAGAAATTAAAATTTTCGTCAAAGTATGCAGCGCAGTTATAATATCACTAAGTTACGCGTACTTTGTTTCTTCAAGAATCGCAAAAGGAATGATAAGATTCCTGTCACTTGTTCCTATAATTTTCACATTTCTTGTAATTCCATTGTTTTACTCATCAGTTACATTTCAAATTGCCTCAGGTCTTTTTATAGCTTGGCTTGCTAACTTTAAGCTTCTTCTATTTGCATTCCGTAAAAATCCTGTTTCAACCAATTATTCATCTCTATCTCTTCTGGAATTCATTCTAACTACCAGCCTTCCTATTTTGATCAAACAAGACAAATCTCCTACGACAAAGCGTAAATCCTCATTGGAATTCACAATTTGTGGCCTCATTTGGTTTCTACTTGTGTATTTATACAAGTACAGTGAATATATCCCTTGTACTCATGTTTTTCGAGTCGTGTATAATATTACTTACATGAATTTATCCCTTGTACTCATGTTTAGTCTACCGGCACTTATGGCTCGCCTTTTGCTTAGAAAGGAACTCGAGCCACAATTTGATAATCCACTTCTTTCCACTTCCTTACAAAACTTCTGGGGAAAAAGATGGAACCTTATGGTTTCAAGAATATTGAGATCTACCATATATGAGCCGGAAAGATCTCATCTTACACAATTACTAGGAAGGAGATTGGCTTTGCATCTGGCTCTACTTGCTACTTTCCTGGTATCTGGTTTAATGCATGAGATTATTTACTATTATGCGATCCGTGAATGGCCTACATGGGAAGTAATGTTATTCTTTGCCATCAATGGTGTTTTGGTATCGATTGAGATTGAAGCCAAAAAGGCTTTAGGGGAAAAGTGGAGTTTGCACCAAGGGATTTCATTGATGTTGACAGTTGGATTTTTGCTAGTGAGCAGTCCCAGGTTATGCTACATCCAGCTTACAAAGTCAGGTGCTATTGTTAAGACTCTTGAGGAGTCTTGCTTTAGCCAAGTGCGCAAAACATGCACTACTATCTATCTGGTAATTATTTGTTTCAACCTGTCATATATGAAACCGGCATTTGGTTTCATGGTTTGACATCATTTCGTGTTTGTGTCATCAGCTATCTTGCCCAGACTTCATTGTTAGGTTGAACCTTGGTACATATGTCATTCCTCATTCTTTCCTCTATCATCTTGTGTACAGGTTACTCAATTTTCAGTCTGTTGGGATTTAGTTCGGACGAAACCCTTTGGTTCAGACGAATTTGTTCCAAATCTTTTATTTGTGTAGAAACAACTGGAATTTGGTTAGGATGAAACTTTTTGGTTCGAACGAAATTCTTCCATTAAGTTTTTGGTCATTTTTGTTTTGTTTCCTTTTTTAGAGTTCATATAAATAAGTTTTCTTTCATTAGAAAACCTAAATCCCTAGCCATCTGTTCCTCTCTTGAGAGTGTTTGTTTGTTGAGGAAACTCTTCTCCTTCTTGATTCATCTTTCTCCCCATTATAATCCATATTATTTTGCATATTGGCTTTGCGATCTCCTTGTATGACTGTGTGACTATCAAGGGATACTAAAGAAGCAATCTATCTTTCTAGACTTCGAGTCTTCTTGTGTGTTCATCAAGAAGTCGAGATTTTTGTGTGTTCATTAAGGTTCTCCGGTGAAGTCCAAGGGTTTTAAAGACAGCTAGTATTGTCAAGTAGCAGGTGTATGCAGTAGTACTTGATAGACTTGTAATCTCTTACAACATAGTGGATTAATTAGTTACCGATCGAGGTAACCGTGGATGTTTCCCAGTTTGGGTTTTACCACGTAAAAACTTATTGTCTTTTTTATCATTCTTCTTGTTTTACTTATTGCGGTTTCTATTTTATTGCACTGGGTTACAATATAAATCTTGGGGAGTAGCTAGATTTTCGTATTTATCATAGCTATCTCTCTCGTAGTGCAGTAGGTGGCTCTCTTGGGAAAAAAGATTTGAAACTTATGTGCTCCTTTCTTCTCCTTTTTGAAGATATCAGAACATTTCTACGTTGATAACTAGAATAATCGATGCAATAAACAGAAGAAAAAAAAACCCATCGTGGATCTGAATGAGAGCAGTGGCTACATGGGGACAATACCGACGTGTTGAATATGTGTCAGATCATTACATATCTATTTGTCACTGTGGTATCTAGTTTGATGCATAAAATAATTATTATTAACACTTGATGTTTAACTTGATTTCTTGTTGACAAGGAAATTAATACTAGGTTGCCTGACGGGAACAATTTAGCATACAAGTTCTCTCATAGCGCAACAAAGATAGTTATATTTACATGCAGTGATACAGGTGTATCCTATTTGAGAACTTAGCAGTTCTATTCTTAGTAGGACAAGGAAGGGAAAACACTTTAAAATAGGTTTCCTCGTTCCATAAGGAATAGAAATTGAGTGAAAAAGAAATATTTAAAGAAATATTTTTCCTTGGCCAACTAGAAGTTGTCCAAAGCCTATAAATATATGTTTTGGCATAAACCAAAAGATAGAGAGAGAAACATCGTGTAGTGCTTACTTCAAGATAGATAAACAAGCTAGTGCTTAATTTGTTTGAATTGATGTTTGTCATAGACCAAAACACAGTGAAACAACTTATTTAGTTGTTTAGAGAAACCACTAAGGCAGCTAGGGCTTAGCTTGTCTAGAGAGTATTATGAGGAAGAGATTCTTGTAATCTTCATAATATTCAATAAAGAAGATAGTTTTCTTCGAGATCTTTTATTGTTTTGCTCATCTTATTTAATGTTATTGTTTAATTCCGCATTCAATAGTATATTTGCCTAGTAATTTGTATCATGCAGAGTATTATTCGTAAAACATAATAGAAAGAGAATGGATTAAAAAATGAACTTCAGTAAAACATATCAATTCTGCTCGCAGAATATTTCTAGCTTAGCAACTCCACATTGATCTTTCTGGCAAATCCTTGTGTTCTTGTGTGTGTTTTGGTTGATTCTATTTATTTGCTTTACTTTGTTACTTTGAAGATACGACGAATACGATCTAGGGACTTGTGTTGTCCCATTCTAGGTAGCTCGACCACATATACTTCCATACCATAAAACAAAGTATTATTAACTAGCTGATCGGGGTTGTCCTACTTGTCAGAACTTGATCAATGACATTAAAATTGGTAGTTGAGTTATGGATGCAGAAGATAACTAACAGTACCAAAACAATAAAGTACTTGAAAAAAACACACACCACAACAACAGAGACTGTACAAGAGAGGGGTTACAGATGATTTAACTATCACTAAGAACAACAATAAAAAACAACCAATTTTGGAGTGAAAAAAAGGTGAATTTAATTAGATCAATATAAGGCAATGTACCAGATAAACAGGCACAATGAGTATTGGTAAAACATAGTAGAGAGAAATGGATGAAGATGGAACCTTATGGTCTCAAGAATATTGAGATCTACCATATATGAGCCTGTAAGATCTCATCTTACACAATTACGTACTAAGAAGAAAATGGGCTTTACATCCAGCTTTACTCGCAACTTTCCTGGTATCCGGTTTAATGCATGAGATTAGTTACTACTATGCGATACGCCAATGGCCTACGTGGGAAGTGCTGTTATACTTCACTATCAATGGAGTTTTGGTATGGATTAAAATTGAAGCCAAGAAGGCTTTAGGAGAAAAGTAGAGCTTGCAACCAGAAATTTCATTGATGTTAACTATTGGATGTTTGCTAATTATCAGTTTATCACCCCCTGGTTATGCTATATCCAGCTTATAAATTCAGGTTGTTGTTAAGGCTCTTGAGGAGTATGTTGCTTTAGCCAAGTGTGCAAAACATGCATTATGATTTATCTGGTAATTATTCGTTCAACCGGCCTGTCATATAAATCTTGGGGAGTGAATTTCGTGTTTATCATAGCTGAACGTAAGATGCAGTATGTTACTCTTGCAAATAAAGATTTGAAACTTATGATGTGATGTGATGCTCTTTTATTCTCCTTTTGTAAGAAATCAGAACATGTTGACAATGATAAATAGATTAACCGATGTACGTGATTAACAAAAAATACATCATTAAAACATATATAGTTGTGTGCTACGTACTGTTAAGGCTCTTGAGGGAGTATATATATATATATGTGGCTTCAGCCAAATTCGCAAAATATATATGCATTAAAACATATAACTAGTCATATTATCGTGCGTGGGATACCAGTCTGCCAGTCTGGGATGTTTGCTTCTCTTGGCATTAATTACCTCGATTGAATCTTCATCTTCAAAGCACAGCATGTTGTTTGACAAGGAACTAGCTAGAAACGGACTAGGTTGCCTGACAGCAGGAACAGTTTTTATTACAAGTTCTCTTATAAGCGCTTACTTGCAAAAATGCATCTTAAAAGTTATTGACATGATTTGTGCAACTTCCAGAAAATCCAAACCAGCAGAACTATAAGGACTTGAAATCCAACTACAACCTTAACATGGAAAACCAACCTCATTATACTTATCCCAGAGTAAAAAGTTCAGTTCATGATTTAGGTCGTCTAGCATTCCATAAGAGTTCTTTTCGAAAACTTCACTGTTAAACAACTTTTCGTAACAACGTATGTCAGTTAAAAATTTAGCTTCCCTTTGGTTTGTTATTGCATTCTCCTCCAGTTTATTTAGCTGGGGGTTGTTGTTAGCGATCAACTTCGAGGCAGCTTGACCAGATATGCTTCTACACAATAGAACAATTATTATTATTAACTAGCTGCGTTCGGGGTTGCCCTACATGTCAGAACATGATCAGTCAGTGTAATGTACCTCATCTAAGTTGTGGTTTTGACATAAATTGGTAGTTGCCAAAAAAAAAAAAAAAAAAAAAGTCTCCAGATCAATGATTCTGGAAAACCATCACCAAACCAATAAATATTACCAGGAAAAAAACACAATGTATAAAGACAGACCACATTACCAAAACACAAAGACCATCACCAAACACAATAAATATTACAGATGACTTAAATACACAATAAGAAGAACAACAATCTCACTGCAGAGAAACATAAAAACAAAAAAAAAGAGTCATGGACACGTGGGCGGCATATAGCACCTGTTTTAAAGTTTTTTTTTACAAGGACAAGGCCCAAATCTATATATCTATATAATAGTTAGACCCAATGGGTCCCATACTCTCTTTTCTATGTGGCACTCTATATGATCATCAAGCTCTCACAAATTTTCTCCAATAAAATAAATAAACATGACAGAGCTTGTAGGGCTAACCAACATAGTTTTATCCCCTTTGCATTTGACACATTTGGATTGCTAGGCTCAGAAGCAGTTGAGCTCCTCAGGAGAGTGCAGAAGATAATGGATAGCAACGTGATGACTGCAGGTTCGAACGAATATGTATTTAGGAGAATCGGGTTTGCTATCCAGAAAGGACTTGCCGCGCAGTTTGTAGCGCGTTTGTCCTCTACTTTTGTGTAATTTGTTGAGCTTATCAATAAAATTTGAAAATTATGAATTAAAAAAAAAAAATAAATAAAAAAAAAAAAAAATTTATACTAATTATTTCTATAACTAAATTTTGTATTTCTCTGCGCTTTTTTCCTTTTCCGACTAAACCCAAAAAATCTCTACCCACTTTCTCTACTCTCCTAATTAAGTATAAATACAAATATTTCAATAAAAATAAAATTAAAACAACAAATATACTCAAAACACAAATTAATCAAATATAACCATACATAATAATTTATTATAGAGATTTTTGGACATACCCCCCCATTTGAAAGTCGAAATTTGAGATACCCCCATTTGAAAAAAAATTTGAGATACCCCCCAATTCAAGATGTGGTGTTATCTTAGCCGTCCATCATAATCCATCATAAAACTCACCTACGGCTGTAAAGCTCTTCTGTCTTGAATTGGGGGGTATCTCAAATTTTTTTTCAAATGGGGGGTATCTCAAATTTCAACTTTCAAATGGGGGGTATGTCCAAAAATCTCTTTATTATATTATATGTACATACAAATAAAAAAAAATAGTAAAGATAAATTTAATATTATATAAATTTAAAATTTATAGAAAAATTCTCTTACAAAATCTCCAATCCCAGTACATAGCACGGGGTCCACAACTATAGTGAACCCCTTAAAAAATTTCCCTACTCTCCTAATAAAGTAGAAACACAAACATTTCAATAAAATTAAAATCAAAACAACAACAAACATAATAATTTATTTTATATATATATATATAAATAAAAAAAAATTAGTACAAATAAATTTAATATTATTAAAATTTATAGAAAATTTCTCTCGCAAAATCTCCGATCCCGATGCGTAGCACAGGGTCCACAACTAGTGGCTTACAAAGACAAGGCCCGAAGGCTACTGATGCTACCACCTAAGCGTCCACACCGCCACCTTGCAACTCGAGCAATTCTGCTACTTAGGGACTTGCTTTCACTGAATAACACCTAGCCACATCATCATGATAAGAGAACACCTAGCCACATCATCATGATAAGAGAACACCTAGCCACATCATCATGATAAGAGAACACCTAACCACATCATCACATAAGAGCATGGGCCTTCTAATCTCGAACCAAGCCCGAAGGCTGACCCACCTAAGAATTACATGAGAAACTCCCCCAAACACTGTTGATGGGAATTGAACTCACTACCTCTCACTCGTGGGATTGTTTAAGAGGGATAACAAACCAACTGAGCAGTTATTTGTTCACCTGTTTTAAAGTTGCATAACTTACAGTCAATGTAAATACAGTGAGAACCCGACCCTTGGGACCAAGTAAAAATGTACATTTACGGAGGGTGGTATGAGTTTATAAAGTAAAGATGAACATTTGTTGAGCATGTAGATAGCTTTCATTGTATCCCTTCTTTTGAGCCTATCTATTTATCTATTCTATTTATTTTCTATCTATTTAACTCAATTAAAGCAGAATACGTGTTTAAGAAAAATTTCTAGTCTCTCGAAATTGGCTAAAATTGCTAGTTAATTGAAGAGACTTTCAATTATGTTAAAGTATATTTGTAATTATCCAAAATAATTTAAAGTGGACTAATCACAAACATAATTAAGCTCAGTCCAAAAACAATTTGAAGTAGACCTAATCAAAGGTATAATCAAGTCTATCTCGTGCTTTGCATGGGCTTAAGTACTAGTTATACAATAAATTAAAATTAAAATTATTTATCTATACAATTGAATGGAGTGTAAAATTCAATTTTTAAGTAATGTGTGTAAACTAGTGAAAATCTACTATCCATGGTGTAATTTCCGAATTCTCATGAAGAAGACATGGTAACCTCCCTAGCAATCCCTGACAAATACTTCAACCGATCAATCACAACAGCATACTCCTCGATCTCCCTGACGTCCGCCCCGCAATGAATAAGCTCGGAATAACACATCCAAACAGCTGTAATTATTACAAAACCAACTGTTAATGGTGTGGAAATCATCGGATGCAACTTCCACCCATTTTTAAATGCTATTCTCTTCATTTCGATTTCAATTGATAAACAAACTCCATGCATGATAAAGAACCACGTAACTTCCCATGATGGCCATTGGCGTCCTACGTTAAAATAAGCCATCTCATGCATCAAACCAGATACTATGTAGGTAGCAAGTATAGCCGGATGTATCGCCAATCTCCTTCCCAAAATGGGTGTAAGAAAATATCTTATAGGATCTTGTACTGTAGACTTCAATAAGTTAGAAATCATAAGGTTCCATCTCTTCCCCCAAAAGTTCCCTAATGAAGTTGATAGGTGTGGCTTGTTGAAGTGAGGCTCGAGCTCTTCCCCTAGTACTGCTTTTGCCATGACTGCAAATAAGGCAAAGTGGACTTGAATGCCGAAATGCATTCTAGCTGCATACAGGATCTGAATTATCATCGGGTTTGGAAATAGGACTTGCTCCTTATACTTCACATATATCTGAATCATAGTATACCAAATAATGGTGTTTATAAGAAATGTTAGATCTAGGTTTGAGAAACTAGTACTACTGTACGAAGGTGAGGTTTCTTTGTTTTTCTTGTATTGATTTGATTTATGTTTGATCGTAAAGGGAAACGGAGTTAAGAAGATAAAATGTAAGAGAGGTATTGATGGATTAACTGAGAGAGTATCATCTTGACCGAAAGCAAAGAGGATAAGCTTGAAGTTAGCTATCCAAGTAATAGTTGCACCAAAGTAAAATTGGAGTAAAACCGATGAGAGAATCAATGGAAGAAAGATAAATATTGAAATGATTGGAAGAATAGAGAGTAGTCTAATGATTCCTTTCGGAAGTCTTGAGGATATGAAGTAACAATAGGTTAGAGATGCCGAAACACCAATACATAACTTGATGAAGTTCCATATCTCACCTTCCAATGTCTCCATTCTCTCTTCCTTAATTGTTCTTCTTGATTAGGGAAAATTTAGGATTTATAGGAGTTCTTGATGATATTATCTTGCTATTGGTAGTCGAAATTTAATTGCATTTAATCATTTTGCACTCAACTTGGACATAGTTAGCTATGGTGGGTGGAAAGGGTCCCGGATTTCATTAGATTCAACTGAAAATCACTTTCTTGGTAGGAACAAAAACATGCATGGTTGCAAAGCATATTAATGGACATAAATAATAATCGATGTTCCACGCTCGAGTAACACGGTGATACTTTCCTAAATTGATCAAGCTAGCATCTAGCATTTGAATGTTGTGTGGTAATATATAGATAGATTGAATGCCATTGCAAACTTAAGTTGTCCACATTCGCAAAAGGTGCGTTTAATGCAGTCAGCTGACAACCATATATCTGTGTCGAACATTAATGTAAGGTGGGTAATGCACCAGTAACTGTACAAGTACAAACAGTACACTTATCTCTCAACTCCCATCCATAAAACCAACAACTACTCTGACTCTAAAGCTTCTCAGGTTCTACATGTTTTCTAGACCTGAATCCTTCTTTGCAGGTGGTGAAATGGACTGGCAGTTGAACTCGATGCACTACTATAAATAAGCACATTAGATTAGTAGTACATAGCGATCGCAAACAATGTACTGAGAATGATTGTGATATGTAGTGCCACTAGCTGTTTTTGATAACGGAGCAAATATTTATATAACTATCATTTTTAAGGAGTTCAATTTCACCAACGCGGGTTAATTATTAACCCATCAAAACTTGCTGCATGACTATTGATTGAGATGCATTGAACGAGAAAACCCCTGTCAAATCCTTAATTAGAAACACTCTGTCTCTATCTCTCTCTCAAATTTATCAATAAATCATTCTTACTAGCACAATTAATGTCAACCGACTAAAAGACGGTCATTCTGCAATTCTCACATTAGTTTCACATGCTCAACGAAAGCAACATTTCATATATGTCTAGATTTTACAAACTCAATCAATATTTCACACAAAAAAACAAAGAGAAAAACTGAGAGTACAAACTATTTATCGTCTGTATTAACCTATTTCTAGATCAATGCATTCACTAGGTCAGGTCGTTAGCAGACTTGACCAAAGGGGGGAGTTTTAGATCGGGGTGGCTGCACCTCGTTGAGATTTGAGATTGCCTACGTACTCTAGTTCGTGAGGATTGAACTTAGAGATCAAGCCATCGTAGTTCTGTTATGTAGAAGGTGAAGAGGCGAAGATCTCGGGATCCTGCAGATTCTCCGACATATTTATGGTAATGAAATATTCTCCAATGATTGAGTAACGGTTGTAATGATTGTATGGCAGCTGGAGATATTATTTTATGCGCCGAATTAGGGCATGTGTGCATAGCCAGAACGTTGTTGATACTGTAGTCGTTCTGCTCTGATCGAGTTATGAGTAGGTCGGTTGAATGGCGACCTGAAAGATTAATGACTGTGCCACGTGGCTGTTTTTTATTGGTTGGAGTATATAGTACCCCTACATCGTCATGCACCAGTTGTTCATGATTTACTGGCATGGATGTTGAGACTAGAGAACCAATATAATATCCCACGAAACCACCACCACATTCTGCTGTAAACATCACACAATCCATCACAGCTGGCAAGGTTTCAACAAGCAATAAACGTATAGACAACTGAAGCAACCACCACTTTTACTCTGCAGAGTCAGCAAACTACCATTACACAGACTGCCGCAACAACTACACAAACACTACTTACCAACTGCAATTAGACTACCATGGATGTTTGGACCATCAGTGACTGAAACAAACACAACACGGACTAGTGGTGATTTTAGAGAAACCCCGAAGATGACTAAAAAACAAAAAGAAACATTACTTTGGTCCAAGAGTTTTGGTTCTGGAGAGTGAGGACGTTTGTGCAATTTTCTTAGATGATATCAAGGAGGGTGATGAAGCTAATACCATTAGCTGTAATCATACTTTCCACTGCAATTGTATTTCCATGTGGATGGAAGGGAAAACCACTTGTCTTCCCTCTTCTCCATTTGTCATGTCCTCAATTTCCAATGGCCGAAAAAGAAAGCAACGACGAACATATATAGTTGATCAATGCCAGTATGATAATCACTTAGGAGATGACGTGGAAAAATTCTTCTAATGAATTCCCTGGGAACCTCTACGGTAAATGGAATGTTGGGATAAATCGCAAAGAATGCGGAAGCGATTTGTACACAACGATGTTCTACACCAATAAAGGTGTAACCTTTATTGAAGATATTACCTTGAAGACCAACTTGTAGACAATACCAAGAAGAACTAACACCAATTCAAGTAATATGTAACATAAAGAATTTGGCACTCGCGATACAAGATTTAACGTGGTTTGGCGTAAGCCTATGTGCACGAGGCAAGTTAAAGAGTTCCACTAGTGAAAAAGAAAGGTAGTAGTTACAATTGAGCACTCGCTCACACTCAAATACATCACTCAAGATTGATCTCACTTGTAAATCACTCACAAGACTCTCGAAGAACATTCCCTCTTCTTGCTCCCTCAAAGAATCTCTCTGTTGATGAACACACTAACCTTTCAAAACTTTTCCTTCACCTACAACAAACCCTAAACTCATTGGCTTTATACCATAGCCAATAGCCATACAATGGACCGTGAAATGGGCCTAAACATGGGCTTGCTACTGTTATTAGGCAAAAACTTAAAATTTGTACGTACGTCCTTAAGAGGTAGGTACATCGAGACCTGGTTAAAATGATCTAGTTCATGTATGTACGTACGTCTTGAGAGAGTACGTACGTCCAAACGGCTGTAACAAATTTTACATAATAACATGGAATATACAAAATTGTGATCAATCAAACATTGCAAAGCCTGGGTATTTATTACCGTTCTGACTTGGACCATAACGGAATTTCGGTCTATATCGGCACCATAATATCAAATTCCGGTGGAAGATCAAAATTAGAGATTGATAAAAAAGCAAGGATATGGGCGCCACGGAGTAGGAAACAAAAAATATCCTTGCTTCATCCCCTACCTTTTCGAATGGAACTGTAGGGGTACTACATACAAAAATCAATCACTACATCATGACATGTGGCAAGTCAGCTTATCATCATAGGTCATAATGGAGGCGATCTCATATAAAACGACCAGAACACAGAATAGCTCGGAACACATGATCGTTAGCGATCTCACTTCAGACACGTGCACTAAATCAATTCACAGAATATATCTGGTCTGTTACACATTAATTACCAGCTGTTATGTAATTAATGTATATCGGAGAATCTGTGTGATCCCACGATCTACGCTCTTCCACCTTCTATAAAACCAACAGAACTACAATGGCTTGATCTCTAAGTTCCACTCCTTCGAAGTAGAGTACGTAAGCAATCTTGATCTCGCGAGGTGGAACCACTCCCGATCTCAAATTCCATCTTGGTCAGTTCATCTGCGACCTGACCCTAATTAATGCATTAATCTGAAAACAGGTTAATACAGAAACCAATTTAGTAGGTAATCAAACCTTGAAGTTTTCTGTTTTATGAAGGTGGTTGAAGATTTCATTGGTTAGTTTGGTGAGTCACGCATACTCAGGTGGAGACGTTAGACCATTTGAGGAAGAGTGTCCAGCGCAGAGGTTTATTGTAGACTAGATAAGAGCTCTGTTTATTGTAGATATGGTACTTAGCAAGGTCTTAGGGTAATTTGTTTAGGGGCGGTATTCACTTACAGCATGTTTGAGATTGTGGCACACATTTTCCATCCACTGCTCGAACCTCTGACAAGATATCACTCAAGCTTTTATGTATGACTTATACAAGTTCATTTGTAACTTTGATCAACCATTTCCTTGAAGTAATTGGAATTTGGAGACGAGTTCAATCATGGCGGCTGTTTTAGCCCATATGTTCTCTCTAACTCTCAATCTCACGGGTACACAACACCCCATATATATAACCACACAGATTGGTTATATGGTTTCGAAATGGAACCCAAATTCCTTATTACATAAGGACATTCATTTGCTATTAGTTAACTCTGATTCCTAATAGAAATCCACTTTGGTTGGTGCCACATGGGACCTAGGGCCGGTTTCTAACACTCTTGGGGTTTCAGGTGAAAGAGAAGATATACATTGAAGGCATAATAAGATGGTGAAAGACTTGGAACACAAATTAAACATAGGGCTTTTGTTTCTCCAGGACAGAAATAGATTGTTTCTATCCCAAAAGGGTTTTGAAGTCAGCAAATTCTTGACTAAAATACCCTCTCTAATCATAATGTGATCATAGGTCAAATCATATGTAACAGATATGATGCCCTGAACAAAACTATAACCTAGGTAGGGAGTGATTAATTCTAGTGGGAAAGGGCAAAGTAGGAAATACACAAAAACTTAGCACTATGATTAGACCTAAAATCAGAAGTCTTTGTCTTTTTCAACAAGTCAAGAAAAACTGCATATCATGTTCAATAAGATGGTTTAATAAGATTGTCCTTATGAAGGGTTGACTATAAACAGATTGTCCTTCTCACCTAGAATGTCATTGACTCTGTCCTTCTCAAAAATTACTTGTTAAATATACTGGGCTGAAACGCATACTTTGTTCGAACAATAAAATGGTATGTTCGAACAATATGACCTGGAGAGATTTATTTGAATATATATAGGAAAGAGTTGTTCGAACAATATACACAGATGAACAAGGAAGCACTTATAGTGATTTGTAGAAATGAAGTAAGATTGTACCTATACATCAAGGAGTTGTTCTGTGTTTGAGCAATGGTCACAAAATGTTGGCAATACATAAAGACGATGTGGCGGCTTCAATTTGTCCTTTCACCAAGTTGTCTAGCTTAAGCAATTAAAAATTTAGAATGTGTTAAACTTGAAGTCTGCGCCTCTGTGGTAGCAATAGAGAGATGCATGCATGACAAAAAAAAAACATGAAACAAGAATTAATGTATTATTTCCTCAAGAATTCAATTCATAAGAGGTCATTCTGTTGAAGATAAGACTTCAAATAATTGCAGCCACCTAAATAGAAAGAAGGCTTCAACAATGAAGATCTGATGGTTAGCTAGTGATGGTGTTGGCAAATCTGACCAACTATTCTTAATTTATTTTGACAGACTTTGATTAAAATCTTCAATGATTTTGATTTAAAAATTAATTAATTAATCAAGGCGCGAAAATTACTAATACCATAAGATCACAGTTGGTTTTAAGGTTTGTGATCTAATATAATGTCACCATCTACATTTAGTGAACAAAATGTGTAAGTTAACAAATATTTTTTGACCTTGATCAATATTATGCAAGCTTAGGTATCGTTTGTTTTTCCTTCAGTTAAGCACTGAATACTCATTAAGTTCTGAAGATCACTTAATATATTCAGTCATTAAGTGATCTATTCTGCCAAATTTGATGTCTGAATGACTTAACTGAACTTTTAGCTGATGAAATAGATTAAGTACTTAATGGTTAGTAAAAAACAAACCGTCTGAAGACTGAATACGATGGTCCACCCACTTAAGTTCAGTCATTCAGACTGCTGAATGAAAAACAAACACCACCTTAGTATATTATGAGTAATTTAATATATCTGTGTGCCGCACACCATGGTAGCAAGGATTCATAAATGTTTAATGTATTTGTGTTTGGGTCAATAAGGTACCATGATCCACTGTGTAACTATAGGGAACATTGGTGATAAGAAGCATATGAAATGCATCATTCAAGAGAGCAAACTATATAAATTGCCACATTACATGGTTTAGTATCCAAACACACATTCTAGCTTTGAACTCTGAAATCAAGTAGCAGAGGAAGAACATAATGTTTCAGTTATGGTCAGAGGTGCAATCACTTCATCCCATTTCTCTTTCATTTCTTTCCATCTTGTTTGTTCTGTTTCTCTTCAAGCTCACTAGAGCTCGATCTGGCAAGCTAAACTTACCACCTTCTCCATGGAAACTGCCAATTATAGGAAACCTTCATCAACTAGGCACTCTCCCACATCGATCTCTACAATCTCTTTCTCGCAAACATGGCCCTCTTATGCTTCTTCATTTCGGTCAATCGCCTACATTGATTGTGTCTTCGGTAGAAGGAGCTAAGGAGATCTTGAAAACTCAAGATCTTAACTTCTCTGACAGGCCTAGAATGAATTTCCAAGACAGACTTGTGTATGCAAACTATCACTTAGCTTTCTCCCCTTATGGTGAATATTGGAGGCAAGTGCGAAAGGTTTGTGTACTACAACTTCTTAGTCAACATAGAGTGAATTCATTCAAATCAGTTAGACAAGAGGAAACTGATTGTATGCTAAACGACATTCGCCAATCTATTTCGTCAGGTTCACCTATTGTGAACTTGAGTGATTTGATATTTTCTTTCACAAATGATGTAACCTGTAGGGTTACACTAGGAAGGAAGTTTGGCAGAGATGAAGGTGGTAAGAAGTTTTTCAAAATCATTAAGGAGTTCATGTATTTTATTGGTGCTTTTAACATCGGAGACTTCATACCTTCGTTGGCTTGGATTAATAACTTCAATGGATTGAATGCGAGGATGGACAAGAACTTTGAAGAATTAGAGAGCTTTCTAGGAGGCGTTATCGAGGAGCATATTCAGGATAGGAAGACAAGGAAGTTTGGTAGTGAAGGTGTGGAGGACTTTGTGGATGTTTTGCTTGGTATGGAGAAGGATGGTTCCATTGGAGTTCCCTTTGCTAAAGATAATATTAAAGCACTCATCATGGTATGTTAAACTATTTTTACGTATAAGTTGTTTTGCGTAGTTATTTTATCATCTAACCAATGATTGGTATCTAATGGAATTTTCATAACTTTTTTGTGTTAATAGGATATGTTTCTTGCTGCGACTGACACTGCAGCCGCAACAATGACTTGGGCAATGACAGAGCTAGTTAGACACCCAGAAATATTGAAAGAAGTACAAAGGGAAGTAAGAAAAGTAGCCAAAGGAAAAACACACATCACAGAAGATGATGCCGCACAAATGCACTATATGAAAAATGTGATCAAGGAAACACTAAGGGTACATACTCCTGGTCCATTACTTATCCCACATCAATCAAGGGAAGATACTAAACTACAAGGTTATGATGTTCCTGCCAAAACTCGAGTTATTGTTAACGCTTGGGCTATCGCAAGAGACCCAACAATATGGGAAGAACCTGACGAATTCCGACCAAAAAGGTTTGAGAATTCATCTCTTGATTTTAAAGGGAATGATTTTGAGTATCTTCCATTTGGAGCAGGCAGGAGAATTTGCCCTGGTATTGCATTTGCAAATCCGACTATGGAGCTTCCCTTGGCTAATCTCTTGTACCATTTTGATTGGACTTTACCTAACGGAGAGGTTCCAGATGTCGAAGAAGGCCTTGGAATTGTAGCCTACAAGAAATCCCCACTTCGTGTTATTGCAACTCCTTATCGTATATAGGAATTACTTCATCATCATCACTGGAAAACCCAATGTGAAGTAATAAAATGTTAAGGTGCTACTGTAAAGGAAAGCACCGAGCTGCATGTACCTTACTTTGAAGCCATATCGTTTTAGCATTTTTATTCATCAAATAAAAAATGTTTATGATGTTCTGTCAAAGGTTGATGACTACTTTAGTGCTTGTGAAAACAAATGTAATATTCATAAGTAATGCCTACATATATTGCTCTGTAATCTGTACTAGTGGGTGCGCTGTTCTGGTGCATGACCTTCGATAATCCTCGTCCTAACCCCCCACAAATGTCATGCGGTCTTGCCTATTGCATACTTTCGTCCGCCAACAAGCCTTTTCACACAAACAGCTTTGCAAGCCTTTGGCTCATAGAGATGTAAACCAAGTGTAGCAAGAGAATGTGAATATAGTATTGGTGAATCCACCCCCATGTTTGGTTAGGACTGTGGGCCTAACTGTATGTGCGGCACGTGACCCAGTTGAGAGTGTGGCAAATTCCATCTCTGTGTTTGGTTAGGTATGTGCCTACCAGTTTATCATGTATTCCGGTTGATATACATTGTGGTAGCCTCCCTCTACAAGTTCGAGCTTTTAGAGAAACTGTGAGCTTTCAGCCCAACACTTAAAAAGTTCAAACATCCATCCATCAGACGCACGTAAACATCTGTCAAATTTGAAGAAGGGGTGGACTCAAGAAGAGGAACAGTTGTCTTTTCTGCAACGGCCTGGCCCCTCATTTGCACGGTCGCAGGTCTTCCGTTCGTTGCTGTCATAGGAAAATTAAAATGTGAAGTTGCTGTCATACCATTTGGGAACCATGATATGGCATAAATGATCATAATCTATTTTCAATATGCTTAAAGTCAGAAAAGCTTGCTCCACTTTATAGAACAGAGGAGTTCTTCCAAACAATATTTCACTATTATTTTTACTGATCCCTCCTAACAAACAATACGGCGTTAGCTACCCTTACTGTATCCTTCAAGCAGTCACTAGTGCAATGTATTCCTCGATCTCCCACATACATCTGCCCCTGTTGGCCACTGGAGTTCAACATAAAAATGTGTTAACTCATCACGAATGCATATCAAAGGTGGTACCATAATGTTCAACTTCCTCCCATAAAGTTTCCTAATGAAGTTGATTGTTATTTGTTAAACGGGGGCTCAATAAGATCTTCTCCATGCAATGACTTAATTAGGTATGGGTGCAACAAAGGCGCAACATGCACTTGAATGCCGATAAATTTGTTATGCTGCAGGTCGGAGTATATGTGATTCAATCATGCATTAGAAAGAGGTGTGGAGTGACAGATTGATTTCATTAAAAGTTTGTAAATCCAATGAACATCAGAGCAGATATATAATCATAAAACTAATCTTATTAATCACCACCTATCCAGACCCAGTCCCTACAGCTCTTAATGATGGGCTAGTAATGCTTTTTACATGGCACTGACCCCTGCAGGCCTGCACCCTGCAGTACTTGGAGATCGAGTGGAACTTAATTCTGATATATCTGCCGCTCACTGAACTCGCTCAGGACATATATCTAGTGTGAACATCATTTTAGTTAACAAAATTGGACAGAAAGCACAGGTCTTACACACATCATATCGGTGTAGCACCCAGCAGAGAAATTTATCACAAATCACTATAAAATGTCGAATGCACAAATTTATCAAACCTGATATATTACAGAGAATGTAGTTTGTACGTCAGTAGATTCCTTCGCACGTTATGTACCTACTTATATATATAGTTGACCTACTATGCATATGCACATATTAGAATGACATAATATTATTATGCACATTTATTTTCTCTGGTAAGAAAGAGCTAGTATTATCTATATTGGAAGACTGCGAATAGTATAAAATTTTGAGAAAGCTAAATGCTGAGAAATTTTGTTATATTTCCCTCTTGAATATGCAATGTGCAAGTTCAGAAACGCGAGCGACGCTTTATAGAGATACCATGATGCGACTGTTCTAAAATCTAAAAGACATGTTTAATTTCCAAGATTCGCACGAAAAACAAAGGGTAGCTCCGTAGCAGTCCTTAGTGCATGCTTCAAGCAATCCACAAAAGCAACAAATTCCTCAACCTCCCTTACGTCAGAGCAGATATATCCAGACCCAGTCCCTACAGCTCTTAATGATGGGCTAGTAATGCTTTTTACATGGCACTGACCCCTGCAGGCCTGCACCCTGCAGTACTTGGAGATCGAGTGGAACTTAATTCTGATATATCTGCCGCTCACTGAACTCGCTCAGGACATATATCTAGTGTGAACATCATTTTAGTTAACAAAATTGGACAGAAAGCACAGGTCTTACACACATCATATCGGTGTAGCACCCAGCAGAGAAATTTATCACAAATCACTATAAAATGTCGAATGCACAAATTTATCAAACCTGATATATTACAGAGAATGTAGTTTGTACGTCAGTAGATTCCTTCGCACGTTATGTACCTACTTATATATATAGTTGACCTACTATGCATATGCACATATTAGAATGACATAATATTATTATGCACATTTATTTTCTCTGGTAAGAAAGAGCTAGTATTATCTATATTGGAAGACTGCGAATAGTATAAAATTTTGAGAAAGCTAAATGCTGAGAAATTTTGTTATATTTCCCTCTTGAATATGCAATGTGCAAGTTCAGAAACGCGAGCGACGCTTTATAGAGATACCATGATGCGACTGTTCTAAAATCTAAAAGACATGTTTAATTTCCAAGATTCGCACGAAAAACAAAGGGTAGCTCCGTAGCAGTCCTTAGTGCATGCTTCAAGCAATCCACAAAAGCAACAAATTCCTCAACCTCCCTTACGTCAGAGCAGATATATCCAGACCCAGTCCCTACAGCTCTTAATGATGGGCTAGTAATGCTTTTTACATGGCACTGACCCCTGCAGGCCTGCACCCTGCAGTACTTGGAGATCGAGTGGAACTTAATTCTGATATATCTGCCGCTCACTGAACTCGCTCAGGACATATATCTAGTGTGAACATCATTTTAGTTAACAAAATTGGACAGAAAGCACAGGTCTTACACACATCATATCGGTGTAGCACCCAGCAGAGAAATTTATCACAAATCACTATAAAATGTCGAATGCACAAATTTATCAAACCTGATATATTACAGAGAATGTAGTTTGTACGTCAGTAGATTCCTTCGCACGTTATGTACCTACTTATATATATAGTTGACCTACTATGCATATGCACATATTAGAATGACATAATATTATTATGCACATTTATTTTCTCTGGTAAGAAAGAGCTAGTATTATCTATATTGGAAGACTGCGAATAGTATAAAATTTTGAGAAAGCTAAATGCTGAGAAATTTTGTTATATTTCCCTCTTGAATATGCAATGTGCAAGTTCAGAAACGCGAGCGACGCTTTATAGAGATACCATGATGCGACTGTTCTAAAATCTAAAAGACATGTTTAATTTCCAAGATTCGCACGAAAAACAAAGGGTAGCTCCGTAGCAGTCCTTAGTGCATGCTTCAAGCAATCCACAAAAGCAACAAATTCCTCAACCTCCCTTACGTCAGCCACCCCCCCCCCCCCCCCCAGTGCATAAGTTCTGCGTAGCACAACCAGATACCAGTGACCAATGTAAACCAGGTCTTCAGAGAGCTAGTGACATGGAGTGATGTGTTATCAATGTATCTGAATAATGCATAGCATCAGGGCTCAGGCCAGGTTCCACTAGAGACAGTAATGTGCGCTCCATCTTGAATTACAAGCAAGGGTGATAGCCTTCCCACATATTAAGAAAAAATTACTTCCCTAAATCATTTTCATGTATATATCTTCTTTGGTGTATTATATTTTTCGTTCTGTTGATTCATGTCTTTCTCGTTTTTCTTAACAGATTGGTCTTGTATGGTTGTGACATGATCTGTTAAGACGGGATGATATGATGATTTGCAGAATTCAGAGTTTTGAGCATTTGACACAAAGACATGCATGCTAATCTCCTATTTGCAATCACAAATAGGAGACCACGCAAACTACAAACTAAATTTTACAGTCTTATTAACAGATCGATCACCTTCTCCTTTTTTATCTTCTAACTCGGATTTGTTCAATATATATCAGCGAAACCCCAAATGTAGTTTTCTTCTCACTTGCAACTTTCCTTAGTAAAATGAAAATGAATTATGAAATATATGCTTCACGTAGTCGCTCAAAGCCATAAGCTCCTCCATCTCCTTAACATCGGCCCCATATTGAATAAGCTCAGCGTAGATTAACCATGTACCAGTAACCATAACAAATCCAACAGTTAAAAATGTAGAAATTATCGGACGCAACTTTCGTCCACTTTTCAATGCTTTCTTCTTTACTTCAACCTCAATGGCTACACAAAATCCATGGATGGTGAAGAAGCAGAGTAGCTCCCATGTAGGCCATTCTCGTTTGACGTAATAATAAGCCATCTCATGCATCAGACCTGACACCAAAAACGTAGTCACTGAAGCAAAATGTAAAGCCCATCTTCTTCCTAGCAATGGTGTAAGATGATATATTATAGGTTCATCTATGGTAGATCTCAATATATTTGAAACCATAAGGTTCCATCTTCTCCCCCAAAAGTTCTGTAATGAAGTAGAAAGGTGTGGATTGTCGAAGTGTTGCTCAACCTCCTTTCCTAGCAAAAACCAAGCCATAAGTGCAACCAACCTTAAAATGAGTACAGTGCCCAAGGTCATGTGGAAGGTATATACTACTCGAATAACATACGGGTGCATATATTCATTATACTTGTGCGAATGAACCATTAGAAACCAGAATCCGACGTTAACAGTGAAATATACCAATGATTTAAGGTCATTTATATTTTTTGTGATATGAGATTTCTGTTCTTTGATCTTTATCGGAAGACTAGTATTTAAGATGAAATCAAGGAGTGACAGAGAAGATGAACTGGTTGAAAAAGGTTGTTTATCAAAGGCAAAGAGAAGAAGCTTGAAGTTAGCAAGCCAAGCTATGAAGATACCAGAGAAAAGTTGAAGCGCGACTGATGAGAAAATCATCGGAATGAGAAGAAATGTTAATATAACAGGAATCAATGAAAGGAATCTCATTATTCCTTTTGGGAATCTTGAAGATACCAAGTATGAGTAGCTTAATGACATTATAATTGTAATCCATACCTTTAAAAAACTTCTTATTTCATCATTCATTCTGTTCTCTTCTCCCATAATCATTTTTCTTCTCTGTCCCCCTCTTCTAATTCATTCTCATTCCTTTAACAGATTCATGCATGCAATTAAACCAATTAACGTTTACGTTTCAAACTCTTGTAGTTTGATCAACTAGAATTTAGAAAGATATATCCAACCTCAACCAACACACTATTTTTGTGAATTTTGAATAAGTGAAAAGTTCAACTAGAAGTTGGCCCTTGTTAGCAAAACGTACGCCGTGTGCATGTGTCTTCGAAAAACCTGCATATATGTGGAACATGCATGCAAGCCTGTAAGCTAGGGCGCTAGGCCAAGGGTCTGCCATTGTTGTCACAAAGTCAAGACCTTAAGGATGACAGATTAAACTTTGAGAAAAGCTTACATGCATACTAGTGCGCTTCTTGGGCCACTATATGCTTCTGATATGTGTGGGTGATTTAGGTTTTGGCCATGATTTTATAGTGGTATTTAGGCTTTAGCCATTTTTTATCTTGTAATTATGGTTTGGCCATTTGGTTTAATCCGACTCATTGCCATCACTGTGTATAATCCCCTTTCTTCCACAACCCTCTTTTCTAACATACCAAAATCAAAGCTTCCAACTTTGGTAATGAAGCAGTTGTTGTAGACTTGTAGCTGTTGGTGTTGTTGTTGTCGTGGTCATTTTTGTAGTGTAGTTGTTGTTGTGGTGGTGGTGGTGGTGAATATTGGGTATGTCACTAGAACTCCTATTGATTCCATCTCTGGTGAATTTGGGGAAGAAAGTAGGATTTTCAATGTAAGTCTTGTGATGTGATGAGGAGAGATCACTCATCACTGTCACTTGATCCCATTTCAATGTCTAATTATTATTAATGAAACTGAATATAGATCACTTTTTTTTAATACATACACTGGACATTATTTGTGCGTAAAATAGTATATACACACATTTATACATTGTAGATCATATAAAAATTAATTTAGTGCTAGCAAAAGAAGATTGTAAGTGCTAGTAAGACGCAAAGGGATTGACAAATTAAAAGTTGCTGGAGAAAACTCCATGATAGCTTGATGAACAGTTGAAGTGCGCGCCTGATTCAAGGAACGACGAATAGGGGCCTGTGAAGCTGCATTGGACATAAATCTTTGACACTGTCAAGTTTCAACTACATGAATAAATATTTTTATTTCTTCTTCTAGAATATTTTTGCTATAAGTTTGAAAATGAATAATAAAAGAAAATTAAAAAAAACTAATACAGTCCTTGGACCTCATAAGTCATGATTATGGTAGGTTCACTCCCAATTAAGTTACCAAACCCACGTTGGTTTTAAACAATTCTTTTTTTTTTCTTGATTCTTCATTGAGTTCATATCATGTTGGCATGTTAATGAGTTTTGAGGATTTAAAATGAAGTCTTACCACCAACACCACACCTCATCTTCACATCTTGATCAATTGAGTTTTTTTTTTCTCATTTCATGATTTCATACCCTTTGCATAGAAGTTTCATTGCCATTATAATACAACAGGCCACAAGGACAGAATATGACAGACCCTAAAGAAGTACATGTTAGCATGTGTGAATGCTTGTAAGTGCATGCTAGTTGGGTAGGTTCCCCATATTTAAGAAATGATGATATGCTATCATTGATGAATAGAATTGAAGAAGGAATTGGGATCCAGTTATTTTTCTTATCAATTAGATTGTTTTTTTTATTTTTTAATTTAAAAAAAAAAAAAAACTATTTTGTTGATAAATTTCAAGAAATTTCACAAAAGTAGAGGACAGACGATGCAACACTTTGTTGCAGGCTGATCAGGAGTTGTAAGATTTTTACCAGATTGAATATATTTTACCTTTCGATCAAAAAATAAAAAGTAGAGGACAGACGCTCTATGAACTATGTTGCAAGTCCTTTTTGAATAGCAGTATTACATTTTACCAAGTTGTGAAAGATGTGTCGAAAGAGTTTATTCATGTAATACTGTTTATTTTTATTTTTTTATAGTAAGAACTTATACAAAAAATGAATGGACAAACGCACTATAAACTGCAAAGAATTTTATATGTGTAGCTTACTTGTATGTGGGTGTGTACACCCAATCACAAAATGTCATGTGGCAATAATAATATAACCTAGTATGGGTTTAGTTAATTCTGGTGGGCTTGATCAGTTTTCCAACCACTTTATAGACACGTGGCATCATATGATTGGGTGTACACACCCACATACAAATTGGCTACACATAAATTTTTTTGCTATAAACTGCTCTGCAAATTCTTTTTGAATAACGAATTTGAATTTTCAAAATACATATTCATTAGAATCTGCGGTTAATTGTTTCTAATGCTAATAATAAACCAAATGTCTGAAAAACAAAAGGAATAACTTGTGGTTCAGAAGAAACAAGTTGTGCATGCATATAATATTTTATATACTTAGATTAATAAAATTTATATTAAAACCCAAGATTCTTTGTAGAAAATGTATTATATATAAGGGAGTTTTAGGTTCGTAATAGTCTAATAGATTTTGTCTCTCTAGTCTAGAGTATAATCAACAAATGTTTGCTTGTATAAGATTATACAAATTTTAACTAAATTTTAAATTTTCAAATTGAGTTACCGATCTTTAAAAAGCAATACAAAATTCAAACATAAACATATTCCAAAACTTAATTAACTAATTCTTCTTAGAAAAATATTAAATTAGAACCACATTCAATTTAAAATAATAACAAATAATATGTTGATAACAAGTGGATCAAACCATAGTCTAATTTTTTTAAACTATATTAATAAAAACTATATATTTGTATTTAAATTTTTATTTTAATAAAAAAAGTTTTATTGATAAACTTAAGGAATTACTCAAAAGTAGAGGACAGGTGCTACAAGCTGCACTACAAGTCCTTTCTAAATAGCAAAACCAATCCAGCTTCTAAAAACATATTCGTTAGAACCAGCGGTCAAATTTATTGTAATATTTTTTTTTTTTTTTTTTTTTTTTTTTTTTGAAAACTATTTTATTGATAAGTTCAAAGAAAAAAAAAACCAAAAACAAAAACTCAAAGAATTACACAAAAAAGTAGAGGACAAACGCGTTACAAATTGTGCTTCAAGTCCTTTCTGAATAGCAAACCCCAATTCTCCTTAAAAACATATTCGTTCCAACCTGCATTCATCACGTTGCTATTCATTACGTTTGAATCCGCAGTCATCATGTATTTTTTTTTTTTTTTTTTTTTTGTTGGATTAAGGACAAAATTCGATGACCATCATTTAACTTTTAATTTAATTCTTTTTATGACAAGCCGGCTAGGAGCCTATGACCCTTATATTTACATGTGTCAATAGGAGGATGCACAAGCTAGTAAGTGACACATGTCATTTTAAATGAATTTAGACATGGATTTAAATGGTAATAACCCTTATTTTTAACAGATTATAAAGTAACACTTTTGTTTCCTTTTTGACCGTTAGTTTCCCATTAAGCAAATTTGGTACTGTTCATCCAATAGTCTCCTCTATACTTTCACTTATTTACATTACTATCCCTATTCAAACCAATCAATAAGAATACTGTTGATGAAGTGAATGACCAAAACAACCTTTAGAGAAAGAAATCAATTATTAAGTTAATTTCTAAGGACTATTATGGACATGGAATTAATAGTTGTAAAGACACTTTATAGATCACCGGCTTTTTTCATAAAAATCAAGCTTATATATTTGACATTAATAGTTGTAAAGACGATTTTTGAAAGGTTAGCTTGTGGACGTCCTTCACTATTGTTTTGCTCATCTTCCAACCATATTTTGCACATCAATCAACACTAAAATTCCAACCCCAAGTGCAATTAATTAAATTTACTATTTTTTTTTTTTAATAGTCATGATATAGATATATAGATCAAAGACCTGAAATATTACAGAATAGTTTGTCCTTTCCTAACTGCTGCAGCAGGTAAGAAAGAGGTGTAGAGAAGTTAATAGGACCTAAGCAAGTCACGTCTGCTTGCTGGGCAATTAAATGAGCAGCATAGTTGCCGTCTCTATTACAGAACACGATAGAAATACTAGAAAACCGATTAAACAAATCCGAGACTTCAAGGAGAATGTTTGTGGATGACCAAGCAATGTTGACAACATTGCCTTTCAAAAATTCTACAGCAGACCTATAGTCTGTCTCCAATTCAAGCTTTGTTACTCCGATGGTGAGAGCCTACCTTGTGGCTGCGAGGATCCCTGCACATTCTGCCTAATTTACTACTTTGTACATTAAATTTACTACTTGTACATTAAATTTGGTTACTAAAGAAATATTATTTTTATATTATAATTTTTTTTTCACACTAATTTTCATCAACAAATTTTTTACATCTAATTCTCATTAAATTTCAGCTTTTAAGTTCAAATTTTCCTTTGAACTTATATGATGATCAACTAATCTTAAATAATTAAGAGCTTTAAAGAAAATTAAAAAACCATAAAAGATGGTAAACTTTTTCACCAACAAGATCTTAGATTAGGAATTACATTCCTCATTTCAAAAGAGGATGAAGTTAAATCAAGTGTAGAATTCAAGTAACTTTTGAGAAGGACAGAGTTAATGACAGTCTAGGTGAGAAAGACAATCTGTTTATAGTCAACCCTCCATAAGGACAATCTTATTAAACTTTCTTATTGAACAGGATATGCAGTTTTTGTTGACTTGCTGAAAGGGCAAAAACTTCTGATTTTAGGTCTAATCATAGTGCTAAGTTTTTGTGTATTTCCTTTACCATTTTCCACTAGGGTTAATCACTCTCTACCTAGGTTATAGTTTTGTTCGGGACATCATATTTGTTATATATTATTTGACCTATGATCATATTATGATTAGGGAGAGTATTTTAGTCCAGAATTTACTGACTTCAAAGCTCTTTTGGGATAGAAACAATCTGTTTTTGTCCTGGAGAAACAGAAGCCCTATAGGATTTCCATCCAACTGTGATCAGTAACACACTTTTTTTTTTTTTTTTTTTTTTTGCAAAAGCAAGCTGGGGTTATGCAGCTTCTCTTTGGTCTATGAACCTTAACACATTCCTCATTTCATGTTCTTAATTTCCTTGGTCTATAAACCTTAATTTGACTTAGAGAAGCAAGCTTCTTCTCAACAAATAAGATTACAATATCCTTTCTATGGTCTCTCTCGAAATGAATTGTAAGACCCAAATCAGGATCAGTAACACATTTTAATGGATAGTTGACCGCAACATCAACATAACCATTAGCTTCTCGATAACCCACTTAATAGCAACCTCGTCGATACTGGTTAGAATGCTTCTAATCTCTTTCACAATAGATTCCAATTACCGATTATAAATTCTCAATATAACAAGTGTACGGTGAACAAGTTATAGATGATCTTTGATATTCTGACATGTACAAAAGGTCTACAATCAAATTTGTGGACATTTTGCATCCACAAAAATAAAAATCAAAAGGGTAATTTAGTCATATACCATTATGCCACTAACCAAAAATGTGTACTAGTCCAATAATAATCTTAGGATACTTTTGTCATTTACTATTCATTTACCCTTTTATCATGTCTACCACTCATTCAACCTTATAGCCATCACCCAACGTCTCTCTCTTTCTCTCTCTTTCTTTCTGTCTCTTCAATGTAACGCAAAACACAAATTTATTTTTTATTTTTTTCAAAACCATTGCATTATTAATCCAAATTATTACACAAATTTCCCCACTTCTCTCTCTTTCTCTCTCTCTTAAAACCCCACATCAGACAACCTGTTATCTCTCTCTCTCTCTCTTTTTCTATCTCAAACCAAAAAAATCGGAAAATTCTTGTTTCATTCTAAAAAAAATCTGTTTTCAGACTAACCCATTTCCAGAATCAAGATTCTAAGACTTGGGTTTCCTTTATTTTCATCTCTAATTGCAGAAAAATAGCTTTTTTTTTTTCTTGGATTTTTTGCTTTTTTATCCATTTTTGTGGTGTTCTTTAAGCTTCTCTTTGTTTCTCTTTCATTTTCATTTTTCATTCCTTAGATTTGAAGATTCATTTTGATATTTGGGTAGAGCTCATTATTGTCTGAAATCCATTTTTTTTTTTTTTTTTTTTCAATTTGGTCAAATTTTCAAGCTATAAAGAGAAAGTTTCAAATTACAATGTGGACTTGTAATCTTAATATTTTGTTCATTTGAAGAATCCCCAATTGAAATTTCTTTGTTTTTTTTCGCGTTAAACGATCTTTTTTTCACAATGTTTGGAACACAATCTAGAGGAGATATTACTACTCATGATTTTAATCCTATGATGATGCAATATTATAGACCAAGTATACATACAAGAAGAGCCAACATTGTTGTAAAATTTCAAGATTTGTATGGTTTTAATGTAGAAGGAAATGTTGATGATGTTAATATTTTGAATGAGGTAAGAGAGAAAGTTAGACAACAAGGAAGGGTTTGGTGGGCATTAGAAGCAAGTAAAGGTGCTAATTGGTATTTACAACCTCAAACACCTTCATTATCTGAAGGAATTTCTGCAGCTTCTCGTAAATTATCAGCTCTTGCAAATACAATTGCTTTAAAGAGGTTGATCAGGAAAGGAATTCCTCCTATTTTAAGGCCTAAAGTTTGGCTTTCGGTTTCTGGGGCAGCGAAAAAACGGTCGACTGTGCCTGAGAGCTATTACAATGATCTGATCAAGGCTGTTGAAGGGATGGTCACACCTGCATCAAAGCAGATCGATCATGTGAGTATATGATTTTTGATTTATAAGTTGTGTTGGAATTATATGACTTGGATTTTTCATTGGATGATCTATATGAGTTTGCTTTGATTCAAATGGGATATACATTTATGCGAAAAGATTGTACTTGGACACAAATAAATTTTTTGTCAGGCACCTTTTTACAGGAAATATAAATATCTAGCTTCATTTGATATAGTATGGTTTAAAAGTTTGATAAATAAATTAATATACAAGATAATAAACTTTGCCTTAACAGCTTTTAAAGGAATGATATCAATATCGTATTATGAATATTCATTTACGAATCAAATTTTGGGTTTAACATGTACGGTGAATATAGATTAATCAAAAAGATATAAAATAGTAATAAAGCGAAAAGCCGAAAACGATAAATTGGAGAGACTATTAAAGGGAAGTCAAAGCGAAAGATGAATCTCGGTAACTTTTTTATCTTTATTGATTGATATAATTAGAGAGACTATTAAAGGGAAGTCAAATTATTGATTATCACACTTTTTTGCCGAAGAGTAGATGTGGTTCATTAATCATGAAGCCTTTAGTTTCTCTTCTGACTTTGGAAGCTTAATTAGAGTAGATGTGCTTCATTAATATGAGAAACACAGTTAGGTTTTCTTGATTGAGGTTATACTTTCCCTTCTGACTATGAAAGCTTAATTATAAATGCATTTGATTAAAACTTATTCCACTTGGCATAACATAGACAATGGACCCTGCTATCTGATACTACCTTAATTTCTTTTTGCATTTATGTTGTCCTCATGACAGCATCCATTTTCCAGGTGTGAGTATCTTTCTATTACTCATTAACAACTAAGGGTATGAATATTTTGTTTATTCTTTTTAAATTTCTAAATTTTATTAAGAGGCATCTTTAGTAATCATATATATTATTGACAGAGAGAATACTTAATTATTCTACATATACTGAGATCAATAGTATATTTACTATTAAGTATTTTCTCTGACAATATATATTATTGGTTGCGTGCATTAATTTTCCAAACCCTGTTTGGTATCTAAAATATGCTGACAGATGACAGTAACTAAGTAAGGTGTAAGGTTACCACTTTCTTAGATCCCCATTCCTACACAAGTGATTATCTAACATCTAAGAACAAAATAGTTATGACTTTTTAGGCATACTTATTATCTTGAACCCCATAAGAATAAGTCCTAGGATTTCCATGATTAGACGAGCTCCAGGCAAGACACAAGCTACTCGACAAAGCCAGGACTAAGCACCACAAAAGAGCTAATTAACAAAGAAGACAATGATGTAGATAGGTTCACTAGGAATTGCCTACGGTATGCTGTACTTATATTGAGGCTTCTCTGTCTTGGTGAAAGTGGGATCACCAAGAAGCAGCTGCAATCTTATAGACCACCAGGCCTTTCTAAAAGCTTTGAGTCTTTTGCTTGCTTTTCAAAGAATATGGAGTTTCATCCTTGACTAGACGCCCGCGCTCTAATCCTTACTACAACGAAAGATCTGTCTCATTGCTATGCCCTTCAACAAGGATCTTACCTAACCCAATATTCCATAATATGTCAGGATGTGTCAATTTTACTATTAAATATAGTTTAACAATCTAAACCATATGCTATCAGAGAAAACATAATAATATCAAATCTGGTGAGCACCATCCTTCCAATGAGCACCCAACTCCACAGGTTACACTAGCCACTACAGAGTAAGGCTTGTTTGACGCCTCAAGCTTATGATAGGTATCCCAACCTACTTAAAGGGTAACAACTTAGAAAGTCAAATCTATAATGAGAACTCTCGTCTATGAGAACTCTCGTCCATGTGAGATGAAGTTGGTTTCTCCAAACGGACACTAAGCAATGCAACAACCACATCAGGATCCATAAGCTATAGTTTTCACCTATCTAAAAAGTGCTGCAGGTTCTCCTGATCAAGGTCCACAGACTTGTTCACAAAGAGTTAATAGAAGAGCATTTGAAATTTTGAAACTCGAGCGAAAAGTTATGGCATATGAAAAACTGACCTTAATGTCATTGTTCATAACCTTTTCTGCAATCATCTAATGGCGCCACCTGGCATCATCAGCTGCTGTTTCAAGTCAATGCCCAATTTTCTCTTTCTTCGTCTTTTATTATTTTTCTCATTTCCTTTTTTTGTTTGTGGAAGTGTGAGTGTGTGTTTGAGGGATGTGGTGCATAAGAATAGGTTCAGAGGCTATAATGATGAACCAGTGGTCAAAGTTAGCTGGGGCATCCGATATAAGGTGGTCTTCTAAGGTTTGGAAGCCACAAAAATGAACCAACAGTCAGAGACATGAAGGATGACGTAATGTATACCTAACATCTAAGCAACACAAAATGAGCACATGCATCAGGTGCATGTAGCCATACCAGTCATCCAATGAGCCACCTTACAAATTCAGAGATGCATCAAGTGTTTCTGATGCTTTGTATCTATTTAACACTTTCCCTTGATACCTACTTAAGTTCTCCCTTGTATATTGTGCTTTTGGGATCCTTACTTCTTGCTATCATAAGTTATATCCTTATTTGGCTCTGTGAAATGTTGTTTAGGGGTAGTTTGTATAGCGCATCAACATTTATTTGAAACGAGTGTCTGCTGAACCTGGGGATATTATCTTGTGTATAACAGGCCTTTTGTACTTAACGGGTAAAAGGTTTAGGGATTTGGTATATCCTTGTGATTGGGTGGAACTTCATTGTATTGGAGAGGATTCTGACAGATTTGTGTCAGATAGCTCTGTTCCTTCCATTGTTGATTATACTTATAGCTGTACTCAATCTACTTGTCTGTCGATTTATTACACTTTCCAGGAAAAAGCATAAAAAATAAAAAAGGAGGTGGCTTATACTTAATTTTAAATTGCTGTTTTAATTCTCTTAAAATATATGTAGGATCTACCGCGGACTTTCCCTGGTCACCCATGGTTAGACACTCCAGAAGGCCATGCATCTCTCAGACGTGTTCTTGTTGCATACTCATTTCGAGATTCAGATGTTGGTTACTGTCAGGTGGGTTTGCTTTCATGGACTATAATGCTGATCTCCTGGATGGTTTACACTAGGACCACAACTTGAATTTATTTTCTTTTTGTTTGTTTCTTCAAATGTGGTGCAGGGTCTGAATTATGTGGCAGCACTGTTATTGTTAGTGATGAAAACTGAAGAAGAAGCGTTCTGGATGCTCGCCGTTCTCCTGGAAAATGTACTGGTGAGTGACTGCTATACTGACAATTTGTCAGGATGCCATGTCGAGCAAAGAGTATTCAAAGATTTGCTTGCCAAGAAGTGCCCAAGGTATCTTGATACACTTGTATAGATTTCTTTTGTAGACGCATAGGATCTCTTTTCGGACAAGATATGCTTCATACTTTCTTTCAACATTCGTGGTATCAGTGAACTTATAAATGAAATGCAGGATTGCTGCCCATTTGGAAGCTATGGAGTTTGATGTCTCCCTTGTTGCGACCGAGTGGTTTTTGTGCCTCTTCTCCAAGAGCTTGCCATCAGAGGTTAGAATTAAAACTGGCTGGTTGCTTTTCAGTTATATTCAAGATAAACATTATCTGAAACAAATTGCTGACTGTCAAATTTGCCCATCTGTGGATATCATTTTCAGACAACTATGCGGGTTTGGGATGTCCTTTTCAACGAGGGGGCAAAGGTTATGTTTCATGTAGCCTTAGCTATCTTTAAGGTAAATGCTACGACTTTGAATAGATTGTTGTCATTGCTTGCATTTGGTACTTCATATAAGCTTCCTGGAATTTACGAAAATAAGGTACTTATAGTTGTGTCTTTGCGGCAGATGAAAGAAGATGAAATTTTGATGGCCCATCAAGTAGGAGATGTGCTTAGTATTTTGCAGCGAACCACCCATCATCTTTATGATCCTGAAGACTTGTTAACTGTAAGTGAAACCTTCTCAAATTTCTTCCCTGATACGTTTAATTAGTGAAATGTAATGGTCACTTCAGTTATCCTAGATCCGTTTGAATTCATATTTTTCCCAATAATTTCTTGCAGGTAGCTTTCGACAAAATTGGTTCATTGACAATAAACACAATAACAAAACAAAGGAAAAAACAAGAACCAGCAGTTATGGCAGAGCTCGATCAAAGACTAAGACGGTTAAATTCACTAAAAATGGATGATAGCTCACCGAATTCTTCACCAAAACAATAGCAGAACACTACCATTATTTTATTTTTCTTTTTACTTGTAATCTGTTACACCCCCACTTGAGGTCTGGTGTCCATTTTGGATAGGAAGATGTGTAATGTAAAACTTTCTAATCCAAGTCTTAGAGAGTGAAGAGCTTGTTCATCTCAGGAGATTAGGCCTAGGGGTAAGATGTAAATTTTGAATTCTGATGGCTTCAAAAGCTTTTTAGCTTTACCTTGGCTGGAGTTCCAATCAAGGATTTGAGTGTATGTTAATATTTATATGTGCCATATTATTGCAGTTGTAATCTTTCTTTTTTTTTTTCGTCAGCCATTAGGGATTTCATTGAAATCAAGAGGTTACAGACATAGTCTTCAGAGAAACTTAAAAAGCTAAAACTCACAGATTCCCAGACTCTAGCAGTGAGAGAGTGTGCCACAGAATTGCAGGATCTGTTAACATGTATACAAATAGAACTTCTAAATTGACACACAAGACTTTTGCAGAAAACAGAAATACTTCTGAGTTCTGACTAGGACCCTTGGTTTAGTTGCACCATTGATGGAATGGATGACCACAGCATTGTCTCCCTCAGATGATATCCACAAAATTATGTTGCAAGGCTAGTAACATTGCAGCTTCAGCTCCCAAGAATTCAGCTTCCTCTGGGTCAAACCATGACCTAATAAGTTTTGTAAATTTTTTCCTTGTCCTTAAATTTCAGACGATGAGACGAAGATAAAAACATACAGGTCTAAATTTGACTCCATTTGATTTTTAATTTATCTTCACTAGACTTAAGAATCTTTCATGGCAGTGGTCGCTCGTACCTGAATCTTGTGATTAGATGATCCCAATTCCCAAGTCCCAATCCCTACTTGGTTTATTCCAGCCATAACTAAAATAAAAAGTTATGTCTTAGATTAATAGTTGCAAACTAATACAGTAGGAACTGAAATTCAATCATCAATCAAAACATTTAATCATCAAATATTTCCTACTAAGCCTGGAGGCTTTTGTTCTTTAATAAGTGCAAATGCACAACTCCACCCGCCACCCTTCTCTCTAAACCGGCATTTCGTTTCTTCTGATTGACTAATAATTTAAAAACAGAAATAACCTGGCATGTTCATTGTTTTCTAAACACCATCACATCTTTAGTCTTCAAGCCAACCACAAGCTTTGTTCAGAAAAGTGCTTTGAGAACCCAAAGCAAAGTGTGACGAGTCTTGAACAGAGAGAATTGGCAATTTCAATGTGTCAACTATGAGACTTTCACACCTTTCTCTACTGAGTTCCAGATTTTGTACTGGCTCTTCGAGGATGACTTCCTTGAGGTCTTCCACTTCGCTGATTTTATCACGAACAATTATTTGATTTGCATTATCAGTGGAGTGATTGGCCTCCACTTCCATATTTGTATCTTTCTGCTCATTGGAGAAGTGGTGGTGCATGAGAGCTGTTGAGTTGTGGCAATTAGTCCAATCCCAGCGACTCCAAAGATAGAGCAGTGGTGGTTCAGAGGTCATGTGTCGCATACTTCCAGGTACAAAGGACTTCCAACAAAGAAAGTTGACAAGTTAGTCAGCAGTCACAACTATGGCTATCTAAAAGTCACCACAAACCATCCAGGATTATTAGAAAAGAAAATACATGTTACCTTGCATGAAATTAATTCGCCATCCTCCCATATTAGATTATATGTTGATACTTTTTGGATTAATCTGCCAAACAGTAAAGCGAATGAGAGAGGAACAAGGTGGAGAAAAGCAATGATACAACACACACCTTACCTTTCTGTTTCCCTTGTACAAATGAGTAAAAGGAGCTTTGGCTTGAACTCAAGGATCTTGTTAATGAATTTGTTCACATCAACTCCTTGAACTACCGATGGAAATTTTACACCCACAATCTATGACAGAAAAACATATTAATAAAATAAGAGCAAGATTTAAAGTTTTTGTGAAGCTTACCCAAGAACATCCATGTTTGGTGACCATGACTGTATTTCTGAGCCTTGCACAAAAAGAACAGCATAGAGAGAAGTTACTTACCAAGCGAGATCCAGTCAGCAATTCCTCAGAGACACTCTTCCAATCGTCCTCCTTGAGATCAAAATCACTCTGTGAAGCAGTTGTGAGAGTACTTCATAATAATATATGCAAACATATATACCTATGCTAACCATACAAATGTTGCCACAAGTTATACAGTAAATCTGACGAGTATAGAAATTGTAATAAAAAACAGAACACTTAAATTTGACACCAAAAGAAAAAAGGGAGTGAAAGACATTTATAACAATCAGTTACAGACCTAAGTCTGCAGTATTATAATATTTCAGAACCTACTAGTTTATCTATTATTTTCGAGATTAATTGAGCGAGATAGTCTTACCTGTTAACATGCAAATGGAGAACTCATGTTTTCTAGGTTATTGTCAGGTACTCCGGTCAATTCCAAACTGACCATGTAAGCAGATGCCTAGGATGTTTTTCATCTACTCATAAATATTCTGTTACCAGGAATATTAAATAGACATTTTGAATCTAAAATGTGTCCGAAGACGATCAAAGACAGCCACATTTATGTAAGCCCAAGTGCATATCTAATATAAGAGGAGGCTGGTCCTGCGTAGTTGTCTTTCTATTTCTTCTGGTTCTCCCCACCATTCTTCCTTTCTCTCTTCTATGTTGTTATCTTGGATACTTTAACCAAGGCTATTTAAACCAGATATGACTTGTTCAACATAACTTTCGGTCTAATACAAGGAAACTATTATACAACATGCTTCATACTGGCAGGCATAGCATAAGAACATGGAGAAAATACATCACAAACCATTATACAACACGCTTCATACTGGCAGGCATAGCATAAGAACATCATGATTTTAAAGACAACTTAAAGTTACTGTTCCTGATTTTGAAAATTTTAAGTCCTTCTGAAGTGATTCAATATTGGGCCACAAAAGAAATCACCTGTAACTGTAGGTTCACAACAAAAGAAAATTACCTTTGACTGAAAAACATCATAGTGTTTAGATGAGCAGTTTTTCCCAGTTATCGCAAGTTTTTGTCTCATCAAGCAACTAAAATCATTCACATGGCAGCAGAAATTGACAACCTGTTTGAAAAGGAGATGATAACATTCAAATTACAAAAGAAGAACATCAACAGAAGATGACTTTCACCAACATATTCAGTGAACACTTCAACCAATGTTCTTCAATAAGCATCCCCGTGTTGACAATAGAAGATGTAAAAAGGTGATGGAGAGCAGAGAAGAGGATGAAGAAAAAACTGCAACACTTTAATTTTCAAAATTTATTTGACGAAGCACATGGTGGATTCACACTTCACAGTAGCCCGTAGTTGTCCCAACTCCTATATATGTCATCATGTTTCTTTTATTCTAACTAGTCATGTTTACCATGTTGGGATCAAATTAAAAACAGTAATTGGATGTATTAGAAGCCCAATATGGATTAGTTGGTTAGCAAGCATAATCCCAATACTTCAGGTCATCCATTAAGTCCAAGTGCTAGGCTCAAAATACACCACACGTGAGGGGACATGTTGAGATATACAGTCTCACATGGGAAAACAGTACAAGCCTTGTATATAAAATATATGGGCAACACCACTCATAACCAATTGTTTTTAGTCGGAAGCCCATAACTTTAACATGAACAAAAACAAATTGATGCAGCGGATGATAAAATAATTGGAATTGCAAAGAATCAAAAGAACAGAAAGAATTGCAAGAATTAAAAGCTGGAATCAAAATAACTTGAAATAAAAATGCTGAAAAGTAGTAATCCACCCACCCAAACCTCCATAATTACAAGTACCCCAACTAATGTATACCCAGCCCTAGCAATATAATAAAAACAAAAAACAGACAAGTGCTTACCATGTCACCATCCTGTGCATAACAGTCGAGCTTATCAACAATCTGCACATAACAGTCAAGCTTATCAACAATCTTAAAAGCACTGGTAAATAACTAGGATTATAATAAGCAATAATGGTAATAGATTAGGCTTTTTCTTTGAGCACACACCAGCTCTAAAAGGCCAGACCCTACTTAGGAGGGCAAACTCCCAAACATATATGAGGGCAAAACCCACTCTTGATATTGTAAATAACCAGTTAATTTTGTTATATACCGCATATGGATGAATTAAAATAACGTTTGACAGAAAAAAGTAATAAAGTTAACACGTCAATTTTTGTTAATAGTGAAATATAGAGTTTTAGTTGTGAAGTCATGTTTTTGTTCTGTATTCATTGGATCTTTTTCTTCATTTACTTATTTATTTAATTTTTTTAACGTTTTTGGTGTCCCTTTTTACATTTTGTCTTCACACACAAAGTTATACATTGGTCAAAAATGAGATGTGTATAGAGTTTTAGTTGTAAGTCCAATTGTTTCTCTTCTTTATTCACTGGTCATTTATGTTTACTTTTTAACTTTTTGGTGTACCTTTTTAGGTTTAAAACACTGGTCTTCATGCATAAAGTGATCAACTTCACAAATTTGTCTAGTTGCTTATAGTCTTATAGAACTAGCTCTTTTTGTTTCTTTAAACAGCTTTGTTCAACCCCATCCCCCCCCCCCCCTCCACAACCCACTATCACCACCATCTCAACGCATAACACTCCACCACCAACGGTGGTGTAGCCACGATTTTTGCTCAGGGTAGCATTCAACTCATTATGCTTACTATTTTATTTATTTTTTACGGTGAAAAAAAACCAAAAATTTAATCCACAATATGTATCTCATAAGTTCCAGCGAGAAAAAAAAAAAACTCCAGATGATGCTTAGTTAGCAAACTAGAATCAATTCAATGCTTATTACACAAAGCAAGAAAAATTTATAAACACACAAGTAAGCCAAATTATTACAGGTTTGCTAAATAAATTAGCAAAAACTCAAGCCAATTTAAACAAAGTTTTACTATCAGTAGTCTTGTGTTTTGATGTATTGTTTAGGACAACTGACTTGGAAGGTTTTATTTCATGCTATCCTATCTTAGTCTTCTGTTGGCTGCACCTTTTAAATGCATTTCAGTGTGGGATCATGTGTTGGAAAGAGTAAGGCAGAGACTTGCAATGTGGAGGCGTAGCTATCTTTCTGCAAGTCCCCGTCTCAATTCTTATTAAATCAACACTTGCTAGTTTGTCTATCTACTATTTGTCCTTTTTTACGATCCCGACAAGTGTTGTCAATGCTATTGAACAACACATTCGGCATTTTCTTTAGGGTTCAAATAGCAGCACTCACATGTTCCATCTTATTTCTTGGGAGAGGGTTTGTTTACCCAAGCAACTTGGTGGTTTGGGAATAAGGAAGATCAAAGAAGTTTTTTTTTTTTTTTATCGATAAAACAATAGATTTTATTAATGTTTGTGATAGAGAATATCACACCAAAATCCCACAACGACAAAAACAAAATACGCTAATTGTTACGCATGTGATCCTCCCATCAACCCACAAAAGAATCGAATGTCAAGGATGGGGATGAAAATAGGTCCAATTCCAGACATCCTACCTATACCAATTGGTCAGAATTGGATCTTCATCTGAGGAGCGGGTAGAGAGTTAATACAGGGTGCACAGTTGGCAGCGTTGATACGACCTTTGATCAGATCATAAGCTCGATATTACATTGAGAGTGGACCTATTTTCATCTGAGGAGCGGTTAGAGAGTTGATACGGCCTTTGACTAGATCATAAGCTCGATAAAGACAACTGTTTGGAACTGGACCTATTTTCATCCCCAAATGCGATCTTTGACATTCGATTATTTTGTGGGTTGAAGGGAGGATCACATGTGTAACAATTAGCGTGTTTTGTTTTTGTTGTTGTGGGATTTTGGTATGATATTCTCTATCCCAAACATTAATAAAATCTATTGTTTTATCGATAAAAAAAAACTTCTTTGATCTTCCTTATTCCCAAACAACTTACACGGACCCTCTCCCAAGAAATAAGATGGAACATGTGAGTGCTGCTATTTAAACCCTAAAGAAAATGCCAAATGTGTTGTTCAATAGCATTGGCAACACTTGTCGGGATCGTCAAAAAGGACAAGTAATAGATGGGCAGACTAGCAAGAGTTGATTTAATAAGAATTGAGACGGGGACCCTGCAGAAGCCTTACTCTTTCCAACACATGATCCCACACTGAAATACATTTAAAATGTGCAGCCAATGGAAGACTAAGATAGGAAGCTGGTAATGTTCCTACCTGACATCCAAGCAGCTCAGCAACTGCAATTAAGCCATCATCAACATTCACCCCATAGACAGTGCTTTTTGAGAAGTTAACACTAAGACCTGGCACCACTTCAAACATAATAAAGATGGCTTTTGAATACTGGACTTGATCTTGATTATGATCATTATCAATGAACACCAATGTATCGTCAGCATAGTGGAGCAAAGGAATTGCCTTACTGCCTTCAACTGCTCTGAACCCTTCAATTCTACCCCTTTCCTGCTGCTGGTGAATCATCCTGTCAAGGCCTCTGTCACTAATACAAAAAGAAAGGGAGATAAGGGATCTCCCTGACACAACCCTTTTTGCATTTTAAAGTGACCTCTAGGGGTGTCGTTCACCATAATTGACATATGTGCAGTGGAAATACAAACGAAGATCCATTTACACCACCTTTCACGAAAACCAAACCTTGACATAAGGTAGTCAAGAAAGGATCGGTTAACACAATCAAATGCCTTTCTGAAATCCATCTTGCACACTATGCCTGGTAACCCACTCCTTCTCCTTGAATCAATAAGTTCATTTGCAATAAGAATTACATCTAATATCTGTCGACCTTCAACAGCTGCCCCTTGACAAGGAGTGCATTTCTTTTTTGGATGAGATTCAGAAGTTGAGTTGGACTTTATGTCAAATCTTGAGGGAGCGCACTTACGAACTCATCCCCAAGGCTCCGCCACTGACCACCGACACCACTGCTACCACCAACCATGTCTACCTCTATTGCCAGTTTGCCACCATCTTCGTGATCCCACGACCACCCCTACCATCACCATCCATTTTCACTTCCCTTCACCATATTCACCAAGTCATCTCAAATGCTTATCGCTATCGCCATCACCATCACTACGATCTCCACACTCCATCAACATCTCCTTTCAAGTTTCAACCCAAATCTCATCTCCATCATTTCTTCATCTTTCTCTCAACACTTCAACTGATCTATTCATAAACAAACTTCACCATGCGATGGCAGACTACAAACCACAAAAATGGTGGCGGTGTAATGGTGGTGGGCGTTGGATTAGGGATGGTGAATGTTTAGCAGTTGTCAATAGAACAAAGACCGACCTTTGACCTGGTCTTCGGCTCAAACTTCGGCTCTAAATGAAAAAATTGGGGAAAGGGTATCTGTGGAAGTAAGGGTATTATAGATTTTAGGGGTGTGGTTTAGTCCCACATAGCTTAGATATAAAGTCTATGTGGTCTCTCTATAAATTGACGATGTGCTCCCTTGTAAGTTTAACTTATTATTTCAATATTATTATTCATCTTCTATATTTCTAGTTGGTATCAGACCCTAAAAATCCTGGTAGTTCAAGCGTGGGTTATGCTTTCTGGTCACCAGCAACACTAACTCAAGTGCTAGTGGTCGGAGCTCTGCCGAAGCAATATTGTTGTTCTCCTATTATTGTAGTGTTCTTACTATTACCTCGTATTTTTTTGCAACTGTTCACAAATCTTGTTCATCCAAAACACTGTTCACCAGAGTATTGTTCAATTCTCATTAACCAGGACTTAGCCCTGAATTTTATTCAGGTTTATAATAGTAGTATAAATAAGCATTCAAAAAGATTGATGACTATTTCCGAAAGTAAATGTATACTACAACAATATTATTTCACCTCGTGTGCACTACTGGTACTGATAACTATATATCACAACAGGCAACTGAAAAATACCTTTGCCTTTGTTACATTGTCAAAAATCTCGGATTTGTACTCAGCTTTAGGATCACTAACACTATGGTCTTCAACATTCTGAATTGTATTTTCAACCGCCTACAAAGAGTAGATTGAAGTATTAAATGTCTAATTCAAAATTAAGAAAATCATAATCATACAAAATAACTAATAAAAGCATTAACAATATTATTGACAACAAAAAGAAGCCATTAGTAACCCCCCAGGGTTTTACCCTCACTTACCCCGACAGTAAAATGGTTATGTGACACTTTTTGGGGGCTAGGCATACCAACATGTCCAGTGTGGGAATAAATAACTCAATAGTTATGGTGAAAGAGGATGGATAATGATGTAAGAGATCCTACCTACACCAATTGGTTTCCTATTTGGGTTAATAATTATTTAAAAGTCATCAAAAATTATAAGTTTAAGATTTCTATTTTAATTTCTTTACTTTAAGAATTCCTAGTGCTAGTTGATTAAGATCTTTAAGTCTATATAAAGAGACATGCCTTGTAGAATCATTAAAATTATTCAACCAACACAATTCAAATGTCTCTACAATTTATTTTTTCTTTAGTTTTATTTTAGTTCTTCTTTGTTTCAAGACGATCCTCCCATTGGTTTATTTAAAGTTTGATTTTTAATCGCTTCTGCTACGTCAATTGGTATCAAGAGCTTCGTTTCGATCCAACAACAATGGTTAATGACGGAGACCGCTCCTAAGTCGGAAATCTTGGAGATTATGTGACGAGTGTTGAATTTAATTCAGCTATCGATCGCCTCAATGCTTCAATTGCATCCATCAACGCTAAAATCAATACTCTTACTCTTCGATTTGTTAAGTTGGAAGGTAAGCAACCTATTGTTGATGCTCCCACCCTCTTTCATGCCTACTCTATCTCAACCACCACCACACCCACCCCCATCACCACAATTTTCCAAAACCACCACAACTTTACAAGTTTCCTATATTGGTTTCTCATCTCTTTCTATTACTGGAAGCCCTCGACCACAACAAAACCTAGTCTTACAACCCCAATATCACAACTACCAATACTCACAACCCTATTACTCCACAAGTTGCCACAACCTATACCACCATTGTTTCTCCCTCTCAATCTCAAAACCAAGCCGTACTTTCAACCACTCTTATTCCATCAATAAGTCATGTTTGTCTTAAGGAAGAAAAAGGTTTTAATTGAAAGCCACCAAGTTTAAATGGAGAACCACCAAGTTTTAATGAAGATTCTTTAAACATTGTGACCAACATCGATGAACAAAAACCAATTTTTATTGAAGACGAATATCATAAAGTTGATTTCACTGCGAAAGATTCATTACCTCTAAATGTTCATTATGATTTTATTGGAACTGATCAAATACTATCAAAAAAAGTTATTTATATTGTCAAAGTCAAAGGTTTTGAATTAAAAGACAAAACTACAACTTACATTCATACAAGGAAAGTTTACAAGAGTCCGAGTTATTCAAAGTACTTTTTCATATAGAGCGGACCACATCAATACTACATAAATTCAAGGACAAAGTCTTTTGAAGAATGGGGGACTGATGTACGACATCCTACCTACACCAATTGGTTTTTTATTTGGGTTAATGTTTATTTAGAAGTCGTTTTAAATTATAAGTTTAGAATTTCTATTTTAATTTCTTTTTATAGAAATTCCTAATGCTATTTAATTAAGATCTTTAAGCCTATATAAAAAGACAAGCCTTGTAGAAGCATTAAAATTAATCAACTAATACAATTCAGATGTGTCTCTACAATTTATTTTTTTTCGGTTTTATTTTAGTTCTTCCTTTGTTTCAACTTTCAAGGCAATCTTCCCCTTGGGTTATTGAAGGTTTGATTTTTAATTGCTTCCGCTACGACAAATAAGAGCATAATAGGTTAAACTTAAGACGGGGAGAGGCAATAATAGGTTAATCTAAAGTGGTTGGGATCTTTCTTCTTCTCGACTCATTATATTAACTGGAATATGGATAATAGGTTAAACCTAAGGAGGAAAGAGGCAATAGTAGGCTCAATCAAAAGTAGTTGGGATCAGTCCTTTTATTAGTTCGTTTTATTAGCATAGAATATGAAAGTAATTTTTTTATTGTTAAAATGGCCTACCTTTTAGAGCTAGTGCATGCCCAAACATGAATCCATTCTATGCACATGAATTACAAGTCAATATAACATTGACGACCACAAGATCCAATAGATCAGAACTACTTGCCTTCCCAGTATATTTTCCCCCCTCAGCCACTATGGTGCTCCAGTAGTATGTTGTTTTGTTTATTGAGGGACTTCCCAGATGGTCATCCATATTAAAACTCCTCTCTTTCGAGCACTCTCCAGACAGTAGGACACATTTAACTCCTAGAATGTGATGAGATGTTTAGTCACACATTGGTTGGACTTTGTCGGGTTTTGGTAATAATAAATAAGTTTTTAGGCTACACCACTCATTGCCAATTGGTTTTGAGTTTGACCCCTAGGACTTTATCCTGAATTCAGAGCGGGCTTTTATTTGGAGGTGTGCTCTATGTCTCCCGTTTAATAAATCCACGTGTTAGACTTAAAGCCATACCACATGTGAGGGGGGGTGTTGAGATGTTTAGTCCCACATTGGACTTTGTCGGGCCTTGCTAACAATATACAAGTACTTGGGCTACACCACTCATTGCAAATTGGTTATGAGTTGGACCCCAAGACTATCATAATGCTAGCATAAAGCATTCGTGATTCGAAAGGCCTTTATACAAGTGTGTGGGCTAGATGTTACTAACTTACTATAAATTGATGCAATGGAAGTTAAAATAAACTTTTGAAATATGTAGAACATATCCAGTGTTTCCAATTTTGACATCGTTTACTATTTCTATTTTAAGTATTATTTAATATTTATAAGTCCAAATAATAGTAGAAATTGATTTCTAAATTGTTATTTTTGTTTTTGTTATTTAGAGTGAATTTAGAAGTGTCTAGAAATCTTATTTTTAGTCCTAATAGGTTTAGAAAATTGCCTAAAAGGGCATACCTTAGGGAACAATTAATTCAAGTTCAACTAGGTTTCCTAGTTATATCAAGGGAGTTATCTATATAAAGAGTTCCAAAAACGAATTTGTTAGAAAGAAATTGATTATTTTATTATTTAATTTATTGTCTTTCAATTCTGTTTTACTTCAAGTTCCTTAACTTTTGCAATTTACTTCCAAGTTTTACTTCTTGTCATTCCTTTTTCATTCTTTCAACTCCTTGCAATTTCAATTCTTAGTTAAAGTTTATTTTAGCTTCCGTTGCATTAGAAATCGCAAAGAATTGAAAAAACTGAAAGAAATTGCAACAAGTAAAAGCTAAGATTTTAATAACTCGAAAGAAAATTGTGGAAATTAAAGAACTTGAAGTAAAAACTGAATTGAATGACAATAACTTAAATAATAAACTTTTCGGTTATCAAAAAAATAATAATAAATTTTTCACTCGCTAACAAATTCAATTTTGGAGCTTTTTATATAGATAGCTTCCTTGAGACAAATAGGAAACCTACTAGAACTTAAAATATTTGTTCCTTAAGGTATGTAATACCTTTAGGCAATTTCCTAAACCTATAACGACTCAAAATAAGACTTCTAGACAAAGACACTTTAAATAATAAACAAAAATAACAATTTAGAAAACAAAATCCTTGTATAATAGTTTCTAAGTAAATTGTAAACTCAAATAGGACTAAACCTTGGTGCTAACATCACCTTCCTGAGGGTGGACACCTTTGGAAGATACCTTCTATAATTTCTTAACATAAGCATTCAAGAAAATTGATAAAAATTTCCAAAAGTGAATCTATACTACAACAATATTGTTTCACCTTGAATTAAAATGGAAAACAGACAACCTTGTGCGCCACTAATATAGTAGTACTGACTGTTGAAAAATACCTTTGACTTCGTTACATTGTCAAAAATCCCGGATTCGTAATCAGCTTTGGTAGCACTAAAACTATGGTCTTCTACATTTTGCATTGTATTTTCAACATCCTACAAAAAAACAGATTGATGTAATAAGTGTCAAATTCAGAACTAAAAAAGATTGTAATCAAAGAAAATATTAAATTGTTAGTCTTTATATTTCTTTTTGGGCTATCCCGAAATAGTTGTCACTTTCCACATTTGAACACCCATTAATTAGTTAATTTATTTTATTTCGTAGATTATCCCTATTTTGAAATTAGAGTATTATTGTAATTACAATTATAATTAACATTAAATATGGGCAAGTTTGGAAGTATGGTTTTTTAGAATCAAACATTAGTCTTGGAAATAATCCATTGGCGAGAGATCAATTAATGCATCATTATTGTAAGAATTTTCTATGATAGTTTGAATTATTTCACCCCAAATCTCTTTCAACCCATGAAAAGGGGACCCAATCCCAAGATCAGGCCCAACCTCACGAGTCTTGACTAGTAGACCATTATAAGAATTTTCTCTGATCGTGGATTATTCTACTCAAGTGACCAACGAATCTACTCCCTCTGTCCAAATTGTTAGTCCCATATAGAAAACCCAACTTTTTAAGAGATCACCATTTATTGCACATAAAATTAACCATATTTCCTAGTTTACCCTAATCTAATGTTAATTACAATTGCACACTAATTCCAAGATAGGGCTAATATAGGTAATAAAGCAAATTAGCCTCATTAATGGGCATTCAAATGTGGAAAGTGACAACCATTTCGGGCGAGGCAAAAAAGAAATACAAGACTAACAATTTAGGACGGAGGAAGCACTATATAACAAAATTTTAATCTAAACTTTTGGTGTTAAGATTGTTATTTACTGATAACTTGTTACAAGGTCGAGACTTGTTATTTTAATTCTCTCTGTAAACCAGGATCTCTAATAACGAGCCACAAACATGGTTAAGCCTACAACCTAACCAAACATGGGAGCTGGACTCCCCAATACTCATCTCAGTGATGTAGACACATGGCAGCAATAATTCATGAATAGACAACCCTAGAAAAATCTGGAAGTCTTAAAAGTTTTTACAACCACTTAATTTTATTTTGAAAGGTAATCAAAGAGTTCTTATAAACTCTATATAAATTGATAAAGTTCGAGAATGTTTACGAACTATGGTTGTAAGGATTGTGTGACGCAATCCAAGCCTTGGTGTGAGGCCTAGGTGCCTAGGAATGCTTCCTAGAACCCTACTGATGTGATATAATAGTTTTGTCTTTTTTATATTAGTATTATTTTCATCCTTATATGTTCTCATTATAATTTTATTTTATTCTTTTTCTAGTTAAATTTTTATTTTATTTTTTTCTAGTTTATATAGTCATTATATTTTTGCATTAATAATGTAAATTGCACATTGTAATGAAATATAACTAAATTATAAAGCCTAATGAAATTAAGAATATTGTTTTCATGTATGAATAAACTCTTACTGAATAATGTTTCTCAAAATTAATTTAAAATTGAAATATCTTAACTTAAATATAAATGGTCAAACTTAAATATTTTGAAAACATCTCAAATAAATATTGCTACTTAATCTAATTTGGTTCCATAGGCAGCAATATCAACTCCTTTCTTTCAATATTAGGCCTTTGTTTATCCTTTCTTTCAATATTTATTTATTTTCATAAGAGTTTACCGTTAATATTAGGGGTGGGCAAAAAAACCGAAAACCGAACCGAAAAAACCGAGTCAAAACCGGTCAAAACCGAGTTGACTAAAAACCGGTCAAGACCGGACCGAAACCGAACCAAACTATATAGCTATTGGTCCGGTCTCGGTTCTTGTTTTTATAGAACCGAGAGAACCGAACCGAACCGAAATAAATAAAAAAACATTTTTTTTATTAGTAAATTACTAAACTAGACATAGGAATTAGTAATTGGTTGTGGACTTATGGTGGATCCATGGTTGGTTCATTGGTTTTGGACGTTTTTCCTATTTAGTACTTGATTTGGTGTATGTCTTATTTTGTTTAAAGCCCAAAACTTAAGAATAATCATCTAAATTGTAGTGGACTAAAGGCCCAATAAAAAAGCCCAGGACCGAGTTTCGGACCGAAACCGGACCGATTGTATTTGGTCCGGTTCGGTCCGGTTACATTCAAATAATTTCGGTCCATGGAACCGAAACCGAACCGATACTTTCAAGTCGGTTTGGTCCTGGTCCTATTACATTTTAGGACCGGACCGGACCGTGCCCACCCCTAATTAATATTTTTTATTTTTATAATATTTTGTTAATTATCTTTTTAATTATTGGGTTTTTTGCTCATAAATAAAATTTCAACCCATAAATAAAATATGTTAAATTACGATAAAACCATTACTTAAAGGGTATTATATAAATTTACCAAAAAAACCATGAATAAAAAAGGGTACCATGAATAAAAAGGTATTTTAGTCAAAATTAGGTGACAAAATTCTAAAGCTCAATTCTCATTAACCAGGACTTACCCCTGAATTTTATTCAGGTTTATAATAGTATAGATCTCCTTGTATTCGTTTAATTTCAACCATCAATCAGGTTTACCCGTCAAACATAACTCTTCCTACATTTCCCCTATCTTGTCAAACATCATTTTAGCATCAAAGCAAGGTTCGAAACAACATGTCTACACTATCAAGGACTTTTGGGGGAAGATTGTAAGATAATTAACATGATGAAATGTTATGGCGAGGTGGTTCTCACAAGTATCTTATCAAATGGAGAGGACATCCACCTTCCGGTTTTATATGTTACTGTGAATAAGTTTCACATCTTGGATCTTGATTCGTATGGGAGCTTCCATCCTCTTAACTCGCCAGAGTCAAGTTTTCTTAAGCCGGAGGGAATGATAGAGATACATCTAGGGATGGCAATTTAGCCCAATCCGGCGGGTTCCCAACCTGATCCGACCTTAATGGGATGGGGTGGGATGCAAAAAATGGGATTAGGGTCGGGTTTGGGATTCAAAACTAGAACCCAGTCGGGTTATGGGCAGGATGTGATTAGGTCATCCCAACCCGAATCCGCCCATATATATTACCTAAACCCTAATAAGAATTTTTTTTATGTGAAGTTAGATTAGTAGTTTTGGAAGTTACGGAATGGATTATTATTCAGTTGCATAATACCTCAAGTTTAATTAGTTATGATTTTGATTTGATTATATTGATTTTTGTTGTGTTAGTAATTAAATTTTAATTTTAAAAGTGTTCAACTCAAGAATAAAATTATTAATAGAATCATAAAAGACCTGACCCGTCCTAACCTGTCCCATTTAGATAAATGGGATGGGACGTGTTGGGATAGGATTATGTATTTTTTTTAATGGGTGGGTTTGGGATTTGATATTGGAACTCGGAACGGGTTCTGGGTGGGATTGGGATTAAAAATTGTTAAATAGGATGGGACTGGGATTAGTGAAACCCGTCCCAGACCGACCCATTGCCATCCCTGGATACATCAGAGAATTCAACTCGCAGAGCGAACGAACCAGATGGCCGCGGCGTTGGAATCTGGGACGGAAGACTTGTAGTATCTCTCTAGATCTGGCAAAAGCGAAAGACCCCATAACGTAATTCGAATGGGGGCTGACCGCTGAGCACTCTCCGGCCGGGTCTCCAAAACCCGATGTCGTAGGTTCAAACCCTACGGAGCGTGATTCTGTTCTTCTTAGGTCGAATTACAATGAAGTAACTTCACTAACTTGAACAGCAACCTGAAACCTCCACCAGATTAAAGAAAGGAAGGAAGAGGTTAAAAAAATAAGAGATGTTGCTTTATCAAAGAGGTCCAACTGATCACCGCGTTTAGTGTCATTTTGAATAGTAGTCAAAGAGTCGAGAATGTCTTGAATGAATTTAATCTTCTTAAGTGTCTAGAGAGTTCTTATGAACTTTATCTAAATGCGCGTAAGATTTGACTAGCAAATTGCTGGAAACTTCTCAAATTTCATTACTACTTCAAAACAATGACTTTAAAGTAAAGGTTATCTGATAATCATCCTTTTAACTTGCAGGGGTCTAAGTTTTCTTACCGGAGGTGATGATGGAGACACATGGCAACAAGAATCATGTGTAGACAACCCAAAAAGATCTGGAAGTCCTTAAGAGTCTTTAGTGTCATTTAAAGCTTTATTTTGAATAGTAGTCACAAAGTCAAAAATGTCTTTAATGAGTTTAGCATTCCTAGGTATCTACAGAGTTCTTATAAACACTATATAAGTTCTTATAAACACTATATAAAAGCTCGTAAGTTTTTGTTTTGAAAAAGGGACGGAGTTTCATAAATTTCTAGCAATTTTGCTATTGTAAAGATTGTGTGATGCCTTGGTGTGAAGCCTAGGTGTCTACGAGTGATTCCTAGAACCCTACTAGTGTGATGCTAATAGTTTTGTCTTTTTTTATATAGTCATCTCCTTAATTAATTTAATTTCAGCCATCAAACAATTTTAACCAACAAACATAACTTTTCCAAAGTTTCCCCTACTTGTCCTACACCACTCAGCAACATAATTATTTCTAAATAAAAGGTTGCTACAAAGACTCTAACTTTGACCTCCATGAAACAAACCACTATAATACTATGTTGTAAACCAAATTCTTCAAAAAATGTCTATCAACCAGAGAAACTGGTAGTTAATTCTATTGTGCTGAATAAAAAGTGCCAAAATATTAAACACCTGTTTGGCAGTAAGAGGTAAACAAAGAATCTGGCAATCGAAAATTGCCTTCAGACATAGTTATATGTACGAAATTTGTAAACAGCTTTGAAGCAGAAATATTGCTGATTGAAAATTTAATAATTTTGACAGTAAAAAGGCAATACTGTTGACATGATGTTGACCAACTGCAGCAAAAAAGACATACCTTATCAGACCCCTCCAATTGTTCTGGTGGCACGGGATTGTCTACTATATTGTCAGAGTAGTATACTTGCGTCAATGCTTCTTCGTGACTTCTTTCGACTACTTCCACGGTTTTAAACGATGACTTCTCTTTCTTTCTATCCACTTTTCTGTATAGAACAATATAAATAATTACTTACAAGGATTTCTTATTTAATAAAAACTCCTGCATCAATGTACATCAAGACATTCAAATCAAAGCATATATATGAACATGTCATGCTAGTCAATATCTGACCTCATTTCCATTTCATCTTCTAGTGGAACAGTTGAACTGCTTGAATTCTTTGTGGCAAGTATATGTGTCATGGATCTGTTAGATTCACTACCATATGAACCTTGCTGCTTAGACTTCACTAATTGCAAACCTTTATTTGGAACTTTATTTAAACTTTTCTTTTTCAAGTATATGTCTTTCAAGTATATGTCAGTTTCATCAATTGCAGAACACTTGTCCCCTTTCACAGATGCACAATTGACAGAGTCTCTTGAGTGGAATCTGGAATTATCAGTTATCTGAGACTTCTTTCTAGAGTCAAATACTCGAGAATCCTGTTTTGCATTTGTTTTGTTGAACTTCTGATGATTTAGAGCACAAGGCTTCTTTACTACTTCGGGTTTGCTTACAGGATTTCTTTTGGGTTTGCTTCTAGAAGCAATACCAATTTTCTTTGCAACTCTCTCTCCTTCGCTTGACCGCAGATCTGGAGAGAAGGCTTTCTTCTTAACTTGTACATCAGGAAATATGATGTAATCTCCAACAGGTGCAAGATTATATTTATCGATCTTATGTTTCCTGACCAAGAAAAAATTTCAAATGAATACGGTAATAATTATAGAGTAGGTAGAAGGATACACATTTGAGAAAAGAAATGATTATCAAGTAAACTGAAAACTTACATGCAATATATTAAGATACGGTTTTTTGGCAGCAAACCCTTCCAAGCCCTTTGGAAAATACCTTTATCCACTGAAGTTTCAAAAGAGATATCCCTGGACATATTAGTTTAAATGTTACCAAACCAAAGATAAGGTTCACTGAATCCTCAAACTATGTATAACATAAACTATAGAGCATGAGAATAAAAATACCCAGGCAAGCATCCCTTGTGATAAACCTTTGGACATCGTCTGCAAATTGCAAATTGCAGTTCATCCACTTCATCATTTTCTATTTCTTTACAATGCATGCATTTATGGACGGGGCATGTAAATGATTCTCCAGCAAATATTTTTTTCTGAATTTGGTCTGCTGCGGATTCACTGATTGGATGGAGAAGTTTTGCGACACAACGTGGGTGATAAAAGTGGCCACAAGTTTCAGAAGAACAAGGGAACACCTGGAAATCATGCATAAAGAATCTGCTTCTCAATAGTATTTTACTTAACGGAAGAATAAAAATAAAAGATGAGATGCAGACCAAATCACAAATAACCTAGCAATGGAGAAATTCTGAAGTGAACTCCAAAGAAATTAAGAAGATATATTTCTGTCATGTCCCTTATAGTAGAGTATTTACTATTTTTGTTAAGGGTATTTTGGGTCTAGTTGAAAAGTATTGTAATTGAAGGGATGAGTGACAAGTGTTAACAGATCCTTACATTAGGGTTTTGTCTAAGAGTTGTAGGGCTATAAATAGCAAGAGAGAGTATTGTAAAGATCATGAAATTGCTGTAGTGAAAACCATAGGCTCAGTTACAATAGAAACTTGAGATTAAGTGTTCTTATTTCTATCAATTGATTGCTCTTCGATCCAAGATCATTATATTTGGTATCAGAGCCGTCGATTGTGGGAGTTAGAATCGGAATAATGGCTGAACGAGCAACCACCAGATTGAAAGATGTCGATCTGTTGGCCAAAGAAAATAAAAACAAGATTGAAGATCTGACTTCAAAGTTTTCTAGATTTGAAGGTCGTTTTGAAGAGGAAGCAAAGGAAAGGAAAGAAGATGTAAGAAGATTTGATGATAAGATAGATCAGTTATTCAAATTGTTGGGGAAAGAATCAATCAAAGGGAAAGAGAAGTTTGATGAACATTCAAGTTCAAGAATAGCAGAAATTACAGATCTCGATACAACACCAATTTTTCATCAATTCAACCAGCGTAGGAAACTTCCTGAATCACAAGGTAATTTCTTACGTCCACCCAAATTCGAATTCCCAAAATTTGATGGAACAAACCCTAGATCTTGGATTCGAAAGTGTGAGAAATTTTTTTTCTTACACCCTACTGATGATGAGAACAAAGTCAATATTGCTTCACTGTATTTCGAAGGAAAGGCAGATAGTTGGTTTTTGTCTTATCAAGAAGGCAAAGAGATGATTTTGTGGGAAGAGATGTTAGAAGAACTGTGTATGCGTTTCGAAGATTTGAATCAAGGCAATTATGTGGGTCATTTCAATAAACTCACTCAGACAGGAACGGTGGAAGAATATTTTGAGCAGTTTGAAGAACTGCGACCGTTTATGCTTGGTAAGAACAAAACGCTTAGCAACGAGTACTTTGTCTTAAGTTTTCTAAGTGGGTTAAAAGAGGAGATTCCCAGCATTGTGCAGATGTTTCACCCTTCTTCACTAAATCAAGCTTTTCAATACGCCAGAAACCAAGAAATAGCCCTTGAAATCCAGAACAAAAAAACCAAACTTGTTTCCAAACCAAATTTTGGCCATGCTTCTTATTTCCACATTTCCAATAACCCACCTAAACATACCCCCACTGCTCCAAATTCCTACTCCAAGCCTTCTCTCCCATCCACCAGTCAAAATTCTATCACATTACCAACCAAAGTTAACAGTCCCACTCCCCCACCAAAACCCTCATATTTTCCTCCTATTAAAAAATTAACATCTGCTCAAATGAAGGAGAGACGAGACAAGGGTCTATGCTATAATTGTGATGAACGATTTAAGCATGGACATAAATGCAAGACACAACAACTGTTCTTGTTAATAGGAGATGAGGAAGAGCTAGATATTACTGAGGAGGACAGTCTGGAAGACGAAGACTTAAGACATTGAAGATGAAGGCATGGAGATCTCAGTTAATGCTTTAACTGGACAGGTTGGTCGAAACACTATTCGAGTATATGGATATATCAAGAAGGAGAAGATCACTATTCTCATTGACTCTGGCAGTACTAATAGCTTCATCAGTCCAACTATTGTTACCAAGGTGGACTGGCCTCAAGTTCCTACTGCGCGTATGAGAGTCACTGTGGGGAATGGAGCTCGAACACGCAGTACTGCTATCTGCAAAAATTTGAAGTGGGAGATGCAGGGCCATTCTTACCAGTTTAGCATAAGAGTGCTTAAGATAGCAGGTTCTGATATGGTTTTGGGAGGTGATTGGTTAAAGACCTTGGGAGATATCCTGTTTAATTTTGACAAGCTTACAATGTCCTTCATGAAGGATGGCAAGAAAGTCACTATCACAGGCATACAAGAGACTGGTTCTTTCAAAATGATCACTGGACAGGTTCTTAAGAATTCTTTCAAAAAAATTCACATGGTTTGGTAGGTGGTCTTTTCTCTATGACTGCCAGTTTGGAGCCTGAACCCATCCAGGAATCTATTGCAGCAGTTCTACAAGATTTCAGTGATATTTTTCAAGTGCCCACTTCATTACCTCCAAAACGGCAACTGGATTATCATATTCCTTTGAAATCAGGTGCAGCCCCCGCAAATCAAAGGCCTTATAGATATCCATATATTCAGAAGGGTGTGATAGAAACTTTGGTAAAGGAGATGTTACAAGCCGGCATTATTCAAAACATCAACAGCCCGTTTGCTTCTCCAGTAATTTTGGTAAAAAAGAAGGATGGCACTTGGAGATTTTGTGTTGATTACAGGCAGCTCAATGCTCTCACCATTAAAGATAAATTTCCAATTCCAATTATTGATGAACTGTTGGGTGAACTTCATGGAGCCAAGATCTTTTCTAAGATTGATCTAAGGTCGGGCTATCATCAGATTAGAGTCCATGAGGAAGACACTTACAAAACCGCTTTTAAGACTCACCAAGGACACTATGAATTCAAGGTAAAAAAAATATAATGATCTTGGATCGAAGAGCAATCAATTTATAGAAATAAGAACACTTAATCTCAAGTTTCTATTGAAACTGAGCTTATGGTTTTCATTACAGCAATTTCATGATCTTTACAATACTCTCTCTTGCTATTTATAGCCCTACAACTCTCAGACAAAACCCTAATGTAAGGATCTGTTAACACTTGTCACTCATCCCTTCAATTACAATACTTTTCAACTAGACCCAACATACCCTTAACAAAAATAGTAAATACTCTACTATAAGGGACATGACAATGCATTCTCCTCGAAGAATCCTTGTCCTCAAGGATTGAAGTTAGGGAAATGAGTAGTAATCTGGTTCCATAGGCTCAGTTTCAATAGAAACTTGAGATTAAGTGTTCTTATTTCTATAAATTGATTGCTCTTCGATCCAAGATCATTATAATTTCCCTGAAGTGACCTCTATAATAAGGAGGTTGAGGAAAGAATGTTAACTAACAAAAGTTTCCATAGATCTAGTTATACAAAAAATGTAAACTTTATCACATTCTGGGTCGCGTCTTGCACACTATTTACCAAGTACAGACTTGTAAGCAGAAATCAAATGAATGAAAATGGTAATCCAAAAATAACAATAAAATCAACTATTAAAGTTTATATAGAAAGAGAAATATGAAGAATTCTATAGCTAATAATAAACGTAAACATTAATGTCGTGGTCTGAAGCTAATAACAGGCATAAATATTGATGTCATCTTTGATTTGCAAATAATCAGTTTCAAGTATTTAGAAGGAGCAGAAGATGTAATTGACCTTCGATAGAAATTCCTCTGAACACCTCATAACATTTTTGTCGTCGCTCAGATGAGAAAAACTGTGTTGTAAATACGAAGACCTTCCATAGAATTTGCTCTGACCTTCCATACGGTAGGTAATTACCTAACTTTTGGTTTGGAATTTGGAATTTGGATGTTTACTTGACATTAAATTTCATACCACATAAAATTATCATTGATTTAGTTTCTAGTAAATGCTTGTTTCATAATTAGTCGGAGAAAAATGTTTCATTAGAGTGGATTTGACTTACATTGATGGTTGCCAAATTTTAGCACGATTGGCCCCTCTTAAGAATGTGCACATTTATGAAAAAGGTTTAGAAATCAAGTCAACGAAAAAGACTAGAAAAACAAAAGGATTTTTTGTGGATTAAAATGTCAAATTGTAGCAATCTGGTCCACTAAGTAGCCATAACACTAACTAAAAGGCTAAGCAGACAATAAACACACTAATTACAGCCTAAGCAGTGTATTTTGACATCTTAATGGACAGAAAAGTAAGAAGCACTAAAAGACAGATTTGTAAGAAAAAAGGCAGTGTACTACGTGTTTAGTTAAGGCTAATCACACAAAGAAAGGGCTATGTGACCATCTAATGAACTAAAAGCGGAGTTCATTAAGCAGTTTCAATCAAGTGCTTTATCTACTAAGCAGTATACCCCATGCCCCATCCGCTTTAAAATTTTATAGCTTACTGTTAATGTACCAAAAGAATCTCAAGCAACTAATACTCATAAAGAGACTTTATTTGGGACTCGTGGCTAAAGAGACTAGATGATCTCTGAGGCAAAACAACAGACCAAATAAAACTGAAACCAGGCCACCTGGCCGAATTTCTTGTTGAAAAAATCAGATTGAAAGTAAGTGTAATATTCTTGTGTTGTGTTTGCAACTTTCCATGGTTTTAGTCTTTTCTGAACTTCTGTACTTACAAAGAAATTTGCAGAATTTATCTTTTATAACATTTTTGTAGCAAGACATTTACAATATTATAAGTTTATAGCTGCCTGTCTTTGAGTTCATGGTGCTCCCTTGACTAAGGGTTAATATGATCCATGTGTGTGCATAGAGATTCCATTATAAAAACTAAGAAGATAGCACAAAGTCTGTCAGTGAAGCAAAGTTATACTACTTGACACACAAAACTAATATATGAGTGTTTTCTTTCATATAAAGCATGCGGAAAATATTCATATTGCCGCTAAACATAGGAGAATTAACTATAGAAAAACTATGATAATAAAAGGAACCGGTAGACCTATTCAAGAAGGATTACATTATCAAGTGCCATAGTCATACCTCAGCAATATTAGCTCTATTAGAAGAGCCGAGCTTTCCACAAGCGAAACACTGGTGCCTACTATACTGACAATTCTTACATATAAATCTTGGTGCCTGCACATACCAATGTAATATGCAATTTTATATCAATACGCAAGTGCTAAGCAAAGTAGAGAGAAGATGAATATAAGCGAAAAATGCAAGAAATGCATACATGTAATTGATCCTTGGATAGCCTTAGGGATTTACAACCCAAATCAGCATCTTCAGTGGCATGAAAAGCTCTCAAACACCCCCCGTCACAACTGTGTTTCCACAAATCAGAAGTTATGTAATAGAAAATATAGCTATATTAAAAATTAAATATATCAAGATGATAAAAAAAATACATAAATCAAGATAACATAAAGAAAAAAAAATGCAAGCTACATGTTCATCCTACTATATATGTACATAAAAAACCAATTCGTGCTAAACTAATTTTTAGAAAGACCCATGCAGAAAAATGAAAACAACAAGTACTACATATTATAATCAACAGTGACATAAATAGCAGCCAACGAAGTGTAAATTTGGATAATGATCAAAAAACAAATCTAAGTGGTATCCTACATGGTATAATAATTCATGAGGTTTTGAAATTTGATTACAGATCATAGTTAACAAATAGAGCTACGTAGCTGGTTTTTACTACATATTATGACACTTACATTGAAGAATTAAAAAATTTTAACCTTGGTATATATCCATACTTTATAATAAATGCAATCCATTGCACTAAGCACTAACAAGTCTCATGCAAAAATATTTAGACAATAAGTACTACAGAAAAATTATTATCGGTGAGTCGGTGACATTAATGTGCACCCAACAAACTGGAAATTTGGAAGTAATCATTTGTTAAACTATAGTTTTCCTTGAGAATAGAAAAATATGGCACAACGTTTTCGTTGGACTTTATTTATTAATCATGATTAGGGAATAGATCAAATAATCCCTAGCTGGTTTTAATACCTTCTATTGTGATACTTGAATAGAAAAAAGTTTGGTTATTTTAACTTTAATAATGAAGCAGGTGCTTCCTAATAAACACATTTAGTTCCAACTATTGCATGTAAATTTGGAAGATCAACACACCATAACAAGAATAGTATAATCGAGCCTCATCCGCAAGGGTTCAGATATATAAATCGCTGCCTTAGCGGATCCTTAACATGCTTTTTAAATGTATAGTATATTGTTGGTGAATGCATCGACATCTCATGTTTTCAGATAAGGCAATATGGTTCCCGATGGCCTTGCTAGGTTTGATTTAGCTGACAATCATACCAGGCTTTTGTATACAGTTTCAAATTTATAAATGAAACTGATTTGCATGTGTGTAGTATTATGTCTTAGGAATGGATTGCCTCGACAATTCTACCTGAGGTTGTCTTGAGAGAATTTGAGCTGCTATGGAGACAGTTGGTACTCATGTTTGTACAATACTAGAACAATTCTATATTAATCCTATTGTGTTAATTGTCTATGAGGATGATGTTTAATGGAAATGCAATAACAAGTTTAGAAATTCATTTGGGGCACAAAATATCAAATCAGGGCAACTTGACATGCTTCTATAAAGGGAAATCACAAGTTCTTGGAAATGTATCATTAATTCATTATAACTTATAAGGCAATTTGTGTCTGTGTTCAATATTCTCCAAGAGATTCGAAATTGTAACACTCAACCACTGACATGAATCTTTAATTGCCTTAGCAACAGAGGGATAATCTCTAACTAAATAGGGGGAGTTTTAAAGCAATATTTTACACCCAATCAGACACATTGTCTGCTTTCATCAAATTTTACAATCAATATGTATTTCAACAATTGGATAGAAGTTTTTTCTTTTATAATGAGGAACAGAGGAAGAGGTCATCCAAATGCAGTATTTCCTCCCTCCACTCCTCCTGATGACAATTGAAAGCCGTGAATATTTCATACCTACTGCCATTTAATTATCATACTATCATACAAAGAAAAAAATGTTGATCATGGGAAAGAGAAGAAAATGAATCATGCAATAGCCAAGATATACCAACCAAAAAAGTTCACCACCATTGTCGCAAAGAGCACAAACTGAATCAGACAGGTCCAGGTGTACGTTTGCGGTCTCAGTTTGTTCCTTCGGATCTTTGTCAGTTTCAATTATTAATTTTGCTTTCTTCACAGCTAACTCATAGTCAACATCCTGCTAAATGAAGCAATTGATGCACTCAGCAATCTTAACACTAGAAATAAAAGTTGGAATCATAAACATGATAAATAAGGAATAAGAGATATGCATACAATATGGGATACCAACCTCATCAAGCACTTTCCTCTTCTTGGTGTAGCTCAAAATTGTGTGCATAAACTGTTTTAAGAGATAACTGTCAGAACTGGGGTCTAAATATGGAAATATGGCATAACTATCCAAATAAAGGGGCCTCACCAAAAAAAACAAATACTCCAAATATACTATTTGCAAGTGAATCATATCAATGAGTAGGAAAATGATCATCACTCTCACATTTATTCCATCAAATAAAAAGTACATATCTCAAGAGTTTAAATTCAATCCCCAGAACTTTAAAATTCATCTGTCCTCTATTATAAAAATATCTGTGTATGTATTTAATTTATACAAGCACTTGAGAAATATAGATATGTGTCTTTACAAAGCAAGACAACGTCACTATAGATGAACCAATACGTACCGTGGACTTCTCTAATGTTCTATCCCGTCTAATGGCAGTGTGTATTAAAGGCAAGTGATTAAAAACATCATTATCAGATGGTTTGACCTTGTAGAAACTGTAAATTAAAATAAAATTCAATTCAGTTTTGCATCGGAATCTTGAAAGTAATGACAAACAAAATATATCATAACAAATAACCTAAAAGCTTCCTGCAGGTGCCTCCACATGGAACTTTCAGATTTATCCGGGTGTTTTTTGAGAAAGTAGAGGCACTGAATGGTAATCAAAATTGTCCGAAGTGTATCCACAAAGCTTTTCCTAGGCTTCTGGAGCTTTATCCACCTTTTATCCGTAGAAAGAACTGAAACCTCTGGCCGATCATTGGAATATTCAAAAGTCCATGCTATGACTTTCTTATGGATCCGTTCAAACCCACTGTCAACAGTTCCATGCAAGAAGATGTGCTTTTCCTCAGAAGTTGAAGCCTCACTCCGACTCCATCTAATAGGCAAAGCAGCAAAAGAAATTGGTTCATCTTGGTCGTCTTCAAAATGATAGTCTGTGACAGATTGTGCCACAACTTCAACCTCGTCGTCAGAAGAGTCCATTCTTCGGCAAGACCTGGTAAGTGTAGCAATGTGAGAGGATTGATATTTTTGAAAGAAGGAAAATGAGTTTGGTATAATTTAGATAACAAAACACAAGGAGAAAAAGATCAAAACATTGTTTCCCACTGGGCTTCATCTTAATTTATGTACTGGATGAGTTGTGGGATTCAGGAAAGTCAAACCCGACTACCCGAGTACCCGACAGCTGGGATCCATGGTGGGGCTCATGCTGGAATCAAGTTAAAACTTCCAAAGAAACAAAAGAGGTCTGGCCAACAACTGAGGTTAACAAAATGTATATACCATCTTTCATTCTGATTCCCCCTTATGAGTAGAATTTAATTTAGGTTGATCACGTGACATAATCATCGAGAGTTGATTACCATCAATTCAATTTCATACAAAAACCATGCTCTTAACCAGCAAACAGGATTATTCTTTGGTCGGTAGACGTACGCTATATTAATAATAATTATAGAAGTGTGAGAAAGCCACTCATTCTACAGCACAAATACAACGATAAGTGTGCGTCAACGTACAAAACAACTATCCCCACCCCATAAAAGTTGAATCCCCTATTATGACCAATATGTTTGCCCTGACAACCTATATTGTTCCTTCATAGCACATCAAAAATCCTCAAAGACACCCTCGCCAGGATTTACAATTTAATGCATTTGAGATCATGAGGTTGTGATCATATGCACCATTAAATCACTCTTTCTCACAAGAACGAAAGGTGGGATCTTTAGATTTAATTATTTAACCGCATTGAATATTTGAAGTGAAAACACAACATAGAAGATTACAACTGTCTGAAACCTAGTACTTAATTATTTTATTAAAAATAAACATTCTCTAAATAAGGTAAATATTAGTCGATTTCCACAAATCACTAATAAGTAGGCTCCTTCCAACAGTGTCTTTCAATGAAAAATATTCTTCTCTATTGAAACCAGTTTCATACTGTAACTTTCATATTTATTGTAGATTGTTCTTACATTCTTTACATGTCTACCTATCATGGGCATAAAAGGTAAGGTACTGGTACAGCAGTACTTAATAGGTACCACTTTTTCATTTTCCTTTCTTTCTCTTAAATTCATTTTCTTCTCCCTTTTTTTCTTGATTTAATGTATTCTATATTTCTCTTTCGTTAGCTATTTTATCTCATTGACTTGGTTGTACATTAACTCTGACAGAAAATTTTGGACTCCCTCTCTCTATAAAAAAAATACATTGTAACTTTCATAGCACATCAAAAAGCTTCAAGAACACCCTCGCCAGGCTTTACAATCCATTGCATTTGAGATTATAAGGTTGTGACAATATGAACCAATAAATCACTCTTTCTCACAAGAATGGAAGGTGCCTTTATGTTTAATTATTTAACAACATTGAACATTTGAAGTGAAAACACAGCATAGGAGATTACAAGTGTCTGGAAGCTATCACTTAATTATTTTATTAAAAATAGACATTCTCTATGTAAGGTAAGTTTATGATCGTTAACTGCTAGGGCTTGCTATCTAGTCGATTTCCATAAATCACTAATAAGTAGGGTCCTTCCAACCGTGTCTTTCAATAAAGGATATTCTTCTCTATTTGAACCAGTTTCATACTGTAACTTCCATATTTATTGTACATTGCTTTTACATGCTTTAAATGTCTAGCTATGATGAGTGTAAAAGGTATGGTACTAGTACAGCAATACTTAATAGGTACTACATTTTCATTTTCCTTTCTTTCTCTTAAATTCATGTTCTTCTTCCTTTTCTCCTTAATCTAATTTATTCTATATTTCTTTTTCGTATGCTACTTTTTGCATTGACTTGGTTGTACATTAACTTTAATTAAAAATTACTAGAACACCTATGAAATATAATAACCCACAATCAGAGACCACAAAAGGCAATATTTACAAGTAAAGCACTAACAACAACAAAAAAAATTACGTCAAACATAGAAAAAACTGCCAATATATCTAAATATACAACTACAAGTAACTCAAAACAACAAATAAATTGATTTTTGTACCAAACATAACTAATAACAATCCACATTTGACCAAAAAGGCAATGTTTAGAAAACAACAAAATTGATTTTACACCAAACATAGAAATATAAAAATAACCACCATCAGAAACCTAAAAGAAAATATATACACGTAAAATCAAAACAACAAAAAAATTGATTTTGTACAAGACATAAACTCATTCAGCTCCATAACTAACAACATTCCACATTTTAACTAAACAACAATTTAACTGAATCAAATAAAAAAATAAATCCAGAATTTCAAACCTAAAACAAAAAGCCTTAAAGACACCCTCACCAGGCTTTACAATCCATTGCATTTGAGATTATAATGTTGTGACCATATGAAAACACTCTTTAGGTCGAATCTTTAGGTTTAATCATTTAACAGCATTAAACATTTGAAGTGAAAACACAACATAGAAGATTACACTTGTCTGGAAGCAATCAATTAATTATTTTATTATAAATAAACATACTCTCTATACGGTAACTCGGTAAGTTATGATCGTTAACTGCTAGGGCTTGCTATCGATATCCATATATCACTAATAAGTAGGGTCCTTCCAATAGTGTCTATCAATGAAAAATATTCTTCTCTAATTGAACCAGTTTCATACTGTAACTTTCATATTTATTGTAGACTGCTCTTACTACATGCTTCACATGTCTAGCTATCGTGGGCATAAAAGGTAAGTTACTACAGTAGTACAGTAGTACTTGATAGATACTACATTTTCATTTTCCTTTCTCTTAAATTCATTTTCTTCTTCCTTTTCTCGTAATTTAATATATTCTATATTTCTCTTTCATTTGCTATTTTTTCTCATTAACTCTAACAGAAAATTAAGAACTCCCTCTCTCTCTATAAAAAAAAATACAACGTAACCTACTTCCCGTATGAAATATAATAAACCACAATCAAAGACCAAAAAGGCAACATTTTCAAGTAAACCACAACAACAACAACAACAAAATTGATTTTACATCAAACATAGAAAAGAAACTACCAGTATCCCTTTAAAATATAAAAAACCACCATCAAAAACCAATATTATACAAAAGTAAATCAAAACAACAACAAATAAAATGATTGTGTACCAAGCATAAACTCATTCAACACCACATTTAACTGAATCAAATCAAATAAGCAAAATAAAAAAATTCAAAATTTTCAAAAACCTGAAACAAAACTCACTCAATAAACCTAGACAATATTTACACGTAAAGTACAGCAAAAATTGATTTTACGTCAAACATAGAAAAAACTGCCAATATATACAACTACAAGTAAATCAAAACAACAAAACTATTGATTTTTTGTACCAGACATAACTAAAAACAATCAACATTTTAATTAAAAGAATCAAATCCAAAAAAAAAATCCAAAATTTCAAAAACCTAAAATAAAATTCACTCAATAAAGCTCAAATTAAATCTATCAGAAAAACACTACCTCAACTCCTTGCTAACAGAAAACAATATTTACAAGTAAAGCACAACAAATACTAACAACAACAACAACAGAAATTGCCAATACATACAACTACAAGTAAATCAAAACTGCCAATACATACAACTACAAGTAAATCAAAACTGCCAATACATACAACTACAAGTAAATCAAAAAAATGTTTTTTGTACCAAACATAACTAACAACAATCCACATTTTAACTAAACAACAAATTACCTGAATCAAATCCAAAAATTCAAAAACCTAAAAATAAAATTCACTCAATAAACCTCAAATCTAACAGGAAAAAAAAACACTACTAAATGATTTCAATTTCATCTATATACAACTACAAGTAAATCAAAAAAAAAAAAATTGTACCAAACATAACTAATAACAATCCACATTTTAACTAAACAGAATCAAATCAAAAAAAAAAAAAAAATCCAACAATTCGAAAACCTAAAATTAAATTCACTCAATAAACCTCAAATCTAACAGAATAAAAAAAAAACACTACTAAATGATTTCAATTTCATTTATATATACAACTACAAGTAAATCAAACAACAACAACAACAACGACAACAAAAAAATGATTTTTTTTACCAAACATTACTAAAAACAATCAACATTTTAACTAAACAGAATCAAATCCAAAAATTCAAAAACCTAAAATAACATTCACTCAATAAACCTCAAAAAAAAACAGTACCTCAACTCCTTGCCAATTGAACACGATTCTGTGATCTGCAAAACAAAACAACAATCAAAATCAAAATCAAAGAAGAACTTGAAGAAGAAGAAGAAGAAGAAGTTAAAATCTGTTTCTAGAAGCTTACAGGATGTTTAAATGTGTTATCAAAAAAACATTTATAACTTGAAGAAGATAAGATTTCATTAATTCGAGGAGTTTTCATCTTATCATTGTTATTCATCTTCTTCTTACTATTATTGTTTTTACGAGATGAAGAAGAAGTAGAAGAAGAAGAAGAACATGATGAGAAATGAAGAAAAGCAGATTCTAATCCAATAGATCTATACATAATAACTAATCATCAATTGAATTCAAAACCCTAGAAGAAGAAGAGAGTGATGAAGAAGAAGAAGAAGAAGAGAATGATATAGAGAGAGAGAAGAGTGACATTTGTTGTTAAAGCGGGAGAGAAGAAAAGTGAATAGGATTTTTGTCGTTTTTCGTACGGGAGTTGTTTAGTATATTGTACTCTCGTGTGTATTGAATCTTGTTTTTGAATGGTGACGTGATGTGGACGTGGTTATCCGTGTGGTGGCGTAGTCTTCGATGTTAGTAGTTCTAAAACTTTAGTTTGACTGGATATGGTCATATGGGTATGGGGGTGGTGACACTCAGCGGACGTTGTCACTTGTCAGAAAAAGGCTGCCACTTTGAACTCACACAGGTGGGTTTGAGAAGACAGTGGCTTCTGATGTTGAACGTCGTGTACAGTGTACTTACAATTATTGTGTCTTTAGAGCATCTCTAATGGGTCTGCTGTAATCTAAATTATAGGAATACCGAAAAAAAGCATTCTCTAACGCGTCGTCTATAATTTTAGCAGCCGGCTATCCACGTAGGATGTGGTGGGCCGGTCTGCTAAAACTTAGTCCAAAATCGAACCAAAGATAGGATTATAGAAATTGCTAAAATAAAATGTTCCACGCTGGTTCAACCAGCGTTAAACTTTTTTTTTATTATTATTATTTTAATTCCACCACGCAGGTCAAACCGGCGTGGAATATTTTTTTTTTATTTTTTTATTCCACGCAGGTCAAACCAGCGTGGAACCCTAAATTTCTAACGGCCATATTTTCCGAACGGCTATATTTTTCCGAACGGCTATATTTTCCAAACGGCTATAAATCAACCTATATATACGTGGTCTGCGTTTCTACTTCTTCATTCTTCGTTTCTACTTCTTCATTCTTCATTTCTACTTCTTCATTTTTTTCATTTGAGTTTGATACTTTTTTTATATAATTATGGGAGATGGTTCTGTCAAACACTTTTCGGCGCACATTGAAGATTCGAAAGATGAAAAACGTGAAGAAATGGAGAAAGAAATCATCGAAGAAGAAAAACCATTAATACCCGAAGAACAAAAGCGTATCGATGATGAATTTAATCGACTTATTGACGAGTATGAAGATGAAATTCATGTGCTTCCCGAAAATTGTAATCATGATTCGTTTGATTTTGATTATGTATTGGGTAAAATGTTTTGTTCAACTTGTGGTGAAGAGTATGAAAATTAAAATATATCGAAGGTTAAAATGTTTGATTTAATTATGTATTGAATTTTAAATTTAATTTGATTAATGTATTACTATTTTGATTAATATATTGTTATTACTATTTTAAACGAATAATAAATAAATCATTACGAAATAACCATAAATTTATCTTCCACGCTGGTTCGACAGAGACAACCCTAATATCAAGCAATAGTATACAGTTAACAAACACTCAAACCCACTCTAATATCAAGCACTCAAAAACACTCAAGGTGCACTCCCCTGACTACTCTCCCCACTTCGGCCTCGTCCACTTCGTCCCCGTCCACCGCGTCTAGTGTGCCCTTGCAACTCCTATAATCAAATATAAATACAATTAAAATTAATAAATTTTAGGGTTTAACTGTAATAGTAATTAATAATTACTTACCAAGACCTCTAATGTGCTTGTCAGCTCAGCAACCCTAGAAGCACTTGCTGCGATTTCTTCTTCAGCCCTTGTTAGAGCAGTCTTTTGCTCTTGCATCCAACCATAATATCTCGCAGAAAAATCAAATGCTGCATGCCGCATCCCTTGACCAAGCATTACAGAATCTGCTAAGCGTGACCGAAGAGCAGCCTGTATTCACAAGATTTCCCTTAGTTATAAATATACAAGATTTAACTAACAAATATAAAATTATAAATACAATTGTAAATAAAAAAAAAAAACATACCTCGTCTAAGGTATCAAAATCAGGTACATGCTGTGTAACTAAGTCACGGTCGAGAAAGGGAACCGGTACAGTCCATGTCATACCTTGTGATCCCATCAACCTAAGGCTATGTTCACCAGCCTGTTCTGCATACTGTATTTGTCTCAAAGGGTAATCTTGCTGAGTAGTAGTATGGGCTGCTGGGAAAGGAATCTGATACTCTGGTCGTATGCCTCGCCATGACACATAATCTACGTTACCCTCACGAGAGACGGGGGAAATAGCTAATGAGCCCCGAGAAACAGTGTTCCAATATAACTGGTACTCCATAGCCGTAACAAACGTGGAAAAAGCTGAACTAATTGGCTAGTTAAAGGATGATCTACGAGCACGGATCTGCTCCAAAGGAAGACTCACTGGAGCCATATCAGGTGGTGGAGGATGAGGAATAGCTATCAGCCCAGTCGTCTGTCGTAAACATCTATCCCCTAAAAACCACACACTAATCTCTGGAGAAACTAAAACCACTCTCGTCTGAGATATGATTCTAGCCTCGTCAATATGTGGGTTATTGTTCGATGGTAACCCAGCCCAAGGCATCCACCTAATACTATCCCAAGTTTTCTGCTCGATCGAGGCCCTTGCTTGTTTAAAGTTATTCGTTACAAGTCCCATCAATTCAGCTCGGTTTTCAAGGGCCCAAATAAGAATACGAGGGAACACTTGTGGTCTACAGTCTAACAAAATCGGATTACACGTGCCCAGATACTCATACCACCAAAACTACATAATAAAAATTTCGTAATTAAAAAAATTATATACAAAAATAAAAAAATCATTCATGCTTTTATGCTTTAGATTAATTAAAAATTAAAAATAACCTAAAAACCATAACTAACCTGTAGAATCCAAATGAACCCACCGATGTTGTGTAATTTCTTGCCACTCATAGAAAAATAATCCATCTGATAATACATGTGTGCCATCACTGCACCGCCCCAATCGTAGTCTCCAATCTTGCTTGTATCAAGCAACGCTCCACACCAACCCAACTTCACACAACTGTGTCCAGTAGAAAACAAAACCCCAGACACAAAGTATAACAGAAAAGCTAACACATACTCATCCTCTTCAACTGAATTGGGCTCTAACACCCAATCATCATCAGCAACAGTACGCAGCATATATATATTCTCAAAAAACCCATACTGTAAACCTGTTTGTTTGTCATCATCCTTCCAAGCCTCCTCATATTCACTTAGAGTTGGGAATAATATAGTAGCCTCACACTCATTATCATCATAAGATGAAATATATGGCACAATCTCTCCCACTCCGACACGCAAACCCGTAAGCATAGTAAAATCATGAGGAGTAAAAGCAAGCTCACCGAGAGGCAAATGAAATGTATGTGTCGTCGGCCACCATCGCTCGAGCAACGCGAATATAAGTTGACGATCAGTTCGAAATGGTGTCAAAGAAACGAGAGGCCCAAATGGCGTCGCTTGTATTCGGTCTCGTACATGAGCAAAATCATTTCCTCTCTCCACCATATATGACCACCAAGTCATTACGTTATTCATTTTGCCTCTATATGTCAAATTTTTCATCCTCTACATTAAACGAACAATTTACCAATTAAAAACTAAAAAAAATTATTAATTTAAAAACTAATAAAAAATTAATTAAAAAATTAATAAAATTAATTAAAAAATAATGAAATATTAATTAAAAAATAAATATATTAAAAATTAAATCAAATACTTACATCGACGGAATACTGGTTATCACTAAGATGCGATCCAGTACATGGAGCGAGCTCTCTCGGTGTATAATCTCGAACTTTGCGAAAATGTGGAAAATCAATGTCGACAACTTCGACTTCCATATTATCTAAAGATTGATCTTCCATAGTACTACTAGTTCCTTGATACACCTTTTGAACGATTTTACTGCACAATCTTCTTTTTGGAGCCATAATTTGTGATTTACCAAAAATTGGGATTTTTGAGTTAAAACTAATAAAAAGAGGGCTAAATATAGAAAATAACAAAAGATGTTGGGTAATTTGGCAGTAGGAAGAAGTAGAAGTAGCAAAATCGAGTAGAAAAAGTTGAAAATGGCGGAAGAGGAAGAAGAATGGCGGCGGCAAGAGGTTGAAGACGGTGGTTGTTGTTTGCTGTTTGGTGTTTGTTAAAAAAAAACACTTCACTAACGTTCCACGCTGGTTCAACCAGCGTGGAACATATAACAGATCCTGTTCACCAAGCCCAGCTCAATCCCAGCCCACCCTGCCCATCCTGCCCCAAGCCCAGCCCAGCCTGCCCCAAGCCCAGCCAACACGCGAAGCCCAAGTTTTCCACGCTGGTTGTCAGAATAGGAAACGCGTTAGGGATACCCCTGATATAGGTATGGAAGACCTGCTAAAAAAAGCGATAGGAAAGGAGGTGGCACCGACGTGGAGGCTAAATCGTCCCATGTGTAGGCTAAATATAGCAGACCCATTAGAGATGCTCTTAGGTCTTCAGCTATGTGTTCCTGTAAGAACTCTCACCGGAGTTGTTTTGGTGAATAACATTCTGACGATCAAAACAATGTATGAAAGTTTGCATGTGTAATAAAAGGGGAGTGTAAATATCCTCTTTTAAGTAATAAATATGCTTCTCTATTTATATTTATATTAGTATTTTATCCATTGTGTATGTAGGATCTCTATTTAGATATGCAGTTTTGATAGACCCACGTAAGAGCATCTCTAATGGGTCTCCTAAAACCTAAATTATAGGAATTCCGAAAAAAACAGCACCCTAACGCGTTGTCTATAATTTTAGCAGCCGGCTATCCACGTAGGATGTGGTGGGCCGGTCTGCTAAAACTTCGTCCAAAATCGAACCAAAGATAGGATTATAGGAATGGGTAAAATAAAATGTTCCACGCTGGTTCAACCAGCGTGGAACATTTTTTTTTTTTTTTTTTATTCCACGCAGGTCAAACCGGCGTGGAACCTTTTTTTTATTTTTTTTTTAACTTTTTTTTTTTTTAATTTTTTTTTTTAACTTTTTTTACTGCCCCAAGCTCAGCCCCAAGCCCAACCACGCGAAGCCCAAGTCTTCCACGCTGGTGCAACCAGCGTGGAAGATAAAAATTTGGCAAAAAAAATAGGAAACGCGTTAGGGATACCCCTGTAGGGCTGCTATCTGAGTCGAGCGGCTCGGGCTCGGCTCGATAAAAGCTCGGCTCAGCTCGCTCATTTATCTAAACGAGCCGAGTTTGAGCCGGTTTTTGAGCTCGTCACGAGCCCGAGCCGAGCTCGAGCTCTAAACGAGCCGAGCCGAGCAGCTCGTTAACTATGGGCTTGGGCCTTGGGCTTATATATCTTCTCTCCCATCTTTGTCTTTCTTTATTTTCTTTCCCCAGGAGTAGTATCCAATCAATCAAAATTGAAATCGAATTCTTAATGAACTGGAACCTAATTCATCATCATCGATTCGATAGTAGTAGAATGTTCTTATTCATCGCTGCTGCGAATCCAAATAAACGATTAAAATAGTTTGTTTTTTTTCTTATTTAGGAGTATTTATTTATTTGTATTTGTTAAAAACAGAAGAAAAAAAAATGGGATGGGGTGGTGTTAATGGTTCGGAGCAGCAGCAACAACAGCATGGTTCCCGAATTTTAATAACATGTTTGATAGTGGTGGGAGCAACCGTGGCGTTGGGAATTGGATTTCATCATTTTGGTGTTGGTGTTGGTGGTTTTTTTCCATCTATCATCATCAAGAAAAAAAAGAGGAGACCAGTCCGTGTTTACATGGATGGTTGTTTTGACATGATGCATTACGGTCACTGCAACGCAATGATGAAAACAATCACTAACAGTAGTCTCTGATTACCTAAACCACACATCATGGGTGAATTCTGATTACCGGAGTTCTTCACTTCTTCTTCTTCTTCTTCTTCTTCTACTATCTGTTCTTGTTGTATAAAAGTGTAGATCTAGTGAGCCAAACGAGCCGAGCTCGAGTTTTACTGTTGGCTCGCGAGCCGAGCTCGAGCTCATAGTTCAGCTCGATCTTAATTTTGAGCTCGGCTCGAGCTCGGCTCGGTTAGTAACGAGCCGAGTTCGAGCATACCTTAGCTCGGCTCGAGCGGCTCGAATAGCACCCCTATACCCCTGATATAGGTATGGAAGACCTGCTAAAAAAAGTGATGAGAAAGGAGGTGGCACCTACGTGGAGGCTAAATCGTCCCATGTGTAGGCTAAATATAGGAGACCCATTAGAGATGCTCTAAAGCCTCCCTGGTTAAGTTGTCATTTCCTTAGTTGTAAAGTTACTTGTATTTGATAGCTCGTACAAGAAGTTTCACCTTAGCTTGCCCCCAGAAACTTGGCAGAAGTTATCCGGTAGATCTCGTCCTAGTTTTCTTTGTTACTCCTCTGTCTTGATGGTTCTTGCGTTGCGGTACGGATTGATGCACTTACACCTTGTTGCGACTTGCTAGCCTAGGTGAGCAGATTTGCAAGTTGATTGATTAATTGTGGTCTTGTCATAGTTCAAAATGCTGATTTCCAGCAAAATTTTCGAATCAAAACTAGAAATCAATTGCGAAAGCCAAATATTTGTGGATATTTGCAAAGTTTCATGTATTCGAGTTCTTAAATATCAACATAATTCGTGGGATATCCGCGGATATCCCTGATATTTTGAACTATGGTTTAAGTTGCATGCCATAGTGCCAGACTTTTGCAAGGCCAAGGTGTAAGTCACACAGTGGGGAATTTAAGATGATGGGATATAGGGTTAGGGGTTCTCCATTTTACGTCTGGTAATTTGAAACAACTTTTCGCTTCCTACTCAAAGCCTTCTAAAGCATCTGAGCATCGTCCAAAATATTGCTTGTGAAAGAATTAAGCTGCAAAAGGTGTGCACGAATTAGGGTACAAGTTTGTTGTGCCCAGCATTATTTTGTATATTTGATATAACGAACATACAAGTAGTTGTTTAAGGATAGTTATAGAGAACCGGTATCCAAGCCCCACTGTTTAGTAATTAATACCCAAATGGTACTCACCCCCACCGATGTTTGACAAGTCGGTAAATATGCCCATATAGTAAATACACCCCAATATAATATAATTTAAACAAATATTTTAATTATAACTTTTTCTCTTTATTGAAATGGATTCTCTCAAATTTATCACTAAAACTCTTTTGATTGGAATTGTTTCTCTATTTAAAGTATTTGGAATCATCATATAAAGTTTTAAACTCTTTATGGAAACAAAATATGATCAAAAGTTACAATGAAACATAGTTTCGAGTTTTTGAATAAACAACAAATAGTTGAACTAAACCGTCAAAGATAATATAAAACAGTTTAAAAAACCGTTAAAATAATTCAAAACCAATTTATGAAACCGTAAAATGACAACATATTCGGTCAAATCTAACCGTACGTGAGATTTTAATTCGACCATCGTATACCGCGCAAACCACACAGAAAACAGTTTGCTTCAACAGTTTAAGTTAGGACTCGTGAAATCGAAAATATGTGATATTTTAGTTATTTAATAAGTAGAAAATGAACATATTAAGATAGATGGTTGATTTTGATAGTTAAAGTTTGACAATATTTTATATCGAAAGCTTTCGATCAAGTTTGGATTGGGTATTTTTTTTACATTCCAACCAAAGGTTTTTTTTCAAATAATCTTCAAAAAAAAAAAAATTTATTTTATATATTTCAATACAAGATGATTATAGTTTATTAAAAAACAAGATGAAATGAAGGGAAAAGAAAAAAAAAAAATGTAGAGAGAAGAAATGACGAAGACGAAGAAGAAATACATTTTATATGGGATATATCTACTAATATTTTTTGAGATATATTAGGTATTATTAAATTTATTTAGTGGGGCATAATTACTAATCTGTGGGGCTTGGATACCGGCTCTCTAGCTATATCTTGTACAGAAAGCTCAAAGCTTGGCGGATCAATGTTGTCTTCCATTGACAACAACTTCAACATCCTCTCCTCAAAAATGAAGTCATTGCACGGAGAAAAACAGATCTTTCTCAAGTAGTTGAAGAAAATAGAGAGAACAGCAGAAGGCAACCCACTGAAGATGCTTCTACCATCTAACTTACCAGATGAAGTTGCTCAGATATACCAACTATATGAACTATTTTCATTTCTATTTTTCAAAACATATATTCATAGTCAAAGAATATACCTAAACAACATCTACGATTTAATTACAACAAAACCGACAAAAGCTACATATTTCTCAACTCATATGTATCTTACAAAACTTCATTCTTGAAATTGTGCTCAACAACCCCTTAAAACGAGGGTATCAGCTATTTTGATCCATTGATATGTATCTGCTTGATATATTTAAGAGGAAGCATATAAAACCAACTATATATCACCATTAGTAACATGAGAGGTCGGTGAACTGTCTGAGGAAGAATCATCAATACTCAAGTTTGAGACATCATCTGACAGAGTGCTTCCATTTTCACCATCTACGGAGGGTGCTGGAGATGATTCTGGAGTTGTGGCATCTTTAGGAGAGGAAGAATCTGATTTTACGGGTTGCTGCAAGCTCCAGTACATGATACTGGCTGTTAATGTCAAAATCATCTTCTGGTTTACCTGTTATAAATGGACATAATACCTGATGTCAACATACAAGTTAAAACTAAATGTTTCTGCTTGGACAAATCCCCTTCAGTAAATGGTGCACTGCAGCATTTTAGACAGTGGTGATGAGGCTGCAAAAACTGATATATATATTTTATTTTTTTTGACAGATGATTGTTGATATAAGTTTCCACACGCAAAATCTAACATAATGCATACATAAATTGATTATATCAATCACAAAGAACTCTGTCCGTGCGGAGTCCACGGTAAACGGATAAAAAAGTGTCAGGAAATCAAAGTCTATAACTCCAGGTACTTTGGAGTTTGGTCAGTTGGACAATTCCGAACTAGCACAATAATTTATCTCCCGAAAGGTCACCAGCAATGCATGGAAGTTTCAGAGCAAGTGGTATTCTCCACAAGTATGGATCTTTAGAAATACAGAACTTTTATCTCAAAATCAGAAAAATGTATATTGTTTCAGAACCAAAATCATACCTCCATTACGTCTTCCGGCAACAAGAAAACTGAACACCCAAGCTTTCGTGCAACACTGATAATATATGTAGCATTCAAATTCTTCTCCTCATCTGCCATTACCACAACCAAAAACAAGACGAGCATTTTAGATTAATACCAGCTTTCTCAGAGGTCCCCAAATGTGAATGATAATGGTGCATTCCCCATTTTGAGTCACGGACTGTACAAATAGATTGCAATAGAAAACCTACCACTTTCACCCTTCGTAACAACATTCCAGTTAACAACCCTTGGCTCCACAGCGCTGAGAAGCTCCAGGAAGAAGATCCCATTTGACAGGGTTTTATCCTAAAGATGATATAGATTTAACTTAAAACCATAAATCCTGATTTAATGCAAATTAAGTACTGAGAAATCAATCCTATTTACCCTGAAGCTCTCCATTTTAGAAGTACGCCCTGTACTCTTCACCTTAGTATTTGCCCACTTTAGAATATCCGCATCTGTCATCTCTTTACCTTTGGAGTGGAATCTCAGATTTTTAAGGAGTTGAAGAATGTTAAACCGCATCAACTGCCAGAGGAAGGCTGAAACAAAGAGAACATAGCAAACTTGAACCAAATCTCTATACATGGAAATTTATCTGAAACGAGTGAAATAAAGTCTGAATGTTTTGAGAACACTTCTAGCTGAATACATATAACACCCAAATCCACTGAAGGTGATAGGAAAGACAAGAATCCTATTATTAAACTATTGAACTTATTCTTTTTATGAATACATATGAAAAAAGTCCCAAACTTTTGAGGACTATCATTTCCGACTCATGGGGGAAAATATTGGGAAGGGAGTTGCCTATTATTATATAATGAGTATATTAAACATAAACAACTTTAAAACATATGTATTTTGAGATATATTCAGTCAGGTGACCCACAGTATCTGTCCCCATAGCATGTGAATAGTGTTACGTAATAATTACCATGGCCTACAACATTTGAATAGAAGTTAAAACACTAAATTAAAACAATTAATTTACATATATGGGCTAATAATATATGTGGGTTTAATAACCATCATAACATGTACACTATAAACGCATAAACACTTTGTCATACATGTAGAAAAACACTCAATTTCCGTGCAACAATAAACAAACTTTTTGCAATCTGCACCAAATTACTACAGTTTCATAGAGATAAGCTATTAAATAGGGTGTCTATAATATCTGAAAAGAATCACTTCGAACTGAATTGAACTTACCAAGTATGAGCTTTTTATTTCCTTGTACTATATCATTACCAGCTACATTGACCAGGGAGAATTTCAATTGCTTCCCAATCTTAACAACTTGGTTACAGTTCTCTACTTTCCTAAATGGCATTTTAATGGGAGGCTTCGACGCCTGCTTCCAGTTAACTGAGCCTGGAGATATCTTGTCAAGCACTTCTAAAAGAATCCATCTGAAGAGACAGAGCAATGCAATAAGCAAGACTGATAAATGATGATGTTACAGATTGTCAATGAACTGAAAAGTAAAGGCTCACCCGTTTCGTAAATCCTCAAATACGTTATTGACATATGTACTAATTCCAAGACTGTTTATCCACAACCTGAAGCATCTCTCTTCCCTAGATGCTTGCACATCTTCAGGCATCATCTCAGCAAAGGAGATCTTTTTACTTTCAGTTGAAAGTCCATTCCTGAATACATGTGCTGATAGTAAAATAACTGACTACCATAAAAATAGGAGTATTATGTAGCATAAGACAGCCAAGAACTACTAACAATAAGCACATAAAAATTACAACATGGGTAACATATTGAAAGAGAGGTCCTAAACAAAGCAAGTATTTCTCCAAACTATGGGTTATTTGGAACAGAATGAGAACATTTGAAACTAACAATATTTAGCATAGGTCATGAGATATACATTGCACATTAATCAAACATACTCTAGTACTTCAACCAAGAAAACGGCCAAGCAAGTCGTACAACAAATTATCAAAGATGCTAAGTTAACTGAAAGAAAATAAAATAATAAATGAACAGAAAAGGCAACATCATCTAACAGAAACTTCTTCAAAATAAGCTAATTAGTTAATAACCCTTACGATAAAACACTTCCCTAGTTTTTAACACAAACGGACTACTTTGGTGTACCCATGACATTGTAGCCTTTATAGGTAACTGCTGTTGTATGTAGAAATTGGATAAGATTCAAATGGACAAGGGCAAAGTTTCACAACCAAAAGAGTGGTGCCACAGAACATACCAAGGATTTAGATACTCGGAATAGTATATTTGATTTCTACCCTCGACTCTAATTGATACTAGAAAATTATAGGGTTCCAATCTAGAAGTTCCATTGTACGATACTGAAAAAAAGAACTCTAGAATCGTTCCAACACCAGGTTATGTGGGTTTATCATAATTATGATTCAAAATACTTACAAATTATAGTGCACACAGAAGTGAAATTTCTTTTCTACGATGGCAGAGTGACCCAATTCAAGAAATTTCTAAATGGTTAACAAGTCTAGTTAAAGATCCATAAGGATTCTTGAAAGTTCCACATGTAAACAATGAGAAGAAAAATGTACACTCTAACCTGTGATGGAATATATGTGCCACAAATGCGAGATTTAGACTGGGAATGCCTTCGACGATGTCCTTTGGAGTTATATATCTTTTGCATTTCATTTTCTCTGCATGATCAAGTACAAGTTTTGCCCTTTCAAAGGGATCCTTTGTATCCAGTGTTCTCGGACTACAGTGCTCTGGTGCAAGAACATTAAGCAGGTAAGCATACGCCTCTGCATCCTGCAAGTGCATAAGGCTAAAATATCACCATGAAGAAATAACAGAAATGTCGAGTTGCTCAGTTCATTTTGCATCAGCATGACCCAAGTGAACCTTTTTTAACACTCCCAAGTGTTATGTTATATCTCCCGCTAGTTCACGCAAATCCGAAGAAGTTATCACGGACGAGCCACATGCAGGGAAACTTGCACGTGTGGTTCTGGCCGGGGTTTCCTTCGGTATCTAATAACCTTGCGCAAAGGAAAGGAAGAAGTTTCTAAATCCTTACCTTCACATCAGAAGAGAAGTTTGTGATGGCTTTCTTATAGCTTGCTTTCTTCAAATGGAAATTCATCCATCTTAGTAAAACCTTCTCTGGGGCTAAACTCATGAGCTCCTCTACATCCTGCAAGAATCAGCATCAGCATAAAGTAGATTTGATGATTCAACATAAAAGTGAAAGCTCTGCCAATATGAAAAATAGAGAAAACTGTATGCAATAAATGTATCTTGACCTTGTTATCATCCACCAATTCTACCAGTTGAGGAGTCTTCTTTAGGTTGAGATCTGCTAACAGTTGAATCTGGTATTACCATAAACAATAAAAAATTAAAATCCAAAGAATGAGCAATGGTATCTTGATGTCTGATGATGAAGAATAGACCTAGATTTTCTCATGGTGCATCTTATTGCTCAAAAATGTTATTCAGAAGCTCTTTTTTTTTTTATCGATAAAACAATAGCTTTTATTAATGATTGTGATAGAGAATATCACACCAAAATCCCACTACAACAAAAACTGAAAAGAAATTTGAAGCTTATACGCAAATAACTGAAAGAAATTTGAGTGCCCACCTTTATAATTTGAGAAATCAAACCAAGCACCAGATGAGGCTGCAGAAAGTAAATAGAATAAATATTAGCTCAAATTAATAACAGAAGATGATAGCAAAACCGAATAATTAGCTCAAATTAAAATGAACTCACTCTTGCTTCAATCAAATCTTGTGTGCCAATGTTAACCACAGTGCAGCCAATAGCCTTTGCAGAGTTAAGGCAAAGAGTATGATTCTCATTTCTCTCCCACGGATTGAGTATCACTTTGGTGTTAATAGCTCGTTCATCTATCGTCCCAGGCACGGCAACATTAATCAATTTACTGCATTAGCCATGAAATGCATCAGCCTAAAAGTTTTACATATATTCAAAATCAAATCGACATAAACTCCATGTGTACGTACCAGAGTAAAACACCATCTTTCACGAGGTTGAATAGTCCATTTGTGGTGGGATCTACTGGGAGATACTTCTTCATGAAAGGGTCATCTCCAAGGTAGCTATTTATGTGGGCAACATAAGAAGCCTTCTCCGATTCACTAATCGTATGCAAAAGGGTTGTCGTGGTGGCCTTAAGAAATGTTGAGGATGTCTTCGACCCACCCTGTTTGCCTGTAGCTCGAGCTTGCAAATTCAAATATGCCTATATACACAGTGACATTGTTTACAATCACTGTGGATTCAAATACTTACGACACTATTTCATTCATAATTCAAATTTTATTATAAAACCATCTCAAACAAGCTCAAATGTAAGTAGACTAACCCGAAGAAATGCTTCAAAATCAACCTCATCGTTCATATCAGAAGTAGACTCACCCAAAATCTGTGTGATCTCTTCCTGATTTAACATCTCATTGATAGCTTTTAATTTCGACATAATGGGCGGCAATTCTCCCACAGTAATTTTACCCATTTGATTCCTCAATAACACAAACTAAATCAAATCAAACAACACCCCAAGTTAATTCACAACATCACAAACAAAACACCCAAATTCATCAAACAATCATAACCAGTTCATACTAACCTTAGATTTCAAACCCCTTAATTCAACTTGAGTAAACTGACTTTGAAGCCATGGATCCGAAACAAGAACACCAACAAAGCTTGACATCTTCAAAAACTACTCAAAACATTCACCAAATGATCAAACAAAGAGATACCCACTAAAGATCTCAGATCCAATTTCCAAACAAACAAATACCCAAATCTTAAATCATTCAAAAAATACTAATTCCACTTCTTATTTGCATAATATAGAAAAAATAATAGGTACCCAAATAGCCAAATGGGAATTTAAGCTATTAAAAACTTTAGAAATCAAAGATTTATAAAATTAATCATTTGTTTTTATGATTCTTTCTTGTATTCCAAGTGTTTTAAAGCGTTTCAGACAGAAAGAAAGATAGAAAGAAGAAGAAGAAAGAAAGCTTTGTGTGAACTGTGAAGTTAAGTAAGAGCGAAGAGAAGAAAAAAAGAGCGAGAAACACTCTTAGTTTTTTGGGTTTTTTTTTACCTTTGGACCCGCGAGGACTCAATGTGTGCTGTCTTTCTCTTCTGTTTCAAAGAAGAAAGAGAGAGAAATAAGTTTAGGGGCAACGAAGGAGCCTCTGTGGCAATTTGCATTGATGGGATTTGGATGGGAATGTGATTGGGATGAATGATAAGGTTAATGCAAATACAAACTTTAAGACAAGTGTTCTACATGTATGTGTTGGGTGGACTAGTCATCAATGTAGGTCCAATATAGTCCTTATCATCACCATGTCCTGGTTGGCCAATGCCAACAATAAAAGGCTATCTACAACCACAAGGTATTTTATTTTGGATGAAGGTAAACACTTGATAATGTGAATGTTATAGAGTGTGACTTGGATGAATGATGAGGTATGTAACACAGAATTTATGACAAGTGTTATACATGTATGTGGTGGGTTGATTAGTCATCAAAGTGGGTCCACCATTCAGTCATTATCATCACCATGTATGTTGGCGTCGACGAGTAATGACTATTTACAACCACATTTATTAGTTCGTAACTTCTTATCATCCCAATTTTTAGGTTGGTGTCAACGAGCAATGGATATTTACAACTATGTTATGAGTTCTTATCATCCCAAATTCTAGGTTGACATCCACGAGCAATGGCTATTTATAACCACAATATGTGTTTATTTTGGACAAAACCCTAATGTGACCATGCATTTAGTGATTGGAGAAAAGTATCATACAGTGTTTAAAGGCAAGGTCCATTCTCAGCAAGTTTAAGTTGTGCAATCGTACAGGGTCCTATTGATGTCTAGGGCCTGGATTTTTCGCCTAAAAAAAAATCTCCTAAAAAAGTAAATATTAATATTAGCCTATAAAAAAAAAGGATAGGAGCCGACCATTGCCAAACTAATATTTGCTACTGTCAATGTGTGAACTGTGAAGTTAAGTAAACGCGAAAAAAAAAAAAAAAGGCGAAAACACTCTTTAGTTTTGTTACCTTTAGACCCGCGATGACTCAATGTGTGTTGTCTTTGAGTCTTTCTCTTCTGTTTTAGAGAGAAAGAGAGAGAAGTTAGGGGCAATTTACTTAAAGAAAATGAAGGAGCCTCTATAGCATTTGGCATTTGCATTATGGTATGATTTGGAGGTGATTTATGAAGAGTGTGATTAGGATGAATTACGAGGTATGCAAACACAAAATTTATGACAAATGTTGTACATGTATATGTTGGGTGGACTAGTCATTAATGTGGGTCCAAGATAATCCTTATCATCCCAATATCCCGATTGGCCAACGTAGATGAGCAATGGCTATTTGCAACCATAATGTGTGCTTTATTTGGATAAAACCCTAAAGCGGGTTATGCATTCGATAATTGGGGGAAGGTAAACACTTGATAATGTGAATGTTTTAGAGTGTGGTTTGGATGAATGATGAGGTATGCAACACAAATTTTATGACAAGTGTTATACATGTATGTGATGGGTGGACCAATCATCAAAGTGGGTCCACCATTTAGTCTTTATCATCCTAATGTCAAAGTTGGCGTCGACGAGCAATGACAATTTGCAACCATAAGATGTGCTCATTTCGAACAACCTTAAAACGGTCATGCAGTTAATAATTGGAGGAAAGTAATTAACACTCGGGTTTTTTCCTGTTAAATATTCCGAATCTCGATAGGGCATAAACATAAAATGATGACAAATGTCGTACATGTATGTGTTGGGTGGACTAGTCATGAAAGTGGATTCATCATTTTACCCTTATCATCCAAAGGTTCATGTTTGTCGATGTCGACAAAAAATGGCTATTTGCAATCATAAGGTTTTTCTTTTGGACAAAACCCTACGATAGTCATGCATTCCATACCTGGACGAAGGTAAACACTTAATAATGTGAATGTTTTAGTGTGTGATTTGGATGAATGATAAGGTATGCAAAACAAAATTTATTACAAGTGTTATACATGTATGTGGTAGGTGGACTAGTCATCAAAGTGGGTCCACCATTCAATCCTTAGCATCACCATCTCTAGGTTGGCGTCGACGAGCAATGACTATTTACAACCACATTATCAGTTCTTATCATCCCAATTTATAGATTGGTGTCAACGAGCAATGGCTATTTGCAACCATGTTATCGGTTCTTATCATCACAAATTCTAGGTTGACGTCCACGAGCAATGGCTATTTATAACCACAATATGTGCTTATTTTGGACAAAACCCTAATGTGACCCATGCACTTAGTGATCGGAGAAAGGTAATCATATGGTGTTTAAAGGCAAGGTCGATTCTTAGCAAGTGCAACCTGTGCAATCGTACATGTCCTACTGATGTCTAGGGCATGAATTTTTCATCTTATAAAAAATCTCCTAAAAAAGTAAATAAATATTAGCCTATAAAAAAAAAATGAGGTCGTTATTGCCAAGCTAATATTTGCTACTGCTAAGGTGCATTTTTTTGTTAGACTTATTTACCCTCCAATATATTATTACAGTTTTCACAATGTAATAAAATTTTCTTTGGACAGATTTGATTTTAATAATAAAATTTTGAATTACTATGTGGCCATAAAATGATTTGAGTAACTTGTTCAAATCCCACTAGGATTCACTTCATCCATATATGGCAGTGTTTTATTTGTCCCACAAATCTCACATCAAAACATCACAACAAACTAAATTCTTCAATAATTTTAGGTTCGATTTAATTTAAAGGAAAATGAACCTTAGCAATAACAAATATTAGCTTGTTTATAGCTTGTCAATTATCAAAATTGACAACAACGTTTGCAAAAAAAATTCAATTATAACAATGTGTATTAACCATTTTTGTGAAGTTGGTCAATACATTAATGAACGATAATAAAGTAGAGACGTGAACACCATTGTATACGTGGTTCGGCAATTGTGCCTGCATCCACGGAGAGAGATAATGAACTTTATTATAGTAGTGGTGGTGATACAAAATGGGAGCTCGATTATGAGGAGAGCTCGAGAGAGATGAGACCTGAGAGGTGAGGTCTCATCATGAGAGATTAGGGAGGTCGTTGATATTGAGACCTCACCATGAGATAGTGGTGAGAGTATTAGACTATCAGACCATGTCCGGAATGAGTGATTTGCCTTCATATTTATAGGCTTACAATGTAACTCCATTCCTAGCATTTAATGAGGTAATGATGAGAGAATATCTTTGTAGTAATTGGCTTTAACTTTGTAACTTGTGCCATCAAGAGAGAGTCCATTAGATGATGACATGTGGCACCATGATGGACGGTAGAGATGGTGCCACATGTATGTTGTATATAGTACCCCTACATAAACCCCCTCTTTTTAGGTTGAACGGAGTTCGGGCTAAAAAGAAGTAATCGAACCGATCCAGCCCCCAAGATGAATGAAATATGGTGTTCTTTAACGAAGTCGATCCGCTCCAAATTTTGATGAGCTTGATCATTGAGATTTGCAGGACGCGATGAAGGTCCCTTGTGGTAATGGCAACTCGATCATGAATTTGTGTATAGCGAGCTAGTTACTTCCAGGGAGACCTGGTAGCTCGTTCAGAAGGCATGTAGACGAGATGGACAGCTGCAAGCAGGTCGTACTGAAGTGGGTCTTCTTGTATGCATGGGTTGTTGGTCTCGGTCATGCTTTAAGGTGGTCGCCTTTTTGTGATCGAGTTCCATAGATCTGATAATGTTAGCATGTGAAACTTTATAAAATTCAATAAAATACTTACATGGAATTGTACGTCTTCCTTATGACTTTTGTGTGTACTATATTTGTCGCCATGTGATTGGACATTCCGATAGATGTGGCACTTTGGAGTGCAAATGCAGCTCGTTTGAGAAAGAGCATTGGTTGACCAAGTGTTTTGAGAGTTACTTGGAACCTTTTGGTGCTCGATCTAGTGAATGGTCGCAGCGTGGAGACCTGTTTGACAATTTTCGGGCATGTGGCCTTTGTGGGTCTGCATTGCGTTGAGAGTGAATGCGTTCGACCAGGCGTGTGGCTAGAGAATTGTGGTTGAGGTCGTCCCGCATACGAGTGACTCACTAGTCAATGAGGGTGGCCGTATTGTATATCAAGCATTTCACTTGTAAAGAGTTCAGTGAAAGCAATGTGGCACATTTGTGCAAAAATAGCTCATGGGGAGTGAGGTCGTGTTCATGTGACCTGCACATACAGAGCTACAAAAAATATCATTAAAAGCTAATTGTGCTAATAATAAGTTAATTTTATTAGATAAAGTGAGAATAGCCCCCTGTATGGTATAAATATTCTTGAAGTCGTTGAAAGACCTGTAATTTGAGGAGGTCGTTGATAGGCCTGGTGAGGTCGCGATGAAGGACCTGGTATGAAGGACCTGGCATGAAGGACCTGGTATGAAGGACCTGGCATGAAAGACCTGGTATGAAGGACCTGGCATGAAGGACCTGGTATGAAGGACCTGGCTTGAAGGACCTGGTATGAAGGACTTGGCATGAAGGACCTGGCATGAAGGACCTCCATTCCATGGTTTGTTGTAAATAACCACGAGAATTGATGTGGCATGGCAAATGGATCTAAAATAAGTTGTTGAACCATGGCCACATGTTGAATTGATAATTAAACATATCAATATAATGAGAATGTAAACTGATATTTGTACATGAAAATATATCACCAGATAAATATATATGAAACTGTGTAGAATAAACAGTAGATGATGAGGTCGCTCCTTGATAGCTCGGTGCCTCATTTCAATCACCAAAAAATATTAAAGTGATACTTATCTTGCTTCTGTCGAGTCCAGTAATTGTGTAAACAATTTGCTCCAAGCCCCCAACTGTGAGTTGCAATTCTATCTTTTCAAATTCAATGAATTTCTTAAAAATCACCATCTGAGAACCTTAGAACAATGGTGTTCGGTGGGGTTAGTGGGTGGAATTCGCTTGAGAAAATCCCAAGTCCCTGTAGTGGGCGCCAAATGTATTAACCATTTTTGTGAAGTTGGTCAATACATTAATGAAAGATGATGATTTGTATGATATGAACAATAATAAAGTAGAGACGTGAACACCATTGTATACGTGGTTCGGCAATTGTGCCTACATCCACGGAGAGAGATAATGAACTTTATTATAGTAGTGGTGGTGATACAAAATGGGAGCTCGATTATGAGGAGAGATTGAGAGAGATGAGACCTGAGAGGTGAGGTCTCATCATGAGAGATTAGGGAGGTCGTTGATATTGAGACCTCACCATGAGATAGTGGTGAGAGCATTAGACTATCAGACCATGTCCGGAATGAGTGATTTGCCTTCATATTTATAGGCTTACAATGTAACTCCATTCCTAGCATTTAATGAGGTAATGATGAGAGAATATCTTTGTAGTAATTGGCTTTAACTTTGTAACTTGTCCCATCAAGAGAGAGTCCATTAGATGATGACATGTGGCACCATGATGGACGGTAGAGATGGTGCCACATGTATGTTGTATATAGTACCCCTACACAAGGCATTTCAAATATAACACCAACGTTTCATATTTTATCAATTCATGACAACCAAGTTTAACACCCATATCAAATAGGTCACCAAAAAAAGCATCAAAGCTAAACTTGGTTGTCATGAATTGATACAATAATAAACGTTGGTGTTATATTTTAAATACATTGTGAATGTCATTAATGTATGATATATACATATATAACAACTATGTGAATGTGCACGCGTATGCGTGCAGATAGTTAGGGTGTTATTTAAGAAGTTTGGGGTGGGTTCAGGTGATAGAATCTAAAAGGATGGGGTTAAAATGCTGGATAGTTGGAGTGTTAGACCCATATTTTTTTTTTTATTGGTTAAAAAAAAGAAAAAATCTAAAGTCGAACGGAAACTTGTCTGCTAAAATACTTACGTGTCAATTTATGATTGGGTCTAACTTAGGCTTTACTGTAGCTAATTACATGCCGCTTTACAATTAGTAAAGATATGGTTGTAACTAGACACTACTTGTGAAATTTCAACCTCAAGCCCACAAGCCAGTCTGAATTTGATCATAGATGCTACTAACTTAACTCAGATAAAACCCAGTATATAGAGATCCCTCAAGGTTAGGGATGTAAATGGTGCGGGTTTGGGTCGGATGAGAGTATGTCCATATTCAAAACCATATTTCTTTACTTCAAACCAGATCCGGATCCGAACCCGAATTAAATCTTCATACATGAACCATATTCGAACCGTTTTACATTAATCGGATCCAAATCCGACCCGCCAAACCCAAATTTTAAAATGGAAATAAACAATTATAAAATCTCGCTAATTAGAAATTCTTACTTAATTTTTTTTTCTATTATGCTCTTCTAATAAAAGAAAATATTTTATATCCATGAAATCAAAGATTAATAATTCTTTCCTTAATAATAAAAATTTATAAATCATTAATTTGAACACCATTAATCATATTACCAAAATTTAAAATATTATATATTTTACAAATATGGGAGGATCCGACCCAAATTTATGTAAACCCGTATCCAACCCAGATCCGAATCGAGTTAGTTTTTTGAACCTAGATCCTATCCATTTTATAATTCGGATCTGTTTAGAAAATCCAAACCTGGTAAAATGAATACAAATATAGGTCGGATTCGGGTCAAATCCGCACCATTTACATCCCTACTCAAGGTGCAAGTCAAGCCCTAGCCTGCAGTCCTACACAAATCATTAGTGTCAAGATGTAGATTGATTGTGACTTTGTGTCTTGTAACCCAATTTGTAATGTGCTTTTCTTACAGGAGCTCATGTTGTAATAAGAAAATATATTCATTACAAATCTAATGTGTGTGCCCACTTAATTCCAAACCTGAATTTGATATAATACTTTTGTTGTTGAAAACTACTCATGTATTAAAAGTTTGTCATTTGAATTTTAAACAACTAGTTATTCCTTTGATGCACCTCAACTAAGAAAAAGATAGTGCTAGTATTAGTTTGTAATTTGAATTTTGAAAGATGACTCATTCTCAATACACCATTCATATCATGTTGTTTACTGCATGATAGTGAGTTTTCTTGCAGTGAAAATGTGGAGTTCTAATCAACTTGGTATAACATGAAGTGAATGCAATTTGGTTAAGTCCAAACCTGCCCATGTTCCAAAATCTGACAAAAGTGTTTCCAAGCCCTACCCAACTTGTAAATTTATCCAAAATTGTTTAATTAAGTTTGAGAAGATTAAGGTTTTATAATCTACTATTTCTTAATAGTGCTTTATGGTTTCCTTATATAACAAAAAAATCTGGTCACATGTTGCTAAATCAAACTTTATTTACATCAAATCAAACAAATTAATTTTTAAAAAACTTAAGCAAAATCAAGCAAAATGATTAGCTATTCATGCGCAATCCACAGTTCACACCCTTCTTCTTTACACTACTAAATTAGATGGCAAATATCCTCTTTACTCTTTGGCTCCCACTTCCTATGAAAAGTGATATATTGAGCTGTACATAACAAATTATTTGTTCACTTTTAATACCCTTTATTAATAATTTGATTAAATTATGATTCATGCCACATATAGCAGCCACACTCACTCTATTCTTAAACATTATTATCAAAAAAATCCTACAGCATTTATGTGATCAAAATATCATTCACTGGATGATACTAAGGTCTGTTTGATTCGAGCAATAAATGTGAAAATGGAGGATACGGGTTGGAATTAAAAAAATTAGTCGGAGAAGAAGACACGAAAGGGGGGGGGGAGTTTAACCTGAGTACCAGATTTTTTTTTATTTTATTGTGCATTTACTAATGTGCTCCTCTAAAAGATTTATCGAGAAAAAATCTCGCACGAATTAAACAGACCTTAATATTATTATTATTATTGGGTTTATCCTGATCTTGGAAATTATCAATGGAATTCCAATTCCTTTTATTGATAACTAGCTAGCACGAGTGAATTTACAATAATATTTGTTTGGGAAATTTTGACTTAACCCCTCAAACAATGGACATCTTTTGATTAAACCCCCATATATTCAAAAAATTTGACTTTTCACCCCACCGTTTGATTCCGTTAGATTTTCCATCCAAACTTAATTTTAACTTCCCTAAATACCCCTCTTTCTATTATTAGTCAAAACCCCCTAATTAAAACCGGTTTTGTTAAAAGATGGAAAATTACCCTCTTTTTTTCTACCTTATCTTCTTCCCATCTTCTTCTTCTTTTTCCCATCTCATTCTTCTGCACATCACCTTCACCAAAAAAAGTAATTAGAATCTGAAATCGATCTCCTTCTTCATCACATCTCACGACTGTTTCTTCTTCTTCTCCACTTCTTCTTCTTCTCCATTTCTTTTTTTTCAAATCTTGAATTTGTCATTTGAAATTGAAGCAATCGCAAAATGAACAATGGGGAAGGTGGATCTAAGGTAAGGTTATAAGTGTATGAACAATGGGTACTCTTCTTCTTCTTCTTCTTCTTCTTAGATTTAATTTTTCATTTCTATCAACTATTGATTCTGGTTCTGGGGGGTTATGTCAAATACATACAAATACAGCGGGGATTTTCTATAAACTAATTATTGATTTTAATATTAATAGAAAGAGGGGTATTTAGTGAAGTCAAAATTAGGTTTGGATGGAAAATCTAACGGAATCAAACGGTGGGGTGGAAAGTCAAATTTTTTGAATATATGGGGGTTTAATCAAAAGATGTCCATTGTTTGGGGGGTTAAGTCAAAATTTCCCTATTTATTTGAATTGGTAAGTAAACTAGATTGAAAGGACATCTATCCTTTTTAATTATGTGAAGTAATTTTATCACCAATCACCTATTGAGGAGTTTCAATCCCACAATCTCTCGTGAAAAAGAGAGGGGATATATTATACTATTACCATTGCACAAAATGCCTACATGCCGGAAAGATCATAGTTAAACCATGGTTTCCATTTTCTTTTATCGGTACCTAAACACGAGTGCATTTTCAACAATTTAATGTTATTCAAAATGCCGAAAAAACTAAAACGAGGCCTTTATCATTTTTGTGAGGGTTTTTGATATTGGTTGAAAAACCCAAATGTTGTTGGAAATTTGGCAAGTTGGGCTTGCATGTCAGGTAGTGAACTCACTCTGCAACCCCTGGAAATTTATAAATTTTCATAAAAAAAAAATATGTATCATTATCATACAACCCAAAAAAGTGTGGGCTTCATTTTAAAATTCTGTTGGCCCATAAAAGAAAGGGTACCCCTTTGTAAATTAAGGGATGTCATTATTACAATGATATAGACTCTAAAATATTCAAAATAAATTGACCATCAACACCAATTAGGTCAAAATCTTGGTGTATGTAGGTATACCTAGGAATAGAACAAAAGTATAGTACAAGCTAATCTAAATAAATAAATAAAAAATCATAAATTAATTCCACGTGTCATTCTTTTACTGGATTTTCAGCCTCGATATTCTCATCTAATCTCCCACTACAAACAAATCTTCTTTTATTAAAAGACGAATATACCCTTTAAAAAACCTTATCTATTTTAATAAAGCAAGTATAAAACAGTAATTTGAAGTAAACAAGGTTATTATTGTCATTTCAGGTTTCTATAAGAAAGAGAAAGAGAGAGAAAGAGAGAGAAAAGAGAGAGAGAGAGAGAGAGAGACAACAACAAGATACAGAGAGAGAGAAGAGAGAAGAGAGAGAGAAGAGAAAAAACAGTTTGAAAATTGTCAGTTAATTCGGTTAAGAAGAAATGGTGTCGGACCAAGAAATAGTTAACGGAGTAGAAAGTTTACTACGACAATCAACAACAAACCCTAACGTTGCCGTTACATCCATTAACGGAGTTATTCAACAGTTAGAAGCTAAATTAGGGTTAGATTTATCACATAAAGCTGGTTTTATTCGAGATCTTCTTCTTCAACATCATCTTCTTCAACAACAGCATGCAAAAGACCATTTTGCCCTTCAATTACACCACCATCAACAGCAACACCAACACCAACAACAACAACAACAACATTTTCCTACTTCTTCCGGTTTTACCCTTCATCCACAACATCATCAACAACAAAGACATCATTCTGATGAGATTAATTTTAGGTACCCTTTATCACCACAGCAACAACAACAACAACAACAACAACAACAACAGCATTTGTATCCATACCCTCATCAGCATCAGCAATTACAAGGAAGAATAATAAACCCTAGTTTGAATTTAAATCAACCACAACCACCACAACCACAACAACAACAACAACAACATTTGTATTCTTCTTCTCAAGGAGGAAGAAGTGATGGGTCTTTTGTTTCAAGTGGTGGTAGTGGTGGTGTTGTTGGTGAAGGTGGAAGTGGACCAGAGATTAAGAAAGAAAGGTTTGATTTTTATTTTTTTTTATTTTTTTTGTTGTTGTAATTTGGTTGAAAATGTGGGAAATTTTGTTTTTTCAATTGGGTTTTTTTTAGAAATTATTTTTTAACAATTTCTTTTGGTAATTTGTTTGAAAATGATGGGAATTTTAGTTTTTTTTTTTATATTTGGTTTAGAAAATGTTTGATTTTTTTTTTGAAATGTGGGAAATTTTAAGGTTTGATTTTGAAGTATTTGATTGATTTTCTGTTTAGAGATTAAGAAAGAAAGGTTTGATTTTTCTTGAAATGTGGGAAATTTTAAGGTTTTTGTTTGTTTTTTTTCTCAATTGGGTTTTTTTTTTATATTTGGGTTAGGAAATATTTGATTTATTTTTTTAACAATTTGTGTGAAAATGTGGAAGCTTTTGAACTAATCGATTGTTTTTTCTGTTTAGAGATTTTTGAATTAGGTTTTAAAAATTTGGAATTTTGGAAGTTCTTAGTTTGTTTTCCTAAATTGGGGTTTTAAAATGTTCAATTTGATTTTTTAATGTTTGTTTTCTGGTTGAAGTAGCTATGAAAATGTCAAAGTTTGCATCTTTTATTTGTTCGACTGGGTTTATAGTGTCTTCACATTTTTTTCTCTTTATTTTAGTATCCACAATGCAGCAAGTCCATTTCTTTCCATTGTTGGGAGACAATTCTTAGTGCTGATGTGTTATCTTTTCATGTTGCAGTGCTCCTACTGGAACCAAAAGAAGAGGTGGCCCAGGAGGTCTTAACAAAGTTTGTGGTGTCACGCCTGAACTTGAGGCCATTGTTGGCGAACCAGCCATGCCGAGAACTCAGGTATGCTATAATGTGTTAGTATCTATTACACACGTGAAAATATTACAACTTGGTTGCGTATTTTAAAAGCTGTTTATCCTTGCTCAGATTGTGAAACAGTTGTGGGCATATATAAGGAAACATAATCTCCAAGATCCAAGTAACAAGAGAAAGATAATTTGTAATGATGCTCTACGTCTTGTGTTTGAGACGGACTGTACTGACATGTTCAAGATGAATAAGCTTCTAGCTAAACATATCAGACCTCTTGATCCTACCAGTAAGTGTGGCTGTATAAGATGCATTGTAGTTTAATTTTTAAGATATGTTGGATACATTTTTAATATTTTATTCATGTTTGCAGAAGAGCCCGGTCCAGATTCTAAACGGTTGAAGGTAGAAACAGAGTCTACACCTGAAAGTACCGAAGCTGTTCCTGAAGCTGGTACCGAAGCCGTTTCTGGAGCTGTTAGTGAAGTTGTATCTGGAGCTATTAGTGAAGTTGTATCTGGAGCTATTAGTGAAGTTGTATCTGGAGCTGTTAGTGAAGTTGTTTCTGGAGCTGATAATGAAGCTGGTTCATCAACTTTCATTATATCTGATGCACTTGCAAGGTTCTTTGGCACTGAGGAGAGAGAGATGACACAGTCAGAAGCTGTGAGACGTATTTGGGAGTATATAAAGGCTAACCAGCTGGAGGTGAGTTATTGGTTAATATTTCTCTAAGAGTCTAAGCTTCAGCGACATTAGGTTTTCTTCCAAAAGTTTTACAGGATCATGGTTTGAAAACACTGAACCAGTTTTGTTCTCCTGATTCAGCTCAATCCAGGCATCCTTACTTTCTTTTATTTTAAGAATGCATCAAAGTCGTACAATCTGGTTTCTGTTGTGGACAAATCTTTTTTGCTTCCACAATTTTCTTTAGTATGGGTTTTCTGTTAAAAAGGAAAGATTCAAGTAATTAAAGACACACGAAAGAGAGAAATGCCAACTCATGAGCTACCAAGTTAAAATAAAAGCCTTTAGTTTATAAACTTATGTTCAAGCACATGGACCACATAATATTAAATAGGTAATGCTCTGGTTTTCCTGTTTGAATGCTTGATTTTGATGCCAGATGATATTTTACTTATGGTGTTACATTTTGCAACTCTTTCAAGGTTTCTTCTTAGTTTTGCTTTTATAACTTTTGTAAGTCGTGATTGGTATAGCTCTACTGAGTACTGAGTCTACTTGCAGTCATGCAATGTTTGTGGAAGGCATTTCTTAGGCATGGCATGCCTTTTGCTTTCATCGTTGTCTGACCATGGCGTGCCTTTTGCTTTCACTAGTCCTCTTAATTCTTATCTCCTTGAGAAAGTTGCTCTTGAATAATTTCTTTGGCAGATTTTGCTTACATCCAATTTGTTTTTAAAGCATAACTTCTGTGTAGGTTAGTTGGTTTTACCTGTTGCAGAATTTTAGTAGTGAAAGAATGGATTGTTTTTTTTCCCTTGATACTATTATTTAGTAGATTGGCAATGAAGCTTTTCTGTTCTTTGTTTAGGAGGACCTGAATCCAATGATGATAGTATGTGATACCAAGCTTCAAGAGCTTTTTGGATGCGAGAACATTTCAGTTTTGGGGATTTCAGAGATGTTGATGTCTCATTTCTTTAAACAGTCATAACAAATCTGGTTCAGTTGACTGGTAAGTTTCGTGATGCTTGAAAATAGGACTTTTTTTTTTCTTTTGTTAGAGTTGTAGACACTTGCATCCTCCTAAAAATTTTAAGGTTCTTAACTAGTTTGTTAAAACATCAGAAAAAAAGACAGTAAAAAAGAGATATTTGCAAAAAATTGTATATATTCTCAAATCTGTCGCTTTTTGTAACATTATTGATCTGCAATGCATGCAAGAATCAATGTATGTCTACGTTGCAGAAACTTGTATCTGTTCTTTCTTCTTTAAATTTTTAATATTAGTAAACGGATATGTAGTGCATTAATGAATGTATGTATATTATCTTTGTAGTTTGGCTGGAAATTCTAGGCCAGCCAATAATCAGCTTCCACCTTCATTGTACTGATACACAAATAAACTGATCAATATCCTTATTACATTTTTTTAGCCAATAAAAGAGTATTTTATTAATTATTTATATGTATTGGTGTGATTCACACATGTTTATTACAAAAGCCATAGTGTCAATTTACAGCAAATATCAGATTAAGACTTGTCGAATACTATTTGGTTCACTTGATTGGATATCAGTTTGTTACATATGCCCTCAAGTTTTAGCAAAAGACTTGTAATGTGATTTGGTTTTGTTCTTGTTCTTGCAGATGTTTGATGTTCTGACATGTAGTTCGGCCTGACACTATAGTGGATACTTTTTGGAAAGGATCTTTTGTTTTATTGGTTAGATGTAATATGTTCATACAAATTGGCTACAATGAGTAGAATGAAGATGTATCAAGGTAGTGGCAAAGAATATTTTGTATTTATGCCATGGTCTTAGGTTCAGATTATTTCTGCATTACAGCACTCATACTTTGTCAGTTGTCTAACATCTAAATGGCAAAATCTTTGAAAACTCGGGATGATAATGTAGCAGTAGACTGATTATATATATGGAACATTCATGTCAATTGTGATGGATAATTTTCAGACTTTTTTTATCAAAGTAGTTTTAAAGTTTGTTTGCAGTCAAATGAATCTGTTATCTAAGAGCATCTCTAATGGGTCTCCCATATTTAGCCTACACATGGGACGATTTAGCCTCCACGTAGGTGCCACCTCCTTTCCCATCACTTTTTTTAGCAGGTCTTCCATACCTATATCAGGGGTATCCCTAACGCGTTTCCTATTTTTTTTGCCAAATGTTTTTCTGTACCAGCGTGGAAGACTTGGACTTCGCGTCTGGGCTTGGGGCAGTAGGCGGGCTGGGCTTGGGATCAATAACTCTACCTTCTTGTTCTTCGTCATCATCAACACCAGTTCCTGCCGCGACATCGAAATAATCAGCAATACAAGCATCTGGATTGCCTGATTTATTCTTCAAAGCTTGTTCAAGATAAGCTAAAGCTTTACCCGAAAGAATTCCTCGCATTCCACCACCATCAATACTTAAAATACAAACTTTCCCTCTTTGATTCTTTATAGCTTGAACACCATGTTGGGTATCATTAATCATCATCGTTTGTGCTAATGCCCCAGTTTCAGTTTTTGTTTCAATCTCTGTTGGAATCCATAGCTTTCTATCATCATAACCAAATAGAAATTTACTTTCAAGAATAGAGGAAATTTCATAACTTAACTTATCTGTATCAATACTTGGTTCTTGCATTATAGTCGGATAACAAGCCATTTCCATTTCACAAACAAATATTTCTCCAAATCCCCTCAGTAATTTTCAATTCTTCTTTGTATATAAGTTCTCACGCTTTCATAATAATTCAACCAAACAAGTTGTGGTTGAAATTTGTAAACAAAATCAAAATAGAATCAACACTTTATACTTGATATTGAAGAAAGGGAAAAGGGTTCAGGTGAGAGAAGGCATGAATGTCGTCTGGGTTTATGGAGTAATAATAAAAAGGTTCCACGCTGGTCCAACCGGCGTGGAAGACTTGGGCTTCGCGTGGTTGGGCTTGGGGGCAGTAGCTGGGCTGGGCTTGGGGAATAAAAAAAATTAAAAAAAAGGTTCCACGCCGGTTTGACATGCGTGGAATAAAAAAAAAAAAAAAAAATGTTCCACGCTTTCAACCAGCGTGGAGAATTAAAATAATAATAAAAAAAAAGTTCGATTTTGGACGAAGTTTTAGCAGACCGGCCCACCACATCCTACGTGGATAGCCGGCTGCTAAAATTATAGACGACGCGTTAGGGAATGGTTTTTTTCGGAATTCCTATAATTTAGATTATAGGAGACCCATTAGAGATGCTCTAAAGAGACATATCAGTGTTAGGGACCAAACTATTGTATTTCTTTATTTTCTTTTTCTATGTTTTTTTGGTTAATCTTAATTGTTGTTAAGGAGTGGCCATGAAAAATTTCTGGATTGCTGAACGGCAATTGCAAGTTTCAGTTAACAGCCCCTGACTAAGGTTTCAGTACATAGAGTGATAGAACTACAGTATATGACCTTCAAATCAAGACAATGTGAACTCCATCTCAAAGGACTAGAGCAGTTTGTTGCATTGAAGCTGGGTGCACAAATACTGAAACCTTGGAAAAACCTGGACATGGAGGAAATTTTTTCACCTTAATTGGCCATTTTTAGCTAAATCTCACATTCCAGATGGTATTCTTTTCTGCACAACTTTACTCAAGTAACAACAAGAATCTGCCATTCTAGAACAGAACCTCACATCTGGCCAATTGGCTGTTTTCCTAAACCTATGTTCTAATAGTTATCTCGTGAACCTAAGGAGTCACAGGTCGCTCAAAGACAAATTCATTATTCACATCAACCCCAGTAAACTTCTCTATAAATAGGCTCCATAACAGCATTGCATTACAGCATTGCATAAGAGCATAGCAGTGTGATAGTAAGATTAGAGCAGAAAAAATGGCTAGAAGTTTTCAGTCCTTGTTTTTGGTAGGAGTACTTGTAATGGTGGTCATGCTGGGAGGAGCAAAGTCCTTCAACATATGTAACATGGATACAAATCAGCTCAGTCAATGCCTTCCGGCAATCCGACCCCCAGTTTCTCCACCTACAACTACCTGTTGTGATGTTGTTCTTCATGCGAATATCACTTGTTTATGCTCTTACAAGAAGCTGCTTCCTACATTTGGTGTCGATCCTGGTGTTGCTATGCAGTTACCTAAGAAATGCAATATGACTTCAATTCCGGACTGCGCCAGTAAGTAACCAATCTGACCTAAGTTGTCAGAGCTCAAAGTTTCTTACATAGTGTAAACATTTGTATATTTTCTACCCTAACACAATTGCTTTGGTGTTGCAGAAGCTTAAGGTGTTTCATTTCCAACTACTCTGGTGCTCACTCCCTTGTGATGTCAAGCTTTGTTTAGTCCATAGCTATCTAGTGTTTATGTTATGTAGTTAATCTAAGAATTCTGTAATGAAATTATTATCATCTAATCTTCATATAAGTGTGTGCAGTACTGTAGTGTTACATTTTAAGCTTGAAATGCAAGGCCCTCAGCAGAAAGGGTACCCCTTTTTGCATCAACATCATGCTCAAAGCTAATAGGAGTACCATGAATCATGATATTTATATTGCAGGAAAATAGTAGCATCCAAATGCAAGATTGTTATTGCTAAAAAATGTCATATATATATGCAAATAAAAGAATAATAAATGTTGCAAATAAATTGAGACGCAAAAGAAAATAGATCGTTCATGTGCCGGTAACCAACATCTCTGTAGTTTCTATAACATAAAAGAAATATAAAAATAAAATAAAATAAAGAAACAAATTCTTGTTCACGGTGATGATTCCTCCAACTACAGCGAAATATCCCAGGACCAAGCTCCTATTCCCTGCAATTATTGTTTGTATCAACAAACAGGGGAACTAAAACAATTCTAATCAAATATATGCTATTCAAATAGCACATCTTACCTCTGGTATGTCAGTGCAATGTACTGTACAGTTTGATCAAGCCACAATCACTTTGAAATAATGCATATGCTATTTTCTTGTATATAACATTTCAATCAGGAAAATCTCTAGCTCTTGTCGTTATAAATAGCCTGACCGATTGTTTCGGACATAGCTTTGACTATTGTTTTGGTACCTGAAAAGAAACTTAGTTGATCATACTCCAGTCCCTATATATGTTGAAGATAATACAGTAAAGCAACTCATATATAAAGAATGCACTAAATTATACAGAAATCACTCAGTTGAAGACAGTTCAAATTCAAGTGCAAGAATATTTCAGTGTAAAACTCATTGAGCACTAGAAGAGTTTGGAATCCAAGTATACAATTTTCAGATCAATATAGATCTGCAGCTCAAAATAGATAATCACATGACACTTGGGATTATATACCAGTCAGTTACATTGTTCAATAGAAGGGTCGTGTGATGAAAAGATAATTTGTATACATGGTGAAGTATAACGGAGATAACCAGTTTTTAAGTGGAATTTGAATATGATCGAACTTTATACCATACACTTACACAAGTTCTATCATACAATATACAGGCAAAAGAAAATCAGAATAAAATGACATTTCATGTGCATAAACTTACGTGTCATTTAACTCCAAATATCTAATGCTTGGATGTAAGAGCTCTTCAAATTCAATTTTTATGTCAGAGCTTACTGATCCATTCTTTGATCTCCCCTCAAGTGTCTCAACCGCCACAACAAAAGTTGCACAAACTGGCCGATGGTCAGAAAATCTTGACTCTCCACGTATATACGTCAATTGCTCAATCCCATCGCCATGCCACAATATACGATCACACCTGCATAGGTACAAATAAGTCTCACTATTATAAGTTGGGCGCTGGGAAAGTAAATATAGATTTTCGCATACCATGCAGGGGTTCTCCTCTTCTTCTTTGACGTTATAGTCTCTCCAGCATAAACATCTGAATTGTTGGAGTACTTGTATGTTGGAGGGAAATAGATTTTTCCTTCTTTCCAATCCTTAAAAACCCGTCCTGCTTCTCTTTCATTCTTAAGCTGTAGGAAATTAAGTGCAGGACTACATGAGGTGCATGAAAATAGGACTATAAAAAAGCAAATTACATATAAGACCAGGCCAACGGCTGTAATCCATACTTGTAATTAGTGTACATCTTTAACTAAGTACAGCAGATATAAAATATTTAATTTCCACGCATATATACAAGTTAAACATACAACAATGTTAAGACTCAGTTGCTTCAGAAGTCTGATTATCATTTTGTTAGGTATGACATAACTACCTGATCCTTCTCAAGAAGCGCATCCCAGTCATTCTCCTCCAAAAGCTTTTTGGTTTCAGAGTATGTCAATGCAATTCGGTAGTTCAAGTCCCCTAACCATATGATTCGACTGGTGCATTTTTCAAACAAAAATCTAGTAAGAATGACATTAAGAGGAACAAGCAAAAGTATGAAATAAACTTTGAATGAAGTTGTCTCCAGATTCAATACTATGTAAAGACAAATAGGTAGGACAAATTGAAGTGCTTATTTCAAGAAAAGAAATTTCTCACTCGTGTTCAAGAATTTTCTCCGGGTTCCTACGACCAGGAATTTTGCAAATTCTCGGGAACTGGGTGTTTTTCAATATCTCCACGACATCATAATTCCTCCTAAGCTCATAGCCTTCTTTCTCCCCAGAAGCCAAGTGGCTGCAGACAAAACAGAAGCTTGTCTGATGAAAAGACATGCTTACAGAAATGCATCCCTGCAGAGATACAAATTTGTCAAACAAGAACAAATTTATAACTAATCATATGAAGAATAAGAATCTTGACAATGGTGATGCTGCAATCTGGAATAAGCACATTACATAAAACTATCACAATTCACCCGTTGGCTAATCTAAATCCCCATCTCTAGTAGAGTATCGTCAAAAGGGTGTCAATGTGTTGTCCTTGAAGATATGTGTGAACAATGTGCATGAGGCTAGTTTGGTATTTCACTTATAAAGGAACGGTAAACTCCTTACATTTATGATCCAGAGGACATATTAATACAAGCATCTAACGAAAAATGGATAGTTACCTTGTTTCCGAGGTAACCCATTATACCACGCCCCATACAGGATACCTTCATGTGGCCTACATGCTGAACAAGCTCGCTTTTTGCCCATATGGTAAAAAATATTCCAACCATCTGCTTGCTTGCTACAAGGCCATACTTCATTTGGTTAGCACCAGTAAAAGATGCATCATTTGTAGCCACAAAATTATTTGAACCATCATCCTCTTCCGAAGAAGAATCTTCTTCACTGACATAAGTCTGTTGGCACCTAAAGCACGACTCTTTACTATTCTTCCTTTCCAATTCTGATATGCAGTTGCAAGTTTTGAGCCGTCTTCTTCCTTCCGTCCTGAAATTCTTACTGATTGTCTTGAGGGAAGGCTTGTGGAAGAATAGTTTACTACTACTAGGCTTTGAATCTTTAGAAACCAAGGGTCTTGTGCTAGAAGCTTGGGAGGTAAAAGACACATTGTAGTCAGAAGGGGTGCGTGAACAACTGGACCTGTTTGGTTCTGGAGGTTTATTCAAGGCCTGGTTGATTAAAGCTAGCCATTTTGCTGCAGGCTGATTATCTTCTATAACTAGCACATTTCCAGCATTCAAGGGTACTATTTCCTGAAAACTGACAACATACAAAATAAACAGAAAAAAAGTTAGAAAGAATCTAACCATATACTCAATATCTTTTCTTGGTCGTATGGTTATAATGTTCAGAAAACATAAGTCGACTAATAGGATAACTGACAATTATAATGAAAATGATGAGAGCTCTGGAGAAGCTTTAAAATGCATCAGGATTTTCTTATATTGCAAATCCTTATGGCTGAGTACATATTTACCAGGGGCTTCGGAGCAAAGAGAAGAACAATTCTAGAGATACACATTGAAAAAATTCCATACCCTAGTACATATATGTCTGATTCTTCTTCCACGCGAAGAAATTTATCAAGATTCAGGCCGCTGTGAGGTGCTTTTCCTCCCACGTTCCATGTTGCCACAAAAAATCTAGAGGTGAAAAATATTCAAACACGAGTAAAGGTGCAACAACACAAAAGTTGGGAAAACGTAGTAATACGAAGAATTGGAAAGTAAAGAAAAGGTCAATATTAATTAATACCGGAAATTTTGGATTTCTGAAGCACTAGTCATTGGAGATGCCAAACCAGTAAAGTTCAGTTGCTCAAGCCTGCTTGGAGTAGTCTGACTCTCTGGAACTAAGAAGCAGAAAGAAACAGATAAACCAATCAATAAAATTTCCGTGGCTAAAGAAATTTAGGACACTATTATGTCTACAGACAAATATTATCATGTAGCGAAAACGTTAAACCAGGACTATAACAAGAGTACAAGATGAGTAAAGTATAAAGAAAAAAAAAAGCAATTACATAAAGAACGAGAGAATAAATTCCGTTAATGAAATTCAAAGGAATACTCTGATGATATGCAAAGGGTTAAATCCTTTTATGATGTAATTTCTTCTTTTTGTATTCTTTGAAAAGAAAAATATGTTCCTTCTCATCTTTATCTACAAGTCAACCCCTTCATGTATAGAAGAAATTTAATAGCCACAAAGAAAGCTTGCAAGTTTGTTGTTGAAGTCATTAAACGATAAATACACACACCGGACCCAGTCTTTCTCTTGACAGAGTTTCATGATTAATTTAACAATGTCGATATCAAGATGTGTGTGTGCGTGCATCTTAGCCATGTCCAAATCAATCTATCAATAAGCTGTAAATTCAATCCTGTCTAGTGTATTATTTTCTTCTCATAATAAACCTAACATGGACTTGTTTCTTCTAATAACTAGAATTAAAACTTACAAATTACTAGCAATATGTAAATTCGATAAATAATGTTGTTATCGAGTGTGGACTCACCAGAGGTATCATATGAATCTTCTTTCAATGCCCTTCCCTTTTTTTCACCGCTCGCAAATATTTTGGGAATGAATGACTGAAAACACCAAAAAAATTACATACACATGAGATTATAAGTCATTTTTTTTTCACAAACACATTGATAAGAAGGAACATTACACAAAAGTCGAATCGCAACTGAACTGACCCTACTAAGTACTAACCTTTCTCCTGTCATCACCCTTTAATGTCATCTCTGAAAAACTCGGCTTTTTTTCTTCTTCTTCAAATAAAAACAGAATTAAGGTTTGATTGAGTAACTGAAATCCAAATCAAACAGAAATGCTCTGACACATGAATCTGTAATACAAACAATTAAGCAAAAGTCAAGAGAAAAAACAAATAAAAAAATGGTATTATTTCAACCAAATGTAGAAGAATTTCAATTGTAATATATCAAATCAAATCCAATTGAGAAGTTCTATCAAACAATTCATCAACCCATTTCTTCAAACAATGAAATCTCTAATAAATAAAATTCTCCAAAACAGAGGAAAACAGAGTAAAAACAGAGTCAACTTTACAAATCAATTAAATCAAATTCTATCAAACAATTCAACACAAAATCAAAAACCCAATAACATTTTTCAATATAGAACAAAACCCAATTCTCTAAATCATTCAAAGAACAAGAAAAAAAAAAAAACCTGAAACAAGTTAAACTTTCTTCTTCTTCCTTCTTCTTGAAATATCTAAGTAGTAGTAGTACTAGTAGTTTAGAAAGATGTGACGTTTTACAAGTTTAGAAACAAAAATGTTCCTTATAAATTAAAAGAAGAGTCAAAGTTCTTCTTGTTTTCTTCTCCAAAAATAAAATCTCATTCTTTTGATGGTTTCAAAGAAGGAAACAATCTTTTTTTTTTTTTAGAAATCTTTATTTGTTTTACAGAAAATTTAGTGCATTGGTCTTTAGAACTTCAAACAAAAAAGTCTGAAGACTTCCACAACTTCTTGAGTTGTGTTGGTTGGTACTTTAGGGGACTTTTGTCCATGTTTTAGTGTAACATGAATTGTTTATAAACAACCCTACCAAATTTTTTTTTTTTTTTCTAGTTTTGTATATTGGTGCAGCCCACGTTGTCGTAATGCCAAGTGGCATTGATTTTATTTTTATGTATGTTGATTGTACACGAAAAATGATTCTGATTTGTTGTCGAAGATTCAAGATTAATATAATTAATAAAAAAAATATTATAAAAAAAAAATCGGGTTTGCTATTCATAATGGAAGCTTGCAACGCAGTTCGTAGTGTGCTTGTCCTTTACTTTTATAATCATACAAAACTTTGTTTATATATTATCATTAATTTACCTTCGTTTTTCCTTCCAATTTAGGTCAAAGTCTTTCAAGAATTGAGATTTCCGTAAAGTTGTGAAACATGAGGAGGATAATAAAAAAGCAAGGTGTGGAAGTTGGCAAATGGCAATGAGTTAATAATAATAGTTTTAACATTTTATGGATTTTTAATATACGACAATCTGAAACCCACTCTAATATTTTATTATCTTTTTTTTATATATAATATAAATGTAAAACCCAAATCTGATCTTCATTAGTCTGCCATCCTGTCATAACTAGTTGAAAAATATAAAAACTATAAGCCAATGGATCAATTCGAGTAACTACAACTCAAAAACGAAGGACAAACACGCTACAAACTACACTGCAAATCTTTTTTGAATAGCGATGGTTTAGTTGAACACATGAACTAATCAAATCATACTGTGAGCTTTACATACATTTCCTGTATGTCCACAAAATCACACTCCTCAGATACCACTTCTGGATGCAATTCAAGCCCCAGGTTCAACTTCAGCTGGTTCATTTTCTTAAACAAACTGGGCTTATAGGCTTAAATATAAAAACGGTCGAAATTTATTTTTTGGGCTGGGCTAAATTCGGTTCGTCTAAAAACTGGGCTTGAGGCTTTGAGAATTGAGATTTCCTTAAAATTGTGGAATACTAAAATTACTATTTTTAATTTTAAATAGCAAAAAATATTCTTGGCATTTTAAGCAGAGAATTTTATGTGTAGCCTACTTGTGTGTGGGTGTGTACTCCCAATCACAAAACGCCATGTGGCAATAATAATATAATCTATGTATGTGTTTAGTTAACCCTAGTGGGTTTGATCGGTTACCCAACCACTTTATAGACACGTGGCATCTTATGATTGGATGTACACACCCACATACAAGTAGGCTACACATATAAATTTTTTTGGCATTTTAAGGTTATTTGCGAGGTTGTCTTTTCGGTGAAATGTCGATGTTCCAACTTTTATGTAGGATACTGTATATAATAAACCGATGGAGGCAATACCATATAAACCTACATACATATGTATCTAGTATTCGACCGATGTTAGGAGGTCCATTTAGAGTCAGGTGGAAGTGTGGAACTCAAACTTGTGTCTGTCCCCTTTTTTCCTTTTTTATTTTTTGTCTGTCCGTCTTTATTTTTGTTTTTTGAAATCTCCTCTTTTTTTTTTTCTTTTATCTCCTGCTCTCTTTCCCCCCACCGTATCACGGTTCTATATTATTGCATTGGTATCCATTATTATTTTACGGTACTGTCAAAAATAGGACACTCAAACTGCGACACACCTAATATGAGCAAATCGGCCACGACTTGCAGTTTTCACAAAAAAAAATAATAAAACTTTCAGTTGCGACTCGTGGGTCGAAACGCAGACCATATACTTAAACCAAAATTTGAAAAATAGAACTGTCATGTTATTTAAAAACCCTCTATGACTAAGATCTAAAACCAGATGACAAACTTTCAAAATTTTGTTAGTATATATAATACAATATGGAGTGGTAAAAAGCTATGTTTAGCACAGTAGCACTGGGTGGGCGGTAACACAACAAATAGAGGCCGTAGTTTTCAGCAGCTCACAACTGATTAGGTTCACTTGCTCACACCATAATGCAGGTTTTAGCTAGGGAACCAGTTCAGAGCTTTGTAAATGTGCAGCTGTATTTATTTTGTTGTTCCAGTTCTGCAGAGATTGTGAAATATCTTTCAGAACCTGCACTATACAGTTTTGATATTTTGAATGGAATCAAGTGACACTTGTAAAAAAAAAAAAAACCCCAATATTGAGGGGGACTTAAGATTTATAAACTTTAGATTAATAATTCTAAGCCATGATACAATAATGATACAGAATATTAATAATACAATCATCTGGTCGGGATCGAATAAAGTACATGATCTCTGCAACCACTAGCTTACTCAATTGAATATACGTATACGCTTAACAGTCTAATTATCATAACTGTAATGTGTGGGAATCAAAAACAAGTTTGATTTTCTTCCAACTGTTAAGCCAAACTTCTCAGTCATGTCTAATTCCTCTGGCTTAACTCCATTAGGTAGTTTCCAATCAAAGTGGTATAGCAGTTGGGCTATTGGAAGAACAATATTGGCTAAACCAAAAGTCATACCTGGACATATCCTCTTACCAGCCCCAAATGGGATAAATTCAAAGTTAGTTCCCTTGTAATCAATAGAATGATCTTGAAACCTCTCTGGGATAAATTTCTCAGCATCATTCCAGTATTCTGGATCTCTTCCTAGTGCCCATGCATTCACAAAGACTTTGGTTCCGTTCGGTATCTCATATCCATCAATCTCACATCTCTCCCTACTTTGTCTGGGGATCAAGAATGGAACAGGAGGGTGTAGCCTTAATGTTTCTTTGATAACTAGGTTTAAGTAGCTGAGTTCACTAACATCTGATGACTGAGAAACTTTCGTCTTTCCTTCAAAAACGCGCCTAACCTCAGATTGTGCCTTCGCCATGACTGTTGGGTTTCTTATCAATTCTGAGAATGCCCATTCCAATGCAGTCGATGAAGTGTCACTTCCAGCAATGAAAATTTCCTAATATTCGAATGAAACATTAATTAATAAATACAGTTCTAACAATAGCATATTAAGTTCGTTGAAGCTAGCTCAAATTGATTTGATACTTACCAAGAGTACGGCTTTGATGCAGTTATCTTCGATAGGAAATGTAGAGTCATTAGCATCTTGAACTCGTAGAAGAACATCGATTATATCCTCTCCAGACTTATCATTTTGGTTGAGCCTATGCTCATTTATGATGTCAGTTAGAATCTTGTCCATCTTTTGATGTAGTTTCTGTGCTCTGTGCTTCACTCCAGTGATCCCATGAAGAAAATTATAGGATGGGAACAAATCTGCAATTTCGAAACCACCCGCCAACTCAAGCGCTTCCTTCATTATTGTCAGAAATGTTTCTTTCTCTCGGCATTTTTGACCAAAGGCTGTCCTGCAAATTATGTCGTAAGTCATTGATTGTGTTTTCAGTGAAATGTTGACAGAAGATCCAGCCATTGATGATATAACTTCAACTAGGTGTGCAACCTCTTCTTCCCTTACTGATAAAAATGATTGAACCTTCTTTGCACTTAAGAGTTCCAAGGTGATAATCTTCCTAAGCTGTTTCCAGTGCCCACCATATCGCGATAAAGTTACACCTATGCTCCCATAAGTTAAGATATCCCCACTGAAAATTGCACCCCTATCCGCAAACACGACATCATTAGTCTTTAATATCTCCTGTGCAATTCTTGGTGAAGAAGCAATGATGGTAGGAACTTCACCAAGCTGTAGGAACATAAGAGGGCCATGTTTGTTGGCAAGATCCCTTAGTTTGTGATGTGGTAGAGGATCTACTAAGTGGAGCAAGTGACCTATGAGTGGCAGCTTCCATGGCCCTGGTGGTAACTTTGGATCTCTATTCTGTACTATTTTTGATTGGAATAAACCTTTTACAACCAAGAACAAGAACAATACTAGAGTTAAGATGAGGGGAACCTGTAGCTCCATTATTGCTTGTGTATAGAAGATAAGTCTAGACTTCAGGAGATCTCAGACTTCAGTATTTATATTAATATTTGTGATTGTGAAATAGACATTATTATTTGTGATTGTGAAAATAGAATTAAAGATACACCAGCATTCCCAATGCAACGTGGATTTGTGGTATAGGGTGGATAAATCCATCTTAAAATTAAAAAATAACAATCTAATGGAAGTTGGATTTTCAAAGATGGAAGCCACATGTGGAAGCATTTCAAGGTAGAAGAATTCACTTTGTGGAAAAGAAATGGACGGCCATTTTTATTTTATAATGTTTAGCAAGTGTTTTAAGTTTTTGGAAATGCCGTCTTTTTATTTTTTAGGTAAAAAAATTGGGATGACTAGTCACATGCCGGCCAAAGTTCTTAAAAAATCCACTTTCTCTCCCAAAAAATCCACCTACCCTTGAATGGTTCAATGGTTCATCTTTAGAGTCACACTTTGAGTTAGCAAGTTGGATTTATTTTTGTGGTGCGTATGTGGAGGTGGATAAATCCACCCTACATAGACTTGTTTTGCTTGCAAGATCTATGAAAAAAGTATGAGCGAACTATCACAAGTGATTTTCCGTGAGATTATAGATAACTTAAGGCATCTACAATGGCTGGGCAAAATGTATAATAACATTTGGTTTACATTTTTTGCTCCCCAACGATGGTTTGCAAAATAACAGAATTTTAACATTGGCCTCATTCTGCTAGGTCAACGGGGTTGGACTTCATAAAACCACAATTGATTTGCGGTACTATGCATAAGTATAACAAAATTTCACACGCCACCGTTAGAATCTGTTGAGCTTGTAAATATGGTTTAAGCTTGTAGAACCTGAGTTGGAGCTGCTATTATAGCCCAACTATAAACAATATCCTTGTCTTGACGCAAATTTATGGAAAGATTGAAGATGAGTTTTGGACTTTTTTTTTTACTAAGTTATTAAAAAGGATGTAATACAAAGACTTCCCAGGAGGTCACCCATTTTAGTACTACTTTCGCCCAAGAATCCGGTGCATTAGTGTTGGTACGATACCATCGATATATTTCCATAAATTTAACAATTTTTAGCCCAAAATTCAACTCAAGCTCGTTCATTTATTTTGGGCTGGGCCTAAATTAACACTACCGAAATTCAGATCTTTTCAGTCTTCTCTTCAATTAAAAACAAAAGCAAAACATCGAGTTGCAGATTACAACAGAGTTCAGAGAAAAACTCAAAAACCTTCTCTCTCTTCGAAAAACTTTGTTTTCTTTTTCAATAATGGCAGAAGATCTAGTCTTAGATACAGCAATCAGAGATTGGGTTTTAATCCCACTATCTGTAGTCATGGTTCTTATTGGGATTCTTCGTTATTTCGTTTCTAAACTTATGCGTTCATCTCAAACACCAGATGCTAAGATCGTTAAAGAAGGGTAAGTTATTTCTGGGTTTTGTTTATTTTTCGATTTTGAACTTTGGGTATTGTTTATTTTTTAGGAATAATTAGTTTTTTTTTGTTGAATTTTGGATTTTCAGATTTTTTTTTTGTTGTTGTTAGAGCTAGTAATTTCTGGGTTTTGTTTATTTTTCGATTTTGATCTTTGGGTATTATTGATATTTTAGGAATAATTAGTTTTTTATATTAAATTATGGAGTTTTTCATGTTTTGGGCATAGTTGAAAATGTTATTTTTTTGCGGATATTTGATTTCTGAAAAAACAGATACTGTATATCCAAAATTTCGATACTAGAACAAATTATTTAAAAAAAAAAAACAGATATATTTGTGCAATATTCACGATTTTTTGCCAAATTTTCACCTATGGTTTTGGGCATAGTTTAAAATGTCGATTTCGAGCGAAATTTTGAATCCTGGAAAAATGGTATATGCCGAGATTTCGACACTACAAAAGAATTTGGAAACTGAGTATAAATATCTGTTTTCTCAAAAAAACCGGCATAATTCGTGGGATATCCGCGGATATCCCTTATATATTTAAACTATGGTTTTGGGTATTATTGATTGATTTTTGATTTTTGTTGTTTTTTGCAGACAGATTGTTGTTAGAGCTAGGAATTTGCGAGCTGCGGCCAATTTTATTCCTGCTAAGTCTTTTCGTTCTAGGAGAGCTTATTATAGTAATGAGGTTTGGTTATTGTTTTGTCTTATGTTTTAATTTTTGGAAATTTAGATGTTCAAGTTAATTGCAACTTTGAGATATATATGCTGATAATCTAAATGCTTAGTTATGATACTTTGACGAGTGTTTTGTGAAATTATGGCTTTAAAAGGGGTCGAAATTTAGTTGCTATATATGTTGATGACCATGTAGCTTGACTTGGAGAAAACAGTAGTGTTTTTTTTCTTCTTTGAAACACGTGATTTTATATTCAATGATACCCTAGCCTGTATTTACTCCAGAACACATCTAACCACTAGAAGCAAGTTTGTGGAATAGGAAAGAGAATGCAGATACCAGCTGAGCTCAGTTGGTAGTACCTCTGGGCGATGATACCAGAGGTCTGCGGGGTTCAAACCCAGGCAGTGCATCTTTGAGTTACTGATCTCGTTAAAAACAAGCTTGCCAATAAAAAAAAATAAAGAATAGGAAAGAGAATGTTTTCGTGAACCTAAACATGTCTAGGCAAGTCATCTTCTTGGAGTAGTTTTCAAATCACTGAATGACATGTCTGGTCACTATAGTCAAACACGCCCCTCTATAACCCACAATGTTCTGCAGCGGCTAACATTTTGTTATTGTTCTGCATATTATATTGATCCATGCGCCAGGTGAAATAGGTACACCTAAAAAATACACTAAAACATAAAGCAACTGATGCCTAAATAATAAAAATACTCGATCAGTAGGTTTTTGCAGTCAATCAGTAGGAGGTGTTGGGGGAACATTGGCCGTAGTTGAGTCATGAGTGTAAGATATTTTTGACCACGAGAAGTCAGTAAAACACTTTCGAGGCAAGTTGGGGTTGAATTTGAATCTCTTCAAGATTCAAATTACTGCCGAAGCTCTGCAGATGCAGTTAACTAAAATGTCATGCTCCTACAATAAATGATTTGACACAACAGGGTTTTCCTATTTAAGGTTGAATACCTATGCCCAATATATGGGTAGTTAAATTCTATTTTCTTGAGCAATCAATCAAGTAGTATTGGAGGCTGGAGGAGTTCCTTCTTAAGGGAAATAAACTCTGTACTCTAGACACTTCACTATGCAACTCCTTCATTTTGGAACTCTATGCAAATTGGTGGCCACTTTGGTCTTGACAAGCCCATATTGCCATTCGTTAGGATATATTTCGTTAGTCATGTATCAGACCAAATGGTGAAGTGTGGGTGATCTTGTGCTTCTTAACATGTGTAACAAATAAAGTAAAACACAGGTTTATGCCCTATTACTAGTTTCAGTTACTCCTTGGCAGTATCATTATGACCGTCATTCTTGGACTGCACGAGAGTCTATTCACATCGACAGTAGTCGAGATTGCCTACAAAATTTGGTGTTCCAAAAGCTTTGTTATGGCCAAAATTTCTAGACTTACACTTTTTTGAGGTTTCTTTTTACATGATATCCAAACATAGGCCAACAAAACAAAAGATAACAGACAAAACTACCAAACACTGATTAGTAGGCTTGTCTAGCTCGCCTCATTTTCGTTATTAAGTATGAGGATAGTTACCTTTTTGATGTTCATATTCGTGGTTACTAATCATTACAACAGTATATTTGATAAATATTGATTGGGAAGTTTTTACCTACTGTATGTGTCAGTTTCAGTTTGCAATAGGCACTTGATATGAGTAATGCCCTGTCAGCCTTCGGCCCTGAGCATTTTTATGTTGTGTGATGCAGGAGAATGGCTTGCTTCATGTTCCAAAAGGGCAAGCTCAAAATCCACAGGCCCAAATGTTTTCTGATCCTAACATGGCTATGGATATGATGAAGAAAAATCTTTCAATGATCATACCACAGGTGATACAATTTCTTCTTACTTTCATTTTAATCTACTGCTCAAATGGGATACTTACCAATAATGAAATGTCATTTTTTTTTCAGACTCTTACTTTTGCGTGGGTTAACTTTTTCTTCTCAGGGTTTGTAGCAGGTTAGTATCTATCCCACAATTACACATTTTTTTAACTTAAATGGGTACTAATTTTTTTGTATATTGAAAGCTCTTTATATTCTTTTTTATCATCTTTTGTTGGAGTGCATCATGCATGCTCATTTACTTTATATCAGATTTCTAGGAAGACTGCACAGGTTCATTGTGTAATATAGACTAACAATGGTATTTTTATAAATATTTTTTATACGATTTTTAGATAATTGGTGAATGCATCAATCTTTTAGATATATTGGCAAATGTAATCTTTCTCCTCTGTAAATTTGTTAGCTTTTCCATAATTGGAATCTTTGGCTACTTTCGAATATATGTTATGTTTTGATCGCTGGTAATAAGGCCAGATCATTTCAATTAGAGAAGCTCTAATATAAAAAACAAGAAGGGGAAAATAACTCTTTGTATCAACTTATGCCTATTGTCTAGAGTTAATATATTCATGTAAATATCTTGGATTTTACTTTTCCACCCTTCTTGTCTTTGATGCATCCTCATATATTTGGAATATTGTCATTATGATCCTGATACTCCTCACAACTCGTTTATTTTCATGTTCCATCATCTTTGCAAGAATTTTTGTAAATCTTACAGTGAGTTTAACTCTCTCAAATTTTCTTCTGATTTTCAGCCAAGATACCATTTCCATTGACTCAAAGGTTCAGATCCATGCTACAAAATGGAATCGATCTAAGCAGTGTGGATGTAAGCTATGTCAGCAGTCGCTCATGGTACTTATCTTGTTTCCATTGAAGATCCTCAATTTTTTCTTGAGCACTACCTCATATAGTTTGATGAGTTTCCTTCTGTTCTGATAAATTTCTATCACTTGTATCAGGTACTTCCTCAACTTGTTTGGACTAAGGGGTTTATTCAGCCTCATTTTGGGAGAAGAAAATGGTTAGTACCAGTATCATGAGATATGGATGGTAGACTCCAGTTAGATTTATAACATTATCTTTAGACAATTAGAAATTAATATGAAACATTTAATGCAGCCACTGATGATACTCAGCGGATGATGCAAATGAGTGGATTTGGGATGGATCCTTCAAAGGTACATGTTCATTTTATGATTTTTTACGTGTTAGCGATCTGATGCTCTGTTCTTATTATTGAGCACTAAGAAGTTTGCTGGTGTTTAGTTTCCATCCAATAGCAACACACAGATGTTGATTGTTTCAGAATACTACTAAAATTGGTGGTCTATATAAAACAATTAGATATGTTTATATCAAAAGAAAAGAATCTGTTTTGATCTTCTTCATATAGCTGTTTCTTAAAGGCCACTCTGGTACTTTTACCCAACCCACTAGCTATCGACTCTTTTGATCGATCATCAGTCAGTTTTTTGTTGATAACGGTAGAGAAGGCATCGAGTTGGTGGTGAGAAAAATTCAAGTGTACACGTTTATCTTGCGTACTGGTTAAGAATGGGTTGAATGAACCAACCCCAGCATATTAGGGTTTATATTATGTTACTATCCATGTGTGTACGTGTTGCAGAAAGTCTTAATAACTAAGATGGGGCCTGCTTAATAACAAACATTTATGTTAGACTGTTAGAGTGGATCCACCATTATGTAATGCAGAAGTAGTCGAGTTAGTCAGGTACTGAGTTAGACCGAAATGTTAAAGACAAAATTGCATGTGTCAGATTTTAGTTGATTACATGAAAGGCAAAATTGCATGGAAAAAAACCGATACTAATGGACGGATGAAGTCAGAACCAGCTCACGTCCTATCGGCGTTATAGTAGAGTAGATCTTTGGCCATCTAAGGGTTCTTTTTCAGGAAATAGGAACCGTTGATTAGATGCCTTTTGTAAGGCCTAGATTCTTAGCTCACCATAGACAAATACTACTGCAAACTTTATAGCTTCGATATCCTGATTACACATTAAATATTATAACAACCCAACTGCGTGTGTTGTTTCCTTGGTAAAAATAGTGATGGAAATTTGTTCACTGCTTCTCTCTTAGTTCCCATTGTATATAATACTTCTTAAGTTTCCCAATCTCTACATTAGCAACAATCCTTCATCATTATCACTCAAAAGCTGTTTGTTTGTGGGTGCAAATGTCCGATGATTACAGGTTATATGCGAATTATGTTCATTTTGTGTAGATGTTTGGCAATAAATTTAGGGGTCCAAACTCTAATTTGCATTCTGTTCTGATTGTTTATATCTCTTGGCAGAGCTTGGGTGCTGAGAAGGACAGCCTTGACATACTTCAACATGAGTGGGCCCTACCTAAATTTGAGCAGCGTGCCGAAGCAGTTTTAAGAAAGCTGATCAAATAAAAATATGAGAATATTCATCGATTGTGACACGCTCTGTTTCTTTCGTGAAATTGTAGAAACATTTTAGCAATCTGATGGAACAACACCAGATTTCCCCAGCTTTAGTGTAACATGTTTTTTATTCTTCATAGATAATGGCAGACCTTTTACAGTTTTACGTGATGTATAATGATTTATGTACTTGTGATTCATAGAGAAACAGGTTTTGGGGAACTCGAGTCCCATAAATCTCTTCCTTATAATTTGCTCATGTATCTCCTTGATTATAAGATTCAGACCTCTCTGAATTAGGTGCCTGATGGCATGGTTCTGCTTAATCTCAGTACAGAGGTCATGCTGTAGATACCAACAACACAATTTCAAAGATATAATTTGACTAGAAGCTTGCAAGATTAGTTTGTCTTAAAAATTCAAGAAAGAGAAAAGCTTCCTAACGAAACTCATTTCAGAGAAGTAAACTTATATATGCCTGGTTAAGGAGGTCCATTCATGTCCTGGTACCTCAACCCACCTTCGATCATCTTTAGGTAGCTATACTGAGACAAATTGTACTTCCTTCCATATCTAGCTTATGGCCAAATAATAATGAATAAATGATTCCAGCGAAAAAATAATAATGAATAAATGCGTCAATTGCAATTTAGGTGCAACAGCATCTGATGCCTCTTCTGCCTTCAACTGCAGTTTAACAACGCATACGGATGATGTTAAATACAGAAAATATGGTTCTGAATGTTGGTATAATATCTAATCTTATGTACATTGTTCTTCATGGTATGTCCCATTCCCTGTTAGGAAATTTAAACTATAGTTACAGCATGGAGTTAGCTGCTTTGTCAATACATGTTTTACTCAGATCTTGAACTATTTTCAGGAGGAGGTCCACCAAACACCGGCCTCATGTAAGTATCATCGAACCGCCTCCAGAAAGAATGGATTGTGTATATAGGTTTTTTTATTAGCATGGTTAAACTGTTCTTTGCGCGAAGGATGTTGGTCTTAGTTGAGACCCTAGGCGAGAGAAGTGGAAGGTTGAGATCTTCAATGAAACTGTTCTGTTCTCCATGGCTTTCACTGTTTAATTCATGGTGAGGAACCAGATGTTTTATAAGAGGCTTTGTAATAGAGCCAAGAACCTGCGTCAGGAATTTTGTTACTGCTTAAGATATTTTGTTCAAGAAAGCGATCTGTTTAACGTATGAAGAAATAAACTAGAATATCTTAAGTGCTTACTACTGTCGTAAAGAGTACGATGATAAGTGTGTCTTTCACCATTGTTGCATGAACAGAATCCCCTGCTTCACCTTTGTATGTAAACTTCAGTTGCAAAGAAAGACATGGAGTTGTTAGTGAATCATTCTTAGTAACCTTGATAAGATATTCATTATTCTAGGAAGACATACCTGACTGAAAGCTAAAGCTATAGTAACTGCACCTCGCATAAGGCCAGCCCACCAGATTATAATCTAAGTAGGATTCACAGTAGTAACTAGTAAGTAGGTGTTCATGAGATGCATTAAAACTTCGAAAAAGGGAAAACTATTGATAGTTGCTACCTGACTCTTAAAGGAAATTCGTGTTCTTTCATCACTTTTGTTCGTGTAATTGGCTAACGCAGAGATGGGAAACACAAATGCGGCACGTCCAAGACATATTAGAAGGATGATAGTTACATGGACACCAAGAGAAGTCCCGAAGCTGTGATTAACAATAAACAAGGTTACACCAACATAAGATATACGGCTATATATAGTTTAGATGCAAGCTACATGAAAGTGTAGTAAAATGCCGGGGGTTAACATACCTTGAATTACTTTTGTTCCATTTTTCAATGTCCAGAACATCCATTCCCATATATAGGAAGATGAATGTTTCTGCAATGTTTGACATAGTTGAAGAAGAATTCCTTGAAAGAGGAACAGAAAGAAACACATAATGTGATGAGTCTATCTGTAATCGTAAAACTAGAATCCACATATTTTTCTCAAACTTACTTTGTTGTAACTTTTGAACCATCGCTGACATTATGATATGCGTAATGTGACATGATAATCCCACAAAGGAATACTGTAAGGATCCCACTCAGATTTAGCAGCTGCACAATAATCGATTTTCAGCCTCACTAAACATGCAAGTGCACTTTTTATTTGTACCGACGTCAGTTCTTATATGCTTGCTGTTTATCATTCACATGTTTTTTTATACGTAGACGAGTATGACATTAAAACAATAAAACTTCATTACCTCTGCCAACATGTATGACAAGTATGACATTAAACCAATCAATGCGATTTCACGATTATTAGTTGAATCCCTGCGCAAAATACATACCCTTAGTTGAAGTTCTACATTGCTACTCTCATATAAATATATATATGGCGAAGAACAGTAAATTTCAGAAGTTTGATTCTCTGACATAGTTATAAATAACTTACTTAGCAAAGTTTATCTTCTTTAGAGCATATGCAGTCAAAAGCCCCACCTAGAAGAAAAATCAATAAGAATCAAGTGAGCATATATACAGAACAAGCAGGTCTTGCATAAAGTTGAAGTACACGAACTTACAGAAACTCCAAGGACAGTGCTCATCGAAAATAAATAGAAAAAATTTGCAATGACAGGAGCAACAGATTTAAAATCCGTTATAGAGATGTCTGGCCTTTGAATTGCTTTTAATAGAACAACTGATGTAGCATCATTAACTACCCCTTCCCCGAAAACTAGGCTGTACAGCAGTGGAGTCTCATCTTGCTTTAGGACCTGAATTACATTGCAGTAGAGTTTAGGACACAAGTAAAAATCTCAGGCCATGCATTATAAGATCAAGTTTATATTAAATGATGATTTGAATCGATTTAACTAACCTGTAGTGTGGATACAGTATCCGTTGATGAAAAGATCGCACCAAGAGCTGAATTACAAAACCGGAAATTCCAATTATAATGAATACTTCATTTTTCGGAAATCAGACAATATAATGCAAAGGTGGTAAGCACATATATAATATACTGACATCAAATGATAGGGAAGAGTCTAACCAAAATATTCTCGCGTTTTTAGACCAGTAAGCCCAACCAATGGCAACAACAACCAGCTACCTAAATCATAAACATAAACCGTAAATTGCTTACAACACATGCATTTAATACAGTTTTAGAAAGCCGACTACATATATAAGGAGACTTGAATATCACCTGCTGCAATTATGCCTGATGAAAGAAAACAACCGAATACACCAAACAGAACGATGGTTGAAAAATTACGAAAAAATTGCTTCTTCTTAACCTTAAACCTGTGGGATAAATTGTTATTCGATATGAAACTTTCTGCACACCATACAGTATGGAAAAAGAAAAATGTAAACAAATAGATATAATTATGAACTTACCCTGCATCAAAGATTATCGGTGGTAGCAAATACACGAAGAAGAGTTCTTCGTCGAATCTAAGGATGTGGGAATTTTTCCCTTTGCTCCAAAACAATATTATAGTTCCTATAACAAATCCCTACATCAAAATACAGTGTACATGTACAAGTTTTAATTTTAAGGTATATATATATAGGTAACACATAATTTCTTATAATCAATCATCATTAGATAATTCAAATAGTTTTTTTCGAGCTTTGCATGGTATGTCTTATAGTGATCAATAAAAAAAAAAAAAAAACGCGCTTAAATGGTACTTACTATCAATACTGTAACAGTAAATTCATTCAACCATTGACTCTCTTCAACCACATGGCCAATAACAATACACAAACAAAGCACAGCGACGATTATTGATATTGGAACCACAAGAGGGTAAGATGATCCAAGCGTAACGTTTTCAATAAGACCAGACTCCATGACTGCAACAGCATTCCCTACTCCAAATATTGTGAGAAGGGAAGAAGAAGCTGAAGAGAAAAAAAAATGGTTTTGAAAGCAAAAAATATTTATCAGAAGAGTTTTGTTAATGTTAACAGAGAAGTAGAAGAGTACAAGTAGGACTGTAGGACTGATTGTCTTCCATGAGAGAAGTATTTAGATGAAGTTTCCACGTGTTGTATTTTCATTGGCTTGGAATTTAAAGAGTTTGAGTCTTCATGGAATTGTACGAACAAGAACAATTAAGAGGTGTATAGTGACTTGTGACTAATATGCACACTACAATAAAACCTCGATAAATTAATAGCCTTGTCACCAAGAAAATTTATTAATTAAACGAGATATTAATTAATCAGTTAATTAATAATTTTTTAATTTATAGAAAAAACTAATGTTTATGGACAAATATATTTGTTTTAAGATGACGAAGTTGGAGATGATTACTCATTCTATAGCTCCTTACAAAAAAAAATAACACAAAATGGTAATAATAATGTATAATTTATCATTGCTGATACAAATTACTAGGCAAATAAACTATTGAATGCGGAATTAAACAATAACAGTAAATATATAAGATAAACAAAACACAAGATCTCGAAGAAAATATTTTTCTTATTGAATAGTACGAAGATTACAAGAATCTCCGTCTCACAATACTCTCTAGACAAGCTAAACCCTAGTTATCTCTCTTATGTTTTGGGGACCCGCAGCTAGGCGCTGCGTCCTGGACCCGTAGCGTCGTCGTTTCGCGACGACCAAGTCGTAAAGTGGCAAATGTCTATCTTCAAGACACCAATCTCGAGGATCACTAAACTCCTAATAAGATATACTTGTATCAATTGTAATACTAAAACACCACCACATTATCTCATTGTGTTACAAAAAGTTGGAAGTGAGATCCAAATTCACATTAATTTAAAGAAAAAACAAACAACAATTGACATATATTTTGAAAATACAAAAGAATCGGATCATATGTAGTAGTGTATTAAGAAATTATTAATTAACATACTAGTTTGACCTTCATGGAATATTCCAAAAGTATTATCTTGTAAATTTAGCTAAATATTAATTTAGCAAGCTATGCCAAGTCTGGACTGGACCGAGCTCGGTAGTTTTTCTAAACGGTCGAGTTCAAACACACAATTGAGCTCGTATAAAATTTGGGCTCGGCTCATTTAAAAACAAGCGGAGCTTGAACTTACCAGAGCTCGGCTCGAATAACACTCTGGTTATATCTATATTATATTGTTGTACGTGATAGCTCTTAACAACAAAAGTCAAGTAATCAAAATTTGAACTTTTTCAAGTGGTCTGGCAGGAACTTTTTTGAAAGTGGTTGTTCGACAAATTTAGTTTAGCAAATTTAGTTTAGTATTTTTTGCACTAAATGCGTTGTATTTTGTTCAAACTCAGATATAAGGTTACAAAAACCTAAGCCTATAGCTCCACGTAGTTTTATCATCTTCTTTCTGCTTAATAGTTTTACTTTCTCAGGCTTAATCTAATCTGTATGTTATGTTTTTTTTTTTTTTTTGATGTTGATTAGCATTATTGGCTTCATATTATTGGCTTTATGTGTTAATTTAATCTGTTTGCAAACTTTTAATTTATTAATTTATTTTTATTTTTTTTTGTATTAATCAAAGCTGTTTGGATATGTTGATTGAACCAAGTTCCCATTTGAAATTTTACACTTTAGGCAACAACAACAATATCGTGTAGCATGAATTCACTACTAATAATTTCCAACGAGCATTAGTTCAACACTTGAATCACTATGCATAATGTAATTTTTTTTAAGCCCATCTAAGCAAATGTAGCAGTCCCCTTCTATCCACGAAAGAAATGATTGGGTTCTAGACATGATTAGATTCTTGACACGTTTTGATTATTCTGCTTCTTATTTTATTCATGACATTGCTACTGAATGTGGAGTTGATTTTGATGAGGTGTGCTTGAATTACCTCTGCAATCATATATATGACTCATGGAATTCATATATATATATATATATATAAAGTTTTAATGAATTTAATGAGAAACCTATTGCAAGAAGGAAGATCCATGAACTAATCACTGGTCAAAAAATATAAACAACCACTACATCAGTCATGCTAGTGATTTTGGATAGTCGATAATATCAAATGTTATTACCATATATATTAATACACGGAAAATCAATGAAGGTTATGCAGCCAGTTATTCTTCTGCTGCTGCGGAAAACCAATGGATGATCTCCTTCGTGATAGAGTCAAGCTGGTAAAAGTCCTTCGGAATCAAGTATCTCAACAACATATGTTGTGACACTGAAGCACGAACCTCCCCTTCGATAGCAGATAAACATTTTGACCGATATAAAACATCAATGTTGTCCACATGTAGGGCTGCAATCTGAGCCGAGCGGCTCGGGTTCAGCTCGATAAAAGCTCAGCTCGGCTCGCTCATTTATCTAAACGAGCCAAGTTCGAGCCGGTTTTTGAGCTCGTCACAAGCCCGAGCCGAGCTCGAGCTCTAAACGAGCCGAGCCGAGCAGCTCGTTAACTATGGGCTTGGGCAGTTGGGCTTATATCTCGTTAACTATGGGCTTGGGCAGTTGGGCTTATATCTCTTCTCTCTTCTCTCTTCAATTCTTCATCTTCTCTCCTCCATTACTCCATAGTTCCATTAATCTCAGATCTCCATAGTTGAGCTTTTATTTGTCTTCCTGCTGCTTCCTACATAACTGGACAAACTATATCTGTTGATGGTGGATATACAGTTAATGGATTTCCATGATTATTTGTTCTAATTATTGCTTAGAGATTATCATTGCTGCTTGGTTGCAAATAAGTAACATGTACCTTGTTTCGAACATTCAATAAAAATTTTATAACCTGGTTGGTTGGGTGTTTCAAAAATTCAATGTCGAGTCTGTGGTTGGAGTAGGAAGAGTAGGACCACTGTCCTCCATATGTTGATTGGAGGTATGTGAAGAAAAGTTTCAAGAGCTGCTATGCATAATTGCAAATGGCCAAACGAGCCGAACGAGCCAAACGAGCCAGCGAGCTGAAACGAGCCGAGCTCGAGCTCATAGTTCAGCTCGATCTTAATTTTGAGCTCGGCTCGGTTAGTAACGAGCCGAGTTCGAGCATACCTTAGCTCGGCTCGAGCGGCTCGAATTGCACCCCTATCCACATGTAACACTAGGTAAAGAAGGAGGGTGCTCTCTGACCCTTAGTAGTCTCAGTAAGGATGACATAATACTAAAATCGATAATAACCTTTGAATGTGATCAAGCCGTGTTACCTAAGGACCAACAACTCCAGTTTTCCTCGCCTGAAAAGCATGAGCCAATGACACAATCGTTTTTATGGCAAAAAATTGCAATGATGGAGTTTTTTCCTCCTGAATGATGTCTGAGATCAACATTCAATTCTTTCCCACAAGCAATTTCCATGACAACCATTATTGATAAGACCTCAAAAATGTATATTTATCCCTCGAATAACACTTTGTTTGTATAACACTGAGTTTATATTATTGTGTAATATCTATTGATTAGTACTTTCTTATCATTTAAATGAGTAGGTTTCATCAGCCAAAAGTTGAATATTGTGTTAAAGCCCACCAAAAACCAAGAAAAGTCGTTAAAATAGTGTTATTTGCACAAAAGAGAAATTACTATTTGTACCCAGACATTGCTGAGGGCACCTCTTCGACCGGTCATGTGGACTTGACTTTATGTCCAAGATGGGTGGTCTAAATACCAGCTCAATCCAAGTTGTAATGAAGCCTACAGGTCAAAGGATCCATTGAAGCCCGTTACTTGAAGCCCAATCTTAAAAAGATTCTATATAATGATCCAAAACTCCGATTTGGGCCCGTAAGCTATCTATCTGAAGGTATTGATCTAATGTACACGTTATAATCAGATAATTAGAGTTCCACGTGATCTTGCTACTTTTAGAAGCTCTACAACAACCACCACGAATTTTGACCTACTTTGAAGATCTTGGAGAGCAAGGATACTTTGTGTGCAAGCAAAAAAGTTTCTTATTTTATGAGGACTCATATTTTGTAATCTCTATATAAAGAGAAGTAGTAGCTAGGGTTTACTAGTTCATGTTTTACTCTTGAACTCAAGTTCATGCTCTTGTATTGAACTCTTCTATTCTTATTCTCAATCAATAATAAAATAATCAATTCTTGTGATTCAAAGTTCTTAATACTTGTTTATTTCGATTCATGATGATAAGAAGTAAATATGATTATTTATGTATTTGTTGCATCAATGTTAAATATTATTGTTAGAGTATAGAGAGACGTTGCTATAATGTCACGTTAGATTAATTGGAGATATGTGAAGGAATAGCTGAGAGGTGATGTAGCGACCCGACCTATATCACCACTGATATTGTCCCCACTCAGCCACTGCAGACATCCGACAGTGTGGGGTTTTATGGGCAACAGCCTGCTTCCCAGGAGGTCACCCATCATGAGACTACTCCCACCCGAGTACGCTTAACTCCGGAGTTCTTTCGAACTCTGGAGCCAATGATCTATACCTATATTCCAATGTCAAGACATCCCCCTCTTAGGTGCCATAGGACCCATCCCCTCGGCAAACCACCTGCCGACATGAGGTGTTACAATCCCACTACCTTAAAGGAGAGCCGTCTTCGGCTCTGGAATATACATCCCCAAATCTCCGACGTTCCCCGCCCCTCGCGAGATGAGTACCCGGCGCAACTGCCACCCTTTCCTGGGCTAGGCACATTTCCAGCATACTCTCCCACCCTCGACAAGAGAACCGTCGTCGACACTGATACCATTTGTAACGACCCGACCTATATCACCACCGATATTGTCCCCACTTAGCCACTGTAGACATCCGTCAGTGTGGGGTTTTATGGGCAACAACCTGCTTCCCAGGAGGTCACCCATCCTAAGACTACTCTCACCCGAGCACGCTTAACTCCGGAGTTCTTTCGAACTCTAGAGCCAAGTGAGCCCAAAAGGCCTCGGTGATAATATTTAACGGATTTATACATATATTCTAATATCAAGACATCCGCATATTAGGTGCGATAGGACTCACCCCCTCGACAAACCACCTGCCGACATGGGATGTTACAATCCCACCACCTTAGAGGAGAACCGTCTTCGGCTTTGGAATATACAACCCCAGATCTCTTAAGATCCCTGCCCCTCGCGAGATGAGTACTCGGCGCAACCGTCACCCCTTTACCGGACTAGGCGCTTTTCCAACATACTCTCCCACCCTCGACAGGAGAACCATCGTCGGCTCTGATACCATTTGTAACGACCCGACCTATATCAGCCCCGATATTGGCCCCATTTAACCACTGGGAACATCCGACAGTGTGGGGTTTTATGGGCAGCAACCTGCTTCCCAGGAGGTCACCCATCCTGGGACTACTTCCACCTGAGCACGCTTAACTCCGGAGTTCTTTCAAACTCTGGAGCCAATTGAGCCCAAAAAGCCTCGGTGATAATATACGACGAATCTATACCTATATTCCAATGTCAGGACATCCCCCTCTTATGTGTCGTAGGACTCCCCGTCTCGGCAAACCACCTGCAGACCCACGGTGTTACAGGTGACTTGTACATATCTACAATTATTCTCTTTTATTGGAACCCTTTTGTAATCAAGTTGAATAGCTAAGAGGTGACAATTTGTTTATGAATCAATATGCTAAGTTAATTGAATTGAATAGCTGAGAGGTGACGATTTAATTAATGAAGTATATTCAATGAATGCATATAAAGAATTCTGTTTAATTGAATGAAATAGCTGAGAGGTGACTATTCGATTATTATAGACATTAGTGATTATTTGGAATAACTGAGAGGTGACTAAGTAATTGCTATAGATTGAATGACATGTATGTTTTGCATTGTTTAGTTTGTGGATACCAATTCATCCCCCTAATCATCATAAGATCTTCTTTCCATTTCTTTCCATCTTCTACTATTAGTTTATTTATTTTATTACCTGTAGGAAGTAAAATCAATCTCATTCTATTAGTTGATTCATTTGGCGTTCTTTAATTATTGTTTTCTATTGTGTTGGAGCTAAGAACTCCCTCTTCGAGGTGAATACGACTCTTGCTTGTTACTTGTTCTACATTGATAACCAATTATTACAGACACAAGAAGGAAAATATCATACAAATTCATCTTTTGATTAGTAGATACACAAATGTCTACTATCAATTACGCAAGTGAACTCTAATTCCCCTAGCTCTTTCTAAATATATTTTGCCAATAAAAGTAACATCAACAAAAGTTGTCTAATTACATTCTCCCTCCTGAACATCAGAATTATTGCCAGCCATTCTCAATACCAAATTCGCAACTGAAGTCTTTAACCAACATTGGTAAATATCAAAGAACCTCCACAATTATAGGTAACCAAGTTTTTTTTTTTTTTGGATTGGCAAGTGGGGTTGAGGGGACCTCTACCCTTTTAAATTACGTGCCGAAACTTATATCAACAATCAACCGTTGACGTGTCTCGAACCCACAACCTTTCCACTTTGTGAGAGGGGTGTTACCATTGAGCCACATGCTCATTCGCAATAATCTGTCTTACCCTTTCTTGATTGGTAGCCAAATTAGCTAATGTAATTGCTGCTTCCACTGTATATAAAATATAGTAAGGAAAATATTAAAATGGTTTCTCACAAAGGATTAATATGAAGGAGAACAATGTGCATATAAAATATATAGTTTTTTTTTTCCCTGATTGGAAGTGAAAAACATGTTTAAGGTAATCGAAAAAGAAGATATAACATTTCTGTCATTTCGTGGAACAAACCTATTAAAAGACACGCAACAAAATTATGAATCCAAAAGGTCTATGCAAAATCAAACTATAGGTGCATACAATACATAAGTTTTTGTTACACACGAGGTCAATATTTTCTATTAAATAACATTCCCCAACTAAACCTTAGTAAAGGGTTGAACTATATTATTTATAAGATCTTGCATGGGCCTAAGCCCCAAACAAGAGTTGAGATTTATTAAGACGAAAAAACTTACCCGTAAACAACACTCACTATAACAAGAAAAACTATATACTCAATGTTGTTCTCTTTGGCAAGCCTTAAACAGTTTTTAAAATAATATGTATAAATGCTTATTATCAAATGTATGAAAAGAAAGGTATGAAATAATAACTAATAAACAACAACAATATCAAAAAGCTACTTGTATGAAGTTCTTAACAACACTTCTGAATAATCATGGTCATCATAGATTGGACCAACAATGTGAATTACATGAGATATAGATAACTTGAATCTGCACATTGTCAATAAGGTTGGAACATTTAAAATAAAGTTATAATGGATATTTAATACCAAACACAATATAGGTAAAAAAAAAAAAACCCAGAAAAATTATAGAATTATCTTTAATCACTGGTTGGACAACGATCACCAGCACGGACCTTCGGAACACTGCAACATGCTGCCCGAAGTTCTGCACCAACAACTATATGAATGATTGTCAGAAATAATCATATCATTATAAAAATTATCAAGTAAGAAATCTCTTACTAAAATATCAAATAAATAAAATTAGCAAATGATGAAGTGGGAGAAAAACCCTATTGTAGAGAGGAACCTTTTTAATCAAAGGTCCATTTACCCTTTTCGGACATGGAATCACTTCATTACCATGCCCACCGACACAAAATTTAAGTACTATGGCTCCAAAGGTTTGACTATTTCGTAGACTTCAAGGTGCTCTAGCCATTAAAGCCCGGTTGGTGATCAAGCCCATCATGCCTATGTGGGTCCATATGGAGTTTAATAGGGTTTCTTTTGTCCACAATCAACTCAAGGTTTCCATCTCTACGACTGCCTCGATTGCTACTGTGTGTGCAAGGAACCTTCTTCATCTTCTACATCATCTCAACAATATCATCAATAACAAGCTAGTGAGTGAAGTTAGTGAGAGAATTGTGGAGAGTGAATATACAACAAGCGTAGCGAGTGAAAGTATACCCAAAGTGCAGTTACAAGTGTTAGAGAGAGAGAGAGAGAGAGAGAGAGAGAGAGAGAGAGAGAGAGAGAGAGAGAGTTTGTAACTGTGAGTATAGTCTGAGGCAATCGTGGATGTTTCCCGAGTGAAGGGTTTTACCACGTTAAACAACTGTGTTCCTTATTGTTTTTTATTTGTTTATTTACTTTTTGTTCTTTGTTCATCATTGAAATATTGCAAGTACAACTTGGTCTCTACATAGTTTTTTTATTTTTTTTCACAGAAAATGGATTAATTTAAAAAAAAAAACAAAAAAAATTAAACAAAAAGACAAGCGCTACAAACTGTCTTCTAGTGAAGAATTTATCTTCAATAAATTGAAGTCAAAGAAACTAGTTACATTTTTCTAAGAGAGAAGATACAATAAAACCTCTCTATAGTCATACTCTTGGGACCAAAATAAATTATTAATATAGAGAGGTTATATAACTTAATAGAGTTTTACTTAAGAAAATTATCGTATAATTTCAATAATGGTATAGTTTAAAAAAAATAATATAGCTTCAAAATATAGTGCACATATACTAACTTAGTGATGAGAAATGTTAAAAAATGAAAAAAACATATTAAATGTCTAAAATTTTATATTTTCTTTAATGATTTTGTCAATATATGTAATATAATTTTTGTTTATATATACTTAATTATAACCATGTAGAGGCAATTTTCTTCTAGATAAGACCTAAAAAAATTATAACTAATGACAATATGAATATTATTCCTATTTATAACTAGCTCAAGTTTGGACTAGAATTTTTTATGATTATATAAAGGTTATTCGTATCACTATATAGAGGGTTTACTGTATAAGAATAGAAACTTATTAAGGGAGTCACTATAGCCAACATGATATAATGAGGTTCATTATTAGTAGTTGTAGTATTAAATGTTCTCTTTCCTTTCTATTTTTGTGGGGTTTCTCTGACAACGCTAAACAATATGTACTTGTTAAGAGTTAAGACATAATTCATTGTTTCCACCTACAAATGTAGGTCAGAATATAATTTGAGTATACATCATTTGGACAACTAACTTTGCAATGTGCATGAATTTTAAACATACTGTATGTAGGTATTTACATACTTCAAGATGCCGAATCCAGGCAAAATTTCGAGGTCAAAACCTGTATATGCCTCGAAATTTCGATGGCCTGTGTCGGAATGGTGAGGTTTTAAAATCCGACATTTTGTGGTATTTGTCGGAATTTCGAGAATATTCGTGAATATCCGAGAATATTTAATTAACTTAAAAACCAACATAATTAACATAAATAAAATGTTTAACTTACATTACACGTACATAATTAACTTAAATCCTTACTAAGATTAATAAAATGTACAATCCTACTAAGATAAAACAAACAAACTAAAACCCTAGATCACTATCATAATCAGTGAAGTCTCACTCTGCTCGACTAGATGATGCTCCATTGGTAGATGAAGAAAGATGCTCCCTACGTGAGGCTTCAATAACCATCTCTAATTCTTGCTGCTCTAAGTAATCAGGGTCCTGTGTCGAACGCCTCAATGCTTCCTCCAAGTCTCGCTGCGCTCTAGTCTCGTCGTCCTTGTCCTGAGTCTCAGTCTGGTGTGAAGAAGCACCACTAGTCACGGGCACTCGTCGTCCAACCTCCTCAACTTGTCGCCGTGGTCTTCCTCGTCTTGTGTGCCCAGAAACAACTCGTCGTACAACAAGTTCCTGTAAATTACCTTGAATACGTAATCTGACATTAAGAAGTACCTTTGTGCAGTTTGTAACATCATTCCCAACTCCAGCTAGGTGTTCCTTGAACCGTGTCACCCCTCCACCTCGCATTTTCTTCTCACAAAAACCACAAACTATTCCAGTCTTATCACCTAGCTCAACAAACCCGTACTCCCACCCAATGTCCCTCTTAGCCATTGTCCTAAGCTCCTACCAATATAAAAATTTATACAAATATAAATGTAAGACAACATTAAACTTAAGAAAATAAATTTTATTCATAGTGTTGTTAAGAAGTACAACAATTTGCAAATACGGGTTTCACACAAAGATCATCAAGACAAGACAAACCAACAGACAAATGACCAAAACAAACCAACACACTAAGTATAGATTAATTTCGGCAGTAATAAAATTTAAATCATATAATTAACAAATCTAAACTATCTATAAAGACAACACCTAAAGTCTACAGTATTTTATAATTGTTTATTGTCACTCTTCCTCCAGATTGAAACTTTGCGCCACGTGTCCCATGCTATAAACTAATACCATCCAAACCTAATAACCCAATTCACAACCCAGCCCCACAACCTGACCCCAAACCATTTGGATCAATATTTAGCCTATACATCTAGCCCAGTTTTTCAGTCTGATATTTTGGCCCACGTATCCAGTAAAATACAATGGTTTACCAGGCCGGCCCAATTGTACAAAATTACTAAAAATATCTTTATTATAAAAATACTTCGTTTTTCTTTTAGACATCGATCGAATTACTGAATTCGTTTATGTTTTAAAATTATGATAAGGTTTATTTTCATACATAATTACAAAATACTCTTTTTTATAAAAAAAATAAAAATAAAATTTTATTGTTTAAACTTATTTTTTATTTAAGATCAAATAAATACCAAATTACTAACTTAAAAATTCCGGCAACAACAATTTCGTCAGTATAGATTCCGACAGTATTGAAATTGAAAATCATCAATTTGAAATCATCATTCATCAACAGTTCAACATTATAATCATCATTCATCAACACTATAATCAAGAACTTAAGAACTTACAGTGATTCCGACATGCAGTATAGTTTCCGGCGGAAGAGATAGATATTCCGGCGAGGAGAGAGAGGAAAACAGTGAAAGATTCCGACGAATGAGAAAGAGAGAGAGATTCCGGTGAAATTGGTGAACGAATACCTAAAATTTGTTCTCCACTATTACTGTCGGAAAGCAAAAGGAGATGATATCCGTTAATTCCAGCAACAGTTCGGATATCCGTGATCAATTCAAAAATTCGGGTCGACATGGGTAGGGTTCTGGACCGAACTAGATTCGACCTACCCTGCCGTACCGATCCGAATGCCTAAAAACCGGCATGTGCCGCCGAAATTGCACGGATCTTCTCGGCATTTTGGACCATGGGTATTTATACTAAAGGCTAGGTTTTCTGAATTTTCATTTTTGACATCTATTTTAACCTCACTTTTTTAAAATCGATAAATCAATGCTTATATTAAATTAAATCAACCAAATTTAATTGAAAGAAACATCAAATTGTATAGATTCTGACCAATATTAATAGTTAAGAAAAAGAAGAATGTGAATGATTGATCGATAAATTTGGTAAATAATCTGTTAATTTTGGCGTCATTCTGACGGATATCCACGATATTACAATATTCCAGGTCAGATTGGGGCGATCCATGTTTCAAGTAATATCTGATCCGAATGTTAAAAAACGGTATAATCCACCTGATATTCAAGGATCTCCTCGAAAGTTTAAACCATGGTTTATATAAAAAAAAAAAAAACACCCAACAATGGAATCAGTAATAATGTAGTACTTAACTGGCACCTGAAATTTCTTGTTCACAATAATTCACCTCAGTACGTATATGCATGTGTTTCACAATATGTATTGATTTGATGGCTAATAAACTATACAGAAGCCACTTGCCAATACCTACCTACCTAGCAGCAGCTCTATAAATCACTCTTTGATTCCCAAGCATACATTGCATTGCCTAGACCAATCCTCATCTTTGTTGTCACAAAAAAAAAAAAAAAAACAGAGGATGTACTTCATTTTCAAGGTCAAGAAGATTATATCTTATCATGAATCAATCTCCATTTAAGTTCCCATATATATTTTTTTTTTTTTTTTTTTGTGATTTCCTTTTTTAGCTTTTTTGTTACAGATACGAAAATCAGGAGAAGAAGTTTGAATACAGAAACCAGAGGTAACAAACAAGTAGGTGAGCAATTACAATTTTTGATATATGAAGCATTACTTAAAATAAGCAATTGCAATTGCTCACCCTCGAGCAATTGCAATTTTTTTACCCTTGAGAAAGTGCATTAATTTCCTATCATGTCCTCTAAGCATGATGACCCGTACCACACTTGTTGGATTTTTCGGACGGAGGGAATTTTTTTGTTCAGGAACGTACGTACGCAGTTAGGACGTTCGTACGTTCCATTCGACAGATGATTTTAGGGGGAAGGAACGTACGTACGTAGTTAGGGCGTACGTACATCCTGGATCACAGATGACTTCCCCGTGTGGCTCGACGTACGAACGTCAATTCAACGTACGTACGTCCTCTCTTGGTTTTGTGTATATGGGCCGGTTTAAGCCCATTTCGTGTGTGTTTGTATGGCTATGTTATAAAGCCAATTGAGAAAGTTGGAAAACCTAATCTTCATGTGAGAGAGAGATTGTGAGAAGCCATTGGTGAGTTTGAGAGAACTCTTGTGAGGAAGAACACTTTGGTTTCTTCGTGAGGGCTTGTATAATCGTCTCTATTTGGAAGATTGTTGTTTTGGTCGTGGACGTAGGCAATATTAGCCGAACCACGTAAATCTTGTGTTTTGTGTTTGTTTTGTTTTGCTTTGTTTGATTCACACGCTATTTCAATTTTGGATATTCATGCATAAGCTTCCGCTGCGCACAACAAGTGGCATCAGAGCTGCAGGCTAGATCTTGAGAGCCTTGAAGGTGTTTGAAGAAATTTTTGCAGGTGAGTTTCTTATTTGTGGTTTAAGGCAAAAGTTCTATCTTGTATCCGTGGGTTGTCAAGAAGGTGTTTGTTGAAATTCCCGTGTGAATTTCAGATTTGTTTACTTTCGATTGGTGATTGTTTAGTGTGTGAAAGTGATTTCAGACCCATCTTCGAGTAAGAATGGAAGAGTGTCATCTTTGAAGTTTGACATCGAGAAATTCAATGGTAGAAACAACTTCGGCATGTGGCAGTGCGAAGTTCTGGATTTGCTTGCTCAGCAAGGTTTGGAAGATGCTTTGGGTGAAAAACCCGAAAAGATGAAAGAAGATGATTGGTTGAAGTTGAATAGGCAAGTTTGTGGCGTGATTCGCCTTTGTTTGGAAAAGGACCAGAAATACTCGGTGATGAAAGAAACGTCTGCTAAGGAGTTGTGGAAGAAATTGGCTGATATGTATATGAAAAAAAGTTTAGAAACAAAGTTGTTTCTGAAGAAGAGGATCTTCCGCATCGATATGAGACCTGGTATTTCTTTGTCTGAACATCTGGATGAATTCAATAGGCTTATTGCTGACCTATTGAATTTGGATGAGGTTGTCAGTGATCATGACAAGTCTCTATGTCTTTTGAACTCTCTCCCCGATGAATATGACCATTTGTCCACCACTTCGTTGACGGGGAAAGAATCTGTTAAGTATGCTGATGTAGCAACGGCGTTACTGAACTATGAATGCAGGCGCAAGGACAAAGAAGTCCATAGGGGTTCAGGTTCAACGTCCGAGGCTTTGATGGTAAGGGGACGATCCAATGATCGTACTACTGGTAGCGGAGGAAGATCTCGATCAAAGTCTAGAGGTAAACCTCTAGCAAAGGATGAGTGTGCCTTTTGTCATGGAAAAGGCCATTGGAAGTTTGATTGTCCCGAGTTGTCAAAGAAGGAAGATTCTGTGTCTTCCAAAGATAATAAGGTAAATGTTGCACATGCTGATGATAGTGATGATGATTCAAATTATTCTTTGGCTGTTATGGTTGATTGCTCCACTCAAGGGTGGATTATGGATTCTGCATGTTTTCACCATTTGTGTCATAGTAGAGATTTGTTTCCTAGTTTTCAAAAGCTAGACTGTGATGATGTTGTGTTAGGTGATGGTCGTCACATGAAAACACTTGGTGTGGGGACTATCAAGTTGAAGTTGGAGAATGGTACAGTTAAAGAATTAGTTGGTGTCCGGTATGTTCCGGAGTTGGAGGTGAATCTCATATCTCTTGGAACTTTAGAGTCTGATGGTATGAAGATTGTTCTGCAAAATGGGGCTTTAAAGGTTGTTTCTGGTGTTTGGTTGTTATGAGAGGGACAAGGCAACAAAATTTGTACTATCTTAACGGTAGTGTTGTTGGTTGTGGTGGAGATTCTTCTTCACATTTGGTGGATTGTTTGACTCCTCCCAGTTTGTCAGATTGTTTGGTTGATTGTGGCTTTGGTAGGCGTACCGGCAAGCATGGCTTGTTGAATGGTGGTAAGGTACGTAAAGTTTGTTTTGGGCATCCTTGTTTGAATGATAGTTTGAAGTTGGAAGAGATATCTTAGCAGGTGGAGATTGATGCCGCTCCTTATGAAAGTTTGTCTGGTAACACAGCTGATGTTAGTTTGCTAGCCACAGATGTTTGTTTGAAGGCTCAAGCCCATGAGCCAATTGGAGCTGTGAAGCCGTTGTTTGGAGACCTTTGTAGGTTTCGGGGTGTTGATTCATACTCATCTTCAGTCGGTTATGGTCATAAAGTGGAGATAGTATTTGGTAGTTTGGACCCCATTGTTTTGGATTATGGTTGTTGGCCCTCTACGGGCATTAGTGGGCATTTGTTTTGATTTGGCCCCTTGTGGGAATTTGACCCTTCGGGGTATGGTGGGCATCGCATAGATGCCATTGGAGTGAACTACGGTGGTTTGATCCCTTAGAAGAAGGTTACGTAGGCAACCATGAGGTGGTGCAACCGCTTTGGTCCTTCGGGACAAGTATGGGAGTTTGGGACTTGGTGTCGGCTTAGATTTATTGAATCTTCGCCGAGGTGGAGAATTGTTGGATTTTTTGGACGGAGGGAATTTTTTTGTTCAGGAACGTACGTACGCAGTTAGGACGTTCGTACGTTCCATTCGACAGATGACTTTAGGGGGAAGGAACGTACGTACGTAGTTAGGGCGTACGTACGTCCTGGATCACAGATGACTTCCCCGTGTGGCTCGACGTACGAACGTCAATTCAACGTACGTACGTCCTCTCTTGGTTTTGTGTATATGGGCCGGTTTAAGCCCATTTCGTGTGTGTTTGTATGGCTATGTTATAAAGCCAATTGAGAAGGTTGGAAAACCTAATCTTCATGTGAGAGAGAGATTGTGAGAAGCCAATGGTGAGTTTGAGAGAACTCTTGTGAGGAAGAACACTTTGGTTTCTTCGTGAGGGCTTGTATAATCGTCTCTATTTGGAAGATTGTTGTTTTGGTCGTGGACGTAGGCAATATTAGCCGAACCACATAAATCTTGTGTTTTGTGTTTGTTTGATTCACACACTATTTCAATTTTGGATATTCGTGCATAAGCTTCCACTGCGCACAACAACAGTTTGCTCCGAAAAGATACCGGAGGGGAGCCATGACCAAACCCAAAACCATATCATTTAGGTAAGCACCATGCACGAATGAAGGAAGAAATAAGACCCAATAAACTTTGCACATAACAATTATTAAGTGGGTGCTTATGTTGTGCGCAGCGGAAACTAATGCACAAATATGATGATTGAACTAGTGTATGAAAGTAAAACGAAAACGATAAAATAAACAAGCAACCACACACAAGACACAAGATATACGTGGTTCGGCAATATGCCTACATCCACGGGGAGAAAGGATGATGCTTTTCTTATCTAGACAATTGTACAAGCCCTCACGAAGAAACCGAAGTCTTCTTCCTCACAAAGTTCTCTCAAACTCTCTAATGGCTTCTCACAATCTCTCTCTTAGAAAAGTTAAGGTTTTGTATCACTTCTATTTGGCTTTATAGTATAGCCTTACAATAGACCACAAATTTGGGCCCAAACAAGCCCATATTGCACATAAAACCCAACAGTTCTCCACCTCGGCGAAGATTCAATAAATCTAAGCCGACAAACACAAGTCACAAACTCCCACACATGTCCCGAAAGACCACCTCGGCTGCACCACTTCATGGTTGCCTACGTACCCTTCTTCTAAGGGATCAAGCCATCGTAGTTCACTCCAAAATATACTATCCACTCAAAGGAAGAACATGGACCAAATCTAAGCAATGATAGAACTTAGTCCCTGAAACCACTTTAGTCAACATGTTAGTCGGATTATTGCTAGTATGAATCTTCTTCAATAAAATCTCACCCTCTTCAATAATGTCTCTGACAAAGTGATGTCGCACATCAATGTGCTTTGTACGAGCATGATAAACTGAGTTCTTTGCCAGATTTATGGTACTTTGATTGTCACAATGAACCATAAGCTGCTCTTGCACAATACCCAAGTTTTTCAACATACCTCGTAACCAAATGGCTTCTTTAAAGGCTTCAGTCACAGCCATATATTCTGCTTCTGTCGAAAACAAAGCAACAAGAGATTGTAATGTAGACCACCAACTAATAGGACCACCTGCCAATGTAAAAACATATCCAGTAGTAGACCGACGTCTCTCTATTTGACCATCATAATCAGCGTCCACATAACCAACACAAAACTGATTCAAATCCCTTCCCTTCTGGAATAGTAAACCAACCTCCACACTACCTTGAATGTAGCATAAGATCCATTTCATAGCTTCCCAATGTTTCTCACCAGGATTATGCATGTACCTACTTACAGTGCCAACTGCATGCCCAATGTCGGGCCTTGTACATACCATCACATACATCAAGCTACCAACCGCACTTGCATATGGATAACGTGTCATGTAAGCACGTTCCCTCTCAGAATTAGGAGACATGGAAGCATTCAAGTTAAAATCTTTTGAGAGAGGTATACTCACAGCTGTACCAATCTCATATTGGCTAAATCTCTGTAGCACCTTCTGTAGATAGGCCTTTTGAGATAACCACAATCTTCCATTGTCTCGTTCCCTCTGAATTTCCATGCCAAGTATCTTTCTCGCTTCACCAAGATCTTTCATCTCAAACTCCATAGACATAGTTTTTTTCAACTTGTCTATCTCCACATTGCTTTTAGAGGCTATGAGCATTTCATCAACATATAAAAGCAAATAGATAAAAGAACCATCACATACCTTGCGAAAATAGACACAAGGATCATATGGACTTCTTGTGTACCCTTGCCCTAGCATAAACCGAGTAAACCGCTTGTGCCATTGCCTTGGAGATTGCTTCAACCCATACAACGATTTCTTCAATTTACACACCAGCTTGTTATTACCCGCATCTTTATACCCACTCGGCTGAGTCATATAGATCTCCTCATCTAGCTCACCATGTAGAAAAGCAGTTTTCACATCAAGTTGAGCTAACTCCAAATCAAATTGTGCTACTAAGGCCAATAGGATGCGAATAGAGGAATGTTTCACAACTGGAGAAAAGATTTCATTATAATCAATTCCCTCCTTCTGAGCATAGCCTTTTGCCACCAATCTTGCTTTGAAGCGTACATTTTCACCAGGAGACCCATCTTTCTTAGTGTAAACCCATTTGCACCCGATTGCTTTCTTTCCCTTAGGTAACTCCATGAGTTCCCAAGTTTCATTCTTATGAAGAGATTTCATCTCCTCATCCATGGCCTTCTTCCACCTTTCATAATCACAACTCTGCAGTGCTTCACGAAAAGTCTCTGGAATACCCTCATCAACAACCGAAAGTGCATAAGCTACCATATCATCAGTAAGCCGTTTAGGAACACCGACATTTCTCTTGGATAATCTAGATGCAATTGGACCCTCATCATTAGAGTCCACATGTACTGTATCATCAACCGTCTCATCATCAACCTCATTATCTGTCATGTCATCAGAATCTGTAACACTAGGAACCTCAATACTTGGAACCCTTACAGTAGACGTTTCCAAAGATACAGAAGCACCTGGAACACGTGGAGATATTTCAGTCTCCACCCACTGCAAAACCTCTTTGGCCTTGCTCTCCACCTGCTGAGAGCTCTTAGGCTTCAACATAGAAGCCTCATCGAATGTCACATCTCTGCTTAGAATAATTTTCTTTAATTCTGGATCCCATAGCTTATAACCTTTTACTCCACTCTGTAGACCCATAAATAAAGACTTCTTTGCACGAGGATCCAACTTACTCTCTCGGACATGATAGTAAGCTGGACACCCAAACACATGAAGAAACCAATAGTCTGAAGCTGGCTTACCAGACCAAACCTCCATAGGAGTTTTGCCATCAATCGCAGTCGAAGGCAACCTGTTAATAAGGTGATAGACATACACAATAGCCTCAGCCCAAAACACTTTGCCTAACCCAGCATTAGACAACATACACCGAACTCTCTCCAGTAAAGTTCGATTCATCCGTTCTGCCACCCCATTTTGCTGCGGTGTCTCTCTTACAGTGAAATGGCGTTCAATACCCTCATCCTGACATACTTGCAAGAATGGATCATTTTTGTACTCTCCTCCATTATCTGAGCGAAGTACCTTGATCTTTCTGCCAATTCGGGTCTCAACTAACTTCTTCCACTTTATGAAAATTTCTAGGACTTCATCCTTGCTCTTCATGGTGTACACCCACACACGCCTAGAAAAATCATCAACAAAAGACACAAAATAATGCTTACCTCCCCAAGATGCATTCTTGGTAGGCCCCCAGACATCCGTGTGAACATAATCAAGAGCTCCACTAGTATTATGGATAGCCGTGCCAAACTTTACTCTTGTCTGGTTGCCCAGAATACAATGCTCACAGAATTCTGTTTTACAGGCGATAGCACCCTTTAACAACCCTTGCTTTATCAATCTTCGCAAGGATTTTTCACCGGTATGCGCCAACCGCATATGCCACAGCCGCGTAGTCTCTCTAGCAATCTTTGATGTAGCCTCAGACACGGCCACATCCCCAGTAACTGTGCTACCTTGAAGGAAGTACAAGTTCCTTTGTCGAACACCCTTGAGTACAACTATTGCACCAGCCACAACCTTTAGAACGCCATGTTCAAGTACCACCTTGTAACCATTGGCTTCTAAAGTACCAACTGAGATAAGATTCTTCTTCATGTCAGGAACATACCTAACATTCTTCAGCTTCCTTATAATTCCATCAAACATCTTCAGACGAATGGTACCTATACCCATTATGTGACAGGGTTGATCATTCCCCATCACCACTACACCACTTTTCTGCTTCTTAAAATCAGAAAACCATTCCCTTATAGGACATATATGATAAGAAACAACACCATCTAAGATCCATTCATTACCACTAGTGTAACAAACCATTGATGAAACGGATAAAGAATAATCAAAATCTACATCATCATCTTTAGTATCACATGCAACATTTAACTCAGAGTCTTTCTTCTTGTTCTTTGCCTTGGCTTTAGGACAATCTTTCTTCCAATGCCCTTTCTCATGACAAAAGGAGCATTCATCCTTTGCTAGAAATCGACCTCTCGACTTTGACCGAGATTTCCCTCTACCACCTTGGCCTTTCCTGTCACTAGACCTTCCTCTTGTTACCAAGACCTCAGGTGTAGAGCCCTTGGACTCTTCTTTGTCCTTTTTCATACACGCATGAGTTAACAATGCCGCAGAAATCTCACCATACACCAATTTTTCTTTCCCATATGTGAGTGTGATAGCCAAGTGTTCATATTCGTCAGGTAACGAATTTAAGAGACACACTGCCTTGCTTTCATCACTCACATCTGCTCCTAGATTCGCCAAGTCTGTAATTAGCTTGGTAAAATCATTAAGATGCTCCGCCATGGAAATACCTCTTCTCATATCTATTCGATAGAACTTTCGAAGTAGATAGTTTTTATTGTGGATAGTCTTTGTCATGTACTTCTCCTCAAATTTTCGCCACATCTCCTTTGCAGACGCATCATTCATCACAAAATATTTAATGTCTTGTGCCAAACACGACCTTATGATTCCACAAGCTCGTTTGTTCATCTTTTTCCAATCCTTCTCTTCCACATCTTCTGGCTTATCCTCCAGAACATCTTCTAGGTCTTGTTGACATAGAGCATCCATTACCTCACACCTCCACATACCAAAGTTATTGGTGCCAGTAAACTTCTCTATATCAATTTTTGCTTGATGGTAAACCACTGACCTGGTTTCCCCCTTCGAACTCTTCGAACTCCCTTCTTTTGACATCTTTCACCAACTTTCAAACACTAAACAATCACCAAACAAATATGAAATTCACACTGGAATTTCAACAAACACCTTCTAGACGCTCAAGTTCTAACCAAAGCTCACAAGAAAAATCCAAGATTGAATTTTTACCGAAATTGAGAAAACAAAACCGTCAACTTCAAAGAATTACTGGGAACAGAATACTTTGAAATAGAAAACGTACCATACACCGTTGGAAAGCCTGAAGGCTCTTCTTTCCAACCAAAAAAAAAGGATCAACGTTTCGATATCCGAGAACAGTTATGGCCGTTTTACCACAGAGTATCGAATCTGGACAGATTCCTCAAAACCCTTTAACCAATGTTCTGCAATCCCTCTTTAACCCAAGGAACTAACCTTCGGCTCTGATGCCACTTGTTGTGCGCAGCGGAAACTAATGCACAAATATGATGATTGAACTAGTGTATGAAAGTAAAACGAAAACGACAAAATAAACAAGCAACCACACACAAGACACAAGATATACGTGGTTCGACAATATGCCTACGTCCACGGGGAGAAAGGATGATGCTTTTCTTATCTAGACAATTGTACAAGCCCTCACGAAGAAACCGAAGTCTTCTTCCTCACAAAGTTCTCTCAAACTCTCTAATGGTTTCTCACAATCTCTCTCTTAGAAAAGTTAAGGTTTTGTATCACTTCTATTTGGCTTTATAGTATAGCCTTACAATAGACCACGAATTTGGGCCCAAACAGGCCCATATTGCACATAAAACCCAATAGCTTAGAAAGGGCCCCAACATAAAGGACACTCCCATCAATACATACATGGCCATAAGCTCATAAGTTCCACAACATCCCAACAATAAATGCAACAAAACAGCACCCCAGAGAGCAGCATATATAGCACCAATATGGAAGTTGCAGTACGTACTGCAGCAGTAGAGCAGCAGATTAGCAGCAGCAGGCAGAAGTTGCAGCTTATTCCCCAGTGTTTGCCTGCGGGTTATCACAATAGCCTTGTCCAACAAACTTCACCAGTCATCTTTCACTAGATTGGAAGTGGGGTATAAACGGGTATTCAATTGTGATGTTAATTACAAAGATAAAAAGAACATAATGAATTGAAAGCTCCCAATTATAATGAAATAAATGTATATGAATTTGGTGAAGATTCGACAGCAACAAGATTTCAATTTTGCCAAGAGAAACCTGTATGCTCTATCTTGAGCTTGGTCACAGATCTGAGTTGACGGACTCCTTTTCTTTGATCTCCTAATGATACTTGCAACCGGTGGGTAAAGCTCCAACGATCAAGTCAGTGATGGAGGCCAAGTTTGAAATGAGTGTAATCAAAGAGTGAATAGTTACCTTAGGTTTACCTAGCAGTTTTCTTTATATAGTACTTCGTACCGCCTTCTCCTAGCCCTAGGATTGCTTCCTAGATCTAAGGCTACCCTTACTCTTACGTGGTCTTTTCTCCTTCACTTATTGTTGTGGTAGTGCTTGACAGCTGACCCCCTCGTGCCTGGCCCGTGATCCTCCAGAATGTTCCTAAGTCTTATCACCAACTCCTCGGCTCTCCTTTCCTCCCATGCTCCTATGCTTCACTGCCTCCCCCTTGGACTTACGACCTATGGTACTTACAAAACCCATTCTTTTTCCATATCATTATCTTTGCTTTTTAATGCATTATTGAACATAATTGAATCTCTTCTAACGAAAGAGAGAAGAAAAATGGAAACAAAGGGAAGAAGGAAGAAAGAGAGAGATAAATCTAAAAAAAGGGAAGAGCGATAAATCGATAGATGTAGATCTAAACAAATGAAAAGGAAGGGTAAAAGGGAATTATAAAATATTATTAGTAAGAATTCGGGCATAAATGATGGGCATGTCCTTGGGTCTAAGAATATCTTATTTCCTTGACATAAGATTTATATGTTTGTCCTTTTGAATTTGATAGCCATTTGTTTGAGAATGTTCTTTTGGCCAAAAAAGTTTGGAATTTAGTCTTTTGGCCAAATTCGTTGTTATTTTTATAAGGGGTGAGTTGGGCCCAAGGACATGGTTCCAATTAGGTTAGGCCAAAAGGACATTAAAAGATCCACTTAGTCAAAATGACAACGTTTTTATGATCACTGGTCTAATAGTAACAATTCACTCCATTGGACAAAAATATCTTTTATGATCACATGTCTAGTCATATACTACATACACACTAAATGCAATAAAACTAAATCCTACCCCAATGAACCTTAGTTGGAATGCAATCTTAAGCAACCCTACGATCAAACCTATAATCACATAATCACGGTTTAATCATATATTACATAACATTAAATGCAATAAAACTATACCCTAATGAGCCTACTTTCATTGCGATCTTATGCAACCCTATGATTAGACGTATAATCATATGATTATGTGTCTAATCATATATAGTAGAACCTCTTTAAACTAATAGCTTCGGGACCTATGTAATTTTATTAAATTTACGCCCTTAAAGAGAAATTCTTTCTCCAAATTGTCGAAAATTGATAGCGTAATTGAAGAGAATTTAAGGTGGATTTAATTATGGGCATAATCAAGCACAGTCCAAAATAATTTATTTATTTATTTATTTTTTGGTTGGCAAGCGAGGTTGTGGGGACCCCTACCCCTTTTAAATTACGTGTGGGGATCCCTAAAATAATTTATTGTTGACTTAATCCCGAGCATAATCAAGACTACCTCATGTGTTGCACGGGCCAAAACACTAGTTTATAATCTATTTATATCTAATAAAGCAGAAAACGACTTTAAGAAAAATCTCTCTCTTTCTAAAAAATTAGTTAGAAATTGATAACCTAACTAAGGAGAATTTCAATTGAATTTGGTTATATTTGTAACTAGTGCTTAGGCTCATGCAATACATGAGTTGGACTTGATTATATTTGAGACTGGGTCTACTTTAAATTGTTTTAGACTGGGCTTGATTATACCCGTGATCGATCTGGTTCATTTTAAATTATTTTGCGTAATTATAAATATACCTAAACAAATTACAATTCTCTTTCATTTTCAGTCTAATTGCTAGTTTAATTTGAAAGATATATATTTTAAAGGTGTTTTGTGCTTTAATAAAGAAGAATAGATTACGTAAAATAATTTAAAATAGACCATATCACGGGCATAATCACGCCCCATTAGACTAAATTACGGGTATAATCAAGCCCAATCTAAAACAATTAAAAGGGGAATTTATCCTAGATATAATCAAGTCCAACTTGTGCATTACACATGCCTAAGTACTAGTATATATAGATAGATGACTAGCATAAATGTAACACCTAGGGTCGGCAGGTGGTTTGCTGAGGGGGTGTGTCCTACGACTCTTAAGGGGGAGCATGTCTTGACATTGGAATACATGTATAAATCCGTCATATATTATCACCGAGGCCTTTAGAGTACTCTTGGCTTGAACTCTGGAGCTAAGCGTGCTCGGGTGGGAGTAGTCTCAAGATGGGTGACCTCTTGGGAAGCAGGTTGCTGCCGTAAAACCTCACCACTATCGGACAACACAATGGCTAAGTGGGGACTATTAGTGGTGTATATACGTCGGATCATTACAATAGATAAATAATGACAAACTGAAAATGTACTTCAATTATTTGGCACATGCAATTAGTATAGATAGATAATGACAGTCTGAAGATATACTTCAATTTTTATTTTTATTTTAATAAAAGAACTATTTTATTGACAAACTTAAGAAATTACACAAAAGTAGATGACAAACGCGCTACAAACTGCGCTGCTAGTCCTTTCTGAATAAAAAACCTGATTCTTCTAAATACATTTTCATTCGAACTAGTAGTAATCACGTTGCTATCCATTACCTTTTGCACTCTCTTGGGGAGCTCAACTACATCTGAAGCTAACGATCTAAATGTGTCAAAGACAAAAGAGATGAAAGTATCTTGGTTAGTCTTACAGACTCCATCATGTTTCTCCACTTTTGTTATTACTGCATTGCTAGTTGCTATCCCCACCTCAAAAAATTCAGTACCTAACCCGACCATCGGAGATGCCCCTGTAACATCAACACGTGCATGCTTGCCTTCTGATAGTTGTAGAGCAGAATATTAGCAGGACGTAATATTGATCTTCCTTCCTTAGGTAATGTAAGGAAGTTAATGAGAGCTTCCTTTTTAACATGTACTCCAGCCCACCAGAGCACATCACATAAAAAATCTCTAACGTGGCTATGCATGTACTTGAAGTCGGGGCAATGCTACAGTGAGCCGCATGGTCCCCAAAAGCATCAAGTATTCTCTTTTTACATATCAGAAAAATTTCACCATCTGTATATAAAGAGATCATTAACCGATAACGAAGAATAACATGATATTCGACAGACATCATCCGTTGTCTAATTCATTCCATAGGGATACCAAAGAGAAAGTCTTTGGAATGTTTTGACCACACACATTTAAGTACTGCCTTCTGCTGAGCTGACAACTCAAATTTCCTTTCAAGATCGGCCAAGACTAATCTTACTATAGTATTCTTCCGCCGATAGATGCTGGGGTTTGAAGAGGACAGTAGCATTTGGGGCAAGATTATATTAATGAGATTAAAATCAAACATAAAAAGATATAAACTAGCAATGACATTATCAAAAACATTACCCATAGGTACAGTCTCGCAACCTCAAAGAATGTTGTCTTGGAGATCCTTGGTTTAGTATGTGACGCTACGAAAGAGAGCTTCATAACATCAGTGACACCATAGCTACTAAGTCCACCCAAAACCAAACCCATCAGAAACCACAAGATTCTGAAGTGCTGCATGGCTCTTGCGGTTAAACAATTCAACAACTTCCTTGACATAATCTGTGAGGCAAGTGCGAATGGTAAAAATGAGATTAGATAATCCCCTACAGGAACGTAAAAGTCCAAACTCACGTTGCGGATCCTTTAGAGCAATCCCAATGGTAGGGTATTTGGAAAATGTAGTAGTATGAAATGCCCTCCAAACTAAAAAACCTCTGCCAATGGAAAGGTGGATCAACTTTTCAACGGGCAAGATAAGTTACAATGTGATATCAAAGGGGAAGAATGTGTCATCCAAAATGACATGTGAATTATACAAGACAAAATTTATTTTTCTGTCAAATTCACTCTGCGGAACTATATGTTACGTCGTATAAATTTTATTCAAATTGGTACTTAAGTTTTGTCTTATAAACCTCCAATATCACTTTATTCAAATTGGAACTTCAAGTTCCATCATAAAACCAAAAACACCACATTTTGGTTAAAAATTTACCTAAACATAAAGTTATTCGGTCTTAAAACTTCAATTTAATTGTAAAAACTGACATTGTTAAAATTTTCCTTTGGCTGAAGACTACCATGTATAGAAAATGAATTCAAAAGTGGTTTAGCTGATGGGGCACCTATGTGGAGCAGTGGAGGGCACCAAACTGTCCTCCCATTGATAGAATACTTCAATTATTTGGCACCTGCAATTTCTTGTTGATAGTGATTCACCTTTAACATATGAATGTGCATAATATGTGTTGGGTTTTATGTGCAAAATGGTAGCAGGGAAGTATTTTGTTCAGGAACGTACGAACGGCTTTAGGGCGTTCGTACGTCCAATGTGGCAGACAACTTTTTCGGGACAGAACGTACGAACGTGGTTAGGACGTTCGAACGTCCTGTACGCCAGATCGTTGTTACGTGTTGTACACGTACGTACGTGATTTCGACGTACGTACGTCCTTCTCCAGTTTTGTGCATATGGGCCTGTTTTGAGCCCAATTCGTGTCTATTGTAAGGCTATACTATAAAGCCAAATAGAAGTGGAAAAACCTAATCATGTTTAAACTTTTCTAGTAGAGAGATTGTGAGAAGCCATTAGAGAGTTTGAGAACTTTTGTGAGGAAGAAGACTTCGGTTTCTTCGTGAGGGCTTGTACAATTGTCTTGGAAAAGAAAAGCATCATCCTTTCTCCCCGTGGACGTAGGCATATTGCCGAACCACGTATATCTTGTGTCTTGTGTGTGGTTGCTTGTTTATTTTGTCGTTTTTGTTTTACTTTCATACACTAGTTCAATCATCATATTTGTGCATTAGTTTCCGCTGCGCACAACAAGTGGTATCAGAGCTTCGGTTAGATCTTGAGCGTCTTGAAGGTGTTTGAAGAAATTCCGCAGTGAGTTTCTTAATTGTGTTTCAAGTCCAAGGTTCTACCTTTTGTTCGTGGGTTGGATAGAAGGTGTTTGTTGAAATTCCGGTGTGAATTTCAGATTTGTTTACCTTCGGTTGGTGATTGTTTAGTGCTTGAAAGTTGGTGGAAAGATGGCAAAAGAATCGAGTTCGAAGGATTCGAAGGGGGAAACCAGGACAGTGGTTTACCATCAAGCAAAAATTGATGTAGAGAAGTTTACTGGCACCAATAACTTTGGCATGTGGAGGTGTGAGGTAATGGATGCTCTATGTCAACAAGACCTAGAAGATGTTCTGGAGGATAAGCCAGAAGATATGGAAGAGAAGGATTGGAAAAAGATGAACAAACGAGCTTGTGGAATCATAAGGTCGTGTTTGGCACAAGACATTAAATATCTTGTGATGAATGATGTGTCTGCAAAGGAGATATGGCGAAAATTGGAGGAGAAGTACATGACAAAGACTATCCACAATAAAAACTATCTACTTCGAAAGTTTTATCGAATAGATATGAGAAGAGGTATCTCCATGGCGGAGCATCTTAATGATTTTACCAAGCTATTTGCCGACTTGGTGAATCTTGGAGCAGATGTAAGTGATGAAAGCAAGGCAGTGTGTCTCCTCAATTCGTTACCGGACGAATATGAACACTTGGCTATCACACTTACATATGGAAAAGACAAGTTGGTGTATAGTGAGATTTCTGCAGCATTGTTAAATCATGCGTGTATGAAGAAGGACAAAGAAGAGTCCAAAAGCTCAACACCAGAGGTCTTAGTGGCAAGGGGAAGCTACAATAGTGGGGGTGAGTCTCGTTCAAAGCCGAAGAGCAGGTTTCTAGCAAACGATGAATGTTCCTTTTGTCATGAGAAAGGGCATTGGAAGAAAGATTGTCTTCAAGCCAAGGCAAAGGACAAGAAGGATAACTCTGAGGTAAATATTGCACGTAATAATATAGATGAAGATGATGGTTCTGATTACTCTTTATGTGTTTCATCCATCGATTGTTCCACTAAGGCAAATGAGTGGATATTAGATTCGGCTGGTACTTATCATGTGTGTCCCATAAGGGAATGGTTTTCTAGTTTTAAAAGGCTAGATAATGGTGCAGTAGTGATGGGGAATGATCAACCTTGTCATGTATTGGGGATAGGTACTATTCGATTGAAGATGTTTGATGGAAAGATAAGAGAGCTGAGGAATGTAAGATATGTTCCTGATTTGAAAAAGAACCTTATTTCACTTGGTACCTTAGAAGCCAAAGGTTACAAGGTAGTAGCTCAGAATGGTGTTCTGAAGGTTATGGTTGGTGCAATGGTATTACTAAAGGGTACTCGACGAAGTAACTTGTACTTCTTGCAGGGTAGTACAGTTACATGTGATGTGGCCATGTCAGAGGCTACAACGAAGTTTGCTAGAGAGACTACCAAATTGTGGCATATGCGGTTGACGCATAAATGTGAAAAATCTTTGCAGACAATGACGGAGCAAAGGTTTTTTATGGGTGCTATCGCCTGCAAGTTAGAGTTCGGTGAGCATTGTGATCTGGGCAAGCAGACAAGAGCAAAGTTTGGCACAACTATCCATTGTATGAGTGGAGTTCTTGATTATGTTCACATGAATGTCTGGAGACCTACCAAGTACACAGCTTGGGGAGGTAAGTCTTATTTTGTGTCTTTAGTTGATGAGTTTTCTAGGCGTGCGTGGATGTACATCATGAAGCATAAGGATGAAGTCCTAGAAATATTGAAGTGGAAGAAGCTAGTTGAGGCCCGAATTGACAGAAAGATCATGGTATTGTGCTTAGATAATAGCATAGAGTACAAAGATGATCCGGTCTTGCAAGTATGTCAGACTGAGGGTATTGAGCGTCACTTCACTGTGAGAAAGACACTGCAACAGAATAGGGTGGCAGAACACATGTTGTTTATGGCTGGATTAGGCAAAGTGTTTCGGGTTGAGACATGTCATCTTATTAACAGGTTGCATTTGATTGTGATAAGTGGTAAAACTCTTATGGAGGTTTCTATGTTGAAGCCTGAGAGTTCTCAGCAGGTGGAGAACAAGACCAAAGAGGTTTTGCAGTGGGTGGAGATTTGCATATCTCCATATGTTCCAGTGGGTTCTGTATCTAATGTGGAAACTCTTGTAAGGGTTTTGGGTGTTTCAAATTCTGATGACATGACAGATGATGACACGATTGGAGATGCAGAACATGGTGATCCTATTGATGAGGGTCCAATTGCAACTAGATTACCTAAGAAGGAAGAAGAATCTCCAAGTAAAGATGTGCGCTTGAAGGTAAACGTTTGCGGCCTTGGTAGTGCGATCTGATTGTGTATTAGCTCTGTTTGATGTGAAAACGGTTGTTTTACATGGTGAGCTAGATGAGGAGATTTATTTGTCTCAGCCTAGTGGTTTTGGAGTTGCAGAGTATGATGAGTTGGTGTGTTTCAAACCATATATTTCACGAGCAGTGGGCATTGTAGGTAGATACATGCATGATCCTGATGTGAGACATTGGGAAGCTGTGAAATGGATGTTCCACTACATTCAAGGTAGTGTGGAGGTTGGTTTGTTATTTCAACATGGAAGGACTTTGAGTCTGCGGTGTGGTGGTTATGTGGATGTTGAGTATGATTGTCACTTTGATAGACGTTGGTCTACTCCTGGATATGTGTTTACATTGGCAGTGAGATCTATCAGCAGGTTGTCTACATTACATTCTATGGTTGCTTTATCTCCGACAGAACCTTGGAATATTACCGTGACTAAAGTGGTGTATGGGACTAAGTTCTATTGGTTAGAATTGGTCCATATCATTCCTTTGTGTTGATAGTATATCATGGTGTGAACAACGGTGGCTTGATCCCTTAGAAGGAGGGTACGCAGGCAACCATGAGGTGGTGCAGCCGAGGTGGTCTTTCGAGACATGTGTGGGAGTTTGTGACTTGTGTTTGTCGGCTTAGATTTATTGAATCTTCGCCGAGGTGGAGAATTGTTGGGTTTTATGTGCAAAATGGCAGCAGGGAAGTATTTTGTTCAGGAACGTACGAACGGCTTTAGGGCGTTGGTACGTCCAATGTGGCAGACAACTTTTTCGGGACAGAACGTACGAACGTCCCGTACGCCAGATCGTTGTTACGTGTTGTACACGTACGTACGTGATTTCGACGTACGTACGTCCTTCTCCAGTTTTGTGCATATGGGCCTGTTTTGAGCCCAATTCGTGTCTATTGTAAGGCTATACTATAAAGCCAAATAGAAGTGGAAAAACCTAATCATGTTTAAACTTTTCTAGTAGAGAGATTGTGAGAAGCCATTAGAGAGTTTGAGAACTTTTGTGAGGAAGAAGACTTCGGTTTCTTCGTGAGGGCTTGTACAATTGTCTTGGAAAAGAAAAGCATCATCCTTTCTCCCCGTGGACGTAGGCATATTGCCGAACCACGTATATCTTGTGTCTTGTGTGTGGTTGCTTGTTTATTTTGTCGTTTTTGTTTTACTTTCATACACTAGTTCAATCATCATATTTGTGCATTAGTTTCCGCTGCGCACAACAATATGTACGTATTCATGAGCACTATTTCCAAAAAAAAAAAACAAAAAACATAATAATAATTCATGAGCAATCATTATGCATAATAATTCATGAGCAATGATGGTTATCCTGCAAATCTTTTATTAATTTTTTTTAATAATAATGCATTGATTTTGATGGCTAATAAACTACAGAAGTCACTTGGCCAATACTTACTTGGCTAGCAGCAGCTCTTTAAATCACTCTTCGATACCTGCATTGCATCGCGTTGAGCGAATAATCCTCATCCTTGTCGATAGAAAAAGAAGATATGGTAGGTGCTCATCAAGCAATTTCATCAGTTTTGCCGACGCTAAGATGCCTTCATTTTCAAGGTAAAGAAGATTATATCTCATCATGAATCAAACAATCTCCTTTTAAGTTCCCATTGTTTTATTTGTTTTATTTCCCTTTTCGTAAAATTAGCTTTGATGTTTTTGTTATAGATAAGAAAACCAGGAGAAGAAGTTTGAATACAGAAACCAGAGGTAACAAGCAAGTAGAAAAATAAAAAATATTAGAGATTTTTAGACACACGTTACCGCTTTTTGGTGGTATATTTGCACATTGTCACCGCTTTATTTTTTTATTTGCGTTTAGTCACTATTTTGTCTCAACCTCGTTAGTTGACTGATTCAAATATACGTTGATTGAGATCGAGGTTCAATAAATTAAGAAATCGAACAGCAACGAAACGAAGAACAACAACAACGAAGAGAAAAGAGAGAAGAAAAACATAAGTCTTTGTTGTGTGATAACAGTTGACCAGGTCAAAGTTGAGTTTACCGCTAGAATTGAAAAAGTTAAGACGAAATAGTGACGAAATGCAAGTAAGACAGAATGCTGAGCAAATTTACCCCAAAAATATGGTGATGAATCACAAATTTTCTCAAAAGATTATTATAATTGATTGATTAGATATGGAATAAATTTTGCCTCCTCTATCTTATCCCTTCCTTCCAAATGACATGTTTCAAAATTCTCAAGGTTATAACTGATAACTTAAACAAAATCCAGAGAAACTTCTGGTGGGGAATGAAAGGAAACAACAAAAGAACCATGCATTTTAAAAACTGGAACGACATTTGTAAGCCCAAGAGACTGGGTGGTATTGGCATAAAGGATCTTAACCTCCAGAATGAAGCCCTCATTGCTAGGATTGTATGGAGGATACATGAAAATCCTGGGAACATGTGCTCCATTATCCTGAAACAAAAATACTTCAAAAATAAATCCTTAATGACAAATCACAACACTTCCTCCTCCTCTTATTGGATTTGGAAATCCATTACTTCTGTCATTCCCAAAATTATACCTCACACTTGTTGGGACATAGGGGATGGATCCTCTATAAACTTCAGGTATGACAGGTGGGTCCCATCTCTACCCCACTACTCTACTCCTATTCTTCACAACACCCACCCCAACATCACTCATGTCAACCAACTAATCATTAACAACTCCTCTTTGTGGAAGCATAATCTCATACACCACATCTTCGATCCGCAAACATCCCACCACATCAAAGCTACTACTATAAGGGAAAACCACCAAAGAGACAAACTCAGATGGATGGGCACTAAAAATGGCATATTCTCTGTGAAATCTGTATTAACCATATTTGTGAGGTTGGTCAATACATTAATGAAAGATGATGATGTGTATGGTATGAACAATAATAAAGTAGAGACATGAACACCATTGTATACGTGGTTCAGCAATTGTGCCTACATCCACGGAGAGAGAGAATGAACTTTATTATAGTAGTGGTGGTGATACAAAATGGGAGCTCGATTATGAGGAGAGCTCGAGAGAGATGAGACCTGAGAGGTGAGGTCTCATCATGAGAGATTAGGGAGGTCATTGATATTGAGACCTCACCATGAGATAGTGGTGAGAGCATTAGACTATCAGACCATGTCTGGAATGAGTGATTTGCCTTCATATTTATAGGCTTACAATGTAACTCCATTCCTAGCATTTAATGAGGTAATGATGAGAGAATATCTTTGTAGTAATTGGTTTTAACTTTGTAACTTGTGCCATCAAGAGAGAGTCCATTAGATGATGACATGTGGCACCATGATGGATGGTAGAGATGGTGCCACATGTATGTTGTATATAGTACCCCTACATAAGCCCCCTCTTTTTAGGTTGAACGGAGTTCGGGCTGAAAAGAAGTAATCGAACCGATCCAGCCCCCAAGATGAATGAAATATGGGGTTCTTTAACGAAATCGATCCGCCCCAAATTTTGATGAGCTTGATCATTGAGATTTGCAGGACGCGATGAAGGTCCCTTGTGGTAATGGTAACTCGATCATGAATTTGTGTATAGCGAGCTAGTTAGTTCCAGGGAGACCTGGTAGCTCGTTCAGAAGGCATGTAGACGAGATGGACAGCTGCAAGCAGGTCGTACTGAAGTGGGTCTTCTTGCATACATGGGTGGTTGTCTTTTTGTGGTCGAGTTGCATAGACCTGATACTTGTTGATAATGTTAGCATGTAAAATATTATAAAATTTAGTAAGAGACTTACACTGAACTGTATGTCTTCCTTATGAGTTTTGTATGTACTATCTTTGTCGCCTTGTGATTGGACATTCCGATAGATGTGGCACTTTGGAGTGCACATGTAGCTCGTTTGAGAAAGAGCATTGGTTGACCAAGTGTTTTGAGAGTTACTTGGAACCTTTTGGTGCCAGATCTAGTGAATTGTCGCAGTGTGGAGTGCTGTTTGACAATTCTCGGGCATGTGGCCTTTGTGGGTCTGCATTGCGTTGAGAGTGAATGCGTTCGACCAGGCGTGTGGCTAGAGAATTGTGTTTGAGGTCGTCCCGCATACGAGTGACTCACTAGTCTATGAGGGTGGCCGTATTGTATATCAAGCATTTCACTTGTAAAGAGTTCAGTGAAAGCAATGTGGCACATTTGTGCAAAAATAGCTCATGGGGAGTGAGGTCGTGTTCATGTGACCTGCACATAGAGAGAGCTACAAAAAATATCATTAAAAGCTAATTGTGCTAATAATAAGTTAATTTCATTAGATAAAGTGAGAATAGCCCCCTGTATGGCATAAATGTTCTTGAGGTCGTTGAAAGACCTGTAATTTGAGGATGCTGTCGATAGACCTGGTGAGGTCGCGATGAAGGACCTGGCATGAAGGACCTGACATTAAGGTGAGGTCGCGACGAGACCTGAGAGGTCGTTGGCTTGGAGACCTGGATATGAGGCGAGGTTGCGATGAGACCTGAGCTTGCTAGTTTAGAGACCTGAATAAGAGGTCGCGTCGAGACCTGAGAGGTCGTTGGCTTAGAGACCTGAATAAGAGGTCACGATGAGAGACCTGAATCTTGCTTCTGTCGAGTCCAGTAATTGTCTAAACAATTTGTTCCAAGCCCCCAACTGTGAGTTGCAATTCTATCTTTTCAAATTCAATGATTTTCTTGAAAATCACCATCTTAGAACCTTAGAACAATGGTGTTCGGTGGGGTTGGTGGGTGGAATTCGCTTGAGAAAATCCCAAGTCCCTGTAGTCGGTGCCAAATGTATTAACCATATTTGTGAGGTTGGTCAATACATTAATGAAAAATGATGATGTGTATGGTATGAACAATAATAAAGTAGAGACGTGAACACCATTGTATACGTGGTTCAGCAATTGTGCCTACATCCACGGAGAGAGAGAATGAACTTTATTATAGTAGTGGTGGTGATACAAAATGGGAGCTCGATTATGAGGAGAGCTCGAGAGAGATGAGACCTGAGAGGTGAGGTCTCATCATGAGAGATTAGGGAGGTCGTTGATATTGAGACCTCACCATGAGATAGTGGTGAGAGCATTAGACTATCAGACCATGTCTGGAATGAGTGATTTGCCTTCATATTTATAGGCTTACAATGTAACTCCATTCCTAGCATTTAATGAGGTAATGATGAGAGAATATCTTTGTAGTAATTGGTTTTAACTCTGTAACTTGTGCCATCAAGAGAGAGTCCATTAGATGATGACATGTGGCACCATGATGGACGGTAGAGATGGTGCCACATGTATGTTGTATATAGTACCCCTACAAAATCTATGTATAGGCTCCTCATTCCTCAAAGTCCTACGCACACTCGGCTCCAAAAAAATAATTTGAGGCTTTGGCAAACTAAAGCTATCCCTAGGGCTATTCTTTTTGCTTGGAAATGCTTGAATGCAGTTGTTCCTACTAAGGAAGCCATAGGGAAACATGCTAGTATACCTTCTTTGAAATGCCCCATGTGTGATTTTAATTGTGAGAGTCTCCGTCATATGCTTATGGACTGCCCTTACACCCAATCTGTTTGGTCTCTTAGTAGTCTACACTTCAGACTTGTGCACTTTACAAATATGAATGTTACTGATTGGGTCAGACATTGGTTTAGCCCTCATAAATCTTGGTTGGTTCCCACACACTATTGGGCAGTTTTTTGTGTTACCACCACCTGGTCCATATGGAAATCCAGATGTTGCAGGGTGTTTCAGAACAGATTCATACCACCTTCAGTGGTGGCTCTGCAGATTGACACACTTGTATTCAGATTGGTTGGCAACTTAGCTAATCATACAATACCAACAGTAGAAACAATGCTCCGATCAAGATGGACTCCACCATTGATGCATTGCATGAAAATAAATGTCGACATTTCATTCATCAATGCAGACTCCCCAATTGGTATTGGTTATGTCTTGAGAAATTGCAATGGTTCTTTCATCTTTGCAGGAACTGAATGTGGCTTTGCAGACTCCTCGGAAGTTGCAGAATGCAAGGGCATCCTCGCAGCTGTCAAGGGAGGAATTAACAAGCAACTGAAGAATGTCGAAGTGGAAACCGACAACCTCGCAGTAACCAATTATCTAACAGGGATACCTGCAAACTTATCATGGCAGTCTGTTAATATCTTAGAGGAAGTCAAAAACTTAATTTGTTATTTCAGTTCTGTAATATTTAAGCACTGCTCAAGGTCAGGGAACTGCCTAGCTCATATCCTGGCTCGCAGAAGGGATACAAGCTCCTCGGTTCCTATTTCCTTTGTTGTCCCACCCACCTGGTTATTAGATCAGTTGGCTACTGATAGTATGTCCTGTAATAGGTTGAACTCTTAACCTTTCTATCTATATATTGGCCATTTAAAAAAAAAAAAAAAAAAAAGGCTTGCCTGACTTGGAACAGTAAGCCGATGTCACTTACAGTTGATATTTTTTTAATATAGGACCTATGTACCCCTACACTTAGTGAAGGTTCTCAAAAACTCAAGTAAATAACAATTGTTATGTTAAGGTTATTTATGTTAAATACATAATAGTGTGTAGCTTGTATTAGGCTAAAAGTAGAAATAGATTCATATCACTGCTAGCTACTCTAGAGTCTAGATTATACTAAACAACTAGAAAACAATAATTTTGTCTTTATCTTGGGGTCCAATTTTTTTTTTTTTTTTTTTTTTTATTCTATACAAGATATGGATTGAAAAAGTAAAGAAGATCATTCTTTACATGATAGTTCTAACTTCTAACCCTGCATTGCATTAGTCTCGTTTGTGATTTTAGTTTTAGACTAATCTAATTAATAGATCTTTGTTTTATTCACCAAATTTTATTATCTATTTTTTTAAAAAAATAAATTAATAATTAATGTTTTTCAACTAATTTAGTGTGATTAACTACAATTAATTATGGCTCCAAAATAGAATATTTTAATTTTTTTTTATTTGTTTCTTGGGATTTCGTTCTCGCTCGTCCCCGGAGTTATGGCTCCAAAATAGAATATTTTAATTTTTTTTATTTGTTTCTTGGGATTTCGTTCTCGCTCGTCCCGGAGTTTCAAGCACCATACCGCTTGCTAAAGTCAATATTATCCTTCTAGTTAGGTAAAGCATTTTGGATCAAAATCTATTCATCTGGGGTTTTCCCCAAAAAGCCTTGACGTTAGTTAGAGTACGATTAAACTCTATACACTACCAATATAACCACTTTCTAGATGATATGGGACTAACCCCAACTCTTGGGTGTTACACATGATGACCACATTTTGCCGTTGAACCTATACCGGATGGGAGCCTTGACCAAGCACAAAACCATATCATTTAGGCGAGCACTGTCCACCAAAGAAAAAAAATAAGGCACAACAATTTAATTTGAACATGGCAAGGGTGCTTACAAATCCCACAAACATAAAGAACACTCCCAACAATACATACATGCATGGCCATATAGCACCACTATAGCAGTTGCAGTGCAGCACTGCAACAGACCAGCAACAGCAGAGCAGAAGTTGCAGCATATTCCCTAGTGTTGCCCTGCGGGTTATCACAGAGCCTTGTACAGCAAGCTTTACCAGTCATCCTTCACTAGACCTCTGAATTAAACCTGTGATCTTTCTTTGCCAATAATGGGTGTGGGTGAAAAAGTTGTTTTGGTTCTTAATTGGGCACATTGAGCTTGTTCGTCTAGGCCTGATCAACAACGATTTTTATTTTTATATTATTGGCAATCATCTTTTTAACGAGATCATTAGCTCAAAGATGCATTGGCTGAGATCGAACCCCAGATCTCTGAGCTCAACTAGCTCCTGCAAAAGATGTTGTGGTAACCGGCCGCACTTTTAATGAGATTAGTAGCTCGGTAATACTGGTGGGATTTGAACCCCAGACCCTTTGGTATCACAACCCAACTGGCACATGTAATGTCAACGAAAATGGGCCATATTGCAATGAATTGAACTTGAGATTCTACCATATAGTATAAGAAGTTAAAACAATTTCCCTTGATATATACATTCTGAAACCCCAATATGTGCAATATAACAATAGTAAAGCAAACAATGAAAAAATAAACAAGTAAAGAACACACGATATTTTTAACGTGGTAAAACCCAATATGGGAAACGTCAACGGTTGTCTTTGCGACAACAAATAAATCCACTAGATGAAAAGAGATGTACAAACCTATCAACTACCTGCATCACTGCGAGTTGACACTACTGGTTATCTCTAACACCTTGACTTCACCAGAGTACCTTGATGTACGCACAAGACACTCGACTTCTTAATGAACACACAAGAAGACTCGAAGCCGATCTATGAAACAAGCTTACACCAGAGTTCCTTGATGAACAAACAAGGATATTCGACTTCTTGATGAACACACAAGAAGACTCGAAGCTGATCTCAATATTCAATAAAAAAGAAGAAAATGAATGGGGAAGAAGAGAATGAGTTCAATCACCAAAAAACAACCTAAACCAAAACCTAAACAAACTCCAAGACCAAAGATGAATTGGACGGCCAAAGAACTCCTTTGTTTTTCACTTCAAAACCTATTTATACTTGGGGTTTAGCCAAGAGGGTAAATGGGCCGAAAACACTGAAAATACCCGATGACGTACGTACGTCCTAACTAGGTACATACGTTCCAACATACGAGAAACTTTCTGCCCAACTCTACGTACGTACGTCCTAACGAGGTACGTACGTCCTGGAACAAACAACAACATGACAGACTTTGAACGAGAGTAAGAAGACACGGGACGACGCTCACACATCAAGGTACTTCCTAATAATGACGTCAAGACGAGATAACCTCGAACACTCCTAACCTAGTCACAAAATGATGTCAAACAACCGAATGCCGGTTTCACATACTAGGGGTGTAAATTTCTGTCGATTTTCCGTTTTTTCCGATTTTTGATCCGATTTTTTCAGAATTTGAAATGGATTATTGCAGTTCTGATTTTCGATTTTTTTCGAAAAAAGATGGAGTGGAATTGGAACTACGCCTGTGAATCAGATCCGATTTTTTCGATTGTTAATCCGATTTGATTTTTCGATAAATATTCCAAAATTTTGGATAATTTAAAGAGATTTAAATTATTCTCACTTTGAAAATATACATACATATAGACATAAAAATGATATACCAAGTTTAAAATCACATGAGGACTCAATAACAAATTATAGTTAGTCTTAAATCTTAATGTAATCAATTCTAAATCTATGATTCAACAAATAAAATAATGTAATAGTAAATTATTGGTTAGTTTATACTTCTGATTGAAGGTTCATGCTTATTAGCCAGATTAATTCATTTCTTGTTCATGCAATTATATTTTTATATAAATTTTGCAGTATAATTGTGTTTTATAAAGTGCTATGCTCAAGAACTTTGATCTAACTATTAGGGTGGTATGTTATTATGTTAGATTAAACACTCCAATAAACAAATATAGTATCTCAACTTAGTATAAAAAGTGCATGATTTTTAAGTTATCAAAACGAATCACGTCCACCATTTTCGATTTAGAATTTCAATTAATTCTGATATATTTTTAAGTTGGAATTCCGATTTTTTTTTTATATTGGAATTTCGATTGATCCGAATTTATTTTTTTTTCGATTTTTTCTGATATTCTGAATATTTCTGATATTCCGAACTTGAAATAAATTTTGTTGTTCTGAAAAAAATTAGAATAGAATTGGAAGATGCCATTTCCGATCCGTTCTGTCCCATTTCCACCCTGAATATGGCTTTGCATTTTTAATTTCTTGATTTAGTCATGCAGTCCAATATTCCATAAATCATGAAGCTGGTTCACGACACATTATTTTAATTAATTACCTGAATATATATATATATATATCTTTGAATTTTCTTTCTAGGTTTTATCATGCAGTGCAATGTTCGACTAAATCATAAGTTTGACCAAGGCAACCTCATGAAGCTCTTCCAAAAATCATCATCTATATCCAGTAAACTTCCAAGCATAAAGAACCCGATGTCGAATTGGTTTGAAATTGAAACCGGCACGAAGTGGTTTGACATCAATTTTGTGACATTGGTCGTCCTTGGTTATTTCGCCTTGAGTTCATTGTTAAGAAAACCTTGTTGTACACGCGTCGTCCCGTGTCCTTGTCTTCGCGTCGTGTGTCTCATGTATGGTGTTTGGTTCAGGACGTACGTACGTCTTCAGGACGTACGTACGTATGGTATGTCAGCAGAAAGTTTGTTTGGTCTGGACGTACGTACCTTCTTAGGACGTTCGTACGTCCAAGTAGTCAGCAGGTTTATGTCGGTTTGAGACGTACGAACGTCATATCGACGTACGTACGTCCAATGTGGTTTTTCACTATTTCGGCCCATTTTATGTGTTTTCCAACCCTAAGTATAAATAGGGTTTCTCTTCCAAAGTATCAGTCAGTTCCTTGGCCGTCCAATTGAAGTCTTATTCTTGAAGTTTGTTTAGGTTTTGTTTAAGGTTGTTTTTGGTGATTGAACTCATCTTCTTGTTCCACATTCATCTTCTTCTTCCTTCTTCCCCATTCATCTTCTTCTTAATTATTGAATAGTGATTTAGCTTCGAGTCTTCTTGTGTGTTCATCAAGAAGTCGAGTATCCTTGTGTGTTCATCAAGGAACTCTGGTGTAAGCTTGTTTCATAGTTCGGCTTCGAGTCTTCTTGTGTGTTCATCAAGAAGTCGAGTGTCTTGTGCGTACATCAAGGTGCTCTGGTGAAGTCAAGGTGTTAGAGATAACCAGTAGTGTCAACTCGCAGTGATTGCAGGTAGTTGATAGGTTTGTACATCTCTTTTCATCTAGTGGATTTATTTGTTGTCGCGAGGACAACCGTGGACGTTTCCCATATTGGGTTTTACCACGTTAAAAATATCGTGTGTTCTTTTATTTGTTTATTGCTTTATTGTTTGCTTTACTATTGTTATATTGCACAAATATTGGGTTTTCAATTGGTGTCAGAGCAGGGCGCTTGTTATGGAGCGTAATGGCTCACGCGTAGATCCTATGAGTGCAATAATGGTTCATGAGTCTGGTTATAATAGTTTTATTGTTAAATCGTCTAAATCTACAAAACCAAAATCTGATTTTGAAAAGGATGAAAATTTGTATGTTGTTAGCAATAGTGATTGGGCTCTTCTTTACAGACTTTCTGCAAAAGAATGTGAAAGATTACAAAAAGCTAATATTGATTTGCAGGAAAAATTTAATAAAGCTAATTGTAATGTATCTACTATTTCTGATAATGTTTGTTTTGAAGATAATGGTGTTTTGCAGACTAAGGTTGATTCTCTAGAACAACGACTCAGACATTGTGCAGAGGACTATATGCTTCAAGGGGAAGTTTATGAATCTAAAATTAAAAATTTGGAAAAGGCTAATCTTTCTTTGCAGGATAAAATTGAGATTCTTGAAAAACAAATTTCTTGTGCTGCAGATGATGCAATTTCTATTTCTCAATTATTTGACAAAGAAAAACTTGACTTGTTATGTAGAATTGCAGCTTTAGAGAAGGCCAATCAGGAGGTCGATGAGAAATACAAATCTCTATTGGTGGAGTATGAGGTAACAAAGAACGATTTAACGTCTACTCAACTCCAATTGCAGGTTTTGGACAAAACTAGATTTGATTCTCCTATTGCTAGTTTTACTAGTTCATCTAGTGTGATTACTCCTGTAAAATCTAGTTTGTCTGCCCTTTTGCCTACCCCACCTATTGAGACTAGACTTAATGCTACTAATTTTCAGCATGTTTCTCGTAAAAATTTTAAGTCTAAGGTTGTTTTTATTGATAAGCCATATTGTTCTCATAATGGAGGTATAGGTTTTGTTAAGGCACCATGTTACAAATACAATGGTGACATACATGTTTCATCTTCTACCACCACATCTTCTTATAAGAATTCTTTGAGTAAGTCTAATGTTTTTCATTGTTCTTATTGTGGTAGAGATGGTCATTTGGATATCTTTTGTTGGGATTTTAATCAACATGTTAAATTTTATTCCCGTGTTCCTTATAATTATAATCATGTTGATTCTTATATTCTTTCTTGTGCGTTTTTTAGACCTTGGAATTCTAATGTTTATTGTCATAGGTTTAAGAAAAACAGGTACTCCAACAAAAGGAAGTCAAAGACTAAAGTGGAATTAGTTAAGGACAAGTCTATTGCAAAGCTTGTTAAGGGGAGGTCTCATATCTTTTCAATTCCCAAGGTGTGCACGCCTAGTGTTAAACAAGTATGGGTAAGAAAGGATAAGTTGAAAGTTTTTCTGGACTTGCAAAGGTCTGGTGGTGTCCCATTTTTGGGATGATGTGGGTTGTTTCTAGTCTTGTGTTATTTTAATTGCATATTTTTCTAATCACATAGGCTACTTGTTTGGTGTTTTTTGTTCTTCTGTTTATGCATGCGTTAATTGTTCTTTCATTATTCCATGTATGTGTTGTTGGATGCATCTTTTCTGAGATATTGGTTTAATTCAATTGTCTTAAATAAGTTGCAATATGTTGGGGTGTTTTTCTCTTTCTGAACTCTTGAGTATGTTTTGGTATGTATCATGCATTTTTCCTCGCTTGTTTCCACAGTGCACGACATGTTTGCATGATGGGAGTTTTTGGAAACCACTTACATATTCTTTGAGCTCATAGAACTTCTCTATCTCTTGAGTATTTATGTTATCTTGAGCTATCTCTCCTCTGTTTTGGGTAATGTTCATCTTGTTGTTCGTGTTATTGAGCATTCTTATCTTCCTATTACAACTCTTGTTAGTGGTCAATGACTCACTTTATCCCCAGCCATTTGATTGTCTTTGAAGCAATATCAGTTGGCTAAGAACCCGTTGGGGTTGTGAGGGTCATGCTCTGACGGATGCACTCAAGAGATGTTAGTTCTTGTGTTGTACGTTATCATGGTGTTGCACTTCTTGAGTTTGTGTTTGTCAAAAAGATGTAGGCTACACCCTACCCTCGTGTAATTGAAAAGATGGAGGCAAAAATCCCTCTAACACGGGAATGACATTAGAGTGATGTAGACTAAACTCCACTACATGCGGCAAAATAAAAATCCGAGCGCATATTCATTGTTTTTTATGTAAGGCATACAAAGTTTATATTCCTTTGCCTTTTTAATGTCTTGGTTTTCATTTGAAAGATCATATTTATATTCGTTTGCATTCTACTCATAACGATTGTTTCAAAGGGGGTTGAAGTTTGTTTCTTCTATGCTCACTTACTAATCTAATCGTATGTCTCTTGTTGATGGTTCTATATTCTAGGTCTTCAAAGGGTGTGTTCTAGTGGTGAACTTTCTCTCACTTTATGCATTGCATTGCATCTACACACACCGAGGTTTAGTTTATGATGCACTTCAATTCTTTTATTTGTTCAATCTTTTGTTTATCCCCATATATTGCCTCTTATTTTTGTACGGATTGGGATTGGCTACTGTTTTTGGAAGTTCATGATGTATTCCTCTTCACTTCTATGGTATATCGGTTCTTTTCCTTTTCTCTTCTTATTATGGTTTGTGTTGTTAGTTATTCGGTTTGTTTTTCTATTGTTAAGGTTAGTTCTCTATTGCACACCAAGTGTTTGCTCAAATGCCTAAATGAAATTCTCACCTGTTTTGGTTGTTACTTAGAATGTTTTCTAACATTCTTCGATTGGTTCCTGTTCTGGGTATGCAGGACATGCCTCCTAAGCGAGCTCGGACTACTCCCACCAAAGAAACACCTGGTTCCAAGGGTGCTTCGTCCTCGGGCACACGTCCTCCTCGTGCTCAATGGAGTAGAGGCGTCATTCCTTCGGATTCTTGTAGGCTTGTTGTTCTAGCATTGGTTGTTGCTACCACCACTTAGACTGCTCTTTTCTACTGTATGCAGGTTCATGGACAATGTGCATGTCGTCAACTTTATTTTTCTCTCAGTAACTTTACAGGTAGATGTTCTTGCTGAAAGTGTTTATGGCTTACTCTATTTTGGCTCCAATCCTTGGTAATTCTTTTCAGTCGGTGTTTCATTGACATACTAAGGTCAGATTGTTAGTATTATTTGGTTCACATGTGTTTGATGTGATTTCTCAAGGTAATAGTTCTCAATTTGTTTTAAGAAAACTACAAGGTATGCATAAGCATATTTTGGTGGTGAAATCGTGATTATTGGTGTATTCGTTTGTCATGATTTATACTGATTCATGTTTTTATGAGACTTACCTATCCTCTTATTGTTGCTTCTTGTGCCTGGTTGATCCTATTGTTTTCTTACAATAGATTTGATTAGATGTGTTCTTGGTAGTCTTCTGCAATAATCCTCCTACAATGGTTTTGGGCTACCACTGTTCTACTTTGGGATGCATATGCTCAGTTTGGTCATCTATTGTTAGCAATTCTCTTCTATTGACTCTCTAATCTTTCTGACAATGTATGGCATGTCATCGGAGTCTTAGTGTTCTGGCAGGAAATTTGCTCTGAAGTTGGATTGTTGTTTTGTGACTTGGTGAAATCGATAGTCCTTGCTCATTCTTCAGATTAAAGCATTTTTTTTATGAGCTTGATGATTGCTTATCTTGTTTGGCATATGTTGAACTAATTTTTGGGTTTCACTAGGGTGGGCTTACAGGTTTATTCCTTTTATGTCTCTATTCCATTGTGTTTGGGATAATATTTTCTTATCTTTGTTTATAAGATTTTCTAATTCTTTTTTTGTGGTTGGTTGAGTTGTTTCAGGAACATTTACAGATTGGATTTCCCCATGGATTCTCAATGGATTTTCTTATCCTTTACATATCTCTTCCTGCAGATACTCATATTCCTGTAGTTTTGTCATGGGATATTGTTGGATGTGTCTAGTATGCATGGTTTCCCTATTCTCTTTCATATCTCCTACTAACTATTGTTTATCTCTTCTTCTTTCTCTTTTCGCATATTCTTTTCTTGCACATTTCTCACAGGTTTGACTTTTTGGTTCTTGGTCATTATTGTACGTTGCCGATTTCATCGGGTATGGTATTTCTTCCTTTTTGTTTGTTTGCTCTTTTTCTCTAGATATCTTCCTACTATGAAGTCGTCTCTCTGGAGTCTATCTCAGGTGGTTATGGTCGGTTGATTAAAGTGATATTCTAGTGAATCGTTTGTTCCGTTTGATGGTGTCCTGACTCTTTCTTCTATGTATAGGATTCTCTTTGTTTCTATCAGGGATTCATGTTATGTTTTTCTTTTCTTCCCTTTGTTACCTATATAAGTATTCAATATCTTTTCACTATCTTCTTCTTCTCTCGTTTTGGTTCTTATCTAATCTCCCTTCTTGTGTCTGTGTTGGTACTCTTTCTTCTTCATTAATATACATAGATCTCTCTCATGTCTTTTAGTTTTGTGTGTCATGGATTCCAGATTTATGGTATGGTTTTCTCTTTACTCTCTTCTACCCTTGTATGCTTGGTTCTTTGTGTGTTTCAAATATCCTTATTTGGTTTGCTTGTTCTAGGTGCATCTTTCTCATATGTATTGCATTTAGGTGACGCTTTTGTTTAGGGAGAGAATTCTTTGTATTGACATCGTGTTAACAAGTGTTTATGTTATGGCTTCCGTTGCATATCCTTTTTGTTGTTAACTTGATTGTTCTCTTTCTTTTCTTCTTTAATCTTATTTGTTGTGGTTTGGTATTTTTTCTTTTCTCTTTCTTTTGTTACCTTGCTTCATTTGTGACAAAATGGGGGAGATTTATGACTCTAATACTAACACCTTCTTCTTCTTTGTTAGTGTATTTTTGGGTCATGTTTCAGGTATGCTACACGTATGGGGGAGTGAACGTGTTAATGTTTAGAGGTTGTACAGTTTTGGGTCATGTTTCAGGTATACTACATGTCTGGGGGAGTGAACATGTATGGGGGAGTGAAAGTGATGATGATCACAAAGTGCATGTACAGTTTTGGGTAAGCTGAGTATTAAACCTTGGAGCTCATGAAGTATGGGGGAGTTGTTCGAGGAACTTTCGTTGGCTCTTTGATTGTTTCAGAATTTCTTGTTGCTTCCGTTCGGTCTCTGATGGTTAAAGCGTATTACTCAAGCTGGATATCATGTGTTAGTGACTCGGTATGTATTCTACTATGAGTGTTTTTGTAGGCATGTTTTATAAATGCCATGGTTTGGGTTTGTAAGCACGTTTTATAAGTGCTATTAGAGTCATAGGTTTTTGTCACAAAATCAATGTCAAAGGGGGAGATTGAAACCGGCATGAAGTGGTTTGACATCAATTTTGTGACATTGGTCGTCCTTGGTTATTTCGCCTTGAGTTCATTGTTAAGAAAACCTTGTTGTACGCGCGTCGTCCCGTGTCCTTGTCTTCGCGTCGTGTGTCTCATGTATGGTGTTTGGTTCAGGACGTACGTACCTCTTCAGGACGTACATACGTATGGTATGTCAGCAGAAAGTTTGTTTGGTGTGGACGTACGTACCTTCGTAGGACGTTCGTACGTCCAAGTAGTCAGCAGGTTTATGTCGGTTTGAGACGTACGAACGTCATATCGACGTACGTACGTCCAATGTGGTTTTTCACTATTTCGGCCCATTTTATGTGTTTTCCAACCCTAAGTATAAATAGGGTTTCTCTTCCAAAGAATCAGTCAGTTCTTTGGCCGTCCAATTGAAGTCTTATTCTTGGAGTTTGTTTAGGTTTTGTTTAAGGTTGTTTTTGGTGATTGAACTCATCTTCTTCTTCCCCATTCATCTTCTTCTTCCTTCTTCCCCATTCATCTTCTTCTTAATTATTGAATAGTGATTTAGCTTCGAGTCTTCTTGTGTGTTCATCAAGAAGTCGAGTATCCTTGTGTGTTCATCAAAGAACTCTGGTGTAAGCTTGTTTCATAGTTCGGCTTCGAGTCTTCTTGTGTGTTCATCAAGAAGTCGAGTGTCTTGTGCGTACATCAAGGTGCTCTGGTGAAGTCAAGGTGTTAAAGATAACCAGTAGTGTCAACTCGCAGTGATTGCAGGTAGTTGATAGGTTTGTACATCTCTTTTCATCTAGTGGATTTATTTGTTGTCGCGAAGACAACCGTGGACGTTTCCCATATTGGGTTTTACCACGTTAAAAATATCGTGTGTTCTTTTATTTGTTTATTGCTTTATTGTTTGCTTTACTATTGTTATATTGCACAAATATTGGGTTTTCAGAAATGTTTCCAATCCAGACTAGAACATGTGCCCACATCACAACCAGAGCATAATTACAAGCCAAACACTACTCTTGGAGCGCAACTGGATGTATTTTATAGGTTTACTCGTCCACACACTGTAATTGGAACCGTAAGTATCACATAAGTATAAATTTATCACAAAAATTTGTGTCACTTATTTTAGTAGACAAACTTGTTGCAATTTAAAGTTCATCGAGTGTTATTTTAATTTTAATTTTATTTTTTTCAGATTTTAGGAATAACATCGGTGTCTCTTCTTCCGATACAAACAATGGCTGATCTCAGTCCTACTTTTTTCATTGGAATATTAAAGGTAGCTTAGACCTGTTGGAAAACATAAATCATATATATCTTTAATAAACACCCTATATATAGTTATTGACTGGAGGTGTTTCAATCATTGTTACTCAATTACAGGGACTGTTACCGGCACTATTAATGAATATTTGTGTCGTGGGACTGAATCAATTGTATGACATTCAAATTGACAAGGTATAGACTGACATATGTTGTATTGGTTTCTAGCTGATAGAGTACGTAAATTTCTGTAATTCTCTTCACTTCGGTCACTGGCTATATCATTGTACTTCATATTTCCTCTCTAATACGTATTTCTATCTTCCTTCTGTACTAAGGTAAACAAGCCTGATCTTCCACTCGCTCGTGGAGATTTTTCTGTGGAATTTGGATCTGCAATAGTGGCCACCTTTTCAATATTGGTAAATAATCTTAATGAACACATCTTATACATGCAACTGATTTTCTTCAATTCTAATAAAGGCTCAAGCCTGAATAGCGTCTGTGCAAAAAAAATACTTAAATGCAACTGACTTGTCTCTCGTTAGTTCAATAGCTAAGCAATGAAAATTTATTTTGTATATATATTGTAAATACATTACATAAAAAAGAACAAGTCGTGATGGAGATTGCAAAATAAAAGTAAATAGACACATGAATTTTACGTGGTTCGGCAATGGTGCCTACATCCACGGGAGAGATAAGTGTATTTTATTGATATGAGATGAGATGAGTAGAGAGCTTGTGAGGAGCTAGAGAGAGCTTCCCAAGAGCTAGAGAGAGTTTGTCCTCTTTCACATGGAATAGATCCCTTTATATAGATAGGGAATTACATGTGTGATATAAATACATTGATGTTGTAACGGAAAATAACGGACAAATAACGGACAAGTATATAATAATGGAGAATATATTTGATATTGATCTTGTAATTAATATGCATTGCCACGTAAGCGCCACACGAGCTCATGAGTCACCGAGTTGGAGTATGACTTGTCTGCATGTCGGGTGGGCCAAGTTGAAAATGGGCTTGAGCTCGGGTGATGTAACTCGATTGAAGTCGGATGAAATGAGTGCAGAGTCGGTGTTTTGTATACCGAGTTAGTGAGATTAGGATTTGAACAGAAGTGAATGAAATGTGATTAGATACGAAGTCGGATGAAATGAGTGTAAAGTCGGTGTTTGGCATTCCGAGTAAGAGAACTCGGTAATGGGTATATACATATATACATACTAATATGAACTAAATTTCCACCAATTATTCGTTCTACAGAGTCTCGCTATGGGATTGGCTTTTAACCAGTGCTATCTGCCGTTGTCATTTGGTTTCTGCTTGGAAGTGCATACTCAGTTGATGTAAGTTCATCGTGGATTCTTGTCAGATGTGTTAACTTACACTGTTTTTTAAGGTTGCAAATTTGAGCCTAAGTCTGCTATATGCATTTGTTAGTAATATTATTTACTTAGCTTTCTCATATCATTGATTAGATTAAGGACTTTTAGAATCACATTTACATTAAGCTTCAGGTGGAAGAGTGCAAATTCTCATAAATTGCAACTGTTTGTAGCTTCCCTTTCTCCGTTGGAAAAAATATCCACTTCTTGCTGCAGCATGTATCCTGTGTGTAAGGGCTCTGGTTATCAACATTGCTTTCTTCGTACACATTCAGGTATGACAGTTTATCCATTCGATTCTACACTGGTGTCTACTAACTGTATAATTCAATCTTATGGGTCTTTCTTTCGTGGTAACCATCTCGTGAGTAAAACTGGAGAAACGTGAAGTTGAGACAAATCCATATATGCGCACTATGCATTGCTAAACATTTATAAGTATGCATTTAATTAGTGATTCTCTTATGCACTTGTTTTGATTTTAATGTTATTGTCACTGGAACTGCAGAAGTATGTACTTGGGCGACCTATAATGTTTACAACGTTTATGAGCTTCTTTGTAGCTGTAATTGCATTGTTTAAGGTAAAGTGTCTATTAACAAATAAACATTCAGACATCTTATCAAAAGGTTCTTCATAAATTTTATTTGATACTAGTTATTTGTCGGTTTATTTCTGATGTCACGTTGTTTTTTCAAGTTATGATGAGCATCAGTCAGAGGTTAAATTAGAGGTTCCTCCTTGCGAAGGACCATAAAATGAGTTAATAACCAATTTATTAAAAGTTTCTCGCTCTATTATATTTGTAGTAGGAACTGAAACTTCAATGTAGGGTAACCTGGATGATTTGCAGTTAATTAGTTATAATCTCTGAAAGAGTTAGTTGATACTAAAAGAAGAAGTGCTGATTTTCCATCCTCCTCAAATCCCCTATAAGATTTGGTGTGATTGCTTTCAATCAGTAAAAAAAACTTCCTGTGAGGTGGGAGTTTGGCGCCTCCTACCAGTTTTATTACAATTAAAGAAATGATCTTCTCCATCGAAAACTGAAATTCAGCCTCTTTGGAACAGATATTTTGGCTATGCATTAGTATGTTGTTGATGGCTTATGGAAGTGCAGTGGTGATAGGAGTTTCTTCACAATACCCACTAAACATGATGGTCACGGTACGTACGCATGGATGTACGATAAGTAAACTTCTGATACCATATAACTTAACTTTTGTGGGATGCAGGTGTTTGGCCATTGTATGCTTGCTTCCATCCTATGGCTTCGAGCTCGAGGTGTTGATCTTAAAAATAATGCAGCTCTAGCATCTTTCTACATGTTTATTTGGAACGTAAGTTACTCAAAATGCACTCTCTTTGCGTTGCATTCTAAGTTAGCTATAATAAACACAACCAACTTGATAGTTTTAGGTCATTAGTTGCATGAGCGTCAAACGATAATGAGATATAACATGGAGAAAGGGTGGCAACATAACACCTGAATATTTTTTGCTAATCTAATTCAATACACTAATATCGTTATACCATACATGAATATGATAAAGCATATCCTGATAAGTGTAGCACTTGTAGATGAAACAAAGTTCTGATCGACTTATAATTTATTTAGTGCAGAAACTAATAATCCGTTATGTATATATGTTTATATACAGCTTTTCTATGCTGAGTACTTTCTTATCCCGTTTGTTCGTTGAGTTACAAGTCTACAACATTCTCCCTCCTTGTGAGAGAGATGGGAGCTTACTTTAAGGTATGTAGATATGAAAAGTTCCTAGTTTGGTGTGATGATATATACCACGATTAAGATATAAGTGTAATGTTTGTATAGAGACACTACAAATAAGGTTTGCAATTTGGAATACTTCAATTGAAACTCAAAGTCCATGTAATAAGTTGATCAATGATAGGACCATGATTTTTATGTAACATCATATTTGGAACAAAAGGTGTATTTGTCTTTTTAATTCTATGATGCTTGAATCTTTCTATCATTTTCTCAATGTAATGAGTTTGAGATAGCCCAATTTCATTAGGTGTTCGAATTATCTTAATTCCCAAGATAACATCTGCAACATCTAAATGTTTCACTTCAAAATTATTTTTTAGCATTTTTTCTTAGACTTGATAACTTCACTATTAGTCCCGAAAATGAGCATGCCATCGACATATAAACAAATAATTACGTAAACCTCGCCTACTTTCTTGAAATAGACACACTTGTCACATTCATTGCTTTGGAACCCATTCTTGACCATGACTCCATTAATGGTTATATGTCATTGTTTTGGAGCGTGTTTAAGACCATAGAGGGATTTAACCAGTTTACATACTTTGTGTTTCTTTTCCATTTATTTGAAAACCTTCTGGTTGTTCCAAATAAATCTCCTCTTTTAAGTCACCATAGGAGAATGCAGTTTTAATATCCATTTGATGTATTTTCATATTAAATATGGCTGCAATTGCGAATAACACTCTAATTGATGTTATCCTTGTTACTGGTGAATATGTGTCAAAATAGTCTAAGCCCATTTTTTGACGATACCCTTTTGCTACTAGTCTAGCTTTATACTTACCAACTGAACCATCTGGTTTCAATTTTCTTTTGAATATCCATTTATACCCCCATTGTTTTACTTCCTTGTGGAAGATCAACCAATTCCCAAGTATTGTTGCTTTGAATGGATTCAATCTCATTTGCAATTGCTTCCTTCCAAAGTGGAGCATCAGGAGAAGACATTGCTTCTTTATACGTCCTAGGTCCAGTTTCTAACATATAAGTTAAAAAATATGGACCAAATGACTTCGAAGTTCTTGCCCTTTTACTACGTCTTGGCTCTTCTAATTCAGGCTTATCTGAATTGTCATCTGGTTCATTTGTTTTATTAGACACCTCATGTGTCCGTTTTGGAGTTTTATCTACGTGATCCTTCCTATGAGGAAAGACATTCTCAAAGAATGTAGCGTCACGAGATTCAATAATAGTGTTGACACTTATGTCACTATTTTTAGATTTAAATACCAACAATTTGTATCCACTACTATTTTGGGCAAAACCCAAAAAATAAAAATCAGCTGTTTTAGGCCAAAGTTTAGTTCTCTTAGGTGGTCGAACCATAACTTTGGCAAGACACCCCCATATTTTAAGGTATTTATAGTTGGATTGTCATCATTTCCATAACTCATATGGAATGGTTTCATTTTTCTTGTGTGGTACTCTGTTTAATATGTAATTAGACATATGTAAAACCACCCCCCACAAGTTCTCAGATAGACCAGAAGTTATAAGCATGATATTAATCATATCTTTTAAAGTTCTGTTCTTCCTTTCAGCAACACCATTTTGCTGAGGTGAGTAGGGTGCTGTGTTCTGATGGATTATTCCATTTTCAGCACAGACTTGGACGAATGGAGATTCATATTCACCCCCTCTATCAGATCTTATGATCTTGATTTTCTTGTCTAACTGATTCTGAACTTCAGTTTTGTACTTTATAAAAGCACTTAAAGCCTCGTATTTACTATTAAGTAAATATACATAACAGTAGCGAGTACAATCATCAATAAATGTGATAAAATACCTTTTCTCACCTCGAGTTGGAATTGATTTAAAATCACATAAATCAGTATGTATTAAGCCTAATGGCTCAGTACTTCTCTCAACCGAATGAAAAAGTTGTTTCGCAAACTTTATTTGCTTCCACACAAGTCTCACACTTATGTGTTTTATCTATGTCAAATTTAGGAATTAATCCTAAACTTGCTAATTTCTTCATTTTTCTATAATTAACATGACCCAATCTATCATGCCATAAATGTGGTGACTCAAGCAAGTAAGAAGAAATAATCTTATTCCTAGAATCAGAGTACATAATTGCTTTGTTGGTTTCAACAACGGCTACATTTGCCTTAAAGAGGCCATCAAGTAGATACCCCTTGCCTACATACACCCCACCTTTGGTCAGCACAAACTTATCTGACTCAAAGACCATTTTAAACCCTTTCTTGCTAAGGACAGAACCAGAAATTAAGTTCTTTCTGATGTCAAGTACATGGAGAGTGTCATTGAGAGTGACTTTGTGTCCAGAAGTGAATTTCAGAACCACTTTTCCATAGCCTTCAACCATTGAAACTGCAGAATTGCCCATAAAAAGTTTTTCTTCATGCTCCAACTTCTGATAGGTAGGGAAGAGGCTCTTGTCAGCACATATGTAGCGGGTAGCCCTAGTGTCTATCCACCATTCCTTGGTATTAGATACCAAGTTCACTTCAGAAACCACCGCAGACAGGTGCATGTTGTTAATCTCCTGGATATGTCAGCCATGTTTGCTTCAGAAGCCTTTTCTTCTTTGTGGTGCTTGCAATCTTTGGCCAAATGACCTTTCTTACCACAAATAAAACAACTTCCCTTGAACTTTTTCTGACCTTTATCATTGGGTGCATTGTTGGAATGATTCTTCTTCCTCTTCTTAGAAGAGGTCTTAGTTTCCTTTGAGGTCTCACCACAAGTGCATTAGCCTCAAAAGTACTTCGGGTTTCAGTACCCCTGTTGTCCTCTTCAATCTTCAGTCGCACTATCAACTCATCCAGACTCATTTCCTTGTGCTTATGTTTCAGATAATGCTTGAAATCTTTCTAAGAAGGAGGTAGCTTTCCAATGATTGCTGCCACTTGGAAAGTCTCATCAATTACTTGGCCCTCAGCATGGACTTCATGTAAGATGATCTGGAGTTCTTGGATTTGATCAGAAAGAGACTTGGAATCAATCATTTTGTAGTCCATAAATTTATCGGCCACAAATTTCTTGAGACCAACATCCTCAGTCTTATATTTCTTTTCCAGAGCCTCCCACAATAATTTCGCAGTAATAATGGGTTTATAAACCTTGTACAACACTTCATCAAGCGAATTCAGAACATAATTGCGACAAAGGAAATCAGAATGCTTCCATGCGTCAATAACCTGGAATGCTTCATTGTCTGTTTCAGCAGTCTGACCAGATTTGAGCTTAGAAGTATCTTCAGATAAGAACTTTGCCAAGCCGAGGGTGGTCAGATAGAACAACATCTTGCTCTGCCATGTTTTGAAATCCACACCCTTGAATTTCTCTGGCTTGTCTTGAGGAGTGATATCTTGATCTTAGTCAGATCAGACACTTCAGTAGTCTTCAAAGTTGAAGAACTGGTCGTCATTCCTATTAATTTCACACAAAAACCAACTTTAATATTGTCTTAAGTCTGTTGGGATTATATTGTATGAACTCAAGAATATTCATTAAATGAATTCTAAACACAAGAATTACAGAAATAAAGATTAATTCTAATAACACAAACAGAAAACAAATAGTATTCATTAAATGAATTCACGAATACAGTAACACTTACTACACAAGTTAATGATTAAGGATATGAACAGAGGCTTGTCGAGGCAATATCCTTAAGACAATATTATGTCCCTAGCTACAACTGTTCTACACTCTGCTAGACTGCACTGTAATAGTAGAGTACTGGTGAATAAACAAGAAGAACACTTCGAATTTCTATGGAGAGAGGGAGAGAGAAACAGACTTAGTCTTAATGAATTGTATACTTACTGGCCAAAATAACACTCAATTTATAAGCTAAGTCGTGCCTGTTCACAACAGACACACACCTGTTGGAAACCGTCTTTTCTCAATAGACATATCTTTTGCAGACTTAATGAAACACGTCAGACCCATTGGATGAACCATTTCAAAATGAACAAACACATTTGTTAATGTAAAGGTCTAATATGATCCAGTGGACCAAAAAAGATAAGTTATCAACCACCACATAGCCCAAGCCCAAATCCAAGCCCAATCTTGAACTGAACCGAACCGAACCGAACCGAGCCGGTCAGTCGAACGGCGGCGGTGCGTGTGTGTGTGGTAGACAATTAATTGCATAGCCTTGCGCTATCGCGCGAAAACTTGGTAACCCAAAGAGCTACACCCTTAGTGTTACAATTTTATATATAAACATCTTTACTCACTTCCCACAACACATGTGGGACTAAATGTAAAATACACTTTGTTCATTCAATACAAGGAGACAGTCTGACAGGTCTGTCAGACCTGTTTCTCCAACAAGCAACGCTAATCTCCATAAACCAGAACTCAAACTACCAATGCACCACCATGGTATGAATTCAACCGGATCTCTATATTTACCAACAAAATTATTTGCTTCGCTCCACCCTTTCAGGTACTGGTCAACAATAGATCGTGCAAGTCCAAGTTCTCCTTGGACTTACCCTTTGAACAACTTCTTTGTCATACAGACTCTTTGAACTCCACCAAATGCAGAATCTTCATGAGAATGTGCATTCTCAACCTTCAACTTAGATGAGTTTAAGGTCCAACTAGTTACTGCTTCTCAAAACAGTACATACAAGCCTCTATGCTGGCTTCCCTTCATGACTAAAGTGTTTCCTCGTTATACCCTCATTACTCCACCATAGCAAGAGTAACTATAACCGGCAGAATCTGACTAATTAATTAAATAGATTAAATTTTATTTCAACTTCGGCACATGTATTACATCTTGGATTGAATGTACAATACCAACAAACATCCTTAAGTGAACATCACCGACTCCTTTTAATTAGTCGTAAACCCGAGCCATCTTTGGATGTATTAGAATGAGAATTTTATTAGAACATAAGGTTATAATAGTCATATAGAACAGTTCTTTTATCAATAGGTTTAATAGGTTATGGTTGGGTGTACCAGATTAAATTTTTAAATATTAATTGGACCCACAATAAAGATAGAATTATTCTTTGCTAGAGCCTAGCAGTAGGCTGCAGTAGAGAGACTCTATACTTTTTAGCCTAAACAGAAGCTAGGCTATTATGTACTTCAACATAAATAACCCTAACGTATAAGTGTTGTTTGTTTGAGTTGTTGGAATTCTACAAAGTTGGGCAAGCCCTATTAATAAGTAGTAAGATATAGTTTTTCTTCTTTTTCATTGAGTTATATTTGCCTTTTGTTGTTTTGAAGGAAATTATTTGCTTGTATAATTTGTTAAGAGTGCCCTAGGTAAGTTGAATTCCTGGCTCCGCGTCTTGGTGAAGATTTTCATAGAACCAAACCCAAGTCGCTCCAGGCTTCATCGATCGCTGTCTTAGCCCATATGATCAGTTATTGCCTGCCCAAGTTTGGAGCGAGTTGGCAATCGACGACATATCAGCCCAAGATGTTTAGGGTATAGCGATGCTGATCTTTCAAGACTCATTTGGAGTTGATGTTTTTTCCGTTTCCAGAGAATCGATGTTTTTTCCGGTGACAGCACCCAGGGAACAATTTTGAATATAACACTTCAACCAAATAAGTCATGCCCTAATGTTTTTTTGCATTACATTAAGAACTTTGTTAAGATGTACATAATACTGATCAATTACTGTCTATTATTTTTTCAACAAAGTCTGGACCTCTTACATGGCACGAACAGTTGGAGGATGGGCGGATGGCATATGTATTAAGTGTCTGTTTGATTGGTCGTGGGAAAAATTCCCACATCAAACATTACTCCAGAAATTCCCAGATGCCTGTTTGATTGGTAAAGTTGGGTCATGTAAAAATTCCATGATAAAAATATTTCTCATGAATCTTTCCTTGACCCACCCCTAAAAAAAATTCCCAAACTTATAAGGGAATATTTTTTTGTCTAATCAAACAACTAAAATCTTTCCCACATAAAATTTTCCTCATGTTTTTATGTCTAATCAAATAACTAAAATCTTTCCCACATAAAATTTTCCTTGTGTTTTTATGTCCAATCAAACGACCCATTAGTGGGAATTATTTTAGTGTATTGTTTTCCAGTCAAGTATATTTTCACATAAACATTAGACTCAGCAGCAATACTTGGAAAAAGACGAGACAAAATTGAATGAGATGGATGACTAAGCCTATGGTGTAAAACAGTGGTCTCTCCTAAGCTGCTAGCTAGTATAGAAAGCTTTATTAAAGGAAGTTAACAAATAAAGTCCATGTAAATATATTCCTTCACCAATCGTCTTCTTTGTCTTCCGATTATGAAATTTGACAGAATTAGGAGTAAAGATAACATTGCAATTTCAAGAGTTTGTAATTTTTACACCAGAGAGAAGTTGGACAGGGAAAGAAGGAACAACAAGAACATGTAGGGGTCTTGCCAAACCCTAAGCTTAACTCGAAAAAAAAAATAATAATAATAAAAAAAAAACAACAACAAGAACATCAAATTTAGGGCCATGAGGAAAAAAAGTAACTTTGCCAGTACCATGAACAAGAATTGTACTGTAAATCCATTAGCAATAGAAGTATCATTCTCATCAAATATTGGCATCAAATTATCAACGGATAAAGAATTATTAGCCATATGATCAGTAGCGCTAGAATCAATAATCCAAGAGTTAGTTTTAAGACATGAAGTGATATAAGCATGAAGATATGTTTTAAGACGTGAAGTGATGTAAGCATGAAATTTACCTGATGCATGAGGTGTTAAGTATATGGGCCTTATGGTAATTACAAGATTAGATTTAGGGTTTTGTTGGTTTGGTCTCTATATATGTAATCAGGTTTATGGAATTATCGAACTCAGTAGTATACAGTGTAGTCTCTTATGTTATCATGACTCTATGTTTCCCTTTTAATATTATACAAAAAAAATTGACGTTAACTTTGACAGAAACAGACGGAGAGGGGATAAAGTCCAAACTTGGACAAATAGGGGGTTTACTCAAAACGTGACCATAAAAGAGGGGGGGGGGGGGGGGGGGGGGGGGGGGGTTAAGTCTAAAAATCCCTTTATTCAACATAGAAACACATCTAGTTGATTAACTTAAATTTACTAAGGGGAGGGGTTCCAGGGACTCAAGAAATGTTTGACTCAATTTTGACTCAATTCTATTTAGGGTACTTGTACATATTGGATTGGCATGATTTTTGGTAGGATGAATGTTCTCATTATGTACGACATCTTCATCAAAATTTATCATAATCTGAATTTTCTAACCTTAGAAAAATCATATTACAAGTTAATATATTGTGAAACGTTTATTTTACCGTTGAGTTTAATATTACATTTGATGAGTCTAAATTTTGATGTAATACTATTGGCGGAAGCAAACAATAATAAGAACACCAATTAAATAAATGGTTTGAACACCCAAAAACTAGGGTTCTTCACAAAAACGAATTTAATGTCTCAAGACATAAACAAATCTTCAATCTAGCCTACTCAATAGGGTTTGCAATCCCATATTTATAATAACCTAAACCTAATCCTAACTACACTAGAAAGCTAAGTAAATAGAAACTACTATTAGGGATGTTCTAATCCATATAGGAATCTGCAGGAACTATGAGGCATGTGCCTTGCACATGGTATCTTTATGCATATGCATCAAATTAAATATATTCAAATGAGCTGATTTTTTATGTAGTAGATCTTTATAGTAAGGAGACCACTGTTTTACACCAACGGCTTAGTCATCCATCTCATTGAATTTTGTCTCGTCTTTTTCCAAGTATTGCTGCTGAGTCTAATGTTTATGTGAAAATATACTTGATTGGAAAACAATACACTTAATACATGCACTTTGACTGGAAAACAATACACTTAATACATGCACTTTGAGTTTCAATTGAAGTATTCCAGATTGCAAACTTTTGTAGTGATGTCTCTCTAACAACCATCAGCCATAATCGGCTGCTTTATATTTTAATCGTACGTGGTATCATCAGAACAAGGAACTTTTCATATCTGCATACCTTATAGTATGTACCATCTCTCGCAAGGAGGGAGAATATTGTAACTCAACGAACAAACGGGATAAGAAAGTACTCGGCATAGAAAAGCTGTATATAAACATATATAGCACATAACAGATTATTAGTTTTTGCACTAAATAAATTATAAGTCGACCAGAACTTTGTTTCAGGTAAGTGCTACACTTATCAGGATATGCTTTATCATATTCAGGTGTTGGTACGGTATAACGATATTAATGTATTGAATTAGATTAGCAACAAATATTCAGGTGTTATGTTGCGCGCCACCCTCTCTCCATGTTATATCTCATTATCCTTTGATGCTCATGCAACTAATGACCTAAAAGGCTAAAACTAAGTTGGTTGAGTTTATTATACCTAACTTAGAACGCAAAGATAGTGCATTTTGAGTAACTTACGTTCCAAATAAACATGTAGAAAGATGCTAGAGCTGCATTATTTTTAAGATCAACACCTCGAGCTCGAAGCCATAGGATAGAAGCAAGCATACAATGGCCAAACACCTGCATCTCATAAAATTTAAGTTATGGTATCAGAAGTTTACTTATAGTATATCCATGCGTATGGCTTACATACCGTGACCATCATGCTTAGTGGGTATGGTGAAGAAGCTCCTATCACCACTGCACTACCATAAGCCATCAACAACATACTAATGCATAGCCAAAATATCTGTTCCAAAAAGGCTTAATTTCAGTTTTCGATGGAGAAGATCATTTCTTTAATTTTAATAGAACTGGTAGGAGGCACCAAACTCCCACCTCACAGGAGGTTTTTTTACTGATCGAAAGCAATCACACCATGCCTTATTGGGGATTTGGGGAGGATGGAAAATCAGCTTACCCTTTCCTGACCTAGTTGGACACTGAAGGATTGAATGCCATAATGCCGATCCCCATCCACGTCTGGTATATCCTGTTCAGTGCCAATAGATGTTAAGGCGGATTTCATTTCCAGATATTGGGCCTTCATTACAAATCCCCCCCTGTCAATATTGCATGACTATTAGTCATCTCTGAGCAGGCTTGCCTATATGAACTAGTAGATTCCTTTTGTCCACTGTACTACCGACCTCCACGTTCATCAAAAATCTTTTTTTAGGTATCTACTCAAATATTTTGATTTTGAAAAAACAAAGAAACTAAAAACCTAGTATCGCATAAAATATTTTGATTAAACCAACAAATAACTAGTATCAGATAAAATTTATGAAGAACCTTTTGATAAGATGTTTGCATGTTTGGTCAATAGACACTTTACCTTAAACAATGCAATTACAGCTACAAAGAAGCTCATAAAAGTTGTTCCAAATATTGAAGCCTTTGTAAACATTATGGGTCTCCCAAGTACATACTTCTGCAGTTCCAGTGACAATAACATTAAAATCAAAAACAAAGGAGCATAAGAGAATCATATCACTACTTAAATGGATACTTATAAATGTTTAGAAATGCATAGCGCGCATATATGGAATAGTCTCAACTTCACATTTCTCCGGCCAGTTTTACTCACAAGAGGTTTTCGTTACCACCAAAGAAAGACCCATAAGATTGAATCATATAGTTAGTAGACACCAGTGTCTGTAGAGGCGAATGGATAAACTGTCATACCTGAATGTGTACGAAGAAAGCAATGTTGATAACCAGAGCCCTTACGCACAGGATACATGCTGCAGCAAGAAGTGGATATTTTTTCCATCGGAGAAAGGGAAGCTACAAAACAATTGCAATTGAAGCTACAAATATTATTTATGAAAATTTGCACCTTCACCTGAATCTTAATATAAATGTGATTTTATTTGCACATAATTGAAGCTAATAAAAGTCCATAATCTAAACAATGATATTACTAACAAATGCATATAGCTGACTTGGGCTCAAATTTGCAACCTTAAAAAACAGGGTAAGTTAACACATCTGACAAGAATCAACGATGAACTTACATCAACTGAGTATGCACTTCCAAGCAGAAACCAAATGACAACGGCAGATAGCACTGGTGGGGACTTAAAAGCCAATCCCATAGCGAGACTCTGTAGAACGAATAATTGGTGGAAATTTAGTTCATATTAGTATGTATATACAAAATAAATTTTCATTGCTTAGCTATTGAACTAACGAGAGACAAGTAAGTCGCATTTAAGTATTTTTTTTGCACAGACGCTATTCAGGGTTGAGTCTTTATTAGAATTGAAGAAAATCAGTTGCATGTATAAGATGTGTTCATTAAGATTATTTACCAATATTGAAAAGGTGGCCACTATTGCAGATCCAAATTCCACAGAAAAATCTCCACGAGCGAGTGGAAGATCAGGCTTGTTTACCTTAGTACAGAAGGAAGATAGAAATACGTATTAGAGAGGAAATATGAAGTACAATGATATAGCCAGTGACCGAAGTGAAGAGAATTACAGAAATTTACGTACTCTATCAGCTAGAAACCAATACAACATATGTCAGTCTATACCTTGTCAATTTGAATGTCATACAATTGATTCAGTCCCACGACACAAATATTCATTAATAGTGCCGGTAACAGTCCCTGTAATTGAGTAACAATGATTGAAACACCTCCAGTCAATAACTATATATAGGGTGTTTATTAAAGATATATATGATTTATGTTTTCCAACAGGTCTAAGCTACCTTTAATATTCCAATGAAAAAAGTAGGACTGAGATCAGCCATTGTTTGTATCGGAAGAAGAGACACCGATGTTATTCCTAAAATCTGAAAAAAATAAAATTAAAATTAAAATAACACTCGATGAACTTTAAATTGCAACAAGTTTGTCTACTAAAATAAGTGACACAAATTTTTGTGATAAATTTATACTTATGTGATACTTACGGTTCCAATTACAGTGTGTGGACGAGTAAACCTATAAAATGCATCCAGTTGCGCTCCAAGAGTAGTGTTTGGCTTGTAATTATGCTCTGGTTGTGATGTGGGCACATGTTCTAGTCTGGATTGGAAACATTTCAAACCATGATTCGACATCGGGTTCTTTATGCTTGGAAGATTGCTGAATATAGATGTTGATTTTTGGATGAGCTTCATGTGGTTGCCTTGGTCAAACTTATGATTTAGTGGAACATTGCACTGCATGACCAAACCTAGAAAGAAAATGCAAAGTGATATATGTATAATTTTATTCAGGTAATATGTGCCATGATCGAACCAGACTTTTGTTTTAAAAACTTGTAATATGGTAGAATCTCAAGTTCAGGGCCAATTGTTGCACTGCATGACCAAACCCATTACATCATGTATTTTTTTTGGTGCCCTTGCTCAAGACAGGTTAGGCATAAGTTAGTGGGTTAGATAGGAAGATGTGTCCAATTTCTTGATTATGACAGTTTTAATAACTTAATGAACTGGACAGAGCTTCGTAGCAAGAGGAATCGAGTATATAATTGGCGAGAGGAATTTGAGTATATAATCTTGTTAGGTGTGTGGACCAAATAGTCCCACATCCGAGCCACAGCAGATCTCTAAGAGATTTATAAGTAATGGTCTGGTATCCACTACTGTCAGGCCTTTTGGGACCCAACAACTGCACAACTGCTAGATCATTTGGGAAAACTGTAAAAGGCACCTCTCCCCTGTGGTGGGAGGTTGTGGGTTCAATAGGATACGAAGAAAGTGGAAATGATTTGGCGGCTTAGGTGGGCCAAAAAACAAAAGCAAGTCTTCATAAAGTGCTACTGTTACATGGCTGGATACACTCATAGGGGCACAGAGACAAAGAAAGATCACAGGCTGAATTCAAAGATCTAATGAAAGATGACTGGTAAAGTTGCTGTACAAGGCTCTGTGATAGATAACCCGCAGGGAAACACTGGGGAATAAGATGCTTCTAAATGATATGGTTTTGGGCTTGGTCATGGCTCCCATCTTTCATGCTTAGAGGACATGATATAGGGAGTGCACTTTCTCAAGGGTACTCACGAGTTTCCTCTTTGATTAATTAATGCATTATATATCAACTTATAGACAATGCAAATCAAAAACATCAATAGGGTAAAAATATTACCTCTGGTTTCTGTACTCAAACTTATTCTCCTGATTTTCTTATCTGTAACAAAAACATCAAAAACTAGCTACTTTTACAAAAGAGAAAATAACAGGAAAAAAAAAACAATGGGAACTTAAAGGGAGATTGATTCATGATAAGATATATATAGTCTTCTAGACCTTGAAAACCAAGGCATCTTGGTGTCGCCAAAGCTGATGAAATTGCTTGAGAAAGTACCATCTCTTCTTCTTTTCTTTTCTTGACAATGCAATGTATATGCTTGGGATTCAAAGAGTGATTTAAAGAGCTGCTGCTAGCTAGGTGGTGGGTATTGGAAAATGGTTTCTTATCTTTTCATGAATCCTTGTCTGTTCATTGTTGTTTATTAGTGTAAGAAGAGCAGTATACAGTATTATTTTGTTAGATTTATATCTAGCTAGTATTACAACTTGGATTGCATGGAAAGAATATTATCATAATCATGTCACATGTAACTGTTGCTTCTTTTTTATATATACTATGGTTTAAAATTTCGAAGAGATCCGTGAATATTGGGCAGATTTTGTTTTTTATTTTTTTTTAATATTCGGATTGGATATAGGACTAGATATTATTCAAAACATGGATCACCACAATCTGATAAGGAATATTGTAATATCGTGGATATTGTCAGAAACACCGAAATTAATTAACAAATTATATACCAAATTCATCGATCAATCATTCACACTCCTCTTTTCTCTACTATATAATTTGATGTTTTTTTCGATTTGGGATTTCGCCCGAATCCACTATAAATGCTGGAATCAGCCTCAAAGCCTTATCGTTCTCTCACTGCATATTTTATTGTCACCCATACACTTTGAAGCTTTCTTTTTAATAAGCTTAATAGTATTGACAGAGATTTAATTTGTCTACTCGTCAAAAGGCTGTAATAGAATGCTTACAGACTAAATATGCTAAAGACTTTCTTATTGCTATTTTTATAGAAGGGTTTGGACAATACATGATGGCAGTGGAGTACTGTGTCATTCTCTAGTATCGTCTCATGATCTCGTTATTTACAGATGGGGATTTATGTCATGTATGCAAAAAGAGTCGACTGGACGTGCGCATTTGGGACCATGTTGTACACTGTAAGTATTACCCATATTTTAAGTACAAACACGATCATGTGCGTGATATAATGTATGATGTGGTATGGCGAGCATGAATACAGGTTAAGATGAAAGAGGCTCCGGTTAATTTTTTTACAGACCTGTCAGAAGGCAGATGAACACTACGCTCAGCTGATGTTTTGATATACAGTTGGTTAGAAGGGAAACATGCATGTGTATGACATCACATGGGCATATCCGATGGTGGGGTTTGGTAATGAAAATTTTGAAGTGGGTTAAACAACCATTCATGCAGCTGCAGCTAAGGTACAAAAACACGAGGGAACATGTGCAGCGAACCAGCATTGTTTCATTCCTTTTGCTTTTGACATTTTGGGGTTTCTAACATCAGAAACAGTTGAACTTCTCAGGAGGGTACAAAAAGTGATGAATAGCAATGTTATGACGGCGGGTTCCAATGAATATGTATTTCGTAGGATTGGTTTTGCTATTCAAAAAAGGCTTGCAGCACAGTTTGTAGCGCGCTTGTCCCTTAACTTTCGTAGGGCTGTGCATTTAGTCGTAGCCTTATTGGTGTAGAATCACACGTGGACTATATGTGCTGGCAAAAAAAAAAGTTTGAAGAAAAATCTGAAAAACCGAACAATTATAGCAGACACAAAAGTTCTTCCTTCTATTCCGTTGTTTTTCACTTCCACTCACTTTTTTCTGGTCTTCTTCTCTCTTACACACGGCTGGTTTCCATTAAAATTAATATGAACAAAACAATTTCAATTAAAGTTTTTTCGGTTAAAGTTAATTTGAACAAAATCAATTTCAATTAGGGGGATTCTCATGTGTGGTATTTCAACTAGCGTTAATCACTTAATCCAACAACCATTACATAGAAATCAAACCTACCAATTTGTAGAATCTAATTCGTTTAAATCAAATTTAAATCTATATTAAAATATTTTTTATTTTCAACTTTCAGAATCTGGATTAAAATTGTGCCAAACACAGATTTAGTTATGCTTTCTTGAACTATCAGATCTTAGGTTTGATTATAGTCCATGGCTTTGAAACTTTTTTTAGTACAGAAAGATGAATAACTATACTTTCTCTCTCCTTATCAGCATTTGATAGACATGGCATATCATATCTAATCCTTAAGATCTGGATCTATCCAACAATTAAATTAAAAGAGTGACTTCACACCATAAGTAGTGAGATGTAACTCGTTATAGCTAGGCTCAAGTTAGAGTAGCGCCATCATCATATTGTTATTCATCATTTTTTGTACCCTCCTGAAAAGTTCAAATGTTTCTGGTGCTAGAAAATATCAAAAACAAAAGAAATGAAACAATGCTGGTTCGCTGCACATGCTCCCTCGTGTTTATGTACATTCACTGCAGCTGCATAAATGGCTGTCAAACCCACTTCGAAATTTTCATTACCAAACCCTACCATCGGAGATGCCCATGTTATGTCAACACATGGATGTTTCCCTCCTAACCAACTGTATATCAAAACATACATTAATTAATTAATTTATTTATTTTTATTTTTTTGAGGTTTTACTATATAAAATTATAATGTTTGATGCCCCAAACAAGTTAGTAAGAGTAAAGTTCAAGTGATCTACTGTCGCCGGTATCCAAGCCCCACCAATTGGTAATTAAGCTCCACTAAACAAATTTACTAATACCGATTATATCCTAAATAATAATAGGGAAAAATGAGTATGTCACAGTCTTTATTATTTTACGCACATCTAACCAAGTAAATAAAGATCATAAGTTATTATAGGTCAGACCCAAATCCACTCCAATATCAATAAAAAAACAAGCAACTTAGCAACACTTACCTCATATTTTAAGAAGGCATAATAATGTACCATAATTGTTAGAAAGCCTGGAGAGTCTCTTTCTAACCCAAACAACGGATCGACGTTTCAATATCTGAGCACAAAGTTATGGCTGTTTTACTACGGGGTGTCGAATCTAGACAGATTTCTAAAACCCAACAAAAATCGTTCCGAAATCCCGTTTTCAACCCAAAGAAAATAACCTTCAGCTCTGATACCAATTTGTTATGATAAATACACAGGATCTTGATATGATTAATGAAGAAACAAACACAAAAGATGTAAACTAAAACAGAAATAGAGACACACAATAATATACGTGGTTCGACAATATGCCTACATCCACGGGACAAAGAGAGATAACTTTATTGATAATTGAGAAGTGAACTACACAATAACTAATAAAACCTTAGTTTTCGTTTCCTCACAAATCTCCCTCACTCATACTTACTTCTTTGGGTGATTTAGGTTTTGGTCACCACTTTTTAGTATAAATTAGGTTTTGGAGCCGGTTTTTTTCTTTATTAGGGTTTAGAGCTGAACCGACAATTGACCCAAGTAATTGTTTATAATGACCAAAATACCCCTGATCAAAACTATATTAGGGTTAGTGATCACGTGCAGATCACGTGAGTTTCAGGGGTAAACTTAGGTATTTTGAAAATATTTTCGGTTCAACCGGGTTTTTTTAGTTGTTGGTTCGAAAATGAGCTCTAAACCCTAATAAAGAAAAAAACCGGCTCCAAAACCTAATTTATACTAAAACGTGGTGACCAAAACCTAAATCACCCTTCTTCTTTACTCAAATTCTTATGGTTACACAACACCAATATTTATAACCTCTTTGGTTAATCCAATTGGTAACCCAATTCCGAAATCAACAACAACTTAAATTTCTAATAGATTAGAAAGCCTTATTGAATCCTAATAGAATTCCACCACACTTGTTGCCAAATATGAAAACTGATTCCTAATAGGAATCCATTACATGTAACCTCCACATGCCACTTTTCTACCACTTTTTCATTGCAGATTCAAGCAAAGTAACTGTTAGGTAACATTTTAGTAATAGGCTACTGCTCATACATAAAAGTAAGTAAAACAAAATAAATTAAATTATGCAAACCAGAAAAGAAAGTAAGGACAGTATGAATTGATCGAGTCGAGAAATATCTCTGTCCTTAAGACATAATTTGCCCCAACAGGTGTTGTATGGGTTTTATACAAACTGTCTCCCAGGATACAACGATCAATACCTTCGTCGTGCAACAACACTTTAAATAAAACGAAGACGGTGAACCAGTTCAGTGATGTAACTCTCTCAAGGACACACAAACACAATAAATGAAATGAGTATGAGGTTTTTCGAATGAATGAATTATGCAGACACCGACCACTTTTTTATAGCAAGACAAAATTCAGTGAACATACACTTGGGTCGAACCAGTTCATTGAACAGACACACCTAATGGGTCGAAACAGTTCAATGAATATAATGGACACACCCATTTGGGTCGAAAGGACATTTTGGGCTTGAAACAGTTTCATAAAGGGACACAACTATTTGGCCCGAAACAGTTTCATGAAAGGACACACCTATTGGGCAGAACTAGTAGCAAACAGGTTGGGAATGGGTGTACACCTATTGGGATGTAAGTTCAATGAACCTTGGATCACCCAGACCCAAACTCGAGACTGGTCGGTCGGCGATGTTGGATCACGGAACCCGAGACGGCGCATGTGTGTTTTTCAAGCCCAAGCCCATGTAAGGTTCCGCCCAACGTGCAAAAACATTGTAACCCCAAAGAGCCACGCCCTTATTATACAAGAGTAGTTTATTAAGAGCAAACCTTATCTACATTGGTCAAATGTGGGACTATCACATTTTTCTTGCTTTGTCTCAAGTTGTACCACTTACATAGGTAACTTGGGACGTCAATTTTCCATTCAATATGAAACCGTTTTGGAAGTATGGATACTCTACAAGCATCTATTCGGAACGAGGAATCCATACATACCAAGATCTCGCTCAACGGAGCTTTAGAACATGAAGAAATATTCTGCCAAAGATCTTATCAGATTTCTGTCAGAATTCTAACAGAATCTGCTGAAACAGTTTTCAACAGTAACTTTCATTAGAACTCCATCCTCACCTTTAGTGTTCCTTGCTGATACAAGGAAACTCGCGTAACAATTGCTCCCAGTAGCTAGATACGAAAAACTATACTCATAAAACTCTGCCTACACTGGTTATGGTTATTTCTCTTTCCCAATAAGTCTGAGTGCTTTCAAATATATAATTAGACTCGAAGTTTACTAGATTACAGTTTCATTTATGAATTCAACATAATGAGAAAAGCTTCCTGCCAAAACTTCCTTCAGAGAACCAAACTCTTGTGCAAATGCTTTAGCTAGATGTATGCAGTTAACATATATAGCAGCAAAGAGAGATCGACTACAAGAAAACATAGTGACTACTTGGGATGGAAGACCTCAATGGCTAAATAGGATTAAATCTCCAGATACTTTGTATTGCAGATTTCCAACCCAGAAAGTGGCTATGCACTTTCTTTCATATAGTTAAGCAGATCCATTCATTGTACCTCAATCCACCTCCAATTATCTTTATGGTATTTTTTCTGATCTGTACGTCTCAGGTGGCTATGCTTATGAGAAATTATAGCCAAATAATAATTAATAAATGTGTCAATTGCATAATAGGTGCAACAGCATCCGATGCTAAGCCTTCAGCTGCAGTTTAACATCGCATACGGATGAAGTTGAATACAGAAAGTCTAATTGTTTATGTGATATTTGAGAACCCAATATATGTGCAATATAACAATAGTAAAGCAAACAATAAAGCAATAAACAAATAAAGAACACACGATATTTTTAACGTGGTAAAACCCTATATGGGAAACATCCACGGTTGTCCTCGCGACAACAAATAAATCCACTAGATGAAAAGAGATGTACAAACCTATCAACTACCTGCAATCACTGCGAGTTGACACTACTGGTTATCTCTAACACCTTGACTTCACCAGAGCACCTTGATGTACGCACAAGACACTCGACTTCTTGATGAACACACAAGAAGACTCGAAGCCGAAATCACAATAACCTTTGGAAGATCACAGATTGATGAATTGAGAGAAGGGGGAAAGAAGGGAATTGAGTTCAATAGCCACAAACACTTTCAACACCAAAACCTAAACCAAAACTCATGAACTAGAAGAAGAATGGACGGCCAAAGAACTAACTTGTCCTTTGGAATAGAAACCCTATTTATACTTAGGGTTGGAAACAAAGGAAAATGGGCCGAAATAGTGAAAACCGACTTTGGACGTACGTACGTCGATATGACGTTCGTACGTCTTCCACACGAACCGAGCTTGCTGACTACTTGGACGTACGAACGTTCTAACTCGGTACGTATGTCCTGACCGAAACAAGTCTGCTGCCTACCATGACGTACGTACGCCTTAACTAGGTACGTACGTCCTAAATCCAAAACTTATTTTTGACACATGGACGCGAGAACACAGACTCGGGACAATGTGCGTACAACTTGGTTTTCCTAACAATGAACTCAAGACGAGATAACCATGGACACTTTGTCACAAAATTGATGTCAAACCACTTCGTGCCGGTTTCAATCTCCCCCTTTGACATTGATTTTGTGACAAAAACCTATGACTCTAATAGCACTTATAAAACGTGCTTACAAACCCAAACCATGGCATTTATAAAACATGCCTACAAAATCACTCAAGGTAGAACACATACCAAGTCACCAGTTCTTGTTATCCAGCTTGAACAAGACCCTTTAGCCATCAGAGACCGAACGGAAGCAACAAAAATTTCTGAAGCAATCAAAGAGCCAACAGAGATTCCTCGAGCAACTCCCCCATACTTCATGAGCTCCAAAGTTTAATACTCGAGCTTACCCAAAACTGTACATGCATTTTGTGATCATCATCACTTTCACTCCCCCATACGTGTTCACTCCCCCATACATGTAGTATACCTGAAACATGACCCAAAAATACACTAACAAAGAAGAAGAAGCTGTTAGTATTAGAGTCATAAATCTCCCCCTTTTTGTCACAAATGAAGCAAGGTAACAAAAGAAAGAAAAAAAGAAAAAAAAATACCAAACCATAACAAATAAGATTAAAGAAGAAAAGAAAGAGAACAATCATGTTAACAACAAAAAGGATATGCAACGGAAGCCATAACATAAACACTTGTTAACACGATGTCAATACAAAGAATTCTCCTCCTAAACAAAATCTTCACCTAAATGCAATGCATATGAGAAAGATGCACCTAGAACAAACAAACCAAATAAGGATATTTGAAACACACAAAGAACCAAGCATACAAGGGTAGAAAAGAGTATAATGAAGCTCAATTAAAACACGATACGTAGTAAAGATAAAAGGAAAAGAACCGATGTACCATAGAAGTGAAGAGGAACACATCATGAACTTCCAAAAACAGTAGCCAATCCCAATCCGTACAAAAGTAAGAGGCAATATGTTGGGATAAACAAAAGATTGAACAATTAAGAGAGTTGAAGTGCATCATAAACTAAACCTCGGTGTGTGTAGATGCAATGCAATGCATAAAGAGAGAGAAAGTTCACCACTAGAACACACTCTTTGAAGACCTAGAATATAGAACCATCAACAAGAGACATACGATTAGCAAGTGAGCTTAGAAGAAACAAACTTTAATCCCCTTTGAAACAAACAATATGAGTAGAAGACAAACGAATATAAATATGAACTTTCAAACAAAAAAACAAGATATCCAAAAGGCAAAGGAATGTAAACTTTGTAGGCCTTACATAAAAAACAATGAACATGCGCTTGGATTATCATTTTGCCGCATGTGGTGGAGTTTAGTCTACATCTTTCAATGTCATTCCCGTGTGGGAGGGGCTTTTGCCTCCATCTTTTCAATAACACGAGGGTAGGGTTTAGCCTACATCTTTTTGACAAACACAAACTCAAGAAGTGCAACACCATGATAACGTGCAACACAAGAACTAACATCTCTTGAGTGCATCCGTCAGAGCATGACCCTCACAACCCCAACGGGTTCTTAACCAACTGATATTGCTATAAAGACAATCAAATGGCTGGGGATAAAGTGAGTCATTGACCACTAACAAGAGTTGTAATAGGAAGATAAGAATGTTCAATAACACTAACAACAAGATGAACATTAACCAAAACAAAAGAGAGATAGCTCAAGATCACATAAATACTCGAGAGATAGAGAAGTTCTATGAGCTCAAAGAATATGTAAGTGGTTTCCAAAAACTCCCATCATGCAAGCATGTCGTGCACTGTGCAAACAAGCGAGGAAAAATGCATGATACATACCAAAACATACTTAAAAGTTCAGAAAGAGAAAAACACCCAAACATATTGCAACTTATTTAAGACAATTGAATTAAACCAATATCTCAGAAAAGATGCATCCAACAACACATACATGGAATAAATAGGAAACAAAAAATAGAAGGAAACACCAAACAAATAGCCTATGTGGTTAGAGAAATATGCAATTCAAATAACACAAGGCTAGAAACAAACAAAATAAAAATAAAAATACGAAGATGATATTCAATCTGACTTTAAGAAGTCAAAAAAGAACGTTCAAGTCATCCTTTCGTACCCATACTTGAGAGATATTCTGCAAGTTGGACCCGGATATGGAGGATTTTTGAATATTATCCCTGATAGTAGACTTTCCAATCCTTAACCTCTCATTCTCTAGACTACATTTGGCAGCATCGATGCTTCTATCTCATATGTGGGGTGGTTTGATGACCTTTTGCACAACCCTCTTTCTATTGTTGAAGTGTTGTGGTTTTTTAGGGCCACTTCTTCGCATAAAAGGAGGCCAAGAGGAATGATGAGCCTGTACAGGAAAAGAACAATGTGAGTTCCAATAATTATTACCATAAGAAGAAGAATATGGAACCATGGAATTTTTATCCCAACAGAAAGCTGAAGTATGACCTAACCGACCACAGGTAAAACACTTAAAATGTCTATGTTTAGGACTTGTCTTGTTCTTGGTCATCACATTTGGCTTAGATTCAAAAGCCTTGATAGGTGGAGGTGGAGTAGGAATATGAGGATTTGGTAACAAGGGAGGCAATGATGGCCTCACAAAAGAAGTAGTAGGAGGGACACAACTGGAGGAAGCTCCAACATAGTCATATCCTAAACCAGTCTTATCTGAAGAAAACTTTCCACTTTTAATAAGGGTGTCTAGATCAACTGAAGCTTTCTCAAACCCTTGCAATCGCTTAGTAGAAGCAAATAAATCCTTTTTCACAGCTTCATGCTCAAGCAACAAGGAACGATACTTATCTTCTATCTCACGATTGGATATTTCCAAAGAAATAATTCTAGATTGGAAATCTAGCTTTTCTTGGGAAAATTCCTCAGATAAGGCATCCATATCACCTCCAAGTACAGATTTCTCTTTTACAAGAGACTCAACCATATCATTTAGAATCTAATTAGTCTTACGCAAGGATTGACATTGTTTAACAAATGACATATGTAATTCCCTTAACTCACCTGGACTTACCAAAATAGAATCATCGAATTCATGATCGACAATATCGGTTACCTGACAATCCACATTCTCATTCAAAGATGCTCCATAGGCAACACAATGTGTAGCATGGTCTTCCGCTACATCATTATCATCATCATCATCGCTTTCATCTTCCTCCCAAGTGGTAGATAACTTGATTTTTTGTTGTTCTATCCCTTGTGCACCAAATTTCTTGGGAAGCTTACACTCGTCAAAATCTTGGTTAGTCAAACCATTATATTTCATAGTCTTAAAAATATGTTTAAGATAACGATAAATGATACTTAGATGTTGCTTAGTGTCAAGAGACTTATCATGATTAATTTTTTCATCTTGAACATCCTCAAAAGTTCCAGCTTTAAAAGCAAAGGATTTATTTTGAGGTTGTTCAAGTTGAACCTCAAGTTCATAAGTTCTCAATTTTCGTGCTAAGGTCTCTATGGACATGGTCTTTAAGTCATTGCTTTCTTGAATGGCATCTTTCCTAGAACGGAATCTAGATGGCAAAGACCGAAGAACTTTACGTACTATTTGAGTATCGGTGTACACTAAACCTAAAGATGCACTAGTGTTGATAATATCCTGCAAACGAATAAAGAATTCATCAAAAGATTTATTATTATCCATTTTTATAGTTTCAAATTGAGTAATAAGGAGTTCAAGCTTACTCTCTTTGACAGCAATGTCACCCTCATGAGTTCTTACCAACCTATCCCAAGCCTCTTTGGATGTTATACAACCATGAACTCTCCGAAATTCACTAGCATCCAAAGCCATAAATATAGCATTAAGCCCTCTTTGGTTGTTAGTAGAAGCAATTTTGTCTTCCACACTCCATGTGTTTCGTGGCTCTACACTTGTAACAACCTCATCTGTACTACCTGTAGTAACTCTCGGTGGTGACCAACCATCTTCCACAGCGATCCACACATCCTCACTCATAGCCTGCAAATACGCAGCCATACGAACTTTCCAATAGGGAAAATTAGTTCCATCAAATTTAGGAGGACAAATTAGTGTTCCAAATTTATCAGAATCCATTAAAATTGCACTAAGGATCTACGCATGAGCCTTTACGCTCCTTAACAAGAGCCCTGCTCTGATACCAATTGAGAAGCCAATATATGTGCAATATAACAATAAAAAAGCAAACAATAAAGCAATAAACAAATAAAGAACACACGATATTTTTAACGTGGTAAAACCCAATATGGGAAACGTCCACGGTTGTCCTCGCGACAACAAATAAATCCACTAGATGAAAAGAGATGTACAAACCTATCAACTACCTGCAATCACTGCGAGTTGACACTACTGGTTATCTCTAACACCTTGACTTCACCAGAGCACCTTGATGTACGCACAAGACACTCGACTTCTTGATGAACACACAAGAAGACTCGAAGCCGAAATCACAATAACCTTTGGAAGATCACAGATTGATGAATTGAGAGAAGGGGGAAAGAAGGGAATTGAGTTCAATAGCCACAAACACTTTCAACACCAAAACCTAAACCAAAACTCATGAACTATAAGAAGAATGGACGGCCAAAGAACTAACTTGTCCTTTGGAATAGAAACCCTATTTATACTTAGGGTTGGAAACAAAGGAAAATGGGCCGAAATAGTGAAAACCGACTTTGGACGTACGTATGTCGATATGACGTTCGTACGTCTTCCACACGAACCGAGCTTGCTGACTACTTGGACGTACGAACGTTCTAACTCGGTACGTACGTCCTGACCGAAACAAGTCTGCTGCCTACCATGACGTACGTACGCCTTAACTAGGTACGTACGTTCTAAATCCAAAACTTATTTTTGACACATGGACGCGAGAACACAGACTCGGGACAATGTGCGTACAACTTGGTTTTCCTAACAATGAACTCAAAACGAGATAACCATGGACACTTTGTCACAAAATTGATGTCAAACCACTTCGTGCCGGTTTCAATATTCCTGCAGATTGTTTATTGGGTTCAATACAGTAGATCATTCATATAACTACCCATAGATTTACCAAAATACGTTGTCCTTACTAAGCCTCGAACAAACATCACATCAGAGATTAGTACAATAGGAAGTTTGTACACAAAACCCCAAACAAAAGCTTCATAAAGTTCTTGGGTGATAACCTTGCTACTAACAATGGTGGCTTCAACTTTCCCCTTTGGCGTGTCACCTAACAAACCAAACATATTGTTGTGCGCAGCGGAAACTTATGCACCAATACCCAATATTGGAATAGTGTATGAATTAAACAAAACAAAATAGAGAAGATGAAACTCCTACTACTATCAAACAAACCCACACAAAACACAAGATTTACGTGGTTCGGCTAATATTGCCTACGTCCACGGACAAACAAATAGAACTTTTACTATTGGAGAAGATAGTACAAAGCTCTCAAACAAATGGAGAAACCCTAGGTTTCCTCCCTTCTCAAATCCTCACCAAATCTCTCAAAGAGACAATCACAAATTGAGGATACAAACTCTATCTCACATCCAAGATCCTCACAACTCTCACAAGGAGACAAACAACAAATATGGATTGAGGATACTAAACCAATCCCTAAGACCTTATATTTATAGCCTTTAGGGTGTACAAAACAAATTCCTAATAGGAATACCAAACTTAATCAAATTGGAAGTCATATTCCAATACCAAATTCTAAATCCTTAATATGGACTTAGAAATCCAAATATGAAACGGATTCCCTTATAGAACCGGTTTCCCAACACATATGTGGAGCGACATCAATCTCCAACCAAACAAATGACGCTTTCATCTTCTGAACAAAATGCCTAGTAATTTTGCATGCCTTGATTGCCATCGTCTAACAAATTAAATCTGTCTTCTTCTTGCCACGTTTTGTATTTTCATTGCTTGGACCTTTATTCGGACTTTGTGACTAATGGGCCATGGGTCAGGCCTATATATGCCCACTATTTTTAATAATATTGGCTCAGTTTTAGCTCGGCTCAAGCACGTTCGTTTATCTAAACAGGTGAGTTCGAACACAATTCAGTTCGTATAAATTTGGACTTGGGAACTTACTGGAGCAAGGCTCCAATAACACTTCTAGTATAGGGTTAGGTATCCTTTATACAGTCCCTTCTTGTTCGAGATTGAAAGGGACCCTACTCTTTAAAATTATATGAGAAAGGGATGCAATTATTGAGAGAGTGCAGCCACACGCTCATATGCAATGCATGCATTAATCTTTAATGTCATCTGTGGTACAGTAATCTTTTTGTTTCATTTCCCTATAGGATATGCTTGCTGCAGGAACTGACACTGCATCAAGTAACCAACCTAACGTGGAGCATATCTTCCATTTGTTTTTCAATTGCCCATACTCTTCGAGACTGGAGAAATGTGATGGAATGGTGTGGTTGTAAAAGGCTTATACACAAGACACCTGAAAAATGGATATGGATCAGGTGGTTTGCCGAGGGGTGGGTCCTACGACACATGAAAGGAGAATGTCCTAATATTAGAATATAGGTATAGATTTGTCATATATAATCACCGAGGCCTTTTGGGCTCACTTGGCTCCTGAATTCGAAAGAACTCCGGAGTTAAGCGTGCTTGGGTGGGAGTAGTCTCAGAATGGGTGACCTCCTGGGAAACAGACTGCTGCCCATAAAACCCCACACTGTCGGATGTCCGCAGTGGCTAAGTGAGAACAATATCGATGGTGATATACGTCGGGTCGCTAAAGGAAATCACTTGATAAGTTGTCTTACAAGTTGCAGTTGATGCTACTGTGTACTGGTTATGGTTTGAAACGAATCAGAGAGAGATTGTACAGAGATGAAGAGGAAGGGAGCAATCCCCTGTTCAAGCTCATTACAAGAGAAAGTGCAATAATTTTCTTATCAAATTTTATTGATAAAACTTCCAAGAATTATACGAAGTTAGAGGACAACTACGTTACAAACCCTTTTTGAATAGCAAAACCAATCCAACGAAATACATATTCATTGGAACCCGCCGTCATCATATTGTTATTCATCACTTTTTTTACCCTCCTGAAAAGTTAAACTTAGTCTTAGTAGTAGCAAGAGAACAATACTTTTCTTTTGCACCTTTTAAAGTTCTTTTTAAATACATTTTTCAATTATATGTTGTATATTATATTATTTTAAGCATGTTGTTCAGTTTTTTTGTTATGTTCAGTTTTGACACGTTGTAGCAAAATAGACATAACTTCGTGCTCAGTACTTGGAATCATGATCCGTTTGTTGGGTTAGAAAGTAGACTCGCCTGGTTTTCTACCGACATATAAAATGATTTCTAGTTCTCAGTATGTAGTCGAAAAATCATCCTTGAAGTTCTGATAGGTAGCAGACCTGGTAGTAGCAGCAGACTGACATCAGATTTTTTGCAGGGGCCCAGTTTAGGCCCAATTTCGTGGCAAACCCTAAGTTTGTTGTAAGTTGGGCCTATAAAGCTAATGATGTAGGAAACCTTAAGAAGTTTTTGGAAGCCATGAGAAACAAAAGTCTAAGGGAGTTTTGAGAGATTCAAAACTTGGAGATTTGTGGTTTGGGAGGCTTTGGCGAAAACTTGGGAGTAATCTTTGTTGGGGGCTTTCTAGGTTTGTGTTCTTCTTGTAAAGGGTGTGAGATCTCATCTTGTAATTCTTTTGGTTGAAAATAATAAAGTTCTTTGTTTTGCTTGTGGTGGTTTATTCTCCGTGAGGGTTTTACCACATATATCTTGTGTATTGATTTCGTTTTTCTTATTATCATTACTTGTTTCTTCTAGATCTTGGGTTATTCCGCACTTAGGGTTTATTGATTATTATCGATTTTTCGAACAATTTGGTATCAAGAGCTTAGGTTGTAGAAGATGCCGGAAACGAAGCTTTCGAAGTATGATATTGAGAATTTCGATGGAGTCATGAACTTTGGTTTATGGCAAATTCAAGTTCGGGATTACTTGGTGATGTTCGAATTGGATGATGCACTTGATGGTCCTCCTCTTGCACCGAAAAAGGGTCAAGAGAGTTTAGGAAACAACACAGAGATGGAAGAAAAGATCGATGATGCATGGAAGAAGAAAGATCGGAAGGCAGCAAGTCAAATTCGATTGTGTCTGGCGAAGAACATCCTAACAAACGTTACTTTAAAAGGAGTTTCTACGACAAAAAACTCTGAGAAAAGTTAGGGAGTTTGTACATGGCAAAGACTCTCACAAATCGGCTTCACCTAAAGGAGCAGTTGCATCTTTTGCACATGGAGGAAGGTATTTTGGTTTCTTATCACTTGTAAACTTTGTAGGTTTGTGTTCTTCTTGTAAAGGGTGTGAGAGTGAGTTGTGTGAGATCTCATCTTGTAATCCTTTTCATGAAAGATAATAAAGTTCTTTGTTTTGCTTGTGGTGGTTTATTCCCCGTGAGGTTTCCACCACATATATCTTGTGTATTGATTTCATTTTTCTTATTATCATTACTTGTTTCTTCTAGATCTTAGGTTATTCCGCACTTAGGATTTATTGATTATTATCGATTTTCCCAATAAACCACATTTAATCAAGTAAGTAAATAAAGTTCGTAAGTTATTATAGGTTAGATCCAAATCCACTCCAATATAAAAAAAAAAAAACAAAAACAAAATCCTAAGTGCGTTTGTTCTCTACTTTTTTGTAATTCGTTGAGCTTATCAATAAAATTTGAATTAAAAAAAAAAAAAAAAAAAAAAAGCAACACTTACCTCATATTTTTTGAAGGCATATTAAATTGAGATAATTCCAAATACACATGCCTTGTTGAATTACACCCAATCACGAAAGTGCATCTCTTCGTATCAAAACAATAATGGAGTTGCAGTTGCCCCTTATCTTCACTTTAATCCTGTTCTTGTTCTTAGTTGTAAGAAGATTTAGATCAACAATAGTAAAGAATAGAGATCCAAAGATACCACCGGGGCCATGGAAGCTACCACTCATAGGTCACTTGCTCCACTTAGTAGGTCCTCTACCACATCACAAATTGAGGGATCTTGCTAAGAAACATGGCCCTCTTATGTTCCTACAACTTGGTGAAGTTCCAACTATCATTGCTTCTTCACCAAGAGTGGCAAAGGAGATATTGAACACTAATGATCTCGTGTTTGCGGATAGGGGTGCAATCTTCATCGGGGATATCATGACTTATGGGAGCATAGGTGTATCTTTATCGCCTTATGGTGGGCACTGGAGACAGCTTAGGAAGATCATCACCTTAGAACTCTTAAGTGCGAAGAAGGTTCAATCATTTTTATCAGTAAGGGAAGAAGAGGTTGCACACCTAGTTGAAGTTATTTCATCAATGGCTGGATCCTCTGTCAACATTTCGTTAAAAACACACGCGTTGAGTTTGGACATAATTTGCAGGGCAGCTTTTGGTCAGCTTTTGGTCAGAAATGCAAAGAGAAAGAATCATTTCTAACAATGATAAAGGAAGTGTTTGAGTTGGCGGGTGGTTTCGAAATTGCAGATTTGTTTCCTTCCTATAAATTTCTTCATGGGATCACTGGAATGAAGCATAGAGCACAGAAATTACATCAAAAGATGGACAAAATCCTAATCGACATCATGAATGAGCATATGCTCAACCAAAAAGATAAACTCAAAGAGGCAGATATATTTGATGTTCTTCTACAACTTCAAAATGATAATGATCCTACATTCCCTATCGAAGATAACTGGTAAAACCTTTGGGTGATGATACCAGAGGTCTGGGGTTCGAATCCCGCCAGCATTACGAGTTATTTATCTCATTAAAACAGGCTTACCACAACATTTTTTTTTTTGCGAATGAGCTTGTGGCTCAATGGTAGCACCCCTCTCACAAAGTGGAGAGGTCGTGGGTTCGAAACATGTCAACAGCTGATTGTTGATATAAGTTTTCACACGTAATTTAATGGGGTAAGGGTCCCCAAAACCCTGCTTACCAATAAAAAAAAACTCCAAAAAGATTTGTATCACCCCCCCCCCCCCCCCTTAAAATTATTTTTCGGTGAAAAATAGACTTGAACTACCATAAATACTCTTATGCCACATCAGCAGTGGTTTAGGTCAAATTCAAAGTGATATGGCATAAGGGTATCTATGGCAGTTAAAGTCTATTTTTCACCGGAAAGTAATTTTGAGGGTGGGGGGGGAGGTGACACAAATCGTTTTGGAGTTGGGGGGAGGGGGGGGGGGGGGTTATTGCTATGTTGCCTTGAATTTTGGGGGATATCACTAATTAGCTCATGTTCCATATATGTCCACAATGGACCATAGGTTCACATGTACTACTGTCACATGACATCACTAAACAAACAAGATAACTAATAAGCAAATAATAAACTAACAGCGGAAACTAAACTGAAACAACTCTATATATAAATCAAAGGTCATGCTCAAATGTTACAACTCAACAAACAACTACAACTAGACATAGGAGCAACTCTAGACAATCTCCACCAAAAGCACTCATCGGACGCTTATAACCTCGAAAAAAAAAATTGAGTTGTGTGACTTCCAAATTTATCAAGAGAGAAAAAAAAAAAAAAAGATTGAGGTGAGAGAAAAGAAGAAGAACTTGTTCTTGAGAGATTTACAAGAATCACTTGAGAGAACTTGTTTGTGTGAGGTGAAGGAGTCCACTCTTTGTATTACATCTTTTCTACTTCATAGTGAAACCATCTTTATTTTGCCCGTGGACGTAGGCTTACGCCGAACCACGTATATCTTGTGTTGTGGATGTTTGATTTCGTTATCTGGATTACTTTGTAGTTATTTGTGATTGTCTACTTGGTTGATTGATATTCTAGTTATTTGTAAATAATCTTTTTTCTGTCAATTGACTGTTAGTCAACTCAGTTGACCAAAGTCAACCCATCCAATTTCTTTTAATGTCTAAACTACCCATGCACGTGTTTTCCACGTGACACTACTTAAACCATTAAAACCATTTTTTGGTTTTGTATTATCCACGTGTCGAGATTTGGTTAACTTTATCCAACGGTCTATATTAGAGAGTCGTTGCTAACCACGTGCCACCCACGTGACACAACTTAAACAGTAAAAATTAAATATTCTTTTATTCATCCATGTGTCAAGATCTGGCTAACTCAATCTAATGGTCGAAAATATAGATACGTTAAAAATTTCCTATTTAAACCCAAGCTCTTCTATTTTCAGCTACAAACACAAGAAAAAAGCTTCTAAAGTTTCAATGGGGGGGGGGGGGGGGGGGGTTACATGTTTAACTTCACTCCACCAAAGGTAAGATATCTTCCATAGATTTTTCCATTATTAGTAACAGGGACCATACTTGAAACGAAATATGTAAAGATGCTGCAGCTAAAGAAGAAGATACAGATTCACAAGCTAAAGCATCCAAGGGACTTTTGGAAGCACTATTGGTTTCAAGTAAGCTCTTAGAAGAAGAAAAATGTGAGCTAGAAGAAAAATGTGAACTATGCAGTGATGTTGGACATTCAGCCAAGTTGTGCCCCTATTTAGATAACTTTGTATAAATGTCGAGTGCTATCTGTGTAGTGCACATGTGCACATGAATGTAATGAAATAAAATTAAAAAAAGGTATATAAGACTGAACCAAAGTCACAAATTTAGCATAAAATTTCATCATTGAATATCTCATAACAAAACATATGTATGTAAGACTGAATCAGAAAACACCAAAACAATTTCATAACAAAACCAACATTATCATTACATTGTCTGATACAACCATAGTTTCAACACAACATAAACCATTACATATTGTCTGATACAACCAGATTTCAACAAGATTGTTTCACAATCATTTTTAAACCATTAGCCAACAAAATGAACCATTGTATATCAGAACCAAAAGACCAAAATATCAAAACACTATCTCAGACTTTCACATGTTTTGACTTTGAGTTAACGACTCACAGTTAGGGTTAGGTGCAGATCTTACAGGTGTTCCTGGTGTAGAAATCCTCCCCCTGCTGCCATACCACCCTCCTCCACCACTTGGTCTTATACCACCTCTAATTTTTACACCTCCACTAGAACTTGCTCCTCCATCACCACTTCTACCAGCACCACCATCCCCATCACCCCTTCCATTTTGAGCTCTACCACCCCTACCACCTCTGCTACCTTTACCACCTCTGCTACCCCTTCCACCTCCTTCAGTTGTGTGATGAGCCTCATTGTCTTCATCATTTCTTTGCCTCACTGGAAAAAAAAACCCAAAAAACATTCCAAATTATTTAGTATCTGAAATCTTGTATGAATAATTTAATAACCAAATTAATAAATAAATTAAAACTCCAAATTAGGGTTACAAACCTTGTCTTGATTTTGATGTTGAACCCTGACTCGATCTTTTCTTTGCATCCCTTGCTTCAGCTGCATGCAACTTGTCACACTTTCTTACATTGTGGTCTGCTCTCCCACACTTCATACACTTTCTAGTCTGCTTTGAAGGTGGTTCTTCATCATCATCTCTTATTCTTTGAGTCTTAGGCCTCCCAGGTGCTGTCTTGAATGGTGGTGGTAGCACAAGTTCTGTCTCATCAACCTGTACACAATCAAATATTAGTTAATACCAAACTTATAAGTAAAATTCATTAAGATCAAACTTAACAAACCTTGCCCCAGTCTTCTTCATTTTCAATAGGCATTATGTGTCATGCATATGTGGCCTTAAATGCTTCTGCATATTTACTAACAAATCTGACAGGAAAAGAAGATATAAACAAAATTAAAATAATATATTTTGATTGTTTTTTATAAAGGTTACATCTTTATTAGTGTAAATCATGTCGTGAATAATCATTGGCGTTATTCCTAACAATGAGCATATATATTCTCAACAAAAAAGATAAACTCGAAGAGGCGGATATATTTATGTTTTTCTACAACTTCAAGATGATAATGATCATTCCCTATCAAAGATAACTGCATTATTATTAAAGCGTAATCTTGGTAAGTACCAAATCAATTTGAGCTTCAACTTTGTCATCAACTTCAGCTTCAACCAACTTAATTATATTTGTTATTGTTTAAACTTTGTTAGTGTTTCTTTTGAATATTAGGAAATGTTCAACGCTGGAAGTGACACTACATCAACTACATTGAAATTGGCATTCTCAGAACTGATAATTAAAAAACCCAAGTCATGCCAAAGGCACAATCTGAGGTCGATCAGGCGCATTTTCCAAGGAAGGACCAAGGTTTGTGTGTCGCCCTTGTCGCATCTCTGAGACTAATGCTGGAGGTTTTGGTACATAAGGTCGACCAAAGTTCGATTCTGATTTCTGAAAAACTTCTACGCATACGTAGTATAGCTTGATTCAACTGGATCTCAAATGTTAGACTACTCTCTTACTTGCAATTCAGGTATTCTCTTTTATGAGCCTTTACGTTATAAAAATTTCTGATTATATTGTCCCATAATAAATGTGCTTTGGATCGAGTTTGGACCCAACCCAAGATAGCTAACCAACTGAACTGTCACTTAAATTTCAGCAGAATCTCTCTTGTATCCATTTCCTTCAACAACAGCTAAATTTCTTCTTCTTCTTGCAAATCTCTTCAGTAAATATATATAAAAAACCCTAGATTATATTTCATCTTTTTCTTGCGCGAGAAACAAGCTATATTATTCCAATTATTCAGTTAAACGATCTCAATCCGTTGTGAGGGGGACATGTATTTTGGGAAGAAAATTTGAATTTAGATGTTAAATGAGACAGAAGCAGATGGCCGGAGAGAGGGTAAAGTCAAAGTTTGGATAAATAAGAGGGTTTATTTAAAACGTGGTCGTAATTGAAGATTGAAAGGGACCATACTCTTTAAAATTCCCAAGAGAGGGTTGCAAGCTAAGTGCACTTATATTTAGGCCACAGGCTCGATCATATGCATGCACGTATGGACATGGACGTACCTTAATCTTTAATGCAAGAGACTGACATTTGCAATCTCTGCAGTAGAACTTGCTCTTGGGCAATACCAAATGGAATGGATGCAAAGGATTTGGACATGCCGGAAGATTCTGGGAGTACATCTTTTAGGAAGACTTGTTGTTACTGGAAAGTCAGTAAGTCACAATATTGATCGGCAATTTGGGGTTGCAAGCACGTTTTTTTTGCTGTGTTGATATATAATTCCCATTGCTCATTTGGTGTTAGAATAAATTTTATGTTAACATTAGGCATGCATATACAATTTTAATTGCATAATACTACTAGTTTATTACTTAGTTACATATAACAACCATGATCTTTCATGGCTAGCTTGCGGCTTGCTGATGATTGTTTATTGTGCACAACATAGAGAGAAAAATTCTTCAAGAGGATGACTCAAGACATATATCTATCAGCTAGCCAAACCCTTCCCCCAGTGAGCCATTATCCAGAATCTTTCGAGTTCTTCGGGTTTTCGACCTGGTATCCGACCTGCAATTAGATCCCATCTGAAAAAAAAAAAAAAAGGCAGAGTTAGCATAAACAAAAATGGGAATTCTCTCATTAATTTATTAGTTATTATAGAGTAATGGAGTTGTTAATATTATATTACCTATTTCCAACAAGTTTATACATCCGACGTAACAGATCTTCTTCTTGCTCAGTCAAGCTTATGGATTTCCATTCAATACTACTGACTTCTGCAAATCAACACATCATGAAAATCACAATAACAAATAAATTTTGATGTGCATATAGAGTAGGTTTTTCATATTAACCTAAGTTTTTTTTTTAATCACGGAATATGGATTAATTTTTCTATTAGCAATCTAATTTTTTTTTTTTTTTTTTTTGATAAAGTAGAAGAATTATAAATAAGGGCTAGCGTGCTACAAACTGCGCTGCAACTCTGCAAGTTCTTACTGATTAGAAAAACCAGTCCTTCAAAAAATGAATCAAAATTTATGAGATATTATAAATTGAGCAACAAATATTCAATAAAATTCATCGGTTAATTAGCTTACGTTCTTGTAAGATCTTATGCAGTTATTATACCTATATATATAAGGTGAAAAAATATAAAAGAATTGTACCATGTACTTCAAAAAATTTAAAGAGCAGCTCAGCAAAATGAAAGACATACCTTCAACTTCACAAATATGTATCATACCCATTCTAGGTACAGTTTATGAATATTAGAAAGAATTGGAAAATTAGAATTGATGTCATTGCTTTTTATAGATAGATATATTTACATACAAGTAAGATATATTGTGTTAAGACATAATTCATCGTTTAATTTCCACCTACAAATGTACCTCAGAATTTAATTTGAGGAGACATCACTTTGAAGTGTGCAGGAGTTTTAGACTACAAAGGTATCATTGTATGTGTACATGTATTTGTACATAAGGTTTTCTGACCTTTCATTCATTTCTAACAAGTACATGTATATGCACACCAAACAAACCTATAAAGACTAAAGCAAACCATAGTTCAAAATTCCGGCCCACGAATTAATACGAATATATACGAATATTCACAAATACTTGGTCTTCAGATTAGTTTCTAGTGGCAAAATCAATTTTTTCAGAATTTGAAATTTTCACTTGAAATTGACACTGTCTCAACTTTGCTTTTTGTAGTTATTTTCTTGTACATTTTCTAGAGGGTATGTGTTTGTTTCGCATTGTAAATTTATTTACATTATGCAAATATTAGGGAAATATAAATTTGATAAAATTGACTATTGCCTATTGGGCCTATATTGACTATAAAAATCATAGGAAAATCATGTAAATATGTTTTTAATAAGAATTCATTAGCACTGGGCTCCAATATTTTTGAACAATTTTACTTGTTATTTTAACCCTTGTTTCATTAGTAGAAAATTAAGATTTTCTGAGAAATCTATTTTCCAGACTTTAATCAAACAGACCCTATGTTTCATTGTATGCAGAGCAAAAGCTTAATTTTCTACTAGAGCTTTAAAACTTTAAACAAATCGGACGCTACATAAACAGATTTCAAATCACTCGCAATCTTTACTCAAATCCACATCTCCAATCAACTTACCAATTAGAAATAAAACCATCGTTTATTCTCAACTCATGTTCGTATCTCCATTCACCTTTCCGGTCCAATTGAAAATAAAACCCGAAACCTAAACCAACAAATACCTTCCGTTGTGTGTAAAATTCCATCATTTTCTTTGCCCTCTTCGAACCCCTTCACTCAACTTTCGGTCATTCTTCTCTCACATTATACCGCATTTTTCCTCACCTTACGAATCTGCGTGAATGCACGAACACAACTACTAATTGACTATGATATCACTGGAAAATCATGTAAAGATGTTTTTAATAAGAATTCACTAGCACTAAGCTCCAATATTTTTGAACAATCTTAATTACTTATTAATTTAACACTAGCTTGTTTTCCATGCAATGAAACATAGAAAACTAGATTTCCCAAGAAATCCAATTTCCAGACTTATCAAACAAACCTACTTTTTCACTGTAGACAGTAGGGATTTGAAGCAAACCAAAAAATCTATCCAAACCAATTCAATCAAATTTTTTTTTTGTTTGGATTTGGTAGATTGGATTGGATACTAAAAGTATCAATCGAGTAGTCTCAGGATGGGTGACCTCCTGAGAAGCAGGTTGTTGTCCATAAAACCCCAAACTGTCGGATAACCGCAGTGGTTAAGTGGGGACAATATAGGTTGGGTCTTTACATGCATATAAATAAGGGCTATTGTGCTATAAATTGCGCTGCAAGTTCTTTATGAATAGCAAAACCAGTCCAAAAAATGAATCAAAATTTATTGTCTTGTAAGATCTTATACGGTTATTATTGGGAAACCGGTTCTCTAAGGAATCCGTTTTCAATTTGGATTTCTAAGAATTTAGAATTTGGTATTGGAATAAGACTTCCAATTTGATTTGGTTTTGTATTCCTATTAGGACTTTGTTTTGTACGTTCTAAAGGCTATAAATATAAGGTTTTAGGGATTGGTTTTGTATCTTCAATCCTCAATAGTTGTTTGCCTCCTTGAGAAAGTTGTGAGGTGAGGATCATCCTCAATTTGTCGATTGGTCTCTTGGTGAGAGTTGTGAGGATTTTGGTGAGGAAAGATTTGTTTTGTGAGTGAGAGATTTGTTTGGGAGATTTTTTTTTTATTAATTAGATACTTTGTATCTTTGATTGTTTGTTAATAAGAAGCTCTCCTCTTTGGTCCGTGGACGTAGGCAACGCCGAACCACGTTAAATTTGGTGTGTCTTTTTACGTTTTATTTGTTGGTAAGTAGGTTTAATTGTTTTACTATTTTACGTTGGTTTGTTTGCATCACTTTCATACATATTAGATGGTTAGACGCTTCCGTTGTTTATTAAAAGGTACCTTGTGCCTCAACAATTGGTATCAGAGCCAAAGGTTATTCCTTTGGGTTGTAGAAGGGATCGCAGAACATTGTTTGTAGGGTTTTGTTCGGATTTAGGAATTTGTCCAGATTCGAGAGCCTGTAGTAAAACGGCCATAACTTTGTACTCGAATATCAAAACATCTATCCGTTTTTGGGGTTCGAAAGTCGACTTGTCAGGCTTTATAACAGTATATGGTATGTTTTCTGTTTCAAAGTATTCTATTCTCAGTAATCCTTTGAAGTTGGCGGTTTTGTTTTCCCAGATTTGTTGAAAATCCAATGTTAGATTTTCTTTATTGTTTTGGTGACTCTTTGGGTTTCGTTTGTTTGATTGGTTTGCTGGTATTTGAAAGTACTGATTGGTAATATGTCGGATCCATCTTCGGGTTCGAGTTGAAAGGTATGAAAGCAATTCGTTTGAAAACTTTTTCTGATGAATATGACCATTTATCTACCACCACTACAAAAAAAATGACTTTTTGCCGCGGTCATAAACTGTGGCCAAAAGTTTAGAAATCCGTGGCTATAAGTTTCTTGCCACGGAAAAACATGTAGTTGCACCCGTGGTAGTACTTTATGTGACGAGAAGTATTTTGCCGCGGTCAAAGCGTGGGTGTGGCTAAAGGTCAAATATCTAGCCACATTTACACCTGCGGCGAAAGCCTAATTTATATTTACATTTTTAATATTGAATATTTACTTTTTGCTGCACCACAACAAGTTAAATTTGAATTAAAATTTTTAACTTGTTGCTACGCATCTGCCTGTGGCCAAAAGTTCAATTAAATTTAAATTTTTAACTTTTTGCTACAGGTATTTTCGTGGCGAAAAGTTATTTTAAATTTTAAATTTTTTTCTTCTTGCTGCAGACCTACCCGTGGCCAGATTTTACTTTATTGTCATGGCTAATTTTTTTTTTTTTCCCTTCCTATAAATCACCGTTACAATATAACCTGTAATTTGCACTTAAAAAACAATACAATTATACACAGTAGTTGCACCATAATATCCTTCCATTTAACCAAATTATAAATATATTCCAACAATCACATTTTCAGATCCAATATAATTGCAGATCCAATAAAATACCAACTAAAAAGTAAAAACATCTCAAAATGCTTTGCATCTAATTCCTATATGTTACAAAAGTGTCCATTAACTTAGTACCAACAGTTCCAAAAGTGTGCATAACTTGGTATCAGCTATACTCTTCCTCCTCCAAGTCCCACATCAACAATTCTCATCTTTAAGCAATCCTCTGAAAATAATAATAATAATAATAGTGTAAGAAACTGAATTGAATGAATCAAGTTCAACAAAGCCAATACCTATATATTGTACTCAAACAAAAACTCAACTATTGAGTAAATACTAGTGTTTATGTTCAACCAAAATTCAAAGCTCCTATCTTTCTTAACACTAGGATATAAAGTGACCCAATCGACAAAACAAAACAATGTTCACGCAATCAAAAGAAAATCTTTTTTAACATTGTTAATGCAACTTTCAACTAACTAAAATCAAACAAAATAAATCACCAATTAGCATGAAAAATGTCTAAGATCACATCTAAATTACACAGGTTAGCCCCTTATACTAGATATAATTATTCCTGTAATTGTCGCCTACTATTTCCATTCAAATATGAGTATGACCAGTACACAAATCCAAAAAGTAGGATCACATCATAAAAACTGGATTATCCATCACCAAAATGATGAAAAAAATGCAGCCGGTAAGGTCATTGCACAAGATCAAATGCTAGTTAAGATCGAATTGGTAAAGAACAACACTGGTGGTATTATTAAAAAATTTCAGTGATAGGCTCGCAGCCTTTGCCTACTCTTTTAGTTAGTGTTAAAGTTAAATGATCTAAAAGGAACCTAAGCAATTCCGAGGATTTTCATATCTAGAAGAGGAGGGAAGATAATGAGAGCAAGAAAAGTGCACGTATTCAAATATTTCAGATAAATGGAAGTTTAGGAGTGTACTTACTAGTCTTTTTCCTGCATTGTTAAGATTGGGAGCTCTTTGTAACAGTGTTTGTAAGATTCTTTCTTCCATTCCCGTGGTATGTTCATCAAAGTTTCTCTGGATTTCTGTTGTTTTTTCCTTAAAGCTTCTTTTCATTTGATCAAACTCCTGTTGTCTCTGCTCTTCCTTATCTTGTGCTTGCCTTCTCATCTCGACAATTTCACGTTGCATTTCATCTTCTCTTTCTTGTGCTTGCCTTCTCATCTCGACAATTTCACGTTGCATTTCATCTTCTCTTTCTTGTGCTTGCCTTCTCATCTCGACAATTTCATGTTGCACTTCATCTTCTCTTTCTTGTCCTATCCTTCTCATCTCAGCCAGTTCATTCTCCAATTGTTCAATACGATGGGCACCATTATGATTCGATGAAGATGTTCGGGACCCAAAAAAACTTGTCGGAGTCACACCTCTTCCCATTAGTCGCACACGTCCATGCCGGTCTGGAGGCATCACTTGATAATATATGTCATCACTGATGGATTGTTCAGCTCCATGCTCATCTCTACCCGCTAACTCCGTCATTTTGTCCTATATTAAAAAAAAAAAAAAGTAATAAATAATGATCAAGTACTATAATATTGAAATTAGGTGTCAAACTTGAATTGAAGCTTACATACAATGTATTGTCTTGATAACTCATCAAGAGGCTCATTTGTTTTTCGACTTATATGGGTTCTCTTAAAGAAATCTCCAAAGGTTGGGGGTGCACCTTGCTCACGGTTCTATCCATCCACAAAAAAGATCGATAAGATTGATTATACATGTTGAATTGAATATTAACTTTGTACATCCTAGATAAACAAACTTACAATTTTCTCCCTTAGTTGTGGAAAGCTAATTCTCCCATTAGTATGCTTTGCTACTTGTACAACACGATTACCCTTATTTTGTTGAGATAATGCCTGCATACATTCCACAACAAAATAGTTAAACACATATTTTCGGAAAACACTTCAATATACAATTAAATGCAACTAATTTGTACTCGATGTGCTTCAGTTTCCCAATGTTCTGTTAGAAGAGCCCATTCTTGATGTGACAGCTGCTCAGGTTTATTGGCCACAACATCTTCGTAGGTGTCGTAGCATGAATAATGATTTCTCTTCCATTTGCTTTTCTTATTCCTAAACAGCTCAGAGCCAAGTGTAGTAATGGTATATTTCTTCCTGATGTCATCAACGTCCCAATATTCCTGAAATATATAAACTAATAATGAAGTAAAAATAGAATATTGCAAAACCAGGTGTATTATGCAAATTTTTTGAAACCATGGAACTTTTAATTGGTTTGCAACACTGGGAAGAGTATAGGAGCTTTTAATTGGTTTGCAACACATGGAACTTCCATGAGCAAAAACAACAAACTCATCAGTGGAGATAACAAAGGTGCTGCTGCTAGATTCTTTGAAGACTGGTTTACATCTTCCAACCCAACAACAAAAACAGGAACTATAATCAACAACACAGTATCTAGTAAGTCAATATATAGTAAAATTATGTTGATTTTCTATATATCCAATTATACCGATTTATGTCGTCTAAATTCTAAAACATTTGATGATCACAGATAGTACATTGGTCCAAATAGCAGGAAAAATCAAAGCTAGTGGTCGGAAAACCTGTGGAAAAAGTAGTAGTAAAGCTTCCAAAGTGAGAAAGAATGATGGTTCATTGTTTGTGGGGGCATTCTGCCAATCTAATGTAGGAGATGTGAGCTCCAATGTGCTTGGAGCTTTCTGTACTGATACTGGAAAACCATGCAATTTCAACCATTCTAGTTGTAATGGAAATACCCTACTCTGCGTGGGTCATGGACCAGGGTATCAACTTTAACTTTCCAAAGAATCAACCAGTCCTCTGTTCCTTGACTTCTTACATCTAAATGAATCACTTAACATCAATGTGATCTACTAACTTCAACTGACTACTCACATCTAAATGACACACTGACTTTTATGTGCCAGGTATCCAGAAGAGATACTAAGCACACAGATCATAGGGGAGAGACAGTTCAAGAAAGTAATCGACTGTTTTCATCTGCTAAAGAAGAACTCACAGGGAAAATCGATTATCGTCATGTCTATCTGAATTTGACAAACCTTGACGTGCAGTTAGACATCAATACTGTAGTGAAGACATGTCCTGCAGCACTAGGTGCAGGTTTTGCTGCCGGTACTACAGATGGACCTGGTAAATTTGGGTTCCAACAAGGTGATACAGAGGTCAATACATCTACTGCCCACTTTCCATTTATAATTGTACATATCAGGCAAATTAGTTGTAGGGGTTACATTTTTTGCTGCTTGAATATATTCTTAAGCTGTTAAGCACTTAAGCATCACAGTCCACATATAAAACAATGGGTAAGTTGAACCTTAGCTCTCTCAGTACCATGCTGATACAATAGCCATGGATGATCACATGTCCAAATGACTTACTTTGGCCCTTAGCCCCTTACAAGTTAAATTTCTTATGGAAGGAACAAAGTAGTAAACAATTGTATAAGAGAACAACTATATCAATAAACACTCTAATTAAGCATTAATCAAAGTGTGAAACAAATCAAATATAGTATTAGAAGAATCTAAGTTACCTGTTCAATTGAATAAACCAAGTTAAATTGGTGTGATATCTGCAGTCCAATTTAATTGAAGCAACCTGTCCAAGCAATTGTACACTGAAATTAGTAGGAGAGTACAAGAGAGAAGAAGAACCCAGTAACAACCCCGCTTTCTGATAAAAAAAAAGAAAAAAAAATTACTTTACCTAAAACGAGGACATAGAAACGAAGATTGAAATGAGCAGAAGGAGGCGAGTGAATTAGAGAGAGAAAGAGTGAAATTAGAGAGAGAATCGTTGGAGGTGAAGCCGGTGTGGGAAGTTCCAGTGACGGTGGTGGCGGGGTGGAAGCTTAGAGACGAGAGAGAGAAAGAAAGAGTTTTGTTTAATTAGTTTAGGTTTTTGATTTTTTTTTTCTATGGTATCTTTTGCTAAAAGAGCGGGTGACACTAAAACGTGGGCGGGCAAACGCGGGGAAAACTAAATAATTTAGGATTTTAATTTTGTAAAACGAAAAAAACATTATTATTGGATTTTTGAGAATTAAAAAAAACACTTCAAGCCACGGCAACTAAACCACCGACCCCAGAAGTGGAGTTATAGCCACAACCACTCTTAAACGTGGCGAGAACATGTCCTTGTAGCCACGCAAAATTTACGCTTGTAGCTAAAAATTAACTTTTGGCCACGAACGAAGTTTATGTTGTGGCTAAAAACAATTTTTGGCCACAACTAAGAAAAGGTGTGGCAACAACACACATTTAGCAACACAATAAATGGCCGTGGCAAAATCTTCCGTAGCAAAAAACTTTTTTTTTAGTAGTGCACTTTGTTGACGGGGAAAGAATTTGTTAAGGATCATAGTACTGGTAGAGGAGGAAGATCTCGATCTAAGTCGAGAGTTGGTTTGTGGGCTTTGTATGATGATAAATATGCCTTTTGTCATGGAAATATTAGAAATTTAATTGTCTCAAGTTGTCGAAATTGGAGGATTCTGAATCCTCAAAAGATAATAATGCAAATATTGCACAAGCTAACGTTGATGATGATTCCGATTATTCTTTTGTTGCTTTTGTTGATTGTTCTAAGGAGTGGATTATGGATTCTGGTGGTTCTCAATATATGTATCCCAATAGGGATTTGTTTGGTAGCTTTAAAAAGCTAAATGGTAAAGTTTCGTTAGGTAATGGTCGTACATGTACAACATCTGGTGTGGGAACTATCAAGTTGAAGTTGGAGAATGGTACAGTTAAAAGATTAGTTGGTGTCCGATATGTTTCAGAGTTTAAGGTGAATCTCATCTCTCTTGGAACCTTAGAGTCTGATGGTATGAAGATTGCTTTGCAAGATGAGGCTTTAAGGGTTGTTTCTGTTGCATTGGTTGTTAGGAAAGAGACAAGAAGAAAGAATTTACACTATCTTAATGGTACGCTGTTGGTAGAGCAATAAAGATACTGCTCCCAATTTGGTTGATTGTTTGACTCCTCCTAGTTTGATTGATTATGGTTTTGGTAGACGTACCGGCAAACATGGCTTGTTAAATGGTGGTAAGGTACGTAAAGTTTCTTTTGGGCATCATTGTTTGGATAATAGTTTGAAGTTGGAAAATATACCTCAACAGGTGGAGATTGATGTCGCTCTTTATGAAAGTTTGTCTGGTGACACAGCTGATATTAGTTTGTTAGCCACAGATGTTTGTTTGAAGGTTCAAGCCCATGAACCAGTTGTACCTAGCTATGAAGCCACTGTTTGGAAACTTTTGTAGGTTTCGGGGTGCTGATTCATACGCATCTTCAGTTAGTTATGGTCATAAAGGGGAGATGGTATTTCGTAGTTTGGACCCCATTGTTTTGGTGTATGTTTGTTGGCCATTTGGGGTGTTGACCCTTTACGGGTATTAATGGGCATTTGTTTTTTTTTTTTTTTTTTTGCCTTTTAGGGGGATTTGGCCTTTCGGGTCATAGTGGACATCAAAAGATGTCTGTTTGGAAGAACTACGATGGCTTGATCCCATGGAGGGGTACGTAGGCAGCCACATGATGGTTCAGCCGCTGTGGTTTGGTTGTTCGTCGGTTTCTGAAGATAGCCTCAAATTTGGGAAATCTTCACCGAGGTGGAAAATGGTTGGGAAACAGGTTCTCTAAGGAATCCGTTTCCAATTTGGATTTCTGAGGATTTAGAATTTGATATTCGAATAGTTTTGTATTCCTTTTAGGAATTTGTTTTGTACACCCTAAATATAAGGTCTTAGGGATTGATTTTGTATTCTCAATCCTCAATAGTTGTTCATATTCTTGAGAGAGTCGCGAGGTGAGGATTATCCCCAATTTGTCGATTGGTCTCATTGTGAGAGTTGTGAGGATTTTGGTGAAGAGAGATTTGTTTGGTGAGTGAGAGATTTATTTGGAAGATTTTCTCCATTGGTTAGATACTTTGTATCTTTAATTATTTGTTAATAAGAAGCTCTCCTCTTTGTTCTGTGGACGTAGGCAACGCCGAACCACGTTAAATTTGGTGTCTCTCTTTACGTTTTGTTTGTTGGTAAGTAGGTTTAATTATTTTACTACTTTACATTGGTTTGTTTGCATCACTTTCATATAAAAACAAATAAAAGAAGCTGTACCATGTAACATGGGTTGGTTAGATGCTTTCGTTTTTTGTTGGAAGGTATGTTGTGCCTCAACAGTTATTATATAAAAACAAATAAAAGAAGCTGTACCATGTACTTCAAAAAAATTAAAAGAGCACCACAGCAAAAGGAAAGACTTATACCTTCAACTTCATGAATATGTATACACCAATTTAAGGTACATGCAGTAGTTTACCATGATTAGAAATAAGTAGAAAATTAGAATTGATGTCATTGCTTTTTATTGATAGATATGTATACATACAAGTAAGGTAAGATATATTGACGTACAACATTAGTAGTTGTAGACTTGTAGTATTGAATATATTCTGTTTTACTATTTTTGTAGGGTATCTCTCACAACGCTATATGTCCTTTGAGTTAAGACACAATTCATTGTTTCCACCTACAAATCTACCTCAGAATTTAGGGTATGTTTGATTGGTCGTGGGAAAAATTCCCACATCAAACATTACCCCAAAATTCCCAGATGCTTGTTTGATTGGTAAAGTTGGGTCGTGTAAAAATTCCATGATAAAAATATTTCTCACCAATCTTTCCTTGACCCACCCCTAAAAAAAATTCCCTGAGTTGTTGGGGAATATTTTTTTGCCTAATCAAACAACCAAAATCTTTTCCACATAAAATTTTCCCCCATTTTTTATGTCCAATCAAACAACCTATTAGTGTGAGAATTATTTTATATGGGAATATTTTTAACAAAAATTCCCACGAGTAATTATTCCCACCAATCAAACACACCCTTAATTTGAGTAGACATCACTTTGCAGTGTGCAGGAGTTTTTAGACTAAAGCAAGCCACTTTTTTTGGTTATATTAAATTGTTAAATTTGATATTCCCTTGCACACCAAACAAACCTACAAGACTAAAGCATATATATAAAGACCAACAGGGCAGCTGACTACTTACTGGGCAACTAGGAGGTACGGAATTGTGTAATTTCTTTTGTAATCCTATTGATGAGAAGCTTGATGTAATCCTCTCTGAGGATATAACAGGCAAAATGTATTCGAGATTTTAATCAATGCAGGTAGGGGTCTGCCTAACCCCAGCTTATCACTTAAAAAAAAAAAAAAAAAAAAAACAAAGTGAGCCATATCAAAATATCGAGGATATTCTCGGATATCCTAAGAATTATGCCGATTTTTTAGATCAGATACACGAATATTCACGAATACTTGGTCTTCACATTGGTTTTTAGTGTCAAAATCCGAGCAAATCCATTTTTTCAAAATTCAAAATTTCGCTTGAAATCGGTATTTTAAAACTATGAAGCAAACTACTTTTCTAAACAAATTTAAAAGAACAATTTTTCAGCCCACGTCAAACTTTATCTTCGTCTATTGAATTTGTAGCATCAGTCACCCACAAAAAAATGACTTCTTGGAGCTTTCATTTAAACCTTAGGGTTTGTTTGATTTGAGCCCGGAAAAAAGATCTTCCCGGAAATCTCAATCTCCCGTGTTTAATTACATGGTAAATAAATGGTAAATGTTTAAAACGAAATGATAAGTTAAAATGTTGGGATAGATTGGAGGCTGGAGCTTAATAATGTTAATAAACTCTCACTAAACACATATTTACATGATATTCCAATGATATTCATGATCAATATATCACTATAATCATTTATGAAAATTCTATTTCCCGAATATTTACATATGGTAAATCTACTTCTCGGTAAATTATTTTTTCGCCCGAACTAAACAAAGAATTTTCTTCAAATACAAAATTTAGAAAAAGTTTGATCAGTTGATATATTTCTCAACTTTATTTTTTGTAGTTATTTTCTTGTACATTTTGTAGGAGGGTCAGGGTATGCGTTTGATTTGCATGGTAAATTATTTACGATATGTAAATATTAGGATAATATAAATTTGATAAAATTGATTATTGGGCTATCTTGACTATAAAAATCATAGGAAAACCACGTAAATATGTTTTTAATAAGAATTCATTGGCACTGAGCTCCAATATTTTTGAATAATATTACTTATTATTTTAACACTTGTTTTCTCTGCAAAGAAACGTAGAAAATTAAGATTTCCCGAAAAATCTATTTTTCAGACTTTATTCAAACAAACCCTATGTTTCACCATATGCAGAGCAAAAGCTTAATTTTGTACCAAGCCTTTACCACTCTAAACAAATCAGACGCTACATAAACAAATATCAAATCATTCACAATCTTTAGTCAAATCGACATATCCAATCAACTTACCAATTGAAATAAAACCGATCATTTATTCCTAACTCATTTTCGTATCTCCATTTACCTTTCCAGTCTAATTGAAAGTAAAACCTGCAACCTAAACCAACAAATACATTATGTAGCGTGTAAAAATTCATGATATTCTTTTCTCTCTTCTTTGAAACCTTTCGAAATCCTTCACTCAACTTCCGGTCATTTTTCTCTCACTATACCATATTTTCCCTCACCTTACCAATCCATGCGAAGCACGAAAAGTCGTGGTAGTTAACTATGAATATCATTGGAAAATCATGTAAATATAATTTTCATAAGAATTCATTAGCACTAAGCTATAATATTTTTGAACAATTTTACTTATTATTTAACACTTGTTTTCCATGCAATGAAACGTAGAAAATTTAGATTTCATCCAAACGGACCAAACCAATTCCATCGAAGTTTTTTTAGTTTGGATTTGGTCGATTGGTGGATCAGATTGGATGGTAATAGTATCAATTCGATCGAATCGGTTTTGTTTTTGAATATAAGTTTTACAAACCAAAAAAAAACCGATTCAAACCGAATAAGTCTATTATATACAAAGTCCAAACAAAAGTACCCATACTAGCCCATATACTTAAAGTCTAAACATAATTACCCATTGTCCATCTACATTAAAAAAAAGTGGGAGCAAATTATTCTTATTACTGGATAGTTGGCGAGAAGTAAAAAAGTCGGATCAGTTTGGAATGGATTGTTTTAATTCGGATTGGATTAGTTTTCGATTTGTAAAGATAATGGATCGGTTCGAAACATATGTCAGTTCGGTTTTGGATTTGAATAAACCGAAATAATTCGGTTTGGTTTTTAGATCCTCCAAATCCAAAAACATGCACACCCCTAGTAGGCAGAGCAAAAGCCTGTGTATGCACATACATCACATCTGCAAATTGTGTCCTTTACCACTCTACCAGGCCTCTGGCCCAAACAATATATGGGTTAAGATTGCGACGAATGAAGCCTGAAACTACATGGGTTTGGTTCTATGAATCTACATCAAGACCGACCCATTGACCCAATACAATTATAAAAAAAATGCTTATGTGGATGCTTATGTCAGCAGTACAGCTGAGTCAGAAATCACATGATAGCCAGTGTACTTCTTTGGACTGGGCCCACAGTTCACAAGAGTGTGGGCCATTCACCGCCTAACTTTTCTTGTTTGGGAGCTTTACAGTACAGCAGTGAAGAAGAAGATCATGCCATCATGGAAATGGTGGTTTCACTCAATAAAATAAAATGAAATGAAACGGCACGGAACTACAGATTTTATAAGTGTTTGAGACTTGAGATCCACAATATTATTATTTTAGTGTTTTGGATGTTGAGAAATCATATATTCTTTCTTGGATCTCAAACCAACATGCCAAAATAGCTTTGATTTATTAATATTTTCTTGGATCAATGGACATTCCTATTTTATTTTTTTTTAAAATTAAAATTTTTTATTGGGATATTTTAAAAATGGTTTTTGTAAAATCAGTTGTGTTTCAATAATTAAACCCTAATAAAACTATAATATTAGGGTTTGTTCGATTCAGGTGAGATTTTTTCTTGATAAATTTTTAGGAGGGACAGATTAGCAATCGCATAATATAGTAAGAAATATTTCGTCCCTCTCCCTTTGTGTCTTCTCTTCTTCTCCTGTTCTCTGATTTAAAAAAAAAAATCATCCCGTGTCCTCTATTTTCATTCGTAAATTAATTTATGGTTTGAATTAAATTAAATAAGGCTATTAAACGAGACGAACGAGCTCGAGTTTTATATGTTCAAGTTTGGTTCATATAAATTCGAGCTAAACTCGAGTCGAACCTCAATAGTAGCGAGCTCGGGCCAAGTTTTAATAGAACGAGCTCGAGTTTAAATCGAGTTTTGGATGAAACCAAATAAGTTTTAAATTTTGATAATTTTAATTTTGATAATTTGGTTTTGGATGAAACCAAATAAGGAGGCTCCTGTTAACTTTCTTACTGATCCTAAGGAAGAAAGATCGACATTACGTCCTGCTGATATTCTGGTCTACAACTGGTCTGAAGGTAAACATGCGTGTGTTGATGTTACAGGGGCGTCTCCGATGGTTGGGCTGAGTGCTGGGATTTTTGAGGTGGGGCTAGCAGCTAGCAATGCAGCAGCGGCAAAAGTGGAGAAACATGACGGAGCTTGTAGGGCTAACCAACATAGTTTCATCCCCTTTGCATTTTACACATTTGGATTGCTAGGCTCAGAAGCAGTTGAGCTCCTCGAGAGTGCAGAAGATAATGGATAGCAACGTGATGACTGCAGGTTCGAACGAATATGTATTTAGGAGAATTGGGTTTGCTATCCAGAAAGGACTTGCCGCGCAGTTTGTAGAGCGTTTATCATCTACTTTTGTGTAATTCGTTGAGCTTATCAATAAAATTTGAAAAAAAAAAAAAAAATTTTAAAAATTAAAAATAATCATTTTACTTGATAAATTTATTATATTCACAATTTTATGCTCAATACTTAATTAATTTTATAAAAATCTTTTGAATATAGATTGAAATAATAATTATATAATTAATTTATCTAAAAAATTCATACATTTGAGCTTGTTCGAGCCGAGCTCGACCTTGATTAAATTACACCTGAGCTCTAAATATATTCAAGCTCGAATGAGCTAAAGAACAGCCCTAAAATCAAACCGACTTTTTTTTTTTAATTGACAACGAAGTTGAAAAAACCTTATAGTCTTTTATTCATTTGAAATAACTCTGACAACCATTAACAGTTTAAGAAATTTTATCGCACATCCACAAAATGAGACTACATGATATATAATTATCAACCAATATATATATATATATATATGATTCAAACCGGATCAGTTATTCATTTGTAGTTAAAGTTCTTGTTGCCCAGTAAATACTAATGATAATTGATACTCACAAGACTACAAGAACTTTAACTACAAACCTCAGTTACCACATAATTAAGTAATATTTTCTGGGCAACAACTTTTAAATATATACATGTATTTTATAGTCTCTTTAGCTAGTGAAAGTCGAAAACAAAATATGATGATTTGCGCTATACACTATCAAATTTCATTTATATTTAATGTAAAAAAAAAATCCTTTTTTTTTTTTATATATTTTTTGAAAGTGATCTACACAACTCATAATGTAGGTTGAGTTTACCTGGTCAGATCCACCTCAATAAAGATTCTTTAGGTGGGCCCTAAAAGCCTAAATCAGAACCATGTAGTATCTGTCATTATACATTAGGTGGGCCATCAACTTTAGCAAAAACTTGATGTATGGGTCCCATTTGGCACCGGCCTTTGCACTTGCTGATGTGTTGGCTACTTGGCTATTGAACTTTATAAAGTGAAAAAGGCAGTATTACTATAAGTAAAGGGACAAAGAGAAAAGGAAAAAAAACTTTGAAATGAGATATGAAAACCACTCATCACATAATTCAAATTTAAATCAAATAATGTTTGAGAATTGGGATATAGAAAAGAAAGAAAAAGAATAAAAATGTTTACCGATTTAGCATAATTTAACGCTTATGGGCAAAGCAAATTTTAAGTTTTTATCTTTTTCTTGGTATGTAATAATTGTTCACGAGAGAGTTTTCGTGCGTATGAATAGTGTATATTTAAGGATATATTTTTGAAAAAATAGTATGTACCGTTAATGCTACGACCAACTTTAGGTTAAAAATGAAAAATGCATTTGCCGAGTTGAGAAAGAGATAATGACATGAATGTAGATGTATAGACACAATTTTTAACCCACCCGACTCATAAAAGACCTCCTAAATTTCGATTGTTCACAATAAAAACCCACGAAAATATTGAGAAAAGAGACAATGACGTGAATTAGGTGCAAAATCACAATGTTTTACCCTACCCGACTCATAAAACACCTCCTAAATTTCAATCGTTAAGAATAAAAACCCATAAAAATATTGAGAAAAGATTTAGTGACATGAATTAGATGCAAAAACACAATGTTTTACCCTACCCGACTCATAAAAGACTTCCTAAATTTCGATTGTTAAAAATAAAAATCCATGCAAATGGCTAATTTCTTTTTATTTTTTCTACTATATTATCAAATAGAAAATGATAAAGATGTAGAACTTTAAATAAATAATTGAAAAGACTTGGACCTGTGTGCATGAAAGGCGGTCACCTACATGCCCTACTGCACAAAACACAGGATCATGATAAGTACTAGTTGTATTGAAAATGGCTTCCACCATTTGGAGTTTAGAGTCCAGAGTGTATAAATGCATATAATACTACTAAAGAAAATCTCATCTTACAATACTTTCATTACATTATTACTACATGACATGGTCCTTCAACTCAGTGTGACATTATATGTCCATTTGCCAAGAATCTTTTAGTACACCCCCCTTCTATCTATCACTCCAAGGCCTCTATATATAGTTCTCTCTTTGATCATCACTTCACTCACCTCTATCCACTTATTCACAAGCATTCAAGTCTCTCATCTTCTCTTTATTTGATCACTTCATCTATAACCAGTTCATCACCTACTAACCCCTTTAAGATTTCAATGGCCACTGCTGAGGTAACTTATCATAATTTGATCATTTTTTTTTTTTTATATCATTAACATATATAGAGTTTTCAACATTAACACTCCAATGTGAAGGTTGATGATCAAATGGCACGATCATTGTTATCATGAAGTTGGCAACAAGAGTTCCATTGCGATACAATTATTAGTAGCGTGCCTAGCTTGATGCTCATCTATTATCCTTGATGTTTCACATTTATAATAGCTATGAATTTGCATAAATTTACATACCATTAATTAGATTGTCAGTAGAGTTATAGATCTTGGATATTTGGAAAATGCTTTATGGTTTTTGATACGTACTAAATGAATCAATATTGTGTTTTGTGTCATGTAGGTTGCATCAATGACATCTGCATTGCCTGTGGAGAATGACACAACAGAGGAATTGGCTAAGACTCAAGAGCCCAAAACAGAGGAAGTGGTGGTTGAACAGACTACACCAGAGACTATTACTACTGAAGAAGAACCTAAACAAGAAACTCCTAAAGTCGAAGAAACTCCCGTTGAAGAAGCTCCTGTCGAAGTTGAGACTAAGGAGGTTGCTGTAGAAGAAGCAAAGGTTGCTACCGAAGAACCTGCTGATGTAGTAGAGGAGAAGAGTACTAGTGATGAGATCACTCCAGAAGTGGCAGCTGATCCAGTTGTAGAGGAGATCAAAGAAACTACGACAGAGCCTGAAACGGCACCAGAAGTAGTTCCAGTTACTGAGGAGACTACCACTAAAGAAGAGGAGCCAGTAGTTGAAGCAAAGGGGGAAGCTGTTAGCATTGAAGAGGAGACTCCCACTAAAGAAGAAGAACCAGTAGTTGAAGCAGCTAAGGAGGATGCTGCAGTTAGCACTGAAGAGGAGACAACCACTAAAGAAGAAGAACCAACAGTTGAACCAATGGAGGAAGCTCCAGTTAGCACTGAAACTACTGTTGAGAAGACTGAGGAATAGATGGGGAATGTTGCATGAAGTGTTTTGAGTACTAAATGGAAGTATGTCTTATGAAGTTCTTGCTTGTGCTGCATATTAGTTTTCTTAAGTTATTTGGTTATGATGAGAGTTGAGATGTAGAAATAGGTGGGTGTCCATTGGGTCGACGTGTACCGTATATTCCACTTGGCAAGCATTTAGTGGTCCATATGTAGTAAACATTCTCATACTCACTTGGAGAATGTCTAATGTGCCATGGAGTGGAGTCTGGTTGTTGGTCACAATGAGTCAAAGAGGTTTGTGTGGGAACATTATGTATGTGTTTGATGAAATTAATAAATCCCAGTATGGTTTTAGTGTTTTATAATTACTTGTATGTTATGGTGTGGGAAGAGAATGCTTTACACAGTTTATTAATATTTTTCATGAACCAGATCATATTTGTTCCATGTTTAGAACAGAGAATAGTAGTTGGTGAAGACCGAGAGTATCAATCTTTCATCGGTGTAGATAGGTCACACAGTTAATCTGTATGGAACAACCCACAGAAACATCCAGTTTGAAAGGCAATGAAAATGTACCCTATGAACATAATGACCAACCCCTATTCCAGTACTCTACCTCAGTTTTAATAGTATTAGTAACACAAGAGTTTCAGCAAAAACGCAGTCCTTACTCAAGATTCATCCATTAATATCCTGTAAGTCGAAACCTGAGCTAAGGAAAAGTCATCAGATCGAAGTTGAACAACAACCTAAGTGTTCCGGTCATATCTTTCTATAAGACTGTAACTTTATTGACTGCAATATTCCCTCCCTGCAACTTTGATAAGAAATGTGTTTAGCTTTGGCAGACTTGGTTTTCCCAAATTCATGTCTCCAGAATAATCTTAAGTTCATCACATAATTGAACCTCTCAAAGATCCTACACCTGAATGATTTAACAACTTGAGTCTTATACAGATGAAGAGAACTGCATTCCTAAAATTAAAGTGGTGGTGGTTCTACAACTTCCAATCAAAAAGTGTGTCGTGGAAGCTATTGAAACGAACACGTGCAACCTGAAAGATCTAGCAGTTTAAGTTTTTGAAGTTTCATGTGGTATGTAGTTCATCTCTTAACATCTACAGCAATTAATATATATATGTCAACATTTTCAAAGCAATAGTTCAATAAGGCTAGCATCCACAAGTCGGGAAACTGTGTGTGTAAATGAGTCCTGGATACAAAATAGGTCGAGATTTTTCTAAGGATGGTGTTTCAACCGGATTTCACAGCAATGTGAAGTAAGATCAAGAAGAAACACCTAATGTTATGATCTACGGTATTGGAGAACATGAAGATTAAGGAATACGGTTTTGGTGATTGATAATGGTTGCACTAAGTTACTTCTTAGTTGCCTACCTATCCATAAAACAGATGTAATCAAGACTTTTATAACGTACTTCAAATGTAGATTCTGATTAGGATTAGGATGTGATCCAACGATCCCAAATGTATTGTAGTGTTGTAGTCCCATGTATTTGGACTATATAATGACAAGATAATATACCTCATGTCCTTAACGAAATCTCTACAAAGATGTAGAATTATCATATTAACCTTATTGAATATAATGGACTTAAAATAGATAAAGCCCATAATTGATAAGCCTTATTACTAATTGAATTGGGCTTAGACTCTTATTGATTAAAGTCTTGGGCTTTAACTTGTAATTGACTTGGGCTCGAGGCCGTTAAGGAGGGTCAACACATCGCCCCCTCTTTAGCTGATGGGTGAAACCCGTTGGGTAAACGAAAAAAATAAATGCAATCTGAGTAAAGAAACAGGAGGTAGAAAAATATAGGAAAATAAAGTGAACGCGAACTGAGTAAAGAAACAGGCGGTAGAAAAATAAATTGAACTCAATTGAGTAAAGAAACGGTAGAAAAATATAGGAGAAGAAATTGAACTCAACTGAGTAAAGAAACAGGCGGTAGAAAATAATAGAAAAATAAATTGAACTCAACTGACTAAAGAAAAATATAGAAAAATAAATTGAATGAAAGAAATTAGAACGCAATTTGGGTTTGATTAAAAATCTGAGTAAAAAGAAATAAAATTTGAGTGATGTCAAGTGATGAAGAAACGGATGTGGAGAATGACAATAGATTTGATAATGGGCGTGAGTTCGAAGTAGGGAGTGTGCATGGGCAATGGGCACCTCGAGGCGCAAACGAGACACGCACAAGTCTCGAGGCACCTCAAAACCTCGTTGCGGGGTCCACCACTGCTGAAGGAAGAGTACCAACAGTTGACATGACGCCAACTGTGTTGCCTACAGCTGGAATGGGCATAAAGGGACCTGGCCTGGTCATAGCCAGATTTGGCGAGATCATAGAGCAGGGTATAGCTCCTGGCCAGGGCGCCAAACTGTGCGTGAGACCACCTGACAGGGTGGCAGCAGCACAGCCGCTGGCTAGGGTTTCACCCAAGGTACGGTCGCTGGAAAAGAGGCAGGCAGGATGAACAAGGGGCTAGCTGGGGGTATGGCTGTTTGGCAAGGGGGAAGGCTGGATGGGGGGAGTTTGTTAGGGTGTTGGAAGAGTACACAGCCGCTCGAGAGGAGACAGGTAGGGGGCTGGAGGTGCACACAACCATTGGAGAGGAGACAGGCTGGGTGCTGGAGGAGTACACAACAGCTCGAGAAGAGACAGGCAGGGGCTGGAGGAGCACAGAGCTGCCGGAGAGGAGACAGGCTGGGTGCTGGAGAAGTACACAACCGCTCGAGAGGAGACAAGTAGGGGGCTAGAGGTGCAGGCAGGGGCTGGAAAAGGCAGCCGTTGGGCAAGGTGATAGCCTAGAGTGTATCGGAAACTCCAGCAGCAATGGACATGACAAAACATGTGTCCAGCAGCTATGGACATGACAATTCCATACTTAGCCAAATTTTTCAAAATCTCCAACGGTTATTCATCTTGCAAAATACTGTCAGACCTTTGGAGCAGTTTTTACGCCAAAATACTATCTCCAGAAGACCTGCCATATACCATTGGAAAGATAATGGAGTCCTCTTCCCAACCCAGAAAACAGATCGACATTCCGATCTCTGAGAAGAACGTTATGGCCAATCCAATACAGATTGTCCAAATGGAGATACCGAAAAAACGGAACAACAATTACATCTGGGCAAGTCGGACGAGGAGATAGCTGGGGGCATGGGCCGCTGGCCAAGAGGCTGGCGTGGAGGGAGACAAGGTTGAAAAGATTTGGGTAGGATGTATGACTATAAGATGATAAGATGGTAAGCGATTTGATTGCAAGCATGTGTAGATTTGAACACATGTGTGTGAAATATATAAATCATGTATTGATATGGACATGATCATTGGAGATCACATATTGAAATTGATGTGACTAGTTACCGATCACTATTGAGATTAAGATTGATATTGATGTAACCATTGGAGATCACTCTTGATATTGAGATTGATGTGATCAGTTGTCGATCACTATTGAGATTGATAATGATATTGATCGATATTGATTAGGGGTGGGCACGGTCTGGTCCGGTCCTAAAATGTAATAGGACTGGGACCAAACCGACTTGAAAGTATCGGTTCGGTTTCGGTTCCATGTACCGAAATTATTTGAATGAAACCGGACCGAACCGGACCAAATACAATCGGTCCGGTTTCGGTCCGAAACTCGATCCTGGGCTTTTTTATTGGGCCTTTAGTCCACTACAATTTAGATGAATATTTTTAAGTTTTGGGCTTTAAACAAAATAAGACATACACCAAATCAAGTACTAAATAGGAAAAAGGTCCAAAACCAATGAACCAACCATGGATCCACCATAAGCCCACAACCAATTACTAATTCCTATGTCAGTTTAGTAATTTACTAATAAAAAAAATGTTTTTTTATTTATTTCGGTTCGGTTCGGTTCACTCGGTTCTATAAAAACAAGAACCGAGACCGGACCAATAGCTATATAGTTCGGTTCGGTTTCGGTCCGGTCTTGACCCGTTTTTAGTCAACTCGATTTTGACCGGTTTTGACTCGGTTTTTTCGGTTCGGTTTTCGGTTTTTCGGTTTTTTTGCCCACCCCTAATATTGATATTGATGTGATCATTAAAGATCACTCTTGATATTGATATTGATATTGATGTGATCATTAAAGGTCACTCTTGATAGTGATAGTGATAGTGATAGTGATGTGACTATTGGAGATCACTCTTGATATTGATAGTGATGTGATTATGAGAGATCACTTTTGATATTGATATTGATAATAATATTGATGTGATCATGAGAGATCATGTTTGATATTGAAATTGATGTGATCATGAGAGATCATTCTTGATATTGATATTGATGTGTAAGAGATCACACTGGATATTGATGGATACTCCCCCATGTAGTGATACATTAGGTGAAAAATGGAATCGCCCCCAAGCGTATGAGGTAGAAACGTTCCGATCATAAAGACGACACCATTAAATGTGTGATTAAGATAGATGTTGACGCTCCCAATTTGTGTGATAGAGGGGTGAATAAAAGTATCGAGTTTGAGTTGACTAATCATATACTAGTACCATGTGTGGAACCCGTAGCAATGACATGAAGTCTTGTAGCGTGGATCTTGGTCTAATGCAACCATAAGGTTGACGCTCCCAAGTGGTACTTGGGTTGACGAATCCGTAAGATACCTAACTAATTGCTTGAAAAATGTGAGCTTGAATTCTGATTTGTCGCAAATTCTTAGAATCCCTAACTTTGCCAACATTAGTTATTCAAAAATGGTAGCTTAGATTCTGATTTATTGTAAATCCTTAGAATCTCTAACCTTTTGAACATTAGCTAGTTAAAAATATTAGTTTGAATCCTGATTGGTGACAATTCTTTAGAATTCTAGGAGAAACCATAGTAGATAAAAAATTTGCCATTGCAAAAATCTTAAATCCTTCTTTGAATGAAGGGTGATTTAGGTTTTGGTCACCACTTTTTAGTATAAATTAGGTTTTGGAGCCGGTTTTTATCTTTATTAGGGTTTAGAGCTGAACCGACAATTGACACAAGTAATTGTTTATAATGGCCAAAATACCCCTGATCAAAACTATATTAGGGTTAGTGATCACGTGCAGATCACGTGAGTTTCAGGGGTAAACTTAGGTATTTTGAAAATATTTTCGGTTCAACCGGGTTTTTTTAGTTGTTGGTTCGAAAATGAGCTCTAAACCCTAATAAAGATAAAAACCGGCTCCAAAACCTAATTTATACTAAAAAGTGGTGACCAAAACCTAAATCACCCTTGAATGAATTAAATGATTTAAGAAAACAACTTCGAAAGAAGTGAACATGTAAAAATCAAACAAAGTTGAGAAAATATGTAAAATTAAAATTCCTTTGAACGATTGAAGTATACATTGTCAAAAATATGTTGTAATTGGACCATATAATGACAAGATAATGTACCTCATGTCGTATTAGGAACATAAGTTGTAAGGATATTGGAATTGTAATTGGATTGAGAGTTGTGGAGATATTGGAGTTGTAGTTGGATTAGGTTAAAAAAATCTCTACAAAGATGTAAAATGAATATATTAACCTTAATGAATATAATGGACTTACAACTGCAAATGTAAAATTTAAACAAACAGAAGATTTACTTACAATATAACCTTGCACTTGGTAAGCCTCCTCTCTTAGGAGCTCTGTTTCTCTTAAATTTTAATAGAATGAGTTTTTTTTTTCTTTGAACTTATTATCTTTATGTATTTACTTTAGGGAGACTTATTCAAAAGGACAGAAACATATGGTTTCTTATTCAAAAGGGCTTTGTAGTCAACAAATTCAGGACTAAAATATCCACCCTAATCATGGTATGATTTTAGGTCAAATCATATATAAGATTTTTTTTTTTTTTTATTTTTTTTTTTCACAAAACACTAGAACCTATGTAGGGAGTGATTAACCCTAGTAGGAAAGGGTAAAGTCGGAATTGCACAAAATTTTGACACTATAATTCTACCTAAAATCATAAGTCTTTGTTCAGAATCAACTGACGAAAACAAAGTCAAGTCCATGGTTGAATCAACTGTCCAGAATTATGGACATTTAGACATCATGTTCAGCAACGCAGGCATTGCAAAACCCAACCATACCCTCTTGGAGCTCGACTTGTCATTGATGGACCATTTGTTTGCTATCAATGTACGTGGGATGGCAGCATGTGTGAAGTATGCTGGACGAGCAATGGTGGAAGGTGCGAAAGGAGGGAAAATCGTGTGCACTGCGAGTGTTTCAGGAAAAATAGGAATTGATGTTGGGCTACAAGACTACGTCATGTCTAAAAGTGCAGTGGTGGGCTTGGTTAGAACAGGGTGTTGTGAGTTGGGGAAGTATGGGATCCGAGTTAATTGTGTTTCACCAGGTGCAGTTGCAACACCATTGATGATGGAGACCTTTGGGATAAAGAGTAAGGAGAGTGCCGAAGAGGCATTTTCATGCGACAATAGCTTAATAGGAACAGTGTTGAAGGTGAATCATGTGGCCGATGCTGTATTGTTCCTTGCTTCTGATCAGTCTGCTTTTGTTACTGGGCATGATCTGGTTGTCGACGGTGGCATGCTTTATCGGGCGGGTTCAAATAAATTTCTATATAAACATTAATTTTACAGTCACACGAAATTAATCAGCGAAAGACATACTTTTGTATAGTAATATCTAGCTGATGCACCTGGAATAAGAACTCTGTCTAAATTATGATAAATAAATCGGTGTGCTTTGTCGCCTATATTGAATAGGCATTTTCTTTGATTGTTAATAAGAATTTTTAATCCAACATGAGCATGAGATTGAAAGAAGAGGGGTAATTTCCCAATTAAGCATAACTTTAGTGATCTTCTTCCCAAAAACACAACAACTTAGTATTAATTTGTTGCCATGCAAGCATAATATACAATCACTAGAAATTTGTTTCCATTTCTACCCATTTTACACCCTCACCTACCTTTCCACACATCACTATCATTCTCTCTTCTATTGTACTTGCTCTTTAAACCTAATAATTGTTGGAAACTGTTTCAGCAGATTCTGTCAGAAATCTGACAAGGTGTTTGGCAGAATATTTCGACATGTTTTATAGCTCCGTTGAGCGAGACCTTGGTATGTATGGAATCCTCGTTCCGAGTAGATGCTCGTAGAGTATTCATACGTCCAAAAAGGTTTCATATTGAATGAGAAATTGGCGTCCCAAGTTAACAATATGCAAATAGAAAGTTTAGCAGAACAAGACCCAACCATAATATACCATATTGAAGATGACATACACAACCATATTGAAGTTGACACACAACCATGTGTCTACGCTTTCTTAAGCAGAACAGGATTTTCAATTTTTTCGTAATGCCTACGGATATTCAGTATGGTTGTGTGACACACAACGATATTGTGTGTGTCAATCAATACCAATCCCAATCTGGAAAACAACAGGTGCATTGCATTTCCGAAGGAAAGCTAACAATATATTGAGATTCCTATAAATAACTTACATATCAATATGCAATATGGCAAAAGCCTTTCTTGAGAAGAAAAAATGGAAGTAGCTAGTCCTGTGATGATCAAAAATCTGTTGGAAGGGAAAGTAGCTATCATTACAGGTGGTGCGAGTGGAATTGGTGAAGCCACTGCACGTTTATTTGCTATTGAGGGTGCACGTATGGTTGTTATTGCTGACATCCAAGACGAACTAGGCAAATCGGTTGCTTCATCTATCGGCGCACATCATTGCACTTATGTCCACTGTGATGTCTCTGACGAAAACCAAGTCAAGTCCATGGTTGAATCAACTGTCCAGAATTATGGACATTTAGACATCATGTTCAGCAACGCAGGCATTACAAAACCCAACCAGACCCTCTTGGAGCTCGACTTGTCATTGATGGACCATTTGTTTGCTATCAATGTACGTGGGATGGCAGCATGTGTGAAGTATGCTGGACGAGCAATGGTGGAAGGTGCGAAAGGAGGGAGCATCGTGTGCACTGCGAGTGTTTCAGGAAAAATAGGAATTGATGCTGGGCTACAAGACTACGTCATGTCTAAAAGTGCAGTGGTGGGCTTGGTTAGAACAGCGTGTTGTGAGTTGGGGAAGTATGGGATCCGAGTTAATTGTGTTTCACCAGGTGCAGTTGCAACACCATTGATGATGGAGACCTTTGGGATAAAGAGTAAGGAGAGTGCCGAAGAGGCATTTTCATGCGACAATAGCTTAATAGGAACAGTGTTGAAGGTGAATCATGTGGCCGATGCTGTATTGTTTCTTGCTTCTGATCAGTCTGCTTTTGTTACTGGGCATGATCTGGTTGTCGACGGTGGCATGCTTTATCGGGCGGGTTCAAATAAATTTCTATATAAACATTAATTTTACAGTCACACGAAATTAATCAGCGAAAGACATACTTTTGTATAGTAATATCTAGCTGATGCACCTGGAATAAGAACTCTGTCTAAATTATGATAAATAAATCGGTGTGCTTTGTCGCCTATATTGAATAGGCATTTTCTTTGATTGTTAATAAGAATTTTTAATCCAACATGAGCATGAGATTGAAAGAAGAGGGGTAATTTCCCAATTAAGCATAACTTTAGTGATCTTCTTCCCAAAAACACAACAACTTAGTATTAATTTGTTGCCATGCAAGCATAATATACAATCACTAGAAATTTGTTTCCATTTCTACCCATTTTACACCCTCACCTACCTTTCCACACATCACTATCATTCTCTCTTCTATTGTACTTGCTCTTTAAACCTAATAATTGTTGGAAACTGTTTCAGCAGATTCTGTCAGAAATCTGACAAGGTGTTTGGCAGAATATTTCGACATGTTTTATAGCTCCGTTGAGCGAGACCTTGGTATGTATGGAATCCTCGTTCCGAGTAGATGCTCGTAGAGTATTCATACGTCCAAAAAGGTTTCATATTGAATGAGAAATTGGCGTCCCAAGTTAACAATATGCAAATAGAAAGTTTAGCAGAACAAGACCCAACCATAATATACCATATTGAAGATGACATACACAACCATATTGAAGTTGACACACAACCATGTGTCTACGCTTTCTTAAGCAGAACAGGATTTTCAATTTTTTCGTAATGCCTACGGATATTCAGTATGGTTGTGTGACACACAACGATATTGTGTGTGCCAATCAATACCAATCCCAATCTGGAAAACAACAGGTGCATTGCATTTCCGAAGGAAAGCCAACAATATATTGAGATTCCTATAAATAACTTACATATCAATATGCAATATGGCAAAAGCCTTTCTTGAGAAGAAAAAATGGAAGTAGCTAGTCCTGTGATGATCAAAAATCTGTTGGAAGGGAAAGTAGCTATCATTACAGGTGGTGCGAGTGGAATTGGTGAAGCCACTGCACGTTTATTTGCTATTCAGGGTGCACGTATGGTTGTTATTGCTGACATCCAAGACGAACTAGGCAAATCGGTTGCTTCATCTATCGGCGCACATCATTGCACTTATGTCCACTGTGATGTCTCTGACGAAAACCAAGTCAAGTCCATGGTTGAATCAACTGTCCAGAATTATGGACATTTAGACATCATGTTCAGCAACGCAGGCATTACAAAACCCAACCAGACCCTCTTGGAGCTCGACTTGTCATTGATGGACCATTTGTTTGCTATCAATGTACGTGGGATGGCAGCATGTGTGAAGTATGCTGGACGAGCAATGGTGGAAGGTGCGAAAGGAGGGAGCATCGTGTGCACTGCGAGTGTTTCAGGAAAAATAGGAATTGATGCTGGGCTACAAGACTACGTCATGTCTAAAAGTGCAGTGGTGGGCTTGGTTAGAACAGCGTGTTGTGAGTTGGGGAAGTATGGGATCCGAGTTAATTGTGTTTCACCAGGTGCAGTTGCAACACCATTGATGATGGAGACCTTTGGGATAAAGAGTAAGGAGAGTGCCGAAGAGGCATTTTCATGCGACAATAGCTTAATAGGAACAGTGTTGAAGGTAAATCATGTGGCCGATGCTGTATTGTTTCTTGCTTCTGATCAGTCTGCTTTTGTTACTGGGCATGATCTGGTTGTCGACGGTGGAATGCTTTGTCGTGCGGGTTCAAATAAATTTCTATATAAACATTAATTTTACAGTCACACGAAATTAATCAGCGAAAGACATACTTTTGTATTCTTATCTCTAGCTGATGCACCTGGAATAAGAACTCTGTCTAAATTATGATAAATAAATCGGTGTGCTTTGTCGCCTATATTGAATAGGCGTTTTCTTTGATTGTTAATAAGAATTTTTAATCCAACATGAGCATGAGACTGAAAGAAGAGGGGTAATTTCCCGATTAAGCATAACTTTAGTGATTTTCTTCCCAAAAACACAACAACTTAGTATTAATTTGTTGCCATGCAAGCATAATATACAATCACTAGAAATTTGTTTCCAATTCTACCCATTTTACACCCTCACCTACCTTTCCACACATCACTATCATTCTCTCTTCTATTGTACTTGCTCTTTAAACCTAATAATTGTTGGAAACTGTTTCAGCAGATTCTGTCAGAAATCTGACAAGGTGTTTGGCAGAATATTTCGACATGTTTTATAGCTCCGTTGAGCGAGACCTTGATATGTATGGAATCCTCGTTCCGAGTAGATGCTCGTAGAGTATTCATACGTCCAAAAAGGTTTCATATTGAATGAGAAATTGGCGTCCCAAGTTAATAATATGCAAATAGAAAGTTGAGCAGAACAAGACCCAACCATAATATACCATATTGAAGATGACATACACAACCATATTGAAGTTGACACACAACCATGTGTCTACGCTTTCTTAGGCAGAACAGGATTTTTAATTTTTTCGTAATGCCTACGGATATTCAGTATGGTTGTGTGACACACAACGATATTGTGTGTGCCAATCAATACCAATCCCAATCTGGAAAACAACAGGTGCATTGCATTTCTGAAGGAAAGCCAACAATATATTGAGATTCCTATAAATAACTTACATATCAATATGCAATATGGCAAAAGCCTTTCTTGAGAAGAAAAAATGGAAGTAGCTAGTCCTGTGATGATCAAAAATCTGTTGGAAGGGAAAGTAGCTATCATTACAGGTGGTGCGAGTGGAATTGGTGAAGCCACTGCACGTTTATTTGCTATTCAGGGTGCACGTATGGTTGTTATTGCTGACATCCAAGACGAACTAGGCAAATCGGTTGCTTCATCTATCGGCGCACATCATTGCACTTATGTCCACTGTGATGTCTCTGACGAAAACCAAGTCAAGTCCATGGTTGAATCAACTGTCCAGAATTATGGACATTTAGACATCATGTTCAGCAACGCAGGCATTACAAAACCCAACCAGACCCTCTTGGAGCTCGACTTGTCATTGATGGACCATGTGTTTGCTATCAATGTACGTGGGATGGCAGCATGTGTGAAGTATGCTGGACGAGCAATGGTGGAAGGTGCGAAAGGAGGGAGCATCGTGTGCACTGCGAGTGTTTCAGGAAAAATAGGAATTGATGCTGGGCTACAAGACTACGTCATGTCTAAAAGTGCAGTGGTGGGCTTGGTTAGAACAGCGTGTTGTGAGTTGGGGAAGTATGGGATCCGAGTTAATTGTGTTTCACCAGGTGCAGTTGCAACACCATTGATGATGGAGACCTTTGGGATAAAGAGTAAGGAGAGTGCCGAAGAGGCATTTTCATGCGACAATAGCTTAATAGGAACAGTGTTGAAGGTAAATCATGTGGCCGATGCTGTATTGTTTCTTGCTTCTGATCAGTCTGCTTTTGTTACTGGGCATGATCTGGTTGTCGACGGTGGAATGCTTTGTCGTGCGGGTTCAAATAAATTTCTATATAAACATTAATTTTACAGTCACACGAAATTAATCAGCGAAAGACATACTTTTGTATTCTTATCTCTAGCTGATGCACCTGGAATAAGAACTCTGTCTAAATTATGATAAATAAATCGGTGTGCTTTGTCGCCTATATTGAATAGGCGTTTTCTTTGATTGTTAATAAGAATTTTTAATCCAACATGAGCATGAGACTGAAAGAAGAGGGGTAATTTCCCGATTAAGCATAACTTTAGTGATTTTCTTCCCAAAAACACAACAACTTAGTATTAATTTGTTGCCATGCAAGCATAATATACAATCACTAGAAATTTGTTTCCAATTCTACCCATTTTACACCCTCACCTACCTTTCCACACATCACTATCATTCTCTCTTCTATTGTACTTGCTCTTTAAACCTAATAATTGTTGGAAACTGTTTCAGCAGATTCTGTCAGAAATCTGACAAGGTGTTTGGCAGAATATTTCGACATGTTTTATAGCTCCGTTGAACGAGACCTTGGTATGTATGGAATCCTCGTTCCGAGTAGATGCTCGTAGAGTATTCATACGTCCAAAAAGGTTTCATATTGAATGAGAAATTGGCGTCCCAAGTTAATAATATGCAAATAGAAAGTTGAGCAGAACAAGACCCAACCATAATATACCATATTGAAGATGACATACACAACCATATTGAAGTTGACACACAACCATGTGTCTACGCTTTCTTAGGCAGAACAGGATTTTTAATTTTTTCGTAATGCCTACGGATATTCAGTATGGTTGTGTGACACACAACGATATTGTGTGTGCCAATCAATACCAATCCCAATCTGGAAAACAACAGGTGCATTGCATTTCTGAAGGAAAGCCAACAATATATTGAGATTCCTATAAATAACTTACATATCAATACGCAATATGGCAAAAGCCTTTCTTGAGAAGAAAAAATGGAAGTAGCTAGTCCTGTGATGATCAAAAATCTGTTGGAAGGGAAAGTAGCTATCATTACAGGTGGTGCGAGTGGAATTGGTGAAGCCACTGCACGTTTATTTGCTATTCAGGGTGCACGTATGGTTGTTATTGCTGACATCCAAGACGAACTAGGCAAATCGGTTGCTTCATCTATCGGCGCACATCATTGCACTTATGTCCACTGTGATGTCTCTGACGAAAACCAAGTCAAGTCCATGGTTGAATCAACTGTCCAGAATTATGGACATTTAGACATCATGTTCAGCAACGCAGGCATTACAAAACCCAACCAGACCCTCTTGGAGCTCGACTTGTCATTGATGGACCATTTGTTTGCTATCAATGTACGTGGGATGGCAGCATGTGTGAAGTATGCTGGACGAGCAATGGTGGAAGGTGCGAAAGGAGGGAGCATCGTGTGCACTGCGAGTGTTTCAGGAAAAATAGGAATTGATGCTGGGCTACAAGACTACGTCATGTCTAAAAGTGCAGTGGTGGGCTTGGTTAGAACAGCGTGTTGTGAGTTGGGGAAGTATGGGATCCGAGTTAATTGTGTTTCACCAGGTGCAGTTGCAACACCATTGATGATGGAGACCTTTGGGATAAAGAGTAAGGAGAGTGCCGAAGAGGCATTTTCATGCGACAATAGCTTAATAGGAACAGTGTTGAAGGTAAATCATGTGGCCGATGCTGTATTGTTTCTTGCTTCTGATCAGTCTGCTTTTGTTACTGGGCATGATCTGGTTGTCGACGGTGGAATGCTTTGTCGTGCGGGTTCAAATAAATTTCTATATAAACATTAATTTTACAGTCACACGAAATTAATCAGCGAAAGACATACTTTTGTATTCTTATCTCTAGCTGATGCACCTGGAATAAGAACTCTGTCTAAATTATGATAAATAAATCGGTGTGCTTTGTCGCCTATATTGAATAGGCGTTTTCTTTGATTGTTAATAAGAATTTTTAATCCAACATGAGCATGAGACTGAAAGAAGAGGGGTAATTTCCCGATTAAGCATAACTTTAGTGATTTTCTTCCCAAAAACACAACAACTTAGTATTAATTTGTTGCCATGCAAGCATAATATACAATCACTAGAAATTTGTTTCCAATTCTACCCATTTTACACCCTCACCTACCTTTCCACACATCACTATCATTCTCTCTTCTATTGTACTTGCTCTTTAAACCTAATAATTGTTGGAAACTGTTTCAGCAGATTCTGTCAGAAATCTGACAAGGTGTTTGGCAGAATATTTCGACATGTTTTATAGCTCCGTTGAGCGAGACCTTGATATGTATGGAATCCTCGTTCCGAGTAGATGCTCGTAGAGTATTCATACGTCCAAAAAGGTTTCATATTGAATGAGAAATTGGCGTCCCAAGTTAATAATATGCAAATAGAAAGTTGAGCAGAACAAGACCCAACCATAATATACCATATTGAAGATGACATACACAACCATATTGAAGTTGACACACAACCATGTGTCTACGCTTTCTTAGGCAGAACAGGATTTTTAATTTTTTCGTAATGCCTACGGATATTCAGTATGGTTGTGTGACACACAACGATATTGTGTGTGCCAATCAATACCAATCCCAATCTGGAAAACAACAGGTGCATTGCATTTCTGAAGGAAAGCCAACAATATATTGAGATTCCTATAAATAACTTACATATCAATATGCAATATGGCAAAAGCCTTTCTTGAGAAGAAAAAATGGAAGTAGCTAGTCCTGTGATGATCAAAAATCTGTTGGAAGGGAAAGTAGCTATCATTACAGGTGGTGCGAGTGGAATTGGTGAAGCCACTGCACGTTTATTTGCTATTCAGGGTGCACGTATGGTTGTTATTGCTGACATCCAAGACGAACTAGGCAAATCGGTTGCTTCATCTATCGGCGCACATCATTGCACTTATGTCCACTGTGATGTCTCTGACGAAAACCAAGTCAAGTCCATGGTTGAATCAACTGTCCAGAATTATGGACATTTAGACATCATGTTCAGCAACGCAGGCATTACAAAACCCAACCAGACCCTCTTGGAGCTCGACTTGTCATTGATGGACCATGTGTTTGCTATCAATGTACGTGGGATGGCAGCATGTGTGAAGTATGCTGGACGAGCAATGGTGGAAGGTGCGAAAGGAGGGAGCATCGTGTGCACTGCGAGTGTTTCAGGAAAAATAGGAATTGATGCTGGGCTACAAGACTATGTCATGTCTAAAAGTGCAGTGGTGGGCTTGGTTAGAACAGCGTGTTGTGAGTTGGGGAAGTATGGGATCCGAGTTAATTGTGTTTCACCAGGTGCAGTTGCAACACCATTGATGATGGAGACCTTTGGGATAAAGAGTAAGGAGAGTGCCGAAGAGGCATTTTCATGCGACAATAGCTTAATAGGAACAGTGTTGAAGGTAAATCATGTGGCCGATGCTGTATTGTTTCTTGCTTCTGATCAGTCTGCTTTTGTTACTGGGCATGATCTGGTTGTCGACGGTGGAATGCTTTGTCGTGCGGGTTCAAATAAATTTCTATATAAACATTAATTTTACAGTCACACGAAATTAATCAGCGAAAGACATACTTTTGTATTCTTATCTCTAGCTGATGCACCTGGAATAAGAACTCTGTCTAAATTATGATAAATAAATCGGTGTGCTTTGTCGCCTATATTGAATAGGCGTTTTCTTTGATTGTTAATAAGAATTTTTAATCCAACATGAGCATGAGACTGAAAGAAGAGGGGTAATTTCCCGATTAAGCATAACTTTAGTGATCTTCTTCCCAAAAACACAACAACTTAGTATTAATTTGTTGCCATGCAAGCATAATATACAATCACTAGAAATTTGTTTCCAATTCTACCCATTTTACACCCTCACCTACCTTTCCACACATCACTATCATTCTCTCTTCTATTGTACTTGCTCTTTAAACCTAATAATTGTTGGAAACTGTTTCAGCAGATTCTGTCAGAAATCTGACAAGGTGTTTGGCAGAATATTTCGACATGTTTTATAGCTCCGTTGAGCGAGACCTCGGTATGTATGGAATCCTCGTTCCGAGTAGATACTCGTAGAGTATTCATACGTCCAAAAAGGTTTCATATTGAATGAGAAATTGGCGTCCCAAGTTAATAATATGCAAATAGAAAGTTGAGCAGAACAAGACCCAACCATAATATACCATATTGAAGATGACATACACAACCATATTGAAGTTGACACACAACCATGTGTCTACGCTTTCTTAGGCAGAACAGGATTTTTAATTTTTTCGTAATGCCTACGGATATTCAGTATGGTTGTGTGACACACAACGATATTGTGTGTGCCAATCAATACCAATCCCAATCTGGAAAACAACAGGTGCATTGCATTTCTGAAGGAAAGCCAACAATATATTGAGATTCCTATAAATAACTTACATATCAATATGCAATATGGCAAAAGCCTTTCTTGAGAAGAAAAAATGGAAGTAGCTAGTCCTGTGATGATCAAAAATCTGTTGGAAGGGAAAGTAGCTATCATTACAGGTGGTGCGAGTGGAATTGGTGAAGCCACTGCACGTTTATTTGCTATTGAGGGTGCACGTATGGTTGTTATTGCTGACATCCAAGACGAACTAGGCAAATCGGTTGCTTCATCTATCGGCGCACATCATTGCACTTATGTCCACTGTGATGTCTCTGACGAAAACCAAGTCAAGTCCATGGTTGAATCAACTGTCCAGAATTATGGACATTTAGACATCATGTTCAGCAACGCAGGCATTACAAAACCCAACCAGACCCTCTTGGAGCTCGACTTGTCATTGATGGACCATGTGTTTGCTATCAATGTACGTGGGATGGCAGCATGTGTGAAGTATGCTGGACGAGCAATGGTGGAAGGTGCGAAAGGAGGGAGCATCGTGTGCACTGCGAGTGTTTCAGGAAAAATAGGAATTGATGCTGGGCTACAAGACTACGTCATGTCTAAAAGTGCAGTGGTGGGCTTGGTTAGAACAGCGTGTTGTGAGTTGGGGAAGTATGGGATCCGAGTTAATTGTGTTTCACCAGGTGCAGTTGCAACACCATTGATGATGGAGACCTTTGGGATAAAGAGTAAGGAGAGTGCCGAAGAGGCATTTTCATGCGACAATAGCTTAATAGGAACAGTGTTGAAGGTAAATCATGTGGCCGATGCTGTATTGTTTCTTGCTTCTGATCAGTCTGCTTTTGTTACTGGGCATGATCTGGTTGTCGACGGTGGAATGCTTTGTCGTGCGGGTTCAAATAAATTTCTATATAAACATTAATTTTACAGTCACACGAAATTAATCAGCGAAAGACATACTTTTGTATTCTTATCTCTAGCTGATGCACCTGGAATAAGAACTCTGTCTAAATTATGATAAATAAATCGGTGTGCTTTGTCGCCTATATTGAATAGGCGTTTTCTTTGATTGTTAATAAGAATTTTTAATCCAACATGAGCATGAGACTGAAAGAAGAGGGGTAATTTCCCGATTAAGCATAACTTTAGTGATCTTCTTCCCAAAAACACAACAACTTAGTATTAATTTGTTGCCATGCAAGCATAATATACAATCACTAGAAATTTGTTTCCAATTCTACCCATTTTACACCCTCACCTACCTTTCCACACATCACTATCATTCTCTCTTCTATTGTACTTGCTCTTTAAACCTAATAATTGTTGGAAACTGTTTCAGCAGATTCTGTCAGAAATCTGACAAGGTGTTTGGCAGAATATTTCGACATGTTTTATAGCTCCGTTGAGCGAGACCTCGGTATGTATGGAATCCTCGTTCCGAGTAGATACTCGTAGAGTATTCATATGTCCAAAAAGGTTTCATATTGAATGAGAAATTGGCGTCCCAAGTTAATAATATGCAAATAGAAAGTTGAGCAGAACAAGACCCAACCATAATATACCATATTGAAGATGACATACACAACCATATTGAAGTTGACACACAACCATGTGTCTACGCTTTCTTAGGCAGAACAGGATTTTTAATTTTTTCGTAATGCCTACGGATATTCAGTATGGTTGTGTGACACACAACGATATTGTGTGTGCCAATCAATACCAATCCCAATCTGGAAAACAACAGGTGCATTGCATTTCTGAAGGAAAGCCAACAATATATTGAGATTCCTATAAATAACTTACATATCAATATGCAATATGGCAAAAGCCTTTCTTGAGAAGAAAAAATGGAAGTAGCTAGTCCTGTGATGATCAAAAATCTGTTGGAAGGGAAAGTAGCTATCATTACAGGTGGTGCGAGTGGAATTGGTGAAGCCACTGCACGTTTATTTGCTATTGAGGGTGCACGTATGGTTGTTATTGCTGACATCCAAGACGAACTAGGCAAATCGGTTGCTTCATCTATCGGCGCACATCATTGCACTTATGTCCACTGTGATGTCTCTGACGAAAACCAAGTCAAGTCCATGGTTGAATCAACTGTCCAGAATTATGGACATTTAGACATCATGTTCAGCAACGCAGGCATTACAAAACCCAACCAGACCCTCTTGGAGCTCGACTTGTCATTGATGGACCATGTGTTTGCTATCAATGTACGTGGGATGGCAGCATGTGTGAAGTATGCTGGACGAGCAATGGTGGAAGGTGCGAAAGGAGGGAGCATCGTGTGCACTGCGAGTGTTTCAGGAAAAATAGGAATTGATGCTGGGCTACAAGACTACGTCATGTCTAAAAGTGCAGTGGTGGGCTTGGTTAGAACAGCGTGTTGTGAGTTGGGGAAGTATGGGATCCGAGTTAATTGTGTTTCACCAGGTGCAGTTGCAACACCATTGATGATGGAGACCTTTGGGATAAAGAGTAAGGAGAGTGCCGAAGAGGCATTTTCATGCGACAATAGCTTAATAGGAACAGTGTTGAAGGTAAATCATGTGGCCGATGCTGTATTGTTTCTTGCTTCTGATCAGTCTGCTTTTGTTACTGGGCATGATCTGGTTGTCGACGGTGGAATGCTTTGTCGTGCGGGTTCAAATAAATTTCTATATAAACATTAATTTTACAGTCACACGAAATTAATCAGCGAAAGACATACTTTTGTATTCTTATCTCTAGCTGATGCACCTGGAATAAGAACTCTGTCTAAATTATGATAAATAAATCGGTGTGCTTTGTCGCCTATATTGAATAGGCGTTTTCTTTGATTGTTAATAAGAATTTTTAATCCAACATGAGCATGAGACTGAAAGAAGAGGGGTAATTTCCCGATTAAGCATAACTTTAGTGATCTTCTTCCCAAAAACACAACAACTTAGTATTAATTTGTTGCCATGCAAGCATAATATACAATCACTAGAAATTTGTTTCCAATTCTACCCATTTTACACCCTCACCTACCTTTCCACACATCACTATCATTCTCTCTTCTATTGTACTTGCTCTTTAAACCTAATAATTGTTGGAAACTGTTTCAGCAGATTCTGTCAGAAATCTGACAAGGTGTTTGGCAGAATATTTCGACATGTTTTATAGCTCCGTTGAGCGAGACCTCGGTATGTATGGAATCCTCGTTCCGAGTAGATACTCGTAGAGTATTAATACGTCCAAAAAGGTTTCATATTGAATGAGAAATTGGCGTCCCAAGTTAATAATATGCAAATAGAAAGTTGAGCAGAACAAGACCCAACCATAATATACCATATTGAAGATGACATACACAACCATATTGAAGTTGACACACAACCATGTGTCTACGCTTTCTTAGGCAGAACAGGATTTTTAATTTTTTCGTAATGCCTACGGATATTCAGTATGGTTGTGTGACACACAACGATATTGTGTGTGCCAATCAATACCAATCCCAATCTGGAAAACAACAGGTGCATTGCATTTCTGAAGGAAAGCCAACAATATATTGAGATTCCTATAAATAACTTACATATCAATATGCAATATGGCAAAAGCCTTTCTTGAGAAGAAAAAATGGAAGTAGCTAGTCCTGTGATGATCAAAAATCTGTTGGAAGGGAAAGTAGCTATCATTACAGGTGGTGCGAGTGGAATTGGTGAAGCCACTGCACGTTTATTTGCTATTGAGGGTGCACGTATGGTTGTTATTGCTGACATCCAAGACGAACTAGGCAAATCGGTTGCTTCATCTATCGGCGCACATCATTGCACTTATGTCCACTGTGATGTCTCTGACGAAAACCAAGTCAAGTCCATGGTTGAATCAACTGTCCAGAATTATGGACATTTAGACATCATGTTCAGCAACGCAGGCATTACAAAACCCAACCAGACCCTCTTGGAGCTCGACTTGTCATTGATGGACCATGTGATTGCTATCAATGTACGTGGGATGGCAGCATGTGTGAAGTATGCTGGACGAGCAATGGTGGAAGGTGCGAAAGGAGGGAGCATCGTGTGCACTGCGAGTGTTTCAGGAAAAATAGGAATTGATGCTGGGCTACAAGACTACGTCATGTCTAAAAGTGCAGTGGTGGGCTTGGTTAGAACAGCGTGTTGTGAGTTGGGGAAGTATGGGATCCGAGTTAATTGTGTTTCACCAGGTGCAGTTGCAACACCATTGATGATGGAGACCTTTGGGATAAAGAGTAAGGAGAGTGCCGAAGAGGCATTTTCATGCGACAATAGCTTAATAGGAACAGTGTTGAAGGTAAATCATGTGGCCGATGCTGTATTGTTTCTTGCTTCTGATCAGTCTGCTTTTGTTACTGGGCATGATCTGGTTGTCGACGGTGGAATGCTTTGTCGTGCGGGTTCAAATAAATTTCTATATAAACATTAATTTTACAGTCACACGAAATTAATCAGCGAAAGACATACTTTTGTATTCTTATCTCTAGCTGATGCACCTGGAATAAGAACTCTGTCTAAATTATGATAAATAAATCGGTGTGCTTTGTCGCCTATATTGAATAGGCGTTTTCTTTGATTGTTAATAAGAATTTTTAATCCAACATGAGCATGAGACTGAAAGAAGAGGGGTAATTTCCCGATTAAGCATAACTTTAGTGATTTTCTTCCCAAAAACACAACAACTTAGTATTAATTTGTTGCCATGCAAGCATAATATACAATCACTAGAAATTTGTTTCCAATTCTATCCATTTTACACCCTCACCTACCTTTCCACACATCACTATCATTCTCTCTTCTATTGTACTTGCTCTTTAAACCTAATAATTGTTGGAAACTGTTTCAGCAGATTCTGTCAGAAATCTGACAAGGTGTTTGGCAGAATATTTCGACATGTTTTATAGCTCCGTTGAGCGAGACCTTGGTATGTATGGAATCCTCGTTCCGAGTAGATGCTCGTAGAGTATTCATACGTCCAAAAAGGTTTCATATTGAATGAGAAATTGGCGTCCCAAGTTAATAATATGCAAATAGAAAGTTGAGCAGAACAAGACCCAACCATAATATACCATATTGAAGATGACATACACAACCATATTGAAGTTGACACACAACCATGTGTCTACGCTTTCTTAGGCAGAACAGGATTTTTAATTTTTTCGTAATGCCTACGGATATTCAGTATGGTTGTGTGACACACAACGATATTGTGTGTGCCAATCAATACCAATCCCAATCTGGAAAACAACAGGTGCATTGCATTTCTGAAGGAAAGCCAACAATATATTGAGATTCCTATAAATAACTTACATATCAATATGCAATATGGCAAAAGCCTTTCTTGAGAAGAAAAAATGGAAGTAGCTAGTCCTGTGATGATCAAAAATCTGTTGGAAGGGAAAGTAGCTATCATTACAGGTGGTGCGAGTGGAATTGGTGAAGCCACTGCACGTTTATTTGCTATTCAGGGTGCACGTATGGTTGTTATTGCTGACATCCAAGACGAACTAGGCAAATCGGTTGCTTCATCTATCGGCGCACATCATTGCACTTATGTCCACTGTGATGTCTCTGACGAAAACCAAGTCAAGTCCATGGTTGAATCAACTGTCCAGAATTATGGACATTTAGACATCATGTTCAGCAACGCAGGCATTACAAAACCCAACCAGACCCTCTTGGAGCTCGACTTGTCATTGATGGACCATTTGTTTGCTATCAATGTACGTGGGATGGCAGCATGTGTGAAGTATGCTGGACGAGCAATGGTGGAAGGTGCGAAAGGAGGGAGCATCGTGTGCACTGCGAGTGTTTCAGGAAAAATAGGAATTGATGCTGGGCTACAAGACTACGTCATGTCTAAAAGTGCAGTGGTGGGCTTGGTTAGAACAGCGTGTTGTGAGTTGGGGAAGTATGGGATCCGAGTTAATTGTGTTTCACCAGGTGCAGTTGCAACACCATTGATGATGGAGACCTTTGGGATAAAGAGTAAGGAGAGTGCCGAAGAGGCATTTTCATGCGACAATAGCTTAATAGGAACAGTGTTGAAGGTAAATCATGTGGCCGATGCTGTATTGTTTCTTGCTTCTGATCAGTCTGCTTTTGTTACTGGGCATGATCTGGTTGTCGACGGTGGAATGCTTTGTCGTGCGGGTTCAAATAAATTTCTATATAAACATTAATTTTACAGTCACACGAAATTAATCAGCGAAAGACATACTTTTGTATTCTTATCTCTAGCTGATGCACCTGGAATAAGAACTCTGTCTAAATTATGATAAATAAATCGGTGTGCTTTGTCGCCTATATTGAATAGGCGTTTTCTTTGATTGTTAATAAGAATTTTTAATCCAACATGAGCATGAGACTGAAAGAAGAGGGGTAATTTCCCGATTAAGCATAACTTTAGTGATTTTCTTCCCAAAAACACAACAACTTAGTATTAATTTGTTGCCATGCAAGCATAATATACAATCACTAGAAATTTGTTTCCAATTCTACCCATTTTACACCCTCACCTACCTTTCCACACATCACTATCATTCTCTCTTCTATTGTACTTGCTCTTTAAACCTAATAATTGTTGGAAACTGTTTCAGCAGATTCTGTCAGAAATCTGACAAGGTGTTTGGCAGAATATTTCGACATGTTTTATAGCTCCGTTGAGCGAGACCTTGATATGTATGGAATCCTCGTTCCGAGTAGATGCTCGTAGAGTATTCATACGTCCAAAAAGGTTTCATATTGAATGAGAAATTGGCGTCCCAAGTTAATAATATGCAAATAGAAAGTTGAGCAGAACAAGACCCAACCATAATATACCATATTGAAGATGACATACACAACCATATTGAAGTTGACACACAACCATGTGTCTACGCTTTCTTAGGCAGAACAGGATTTTTAATTTTTTCGTAATGCCTACGGATATTCAGTATGGTTGTGTGACACACAACGATATTGTGTGTGCCAATCAATACCAATCCCAATCTGGAAAACAACAGGTGCATTGCATTTCTGAAGGAAAGCCAACAATATATTGAGATTCCTATAAATAACTTACATATCAATATGCAATATGGCAAAAGCCTTTCTTGAGAAGAAAAAATGGAAGTAGCTAGTCCTGTGATGATCAAAAATCTGTTGGAAGGGAAAGTAGCTATCATTACAGGTGGTGCGAGTGGAATTGGTGAAGCCACTGCACGTTTATTTGCTATTGAGGGTGCACGTATGGTTGTTATTGCTGACATCCAAGACGAACTAGGCAAATCGGTTGCTTCATCTATCGGCGCACATCATTGCACTTATGTCCACTGTGATGTCTCTGACGAAAACCAAGTCAAGTCCATGGTTGAATCAACTGTCCAGAATTATGGACATTTAGACATCATGTTCAGCAACGCAGGCATTACAAAACCCAACCAGACCCTCTTGGAGCTCGACTTGTCATTGATGGACCATGTGTTTGCTATCAATGTACGTGGGATGGCAGCATGTGTGAAGTATGCTGGACGAGCAATGGTGGAAGGTGCGAAAGGAGGGAGCATCGTGTGCACTGCGAGTGTTTCAGGAAAAATAGGAATTGATGCTGGGCTACAAGACTACGTCATGTCTAAAAGTGCAGTGGTGGGCTTGGTTAGAACAGCGTGTTGTGAGTTGGGGAAGTATGGGATCCGAGTTAATTGTGTTTCACCAGGTGCAGTTGCAACACCATTGATGATGGAGACCTTTGGGATAAAGAGTAAGGAGAGTGCCGAAGAGGCATTTTCATGCGACAATAGCTTAATAGGAACAGTGTTGAAGGTAAATCATGTGGCCGATGCTGTATTGTTTCTTGCTTCTGATCAGTCTGCTTTTGTTACTGGGCATGATCTGGTTGTCGACGGTGGAATGCTTTGTCGTGCGGGTTCAAATAAATTTCTATATAAACATTAATTTTACAGTCACACGAAATTAATCAGCGAAAGACATACTTTTGTATTCTTATCTCTAGCTGATGCACCTGGAATAAGAACTCTGTCTAAATTATGATAAATAAATCGGTGTGCTTTGTCGCCTATATTGAATAGGCGTTTTCTTTGATTGTTAATAAGAATTTTTAATCCAACATGAGCATGAGACTGAAAGAAGAGGGGTAATTTCCCGATTAAGCATAACTTTAGTGATCTTCTTCCCAAAAACACAACAACTTAGTATTAATTTGTTGCCATGCAAGCATAATATACAATCACTAGAAATTTGTTTCCAATTCTACCCATTTTACACCCTCACCTACCTTTCCACACATCACTATCATTCTCTCTTCTATTGTACTTGCTCTTTAAACCTAATAATTGTTGGAAACTGTTTCAGCAGATTCTGTCAGAAATCTGACAAGGTGTTTGGCAGAATATTTCGACATGTTTTATAGCTCCGTTGAGCGAGACCTCGGTATGTATGGAATCCTCGTTCCGAGTAGATACTCGTAGAGTATTCATACGTCCAAAAAGGTTTCATATTGAATGAGAAATTGGCGTCCCAAGTTAATAATATGCAAATAGAAAGTTGAGCAGAACAAGACCCAACCATAATATACCATATTGAAGATGACATACACAACCATATTGAAGTTGACACACAACCATGTGTCTACGCTTTCTTAGGCAGAACAGGATTTTTAATTTTTTCGTAATGCCTACGGATATTCAGTATGGTTGTGTGACACACAACGATATTGTGTGTGCCAATCAATACCAATCCCAATCTGGAAAACAACAGGTGCATTGCATTTCTGAAGGAAAGCCAACAATATATTGAGATTCCTATAAATAACTTACATATCAATATGCAATATGGCAAAAGCCTTTCTTGAGAAGAAAAAATGGAAGTAGCTAGTCCTGTGATGATCAAAAATCTGTTGGAAGGGAAAGTAGCTATCATTACAGGTGGTGCGAGTGGAATTGGTGAAGCCACTGCACGTTTATTTGCTATTGAGGGTGCACGTATGGTTGTTATTGCTGACATCCAAGACGAACTAGGCAAATCGGTTGCTTCATCTATCGGCGCACATCATTGCACTTATGTCCACTGTGATGTCTCTGACGAAAACCAAGTCAAGTCCATGGTTGAATCAACTGTCCAGAATTATGGACATTTAGACATCATGTTCAGCAACGCAGGCATTACAAAACCCAACCAGACCCTCTTGGAGCTCGACTTGTCATTGATGGACCATGTGTTTGCTATCAATGTACGTGGGATGGCAGCATGTGTGAAGTATGCTGGACGAGCAATGGTGGAAGGTGCGAAAGGAGGGAGCATCGTGTGCACTGCGAGTGTTTCAGGAAAAATAGGAATTGATGCTGGGCTACAAGACTACGTCATGTCTAAAAGTGCAGTGGTGGGCTTGGTTAGAACAGCGTGTTGTGAGTTGGGGAAGTATGGGATCCGAGTTAATTGTGTTTCACCAGGTGCAGTTGCAACACCATTGATGATGGAGACCTTTGGGATAAAGAGTAAGGAGAGTGCCGAAGAGGCATTTTCATGCGACAATAGCTTAATAGGAACAGTGTTGAAGGTAAATCATGTGGCCGATGCTGTATTGTTTCTTGCTTCTGATCAGTCTGCTTTTGTTACTGGGCATGATCTGGTTGTCGACGGTGGAATGCTTTGTCGTGCGGGTTCAAATAAATTTCTATATAAACATTAATTTTACAGTCACACGAAATTAATCAGCGAAAGACATACTTTTGTATTCTTATCTCTAGCTGATGCACCTGGAATAAGAACTCTGTCTAAATTATGATAAATAAATCGGTGTGCTTTGTCGCCTATATTGAATAGGCGTTTTCTTTGATTGTTAATAAGAATTTTTAATCCAACATGAGCATGAGACTGAAAGAAGAGGGGTAATTTCCCGATTAAGCATAACTTTAGTGATTTTCTTCCCAAAAACACAACAACTTAGTATTAATTTGTTGCCATGCAAGCATAATATACAATCACTAGAAATTTGTTTCCAATTCTACCCATTTTACACCCTCACCTACCTTTCCACACATCACTATCATTCTCTCTTCTATTGTACTTGCTCTTTAAACCTAATAATTGTTGGAAACTGTTTCAGCAGATTCTGTCAGAAATCTGACAAGGTGTTTGGCAGAATATTTCGACATGTTTTATAGCTCCGTTGAGCGAGACCTTGGTATGTATGGAATCCTCGTTCCGAGTAGATGCTCGTAGAGTATTCATACGTCCAAAAAGGTTTCATATTGAATGAGAAATTGGCGTCCCAAGTTAATAATATGCAAATAGAAAGTTGAGCAGAACAAGACCCAACCATAATATACCATATTGAAGATACACAACCATATTGAAGTTGACACACAACCATGTGTCTACGCTTTCTTAGGCAGAACAGGATTTTTAATTTTTTCGTAATGCCTACGGATATTCAGTATGGTTGTGTGACACACAACGATATTGTGTGTGCCAATCAATACCAATCCCAATCTGGAAAACAACAGGTGCATTGCATTTCTGAAGGAAAGCCAACAATATATTGAGATTCCTATAAATAACTTACATATCAATATGCAATATGGCAAAAGCCTTTCTTGAGAAGAAAAAATGGAAGTAGCTAGTCCTGTGATGATCAAAAATCTGTTGGAAGGGAAAGTAGCTATCATTACAGGTGGTGCGAGTGGAATTGGTGAAGCCACTGCACGTTTATTTGCTATTCAGGGTGCACGTATGGTTGTTATTGCTGACATCCAAGACGAACTAGGCAAATCGGTTGCTTCATCTATCGGCGCACATCATTGCACTTATGTCCACTGTGATGTCTCTGACGAAAACCAAGTCAAGTCCATGGTTGAATCAACTGTCCAGAATTATGGACATTTAGACATCATGTTCAGCAACGCAGGCATTACAAAACCCAACCAGACCCTCTTGGAGCTCGACTTGTCATTGATGGACCATTTGTTTGCTATCAATGTACGTGGGATGGCAGCATGTGTGAAGTATGCTGGACGAGCAATGGTGGAAGGTGCGAAAGGAGGGAGCATCGTGTGCACTGCGAGTGTTTCAGGAAAAATAGGAATTGATGCTGGGCTACAAGACTACGTCATGTCTAAAAGTGCAGTGGTGGGCTTGGTTAGAACAGCGTGTTGTGAGTTGGGGAAGTATGGGATCCGAGTTAATTGTGTTTCACCAGGTGCAGTTGCAACACCATTGATGATGGAGACCTTTGGGATAAAGAGTAAGGAGAGTGCCGAAGAGGCATTTTCATGCGACAATAGCTTAATAGGAACAGTGTTGAAGGTAAATCATGTGGCCGATGCTGTATTGTTTCTTGCTTCTGATCAGTCTGCTTTTGTTACTGGGCATGATCTGGTTGTCGACGGTGGAATGCTTTGTCGTGCGGGTTCAAATAAATTTCTATATAAACATTAATTTTACAGTCACACGAAATTAATCAGCGAAAGACATACTTTTGTATTCTTATCTCTAGCTGATGCACCTGGAATAAGAACTCTGTCTAAATTATGATAAATAAATCGGTGTGCTTTGTCGCCTATATTGAATAGGCGTTTTCTTTGATTGTTAATAAGAACTTTTAATCCAACATGAGCATGAGACTGAAAGAAGAGGGGTAATTTCCCGATTAAGCATAACTTTAGTGATCTTCTTCCCAAAAACACAACAACTTAGTATTAATTTGTTGCCATGCAAGCATAATATACAATCACTAGAAATTTGTTTCCATTCACCTACCTTTCCACACATCTCTATCATTCTCTTTTCTATTGTACTTGCTCTTTAAACCTAATAATTGTTGGAAACTGTTTCAGCAGATTCTGTTAGAAATCTGACAAGGTCTTCGGCAAAATATTTCGACATGTTTTATAGCTCCGTTGAGCGAGACCTTCGTATGTATGGAATCCTCGTTCCGAGTAGATGCTCGTAGAGTATTCATACGTCCAAAAAGGTTTCATATTGAATGAGAAATTGGCGTCCCAAGTTAACAATATGCAAATAGAAAGCTGAGCAGAACAAGACCCAACCATAATATACCATATTGAAGATGACATACACAACCATATTGAAGTTGACACACAACCATGTGTCTACGCTTTCTTAGGCAGAACAGGATTTTCAATTTATTCGTAATGCCTACGGATATCAGTATGGTTGTGTGACACACAACGATATTGTGTGTGCCAATCAATACCAATCCCAATCTGGAAAACAACAGGTGCATTGCATTTTTGAAGGAAAGCCAACAATATATTGAGATTCCTATAAATAACTTACATATCAATATGCAATATGGCAAAAGCCTTTCTTGAGAAGAAAAAATGGAAGTAGCTAGTCCTGTGATGATCAAAAATCTGTTGGAAGGGATAGTAGCTATCATTACAGGTGGTGCGAGTGGAATTGGTGAAGCCACTGCACGTTTATTTGCTATTGAGGGTGCACGTATGGTTGTTATTGCTGACATCCAAGAAGAACTAGGCAAATCGGTTGCTTCATCTATCGGCGCACATCATTGCACTTATGTCCACTGTGATGTCTCTGACGAAAACCAAGTCAAGTCCATGGTTGAATCAACTGTCCAGAATTACGGACATTTAGACATCATGTTCAGCAACGCACGCATTACAAAACCGAACCAGACCCTCTTGGAGCTCGACTTGTCATTGATGGACCATTTGTTTGCTATCAATGTACGTGGGATGGCAGCATGTGTGAAGTATGTTGGACGAGCAATGGTGGAAGGTGCGAAAGGAGGGAGCATCGTGTGCACTGCGAGTGTTTCAAGAAAAATAGGAATTGATGCTGGACTACAAGACTACGTCATGTCTAAAAGTGCAGTGGTGGGCTTGGTTAGAACAGCGTGTTGTGAGTTGGGGAAGTATGGGATCTGAGTTAATTGTGTTTCACCAGGTGCAATTGCAACACCATTGATGATGGAGACCTTTGGGATAAAGAGTAAGGAGAGTGCCGAAGAGGCATTTTCATGCGACAATAGCTTAATAGGAACAGTGTTGAAGGTAAATCATGTGGCCGATGCTGTATTGTTTCTTGCTTCTGATCAGTCTGCTTTTGTTACTGGGCATGATCTGGTTGTCGACGGTGGCATGCTTTGTCGTGCGGGTTCAAATAAATTTCTATATAAACATTAATTTTACAGTCACACGAAATTAATCAGCGAAAGACATACTTTTGTATTCTTATCTCTAGCTGATGCACCTGGAATAAGAACTCTGTCTAAATTATGATAAATAAATCGGTGTGCTTTGTCGCCTATATTGAATAGGCGTTTTCTTTGATTGTTAATAAGAATTTTTAATCCAACATGAGCATGAGACTGAAAGAAGAGGGGTAATTTCCCGATTAAGCATAACTTTAGTGATCTTCTTCCCAAAAACACAACAACTTAGTATTAATTTGTTGCCATGCAAGCATAATATACAATCATTAGAAATTTGTTTCCATTTCTACCCATTTTACACCCTCACCTACCTTTCCACACATCACTATCATTCTCTCTTCTATTGTACTTGCTCTTTAAACCTAATAATTGTTGGAAACTGTTTCAGCAGATTTTGTTAGAAATCTGACAAGGTCTTCGGCAGAATATTTCGACATGTTTTATAGCTCCGTTGAGCGAGACCTTGGTATGTATGGAATCCTCGTTCCGAGTAGATGCTCGTAGAGTATTCATACGTCCAAAAAGGTTTCATATTGAATGAGAAATTGGCGTCCCAAGTTAACAATATGTAAATAGAAAGTTGAGCAGAACAAGACCCAACCATAATATACCATATTGAAGATGACATACACAACCATATTGAAGTTGACACACAACCATGTGTCTACGCTTTCTTAGGCAGAACAGGATTTTCAATTTTTTCGTAATGCCTACGGATATCAGTATGGTTGTGTGACACACAACGATATTGTGTGTGCCAATCAATACCAATCCCAATCTGGAAAACAACAGGTGCATTGCATTTCCGAAGGAAAGCCAACAATATATTGAGATTCCTATAAATAACTTACATATCAATATGCAATATGGCAAAAGCCTTTCTTGAGAAGAAAAAATGGAAGTAGCTAGTCCTGTGATGATCAAAAATCTGTTGGAAGGGAAAGTAGCTATCATTACAGGTGGTGCGAGTGGAATTGGTGAAGCCACTGCACGTTTATTTGCTATTGAGGGTGCACGTATGGTTGTTATTGCTGACATCCAAGAAGAACTAGGCAAATCGGTTGCTTCATCTATCGGCGCACATCATTGCACTTATGTCCACTGTGATGTCTTTGACGAAAACCAAGTCAAGTCCATGGTTGAATCAACTGTCCAGAATTATGGACATTTAGACATCATGTTCAACAACGCACGCATTACAAAACCGAACCAGATCCTCTTGGAGCTCGACTTGTCATTGATGGACCATTTGTTTGCTATCAATGTACGTGGGATGGCAGCATGTGTGAAGTATGCTGGACGAGCAATGGTGGAAGGTGCGAAAGGAGGGAGCATCGTGTGCACTGCGAGTGTTTCAGGAAAAATAGGAATTGATGCTGGGCTACAAGACTACGTCATGTCTAAAAGTGCAGTGGTGGGCTTGGTTAGAACAGCGTGTTGTGAGTTGGGGAAGTATGGGATCTGAGTTAATTGTGTTTCACCAGGTGCAGTTGCAACACCATTGATGATGGAGACCTTTGGGATAAAGAGTAAGGAGAGTGCCGAAGAGGCATTTTCATGCGACAATAGCTTAATAGGAACAGTGTTGAAGGTAAATCATGTGGCCGATGCTGTATTGTTTCTTGCTTCTGATCAGTCTGCTTTTGTTACTGGGCATGATCTGGTTGTCGACGGTGGCATGCTTTGTCGTGCGGGTTCAAATAAATTTCTATATAAACATTAATTTTACAGTCACACGAAATTAATCAGCGAAAGACATACTTTTGTATTCTTATCTCTAGCTGATGCACCTGGAATAAGAACTCTGTCTAAATTATGATAAATAAATCGGTGTGCTTTGTCGCCTATATTGAATAGGCGTTTTCTTTGATTGTTAATAAGAATTTTTAATCCAACATGAGCATGAGACTGAAAGAAGAGGGGTAATTTCCCGATTAAGCATAACTTTAGTGATCTTCTTCCCAAAAACACAACAACTTAGTATTAATTTGTTGCCATGCAAGCATAATATACAATCACTAGAAATTTGTTTCCATTTCTACCCATTTTACACCCTCACCTACCTTTCCACACATCACTATCATTCTTTCTTCTATTGTACTTGTTCTTTAAACCTAATAATTGTTGGAAACTGTTTCAGCAGATTCTGTTAGAAATCTGACAAGGTCTTCGGCAGAATATTTCGACATGTTTTATAGCTCCGTTGAGCGAGACCTTGGTATGTATGGAATCCTCGTTCCGAGTAGATGCTCGTAGAGTATTCATACGTCCAAAAAGGTTTCATATTGAATGAGAAATTGGCGTCCCAAGTTAACAATATGCAAATAGAAAGTTGAGCAGAACAAGACCCAACCATAATATACCATATTGAAGATGACATACACAACCATATTGAAGTTGACACACCACCATGTGTCTACGCTTTCTTAGGCAGAACAGGATTTTCAATTTTTTCGTAATGCCTACGGATATTAGTATGGTTGTGTGACACACAACGATATTGTGTGTGCCAATCAATACCAATCCCAATCTGGAAAACAACAGGTGCATTGCATTTCCGAAGGAAAGCCAACAATATATTGAGATTCCTATAAATAACTTACATATCAATATGCAATATGGCAAAAGCCTTTCTTGAGAAGAAAAAATGGAAGTAGCTAGTCTTGTGATGATCAAAAATCTGTTGGAAGGGAAAGTAGCTATCATTACAGGTGGTGCGAGTGGAATTGGTGAAGCCACTGCACGTTTATTTGCTATTCAGGGTGCACGTATGGTTGTTATTGCTGAAATCCAAGAAGAACTAGGCAAATCGGTTACTTCATCTATCGGCGCACATCATTGCACTTATGTCCACTGTGATGTCTCTGACGAAAACCAAGTCAAGTCCATGGTTGAATCAACTGTCCAGAATTATGGACATTTAGACATCATGTTCAGCAACGCAGGCATTACAAAACCCAACCAGACCCTCTTGGAGCTCGACTTGTCATTGATGGACCATTTGTTTGCTATCAATGTACGTGGGATGGCAGCATGTGTGAAGTATGCTGGACGAGCAATGGTGGAAGGTGCGAAAGGAGGGAGCATCGTGTGCACTGCGAGTGTTTCAGGAAAAATAGGAATTGATGTTGGGCTACAAGACTACGTCATGTCTAAAAGTGCAGTGGTGGGCTTGGTTAGAACAGCGTGTTGTGAGTTGGGGAAGTATGGGATCTGAGTTAATTGTGTTTCACCAGGTGCAGTTGCAACACCATTGATGATGGAGACCTTTGGGATAAAGAGTAAGGAGAGTGCCGAAGAGGCATTTTCATGCGACAATAGCTTAATAGGAACAGTGTTGAAGGTGAATCATGTGGCCGATGCTGTATTGTTTCTTGCTTCTGATCAGTCTGCTTTTGTTACTGGGCATGATCTGGTTGTCGACGGTGGCATGCTTTGTCGTGCGGGTTCAAATAAATTTCTATATAAACATTAATTTTATAGTCACACGAAATTAATCAGCGAAAGACATACTTTTGTATTCTTATATCTAGCTGATGCACCTTGAATAAGAACTCTGTCTAAATTATGATAAATAAATCGGTGTGCTTTGTCGCCAATATTGAATAGGCGTTTTCTTTGATTGTTAATAAGAATTTTTAATCCAACATGAACATGAGACTGAAAGAAGAGGGGTAATTTCCCGATTAAGCATAACTTTAGTGATCTTCTTCCCAAAAATACAACAACTTAGTATTAATTTGTTGCCATGCAAGCATAATATACAATCACTAGAAATTTGTTTCCATTTTTACCCATTTTACACCCTCACCTACCTTTCCACACATCACTATCATTCTCTCTTCTATTGTACTTGCTCTTTAAACCTAATAATTGTTGGAAACTGTTTCAGCAGATTCTGTCAGAAATCTGACAAGGTCTTTGGCAGAATATTTTTTCATGTTATAAAGCTCCGTTGATCGAGATCTTGGTATGTATGGAATCCTCGTTCCGAGTAGATGCTCGTAGAGTATCCATACTTCCAAAACGGTTACATATTGAATTGGAAATTGACGTCCCAAGTTGCCTGTGTAAGTGGTACAACTTGAGACAAAGCAAGGAAAATGTGATAGTCCCACATTTGACCAATGTAGATAAGGTTTGCTCTTAATAAACTACTCTTGTATAATAAGGACGTGGCTCTTTGGGGTTAGAATATTTTTGCGCGTTGGGCGGAACCTTACATGGGCTTGGGCTTGGGCTTGAAAAACACACATGCGCCGTCTCGGGTTCCGTGATCCAACGTCGCCGACCGACCAATCTCGGGTTTGGGTCTGGGTGATCCAAGGTTCATTGGAATAAATCCCAATAGGTGTACACCCATTCCCAACCGGTTTGCTACTGGTTCAGCCCAATAGGTGTGACCTTTCATGCAACTGTTTCGGGCCCAATAGTTGTGTCCCTTGATGAAACTGTTTAAAGCCCAAAGTGTCTGTTCGACCCAAATGGGTATGTTCATTCATTGAACTGGTTCGACCCATTAGGTGTGTCTGTGCAATGAACTGGTTCGGACCAAGTTTATGTTCACTGAATTTTTCCTTGCTATAAATAAGTGGTCAGTGTCTACATCATTCATTCATTTGAAAAACCTCAAACTCATTTCATTCATTGTGTCTGTGTGTCCTTGAGAGAGTTACATCACTGAACTGGTTCGCCGTCTTCGTTTTGTTTGAAATGCTACTACACGACGAAGGTACTGATCGTTGTATCTTGGGAGACAGTTTGCATAACACCCATACAACACCTGTTGGGGCAAATTATGTCTTAAGGATAGAGATATTTCTCTACTCGATCTATTCATACTGTCCTTAATCTTCTTCTGGTTTGCATACTTTATTTTATTTTGTTTTCACTTATTTTTATACATGTGCAGTAGCCTATAACTAGCATATTGACCAACAATAATTACATGCATAACAACCCTATCCCTTTGATCATATCTTTCCATCTCAACCGTCCATCTCTTTTATACCTTAAAACAACAACCCATCTTCTTCTTCCTCTTTCACTTTTATTCTTCTTTGTGTTCTTCATCTACTAGAAGCTTAAAACGATTTCTCTATTTTTAACTTTTTTCTCTTTCACTTTGATGTTACCATTTCTTTCTTCACCATACAATTTCGATTTTTCTGTTGTTTCAACCGGATTTCACACCAATGTGATGTAGAATCATGAAGAAACCCCTAATGTTGTGATGTAAGGTATTGGAGAAGATGAAGATGAAGGAAATGGGTTTTGGTGATTGATTATGGCTGCACTAAGTTGCCTACGTATCCATAAGAGAGATGGAATCAAGTATTTTATAACGTAGTTCAAATGTAGAGTTTGATTAGGATTAGGATGTGATCCCATGATCCCTAATGTATTGTAGTATTGTAGTCTCATGTATTTGGACTTAAAAGTGGTTACTTAATGTATATATATGTCCTATTAATTAGGAACATGAGTTGTAGAGATATTGGAATTGTAGTTGGATTAGGTTAAGGAAATCTCTACAAAGATGTAGGTTTACCATTTTAACTTTATTGAATATAATGGACTTAAAATAGATAAAGCCCATAATTGATATTGAATGTAGTAACGGGCCTAAGCCTTATTACTAATTGAATTGGGTTTAGGCTCTTATTGATTAAAGTCTTGGGCTTTGACTTGTAATTGACTTGGGCTTGAGCCCGTTAAGGGGGGGTCAACACACCTGTGTTACCATCATCAACAACAAGTTCTCATTGTTGCTCATTGTTTCAATGGGGAAACAAAAGGCAACTAAGAATAAAGTTAATGATATAGAGGAAATATTCATTCCTAATATATTTTATGCATTTAAACTCTTACATTCTAATGATTGGCATTGAATATAGGTTGTCTCATTTTGGGTTTCATTAACATTAAATTCGTTAAGGTTCGATATGGTTCAAATCTTTTCATGAATGGGTTGTTTGTTCATTTTGCAAACCTTGATTTTTAAAGTTGTTAAGATGCAAGCTTTGATTTATAAAGTTTTCAAGATACAAGCTTTGATTTTTTAAGTTTTCAAGATGCGAGCTTTGATTGTTAAACTTTTCAAGATGCAAGTTTTGATTTTTAAACTGTTGAAGATGCAATCTTTGATTTTGAAAGTTTTCAATATGTAAACTTTGTTTTTTCAGGTTTTCAAGTTTTCAATTTGTAGTGTAGCAGATAGATTGGGTTTAAGAGCAGCAGATCTTGACAGTAGCAGATATGATGAACATCTAGCAGATAGTTCTTTAAAAGCAATTATACTTTGGATATCTACTATAAAATTGTGATACAAATCCAACATGTTATTGATATGTGGATGCAGCGAATACTTTCAATGTGATTTTTTGATTTGATGGTCAGTTGGAGGTTACAGTTGAGGGAGAAGAGATTGGATATGTGGATGGTGATTCAAGAATAAGGATTATTGATATTAAGACATCCTATATGCAGACTTCTTTAAACTGGTTTCTTCATTATGCAATGCTCCAAAATGACACTTCAAGCAGTAGTCAACCTCAGGCAGACCAAACTTTAATGCGAAGATCATTATAATGCAATGCTAGGTTCCATCTAGGGGTGGCAATTTTTAACACGACCCGCAAACCCAACCCGGACACGAACACGACCCGAAAAAACCCGACACGAACACGCCTCGCTGCCTAATTCGTGTCACAAATGGGTTGACCCGACACAATCCGCTAAGCAAACAGGTCGTGATCAGTAGGGCTGGGCAAAACCGATCTGAAACACGCAAACCGAACTGATCCGAACCGAAACTAAAGTGTTTGCATGTTTCCCTGTTCGGTTGCAGTTTCTGTTTTTGCAAAACACCTGCTTTGGGTGTTCGGTTGCAGTTTCGAAAAATTTCGAACACCCAAAAACCGAACCGAACATGTAATTCTAGACATACAGTCCAGCCCATAATCCCCATATGTAATTCTGTATAGCCCATCTGTATAGCAGACTTACTTAGCAAGTTAGCAGTATTCCAGCCTATCTGTCTAGCACTCCAGCCCATCTGTCAAGAAACTAAGCCTTCGGTTCGGTTTTACTCGGTTAACCAAACTAAATAACATGTTCGGTTATGTTTTGGTTTCAGTGAATTTTGTTCGGTTCAGATCGGTTTCGAAAATAAAATAGTTCGGTTTCAACTTTTACAAAACACCTACTAGGTGTTCGGTTGCCAGTTTTGCCCAAAATCGAACCAAACTAATGCGTGCCCACCCCTAGTGTTCATATTTAACCGGTAAGCCCAATTGACACGACACAACCCAGCACCAACTTCTTCTTCTTCGATGGGAAAAATACCCTTCTTCGTCAAATTCAAATCATCTTGGTCTTCTTCTTCCATGAATCTCTCAATAAATCATCTTCTTTTCCATGAATCTCCTTCACAAGGACCTCTTTCCTTCTTCCAACAACCCTCAAACCCTCAACACCACCACTACCATCAAGAACAATTACTAGTCTATTATTGCCCCTACTGTTATTGTAAGTAAATCCATTCATTAATTATCAATTTTATTGATCACCACTTGTTTAACTTTAATTTTAAGACGTGGGTTTGATTAATTTGGGAATTTAATTGTAGGGACCTGACCTATATCACCACCGATATTGTCCCTACTTAGCCACTGCGGACATCCGACAATGTGGGGGTTTTATGGGCAGCAGCCTGCTTCCCAGGAGGTCACCTATCTTGAGACTACTCTCACCCGAGCACACTTAACTCTGGAGCCAAGTGAGCCCAAAAGGCCTCGGTAATTATATATGACGAATCTATACCTATATTCCAATGTCAAGACATCTTCTTCTTATGTACCGTAGGACCCACCCCCTCGGCAAACCACCTGTTGACCCGGGGTGTTACAATCCCACCACCTTAGAGGAGAGTCGTCCTCGACTTTGGAATATACAGCCCCAGATCTCCGACGTTCCCTGCCCCTCGCGAGACGAGTACCCGGCGCAACCGTCACCCATTTACCTGGCTAGGCGCTTTTGCAGCATACTCTCCCACCCTCGACAGGAGAACCGTCGTCAGCTCTGATACCATTTGTAGCGACCCGACCTATATCACCACTGATATTGTCCCCACTTAATAAGCCACTGCAGACATCCGACAGTGTGGGGTTTTATAGGCAGCAGCCTGCTTCCCAGGAGGTCACCCACCCTGAGACTCCCACCCGAGCACGCTTAACTCCGGAGTTCTTTCGAACTCTAGAACCAAGTGAGCCCAAAAGGCCTCGGTGATTATATATGATGGATCTATACCTATATTCCAATGTCAGGACATCCTCCTCTTTTGTGTCGTAGGATCCACCCCCTTAGCAAACCACTTGCCGACCAGGGGTGTTACATTAATGAATTGCTTAGTGAGTTTTAGTGAAGAAAAACCAATTGTTTTTAATTCGAAATAAAAGCATTAAAGCAAGTAGAAGAACAAGAATTCAAAGTATATTAAGATTCAGTTTACTCAAGTATAAGAGCAAGTATGAAGTCAGATCTCTATTGCTTTCTGCCAACACTTTGACAGGCTATTCAAACCAGTTTTCTTCCATTATCCATATCAGCTATCTTCTTCGTCAAAATCCTATCCTTGATGCATATGTTTTTTAATTTAATTTAATGGTCGGTGTAATGAAGAAAAAAAAATGGCGTGTCTAACCGTGTCAGGTCATATGACCCAACACGAACACAACCTGACACGAGTTGAATTGTTTTTATGACCGGGTCATAACTGGGTTGACTTTCTTTGACACGTAACTCGACACGGACACAACCCGACCCGACCTATATGCCACCCCTACTTCCATCTACAATACATCTGCAATGTGCATATATATATATATATATTTGGATTGTTGATACAGAAAACACTTCAAACAAAATGGCCATATAAAAGAAAGTTGTGTATGTTAATTATATATACTACTTTGATTGATAACAATACAGTTTCCTTTGGCTGTAAACACTTCTTTCAATTCTCTTCATTATCCTTCTTCACCCTTTTGGCCATTTCGTCTGTGTGAAGTGGATGCAATTGTTAAGTTTCATCCTCTTACTGTATAATTCCAACCAAACAAACATTTTCCAATGGTTTACCATGCATGAGACAGCCCAATCATAATGGACTATCAAGCACTTGGTCAGAAGAAAGATGCACCCAGTGCACAAAATATGGGCTACCCATATTAGGCATTTAGGCTTAAGACCTAATCAAGCCCATAGAAGGTCGGTTGCAGTGATTAGTATGTACTACAGGTGTCAATGATCAGTTTCATCGATCTCTTTGTGTGTAATTCATTTTACTAGCTATGTCACTAATTCCATTCCCCAATTAACTTTTTCTTTCCTTCTCTAACTTATAAACTACTTTATATTATATATACTTTCATGCAATCGTGCATGTGTTATGATAAATACCCAGGATCTTGATATAATTAATGAAGAACCAAACACAAAATATGTAAACTAAAGTAGAAATACTGAAACACAATAATATACGTAGTTCGACAATATGCCTACATTCATGGGACAAAGAGAGATAGCTTTATTGATAATTGAAAAGTGAACTACACAATAACTAATGAAACATTAGTTTTGGTTTCCTCACAAATTTCCCTCACTCATTCTTAATTTCTTCTTTGCTCAAATTCTTATGGTTACACAACACCAATATTTATAATCTCTTTGGTTAATCCAATTGGTAACCCAATTCCTAAATCAACAACATTTCTAATAGATTAGAAAGCTTTATTGAATCCTAATAGAATTCCACCACACTTGTTGCCAAATAAGGAAACCGATTCCTAATAAGAATCAATTACATGTAACCTCCACATGTCACTTTTCTACAGCATGCATGTTTAATAGATTTATGGTAAGAACTTATTAAACTATGGATTTTTTTGACATGTTTGTACAGAAAAAAAATGTACGTAATACTCAAAGTAAAGCGGGAAAATTAGACTTAACCCCCCAGATAATGGACCTCTTTTGATTAAACCCCCACATATTTGAAAAGTTTGACTTTGCACCCCCACCGTTTATTTCCATCCAGTTTTCCATCCAAACTATATTTTTACTTCCCCAAATGCCCTTCGTTCTCTTATTAGCTAAAACCCCCCATCTTCTCCATCTTAATTCACTCCATTGTTGGGGTTTTGGAGGTAAAGAGTAGAGAGGACTCTTCAACTTCACAAAGTAGATATACACCATTTTCACACAATTTTCACTTAATTTAGCAACAATGATTGTGATTATATGTTGCAATTGCTTTGATTTCTTCGATTTCAAATAAATATGAGAAGAAGAAGACATATCCTTCAAAGAAACCATAGGTAAGATGGACCTTCCCTATTGTTTATTGTTGTGATTGCTTCGATTTCAAGGTTAGATTTGAAAAGAAAAGAAACAATCTGATCAAGTTGCAAATCATTTAGAAAAGATATGAAGAAGGAGATGTTATTGCTAAATTGATTTTAGTTTCTAACTTACTTTCTAACTATTTGTGAGTGTGGGTACTTTGGGGGTTTTAGCTAATAAGAGAATGAGGGGTCTTTGAGGAAGTAAAAATAATGTTTGGATGGAAAATTAGACGAAAGCAAAAAATGGGGTGTAAAGTCAAACTTTTCAAATATGTGGGGGTTTAATCAAAAGAGGTCCATTACTTGGGGGGTTAAGTCTAAATTTCCCAAGTAATGCCTATATTGGAACAAGCCATCATAGACCCTGTATTGCAAAACTTACCCTACTCAATGTTCAACCATTGTGGATATGGGATGCTCTTCAGGACCTAACTCGATCACTTCTGGTGATATCAGAGATTATAGACACTGTTGACAAGATTCGTCGAAAGTTGGGGCATTCACCACCTGAATTCTATATATTTTTAAATGATATGATCTTCCAGGGAATGATTTCAATACCATTTTCTAGTTTATTCCTCATTTCGCGATTCCTTGAGAAACTCAAGGAAGAGAAGGGAGATGATTTTGGGCCTTGTTTCTTTGCAAGGGTGCATGGAACTTTCTATGGGAGGTTTTTTCTAAAGAATGTACTCAACTTTGTTCATTCTTCAAGTTCCCACCATTGGCTCTCTCAGGTAATTATAGTTGTGCCATATATAGGCACCATTAGGAAAATTATCTTGTATTAGGAAAATTATCTTGTATTGTTGTACATAGATGGTCATATATATGATCTTATTATCACATTTTTTATGCATGCATATTTAAGTTTTTTTATTAAATATAATAAGGGGGGTTTTAGACTTTGGTATGCCTAAATAATGTTTATTTAGGAAATGAGACGCTTTTAATTGATATTTAGAGTTTGGGGCACCTTTCGTGAGTCGACTGCGTTGATGGTTGCTTGCTTGTTAATTTTTTTTTAAATGACAATATTACCCCTCCACATGTATAGCATGAGATTGAATTTTAATGACAAATTATTACACATGTCGTTATATCATCTCTTGATTCTATCTTACGGTTGATAAATTGACATGTGTCATTATATCATCCCATGTAAACTTTTTAAAACTTTAATTATTAGAGAAGAAGAGACATGTGTTTAAGTGGAATTAGAGAATAGGACACATGTGCATGGTATTATGGGTAGTTAAAAAATACTCCTTCCGTCCCAAATTATAAGTACATTATTCCTTTTTTGGTTGTCCTAAAATATATGTCCCTTTTCATATTTGAACACATATTAGCCTATACTACCATTGCTTTGAAATAAGAGCAACTATTCTAATGAAAATAATTAGACATTTCAATTGGTATTAAATAGGGATAAATTTGAAAGTATAGTTATTAGACAAACAATAAATGATGTTCCCTTAATAAGTAGAATATTCCAAAAGATGCTTATAATTTGGGACGGAGGGAGTATGAGTTATTTGACTTGAGTCAACTGTTACTAATAACAGTCAACTGATGGGAAGATGCCTCATACTCTAAATACCAATTAAAAACATCTCATTACCTAAGTAGGCATTAATTAGATGGACCAAAGTCTAAAAACCCCATATAATAATCAACATTTTTGTATTCCTATATATATCAATTATTCATTGTTTTTTGTTAGAATTTTAAATCGCGATGGTGATTATAGTATTTTCTAATGGCTCTAGAAGACTGGTTGATGGACAAATATTTTTCTTACTAGTAAAATCTGTAATTAGTTACCTTAAATAATATGATTCTTATGATGTGAATTACTGGTACATTTAATTAATAATGTAGGCAGTGTACTTTGGTGATTTGTCAGATTTAGGCAACCGACTTCAAATCCTCTCAATTTAGGCAATTCTAAATAAAATATTTTTTTAATTAAAAAATCCACGTCAGTATGACACGTGGACAAAATTTGCCACATCATCATGACTTAACGGTCCCGTTATATAAATTTAACGAAAAATATTAGGATGCCAAAATTGGTTGAAACTGAAAAGTACATTGCCTAAATTGAAAGGATTTAAAGTCGGTTGCCTAAATCGGACAAATCACCAAAGTACATTGCCTACATTATTAATTAAGTGATTACTAGTATTATTTATAACCTAATCATCATCTCAAAATTTCAGGTTCCTCTTAGAATTGAGAACAACAGAGGTAATGTTTACATGGCACAGACAAGCCCCTCAAATGTGTTTAAAGCATATGCAGAGCAATTTAATAAAGATTTTTTAGCTTACTTTAAGTTCACGCTCAAAAGAAATGGCCCTTGGAGGTCGTATGGTCATAACATTTGTAGGGAGAAGAAGCTTAGACACTTCAAGTGCGGAATGCGGCCTCTTTTGGGAGCTATTAGCAAAATCATTGGAGGATATGATCTCAAAGGTATGTTCAGCAGCCAGCAATGATGAACTTTGTTTCAAAAACTGTCATGTTGAGGCTGACATGTTTAAAGGATAAGTGGGAGCATATAGCAGAACAACACATTTCCAGGTTACACCTAGAGCTGGCCTGTACTGAGCCAACTTTCATTCTATAAAAACAAATACTCCATAAGAACATGATGATATGTATGTTGTTTATCTTTTAGCTAACAAAATTAAATTGATCGTCGCTGGGGGCTAATTGAAGAGGCTAAACTGGATTCATTCAACATATATACCCTATTATGCACCACATATTGAAGAAGTTAAGACCATTATTCGTTCCGAGGGTTCTTTTGATCTTGATCGCATTGAGGCTTTTGATGTGGATTGGGACACAAGTGAGGATTATATGGACAGGGAGTATGTTTCTGACAAGCTTAAGAGTGGTAACTATGTGGCCATGACTTTACGACCTGCATGTGATATGGTAGCCAGTCACTTTGGAATTGAAGAGATGAATATGGACTACTTGTTCTCTAGGCATGCACATCATGTAGGTGAGACTGAGCTCCTAGCGAAAGACAGACCCAAGCACCATACTCTGGTCTTGTGTATGTCGAAGAAATGAGCGACCTCATGTAGCTTGTGTCAAAGAAATATGAGCAAACCCAAGAGTGTTTGTTCATAAGATATAATGTTTTATGAATGCCAAGACTTTAACGCGTGACCTTTCTTGTACCGAACTGATCTAAGGGTGTAGATGGATTAGATCCCTCTCTTTCCCTCTCCTATCCCTATAAGCTTTGAGATTGATTACCCTTATTTGAAAATGCTATGATAGATAGCTTAGGTAAGCCATATCATTTTTAGGCTGGATTCATTAACAAAATCAACTAAATTACAAATAAGTTCAGGAATTAGAAAGAAGGGAGTACGCAAAGAACAATTTCAGTCCACTACATTTTGCTCACAGCTTATTATGGAATACAAAATATCAAGCAAGATTTTCACCTGGAGCTGCTTCTGTGGTCACATTCAAATCAAATCGAATTGGTATGAGCATCCCCCGCCTGTTGTCGCTGCAACTGCAACACAGATCACCCAAAACACCTTGCAGCGCAAAATCTATGCCTCATTTGTTGCTGCACTGTGACTTCATTAAGCAGATTTGGGCTGCCCTTGCTGAAGAACTCTGACTGCACAGAGCTGGTACAGCGCAGTCACACTGTCGAAAATATGGTCATTCCTTCCTTACACCATCGTCTGGGATCTGGATTACTTGGAAGATGTGCAATGACAAAGTGTTCAGGGGTACTCCAGCAGATAGATCACACAACCATTGAGCCCTGTCAATATATCAAATGACTGCACATTGTGGATTTGAAGTGAAGTTGGACTCTACTAAATCCAGAGCTCAACACCATCAACCTATTTGTAACCCATAACCCTTATATTTTGGATATCATCAGCCCACCCATGTAATAATGTCCAGTATGTTGCGTCTTTCAACATGGGTTGGACTACAAGCCTAGATTGACATTCTAACTTTACCTAATGGGTTGGGCTGAGGTATGTTTTAAACTTTAAAATCATTTCAACATCCAAAGAATCCTGATTCCTGAAGCTGTTCAAAAAAGAAAAAAAAAAATCCTGCAAACTCCAACTTAGGACTTGGCTTTTTTTTTTTTTTTTTTTTTTGGTTGGTAAGCGGGGATGAGAGGACCCTTACACGTTTTTTTTAAATTATGTGTAAAAACTTATATCGACAATAAATTGTTGACCTGTTTTGAAGCCACAATCTCTTCACTTTGTGAGAGGGGTGTTATCATTCAGCTACAGGCTCATTCGCAAAAATGGTTTAGTAAACCTGTTTTTAATGAGATCAGTAACTCGATAATACTGACGAGATTCGAACCCCAAACTTTTGGTTCAGGTTTATCACCTCAAAGATTTTACCAGTTGAGCCCAACTGGCATGTGCAGGACTTGGCTTTTAGTCTTAGGTAATCTTGTTTATAAACACTATGTAACTGCACGCGCTCCACGTCTGATTTACAGGTATATATACACACAGTACAGTTATAAAATAAATAAATAAAAAAAGACATGTGTCATAGCTTTTATGTCTGGTGACGCAGTGACATAAAAATAATATTATTTTACTGTAGGCTTTACCTCCTGTCTCTATAAGTAGTAGAGATTTTAACACGGTGTTGACTCAATTATATAAGATCATATTTTCATATTGGCATGCAAAAAAAAAAAAGATATGATGTTATTTATTACTATAAATTAAGTTTATTAGCCTAGTTTTCAAGCTGTAATCCAAATGTCAATTTGCTAGAACAGTTTGTGTTGAGTGCAACAAAAATTAAATGTTTTGAATTAATCCCAATAGAAAAAAAGGTTGTCTTGATTGCAACATGAAGTATGTAGACTCTTTAGTCTTGACCAATTCTTTACATCCACCAACCTATATGAAACATTCTTCACATAATCCTACAACATAATCAGGATTCTGTCATTAATCAAAATCATAAATCCAAAAATTCAATCAAATTGCTGGTATGGTTCACAATATTTAACAATTTGCCAGCGTATTATTGAATCGATAAATAATGACATACTTTAAAAACAATAATAAAACATAATTTATGACTTTTGTATGTTGATAAAAATATTTGCTATATTTGATTGATTGATAATTAATTGGTTTTACGAGTATTTTACTCTTTTTTTGTGGAATTTTTTTTTTTTTAAATAACAAATTTTATTGATAAGTTCAACGAATTACACAAAAGTAGAGGACAAACGCGCTACACACTGCGCGGCAAGTCCTTTCTGGATAGCATACCCGATTCTCCTAAATACATATTCGTTCGAACCCGCAGTCATCACGTTGTTATCCATTACCTTCTGCACTCTCCTGAAGAACTCAACTGCTTCTGAATCTAGCAATCCAAATGTGTCAAATGCAAAGGAGATGAAACTATGTTGGTTAGCCTTAACTCAAAAAATTACACAAAATGGAGGACAAACGCGTTACAAGTTGCTTATTGCACATTTTAACTACTGTTATTCATCGAATAAAGACCAATTCTTCGCATTACCGACTTACTTATTTTTATTTATTTTATTACATAAAGTCTAAATAACATGAAAAGATTCATTTATTTTATTTTTTTTCTATTTAACTAAAAATAAAATACAAAATCAGATAAAAATATTTATTTATTTATTTAATTAATAATAAAAAAACACAAAATCAAACAAAAGATGTCCTTATCAGAAAAAACATACAGACATCCCCGAACGTTCCTTTCGCTGAACGCGGTTTATTTTAAGTGCGTTACAACTCCTGGCATAACAACGTGGGAACATGACACGTGTGGGCCCTCATGTGATTTGGTTCTTTTCTATAGTTTTTATGCTGACGTGGAAGCATCTCAATCGTTTAATGATTTTTTTTTTTTCATATTTTTCCTTCCCCATGTGTTGCCAGCTTCATACATGCTAGTATTACTAAAAAAATGTACATATCCTATGGTCTAGAAAGTCATGTACATATTCTAACATCGCCCTCATCTACCCTTTGATTATAACTCATTTCATAACATCTACGATGATCCGAGGTTTTATAGTTTCATAATAATCATAATTTAATAGTAGCAAAATTGAAAATATGTTTGACATTCGTAGGCGATTGCTTTTGCACGACAGTCGTCTGCCCAACCCTAAATCCACAAGCGACCATTAAACATGAACACAAAGTACCTCAGCCCATAGTTTAAAATATCGGGGATATCCGCAGATATCCTACAAAATATACCGTGATTTGAGAAATTATATATAAATATCCACAAATATTCATAGATATTTATATTTTAAATTTTTTTTAGTGTCAAAATCTCGGTATATACAGTTTATCTAGGATTTGAAATTTTGCTCAAAATCGGCGTACTAAATTATGCCTAAAACGTTATTAGTATGAAAGATAGTTAACTAGCTACTTGAAGTATAATATAAAAATGCAAAGGGGTACTATAATTATCCAAGTAGGCTGGCCATTTATTAAGAAGATCAAGTTAAAAATGACTAAAATTTGTCTCATTAGAAATAATATAATCCATTACATCAGTGATCATAGTCTAGAACACAACAAACATCTTTGACAAAATCTAGGTAGTACTTAGTTTAAGTTTTACTCAATCTAGTTTAATAAACAAAATATTAGCTGGTAAATATTTTTTTTTTCTTTTATGATAGGATTAGGCCGTAACGTATTAGACCCCCTTACATCATTAAAAAAAAGGTAAAATTGATAAAAAAAAATACAATGTACTTTACACAAATTCTCACTTCATGCAATGTAAAAAAATTTTGTCCTAAAGATGCTTGTACTTTCATTTCGTTCTCACGTTATACAATCTGTCAGTTTTGTGCCAACAGTCTGCTTATGTGTCCATTTTTTCCTACGTGGCATACTAAAAAATTAAAAACGAATTTCCAACCCAGCAAGAAATGCATGTGATATCACGTGCGAGTAACTTTTTTCTCTTTCAGTATTTTGAAACCACCATTCGAAAAACTCCCCAATTTCAAACCCTAACCTCCAAATACCTAACTCACTTTCTCTCTTTTAGTTCCTCAAATGTCTTTCTCTTCTTCAATTGACAATTCATCACGTTCTTGCTTTAAATTGTAACCCTAAAAGTGAAGAAATTCACTTACTTTTAGCAAGATTCCTTCTTTACGATTCAAATCTTTAGATTCTTTTTTTTACGATTCAACAAGATTCTTTATTTATGTTTTCTTTTTACTTGTTAGTGAAAGTAAGATTTCATGGTGGTTAATGTAGGTTTTTGTGAGTGAGTGGTATTGGTGGTGGTTGTGCATTAGTAAAAAATTTCATTATTTTCTATGAAGAAGTGACCAATGCCGTGAAAGTTAGGTGGGAATATATTGACGATGTTGATCGAAATTAAAGAGATGTTAGCAAGATCTTAAGACATGTGGTAATAACAATTTTGGTTTTAGTTTTTAACACATCAACAAATTCATGTAATTGTTTAAAGCCACGTAGAAAAAAAATGGACACCTAAGCAGACCGTTAGTACAAAACTAACAGATTGTATAACGTGAGAACGAGATAAAAATACAAGCATTTCTAGGATGAAAATTTTCTACATTGCATGAAGTGAGAATTTGTGTAAAGCACATTGCATTTTTTATCAGTTTTACCTTAAAAAAAATTAGTATGAAAAATATAGTATATACCAACCATACATAATCAAAATTATATCTATCATGGTCAAAAGAATGTATAGTAAGAATGCAACATTCAAAACCCATGTTTGTCAATAGTTCAGACTTCAGATTAACGCAAAACCTTAAAGCAAGTCACTAAAAGTACCTTTCGCCCAGAAGTCGGGGACTAGAACTGACAACGTTTTTCTCGATTTCTTTTAAGACTTCAACAACACCTTTTCATCTTCAATTAACCCAAGATCATTCACAGCGAAATACTCTAGAAAGATAAAAGAAAGAAAAATAGTTTACCGGATTACGCTCTTGTGGTTGTTGATGTAAGAATTTGATGTTGGTAAAACTAAGTATTATCTATAATCCTACCTCATATTTTGCAAAATGCTCTAAAACAAAAAACGATTTCATAGAATGTTTAGAGAGAATCGTTGTTGTGATTTCGCATAGAAGCTTATCATGCAATGGTTTTGAGCTTTTTGAAGATGTCATTTTGGGTCTTAGGATCTCAAACGTGAATCTCAATTCTTGAAAAAAAAGATGAAGAAGGGCAGTTTCTTGTGTTTGGATGATGTGAAGTAGAGAGGAAAATGTCTAATATGTCTTAGTGGGTAAATATTGTGTTTTGATGCCCCAGAATATTGGAAGTATGTTTTTTTGTTGGTAACCTTGTAAGTATTTGATAGAATATTTAACTTGAATAGTATTCTGATCAGGCATTCCCATAGGTTATGCAGTATTTTTACATACAACTTGAAGGGTTTTAGTCATGAAGGTTGTGTATATTCATCTGCAGCTTCAAAACAAATCCCCACGCGCTACTACCACTAGTTTGTGACAAAATAACGAGCTCAAATTGTTTCCATCAATTGGAAAAATCTCAAAATATTCAAAACTTAGATTAAATGAAACAATCTGCTTCGACAAGCCACCACCTCCATCTTCATTAGCGAACCAATACAACGATTCATGTAAAAATATAGCAGAAGTTATTAAATGCAGTACACCATGAGCTTCACCACATTTCTCCAAGAACTCATACCCAATGAATATACGTGAGTTTCCGATTCTGGCCACAACTTTAAAGACTTGCACCACTTTATTGTAACATCTTATTACAAAGGTGTTGACAATTTCGTGGACTTTGGTGGACCTTGATGGAGATACTACTTGAAGTCCAGTTGCTGATCAACCCCATGATAGATATGAGGCCTAACATGTGATATATATAAGGGTTTTCTCTACAACAGAAAACCCTAAGGATTCAATATATCTTTAGCCTCCTTATACTTCCATTAGAGAGTTTGTTTATCTGTGTGAAAATATTTCATCCTCTTTCTTCTATTCTACATCATCTCAATAACAACCAAAGAATACTAGTGAGTGAAACTAGTGAGACAATTGTAGAGAGTGAATGTATAAAGAGAGTTTGTATGAGTGAAAGTATATCTAGAGGGCAATTATATTGCAGGTGTTATAGTCTCATATAACCAGAGTTTGTGATTGTGAGTGTATTACTTTTACATCATATAGTGGATTATTTATCGTCGTGAGGACGGTGGTGGATGTTTCCTAGTGATTGGATTTTACCACATTAAATCTTGTGTCTCTATTATTCTTTATTTTATTTTTTTGTTTATTGTTTATCGGGAAAATTAGACTTAACCCCCCACATTATGGACGCTATATAAATAAACCCCCCGATAGTTGAAAACTTTGACTTAACACCTTGCTATTTGGTTCCATCCAATTTACCATCCAATGACTAATTGTTTTGACCTAAATACCTTTCATCTTCTTTTTCACTATCGTTTTCTTACATCTCATTTTCAAATCATTTTCTTCACTTCACTTAACAATAACAACATGCATCAACATCCCCCCCCCCCCCCCCCCCCCCGGTTTCTTCAAACTTCAAACTTTATGAATAAGGTTTAGTTATTTTTAACTATTAGCTTATTTTCTTCTTCTTATTCATTTCATATTTAACTTCGAAATTGGAGCAATGAACAATGGGGTTCGGAATAAAAGATAAATTAGTGTGGTGATGGAAGCAAATAACATAAGGTTGTGGGTTGAAGTAATCAAATGGGTTGATGAATAAGCCAAAGACCAAATAAAAAAAAAAAAAAAAAAAGTTCTTTATTCCCTTCTTTCTCTCTTGCTTCAATTTGAGTTCTCATAGATTTTAGGGGGTTTGTTCTAATAGATTGAGGAGGGGTATTTAGGTAAGAGAAAATAGACTTTAGATGAAAAAGTTGACGGAGCCAAACGGCGGGGTGTTAATTGTCCAAGTTTTCAACTGGGGGGTTATTTATAGAGTGTCCATAATGTGGGGGGTTAAGTCCAAATTTACCTTGCTTATCATTGGAATATTGCACAATTTGGGTTCTACATTTATATTTCTTATGAATAATATCAAAACCAAACCCCCGATTAGGATTCTCGTTTATAGAGAAATTAAAATCTAGCAAATTTACATGTTTTCATGTCGTGGGATTACAATGTACATTGAAGAATCAGAACGATCATGTGTTTTCTTACTATAATACAGTACAAGTCCAACAACTGATGCTTCGATGCCTTTATCACTCAATATCTTGGTTAAAAGACCAATCTTTGAAATTGTAAATTCACAAGAAACCTTTTCATATTCGATTAACAACCCAAGATCATCATGGCGAAATGGTTTATTGGATTGAGTTCTTGTGGTTGGTTAATGCAAGTTGATGATGTTGGTGAAACTGAGGATTATGCATGTATAATCCTACCTTATGTTTTGCAAATTGCTTTCAAACAAAAAAACGATTTCATAATTTCACAAAACTTTTAGAGAGAATCATTGTTGTGATTTCGCTTGGAAGTTATTATCATACGATAGTTTTGAACTTTTTGAAGACATCGTTTAGAGTCTTAGCTAGGGTCGTCTCAAATTTGAATCTTGATTTCTTGAAGAAGAAGATTAAGAATAACAGTTTCTTGAGTTTGGTTGTTGTGAATTAAATTAGAGAGAGAAATGTCTGATGTTTATTTGATAAAAGATTTAGCTTGAACAATATTCTGATTTGGCATTCCCATAGGTTATCCACCATTATACATACATCTTAAAAGTGTAAGGGTAACAAGTTACTCATGCACAATATCATTATTATGGAATTATCTAGATTAAAAGATAACTATGATTAGGTTGTTCCTATAATCATGGGATTTAGTTTCTATCATTATCTCGGGTAAATAGTTATATAAAGCCATGTACTGTTACTGTGTAGTTCAACTCATTTAATAATATTCATTTTAGAGTTTCTTCAAAAGGTTATAGTCTTGAAGGCTGTGTATATCCACCTGCAGCTTCAAAACCCATCCCCACGCGCTACTACCACTGGTTTGTGACAAAAAAAGAGCTCCACGACATCATTTAGTTGGAACAATTAGTTATTTTGGTCCTCTAACTTTGCTCAAATTTTTAATTGGGTCCTCAAAATTTAAACTGGTCAATTTGGTCCCAAATCGTTCAAAACGTTTGCAAAATGGTTTGGCCGTTTCCAAGCATTTAACAGATTTGCCCAGTTGTAGTTTAGTATCATACGTAGCAGTTTATGAAATGCCAAAATATAAGAGGGGTAGGTTAATCATTTTCGATATTGTTCAACTCAAGGTTTTTCACTTCAGATATAGCTATTAGGTAATTGGGTAGACCACGTATGATAGTTAACTGCCACTGGGCAACTTTGTTAAATCCTTGGAAACATGAAGATAAACGAGTGATCATTTTGCAAAGGTTTCGAAAGATTCGGGACCAAATTGACCAGTTTAAACTTTGAGGACTCAACTGAAAATTTGAGCAAAATTAGAGGACCAAAATAGCTAATTGTTCCATTTAGTTATGGAGCTCGCCTGCTACTATCAATAGTAGTGACTATTGTTGACAGAAAAAGCAAATGCATTATATTTTCGCAAATGTACTTTCATTATTGGTGATTTACTTACCAGTCAATTCATTTCTTATAGGTAACTAGTTGCCATCTTTCTTTTCTATAACTAGATTAGAATTTTGAATTTTCATACTAAGAACCAATTATACAAAACAAAAGAAAGTTGACCCAAGAATACAACAACTCTGTCAACCTACAAGGCCAAGCTTATAAAATCTTGGGTAATTTGCAGCTAGAAGAGCTGTCTTTGATTGTGGTCAGAACATACAATGCCCCACACTCCACTTTAATTTGTTGGTTTCTGATTTTCTGCCATTTAGATCTTACTTACCTCTATTTTAATTAGTTTTTAGGTACAGAAATTTTTGCAGGCCATTAATAAACCACTCTATGCTTTTCAACCATAGAGAAATATGTCCAAAGAAAAAGATATAAAAATTTATTCAAACTGAACAGAAACTTCTGCAATCCATATCCTCTCAAAGCATACTAAAAAATATTTGTTCCAATATGGTCAGGTTGCAGTGCTATATATCTGTAACAATAGACATTCAATTCAGTTGACTCAGCATGCCAAGTAAGATCCAGTTGGCACTTTGGATTGGTCCAATTTACCAAACTTTATGCCACAACAGCCAAAAGCGATTGACACGAACATAATTATACATCGACATCTGTATTTTAGCTGGTATATAATCAGAATGAAAGGAATATATATCGATTGTTTTCAATTATTTCAACTTTTAGATGTTTTCGTGTTTTTTCAAATACACGAAATTTTTAAAGATAATTCAAAAAATTTGAAAAAAAATCACTTCATAGGGTTATGTCCCTACCCCTTTAAATTACGTCTAAAAATTTATATCTACAATTAATTATTGACATGTTTTGAACCCACAACCTCTCCCCTTTGCGAGAGGGGTGTTACCATTGAGCCCGAGGCTCATTCGAACCCTTTATAGTTTGATCTTCTTCTTGTTCAATTGTGTGATGTTATGATTTCTCAAGTGGATTTCCCTTTTTAGGCTATGATGCCAATGGATTGGTTAAGTGCTGATGCCAATGGATGTGGTTTTAGCTCGTTCTGTGGCAACCATCATGGTCCACCAGTTTCATATTCATATAGCCACAACTATTTTCAATTAGTTTGAATTGTGAATATTAACTTACGAATATCCATGTAATCCACACTACTAGGAGCCGAGGAGAAAGTTTCACACTCAAGGACCATTGAAGCACTACACAAAGATAATACTTCTCAAATCTTTGCAACTTTAGAAGAGAGGCAGGGCGAGGAATAGTGAAAGGGGTGTTTGGAAGAATGTTGTTGGAGGAGGACTGTAGATTTATTCGACTACAGTTCTGGCTTATTGAAATTTTTCTAAGGTCTGAGGTTCGAATCCCACTAGCGTTACCGAATTACTGATCTAATTACAAACAGGTTTACCATAATATTTTGCAGATGCCAGCTGAAACCATTTAAGTTTAAAAATAGGTTTTGCCAATTTTATTTTGTTTACTACAACTATAGTTGTCAAATACTCAAATGTAGTAGTAGTCATCGGTTACTCAATTACCTTATTCAATCATTTTTACATAGAGGTTATTCTTATATAGAGTATTCCTATAGAGGTGTTTTACTGTATATCAGCATTTTGAATTAAGCTGGGAAATCACACCAAACACAAGTAAAATTTATTAATGAAAACAAGGTTACCATAATATTTTGCATAGTCCAACTGAACCTAGTTATTATATTTAATAAAAACAGGCTTTGTCCATTAAAAAAAAAAAAAAAACAAAAAGGTTGACAACTACAATAGTCAAATATCTACCAGCTGTACTGCTGTAGTAGTAGCAGTCAATTACTCAATCACCTCATCTTATCGGCGCCGAGCGCGGCTAATAAATTCAGACAAAACATAGCCGCCAATTCCACCTAACTTTAATTTACTTACTTTTTAGTTTTTACAGTTTATTTACAAAGTTACTAACTACGTGGCGACGCGTTATGAAGCCGGCTCACAATCTCCAGCTCTTCTTCACTTTCTTTCTAATTTTTCTCTCTCTTCTGTCTTCACACTTCACTCTCTCTCTCTCTCTCTCTCTCTCTCTCTCTCTCTCTCTCTCTCTCTCAACACTACTATTAATACTTCTTCTTTCTTCTTCTTCTTGTTGTTAATTAAAACTTCTTGAAAAAAAAAAACAAAAAAAAACTTTCTCTCTCTTCTCTTCTTTCTTCTCTTTCTCTTTTCTGACAAAGAAATTGAAACGATTGATTGATTGATTGATCGCCGGAACTTGCACCGTCGCCGGAGTAGGCAATGGCTACATTTCGTTCAGTTTTTATACTGTGTATTGTTGTTGTAGTTGTGAACTTTGCAGTTTTAGATTTAGTTTCTGGTCAGAGATCTAATCGAACTAGTTTATGGAAAACCTTATCTGGTGATTCTTCTTCTTCTACTTGTTTCATTTGTTTTGAAATGCTTCATTCTCTCTCTCTCTTCTTCTTCTTCTCTCTCTCTCTCTCTTCTTCTTCTTCTTCTACTTCTACTTGTTTGATATGTATTGAAATGCTTGATGATTCTTCTTTTTCTTATTTAGATAAGTTTAGTTTCTTCTGGTTTTTGTCTAATTAAGTAAATTTTTTTTTTGTTTCTGAGATCTTCGATCAGCAAGAGAGAGAGAGAGAGAGAGAGAGAGAGAGAGAGATTTAGTTCTAAGTTAGTTTTGTTGAATAAGAAAGTGGTTTTAGTTATAAATGAGCTGAAATTTGTTTCAAGAATCTGGTTTTAGTTGATTATGATCAGTATTTTAGAATGTGTTTTTAATGAATAATTGGAGAATAATCATTTTGATTATTTCTTTTGTTTGCTATGATTTATACTTCTTAATTTCCAGCTCATACTTCTCAAGAATGATAGAATCTGTTTTTAGTTGATTATGATCAGCATAAAAAATGTGTTTTTTTTATGAATAATCATTTTGATTATTTGTTATCTACAATTAATTAAATGAAAAAAATGAATGAGCTAAAGTTCTCAAGAAATGGATTAATTCATATGATAGAATTTGAAGTAAAGTTTAATGATTTAGTCCTGTTATGGATGAATATATATTTTTTTTCAATTAACTGCTCCAATTTTGTTCTTGAAGGCATAGGAATTTGTTTCCTCTTTCCTGTGATTTTGTTCAAAGCCGTATCTAGTATGATTAACTTGAGTGAATTACTTTGATAGTCTTTTAAGAGGATGCAAGCATGCTTACAAAAAACTTCTCTTTTACAGGAGATGCACCTTTAGTTATTGCTAGAGGTGGCTTTTCTGGTCTGTTTCCTGATTCTAGTTCATATGCCTACGATTTTGCAATGTCATTTAGTTTACCCGATGTGGTTCTTTGGTGCGATGTGCAATTAACAAAGGATGGAGTGGGCATCTGCTTGCCAAATCTCCTTCTAAATAATATTACAAGCATTTCAGGTCCTGGGGAGAAGACATACAGTGTCAATGGGGTGCCCACAAAAGGATGGTTTACTGTGGACTATACCATGGAGGATTTGCAAATTTATTGGCGTAAGTTACCTTTTCATAAATTGCTGGGATATTTATTGATACACTCTTTCATTTGTATATCCATGTATAAGATGACATGTTAAAAGATTTTTAGAGATAAGTATCCATGGTTTTCTCTTCTACAGTTTACCCCTATCTTTGTTTTCGTAGATACTGGAGCTTCAATATGTTTCAGTATTTTATACTTCCTTAAAAATTAGAATTGATCTGATGAACTTGTTCCCTCTCATACTCTTTGTTAAGAGACAGAGGATTTTCTTTCATATATTTTTTTATTTTTCTTAATGTTCTTTTTTCTTCTTGCACTGCCTTATTCTGGAACAAAGTTTGTTGTAAGGCTGCTTAAGCACTTTTGACAATTACTTTTTGTATTTGCTCAACAACAGTAACACAAGCAATTTGGTCTCGATCTCAAAGATTTGATACTAATCAGTTCGCTATTTCTACCGTTGAAGGCGTGGCACAAGAAAACAAACCTCCAGGGTATTGGTTGAATATTCAGGTCAGTGAACTGTATCAGAGGTTGACTACTTAAATTCAGATACTTTTTCAGTGCTGTATCTATATTTCCAATTGCTTTAATAATCAATTCTTCCATTTTTCATTTCACTTGTTGTCACCATCTTTGAGAATATTTTGTTGGGATACTATAAAATTAATGACATCTGGGTCAGATACCTCTACTGTAAAATCCATTAAATACCTTCACTTCAGTTGTATCAATATGATGCCCTACATCACATCGCATCTTTATAATGTGGCCCATATAAGTATATAACTTTGCTTTGTTTTAACTGCAGCACGATGCCTTCTACTCACAGCATAACTTGAGTATGAGAAGCTATGTACTTTCCGTATCAAGACGTGTTGTCGTAAACTATGTCTCATCACCTGAGGTGGGTTTCCTGAGAAGTATTGTAACAAGATTTAGAGGAAGCCCGACGAAATTGATTTTTCGCTTCTTAGAGGCGGACAAGACTGATCCTTCCACCAACCAGACTTATGGTTCTCTTTTGAAGAATCTTACATTCATCAAGACGTTTTCTTCTGGGATCCTGGTGCCAAGGAGTTACATATGGCCTGTTAATATCGATCAATATCTACAACCTCATACATCTCTTGTCGCAGATGCTCATAGAGAGGGGCTGGAAGTTTTTGCATCAGATTTTGCAAATGATAACCCTTTTAGTTATAATTACAGTTATGATCCGGTTTCTGAATATGTGTCTTTCATTGACAATGGCGACTTCTCTGTTGATGGTGTGTTGTCAGACTTCTCAATAACTGCATCGGCAGCTATAGGTAAATTTTTACTTAAAGTTGTGTAGCAATGGTCATACTATGTTAAACATAAATAATAAAGATTGTGAGATCAGTAGCATTGCGTAACTATATTTTGTCTTCAATTAGATGCTCAAAAATATAATACAGGAGGCAAGATAATATACACATTGGCTTTTTATTTGTTCAGACAGAGAAAGGTCCTAAGGAACTATCCCTTCAACGGAGAAGACACCAAGGTATACACCCCTAAACTACAAGGAATTTGTGGATATCATTGCCTTGGGAAACTAATTAGTGGGATATATTGTCTTGAGATCCACAAGTGCCTTGTATGTATGAAAGGTGGCTTGGTGCTTCTCCTTGAGGGACAGTAAAGTTTGTCACTTATTAGTATATTTTCTTCTTTTAAGTTCTCTGTGTAGTGTATACCTTATAATGTATCACATATATTTGCCTAAGACGTGAGTCTGGTGATGTCATCAAAGAGTTCTCAATTTGTATTTTGCGTGCCTCTTTCTATATGTTGATGAATTCAGTCGCTTGAACCTGGGTGTGCGCGCGCACACACACAGACCACAATAATAACAATAATTTGATTTTGGTCACCAGAAATATTCATTTTGTACCACAAAACATCAAATAAAAGTCCTTATAGTTAAGATCAACATCATCTGAAATTTTGTTCGTATAAATGTCCACAGCCTCTCTAAATTAGTAAAATTGTTGTACGAAAGGTTGTTTGGCACTCAAATGCATATGGTAAAATATTTGACACCCTTATTTGCTAAGGCACAAATAACAAGTGAAATAGATAACAGATAGTATGCATAGTAAAGCTACCTTGAGTTGTCACTTATGCTTAATAGCTTTTCAAAGGTGTTTTTTTACCCATATTATTGTGACAAACTCCACATGGTATGTATTTTTAATGATTTTATAGAAGAATAACCTCGAAGGAAAGAATTTATGGTTTAGGTTGTTTCTTCAAATTCTCCACCTCTTTTACGCTAAAACCATGTCTTCATTGGTAGCCATAATCTTGTTCAGGACATCATTTTTAATTTATAGCAAGCTTTATGAAATGTATGTTATACAACAAAAATTCTTTTGGATTCTGACTTCTCACTATAATTGCAGATTGCTTTTCTCATATAAGCCAAAATAGTTCAGGACAAGGTACGTCGTAGGGCTCTTATAACAGTTTTTGCATAACTTACTGATTTACAGTGTTCTTAAGTCTGGATAATACAATTTTGTGTGTACCTTACGTTGTTTACATTTTATTTGCTCAGCCATGCCAGCAATTATATCTCACAATGGAGCTAGTGGAGTCTACCCTGATTGTACTGATCTTGCCTATAATCAAGCGGTTGAGGATGGAGCTGACTACATTGACTGCTCCGTTCAAATGACCAGTGATGGGGTCCCTATATGCTTAAGCTCTATAAATCTTATAGATGTTACTACTGTACCTCAATCACCCTTCAGCAACCTTGCTGTTATTGTTCCAGAGATTCAGCAGAATGCTGGAATTTTCACTTTCAATCTCACGTGGAAAGACATTCAAAGCTTAAAACGTAAGTCTCACTTATTTCTTTTAGTACATTTATGAGTTGGATTAGGTTGTGTGTGTATGTTATAGCTTCAGTAATGAGTATGATATATTGTATGCCCATTTTTTTTTCGAATATGATACTTACTCGAAATGTGGTGCAAAAGTCAGTAGGACCACAGACCCTGTAAAGTTCTATTTACTTATGTGTTTTGTGACATCACTGAGCATCTTTTGTATACGTTCTTGTGTTGGACAAGTTCTAATGTTACTATATCTGAATTCTTGAAAATATTATGAGATTTTAATCTTCATTTAAGAAATTTAAATTAACTTCTAATGTTTATCCCCGAGATATGTAAACTTACGGAACTACTTTTAACTTTTCAAGGAAGATAATAGTTATGCACACTCGTCCCTAAACCCCCGAGTGAACAACTGCAGGCCAACATGGGCCTTTGGCCCCTCGCGAATCGGTCACCCCCTGAGATAACACAAAATCAATCCAACAATAAGCAACTTAATATATCATCTTAACATTGCTGAGCTTTGATTTTTATCCACCATACTATTTGAAATTCGTCATCGTCAAGAATGGTAAGACCCAAAAGCTTTTCGTATTTGCGCCCTTATTTTATTTGATGGATACAACGAAAGATATCTAGTAACTAATGGTGTTCAAAAATTTTGAACTAGGAAAAGTAGTGATGTGTTTTCGACTTTTCGTACGTGGACAAGTAGAATACCAGATCAAGTCTCATCTCAAGAAATATTCAGAAAACCCTGGAGAATTCTGTTTTGATCTTTAAAACATCATAACTATAAACAAACAAACTCTTAAAAAGGGTTAAACTCCTTTATACACATTTTAATAAAGTCAACATAACTCTATAAGTGAGAAACAATGAATGCTAACCCCCTTCTTATATTAAGACTGGTTTCATCGAACAATCAAACACTAATCTAAAAAATAGGCTCCTAATAGTAAAAAAAAGAAGTGAAGGACCGTAAGACAATAATTAAGTATAGAACCAAAAGAGCATGAACTTATATATTATTAGCAACGCCAGAACTGTCCAATCTGGGACTAAACATCTCAACACACCCCCTAACGTGTGGCATGACTTTGAGCCTAACACGTGAATTCAATAAACAGGTGACATGGAGCACACATGGGTCTTTGGCCCAAAATAAAAGCCTGATGTGTTACCATGTTAAAGTTCGAGGGGTCCTACTCAAAACCAATTGGGGCTAGGTATGTGCCTACCAGTTTATTCGGTATTCCAGTTGATATACATTGTGGTAGCCTCCCTCTACAAGTTTGAGCTTTTAGAGAAATTGGTTTTCAACTTGGTATCAGAGCGGTTCGATCTTGGGAGGTCACGGGTTCGAGTCTTTGCAAAATATTTAAAAATAAATATGTTGCTGAGGGGGAGTGTTGGTGGATCCACCCCCATGTTTGGTTAGTCCACCTTCGTATTTGGTTAGATAGGTGCCTACCAGTTTATCCGGTATTCCGGTTGATATACATTGCGATAGTCCCCCTCTACAAGTTTGAGCTTTTAGAGAAACTGGTTTTCAACATTCAGTATTCTAATTGTTTACACGGATGAAGAACATTAGAAAGCAATTGTAAATGTCATAAAGTATAATCTTCCCTTTGATATCACTAAAACTATTCTTCAATAATTTGAAATTTAACATATACGTTGTAATTCAATTATTTGTTAGTGTATTTGTTTGATTTCATTTCTACATTGTTGAAGTTTGTTGGAAAGTATTACAGTAATGTCCTTGTTTCTCAACTGTAGCGGTGATATCTAACCCAGCCAGGGAATACACCTTGTTCCGGAATCCAGCATATAAAAATGCAGGGCAATTTTTAACATTGGACGACTTTCTGACCTTTGCAAAGAGCAAGCGCCTTTCTGGTATTGTAATCAGCATTGAGGTAAGTTTATTATATACTATTACAATTTTGCGATCATGTAGTAAGAAACTTACCCTCGTTCTTATGAGGTATGCACCTTAGACTGTGCTTTGCTGTAGCAGCACATTTAACACAAAGTTATATAACCACAATAGAAGTAACACTGAGGTGTTTTGAGGGCATTGTATGCCTTGGTATGCGGTCGGCGGTTCAACTACTAAAATCTGTTTAAAATTGGAATTCTGCTTCCATTGAAAGATTGGATTTGGCATCAATAGCACAAATTTGGAACGATATGTAAACCAGGAAATGACCACACTGTTATCTCTTCAAACTTCAAAGCCTTATTCGTACCAACCGGGTTTCTAAATGTCTGGAACTGATATTTGAAAGAATTATATATATTTTATGTACATTGAGGGTGTAGAACGTCAGAGTGAACCAAGCATGAGCTAGTTGATGACTTGATGCAACTACCTAGGGCCTCCAAAAGCAATAAAACCTTATTGACCCCTACCATTATTGCTATCCATGACCAATTGACCACTTCTGGAAACAAATAAAAACTCTAATTTGATCCTTACTTCCTTGGCCTTCAAAATTGGACCAATTCCTTATTTTCAATTTTCAGCATCCCTTTAATCTTGCTATTCAGCAACGCATACATCGGTACTTTGTGGCATGATTATGGATGCTTACTAGTCCTGTTAGGTCCTTTCTTGCTTTCGCTGATCATTTTGTGTTATTTCTCAGCATGCAGCCTACCTTGCAGAAAATAAGGGTATGAGTATAACGGATGCTGTCCTTGATGCCTTGAACAAATCCGGATATAGCAATCAGACGGCCCTGGAAGTTATTATCCAATCCACCAACAAAGCGGTTTTGACAAGGCTCAAGGAACAATCTAAGTACAAGCGTATGTACATGGTTGATGAGGATATCCGCAGTGTTGATGATTCGTCCATCAAGGATATCAAGAGCTTTGCTGATTACGTGGCTATTAGCAAGGACTCGGTCTTTCCTGAATATTCAGAGTTCACAACTGGTGCCATTAATTCTGTGTCAAAGCTGAAGTCATTTAACCTCACCGTGTTTGTATATGTATTCAGGAATGAGTTTGTAGAACAGGCGTGGGACTTCTTCTCCGACCCTTATGTTGAGATCAATACATTTGTTATAGCAGGAGAAATTGATGGAGTCATAACAGATTTCCCTGGGACTGCTGCTGCGTACAGGAGTAAGTCTTCTTTACAGCATTATATTCATTATCATATGCTAAATTTATACACCACGTGTGCATTGATGCACACAGCTTTGTTACAATAACTTGTAACAAATGGATATCAAAATTCCATGGGAATTACTAAGTTCATTTTTTCCCTTATGTATGGAAATGTCTGTTGTTGATGTTGTCTGGTACTCTGCCTTATGCAGGGAATAAGTGTTTGGGACGACCCACTTTACCACCTTACATGACCCCTGTTCAAGTCGGTGCTCTACTGCAAGTTATTGCAGCTGCACAATTGCCACCAGCAGAAGCTCCATATCCAATCCTGACAGAAAATGATGTGGCAGAAGGTCCCTTGCCTCCTGTTTCAAAAGTAACACCAACCACAGGAGGCACCACCGAAGCACCAAATACACCACCAAGTAGTCAACCAGGCTTAACTGCTTGTATCTTTCTGTCATCTCTGTCGATGCTCCTTGCTTCTGTTCTGCTACTTTGAAGCAAGAACACTATCATCTAGGTCTTGTTCTCATCCTGCGGACATCCTGTACTCTGGGTTGATGGAAGTTTGGAGCGTTTGCTGCGTGATTACAACTACTAATCCATTTTTTTTATCCACATTCCTGTAGTGTATATTTATTTAATGTTGTAGAATGTGTTATCATTATTCTTCCTATATTTTGAGATCTTTGTAAACATCTACTGCACACTTTTGGCGATGATTCTTTATACCCAGGTTCTTTTACCTGAGCTCATGTTGTAAAGTTTATGTACGAGTTATCCCTTTCTTACCTTTCTTAATAATGCTGGATTCACAGTGCCACCTCGTTACAAATGCTATGTACTGTCTCAGGAAATGTTGATTATCCCTGACCGAAGATGCTTGTATTCTGTGTTTCAGATGAAGGAAAATATGGCTAAATGATAAATTTGTGTCTGAAAGGCAGGTTATTATTTGAAATTACTTCCCAGAATCTGCATTAGATGATTATGAAATGAAGTTCATGTGAATTGTTGGAGGATTGGCAAGGATGGCAAACCAGCCGGTACCCACTTTTCTGCAGAAGTTAGTGAGGCAAGCTTTTCCAGCCAGAGTGAAGAATGGACATGTTCAACATCAAATGATGTTCTGCTCAGCACAGAAGTTTACATGATTGTTAGTCCTGGTTTAAAAAAAGGAAGAATAATAGTTTTTAATGACTTGCATTTTAAAAAAGGAACAAAAATATTCAAATCCATGGCACAAGCAGTGATGAATGATAATTGAAACTATCGGCAAACAAAAATGATAAATGAAAGGCTGCTTTGTTCTGAAGGTGATCTCCCTATCCAACATGGCCAGAAGTTTGGATACTCGAAAGTGCCCTCAATTATTTAGAAGCTTAAAGTAGACAGGAAAGTTTTCACCCCTAAGAAAGTTTTCTGATCAAAAGTCAACAGGAAAAAGTCCGAAGTCCTGAGACAAAGGTATCAATTGATGTGTTACTTGTGCACATACCAAGGCTATCCCTGAGTTTGTGTCAAAACTCAAACAACTTCTGAGTGAAAGCTACTTTAATCACAATTCACAACTCTGTGAAGTGAAGAATAGTTTCGTGACTCTGTACAAACAAGATAACTTCAAAATTACAGTCCATAAGGTTAAGATCATCAATAGCAAAATTCTACAGCTAATCCCATGTTCAGGGTTCCTCAGTTTCTTTAGCTATAACTGCAGTGATATAATTCTTTAGGGGTCAGAAGACAAGTCAGGGCGTGTTCTCAGCCAATGAGATTGCATTGGTATAATTCAGAATATGTTAAGGTCGCATGCGAAAACAAAATTAAATAGAATTCCTGGGTTCTAATATGTCACCAGGAACAATCCTATGTTGGTATTATATAGATATAACTTACATCCTAATTCTGTACAAGTTTGTCCTACACCTATGTGCAACGAACCGTATCATCCAGATTCACCAAGTTCCAAAGCTGCAGCTTACATGCTCTTGGGTGATGAGATTGAGACATTTCTGCATGGAGGCTTTAGAAGGGTACGGTGGGAGACAGAGTCTATAGAAGCATGTGTGTGACGATGGTAGACGGTCATGGGACTCTGATGCCTTGTATATATACAACCGAGATGGCAAGCCACTAAATCCTTCAACGGGAAGATACTTCACAGAGGTCCAAAAGAACAGAAGTACTCTTTGCTCCCCTGCCGACATACCTTCAACAATCTGCAACACAAACTTTTTTTGTTCAGTAATCAGAGAGCAGACGTGTTATGTTGGTGACATAATTCGACATGTTTCTTTGGTAAACCATTACTAGAAAGATACACGGCCAACATATCTTTATAGTCTCAACTCCCTATAAATTCTACCAACACCACAGCCCTTCAAAGATGCAAGAGTACTGGATGTTAGGGACTCCTAGAACTGGAGAACTTCAGCCTTCTTAGTACATAAACATAACAAGACTTGGACTTCAAGGAGTGCTTCAAGTCACAACTGATAATTATTTATTTATCAAGTTGATGCAAGTTACAAGATAGTAACTTAGTCTTGTAATTCTGTTCTGACGTGTTCCCTACAATCGCCATCACCTCAAAAACTAAATAAAAAATAATGTTTCCTACAATCCCTATTTATAAAATATTACTAATGAGAACTACAATTGTATATTATCCACCAAATAGAGTATGATTATCCAAATTCTACTACTACAACTGAAGAGCCTGACTAAGATTTTGATGGACAGAAAGAAATAAAATCAAATATGCTAACTCACAGTGACAGAAGAATTGCATGGTTGATATCTGCAAGCCTTATTCATAGTAAATTCCCACTACATATTCACACTACTTCCTACAACTAAACTTGCTCACAATTTCATCAAAATATATGGTGAACAAGAATACTATAAAATTTAAAATGGGCTTCAGATATACAAACAATAAGAGCCAGTGCAAAAGAATGAAAGCAAAAATATATATATATATAAAACAAAAACCGTCAAAGATTTTACTACTTGCAGGCATACGAGGCACAGATATAATTAGACACATGAGCTAACTCATCTATAAAGTCTACTTCCGAGTCACACTGATATATATATATATATAACAAAAACCGTCAAAGATTTTACTACTTGCAGGCATACGAGGCACAGATATAATTAGACACATGAGCTAACTCATCTATAAAGTCTACTTCCGAGTCACACTGTAGGTGCAAAGTTATAGATATCTGTATGCTACAACTGGGAGTTGGTACACATGCAAAGTTATAGATATCTCGAGGAGCCGTTTCCAATGTTATCAACATCCAGATCTTATGAAAATATGAGTAATTACTAATTACCAATAACACAAGATAAGTGGCATAAGGTGCAAGGAAGACATGGGAGAAACACGTAGAAAGCACACTAGTTGTCATACAAAGTGTGGCGATGGAAAGATGACTGTCGGTCGTCAGGCACGGGCGGACACACTGGAGAGCCAGAAGCACGATTGAGGCACGCGGAAATTATTTTGGAGGCACACTAACAATAATGAGTGTCGTAAAGGACAGGTCACCACTAATACATCTACATAACATATACATCATTCATACAACTCCCCTTCAAGTGGCATGACTGCATGACTAAAGCCAAGCCCGTGGATTCATTTATGAGTGATGTGGAGCATATTGGCCATCAGTCCAAAAAGATAGAAGAGACAGCTTACTCTGACAACATGTCAAAGTTAGAGCATCCGACAATCCCAGTGGGACTATCTCAACAACCAAAATCCCACTAGAAAGGAATGACTAGCAGCAAAATGCACGAAGATAAAGAGGGTAAACAGGCATCTGCAAGGCAACTCGAGACATCTCAACTAAGTTCGCACCTCTTAGGCTATTCATCCATTGGCATCCCAACTCTTTGCATCTCCAGCAAGATCCAACCAAAAGTCCCATTATACATAAGGTAATAGATTCACCCAACTATACAATGCTCAAATGATTACACTACAGTCGAGTCCCACTAAAAAACACGAAATCTTTGACTTCATCCCTTTAAATGAAGAATATTCACCAGTTCAATCTAAAAGGGGGTTATTTGACAGTTGACACCAAGAATAATAAACTACAGGGTGATGCATGTCCCAATATTCCCAATTACTCTCCTTACTGTGACCCAGATGATTACTTTGGAACAGTCTTTACCAACTACGTCGCTAGAAAGTGATGGTGATCTACACCTTCTTCCAATGCAATGAAGTGAACATTTGCTTAGGCACACTCACTTAGGCTCACCCCTTGTGCCTTGTGCCGCCTAGCTTCCCTAGAAGGCTGACAACTTAATGCAGGCCTTGATGAAGTTACTCACAGTTTGTTCATTGCTTTTTGACATATCTGAAAAAACCCAAATCTAAAGGCTGTTATTTTAATTGACAGAACGTTGTGTTGTCGCTGTTGAAATTTTTTTCTGATCTGAGTGTGTTTTAATATGGCTCAAGATTTTACATTTCATCAAAAGACAAAGAATTACTCCAGACAGCAGAATACCTCAGAGAAAAAAAACCTAATTGTTAATCATACTTTAAACCAGATATACAAAAGCTTTAGAGAGTTTTCTAAAACTCAGAGAAATCTAAATGTTAAAGCTCAGAGTAAACGTTAGAGAAATTAAAAATCTAAAGCTCAGAGAAATCTAAAATCTAAAGCTCTAGAGAGTTCTGAAAAGAGATACTTCACACCAATGATACAAAAGTAATTGTAAGGCGGCATATATTTACAGTAGTGGTAGAACACAATATACAGATGCTTACCTTCCAGAACCAGCAAATCTGATGATCTGTTTCTTTATAGCCATGGTAGTCAGTGTGAGCTTTCCATGCTTTAACACAAAGAGCACTATCGCTACCACACAACATACGATCAAGATCTTCGGGTTCCAGACTTATGAAAAATAGCTTTTGGAGCCTTGCTATGGAAAGTATATCTGCAAAACCTCGGGCAAAACGTGCAACTTGTTGGGAAATAGATGTGACAAAGCGATTCTGAATGAGAAGGTTGACATATTCCGCTCTATTCTTGCTATCGACTACAATGTCTTTTCCTCCAGGGCAGAGCTCCACTATTTTTCTAGATCCTAACTCTTCAACTTCTCTAACAAAAGTCAGTCCCAGGGCATCAGAGTCCAAAAAATCAGCATCCATCTCCAAAATCTTTTTACAGCTCATATACAGGCATGGATCTGCATCACGAATATCCTCCAAAGAGACCGACTTTCCAGCTAATTGCAAGAAAAATACACGATCGAATACAATGCCTACATGCACTCTATTCATCAATGCCAAGGCAATCATCCGACCGCAAAAGCCAAAATAATCAAGGTGCAGAGAATCCACTTTAGATACTGCAATTGGAATACAGTTATATTAGAAATGAAAATCCATTTTAACAAAAAAGGGGAGGGAGGTCCCAAGTATGCTTTAGACAGGTGCCTAGTGTGTGACCCGGAATCTCACAATAGAGTGTTCATGGATGTGTGTCTCTATTCATGGTGGCGGATGTACGGGGTATCAATTGATACCCCTCAGTTGTTGATAATTTTTTTCTATATAAACTTGTATAAATGTCATAATTAATCTACCATAAATACATTAAAATAATGATTCATAATTTCCACTTTCCAATCAACTATAAAATTATTCAATACGGATTTATTTTCTATTTCTGGTTCTTTGTTTCCAAAATAGAAACCCTTCATATGATTTTTGTTGGAAGTAAGGGTGGGAAATTCATGCACGTTTTCAGAAATCAACCGGAGGCGTTACTGCCACATCAGCTGCTACAGGTACACCTGCTGCCTTTCATGTTACAATACCCATACTTCCAACAGTTTTTCCTAATAAAAGTCTTTGTTTAGATAATAAAATGATCATGTATTATCTTCTTCTTTAAGTTTTGTCCGTTTGTAAATTTACTAAGGGTCTGTTTGATTGGTTCATGCAATAATTCTCAGGGAAACTTAGGGTCAATTATACGATTTCAGTTTAATTTAGCAAAGAACATTCTAAAACAACGAAATTTAAGGAAAGAATCCCTAATATAACGGTTACAAGAATACTTTATCATGAAAATATTCCCACGATTTAAGCCAATTTTTGGGAGATTTTTTTATAAGGTGTGTTGGGAGATTTAAGTGATAATATTTCCACGAGATTTGAGATCTAAACCGTTATTTCATAACATATCTAACTAACTTTTCTCTCTTCAAAAAAACAATTTTCCGTCATGATCATTATGTTATACTAAATCAAGCAGCACTTTGATTAGAAAATAAGATAACAATTTAGCAATTTATAATATAAACAACGCGTAAAAAAGGCTCTTTTTATCATATCAAATTGGCATTCATTCTATGTTTTAAAATGTTCATGCACATACACATGTAAATGCGTGCCCCCCCCCCCCCCTCTCTCTCTCTCTCTCTCTCTCTCTCTCTCTCTCTCTCTCTCTCTCTCTCTCTCTCGCCTGGCAAAAGCTCCTGGATCCGCCACTATCTATCCCCATGGGTGTGGCTAGTGTGTGTGCCTACCATATGTGTGAACCACGACCCCTTTAATATACATTGTTATGCAACTATCTCAAAGCTTGGACTTTTAAAGTTGGTCTTTAATGCGTGAAGGTGGTTTATTCCAAAGATATCAAGAGTTCTAATTTCCTCAACATGTGTGTCTATCCCCTAGTATGTTGATTAGTCTAGTTAGTAAATTCATGTATATTACACATTTTGAATGTGTTTTTATTACATTCTCACCAAACGTCATTTTAATCGTCCATATCTTTGGAAGAAAAAAAAGAACGGATAACAATCAAGGATTTGTTGCTAAACCGTTTTAAAAGCGTTTGAAGCAGGTTATCCAGTACATTTGCAGCTACAATAAATAAATATGAGTACAAACAAATTAGGCATGTGAAAAGAAAATTTGAGACAATCAAAATAATAAAGAACTCTTCCCTTCAATAAGAAAATTTGATACGTCACCTACTCTGTTGACCCCCCCCCCCCCCCCCCCTTCCCCCGGCTTTCTATTCTTATCTCTTTCTAGTAAAGGTAGGAATTAACTCCAAAGGCTTTGACGCCCAACCCTCCAAGGCTTGACGAGTAAGTGATTTGACACCTTCACAAAAAATGAAATAACGTACAAATGTAGGATCAGGAATTTTCTATCTTTGCAAAATTTCCTACCACAGCTCCTTCACACACTAAAGCTCCCCTCATAAGCTAATTTCTTTAGTTGTTAATATATTTAGTATTTCCTATCATAGCTTCCTATCTTTAATGTACAATAATGTACGATTGTTAATCCTCCACTCAGTGCCAATTTCTAAGTACAAAGAGCATACAGGTCCATTCAAGGACATACATCACAAGTTCTGGTACATATAGAGCCAATGGGAGCTTTATGCTCCACAACAAACTTGTTTGACCTAGATCAACTTGCGTCGAGTCTTCCTTTGTCCGTTATGGTGTTTGACTTACAAAGGATCCAAGATCAAAAGTAAAATCTATCTGCCCACAAAATCTAATAATAGGATGTGTGCTGTCACAAACCAAAGTCAGGCAATTGGTAAGCCTTCCTGAGCTGATTGGAGGTTCATATCAGGTGGAGTTTAAGTGTCTTTTTCTCTACCTGCAACTTGATCCCATGACCTTTACGATGGAAACAAACTTTGCTTCCACTAGGCCAATAGGGTGGAGTTTAAGTGTTATTATCATAAAATAAGGATGCAAACAGGAACACGAATTTTTGTTTACGCTCTCATGTAATAATATTAACAATAATAGTACAAAAAATAGTAAATGTTACCTGGATTAGGGAAGAATCTCCGCTGATCATTTGGACATGCTAGGAAAAGTGGGTTTTGTGGATTAAATATTGCTTGGCACACCAAGTAAAACCACTCCCGTAAAACACCGGGACCTGTAGCTTCCTCATTTTTGAACTCCATAAAAAGCCCACTACGAAATGATTCAGGATCTGCACGTGATATATACGCAAAAGATTCCTCCAACAATTGAGATCTGTCAATAAGCATCTCATGCAGCTCCTCATAATCCTCCACAATCTCAGGGAACATCATCATCACCAAGTGTCTTCTAGATTCAAAATCAGTCACATCTTTATGCTCAAGAAGCCAATAATGGTCATCACTCCGCCTTAAATACCTTATAAGGAAATTTACAGGAACCCGTCTCAACTTCATCATAGAAATCACCGTATGTTCTGCACCTCTATAAAATCTACAAACACCATTCAATTCCTTTAAAATGGGAATATACTGATACCAAGTGAACCTGGGAGTTTCAATTTCCCCAGCTGCACCTTTAGATACTAACATCTCCTCCACTCTATGCAAACATTGATCGATTTTTTCTATCAGCTTCTTAACACTTGTAAAGAGAGATTCAAACTCAGGCATGTAACACAAATTCTTATTGTCCAGACATATAGGGAGGTTACTCTTCCCACCCACTTGGTCTTCAATAGCTCTACACAATGGGCGCAAGAACGAAGTGAAATCACGGACATCCTTTGCTAAGGATATACCTGTAACTGACGATGGATTCCAACTCGACTCCAAATCTCCAATCAGCTTATCCGACAGCTGACGAACAAATGGGAGAAACTCCTTAATTATAGTGTACGACTTTGCAAAATCAAAGTATTTCGACCCATGAGCACATTGAATAGCATCCATTAAATACCCAAGAGTACTCCGACACGCAATGTACAATGTATCATCAGGAGCAGTTCCACTTAACAATTTACAAAACTCCAAAATAATCGAAGCAAAGTGAACTTGTACACCTTTAGCCAACAAATCAAGATTAGGACAAAGCAATTGCCGAATTGCTTCATCAGCACAATCTTTATTCCCTGGACTCAAATACAACATAACCAAAGCAATTGGAACACCATAAGATTTAAAAATCTTAAGATGTCCAGCAATTTTATCCCCATGATCATCTTTAGGAATCAATTCTAAAAATTCTTCAATTTTAAATTTAACATTTTTAGAATCCAAAATCAGTGTTTCCTTACCTTCCTCGCCTTTATAAAGTCTTCTAATTGATGATAACAAATCATCAACAACTTGCCAACTCTTCGGAAACTCAGTACTTCTCATTCTTCCAATCAAATGTAATCCAGCATCATTTTCAATCAAACATTCTTCAAGAGTTTGTTCCCATTGAAGTTGTCTTCCTCTATAAACCAAACCTTGTTCAATAACAGGAATTCCAGTAAATTTCCTAATCTGTTCATGAACAGATTCAATTGTATCATCAGAATTAGCATGAATTACAATAGTATTACCACCAGATACTAATCTAACAAAGAAATGTAAAGTTCTTGAAACTGATTGAGCTTGAGAAACCCTAAAGTTAACATCTTGATAACTAATTTGTTGACCTAATTTGTTAATTGTTGCTTCTTCTGTTGATGATGAATGATCTTTTTTCATTCTTACTGAAATCAAATCTGATAATTCTTCTTCTTCTTCTTCGTAATCATCGAGTTTTCTCTTTGATGATGAGATTCTTTGTTGTTGATGATGATCGATGACACGTGGTTCATTTCTAGATGAATTAGATGAAGAAGAAGAAGACATCTGTTGTTTTTCAAGAAGAAAACAAGAGAGAGAAACTAAGAAAAAAAATGATGAGAGAGAAAATCTAGGGTTTTAGATGAAGAAGAAGAAGAACAACTGAAGAAGAAGAAGAAACATTTGTAATTTGTTGTTGTTGAAGAAGAAAGAGAGAGTGATGAGTTTTTTAGAGAGAGAAAGAAGAGAAATGAAAAGCGCGAGAGAAAGACAGAGCGAATGAGAGAGAGAAAGAGAAAAAAGAAAGAGTTTATATAGTATAGTGTAGTAATAAGAAGAAAAAAAACTCGCGTTCTCCGTCAGCAGAAGTACATTTGTACTGTTTTAAATGGTTATTTGGACTACGGTTTGGCCCAAATAATTATTAGTGGACTTAAAAGTTTTTTTTGGCCCACTAAAGGTTTAACATCCTACGTGGAGAGTATGTGGTATTGATTTTTTTTTTTTTTTTTTATAAATAAGAGGAAGCCATGAACGTAAAACAAGGAGACTCGGGGTCTATAAGGAGTTAAGAGTAAACTCTAGTTATGATAGAGTCCCAGGTCATAAGGATATCTTGATATCTATATCTTCTTTGACCTGGCCAGGTTGCAATCCAAAACCACAGACATTTACAGATCTCTGGATATTGAGGTTATACAGATCTCTGGATATTGGAACTTTCATCTTGAAAGATTGTCCTATTCCTTTGCTTCCACAAGAGTCTAGTAAGTAGCATAAGGTAATACCTACCAAACTGCCTTCCCCACCTCTGTTATTGGACCCTCAGGCCATTGTGCTAGAGTATCCACCTCAAACAAAGAACAATATACTTATCTCTTTGCCCTTATAAGTTTTTCCCAAAGTTGCAGTGATTTCGAACAATGGAGAAGAATGTGAGGGATATCCTCATTCAGTATGTTACATCTTCTACATGTTGGGTTAATATTTTGTCCTCTTATATTCAAGTTATCCACTGTCAAGATTCTACCCAGAATTGTTGTCCATAGAAAGAGCTTTATCTTCTAAGGAAGGTTCCTCTCCCACACAATGTCCATTTGGAATACCTCCTTATAAATCTCCGTGTACATTGATCGAACTGAGAAGTTGCCATTCTTACTCCATTTTCATCTCTACATATCTGCTCCTTCTTCAAAGATCACACCACCAAGCATGACTGCATGAGCATCAACTCATCCACCTCTGTTTTTTCCAATCAAATGGGGGAACTGACCTTGATGGTCACCTTTAAAAGAAAACAGAAGACATTCAAACTATTGTATGAAAGAATTTTAACTAATGTTCAGCCAATTTAAACTTAAAAATTAAACTGTTTAATAACTAAAAGTGGTGAGATGACACAACAAATGTCGTGCGAACTGGGAAACTCCCACCTACCTTGAAGACTTTTTTTTTTTTTTTTGCTTAATATTTTTTTGCTAAGCATGTAAATTTCATTGATAAAAGGGACCAATTACAACCATACAATTACATACTAGTGAATTTGCAGTACATAGAATCTGGAGATTCCAACCTACTAAGCCATTGGGGCCTTCCATCCCAGGATACCATTGTGCCATCTGCCTTACCTGGGTTAGTTACCACGAGATGCTCCATTAACATTAATCTTCAACATGTGTGGCTCAGTAAGGATCCAAGTATATTGTTGAATATTGGGAGTTGGTGGAGGTCTAAGGGGAATCTGTCTTTCCCTTGTGATCTTCAGTTCATCAAAGTTATTATGGCCTGTAAGTTTTGAGAGTCTAGCTGTTACCTTCACCTGTCCTTCAATGTATGTTTCACAAAACTTTAAGTTCAACTCACACTCTCCATGCACCACCTTATTTCTTAGTTTCCAGATTGCCACCATAACATACCACACTGCAGTGTTCCATATAGTCTTGATCGATCTGGTTACTCATATGCTTCAGCTTTCTTAAAGCTTTTTCAACACCTGTAAAGTCATAGTGAATACCAAACTTTGCACAAACCCAACTCCACAACTGCTTTACCACCTCACAATGCCAGAATAAGTGGTCATTATTCTCCACAGTTGAATAATAGAAAGGGCACCTAGGGGCCAGTGGAATGCCTCTTTTCATAATGTTGTCCATAGTTGCAATAGCATTGAGCTGAATCTTCCATGTTTTTGTAGACTGACTTGGGTGCATGTATTTGCTCCAAACCACTTCAATGATTTCAGTTTTTCAAGGTGAATTTTGTCTCTGTGGCACCTATGTGACGCTGATGTGGGAATGCTCTAACCTTTCTTTGAATGAGAGGGATGCATGACTAAAGCCCACATATAAAAATGTTGTGGTAAGCTTGTTTTTGATGAGATCGGTAACTCGGTAATATTGGTGGGATTCGAACTCCAGACCTTTGGTATCATCAATGTTTTACCTTTTGAACCAACTGGCATCTGCAGAACTTTAGGATTTTTAATGCAAAGGTTTGTTTAGGATTTTTTTTTGAGTCAAGAAAGGGAATAGAAAGAGAAGGAATTTAATAGAATGGAAGAATGTGAGAAAAAAAAAAATTAGAATATGGATGTTTGGGGAAAATGAAAGTAAGGAAATGGAAAACTATTACATTTCCTAGGTTATAAGAGGTTTTTTTTTTTTTTTTTTTTTAGAAAACCATAGAATGGAATGAAATCATATGTTTGTTATTATATATATATATATATATATTAATAGTTAAAAGATATCACAAAAGGGATACATTTTTAGGTGCACTGTCTCCTCAGTATGTTCCTACTCTATCTAGCTTTACCTTTCTCCTCAGTATGTTCCTACTCTATCTAGAAAAACACGAGAAGGAATTTTCTGACAAGGAGTTTTCTATAAAGGCCTAGGGATGCATTATCTGCCTTCCTGAATGTAGAAAAAAGATAAGGTAAAAAAATGAAAACTTCTCCAATAATTCTTTTTTCGATTTTTTGGAAATTACTTCCTAGATTTTATTTGATGATTTCCCAACAAGGTTACTACTTTCTTACTTTGGGCCTGTTCAACAAAGGCCTAGGGATGCATTATCTGCCTTCCTGAATGTAGAAAAAAGACATCAAAACTAGGGGTGGCAATCAGGCCTGGCGACCCGAAACCCGACCTGAACCTGACCTGAGTTGGGTCAGGTTTGGGTTTAGATATTTGAGGTTTTTTGCCAAATCAGGTCGACTCGATTGACCTGGTATAAAATCAGGTCAGGTTCAGGTTTCCCTTACAGACCCGTCGGGTCGACCTGAAACCTGACCAGAATAAATTAAATCAATTCATTTGAGTAATCAGGTCCATTTGATGAGCAAGCAGGCGAGCAGCCCAAAGCGAATGAGCCCTAAAAGAGTAAAAGCTCCTTCCATTTTAGCAAGAAATTCTTGTACAGCAGCACTATCCTTCTCTGGACCAGGAGGATTGTTTGAAAGAGACACAATAAAGCTGTAAAAAAAAAAAAAAAAATAGAAGCAAAAGTTGTTTGTTTAACATTTTGTATTCTAAGTAATGGATGAATAAATCAATTTGAAATCAAATAATTAAAGTAAGCAAAAATAAATACAAAGTGAAACCCGAAGAAAGAAGAAAACACCTTTTGATAGATTTAACAAAATCGGTAGCTGAAGGATGTCGCATTTTCTCAAGAAAATGTACTGTTGATGAACCAAACCCATCGGAGTTGCTGTTGCTCTCCATTCTCTCTATTCTTCTATAATTATCTTCTTTGAATTTAATTGGTTGATGTGTGAGATTGATGATCAACAAAGAAGAAGAATAACAAGTGAGAGTTGATTAAACTGGACGGAAGGAAGAATGGTTAACACTTAACAACATCGATCGTTATAACGACGTGTCATCAAATGGGCCGATTGGTCTAGCCCAGGCCCTCTAACAATTCAAAAAAAAAAAAAAAACCAATCAACTCTCTCTGATTGCTTCTTCTGTTCTACTGTAATGAGTACTAAGATTAATTCTGAAAAAATGGTATTCAGGTCGACCTGAACCTGACCTGATAACCTGACCTGTCAGGTTATCAGGTTTCAATTTTGAGGAAAAAAAATCCATCAGGTCAGGTTCAGGTTTCGGGGTTGGGACCTGACAACCCGACTAAACTGACCCGACCCGACCTGATTGCCACCCCTAATCAAAACAGATTTAGAAAGTAATTTTGATAAGTCGAAGAATGCCTTTATTCCTCAAGTCTCGGGATTTGGCTTTCTCCTTATGTCCTTCTCCTTTCTCAGTAATCTACTCTTACCAAAATTCCTTTGTGGTTTCTCAAAGGTTGCTCAACAGGCTCTTTCTAAAAGTAAATAAATGCATTTCGGGAGGTTTGCCCAACAGGTTGTAGTGTCATTACAATACCTTTTGGTCCCTTGATCCTAGCTGCATTGTCAGTTGCCTGATTAGTCTCTTTGAAGATATGACTGAAGGAATACCATAGTGTTTGTTGCCTTGTTGGTCACCCTTCAAGCTCTGCACTGCATTCTTAGAGTACTCTGATGCAATAATCAATTTCCTGATTCCCAAAGCTTCACATAGCTTTATCCCTTCATATATGGCCTGAATCTCCAGCTGCAGGATTGTTCTAATCTCCGTAACAACATCAAAAAATATATAATGCTTCCCCATTCTCATCCCTTAGGATTCTTCCATAACCAGCTTTCTCCCTTGTCAGACTACCATCTGCATTGATCTGCACTATGTTTTGATTTGGTGGCTTACATGTACATGGTAGCTATTCTCTACTGAAAGAGTCTTTCCATTTCCTAGTTTTCTTAGACACAAAACAAACCATGAAATATATAAGTACTCCTTAAAATTTCATTCTTTTCTCTCACTTCATGAGTTTCCAAACAAATACAAAGATTTATTTCGCATTGCAAAAGGAGAAAAACCCCACAAACCTACATACTAAAGACTGGCAGATAATTAAGCTAAACACATTGACAGACACACACTCTTACTATGATATTAAAAACAATCAAGAACATATACATCGCGGTAACTACTCAGGATAGGTTCATTGCTTGATCACCGAAGGACGATAGGTGTGCACTATTCACACACCATGTCATCAAACGAATACCCTGCTTTGGTGTAGGCAACAATCCTAAAATTGCAGTTGGTACAACATGAAACCCCTGTATTGGGAAAACATGAACTGGATGACCCCATCCGTAGTTGACCTGATTGAACCCCAAACCACTCCAGTTTGTTATGGCCAGTGTAGTGTATGCAAGTGGAGCAGCAAATGGATCATCAAGATCATCCATCTCCTCACATTTCAGCCACTTTGTAAACTCAGTTGGAACACGCGCTTTGGCTGCTTTAATGAGTTTCACAACCTCTGTGATTGCAGCCTCCACAAGCCATCCACTTGAGATAGTAACTGTCACTGGGTAAAAGCAATTTCCATAGAAACCTTCTGGCAATGGAGGGTCCAAAAACTTGCGAGTATTAGCTGAAAATACCAGATTCACGTTGATATCTCTGTCCAAGTTAAGTACTTGGGTTCGATGGCGCCATAGAGCAGCAACTATGACATCAAAAGTGGAGCAGTAACTTGATCTTGAGAAACATCAATGGGGGCATGTTGTAGTTCAAAATTTGGCATGATTGGTAGTGCATGGGGGTTTCTTGGCTGTCCATATGTGCGAGCCAGCCTTGCAGATGTTGGAATAGCTTCTCTGCCCCACACAGGTGCATTTGTGGGATGCAGAAAACCTCTAGCAATCTCGCCTACATCATTTAGAAATTGTGCAGTTCCAAGGCCATCACTAATACTGTGCTTAGTGTTATATGCCAGCGCGAATCCTTCACATGCGAAACGGGTCAACTTGAAATTAAAAAGGAAAACCTTATGAGTAAATTTGTTTTCTACTTGAATAAATTAACTGTACATAGCTAGGAAGCGAATACTATTTAGCAGCACTTGTCCGTATGGTGAGTTTATCAGAAGTACCTGAACTTTCACAATTGGATCTATTCCATAGGATTTTGGCGGGGAAGTTGGCAGGAGCTCATCCTGTGGGACAGAGAGAATGTCATCGAAATAATTGAGAGATTCAAGACTGCAATTAGCTGAAGCCTCGATGAACCACAATCCTTCTCCTGTACAGTCAACTTGAAGCTCGCCATCTGATGATTTTATAAATCTTCCTGCAAGAGGGTAATATAGAACCAATGCCTTCGACAAGGCTTCACTTATGACCTTTGCAGGTTCCTCTCCTCGTCTAAATATATGCACAGTATGCATATCCAATGCTACCATCATTGACAATCTATCAATGATAGAGAGACTGAGTGTGCCAGAGGGTGTAGACTCAGATGGCTGAATAACATCTCCAGATGATCTGGTCACAGTGAAAGCCATGGCTAAAATTTGGTGTGTGCACTAGACATACTACATGTATGATGTATATATAACCTTAAGTTTCATTCTACTTTCTCAACTTGTTCATCTTTGACATAATATAATGTAAAGCAAACACTACCCTGAGCACCTGTATATTATATTCCACGAGAAGCCGACTTCTGCTTAGTAATACCTTGGATGATCCTTGATAAGTGGCATAACATAGGGGTCAACTGCCATGCAGGAACATGAAATTCATACGATTTGGTATTCTATATCCTGCTGATTAAATTGGGACAACTTGTGGTTGGAAATAGCAGAGATTAATTGCAGCTGCACTACTCGACTTCCTCGAGTCGTGTAGGAATGGATACACAGGGAAGACTGTCTGGAAAGGCAATTCAGTTCTGGGTGGACCAGAAAACAATGGATTTTAAGAAAAACAATTACCACTTTGTGTTGTATACATTAAACAATTACAATGACAGAAGGAAACAAAATGATGGATTCCTGGGGAGGAGGCGAGAACCTCATTTCTTTTTTCTGGATCAAACTTCAGCCACATTCCTTAAATGTGTGCATGCACGCATGTCAGTAGTTAACATATTGAATAATTTTAGTCGCAAATCTAGTTATAATGCTTATGAAAAAAAGAAGAAAAAAAAGGAACCCAATAGAAACAGCGTCATTAATTAAGAAATGAAAGCTTACGAAAAAATGAATGTCCTTCAAATAGTTGTTGGAAGCGTCAAATACAACCACAAGGAGATGTTTCTACCTTAACACTGTAACAATATAATCTGTACCATTTTCTACCTCGGTGAACAGTTGATAACAAATAAATGAACAAATTTAATAAAGAAGAAATGAAAGTTAGTAATAACCTTTCAACTATGGTGATACTGCCCAACACAACTCTCACTCATCATCATATACAGACTTGGAAGCTTTTCACTAAGCAATTCATTTCTGCTTCGGCATTATCATGCACTTTCCTGAGGAAGAGTGAGTTCGATTTTTTTGTTGTTGTACGTAAAACTTTTACGTGGGATGCCTGGAAAAGAATCTAGATCATTTCAGAACCACTTCTTTCGATTGGACGCCCTTTTATCGCCAGGCAAGAATCTAGGGACTTTTAGCAGACTATTCACACGGGTATAACCTTCCAGGGCAGACCACTCCTCATCCTCTGCAGTTGAAATGCACTCAGCAAGGCTTCTCGTAGACTGGCTTCTCATAGGAAGCTTTTCATTTGTTGACTCAGAAACAGGTACAATTTCATCAGTGCTTCGGAGGGTGTTCGCGTGTTGAAGAGTAGGACTATGAACACTACCACCATCCATATCTGAACTCTGCAAATTCTCAGTTGTTGTTTCTATATCCTCTGTAGCTGAGATTTGTGGGTCCAGAATCTCTGCTATCTCACCCTGAACTTCCTTTTGGTCCAGATAAAGACAGATAACAGCACAGTCATCACTTTTTGATGTAGGAAATTTCAGTCTCCATGCTCGAACAGCAGACTCAACAACAGCCCTGGCTGCCATGGTGCGACTTGGAGCTGAGGCTACAATATCAACAACTTCCTTGTTTGACAAAACATCCCAAACCTGTGAATAAGGTTTGTTCATTATGAACTTCAACTTTGCTACTAAAAGTAGAAGATATATAGTTCTTCTTTTTACTAATAAAAATATGTAAATAATCTGTTGACTACACTCAGAAAGTTACACTCTTATATTCTCACTTTTCGTATTGAACAGATTTTTATTTTAAAACCAAGTAACAATTGAACAGAAGCAAATAGTATCAACCACATATTGTAATCATAACATCTAATGACATTCTGGATGTGAAAGCAGCGGCCGCATAGTTTATAGTTGATAAATGGAAAGCTATATCAATCAACTTAACAGTTAACACTAAAGAGGAGACATACCCCATCAGTAGCAAGAACGATGAATTCATCCTTCTCGGTCAGACAACGATATGAGATATCTGGAACAGAAATCAAACCAAAATCTTTAAGACAAAAGTCCCCAAATGCTCTAGCCATTGCTAACCCAGGAGAGTCATTATTGGGCAACCATACACGTGAAACCTCTGGTTCATCTTGCAAAGCAAATACCCTTCCATTGCATTGTTCAATCCTAGCAGATTCCCCTGAATAAAGAAATAAACCCATAAATTAGATTGCGGCTCAGGAAAGACAAAAGAGAATATCGAAATATATTGATAGAAACTGTACAGGAGCACATTTTGCTTCAAGACAGGAGTGACCTAAAGATGATGCATGCATAGATTTGGGGAATAGGTATACTTGGAAGATTGGGCTTCAAATCTACTGTCAATTGTACAGCAATCAAGGAGTCGTCTTTATCTCTCATCCCCAGTACTGCCCTTGAGTCACCAACATTTGCTATTAGGAGATCTCGACCCTAAAAAATAACAAGTTGCATGCTCTCATTGCTACAAATGATGAGTAGAGGTAAACTTCCATAAAGAGCTAAAGCGCACCACAAAAAGTATTACCTGCTTTACTAAAGTGACAGCAGTAGTTCCACTGCAGAAACAATCAATTATTGGATGCAGTTTTAGATCTTTATCCATTAGCTTGAAAGCCTTTAATAAAGACTGTTTCAGTGGCAGATACATCTCTGGGAGATTTTGATTTTCATCAGACTCTGAGTGACACCACTCGTCATCCATGCTAATAGATGCTGTTTCCTCCAAATCCATGCTTCCAACCATGCTATTCTTATGGTCACTTTTTGAATTAACTTCCCACTGTGAGCAGAGTTTAAAAGGAAGGGAATCTCGAACTCTCTTGGAAACCATATGACCATAAGGGCCATGACCATCAAATACTCCACAGAAAATTGTATCTTCTCTGGCATTGAAATTCTAGCATCAGTAAACCAACAGAGTCGTTACTTTACTGATGCAATTTGCAATCTAATTAATACAAATCTTTCTTGTACTGACATATTTAAACAAATATTACCTATCAAGATATATGTGGCATTTATAAATTTACTTTGAGTAGCTACACCAAAATCAGCAGATAGTCATGAGGATATGGAGCTTAACCAATGTGAAATAACATGCATATCTATAAGGCGAAGTAATGAGCTGGCGATTAAATATAAACATTTTTAGCATATTGCACTTCTCTATGTTTATGAAAGCAATTTTACTATCACGATAAAAAAATCAAAACTAAAAACATGGTAAGTAATGGTGTATGAGACCTTAGGGTGCCACTGCATGGTTGAGCCGGTCAATCCTAACATCGACATTTCCTTGTAGTGTGTTTTGTGACTCAACCACTGTAACACCCATGAGTTGGAGTTAATCCCACATCATCTAGGAAGTGATTGTATTGGTAGTATATAGAGCTTATCCATACTCTAACTAATGTCAAGGCTTTTTGGGGAAAACCTAGATGGGTGGACCCTGATCCAAAACCCTCTACTGCTGGATATTTGCAGTGACTAAAGGGGGACAATATTGACATTAGCGAGCAGTATGGTGCTCGACACTCCGGGATGAGCGAGGACAAAATCCATACCACTCGACACTCCGGGATGAGTGAGGACGTTACAGTTGGTATCAGAGCTGACGACAGGTCTCCTGTGGCGGGTCGGAAGTACCCTAGAAGGGCCCAGGGAGCGCCATGTATTTGGCTCACTCGGCAGGAAACGTTGTAGATTTGGCGGCAAGGAACGTTGGAGATTTTAGGTTTGTGCTAAGTGTATTGCAGAGCCGAGGACGACCTTATTCTAAGGCGGTGGGATTGTACCACCCATGAGTTGGGGTTAGTCACGCGTCGTCTAGGAAGTGGTTGTATTGGTAGTATATAGATAAGGATGTTAACGGGTTGGTGCGGGGCTGGGTACCCCTATCTCCATCCCCATCCCCATTTAGATTTTTAGTCTCCATCCCCGTCTGTTTCCCCGCTTGAGACTATTCAGGGAACCCCGTCCCCCGCCTCCAATGGGGATCGGTTCCTCGCGGGGATCCATTTTTAGTTTTAGGTAATAAAAAATATAACAATAATAATGACCATTCATAAATTTAAATTGTCATAATAATATCTCGAATTACAAATTCAACTTAAAAACTTCAACTAAATTTAACCCAAACAAAATACAAGATTAAAGTCTTGAACACACTTCATTAAATTTATGGTAAGCCCATAAATTACCGTGTAAATTAGCTAATTTTTAAATCAAGTATATAATTGGGTCAGGTCCGGGTTTGGAGACCATAATATCTGTCCCCACTCCAAAACCTACTCGGATTTCAAAATGACCTCCATACCCACCCGGTCCTCATATATACCCCCTCTCTATCCGCCCCATTCAGGTCGGTTCTCCGCGGGGATCCGCCTCCACGGTTTTTTTTTTACATCCCTATATATAGAGCTTATCCATACTCTAACTAATGTCAAGGCCTTTTGGGGAAAACCTAGATGGGTGGACCCTGATCCAAAACCCTCTACTGCTGCATATCTGCAATGACTAAAGAGGAACAATATTGACATTAGCGAGCGGTATGGTGCTCAACACTCCGGGATGAGCGAGGACGAAATCCCGGGGCGTTGTAACCACGAACTCAACCAACCAACATAAAAGTTCCCACACAAGCAAACCCAAGTTACTCATGTCTAAGAGTTGAAATACCCATCCTTCTCACACAAGTACGCAAGATGCCCCTTGTACGTTGATGACACCGAAGGCTAGAATCACAACTTTGCAATTCTCGAGTGTACTAAAAACAACCTCAAAAATGCCAAAAGATAAGTTTAAGAGATATTTATCACCATTCCGAGGGGTAATGATGCTAAAACCTAAAACTGCAACCCCTACCATCGGCTATGTCATGCATAAAGCATCAAGGCAAATAATGAAAACACCCCTGATGAGCAGTAAATTTCTGCAGACCAGTACCATCAACTCCATAAGATATTAAAACTTATGGCATACACTATGCAGAATAAGGTACAAGACCAGATGCACCTTCTACAAGTTATTTATGCAAAATAACTAAAGTTACTATTGGAATAGTTTACAAGGACAGAAATGCTACAAGCCTAGCAGACATGCCTTTGCTAGCAATGATGAGACAAGAAAAGAATCCTCTAGAACTTATACAAAGAATCATCTTGACTGGGTCTTTGACTAGGCTCAGAAAAGAATAACCAATAGACAAGCCAAGGAATACAATTGAGCAAAGCAACCAATATACAAAAATCAGATGAATCTCCTCCGCACAAGCCTTGACTAAATCCGGAAAACTATAGATAAGAATTGAGGGTAAAGCAATGGAAGGCATTGACTCCAAATGAATGAGAAACTTGTTGCAAGAATAACCAATATACAACCCAAGGGTTAAACAGTTATCCCTGGACCATACGAATTTTATGCATTTCATCGAGTCCCCTCGGCTAACGATGCCTACTTTTCATCTTCCTATCTTAAGGAAAAGAGGTATTACATTCAGCATTTATTGCTAGTGTTGTTGTGTTGTTAAATATTCCATCCATTTTATACAAAATTATCAATCCATCTTCACCCACGTAAACTCTGTTACTTTCCCTTCTTCTGTAACAAGGCTTTTCAAGCATCCTAGATCAAGTATGAACTTAACCTTTAACGAGACACCTTCTATTGATTCAAGGCTGCTTCTGTCTCTAGAAATTTTCGTGACCTTCCCTATCTAAAGCAGTTCGCTAATGAAAGAACATACGAATATGTGATAGAACTTACAATTCATTCCAATTTTGATGATAATCAGACATGGAAGTAAGCAGCTCAGCATTTGATAATTGGTTTCTTACAGATTAAGGCTGGTTTGGATCACGGAATCTGAAGTCCGAACTCCTCGAAAATCGTTAGTGATTTGCAAATCACAAAATTATTTATTGAGCAATGATTTTTTAATTATACGAAATTTAAGTAAAGCGATTTCCTTTCTATAATAACAAAATTTCCTCTCCTTTATTACCATTTTCACTTCTAAGTTATAACCACACTCTCTCTAATTTTCAACTCATAATTTTTCCTTGATTTGCATGGAATCCAGATTCCATGAACCAACTACAACAAAAAAAAAATTCTGCACCATACTATTTGTTTTCTTTTCATGTTCCTAATTGAACGCTAAATCACACTTAACTCAAAGAATATGATGATCATTCATCAAAGGGATTTGGACATACATAAAGAAATATCTTTCCTATGCTTTTATGCTAGGTAGCACAGACTCGGACACTGACACGGACTCGGACACGGACACGGACTCGGCGACACTTGTATATCCCAAAAATTAGGATACGGGCACGGTTTAGGACGCGGCAATTAGATATATATAAAAAATTATGGTATATCAATAATATATTAGAAATCATGTCATGTATCATATGCATTCATAGTTCATAAAGCATGAAAGAGAAACGGTTGGAAAGATATTACAATTCGTCTTAAATTAAAACTTAGGAACATATCTATGTCCAAAACAGTGTCCAAACCGTGTCCAGAACAGTGTCCAAGAAGTGTCCGGATTGAACGGCACATGGGACACGCATGTGCCGTGTCGGACACGTGTCCGTGCCGTGTCGGACACGTGTCCAAGCCGTGTCCGAAGCAGTGTCCGTGTCCGAGCAGTGTCCGACACTGACACAGTGAATTTGTAGAAGTGTCCGTGCTTCCTAGCTTTTATGCCATATCACTCTAAAATCATCACATTTCACTTGCACAATGATCTTTTATGATATAGATTAAAAACACATAGAAAAAGCATATTTCAAACGATTCCTATGAACAATGTGACAACCATAGATCAAACATTTTGAGACTTAGCAATAGTCAATGGACTCTTCTCAAATTTCTTATTACTGAAATTTTCAATGGTCTAAAATCTCCCAAGTTATTAGGCATTTCCCAAATGTGAAAATTTAGTCGAAACCAAGATTTTAAACTATGGTAGCATACACATTTCTGATTTTAATATTCTCATACACCATCACATCATCCCCAGACGTTTTTTTTTTTTTTTTAAAGTAATAAAGTATATACTATACAGTCTATCCAACCCTTTTGTTGAAAATTACACTACACAATCATTAACTATAGAGACAAAAAAAATCCCAACTTTTCGGCAAAACCCCATAATCAAACTAATCATAATATCCTTGATTTCTTCATAAAAAAAAATTACTAAAATCAAAATGATCATAATTCCAACTTTTCCGCAAAACCCCATAATCAAACTAATCATAATATACTTAATTTCTTCATAACAAAAAAATTCTAAAAAATTACTAAAAATCAAAATGATCATAATCCCAACTTTTCGGCAAAACCCCATAATCAAACTAATCATAATATGCTTAATTTCTTCATAAAAAAAAAAATACTAAAAAATCAAAATGATAAAAAAAAAAAAAAAAACTCACCTCCCAAACAAGCATAGAATCTTGATTAGTACCCTTCATTCCTTGTTGTGTAAACAAACAAGCAACTTCACTATAACTATTAATAAATCTTCTATCAGGTATTCGATGTAACTCATTTTCTTCAACTCCGCCGCCACTAAAAAACCCTCCATTACCATTACTACCATTACCAATTTTCTTCTTCTTTTTCTTCTTAATACTATTATTACTACTTCTTCTTTGAGATGAATTACATAAACCCATTTCACCAATTTGATTAAATTCCCACTTTCTGGGTTTTTTTTTTTTTTTTTTTAAGATTGATTGATGAGACTTTATATATATAAACTTATAAAGTGGTGGGGATAAAGACAGAAGGGTTGCTGTCGGAAATGGGAATGAAAGTGTGACTGTGTGTGTGTTTTTGTTTTAATTTAACCTGTCTCTTAATTTTATCATCATCTAGACATCTACCGCTACCTAGTACCTACTGGGTGTAAACCTGTGTCGAATCGGGTTGAGTCCGATTCGAATGTTTTTATATTTTTATTATTATTATTATTATTATTGACAAACAAAGTTGAAGGGACCCTACTATTTTTAATTACGTGAAAGTAACTCTGTCAATAATCAGCTGCTGAAAAGTTTTGATCCGATGATTTTTTTTCTCAAAAATAAGTGAGATCAAAATTCCTCAACAACTAATTATTATTGACAGAGTTACTTTAGGTAATTGAAAAAGATAAAGATCCCTCCAAATCCAACCCCTACTAGGTGTAACTCCGTGTAAGGTTTAGCATGTCTTTTATTTTATCATCATTACTAACTGTCTATTAGGTGTAGATATGTGTCGATCGAATCGGGTTATAGGTTTGATTCGAATATTTTTATATTTTATTATTATTATTATTATTGACAAGGTTGAAGGGATCCTATTATTTTTAATTACGTGAAAGTAACTCTGTTGACAATCAGCTGCTGAGGATGTAATTAAAAAATGTAAAAATCCCTCCAACCTTGTTGGCCAATATAAAAAAGCAAAAAATTAATTATTGATGTGTAACTGTAAAAAATAAATAATAAAATGCGGTTAACAAATTTCGACAAAGTGAGGTGGGATTTTAGGGTGTATTAAGTTTTGAGCGAGTAAAATGTGGATTATTGTATACTAAACACATTCGGCCTCACAAACCAATTAATAAGTTTTAGCTAGTTGTGTTTAATAGACACTAAAAAGTATATGTTATGGTGTAAATATAACACTAGTCCTTAGGCCCGTGCAATGCACGGGCATATCTGATTGTTTTAGAGTTTTTTTGGGGGGGTTTTATGTAACTTGTAATATTTTGTTTAGCCCGTTTCAAAAGTCTATGATCTGGTATGATTTCATTTAGAATTATTATAAATCTTTGAGTATTGAAATTAAATGATTATTATATATACATGGAAATTAAACCCAAAACATTTGAAGATATCTAGGCGAATGGGATTTTACAGTACTCTCAAGTCTCAAAGTCTCAATTAGAATTTAGTCTGGTTCGGTTGTTGAGGCTTCATCACTTTGGGAAACAATCTTTTCACAGTAGTCCATTAGCAGTCGAGCGTCTCTTAATTAGCTTGTAACAGTTAACATCATGAAAATTCGAAATATTTAACAAACTATTATGATGATAAAGATGACTTACTTGTAATGTGACGGAGAGATCCCGTTAGGCCCATGTAGTTAAGCATTTCCGGAAGGCAACCATATAATCCATGTCTGTGTGAATCTTACGACATTTTTTGATATAGTCCCATCTGCAACACATTTACGTACATTAGATCACAAATTAAGGGAAACTCAAATTTCATGAAATTGCAGTAAATAAGTCTTACTGCTACTTGGGTCCCTTTTCGTATCCCCACCATTGAAATGTATTGAAGATTATATCATCATTTTTATTGGAGTTTATTTTTTATTTTTATTTACTTTTTGTCAATGCCTACTAAGTGCAAGGAAAAGAAATAGATTAGTGGTTCTCCATATTCTTGCAAAATATACTTTTTGTCAAATTGAGAATGTACTTGAAAATGACCATCACAAACATGTTTGACATGTGTCCACAATAATATCATATTAATATTATTAATGATCTTATTAATAAACTTGCATAGCTGCCCATTTGACTTAGAATACTGGTGAGTTTTGATTTCTGTGTCGTCGAGAGATCTTCAACAAACATCAAATATACATGGATCAAATATAAGCATATAAGCAGACATAGACTTTGAGTGAAGAGGAAGATGGAGAAGTTGTATAAACGTAATAAATCATTTGGTGATTTCAATGTAAATCTTGGTGAGTTTTGAATTTCTCTTCGATTAAGTTATCAATTTCAGCCTAATTGAAGAGATACAGTAAAACCTCGATAAGATAATACCCGATAAATTAATTATCTCCTTTAAATAATATTTTTGGCTGGTCCCAACTTGGACATATGTTAATAAATTAATATTTCGCTAAATTTATTAGATAATACATTTTAGAAAAATTCTTGAATGCCCAACTAATATATAAATTAATATTTTTTCAATATATAAATATATTTTATATTTTTTTTTATAATAAAAGTCAATTGTTGTTTGTTTTTTTTCAAAATTGATTTTGGTTTGATCCTCGTCTCTGAATTTTTGTAGTGTGATAAGTTAATCTGGTGTTGTAGTTTGTATTACATGAAGAAACTATTCCAATATCATTATCGATTTTAGTGCTTCTTTTCGTGGAACGGGTTTTAGAATAAAACGATTGTCCAGTTTCATTATGTTAGCCCTCCCCCCTTTAAAAAAAAAAAATATACTGTTAATTATGTAAATTAATAATTTATTAATTAATAGATGAATTGATATCTCATTTAATTAATAATTTTCTCTAGTTCCAAGGCTATTAATTTATCGAGGTTTTACTGTATTTTTTGTACGGGCTGGACTTGATTATACTTGGGATTGAGTATACTTTTAATTTTTTTTACTGGGTTTAATTATGCTTATGATTTGGTCCAACTGTGTACGGGTTGGGCTTGATTATACTTGGGATTGGGTATACTTTTAATTTTTTTTATTGTGCTTGATTATATCTGTGATGGTGGTCCACTTTTGCGTAGTTACAAATATACCTAAACTCAATCAAAATTTTCTTCAATTAGGCTATTAATTTCAATCTAATTGAAGAGATATTTTTTTAAGGGTATTTTCAGCTTTAATAGAGTATAATAGATGGAAAAGTTGTACAAACGTAGTAATTATCTGGTGATTTCAATGTAAATCACTACTTCCACCGGATATATATTTAGCTACTTATTCAAAAAAGATTACTGGTAAACTTATTGAAGTTAAAATTGTTGAAGTGAAAGAAATTCGAGTTAGGGCATTTTATCAATAGTAGTCAATTACTGGTATTAGATTTAGTGGTGCTAATGTGGTTTACTACTTATAAAGAATTCGAGTTAGGGCTACTTATGAAGGTTGTTGTATTTAATATGTGAAATTACATATTGACCCATATTTATTTATTTTGTGTAGTTACAAAAATACCCAAAATTGAATGAATTTCTCTTCAATTAATTTATCAATTTCAGCATAATTGAAAAGATATAATAAAACCTCGATAAGATAATACCCGATAAATTAATTATCTCCTTTAAATAATATTTTTGGCTGGTCCCAACTTGGGCATATGTTTATAAATTAATATTTCGCTAAATTTATTAGATAATTAATACATTTTAGAAAAATCATTGAAGGCCCAACTAATATATAAATTAATATTTTTTTGATATATAAATATATTTTATATTTTTTTATAATGAAAGTCAATTATTATTTTTTTTTCTCAAAATTGATTTTGGTTTGAACCTCGTCTCTAAATTTTTGTAGTGTGATGAGTTGATCTGATGTTGTATTTTGTATTGCAAGAAGAAATTATTCCAATATCATTATCGATTTTAGTGTTTCTTTTCGTGGAACGGGTTCTAGAATAAAATGATTATCCAGCTTCATCATGTTAGCCCCCTAAAAAGAAAGATATATATGAAAATATATTGTTTATGTAAATTAATAGTTTATTAATTAATCGATAAATTAATATCTCGTTTAATTAATAATTTTCTCTATTCCCAAAGCTATTAATTTATCGAGGTTTTACTATATTTTATTCTACTTGGGAGTGGGTATACTTTTAATTTTTTTTACTGGGCTTAATTATACTTGTGATTTGGTCCAACTGGGTATGGGCTGGACTTGATTATACTTGGGATTGGGTATTCTTTTAATTTTTTTTATTGGGCTTAATTATTCCCATGGTCTAACTGGGCTTAATTATATCTGTGATGGTGGTCCACTTTTGCGTAATTACAAATATACCCAAACTTAAATCAAAATTCTCTTCAATTAGGCTATCAATTTCAATCTAATTGATAGCCTAATTGAAGAGATATTTTCTTGGGGGTATTTTCTGCTTTAATATAGTATAATAGATTTCAGTATTAAATTATCAGGCATTTTTTTTAGTTAATTATCCACCTTAATTTATTTAATCTATAATGAAGCTCAATATATTGTAGTACTAGCCATTTAGCCCATACATGTATGGACCTTAAAGTTGCAGCTCCATTTAAATCTTTTTTTAAGTTATAGCCCGCTTAAGAATATTATAAAACTACAAATTTAATTTTATTAAAATTAAAATTAAACTTAATTATTTTTGAGTTACACAATTAGACTATTAATTAAGAGAGAGAAATTTTTTTCATGGACAGGTTCTCTAATCTAGTTATGTAGAGAGTATTTTACATAGGCCCATCATGCTCTTGAAAATCAAAATATGTAAAATTATAACGTTGAACTTAAATTAATTTAATGAAATTAAGAGCCTCCGTTGGAACGACCATCTCGACAGTCCCAAAGCAAGAATGTACGACGGTGTTTGCAAAAGGTTGCAGACGGGCACTTTGCAGCAGCCGTGAAGGTGTTGGCATCATCAGGGGTTGCTCCGAACACTCCAGAGACGCAGCGGGCTTTAGAGGATAAACACCCGAAGCATCCACCACCATCTGTCCCCGACATTCCTTTACTTGAGTCACCTTTGTCAGTTGAGAGGGATGGGATATTATCATGCATCAGGTCCTTCCCCAAAGGGACGTCTTGTGGGCGAGATGGTCTTCGGGCCCAACACTTATTGGATGCTATGAGTGGGGCTGCATCCGCTGTAGCCACAGATCTTATGGAGGCCTTGACACCGGTTGTGAACTTATGGCTACAAGGTCGATGCCCACGGGTCTTGGCAGAGTTCATAGCTAGTGCGCCTCTCACCCCACTTCTTAAGCCAGGTAACGGCATTCGCCCAATAGCTGTGGGTATGGTTTGGCGTCGTCTGGTGTCTAAGATTGCCATGAGAGGAGTTTCTAAGGATATTGTCCCATACCTAGAGGATTTTCAGTTTGGGGTTGGTGTGCCTGGTGGAGCAGAGGCAATTTTGCATGTTGTTAATCGGTTGGTTTATGCCAACAAGGATGACACATCGCTTTCTATGCTGCTTGTGGACTTTCAGAATGCCTTCAACCTTGTTGATCGGTCTGCTTTGCTACGGGAGGTACGCAATCATTGTCCATCTATTGCTCTATGGGTCGAATACCTCTATTGCCAACCTGCTCGATTGTATCTAGGGTCTACTCATATCTGGTCAGCAGCTGGGATACAGCAGGGGGACCCTTTGGGGCCTCTTCTCTTTGCTTTGGTCTTGCATCCATTGATACACCGCATTCAGTCAGAATGCTACTTGGAGTTGCAGGCATGGTACTTAGATGATGGTACTCTGATTGGTAGTACAGAACAGGTGGCTAGAGCTATTCGTATCATTCAGGAAAGAGGACCACCTCTTGGGCTCGTGCTTAATGTTTCTAAGACAGAGTTGTTCTGGCCTTCTGTTAATCCCGTATGCTCCTATCCAGATATCTTTCCGGCTGGTATATCATGTCCTCAGCGAGGGGTTAAGTTGCTTGGAGGGGCTGTAAGTATTGATGCATCCTTTATTATGGGTAATGTTCGTCAACGAGTGGATAAGACACTTCAGCTTATGGATTTATTACCACAACTAAAGGATCCACAATGTGAGCTGGCACTTTTACGTTCTTGTATGGGAATATCTAAGCTCACCTTTGCTCTCCGTACTTGCCCCCCTGATTATGTTCAGGAAACAGCCGAATGGTTTGACCACAAGCTCCGTGCAGCCCTTCAGAATATTGTGGTTTCTGATGGACCTGGTTTTGGTGATCTACAGTGGCGTATGGCAACCCTCCCATTGCGTATGGGCGGACTTGGTATTTATTGTACTACTGATGTTATGAAGTTTGCTTTCGTAGCTTCACGTACGCAAACCAAGGATCTCCAAGATCACATTCTTCGGGGTTGTGCGGCTGCACCTATGGGTAATGTTTTCGATACTGCCATTGCTAGTTTACATCTTTCTATACCTGATTTTGATCTCAGTAATCTTGCTCCAACTGCTACCGTCCCCTTCAGACCCCAACATGTCTTGGCGGAAGCATACTACAGCAAGATTAGTTCTGGTCTTGAGAGGGAATTTGAGTTGTCAGCTAGACAAAAAGCCGTGATTGGATGTGTGCAAGCAGAACATGCCAAAGATTTTCTCCTTGCCATCCCGATGGAAGGGCTTGGACAACGCATGACGCCGGTAGAATATCGTGCCATTCTTCGTTATCAATTGATGATCCCTCTTTATTCAGATGGTGAACTTTGTCCAGTGTGCAAGAAGAGCAGACTTGATGCTTTTGGGGACCATGCGGCCCATTGTAAGCATTAACCCGGCTTCAAGTACAGGCATGACCACGTTAGAGATATCTTGTGTGATGTGTTCTGGCGGGCTGGAGTACAGGTTAAGAAGGAGGCTCCCGTTAACTTTCTTACTGATCCTAAGGAAGGAAGATCGACATTACGTCCTGCTGATATTCTGGTCTATAACTGGTCTGAATGTAAACATGCGTGTGTTGATGTTACAGGGGCGTCCCCGATGGTTGGGTTGGGTGCTGGGATTTTTGAGGTGGGGCTAGCAGCTAGCAATGCAGCAGCAGCAAAAGTGGAGAAACATGACGGAGCTTGTAGGGCTAACCAACATAGTTTCATCCCCTTTACATTTGACACATTTGGATTGCTAGGCTCAGAAGCAGTTGAGCTCCTCAGGAGAGTGCAGAAGGTAATGGATAGCAACGTGATGACTGCGGGTTCGAACGAATATGTATTTAGAAGAATCGGGTTTGCTATCCAGAAAGGACTTGCCGCGCAGTTTGTAGCGCGTTTGTCCTCTACGTTTGTGTAATTTGTTGAGCTTATCAATAAAATTTTATTTAGTTTGAAAAAAAGAAATAAATATATTTTCATTTTCGAAAAAAATTAAAAAACCAATAATATTAGATCTATCATAAATCAAATGGATTTAAAAGGAGGTTTTTTTTTCTCTTTTTTTGGGCTGGAAAGAGTGAAAGATGAGAAAACGACAAAAAAAAAAAAAGAAAGAGAAGAGGGCCTAGTTTGATTCATAGTGTAAAATTTCGATTTCGAGCGAAATTTTGTTTCCCAAAATAACGGCATGTGCCGATAGTCCAACACTGAAAATCACAGTACAAACTGATACCAAATTCTCAAATATCAGCATATACTGTCAAAATTTCGCAAAATTTTAAACTATGGTTTGATTAACTTTTCAAGTTCTCGACTACATGCATGCAATACTATAAGCAATGCATGACTATAAGCAAGCAGAATTCATGTTGTTTTCAAAACAAAGTAAATATTTCATTACATAAAGATCCATAGTACAGGTACCATGTATGTTAGCAAGAAAGATTACAATGTTTTTTTTTTTTTTTTTTTTTTTTTTTTTCTTTTGGTAACCAGAAAGATTACATGTTCAAAACAAGCAGATCAACGTACATAACCAGCTTCAACCTTCAATTTCTTCTTCTGCAAACTCCATCCAAAGATTTTAAGTTGTTCTTTATGATGGTATTAATGAACAAACATGTTTCCTCCTCAGTGTTCTCCAAAGGTACATCAACCATATAAGACTCTTTAACAACTGTACTCTCAGGCTTACCTTCTTGTTCATGCAATGTAATAGTAGAGTGATAGTTATGAAGACGATGATCACCACCAACAATACTAAAACCTGCAACATGCAAATCTTCATCAAGTGTATCAAGTCGTTCAGTACTTGTTTTCGCTGGTAAACCAGATACAACTTCCACTTCACGTACACTACCAATACCTCCATCACCATTAATCATAGAACAACTTCGAACGAATTGTTTATATGCTTGAGGTTTATCAAACTGTCGTATAATAGACCATACTGATGAAACTGATGCATCGATGTTTTGTACCACGAACGACTTGCATTGAGTACTAGGTGATGATGATGATGATGAATTGCAGTAGTGATTATTACTATTAGACATAGCTAAATTGATCAAAGTTTTGTTGGAAGAAAAAAGTTTGATTTCAAAATGAAAATGTTTTGGAGTAAAAATATTGTAACCTTATGTGTGTCCTATAAATAACAAAGATATTTTCATTGGTGACCGGTGGGTTTAGAGCAGCTTGGGTTTCACACCCTTTTTCTAGACCATATGTCTATAACAAAGACAAAGTGGACTAACCAGAACCTTGAACTGCAAGTAAAAATTCAATTTATACTAAAGTTAAATGCTATTTGGTATTAAGGTAAAAACAAATTTATCCCACATCAATATCATTTAGAATGATGCATCAAATTGCTACCTTTTTATGCTCCCAACCAAAGTCTGAAGTAAATATTGTTAAGGTAGAACACAAACTTCCAAATTCTACCGTTCAAGAACAAATGAGATCATCATAAGCTCAAGCGCTTCCTTGCTAAGTAAACAACCAAAACTATTGCATGTGATGTGCCCAGATGGTCCACATACAGATGATGATATTGCAGTAAATGTGGAGGATGATGACAAAAAAAGAAAAAAAAAATATCTATCCCCTAATAAGATCATCAGAGTGCTTGCATGTCAAGTAAATAACATTATTTGCATGTACATGTGGAGGATGATGATCCACATACAGATGATGATATTGCATTCTCAGAGCCACTTGTATAATATATAAGATATAAAGGCAGTAAAGAATCCAACTTAGTAACACAGAAAACTCCTGTGAACAGTGTAACATGTAACATGAAGAGAGAACATTGCTACTGTAATAAACTGCATGGGTAGCATGCCTGTAAGTAGAAGGTAGTATATCTTGTATTGAAGGCCAAAGGGAATGGAACAAAAACTACCAGCTCAGTCTAGGAAAGAAGAAATCTTCAAGATGACAGTATTAGGATCACACGAACAGCAAGGAAGGGGGAAAACAGCTAACCAATTATATAAATTGGATCTAAGCAAATCCATTGATGTGCAAAAATAATATCAAAATATTACACATCCTATCAAAAGCATCTCACAAACGTCAAAATCTTACCCCATATGGGATCATAATAACACAACAGCTCAAAGTTAGGAGTGTTCTGAAGCAGTGTAATCTCTCTGTTTTCATACAACTTTTGGGCATGTCATGTATGTTGGGAGAGAAAAGACCACAGTCAACATTATAATTGAGATTCCTCAGCTAATCTTAAACAAAACCCGACGAAAACTTTGAAATCCAGAGGAGAATAAATTAAGGCAATGTTACTAGACGAACCACTTCTGTTTCTGTTGCTGGGGTTGAGGAACATCCCTCCACAAACTGCCCTGGACTCTAGGAAGCCTCAGATGTTTCAGCTGGGTCAATATGATTATCACAGAATATCCAAATTGCAAAGCAGGACATATACCTACAGAAGAAGATGATAGTTTAGAACTGATGTAAGCATTAGAGATATCTAGGAGCCAGAAAAGGAAGACAAGGATTACCTGTGTTGAAATTCCTTTAATCATCAAGGTAATAATAAGACCCGGCATTCTTTTGTTCTCTATCTTTAGTAGACTCTAATTTGTTAATCCGCGGCCGATAATTAGTAGGATCCCGCCTGAATGTAATATCCAGATGCTGCAGGAAAATTTCAATGATTAGGAAATAATAAAAGCAAGAACCTTGTTTCCATTACTAGCTTATAGACTGCAATATTCTTTTCTCTAGGTATTTATGAGCTGCTGACTCCCCTGAAGGAGCATACCTCACTCTTCTACAAACAATAAGTTATATTAAAAGGCACAAAGAGGACTTAGAGTTATATGTGCAAATTCATCCCATTCCGACCAACCGAAGACAAACTAATATTATAAAATTCACAGCAAAAGTTGAAGAAAGAAAAGAAAAGAAAGAGATGCTTACAGATAAGAATAGGTTCATTCCAGTCAACAAGGACTGTGGAGCATTCGCAGTACAATCGATAGATGGATTGCCCTCATATACAATCACTCTGTCGGCAAGGTAAGTTGCCATTATGAAATCATGCTCAACAACAAAGGCGGTCTTCTTGGCATGGAGAATAAACCTCTTTATGACTTTTGAAGCAACAATACGCTGCTCCGAGTCAAGATAAGCACTTGGTTCATCTATTAGATAAATGTCAGCTGGCTGCATACAGCAAAAAATTGTATGAGATTCTCAGCCACAAGCTACTACCATGTGACACAAAGAATATGAGTTACACTTCTATCACCTAGAAGATATTATTAGATTAAGCAACCTGATGCTTTATTTAATATACACTCAGGTCAATTGCATTAGTGTAAACAGTAAACCTTGTTTTGGGCCCTCCGTGATCTCTCGACAATCACAAAGCAGTCGATATTAAATTAATAAGCTCATACAATTGCACGAAGAAACTTAGATAAGATTGAATATACACAAAATGAAATAATGAATTCATAAGCTCTGGTTTCTGCGCTCCACTGTAAATCTCTTATTATATATCATATGCCAATATGCATCAAAAGGTATAAGCTTTTGAACAGGTAGCTTACCCTTTGCAATTTAGTAGCTTACCCTTAATTGCAATTTAGTAGCTTAACCTGAATTGCAGTTTAGTAACTTAACCTTAATTCCTTGAAGGTAACACCACTTACACTTTGGGTAGAGAAATGCATCACGTCATACCGTAAAATTTAGAATTGCTGTTCCTAAAGATTTATAATAGTATATATTTCTGTGCTTAGTATTAACTAGCAAGAGTCTGTTTTGACAACTTTGTGGTTAATGTGAATTTTGGAATCTCAATAAAACTGTTGGAACATAGTCTTTGACACAAGAAAAATGCAAATGAAAAATCTATTTTTCCCAATAAAACTGTTGCAATATAAATTTGAGGGGGAGAATCCAGAGGAAATAAGGTTCATCCCAAAGGACAAGGTAGTGTAAAGTGTAAACCAGAAGAAAAAAAAAACATCATTTCAAATAAATTTCAAGATTCAATACTCAAATAATGATCATACATTACTAAGCACCATATATTGTACAACAAGGAAAATTGGCAGTTGAAAAAGGCCATGCAGTTCAAATGTGCAGTTGAAAAAATTAGCAGATCAGGAAGTCAGGTACGAAGCTGTCAAGGAATGAATTTTTACATACATTTTCACCTCCGAGCAGCAGGGGAAACCAACAAACAAAAAACTAAGTGTAAGAATAAAACATACCTTTCCCAAGCATAGGCACAATGCTACTCTTTGCAATTCTCCACCAGAGAGATTTACCACTTCCTGATCCATTAATTGTTCAATTTGAAGTGGTTTCATGACATCTGACATGAATTGAGGATGCATGTACATATCACGGATCTTTTGATGCAGTAGGTGACGGACAGTCGATTGAAATTTTGGACTGATTTTCTGTGGCTTGTAAGAAACATTAAACTCTGGTATTTCCGCATCACCCTCCACAAGATCAGGCTTCAATAACCCAGCCTGCCATAACAACATAATGAAAATACATTTGTTTCAGGTCATGCAACAATTTAAATTCAAAAATTTGAAGGGCTGATTCATAATATAATAGTCCAACCTAAGCATAAAGTCTAAATTGCAATAAATACAAGAAAAGAACGAGTATTCCAGGAAAAAGTACCAGCATACGAATGAAGGTTGTCTTTCCGGTTCCATTCTCACCAAGCATGACAATTATTTGAGAATCAGTAAATTCACCTTCACTGACACGAAGCCTAAAATTACCCTGAGTTTTAGTCATTGTTGGGTATCTATATCGTGCATATGTCTGAATTTCTTCAGCACTTTCTTGAGGAGTCTCTGCAACCTGAAGAAGGATAGAAATGTTTTACTAACGAACTTATGAAGCAATCTACAAGTCCTACCTGCAATGAATTGTCACATACTCACCTTAAATGTAAGTGATTCCTCTCGGAATCGTAAATTCTCAGTAGGGACAAAACCAGCCAAGAAGATGTTGATTCCTTCTCTAACAGAGAAAGGAAGAGTAACAACTCCATACGCTCCGGGCTTTCCATATAAGCAGCATATAAAGTCTGATAAGTAATCTAGGACGCTCAGGTCATGCTCCACAACAATCACATAGCTGAAGAGAAAAAGGGAACCCATATATTGATGTCAACTCATATGATAAAAGTAGGAGAAAATGTTGCTCATACATAGTCAAATCTACAGAAAAATTACCTGTTAGGTCTAAGCAAGGATCGAACAACCTGGGCAGCTTTAAGCCTTTGCTTAACATCAAGATAACTTGAAGGCTCATCAAACATATATATCTCTGCATTCTGTATAGCAACTACAGCAATAGCAAATCTCTGCAGCTCCCCTCCTGATAAGTCACCCACATTTCGATCAATGACCTGATTTAAATCAAGATCCTTACAGAGTTCAGCCTTCATGTCTCTCTCATCTTTTTGGTCTAGAACCTGCCCCACATTTCCTTGCACTGCCTTTGGAATGTGGTCAACATATTGAGGCTTAATGATTGCCTGTTAAAGATTAGCCCCCATTAGTCAGTGATAAAATGCATGCTAATATGCTATCACCAATGGCTTATGATAATGATAAATGCAATCTCCAAAACAAAAAGAAAACAAATAAACATATAAATAAAGGAACGCAATGAATCAATGGGATTAAGAAGCATGGCAAGTCTGGTAAGACACAAAGCAAGCTATTAAGAAACATGACTTTATGGCTATACTCATGCGTTTGGTTATGGCAAAAGGAAACAATATAGACAAGATAATCATTCCTTATTAGTGGCTTTGGTGCAATCTCCACTATGTGGATAATAGAAGTGGTGTTTATAGACTAAATCCAATTTTTGTAGAAAGATGGGATATTTATTCTGATTGGACCCAGTTTATGAATAACCACACACATTTTGCAAGTTCCCCTATGATGATGATGTCATAGTTCTTGATTAAGAAATGTTAGCATATTGGAAAGGGGAGCACCTTCAGGTTGTCCTCCAATATACGAGTGAAATAATTCTGAAGCTCAGATCCCCGAAAGTATGTCAATATTTCTTGCCAATCAGGAGGATTCTGCAACGAGGACATAATTAAAATTTAAAATAAAAATAAAAAAATTAACTTGCACTCCTCAAGGATAAAAAGAATAAAACTGAACCATCGGCAAAAGTTATAAAATTTACTTTGAAGCGACCCAAATTAGGCTTCAACTTTCCAGCCAAAACTTTGAGGGCAGTAGATTTCCCAATCCCATTTGTTCCGACTAAGCCTAAAACTTGTCCAGGCCTTGGAACTGGTAACCTGTAATTCAACATCTCAGTTATCTCCAATAAAGAAAACAAATTGTAGAAATCTTACAGCCTTAGGAGGTGAAGTTGTATGCTTACCTGTGCAATTTGAAGGTGTTTGCACCATAGCGATGGGTTGTGTCTTTATCCAAATCTTTCGGTAAATTGATGATTTGAATTGCTTCAAATGGGCATTTCTGCACAGTAAAAGTCAATAATTTAGTTTTCTGAAACCAAAACTTAGGTACACAAATAAAGGTAGAATACTTTATATACCTTGACACATATACCACATCCAATACATAACTCCTCTGAGATGTATGCAATCTTAGCTGCAGGAGATACTTCAATACACAGTTTACCTGAAGAAACACAACAAACATTCACCATTGGATACAATACCATAGCAAGTGTAAAATGACAGTCATTCACAATTGGATACAATACCATAGCAAATATTTGACCTCTTCGTCAAATTAAATTCAATGGGCAGTATATGACGAACTTTTAATCGATGAATATTTACTCAATTAAGCCAATTATTTTCACCAAGAAACTCCATTTAACATACACATTGGTTAATCAAATCAACTCTAAGTATCCAACTCCTTATAATCATCATTAACGTTTTAAATCAATAGCTAGCATGCATAGACATAAGTCACATAACTACCGTGTTAATACAAGCAGGGATTCATCTGCAAAAACTCTTGGTAGTATCGTGTAAAAGTGATATGACTGATCAAGGAGGATGGGATGCATACTGTCATCGCATTCAATAATAATTGACGTAGACAAACAACGATAATAACGTTTTTTTTTCCTTTTCAAAGCATCTGCTACTTTAATACCTTACAATATATACCCAATTACAACAATTCCAAGGAAATTTTGTTTACTACCACCCTAAATGCACCCGGTAAGTGTATACCATCAAATTCTAATGCTTCTTTTTGTAAAAGCCCGTATCGGTGGGATATGCAATCGTGATAAAAATACCAGAGAATCACATCTTGTTTTACTGTGGAAAACCCACAATTTATCGATTTTTCAATAATAAATAGATCAAAATCTGGTATGAAACAGATTAATTTCATTAAAATTTCACAATTTTTTTTTACAATTACAGATTTATAACCGGATATAATTCTAAATACCAAAAAACCAATCCATATAGTATCACAAACAATCAAATCGTCCTAACTTATCATCATATCGGTTTCAATTCAGATGAAACACCAAATAATAAAAATAAAAAAAACCAAATTTATTGATTTTTCAATACAAATCAAAATCGGGTATGTCATGTTCTGACACTTCAAATATTGCGAGTTTGGGATTAAAATCTTTTCTTTAGAATTTCACAAAAAAAAAAAACAGATTAATTTCATTAAAATTTCACAAAATTTCTTTACTATTACAAATTTATAAGCCGATATAATTCTAAATACCAAAAACCAATCCATATAATATCACAAACAATCAAATCGTCTTATCTTATCAATATCAATTTCAATTCAGCTGAAACACCAAAAAAAAATTAAATAAATTATACCTGTCTTGACAACAGGGCAGCTCTTCTTGCATTCTTGACGACATTTTTTAGGTTTACATCTATCAGAACTAACAATAGCAATACGAGTCAATCGATCCGACATCTTTCTTTTTCCTTACTGTAAACAACAAATTCAAATCGAAATTAACTGATTGAACGAATAAATTATACGCAATTGAAAACCCTAATTTCATTAAATTAAACAAAAAAAACAATATCAATTGAATCTTTTAAATTGAAATTTGTATAAATTACCACAATATCAAGAACAATTCTAGCAATTCTAATTTGTGAAAAGTTGGATCGAAAAGAATTGGAGAAGAAGAAGTAAGAAAAACCGTTGAAAGAAGAAAGAGTTGTGTGATGTGTGTTTCACACACTCTTCGAAAAGAAACCCTAAGCTCGTGTGATACTCACGCTTTTCTTTCCCGTGTTTTTTTGTTTTTTCGGTTTTAGTTTTATTTTATTTATAGTAGTAGAAACCGGAAAGTTAAAAGTTACAAATTTCATTTTTTTTTTCACTGTTAATATGCTTCCTAGAAAATATACTAATATTTTAGGAAAATAAAAATATTAGAAATTTTTGTTTAACAATAATATTTGCAGCGCAGTTTGTAGCGCGTTTGTCCTCCATTTTTATGTAATTTTTTAAGTTTATCAATAAAATGAATTTATTCTTAAAAAATAAATAAATAAATAAAAAGTTAAATTTTTAAAGAAATTAATATTAAAAGAGTTACTCAAAATCAAGAATATTTAAATTAGTGCATGAATACATGATTTATGTGGAATTATATAGGAAGAATTTTGATAGATGTTATGTGTTTGTTTGCTCAATAATATTATGAATTGTGTAAGAAATTTTGAATATATGCTATTTATAGTAAATATTTTTTATTTAATTGATATATTTAAAAACAAAAAATTATATCTTTCAATATAAATTTTAATATCGAATAAATCTAAAAAGAGTTACTCAAAATTATGAATAATTAAGTGATTTCGCAGTAGCAAAAATAATAATAATAATTCTATCCAATGGTGGATACATGACAAATAATCTGTTGGATACACACATTTCTTGAATACTTGGGTTTGGGCTAGTTAGTATACCTTTGGGCACCCTCTCCTTGATAAGTTGGTTTTGATAGGATGTAGACCCTTGGGTATTTAACATGGTATCAGAGCGGGTTTAATCTAAGAATGGGTCAGGTTTTGGTTTGGCATCAGTTCAGCCCTGTTAGACGGGAGAGTGGGTGTTGGATAGTCCCACATTGCTTGGATACTTGGGTTTGGGCTAGCTAGTATACCTTTGGGCACCTTCTCCTTGATAAGTTGGTTTTGATAAGATGCAGACCTTTGGGTATTTAACATAATCAAAGTTGAAAAATATAAGTTTGTCGATATTTGATAATATGTTTGACAAATTTTTATGTTACTTATTTGTCAAATATATTATTACAGTTTCAACAATCTAATTTTTTTTTTCTTTGGATAGATTTGTTTTTAATAAATAAAAATTTAAATTGCCACATGTCTATACAATTAGTTGATTAACTTGTTCAAATACAACTAAGATTCATCGCAAGTGACAGTGCTTTATTTGTCCATAAGTCCCACAAAATAAAAATAAAAATCATAATCGCCTAAATACTTCAACAATAACTAGGTTAGATTTAGAAGGCAAATAAGTCTAATAGAAAATTGCACTTTGGCAACGACAAATATTAGCTTGACAATATGATTCCATTTTATGTAGAGGATATCCAATTCCTGTTAAACAAATATATTAGCAATTCTCCCACTAGAAAAGTGTACGTCTAGCGTTTAGAGACAAGTTCTATGAGGGCACTAGACACAAGGTTGGAAATGGCACAAACACACAGTTTTGGCATGATATGTGATACAGAGATGTGTCATTTGAACTTAAATTCAAGAAGTTGTATCGATATGCGGCTTTGGAGGATGGGTCGATTTATGCCCATCGTGATGGAAAGGGAGGTTGGAATCTCCATTTAAGGAGAACTCTTTCCAGAGAAAGCGAGAGACAAGAACTTGATTGCCTAAATCTCATCCTTGAGGAGGTCCACCTATACGAAGAGAAGGACGAGTGGGAGTGGATTTGGTCCAATAAGAAAACTTTCTTGGTTAAGTCCTTTTACTATCAACTGTGGGTGTCCAATCAAAGCGACGACTGTCTTAGTATTGACTTCCCATAAAAGCTAGTATGGGACATCAATATCCCCACCAATGTGAAGGTATTTATATAGTGCTTAGCTTGGAGAAAAATTCTGACAGTAGATAGATTAAAGGGGATGGGCTAGCAGCTTGCAAACAGGTGTGCTCTGTGTCACAGTAAAGAGGAGGACGTGTCACACTTATTTCTGCGATGTTCAAAGGCAGCGAAGATTTGGCAGACATTGACATGGAATTGCACTGATGCTATTCATTTGCTGCAAGATCAGAACAACATCATGATAGTGCTCAAACAGTGGCCGAAGCTGAATGTGATAGGCCTGAGGTCACACCTGTGTGGTTTGGTACCTTACGCAATTGTGTGGTGCCTCTGGACAATGCAGAATGAAGTAATCTTTAATGAAGTAGTCTTCTCGGCCGATGAGGCAGTCACAAGAACAATAACACTGGTATGGGCATGGCTGGCGATTCAGGCGGATAGTTTAAAGGAACGCAAAAAGCACAAATTCACTGAACTTCTGAGGAACTGGGCAAGCACAATGGGACTCAGATAAATTGGTGTTTTGGTCTGCAGGTCTCCTACTGGAACCTAATTTAAATAGGGATATGTATTGTTGTCATAGCTGTCCTGCTACCTGACGGAGTGTTTTCTCGCTGATTAGGATTGTAACTGATTTCTTGGTGATAAATATATTTCTACCATTTATAAAAAAAAAAATAATAATAAATTTTGTGCTAACACTTAAATATATCATTTTTTTTTCAAATAAAGATATATATCGTTTTATGATCTATGGTTAAAAATGTGTTCACACATGAGCTTGTGGCTCAATGGTTGCATTCCTCTCGCAAAATAGAGAGGTCGTGGGTTCTAACAACTGATTATTGATCTAAATTTTCACATGTAATTTAAAGGGATAGTGTCCCTTTAACCTCATTTGCCAATAAAAAAAAGAAAAGAAAAGAAAAAGTGTGTTCATAGACTTATAGTCTACTTCATGTCTTCATCAGTTATTCAGTTCATCCCCTAGGCCTAGTAAAATTCTTACATGGACATGAACTACCAAAAGATTTAGGGAAATCATACTACCACCCCGCTCTTTATTAAGAGTTATCCCGAATCTTATGTACACCCAACCAAATATTATGTTCACAAAGTTGATAAGAGCCACCTGTGTTTTATGTTTTACTTGTTTGATTCTCTCTTTGAGTCTTCTTCTTACTCTCCTTCAAGTCTTTGTTCCTAAACTCAACTCATCTTCTTATAATTCTATTAATTTAGAAACGTCAATATTGAACTTTATTATTGGTTATTGGTTTAATAATTCTTTATATTTGTTCTTCAAGTCTTCATTCCTAAACTCAAATCATCATCTTATAATTCTATTAACTTGAAACTTCACTATTGAACATTATTATTCGTTTTTGGGTTAAAAATTCTTTATTTGATGATATTTGAATTCATAATATCTAAACCCACTAATGGGTTATCATATATTGTGACTCCATAAAATTTTAGTTTTATAGCTTCAACTTCATATATCTGAGCCTTTAAATACTCGTGAAATTGGTTCAATTGGAAGTGAAAGAATTATAACACAAACAATCATAAATTCATAATCACCACCAAAACATGATTAAAATAAATAAAATATAAATAATTATTTAATTATACTATGAATTAATGAAAAAGATTGGAGAAAATAAAAAGTAAAAACTGAATTATTCGGGTAGCTCTTATAAACCTAGGTGCGTATTGTCAAATATCAATTTGGGCGGGGCGTACTTAACAGGGGTGGCAATATGACTTCCCAAGATTTATTTAATGTAATGGGTCCGTTCGATATCTTGTTGGGTAAGGCCCAAATATTCATTCTGGTCCAATTGGGTCGGGTTCACTGTCGTCTCTATCATCTTCCTTCTACAGTTCTTCATTTCTTACTGTAGGCAATGTAAGCTTTCTCTCGCCTTCTATACTTCCAAGTTAAAACCATAAATCCCATGTTTTTTTTTTGAACTTCTCTGTTCATTTTTATTACAAAGTTTCAAGCTTTTTTTAATATATAGTATGTTAAAGATGAAAATGTTCATTAAATTCAACTGTTTTTGTTGTTTTTTTGTTAAATTTCAAAACTTTTTTGATGGGGGTTCTTTAGATTTGTTACTGAAAAGTGGGTTTCAAGCTGAAATATAAAAAATTGTATATTGTATTGATCGGTTCTTGACCTTATTGATCTAGTAAATAGTAATCTAGATTTAAGGAATTGAGATTTGGGGATATAATGACATATTCATCATTTCAAAAGATAAAAAAAAAACTACAAAATTTCGATTTGGGGCGAAAATTTGAACCCTTGAAATGACATATTCATCATTAACCATAGTTCAAAATGTCGATTTGGGGCGGAATTTTGAATCATTGGAAAACCAATTTTACCAAGATTTTGACACTAGAAACTAATTTGGAAGCTGATTATTCTTGGATATTCATGAAATTTCGTATATTCGAATTTTCAAATATTGACATAATCTGTCGAATATCCACGGATATCAATGACATTTTGAACTATTTTTTTTCGTTTACTCCGTAGTATTTTAATTTTAATTTATCTGTACCAAAATCAATTCGACAGTTAAGTGTAGTCGCTGTGTGGTTGGTCTTGTTTGTTAATAAAAGTTCTGTTGGTTGAAATGTTGCACAGGTTTGAACTGCAGTTGATCATCACTGCATTGCCGAATTGTAGTTGAGTGATTCTTTGTAAAAGAGTGAAAAATGTCATCTATGATCTCAAATATCTCGGAAGATGTTCTGATGGAGATTCTGTGTAAGTTACCTGTAAAGTTTATTATCCAATGTAAGTGTGTATGCAAACCCTGGTGCACATTAGTTACCACTACTCGTTTTGTGAAATTTCATCTCAGTCAAGCAAACAAAAAAAGCCCTAATCTGTTACTTGCATCAAGCTTTCACAAAAATTTCTATTCCTTAGATTGTGAAACTTGTGATGAATGTGTGCGTCTGAATCTTGATATGCCTCCATTAAATAGAATCTCTATAGTAGGCTCGTGTAATGGTTTAGTTTGTCTTTCGGATGACAAATCTTATGTTTTGTTATGGAATCCTTCTACTAGAGAACATGTCATTGTTCACTATGATCACTTGGGATCATCTGGATATCGTGGTGATAGAACTAATAACAATGAGCGTTCTACTGCTCTGATGGGATTTGGTTACGATTCATTTACTGAAGAATACAAGCTAGTTAAAATTGAATACTTTTATGATGTTTATGGATTTGGTACCATGACGGAATTTGACAGATGTGAAGTCAAGGTTTATACATTGGGAACAAATTCATGGAGACTAATTGATGACATTCCATCACCTCCTTGTTACATTGGGAATCTTACTCGTGTTGCACATGTTAATGGGATTCTTTATTGGGTTGGTTTGCGTGGTATTGGAATTGAATTATCGAAGTCCATTATATCTTTTGATCTTAGGACTGAGACGTTTGGAGAGGTTTCATGGCCTGAGTTTGAGGATCACAGTTATCGTGATCTTGGTTTAGGGGTGTTACGAGGGAGTCTTTGTGTTTTTTCTTATCACTTGGAACATGTTGACATATGGGTGAAGATGGATTATGGTTTGGAAGAGTCTTGGTCATGGACTAGACAATTCTCTATTGCACGATCAACAAAATATTTGGAACCACTAGTCTTGCTGAAGAATGGGGAGATTCTGCTGCAAATGGGGTATAGAAGCTTGCTTGTATATAATCCGCGAAATGAAACAGTTACCGTTCCCAATGTCCGTGGGATCCCTGATAGATTCCGAACTAGTACTTATGTGGAAAGTCTTACCTCAGTAGCTTCACTAATGGGCATGGCTGGCAATTGTGTAGTGGCAACGATAAGCAAAGGAGATAAGAATGAAGTGGCTGGGAACATATAAGAGGTATGGAAGATTATCTTTCTACTAGTTGTATCCGTTACTTCGTCACGATGGTTTGTTTTTTCAATTAAACATGGTAATTTAAATGGTTGTTGTTCTAAGTTTATTATAGTTTTACTGGTTTCTTTCCCATGATAGTTTAAAGTATAGTTTATAACTTTATATCATAATGAATCATGACTATCAGACAATCAGACATGGATAATTAAAGTCATAATAAAAAGTTTCATGTGATGATTTCTGGTATATTGCATAGATATATAGATGTTTTAAGATATATTGAATAACCTTGTATTAAGATATTTTTAAGCTTGGGAGAGGCTATACAGCTGCTAACTAATCATAAAGTGAATGTCGCTAGTGGTGAGGGGGAGTTTTCCAGTAGTGTAAGCAATTGACTTTCAAAACTTTTAGTTGGATTGTTTTATTTTGAAGATTATAACTCCCTTACCTATTCAGCCGATTATATTTTCTGTCAATGCAGGTTTCCCTCGCCTACGAGGATGGCCATCCTGTCGATGCAAAGGGTATCAGACGAAAAGCCATTGATAAGCTGCAGGAGACGTATGATACTGAGCTGGGTGGGAAGAAGTTTTCCTTTGAAGGGGAGAAGACCTTGTCTACTCTAAGTCTTCGTCCACAGAACACACTGGAGTTCACTGTTGTCTTGGAATATCTCACTCATAGTACAAAATATCGCGATATATCACGATATATCGCGATATTTATCGGTTTTCAAAGAAAACGATACGATATATTCCCGAAATTTTCGCCTTAAAGTATCTGTAAAATATCGGCCGCCAGGGTCTGAATAAGGGACAACCACTTCGTTTCCACAGTGGGCATTTTTCGATATATTCCGGTATATTCGATATTTACTGATATTTTCCGATATTTTCTGGAAATATTATTTTTTTTCAAATTTTTTTTTTTGGAAATAATTTGTTTATTCTATTTTTAGTAGATATGATGTTTTTTATGTAAATACTATGAAAATATACTTCTAAATTTGATTTTATATATATTTTGTATAACAAATTGATATATTAGTCGATACATTCCATGTAAAATATCCACCGATAGATTCCAATATATCCCGATATATCTATTTTTTGGAGATCGATACATTAGTCGATAACGATATTTTGTACTATGATCTCACTTCAATCTCTCTTCAAACAGGTATACATGCGATTTTTTTTTTTTAATATATATTTAATTATAGTGTCTTTACGATAAACTTCTTGATGACTTTTTATGTAGGGGTGCTGCAAATGGACGCCCGGGCGGTGGTGGGAGTTTGAGTGTGATAGGAAAATATTTAGACAACCTTATCAACCGAAGGGCTTCAAAGTTCAGATTAGTTATACTGCAACCCGCTGAAAGTCATAACATATGCTCTTTGTGGTCAGGGATCTGAGAAGTCTCAAGAAGCTTTGAGAGTTCTAGATATCATTTTAGGCAGAATGCTGCAAAACAGTAAATCAAACTCCAAGCTGTATTCACCGGAATTTTCTTCTTGTCTGTCAATCTTTTTTCCACAACATTCCCAACATTTTTGTTGACCTGAAGGGCTGTAATAGATTCATGTGAAAGATATAAAGTTACTACTTTAGGTTTGCTTATTGTATATCTAATCATTGAAATTGAGAAGGGAAAAAAATGTTTTTAATTGTAGCTCTATAAAGGGAAAAAGTAGTTACCTTTTCTTGCTTACAAATCAACAGAAAAGAAAGGAGTAAAACAGAGTCTCTGGCGATTAGGGGAGATCGAGATCCTAGAGTTGCCCCTGTGATTGAAGACGGTGGTTGCACTCAAGCTATCGGGTAGAATGACAGTTTTGATGTTATAAAAGTTAGTGAAATCTGTTCCTTTAAATCAGATCATCCATTTTTTGTTGCGTAAGCCTTCATTGTTACATTGTACTTTAAAGTTTAAACTAAAACCTGTTTGCATATTGTATCTGATCATTATGTAATTTGTGTATGTCTTCTGTGCGTTTTAAACTAGGAACTTTTATGTTTTCGGAAAAGTTTAGGTGGCAGACACGCACTGTATTAGTTTCAAAGTATACATGTCCACATTACTCTTCTTCATAGTCTGTAATCTGAAACATGCATTAGGAACAAGTGATGCAGCTTCAAGACTGTAATTGTTCTGTTCCTAATTTATAGTGGATCATCATGTGAACTTCTTGCTCTAGTTAGAGTAGCTTGGTGATCTATTATGTGAACTTATTGCACCATTTGCACTTAGAATAGCTAATGTGATGGTTTTCCTATGCTTTTGCTTCAAAACTCATCTGCAGAATTGATGTTAATACCAGCATTGTTTGAGCATCTGCTTTCAGGAGCCTCTAGCACTTCCTTATCCTGGTCTGAGGGCATTCTGCTGTAGCCTTTATTATTCTTCCCTCTGAACTTTTGTCAGTTCATTAGATGTGAAAATGTGGGGATTTAACTATTTGAAACCTAGTTTGTGACTATTGCATTTTGTAGCATGACTAATAAAGAGAAATGGTTCATAACTATACCAATTACGGGCGAGATTCGATTCGTATAACTCTCTTTTTACTGGAAACAATTAATTTATTTGCAAGAAGTGCTCTTGATGGTTTTCTCGGCTTTCTCAACTATCACTGCTACGACGAGTTTCAGTGATTTGTTGGTGATCATAAAATGTTCATTTTGGTCATTCTACTTTGCACGTTTTTGCAGTTTGGTCACAACATTTTTTTTTTGTCAGTTTGTTAATGAAAGTTACATTCTGTTATCAGTTCAGTCAGTTTGGTCAACAGAGTTGCTCTTAATGGCGATTTAGCTTGTGACTGAATTGATAACGAAATATAAGTTTTATGACCAAACTAATAAAAAATAACTTCTATGATCAAACTGCAAAAATATGTAAAGTACAGTGACCGAAATTAACTTTTTATCGTGATTTGTAGCTAGGAAACATATGAATTAACTTCTTAGGCAATTAGGATGCATGACAGTCAATGATGGGGAAGGACATACTTCACATAATTAAAGAAGCTAAATTAACAGTATATGATTTAATCTGCAATTGAGGCCAGATGTTACAAGATTCATGGACACTAATACAGCATAGTTTCGCAAATTACTAAACAAACATATATGGGCTAATGGGCATCAGCTCTTTCTTTCACATTTGCACGGTCAATCATCGTGCCTCTTCTTCACTCCTCAGTGCAGACTAATGGAGCAATCGCAACAAGGCTTTCTACATGAGTATGTGCTGCATAACAACTGTATGGATCAATATCACAAATACAATAAACAGTAACCTTGTCGTTCCTTGTATCATAGGAATACAGTTCTCCCCAAGACTTGAGCAAAAGTTCATCTTTATCTCGTAAGACCAGTGGCTCGATAGAACAAAATTCAATACCAGTTACTGGCATTTGAACAGAAAATAGTCTAGTCCAAGATTCCTTCACACCATATTCTTTCATCAACCATATGTCGAGCGGCTTTTCAGACTGCCCACCATGGTAACAAATTGTAGAAAGGCAATCTCGCAACACTCCTAAAGTAACATCACAATTACTGTCGTCAACACCACCAATCCATGGAACAAACCGAAAGTCTTCCTTACCAACATCAAAGGCTATGATTTTGGCAATTGGCAATCCACCCAACCAATGAAGAGCTCCATTCACTTGTGGCACCATATGCCGATTAGTCAGACAACACGGCGGATCATCTATCCTCCTCCATTCCTTAGTGCCTACAGTACATATCTTCACTTCACATTGTTCAAACTCTCTATGCTCATCGTCAAGATAAAAGAACACAGATTTTACCGCCTTATACTTCTGCGCAACCAAATCATAACCAAATCCCACAACAACTTCTCTTTCATTATCCATAAGATCATCTTCGACAGAAGTAAATGGAATTTCTATATATTCTTTAGTAGCAGGATTCCATAAAGCCATATAAAATTCTTTATCAGATAAACAAACTATTCCATTACATGATCCTATTAATTTTTGATCATTAAGTGGAAAATCATATTCTTTGGGTTCATAACATGATGTTTCATAATCAATTGAGTAAGTATCTTCATATGTTGGAATTATAATTTTTGGATTATTTTTGATCGATTGAATCAAATGTAACTTAACAAAATTTGTACTAGAAATTAACCTCAGCCAAGATTTAGATACACACCTGAATTGTAACAATGATTTAACTGGTAATCGCGAAAGGATTTCAATCAAGATTTCATCTGGAAATGCAACAACAAGGTGAAGGTAGTACCTCATCTGTATCATCTATTCATCTTCTTCTTTGGTGTTAGATATTTTTCTTCTCTTTGACAACAACTAGTATAGTAAAACCTTAACCTTAGGACCTAATAAATTAATATTTATTATCTTAGAGAGAGTTTTTTTAATTTACACTTTAGAAAAAATCTTTCAAGAAATAATCACTTTAAAATAACTACTTGCTACGACATGAATAAGATTTTTTTTTTTTTTTTATAGGCAAAATTGTTTGATAAGCCTGTTTTTAATGAGATCAATAACTCGATAATGCTGGCGGGATTCGAACCCAGACCTCTGGTATCATCACCTAGAGGTTTTACTAGTTGAGCCCAACTGACACCTGCAACATTAATAAGATGTCTAAAAAAAAAAGTAAGGATGAGAATAAATAAGGTTAATTGGGTTGGGCTTTTAAAGATGGGCCGTAGGCCCATTAGGTTCATACTTCATATTGGTTTTGTAAGAAACCCTAGGTAGCAATTTCTTCTAGAAGTGAATCATTGAGAATTTTTTAATGAAAATTAATGGTGACAAGGAAGATAGTAGTAATATTTTTCATTCACTTCCACAAGAAATTTGGATTTATAACGTACTCCCAAGCATAGTACAAAATATCGGACTAATGTATCGATCTCCAAAAAATAGATATATCGGGATATATTGGAATCTATCGGTGGATATTTTACATCGAATGTATCGACTAATATATCATTTTGTTATACAAAATATATATAAAATCAAATTTGGAAGTATATTATCATAGTATTTACCTAAAAAACATCATATCTACTAAAATGGAAATTATTTCCCAAAAAAAAGTTGAAAAAAATAATATTTTCAGAAAATATCGGAAAATATCAGTAAATGTCGAAAAATATCGAAAATATCGGGATATATCGGAGAATATCGGTCGATATTTTACATAAACTGTAGGGTCTAATTATCGGGAATATATCGTATCGTTTTCGTGAAAAACCGATAAATATCGCGATATATCGCGATATTTTGTACTATGCTCCCAAGACTTCCTGCGAAATTTTGTTGCGTATAGGCAAGCCGCATATGATAGATTCCGAATGTGATATAACTACACTAGGAAAGAACTGTTCTTGGAGAAAACTCGGCGAGGTCCCTCCTTGTACATTAAATTGGTCGAATAGAGCCTACATGAATGACAATACATTGGAGGAATTATAGTAAAACTTTCGATGAAAATGAGGTTATAGTTGCCTTCGACTTCAGTGAAGAAAAGTTTAAGGTGATTCCACTTCCAGCTTCTATGGTTCCGAAAAAATTAGCATCATTGGATGGTTGGGGTTCTACACATAATCTGGTAGATGTGGGTTCACAAGGGCGTGTTGTTATAATAGATTCAGAAAAACTTCGACAAAACAACATCGTCGACTTATACCAATTATTCAATGCGAAATAACTGGGTACTACTGGTGCGAACTAATACTCTCATCCACACAAGTTGTTTGAAGGAACCTGGTAACTGGTGAAACAAGTTTTAATAATATTCACACATTTTTTAGTCAAACTGACAAGTAGTGTACTGTATATTATTGAAATACTTTTGGAAGTAAATATCCTTCTCTCTCTTCCCAACAACAAAGCCTTTCTCTTCCTTCTCCTCTGCAACAATTCTCTCTCTTCCTTCTCTTCTCTTCTTTCTTTTCTCTTGGCAAAAATTACAAATCAGTTTTTCTTCATATTTTATACATAATCATAGCAAGATGGAAGAACAAACTAAACGTAGTGCAAAGGAATCCCCCCCCCTCCCCCCCCCCCTCAAAAAAAAAAAAAAAGAACTTGAATGTGTTTTAATTAAATTGAAGAAACAAACTCATCAATCTATGAAGATGATAGATTTGATAAAGATCAAAGATTGAGATTTGTTTTGAATAGATCTGAACAAAAAGATCAAAGATTGAGAGTTATTACAAAATTGATATTTGTTTTATATAGATTAGATCTAATAGATCTGATCAAAGTCCAAAGATTGAGATTTTCGGTGAAATTGAATCAATTATTATCATTGTTCCTTGATTTGGGTCTTAATTCTTAAAAAATAAAATTATAGAAATTGGTTTACAGAGAAAGAAGAACATATTAATTGATTTTTTTTTTTTTATTTCCATAAAAATGAAAAGATTTGTTCTAATACTCATAGGACTACTTTAATTATTGTATGTTATAACAACATTGGGACAGATATCACAATATCTTTTTAACTTGTAATTTTATCAATATATTTATTGATATAATGATATATGTAACTATACCAACTTGATAATTGTAAATTTTTTTAATATGTATATTATATTATATATATAATAATCCAATAGCTTTATATACAAAAATAACTTTATATAATAGGTAAGAAAGTCCCTTTTATTAATAATTTTGTATTTTTTATTGTACAAAATAAGATCTTAATTTTTCATTATATGGGATTGACAAATTTTTGTCAAATAGGATCTTAATTGATTAGTGTTGACTAAATTGACGTGATCATTTGAACAAAATACTGAAGTATGTAGAACTGTCTTTTCTACTTGATGGGATTTCACTTTGCTACATTAGTCAGGAAAACCAATAATAAACAAAATTTTATTTAACAAACTAACAAAATATTTTATATAATTATAAATATTACAATCGACTAATTCAAGTAAAATTCTTATAATTTTGGTAAACATTAAGTGTGCAATTGATAAAGTCAATATAGTCAACTAATATTTGACTTAATAAAATTGGTCAATTTATATTCGACTTGGTAAAAATTGGTTAACGTAGTCAATTAATATCCATTTTGGTAAAAAAATATCCTAAATCGGACTAGTTCTTGTAATTATGTCAATTTAAGTGTTAAATTGACCAAATCAAAACGATTAACTCTATTTAAATGATGTTCGACTTGATAAAAATACGTCAATTCGTATTTGACTTGGTAAAACTTATTGAACTTGATCAATTTATGTTCGACTTTATAAAAGAAATTAAAATCGGTCAAGTCATGCAGCCTTTAGTGTTTAATCAATATTGAATATTGATAAAGTCAAATAAGTCAAAATTTCTAAATTGATGTAAAATAATCCTAAAATCGGTCAAGTCAAGTTAAATTCTTGTAAACTAGTCAATATTAAGTGTGAAATTGATAAAGTCAATATAGTCAACTAATTTTTGACTTGGTAAAAATTAGTCAAATAAGTCATAATTTCTAAATTGATGTAAAAAAATTCTAAAATTTGATCAAGTCAAATAAAGTTCTTTAAATTTGGTCAACATTATTTGTAAAATTTACAAAGACAATTTGGTCAACCAATGTTTGACTTAATAAAATTGATCAATTCGTGTCGACTTGGTCAATTAATGGTCGACTTAGTAAAAAATCTAAAAATCGGTCAAGTCATCCGGACTTTAGTATTTTGGGTCAAAATCGATAAAAAGAAACCTAAAATCAATCGATCTAAATCAAAATTGGTCAAGTCAAAGTCATAATTTCAAATAAGTCATAATTTCTAAATCAATATAAAGTTCTTGGAATGTGGTCAAAGTTAAGTGTGAAATTGATTAAATCAATACGGTTAACTCTAGTAAACTAATGTTTAACTTAGTCAATTCATATTCAACTTGGTAAAAAGTACTAAAATCGGTCAAGTCATACGATTTTTAGTATTTGAGTCAATATTGAATATTGATAAAGTCAAATAAATTAAAAAAATTTAAATTGATGTAAAAAAAAAAAAAAAAAAAGCTTGCAAATGCAGTTTGTAGCGCGTTTGTCCTCTAACTTTGTATAATTAACTTTTACCAATAAAATTTGTTTTGAGTGAAAAAAATAAATGAATAGATAAATACAAATCCTAAAATCGGTCAAGTCAAGTAAAATTATTATAATTTGATCAACATTAAGTATAAAATTGACAAAGTCAATATGGTCAACCAATGTTCAAGTTGGTAGAAATGGGTCAATTTATGTTGGATTTGATAAAATGTGGTGAACTTTGATGCATGTGACTGTGAAGTACACAAGGCTTAGGAGAATGGTGAACATAGGTGTGGAATAGTATAATGTGAAAATAAAAGTGATGACATCATGTGAATTCACTAGGATTTGATGTGTATGATTTAATGTTTTGGCCTTAATATGGTTTATAAAAGGGCTATTTTGTATTTGGTCCCTCTAGAAGATGGCTAATTAGTATGTGGTATAGATTTTTTCGTTAATTAGCAAATAGTCCCCAAAACGTTACTTTACTGTTAGTCAACGCAGTTGACTTGAGTCAAACCATTCATATTTTTTTAATGTCCATACTGCCCTTTCACGTGTTTTTCATGTGACAACTTAAAACTCAAAAAACCGAATTTTTGCTCTCCACATGTCACTGCTTCATTGGTTGACTCAATCAAAAGTTAGATATTAAGCCACATGGTTTACTACGTCAATCGAGGATCTTGATTTGATCAAAGGGACTAAATGGCAAAACCCTAACTTCCTTTACTTTCTCTTCCAATTTAAACTCCATCATCACCAACCTCATATTTCAACTCTTTTTTTTTTTTCCTTTATTCATATTATTTTGGTATTGTATTTTAATTTCTATTGCTTGACAAGAACATAATTGGTATTAGGTTTTCAAATTGTTAGTGAAGAACAATAAGTATTGGGTTTTCAATTAATTGCTTGATAAAAACAATGATATGGTATTAGATTTTCAAATTGTTAAAGAAGAACAATGGGTTTTGGGTTTTCAATTTCAATTGTTTGACAAGAAGAATGTGTTTTTAATTTTTTACAAGAAGAATGACTTTTTAGTTTCAATTGCTTGACATGAAAAATGGGTTTCAATCTTGATGATTTTGAGGTTGAATTTTGTTGATTTTGTATTGATGATTTGAGGGTTGTTAGAATTTTTCATCAATTTTTTTTTTTTGATGTATAGATTGGTATATTAATGGTGATGGTAAAAATGGGATATTATTGTCTATCACTCTATCTTTTAATTTTAAATTTTATTATTTTGATTATTTATTTTAATTTTTATATGTTTAATTAATTTAGTTTTGGACCATTGGATCAAGCATAGATGATGATATATCTAGTGGTTGTTTTATAAAAATTCATATCAAAGGGTATTATAGGTATTTAAAAAAATTGGATGGTTTGACCTTAGTCAACCTAATTGACTAACAGTCAACTGACAGAAATAGGACCAAACACTAATAAACTAAACACTCTATACCACATGCTAATTATCCGTCTTCTAGAGGGACCAAATACAAAATAACCCTTTATAAAAGTAGGGGTAATAATTGGTTGTTGATTTAGTGTTGGGTTTTTAATTATTTCAAAACCATGTATACTTAAGAGTTAAGAATATATCAATTTTGTAATTTCTACTTATTTGACTTGGCCAAATTTAATTTAAGTATTCAAACCATGCTTTTCATAAACTGAATTGACCAATTTTTACTCGGTCGAACCTTAATTGACCAAGTTGACTAAACTTAACCATGTTGACTGAACAATTTGGGACATAATTTTGATATACTTGCAAAAGGTTGCCTTAAGTTAAATAATTTTATGATTTCTCAAATTAAAATTAAAATTTTGACATAATTGACCGAAATATTGTATGTATGAGTTGACCGAAATATTGTATGTTAAAGGATCAAACTAATTTAAATTTTTCATATCACAAAAGGTGATTGTGATTGTTTTGTTCCAATCACAATTGACCATTGTTTATGAAAAGTCGAACCTTAATTGACCAAGTGACTAGTGACTATAGTTGACTTTATTGACTTGACAACTTTGGCACCTATTTTTAAGAAAATTACAAAAATAAATTATTGACTTTAATAATTTTTACATCAATTGTTTTGATTTTGACTTGACAAATTTTCACACAAATACCACAGTCATGACTTGACCGATTTTGACCAAAAGGGATAAAAGTTGATTTAATGTTCTTCACAAACTAGATTAGTCAATTTTGAGCTAGTCGGACATTAATTTTTTAACTTAATTAATAAAATTATAAAATATTGTCTAATTTTATGATTTATTACATCATTTTTGTAATTTTTATTTAATTCCCTTGACCAATCTTGACCAAAATACTAAAATACACATGAGTTGACCGATGTTGATTTTATCATGGCCAATTTGGACCTAATTTTGACAAAATTACAAAAAATTTACTTAAGTTGATTAATTTTGTGATTTCTTACACCAATTTTTATAATTTTGACTTACCTAAGTTGATCAATTTTATCCAAATATTGTATGCATGATTTGACCGATTTGTAAATTGATGTAAAGAATTCTTAAGAAATACTAAAATCGCTAAGTCATATGGTCATTAGTATTTGAGTCAGTACTGAATATTGATAAAGTCAAATAAGTAAAAAAAATTAAATCGATGTACAAAAATAAATCCTAAAATCGGTCAAGCTAAGTAATATTCTTATAATTTGGTCACCATTAAGTGTGAAACTGATAAAGTAAATATTGTCAAGTAATATTTGACTTGATAAAAATTGGTTAATTCTCGTCGACTTAGTAAAAAATATTTAACTTGGTCAATTAATGGCTGACTTGGTAAAATATCCTAAACTCGGTCAATTTATCCGAACTTTAGTGTTTTGGGTCAAATTTGTGTCACTCAAATAAGTCATAATTTCTAAATTGATATAAAGAATTTTAAAAAATTACTAAAATCGGTCAAGTCATACGGTCTTTAGTATTTGAGTCAGTATTGAATATCAATAAAGTCAAATAAGTAAAAAAAAAAAAAAAAAAATTAAATCGATGTAAAAATATAATCCTAAAATCGGTCAAGTCAAGTAAAATTCTTATAATTTGGTCAACATTAAGTGTGAAACTGACAAATTCAATATGGTTAAGTAATATTTGACTTGATAGAAATTGGTCAATTCTCGTCGACTTAGTAAAAATTGGTTAACTTGTTCAATTAATGGCTGACTTGGTAAAATATTCTAAACTCAGAAAATTTATCCAAACTTTAATATTTTGGGTCAAAATTGCTTTAGTCAAATAAGTCATAATTTTTAAATTGATGTAAATAATTCTAAAAAAATACTAAAATTGGTTAAGGCATACGGTGTTTAGTATTTGAGTCAATATTGAATATTGATAAAGTCAAATAAGTCAAAAAATTTAAATCAATGTGAAAAAAAAATCCTAAAATCGGTTAAGATAAGTAAAATTCTTATAATTTAGTCAACATGAAGTGTGAAATTGGCAAAGTCAATATGGTCAATAAATATTTAACTTGATAAAAATTGGTCAATTCTCGTTGATTTCTTAAAAATTGGTTAACTTGGTTAATTAACGACTGACTTGGTAAAAAATCCTAAATTCGGTGAAGTCATTTGGACTTCATAATTTCTAAATCGATGTAAAGATTTCTAAAATCAGTTAAGTCAAATAAAGTTCTTATAATGTGGTCAAAGTTAAGTGTGAAAATGACCAAATCAATACGGTCAACTCTAACCAAGTAATGTTCAACTTGATCAATTCATGTTCGACTTGGTAAAATTTGTTGAAGTTGGTCAATTTTTATGATCGACTTGGTAAAAAAAAAATACTTAATCAATCAAGTCATACAGTTTTTAGCATTTGAATCAATATTGAATATTGATAAAGTCAAATAAGTCAAAATAATTAAATCGATGTATATAAAAAAAAAATCTTAAAATCGATCCAGTCAATTAAAATTCTTGTAATTTGGTTAAGATTAAGTGTGAAGTTGATAAAGTCAATATGGTCAAGTAATGTTTGACTTGGTAAATATTGGTCAATTTATGTCGACTTTTTATAAAAAGGTTAACTTGGTCAATTAATGGTTAACTTGGTAAAAAATTCTAAAATTGGTCAAGTCATCCGGACTTTAGTATTTTGGGTCAAAATTGGTCAAGTCAAATAAGTCATAATTTCTAAATGGATGTAAGAAATCCTTAAATTGGCCAAGTCAAGTAAAGTTCTTGTAAAAATACCTAAATGATTTTTATTATTCTTAATTTAACACAGCCGTCAGAGTATGAGAGAAGGAAAGAAAAAAAAGTGAAAAAGAGGGCAATAAATTTCGAGAAGAGGAAATAAAGTACATTTGAAAGAGAAAGTGAAAAATAGAGAAGATGATAGAAATAGAATGAAAAGAAAAAAAAAATGATTGATTGCTTGGGAATTCGTAAGGGAGAACTTTGGTGTAGAGAAAAGACTGTAAAAGAGATAGGGAAAAAGAAGAGATAAGAGGATAGGTGGCAGAGAGAGAGAGAGAGAGCACATGAGACAAGATTGTAAGAAGATAGTTGGCACGTGGTTCAAGTGAGTGTGTTGCTCCTATTCTACTTGATTTCTTTCTTTGGTTAGTTGTGATTAAGTGGATTTTTGTCCTATTGCTAATAATGATTCTGCATCACTATTTAATTTTTTTCTTTGTTCCAACATGTTATAAGTACAACAGTACAGTAGGCACAGGATGGTTTTATATAATTTTGATAATTTATTGTGAAACATAATTTAGTTAATTGATAGTGGTTTGTATTATATATACGTTTCCATTAGTTGAATATACTGATACCTGAGTGAAATTCATCAAATCCATAGAGTCAACTAATGTTTGAATTAATAAAAGTTGGTTAATTCATATTCGATTTACAGTGATGTTACAATGAAATGTTATATGTGATATGTTGGGTTTTTAATTATTTCAAAACCATGTATATTTATAAATACATCCACCTTTATGATTTCTTATAGGGGTTTTGATGCAGAACAGTGCTGACGTCATTGCTGACGTCATCACCAGCAAGGCTGACATCATCGTCAGAAATTTATTTTTTTATCTTATTTAGTAATTTCTAATTTAGAGTCTAGAAGTTCTAGAATAGTTGGTTTACTACTAAGTTGATATTAGTAATACAATTCAAAGTAGGATTTGTATTTTGATTTCTTTGTTTAGGAAGTCCTAGTGCTAGTTGGTCTTAGTCTTTAGTCTATATAAAGAGTCATGCTTTGTAGAACCAATTCAATTATTCAATCAATACAATTAAGATTTGTCTCTACAATTTATTTTTCTTTAGTTTTGTTTTAGTTCTTCCTTTTTTCAAGGCAATCCTCCCCTTGGGTTATTCAAGGTTTGATTTTTAATCGCTTCCACTACGTCAATTGGTATCAAGAGCTTCGTTTCGATCCTACAATGGTTAATGACGGAGATTCTTCACCCCGCTCCCAAGTCGGTAATCTTGGAGATTATGTGACGAAGGTTGAATTCAATTCGGCTATTAATCGTCTCACCGCTTCAATCGATAAACTTACTCTTCGATTTGATAAGTTGGAAGGTAAGCAACCTAATGTTGATGCTCCCACCCTCCCACCCTCTACTATGACCAATATATCTCAACCACCCCAATTTTCCACCACCACCACAACTTTACCACAAGGTTCCAATATTGACTTCACATCTCTCCCTATTCATGATTGCCCCCAAACACCACAAAACCTATTTTCACATCCCTACCCATACAAACAACCCTATAATAACTCCCACCATCTCAACTCTCCAATACTCCACAAGTTCGCACCACTTATACGACTATTGCTTCTCCATCTCAATCTCGCTACGAACTCCTACATTCAACCAACAATGTCCCACCCACTACATAAAATTTTCAACCACCCCCCAATCTTCCTATTAATCGTTTTCAACAAACTTATCACCGTCGCGCCCCTCGAGCACCAAATTCTTATCTTGATGATCATGATAGTGATGATGATGCTGAAAATTACTATCAACAAGCATGCCCTCAACCTCAACCTCAACAACACCACAACAATAATTTTCGTACTCAATCTGACCAGTTTCGTATGAAAATTGATCTCCCTACTTTTACTGGTAATATGCATATTGAGGAGACTCTTGATTGGATTCATGAAGTTGAGAATTTCTTTGAGTACATGGATACTCCTGAACATGCACAAGTTAAGCTTGTGGCATATAAACTCAAACAAGGTGCTTCTGCTTGGTGGGAACAACTCAAGGCTCATCGTCGAAAGAATAATAAGCGAGATATTGTTTCTTGGGCACGTATGAAAACTTTGATTATGGAGCGTTTCTTGCCTAAGGATTATGAGCAAATTTTATACAACCAACTGTTATCGTGTCGCCAAGGATCTCGTAGTGTTGATGACTATGCTGCTGAGTTTCATCGCTTGGTATCTCGAAATAACATCGTGGAAAGTGAAGATCAATTAGTTACTCGTTTTCGTAATGGTTTGAATAGGAATATCGTGGAGAAGATTTTTCACTCAATTCCTACCTTGGCCGATGCAATTCAAATCGCACTCAACATTGAGCAACATAATGGTTTCCACTCGAATTCTGGTAAGTCATACTCTTCTCCATCATCTTCTTCTTATCCAAATCGTCGCAACAACTACAACCCTTCACCATCATCTACTGCACACCACAATAATCAAAATTCTCCAAACACTAACTATTCACCCAACACTCCTACAAACAATCAAGCCACACTTGCTTCCAACGATGATCAACCTCCACCTACCAAAGCTCCACAAACCACCCAACCAAGCAAAACCAATCCATATGCTTACCCTACCATGCCCAATTGTTACCGTTGCGGCCAACCTGGACATAAGCAACATGAATGTCCAAAACGAGACAAGTCTAGAGTTAACTTTATTGATCATGATGAAAACAATTGCGATGATGACTATGATGAAGATTACTATGATAAATGTGAACCAAGTAATGAGATTCAATATGAAGTGGATGCTCTATTCCTGGGTGTTATTCGAAGGCTTCTCTATGCTCCTTCTCAACCGGTGAATTCTGAACGAAAAAGGATCTTTCAGACTCGTTGTCAAGTTAAGGATAAGGCTGTTAATTTGATTATTGATGGTGGTTCCCATGATAATTATGTTTCTACTTATATGGTGACTAGGTTGGATCTACCAGTGACTCCACATCCTAAGCCTTATTCCGTTGGTTGGGTTAAGGATGGTCACTCACTCATGGTGACTACTCAGTGGCGTGTTCCATTTTCTCTTGGTAAGTATCATGATGAGATTCTTTGTGATGTTCTTGATATGGATGCTAGCCATTTGTTACTTGGTCGACCTTGGCAATGGGATCGTCGTGCTATGTATGATTGTTATGCCAATACATTTACCTTTAAGAAAGATGGTGAAAAACATACTTTGGGTTCTATGCGTCCCAAACCTGTTCATGAAGTTTCTAAAGTCGAAGAGCGAACTTGTTTGATTTCTAAGGACCATGAAGAGGATTTCAAAAAGACTGACACAATCTATGCTCTTGTACTTAAGGAAGAAAAGAGAGAAGAATCAAAAATTCCCATGGTTGTCCAACCTTTATTGGATGAATTCAAAACTATCATACCCACCGATCTACCTTCATCATTGCCTCCAATGCGTGATATTCAACATCACATTGATTTGATGCCTGGTGCATGTCTTCCCAATCTTCCCCACTATCGTATGGCACCTAAAGAACATGAAGAGCTTCGACGCCAAGTTAATGATTTACTCGAGAAAGGCCTCATTCGCCCTAGTATGAGTCCTTGTGCAGTTCCTGCTTTGCTTATGCCAAAGAAAGATGGTTCTTGGCGTATGTGTGTTGATAGTCGTGCAATCAACCAAATTACCATTCGCTACAGGTTTCCTATTCCTCGCTTGGATGATATGCTTGATATGCTTATTGGTTCTAAAGTGTTCTCTAAGATTGATTTAAAGAGTGGTTATCATCAAATCCGCATACGACCAGGAGATGAATGGAAAACTGCTTTCAAGACAAAGGATGGTCTTTATGAATGGATGGTAATGCCTTTTGGTTTGTCAAATGCCCCAAGTACATTTATGCGTTTGATGACTAAAGTGTTGCAGCCTCTCATTGGAAAGTTCGTTGTCGTATATTTTGATGACATATTAATTTATAGTCAGAATGAGCAACAACACATGTGTCATCTTTGGGAAGTCTTCAAGGTTCTCTATGATAATTCGCTTCTCATCAACATCAAGAAGTGTGATTTCATGACAGACCGCATTCTTTTTCTTGGCTACATTGTAAGTGCTTCAGGTATACATGTTGATGAAGACAAGGTGAAAGCAATACGAGAATGGCCTACACCTCGTACAATTCATGATGTTCGTTCTTTCCATGGTTTGGCTACTTTTTACCGACGTTTTGTCAAGAACTTCAGCTCTATTGCAGCTCCTTTGACACATTGTATGCGAGGTACTAAATTTGAATGGACTGAAGAAGCCGACAAAAGTTTTAACTTACTTAAAGACAAGCTTTCTACAGCCCCGGTTCTCGCTCTACCTGATTTTTCCAGGATTTTTGAAGTAGATTGTGATGCTTCCATCATGGGTATTGGAGCTGTTCTTTCTCAAGAAGGTAAGCCTCTTGCATTTTTTAGTGAGAAACTTAGTGATGCTCGAAAGAAATGGTCTACTTATCAATTGGAACTCTTTGCGTTGGTTCAAACATTGCGTCATTGGCATCACTATCTGATCCATCGGGAATTTATTCTCTACACTGACCACCAAGCTTTGCAATTCCTTCAAAGCAGTTCCAAGACAAATCGAATGCACGACAGATGGAAAGACACAATTGACAAATACACTTTTGTGATTAAGCACAAATCAGGTCAACAAAACAAAGTAGCTGATGCCCTCAGTCGAAGAGCTTCTTTGCTCGTTACAGTCAACACCGATATTGTTGGGTTTGATTATTTGAAGGATTTATATAATGATGATCCTGATTTTTCAGATATGTGGATTAAATGCTCTCAAAATCAATCTGGTACAGATGATTTCCTTATTCAGGATGGTTTTCTTTTCAAGGGAAATCACTTGTGCATTCCTCAGGGCTCCCTTAGAGAACATATCATTCGTGAAATGCATGCTGGAGGTCTCGCAGGTCACATGGGTCGTGACAAGACTATTGCTTCGATTGAAGAAAGGTATTATTGGCCATCCCTAAAAAGAGATGTTGGTAATCTCATTCAGCGGTGTTATACTTGTCAAACCGCAAAAGGTCAATCTCAAAATACTGGCTTGTACACACCATTACCGGTTCCTGATGCACCATGGGTTGATGTTTCTATGGATTTTATCTTGGGTCTCCCTCGGACTCAAAGAGCTGTTGATTCGGTTATGGTTGTTGTAGATAGGTTCTCCAAGATGGCTCAGTTTATTCCTTGCAAGAAGACATCGGATGCTTCCAATATTGCGACTTTATTCTTCAAGGAAATTGTTCGTTTACATGGAGTTCCAAAATCTATTACTTCAGACCGTGACACCAAATTTTTAAGTTACTTCTGGAAGACTTTGTGGATGAGACTTGGCACTTCCTTGAAATTTAGTAGTACTTCTCACCCACAAACTGATGGTCAAACTGAAGTTGTGAATCGAACATTGGGAAATTTGATTCGTTGTCTCTCTGGTGACAAACCAAAACAATGGGATCTTGCTTTGCCTCAAGCCGAGTTTGCTTACAATACCTCAAAGAGTCGTACTACAGGATATTCTCCTTTTCAAATTGTCTATGCTAAAGTTCCCAATCATACCCTTGACCTTGTCTCTTTGCCTAAGGTTTCAGGTATGAATTTTGATGCAGATGCAATGGTTGATAGTATGACTCAGCTTCACGACAAGGTCAAGAAGAATATTGAGAATTCTAATACTCATTACAAGGAAGATGCTGACAAACATCGTCGTTCTCAAACATTCGAAGTTGGAGACTTAGTAATGGTGCATTTGCGTAAGGAGAGATTTCCAGTAGGTACTTACAACAAGTTGAAAATGAAGAAGATTGGTCCCCTAAAGATTCTTCGCAAGATCAATGACAATGCTTATATTGTCGATCTTCCGAGTGACATGCATATTTCCAAGACCTTCAATGTCAAAGATATCTATCCTTTTCATGCTGATGATACTTCTAACTCGAGGACGAGTTCTTTTAAAGAAGAGGGGACTGATGCAGAACAGTGCTGACGTCATTGCTGACGTCATCACCAGCAAGGCTGACATCATCGTCAGAAATTTATTTTTTTATCTTATTTAGTAATTTCTAATTTAGAGTCTAGAAGTTCTAGAATAGTTGGTTTACTACTAAGTTGATATTAGTAATACAATTCAAAGTAGGATTTGTATTTTGATTTCTTTGTTTAGGAAGTCCTAGTGCTAGTTGGTCTTAGTCTTTAGTCTATATAAAGAGTCATGCTTTGTAGAACCAATTCAATTATTCAATCAATACAATTAAGATTTGTCTCTACAATTTATTTTTCTTTAGTTTTGTTTTAGTTCTTCCTTGTTTCAAGGCAATCCTCCCCTTGGGTTATTCAAGGTTTGATTTTTAATCGCTTCCGCTACGTCAGGTTTTTAGTTTTTGGTCCACTTAAATAATATGTATTTAAGATGTAGGACACTTTTAATCGATATTTAGAGTATGGGACGCCCTCCGTCAGTTGACTGCGTTGACCATAAACGAATGTGTTGGTTTTTTCAAAAACCCATTTCTACCCTTACACGTGCTGAGCACGAGATATAAAACAACGTTAAAAATATAAGAGGTTATTAGTTTTTGGGCCACCTAAATAATACGTATTTAGGATGTAAGACGCGTTTAATCCATATTTACAGTATAGAACGCCCTCCGTCAGTTGACTGCGTTGAAACCCATTCGTGAATCCCATATTTATTAGCATTAAACTATACAGAACGTAAAGGATATTATTTGAATTGAAATCTTCAAATCCTCAGAACATCTTGAATCCCTTACCCTTGAGCCTTTGCCCAACGTGAGAACTGATAGAGTTGCACCGTCTCATTCGTGGCATGGGATGCTAAAAACAAATAATTACTTGGTTGTACCATCCATGCAAATCTCATGAACAACGCTGAATAAACACACAATACTGCAACATAAGGTCAAAAGTGAAAATTAAAATAACACAACTAATTAAGTATTCACAGGTTTCAAAGTCATAGAAATGATTACGTCCAGTCATATTGGCAGATATGAGTTCTGGGGGTTTCTGCGTGTCGACTAATCCCTGTTAAAGGCACTGATTAAACAAAATTATGATTGAGCCAACACAAAATGATAAAGAATAATATTACTAAGCCTCCAAGAAATCATCTTACAGTAAAAAAATTCTTATGCTAATAACAAATTATGCTTGTTATACAAACTCAAAAGGGGTTTTTAGTTTTTGGCCCACGTAGATAATAAGTTATGGTCAACGCAGTCAACTGACGGAGGGCGTCCCATACTTTAAATATGGATTAAACGCGTCTTACATCCTAAATACGTATTATTTAGGTGGCCCAAAAACTAAAAACCCCTTATATTTTTAATGTTGTTTTATATCTCGTGCTCAGCATGTGTAGGGGTAGAAATGGGTTTTTGAAAAAACCAACACTTTCGTTTATGGTCAACACAGTCAACTGACAGAGGACGTCCCATACTCTAAATATGGATTAAAAGCGTCCTACATCTTAAATACATATTATTTAAGTGGACCAAAAACTAAAAATCCCTTTCTTATATCAATTTGTAATTTTGATTTATTTGACTTTGCCAAATTTGATTCAACTATTATAATCAGCATAAAGTTGGTCGTTTTGGTTTTTTCTTTTTCTTTTTTATCTCAGTTGAAGAAACTAATTAATCTTTATTTTTATTTTTTTAAGTTTTATGTCAATTACAGTTCCAGTCAACCAACTATGTTTTTCACAAACTGAATTGACTAATTTTTACTTAGTCAGACCTTAAATGACCAAGTTGACTGAACCAATTTGGGACATAATTTTGATAAAATAGCAAAAGGTTGCCTTAAGTTAACTAATTTTATGATTTCTCGAATTAAAATTATAATTTTGACATTATTGACTGAAATATTGTATGCAAAGGATCAAACTAATTTCAATTTTTCATATCACAAAAGGTGATTGTGATTGTTTTGTTCCAATCACAATTGACCATTGTTTATGAAAAGTTGAACCTTAGTTGACTAAGTTGACATAGTTGATTATATTGACTTGACAACTTTGGCACCTAATTTTAAGAAATTTACAAAAATTAATTACTGATTTTAATAATTTTTGCATCAATTATTTTGATTTGACTTGACCGATTTTGACCAAAAGGGATAAAAGTTGATTTAATGTTCTTCATAAACTAGATTAGTCTTTGAGCTAGTCGGACATTAATTGACCAAGTTGACAAAAGTTGACGAGTTGACTTGACTAATTTGGGTCCTTTTGATAAAATTATAAAAATTATCTAATTTTACAATTTATTACATCATTTTTGTAAATTTTATTTAATTCACTTGACCAACTTTGACCAAAATACTAAAGTACACATGAGGTGACCGAAGTTGATTTTATCTTGGCCAATTTGGGACCTAATTTTGACAAAATTGCAAAAAGTTTACTTAAGTTGACTAATTTTATGATTTCTTACATCAATTTAATAATTTTAACTTAATTGACTTGATCAATTTTGTCCAAAATATTGTATGCATGATTTGACTGATTTGTAGATTTATTTATTTATTTTAATTTTTTTTAAAAAAAAATCTCGTTTAAAAGATCTAACTAAGTTTAATATTTTAATATAATTCTTTCTTGCCAATCACAATTTCAATCAACCCAACAATATTTGACCATTGATTATGAAAAAGTGACAAGTGTTAACATAATATTGTTCATCAAATAGATTGATCAATTTTATATAGTTGAACCTTAATTGATCATGTTACCTTATTGACTTAGCTATTTTGGCACCTAATTTTGAGAAAATTACAATTAGTTTCACTGATTTTAATAATTTTTACATAAATTGTTTTAATTTTGATTTATTTAACTCGACCAATTTCCACCCAAATACCAAAATCTCGACTTGACCGATTTTGACCAAAAAAGATAAAAGATGATTGAATGTTCTTCACAAGTTTGAGCTAGCCAAACCTTGTTTGACCAAGTTGACTAAGGTTGACATGTTGATTTGACTAATTTGGAAAATAATTTTGATAACATTGTAAAAAGTTGACCAATTTTACGATATATTACATAATTTTTGTAAGTTCGATTTAATTCATTTGAATAATTTTGACTAAAATACTAAAATATGTATAGTTTGACCGATGTTGGCCGATTATATCTTGGCCAATTTGGGACCTAATTTTGACCGATTTTGATTTTTTTTTTAAAGTACAAATTGGTAAATTTGATGAATTAATGTTTGATATAGTAAAAAAATTCTAAGATTCATCAAGTCATATAGACTTTAGTATTTGAGTCAACATTGATCAAGTTAAAATTACAAAAAATCACAAAATCTTCTGAGTCAAATCATGTAAACTTCTTTATGAAATTGTGTGCGTGGGTAATGATCAGGTGCTATGACAGTAGTTTATTTTAAATCATTGACTATGTTAAGTGTTAACATAATAGATCTGATATTAGTATTGTACAATTGTTTAATTTTTTAATGATTCATAATTTATGGGCCAAAGTAAAGTTTTTTATCAACTTAATGAACACAACCAAATTGCAACCTTTGAATTTTTTATTTTTTTTTTTACATAAAAATATAAATATAAATAAAAATAAAAAACTAAATGGTATTTTTTTCTTTTCAATGTAGTTGACTGATTCAACGATTGTTTGGGTGTAGTATGAGCAAATATATGGGAATAGATATTTCTTCCCAAATCTTTCACATCCCCATTTTTTGTTGAATAAATTTCTGATTATCAATGAAAGAGATAAGAAAGTAATTAGTAATATTAGAAGAAGAAGTTATGTGCTCGAAAGAAGAAGGTTTTTGGTTTGTTTACCCCATTTTCTTAATTTCTTCTTAATTGACGTTTTTTTTGGAAAAATGTCATTGTTTGAAATTGATACTAGAAAGGATTGTGAGATTTGATGTAGGTGGTGTTGGGTATATGTTAGATATTGATATATAGTAGAGAATAGAGAAAAATGGAGCTCGAATTGGTAGAGAAAATAAGTGGAGAGGAGGAGTTTTTTTTTTAGTTTTTCTCACAGAGTAAAAAGAAGAAGAAGAGAAAGAGAGGGAGAGTGAAGTGGGCTGTAAGCCACGTGTTTTAGAGGGTCCCATATATTATAAAATAAATTTAAACTTTTTTTTTTTTTGTTGACTTTAAACTAGCAGGTAACCCGTTTTTCTACCAAACTATTCCGCACCACTGGTACCAAAACAGGTCGCACCAATTAATGGCTAGTCGACTTATGGATATTGGAGGACTATGCCAAACAAGTGTGGACCAGGAAAACCTTTGAGTTGCCATTATTTATGAAAGAAGAAGGATGTCACCCAATAGGTATTATGCCGAACACGGGAGAAACATGTTAGACCTATCTGAACCTAATATTGAAAATCAAGAAGGACATTGTTTATGTGCAGCGGTTTTATGTTGAAACATTCAAAAGTCTCACAAATCACAAGCCATTTTTATCTTTTTATAGGGCAAAATACTCTGACAATTTAATCCTACACTGAAAATCTTAGAAGGCGACAAGGGTACGTGCTTTATCAATCTTTGAGAGTGAATGGTGACTGTAAAGAGTTACTTTACATAGGAAAAAAACAAGCAATTCACATAAAAACAATCTGTAGATATATTTCAGCACCAACATATCTATCATGATGGATGCAAAAAGTTGAATGCACCTGTAAGAGAAACTGCAGCCATGAACTTCTCATCTGATTCAAGGGCACTCATCGATTTTGAACACAAACCAATTTCCAAATCCATACTTCCTCCTCCTTCACGACCAGGATACCATGTCACCTTCCCATCAAATTTAAGCCCGTAACCACTTCGAACAGCTAGAGGTGCACCCCATCCAAAGTCATTAGTGTACACATTGAACCTTGGTGACATACCGAATGCCACTGTATTGGGACTTATAATTTGGCTGAGCTTGAAAAATTGTGGAGCTTTTGTTAATGCTGCTATACTAGACCGCACCTTAGCGTTTGTGTGATCTGCTATTTCCTTATGCAATATCGAAGCAGCCCACCCTAGGTTGTTGTCCAATAATTCCCCTGCTGTGGTGGTCACACAAGATACCAAAGTACAATTTCCGAAATACCCGTCAGACAATTGTGGTTCTAGTCTTGATCTATCATTCATAGGAAACCCACATCCAGTATTTTGACCGTACGATAGGCCACGGGCACGTGTCACTGATCTCCATACAAGTGCTGCTACTGCTTGGAAGGAAGAAATTGTGTTGGTATTTAAGTCTGCATTGGCCTTGGCTTTAAGTTTGCCTACTGATTGTGATGTGAAGTGGAATATTCTTTCTTTGTATGGTTGCGGTATATATCTCTCTACGAACTCGTCAGGATGAGAGAATGGGAGACTAATGATAGGATCTTGATCGTTTATAAACCAACGCTTTGTAACAGGAGGGCATGAGATGCACTGCAAGTTATTTTCTCTTGATTTACAAACTTGGGACCAAGCATTAAAGAAATGCCAGAAAGATGCTCCATCACCAATCACATGGTTAAAAGAGCAGCCAATGAAGATACCATCAACAAGTTCTGTGACTTGCACAGAAAGTAAAGGTAAAGTATGACCATCATGGCTAATCGGTCTTTCTAGAGCAAAGAACGATTCAACAAGTGGTGATGGTACATAGATAGGCTTTAATACGTCCGATATTGTTGTTGTATCCGCAACAGCATGGACAAATTTCACTCCTGCACTATCCTTACAATCTACGTAAACACAATAGGATGGTGGGTCTGCCGTCTTTTTGGTTACAAGGCGCCCAGATAGAGGGTAGAACAGAGTAAGAGTAGAAGAAAGAGAGTGTTTAAGCTGATCAAGGATATCTTGTATAGATATGTATTGAGGTTTGGTGAAAAGAAGACCAGTTTGAATGTAGTCCATAGAGAGGGATTGAAGATCCCATGGCGTTAAATAGCAGGGTTGCTGTGATTCTTCTAAGATATGCAGTGGTTTGATAGTGCAGGTGGAGATATGATGAACCTTCGCAATCTTATTATTCATTGTGTGTGTCTTGCTGGAGAACATGAGTTTGGTGGGTTTATAAAGTGATAACTCCGCACAATCCGAATGAGCATGTGGCTCAATGGTAGCATCCCTCTCACAAAGTGGATAGGTTGTAGGTTCAAAAAATGTCAACAACTGATTGTTGATATAAGTTTCAACACGTACTTTAAAGGTGTAGGGTCCCCTCAACCCCACTTGCCAATTAAGAAAAAAAGAAGATAACTCGGCACAATTATTTTGGTTAATTTTATTTTAATTTATTTTTAGAATTTTTTTTATATCTCAATATTGAATAAAACAAATTATAGAAAAAGACTTAGAAAATGAAGTAGAGCAGCTTGCTAATGAATGTAACCAACTAACCACTATCAAGTATTAACATCACTACAATACCAAATTATAAAACACATATGAAGGAATGAAAGAAAAAAGTGAAAAAGTTTAAGCTAGAAAATTCTTGCGCAAAATCTTTTAAGGGTTACAAAGGAGACTATTACCGCTGAGCCAATTAAGAGTGGGGTTACGAAGGAGACTATTAAAATGTATTTATGAGTTTAGGTGGGGGGTTACAGGCTTACAGTTGCGGTTTATTTATGAGTTTTAGATGCAGGGTTTATAAATTTTGTGTGGAATTATAGGGAAGTGAACTCTTGCGCTGATACTTTTGCAGGGTTTGGATCTAAGTTGGCAGAGAAGGATTTCATGGTTTAACCAACCTCAGAGCATTCCCAATGGTAAAACACTTTTAGTGGTGCCACATAGGATGGTTTTAAGGAATTTTGGGGTTTTCAATGGTTTTAGCGAAAAAAGGGTTTTAGTGTTTCCAATGGTGGATTATCCATACCGCAATCTATGTGGGGTATGGATCCATACCGCACTCATTGTGGCGGATGGATCCATACCGCACTCATTGTGGCAGATGGATCTTCTTTTAGATGAGTCCATACCGCACTAATTGTGGGGTATGGATCCATACCGCACTTATTGTGGGGTATGAATCCATACCGCACTAATTGTGGCGGATGGATTCCTACGTGGCACTTTTAACTCCTTGGCAAATTTGCCAAGGAGTTAAAAGTGTTTTGCTTGAAAAGTGTGTTAAAAGCTACCATTGGCAAGTGTTTTCACTAAAAGTTAACTAAAAATGTGCTAAAACCTACCATTGGGAATGCTCTCATGGACAGACTACTTCATGGCCAGGGCCCTTCATTATCTTTAGACATAAATTCCATGTCTCTTGTGTTGGGTGGCGCCGACAACGATGTTGTATAGATAGTTGCAAGGTTCTTGTCAGGTTGATTCAATAAAGTCAAATCGAATCCAGATACAGTAATTAAAATCAATCTGATAAAATGGTTGGTACTACGTACATAGCTTCGCTGAACAGAAACAATAAGCCAATGTCGTCAATCCCAGTAGGGCTAAAGATTATACACCATTGTAAGTTTACGTAGAATATATATAGTATGCACAATTGAAGTTCACCAAGGCACCTAGTACCCTCGTCACAAGTTCACAACATTCATCGAAGTATCAAACAATCTCTTTCACACTTGTCTAGTTGTCTTCATTGCCATTTTAACCAGAACAATGCCTAAACTTTAATTTCTTTATTCAGCTGATCAAATGGTAAATACTTTTCGAAGTCAAACAAATATTGCCAGACTATTCAAACTGATCACTCACCCTATGCAGACTGTATTAACCTATTTCTAGATTAATGCATCAACAGGGTCAGGTCGTTATGGAGACTTGACCAAATGGGGATATTGGAGATTGGGGTGGCTGCACCTCGTTGAGATCGAGATTGCCTACGTACTCTAGCTCGGGGGAATTGAACTTAGAGATCAAGCCATCGTAGTTCTGTTTATATAGAAGATGGAAGGGCGTGGATCGTGGATCTTGCTGATTCTCCGCCATCATAATGACCATTAAATGTGTAACGCGCGAGGATCATCCCTGTGAATTAACTCTGTAACTGAAGAGAATATTCTGTGCATTGAATAGGAGCACGTGTGACTTGCAGGTCGCTGGTTGTTGTGTAGTCTGGTCGTTGTAGTCGAGCTGCTAACGGGTTGAGATTGTGGCGACCTGACAGATTGGTGATTGTGCCACGTGGCTGCTTTTGATTGGTCGGAGTATGTAGTACCCCTACATAAGCCCCCTCTTTTTAGGTCGACTTATGGGAGTCGGGCTGAAAAGACTAATTACTCTTATCGATGCTGATTTGTAGTTTGCTTTTTGAAGTTGCTGACGTGGCGGTCATGCAGCGCTGTCTGTGGTAATCATGGCGCTGTTATGGGGAAGTGGAAGAGTTTCCTCGAGCAGTTAGATGTGTGATTATGGCAACTGAAGCACGTATTGCCTGATTTGCTATCTGTCTTGCACGTGGATTTATCCAACGGTGGATGTGAACCGTTGCGTGAGTGGAGAATGACTGTACTGCATATGGATCCTTTTGTCGATCTCAGCCGTTCGTTTGATTCGAATCGATGGCTAGAAATTTTCGAGCTACAGTATATAAACTGTTGTTACGTTGATGTAGGTTTACTCATCTTGCCTTTATTTGAATTGCTGCCGCTTTTGCGTTGCGAACTGAAGAACTTTGAGAGCTTTGCGAGGTTTGTTCTCTTTGCTTTTCTCTGATTTTTGTTTTCTTTCTTTTTCTTCATCTGTTGTCTTCTGTATTGCTTGAGAGTAATGTCTGAGGGTAGTGATTCTCAAAATGACCACTTGAGTGATGGTGGATTTGAAGAGTATGAGTCTGAGAGTACTCATTCTGACCCTCCGTCTCCTGTTCCTGATGAGGACGTAGATAGCCCCCAGAGTAGTGGTTCTCATGGTCCAGATTCTTCTGATGACGAGATGGTTGAAGATGATAATGGTAGAATGTGTAGGATTGTAAATATGAATTACGTACATAGGCATTTTGCTGTTAGGAGGCATTACCAATTTAGGTCGATTAGGAATTTAGAGATAAGGTTTCTTGGGGATCGCCTACTTTCTCCTGACTACCGACCTAATAATCCTTCATCTACTGTATTGACATTGAACCAATTCCGTGCTGGGTTGAGGTTGCCGTTGTCTGAATTGGTTGTCGACCTGTTGAATGCCATTAGGCGAGCCCCCTGTCAGATGAATGGTAATTTCTGGCGTAACATGAGGGTTATTGACGACCTCAACAAGTTGCATAGGTGGCGCATTACAACAGAAGATGTATTGAACCACTTTTGCTTCAAACGTTCTTCGAAGGTTGAACTTTCTGGCTATAACATGCAGGTTAGGCCAGAACGTTTGCCTTTGATTTATCCAGTGAGTAGCGAGCCATGGTGGAAAGATCCCATGCTATTCACTGGGCCGATTGTTGAAGGGGATGTCCAATTGCGTCATACGATGAGGAATGATGATCGTAAGTTAGTTGTCTGTAGCTTGATGATAGTTCGTCTTCTCGTTTTTGAACTTGATATGTTTGAATTTTTTGCTGCAGCGATTCGGGACGATCATCTTAGAAAGAACGACCTGCAGTCTGCTTTGAACTGCTTTGGCAAGTTGACTGACGAGCGGAAGATCTCGTTTCTGCCTCACCTAAAGGAGCATTTCATTCCTAAAGGTGGTCCAAAAACTGTCTGGGAAGAGCTCAAGAGGAGGAAAGCTTTGAAGAAAGTATACATGTCTTCTGTGCACAAAGCGAGTGGTGGACGAACTGGTAGTGGTTCGCGAGCTGATGATATTGAACGGGCTGGTGGTAGCTCGCGGGGTGGTGAGAAGGAACGAGCTGGTGGTAGCTCGAAGTCTGCTGAGGAGAAGGGACGAGCTGTGTGTAGCTCGAGGGCTGCTGAGAGAGAGCGGCCTGCTGGTGCTGCTCGTAGGCCGGAGAAAGAACGGCCTGTGGAGGATGAGAGAGTCGGTGGTGGCTCGCGCCAGGTGGAGGCAGTGGCGAGCCCCCAAGTTGTGTCTCCTCCCCCTTCACTTCCCAAGCTGCCTGCATTTTCTGGGCAGAAGAAGAGGTCTCACTCGGGTACTCTGAAGCTTTTGGAGAGACCCGTTGTGCCGACACCTGCTCTTACCCCGCCTGTTAGGGGTCCAGAGGTGTCTGCTGTGTCGATGAAGACTGTTGCTCGGCCTTCACAGAAAGGCAAGGGTGTGATGTCTGAGTTTCGCCCTGGGCCCTTCGACTACTTGGATGGGCGTGGCGAGAGGCATGTTGTGTACGACAACGACAGTGCCATTGATGACCCCTGCGTCGCCCGAGCTGTGAATGAGGGCATCGTTCTGGAGGCTGATGCTCGAGCTGTGAAGTCTCAATCCCTCTTGGTCAACTGCTCGAAGCTGAATTCGGCGCTGTCTTTGGTAGGTGTTTGCTAAGAGTATTAATTTCTGCTTTAGTCGTTGTTGTCTAAGTTGCTTGCGCTTTGTAGGTGAACGCGACCTTCCAGGAGATTCGTTTGGTCGCTGAAGTTGGCGCCCAGGCTGAGGTTGAGCTGAAGGCGATGAGGGACAAGCTTGAGCAAGCGAAGAATGTTGCTCTTGTTGCGGAGTGCAAGGTGAGGGATAGGGATGCTCAGGTTGCGGCGCTGAAGGAGACAGTGGAGCAGCTGAAGGAGGCCAATGAGCAGCTGAAGGCAAATGTGGCTGCTGCTAACGTTTCTGCTGAGCACTGGCAGAACGTAAGCCAGGAGAATGGTGCGGCGTGGCAGGCCTACTGTGAGCAGCTGCAGAAAGCTTTAATGGGGTCGCCCGAAGGAGAGGAGACGCGAGGTGGTGTTGGAGACGATTATATCGAATTCCCCTCAGTCGGCGCCAAATGTATTAACCTATTTCTAGATTAATGCATCAACAGGGTCAGGTCGTTATGGAGACTTGACCAAATGGGGATATTGGAGATTGGGGTGGCTGCACCTCGTTGAGATCGAGATTGCCTACGTACTCTAGCTCGGGGGAATTGAACTTAGAGATCAAGCCATCGTAGTTCTGTTTATATAGAAGATGGAAGGGCGTGGATCGTGGATCTTGCTGATTCTCCGCCATCATAATGACCATTAAATGTGTAACGCGCGAGGATCATCCCTGTGAATTAACTCTGTAACTGAAGAGAATATTCTGTGCATTGAATAGGAGCACGTGTGACTTGCAGGTCGCTGGTTGTTGTGTAGTCTGGTCGTTGTAGTCGAGCTGCTAACGGGTTGAGATTGTGGCGACCTGACAGATTGGTGATTGTGCCACGTGGCTGCTTTTGATTGGTCGGAGTATGTAGTACCCCTACACAGACCAATATAATATCAGAAGTCAGAACACACAATCTTTAATATATAAGTCCAGAGCTGATAAGTAGATATCCTGAATCATGATAGTCTACAATGCAGGACGTACCATCCAGCTAGAGCTCATATGGTTAGTCCTACGTACATAGCTTTCGCAGAGAAACACTGGTTTAAAAACAATCAACCAGAGGCCTCACCCCATGCAGACCAATTATCAAAACACTAAACCTGTAAACATAAGACGACATACTGCTGGTTAAATTAGCTTGTAGTAGTGTCCAGGTGAAGAATCTTGTTGTCATTCTGAAACCATTCCACCTGCTGAGGCTGAAGCTGATGCATCTGGCCATTATCGGGACAATCTATTTCATTTTGTTTTGCTTGTTGTTGCTCTAGTTTGTCTTGTTTGGCCATCCACCGTTGTTTTATTTGGAAAATATTTTTTACATCGAAAATATGTGGAATTTTTATTTTTATTTATTTATTTTTTATTTTGCGGATATTTCAGGATGTTTTAGCAGAATATCTGTGGTTGTAGGTTCCCATGTATCCTAAGAATGAGTTTTGTTCAGAAGATATTGCTCTGGGACATCGCATGAATAAGTTGATTTGATAAATAAACTTGGACAGTAATCTTTAAAGTACAGTTTAATTTGGCTTTTGGCTTTCTAATTCGCCCGGAGAAAACAGTTCCACAGGCTATGTCTGGATTAAACTGAAACTGCCAGGGTTTCATAGGTTGACAACATTTCGTGTCAATTGAAGTGCTGGAGCTGCGATGACATTGACAAGCTCATTGATGGCCACAGTCTCAGTGTGTTTGCAGTCTGTATCGAACCTGACAGACTGTCAACGTGGTGAGCACCATATATAATTGATGTGTGAGTACGTCCAAACAGAAATCCCGGATTCTGTGAGATCATTCTTTCCATATGTTTTTCCCATCTATACGCCCATCTCAATCTATATCTTAAAACATATTTCCGATTGCAGCCGATTGGACTTTATTTCTTATAAAACGAGGCAAGGGACCTGCGTAAAAACCCTGCTTGCCTACCCAAAAAAAAATGCAAAGCATGAGGGGTACTTTACTTCCAATATACTGGCATAAAATTTCGTATTTGATACTTGATTCTGTAAAATACATGACGACATTCACATTCATTCTTTTTTCAAACATACTAAATATAATCCATAAATGTAGTTTTTCTTATAGGCAGGTGTTAAATTTCAGTGTATAATTGTAAATTTGCTAATTCGAATGAGTTAATCCTAGCAAAATTTAACGTATCGCAGATAGGAGCTGGATAGATCATAGTCTTGAATGGATAATATGGTTTGATGCTTGTTTGCGAAATATATAGAACTTGGGAACAATGGGAACCATGCAGGAAAGTCTGCAGATGAAAAAGACATGGAACAATTATTCCCTAAAAACAGGGTTCGATTTCCTAGACTCGTTAACTGAGACCATTTACACGTTAACATGAGGTGGTTCTGCTACTTTCACAATCTCAGGATGAGGAAGATTCAAGTTACAGAAGAAAACGGCTCCATGGTTGTTGATGGCATAAAATTGATCTTTGTAGTAGATAACATGCATCGTTCATGGGACGCGTGTGTTCAACATCTATGGGTGTCCAAAATTTGTTGCCAGATTTGAAGAAGGCCATCAGTTTATTATATTCACCATAGATTGCCATGACTGTATAATGTGGATTTAGTGTTGGGTTGGCTGACAGAATTGCCTTTTACAAGAAACGATGAGGTAAGCTTGTCAATGGAGGAAGCGCAATCATGTTATCAGTTGGCAGAAAGGGATTTAATAGCTTGACCTCTGATAAATTTTCATCCACAGTTACCAACCATCCTTAACTAGAACCGTGGCAAACAATGTTATGTGGCACTTTTAACTGAATATTAGAGATGATTTTTTTTTGCAGAGAGGCTATACAAACTGCCTGTTTGAATGTCAGGGTTATAACCATCACTGGGTGCTGAGTGGTGACGTATGTTTTCAGTATAAATAAACCGCCATGATCGACTTGCAAACAGCGTGCATTGAATCGAATGTAATCTTTGATGTTGATAAATTTGTCTATTATCAAATGTAATAGATGGTCTGGAATGTCAGACCGCCCTGTATCGTTAACTAATTAACTTCACTTTAAGTGAACTGATTGAGAATTTAATTAGTGAATATAAATCAGTATAAACCTATGATATATTAGAAAGATATTGGTTGAACATGAGTATCAGAATCAGGTAGTATTCGACACTGAATAAAAGTAATAAGTTATACTTTCACCTCTCTAGTCTAGCTAATACACAATGGAAACATATTTTGAGCTAACAAAAATCTAATTTCGCGAGAGTACATACATTTTTTTTTACATGAGAATAGCATAGCGCATGCCATCGGTCACCATGAGATGATTAATGTCAGACATCCTACCAAATTCGCCTGACGCCCACATCCCATCTGCACCATTAACATGAGGTTGTGTGACACAAGTAAATAAAGAAAGAGGTCCTTGAACAATACTCTCAACAACTGATACAACATTCCATCCACGACGAGCTACTGCTCCATCACCATCCCCAAACATATTTTCATCTGCAACTCGTGAAGTCTTCTTCATGTTACCAAGGTTTCGCTTCATGGCTGCCAAAAGCCGCCACATGATCCCCCCTCGGTTGACAGTAATACTTGCCTGAATCTGATTAGGAAGTATGTATAATGTTTAGAATTGCTTAAGACTTCTTGTCCATTTATGTGGAGCTTAAATAAGTGCATATTGGGGTGATAGTGCTTTGAATCTAAATGAGTTTTTCTATTTAAGTGGGGTCTTAAACAGTGTATCACTAATAATGGAGCCTAATTCATGGAAGTCTGTGGCATCTTACTCAGTATTGTCTATTAATGTTTGATATAGATAGATCCCACAGGCTTGGGTCACAATCCTTCCTTCTTTTTACTCCACTCACCACTATCAATATCACCAACCCAAATATGGAATGTGAAGCCCCACAACAAAATATTCTAGGCCTTTGGATCAAAATCTATGGGGGTTGTCATTGTAGCAAATTGCTTTTCTAGAATATACCATGGTTTGGTTGGCCTATAGAAAGATGTTGGACCATCTACCACCAATTGCAGAGGTCATCGGCCTCTACAACACATTTTAAGAATTAAGAAAGAAACTTTGATATCATAATCGAAAAAATGAAACCAAGATATATATCTAAAATGATTTCTTTTGGTATTTAACTTTACTTTTGGAAATTTTGTGGATTATCTTGTAGTTCATTTAGCTAAGGAAATAGGCTTGACGGGCATGAGTACAGAAGTGCAACAAAAACTCTTTAAAGAGTTGGCGGTCGCAAATAGTCGTAAATCTAGCTGAGTTAGCTATAGGTTTTCTTAAAAAGAGTTGTCTTTTTTGGAGTTTGTTTCCCTCATATTAAGGCTTGTAGCTTTTAGCTTGTTGATGTGCCGATTGATCGGGTTTTGTAATCCGTTTTCTTTCTTTTTATTAATAAATTTTTATTTATCAAAAAAAAAAAAAAAAAAAAAAAAAAACAACTTTAAATCACTCTCTCAGAGAGGTTATGCATTCAAAACACGTCAGCAGCTGATTGTTTGATAAAAAATTTCTCAGAAAGAGGGTCCCTTCAACCTCACTTTGCCAATAAAAAAAAAATGTTTTCAGAAGGATTAGTTTTGCTATTCAGAAAGGACTTACAGCGCAGTTTGTAGCACGTTTGTCCTCCACTTTTGTTAATTCTTCCAGTTTTATTAGTAAAATAAAAATAATTAAAAAATACTAAAATAATAATTAATATAATTATTTTGAAATTATACTAATTGGATTCTGTAACACGTTTATCATGTGATCTTATCCTTGACATGATGATAAAGACATTTTTAGTAGATATATCCAAATAAATCATAGCTATGTCGACAATTAAAGTTATTTATAGTGGTATATATCAAATTTGAAATTTTAATATTATGTTTGCTTTGTATAAACTAAGTGGTGGGAACTAAAATGATGAGTGACGAAATAGAAGCAAGATTAGTATATGATTGTGAACAAGTTCATGGCTTGACTAATTGGTGAAAAGAACAAGTATATAATGGATTGTGTTAGGTTCCCATATCACTACTGGAATAAGAAAAAAAAAAAAGAAAAAGGACAGGAGGTAATGAGGTATGATCTACTTGGTTAGGAAAGGAACACATAAATTATAAATTTCAAAAAAAAAAAAAAAAAAATGTTCTTTTCTATTATAAATTTTTATGTCATTTAGACTGCAATGTGGTACTATAATAGGTTGTTAAAAGGTTTTATATATGTGGTCCGGAAGTATTGTATTAACTGATCGAATTATTTATAAAATAAAAAAATAAAATTAAAATCTGATTGAATTTCTTTTCTTTTAAATAAATAAGTGCCTAAAGTGTCCCGTTTTAAAGACATTAAGTTCTATCAACTCCCAAAGACCGAAAACGACCATGCAGATGCTTTTGCATTTGTGGCATCAATACTTAGGGTAAAAAATAGTCATACCAATTGATTACTTAAACTCTATTTAGCATCGTAAAACATTATGTGTTGCTCCTAGATCTTAAAATATATACTACTTTTTTTTTTTTTTTTTATAAATATATGCTACTTATAATACTTGCAAAATATATATAGGGTTTGTAGGAAAATAGGTCTCATGGAATTCGTTTTGGATTTGATTTCTAAGTCCATCAAAGATTTGGAATTTGGTATTAGAATAAGACTTCCAATTTGATTAGTGCAATAATTGTGTTATTGTTATTAGAAATTTGGTTGTGTCTAACCATAAGGCTATAAATATAAGGTCTTAGTCTCTTAGAGAGTTGTTTAGTATCCTCAATAATTGTTTATCTCCTTAAGAGAAGTGTGAGGATCAATCTTCAATGTGTTTTGTCTTTTCAAGAGAGTTGTGAGGATGTAAGAATAAAAATAAAAAATCGAATAAAAAATTGAATTGTGTATTAATGTGATATTGAAACTTTGGATATTGAAAATTGAAACTTTTGAAAATTTGATTTACTCTCTCAATTTAGAGTGTGTTATTTTTATTCTCCGAAGGGTTGACCAAAGGAAATATCTATAGTTTCCTGGAAATTTACATATTTGTACTAAAGTACAAAACTCCAATTCCTTTTGTGCTACTCTATTAAACATCAAAAGCTTAAGGTTATCATTTGTCTTCCACCTAAACCAATTTGTCTTCCACCTAAACTCCCACTACTTTAGTATTAAAATTAGCAAAACAATAATATAAAAGATAAAAGATCACTTCAGGTAGAACCAAACACTAACGATATGTTTGGAAGAAGCAAATTCTTCTTATGATATGGATATGAAATTGGTGCTCACAGCCCTAATATCTACTTGTTTTGATATTTGTAGCAAACTAACTAATCCTTGTTTCTTTGACCCATATTCGAAATGCATTTTGCATGGCGCCATAATTTTTTTTAAAATTTAATCTACTATTTATGTATGATGGGGAAAAATACGTACCATCTATGCTTTTAGTTGATTTGTGCAGTTATATCTATGATTATTATATTACAACATCTATTACACTCTATTAAAGCAGAAAATACCTCTAAGAAAATATCTCTTCAATTAGGCTATCAATTATTGAATTAAAGAGAATTTTGATTAAGTTTGGGTATATTTGTAATTACGTAAAAGTAAACCACCCACCACAGATATTTGGACTGAATCACAGGCATAATTAAATTCAATTTTATATTTGCGCTCCAAACTGATATCTTATTGAACAATTCAAGCAAACTACGACTACTAGGTTTCATGACACAACTGTATGTGTAATATGAAAACATCAATTTTTTACTCTTCCATAAATTGGATTCAAACCACAGAAAAACTGTTTAGCCATTTTGAACAAGCACAAATCTCATGCTGAATTTATCTTCTTAATGCTTATTTTAATTTTAGAGATGACAATTATACCCATGTATAATACCTTTCACTATACGTTAGGATTCTTTCTTCTCTAGTCTCATGAGAAACCGACTTGCACTCTTAACCCTTCCAAACTAACTCATCAATACATATTATATTTTACTATGTAATCATAAATACATAATCTACTTATTGATCTTCATAAAATAAGGCCTTATCTGTTTGTAGATTGTGGATGAATGTGCACTATATAAGTCAATAATAATCATTAGTCATGAAAGATCCATTCAATGTGTTCTTTCTATGATAATCCATTAGTTATACCATATGCATTGGGTTTAATTATTATAAAAATGAAAATGATGTATATAAATGCAACTAATTGTCTCGATTTTTTACTATGTTTTTATTTTGTTTGATTTTTTTAACCATGTTTTCTATATAAGTTTTTCAAATTTAAAATTTCAGTTTCATTAAGATGCATCCAAAGACTAGAATAAAAGAGGATAAATTTGTCAAATTTAAAATAATCAATTGTAAAACACAAGTTTTGAAAAATGATAAACAAACAACTTTTTCAGCATTCAGTCTTCAGCATCCAACATTCAGTATCCAGCATTCGGCATCCAGCAACCAGTATTCAACATTTTAAACAAACACACCCTAATTCTTTTGCACTATATCTATTGTAGACAAAAAGAAAATTGGAGTTAGATATCGTTCTCTCTCACTGGTTTCAATTATTCGTGTAATAGGAAACACTGAGGTCTCTCGACGACCAGGATGTAAGTTTATTAATAAGATATGATAGTATGAATATGATGACCCGATCAGTAATAAGTTCATGGCCTAAAGCCCTCGATGCATTTCCCATAATAATAAGCAAAACAAAATGCATATCAATATTCCTTTTGCTTTGCGTGCTTAATAATCTCCTTCCATTAAGCTAGCTTAGGCTTTTAGCACTTTTTTTTCTTCTGATGTTACATAATCAGACATGAGCAGAAAAGTCAAAATATTACTCAATAGGCCCAAAAATTTAATTCCGTTCGTGGCGATAGTAATATATCTACCAGGTACGTACGTACGAATTCCAATTTTATATTTTCTGATATCTTATTGAACAATTCAAGAAAACTACGACTCCTAGCTTTCATGACACAACTGTATGTGTAATATAAAAACATCAAATTTTATTCTTCCATAAATTAGATTCAAACCACAGAAACACTGTTTAGGAAGTGAGTGGATAGTCTGTTAGATCGAGTTTACATTACTAATTTGAATGTACATCCAATATAATGACCAAGTTCCATGATCTTATTCTTAATTTTATTCGCAAGCGGAGCAACACAATGTTATTTTTTCAGATCTACATAAAGCAATGCTACCACTCATATACTGCGCGCCATTGTTTTCCATTTGTTTAAGAAATGCAGAAAGCGAGGTCCCAGCACTTGTATCATAGCTACACGATATCTCTCAAGTTATTGCGTGCATAGCATACATTGCTCCATTGCCATCGTCTGATCCAGCGAAATAATTCTTCAACAAATTTCAAATGACCAGACTAAGTTGCCATTATCGCGATCCATGGTCCATATGAAGTGCCATAAATGAGTTTTCATGGTTTTCAGGTTCAATACATGTATCTGGATTAGATATGCACTATGATAAAATTATAAATTAGGTGTTTCAATGAAACAGGGTGCTTCTTTAATTTTATCTCTTAGGAAACATCAAAGCCATGCAAATGTGCTATTACTTCCAAGATTTGGTAATGCATACTATAAATATTTTTATTTTTGTAAGCGTGATTCTTTATGTATGTTTATTTTTCCATTTGGTGCAAGACTACAAGTTTTCTCATTATAAGTTCAACAAACATATACATAAATAAAAAACAGTTCCAAAGTTCATCTTTACAATATGAACATTATTTGCCGAGTAAGGTGCACCCCTATTAAAACCAGACTAACCTATCCACAACAGTCCTGCAGTTCATCTTTACAAAATCCTTAAAACTTTGGATAATATGAAACTCGATTATAAGTATTCAAAACAACAATCGATGAATCAATATTCTTAGATATGTAGCTGATGTTGCGCCTCACGGAAACGTAATCACATAAACACTGTTGATAATCGAATAGAAAATAACACACACACCACAATTGAGAATAATAAATAATGCAAATAACAAAACACAAAAAAATTACGTGGTTCGGCATTTGCCTACGTCCACGGAACAATTTGTAGGATTATCTGTGAAAATAAGAGTTAATTGGGTTGGAGGAGTTAAAGGTACAAAAGTAATCCTTATATGGTCAATGATGAACAAACTCAAAACATTCCTCTTTGACTATGATAATCTTACCTCACGCACTTACAAAAAAATGTATATATACCTATCTAATATATCATACGATCATCTTTACTTTCATTATCAATTTCTTTCTGATCACAATATCTGAATTTTCATTTTATATTGGTCAAACCGCAAAATAAATGACCAATATAAACCAATATAAAAGCACAAACCCAAGATCAATTAATCGAATCATGCCCATGCATAGTACGGGCCTAAGGACTAGTTTTGTTTATAACTTAAACTCAGCAAATAAAACTTTTCGGCGATAAAATATTTTGTTTATGTACTTTTGGGTTTTGAGCACCAGAAGCAGCTGAACTTTCTTAGAATGATACAAAAAGTGATGAATAGCAATGTGATGACGACGGGTTCTAATGGATTTGTATTCCATAGGATTAGTTTTACTATTCAAAAAGGGTTTGCAACGCAGTTGTTATCTAACTTTGTATAATTTTTCAAATTTTTATCAATAAAATTTGTTTTGGCTTTTTTTATTAAAAAAAAAAAAAAAAAAAAAGAAAAAAAATTCTGAACTCCAATTGAGATCTCAATTGTAGACCAAAATTTACCATCCAATTCCAAACAACCCCTTATTTTAGTTGAGCATATTCTTTTATTTGGATGAGGTACTAATTAAAGTGTTGGGGCATTACCAGGCAATATGATTACTGAATCTTTCTCCCTATATAATCATCACTTAAGGGTACACCGACAAAGGATCTGTTTGGAACCAAGTTTGCATACCCATGAACAAAATCACAAATTGATTTTAATCCTAATATGAAAATTGTGATTCAAACAGACCCTAATTGTGTAATTAATCTATATTATCATACATTCATACCATGTACATACTTTTCATTTTTATATAAATGTTTGTGCATTGCCAGGCAAACATGATTACTAAAGATTTCTCACTTAATGTTATCTGTAAAGTATGCAATAATCAATATTATCTATTGACACTACAAAGTTATAGGTCAAAATAATGTGAATGGTCTTCATATGGAAGGTCAAGCCTAGCATTGAGTTTGGTACTTTGGTTTGGTACCACACTCACATAATAATTACAGATTAGTGAGGTGTTTAATTAAGTAATGTATTGGAGTTATTAACTTATTTAAAAAATAAAATTAGTTTCCACCACATTAAATTGGAAGACAATCATGTAGTTTTTAATTGGATGTAACGCGTCGTAGTTTTTAATTGGATGTAATGCGTCATTTAGGGGCTGTTTGATTGAGGCCCGTAAATCGTTTTTCTAATCAACCAGACCCTTATGTTTAAGTCATTAGATTTTTAGATTTGACTATTGTTTGTTACCTACTTAAGCATCCACGTCGACTCCAAATCACTAGAAAAATTATATAACTCTACGAAGACTTGCTTTCGCTTTGGTCCCAGCAGTTAAGCACTTAAGCTACTAGGACAACAATTAAACAGACCCTTAGGTGCTGTTTGTTTTTCATTAAGTTGGTCTGAATGACTGAACTTAACGATGGACCCAACGTATTCAGTCTTCAGACAGTTTGTTTTTTGGCAAATGGTTCAGTGCTTAAGGTCAATTAAGTGATAAATGATATTAAGTCGTTTAGCCCAAATTTTGGTCGGGCAGAATGAAACACCGACGGAAAAAACTACTCTCTCCACGCCTTCTCTTCTCAACAGCCAGGGACGAATCCAGAAATCTGAGTTGGGGGTGCAGAATGATATGTAACCTATATGCTAAGATTCTAAGGGGTGCGATTTTATATATTTTAGCTAAATGTTTTATATATGTACAAAATTCATAGGAAAAATAATGAAGAATTCAAATTTTTTATATATGTACAAATTCATAGGGTAAATTAGATTACCGAGCCTAATTAAACAGACTCTTAGGTAATGATCTTCCATTAATCCACCACATCCTATAGATGGACATGGTATTGTCAGAATTTCAGTTGTTAAATCCATATATCAAAAGCCCATCAAATCCAATCCATAATTAATTTTTTTTTTCTCAATTTATCTTTATAAAAGAATGATTGTGCTTGATCTTCAAAACTATACTAATCATGTTGAATGGATGATTTTATAAACTTAATATTTTATTACAAGATATATATAAGCTTTTTATAGTAAATTATATAAATATATATACATACAATTAAAAAGTAATCATTATAAATATTTTCTTAATCTTACACAAGATTAATGGAATTTAATCATGGATAGAATTTATTTTAAAGGAGCCATCATGCCAAATTTACTCCTTTTATGTACTATAAAAATCTAACCATGCCAAAGTAAAATTTGGGTTTTAGTTACAGTTCTTCTTCAAAAGTTTTGTATTTTTTTCCTCTTTACATGTGTCGTAAATGCTCGACCATACACAAATGTTTTTAATGTGTTGAAATATGGTGTTGTGGCTGATGGCAAAACTGATTGCAGCAAGGTCAGTTAATGGTTATAGACATTATCTTCGTTGTCGTTTTATCATTTGATGCAAGTCTTAAAAACATATGACTCGAGCGGTCGAACTAGTACCGCTCGTCATGTCATAGTGTTCTTGTAAAACCCTAATTTACTTTCTTTTTCTTTATCTTCTTCTTTATGTGTACAGGCATTTTGGACTGCTTGGACTGATGCATGTGCATGGAATGGAGGAGGAACAGTTTTGATACCAAAAGGGAATTATTTAGTGGGCCCAACAACTTTTAAAGGCCCATGTAAAGGTCCAATAGATTTTCAAATTCAAGGTGTAGTGAATGCACCAAGTGATCTTTCCAAGTTTAAGGATTATTCTTATGATTGGATTATGTTTCAATATGTTAATGGATTGTATGTTGGTGGAGGAGGCACTTTCCATTGCCATGGTTCTTTAGCTTGGTCTCACAAGTCACAATGATTGTAATAAGAACAAAAACTGCAGATTTTTGCCTATTGTAAGTATTAATTCTTTCGGTTTTTTTCTTTTTTTTTTTTTTGTCGAAAAAATTTATGTTCTTTTTATTCTGATTGGTGATGTCAATTTTTTAATCACAGTCTATACGGTTCGATTTCATCAACTATGGAACAGTTGCAGGAATGTATTCAGTAGACAGCAAAAGTTTCCACATAAATATTTTCAACTGCAACAACATGAAGTTCAATTACATTACAATCACGGCACCTAAAGATAGTCCAAATACAGATGGAATTCATATTGGAGACTCAAGTTTTATCAGCATCTCGGATTCAAGCATAGGCACAGGAGATGACTGCATTTCTTTTGGTGCAGGCAGTAACAACATACATGTTAGTAATGTAACATGTGGACCAGGACATGGTATCAGTGTTGGCAGTCTCGGCAAAATCCCTAAGGAAGGTAATGTGGTTGGATTGATTGTAAAGAAATGCACATTCATTGGTACTTCAAATGGCGTAAGAATCAAAACATGGGATACATCAAATACTAACTTTGTTTATAACATCACGTTCGAGATATATTCATGAACAATGTCTACAACCCGATTTTCATTGATCAAGAGTATTGTCCTAACTCTTCTTATTGTAATGACCAGGTACTACAATATACAATTCTAACTGATTTTAAATGTTATAAGCTTGAAGGGACTTCACTGACCAGTTGTTTTCTCCTGTATTGCAGACTCCTTCGAAGGTTCTGATGAAAGATGTTCATTATAGAAACATCTGGGGAACATCTTCATCGAAGGTTGCTGTAAACTTTGTGTGTAGCCGAAGTCTGCCATGTCAAAAGATCGAGGTCAAGGACATTTACTTGCCATATAATGGCAATGATGGGCAGGCATCAGCAAACTGTTTGAATGTCAGAGGTTACACAGTTGGTAAACAGCTCCCAAAAATTAGACTATAGTTAGGTAGGAAGCTGTTTTGTAGTTTAAGTGCAACCTCCATTTTTCTCTAAGCAAAGAAGCGGCGGAGATTAACGGGTGGTGTTTACTTATGCTTGTTCGATTTTATGTCTGCAACCTCCAATTTCTCTGTAAGGCAAAATGCAGCAGAGATTAATGGGTGGTGTTTATTCGCAGTCATTGTTTTTTCATGTTAAGGAATGACTTCATGTAATAAGACTTTGGGGCTGAAGATTTTCTCATCGACGTTTCTTGCTAATAATGTGTACTGACTCCTCTGTACTACAAATTTTATCTTTAAGCAACTAGATGACAACACAGTAATATGATTACAGAGACATTACAAGGATTATTGGAAATCCTTAAATTTTATAACATTGTATCATAACAGGATAAGGTCCAAACACGAAATAATATTCAATCACAAAAGGAAGGTGTATCCTCATCATATTGTCGCATACTGTGTATGAATGTTGTTAACAGAGGACAAAGGAAAAAGTGACCTATGCCGTTGAGTCTGGACAACATCATATTGTCGCATACTCACATATGACAATAACAACATAGCAAAGAAGAAAGCAACTAAAAGTTGTAAGATTACACACCAGGTCATCACAATCACAATAAAAATAGAGGAAGCTACTCCAAAGAGTCTGAAGTGCTCCAAATTTTTAAACTTCGTCATCTGGAATCGAATTTTCCATGTCGATATTTGGATTACTGCAAAAAAACAAGACAAGAACTAGATGAGAAAAATAAAATGATGCAATTCAGATTAAAGTTTACTGATATTACTAACTTAAAATAGAGTATATTCATGTCTGACAAACTTGACTGAGTAGCAGAGTAGGTAGATGGTACAATGTTTTATACCAGTTCTTCAACACTAATTTCTGGTGTAGGCTGCGCAACCTCCCCTTCCACCTTTTTGGTCTCTTGGGTCTTAGCTAATTCCTCTCTTGTGTTATTCTCCACAGCCGATGCAGATGTCAGTGATGCAACCTACAGGACCCAATAGTCATCAACCATAACATATAAGTTACTAATACATAAACTAATTTTCCGCGGGACCAATTCAACAGAATTTTTTTTTTCTATAATTAATTTAATAATAACATTTATTTAATTTAAAATTCAGATATCAATGTCTGGGACTCTATGATGTAAGAGAGGAGAGGCCGTACAGGTACTGAGAAAATGAAAGCAACTATTGCTTTAGGGTGCTTCCCTGGGTCGAGTGGTCGACATGGGTGCCTTTCTATGGGTCTACTCTTACTAGAAGGGAACTGCCAATAATCAGACTCAGTTCCTATATATTAATTTTTGAGTCAATTTGATGTCTAATGGGTCGATCAATCAACACGTAAAAACCACATAAATACATACACAATGTCCAGGACTTTTGAACAAACACCGTCTTGTACAAGGGAGGACTGCACAACTAATTACCCAAATATTGACAGTGAAAGCCTAATAATGTGCTTGAAAATACCCAGTCAATCACTGAATAAGTGAATATGAATGATCTCTCCTCACAAAATGGTTGAATCAACACGCCAAGATCACAAAATGGTTTCATTCATTAATTGATGGTTTTGCAATTCAGGTTTTTCTTGCATGCATGTTTCAAACTGATATTTGCCAATCGGTTTTTAATGGTACTGAGTCCGACATATAACTAAACCTCTTGTTTGTTTACTGATATTTAGGTCGACATATACACAACCCTTTATATGGGATAGGATCAGTGTACGGTACGTGTACACATGGTTTTGCACATGGTTTGTGAAATATCTTTCACAACCAAAACTGTAACCTTGATTGACAGTTTAATTTCTAATGCGAGTACGACGATGATCTATATATCATTTTTATAGAAAAATTAGTTTATGGTACTTATCAAAAACAAAACATCAAATTAGTATTTGAGTTACCTCAGCAGAGGCCATTGAAATTGTAAGAGGGTTGCAACTGAACTCTGTAGTAGTTTCTTTGATCTTCTCCACAACTGGCTCTGCAGCCATTTCTTGAGAGATCTCATCACTAGTCATCTCCTCTACTATACGTTCTTCAGTAGCAACCTTTGCTTTTTCTACAACCTCCTCCTTAGTTGCAACTTCAGCGGAAGCTTCTTGGACTTTATAAGGAGGACTCGATGGTTCTTCTGGTTCAACATTGGTTATTTTCTTTTTGTTGGGTTCTTCGGTTGTAGTCTCTTGTGTAGGCTGTGCAACCACCATTTCCTCTGTTGTGTCATCATCATCCTATACGATAATAGTACACAGTATTAATCAAAATTAGTGCATCTGTACATAATAATCCAAGACTATCTGACAATTCCCCAACCTAATAAAGATCTGATTATAGTAAAGACTTGCATATTCATAACACTTTACACTTCAAACTCTTATTATAATGTGGAAACTTTATTGTAATATGATTTTAATGTGTGATGAAGGTGATGTATATCGTTAAGGCTAGCTACTGAAAATTTAACGGCAATAGAATTCCTGTTGTGCAGTAGAGAATGTAGATGACTGGCTTATATGCATTCTGTAAGCACCAAACTGTGCCAGGTGGAGCACTGAGAACATAAGAGTCAGATAGGGAGAGCAAACCGTGAAGTACCCAATCGGAACACGGAACATTCTAGAGTATCACGGATAAAACACGTGATGCCTGGCTGTCAAGCATTTACCTCATAGCATGTGATGGAGAACGAAACACGTAGGAGATGGGAGAACCATAGGATGCATAGAGAGATCCTACGGTTGAAGGAAGGTGGTGAGTACCGCTATATAAGAAAGACGTTAGGGTTCGCATAAGGTAACTATTCACTCTTTACTTAATCTAATTTCTAAGTTGGCCTCCAGGACTGACTTGGGCGTTGGAGCTTTCCCCACCGGATTATAGCCGGTGGTCTTTGCAGGTATGAAAAGGAGATAGAAGAAAAGGAGTTCAGCAACCCAGATCTGTGACCAAACTCAAGATTGAGCATACACATTCAGTTCCGTATCTTAAAAATTTTCCATTTTGATAATGAAAAGCAGAAAAAGAAAAGAAGAAATCTAGTAATAACTTTCAGCCATCTTCATGATGGCTTAAGAAGATTTTGTATCTGTACATTCATATGTCAGAAAAAAAATTGTATCATACACAGTATTAATCAAAATTAGTGTATCTGTACAAAATTGGATGTTTGCAATCAAAATTAGACCCAGATGTAAAGCAGATGTAAAAAGGAAGAAAAAAACATAAAATAAATGATTTACCTCTTCATTCCACCTGGGGATAGCTTCAAAGAAAGGCTGATGGCTTTGATCTGCCCATTCTAATGCATTGAACCAATTAGGAGCTGCTTTGAAAGTTTGTAGATGGGAAGCAGTTTGTGGTGCAAGGGGAAACTTCTTCAAATTCCTACATCGATAAACAACAATCGTTTCCAAAGGACAACTGATAGGTATATCGCCTTGGTAGAAGCTTGTTAGACTCCTCAAGTTGTACAATTCGAGAATTTTGAGTTGAGGTAACAAACAGGAATGATCACCTGGCACTTCATCTTCATTTTCTCCTCCAACTATTTCCTTCAAACTGGAGCAATCCCTTACATAAAGATGTTCAAGTCTCTTAATAGCTAACAACAAATTAGCTGAAAAGATGTTCTTTATTTGATTGCAACCAGACACTTCTAAGAATCTTAATTGTCCAAAGAATCCAGTTGATGGAGTTGGGCCATGGTAGATTTTCTTCATTCCTTTCAAGCCTAGTAATGTTATCTTCTTCAACGTGTTGAAGGAATCTTGTGAATCCTTATTTGATTCATCAATGCCGATGAGATATTCAATATCATCACATCCATTAACCTCAAGTTCTTCCAATTGTTTCAAATCCCTCAATGCAACAAGATCTGCAACATTTTTAATTCCAAAACACCAATTTAACTCAAGGTTTAACCCAACTGAGGTGGAAATCAACTTGTAAACCCAATGCCAATACTCCAACGGATTTACTCCATTCAATTCCACACGCTGATGCTGGGGATCACGCTTACTATAATATGACCCAGTATTTGTTTCTTTAATGATTAGTTGTTTCAGATTGTTCCATGAGACATGGGGCTCGGTTTCCGTACCTTTTATACGAATCCCCAACCTTGAGAGACGACTTAATAACTCCACCTCCTTCAAGCTAGCATTGTATTCTCCTCCACTTGTCATTGTATCCCACTCTGTATAACCATTGTCCATATAGAATTCCTCCAAATATGATAATTTTGATATAACATTCGGTGCTACAAATGACAGTTCTGCTTCATTCAAATCCAAGCTTCTTAGATTGGCTAAGTTGCCAATTTCTTCTGGCAGCGTCTTTACGATTGAATTACTCAACTTGAGTATTTCAAGTTTTCTTAAACCTCCTAACAACGAGATTTTGTCTGAAACATCACAATACACTAAATGTAGTGTCTTTAGATTTGTGAGACACGAGAATGATTGTGGTGTTGGCATGATGAAACTATTTTGACCACCCAATTTCCACATTCCTCTCAAATCAAGGACTTCAAGTAATTTATTATCTTCAAAGAAACTCTCTTGATCTATCCTTATATCATCATTTTCTCTGATTAATAAACTCTTAAGTTGGGGACATTCTAGTGGATCCCGCAACACATCCTTCCAATGCTTCATAAATGAGATTCGCTTCTTTTCTTTTAGATCTTCTGATTCTCGAAATTTAATCAATCCTCCACCAACATTCACAAGAAACCCATACTCCGCATCTCCACCAATACATATCGCAACATCACGAACTACATCATGCATTTTTACAGAATTCTTTTCATCTCCTTCCAACAATAGGCAACAATCTTTTAGTTTCTTAATAAAAGAGAGCAACTTGTCTGATGCATTGTCTAAAGTCCCACCCACCTTCAAGAATCGTTCTCCGATGCCATAATTTCTCAGATCACGCAAATTAATATTGTAATCTTCAGGAAACAAGCAGCAAAACAAAAAGCACTTCTTGATTTCTGGCGACTCTAACCGTTCGAAACTAAAGCTTAAGCTTGTTACCACTTCTGGCATTATACCATCTAGACCACTTCGAGTAGGATCTGATAATACATTCAATGCATCACTCCATACAAATTCTTCCTTCACTGATGTCAGTACCGATCCAAGCACAGAAATAGCCAAAGGCGAGCCCTTGCATTTTGCTACAATCTTCTCTGCAATAGGTTTTAAATTGGGCAATGTAACTACATACCCTGCTTTTGATTCAAATAAATCCCATGATTCAACCTCGGAGAGAGGCTCCACCTTGATTATTTTCTGAAGTTTCATTTGATCACAAACTTCCTGCATACGAGTAGTGACTATCAGTTTGCAGCCACCAGGAAGTCCCACATCTTCCACCTTAAGTTTTTTCCACACATCGTCCAAAATTATCAACACTTTCTCCTCTGCTTCCAACCTTTCAAACAATTTGTTTGCTCTTATATTTGTTGAAGTAGCTTCAAGATCCAATCCTAGCCGCTGCGCAATGTTTTCTTGGATTCTCCTCAAGTCGGGATCTTTGGACACAATGACCATTATAACTTTGTTGAAGAGTTTGTGTCCATCAAGTTCATTGTTGATTTTTTCCACAAGAGTTGTCTTCCCTATACCACCCATTCCATGCACGCCAATAGATCCGATATTAGAATCTTTCAATGCCTTCATCAATTTTTTCATAAGAGAATCCCTTGGCAAAATGTTCTCAACAATGGTAGTAGTGCGGACAAGTTCAACATTTGGAGGAGGTCGTGGATGCGATATTCTAGTTTTGGGGAAGTTATTCCCCTTTTCTTGAAGGGTATGGAAGGTCTCTGCCAATCTCACTGCTTGTTTACTTAGCCTGAGACGTGAGCTAAGATCTGGACAGAGTCCCTTGAAGCATTTCTTGTTAATATTGGCTTCATCGAAATCCCTCAGTTGTTCGTCAAGTTTTTCCTCGGTCGTGTCTTCAAGCCACTTTTGCACATTTGGAAATGGCTCCTCCAAATTCCTTTGAGCCGCCTCCACTCTGGTTTGTACTTCTTCTCTTGTTAGTTTTAATTCTGAAACTTGGCTTCGAAGATTCTGAATGTTTGTGTTGTAGCTAGTAAGATAGCGGATTTGTTGCTTAAGAGAACCAAACAAATATTTCGCAACTTCATTGATAGGCGTAACCACAATGGCCAGAATTTCCAAAGCCATAGTTTCCTGCCATGACAGAGAGTTGTACTAGTTTTTCAACAAGATGACATAAAAAAATGAAGAAATGTAATCTCATTTAATACACCTGATATGAACTAAATCTTATACATAAAAAAGAGTTGGTATATTGTTCTACAGACGCCTTTCATATCATCATATGATAAATGGAAAGGTGATAATATGAATGTTCCAAGAGGCCATATAGTTATGCATGTGTTTGAGAGTTCTACAGATCATGTAGCAACGATTATAAAAATTTACAAGAATTCCAACTCTAAAAAATTACTTCAAATTTAACAGATCTGATATTTAAAAAACCCAGTACCTACAAATAAATCAACGCGCGTTTTTTGCAACACGTACCTTATCAGAAAATCCACTTGAACCGCAATGATAAGTGCACTTGAACCGCAATGAAAAGTTTGAAGCTAAGATGAAGAAGAAGAAGAAGAAGAAGAAGAAGAAGAAGAAGGCAGAGATGTTCAGAGAGAAGACTATGGAGAGTCAATGATAGAGAGCATATAGCGAGTTCAGGTATTTCCAAGTAAAAACAATTGAAGTTTCCAGGCAGACGGATATGGAGCCCATTTATAGTTATTTTAATTTTGCACCCTTATAAAATATGGAATTTTAGAGAAAGAAATTTGGACTAGGCACCCACTTAATGTGACTTTATCGAACTGCTAAATTATTTCAAATTGGATGGTCTTTTTAATTATTAATTAGCTGGTTTTGTTTGGAGTTTATATAATTAATTAATGGCCATGGACTACTTAATTATTTCAAAGGGCAACTTGTTCCTTTTATAACATTTCTGTGGTTGTTGGATCTTGATTTCCTTACACACACAAACATACTAACTCGCTTGTATAAAGTAAGTTGTATATGTTCTGGTCTTTTTCCTGCATCACATAAGAGAAATTCCAACTCTTTCTAGGGAAATTCAGGGTTCGGTTTGACCATAATGATTTTTTTTTTCGCAATTTTACTCCCATTCAAAGGTTCTGCACAGGTCTTTCCTTTGTTTTTGCTGCCGCTGAAGTGAGCATAATTGTATTAATAAAAGAATGTGTGACATTCAAGCTGTTTACATAAACACATAGAGGGAACGCTCGCCACTCTCACTAATCATCTGCACAACTTACTCGTGCAATTAATTAATCGAAACGATACCAGTGTACATGTACTAGTCACTAATCATCCAACAATTTTTTCGACAATCTGATATCAAATGTCCAACAGAAACCCACTCTCCCTGACATAAGCATCACATTAAAAAGATGGACATCATTCAGGATAAGAAAAAAAGGTGAATAGAAGAATGTATTGCAAACGAGGTGACCATAAATTCTTATCCTTTAACCAGTGTAACATTCCAACAGTTGTTCCAAACTTGGCTTCCACTCCTGGAATACCAACATATGTCTCCCTTGATCATTCCTAATCATATCCACATTAACAAGTGATACATATAATTTTTCACTAAAATCTTCACTTTCTAAGATATTCACAACGACTAATTAAATGCATCATAGGTCATCACGTACAGCAGGTTTTGGGAAATAGAAACAAAGAAATATGACAGACTACGACAATGAATATCCAAACATGAACGCAACATTGACACCGTATGACATTGTTTTACATTAAACCATTGGCAGTTTACCATTATATGAATGATTAATTAACATAGTGATTCGATTTTTGCGAGTATTTTTTTCCTTGCATTCAATCAAACACAAAGCAGTTTATCAGCTAAAGAACACATAAAAAATCCCCATTTTTTGAAAATCAGAAAATAAATATAAAACATCAATCGTTAGTTATTTTTTTTGTTAGTTCAGAAGCAATGTTTTAGCCCCAAATTCTGAGAGAGAGAGAGAGAACAACCATGACTTAGAAGAAACAAGCCAGAGAGAACCAACAGCCTTCACATATATAGCGGGTGAATATAGTCACCAACCTTTTTATATATATTAAATATAAATATGTGAAGATGAAGAGTGTCAAATTATGTATATACTAACTATTTTTGATAAAATTACTTTGATACTATCACCATGGAGTCAGAGATACCGTTATGTGATACTTGCATACCTTACTCTATTCCAGACAAAACAAAAAAGTTTGTGATGCTGACAAATAACAATGGTAATGGTAGCTGGATTTTAAATTGTTACCGTGAAAATGAAGGTGTGTGCATGTGTACGTCTGACATTTTCAACATTGGCAAGTTTTGTCTTACCTTATCTTATTTAATTAATCTATGATATGGACTTCGTTCTTAGGTGCATAGTTTAAAGGGTTCAAAATATCGGAATATCTCATGAATTATGCCGATTTTTTTGAGAAATCGAATACACGAATATTCACACGAATACTCGACCTTCAAATTAGTTTCTAGTGTCAAAATCTTGGTAAAATCCGTTTTTTCAGAATTCGAAATTTCACTCAAAATATGAGCATTTTGAACTATGGTTAGGTATACAAAGAAACATGTATGCATGCAAATAAAATTATGATCATACCATAGTACAAAATATCTCGCGATATATATATTATTTTCTGACAAAACAATACGATATATTCTCGATAGTTACCGTTTAATGTTTTTGTAAAATATCGACCGATATTGGTTGATATTTTCTGATATTTTTTGGAAATTTTTTTTTTTAGAAATAATTTGCTTATTCTATTTTTAGTAGATATGATGTTTTTTAGGTAAATACTATGATAATATACTTCCAAATTTGATTTTATATATATTTTGTATAACAAATTGATATATTAGTCGATACATTCGATGTAAAATATCCACCGATAGATTCCAATATATCCTGATATATCTATTTTTAGGAGATCGATACATTAGTCGATACCATATTTTGTACTATGGATCATACCACTTGTCGACTTGTTGTAATATATCTTAAATGTTGGTATGATAATACAGTTCTACTGGAATGTGATAAGCAGGAGGTGGAGATGAAATATGTTAACAGCAAGATAAGCAGGTGATGATTATGCAGAATATATTCTTCAGTTCTGAAAATGGATAAAAAAGGAGGTAGGGAGAAGGTCATGGTTTAGAGTTTAGAGTTTTAGGTTATTAAGTATGAATAGTTGTAATGCGATGATGATAACTCGAGTAAGATTAACTGCACGTATGATTGTAGTAAACTCATCGAGACGACATTTAGCATCACATTCTGATATGGAGATTATGACGACATCGTCGTTATATATGAATAAATTTGATCCTGTAATTGAGATTGTTGATAGTGGGAAGGTATGTGTAATTTGTTTAGATGATATGAAAGAAGGTGAGGCCGTAAAAGCACTTGAATGCAAGTGATTGACAATATATGATGTGGCAATTGTACATGGTTATGGATGAGCAGTGAAAAAAATGAAGTCAGATTATAAAAGCTGGATGTATGTATGTAGTATACACAAAAACTGAGTTACAACCATAGTTAAAAATCGTGATATTCGACGAGGAAGACCAATGGATAGAGAGCGCTTACAACCAGGCAACCAGCAATCCAAAGATACGAATGTTCAAACAATCTAAACCAAGTGGGGGAGAAGAACAATGACGACATAACAACCTATATATCATCACACAGATGTCGAATGAAACATAAATTACGAGGTTAAGGATCAGCAGCAGATGCCCAGACATTCTAAATTTATAACACATATGTACTTGAGACGCAACTAAGGAAAAAATGTAACTGATGTAAATGTTCACAAAGGCTCAATTCTAATAATGATTGGTAAAACAAGAAAGTCTGAAACTCTGAACAATCTACAAGACTACAACTGATGAATATAATTTCAACTTCAGCTATACTTAAAGATAAACAATAAATCTGAACATATAACTCCGGAGCTTCCAATATCTTGTTACTCAACCTGGGGGGACTGACTGATGTCATGTGCATAATGTTTGATGTTGGGTTTACATAAGCTATGAGTCATAGCTACAATAGTACAAAATATATAAAAATGATGGCCAAAGAAGATGGAAGAGATTATGAACTGGAAACTTCCGAATTGTGCGACGTTCCTCCTATAACAAGTATATATTGACCATTCATTCTATTCTTTATATTGGTAGATCATCTGTCGATCTATCACTTGTATCACTCATATGGATTCTTAAAGTTTTTCAGGAGCTCTGGTATATCATAACCCAACATATCATCAACAGCTTGTACCATCTTTGGATTCAGCTTCTCAAATTTGTCGATGCTGTAACCACTCAAAACCTCTCTGAAGTGTTCAACATTTGGGAAGTCGCCTATTGGTAGATGATGCTCCCTCTGGACCTGTTGACAAACAAGTAATAGTTGTCAAATGCTTCCATTTTCAAAGCAATGAGTACATCAATAATATTACTCGCATCATTGTAGTACCTTTGCAAACTCATCTTCAAGATTATCAATGAGTCTTTGTTGGGCCTTAGCTTTGCCCATCATTGCAGGCATCTCCCTTTTAAGATGGCTCATTATATAGGCATGAATCTTAGCAGCTCTAGCACGTTTCACAAATTCATTTATCTGCATTCAAAAATACCATTTATGTTATCGGGAAGAACATGACAAATGGCATACAAGATGGCTAGTTTTTCAGACAAGTATGGAGAACATACTCGACGATCACAAGCCTTCTTTGGAATATCTTTCAGATCGGACAGAAGGTCATCTTGTTCTTTCTCAAATAGCTCTTTTCCAATTGGACCAATTAGTGCTTCATTTACAGGTTTGTCATTTAAGGAGCTGTCCAGGTCAAAGAAAATGTTAGTTTCTAGATAAGTAGGATACCTATCTTCTCCTACAATACCATATATAATGATCAACCAGAATAGCAATGCATTTAGAATAGATTCAGGACTAGGTAGGTTATAAAAAAGGGTTATACATTTCTTCTGCTTCTTCTTCTTCAATTCAAATACAGAAAACGATATCTTATTGGATAAAATTGACAGATTTTCTTACTTGCTGTGTGTCCACTTGATCAGCCTTATTAAGAACCACACGTATCTTGTCATCATGACCACGTAGAGATCCAATGACACGCTTGAATTCATCACTGATGTCCAGTTTATGAGGATCAAATAGAAGGAGAATGAGATCACATTTTGCAGCAAACCACGACGTCACCCCAGTGAAATCATAGCTTCGCTGCGTCCTTTGTTTTTCACCGGATAACACTCCAGGAGTGTCCACAAATGTGATGTGCTCTAGAAGCTTCACCCAAATATTGAGGAGGAAGACAATCACAGCAAATGTAAGAAAAACAAAACTTAGATTTTGACGTCAATACAAAACATTGAAGAAAAAAACTCACTGGATGTGGCATTTGGGAACACTGAAATTTGGATAAAAATGCAGTTCCAAATGTTGTAAGTCCACTGAATGGCATGTCTGCTTGAACAGCTATAGTGTTGCCAGGAATACTTCTTTCATCTGGTCCTGACTGATTGAGGTGAAAATGTCATGGCCAAGAGACAAATTTGGTGGAATGGATAAAGAAAAAGATGGAAAAAACGCAATAGATGCACACTAGCTTTAGAATGGGTTTTTTTTTGCTTCAGAGGAAAAATTAGTAAAATGATTTAAAACTTACAAACCAAATTAAGCTTAAAAGTTATATATTTAACTTCTAAAATCCTTATGCACTACAAAATCTAAATGGCAAAGAACAATCGTGTGATCAAGTAATGCAGCTGTTCATATGAAGACAACAAACACGTATTAGCTTTGGTAGCTAGGTCTGACCCACCAATTATTAATTAGCATTCAGATAGAGCATTCTGAAGCAAACTCACTGAAATACTATCTTCTGGTCAAAAGAGAACATAGAAAAATGTTTATATATTCTGCAATTTTCTAAGATACACAAAGTCCTTTTTCGAAAACCCTTGCATATGTTTGATCTTAAATTAATGTTGGTTTTCAGAACATCTAATCATTCTCTCAACAGGAAAGCAAATATTGTCAAGCATGTACTCAGTATTTGGTGAGAGCTTCTCCTTGAGTATAAACCTTTGTGAATCTTACTTTTTCATGAAGATTAAAGAGGGATTTATGTATGCATCTGTGAGAAGAAATGGAAGTGTTTACCATAACAACCACAAATCTGTCAGTTGTAGGCTCCGGACCAATGTGAGCTCCTATTCATAATAAAGAAAGTATTAGCAAAATACCAAATAGAAGAAAGGCTGTTTAAAGTGAACTGAAACTAAATCTAACCTGGATAACTGCTTCTCAATAAATGCTTGATGAAGGTTGTTTTCCCCGTAGAATACTGGCCTAATAGCATATAACCATAGGCTTTGAGTCAAAATCACTGTTTGTCTGCCAAAAGAAACAAGATGTTAATAAAAACCTTATCATTCAGAAGTTAGAACTGACATTGCGGTAAACAGAACATCAATCCTTATCTCCCAACAGAAGCCTTTTGACACAGTAATGTCAGGTACACTCCCTACCCAATGATGAAGAAAGATAAAACGAAAGAGAAAGAAGAGAAGGATGAAAACTAGGCCCTCTTTGTCGTTCTGCATACCTTGTGTAACAAATATGTGTATAGGAAGAGTTTACTGTGAAGTCATGATTCCTTGCATAAAAAAACTCGCACTAAAAAACCTGGATAAAATATTTTCAAGATAATGCATTGAAGGCTGTTGTATGGTTCAAATTGGACCTCTACTGATTTGCCTAAGCTTTTCAAGTCAGGCTTAACAGATAAAATATGATTTCTAGCTAGGTTTAAACTCTGACTCGGGCATGGCTTGGAAATCTATAATTTATGATTTGGTACTGCTTAAAGCAAATTCGATTACGCTCATCCAGTGATTTTCATATCAGGCTCTAGGCCTATAGGTTTACACTTCAACTGTGCTAGACTTGAGGAGTTGAGGTTATAACCCAAGATCTGAAGGCTATTTGGACATCCTCAAGTTTGTCGTACTGAGTGCCTACAATACTTAATATGTTCATGTTACAGTTTTATCTGTAGGTTATTGAAGACCTAGTGTGTTCGAACACCACTGGTATATATTGTGTTCATGAATATGGACTGTGCATTGTACAAATAGATCAATAAGATCACGGAGGACAATTATCATTTGCACAATTTGTTTGAGTAGTTAAAGGTGTAGTTTTTCCAAAAATTAATTGAGTTTGGTTGATCGAGAATTTAAGATGACGAATACAGAACTTCAATCATCATAGGGAGATTTTGAGTTTCTAGTCACGTCCTCGCGTTTGACTAATATGCATGGGTGCATCTTTTATACATACAGTGGATCAGATCTTTAAGCCTCTGCCTTACCAGCATCATATCCTTTTCTTCTTTTTTTGTATTTTAATCCTTTAGAAGTGCTCTACAAATGTGTGGCTGTGTACATCCATCCCTTTTAACAAGTGGTTGCAGCGAACCTATTTCTAGTCTGGTCTTACCTATTCACTAAAAGGGCAACCAATCAAAATGGTTTCACTAAGAGCATTCCCAATGGAGGGTGGATAAATCCACCTCCACGTAGGCGCCACGTAGGTCCACCTAGGCAAAATCCACCTCAAAGAGAGAGGTGTATTTGCACTTGGGTGGTAGTTTCCCAACGCAGAGTGGACTCTTTGGTATAGAAAGTGGATTTTTTTAAAAATCCGGACGGCATGTCACATGCCGTCCCATTTTTTTTTGCAAAAAAATAGAGAGACGGCATGTCACATGCCGTCCGAGAGTCCAAAAATTTTAAAACACTACTTAAAACTTAAAAAAACAAACGGACGGCATGTAACATGCCGTCCGAGAGTCCAAAAATTTTAAAACACTACTTAAAACTTAAAAAAACAAACGGACGGCATGTAACATGCCGTCCGGTTCTACCACCCACAGGTGGATTTGAAGGTGGATTTATCCACCTTCAAATCCACCTGTGGGCAGCCCACCTCCGAAATCCACCTTCCCTTGGGAAGCTCTTTTTATCTACAAGGTGGATTTATCCACCCCACCTCCAAAATCCACCCTCCATTGGGAATGCTCTAACAGAACTAAAAACAAATGGTCTTTGTTGATTGAAGTTTGAAAACTTAGTGGAGAACAAGCATGCTCTGCTTTGAATAGGTCAAAATGTACAAAAGTTAATTAGTTGAAGACAAGAGAAGGATATGGACTATGGTAGAAACATCAGCTCAACTAGGCTTCAAAATGAGCAAGATGCATATCAATCAAAACTATGATTATCAATTTCACCATGATATAGAAGCTTAAATAGAAGTAAAAAATCATAAAATATTAACAGTAATAGGAATTTCTCTAAAATCTTAACAAAACAAATAAAATATACTGTATATTATAATGTACAAAACAGCACCAAAATACCTTCTTTACAGATTTCGTGGTAAACCATTGAGCTGATACTGATGATTTGGGCGGAGAATTAACTGCACCATGACAATGACTGATTAAGAAATGTGTTACTAATATAAAAGACTGATGTTAAGGAGGCCTTCTGTTATCTCATGTCCATCTTGCGCCAGAGAAACTAACTGTTCATTAACAAAAATTTAATGAGATCTGTATCTGTTAATCAATGTTTTCAAGGGTGGAGTTGTGACACAATGCATATGGGTAGTCTACACCTGGAGGTGTAAGCAGTGAGCTAGTAAGCTTCTTGAACCTAATGGTGTGGGTGGGCTTACAATTACCATATTCAATACACTATGTGAATATGCACGTGCTGCAGTTTTTTTAATTAAAAATAAAAAACAGCTGTAACAGTATTAATATGGCTCCCACTGGAAAAGCAGAAGCAGATAGTACATTTTTTTTATAAACCAAAATGAGAAGAAGTCAAAACTGAGTGGACACGTAATTAAATATAATTGGTTCTACCGAAGTTGAACGCATGTCTGAGCCATGGAATTTTGCCTGCAGACTTTGATCTCCCCATTCTAATTTATGGAACCAATCAGTTTCTGCTCATCGCAATCACAATAACAACATAACAAAGAAGAAAACAACTAAAAGTTGTAAGATTACACACCAGGTCATCGCAATCACAATAAACATAGACGAAGCTACTCCAAAGAGTCTGATATGCTGCAAGTTTTTAAACATCGCTGTCTGGAATCGAATTTTCCTTATCAAGATTTGAATTACTGCAAAAATGTAAGACAAGAACAAGATGAGAAAAATAAAAAGATGTAATTCAGATTAAAGTTTACTGATATTACTAACTTGAAATAGAGTATATGTCTGACAAACTTAACTGAGTAGCAGAGTAGGTAGACGGTACAATGGTTTATAGTACCATCTCCTGTTATTGATGCTAATTAAGCCTGCTGCATCAAACATAATTTCTTTAAGTAAAGCTACATAATTTTAACACCGTAAAATTCATTTAGAAAGCATTGATATAGGTTTTATCGGTCAAATATATCTTTAGAAAAAGAATAAGCTATAACTAAAAAAGCAATGGCCGGAAATCTCATAGTCATATTCTCATACACTGTCCAATATTTTCTACTGTCGATTATTGACAAATTTTTTTTGTCGATTATTGTAGCAAATCTCACAATAAGTTTTGACTAATATCTGACAATTCCCCAACCTATCTTCAAAATTTTCCATTTTGATAATGAAAAGCAGAAAAAGAAAAGAAGAAATCTAGTAATAACTTTCAGCCATCTTCATGGATGGCTTAAGAAGATTTTGTATCTGTACATTCATATGTCAGAAAAAAATTTGTATCATACACAGTATTAATCAAAATTAGTGTATCTGTACAAAATTGGATGTTTGCAATCAAAATTAGACCCAGATGTAAAGTAGATGTAAAAAGGAAGAAAAAAAATAAAATAAATGATTTACCTCTTCATTCCAACTGGGGATAGCTTTAAAGAAAGGCTGGAATATTGTCTGATGGCTTTGATCTGCCCATTCTAATGCATTGAACCAATTAGGAGCTGCTTTAAAAGTTTGTAGATGGGAAGCAGTTTGTGGTGCAAGTGGAAACTTCTTCAAATTCCTACATCTATAAACAACAATCTCTTCCAATGGACAACTGATAGGTATATCGCCTTTGTAGAAGCTTGTTAGACTGTCCAATTCGATCAATTGGAGAGTTTTGAGTTGAGGTAACAAACAGGAATGATCACCTTCATTTTCTCCTCCAACTATTTCCTTCAAACTGGAGCAAGACTCTACACGAAGATGTTCAAGTCTCTTAATAGCTAACAACAAATTAGCTGAAAAGATGTTCTTTATTTGATTGCAACCAGACACTTCTAAGAATCTTAATTTTCCAAAGAATCCAGTTGATGGAGTTGGGCCATGGTAGATTTTCTTCATTCCGTTCAAACCCATTAATCTTATCTTCTCCAACATGTTGAAGGAATCTCGTGAATCCTTATTTGATTCATCAATGCCGATGAGATATTCAATATCATCACATTCATAAACCCAAAGTTCTTCCAATTGTTTCAAATCCCTCAATGCAACAAGATCTGCAACATTTTTAATTCCAAAACATTCTTTTAACACAAGTTTTAACCCAACTGAGGTGGAAATCAACTTGTAAACCCAATACTCCAACGGATTTACTTTATTCAATCGCACAAGCTGATGCTGGGGATCACGGTTATAATATGACCAAGTATTTGCATCTCGAATGAATAGTTGTTTCAGATTGTTCCATGAGACATGGGGCTCGGTTTCCGTACCTTTTATAAAAATGGTCAACTTTGAGAGACGACTTAATAACTCCACCTCCTTCAAGCTAGCATTGTATTCTCCTCCACTTGTCATTGTATCCCACTCTGTATAATCATTGTTCATATAGAATTCCTCCAAATATGATAATTTTGATATAACATTCCGTGCTACAAATCACAGTTTTGCCCCATTCAAATCCAAGCTTCTTAGATTGACCAAGTTGCCAATTTCTTCTGGCAGCGTCTTTACGATTGAATTACTCAAATTGAGTATTTCAAGTTTTCTTAAACCTCCTAACAACGAGATTTTGTCTGAAACATCACAATACACTAAATGTAGTGTCTTTAGATTTGTGAGACACGAGATTGATTGTGGTGTTGGCATGATGAAACTATTTTGACCACCCCATTTCCACATTCCTCTCAAATCAAGGACTTCAAGTGATTTATTATCTTCAAAGAAACTCTCTTGATCTATCCTTATATCATCATTTTCTCTGATTAATAAACTCTTAAGTTGGGGACATTCTAGTGGATCCCGCAACACATCCTTCGAATGCTTCATAAATGAGATTCGCTTCTTTTCTTTCAGATCTTCTGCTTCTCGAAATTTAATCAATCCTCCACCAACATTCACAAGAAACCCATACTTCGCATCTCCACCAATACATATCGCAACATCGCGAACTACATCATTCACTTTTACAGAATTCTTTTTATCTCCCTCCAACAATAGGCAACAATCTTTTAGTTTCTTAATAAAAGAGTGCAACTTGTGTGATGCATTTTCTAAAGTCCCACCCACCTTCAGAAATCGTTCTCCGATGCCATAATCTCTCAGATCATCCAAATCAATATTGTAATCTTCAGGAAACAAGCAGCAAAACAAAAAGCACTTCTTGATTTCTGGCGGCTCTAACCGTTCGAAACTAAACCTTAAGCTTGTTACCACTTCTGGCATTATACCTTCTCGATCACTTCGAGTAGGATCTGATACCACTTCTGGCATTATACTTTCTCGATCACTTCGAGTAGGATCTGATAATACATTCAATGCATCCCTCCATACAAATTCTTCCTTTACTGATGTCAGTACCGATCCTAGCACAGAAATCGCCAATGGTAAGCCCTTGCATTTTTCTACAATCTTCTCTGCAATAGGTTTCAAATTAGGCAATGTAACTACATCACCTGCTTTTGATTCAAATAAAACCCAAGATTCAACCTCGGAGAGAGGCTCCACCTTGATTATTTTCTGAAGATCCATTTGGACACAAACATCCTGACTTCGAGTAGTGACTACAAGTTTACAGCCTCTAGAAAGTCCGATATCCTCCACCTTAAGTGGTTTCCACACGTCATCCAAAATTATCAACAACTTCTCCTCTGTTTCCAACCTTTCAAACAATCTGCTTGCTCTTACATTTGTTGAAGTAGCTTCAAGATTCATTCCTAGCCGCCGTGCAACGTCATCTTGGATTTTCATCAAGTCTGGATCTTTGGACACAATGACCATTATAACTTTGTTGAAGAGTTTGTGTCCATCAAGTTCATTGTTGATTTTTTCCACAAGAGTTGTCTTCCCTATACCACCCACTCCATGCACGCCAATAGATCCGATATTAGAATCTCCCAATGCCACCATCAAATCATTCATAAGAGAATCCCTTGGCAAAATGTTCTCAACAATGGTAGTACTGCGCACAAATTCAACATTTGGAGGAGGTCGTTGATGCGCTATTCCAGTTTCGGGGAAGTTATTCCCCTTTTCTTGAAGGGTATGGAAGGTCTCTGCCAATCTCACTGCTTGTTTACTTAGCCTGAGACGTGAGCTAAGATCTGGACAAAGTCCCTTGAAGCATTTCTTGTTAATATTGACTTTATTGATGAAATCCCTCTGTTGTTCTTCAACTTTTTCCACGGTTGTGTCTTCGAGCCACTTTTGCACATCTAGAAAGAGCTCGTCCGAATTCCTTTGAGCCGCCTCTGCTAAGGTTTGTACTCTTTGTCTTGTTTGTTGTAATTCTGAAACTTGGTTTTGAAGATTATGAATGTTTGTGTTGTAGCTAGTAAGATAGCGGATTTGTTGCTTAAAAGAACCAAACAAATATTTCGCAACTTCATTGATAGGCGTAACCACAATGGCCAGAATTTCCAAAGCCATAGTTTCCTGCTATGACAGAGAGTTTTATTAGTTTTTCATTGTGTAAAACTAATGGAGAAACATTTACAGTATTTTGTAATCACGTTTAATATGCTTGATATGAAATAAATCTTATATTCTTGGATAATTATTATGCTAAATCTGTCTAAATGATCAAGAACAAGAAGAGCAAGAATTCCAACTATAAAATATAACAGATCTGAAAATTTAGAAAACTCAGAACATTTTCTGCAACATGTATGTACCTTATAGAAAGTCCACTTGAGCAGCAATGATAAGTTGCTCGACTGTAGAAGCTAAGGTGAATAACCAGTACGTAAGCAAGATGAATTGGAGATGGTTTCAAACTTTGAGCAATGCCCCCATGGCAATAAATTATAAGTGGGGCACTTCAGGAAGTGGGAATTTTTTTTTTTCCCGTGTGTTATAGTTTTCACAAGAGAGTTGTACTAGTTTTTCAACAAGATGACATAAAAAATGAAGAAATGTAATCTCATTTAATACACCTGATATGAACTAAATCTTATACATAAAAAAGAGTTGGTATATTGTTCTACAGACGCCTTTCATATCATCATATGATAAATGGAAAGGTGATAATATGAATGTTCCAAGAGGCCATATAGTTATGCATGTGTTTGAGAGTTCTACAGATCATGTGAACAGTAGTAACAACGATTATAAAAATTTACAAGAATTCTAACTCTAAAAAATTACTTCTAATTTAACAGATCTGATATTTAGAAAACCTAGTACCTACAAATAAATCAAAGTTTTTTGCAACACGTACCTTATCAGAAAATCCACTTGAACCGCAATGAAAAGTTTGAAGCTAAGATGAAGAAGAAGAAGAAGAAGGCAGAGATGTTCAGAGAGAAGACTAGGGAGAGTCAATGATAGAGAGTATATGGACTAGGCACCCACTTATTGTGACTTTATCGAACTGCTAAATTATTTCAAATTGGATGGTCTTTTTAATTATTAATTAGCTGGTTTTGTCTGGAGTTTATATAATTAATTAATGGCCATGGACTACTTAATTATTTCAAAGGGCAACTTGTTCCTTTTATAACATTTCTGTGGTTGTTGGATCTTGATTTCCTTACACACGCAAACTGCAAACATACTAACTTGTGCTTGTATAAAGTAAGTTGTATATGTTCTGGTCTTTTTCCTGCATCACATAAGAGAAATTCCAACTCTTTCTAGGGAAATTCAGGGTTCGGTTCGACCATAATGATTTTTTTTTTCGCAATTTTACTCCCATTCAAAGGTTCTGCACAGGTCTTTCCTTCGTTCTTGCTGCCGCTGAAGTGAGCATAATTGTACTAATAAAAGAATGTGTGACACTCAAACTGTTTACATAGACACATAGAGGGAACGCTCGCCACTCTCACTAATCATCTGCACAACTTACTCGTGCAATTAATTAATCGAAACGATACCAGTGTACATGTAGATTTCCCCCTGACTAGCTATTCAGTCATCCTGTATGCGGCCATATATTAGGTTCCCTTTGCTGATATATGGTGTACTGCCTTCGATCTCCTCCTTCAGCCTCCAAGGCCGTCCATCTGTGTCAAATGTTTGTACTAGTACTCATGCCGAGTCAAATCGATCGGTAAGTCTGGAACGAGAATAGTTTAGTCAAATACAGAGAAGTGTATAAGTCCATTATTACTCAATGTCTCTCATGCAAGAAAATGTTACTCTTTAAAAATAGCTCAAGATCAAAGACAGAACCACCATTGTAACCATGGCAAATAATGCAGATCCAGAAATGTAGGGGCCGGGAATCTCGTTTGGTTTAATGTAACATTAAACTATTAATGGGTTGACCTCTGATGCTCTCACATCAGCACAAATGGTAGTCTAAATTCCAACCAGTTACTTTGTTCGCGATGACTTTCTCCTGATAATGTAATTTAACAGTGCTGAATTGAAACTGGCATTCTAAACTCGATCTTTCTTCCACCAAGGCTAAAATAGCAGAGAACAAACGTTATAGACCGATGGCTTATGTACTCTGTCTCATGACATATATCGTGTATAAGTAACCATACACAAATTTTTTTTACTGGAATATATGAGTAAAAGAAATTTTTTTGTTCCTATACAATATTTGCTTCTGACAAATATATAATGTATGATAGACTAATAGATATGGGATATGGAACAGGTTGCCTAATCTCTCTTTGTCGACACTGACAGCTAGTCCAGATAGCGTACTAGGTACTTGTAAAATATATAATATATCCCCAACCAACATATAGAATCAAATCTGTTTGCATGGTGATGGGGTGAGTAATGTAACAACCCTACAGCATAGGGCCCTTCGCCACTCTCACTAATCATCTGCACAACTTACTCGTGCAATTAATTAATCGAAACGATAGCAGTGTACATGTAGATTTCCCCCTGACTAGCTATTCAGTCATCCTGTCTGCGGCCATATATTACGTTCTATTTGCTGATATATGGTGTACTGCCTTCTCCTCCTTCAGCCTCCAAGGCAGTCCATCTGTGTCAAATGCTTGTACTAGTACTCATGCCGAGTCAAATCGATCGGTAAGTCTGGACTGAGAATAGTTTAGTCCAGAACAATGAAAGGTTAAGCGGGATGGGTACGTCATCTTCATGAAACACTGATCCTTAAGAGATCCATGTCAGCCAACAGTCACTGTGACATAATACTACGTTACACAATATAAATCTAAGCGGGACACCAACTACATCATGTCAACGCAATCATAACCTCATCACATTTAAACAAAATCCCCTCCATATCAAGAACTCGAAATGATATGTGGCCTGGTCAGCCACTCAACCTTAATAACTTGTTGGTGTTACATGTAGACATATATGTATTAGCTTTGAATTTCAATATTCAATATGAAGGTGAAGGTGCTGTTGTTAGAAGAACCATTGGAAGGTAATTCATGATTAAGAACATAATCAACTTCTGGCAAGGTGGTTGATTGAAAATAAATTATTTTTGAGTTTTTCGCAAGGAATATGAGCTTTTTGGCCTAATGTGAACATGCATTTTTTTTTTCAGGCCTGAGTTGAAATACTTTGATCCATTTCTTCTGTTGGATGAATTCTCAAGTGAGTATCTGTGTTTTTTTTCCGTCAACTTTAGGATTTCGAAAACGTATTTCTAATTAATTCAATGTTTGATATTGAATTTTGCAGTTTCTGCACCAGCAGGATTTCCTGATCATCCACATAGAGGTCTAGCTAATATAATCTAGAAGATTCAACTGTTTTGTTCTGAACTTGAATGATGAAATTCTAACTACTTTATTTTGTTTTTGTGTACTGCAGGCTTTGAGACTGTGACTTATATGTTGGAGGTAAGCTGTCTTGCAATAATGCTTTCTTTATACTAATCTCTGGGGCCTGTATGTTTAATTAGTTCTACAAACTCCACCAAACAAAGACTTGTGTGGAACTTTTCTAAGTCATGCATGATCAAAATGTCTTAAAATCCAATGCCTAAGTATTTATCAATTATTTTTAGATTTCATTTAATAATCATTATAGTTTGCCGGCCGCTAAAAGCTAGTAGTTGACTTATATGTTCAACTATATGATTGTCATCGTTGAGGTAGCGGGGTGACTAGGTGCGCGCGGCTTGTCCAGTTCCCTGGCCACTAACTGCAAGAGAAATTCTCAGGGAGTCCTGTTACTCTTCCATTACATTTTGCCTGATTTATTTGTGATATTTTCATTACTAGGGAGCAGTCACACATGAAGACTTTCAAGGTCACAAGGGGACCATCCATGAAGGAGACATGCAATGGATGACTGCAGGAAAAGGGATAGTGCACTCAGAAATGCCTGCAGCACAAGGCACTCAAAAAGGAATACAATTATGGGTCAACCTCTCTTCTAAGCACAAAATGTAAGTAAAAATAAACGACGAAAGTTGCTTTCCTTTTTCGTGACATGTAACTACCGCACAAATGGTGTAATCATTCATCAATGTGCTTCACTTTCATACAGGATGGAGCCAAGATATCAAGAGTTACAAAGTAAGGACATTGCAGAAGTTGCGAGAGATGGTGTTAAGGTCAGGGTTATAGCTGGGGAGGCATTGGGGACTCAATCACCAATTTACACAAGAACTCCAACTATGTATTTAGACTTCACTCTTAATCCAGGAGCCAATCTTCAACAACTGATCCCATCAACATGGAATTCATTCGTTTATATTATCGAAGGAGAAGGACATTTTGGAAGTACAATGTCTTCGTCGATCACTGCACATCATGTACTTGTTCTAGGCCCGGGAGATGGTGTCGAAGTGTTGAATAATTCGTCTGAGCTTCTGCGGTTCATACTAGTTGGTGGTGAACCATTAGGTGAACCTGTTGTGCAGCTTGGACCATTTGTAATGAATACACAAGAAGAGATCAACATGACTTTAGAAGACTATAGGAATTGCACCAATGGATTTGAGAAAGCGAAACACTGGCAATCACAAATCCATGATTGAATTTCAATCTGAGTTGGTTAAGATTTTGTATCGAAAAAAATTATTCTGTTGTGATTTTTTCCTGTGGGTTTATGGAACCAATTAGAAATTGCGACGTGTCTAAAAAATTAATTAAGTTACTTGTTCAAATCCCATTAGGGTTAATTAGACTAATATGTGGTAGTGTTCTATTGGTTCCACAGATTCCACAGGAAATAACTAGAACAGATTAAGGTAGTGTTTGTTTCATTAAGCATTAAGCATTAAGTGCTTCTTAAGTGGTGGACCAGGTTAAAATTCAGAAATAAGTGTTTTTTAAGTTGTTTGTTTAGAACAAGTATTAAGAACTAATTGGGATATTTCAGCGATTTTGGCCCAGCGAAAATCTCACGCTTAATTTAACTTCTTAATGCTTGTTGTATTATTTAGACAATTCTACCCTTATAAAAATTGTTTTTATCATCCATAACCATTAAGTAATATCACAGTCAGATTCATTGGCTTAGTTAATGGCCTTTCCTTTGTCTGATCACTTTGAAATTTTTACCATAAGTTCCTGAAGATTTCTGTTATATCATATCTAAAATTTAGAATTTTTAGACGATCGGTTTGAAAGTTACAGATTTTTTTGTGGTTTTTATGTTTTACAAGAAAAATTACGTTACAGTCAGATTCGTTTGCTTAATAAGGAGACTTTCTTTTGTCTGATCACTTTAAAAGTTTTACTATATGTTCCTGACGATTTCTATTGTATCATATCCAAAATTTGGAATTTTTAAACGAGTCGTTTGAAAGTTACAGATTTTTTTGTGATTGTCATGTTTTAGAAGAAAAATTACAGTCAGATTCGTTTGCTTAGTAAGGGATCTTTCCTTTGTTTGTTCACTTTGAAATATTTTCCATATGTTCATGACGATTTCTGTTGTACCATATCCAAAATTTAGAATTTTTAGACGAGCCGTTTAAAAGGTTAAGATTTTTTTTTTAAATATCATGTTTTAGAAGAAAAATTGGCGTGTATAGTTTTGTTGTTAGAACATTTTTCTGTTTGTACGACGTAACAATATAGTGTAGTTACACAAATATTTTGGCTAAGGGTGTAACATTCTCATCTGAAGCACAACACTGAATGGTCAACTTACGCAACCAGAGTGCAAATCAACTTTAGGTTTTTGGGTTATGTGATAAGGTACTGTGTATTGTCAAAATACTTTTCCAATAATAGGGTAACATGGTCAAAATCACACTTATGCATAAACAAACAAATCAAAAACAGAACTTCTTAAAAATGATAACCAAACAACTTTTCCAGCATTCAGTGTTCAGCATCCAGCATTAAGTATCCAGCATCCAGCATTCAGCATTTTAAACAAACACACCCTAAATCTTCTTATTTTGTATTATTGTTTGTTTCCTAGAAATAAATGCATATGTATTGATACTCATTTTTCAAATTCTTGTCTTGTTTATAAGTTGGAACTATGGTCTTCTTTTTAATATTCCTGGAGTTGGAACTGTGGTCTTCTTTTTAATATTCCTGGAATACCTTTTATGAGCTACATTGAATTAACATGTTTTTTTTTTATCGGCAGACGGGGTTGAGGGGACCTACTCCCTTTAAATAGAAACAAATATCAACAATCAGCTGTTGACGTGTTGCGAACCCACAACCTCTCTACTTTGTTAGAGGGGGTGCTACCATTGAGCCACAGACTCATTCGCAATTATTATCAAGAGCATTCCCAATAATAGGTTTTAAAACACTTTTAGAACCATTTAGTAAAAAAGTCTTGCCAATGATGGTTTTAACTAGGGGTGTTAAACGAGCGGAGCTTTGGTATGTTCAAGGTCGGTTCGTTTATAAACGAGCCGAGCCCAAATTTTATACGAGTTTTATTTTATGTTGAAGCTCGGATCGTTTAGCTATACGAACGAGTTCGAGCCGAGCTTTTAACTAGTCGAGCCCGAGCCGAACTCGTGCTGCTTGATTAAATTACATATAAAAATAGGATTTTAATTATCTAAACGAGCCGAGCTTTGGTATGTTTAAGCTCGGTTCGTTTATAAACGAGCCGAGCCCAAATTTTAGACGAGCTTTATTTTATGTTCAAGCTTGGCTCGTTTAGCTATACAAACGAGCTCGAGCCAAGCTTTTAACGACCTCAAGCTGAGCTTTTAACGAGCTCGAGTTGTTCGGTTCGTTTAACAGCCCTAGTTTTAACACATTTTTCAAGCAAAATACTTTTAACTATTTGGCAAAAAGTGCCACATAGGACCACTTAGTTAATTTTAAATTAAATTCTATCATATTTTATACACCATGATTTTGGGAAAAGAGAAACTTTAGTTTTTAAAACTTATTTTAAAATCAACTATTGACAAGTTCAAAAGTATAAATCACTTTTAATATTAACTACAATAGAACTTCTTTAAATTAATACTCCATTCGTTAATATCTCTCTAAGTTAATAGAATTCTTGGGTCCCTATGTACATTGTAAGTAGCTAAATCAATACTCGGTAAGTTAATAATCTCTCTAAGTTAATAAAATTTTATAAAATTACATAGGTCCCGAAATTATTAATTTAAAAAATTCTACTATATATGCTAAAACCTTTTCCATCTCTCCTACGCGGCACCCTTAAAACCCTTTTACCATTGGGAATGCTCTGACACGTTGATCCTCGATTTTACCATATTTGATCTGAAGTCATTTACTTGCATATATGTCAAACAATGCCAACCTAGTATTTAGGCGACAGTTATTAGAAAAATAAAAGAGCACTTTAAAAGACCATATCTTAACCAGATCAACCCCGCTTTGACCATCTAAATCAACACTCGGTAAGTTAATAATCTCTCTAAGTTAATAAAATTTTATAAAATTGTATAAGTCCCAAAATTATTAATTTAAAAAAGTTCTACTGTATATGCTAAAACTTTCTCCATCTCTCCTATGTGGCACCCCTAAAACCCTTTTACTATAGGAAATGCTCTGACACATTGATTCTCGATTTTACCATATCTGATCTGAAGTCATTTACTTGCATATATGTCAAACAGTGCCAACCTAATATTTAGGTGGCAGTTATTAAAAAAATATAAGAGCACTTTAAAAGACCATATCTTAACCAGCTCAACCCCGATTTGACCATCTAAATGTTCAAAAAAATGTGAGCAATCTCCAATTTTTTTTTGAAAGTAGTTGGTAATCGTAAATTAACTTTTTAAATCAATGGGCAAAATCCAGGATCTACCCAAACAAATTAAGATACTTAGCCAAAATTCTCAAAAATATTTGCCATTTGACATATAATTTGGAGGGGAAAGTGAAGGTGAGGTTCCCTACCCACTTCAATAAATTAATAAAGGGAAACTTTATATTATGCTTTAAATATATTCTTCAATGATCTACCATTCTACATCTACACATGTGCTTTGAGTTTGAGAAGAAAGAAGAAGAACAACAAAACACCAACTCATCAATAAACTTGGTCTTCTTTTAACTAATTTCCATAAACTTAGAGAGAAAAGTTGTAATTGAAATATGATGAGTAGTAGAAGAAAAGGGTTTCTTCTGAAATTCCTTGTTTTTCTCTTTACACTCAACTCTATTTCACTCTTCTTCTACTTCTCTTCAAACCCTGCACTTTTTTTTTCTACATTCAAAACACTCATCAACATCAACAAAAAAAACCCAAGATACCCTTTCTTCTTCTTCTTCTTTAGCTGAAAATTTCCAAAATAGAAATTTGTATTTTCATGGAAAACCATGGCCAATTCTTCCTTCTTATTTACCATGGAGTTTAAATCCAAACATTCAGTCAAAATCCTGTGAAGGGTATTTTGGAAATGGGTTTAATCAAAGAATTGATGTGTTAAAACCTCGAAAAAAATCAAGTGATGGATGGTTGTAGGGGTACTACATACTTCGACCAATCAAAAGCAGCCACGTGGCACAGTCATCCATCCATCAGGTCGCCACGGTCTCTACCTGCTAGCAGCCCGACCGAAGCGACCTGACCACACAACGAGCAGCGACCTGCTATACACACGTGCTCTCATTCAATGCACAGAATATTCTCATCAGTTACATAATTAATTCACAGGGATGATCCGCGCGCGTTACTCATTTATTCTTCATTATGATGGCGGAGAATCTGCAAGATCCATGATCCACGCCCTTCTATCTTCTATATAAACAGAACTACGATGGCTTGATCTCTAAGTTCAATTCCCCCGAGCTAGAGTACATAGGCAATCTCGATCTCAACGAGGTGCAGCCACCCCGATCTCAAACACCCCCATTTGGTCAAGTCTCCATAACGACCTGATCCTGTTGATGCATTAATCTAGAAATAGGTTAATACATTTGGCACCGACTGCAAGGAATTCGATTTAATCGAAAAAACCCAAACCCTCCCACCCCAAACTCAGAAATCACTCGTTTAAATGGCTAACCAAGAACTAACTATCAATGATCTGCATGCTCAAATCACTCTTTTGCAGGAAGAAAATGCACGCCAGAAAGCTGCACAAACCAACCCCCAGCAGGGTGAAAATAGCGGACATGGAGTCGTTCCTGCTGACGATTCCAACCAAAAGTACGAGCAACTCAGTCAACAACTGGCGGAGTTCAAAGCCTCCCAGGCTCTCCTTCACCATTCTAAGAGCCACACTGCAGAGCAACTTGTCGTACAGTCTCTCCAGCAGTTCCAGGAGTCTCCTTTCTCCAAGGAGATCCTTGACCATGATCTACCGAGCAAGCTGAATGCTCCCAAGTTCGACCAGTATGCCGGAGTCGGAGATCCAACCGACCACATCAAGGGATTTCGGAAATCCCTTCCTCTCATCAAAGAAGATCATCTTCTATGTTTGCTGTTCCAGTCCAGCCTCACTGGACCTGCTCTCGACTGGTTTCACCGTTTGAAATCAGGATCCATCAGCTCGTTTGCAGAGCTCGAGAAACAATTCGTCATCTTTTACATCCACAACAAGAAGCGCCCTGTTACCATCGATTCCATATTCAAAGTCAAGCAGCAAGATGGTGAGTCTCTGAGCACATTTTTTGCTCGATTTAAATCTGAATTACATTCAATTCAGGATTTCGCAAAGGAGCATGAGGCCTTTGCAACCATCGCATTCACTCACGGTCTGACCCAGGGGTTCGACCTCCACAAGTCGCTAGCCATGAAGCGACCTTCATCTTTGGACGAGCTCTACCTGAAGGTAGATCGTTATATCAAACTAGAGGAAGCCCTCACTGGGAGGGAGAAAAACCACGTAGTCAGCAACATTGAGTCTGACTCAACCAAGCGACCTCGATCAGATGGAAAGAGGTTCAAAGCTAAGTCGCTGCCTACCGAGCAGCGGGAGTATCACCGGTTTACGCGACCAGCCGGTTATATCTATGAGAGGATCAAGCACAACCATTGGTGCAAGATTCCTGCCTTCACACAGCTGGAGGATACATCTGGTCGCCCGTACTGCAAAGTCCATAAAGTACGGTGTCATCAGACTGATGACTGTCGCGTTCTAAAACGCGCACTGCAAGCATGGGCCGATGAGAAAAGGCTCAACAATTGGATCCTCGGAAGGAATGAGGAATCCACAGGCAAGCGGGTGAGGAAGGAGTCCAGAACGCCTCCCCGTTCCACAAAAAGAAATCACAGCAAGGCCAGAACGGCCTCAGCAAGTCCAGCACGCAGCAGAGGGCGTAGCCTCTCCCAACGCTTAGGTCCAACAGGCGACCTACGCGACCATATCAACAAGAAGGTCGCAAACAAAGTAGATAGCGACAGCGAGTCGGACAGTCATGTAGTCTACATGATCGATGAATCCCACCACACCCCTGTCTCACGAGATAAGAAGAGACGAGTAGTGCATCTCCATCATGTCTACTCCATCACGGGCCGAGCAGCTCGTTTTAACATCCCTGCCCGCCAAGAGTCCGATATCACTTTTACTAAGGACGATCTCAACAAGGTCGTTACTCCTCACAATGACGCCCTTGTAGTTGAGCTGCGGATTGCAGATTATACCATCAAGAGGGTATTCATTGACCCTGGAGCATCATGCAACATTCTCATGTACAGGACCTTCAAGGACATGAGGCTGCCCGACTCAGTGCTCATCCTAGATTTCACACCCATCCTTGGCTTCAATAGTTCAAGGGAAGACCCTAAGGGTGAAATTCTTTTGCCCGTCACTGTAGGCAGAAGGGAAGACAAGGTCGTTGTAACCAGCAAGTTCAGCGTCCTCAATATCGCAAGCAAGTACAATGCGATTCTGGGTCGAAAGTGGATCCATGCTATGAGAGGTGTGCCGTCAACTTATCATCAAGTATTCCGCTATCCCGGCCCTTATGGGATAATGGAACTTCGCGGCAATCAGAACACCGCACAGGAATGCCACGGCATTATTGAAGCTGTTCCATCGTCAAAACCATCCACCTCTGAAAGCAAGGATGCCGACAACAAAGGAAAGAGCCCGATCACAATAGAGGCATAGGAGGGCAACAACAAGTCAAAAAGCCCATCCAAGGAAAAGGCTGAGCCTGCTAAATAGCAATTACAGAAGGAGCAAGCAAGCTCCCCCAAGCTTAGTCTCGGAAGCACCGATCCAGGCGTGCGTGTGAACATTGGGTCAGATGAGGACCCAAGATATGTCTATGTAGGTTCAGAATTGGAAGAAGATAAGTTCGTCAACTTTGTAAATTTTCTTTCAAATAATAAAGATGTTTTTGCTTGGTCGTATATCGATATGCCCGGAATAGATCCATCAATTGCATGCCATAAGCTACGGGTCAATCCCAATTATCGACCTGTCAAGCAGAAACCAAGGAGACTTGCTCCCAAATTCCATGAAGCTGTCAATGAAGAGATCAATAGACTCAAACAGGTCGGCTTCATCAGAGAAGTCGATACTCCAGACTGGCTAGCAAACATAGTACCAGTCTTAAAGAAAAATGGAAAAACAAGAGTTTGCATCGACTTTACAAGTTTGAACAAAGCTTGTCCTAAAGATTCATTCCCACTGCCACGAATCGATAGGCTAGTCGATCAGACATGCGGCTTTGAGCTACTGTCATTCATGGACGCATACTCAGGGTATAACCAGATCCCAATGTACGAGCCTGACCAAGAGAAGACCTCTTTCACAACAGAGCAAGGTATTTTCTGCTACAAGGTTATGCCATTCGGGTTAAGGAACGCAGGTGCGACCTATCAAAGATTGGTCACCAGAATGTTCGACGACCTCCTAGGTCGAACAATGGAAGTCTACATTGACGACATGCTAGTAAAGAGTGACAAAGAACGAGATCATTTGTACAATCTCGACCAGGCATTCCAAAGATTAAGGCAATACAGAATGCGTCTTAATCCAGAAAAGTGTCTGTTCGGGGTTGCATCAGGAAAATTCCTCGGCTACCTAGTCACCAGACGAGGCATTGAAGCAAATCCCGACCAGATCAGAGCCCTGATCGACATGCCAAGCCCAAAAACAAAGAAACAAATCCAAAAACTCAACGGCATGGTGTCAGCTCTGAACAGGTTCATCTCAAGAGCATCAGATAAGTGCAGACCAATGCTTCATATCCTAAAGAAGGGGGCTACATATGAGTGGACAGAAGAATGCGAGAAGGCCTTCAATGATCTCAAGGCATATCTGTCTACTCCACCAGTTCTCACAAGGCCCAACGATGGAGATGTACTCGGCGTTTACCTCGCAACATCAGATTTCGCGATCAGCGCAGTACTCTTTAAAGAAGAGAACCAGGTCGAGCGATCTATCTATTTCACAAGCAAAGTCTTACAGCAGGCCGAAATAAGGTACACACCTCTAGAGAAGTTAGCATTGGCTTTACTTTACGCTGCATGCAAATTCAAACCTTATTTCCAAGCCCACACTGTAAAAGTAATCACCGATCAGCCATTACGCCACATACTAGAAAAGAAAAACAAAACAAGTCGTATGGCTCGATGGGCAGCCGAGCTGGGTGATTACACTTTCGAGTTCGTTTCACGACAGGCCGTCAAGGGTCAGGTCATCGCAGACTTTTTGGTAGACTATCCAGCAGAGGATGTCAATTGGGAACCAGAGCCTGAAACAAGGCAAGTCCAAGACAATCCTCCAGACACATGGCAGCTGTATGTAGATGGTTCCCACAATTCCAATGGAAGTGGTATAGGTGCTGTGTTAATCTCTCCTGAAGGTTCACAGCTCGAGAGATCAGCTCGTCTAGACTTCTCGACCTCCAACAACGAGGCCGAGTATGAAGCACTCATCCAGGGCCTACAGATGGCGGTCGAGCTACAAGCAATTCGTCTCAAGGTGTACAGCGATTCCCAACTGGTAGTCAATCAGATCACTAACAACTACCAGATCAATGGGGTCAACCTAATCAGGTATGCTAGCAAAGCAAAGGAGCTCATCAGCAAGCTCAGCTATTTCACAATTGAGCACATACCTAGAGACGACAACAGACATGCTGATTCATTGGCATTCCTAGCGTCTAAGATCGAGTCAGACAGACCGCGGGCCCTAACTATAGCAATCAACTCACAGCCCGCATATCTCTTCAAGGAAGAGGATGTTCATCAAATCTCCGACCTACTAGAAACAACTCCAGCAGACATCCAGGGTACCTGGATGGAGCCTTTCATGGTTTACCTTCAAACTGGTGTCCTGCCATCCGACAAAAAGGAAGCCAGTCGATTGCTGCATAAAGTCACGATGTACAAAATGCATGAGGACAAACTTTTCGGAAATCTGCAACTGGATTGTTATTACGATGCCTGATTCCAAAGCAAGGCCAGATGATATTTCAAGAAATCCATGAAGGTGAATGTGGAAACCATTCCGGTGGGCGTACCTTAGCCCATAATGCAATCTCTCAGGGATACTTCTGGCCAAGAATGAAGGAAGATGCAAAGAAATTTGTTTTGAAATGCAAAGAATGCCAGCGATGTGCTGATAAGCAACACCAGCATCCGAATGATCTCATTAACATCACTGCACCATGGCCATTCCACATGTGGGGGCTCGATATCATGGGGCCCCTAATCAAAGAAAAGAAATCTGAGAAGAGGTTCGTTCTAGTGGCTGTCGACTATTTCACTAAATGGGTAGAAGCTGTTGCGCTAACCAACGTAACACAAGCAGATGTCCAAAGATTCATGTGGGAAAACATCATCACAAGGTTCAGACTACCAAAACGAGTAGTCACAGATAATGGCACTCAGTTCGTTGGCAAGAATATAAAAAAATTCTACGACCTGTGGAAAATCGAGCATTCAAGGTCAACTCCTAGATACCCGCAAGCCAACGGCCAGGTCGAAGCTGCAAATCGACAGATTCTAAACAATTTGAAGAAGAAGCTCGAAGACCAGCATGATCAATGGCCACAGCAATTGGAAAACATCCTGTGGGCCTATAGAACAACTCCTCGTACGTCCACTGGGATGTCACCTTTCAGCCTATGCTACAGAGTTGAGGCAGTTATCCCCACCGAGCTAACATTTGGAACGACCAAATCACTTCTGGTCGACACTGAGCTCAACAATCAAGCCTGGTCGTTTGGAGTCGACCTCCTCGAAGAACGACGTAACCACGCCGCTATAAAGCTCGAGCAATACCAACAGAGACTCAAGCGAGCTTATAATAAAGGCGTGCGACCAAGAACTTTCCAGCCAGGGGAACTAGTCCTAAGGAAAATGTTCCACAACAAAAGAAAGGACATGATTGGCAAACTGAACGCCAATTGGGAAGGTCCTTACATTATCACAAAGGTCCAGAGCAACGGTTCTTATCGTCTTCAAACACCAGAAGGGGAGATCGTCAAGAACCCATGGAATGCTTTTCACTTAAAGAAATTTTATCAATGAAATGTAAGCATCCATTCATTGCATTTCAATGTATAAATTCACTTTTGCCTTCATCTCTGCTCAAACATGAATGGCTACTAAAGGTCCAATACCTCGACCTACAAATTATCAAAACTCTAGTCCCTTTGATAATTTAAAAGTTTGTTAAGTTAAATCACTAGCATCTTAACTTGGTGCATTGGTCATTCTCTTCCCACGACCCAAGCACAACTATATTGCATGCGACCTCAAACCCCAGCAGGTCGAGCAAATGTTACTTATTGTTTGCAAATCCCATTCAAGCAGACAAAACGACATGAACAACAATGCAAGGTAAATCGTTGAATTAACCTTTTACTTTATGAGATTTTAACAATTACAGGTACAACCAAAATAGAATTAAGGCATACAAGAGGAACTGTTTCAGTACGTCCTGCTTGCAGCCATTCATCTCGTCTACCTGCCTTCTGAACGAGCTACCAGGACTCCCTGGAAACTAACTGCTCAGAAAAACTTCAAGCTCGTTAAAGTAAAAACTGACTACTGATGATAAAGTCAAAAGTCAAAGAACTATCCACTCAAGCTCTCAAAATTACAAGGGGGCTCTCAAGAATGCGCTCTGGAAGCTATGCCAAGTACAAGGAGTACAAGAAGACATACTGCAAGAACAAGGAGTGCAAGAAGCAAGCTTTGCACAAGGTTACCCAATACAAGAAAAGGGACACAAAGGCCAGCTTACTGCTGCGTAGACTGGTCGCCTGAAGCATCAACTTCAACAAGGACTCCAGCGACCTGGTCACTAGGGCCCATCGAGGCGTCCTGAGCTGGCGCCAAGGTACCCTCAACACCACCTCGCGTCTCCTCTCCTTCGGGCGACCCCGTCATAGCTTTCACCAGTTGCTCGCAGTAGGTCTTCCACGCCGCTTCATTCTCCTGACATACCCTCTGCCAGTACTCAGCAGAAGATTGAGAGGCAGCATTACGCTCCTTTAATTGCTCCACCGTCTCCTTCAGCGAAGCGACCTGGGCATCCCTGTCCTTAACCTTGCACTCAGCAACGACAACAATGTTCTTCGCCTGCTCGAGCTTCTCGTTGAGCGCCTTCAACTCAATTTCATCTTGAGCACCAATCTCAGCAACCAGACGCACCTCCTGGAAGCTGGCATTGAGCTGCAACCAACAACAGAATTTAGACCAAATGCCAAAGCATAAACAAGACAAATGCGACTTATGCTCACACTCACCAAAGACAGCGCCGCATTTATCTTCGAGCAGGTCACCAACAAAGGCTGCGACTTCACTGCTCGGGCATCAGCTTCCAGGACGATACCCTCATTCACAGCCCGGGCAACGCAAGGGTCATCGATAGCACTGTCGTTATCATAAACGACATGCTTCTCTCCTTGACCATCCAAATAATCGAATGGCCCGGGGCAGAATTCAGACAAAGTACCTTTGCCTTTCTGCAAAGGCCGAGGAGCAGTCTTCCTGGACAAAGCCGACATCCCAGGAGACGCCAAAGGCATTGAAGAAACAGGAGCTGGCATAGCTGGGAAATCCATCAGCTTAAGGTTCCCCCCGAAGGACCTCTTCTTCCCAGCCAAGGCACCTACTTTAGGAAGTGAGGCGGGAGGACCGGAGACTGGAGGGCTCGCCATTGCTTCAACCTGGCGAGAGCTACCAGCAGAGCGCTCCCTTTCCACAGGTAGCTCCCTCTCCACAGATCGTTCCTGCACCAGAGGTCGATCCTTCTCAACAGGTCGACTCTTTTCCGACCTCCGAGGAGCACCAACAGAACGCTCTCTATCCCCCTGCCTCGAGCCACCAGTAGCCCGTTCGCTGTCATCAGCTCGCGAGCTACTACCAGATCGCCCACCTGCAGATTTGTGAACAGAAGACATATATGCTTTCTTCAAAGCTTTCCTCCTCTCGAGCTCGTCCCAAACAGTTTGTGGACCACCTTTAGGAATAAAATGCTCCTTTAGGTGGGGTAGAAACGAGATCTTCCGCTCGTCGCTCAACTTACCAAAGCTGTTCAGAACAGATTTCAGATCGTTTTTCCTAATCAAATGGTCGTCCCGGATCGCTGCAACAAAAAATACAAAGATGTCAAGTTCAGAGACAGGAAGACAAATCAACAATCCTAGTACTACAGACAACAAACTTACGAGCGTCATTCCTAATCGTATGACGCAACTGGATATCCCCTTCAACAATCGACCCAGTAAGCAGCATGGGATCTTTCCACCATGGCTCGCTACTTACTAGATAGATCAATGGCAAACGGTCTGACCTAACTTGCATGTTATAGCCCGAGAGTTCAACCTTCGAGGAACGTTTGAAGCTAAAATGGTTCAGTACATCTTTCACTGTAATGTTCCACCTATGCAACTTGTTGAGGTCGTCAATTACCCTCATATTCCGCCAGAAATTACCATTCATCTGGCAGGGGGCTCGACTAATGGCATTCAACAGGTCGACCACCAATCGAGACAAAGGCAACCTCAACCCAGCACGAAATTGGGGCAAAGTAAAAACAGTTGAGAAAGGGTTATTAGGTCGATACTCAGGGGAAAGTAAACGATCTCCTAGAAATCTAATCTCCAAATGCCTAATCGACCTAAACCCATACATTTTCCTAACGACGATATGCCTATTTACATAATTCATATTTACAACCCTACACATTACACCACCGTCTCCCTCCACCAATTCGTCATCAGATGAGTCTGCCCCATGAGAACCACTACTCTGAGGACTATCTACCTCTTCATCACGAACGGGAGACGGAGTGTCAGATCGAGTACCCTCAGACTCAATCTCCTCATCACCACTCAAGTGATCGTTTTGAGAGTCACTAGCATCAAACATTTCTCTCAACCAATATACAAGAAAACAGAAGGTGAAAGAAAACAAAACAGAAGATCAAAGAAATAACAAGGAGAGAAAACAAACCTCACGAACTCTCAAAGTTCTTCAGATCGCAACTTAAAAGCGGCAGCAATTCAAGCAAAGGCAAGATAGGTAAACCCTTCTCAAGGTAACTACAGTTTATATACTGTAGCTCAAACACTTCCAGCCATCGGTTCAAAACAAACGAGCGGCTGAGATCGGCCAAAGGATCAATATGCATCGCAGTTATTCTCCACTCACAAAACGGTTTGTATCCACCGTTGGATCAGTCCACGTGCAAGACATATATTAAATCAAGCAATACGTGCGTCAGTTGCCATAACTACACGGATAACTACTCGAGGAAAATCATCCACTTCCCCGTAAAAGCGCCATGATTAGTACAGACAGGCCTGCATGACTGCCACATCCGCGGATTCAAAAAAGCAAACTACAAATCAGCATCGATCAAAGTTCTTAGTCTTTTCAGCCCGACTACTACAGCCGACCTAAAAAGAGGGGGCTTATGTAGGGGTACTACATACTTCGACCAATCAAAAGCAGCCACGTGGCACAGTCATCCATCCATCAGGTCGCCACGGTCTCTACCTGCTAGCAGCCCGACCGAAGCGACCTGAGCACACAACGAGCAGCGACCTGCTATACACACGTGCTCTCATTCAATGTACAGAATATTCTCATCAGTTACATAATTAATTCACAGGGATGATCCGCGCGCGTTACTCATTTATTCTTCATTATGATGGCGGAGAATCTGCAAGATCCACGATCCACGCCCTTCTATCTTCTATATAAACAGAACTACGATGGCTTGATCTCTAAGTTCAATTCCCCCGAGCTAGAGTACGTAGGCAATCTCGATCTCAACGAGGTGCAGCCACCCTGATCTCAAACACCCCCATTTGGTCAAGTCTCCATAACGACCTGATCCTGTTGATGCATTAATCTAGAAATAGGTTAATACAATCGTTTAGGTGTTTTTATAGTGAAACACTTAAAAGTTCGATTTGCGAAGGAGGGAGAATTGGGATGAATTTAGATAAGATTAATATGTCATTAGGTGGGAAAATATTGGAAAATGTGATTGGAAGAGGTGAAGAAGAAGAAATGCCGAAATTCGATTGGGGAGCTTTTGAAATTGAGGTTAATGTAGGAATTGGTAAAGGTGAAAAGGGAAGGAAGCTTGTGGATACGGCATTTTTGGATAAGTATGTGCCTTATGGTGATATTAATAGACATACTATGCGCAGTTTGATTGATTCGATTCGATTAGTGAAGCCCCATGAGTTTAACTGCAATGAGGTTAGTTTGTTTTTGAATAGTTATTGCCATTATAATTCTGAGTTTGAGATCTTATTAGAGCTTAATTATGACTGAATTTAGATAAATTACTGATATAAATGATAGTATACATTTTCCATTGTCTGCTTATTAATTGATTAATAGTGCTATTTATGGAGATTATTTTAATCAAATTCCATTGCGAATAAGTGTTTGATTCAGTTAAAAAAAATTTATCAATGTTATTAAAATTCAGCTAATTTTGAAGGATTTTTTTTTTTAGAAGATTTATTGCTGAATACCAACATTAATAAAAAAAACACTAAAAGGGGAAAACCATAGGCTTGTTATCTAATTAACCTTGCAATTAGGATTTAAGTAAATAACCTTGAGCATAATCTTTTTTGCCCACTTTGATTTCATTACTTGGAAAACAGATTTAAAAATTGTTGGCTATAGAGGATATACTTTTATCGTTCTGTCCTACATCACTCTGCCCATATTTAAAACAATTCACCTTCAGGTTGCACGTTCGAATTATAAAGGCTCACTGGTAAAAGAAGTGGTGCAAATATTTACATACGTTTCCAACGTTTGTTTGGCTTTGTAAGGAATTATTTTCTGTATCTTTGGAAGCCGGCGAGAACATGCTCGAATGAAAATTTATGAACCCTTTATTTGGACATCCACACTAAAAACTGCACAGGGAGCATGAACCTTCTACCAATAAAAACGTTTCATCAATAAAGTACAATGTACAACACATTAAAAAAAGGGGGTAAGTAGGCATTTGCATGGAAAACTAAGTCACCCGAAAGACCCACCCATCATTTTCCATCTCACATCTTACCCCTAGCAACTTTCTTGAGTAAGCCAGCAAAGAGTCCCCATACTCGACGATCACAAGCCTTGTTTGGAATATCTTTCAGATCGGACAGAAGGTCATCTTGTTCTTTCTCAAATAGCTCTTTTCCAATTGGACCAATTAGTGCTTCATTTACAGGTTTGTCATTGAAGGAGCTGTCCAGGTCAAAGAAAATGTTAGTTTCTAGATAAGTAGGATACCTATCTTCTCCTACAATACCATATATAATGATCAACCAGAATAGCAATGCATTTAGAATAGATTCAGGACTAGGTAGGTTATAAAAAAGGGTTATACATTTCTTCTGCTTCTTCTTCTTCAATTCTCAATTACCAAATCCCATTAATAGAAACACGAAAAATATATAAAAAGGGTTATACATTACTTGAATATTCATGCATAAGGTCGTATATTCAACAACAACAAAATGGAAATGAATATAATACATGACGCATACCATATATACATCAGAATATCAGATGCTTCAACCAAATGAGACATACAAATACTTCATTACAACATGAATACGTGCACACTCTTAAAACTTAGCAGAGCTTTAGCTAATAAGATATATTAATAGATAGCATACCCAATATAGACACGCATGACCTCAGGAGTATTCAAAACTTTTCAGAGTGACCACATCAATGCTCCATAAACTCTCATCAGCTACATAAATAGAACATATTAGGATATTATAGATTAATGTCAATTCAAATACAGAAAACGATATCTTATTGGATATAATTGACAGATTTTCTTACTTGCTGTGTGTCCACTTGATCAGCCTTATTAAGAACCACACGTATCTTGTCATTATGACCACGTAGAGATCCAATGACACGCTTGAATTCATCACTGATGTCCAGTTTATGAGGATCAAATAGAAGGAGAATGAGATCACATTTTGCAGCAAGCCACGACGTCACCCCAGTGAAATCATAGCTTCGCTGCGTCCTTAAGAAAAAAACTCACTGGATGTGGCATTTGGGAGCACTGAAATTTGGATAAAAATGCAGTTCCAAATGTTGTAAGTCCACTGAATGGCATGTCTGCTTGAACAGCTATAGTGTTGCCAGGAATACTTCTTTCATCTGGTCCTGACTGATTGAGGTGAAAATGTCATGGCCAAGAGACAAATTTGGTGGAATGGATAAAGAAAAGATGGAAAAAACGCAATAGATGCACACTAGCTTTAGAATGGGTTTTTTTGCTTCAGAGGAAAAATTAGTAAAATGATTTAAAACTTACAAACCAAATTAAGCTGAAAAGTTATTTATTTAACTTCTAAAATCCTTACAAACCAAATTATTAATTAGCATTCAGATAGAGCATTCTGAAGCAAACTCACTGAAATACTATCTTCTGGTCAAAAGAGATCATAGAAAAATGTTTATATATTCTGCAATTTTCTAAGATAAACAAAGTCCTTTTTCGAAAACCCTTGCATAGTTGCATATGTTTGATCTTAAATTAATGTTGGTTTTCAGAACATCTAATCATTCTCTCAACAGGAAAGCAAATATTGTCAAGCATGTACTCAGGATTTCGTGAATGCTTCTCCTTGAGTATAAACCTTTGTGAATCTTACTTTTTCATGAAGATTAAAGAGGGATTTATGTATGCATCTGTGAGAAGAAATGGAAGTGTTTACCATAACAACCACAAATCTGTCAGTTGTAGGCTCCGGACCAATGTGAGCTCCTATTCATAATAAAGAAAGTATTAGCAAAATACCAAATAGAAGAAAGGTTGTTTAAAGTGAACTGAAACTAAATCTAACCTGGATAACTGCTTCTCAATAAATGCTTGATGAAGGTTGTTTTCCCCGTAGAATACTGGCCTAATAGCATATAACCATAGGCTTTGAGTCAAAATCACTGTTTGTCTGCCAAAAGAAACAAGATGTTAATAAAAACCTTATCATTCAGAACATCAATCCTTATCTCCCAACAGAAGCCTTTTGACACAGTAATGTCAGGTACACTCTACCCAATGATGAAGAAAGATAAAAGGAAAGAGAAAGAAGAGAAGGATGAAAACTAGGGCCTCTTTGTCGTTCTGCATACATACAGGTAATAATAAAAACTACCTTTTAAAACTTGACATTCAAGACACAGCAATCAAACACCGACATCAAGATTTCCTCTTATGAAGATAGATGTAATTTGGAAAGAATTGATCGAAACAAGGAAACAAGAGAAGACAATGAAACAGAGATGTTAAGAGTTACATAGATAGATTGTTGTAATATAGAAACTGAGAAGCTTGTCGTGCACTCTTTTGCCCTTTTTTGGTCTCTCTCAAAAGTTAGAAAACCAACAAATCTAAAGACATGAGATGAGAGCAGAGAATACAAATGAAAGGGCGCGAGATGGAAAACGGACGGTTAGATTCAAGAAGCGCGTACGTGTGTCGGTGTGTGTCCGTTATTTTGGATCTCCCTCATTCTCTCTCTCTCATTGTATAGTGTACTGTGTACACCCCAAGTCGTAATAACTTTATTTTTCTTATGACCGTTGTAGCTAGTTATAAGTTATTAATATGAATATGATTTGAATTAATATATCAAAATCATTGGTTTTTTCTGGAATTAAATAATTAATTAATTACTACTTAAGATCAAGGGTACATGCATGTGTGAAAGTTATGGTTGAATCAGCCATCAGGTCTTATTTCAACTAAGAAAGGCAGATCTAAGAAGGGGCTTTCGTGAACTCAAGACCAGGGTGTTTTCGGACAAAAAAATAAATAAATAAATAATAGTACTTATACTATACCACCTAACCTACAAAACCCAACCCATTCCTAAGTAAGTTACATCTAAACCCAGACAATTTTCATCCAAGTCCACCCCAACTCCAACTATGTTGTGTGTACTACACGTAGTAAGCTGAAAATGATTTTATTTTTAAGGTAGTGAGATTGTAACACAATAGTATATAAAATATGTGTGTAGGAAGAGTTTACTGTGAAGTCATGATTCCTTGCATAAAAAAACTCGCACTAAAAAACCTGGATAAAATATTTTCAAGATAATGCATTGAAGGCTGTTGTATGGTTCAAATTGGACCTCTACTGATTTGCCTAAGCTTTTCAAGTCAGGCTTAACAGATAAAATATGATTTCTAGCTAGGTTTAAACTCTGACTCGGGCATGGCTTGGAAATCTATAATTTATGATTTTGTATTTTAATCCTTTAGAAGTGCTCTACAAATGTGTGGCTGTGTACATCCATCCCTTTTAACAAGTGGTTGCAGCGAACCTATTTCTAGTTTGGTCTTACCTATTCACTAAAAGGGCAACCAATCAAAATGGTTTCACTAACAGAACTAAAAACAAATGGTCTTTGTTGATTGAAGTTTGAAAACTTAGTGGAGAACAAGCATGCTCTGCTTTGAAGTTTGAATAGGTCAAAATGTAAAAAAGTTAATTAGTTGAAGGATATGGACTATGGTAGAAACATCAGCTCAACTAGGCTTCAAAATGAGCAAGATGCATATCAATCAAAACTATGATTATCAATTTCACCATGATATAGAAGCTTAAATACAAGTAAAAAATCATAAAATATTAACAGTAATAGGAATTTCTCTAAAATCTTATAATGTACAAAACAGCACCAAAATACCTTCTTTACAGATTTTGTGGTAAACCATTGAGCTGATACCGATGATTTGGGCGGAGAAATAACTGCACCAATATAAAAGACTGATGTAAGTTATGCTAACATTGTGCTAATTACCTTTAAATTCAGACTCCTTTTTGCGTGAGCGTTTTTTCTGGAAAAGAAACAACCATACTTAAGAACACCGCAAGATTCTAAACAAATTTAGTTATAATCCATGTCATAAACAAAATCTATGCTTACTGCTTACAATGCATCCAAATTCTCCATTGCTGGAGGTTTTACATCTTCCAAGTCAACTGCAACACAAAACACTGTTAGGCAGTATGTTAGTATGGCATAATTATAATTCTAAGTAAAACCAGAAAACCTAGAATAAATAGAGTATGCAAACCAGAACAATAATTAAGGACAGTATGATGTGATCGAGTCGAGAAAATCTCTGTCCTTAAGACATAATTTGCCCCAACAGGTGCTGTATGGGTGTAATGCAAACTGTCTCCCAGGATACAACGATCAATACCTTCGTCGTGTAGCAGCACTTCAAACAAAACGAAGACGGCGAACCAGTTCAGTGATGTAACTCTCTCAAGGGACACTGACAGACTATGAATGATAATGAATATGATGTTTTCGAAATGAATGAATAAAATGCAGACACTGACAAGGTATTTATAGCAAGAAAAACTAAGTGAACAGACTCTTGGGCCGAAACAGTTCATTGAACGGACACAACCATTAAGGCCGAACAGACACTTTGGGCTTTAAACAGTTTCATCAAGGGACACAACTGTAGGGCCCGAAACAGTTTCATGAAAGGTTGCACCTATCTGGGCCGAACCAGTAGCAAACCGGTTCGGAATAGGTATGCACCTATTGGGATTTATTCTAATGGACCTTTCTACTAAAAAGATTATGTTGGATCACCAAATCCAAATCCAAATCCAAATCCCAAGCCCAAGCCCGAGTCCGAGCCGAGCCGAGCCGAGCCGGGTCGGGTCGGTCGGTCGGACGGACGGCGCGCGCGCGCGCGTGTGTGTGTTTTTCAAGCCCAAGCCCATGTAAGGTTCCGCCCAACGCGCGAAAACATTGTAACCCCAAGGGCCACACCCTTATTGTACATGAGGGGTTTTTCTAGACAAAACCTTATCTACATGGGTCAAATGTGGGACTATCACATTTTCCTTGCTTTGTCTCAAGTTGTTTGGAACTTGGGACACCAATTTCTCATTCACTATGGAACAGTTTTAGACGTATGAATATTCTGCGAGCATCTACTCGGAATGAGGATTCCATACGTACCAAGATCTAGCTCAATGGAGCTCTAGAACATATCGAAATGTCCAGCCAAAGACCTTGTCAGATTTCTGTCAGATTTCTGACAGAATCTGTTCAAACTGTTTCCAACAATCCCCCGCATGAATGGAAATTACGGATTTATGCAAATGCAATGCAACTGAGAGAGTACAAGCGGAAAGTAGCTGCATCGGTATAGGTAGCAATTTTTCAGCCTTGAACCTACCCTAGTGGATAACCATCGGATTTACTGGCTAATCAGTGAACATGATGTCTTGAACTGTTCAGCCGTTTGTGTAAACCAAGACAATGGCTACCACACAGTTTCCCTTCCTCAAAGAACTTGGTTCTATGGTTGTGTTCATTTTGGCCTTGAACTTCCTGGTATTCATGAGTGCTCTTAAAGAATGCAACCTTCAACATTCTCACAGAAAACGGCCCCTTTTTCTCACTCATAAGGTGATTGCCCATGAAGAGTATCCTGCTATACTCCACTTGTTTTACAAGCTATGGGAATCATTAAAAGCAAAAGCTTATCCTAGTCCATCAATGCAGGCAGGACTGGTCTCATCATCATAGGAATGGATAAGAGATGTTTAATCTCACAGTGCTATCGTCGAGTCATGCGAGATTCGGTTGTCCCTTTGAACCTAGATCTTGGGATCTCCAGTCAGCTAGGTAGGGTTGCCATCAGGCCTACTCTTTCGTCTTAGGTTTTACACCCATTCCTCTCGATGAAGCTTGAACTTGCTCTCTGGCCAAACCTTTAGTAAATGGATCCGCTAGGTTTTCAGCCGACTTAATATACTCTATAGAGATTATTCCAGTTGAGAGCAGTTTCCTAACGGTTTTGTGTCTTCGTCTGATGTGTCGAGACTTACCGTTATACATACTACTCAGTGCCCTGCCTATAGCAGATTGACTATCGCAGTTTATACGAATAGCTGGCACTGGTTGTTCCCACATAGGAATATCCTCTAAGAAATTTCGAAGCCATTCTGCTTCTTCTCCTGCTTTATCTAAAGCAATGAATTCAGCTTCCATAGTGGATCTAGCAATGCATGTTTGCTTAGAGGATTTCCAAGATATCGCTGCACCACCCAGAGTAAAAACATAGCCACTCGTGGCTTTTGAGTTTTTAGTATCTGATATCCAATTAGCATCACAATATCCTTCTACTACTGGTGGATATCTAGTGTAGTGCAGATTATAACTTGAGGTATATTTCAGATAGTTCAATACCCTAGTTATTGCCTTCCAGTGATTCTTTCCTGGATTACTCGTGTAACGACTTAGGACATTTACAGCGTGAGCCATGTCTGGTCTAGTGCAATTTGTGATATACATCAAACTGCCAATGACACGAGCATATTCTATTTGTGATATGCTAGCCCCAGTATTCTTAGTTAAATGAAGATTGGGATCTTCTGGAGTTTTGGCAATTCCAGTGGAGTATTTCTTGAACTTTTCAAGAACCTTCTCAATGTAGTGGGATTGCGATAGTGCAATTCCATCTGATGTTCTAGTGATTTTAATCCCTAGTATAACATCAGCAATTCCCATATCCTTCATATCAAACTTACTGCGAAGCATGTTCTTAGTAGCATTTATGATGTCATTGTTGCTACCAAAAATCAGCATGTCATCTACATAGAGACATACAATAGCATATCCAGTTTGAGTGGACTTAGTGTAAACACATTTGTCACATTCGTTTATTTTGAAACCACTTGACAACATTACATTATCAAATTTTTCATGCCATTGCTTCGGGGCTTGTTTTAAACCATATAATGATTTTACAAGTCTACACACCTTATTCTCCTGTCCAGGTGCAACAAAACCTTCAGGTTGTTGCATATAGATTTCTTCCTCTAAATCGCCATTTAGGAAAGCCGTTTTTACATCCATTTGATGTATTTCAAGGTTGTGTATTGCAGCAATCGCAAGAAGCGTTCGAATAGACGTTATTCTCGTTACTGAAGAGTAAGTATCAAAGAAATCCAAGCCTTGTTTCTGTCTGTAACCTTTGACTACAAGTCTGGCCTTGTATTTGTCTATTGAACCATCTGTTCTCATCTTCTTTTTGAAGATCCATTTGGAACCTAAACATTTCGTTCCAGGAGGAAGTGTGGTTAGCTCCCATGTGTGGTTTTGCATTATGGAATCAATTTCACTTTTAATTGCTTCCTTCCACTGGGGAGCATCTTGAGTAGACATGGCCTCTTTAAAAGTTAATGGATCATTGTCCACTAAGAAAGTCATGAATTGAGGACCATATGTCTCCACAAGATATGTTAGAAAATCAGGACCATATGCCTTCGTTTTTCTAGCTCGTTTACTTCGCCTAGGTTCATCCTCATTCTGATGTTCATCCCTTGGCACAGTAGTATCTGTAGTTTCTTGCTCAACTCTTGGAGCATTTTCACGTGTTCTTTTTCGATGCTTAGCATCTTGACAAGGAAACACAGTTTCAAAGAAATATGCATTTCTTGATTCCATAATAGTATTGACCTGAACATCAGGAATATCAGATTTGTGAACTAAAAATCGATAAGCACTACTATTATGAGCGTAGCCTATAAAAATGCAATCAACAGTTTTAGGTCCAATCTTCACTTGTTTAGGAGGTGGGACCGCAACCTTGGCTAAACACCCCCACACTTTCATGAATTTATAAGAAGGTGTTTGACCTTTCCATAATTCATATGGTGTTTTGCCGGTTTTCTTATGAGGTATCTTATTGAGAATATAATTCGCAGTAAGAATGGCTTCCCCCCACATGTTCTGGGGTAACCCTGAATTTAACAACAAAGCATTCATCATCTCTTTCAATGTTCGGTTCTTGCGTTCAGCAGTACCATTAGATTCAGGAGAGTATGGAGCCGTAGTTTGGTGTATGATTCCATTTTCAGCACAAAAGTCATTAAATGGTTTATCATATTCACCTCCTCGATCGCTCCTTACAATCTTGATTTTCTTGCCAAGTTGATTTTCAACCTCAAGTTTATACTGTTGAAACTTTTCTATAGCTTCATCTTTGCTTGTTAACAAATAAACATAGCAAAACTTTGTGCAGTCGTCAATAAAAGTAACAAAATACTTTTTACCACCTCTAGTTTGCACAAACTTTAAATCACACAAGTCAGTGTGAATTAAATCTAGAGGTTCGGTACTTCTTTGGACCGAATGATGTGTGGTTTTGGTAAGTTTAGCTTCCACACAAATTTCGCATTTATCACATGCTTTTGGATTGCAATGTGGAATCATATCCATGTTAATTAGTCTACGCAAAGTATTATAATTAACATGTCCTAGACGTTCATGCCAAACATTAAAAGACTCAACGATATAAGCAGAAGAATTATTCTTATTAATATTTGGAATAACAGTCATTACATTGAGCTTGAATAGCCCATCGCTAACATACCCTTTACCCACATACATCCCAGCCTTAGTGAGTACAAACTTGTCAGATTCAATCACCATCTTGAAGCCATTCTTGCTTAAGAGTGATCCAGAAATCAGATTCTTGCGAATGTCTGGAACATGCAACACATTGTTGAGGCTAACTTCCTTTCCAGAAGTCATCTTCAGCACAATTTTCCCTTGACCTTCTACCTTCGATGTAGATGAGTTGCCCATGTAGAGTTGTTCATTCTGATGGTTCAAAGTATAAGTAGTGAACATCCTCTTATCTGAGCAAATGTGCTTGGTTGCACCAGTATCCAGGAACCATTCCCTTGGATTGTCAACCAAGTTCACTTCCGAAACCATAGCACAAAGGTCGATTATGCCCAAGTCAGCAATCATCTTGTCTTCTTCAGTCAGATTTGCTTGAGCGGGATTCTTTCCTTTCTTGTCATCTTTCTTCTTGCTTCGGCAGTCACTTTGGCGATGACCTGACTTGCCACAGTTGAAGCACTTTCCTTTGAATTTCTTGGTGGATTGCTTGTTATTGGAACCTTGGTCAGAAGATTTGCGCTTCTTGTTCTTCTTCCCATGTTCCACAACATTGGCTTTGGCATCTTCAGAAACAACAACAGTATTCTTTTCAGAAGTACGGTTGTCTTCTTCTATGCGAAGCCGGAGAATCAGGTCTTCCAAGCCCATCTCCTTACGTTTGTGTTTAAGATAGTTCTTAAAATCCTTCCATGAAGGGGGTAACTTCTCAATAACAGAAGCCACCTGAAAGGGTTCACACAAAGTAAGGTTTTCTGCATGAATTTCGTGCAGAATAAGTTGAAGTTCTTGGACCTGACTGATCACAGTCTTGGAGTCCACCATCTTAAAATCAAGGAACCTGCCGACCACAAACTTCTTTGAACCAGCATCCTCGGCTTTGTACTTCTTATCCAAAGATTCCCAGAGTTCTTTGGATGTTTTGAATGGACTGTACACATTGTAGAGTGTGTTGTCCAGTCCATTTAGGATATAGTTTCGGCAAAGGAAATCTCCATGTTTCCAAGCATCTATAGCAGCAACAGTTTGGCGATCAGATTCGCCTCCATCTTGCTTTGGAAGTAGTTCGTACAGGAACTTAGCGAGATTCAGAGTTGTAAGGTAAAACAGCATCTTCTGCTGCCACCTCTTAAAGTCTGTTCCGTTGAATCTCTCGGGTTTTTCCCCAACAGTAACATGGGTAGGAACTGTTGGAACAGCAGTAGGAACAGCAACAGTAGGAACAGTAGGAACAAAATTGGTAGCTAAACTTCCATTGATAGTTCCAATGTTCGCGGGGACATGTGTTTGTGACTCTTCCATTTGTCTGAAACAAAATATTCAGACAGATTAAACAACCAGAAAATTTTATTTCCTGTACTTGTGTCTGCAAATACGAAAATTATAAAAATTTTCGAAAAAAAATTCAAAATTTTCGAACTGTATCAAAAAATAACCTCAATCTGCAAATAAATTTGCTAAACAGTAACAAAATTTCGAAAAACAAAATTTTCGGATATAAACAGTAAAAGAAATATAGAACAGTAAACCAAAATACTAACATATACTTATGTCTTAAGAATGTTAGGCAGTATGTTATTATGGCATAATTATAATTCTAAGTAAAACCAGAAAACCTAGAATAAATAGAGTATGCAAACCAGAACAATAATTAAGGACAGTATGATGTGATCGAGTCGAGAAAATCTCTGTCCTTAAGACATAATTTGCCCCAACAGGTGCTGTATGGGTGTAATGCAAACTGTCTCCCAGGATACAACGATTAATACCTTCGTCGTGTAGCAGCACTTCAAACAAAACGAAGACGGCGAACCAGTTCAGTGATGTAACTCTCTCAAGGGACACTGACAGACTATGAATGATAATGAATATGATGTTTTCGAAATGAATGAATAAAATGCAGACACTGACAAGGTATTTATAGCAAGAAAAACTAAGTGAACAGACTCTTGGGCCGAAACAGTTCATTGAACGGACACAACCATTAAGGCCGAACAGACACTTTGGGCTTTAAACAGTTTCATCAAGGGACACAACTGTAGGGCCCGAAACAGTTTCATGAAAGGTTGCACCTATCTGGGCCGAACCAGTAGCAAACCGGTTCGGAATAGGTATGCACCTATTGGGATTTATTCTAATGGACCTTTCTACTAAAAAGATTATGTTGGATCACCAAGATCCAAATCCAAATCCAAATCCAAATCCCAAGCCCAAGCCCGAGTCCGAGCCGAGCCGAGCCGAGCCGGGTCGGGTCGGTCGGTCGGACGGACGGCGCGCGCGCGCGCGTGTGTTTTTCAAGCCCAAGCCCATGTAAGGTTCCGCCCAACGCGCGAAAACATTGTAACCCCAAGGGCCACACCCTTATTGTACATGAGGGGTTTTTCTAGACAAAACCTTATCTACATGGGTCAAATGTGGGACTATCACATTTTCCTTGCTTTGTCTCAAGTTGTTTGGAACTTGGGACACCAATTTCTCATTCACTATGGAACAGTTTTAGACGTATGAATATTCTGCGAGCATCTACTCGGAATGAGGATTCCATACGTACCAAGATCTAGCTCAATGGAGCTCTAGAACATATCGAAATGTCCAGCCAAAGACCTTGGTCAGATTTCTGTCAGATTTCTGACAAAATCTGTTCAAACTGTTTCCAACAATCCCCCGCATGAATGGAAATTACGGATTTATGCAAATGCAATGCAACTGAGAGAGTACAAGCGGAAAGTAGCTGCATCGGTATAGGTAGCAATTTTTCAGCCTTGAACCTACCCTAGTGGATAACCATCGGATTTACTGGCTAATCAGTGAACATGATGTCTTGAACTGTTCAGCCGTTTGTGTAAACCAAGACAATGGCTACCACACAGTTTCCCTTCCTCAAAGAACTTGGTTCTATGGTTGTGTTCATTTTGGCCTTGAACTTCTGGTATTCATGAGTGCTCTTAAAGAATGCAACCTTCAACATTCTCACAGAAAACGGCCCCTTTTTCTCACTCATAAGGTGATTGCCCATGAAGAGTATCCTGCTATACTCCACTTGTTTTACAAGCTATGGGAATCATTAAAAGCAAAAGCTTATCCTAGTCCATCAATGCAGGGCAGCACTGGTCTCATCATCATAGGAATGGATAAGAGATGTTTAATCTCACAGTGCTATCGTCGAGTCATGCGAGATTCGGTTGTCCCTTTGAACCTAGATCTTGGGATCTCCAGTCAGCTAGGTAGGGTTGCCATCAGGCCTACTCTTTCGTCTTAGGTTTTACACCCATTCCTCTCGATGAAGCTTGAACTTGCTCTCTGGCCAAACCTTTAGTAAATGGATCCGCTAGGTTTTCAGCCGACTTAATATACTCTATAGAGATTATTCCAGTTGAGAGCAGTTTCCTAACGGTTTTGTGTCTTCGTCTGATGTGTCGAGACTTACCGTTATACATACTACTCAGTGCCCTGCCTATAGCAGATTGACTATCGCAGTTTATACGAATAGCTGGCACTGGTTGTTCCCACATAGGAATATCCTCTAAGAAATTTCGAAGCCATTCTGCTTCTTCTCCTGCTTTATCTAAAGCAATGAATTCAGCTTCCATAGTGGATCTAGCAATGCATGTTTGCTTAGAGGATTTCCAAGATATCGCTGCACCACCCAGAGTAAAAACATAGCCACTCGTGGCTTTTGAGTTTTTAGTATCTGATATCCAATTAGCATCACAATATCCTTCTACTACTGGTGGATATCTAGTGTAGTGCAGATTATAACTTGAGGTATATTTCAGATAGTTCAATACCCTAGTTATTGCCTTCCAGTGATTCTTTCCTGGATTACTCGTGTAACGACTTAGGACATTTACAGCGTGAGCCATGTCTGGTCTAGTGCAATTTGTGATATACATCAAACTGCCAATGACACGAGCATATTCTATTTGTGATATGCTAGCCCCAGTATTCTTAGTTAAATGAAGATTGGGATCTTCTGGAGTTTTGGCAATTCCAGTGGAGTATTTCTTGAACTTTTCAAGAACCTTCTCAATGTAGTGGGATTGCGATAGTGCAATTCCATCTGATGTTCTAGTGATTTTAATCCCTAGTATAACATCAGCAATTCCCATATCCTTCATATCAAACTTACTGCGAAGCATGTTCTTAGTAGCATTTATGATGTCATTGTTGCTACCAAAAATCAGCATGTCATCTACATAGAGACATACAATAGCATATCCAGTTTGAGTGGACTTAGTGTAAACACATTTGTCACATTCGTTTATTTTGAAACCACTTGACAACATTACATTATCAAATTTTTCATGCCATTGCTTCGGGGCTTGTTTTAAACCATATAATGATTTTACAAGTCTACACACCTTATTCTCCTGTCCAGGTGCAACAAAACCTTCAGGTTGTTGCATATAGATTTCTTCCTCTAAATCGCCATTTAGGAAAGCCGTTTTTACATCCATTTGATGTATTTCAAGGTTGTGTATTGCAGCAATCGCAAGAAGCGTTCGAATAGACGTTATTCTCGTTACTGAAGAGTAAGTATCAAAGAAATCCAAGCCTTGTTTCTGTCTGATACCTTTGACTACAAGTCTGGCCTTGTATTTGTCTATTGAACCATCTGTTCTCATCTTCTTTTTGAAGATCCATTTGGAACCTAAACATTTCGTTCCAGGAGGAAGTGTGGTTAGCTCCCATGTGTGGTTTTGCATTATGGAATCAATTTCACTTTTAATTGCTTCCTTCCACTGGGGAGCATCTTGAGTAGACATGGCCTCTTTAAAAGTTAATGGATCATTGTCCACTAAGAAAGTCATGAATTGAGGACCATATGTCTCCACAAGATATGTTAGAAAATCAGGACCATATGCCTTCGTTTTTCTAGCTCGTTTACTTCGCCTAGGTTCATCCTCATTCTGATGTTCATCCCTTGGCACAGTAGTATCTGTAGTTTCTTGCTCAACTCTTGGAGCATTTTCACGTGTTCTTTTTCGATGCTTAGCATCTTGACAAGGAACACAGTTTCAAAGAAATATGCATTTCTTGATTCCATAATAGTATTGACCTGAACATCAGGAATATCAGATTTGTGAACTAAAAATCGATAAGCACTACTATTATGAGCGTAGCCTATAAAAATGCAATCAACAGTTTTAGGTCCAATCTTCACTTGTTTAGGAGGTGGGACCGCAACCTTGGCTAAACACCCCCACACTTTCATGAATTTATAAGAAGGTGTTTGACCTTTCCATAATTCATATGGTGTTTTGCCGGTTTTCTTATGAGGTATCTTATTGAGAATATAATTCGCAGTAAGAATGGCTTCCCCCCACATGTTCTGGGGTAACCCTGAATTTAACAACAAAGCATTCATCATCTCTTTCAATGTTCGGTTCTTGCGTTCAGCAGTACCATTAGATTCAGGAGAGTATGGAGCCGTAGTTTGGTGTATGATTCCATTTTCAGCACAAAAGTCATTAAATGGTTTATCATATTCACCTCCTCGATCGCTCCTTACAATCTTGATTTTCTTGCCAAGTTGATTTTCAACCTCAAGTTTATACTGTTGAAACTTTTCTATAGCTTCATCTTTGCTTGTTAACAAATAAACATAGCAAAACTTTGTGCAGTCGTCAATAAAAGTAACAAAATACTTTTTACCACCTCTAGTTTGCACAAACTTTAAATCACACAAGTCAGTGTGAATTAAATCTAGAGGTTCGGTACTTCTTTGGACCGAATGATGTGGGGTTTTGGTAAGTTTAGCTTCCACACAAATTTCGCATTTATCACATGCTTTTGGATTGCAATGTGGAATCATATCCATGTTAATTAGTCTACGCAAAGTATTATAATTAACATGTCCTAGACGTTCATGCCAAACATTAAAAGACTCAACGATATAAGCAGAAGAATTATTCTTATTAATATTTGGAATAACAGTCATTACATTGAGCTTGAATAGCCCATCGCTAACATACCCTTTACCCACATACATCCCAGCCTTAGTGAGTACAAACTTGTCAGATTCAATCACCATCTTGAAGCCATTCTTGCTTAAGAGTGATCCAGAAATCAGATTCTTGCGAATGTCTGGAACATGCAACACATTGTTGAGGCTAACTTCCTTTCCAGAAGTCATCTTCAGCACAATTTTCCCTTGACCTTCTACCTTCGATGTAGATGAGTTGCCCATGTAGAGTTGTTCATTCTGATGGTTCAAAGTATAAGTAGTGAACATCCTCTTATCTGAGCAAATGTGCTTGGTTGCACCAGTATCCAGGAACCATTCCCTTGGATTGTCAACCAAGTTCACTTCCGAAACCATAGCACAAAGGTCGATTATGCCCAAGTCAGCAATCATCTTGTCTTCTTCAGTCAGATTTGCTTGAGCGGGATTCTTTCCTTTCTTGTCATCTTTCTTCTTGCTTCGGCAGTCACTTTGGCGATGACCTGACTTGCCACAGTTGAAGCACTTTCCTTTGAATTTCTTGGTGGATTGCTTGTTATTGGAACCTTGGTCAGAAGATTTGCGCTTCTTGTTCTTCTTCCCATGTTCCACAACATTGGCTTTGGCATCTTCAGAAACAACAACAGTATTCTTTTCAGAAGTACGGTTGTCTTCTTCTATGCGAAGCCGGAGAATCAGGTCTTCCAAGCCCATCTCCTTACGTTTGTGTTTAAGATAGTTCTTAAAATCCTTCCATGAAGGGGGTAACTTCTCAATAACAGAAGCCACCTGAAAGGGTTCACACAAAGTAAGGTTTTCTGCATGAATTTCGTGCAGAATAAGTTGAAGTTCTTGGACCTGACTGATCACAGTCTTGGAGTCCACCATCTTAAAATCAAGGAACCTGCCGACCACAAACTTCTTTGAACCAGCATCCTCGGCTTTGTACTTCTTATCCAAAGATTCCCAGAGTTCTTTGGATGTTTTGAATGGACTGTACACATTGTAGAGTGTGTTGTCCAGTCCATTTAGGATATAGTTTCGGCAAAGGAAATCTCCATGTTTCCAAGCATCTATAGCAGCAACAGTTTGGCGATCAGATTCGCCTCCATCTTGCTTTGGAAGTAGTTCGTACAGGAACTTAGCGAGATTCAGAGTTGTAAGGTAAAACAGCATCTTCTGCTGCCACCTCTTAAAGTCTGTTCCGTTGAATCTCTCGGGTTTTTCCCCAACAGTAACATGGGTAGGAACTGTTGGAACAGCAGTAGGAACAGCAACAGTAGGAACAGTAGGAACAAAATTGGTAGCTAAACTTCCATTGATAGTTCCAATGTTCGCGGGGACATGTGTTTGTGACTCTTCCATTTGTCTGAAACAAAATATTCAGACAGATTAAACAACCAGAAAATTTTATTTCCTGTACTTGTGTCTGCAAATACGAAAATTATAAAAATTTTCGAAAAAAATTCAAAATTTTCGAACTGTATCGAAAAATAACCTCAATCTGCAAATAAATTTGCTAAACAGTAACAAAATTTCGAAAAACAAAATTTTCGGATATAAACAGTAAAAGAAATATAGAACAGTAAACCAAAATACTAACATATACTTATGTCTTAAGAATGTTAGGCAGTATGTTATTATGGCATAATTATAATTCTAAGTAAAACCAGAAAACCTAGAATAAATAGAGTATGCAAACCAGAACAATAATTAAGGACAGTATGATGTGATCGAGTCGAGAAAATCTCTGTCCTTAAGACATAATTTGCCCCAACAGGTGCTGTATGGGTGTAATGCAAACTGTCTCCCAGGATACAACGATTAATACCTTCGTCGTGTAGCAGCACTTCAAACAAAACGAAGACGGCGAACCAGTTCAGTGATGTAACTCTCTCAAGGGACACTGACAGACTATGAATGATAATGAATATGATGTTTTCGAAATGAATGAATAAAATGCAGACACTGACAAGGTATTTATAGCAAGAAAAACTAAGTGAACAGACTCTTGGGCCGAAACAGTTCATTGAACGGACACAACCATTAAGGCCGAACAGACACTTTGGGCTTTAAACAGTTTCATCAAGGGACACAACTGTAGGGCCCGAAACAGTTTCATGAAAGGTTGCACCTATCTGGGCCGAACCAGTAGCAAACCGGTTCGGAATAGGTATGCACCTATTGGGATTTATTCTAATGGACCTTTCTACTAAAAAGATTATGTTGGATCACCAAGATCCAAATCCAAATCCAAATCCCAAGCCCAAGCCCGAGTCCGAGCCGAGCCGAGCCGAGCCGGGTCGGGTCGGTCGGTCGGACGGACGGCGCGCGCGCGCGCGTGTGTTTTTCAAGCCCAAGCCCATGTAAGGTTCCGCCCAACGCGCGAAAACATTGTAACCCCAAGGGCCACACCCTTATTGTACATGAGGGGTTTTTCTAGACAAAACCTTATCTACATGGGTCAAATGTGGGACTATCACATTTTCCTTGCTTTGTCTCAAGTTGTTTGGAACTTGGGACACCAATTTCTCATTCACTATGGAACAATTTTAGACGTATGAATATTCTGCGAGCATCTACTCGGAATGAGGATTCCATACGTACCAAGATCTAGCTCAATGGAGCTCTAGAACATATCGAAATGTCCAGCCAAAGACCTTGTCAGATTTCTGTCAGATTTCTGACAAAATCTGTTCAAACTGTTTCCAACAATCCCCCGCATGAATGGAAATTACGGATTTATGCAAATGCAATGCAACTGAGAGAGTACAAGCGGAAAGTAGCTGCATCGGTATAGGTAGCAATTTTTCAGCCTTGAACCTACCCTAGTGGATAACCATCGGATTTACTGGCTAATCAGTGAACATGATGTCTTGAACTGTTCAGCCGTTTGTGTAAACCAAGACAATGGCTACCACACAGTTTCCCTTCCTCAAAGAACTTGGTTCTATGGTTGTGTTCATTTTGGCCTTGAACTTCCTGGTATTCATGAGTGCTCTTAAAGAATGCAACCTTCAACATTCTCACAGAAAACGGCCCCTTTTTCTCACTCATAAGGTGATTGCCCATGAAGAGTATCCTGCTATACTCCACTTGTTTTACAAGCTATGGGAATCATTAAAAGCAAAAGCTTATCCTAGTCCATCAATGCAGGCAGCACTGGTCTCATCATCATAGGAATGGATAAGAGATGTTTAATCTCACAGTGCTATCGTCGAGTCATGCGAGATTCGGTTGTCCCTTTGAACCTAGATCTTGGGATCTCCAGTCAGCTAGGTAGGGTTGCCATCAGGCCTACTCTTTCGTCTTAGGTTTTACACCCATTCCTCTCGATGAAGCTTGAACTTGCTCTCTGGCCAAACCTTTAGTAAATGGATCCGCTAGGTTTTCAGCCGACTTAATATACTCTATAGAGATTATTCCAGTTGAGAGCAGTTTCCTAACGGTTTTGTGTCTTCGTCTGATGTGTCGAGACTTACCGTTATACATACTACTCAGTGCCCTGCCTATAGCAGATTGACTATCGCAGTTTATACGAATAGCTGGCACTGGTTGTTCCCACATAGGAATATCCTCTAAGAAATTTCGAAGCCATTCTGCTTCTTCTCCTGCTTTATCTAAAGCAATGAATTCAGCTTCCATAGTGGATCTAGCAATGCATGTTTGCTTAGAGGATTTCCAAGATATCGCTGCACCACCCAGAGTAAAAACATAGCCACTCGTGGCTTTTGAGTTTTTAGTATCTGATATCCAATTAGCATCACAATATCCTTCTACTACTGGTGGATATCTAGTGTAGTGCAGATTATAACTTGAGGTATATTTCAGATAGTTCAATACCCTAGTTATTGCCTTCCAGTGATTCTTTCCTGGATTACTCGTGTAACGACTTAGGACATTTACAGCGTGAGCCATGTCTGGTCTAGTGCAATTTGTGATATACATCAAACTGCCAATGACACGAGCATATTCTATTTGTGATATGCTAGCCCCAGTATTCTTAGTTAAATGAAGATTGGGATCTTCTGGAGTTTTGGCAATTCCAGTGGAGTATTTCTTGAACTTTTCAAGAACCTTCTCAATGTAGTGGGATTGCGATAGTGCAATTCCATCTGATGTTCTAGTGATTTTAATCCCTAGTATAACATCAGCAATTCCCATATCCTTCATATCAAACTTACTGCGAAGCATGTTCTTAGTAGCATTTATGATGTCATTGTTGCTACCAAAAATCAGCATGTCATCTACATAGAGACATACAATAGCATATCCAGTTTGAGTGGACTTAGTGTAAACACATTTGTCACATTCGTTTATTTTGAAACCACTTGACAACATTACATTATCAAATTTTTCATGCCATTGCTTCGGGGCTTGTTTTAAACCATATAATGATTTTACAAGTCTACACACCTTATTCTCCTGTCCAGGTGCAACAAAACCTTCAGGTTGTTGCATATAGATTTCTTCCTCTAAATCGCCATTTAGGAAAGCCGTTTTTACATCCATTTGATGTATTTCAAGGTTGTGTATTGCAGCAATCGCAAGAAGCGTTCGAATAGACGTTATTCTCGTTACTGAAGAGTAAGTATCAAAGAAATCCAAGCCTTGTTTCTGTCTGTAACCTTTGACTACAAGTCTGGCCTTGTATTTGTCTATTGAACCATCTGTTCTCATCTTCTTTTTGAAGATCCATTTGGAACCTAAACATTTCGTTCCAGGAGGAAGTGTGGTTAGCTCCCATGTGTGGTTTTGCATTATGGAATCAATTTCACTTTTAATTGCTTCCTTCCACTGGGGAGCATCTTGAGTAGACATGGCCTCTTTAAAAGTTAATGGATCATTGTCCACTAAGAAAGTCATGAATTGAGGACCATATGTCTCCACAAGATATGTTAGAAAATCAGGACCATATGCCTTCGTTTTTCTAGCTCGTTTACTTCGCCTAGGTTCATCCTCATTCTGATGTTCATCCCTTGGCACAGTAGTATCTGTAGTTTCTTGCTCAACTCTTGGAGCATTTTCACGTGTTCTTTTTCGATGCTTAGCATCTTGACAAGGAAACACAGTTTCAAAGAAATATGCATTTCTTGATTCCATAATAGTATTGACCTGAACATCAGGAATATCAGATTTGTGAACTAAAAATCGATAAGCACTACTATTATGAGCGTAGCCTATAAAAATGCAATCAACAGTTTTAGGTCCAATCTTCACTTGTTTAGGAGGTGGGACCGCAACCTTGGCTAAACACCCCCACACTTTCATGAATTTATAAGAAGGTGTTTGACCTTTCCATAATTCATATGGTGTTTTGCCGGTTTTCTTATGAGGTATCTTATTGAGAATATAATTCGCAGTAAGAATGGCTTCCCCCCACATGTTCTGGGGTAACCCTGAATTTAACAACAAAGCATTCATCATCTCTTTCAATGTTCGGTTCTTGCGTTCAGCAGTACCATTAGATTCAGGAGAGTATGGAGCCGTAGTTTGGTGTATGATTCCATTTTCAGCACAAAAGTCATTAAATGGTTTATCATATTCACCTCCTCGATCGCTCCTTACAATCTTGATTTTCTTGCCAAGTTGATTTTCAACCTCAAGTTTATACTGTTGAAACTTTTCTATAGCTTCATCTTTGCTTGTTAACAAATAAACATAGCAAAACTTTGTGCAGTCGTCAATAAAAGTAACAAAATACTTTTTACCACCTCTAGTTTGGACAAACTTTAAATCACACAAGTCAGTGTGAATTAAATCTAGAGGTTCGGTACTTCTTTGGACCGAATGATGTGGGGTTTTGGTAAGTTTAGCTTCCACACAAATTTCGCATTTATCACATGCTTTTGGATTGCAATGTGGAATCATATCCATGTTAATTAGTCTACGCAAAGTATTATAATTAACATGTCCTAGACGTTCATGCCAAACATTAAAAGACTCAACGATATAAGCAGAAGAATTATTCTTATTAATATTTGGAATAACAGTCATTACATTGAGCTTGAATAGCCCATCGCTAACATACCCTTTACCCACATACATCCCAGCCTTAGTGAGTACAAACTTGTCAGATTCAATCACCATCTTGAAGCCATTCTTGCTTAAGAGTGATCCAGAAATCAGATTCTTGCGAATGTCTGGAACATGCAACACATTGTTGAGGCTAACTTCCTTTCCAGAAGTCATCTTCAGCACAATTTTCCCTTGACCTTCTACCTTCGATGTAGATGAGTTGCCCATGTAGAGTTGTTCATTCTGATGGTTCAAAGTATAAGTAGTGAACATCCTCTTATCTGAGCAAATGTGCTTGGTTGCACCAGTATCCAGGAACCATTCCCTTGGATTGTCAACCAAGTTCACTTCCGAAACCATAGCACAAAGGTCGATTATGCCCAAGTCAGCAATCATCTTGTCTTCTTCAGTCAGATTTGCTTGAGCGGGATTCTTTCCTTTCTTGTCATCTTTCTTCTTGCTTCGGCAGTCACTTTGGCGATGACCTGACTTGCCACAGTTGAAGCACTTTCCTTTGAATTTCTTGGTGGATTGCTTGTTATTGGAACCTTGGTCAGAAGATTTGCGCTTCTTGTTCTTCTTCCCATGTTCCACAACATTGGCTTTGGCATCTTCAGAAACAACAACAGTATTCTTTTCAGAAGTACGGTTGTCTTCTTCTATGCGAAGCCGGAGAATCAGGTCTTCCAAGCCCATCTCCTTACGTTTGTGTTTAAGATAGTTCTTAAAATCCTTCCATGAAGGGGGTAACTTCTCAATAACAGAAGCCACCTGAAAGGGTTCACACAAAGTAAGGTTTTCTGCATGAATTTCGTGCAGAATAAGTTGAAGTTCTTGGACCTGACTGATCACAGTCTTGGAGTCCACCATCTTAAAATCAAGGAACCTGCCGACCACAAACTTCTTTGAACCAGCATCCTCGGCTTTGTACTTCTTATCCAAAGATTCCCAGAGTTCTTTGGATGTTTTGAATGGACTGTACACATTGTAGAGTGTGTTGTCCAGTCCATTTAGGATATAGTTTCGGCAAAGGAAATCTCCATGTTTCCAAGCATCTATAGCAGCAACAGTTTGGCGATCAGATTCGCCTCCATCTTGCTTTGGAAGTAGTTCGTACAGGAACTTAGCGAGATTCAGAGTTGTAAGGTAAAACAGCATCTTCTGCTGCCACCTCTTAAAGTCTGTTCCGTTGAATCTCTCGGGTTTTTCCCCAACAGTAACATGGGTAGGAACTGTTGGAACAGCAGTAGGAACAGCAACAGTAGGAACAGTAGGAACAAAATTGGTAGCTAAACTTCCATTGATAGTTCCAATGTTCGCGGGGACATGTGTTTGTGACTCTTCCATTTGTCTGAAACAAAATATTCAGACAGATTAAACAACCAGAAAATTTTATTTCCTGTACTTGTGTCTGCAAATACGAAAATTATAAAAATTTTCGAAAAAAATTCAAAATTTTCGAACTGTATCGAAAAATAACCTCAATCTGCAAATAAATTTGCTAAACAGTAACAAAATTTCGAAAAACAAAATTTTCGGATATAAACAGTAAAAGAAATATAGAACAGTAAACCAAAATACTAACATATACTTATGTCTTAAGAATGTTAGGCAGTATGTTATTATGGCATAATTATAATTCTAAGTAAAACCAGAAAACCTAGAATAAATAGAGTATGCAAACCAGAACAATAATTAAGGACAGTATGATGTGATCGAGTCGAGAAAATCTCTGTCCTTAAGACATAATTTGCCCCAACAGGTGCTGTATGGGTGTAATGCAAACTGTCTCCCAGGATACAACGATTAATACCTTCGTCGTGTAGCAGCACTTCAAACAAAACGAAGACGGCGAACCAGTTCAGTGATGTAACTCTCTCAAGGGACACTGACAGACTATGAATGATAATGAATATGATGTTTTCGAAATGAATGAATAAAATGCAGACACTGACAAGGTATTTATAGCAAGAAAAACTAAGTGAACAGACTCTTGGGCCGAAACAGTTCATTGAACGGACACAACCATTAAGGCCGAACAGACACTTTGGGCTTTAAACAGTTTCATCAAGGGACACAACTGTAGGGCCCGAAACAGTTTCATGAAAGGTTGCACCTATCTGGGCCGAACCAGTAGCAAACCGGTTCGGAATAGGTATGCACCTATTGGGATTTATTCTAATGGACCTTTCTACTAAAAAGATTATGTTGGATCACCAAGATCCAAATCCAAATCCAAATCCCAAGCCCAAGCCCGAGTCCGAGCCGAGCCGAGCCGAGCCGGGTCGGGTCGGTCGGTCGGACGGACGGCGCGCGCGCGCGCGTGTGTTTTTCAAGCCCAAGCCCATGTAAGGTTCCGCCCAACGCGCGAAAACATTGTAACCCCAAGGGCCACACCCTTATTGTACATGAGGGGTTTTTCTAGACAAAACCTTATCTACATGGGTCAAATGTGGGACTATCACATTTTCCTTGCTTTGTCTCAAGTTGTTTGGAACTTGGGACACCAATTTCTCATTCACTATGGAACAATTTTAGACGTATGAATATTCTGCGAGCATCTACTCGGAATGAGGATTCCATACGTACCAAGATCTAGCTCAATGGAGCTCTAGAACATATCGAAATGTCCAGCCAAAGACCTTGTCAGATTTCTGTCAGATTTCTGACAAAATCTGTTCAAACTGTTTCCAACAATCCCCCGCATGAATGGAAATTACGGATTTATGCAAATGCAATGCAACTGAGAGAGTACAAGCGGAAAGTAGCTGCATCGGTATAGGTAGCAATTTTTCAGCCTTGAACCTACCCTAGTGGATAACCATCGGATTTACTGGCTAATCAGTGAACATGATGTCTTGAACTGTTCAGCCGTTTGTGTAAACCAAGACAATGGCTACCACACAGTTTCCCTTCCTCAAAGAACTTGGTTCTATGGTTGTGTTCATTTTGGCCTTGAACTTCCTGGTATTCATGAGTGCTCTTAAAGAATGCAACCTTCAACATTCTCACAGAAAACGGCCCCTTTTTCTCACTCATAAGGTGATTGCCCATGAAGAGTATCCTGCTATACTCCACTTGTTTTACAAGCTATGGGAATCATTAAAAGCAAAAGCTTATCCTAGTCCATCAATGCAGGCAGCACTGGTCTCATCATCATAGGAATGGATAAGAGATGTTTAATCTCACAGTGCTATCGTCGAGTCATGCGAGATTCGGTTGTCCCTTTGAACCTAGATCTTGGGATCTCCAGTCAGCTAGGTAGGGTTGCCATCAGGCCTACTCTTTCGTCTTAGGTTTTACACCCATTCCTCTCGATGAAGCTTGAACTTGCTCTCTGGCCAAACCTTTAGTAAATGGATCCGCTAGGTTTTCAGCCGACTTAATATACTCTATAGAGATTATTCCAGTTGAGAGCAGTTTCCTAACGGTTTTGTGTCTTCGTCTGATGTGTCGAGACTTACCGTTATACATACTACTCAGTGCCCTGCCTATAGCAGATTGACTATCGCAGTTTATACGAATAGCTGGCACTGGTTGTTCCCACATAGGAATATCCTCTAAGAAATTTCGAAGCCATTCTGCTTCTTCTCCTGCTTTATCTAAAGCAATGAATTCAGCTTCCATAGTGGATCTAGCAATGCATGTTTGCTTAGAGGATTTCCAAGATATCGCTGCACCACCCAGAGTAAAAACATAGCCACTCGTGGCTTTTGAGTTTTTAGTATCTGATATCCAATTAGCATCACAATATCCTTCTACTACTGGTGGATATCTAGTGTAGTGCAGATTATAACTTGAGGTATATTTCAGATAGTTCAATACCCTAGTTATTGCCTTCCAGTGATTCTTTCCTGGATTACTCGTGTAACGACTTAGGACATTTACAGCGTGAGCCATGTCTGGTCTAGTGCAATTTGTGATATACATCAAACTGCCAATGACACGAGCATATTCTATTTGTGATATGCTAGCCCCAGTATTCTTAGTTAAATGAAGATTGGGATCTTCTGGAGTTTTGGCAATTCCAGTGGAGTATTTCTTGAACTTTTCAAGAACCTTCTCAATGTAGTGGGATTGCGATAGTGCAATTCCATCTGATGTTCTAGTGATTTTAATCCCTAGTATAACATCAGCAATTCCCATATCCTTCATATCAAACTTACTGCGAAGCATGTTCTTAGTAGCATTTATGATGTCATTGTTGCTACCAAAAATCAGCATGTCATCTACATAGAGACATACAATAGCATATCCAGTTTGAGTGGACTTAGTGTAAACACATTTGTCACATTCGTTTATTTTGAAACCACTTGACAACATTACATTATCAAATTTTTCATGCCATTGCTTCGGGGCTTGTTTTAAACCATATAATGATTTTACAAGTCTACACACCTTATTCTCCTGTCCAGGTGCAACAAAACCTTCAGGTTGTTGCATATAGATTTCTTCCTCTAAATCGCCATTTAGGAAAGCCGTTTTTACATCCATTTGATGTATTTCAAGGTTGTGTATTGCAGCAATCGCAAGAAGCGTTCGAATAGACGTTATTCTCGTTACTGAAGAGTAAGTATCAAAGAAATCCAAGCCTTGTTTCTGTCTGTAACCTTTGACTACAAGTCTGGCCTTGTATTTGTCTATTGAACCATCTGTTCTCATCTTCTTTTTGAAGATCCATTTGGAACCTAAACATTTCGTTCCAGGAGGAAGTGTGGTTAGCTCCCATGTGTGGTTTTGCATTATGGAATCAATTTCACTTTTAATTGCTTCCTTCCACTGGGGAGCATCTTGAGTAGACATGGCCTCTTTAAAAGTTAATGGATCATTGTCCACTAAGAAAGTCATGAATTGAGGACCATATGTCTCCACAAGATATGTTAGAAAATCAGGACCATATGCCTTCGTTTTTCTAGCTCGTTTACTTCGCCTAGGTTCATCCTCATTCTGATGTTCATCCCTTGGCACAGTAGTATCTGTAGTTTCTTGCTCAACTCTTGGAGCATTTTCACGTGTTCTTTTTCGATGCTTAGCATCTTGACAAGGAAACACAGTTTCAAAGAAATATGCATTTCTTGATTCCATAATAGTATTGACCTGAACATCAGGAATATCAGATTTGTGAACTAAAAATCGATAAGCACTACTATTATGAGCGTAGCCTATAAAAATGCAATCAGCAGTTTTAGGTCCAATCTTCACTTGTTTAGGAGGTGGGACCGCAACCTTGGCTAAACACCCCCACACTTTCATGAATTTATAAGAAGGTGTTTGACCTTTCCATAATTCATATGGTGTTTTGCCGGTTTTCTTATGAGGTATCTTATTGAGAATATAATTCGCAGTAAGAATGGCTTCCCCCCACATGTTCTGGGGTAACCCTGAATTTAACAACAAAGCATTCATCATCTCTTTCAATGTTCGGTTCTTGCGTTCAGCAGTACCATTAGATTCAGGAGAGTATGGAGCCGTAGTTTGGTGTATGATTCCATTTTCAGCACAAAAGTCATTAAATGGTTTATCATATTCACCTCCTCGATCGCTCCTTACAATCTTGATTTTCTTGCCAAGTTGATTTTCAACCTCAAGTTTATACTGTTGAAACTTTTCTATAGCTTCATCTTTGCTTGTTAACAAATAAACATAGCAAAACTTTGTGCAGTCGTCAATAAAAGTAACAAAATACTTTTTACCACCTCTAGTTTGGACAAACTTTAAATCACACAAGTCAGTGTGAATTAAATCTAGAGGTTCGGTACTTCTTTGGACCGAATGATGTGGGGTTTTGGTAAGTTTAGCTTCCACACAAATTTCGCATTTATCACATGCTTTTGGATTGCAATGTGGAATCATATCCATGTTAATTAGTCTACGCAAAGTATTATAATTAACATGTCCTAGACGTTCATGCCAAACATTAAAAGACTCAACGATATAAGCAGAAGAATTATTCTTATTAATATTTGGAATAACAGTCATTACATTGAGCTTGAATAGCCCATCGCTAACATACCCTTTACCCACATACATCCCAGCCTTAGTGAGTACAAACTTGTCAGATTCAATCACCATCTTGAAGCCATTCTTGCTTAAGAGTGATCCAGAAATCAGATTCTTGCGAATGTCTGGAACATGCAACACATTGTTGAGGCTAACTTCCTTTCCAGAAGTCATCTTCAGCACAATTTTCCCTTGACCTTCTACCTTCGATGTAGATGAGTTGCCCATGTAGAGTTGTTCATTCTGATGGTTCAAAGTATAAGTAGTGAACATCCTCTTATCTGAGCAAATGTGCTTGGTTGCACCAGTATCCAGGAACCATTCCCTTGGATTGTCAACCAAGTTCACTTCCGAAACCATAGCACAAAGGTCGATTATGCCCAAGTCAGCAATCATCTTGTCTTCTTCAGTCAGATTTGCTTGAGCGGGATTCTTTCCTTTCTTGTCATCTTTCTTCTTGCTTCGGCAGTCACTTTGGCGATGACCTGACTTGCCACAGTTGAAGCACTTTCCTTTGAATTTCTTGGTGGATTGCTTGTTATTGGAACCTTGGTCAGAAGATTTGCGCTTCTTGTTCTTCTTCCCATGTTCCACAACATTGGCTTTGGCATCTTCAGAAACAACAACAGTATTCTTTTCAGAAGTACGGTTGTCTTCTTCTATGCGAAGCCGGAGAATCAGGTCTTCCAAGCCCATCTCCTTACGTTTGTGTTTAAGATAGTTCTTAAAATCCTTCCATGAAGGGGGTAACTTCTCAATAACAGAAGCCACCTGAAAGGGTTCACACAAAGTAAGGTTTTCTGCATGAATTTCGTGCAGAATAAGTTGAAGTTCTTGGACCTGACTGATCACAGTCTTGGAGTCCACCATCTTAAAATCAAGGAACCTGCCGACCACAAACTTCTTTGAACCAGCATCCTCGGCTTTGTACTTCTTATCCAAAGATTCCCAGAGTTCTTTGGATGTTTTGAATGGACTGTACACATTGTAGAGTGTGTTGTCCAGTCCATTTAGGATATAGTTTCGGCAAAGGAAATCTCCATGTTTCCAAGCATCTATAGCAGCAACAGTTTGGCGATCAGATTCGCCTCCATCTTGCTTTGGAAGTAGTTCGTACAGGAACTTAGCGAGATTCAGAGTTGTAAGGTAAAACAGCATCTTCTGCTGCCACCTCTTAAAGTCTGTTCCGTTGAATCTCTCGGGTTTTTCCCCAACAGTAACATGGGTAGGAACTGTTGGAACAGCAGTAGGAACAGCAACAGTAGGAACAGTAGGAACAAAATTGGTAGCTAAACTTCCATTGATAGTTCCAATGTTCGCGGGGACATGTGTTTGTGACTCTTCCATTTGTCTGAAACAAAATATTCAGACAGATTAAACAACCAGAAAATTTTATTTCCTGTACTTGTGTCTGCAAATACGAAAATTATAAAAATTTTCGAAAAAAATTCAAAATTTTCGAACTGTATCGAAAAATAACCTCAATCTGCAAATAAATTTGCTAAACAGTAACAAAATTTCGAAAAACAAAATTTTCGGATATAAACAGTAAAAGAAATATAGAACAGTAAACCAAAATACTAACATATACTTATGTCTTAAGAATGTTAGGCAGTATGTTATTATGGCATAATTATAATTCTAAGTAAAACCAGAAAACCTAGAATAAATAGAGTATGCAAACCAGAACAATAATTAAGGACAGTATGATGTGATCGAGTCGAGAAAATCTCTGTCCTTAAGACATAATTTGCCCCAACAGGTGCTGTATGGGTGTAATGCAAACTGTCTCCCAGGATACAACGATCAATACCTTCGTCGTGTAGCAGCACTTCAAACAAAACGAAGACGGCGAACCAGTTCAGTGATGTAACTCTCTCAAGGGACACTGACAGACTATGAATGATAATGAATATGATGTTTTCGAAATGAATGAATAAAATGCAGACACTGACAAGGTATTTATAGCAAGAAAAACTAAGTGGACAGACTCTTGGGCCGAAACAGTTCATTGAACGGACACAACCATTAAGGCCGAACAGACACTCTGGGCTTTAAACAGTTTCATCAAGGGACACAACTGTAGGGCCCGAAACAGTTTCATGAAAGGTTGCACCTATCTGGGCCGAACCAGTAGCAAACCGGTTCGGAATAGGTATGCACCTATTGGGATTTATTCTAATGGACCTTTCTACTAAAAAGATTATGTTGGATCACCAAGATCCAAATCCAAATCCCAAGCCCGAGCCCGAGCCCGAGCCGAGCCGGGTCGGACGGACGGCGCGCGTGTGTTTTTCAAGCCCAAGCCCATGTAAGGTTCCGCCCAACGCGCGAAAACATTGTAACCCCAAGGGCCACACCCTTATTGTACATGAGGGGTTTTTCTAGACAAAACCTTATCTACATGGGTCAAATGTGGGACTATCACATTTTCCTTGCTTTGTCTCAAGTTGTTTGGAACTTGGGACACCAATTTCTCATTCACTATGGAACAGTTTTAGACGTATGAATATTCTGCGAGCATCTACTCGGAATGAGGATTCCATACGTACCAAGATCTAGCTCAATGGAGCTCTAGAACATATCGAAATGTCCAGCCAAAGACCTTGTCAGATTTCTGTCAGATTTCTGACAGAATCTGTTCAAACTGTTTCCAACAAACACATACGTTGCATTCAGTGGATCACAACCAACCAGTACATATTTGAATAAAACACCAAACAGTATCTCCATTACAAGACAGGTTAAGTGGCTACTTCCTTTTTTTCATACCAGTAGAGTTAAGGAGGCCTTCTGTTATCTCATGTCCAGTAGAGTTAATGGGAACATGCATTTTTTTTTTCCAGGCCAGAGTTGAAATACTTTGATCCATTTCTTCTGTTGGATGAATTCTCAAGTGAGTATCTGTTTTTTTTTCTTCCGTCAACTTTAGGATTTCGAAAACGTATTTCTAATTAAAATCTTGTGTGGAACTCTTCTAAGTCATGCATGATCAAAATGTTTTAAAATCCAATGCCTAAGTATTTATCAATTATTTTTAGATTTCATTTAATAATCATTATAGTTTGCCGGCCGCTAAAAGCTAGTAGTTGACTTATATGTTCAACTATATGATTGTCATCGTTGAGGTAGCGGGGTGACTAGGTGCGCGCGGCTTGTCCAGTTCCCTGGCCACTAACTGCAAGAGAAATTCTCAGGGAGTCCTGTTACTCTTCCATTACATTTTGCCTGATTTATTTGTGATATTTTCATTACTAGGGAGCAGTCACACATGAAGACTTTCAAGGTCACAAGGGGACCATCCATGAAGGAGACATGCAATGGATGACTGCAGGAAAAGGGATAGTGCACTCAGAAATGCCTGCAGCACAAGGCACTCAAAAAGGTCTACAATTATGGGTCAACCTCTCTTCTAAGCACAAAATGTAAGTAAAAATAAACGACGAAAGTTGCTTTCCTTTTTCGTGACATGTAACTACCGCACAAATGGTGTAATCATTCATCAATGTGCTTCACTTTCATACAGGATGGAGCCAAGATATCAAGAGTTACAAAGTAAGGACATTGCAGAAGTTGCGAGAGATGGTGTTAAGGTCAGGGTTATAGCTGGGGAGGCATTGGGGATTCAATCACCAATTTACACAAGAACTCCAACTATGTATTTAGACTTCACTCTTAATCCAGGAGCCAATCTTCAACAACTGATCCCATCAACATGGAATTCATTCGTTTATATTATCGAAGGAGAAGGACATTTTGGAAGTACAATGTCTTCTTCGATCACTGCACATCATGTACTTGTTCTAGGCCCGGGAGATGGTGTCGAAGTGTTGAATAATTCGTCTGAGCTTCTGCGGTTCATACTAGTTGGTGATGAACCATTAGGTGAACCTGTTGTGCAGCTTGGACCATTTGTAATGAATACACAAGAAGAGATCAACATGACTTTAGAAGACTATAGGAATTGCACCAATGGATTTGAGAAAGCGAAACACTGGCAATCACAAATCCATGATTGAATTTCAATCTGAGTTGGTTAAGATTTTGTATCGAAAAAAATTAATCTGTTGTGATTTTTTCCTGTGGGTTTATGGAACCAATTAGAAATTGCGACGTGTCTAAAAAATTAATTAAGTTACTTGTTCAAATCCCACTAGGGTTAATTAGACTAATATGTTGTAGTGTTCTATTGGTTCCACAGATTCCACAGGAAATAACTACAACAGATTAAATCTTCTTATTTTGTATTATTGTTTGTTTCCTAGAAATAAATGCATATGAATTGATACTCAATTTTCAAATTCTTGTCTTGTTTACAAGTTGGAACTATGGTCTTCTTTTTAATATTCCTGGAGTTGGAACTGTGGTCTTCTTTTTAATATTCCTGGAATACCTTTTATGAGCTACATTGAATTAACATGTTTTTTTTTTTATTGGCAAGCGGGGTTGAGGGGACTGTTGTGCGCAGCGGAAACTAATGCACAAATATGATGATTGAACTAATATATGAAAGTAAAACGAAAACGATAAAAGTAAACAAGCAACCACACACAAGACACAAGATATACGTGGTTCGGCAATATGCCTACGTCCACGGGGAGAAAGGATGATGTTTTTCTTCTTAAGACAATTGTACAAGCCCTTACAAAGAAAACCGAAGTCTTCTTCCTCACAAAAGTTCTTAAAACTCTCTAATGGTTTCTCTCAATCTCTCTCTTAGAAAAAATTAAGGTTTTGTATCACTTCTATTTGGCTTTATAGTATAGCCTTACAATAGACCACGAATTGGGCTCAAACAGGCCCATATTGCACAAAAGCAGAGGAGGACGTACGTACGTCGAAATCACGTACGTACGTTACAACACGGAGAAGTTGACGTACGGGACGTTCGTACGCCCTAACTACGTACGTACGACCCTGTACAAGTAATACAACGTTCGTACGTCGAATTGGCGTTCGTACGTTTCTTCCCGAAAAAGTTATCTGTGATGTTGAACGTAGGAACGCCCTAACTGCGTACGTACGTTCCTGAACAAAAAACTTCCCTCCGTCCTGTTTTTCACAAAAAACCCAACAATTCTCCACCTCGGCGAAGATTCAATAAATCTAAGCCGACACCAAGAATCACAAGTCACAAACTCCCACACATGTCCCGAAAGACCACCTCGGCTGCACCACCTCATGGTTGCCTACGTACCCTTCTTCTAAGGGATCAAGCCATGGTAGTTCACTCCAAAATATACTATCCACTCAAAGGAAGAATATGGACCAAATCTAGGCAATGATAGAACTTAGTCCCTGAAACCACTTTAGTCAACATGTCAGCCGGATTATTGCTAGTATGAATTTTTTTCAATAAAATCTCACCCTCTTCAATAATATCCCTGATAAAGTGATGTCGCACATCAATGTGCTTTGTACGAGCATGATAAACTGAGTTCTTTGCCAGATTTATGGTACTTTGATTGTCACAATGAACCATAAGCTGCTCCTGCACAATACCCAAGTTTTTCAACATACCTCGTAACCAAATGGCTTCTTTAAAGGCTTCAGTCACAGGCATATATTCTGCTTCTGTCGAAGACAAAACAACAAGAGATTGTAATGTAGACCGCCAACTAATAGGACCACCTGCCAATGTAAAAACATATCCAGTAGTAGACCGACGTCTCTCTATTTGACCATCATAATCAGCGTCCACATAACCAACACAAAACTGATTCAAATCCCTTCCCTTCTGGAATAGTAAACCAACCTCCACACTACCTTGAATGTAGCGCAAGATCCATTTCACAGCTTCCCAATGTTTCTCACCAGGATTATGCATGTACCTAATTACAGTGCCAACTGCATGCCCAATGTCGGGCCTTGTACATACCATCGCATACATCAAGCTACCAACCGCACTTGCATATGGATAACGTGTCATGTAAGCACGTTCCCTATCAGAATTAGGAGACATGGAAGCATTCAAATTAAAATCTTTTGAGAGAGGTATACTCACAGCTGTACCAATCTCATATTGGCTAAATCTCTGTAGCACTTTCTGTAGATAGGCCTTTTGAGATAACCACAATCTTCCATTGTCTCGTTCCCTCTGAATTTCCATGCCAAGTATCTTTCTCGCATCACAAAGATCTTTCATCTCAAACTCCATAGACATAGTCTTTTTCAACTTGTCTATCTCCACATTGCTTTTAGAGGCTATGAGCATGTCATCAACATATAAAAGCAAATAGATAAAAGAACCATCACATACCTTGCGAAAATAGACACAAGGATCATATGGACTTCTTGTGTACCCTTGCCCTAGCATAAATTGAGTAAACCGCTTGTACCATTGCCTTGGAGATTGCTTCAACCCATACAGCGATTTCTTCAATTTACACACCAGCTTGTCATTACCCGCATCTTTATACCCACTCGGCTGAGTCATATAGATTTCCTCATCTAGCTCACCATGTAGAAAAACAGTTTTCACATCAAGTTGAGCTAACTCCAAATCAAATTGTGCTACTAAGGCCAATAGGATGCGAATAGAGGAATGTTTCACAACTGGATAAAAGATTTCATTATAGTCAATTCCCTCCTTCTGAGCATAGTCTTTTGCCACCAATCTTGCTTTGAAGCGTACATTTTCACCAGGAAACCCATCTTTCTTAGTGTAAACCCATTTGATTGCTTTCTTTCCCTTAGGCAACTCCATGAGTTCCCAAGTTTCATTCTTATGAAAAGATTTCATCTCCTCATCCATGGCCTTCTTCCACCTTTCATAATCACTACTATGCAGTGCTTCACGAAAATTTTCTTGAATACCCTCATCAACAACCGAAAGTGCATAAGCTACCATATCATCAGTAAGCCGTTTAGGAACACCGGCATTTCTCTTGGATAATCTAGATGCAATTGGACCCTCATCATTAGAGTCCACATGTACTGTAACATCAATCGTCTCATCATCAACATCATTATCTGTCATGTCATCAGAATCTGTAACACCAGGAACCTCAATACTTGGAACCCTTACAGTAGACGTTTCCAAAGATACAGAACCACCTGGAACACGTGGAGATATTTCAGTCTCCACCCACTGCGAAACCTCTTTGGCCTTGCTCTCCACCTATTGAGAGCTCTTAGGCTTCAACATAGAAGCCTCATCGAATGTCACATCTCTGCTTAGAATAATTTTCTTCAATTCTGGATCCCATAGCTTATAACCTTTTACTCCACTCTGTAGACCCATAAATAAAGACTTCTTTGCACGAGGATCCAACTTACTCTCTCGGACATGATAGTAAGTTGGACACCCAAACACATGAAGAAAACAATAGTTTGAAGCAGGCTTACCAGACCAAACCTCCATAGGAGTTTTGCCATCAATCGCAGTCGAAGGCAACCTGTTAATAAGGTGACAGGCATACACAATAGCCTCAGCCCAAAACACTTTGCCTAACCCAGCATTAGACAACATACACCGAACTCTCTCCAGTAAAGTTCGATTCATCCGTTCTGCTACCCCATTTTGCTGCGGTGTCTCTCTTACAGTGAAATGACGTTCAATACCCTCATCCTGACATACTTGCAAGAAGGGATCATTTTTGTACTCTCCTCCATTATCTGAGCGAAGTACCTTGATCTTTCTGCCAATTCGGGTTTCAACGAACTTCTTCCACTTTATGAAAATTTCTAGGACTTCATCCTTGCTCTTCATGGTGTACACCCACACACGCCTAGAAAAATCATCAACAAAAGACACAAAATAATGCTTACCTCCCCAAGATGCATTCTTGGTAGGCCCCCAGACATCCGTGTGAACATAATCAAGAGCTCCACTAGTATTATGGATAGCCGTGCCAATCTTTACTCTTGTCTGCTTGCCCAAAATACAATGCTCACAGAATTCTGTTTTACAGGCGATAGCACCCTTTAACAACCCTTGTTTTATCAATCTTTGCAAGGATTTTTCACCAGTATGCGCCAACCGCATATGCCACAGCCGCGTAGTCTCTCTAGCAATCTTTGATGTAGCCTCAGACATGGCCACATCACCAGTAACTGTACTACCTTGAAGGAAGTACAAGTTCCTTTGTCGAACACCCTTGAGTACAACTATTGCACCAGCCACAACCTTTAGAACGCCATGTTCAAGTACCACCTTGTAACCATTTGCTTCTAAAGTACCAACTGAGATAAGATTCTTCTTCATGTCAGGAACATACCTAACATTTTTCAGCTTCCTTATAATTCCATCAAACATCTTCAGACGAATGGTACCTATACCCATTATGTGACAGGGTTGATCATTCCCCATCACCACTACACCACTCTCCTGCTTCTTAAAATCAGAAAACCATTCCCTTATAGGACATATATGATAAGAAGCAGCATAATCTAAGATCCATTCATTACCACTAGTGTAACAAACCATTGATGAAACGGATAAAGAATAATCAGAATCTACATCATCATTTTTAGTATCACATGCAACATTTACCTCAGAGTCTTTCTTCTTGTCCTTTGCCTTGGCTTTAGGACAATCTTTCTTCCAATGCCCTTTCTCATGACAAAAGGAGCATTCATCCTTTGCTAGAGATCGACCTCTCGACTTCGACCGAGATTTCCCTCTACCACCTTGGCCTTTCCTGTCACTAGACCTTCCTCTTGTCACAAAGAGCTCAGGTGTAGAGCCCTTAGACTCTTCTTTGTCCTTCTTCATACACGCATGAGTTAACAATGCTGCAGAAATCTCACCATACACCAATTTTTCTTTCCCATATGTGAGTGTGATAGCCAAGTGTTCATATTCGTCAGGTAACGAATTTAAGAGACACACTGCCTTGCTTTCATCACTCACATCTGCTCCTAGATTCGCCAAGTCTGCAATTAGCTTGGTAAAATCATTAAGATGCTCCGCCATGGAAATACCTCTTCTCATATCTATTCGATAGAACTTTCGAAGTAGATAGTTTTTATTGTGGATAGTCTTTGTCATGTACTTCTCCTCCAATTTTTGCCACATCTCCTTTGCTGAAACATCACTCATCACAAGATATTTAACGTCTTGTGCCAAACACGATCTTATGATTCCACAAGCTCGTTTGTTCATCTTTTTCCAATCCTTCTCTTCCACATCTTCTGGCTTATCCTCCAGAACATCTTCTAGGTCTTGTTGACATAGAGCATCCATTACCTCACACCTCCACATGCCAAAGTTATTGGTGCCGGTAAACTTCTCTACATCAATTTTTGCTTGATGGTAAACCACTGACTTGGTTTCCCCCTTCGAACTCTTCGAACTCCCTTCTTTTAACATCTTTCACCAACTTTCAAACACTAAACAATCACCAAACGAATATGAAATTCACACCGGAATTTCAACAAACACCTTCTAGATGCTCAAGTTCTAACCAAAGCTCTGATGCCACTTGTTGTGCGCAGCGGAAACTAATGCACAAATATGATGATTGAACTAATATATGAAAGTAAAACGAAAACGACAAAAGTAAACAAGCAACCACACACAAGACACAAGATATACGTGGTTCGACAATATGCCTACGTCCACGGGGAGAAAGGATGATGCTTTTCTTCTTAAGACAATTGTACAAGCCCTCACAAAGAAAACCGAAGTCTTCTTCCTCACAAAAGTTCTTAAAACTCTCTAATGGCTTCTCCCAATCTCTCTCTTAGAAAAAATTAAGGTTTTGTATCACTTCTATTTGGCTTTATAGTATAGCCTTACAATAGACCACGAATTGGGCTCAAACAGACCCATATTGCACAAAAGCAGAGGAGGACGTACGTACGTCGAAATCACGTACGTACGTTACAACACGGAGAAGTTATCTGACGTACGGGACGTTCGTACGCCCTAACTACGTACGTACATCCCTGTACAAGTAATACAACGTTCGTACGTCGAATTGACGTTCGTACGTTTCTTCCCGAAAAAGTTATCTGTGATGTTGAACGTACGAACGCCCTAACTGCGTACGTACGTTCCTGAACAAAAAACTTCCCTCCGTCCTGTTTTTCACAAAAAACCCAACAGGGACCTACTCTCTAACATGTTTTTTTTTTATTGGCAAGCGGGGTTGAGGGGACCTACTCTCTTTAAATTACGTGTTGAAACTTATATCAACAATCAGTTGTTGACGTGTTGCGAACCCACAACCTCTCTACTTTGTTAGAGGGGTGCTACCATTGAGCCACAGACTCATTCACAATTATTATTAAAAGCATTCTCAATAGTAGGTTTTAAAACACTTTTAGATCCTTTTAGTAAAAACGTCTTGCGAACGATGGGTTTTAACTAGGGGTGTTAAACGAGCCGAACGAGCTGAAATTTGGTATGTTCAAGGTCGGTTCGTTTATAAACGAGCCGAGCCCAAATTTTATACGAGTTTTATTTTATGTTCAAACTCGGCTTGTTTAACTATACGAACGATTTCGAGCCAAGCTTTTAAAGAGGCCGAGCTGCTTGATTAAATTACATATAAAAGTAGGATTTTAATTATCTAAACGAGCCGAGCCCAAATTTTAGACGAGCTTTATTGTTCAAGCTTGGCTCGTTTAGCTATACGAACGAGCTCAAGCCGAGCCCAAGCTGTTCGGTTCGTTTAACAGCCCTAGTTTTAACACATTTTTCAAGCAAAATATTTTTAACTCCTTGGCATATTTGGCATGGAGTTAAAAGTGTCACATAGGACTACTTAGTTAATTTTAAATTAAATTCTATCATATTTTATACACCATGGTTTTGGGTTGGGGAAAGGGAAACTTTAGTTTTTAAAACTTATTTAAAAATCAACTATTGACAAGTTTAAAAGTATAAATCACTTTTAACATTAATTACAATAGAACCTCTTTAAATTAATACTCGATTCGTTAATATCTCTCTAAGTTAATAGAATTCTTGGGTCCCTATGTATATTGTAACTAGCTAAATCAACACTCAGTAAGTTAATAATCTCTCTAAGTTAATAAAATTTTATAAAATTACATAAGTCATGAAATTATTAATTTAAAAAAATTCTACTGTATATGCTAAAACCTTCTCCATCTCTCCTACGTGGCACCCTTAAAACCCTTTTACCATTGGGAATGCTCTGACACGTTAATCCTCGATTTTATCATATCTGATCTGAAGTCATTTACTTGCATATATGTCAAACAGTGCCAACCTAGTATTTAGGCAACAGTTATTAGAAAAATAAAAGAGCACTTTAAAAGACCATATCTTAACCAGATCAACCCCGGTTTGACCATCTAAATCAACACTCGGTAAGTTAATAATCTCTCTAAGTTAATAAAATTTTATAAAATTGCATGTCCCGAAATTATTAATTTAAAAAAGTTCTACTATATATGCTAAAACCTTCTCCATCTCTCCTACGTGGCACCCCTAAAACCCTTTTACTATAGGAAATGCTCTGACACATTGATCCTCGATTTTACCATATCTGATCTGAAGTCATTTACTTGCATATATGTCAAACAGTGCCAACCTAATATTTAGGTGGCAGTTATTAGAAAAATATAAGAGCACTTTAAAAGACCATATCTTAACCAGACCAACCCCGGTTTAACCATCTAAATCAACACTCGGTAAGTTAATAATCTCTCTAAGTTAATAAAATTTTATAAAATTGCATAAGTCCCGAAATTATTAATTTAAAGAAGTTCTACTGTATATGCTAAAACCTTTTCCATCTCTCCTACGTGGCACCCCTAAAACCCTTTTACTATAGGAAATGCTCTGACACATTGATCCTCGATTTTACCATATCTGATCTGAAGTCATTTACTTGCATATATGTCAAACAGTGCCAACCTAATATTTAGGTGGCAGTTATTAGAAAAATATAAGAGCACTTCAAAAGACCATATCTTAACCAGATCAACCCCAATTTGACCATCTAAATGTTCAAAAATTGTGAGCAATCTCCAATTTTTTTTTGAAAGTAGGGGGTAATCGTAAATTAACTTTTTAAATCAATGAGCAAAATCCAGGATCTACCCAAAAAGATGCTTATGTCAGTGTTGGGGCTCCCATTTCTAATCAACTTGGCGTGAAGTTGTTTCAGATGTTGTATGTTAGATGATGATGACGAAGAAGAAGAAGAAAAGGCCTTGTTTATCTTTGGTGATAATGAAATACTTGAATTTGATTTCCCGCGAGATTTAATAGCTAGTCGGTGAAGCTTTCTTCTTTAGGGAGAGAATAAAATAACTTGTCTATGAAATGAAAACGTACATGATGATGTCTGCACTAAAAGGAGTTTGTATAGAGATCAACACAAACTTTGTATAGATCAACTCATCAACACATCTTCAATGTTTCTATGACTGACTGTCATATATGCCTGCACCAACTAGCTTTCGCTTTATGGTTCGGAACATAGCAAGAAGTTGTGTGCCAATGCCAAAGCGAAATGTGAATGTGAAATCTATTGTTACACCAAATTTCTATATGAATTTCATCCCTATCTTCTTTGATCTATTGGTAGCTTTTATATTGAGAATTAACTATAAATTAAAAGCTGACAAGAATTGAAAGTAAAGTTCTCCATCCAAGATAAATTGATTCGATACATAAATTGGCCTAGGTGTTGCAATATAATCGAAACATATAATTAAAAAATGCAAATAGGAAGAATATAGACAATAATTTCACTAATTTGAAATTACCCAACGAGGGGGAGGGGGGGAATAATCTCATGTACAAAGTAAGAATATTCTACACACCCAAAACAAGGGGAAATGGAAAATAAACAATTTTTTCGACAATCTGATATCAAATGTCCAACAGAAACCCACTCTCCCTGACATAAGCATCACATTAAAAAGATGGACATCATTCAGGATAAGAAAAAAAGGTGAAGAGAAGAATATATTGCAAACGAGGTGACCAAAGAAATATGACAGACTACGACAATGAATATCCAAACATGAATACCTTAATATACCTATTGTGGAGGCATAGTCTTATTCATTGATCTTGTAAAACTGATCGCAAGAGTGCATCAATTTTTAAAATTTCAAGTTCATGCAATAAAATTCTACAAATCATGACAATCACAAAGATGATACATAAAATGTACAAAGCAAGCCATCTTGGTGAATGTCCAAGATTAGAATTAAACTGTACCACAATTATACATGGCTTCATAACTGTCATAGAAGTACAGAACAACCCATTATCAGGCCATGACGGTAAACCCCATGATACCAGTTTATACCAATTCTTTTTAATTGAACATTTTTTAATCTTGCCTTCTCAAACAAATTAATATATTTTCCCTCTTTCAGGAAGAACGCGACACTCTAACCAACTGAGCTAATAGGCCTTTGATGAAAATCTTCAATGAACAATTAACACAAACTATGAAACTCTAAAAACCTGATGCCTGCTAGCAGTCATACGATGGCACATACAACATAGATAGTCTCAAGGTCATGCCTTTCTGGCCATTTTTCTTGTAAGGCAAAATGTTGATGTTCTCAGATTTCTATGTTATCCCAAAAATTCCAAAACAGCTAATTGTCATTGTAGTGTCATTTTAAAAGTGCTACGTTGTCAGGAAACTTGTTGTCAAACAATCAGCTACCAAGTGAGAGTGATGCATTTCCTTGACCGAAAGGCTCATATGCGAAAAAAAGGGATTAAAGATTCGTTAGAAAAAAAGAATATTGTTGATTAACCACTCAAGCAAAGGAAAGAAATTGGTCATGAAATTGTTCTTAGCCTAACTATCGAACTCCATAAAACTCAAAATTTTCTCTACAATTTATAAAAAAAATATTCTTAGCAAAAAATTTCATTTGTATTTAAATTTAAATTTCTAATACTATCCTTAATTTTATTGCAAGTACTTACTATGTCAGATCTTCAAAAAAAAACTGTTTTGGGAGAGTAAAACAATAGTAGCAACAGTCAATAGTGTACATTTTTGGGTAGTTCACTTGCTTATTTGAATCGGGACTTTCGTTGCTCAAGGTCTGATTATATTTCACTAGATTAATAATATAGGCATTGTACTTAGGTTTGTTGTTCAAATTAGAAAACCAACTCTCAAATCATTCAATAATTTTGGCAATGTACTACTAATTTGTATTGAATTTAGGCAATCAATTGTTCTTATGATCATTCAAATTTTATGGTATTTTACCTTTGAAAACATCAAACATCAAACATCAAACATCATAGAAGTCACCATCACATCACTATAGCTGTTTCTCCCCCCATCTGTGTTTGTATTGCTTCTTCTATGTAGTTGACCTGCAAAACTCTCCAAAGTGTAACTCGAAGTAAATTTTTGTTGTTTTACATCATTGAAAACGTTTAATTTCACTATGTTTTTTAATTTCAAAGTTCTATTCACTAATTTAATAGTGGAAGCAATATGTTTTCTGGAGGTCTGAGAATGTAATTCTTCAAAGCTGTTTTTAATGAAATGTTACATAGCCAAAGCATAAATTCAATAATTAGGTTGATTTTACAAACATATCAACCCAGACAACCAACAATATAAAGAGAATAAAAAAGACTAAAAATTAATAGAGGTTAACATTACAAACTTAGGTGTTGTGTACATACCAACTTTTAGATACAATAAACTAAACAGATCTACTTCTCTGGTGCACCCACTGTTAAAAATGTAATCTGTAATGTCCAAGTCCAAGAAAAGCCCAGTCCATAGAAGTGTCCAGAAGCATAAAGAATTATCTAGTCCATAGAAGTGTCCAGAAGCATAAAGAATTATCTAGTCCATAGAAGTGTCCAGAAGGATAAAGAATTATCTAACATATAACAGTTAATAGTTAATAGAGAAATCTAGAATGTATGAGAAAAAATCAGAACTATGTAGAACAATTAAAGTCGGTTATAATGTCCTATAAATAGGGAGGTGAACATGTTGTTTGAAAAAAAAATCAATCAAGAAAAGAAGTTCTCTAGTACTAGAAGTCCTCTTTTGTAATAAAAACAAAGTTTCTTTTATAAATTTGTTATTTTGTCATATTCTTCTTCTTGACTCTCATATACCCACTAACACTTCCATTGTTTTAACAAATTGGTATCAGAGCCAAGTTTTTTCTTTGGTCCCCCCATACCACTTTCCATCATCTACACCTTAAACCACTATATTCCCATTATTTACACTTAAACCATGGCCATAAATCAAACCCCATATACATTCAATTATACCCAAAATCTAATACCCATATTTGATGGTGATAGTTATGATTATTGGAGTTTACAAATGAAAACTCTATTTATGTCTCAAGATTTATGGGAATTAATTGAAGATGGCTATGATGTACCGGAGTCGACGGCAGAATTACAAACATGGGATCAAAGCAAGCAAAAGGAGTACAAGGAGAAGAAAAAGAGAGATGCCAAAGCATTATTGTTCATCCAACAAGGGGTAAGCAAATCAATTTTTCCAAGAATTCTTGGCGCTTCAAATTCTAAGGATGCATGGGAAATTCTTAAGAAAGAATTTCAAGGAACCCAAAAGATAATTTCTATCAAACTCCAATCTTTATGGCGAGAATTTGATAATTTTCTCATGAAAGATAATGAGAAAGTTCAAGTATTCTACAATAGGGTCTCCAACGTTATCAACCAAATTAAAAGTTATGGAGACACTATTGAAGATAAGAAAGTTATTGAGAAAATTTTGCGAAGTTTACCCGCAAAATTTGATCATATTGTTGCCGCCATAGAAGAATCAAAAGATTTGTCAAAATTATCATTATATGAGCTAATGGGTTCTCTTGAGGCGCATGAAGAAAGGATGAGCAGCAGGTCAGCTGAAAAATCATTAGAGCAGGCATTTCAGTCCAAGGTGACTTTTGGGGACAAGAAAGAAAATTCAAGAAGCTTCCAGAATCCCGGAGAATTTAGCCGAGGAGAAAACTCAAACTGGGGACGTGAAGGAAAATTCAGCAACAACAATCGAAGGTATGGCAAAAATCCTTCTTCAAAACCTTATTGCAATGTTTGCAAAAAACCCGGTCATAAAAGTAAAAACTGCAGATATAAATGCACCACGTGTAAAAAGTTAAATCACGTGGATAAAGATTGTTGGCTCAAGAAGAAAAATCAAGCCAACTACATGGAGAAAAATGAATCTCCAGACCAAGTATTTTATTCTTGCTATAATGCAATGCAAGAACCTAAAGATATTTGGTATTTAGACAGTGGCTGCAGTAATCACATGATGGGAGATAAGAAAGGTTTTATAAGTCTAGATGAAGACGTAGATTCTGAAGTTAAGCTAGGAGATGGTAAACTTCAGAAAATAGAAGGAAAAGGAATAGTTACAGTAAAAATTGGAGAAGGAGCATCTAAAAATATGCATGATGTTCTGTATGTCCCCGGTCTTGCTCAAAACTTACTAAGTGTTGGGCAACTTATCCAGAAAGGGTATATTGTGCATTTTGAAGATAATGAATGCACAATTTACGATAAAAGAAAGAAGCAGGTGGTTGCCAAAGTACAGAGAAAATAAGGTTTTTCCATTGGTGATGTCATCGGTACAAAATTATGCCATGAAAGCAACTGCAGTTGATGAAACTGAATTATGGCATTTACGATTTGGGCATTTGAATTATAGAGCCTTAAGGGTTCTAAAGTCCAAAAATATGGTGATTGGGCTACCTAGTATTGGTGGAGAAGTTAGAGTTTGTGAAGGCTGCATTTTTGGGAAATTTCATAGATTTCCCTTTGCTAAGTCATCATGGAGAGCCATGAAGTCTTTAGAATTGGTTCACGCTGACATATGCGGACCAGTTCGAACACCGTCATTAAACAACAAAAGATATTTTCTTTTGTTTGTTGATGATTACAGCAGGATGATGTGGGTGTACTTCCTAGAACAAAAATCAGAAGCATTCACCACATTCTTAAAGTTCAAGGCGCTCGTTGAAAAACAAAGTGGGCATTCCTTAAAGGTGTTACGCACTGATCGAGGAGGAGAATTCACATCTAAGGAGTTCAACAAATATTGTCAAGATCAAGGAATCAAGAAGGAGCTGACAGTCCGATACACTCCTCAACAAAATGGCGTGGCAGAAAGGAGGAACAGGACGATCGTGGAGATGGCTCGGAGCATGCTGAAGGGACAAGGCTTACCAAACAAACTATGGGCTGAAGCTGTCAACACCGCGGTCTACATTCTCAACCGTTCGCCAACTAAAGTAGTGCGAGACAGAACGCCGTATGAAGCATGGCATCATCAAAAGCCCACGGTAACTTCTCTCAAAGTCTTTGGATGCATCGCATATTCTCATATTCCATCAAAACACAGAGAAAAGTTTGATGAGAAGGGAGAAAAGCTTATCTTCATCGGGTATAGCGAAGAATCCAAAGCTTACAGGCTACTTAATCCCAGGACCAATGAGTTAGTAATCTCCAGAGATGTCATCTTTGATGAGCATAATGCATGGAGTTGGGATGATGGAAACAACACTAATGTCGAGGTGCCACTAATACTTGAAGAAGAAGAATCAACCCAAGAACAACTAGGTCCAGAACCTGAACCAGTTACTCCGCCAACATGCCCAAGAAGTTCATCTTCATCAGGGTCAAGCTCTCCCCCAAGAAAGGTACGTCCTTTACAAGATATTTACAACTCATGCGGTCCAGTTGCTTTTCTTGCTTGTGAACCACAAAAGTATGAAGAAGCAGGAACTGAAGAAAAATGAAGAAAAGCTATGGATGAAGAAATGAAAGTCATCCATAAAAATGAAACATGGGAGCTGGTTGAAAAGCCCAAAGAGAAAGAAGTTATTGGGCTGAAATGGGTCTATAAGACCAAGTATAATGAAGATGGCTCTATCCAGAAGCACAAGGCTCGGCTTGTCGCAAAAGGTTATTCCCAACAACCTGGAATAGACTTTAACGAGACATTTGCGCCCGTTGCAAGGATGGAGACAATTCGTACAAACTAGCAATTGCAGCACAATTGGAGATAAAAGTCTACCAGTTGGATGTGAAGTCAGCTTTCTTGAATGGAGAACTTGAGGAGGAGGTCTACGTGGAACAAACTCAAGGCGACATCATCAAGGGAGAAGAAAGAAAAGTTTATCGACTTCGCAAAGCTTTGTACGGGCTAAAGCAAGCACCAAGAGCCTGGAACAGTAAAATTGATCGCTACTTTCGCCAGAATGGATTTGAAAGAAGTCCAAGCGAACCATCGCTTTATGTGAAACGAGATGGTGCGGGTAATTTCCTTATAGTTTGTCTTTATGTTGACGACTTAATTTATGCTAGCACCAAGCAAGCAATGGGAGAAGAATTCAAACGAGCGATGATGAAGGAGTATGAGATGACTGACTTGGGACTCATGAGATATTTTCTCGGGATCCAAGTACGACAATCTCAGGAAGGTTTTTTTCTTTCTCAAGAAAAATATGCCGAAGACCTCTTGAAGAAGTTCCAGATGGTCGACTGCAAACCAGTGACGACACCAATGGCTGTGAATGAAAAGCTAAGTAAGGATGATGGAGCAGCTAAGGCCGATGCTTCACTATTCAGAAGTTTGGTTGGTTCGTTGATCTATCTCACGAATACAAGACCAGATATTGTTCAAGCAGTAAGCATGATATCACGCTACATGAGTGATCCAAGCAAACTACACTATGCAGCAGCCAAGAGAGTACTGAGATATGTCAAAGGAACGAAAGGATTCGGCATCAACTACAAGAAGGAGAAAGATAACAAGTTAGTTGGCTATACAGATAGCGATTGGGCAGGATCAATAGATGACAGGAAGAGCACTTCAGGTTATGTTTTCTTCCTAGGTACGAAGGTGATCACATGGTCATCAAGAAAGCAAAATACAGTGGCACTATCGTCGGCAGAAGAAGAGTACATGTCAGCAACAAGTACAGCTTGTGAGGCAGTATGGCTTCAAAGAATTCTGGCAGATTTACAACAAGAGCAAGAAGGTCCTACTACTATATATTGCGACAATATGTCTGCAATAGCTATGACCAGGAATCCAGTGTTCCAATACAGGTCAAAGCACATTGAGTTGCGTCACCACTTCATCAGAGACTTGGTTGAAAGTGAAGAGATCGAGCTACAATTCTGCAGGACCGAAGATCAATGTGCCGACATATTTACCAAGCCACTTGGAGGTGAAAATTTTCATCACTTTAGGAGGAGCATGAACATTACAGATTAAGTGGGGGTGTTAAAAATGTAATCTGTAATGTCCAAGTCCAAGAAAAGCCCAGTCCATAGAAGTGTCCAGAAGCATAAAGAATTATCTAGTCCATAGAAGTGTCCAGAAGCATAAAGAATTATCTAGTCCATAGAAGTGTCCAGAAGCATAAAGAATTATCTAGCATATAACAGTTAATAGTTAATAGAGAAATCTAGAATGTATGAGAAAAAATCAGAACTATGTAGAACAATTAAAGTCGGTTATAATGTCCTATAAATAGGGAGGTGAACATGTTGTCTAGTACTAGAAGTCCTCTTTTGTAATAAAAACAAAGTTTCTTTTATAAACTTGTTATTTTGTCATATTCTTCTTCTTGACTCTCATATACCCACTAACACTTCCATTGTTTTAACACCCACAACTAATAAAGCTCCATTCACTTTAACCAAATCTAATAGGGGTCCCAAGGAATGTTGTGTAGAATACTTAATTGCTGTTATACACTGATACATTTGTGCTTTATTTGAGCACATTATAGTTTTTTTTTTCAATAATCCACACACATATATATAGATAAAGGCAGGTTCCTCAGTTTCCTGAGATATTACAGAACAACATATCACTGCGAAGTTGGCTGCGTATCCACTCAAGTTCAACAACATAGGAAGTGACAACCAGGGAGCTTACATCCGCATAGGACGTGAGGAGATGAGCTGCCCAGTTACCAGTCCTCATACAGTGCTTAAAGTTACAAACTTCAAAGTTACATAATAGAGATAAAACATAGTCTAAGATAGATGAGGAAATCCAAGAAAGATTTGTCGGTTTTCCCCTAAGGTAATCCACTGCACCAGCACAGTCAGATTCAAGCTCCAGTTTGTTGATTCTTTGGTATATCCACGATTGAAGGTGTAGGGGTACTACATACTCCAACCAATCAAAAGCAGCCACGTGGCACAATCATTCATCCATCAGGTCGCCACGATCTCTACCTACTAGTAGCTCGACCACAACAACTCGATCTCATAACGAGCAGCGGCCTGCTTATACACACGTGCTCTTATTCAATGCACAGAATATCCTCGTCAGTTACATAATTAATTCACAGGGATGATCCTCGCGCGTTACATAATCAATCCTCATTATGACGGCGGAGAATCTGCAAGATCCACGATCCACGCCTTTCTACCTTCTATAAGAACAGAACTACGATGGCTTGATCTCTAAGTTCAATCCCCTCGAGCTAAGAGTACGTAGGCAATCTCGATCTCAACGAGGTGCAGCCACCCCGATCTAAAACTTCCCCTTTGGTCAAGTCTCCCAACGACCTGATTTAGTAGTGCATTAATCTAGAAATAAGTTATACATTTGGCGCCGACTGCAAGGAATTCGATATAATCGAAAAACCCAAACCCTCCCACCCAAATCAAAATCACTCATTCAAATGACTAATCAAGAACTTACCATCCAGGATCTGCATGAACAAATCACTCGTCTGCAGGAAGAGAATGCACGCTTGAAGGCTGCACAAGATACCAACCCAGCACAAGTAGCGAATGGTGGACATGGAGTCATTCCTGTTGATGACTCCAACCAGAAGTACGAGCAACTCAGCCAACAGTTAGCAGAGTTCAAAGCCTCTCAGGCTATTTTACACCATTCCAAAAGCCACACCGCGGAGCAGCTTGCTGTCCAGTCCCTCCAGCAGTTCCAGGAGTCTCCTTTCTCCAAGGAGATCCTTGAACATGATTTGCCGAACAAACTCAATGCCCCCAAGTTCGATCAATATGCAGGAGTCGGGAGATCCAACCGACCATATCAAGGGATTCCAGAAATCCCTTCCTCTCATCAAGGAAGATCATCTTCTATGTTTACTGTTCCAGTCCAGCCTCACTGGACCTGCTCTTGATTGGTTTCACCGTTTGAAGTCAGGATCCATCAGCTCGTTTGCCGAGCTCGAAAAGGAGTTTGTCATCTTCTACATCCACAACAAGAACCGCCCCATCACCATCGATTCCATCTTCAAAGTCAAGCAGCGGGATGGTGAGTCACTAAGCACTTTCTTTGCTCGTTTTAAATCTGAACTGCATTCAATTCAGGATTTTGCAAAGGAGCACGAGACCTTCGCAACCATCGCATTCACTCACGGTCTGATCCAGGGGTCCGACCTCCACAAATCTCTAGCCATGAAGCGACCTTCATCCCTAGACGAGCTCTACCTAAAGGTAGACCGTTACATCAAGCTCGAGGAAGCCCTCACTGGAAGGGAAAAGAATCATGTAGTCAGCAATGTAGAGTCTGGCTTCACCAAGCGACCTCGATCTGATAGCAAGAGGTTTAAAGAAAAATCGTTGCCTACTGAGCAGCGAGATTACCACCGGTTCACACGACCAGCTGGTTACATCTATGAGCGAATCAAGCACAATCATTGGTGCAAGATTCCTACCTTCACACAGTTGGAGGATACATCTGGCCGACCGTACTGCAAAGTCCACAAGGTACGGTGTCATCAAACAGATGACTGTCGCGTCCTAAAACGCGCTCTTCAAATATGGGCCGATGAGAAAAGGCTCAACAATTGGATCCTCGGCAGACAAGAGGATTCCATAAGCAAGCGGGCGAGGAAAGAATCAAGAACGCCTCCCCGTTCACCAAAGAGGAATCACAGCAAGGCCAGAACGGCCTCCGCAAGTCTAGTCCGCAGCAGAGGGCGTAGCCTCTCCCAGCGCTTAGGTCCAATAGGCGACCTACGCGACCAAATCAACAAGAAGGTCGCAAACAAGATTGACAGTGACAGCGAGTCAGAGAGTCATGTAGTTTACATGATTTACGAATCCGACTCCACTCCCCTGTTAAGAGATAAGAAGAGAAGGGTAGAACATCTTCATCATGTCTACTCCATTACTGGCCGAGCAGCTCGCTTCAACATCCCAGCGCGCCAGGAAACAGATATTACTTTTACTGAAGACGATCTCAACAAGGTCGTCACTCCTCACAACGATGCCCTTGTTGTCGAGCTGAGAATAGCCGACTACATCATCAAGAGGGTACTCATCGATCCTGGCGCATCATGCAACATTCTCATGTACAGAACATTCAAAGACATGAGGTTACGCGATTCAGTTCTTATCCCCGATTTCACCCCCATCTTAGGCTTCAACAGTTCAATGGAGGATCCTAAGGGTGAAATTCTGTTGCCCGTCACTGTGGGCAGAAAGGAAGACAAGGTCGTTGTGACTGCCAAGTTCAGCATCCTTAACATCGCAAGCAAGTACAATGCGATTCTGGGTCGAAAGTGGATCCATGCCATAAGAGGTGTTCCATCAACATACCATCAAGTTTTTCGCTATCCTGGACCTCATGGGATAATGGAACTTCGAGGCAACCAGAACGCTGCTCAGGAATGCCATGGAATTATTGAAGCTGTGGCACCTGCAAAGCCATCCACCTCTGGAACAAAGGATGCTGACGTCAAAGGTAAGAGCCCAATCTCACCAGAGGCTCGAGAGGGCGACAACAAGTCCAAAAGCCCTTCAAAAGAGAAGACCGACACTACCAAATAGCAACTACAGAAGGAGCCAACGAGCTCAACCAAACTTAATCTCGGAAGCACTGATCCAGGAGTACGTGTGAACCTTGGGTCAGAAAATGACCCGAGATATGTCTATGTAGGTGCAGAGTTAGAAGGAGATAAGTTTCATAACTTTGTAAATTTCCTTTCAACTAATAAAGATGTTTTTGCTTGGTCGTATATCGATATGCCTGGAATAGATCCATCAATTGCATGTCATAAACTGCGCGTCAATCCGAATTACCGACCTGTCAAGCAAAAACCAAGAAGGCTCGCTCCCAAGTTTCACGAAGCAGTCAATGAAGAAATCAATAGACTCAAACAGGTCGGCTTCAGCAAAGAAGTTGATACTCCAGACTGGCTAGCCAACATTGTGCCAGTCTTAAAGAAAAATGGGAAAACAAGAGTCTGCATCGACTTCACAAGCTTGAACAAAGCTTGTCCTAAAGATTCATTCCCACTGCCACGAATCGATAGGTTAGTCGATCAGACATGCGGTTTCGAGCTATTGTCATTCATGGACGCGTACTTAGGGTACAACCAGATCCCAATGTACGAGCCCGACCAGGAGAAGACCTCTTTTACAACAGAGCAAGGCATTTTCTGCTACAAGGTTATGCCTTTTGGCTTAAGGAATGCAGGAGCGACCTATCAGAGACTGGTCACCAGAATGTTCGACGACCTGCTAGGTCGAACAATGGAAGTCTACATTGACGATATGCTGGTCAAGAGCAGCCAAGAGCAGGATCATTTGTACAATCTCGACTAGGCGTTCCAAAGATTAAGACAATACAAAATGCGTCTTAATCCAGAGAAGTGTCTGTTCGGGGTCGCATCAGGAAAGTTTCTCGGCTACCTAGTCACAAAACGAGGCATCGAAGCAAATCCAGACTAGATCAGAGCACTGATTGACATGCCCAACCCGAAAACAAAGAAGCAGATCCAAAAACTCAACGGCATGGTATCAGCTCTCAATAGATTCATTTCTAGAGCATCAGATAAATGTCAACCAATGCTTCATATTCTTAAGAAGGGGGCTACATATGAATGGACAGAAGAATGCGAGAAGGCCTTCACCGACCTCAAGGCCTATTTATCAACTCCGCCAGTTCTCACTAAGCCTAATGATGGAGATATACTCGGTATCTACCTCGCAACTTCAGATTTTGCGATCAGTGCAGTGCTGTTCAAAGAGGAAAATCAGGTCCAAAGACCAATTTACTTCACAAGAAAAGTCTTACAACAGGCCAAAATAAGGTACACACCTCTAGAGAAATTAGCATTAGCTCTCCTTTATGCTGCGTGCAAATTCAGACCTTATTTCCAAGCCCACACTGTCAAAGTAATCACCGACCAGCCACTACGTCATATATTAGAAAAGAAAAACAAAACAGGTCGTATGGCTCGATGGGCGGCTGAGCTGGGTGATTACACATTTGAGTTCGTCTCTCGGCAGGCCGTCAAAGGCCAAGTCGTTGCAGATTTCTTAGCAGACTATCCAGCAGAGGATATCAATTGGGAACCAGAACCAGAAACAAAGAAAGTCCAGGACAGTCCTCCCGACACTTGGCAACTATATATCGATGGTTCCCACAACTCCAACGGAAGTGGCATAGGTACTGTGCTCATTTCTCCTGAGGGTTCACAGCTCGAGAGAGCAACTCGTCTCGACTTCTCGACCTCCAACAACGAGGCCGAGTACGAAGCTCTAATCCAAGGTTTACAAATGGCTATCGACCTACAGGCATTCCGCCTCAAGGTGTACAGTGATTCTCAATTGGTAGTCAATCAGATTACCAATAACTACCAGATCAATGGTGTCAACTTAATCCGATATGCCAACAAAGCAAAGGAACTCATCAGCAAGCTCAGTTATTTCACAATCGATCACATCCCTAGAGATGACAACAGACATGCTGATTCATTGGCATTCTTAGCATCCAAGATCGAGTCAGATCGACCGCGGGCTCTCACTATAGCAATCAGTACACAGCCCGCATATCTATTGAAAGAGAAAAATGTTCATCAAATCTCTGATCTACTAGCCACAACACCAGCAGACATCCAAGGAACTTGGATGGAACCTTTCATTACTTACCTTCAAACTGGTGTGTTACCATCCAACAAAAAGGAGGCCAGCCAACTATTACATAAAGTCACTATGTATAAGCTCCATGAGGGTAAGCTATTCAGAAAATCTGCAACCGGTCTGTTGTTACGGTGCTTGATTCCCAAGCATGGCCAAATCATCTTCCAAGAAATCCATGAAGGAGAATGCGGGAACCACTCCGGAGGTCGAACATTAGCTCATAAAGCGATCTCCCAGGGATATTTCTGGCCAAGAATGAAAGAAGATGCCAAGAAATTTGTGTTGAAGTGTAAAGAATGCCAGCGTTTTGCTGATAACCAACATCAGCATCCAAACGATCTAATCAACATCACCGCGCCATGGCCATTTCACATGTGGGGGCTAGATATCATGGGCCCTTTTATCAAGGAAAAGAAGTCTGAAAAGAAGTTTGTTCTAGTCGCCATTGACTACTTCACAAAATGGGTAGAAGCCGTTACACTCGCCAACATCACTCAAGCTGATGTTCAAAGATTCATGTGGGAAAACATTATCACACGATTCGGTCTACCAAAACGAATAGTCACGGATAATGGCACTCAGTTCGTTGGCAAAAACCTCAAAGCTTTCTACGAGCTATGGAAAATCGAACATTCCAGGTCAACACCTAGATATCCACAAGCCAACGGCCAAGTCGAAGCTGCAAATCGATAGATTCTGAACAACTTAAAGAAAAAGCTCGAAGATCAACACGATCAATGGCCACAACAGTTGGAAAACATCCTATGGGCTTACAGAACAACCCCTCGTACATCCACAGGGATGTCACCATTCAGTCTTTGCTATGGAGTTGAGGCCGTTATTCCCACCGAGTTAACATTTGGAACGACCAAATCCCTTCTGGTCGATACAGAGCTTAACAATCAGGTCTGGTCGTTCGGAATCGATCTCCTCGAGGAGCGACGAAACCACGCCGTTATAAAGCTTGAGCAATATCAACAACGACTTAAGCGAGCTTATAACAAAGGCGTACGACCCAGATCTTTTCAACCAGGAGAACTAGTTCTAAGGAAAATGTTCCACAACAAAAGGAAGGATATTATTGGCAAGCTCAATGCCAATTGGGAAGGACCTTACATTGTCACCAAGGTTCAAAGCAACGGTTCTTATCGTCTTCAAACACCAGAAGGAGAGATTGTTAAGAACCCATGGAATGCTTATCACTTGAAAAAGTTTTATCAATGAAATGTAAGCATCTATCTATTACATTTCAATATACAAACTCATTTTTGCCTTCATCTCAGCTCAAACATGAATGGCTCGTAAAGGTCTAATCCCTCGACCTATAAATTGTCAAAACTCTAGTCCCTTTGATAATTTTAATTTTGTTAAGTTCAAACATCTACAACTTAACTTGGTGCATTGGTCATATCATTCCCACGACCCATGTATAATCAACCAACCATGCATGCGACCTTATCCACCAGCAGGTCCAGCACTATTATCACTTATTGTTTGCAAAACTCATACAAGCAGACAACGTGACAAGAATGACAATGTAAGGTAAATCGTTGAAATTTCTTTTTACTTGATGAGATTCTAACCATTACAGGTAAAAGCAAAGTTAAACTAAGGCATACAAGAAGAACTTTTTCAGTTCATCCTGCTTGCAGCCATTCATCTCGTCTACCTGCCTTCTGAACGAGCTACCAGGACTCCCTGGAAACTAGCTGATCAGAACGGCCAAAATACAAGCTCATCAAATAAAAGTACTGTTGTTCATTACAACTCCAAACAAAACAAATGATTGTTTACTCGAGCTCACAAACCCAGAAGACTGCTTTGAGGAAGGCCAAAGAAGACTTACTGCAAGAACAAGGAGTGCAAGAAGCAAACTTTGCACAAGGTTACCCAATACAAGAAGGTCGGTACCGAGACCAGTTCACTGCTGCATAGACTGGTCGCTGGAACCATCAATCTCTGTACGGCCACTGGCGACCTAGTCATTAGGGCCCGTCAAGGCGTCCTGAGCTGGCACCAAAGCTCCATCGGCACCACCTCGCGTCTCCTCTCCTTTGGGCGACCCCACCACAGCTTTCATCAAATTGTCGCAGTAGGCCTTCCACGCCGCGCCATTCTCTTGGCATGCGTGCTCCCAGTATTCAGCAGAAGCCTTAGCAGCAGCAGAATCTTCCTTCAACTGCTCCACCACCTCCTTCAACTGCTCCACCATCTCCTTCAACGCTGCGACCTGAGCATACCTGTCCTTCACCTTGCACTCAGCAACAACAGCAACATTCTTCGCCTGCTCGAGCTTCTCGTTGAGGTCCTTTAACTCAATCTCATCTCGAGCACCAACCTCAGCAACCAGACGCACCTCCTGGAAGCTTGCGTTGAGCTGCAAGTGCAAACAGAGTTTAGTCAACAATGACTACGCACAACCAAAAAAGACTTATGACAACACTCACCAAAGACAGCGCTGCGTTTATCTTTGAGCAGGTCACCAACAAAGTCTGTGACTTCACTGCTCGAGCATTAGCATCCAAGACGATGCCCTCATTCACAGCCCGAGCAACACAGGGGTCGTCAATAGCACTGTCGTTATCATACACGACATGCTTCTCACCGCGGCCATCCAAATAATCGAACGGCCCAGGGCGAAACTCAGACGATACCCCCTTGCCTTTCTGCAAAGGCCCAGCAGCAGCCTTCCTAGACTTAAGAGGAGGCTCAGGAGATTTCACGAACTTTGGAGGAGCAGGGGATGGCATAGTTGGAGGCTCCATCAACTTCAGGTTCCCTGAAAATGACCTCTTCTTCCCGGACAAGGCAGGTAATTTGGGAAGTGAGGGCGGAGGGGATACGACTGGGGGGCTCGCCACTACCTCCCCCCGGCGCGAACTAACACCAGATCGTTCCTTCTCCGACCTCCGAGCAGTGCTTCCAGATCGCTCTCTCTCCTCAGGCCTCGAGCTACCACTAGCTCGTTCCTTCTCCCCAGCACGCGAACTACCACCAGAACGCCTAGCCTCAGCTTTATGCACAGAAGTCATGTAGGCCTTCTTCAGCTACTTCCTCCTCTCGAGCTCTTCTTCAACGGTTTTCGGACCACCTTTGGGAATAAAATGCTCCTTCAGGTGGGGTAAGAACTGTATCTTACGGTTGTCAGACAAGAAACCAAAACCGTTCAAAGCGGACTGCAGATCGTTCTTCCTCACAAGATGATCGTCCCTGATCGCTGCAAAAATATACAACATAATCAAGTCCAGAAAAAGGAAAATCATCTACTGTCCTAAGACTAACGACCAGAAACTTACGAGCATCATTCCTAGTCACATGACGCAACTGGATACTCCCCTCAATGATCGACCCAGTAACCAGCATGGGATCTTTCCACCATGGCTCACTACTTACAGGATAGATCAAAGGCAAACGTTCTGGCCTAACTTGCATGTTATAGCCGGAAAAATCAGCCTTTGAAGAACGTTTGAAGCTGAAGTGGTCCAATACATCACTTACAGGCACTTATGCAGCTTATTCAGGTCATCAATTACCCTCATATTTCTCCAGAAATTGCCATTCATCTGGCAGGGGGCTCGACCAATAGCATTCAACAGGTCGACCACCAAACAAGACAATGGCAGCCTCAGCCCAGCTCGGAATTGGGTCAAGGTAAAAACAGTCGAGAAAGGATTTTTAGGTCGATACTCAGCAGAAAGTAAACGATCTCCTAAAAATCTAATCTCCAAATGCTCAATCGAGCTAAGCCCATACTGCTTCCAAAACACAATGTGCCTATTTACATACTTAAGGTTCACTACTCCACACATCGAACCATCGTCTCCTTCCACCATTTCTTCGTCAGACGAGTCCGCCCCATGAGAGCCGCTACTCTGGGGGCTATCAGGGTCCACACCATGAATGGGAGACAAGGCTTCAGAATGAGTCCCTTCAGACTCATACTCCTCACCGCCACCACCACTCAAGTTATCATTTTGAGAGTCACTCAAGTCAGACATTTCTCTCAAGCAACAGAAATGAAAACAGAAGATGAAAGGAAAAAAGGAGAAGAAAACTAACCTCACGAGCTCTCAAAGTTCCTCAGATCGCAAGAGAAAAGCGGCAACAATTCAAATGAAGGCGAGATAGGTAAACCCTTCTCAAGAGAGCTACAGTTTAAATACCGTAGCACAAGTACTCCCAGCCATCGGTTCGAAACAGGTGAACGGCTGAGATCGACCACAGAAACCATAACAATTGCAGTTATTTTCCACTTAATAAAAGATTCACATCCACCGTCGGATCAACCCACGTGCCACGCAAAGACTATATCAGGCAAGAAGTGTGTCAGTTGCCATAACTGCACAGCTAACTGCTCGAGGAAAATCCTCCACTTCCCCGTAAGAGCGCCATGATTAGTACAGACAAGCCTGCATGACTGCCACGTCAGAAAATTCAAAAAGCAAACTACAAATCAGCATCGATCAGAGTTCTTAGTCTTTTCAGCCCGACTTCTACAGCCGACCTAAAAAGAGGGGGCTTATGTAGGGGTACTACATACTCCAACCAATCAAAAGCAGCCACGTGGCACAGTCATTCATCCATCAGGTCGCCACGATCTCTACCTGCTAGTAGCTCAACCACAACAACTCGATCTCATAACGAGCAGCAGCCTGCTTATACACACGTGCTCTCATTCAATGCACAGAATATCCTCGTCAGTTACATAATTAATTCACAGGGATGATCCTCGCGCGTTACATAATCAATCCTCATTATGACGGCGGAGAATCTGCAAGATCCACGATCCACGCCTTTCTACCTTCTATAAGAACAGAACTATGATGGCTTGATCTCTAAGTTCAATCCCCTCGAGCTAAGAGTACCTAGGCAATCTCGATCTCAACGAGGTGCAGCCACCCCGATCTAAAACTTCCCCTTTGGTCAAGTCTCCCAACGACCTGATCTAGTGTGCATTAATCTAGAAATAGGTTAATACAGAAGGGCTGCCAAAATTCCTCTACATTCTGCAGTTCCTGCTGGGGTACTTCCAGTTTCTGCCATAATAAGTAAACTGGCCTGTTGAGTTTCTAATAATATACCCAATACTACATCTGTCATTTGGAGATGTGAATGTAATATCCACATTCAGCTTGAGAAAACATGCTGCAGGTGGTAACCAGATTGTTGGTGGTAGGCTTGGTGCCTGTAAGTCATCACTGCTAGTGCTGCATTTATTATGGTATTGTTTCACAACTACATCTGCAATCTTACCAATGGAAAAAGGATGCACAATTTTATCAAGGAATCTGAAATTCTTTCTACAAAGATAACTGAAAATCACCTTCACGATCAAGAAAGACTACGGTGTTGGAACATGATTGCTAACACACCCAAAAAATAATCAGTAATCATAGAAAGTTGGTTTTTGTATTGAGTAATAGAGACTTTAAAATTGTATATGTTCATACTACCCATGTTTCTTTCTTTTTTCTTCTACAGTAGGTGGCCACCTCACAATATTCTTCAAAGTCATAGTTGTACACAGGAAAATCTGCGATGTCCTCTTTGATTGTCTTTATAATGGTATGGCTTTGCAACCCGGTCTCGTAGTCGTTATCTGAATAACGATTTCCTCTCTAGATTTCCCAAGCTTTGAATTTGGTAAAAGTACAAATTCTTCCTTGAACGATTCTTTCTTCGAAGTTTTGAATGTCGTGAGAATTTAAACTTCGCATGGATTTTGTCTCTCTGTTTCAACACATAGAAATCAATTTGTTTAGGATTAAAGGTTATCCCTTATAAAGCTACATTTCAGTCATGTATATGCATTCGGGGAAAAAAAAAAAACCCATTCATATACATTATGAATATAAAAATTTCTGAGTAGGAGTGTGATGAATAGGAGTATGTAGACTTGTCAACATTATCTATTATAAATTTGTTTCAATAACCGAGGTCTCAGCGGAAGTAACATGGAACATTGTACCTTATGCAGGTTTTTTGATCATATGGTATACCAGGAATTAGTTTGATTCGGAAAATAGATTGTTCGGCCTGGATAATGCAGTGAAACAAATCAAGCTTACTCTACGGTCATGGCTAGATATCATGGGCAAGTAAGTGGATGTCAAAAACAATTTGCAGGTCACTGCTGTATTGGACAGTTAAAAAATTTTGTTGATTGACAGGTGGTAACAGAGCTAAGGTTAAGGGCTAAGGTAGGGATGGCTAATGTGTTGTTGTTGAGGTCTTGGGGTACTGTTGTATAGTTTGAAATTGAAGGTCTGTTATATTGTTTTTAATCTAAGCTAGTTTCTATTCAGACTCAGTGACAACAGCAGATTGTAAAATACAGGTAGTGTTGTAGGGAGTCTACAATTTCTATAATATAACTCAGTTGTACTTTGATTGCTGAGATTCAATAAAATATTCTACATTAATCCCAAGAAAAAAAAATAGTAGTATAAGATGTAGGGGTATATTTTAACAATTATCAAATAAATAGTAAATTATGTAACATCCTTATTTCTGAAAGTAAATGATTATAATCTAGAACATAGGAATCAGGTCACTGCAAGAAATAATACTATAATTAAAAGGTAGTAAATATAGGTAGCATATTACTTACAAATTCATCCAGTAGGATCATGTGTACAACTGTTTTGTTGTTATCAGCATAGTCCTCCTTCCATAGTGTACGTCATGACTCTTGTCTTTATTTTTGATCAGAAATTTGTGATTTCTCTGTCATGAAGTCGGATCGATTGTTCGAAACTCACTTTTGTTCAGAATGTTCCTTTTCTCTTCAGTTACGTTGTGGTATTTGGTACTTAGACAGTACAATCATATTATTATCTGCAATATATGGTTTCCTTGGGAAAAAAAAGTTATATCACGTTATCTAAATTTTTATATGATTCTATGATGTAGCTTACAACCCCGTTGCGGACTAAACCTTCAGGACTGTACTATCTAAGTAGCTGCAATTCATATCTTCTAGACTTCCAATGCGCCATGGACCAGCTATTCTGATCGATCACTACAGAGTGGAACATCTTATCTCCACAACTAACATTATAGTTCTAAACAATGGTAAAGACCTTCCAAATTTCAGTGGTAACTAATATATATATAGTCTCGTTTGCCATAACTTATATAACGTAGTCATAAATTCTAACAACTAAAATCACGTTATTGGCAAATTGAAAGTCAATGAAAGACATCTAATGAATTTGAAGATTGATTACTTAGTTTGCCATTTGAGAAGAACCCTGCAACACGAATTTTATTCTCCGAAGTTTGGAATCCTAGTGTTGAGGACAAACTTTTTTTTACGATGTTCTTACTTAAGAGCTATTATTCTAAAGGAACTGGTTATCGAGAAACTAAGAGACTCAAGTATATAGAAATAGAAGATGTATTCCCATTATCCAGTCTTATAAAGTGTCTCAGTATTCATTTTTAGTTTATATAGACGACTATGATCCCCTGAACAGAATTAATCAAATTTGGTATTGACGACCAGTTCAGTACAGGTTACACTGTTGTAAAATTGGTATTGAAACTATTAATCAAATTTATATCAAATAAAAATACCTTATGAGAAGGAATCTTAAGGAATTATATATTTTGTTAGTATCAAATTTTAACGGGAATCAGATACCTTATGAGAAAGAATCTATCCAGTCAGACATTAGAATTAATCCCTTTTGCGCTCAATAATGACTGTAATAAAAATTATGAGGATGGCATACTCTTGTCCAAATAATGAGGAAAATGATAAAACTAACTTAATTCACTGTATTTATTAGTAGCAAATTACCCAATAGTCCAGAAAATTTCAGAGCTAAACAATTGTGAATTATAAACCAATTAAAGATGTGTAGAAAACAAAGAACGAAACACAAATATTTAAATGGCTTTGATGAACACATATGATCTACACTCATTTGTTTTCTTCACTTCGTGCCGGACCTATGTGTGAATGAGTGCATATGGCTGACCTGGTGAGTACATTTAATAGTGGTGGAACTGCAGGCCTAGTTTCCTGAATTCCATTGAGAGTCCAACAGCCACATACTTTAGGGAAATTAAATCATAACTTTTGTGTTCTGTATTATGAAGAATGGTGTGTTCTATGAACCACTTTTAGTGTTAGATTGTTTTATTCTTTTTTCCCTCCTGTACTCTCTTTTTTTCCTTTTTTTATCAATATTAATCACTTTTAAGCAAAAAAAAAAAAAAAAAATCCTAGTCATACTAATTTAATCCTAGTTATACTAAATATTAGTCCTAGTCAAATTATGCACCCTTTACCGGTTATAATTTAGATATAATTAGTCAATTAAATATGGTTTTTGGTCATCAGCCAAATCATTAAAAAGGTTGGTGGAGTGAATTAGAAATATGAGTTGAAGTTTACAATAAAACCTCGATAAATGAATATTCGATAAATCAATAACCTCGCTTAAGTAATAAATTTATCTGGTCCCAATTGGTAATTTTGTACTAAATGAGTGTTCGATAAATGAATAACCTCACTTAAGTAATATAATTTTTCAGTCCCAAGGGTATTCATTTATCGAGGTTTTACTGTATATAGCTTTTCTATATTTATAGAAATACCAAAATGAGAAAAATCTAAGACCATATCCAACCGTTGCATTGCCATTTTTCTATTTTCTCATTTCTATTTCTATATTTATAACAAATTCGTAAAATCATCTCCAACCCATTTTGCTATAATAGGTTCACCAGTCTTCATAGTCAAATGACTGGTGATTATATACTTCATCAGCCATTCACTTTTTTCGCATAAAAGGCTGGTGATTTTTTATTATTATTATTTCTTGCCATCAACCTTTCTCTTTCTTCAAACAAAAGGTTGGTGATTATATTTTTTAATTCTTTTGTCATACGCCTTTAGCAAAAGGCAGATGAAATATATTTTAATAATATTTTTATTTTGCTATTTTCTCAAAAGTTTTTGGGGGATTTAGAGATACCCCCCAAAATAATAGGAACTCTTTGAGATACCCCCCAGATTTAAAAATCATTAGAGATACCCCCCAGATTTTCATTTCAAGCCGGTCAACCGAGCCATTGACCTATGTTTGACCCATCTTTATGTTCTTTAGACAAAAATACCCTTCTTTTATTTGAACCTTAATCCTAGTCATCTACTTGTATGCCATGTCAGCAAAACCTTTAACATAAACAAATTTTACTCACATCCAACACCCATACCCCATTAAATCATAACCGTCCATCTCATGTAATTCAAACCCATTGATCCTAACCACACCCATACCCCATTAATCCAAGAACTTTAATAGTGGTGGTGGAGAAATTAGTGGACTTAGTAGTGGTGGTGGAGAAATTGGTGGTTTTTGTAGTTGTGTTGGGTGATTTACGAGTACAAAAGAAGAGAAAAAAATTGTTTGTGTGAGAAAAAAAGGAGAAAGAAGATTTAGTAGTGGTGGTGGAGGTATTGGTGGTTGTGGGGTGATTTATGAGAATAAGAGAGAGAAGATTTTTTTGTGTGAGAAAAAGATTAGAGAGAATATTTAGTAGTGGGGGTGGAGAAATTGGTAGTTTATTAGTGGGGGTGGAGAAATTGGTAGTTTATTAGTGGTGGTGGTGGAGGAATTGGTGGTTGTGGTTGTATGGGGTGATTTATTAGTAGAAGAGGAGAGAGAAAATCTAGTAGTTTGGTGGAGGAATTGGTGGTTTTAATAGTGGTGGTGGAGGAATTGGTGGTTGTAGTGGTGGTGGTGGTGGTGGTTGTGGTTGTATGGGGTGATTTATGAGTAGAAGAGGAGAGAGAAGATTTAGTAGTTTGGTGGAGGAATTGGTGGTTTTAATAGTGGTGGTGGAGGAATTGGTGGTTGTGGTGGTGGTGGTGGTGGTTGTGGTTGTATGGGGTGATTTATGAGTAGAAGATGAGAGAGAAGATTTAGTAGTTTGGTGGAGGAATTGGTGGTTTTAATAGTGGTGGTGGAGGAATTGGTGGTTGAGAAGAAGGAAGAAGAGTTGGAGAAAAAAATATTGGTTTCTAACCATAGGATTAGATTTGAGGGTTTTATCTTATTGAATAGTTAGGATTAGATTTATGTTTACATGATATGGCATACATGGTAATTGGGTTGGATGACTAGGATTTAACTTCAATTGAGAAGGGTATTTTTGTCAATATAAAAGTTATATTGGTCAATGGCTTGGTTGACCGGCTTGAAATGAAAATCTGGGGGGTATCTCTAATGATTTTTAAATCTGGGGGGTATCTCAAAGAGTTCCTATTATTTTGGGGGGTATCTCTAAATCCCCCAAAGTTTTTTCATATATAAGAACGAAACTAGCAAAATAGCAATACAAATAGAAATATGAAAATGGGTTGGAGGCTGAAATCAGTGTACAGTACCAGAATTTTGACAAAATAACAATGTGATGGACTTTGGAGATGGTCTAATAGTGTAGTGGCCAAGGCCTTAAAATGTATACTACTTTTTTTTTGTTAAGCACTTAAGCTACTAACGACAACAAACCTTTGGGTAAATTAGATTACTGAGCCTAATTAAACAGACCCTTAGGTGATGTTTGTTTTTCATTAAGTTGGTATGAATGACTGAACTTAACGATGGACCCAACGTATTCAAGCTTGTCTCTCTCTCCCCAACTTTCCATAACTTTAATACTCTCTCTTTAATTGAACTTGCTACTAGTTTGACCATTTTTTTCCTTTGTTTTTTGTTATATTAAATGTTTAGAATGATGATTCAGTGAAGAAGTTCCATGATAGATCTTCTCTTCCAGTTCTTATCAGGTAATAAAACAGTATTTTGTAACTGGACTCCATTTTGGATTTATTGATCTTAATGCCATTTTGAGAATACCCCTTTGGATTTATTGTTCTTAATGCTTCAATGAAGAAATTTTTTTTTGTTTCTTCTAATCGTATAGTTTTTGTTCTTAATGGAAAAAATGCGTAGAAATTGCTTTGAGTCATGCATAGACATCCTTTTCTTTTCTTTTCTTTGTGGGATCGTTCTTAGAGCATCTCTAATGGGTCTTCTATATTTGAACGACACATAGACCATTATGAACGACACATAGGTGCCACGTCATTTCTCAAAAAAAAAAAATTATGAACGTCGTTCAAACCTATATCAGGGGCATCCCTAACGCAGTTTCATTTTTTTTTTTCTAAAATTACTTCTTCCACGCTGGTTGAACATGCGTGGAATGTTTTTATTTTGCTGGATCTGGATAATTACAGTTCGGCCCAATTAAAGTTTGGCCCGTATTTATGTTTGGCCCATAACTAAAGTTTGTGGATCTGGATCTGTTTAAACCCGTTTAAATCCGGCCCATATTTACAGTCCATAGTTCCAGTAGTTTATCATCTTCATCTTCTACCTCTTATTTCCACCATTTTTATCCTTCTTCTAACTCAAAAATTATGTACAGATGATGAAGAAGATGAAGTTATATATATATGTTTGAAAATTATAGCCGTTTGGAAATTATAGTCGTTTGAAAATTATGTTCCACGCTGGTGCAACCAACGCGGAACAAAAAAAAATCGATTCAAATGGTTCCACGCTGGTTAGACTTGCGTGTAACGTTCCACGCTAGTTGAACTAGCGTGGAACATTACCGTTAAATTTTCCTCATGTCCGTTTGATTGGATAAGTTGGGCCCGTAAAAATTCCATTGTGAAAATGTTTCTCGCGAAACATTCCTTAACCCACCCCTAAAAAAAATTCCCCGACTCTTCTTTGCGTTTTCTTCTCTTCTCCCTCTTTTCTTTTCTCTTCTCCCTTTTCTCTTCTCTTTCCTCCATCATTCACAAGCACCATCTCTCTCCTCCATCATTTACAAGCAGGGATTTCATCAAGGTAATGAATAGATTCAAATCGACTTGATTGTGGGATTATTTTAAATTCGTTTTTTTTTTAAAATTTTAAACATAAATTTGAATTTAAATCGATTTTGTTCTCCAACTCTCCATTTTTAGATTCATGGAATACAATGGAAAATATGTTTAGATTTTTCTTATCTTCTTCCTCCTAAATCACTCTCTTTCTCTGTATTTCTCATTTAGAATGAAACTGTTTTTTTTTTCTTAAATGAACCTTCATCATATTAGCTTTAGATTTATCATTCCTTCTTCTCTCTGTTTCTACACTTACTATAATGAGATTGATTTGAGTGCATTTTGAATGTGGGTTTGAATAAAGATTGGATTTTTAAAAGTGGGTTATTGATAGATCTGATAATGAGATTGATTTAAAGGTTTAAAAAGTAAAAGGGGTTATTAATTTTAAACTTGAATTTGAACGTTTCAAGTTTTGTATATCAAATCTTCTCTACTGAATCTCTCTTTGTTTGTTAATGGGGTTTTAGGTTAAGCTGACGAAGAAAAAAAAAAAAAAGTTGAAAGGAGAAGCCAGAAGGTATGTATGTTTTATTTGTGAATTGTTTATTGATCTTCGTCACCACAAAATTTAAAATACAATACTTATGTGGTTTAACACATTCTAAATGAATCGATATCCTAATGGTACTATTGGTGTCGAAAAACAAGTAGTCCTTATCGTCGCGCTAAATAAGTAGTCTTTTGTGTATAATTTTGCATACTTGCACGCCTCATAGCATCTTGTTTACCATGCCATTAATGATGCGCTAGGGTTTAGATATTATTGAAGGCCTATTTCATTAGGGTTGCATCACTTTCTTTTGTAGGATTTGTTTTACTCTATGTTTAAAGTTTTGGTGGTATATATCTTTAGGTTTATATTTGATTCCGAAAGCTTTATTTAGTGTTCTATTTCTTGGAGAGGATGCTGTAGTTGAGAAAACAACTTGGTAGCTCAGTTTGCTCTCAGCTTTTGTGAATTTTAGTATTTTAGGCACCACTGCAACATCTAGTCCATCAGGAGAAATTACGCTTACTGTGTAAGTTGTTTCATCATCAGCTCCAACGTTTGTGACCATTCTATTAACAGACTTACTACCTTTCATGGTTGGGTGGGAAATAGCAATAGTTGGGTAGTTGACCTCAAAAAAATCATTTCCTTAGTAGAGTTATCAGAACATTTAAATCCACTGTGCACAGTGGTAATGAGTTTGATTGTAGAAAGGTCGTATCCATAGTTACACAGGAATTGCAAATAGAGTTTTAGGCACATTCTCTGATAACACCTTGAGTTGGCATACTGCCATACCATGTCAAGGTTTGGAAAAGGATTAATTCACTAAAGCTTGTCAAATAAAGAAAACTTTTTAGCGTGTTTTTGTGTCAAGTGTACAGGAGTACTTAATTTCTAGTATTTGTTATGCTGGCAAACATGCCTTGTTACAATGGATTAGATCCATCTGTGATTAAATGTGATTTGTTAAGCTTGGGAACTTCTCAAAATGTTTGGGACTTCCTCAACTGGGATTCACTTTACCTTTCTTTAACACTTTGAATTATTTTACTCACATGTTCTTCATATTTGAATGAACTGGTAATCTTCTATGTCATCCTGCACTTTGTATAACAGATTTTTACTAAGGTGATCACCATAAAATCCATTTCTTTCTCATTAGTGTGATGCTCCATTTTTCTGATATCCTACCAAATTACTTATACAATGTCTACAAGTCAAATACAGAGGTAACCACTACCCAGTAGTCCAGTACTTATGTCATATATGTTTAATAGACTATTATTACAGTACTTTCTTTTTTCATTGATGATTCCTCATTTATAAATTTGCTTTCCAAGCTGTTTTCCTGCACAGAAGCTACAGTCATCATTTCATTTAATTTGTATTTTGTAATTGACGAAAATCTATTTTGTTTCATTGAATGTGAATTGGTTCTTATTTAATTTTTTTTTTGTTTGGATTTTATTCATATAACGGAATGCCCACTCTAGAACAAAAACGACGTGCAGCTGCCGCTCTTATGACTATCCTCATGAATTTTTCTATTCTCTATTGTCGTTTACGTAGGAGGAGGTTTCTTAGGGGTCCTTATAGAAATAGAGATCAAGAGAGGTCGACAATACTTGAAAGAATGTATAGTAAGAGTGATCGGATTTGTCAGTCTTACATCTGTTGTTATATATCTTCCAATTTTTAGGATTTATTGTGATGTTTCCGTATGTAATTTTTTGTTTCATAGGACTATCTAATTGTGATGCTTGAACATTTGTGTGTTCGGTCGATCTACCTCTGCTGTGTGCCTGTCTATGTGACACAATGAACCAACTAGACTTCTGTATGAACTGGATGAACTTAATTATTTATTACAGTCAATCAGATAAATGTCTGGATGAAATTGCTCTAAGATCAATTATAACATTAAGAAAAGTATAGTATATATTCTCAGAGAATGTAACCTGTTAACAAAATTAATGAAGGTGTTTTGTTTACTTGTAGGCAAATCCTAATTTAAGAGGGTATCGCTCAAGGCCCGTACCTTATTATGATGATTTGGACATCTTATATAAAGAAGAAAAGGTCACAGGACTTCGTAGCTATGAAGGATTTGAGGTCTCTACGCACTCTAACAATTCTGAGCACGGTGAGTAAACATTTTCATTGATATGTTATATTTTTTGTCTGCAACTTGTTCTTTAAGGTAATTAAGTCAACAAAAATTTCATGTGAGCTATTTTGCTATTAGTTGAAGCTATGCCCATGATCAGTATTCAACATCCATTCGTCACAAGTCAAGAAATTAACATACAGTGATACCAGATTATGTGCTAACAAATTGAATTTTGTTCAAGTTTTGACCCCTATAGTTTAAGAAATAGTGGCCCCATGCATTGTACAAATACATAAATTTGATGTTTTCTCCTTGTTTGGAATTTATAGATATTCACCGCAAGGATATGGAGGTTACTAGTGCAGATGTTGTGACACCTAATGAGAGGCGTAAAAGAAAACGTTGGGCAAGAGAGGACAATGAAGAGAGAGTTTTGATGATGGGGATGCTTGCTTTGAGTCAACTTCCGGATATGACCGAAGAAGACATACTAGATGGCATGGACCTCCTTGGGCCAGATCCTCAACTTGCAGAGATCTTTCTTGGCTTAAGTGATGAAAGGAAGAAGGGATGGTTGTGGAGAAGATTGAAACGCACGATGTAGGGATGGTTGTGGAGAAGATTGAAACACAAGAAGATGCGCAGTATAAGGTTATGGATTTGTAGTGAAACGCGCAATATATGGATTTGATCTTTCATTTTTCTTTTGATATGCGGTTGGATTTGTGTATTGTGTTAACGAATTTGTTTTTTGTTAGATTTGGTATACTGTTGTGTTAAAGGATATGTTGGTTGGATTTATTGTTGTGTTAAAGGATATGTTGGTTGAATTTATCGTTGTGTTAAAGGATATATTGCTTATGATGAAAAATAGAGTTTTCCCTAGGTAATTATTTTTTGTGTAATCAAACAGTTAAAAATTTTACCTGGGAATTATTTTTTGTGTCTAATCAAACAACCAAAATCTTTCCCACATAAAATTTCCCCCCATTTCTTGTGTCTAATCAAACAACCCATTAGTGGGAATTATTTTATGTGGAAATATTTTTAACTATAAAAATTCCCACTTCAATTATTCCCACAATAAAATGCGACGACAAAGGCCCTATCACTGGGGAGATATTCATACATTGTTGAATATGGTAGCAAAACTCACAAACACAAAGGAGTTATCGTCACATTTTCAAGATTATAATCATGACCTAACAACAAAAGTCCGTGCCCATAGTACCTGCCGTGAAGTAGAATACTCGACGAACTATCATGATCGCCACTGTTGTGGAGGAATTGACTTGTTATGATGCATTCTAATGAATAGAAAGTATAAGACAACATCAACAAGTAACACAAGTGACTAGCAAGTATTTTATTTCAACTGAACAAGGAACCAACTAAACAAATGATTATTATTGGGCCTTTTGCATCCCAGCGACAGCATACATGTTGTGTATCGTCAGGTTCTGGCAAAAGCCATCATACAAAAGAAACATGGGAAAAAAACTGAATCAAGTAGAGAAGCCTGTGCCAGTCGAAGATGATATTCTCAAATCAAAAGTTCTAGTTTCATGAAGTTCCCCCTAATCAGTATCAGACCTGAGCTTTAATTGCCATTTGAAATTTCCTCAACTCTAAGCATTACTGAATTTCCATTAGTTGATGGAGCGAAGAGAATGATATTTCTGATACTCCTGCCGAGAGGATTGCCGTAGAAAGGGGGGCAAAGTGAGAAGATGTCTTGGACAGAATGACAATTGGCCCAATCACTAAACAAAAACAAGTCTCCAAAGTGTCTGAAGTGCTGCAAAGAGTCCGAAGTGCTGCAAGTTGTAAGATTACACACCAGGTCATCGCAATCACAATAAACATAGACGAAGCTACTCCAAAGAGTCTGATGTGCTGCAAGTTTTTAAACATCGCTGTCTGGAATCGAATTTTCCTTATCAAGATTTGAATTACTGCAAAAATGTAAGACAAGAACAAGATGAGAAAAATAAAAAGATGTAATTCAGATTAAAGTTTACGGATATTACTAAGGGCGAATTTGTCAAAACCCCAGCAAAGTGTGTCTGAATTTGCATAAACCCCAGACTTTGTTTTTTATTTGCATTTACCCCAGCCCGTCAACTCTTCTGTTAACAAACCGTTTGCTGACTAGGATGTCTTGTAGAATTACTAGAATACCCATCTAAGTATACCAACAGGTTCCTCCAAAATACATTAAATATTGCCAACCCCAGAGAATATTATTCATCTCTACGTAGAGTTCAAACCTAAAGGCCCACCACCACCACCACCTACAAGCTTTAACATCTCCACTTTGGATATAGAATTTACTGAAGCCCCACCCCGCCACACAGTCAAGCAGCTAATACAAGTGGTTCTGATGTATCTAGCAAACAACAACAAAGGCCAAACAAATATACAACTAATAAGGGGGGGGGGGGGGGAGCTAGAACAACTAACAGAATTGCTACACATGGAGGGGTCCACTCTGGAGCTAGTGAAGGCTTTAAACAAGGTCTGTGAATGCATATGTATTTGTATCTTATCATATAGAATTGATAGAAAACTGCAATTAACTTTTGTTTGATTGTTGCAGGGAAGGTGGTTGACTTGTGTAATGAAATAACTTCAATGGTGAGCTAATGGTGAATTTTTTTATTTCTTTTTATTAATTAATTAATTTATTACATCTCTTAAATTGTATAAAGTAATGTTTAATATTGACTGGTACTCAAAATACAAGAGACATTACTGTATGCTTCTATTCTACAATAGAAAGTAGTTTTACTCAAAAAAAAAAAACAAAAAAAAAACAAGAGACATGGTGTTGGTATTTTTCTATTTATATTCAGTTGTCTCTCTCCTTGTGCATATATATGAGTTTTGGAAAGTACACTTACACTGCAAACAAGCTGAATTTCGGAGTGTCTTTTTTTGTTCTTTACAGAATATGATGTAAATCTTGCCAGCCAATGTGATTTAAATCTTGGCAGTAAGAATCAAAATACTGAACAAGGTAAGATAATTGCCTGATTCTTCAATTTTGTAGTTGTTGCATAAAATAGAGTTGCTAACTGCTATAAAAGCATTTCTTGTATGTTCAAATAAATATGTCTTTTATGTTTACATGGGTTATAAATGGCAATGTTAATCCTGGTGTTTTTGATATTGAAGATGACTATGATAGTCTAGAGGATGAAGATTTTGTTTTAAGTGAAGATTATAACCGATTTGTTAATGGTGGACACAAGGAGTCTTCTGCAAAAACTAGGAACAAGGGAAAGCTACCCGATATTGACATTGATAGAATTGATGCTGAGGAAGCTTATGAAAGTCCATGGTCATATTCAGATAATGAGAGTGAAGATGATGGAGAGTTGAGACCAGAAGAGATCTAAAGGGCCAAAGAGATATGTGAAGATGATGACAGAGAATATGCATTAACAAGGGCAGCAGAAAGGGTTGGGGTAAATGCAGGGTACGATTGGTATATTAAAAATAATTTATTTAAAATTATGACACGTAGATTAATAGTGGGGTCAACAGACGGTTTGTTAACCGAAAAGTTGACGGGCTAGGGTAAATGCAAATAAAAAAAAAAAGTCTGGGGTTTATGCAAATTCAGGCACACTTTCCTGGGGTTTTGACAAATTCGCCCTATTACTAACTTGAAATAGAGTATATGTCTGACAAACTTAACTGAGTAGCAGAGTAGGTAGACGGTACAATGGTTTATAGTACCATCTCCTGTTATTGATGCTAATTAATCCTGCTGCATCAAACATAATTTCTTTAAGTAAAGCTACATAATTTTAACACCGTAAAATTCATTTAGAAAGCATTGATATAGGTTTTATCGGTCAAATATATCTTCAGAAAAAGAATAAGCTATAACTAAAAAAGCAATGGCCGGAAATCTCATAGTCATAGTCTCATACACTGTCCAATATTTTCTACTGTCGATTATTGACAATTTTTTTTTTTGTCGATTATTGTAGCAAATCTCACAATAAGTTTTGACTAATATTTGACAATTCCCCAACCTATCTTCAAAATTTTCCATTTTGATAATGAAAAGCAGAAAAAGAAAAGAAGAAATCTAGTAATAACTTTCAGCCATCTTTTGAAGAAAAATAAAAATAAAATGTCATAGCAGTATTATGGATAGTAAATCACGAAATAAAATATTCATATGTCAGAAAAAAATGGAAGAACATGTCATAGCAGTATTATGGATTCAGATAATAAGAAGTTTGCAATCTCTACTGGCACCCTAATCATAGACCCAAATGTAAAGCATATGTAAAAAGGAAGAAAAAATAAAATAAATGATCTACATACCTCTTCAAAGAAAGGCTGGAATATTGCCTTATGGCTTTGATCTGCCCATTCTAATGCATCGAACCAATCAGTTTTTGCTTCGAAAGTTTGTAGATGGGAAGCAGTTTGTGGTGCAAGGGGAAACTTCTTCAAATTCCTACATCCACGAACAACAATCTTTTCCAAAGGACAACTGATAGGTATATCGCCTTGGTAGAAGCTTGTTAGACTGTCCAAGTCCCACAATTGGAGAGTTTTGAGTTGAGGTAACAAACAGGAATGATCACCTGGCACTTCATCTTCATTTTCTCCTCCAACTATTTCCTTCAAACTGGAGCAATCCTCTACACGAAGATATTCAAGTCTCTTAATAGCTAACAACAAATTAGCTGAAAAGATGTTCTTTATTTGATTGCAACCAAACACTTCTAAGATTCTTAATTGTCCAAAGAATCCAGTTGATGGAGTTGGGCCATGGTAGATTTTCTTCATTCCGTTCAATTTATATAATATTATCTTCTTCAACGTGTTGAAGGAATCTTGTGAATCCTTATTTGATTCATCAATGCCGATGAGATATTCAATATCATCACATCCACTAACCTTGAGTTCTTCCAATTGTTTCAAATCCCTCAATGCAACAAGATCTGCAACATTTTTAATTCCAAAACACGAAAATAACACAAGGTTTAACCCAACTGAGGTGGAAATCAACTTGTAAACCCAATGCCAATACTCCAACGGATTTACTTTATTCAATTCCACAAGCTGATGCTGGGGATCACGCTCATAACATGACCCAGTATTTGTTTCTTGAATGGATAGTTGTTTCAGATTGTTCAACCATGAGACATGGGGCTCGGTTTCCGTACCTTTTATACAAATGGTCAACCTTGAGAGACGACTTAATAACTCCACCTCCTTCAAGCTAGCTTTGTATTCTCCTCCACTTGTCATTGTATCCCACTCTGTATAACCATTGTCCATATAGAATTCCTCCAAATATAATAATTTTGATACAACATTCGGTGCTACAAATGACAGTTTTGCCTCATTCAAATCCAAGCTTCTTAGATTGTCCAAGTTGCCAATTTCTTCTGGCAGCGTCTTTACGATTGAATTACTCAAATTGAGTATTTCAAGTTTTCTTAAACCTCCTAGCAAGGAGATTTTGTCTGAAACATCACAATACACTAAATGTAGTGTCTTTAGATTTGTGAGGCACGAGATTGATTGTGGTGTTGGAATGATGAAACTATTTTGACCACCCGATTTCCACATTCCTCTCAAATCAAGAACTTCAAGTGATTTATTATCTTCAAAGAAACTCTCTTGATCTATCCTTATATCATCATTTTCTCTAATTAATAAACTCTTAAGTAGGGGACATTCTAGTGGATCCCGCAACACATCCTTCGAATGCTTCATAAATGAGATTCGCTTCTTTTCTTTCAGATCCTCTGATTCTCGAAATTTAATCAATCCTCCACCAACATTCACTAGAAACCCATACTCCGCATCTCCACCAATACATATCGCAACATCACGAACTACATCATGCATTTTTACAGAATTCTTTTCATCTCCTTCCAACAATAGGCAACAATCTTTTAGTTTCTTAATAAAAGAGAGCAACTTGTCTGATGCATTGTCTAAAGTCCCACCCACCTTCAGAAATCGTTCTCCGATGCCATAATCTCTCAGATCACCCAAATCAATATTGTAATCTTCAGGAAACAAACAGCAAAACAAAAAGCACTTCTTGATTTCTGGCGACTCTAACCGTTCGAAACTAAAGCTTAAACTTGTTACCACTTCTGGCATTATACCTTCTAGATCACTTCGAGTAGGATTTGATAATACACTCAATGCATTATTCCAAACATATTCCTCCTTCACAGATTTTAGTGCGGATCCTAGCACAGAAATCGCCAAAGGCGAGCCCTTGCATTTTGCTACAATATTTTGCGCAATAGGTTCCAAATTGGGCAATGTAACTACATACCCAGCTTTTGATTCAAATAAATCCCATGATTCATCCTTGGAGAGAGGCTCCACCTTGATTATTTTCTGAAGATCCATTTGGACACAAACATCCTGACTTCGAGTAGTGACTACAAGTTTACAGCCTCTAGAAAGTCCGATATCCTCCACCTTAAGTGGTTTCCACACGTCATCCAAAATTATCAACAACTTCTCCTCTGTTTCCAACCTTTCAAACAATCTGCTTGCTCTTACATTTGTTGAAGTAGCTTCAAGATTCATTCCTAGCCGCCGTGCAACGTCATCTTGGATTTTCATCAAGTCTGGATCTTTGGACACAATGACCATTATAACTTTGTTGAAGAGTTTGTGTCCATCAAGTTCATTGTTGATTTTTTCCACAAGAGTTGTCTTCCCTATACCACCCATTCCATGCACGCCAATAGATACGATATTAGAATCTCCCAATGCCCTCATCAAAGCATTCATAAGAGAATCCCTCGGCAAAATGTTCTCAACAATGGTAGTAGTGCGGACAAGTTCAACATTTGGAGGAGGTCGTGGATGCGATATTCCAGTTTCAGGGAAGTTATTCCCCTTTTCTTGAAGAGTATGGAAGGTCTCTGCCAATCTCACTGCTTGTTTACTTAGCCTGAGACGTGAGCTAAGATCTGGACAAAGTCCCTTGAAGCATTTCTTGTTAATATTGACTTCATCGATGATTTCCCTCTGTTGTTCTTCAAGTTTTTCCACGGTCGTGTCTTCGAGCCACTTTTGCACATCTAGAAAGAGCTCGTCCGAATTCCTTTGAGCCGCCTCCGCTAAGGTTTGTACTCTTTGTCTTGTTTGTTGTAATTCTGAAACTTGGTTTTGAAGATTCTGAATGTTTGTGTTGTAGCCGGTAAGATAGCGGATTTGTTGCTTAAGAGAACCGAACAAACATTTCCCAACTTCATTGATAGGCGTAACCACAATGGCCAGAATTCCCAATAATGCCATAGTTTCCTGCTATGACAGAGAGTTTTATTAGTTTTTCATTGTGTAAAACTAATGGAGAAACATTTACAGTATTTTGTAATCACGTTTAATATGCTTGATATGAAATAAATCTTATATTCTTGGATAATTATTATGCTAAATCTGTCTAAATCATCAAGAACAAGAAGAGCAAGAATTCCAACTATAAAATATAACAGATCTGAAAATTTAGAAAACTCAGAACATTTTCTGCAACATGTATGTACCTTATAGAAAGTCCACTTGAGCAGCAATGATAAGTTCCTCGACTGTAGAAGCTAGGGTGAATAACCAGTACTTACTAGACCACCAAGATAAGTTTGAAACTAATAAGAAGAAGAAGAAGAAGGCAGAGATGTTCAGAGAGATAACTAGTTCAAGATCTTTGCAACTTGCAAGTAAAGTAATGGACTAGAAGGAAAGCTAAAGCAAATAATGACAAGGAGGGACCCTATGCTTTTCAGAGCATATGAGTATTGAACAGTTGAGGGACCATGAGCATGAGGTGCTTTGCATATGAGTATTGAACAGTTGCGGGACCATGAGCATGAGATGCTTTGCAGGCAATTTGATAGAGATTGCATGGTTTATTACAACCAGTTACTTTGTTCGCGATGACTTTCTCCTGATAATGTAATTTAACAGTGTTGAATTGAAACTGGCGCTGTAAACTCGATCTTTCTTCCACCAAGGCTAAAATATATAGCTGAGAACAAAGGTTAAAGGTCAATGACTTAAGTACTCTGTCGCCTGGATACCGATATTTAAAATATGGTAAAAGATCCAACTCTTTCTAGGGAAATTCAGGGTTCGGTTTGACCATAATGATTTATTTATTTTTCGCAATTTTACTCCCGTTCAAAGGTTCTGCACAGGTCTTTTTCCTTCTTTCTTGCTGCCGCTGAAGTGAGCATAATTGTACTAATAAAAGAATGTTGATACATCGTACCTTAGTGTGACAGTCAAGCTGTTTACATAGACACATAGAAGGAAGAGGTGCATCATTGTGAGTAATGTAACAACCCTACAACATAGGGCCCCTCGCCACTCTCACTAATCATCTGCACAACTTACTCGTGCAATTAATTAATCGAAACGATAGCAGTGTACATGTAGATTTCCCCCTGACTAGCTATTCAATCATCCTGTCTGCGGCCATATATTACGTTCTCTTTGCTGATAAATGGTGTACTGCCTTCTCCTCCTTCAGCCTCCAAGGCAGTCCATCTGTGTCAAATGCTTGTACTAGTACTCATCCCGAGTCAAATCGATCGGTAAGTCTGGACTGAGAATAGTTTAGTCCAGAACAATGAAAGGTTAAGCGGGATGAGTACGTCATCTTCATGAAACACTGAACCAGAACATTGACCCATAAGAGATCCATGTCAGCCAACAGTCACTGTGACATAATACTACGTTACACAATATAAATCTAAGCGGGACACCAACTACATCATGTCAACGCCATCATAACCTCATCACATTTAAACAAAATCCCCTCCATATCAAGAACTCCAAATGATATGTGGCCTGGTCAGCCACTCAACCTTAATAACTTGTTGGTGTTACATGTAGACATATATGTATTAGCTTTGAATTTCAATATTCAATTCAAGTTGGAAGTTGGAACTCTTTCTTCCCTTCATTGCCTATAAATACAACTTAACAAACATATCTCAAAAAACATTCAAATCAATGTCTGCGACAATGAGTCTACCTCGACAAGTGGTAAAGAAGTTCCTGGCAAAACCTCAATATGAAGGTGAAGGTGCTGTTGTTAGAAGAACCATTGGAAGGTAATTCATGATTAAGAACATAATCAACTTCTGGCAAGGTGGTTGATTGAAAATAAATTATTTTTGAGTTTTTCGCAAGGAATATGAGCTTTTTGGCCTAATGGGAACATGCATTTTTTTTTTCCAGGCCTGAGTTGAAATACTTTGATCCATTTCTTCTGTTGGATGAATTCTCAAGTGAGTATCTGTTTTTTTTTCTTCCGTCAACTTTAGGATTTCGAAAACGTATTTCTAATTAATTCAATGTTTGATATTGAATTTTGCAGTTTCTGCACCAGCAGGATTTCCTGATCATCCACATAGAGGTCTAGCTAATATAATCTAGAAGATTCAACTGTTTTGTTCTGAACTTGAATGATGAAATTTCTAACTACTTTACTTTGTTTTTGTGTACTGCAGGCTTTGAGACTGTGACTTATATGTTGGAGGTAAGCTGTCTTGCAATAATGCTTTCTTTATACTAATCTCTGGGGCCTGTATGTCTAATTAGTTCTACAAACTCCACCAAACAAAGACTTGTGTGGAACTTTTCTAAGTCATGCATGATCAAAATGTTTTAAAATCCAATGCCTAAGTATTTATCAATTATTTTTAGATTTCATTTAATAATCATTATAGTTTGCCGGCCGCTAAAACCTAGTAGTTGACTTATATGTTCAACTATATGATTGTCATCGTTGAGGTAGCGGGGTGACTAGGTGCGCGCGGCTTGTCCAGTTCCCTGGCCACTAACTGCAAGAGAAATTCTCAGGGAGTCCTGTTACTCTTCCATTACATTTTGCCTGATTTATTTGTGATATTTTCATTACTAGGGAGCAGTCACACATGAAGACTTTCAAGGTCACAAGGGGACCATCCATGAAGGAGACATGCAATGGATGACTGCAGGAAAAGGGATAGTGCACTCAGAAATGCCTGCAGCACAAGGCACTCAAAAAGGTCTACAATTATGGGTCAACCTCTCTTCTAAGCACAAAATGTAAGTAAAAATAAACGACGAAAGTTGCTTTCCTTTTTCGTGACATGTAACTACCGCACAAATGGTGTAATCATTCATCAATGTGCTTCACTTTCATACAGGATGGAGCCAAGATATCAAGAGTTACAAAGTAAGGACATTGCAGAAGTTGCGAGAGATGGTGTTAAGGTCAGGGTTATAGCTGGGGAGGCATTGGGGACTCAATCACCAATTTACACAAGAACTCCAACTATGTATTTAGACTTCACTCTTAATCCAGGAGCCAATCTTCAACAACTGATCCCATCAACATGGAATTCATTCGTTTATATTATCGAAGGAGAAGGACATTTTGGAAGTACAATGTCTTCGTCGATCACTGCACATCATGTACTTGTTCTAGGCCCGGGAGATGGTGTCGAAGTGTTGAATAATTCGTCTGAGCTTCTGCGGTTCATACTAGTTGGTGGTGAACCATTAGGTGAACCTGTTGTGCAGCTTGGACCATTTGTAATGAATACACAAGAAGAGATCAACATGACTTTAGAAGACTATAGGAATTGCACCAATGGATTTGAGAAAGCGAAACACTGGCAATCACAAATACATGATTGAATTTCAATCTGAGTTGGTTAAGATTTTGTATCGAAAAAAATTAATCTGTTGTGATTTTTTCCTGTGGGTTTATGGAACCAATTAGAAATTGCGACGTGTCTAAAAAATTAATTAAGTTACTTGTTCAAATCCCACTAAGGTTAATTAGACTAATATGTGGTAGTGTTCTATTGGTTCCACAGATTCCACAGGAAATAACTACAACAAATTAAATCTTCTTATTTTGTATTATTGTTTGTTTCCTAGAAATAAATGCATATGAATTGATACTCATTTTTCAAATTCTTGTCTTGTTTACAAGTTGGAACTATGGTCTTCTTTTTAATATTCCTGGAGTTGGAACTGTGGTCTTCTTTTTAATATTCCTGGAATACCTTTTATGAGCTACATTGAATTAACATGTTTTTTTTTTATCGGCAGGCGGGGTTGAGGGGACCTACTCCCTTTAAATAGAAACTTATATCAACAATCAGATGTTGACGTGTTGCGAACCCACAACCTCTCTACTTTGTTAGAGGGGGTGCTACCATTGAGCCACAGACTCATTCGTAATTATTATCAGGAGCATTCCCAATAATAGGTTTTAAAACATTCTTAGAACCTTTTAGTAAAAAAGTCTTGCCAATGATGGTTTTAACTAGGGGTGTTAAACGAGCCGAGCTTGGAATGTCCAAGGTCGGTTCGTTTATAAACGAGCCGATCCCAAATTTTAGACGAGCTTTATTTTATGTTCAAGCTTGGCTCGTTTAGCTATACAAACGAGCTCGAGCCAAGCTTTTAACGAGCTCAAGCTGAGCTTTTAACGAGCTCGAGTGGTTCGGTTCGTTTAACAGCCCTAGTTTTAACATATTTTTCAAGCAAAATACTTTTAACTCTTTGGCAAAAAATGCCACATAGGACCACTTAGTTAATTTTAAATTAAATTCTATCATATTTTATACACCATGATTTTGGGAAAAGAGAAACTTTAGTTTTTAAAACTTATTTTAAAATCAACTATTGACAAGTTCAAAAGTATAAATCACTTTTAATATTAACTACAATAGAACTTCTTTAAATTAATACTTCATTCGTTAATATCTCTCTGAGTTAATAGAATTCTTGGGTCCCTATGTACATTGTAAGTAGCTAAATCAATACTCGGTAAGTTAATAATCTCTCTAAGTTAATAAAATTTTATAAAATTACATAGGTCCCGAAATTATTAATTTAAAAAATTCTATTATATATGCTAAAACCTTTTCCATCTCTCCTACGCGGCACCCTTAAAACCCTTTTACCATTGGGAATGCTCTGACACGTTGATCCTCGATTTTACCATATTTGATCTGAAGTCATTTACTTGCATATATGTCAAACAATGCCAACCTAGTATTTAGGCGACAGTTATTAGAAAAATAAAAGAGCACTTTAAAAGACCATATCTTAACCAGATCAGCCCCGGTTTGACCATCTAAATCAACACTCGGTAAGTTAATAATCTCTCTAAGTTAATAAAATTTTATAAAATTGCATAAGTCCCGAAATTATTAATTTAAAAAGTTCTACTGTATATGCCAAAACCTTCTCCATCTCTCCTACGTGGCACCCCTAAAACCCTTTTACTATAGGAAATGCTCTGACACGTTAATCCTCGATTTTACCATATCTGATCTGAAGTCATTTACTTGCATATATGTCAAACAGTGCCAACCTAATATTTAGGTGGCAGTTATTAGAAAAATATAAGAGCACTTTAAAAGACCATATCTTAACCAGATCAACCCCGATTTGACCATCTAAATGTTCAAAAAAAATGTGAGCAATCTCCAATTTTTTTTGAAAGTAGTTGGTAATCGTAAATTAACTTTTTAAATCAATGGGCAAAATCCAGGATCTACCCAAACAAATTAAGATACTTAGCCAAAATTCTCAAAAATATTTGCCATTTGACATATAATTCGGAGGGGAAAGTGAAGGTGAGGTTCCCTACCCACTTCAATAAATTAATAAAGGGACACTTTATATTATGCTTTAAATATATTCTTCAATGATCTACCATTCTACATCTACACATGTGCTTTGAGTTTGAGAAGAAAGAAGAAGAACAACAAAACACCAACTCATCGATAAACTTGGTCTTCTTTTAACTAATTTCCATAAACTTAGAGAGAAGAGTTGTAATTGAAATATGATGAGTAGTAGAAGAAAAGGGTTTCTTCTGAAATTCCTTGTTTTTCTCTTTACACTCAACTCTATTTCACTCTTCTTCTACTTCTCTTCAAACCCTGCACTTCTTTTTCTACATTCAAAACACTCATCAACATCAACAAAAAAAACCCAAGATACCCTTTCTTCTTCTTCTTCTTTAGCTGAAAATTTCCAAAATAGAAATTTGTATTTTCATGGAAAACCATGGCCAATTCTTCCTTCTTATTTACCATGGAGTTTAAATCCAAACATTCAGTCAAAATCCTGTGAAGGGTATTTTGGAAATGGGTTTAATCAAAGAATTGATGTGTTAAAACCTCGAAGAAAATCAAGTGATGGATGGTTTAGATGTTTTTATAGTGAAACACTTAAAAGTTCGATTTGCGAAGGAGGGAGAATTGGGATGAATTTAGATAAGATTAATATGTCATTAGGTGGGGAAATATTGGAAAATGTGATTGGAAGAGGTGAAGAAGAAGAAATGCCAAAATTCGATTGGGGAGCTTTTGAAATTGAGGTTAATGTAGGAATTGGTAAAGGTGAAAAGGGAAGGAAGCTTGTGGATACGGCATTTTTGGATAAGTATGTGCCTTATGGTGATATTAATAGACATACTATGCGCAGTTTGATTGATTCGATTCGATTAGTGAAGCCCCATGAGTTTAACTGCAATGAGGTTAGTTTGTTTTTGAATAGTTATTGCCATTATAATTCTGAGTTTGAGATCTTATTAGAGCTTAATTATGACTGAATTTAGATAAATTACTGATATAAATGATAGTATACATTTTCCATTGTCTGCTTATTAATTGATTAATAGTGCTATTTATGGAGATTATTTTAATCAAATTCCATTGCGAATAAGTGTTTGATTCAGTTAAAAAAAATTTATCAATGTTATTAAAATTCAGCTAATTTTGAAGGATTTTTTTTTTTAGAAGATTTATCGCTGAATACCAACATTAATAAAAAAAAACACTAAAAGGGGACAACCATAGGCTTGTTATCTAATTAACCTTGCAATTAGGATTTAAGTAAATAACCTTGAGCATAATCTTTTTTGCCCACTTTGATTTCATTACTTGGAAAACAGATTTAAAAATTGTTGGCTATAGAGGATATACTTTTATCGTTCTGTCCTACATCACTCTGCCCATATTTAAAACAATTCACCTTCAGGTTGCACGTTCGAATTATAAAGGCTCACTGGTAAAAGAAGTGGTGCAAATATTTACATGACGTTTCCAACGTTTGTTTGGCTTTGTAAGGAATTATTTTCTGTATCTTTGGAAGCCGGCAAGAACATGCTCGAATGAAAATTTATGAACCCTTTATTTGGACATCCACACTAAAAACTGCACAGGGAGCATGAACCTTCTACCAATAAAAACGTTTCATCAATAAAGTACAATGTACAACACATTAAAAAAAGGGGGTAAGTAGGCATTTGCATGGAAAACTAAGTCACCCGAAAGACCCACCATCATTTTCCATCTCACATCTTACCCCTAGCAACTTTCTTGAGTAAGCCAGCAAAGAGTCTTTTGAAATTCTCATCTTACCATCAACGTCATAAAAGCCTTCACATTGTAGTTTGGTCATAGTTAAAAGGTATTGAAATGAAGTATTTTGTACTTTGTACAAATGAGATATTACCATAGTGCAATGTATAAAGTCATTAACAATACACAACCTGCACCACTTTGATAGGTTGTACGATAAGGACTTTGCCTGTATAAATCATAGTGTTAAAACCTGGCCAGATAATTTTTGAGATGATCAGTTTTAACTGGGATCGGATCGCCACATGTCAAGTTATAAACTTAATCTAAACCAGTGGCCACACACTGGCAGACAATAGTTTTCTTGGGTGGATGCTTCAATTAATCGGAGTAAGTATGCAGGGAAATGGCGAACAAATATAATAACGCAAGTCAGATGTCACAAGTAAACCAAACACCCCAATATTATATGAATAACAGGTATTGAATCATTTTATACGCCATACGGTTACGCATGATCGAAGGCTTTTTGAGGGCTTGCTGCACTATATGTGGCAGACGACATAGGACATATTCCTTTCTGGGTGTAAGCAGTAGTTTGGCATAGAGAGAATGCCATTTGTGTGGTTTTGCTTTTTCATAAAATTCTCTATCTTTAGAGGTACAGAGTAGTCTTGGTACATTACAAAAGAGTTCTAGCATTTTTTTTTTATGACAGCTTAGAGATTAGAAGTTGATACCCAAGAAAGTTAGCTCGTGTACTCTAGAACTTAGGCTTTAAAGTTGATAGGAAGCATGTACTTCAGACCACATCACCACGCCTTAAACTTTTAAGTATTAGTTCCATTGCTTATATTATCCACTGACTGGCTATATTTTTTGTTAAGGTTATATCTTTTAAAGGATCTTGATGTAATTCTAATTTTGCAGTGGGTTGAGGAACCAACACTCCTGGTAACACGTTTTGAGTATGCAAATCTTTTTCATACAGTTACAGACTGGTACAGCGCTTACATTGCTTCTAGAGTGACAGGCCTGCCTAATCGACCCCATTTGGTCTTCGTGGATGGTCATTGTAAGGTATGAGTGTCCAATTTGTGTGGTCCATTTCTCCCCACACTGCTTTCTCCTTGTTTTTCCCCCTTCTTTCCTTTTTCTTTCCTTTTCTCCCTTATTTATAATTTTATTTCATGACTGTTTGTTTTTTGACAAATAAGACATAGTTTTTGATATAATTGTTTAATTACATCAGGAAATTTTCAGAATAAGACCTGGGAAGGAACTAAATCACTAAAGACCATACCCCACAAAAATAATTACAAATCACACAATTTTTATTCTAATCCCTCGTTCAAATTCCTCATTAGTCATTATCATTGTCGCCTTCTTCATAAATACTACTGAATATATTTGATGGACTATTGTTTTTATTTAGTGATGTGTATAAAAGTTGAGTCATAAGATATTCGAGGTTATGTGTTTTTCAGCATGACTTGACGAAGAGATTTAAGCATAGTCAAGTGCGCTGCCAGCTTGTCAATCTCCCAATCATTGATTTTTTTCCTGAAGTTGAAATTCTAAGACCTTAGAGCTCTAAGCCAGGCATGTTGCAAGAGCTTGCACTTTTGTTAATATATTGCGAGTATTTTAACATTACAATCGTTCTTTTCCCCAAAAAATAGGGATCAGCAGTCCATGATAACTAGAAGGCATTTTATATTGCTTCACTTCATGAGGGACCTTGTTGTCTACCTGAGCTCATATCCTTCCCATTTGATTTTATTTTCTTATTTGGTCACATGTTCAAAAAGTAATACTGGTTGGAGGGGTCTATTATTTTAGGGATCCCATTATTTTATTTGAATGTTTTTTAGAGTTTTCATTTCAGTGCTTTTATTTATCACTTATTCCATAACAATTGAACATGTCTTTGTCCTTATACCATTTGATTTATTCACTTTACATTCCCAAGTTGTCATTGGCAGAAGATTTATAAATAGTTCTAAACCTTAACTTATTTAATTCAGACACCCTTGGAGGAAACATGGGAAGCACTCTTTTCAAGTGTGAGATACGCGAAGAACTTCAGTGGTACAGTTTGTTTTCGTCATGCAATCCTTTCACCCCTGGGATATGAAACAGCACTTTTCAAGGGACTCACCGAGCCAATTAACTGCTCGGGAGCCACTGCACATGATCTTTGGGAAAACCCTGATGATAGGAAGACCGCAAGGTTATCTGAGTTTGGAGAAATGATAAGGGCTGCTTTTGGTTTTCCCGTGGATAGAAACAGGGCACCAAAGCCAGTTTCAGTTCACAACATTCTTTTTGTCCGCCGGGAAGATTATTTAGCTCACCCACGTCATGGTGGCAAGGTGGAATCAAGGCTCAACAATGAACAGGAAGTGTTTGATTCTCTCAAGGGCTGGTCAGCTGACCATTTAAAATGCAAGGTTAACTTTGTCAATGGATTGTTTGCACACATGCCCCTAAAAGAGCAAATCCGTGCTATTCAAGATGCCTCGGTCATTATTGGTGCTCATGGTGCTGGTCTTACTCACATAATTGCTGCGACACCAAAGACTGTGATTCTTGAAATCATAAGCAGTCATGTGCGTCGCCCACATTTTGGATTAATTTCACATTGGAAAGGGTTGGAATATCATGCTATAAACCTAAGTGGAGCATATGCAGAGCCTCAGGTTGTTATCAATAAATTTAGCAGCATAATGAAGAACCTGGGGTGCTAAATTTGCTTAATTTTTGCTGGCAGATCTGGATTTCTCCTTGCCATTAACCAAGAGAATTGCATATTTGGATTCAACTCTTATCCACGCCTAACCAAAAGAAGTTATACGTTACTGTGAAGTTGAATACAATCTTCTGCGATTTATGGTGCCATCATTATACCGCCATACCGTTCTGATTTACAGGATTTTGAGTGGAAGAAGTGTTTGGTGTGATATCAGAAGTGTTGGGTACTGTTGGAGAAATGCATGCTGACAGTTGATTTAACCAAAGCATTGCAAATTCAGCTCTGCTTGTATTCAACAGGAGAAGCATTGATTCTTGAGACAAATTACACGTAAAAGGGTATAAGTCATACTCGTCGCAGGGTATGTTATACTTACACCTCTTGTTATTGATATCAGCATATATATATGATGTAGATGAGGAAAATATATTTGTTGGGCCCTTCTTTCTTTTGCCAGGCCCCTTTTCTTTTGTATGTCATTTCTGTCAGATGAAATGTTTTGTTTTTGATAGTTAGATGAAATGTTAATCAATTTTAAAATCTAATCCATGCATTACTTTCTTCATATTTGCATAGCATATATTTTTGGTGATAAAAGACAGTACACACATGTGGGAGGTAGACAACATTGCATTTATGTCGATAAGAATTTGTATTTACTTGATAAAATATCTAAAAATTAATAATCATGTCATTTCATAATAGATGATACAGAACATCTATGTTTAAAAAATGGCATCTGTAACTAAAATGCTACCAAATATTGATGAGGCTTCCAAGATAATGAGAGCTCAAAACAAAACATTGGGAGCCCACTGTAAGGTACATTCCAAGTATAAATCTCAACAAATTCCTACTGTATTTGACTTTTGGCCATAACTAGGTTGCCAGAAAAAAGAGCAAGATTTCCTTATCTGTGAACTTTGGCACAACTTGACAGGCTATATATAATTGGATTTATATGCTCAATAATAATTATATGGTCCACTATACTATTATATCATGGAATATTATTGGATTTAGATAGGATTATCATAAATAGTTTCTCGCAGACTATTGTCTATATTATGATTATGAACAAGTAGTCTCAAACAATAAACTGAAAAAGGTGAAATGGTGATTAACTAATTTTGCAGAACAGGTAAATCATATAAAGTTTAAAACCCCAATCTACATCATATAGCATATATAGATCTGAAACCAAATAATGATAAAAATCATGATGGAAAAAAGGTAATCCAAATAAATTCCCTAATTAGGCACAAAATGGCAAATTTGGTAGGTCAGATAGGTGAGATCTGAGACCAGTTGAATCCATGTAACACATTAAAATACATTGGAAGCTGTGCCAAATCTTTGATGACAATTCAATATGAAAACATGCTTACTATAGGTGGAGAAATTCAATACCATAGGGGAGTATTTTGGTAATTCACCACCAAAAATCCTGTCCAAACCCAAGTAAAACTCTATAAATTCCATCCCAAGCCACACTCAATCTCACCAAAATCCAAACCACAACAACAAAAGATGGAAGCCACCCAATCTTCTTTCATTCTTCTAGTTCTCATTTCTTCTCTTGTTTCAACCTTTGCCATAACACCCTCTCCTTCTGCAAGTAATGCTCTTGTTGGTGGTTATAAACCTATCTTTAATATAACAGATCCACATATCCAAGATCTTGGTAAATTTGCTGTTTCAGAGCATAACAAACAAGCAAAAACTAGTTTGAAGTTTGTAAATGTGATTAAGGGTCAGATGCAAGTGGTGGCTGGAATCAATTATGATTTGGTTATTGCAGCAAAAAAAGGTGACATCAGAAGAAACTATTTAGCTGTGGTGTATGAAAGACCTGGAGGGAAGAACAAAACCCTTACTTCCTTTAAATCTCAATTAAATGGTGTTTAGTATGTAATAATGTATTGAAAGACAGAGTTATATTTTGCTTTTGAGTAATGAACTGTGTTTACTGTCGATTTTGTCCAATATGTACTGATTCCATTATTCGGAATTATATATCAAAATCAATTACCAATTTGTGTGTGTTTTTTTTTTTTTTGGGGGGGGGGGGGGGGTGTGTGTGTTAGTTTTTTTTCATATATATTTTATCACATTTTTATTTTGGAGGTTATTTGGGTACTTTAGCCGCTAATTACTAAAAGGTTTGTGCAATTTGGGAAAAACTTATGTTGAATGCTGGTATGGCCAAAATTAAGTGCTGTGGGGGATATGACCCCATGTAATAACTAATGGAACAGCTAATCTGAGTTGGCTTGTCTGAGAATAGGTTTCTGCTGGCATTTCAGTTTCTGCGTTAAGTGTCGAAAATCGAAATAAACCTGTGGCCATTAAAAGGGACTGGAAATTTCTAAGACGTATATCACTATTAGAATTCTCGGCTGATGACATGAACCAGTTTTCCTCTAGTCTGTTTGAAGTCCCATTTTCAGACAAATTTAGGAAGGCTTTGGAAAAATCTCTAGCTATTGGAGAGCCTTCGGATAGGACCTGAAAAAAGCTGACAATTTTGGTTAGTGGATGTAGAAGTTGCAAATCCCCAACCCTCCGTGTACATGGGTCCTGTGACTTGGAATTCTTTGCAGTACTTGCCTACTTGCGGAGGAAGAATTTCTCATAAGTTCCAGATCCTTTCCCTTCTGAATTCTTCTGGATAATCATATTCACTTTTGACAGTTGCTAATTATTGGATTAAACAGAAGCACTTCTAAGTATTTCTTTATCCTAGATCACAATCACAAACAACAGGAGAGTTGCTCGTCTGTAACTGAAGTGCTAGAACCTGTGTGCTAGACCATAGTTGAGTGATGGAAGATCATTCTTTCCCACCAGTCCACCACATTAGTGGCCAAGCAACCAATGGATTCAATATGTTTTCAAGCTGGATCAGGTTAACCGTAGGTGGATTTTGCTTGATAGCCTAGAGGGACATACAGTCACATTGCTCTCCTGGAAGACTTGTCAGTGTACATTGCTCTCCTGGAAGCATTTAGTCACTGATTCCAAACTTCCCCCCAGCGAATGCAATCCCAGCCTTGTTCAATGGCCTTCTTAATTCCTTGTAGCACTCCTTGAGTTTCAGCATTATATTTAGTAGCCATTCCCAGTCCCCCTAAATGGACTCCTAGAAAAGTAGGATCTTGTCTCTGTTGACAGACCCCCATCTTGCTCAGCCAGGATTTCCTGTAGCAGCACCCTGGACATTGATGTTCACCAACTCGTGGGAGGTTGCTATGAAGAGTCTCCTACTCTCCTCTGTACAAATGGATAAGTAATTCTTTTTCATCTATTAAAATAAAAGAAGGAATGCAGGCAGCTTGAGGACTTATATGTAATATAGTTTTTACTAATGGATTCAATGTTTTCAAGCTGGATCAGGTGAATTGTTAGTGGCTTTTGCTTGATAACCTAGAGGGACATACAGTATATAGTCTTTGGGCTATAATTCTTCCTTGTGTGTCTCAGCTTTAGACTTCCCAGAATGCAAGCCAATTCAAATTGATCTATATATTTTACAGACGATAACTACTATACCCGGTACTCCAGCAGATTAAAGTATAGAACTGAACCACATCTGTTACTCTTTTATAAGGGCTGAGTATCGAACTGGCCACCTCTACTGGAAAAACTGCAACATATATTAAACTGTAGCTTCTTGTTTAAGGTGTGATAATGCCTAAGTTGTACAGTTTAAGTCTTATCTGTGACTGTTAGAGTGGATGTGAAGAAAACTAAAGTTCAAAACAAAACATTTGGATCCCACTATACGTACATTCCAAGCATCTCTCGGCTATAACTAGGTTTTTGGGTAAGTTTTGTAAGTTTTGCCGACACTTGACGCTATTCAATTGGATTTATATGCTCAATAATAATACCTTTGGATTATGATCATCCTGCCCACACATTTACTGAGAATGAATCAAACTAATTGATTCACTGTCTGCACATTCCTGAGAATGTGCGGATGGTGGATGAATAAGTTTGTGACTGAGGCCAGTGGTTTTAGTTTCAGACAAACAAACCCTAACATCTTTATGTATTTCCAACGACATGGAAATATGTATCAGACTCTAATCGTCCTTGAAAATTCCCGGGACTCATTTGTCACCAAAATAATAATAATGCAGAAAAATGCAAAGGTTTACATTGATTAAGAAACCCATCTACATCAATCATAAATCATGGCGGGAAAAAAGTAATCAAATTTTGTTTCCATCCTATTGTAGGCATAAAATGGCAAACGACGGGTCTATTTTCATCACTCACCACCACAAAAAACTCTATATATATTCAATGCCAAAGGCACATTCAATCTCACCAAAAAACAACAAAGATGAAAACCACCCAATCTTCTCTCGTTCTTCTACTTGTTGTCATTTATTCTCTTATTTCAACCTTTGCTCTTTCTCCTGCTCCAAGTCATGGTGCTGTCGTTGGTGGTTATAAAATTATCAAAGATTTAAAAGAACCATATATCCAAGATCTTGGTAAATTTGTTGTATTACAGTATAACAAACAAGAAAAAAGTAATTTGAAGTATGTAAATGTGATTAAAGGTCAGATGAAAGTGGTGGCTGGAGTGAATTATAGACTTGTTATTGCCGCAAAAAGAGATGGTAAACTTAACATCTATTTGGCTGTAGTATATGTGAGAGCTGGAGGGAATAAAAAAGCTCTTACTTCCTTTCAGTCTTTGTTAAGGGGTGTTTAGTACATACGTATTAAGTTATCTGCAGAAGTGCAGAAGAAAGTTTACTTCATATGCAGAAGTTCTTTTTTTTTTCTTCGTGAAATCATCCGTCCTAACGTGTAACAAGAGGGAAATAAAAATTCTCTGTCACATAGATGTTTCCAATAAAAGGTTTTTGTCATGTTAAATATTCTCTAGTTTATATCCATTACATTTGAAATTTTCACCAACTCACTCACCTAGCAAATTGCCGGCAAACAAGCAGCTTTTAAGGCATGCATCTTTTGGATTTTGCTTGATAACTTAGAGGGACATATATTGTTTTTGGGCTATAATTCTCCCTCGTATGTCTCAGCTTTAGACTTTAGTTTCAAAACAGTTTGAGCCTACTGTAAGGTACATTAATTCCAAGTAAGGTTTAAACTCTCTAGGCATTCAGGCGGTACTGAGAATGTGCGGGTGGTGGATAAATCATCGTGTTTGTACTGAGAATGTGCGGGTGGTGGATGAATCATCGTGGTGTTTGTGACTGAGGCTGTTGGATATAAGTGTGTCTCAAATTTTCATAACTTCTTTAGGTCAATCACTTTGTTTTCTCAAATCATCAATCATTTTGACTAAAAAATCGATCCTTAAGTCTAAACCTTGTTGCGAGAAAGAGCTAATTCATAAACCCCCAACCAACTTTGGAAAGATTGTTCAGGGAAGAATCTTAGAAGCATCTCCAATAACAGAATGTAAATTTAAATATTCATGTGGTGGGGGTGGTATGTTTTGGAGTTTTGGATCTTTGTATCAACTTGTTAGGATTTAATGACTTCAACTTTTCTATGTGATGGGCAGATGTAAGAACCAACAGGCTTATAGCATTTCTATACTATACTCTTCCATGGAGAATGTTTCGAGATTGTCATGGCGGGATTGTTTGCGCATGGAAAAACACAAAAGATAATATATCAATCACAAAACCAATACCAAAGCCTATTTGGTAAGAAACCTATTTGTCCAAGATAAACATATATTGAATTTATAAAAGTCTTCACTTCAAACCAAATAGAATAAGAAGAGAATTTAAAAATCTCCTCGATTCTTAGGGTTAAAATATCATCATGTAGATAAGCTAAGTTAATTATACTAGTTAGTTAATTATCCTGGCAAAACCTTCCATGCTCCATATACTTTCTTTGTCCCCACTCGTGCATTGAAAGATAAAGCTTCTTACCTGCCACAAGAAAATCAACAGCTTGTAATGGCGTGAGAATGTTAACCAATCCCTTCACTGTTTTCAACCGTAACATATCTGCATCCAAGAGGATTTGAGCTATGGCATGTGCATGATCATCAAGGCACTTGTAATCGTGTATACGCCCATTTATGTTTCCACGAAGGCTCGATTCATTTGCATCTTCAAATAATAATTCATTGCCTATTTCTTCTTGCAAGATCGAGAGCCGACTTGATATTTCCTCCTCTGCTTCAACAGTCCTAAATTTTGTATCACATAATTAAGACACCCCAGTTCAATAGAATAAACATAAATGTATAAAGTTGTAAACAATAAACTTAACACAAAAATTACAGTATAAAATGACAAATCAGACACAATACAAAATTTGTCGCAAACTAATGTCAAGAAACAAACATAAATACTTCACAAATAACCATTAAATTATGTGTTTGTGTGCAGTGGTGAAAGAAAGGCCATTAGGACAAAATGGTTTGTCTTTTCTCTAACTGCCGCGGAGAAACAATGAAATCAATTGCACAAGCAATTGCGCAAAACTTTGTTTGCTTTCGCACGTACAAGTGGGAAGAAACAAATGCGAAAACTGCATGCACATGCCCCTGAAATCAATTGCACAAGCAATTGCGGCAACTTTGTTTGCTTCACAATTCTATAATGCCAACCTTGTTTTCTTCCCATTTGGTGAAAGTTCTGGAAAATAATTTCTGCACCTAGGCTTTCGCAATTCTATAACATTCTACGTTTAAACATGTGGTGAGCTTTGGTTCACTAATGCATGAAATCATAGATCAAACTAATCTTGATGGCATTCTTCAATCTTCATTTTCATGCATTTTTTATTAATCTTCCAAAAATTGTCATAAAACCATTATTTCTTGATGTAGAAATTATATCAAAATCAACCTACTTATTTTCCAGATGACATATAAAGCTCATTTTTCCTTCAATTCATCTATATAACATAAAATTCAGTTTTCTTATTTGGCAAAATAAAAAAAAAAAATTGTAACATAAAACTTACCTGCAATGGAGATCATTAACAAGGCAAAGTTGATGATTACTAAGATCACCTAGATTATCTCTTCTAACACCTTGAAAATACTCTAAAAGATTATTTTCAAGTTCCATACCACAAAGTGTGTATACAAGTTGAATTGATAAAGTTGGTCTACAACCACCAATCCATAAGAAAGAATTCTCAAAACTTGTACACCAAAGTGATGAAAATGAAAACAAAGCATCATCTATACTAAGTAAACTTCTTTTCTCATAATATTCTTGATATTTCTTTACATTTTTCTCAGCTAATAACTTTAATGTTTCTTCATTTTGTGGTTCTTCATTCTTTGCTCTTTGTAATTCTTCTAAATCTTTTCTTTGTTGTGTTACCCAAGTTTTAAAACATCTATGAAATGGGCAAGTTGTCATGTTGAGTTTTTGTTTTTTTTTGTTTTTCCTCCTAGTGTGGTTAGTTTGCTTTGTTGTTATATATTGATTTGATCACCGTCCATTATGACATGTGGAGGTATAAGAGTTAATCATGATTGACAAATGGCAATGTAAGGGATGAGTGTATACATGCATTTTAACACGTAGCTGCTAAAATACAAATAGGTGTTGTCATGGAAGTTACTAGAGTGACTAAGTGAAGTTTTCTGTCATCATGCAAATTGCAATGTCAGACTAACTAGGTTAACCGACCAAGTCATCACTTGTGCTATATATTATTATGGTTGATTTATAAAACTATATATACCCAAGAAGAACTTGGTAAACTTGTTGTATTACAGTATATAATAAACAAGAAAGAAGTAATTAATTACAGTTTCTAATCAGATGAAAGTGGTGGCTGGAGTGAGGGAGCAATGTAATGAAAGTAATCAAGAATAAAGCAATAATATGTAAAGAAAAGAACAGAGTCACAGACAAGATTTTTTAGGTGGTAAAATCTAAACTGGAAAAACAACTATGACTACCTTCACTCACTAATTACAATCCATGTAAGTAAATGTAAGTAAAACAATCAATCTACCGTTTAACGTAGCGCAACTGACAATAACTTCCTCTAAACTTCAAACTAATAGACTTCTGCCGGAGTTCCTTGATGAACGCACAAGAACTTCAACTTCTTGATTACACTCACACAGATTTGTCTAACACACAATGCAAGATTTGGAAAGGTGAAAGACTTGAGAAGAAGAAGAAGAAGAAGAACTAGGGTTCTTAATTAGATAGACAATGGAGGCCGGCTACAATCCTTAGGCTTTCAAGTGAAAGAGAAGATAGGTATAAGATGGTGAAAGACTTGGAACACAAGTTCATATTGGGGCTGAAACGAATTCATTGTTCGAACAATAGAAGATGTGGTTCGTGTTGGAAATTAGGTTCACATATATGGAATTCATTTTTGGATTTGGATTTTTAATTAAGTCTATCAAGGATTTATAATTTGGTATTGGAATAAGACTTGTAGTTTGATTAGTAATTGTGTTTTTATTATAAATTGGTTTTGTACACCCTAAAAACTATAAATATAAGGTCTTAGGGATTTGTTCAGCATCCTTAATGCTTTATATTCTTGAGAGAGGTGTGAGGATCCATCCTCAATGTGTTTTGATTAGTAATTGTGTTTTTGTATTCTTGAGAGAGTTGTGTTTTGTTTCATGGAGAGAGTTGTGAGGATGTGCTAGAGAACATATTGGATGTGTTTGATGTGAAAGAGAATTGTTTGGATAAGAGAAAAACTTTGGTGTGTGACGAAAACCAGAATTACAGTTTCTCCGTTTATTGTTTTTCGTTTTTCTCTAGTAATAAAGTTGATTCTCTTTATGCCGTGGACGTAGGCAATTGCCGAACCACGTAATTAAGTTCTCTCTGTTTTGTGAACTTTGCATTGATTTGTTTTACCAATTGCAGTGTGGAGTATTTTTTATTCTCAAATCATCGACATCGTTTGTGGTTATGCTTCTGTGATGCGTAACAAATTGGTATCAAAGCCGAAGGTTAGTTCATTGGATTGAAGAAAGGATTTTTTGGAACATTGTGAAGGGTTTTAGAAATCTGTCCAGATTCGACACCTTGTCCAGATTCGACACCATGTACTAAAACGATCATAACTCTGTGGTGGGATATCGAAACCTTGATCCGTTTTTTGGGTTGTAAATAAGACCTTTCAGGCTTTCCAATGATGTATTGAGTGTTTTCTGGTTTAAAGTATTATGTTCTCAGTACTTTGTTGAAGTTGGCGGATTTATTTTTTCTAGTTTGTTGAAAATTCAATCTTGGTGTTTTTTTTTTTTTTTTTTTGTGGTATTGGTGAAACTCTTTTGGAGCCGATTTGAAGGTGGCTACAGTTAGGGTATTTGATGTCGCAAGGTTCAATGGCAAGAACAATTTCGGTATGTGGCAATACGAAGTTATGGATGTGTTAGCTAAAGAAAATTTGGAGGAAACTTTAGGTGACAAGCTAGATACGATGAAAGAAGAAAATTGAAAGAAGTTTAATAAAAAAAAACATGTGGATTTGTTCGATTGTGTTTAACTAAAGAACGAAAGTATTTGGTATTGAAGGGGACAAGAAATAATTTATACTTCTTAACTGGAAGTGTGGTTAGTGCAGGTGGAGACTATTTTCCACGTTTGAAATTTTGAAGTGTGGAATCTAACGGTATAATAGATTGTGGCTTTAAAAAAGAACGAAGATTGTTTCTTTTAAGCATCTTGATGTAGTTGATTGTTTGAATGTGAAAAATAAATCTCAAAAGGTGGAAATTGACGCATCTTTGTAGTTTGGATGAGTATACAGTGTTGGTGATGAAGCCACAAGTTGGAAAAATCCGAGCCCATGAGTCAAGTGTATTTGTGAAGCCAATAGATGTAGGAAACCAATTGTGGTTTTAGGACAGTGAAACCAATTGATGCATGTCTTGAAGCAGAGATGATATTTGGAAGTTTGAACCCTATTTTGTTAAATTTTGAAAGTGGGTCCTTCATTGACATTGGCCTTTGGGGCTTTGATGGGCGTTTTAATTGATGTGGCCATTTAAGGGCGTGGTGGGCATCAATAGATGTCCTTTTAGATGAACTAAGAGAGGTTTGATCCTTGTGCAGAGGGTACATAGGAAACTACTTCGTGGTGTAGCTCGTGTGAGAAGAAAAAGTTTGAATGTGGTCGTGCGTGATCGGCTCAAATTTGTGAAATCTTCGCCGAGGTGGAGAATTGTTGGAAAATAGGTTCTTATGGAATTCATTTGAATTTCTAAGTTCATCAAGGATTTAGAATTTGGTATGGGAATAAGTTTTCCAATTTAATTAGTATTTGTGTTCCTATTAGGAATTAGTTTTGTACACCCTAAAGGGTATAAATATAAGGTCTTAGAGATTTGTTTAGTATTCCTCAATAATTGTTAGTATATTGTTGAGAGGGGTGGGAGGGAGGAAAACTTTGGTGTGAGACGAAAACCAGAATAACGGTTTCTCGTGTGTATTGTTTATCGTTTTTCTCTAGTAATACAGTTGATTTTCTTTGTGTCGTGGATGTAGGCAATTGTTGAACCACGTAAGTTCTCTCGTGTTTTGTGAACTTTGCATTGATTTGTTTTCCTAAAACTCGAACAATATAAAGAAAGTGGCAGATTGTTCTAACAATAGAAAGGATGGTTAGAACATTATATACGAAGTGACATTGTCAAAACAATGAGGAAGATGGTTCTAACCATAGTTTAAAATGTCAATTTCGAACGAAATTTCGAATCCTGGGAAAACGAAATTTGCCGAGATTTCGACACTAGAAATCAATTTGGAATCAAAGTATTCGTGGATATTTGTGGATCTTCGCAAAATTTTGTTTATCTGATTTCTCAAATATCGGCATAATTCGTGGGATATCCGCTGATATCCCCGATATTTAAACTTTGATTTTAACAACATACTCAGAATAGTAAGAGACTCTTAAGGTCTGTTTGGAAACTTTCTTGGGATTGGAATTGAATCTGTAATTTTAAATCTTATGATTTTAAAAAATTGAAATTTTTAATATTAATTTTTACTATGGTTAGATAAAAAGATTGAGATGAGACAAGAAATTAAACAAGTGATATAATAGAAAAATAATATACATGACAATATTAAAGTTTTTTTACATGGAAAATATATTTCCAATCAAGCCTAGAATATAATCAAGAGTTTTACCTCCCATAAGAAACTTGTGATTCATTGATATTTGAAGATTTCCATTTCCAATTCATGAGTTCAAATAATTTCAAATGCACAAAGTTGCATATCTTGGAAAATGATTTTTCAAATTCTAAGTTTCCAAACAGACCTTTAGAAAATTATCAAAGTGATAAAGGAATTTACCTAAACATCAATGAGTCCTTGTAGAGGTCTTGTGCTCCATTTATCACAAAACGTTGTCAAACCATGAAAATGTCCTGGCAGCTTCAAATTATAGACTTGTTATTGCAGCAAAAAGAAATCGTAAACTTAACATTTATGTACGTGAGAGTTGGAAGAAATAAAAAAACTTTGTTAAGGGGGTGTTTGGTAGGTATGAATTAGAGTGATAAGTATGTTATTTGTGAGTTCTGAATAAACATACAAACTCAACAAATTTTATTCATCTCATCTCCAAGCAAGCCAGTTTAGAAACTTGAAGGAAAAATAACAACTAATTCCTTAAATACCAAATCAATCAATCAAACTCTAGTTGATGCAATTAACCTATCAGTCCAAACAAGATTTATTTTTTCTTTGTTATTAAGGGATTTTCATTAACCAACTCGCCTAGCAAATTAGATAAAATGTTCATTTTGGTCATTGTAGTTCACACGTTTTTGCAGTTTGCTTACAAAACCATTTTTCTGTCAGTTTGGTCATGAAAGTTACATTTCGTTACCAGTTCATTCCGTTTGGTCGAGAGAATTGCTCTTAACGGTGATTTAACTTATGACTAAACTGATAACGGAATGTAAGGTTTATCACCAAACTAACAGAAAATAACTTTTACGATCAAACTGCAAAAATATGTAAAGTATAATGACTGAAATGAACATTTTAGGGGTATTTTGTATTTGGTCCTTCTAGAACATTAGTATTTAATAAGTAGTATAGAGTTTTTTATTTATTCGTGTTTGGTCCCTTTTCTGTTACTTGACTGTCAGTCAACTTGGTTGACTGAAGTCACGACATCAAATTTTTTTATATACCTAAACTACCCATGTATGTGCTTGGCATCTGATTAGACATAATAGTATAGTAATTGGTTATCAATATAATTGAACAAAGAAATGGCGAAGACAAAAATTGGGGTTTGTACGGGATTTTGATTTGAGAAGGTTGGAGAATGATAATTGATTAGATCTGAATTTAAGCTTGCTTGATCAACTAAGAAATGTAGAGCAAGTCTCCAATCCTATTCTTTCAATTGAGAAACAAGTTTGTCATAAGCAAATTGTTGCAATTGAGAAACATCAATACAGTTTTAGTAAATGAGGAAGTATGAATCACCACCATGGGAGGGCCAAATTAATACTAGCTTTCTTCATTCACTCACCATTTTAGTCGAATCCGACACCAACAGTCCAACACCACCACAATCAACGCCTGCAATTGAGATGATAGATTTGAATCCCCAACACCGCTACTCATCCCTTGATTCACCGGTTGAACTTAATTCCAGTCACTTCATAACAAACTCCGGCGAAGAGGTTTTCAAATTGTTGATTTTAAGGTTTTTTTCTTTTTTATTGTTTTGCATAGTAGAAAGAAAATGAAAGAAAGTAACGAATTTTAACACGGTTGGACCTGATCTAAGCAACCTTTGTCACAGATCCTTCACCTATACCTTTAGATCTTGAAATGTTGAATTAAATGGGTGAACCATATATCGACACGTGGTAGGAAATTTAGATTCATGTAAAACACAATGGGCATATAAAGGGTAATTTAGATATTTTAAAATAATGGATGGTTTGACTTTAGTCAACATAGTTGACTGACAGTCAAGTAACGGAAATAGGATTATTTGCTAATAAATGAAAAATTCTATACCACTTGCTAAATAGCTATCTTCTAGAGGGACCAAATGCAAAATAACCCAACATTTTATCTAGCAAATTAGCACTAATTGACATATCTGTTGTAGCAGAGTTTTTGGAACAACTGCTGCTAAATGCTTTTGTATATGGATGCAAGGAGAGATACTCTTTTAGAATATTTAAGCATATTGTACAGAGAAAAATAGTCTGATCAATGCATTTAGCTGGCAAATCAACATATGAATACTGAATATAATGTGGTAAGCATGATTAAATTTATTTAATGCATTACTTAGTCTTAATTTATTTTTGCCATTACTTAAAGAATGTGTGTGTTCAATACATATTCCTGAGTAGTTCACATGATTACAATTTTTAAGCAACTTTGCCATTTTAATTAGAGTATTTCAATATTCAAACAAGTTTCTCATCTGTTTGCACTCCTATAAATACAAGCTAGTAAAAACATTATCTCCATCGAACAAAACATTTCTCACTACAAAGTACAGACCATATTTAACCCTGCAATTGTTCAATATGGACACAAAGAGCTCTGCATCAGCTGTTCTCTTTCTGTCACTAAACCTCCTCTTTTTTGCACTAGTTACTGCTTATGATTTCTCCGACTCATCTACATATGTACCCGAAAATCCTTATAAACCAACAGACGAAATGCCTAGTTTCCCAACGCGTTCCGCCTATGGTAGATGCCCAAGAGATGCCTTAAAGCTTGGTGTTTGTGTTAATTTGCTAGGTGGGTTGGTTAGTGTTGAAGTTGGTACTCCTCCTGACCATCCTTGTTGCGCTCTTATTAGAGGCCTTGTTGATCTTGAAGCAGCAGTTTGCCTTTGCACTGCCATTAAAGCCAGAGTTCTAGATATCATCAATCTTAATGTCCCACTTTCCATCAGCTTGCTTCTTAACACCTGTGGCAAGAGAGACCCATCTGGCTTCCAATGTGCCTAAACTTAGATTCTTCATATGTTGCATTAATAGTTCTACTTTGCCTGGTTTACCATGAAATTATGCTTTGTGGTTTGGTTATTTTCCTTTATGTATGTAATATGATTTGTTTATCAATTATGATGTAATCTGATTTGTTTTCAAGCATATTCATAAATGATCAATTCGGGTCTGTTTGATTGGTCGTGGGAATAATTTCCACGTCAAATATTACCCCCGAAATTCCCAGATGTATTGGTAAAGTTGGGTGGCGTAAAATTCCATGATGAAAACATTTCTCACGAATCTTTCCTTGACCCAGCCCTAAAAAAAATTCCCAGACTTGTGGGGAATATTTTTTTTGTCTAATCAAACAACCAAAATCTTTCTCACATAACATTTTCCCCTATTTTTATGTCCAATCAAACAACCTATTAGGGGGAATTATTTTATGTGGAAATATTTTTAGCTATAAAAATTACCACTAATAATTATTCCCCCCAATCAAACACATATGTGTTTGAACTTGATTCTTCGTGTTCTTGTGTAAAACATTGGTATATTCCATTATTTATCGATCAACCTAGATCTTACTGTAAACTTACAGATTCAATACGAATAGCTAGCTAGTTTTTTCTCAACAATTTCGCCACCACAAGCTGTCTGAAATATGTTAACCCAAGCTTCCTTCATGCATGCATGAATAGAAAAGTTCGGAATTAATAAAATGCTCTTCTATTGTTGCAGTTATCCTTAGTTTTCCCATCCACGACGCCGCAGTGAAAGTAAGATTCTGCATCCATAAAGATTATGATTAGACAAAGAGTTCCTGCATATCATTTCCACTTGAATGGTAATGTCCATTTCTGAAAGATAGTTTATGGCTTTCTGCATATCAGCCAAATACATGGGGTTGTGCTTAAGATTGAGTTTTAACCGGGATATATATGCCTGCCGTAATGAAGTAACAAGAGCCGATTGCATGGCCTACTCTTGCCATTTTCTCATTTGGATCAACCGAATTTGGGATTGTTGGAAATATTTGGCAGAAATCGATCTGTCACAGTTTTGACAGATTTCTGACAAGATGTTTGGGACCATATTTGTATATGTTCTAGAGCTATGCTGAGCAAGATTTTGGTATGAATGGATTCCTCGTTCCGAGTAGATGCTCGTAAAGTAACCTACATCTAAAACGATTTCATACTGACTGATAAATTAGCATCCCATGTTACCTATCTAGGTAGTATAACTTGAGACAAAGGAAATTGTGATAGTCCAACATTTGATCCATGTAGATAAGGTTTGTTCTTAATATACTAGATTTGCACAATAAAGGTGTGATCGTTGTATCATGTGAGACAATTCACCATACAACGCCTGATTACCTTTGGCCCGATTTTTGGGTTGTAAATAAGACCCTTCAGGCTTTCCAATGATGTATTGAGTGTTTTCTGGTTTAAAGTATTATGTTCTCAGTACTTTGTTGAAGTTGGCGGTTTATTTTTTTTAGTTTGTTGAAAATTCAATCTTGGTGTTTTTTTTTTTTTGTTTTTTTTTTTTTTTGTAGTATTGGTGAAACTCTTTTGGAGCTGATTTGAAGGTGGCTACAGTTAGGGTATTTGATGGCGCAAGGTTAAATGGCAAGAAAAATTTCGGTATGTGGCAATACGAAGTTATGGATGTGTTACCTAAAGAAAATTTGGAGGAAACTTTAGGTGACAAGCTGGATACGATGAAAGAAGAAAATTGAAAGAAGTTTAATAAAAAAAAAACATGTGGATTTGTTCGATTGTGTTTAACTAAAGAACAAAAGTATTTGGTGTTGAAGGGGACAAGAAATAATTTATACTTCTTAACTGGAAGTGTGGTTAGTGCAGGTGGAGACTATTTTCCACGTTTGAAATTTGGAGTGTGGAATCTAACAGTATAATATAGATTGTGGCTTTAAAAAAGAACGAAAATTGTTTCTTTTAGACATCTTGATGTAGTTGATTGTTTGAATGTGGAAAATAAATCTCAAAAGGTGGAAATTGACACATCTTTGTAGTTTGGATGAGTATACAGTGTTAATGATGAAGCCACAATTGAAGTTGGAAAAATTCGAGTCCATGAGTCAACTGTATTTGTGAAGCCAATAGATGTAGGAAACCAATTGTGGTTTTAGGACAGCGAAACATCTCCAAGTGATGCATGTCTTGAAGCAGAGATGATATTTGGAAGTTTGAACCCTATTTTGTTAAATTTTGAAGGTGGGTCCTTCATTGACATTGGCCTTTGAGGCTTTGATGGGCGTTTTAATTGATGTGGCCATTTAAGGGCGTGGTGGACATCAATAGATGTCCTTTTAGATGAACTAAGAGAGGTTTGATCCTTGTGCAGAGGGTACATAGGCAACTACTGTTGTAGCTCGTGTGAGAAGAAAAAGTTTGAATGTGGTCGTGCGTGATCGGCTCAAATTTGTGAAATCTTCGCCGAGGTGGAGAATTGTTGGAGAATAGGTTCATATGGAATTCATTTGGATTTCTAAGTTCATCAAGGATTTAGAATTTGGTATGGGAATAAGTCTTCCAATTTAATTAGTATTTGTGTTCCTATTAGGAATTAGTTTTGTACACCCTAAAGGGTATAAATATAAGGTCTTGGGGATTTGTTTTGTATCCTCAATAATTGTTAGTATATCATTGAGAGGGGTGGGAGGGAGGGAAACTTTGGTGTGGGACGAAAACCAGAATAACGGTTTCTCGTGTGTATTATTTATCGTTTTTCTCTAGTAATACAGTTGATTTTCTTTGTGTCTTGGATGTAGGCAATTATTGAACCACGTAAGTTCTCTCGTGTTTTGTGAACTTTGCATTGATTTGTTTTCCTAAAACTCGAACAATATAAAGAAAGTGGCAGATTGTTCTAACAATAGAAAGGATGGTTAGAACATTATATACGAAGTGACATTGTCAGAACAATGAGGAAGATGGTTCTAACCATAGTTTAAAATGCCAATTTCGAAACCTGGGAAAATGAATTTTGCCGAGATTTCGATACTAGAAATCAATTTGGAATCAAAGTATTCGTGGATATTTGTGGATCTTCGCAAAATTTTGTTTATCAGATTTCTCAAATATCGGCATAATTCGTGGGATATCCGCTGATTTTAAACTATGATTTTAACAACATACTCAGAATAGTAAGAGAACTCTTGTAGGGGTACCACATACTCCAACCAATCAAAAGCTGCCACGTGGCACAATCATTCAAACATCAGGTCGCCATGATCCCTACCTGTTAGTAGCTCGATCGCAACGACTCGACCACGTAACCAGCAGCGACCTGCTTATACACACGTGCTCTCATTCAATGCACAGAATATCCTCGTCAGTTACATAATTAATTCACAGGGATGATCCTCGTTCGTTACACAATTAATCCTCATTATGATGACGGAGAATCTGCAAGATCCATGATCCACGCCTTTCCACCTTCTATATAAACAGAACTACGATGGCTTGATCTCTAAGGTCAATCCCCTCGAGCTAAGAGTAGGTAGGCAATCTCAATCTCAACGAGGTGCAGCCACCCCGATCTAAAACTTCCCCTTTGGTCAAGTCTCCCAACGACCCGATCTAGTTAGTGCATTAATCTAGAAATAGGTAGAGCTCGTCTAGGGATGAAGGTCGCTTCATGGCTAGAGATTTGTGGAGGTCGGACCCCTGGATCAGACCGTGAGAGAATGCGATGGTTGCGAAGGTCTCATGCTCCTTTGCAAAATCCTGAATTGAATGCAGTTCAGATTTAAAACGAGCAAAGAAAGTGCTTAGTGACTCACCATCTCACTGCTTAACTTTAAAGATGGAATCGATGGTGACGGGGCGCTTCTTGTTGTGGATGTAGAAGATGACAAACTGCTTTTCGAGCTCGGCAAACGAGCTGATGGATCCTGGCTTCAAACGGTGAAACCAGTCAAGAGCAGGTCCGGTGAGGCTGGACTGGAATAGTAAACACAAAAGGTGATCCTCCTTGATGAGAGGAAGGGACTTTTGGAATCCCTTGATGTGGTCGGTTGGATCTCCGACTCCTGCATATTGATCGAACTTGGGGGCATTGAGTTTGTTTGGCAAATCATGTTCAAGGATCTCCTTGGAGAAAGGAGACTCCTGGAACTGCTGGAGGGACTGGACAGCAAGTTGCTCCGCGGTGTGGCTTTTGGAACAGTGTAAGATAGCCTGAGAGGCTTTGAACTCTGCTAAATGTTGGCTGAGTTGCTCGTACTTCTGGTTGGAGTCATCAATAGGAATGACTCCATGTCCACCATTTGCTACTGGTGATGGATTGGTATCTTGTGCAGCCTTCAAGCGTGCGTTCTCTTCCTGAAGACGGTTGATTTGGTCTTGCAGATCTTGGATGGTAAGTTCTTGAGTAGCCATTTGAATGAGTGATTTTGATTTGGGTGGGAGGGTTTGGGTTTTTCGATTATATCGAATTCCTTGCAGTCGGCGCCAAATGTATTAACCTATTTCTAGATTAATGCACTAACTAGATCAGGTCGTTGGGAGACTTGACCAAAGGGGAAGTTTTAGATCGGGGTGGCTGCACCTCGTTGAGATTGAGATTGCCTACGTACTCTTAGCTCGAGGGGATTGAATTTAGAGATCAAGCCATCGTAGTTCTGTTTATATAGAAGGTGGAAAGGCGTGGATCATGGATCTTGCAGATTCTCCGTCATCATAATGAGGATTAATTGTGTAACGAACGAGGATCATCCCTGCGAATTAATTATGTAACCGACGAGGATATTCTGTGCATTGAATGAGAGCACGTGTGTATAAGCAGGTCGCTGCTGGTTACGTGGTCGAGTCGTTGCAGTCGAGCTACTAGCAGGTAGGGATCATGGCGACCTGATGTTTGAATGACTGTGCCACGTGGCTGCTTTTGATTGGTTGGAGTATGTGGTACCCCTACAACTCTTAAGGTCTGTTTGGAAACTTTCTTGGGATTGGAATTGAATTTGTAATTTTAAAACTTATGATTTTAAAAAATTAAAATTTTTAATATTAATTTTTACTATGGTTAGATAAAAAGATTGAGATGAGACAAGAAATTAAACAAGTGATATAATAGAAAAATAATATACATGACAATATTAAAGTTTTTTTACATGGAAAATATATTTCCAATCAAGCCTAGAATATAATCAAGAGTTTTACCTCCCATAAGAAACTTGTGATTCATTGATATTTGAAGATTTCCATTTCCAATTCATGAGTTCAAATAATTTCAAATGCACAAAGTTGCATGTCTTGAAAAATGATTTTTCAAATTCTAAGTTTCCAAATAGACCTTTAGAAAATTATCAAAGTGATAAAGGAATTTACCTAAACATCAATGAGTCCTTGTAGAGGTCTTGTGCTCCATTTATCATAAAATGTTGTGAAACCATGAAAATGTCCTGGCAGCTTCAAATTATAGACTTGTTATTGCAGCAAAAAGAAATGGTAAACTTAACATTTGTGTAAGAGAGTGGGAGGAAATAAAAAAAACTTTGTTAAGGTGGTGTTTGGTAGGTATGAATTAGACTGATAAACATGTTATTTGTGAGTTCTGAATAAACATACAAACTCAACAAATCTTATTCATCTCATCTCCAAGCAAGCCAGTTTAGAAATTTGAATGAAAAATAACAACTAATTCCTTAAATTACCAAATCAATCAATCGAACTCTAGTTGATGGAATTAATCTATCAGTCCTCACAAGATTTATTTTTTCTTTGTTATTAAGAGATTTTCACTAACCAACTCGCCTAGCAAATTAGATAAAATGTTCATTTTGGTCATTGTACTTCGCATGTTTTTGTAGTTTGGTTACAAAACCATTTTTCTGTCAGTTTGGTCATGAAAGTTACATTTCGTTACCAGTTCATTCCGTTTGGTCGAGAGAATTGCTCTTAACGGTGATTTAACTTATGACTAAACTGATAACGGAATGTAAGTTTTATTACCAAACTAACAGAAAATAACTTTTACGATCAAACTGCAAAACTATGTAAAGTATAATAACTGAAATAAACATTTTATCTAGCAAATTAGCACAACTTAACATATCTGTTGTAGCAGAGTTTTTGGAACAATTGCTGTTAAATGATTTTGTATATGGATGCAAGGAGAGATACTCTTTTAGAATATTTAAGCATATTGTACAGAGAAAAATAGTCTGATCAATGCATTTAGCTGGCAAATCAACATATGAATACTGAATATAATGTGGTAAGCATGATTAAATTTATTTAATGCATTACTTAGTCTTAATTTATTTTTGCCATTACTTAAAGAATGTGTGTGTTCAATACATATTCCTGAGTAGTTCACATGATTACAATTTTTAAGCAACTTTGCCATTTTAATTAGAGTATTTCAATATTCAAACAAGTTTCTCATCTGTTTGCACTCCTATAAATACAAGCTAGTAAAAACATTATCTCCATCAAACAAAACATTTCTCACTACAAAGTACAGACCATATTTAACCCTGCAATTGTTCAATATGGACACAAAGAGCTCTGCATCAGCTGTTCTCTTTCTGTCACTAAACCTCCTCTTTTTTGCACTAGTTACTGCTTATGATTTCTCCGACTCATCTACATATGTACCCGAAAATCCTAATAAACCAACAGACGAAATGCCTAGTTTCCCAACGCGTTCCGCCTATGGTAGATGCCCAAGAGATGCCTTAAAGCTTGGTGTTTGTGTTAATTTGCTAGGTGGGTTGGTTAGTGTTGAAGTTGGTACTCCTCCTGACCATCCTTGTTGCGCTCTTATTAGAGGCCTTGTTGATCTTGAAGCAGCAGTTTGCCTTTGCACTGCCATTAAAGCCAGAGTTCTAGATATCATCAATCTTAATGTCCCACTTTCCATCAGCTTGCTTCTTAACACCTGTGGCAAGAGAGACCCATCTGGCTTCCAATGTGCCTAAACTTAGATTCTTCATATGTTGCATTAATAGTTCTACTTTGCCTGGTTTACCATGAAATTATGCTTTGTGGTTTGGTTATTTTCCTTTATGTATGTAATATGATTTGTTTATCAATTATGATGTAATCTGATTTGTTTTCAAGCATATTCATAAATGATCAATTCGGGTCTGTTTGATTGGTCGTGGGAATAACTTCCACGTCAAATATTACCCCCGAAATTCCCAGATGTCTGTTTGATTGGTAAAGTTGGGTGGCGTAAAATTCCATGATGAAAACATTTCTCACGAATCTTTCCTTGACCCACCCCTAAAAAAAATTCCCAGACTTATGGGGAATATTTTTTTTGTCTAATCAAACAACCAAAATCTTTCTCACATAACATTTTCCCCTATTTTTTATGTGCAATCAAACAACCTATTAGGGAGAATTATTTTATGTGGAAATATTTTTAGCTATAAAAATTACCACTAATAATTATTCCCACCAATCAAACACATATGTGTTTGAACTTGATTCTTCGTGTTCTTCTGTAAAACATTGGTATATTCCATTATTTATCAATCAACCTAGATCTTACTGTAAACTTACAGATTCAATACGAAGAGCTAGCTAGTTTTTTCTCAACAATTTCGCCACCACAAGCTGTCTGAAATATGTTAACCCAAGCTTCCTTCATGCATGCATGAATAGAAAAGTTCGGAGTTAATAAAATGCTCTTCTATTGTTGCAGTTATCCTTAGTTTTCCCATCCACGACGCCGCAGTGAAAGTAAGATTCTGCATCCATAAAGATTGTGATTAGACAAAGAGTTCCTGCATATCATTTCCACTTGAATGGTAATGTCCATTTCTGAAAGACAGTTTATGGTTTTCTGCATATCAGCCAAATACATGGGTTTGTGCTTAAGATTGAGTTTTAACCGAGATATATATGCCTGCCGTAATGAAGTAACAAGAGCCGATTGCATGGCCTACTCTTGCCATTTTCTCATTTGGACCAACCGAATTTGGGATTGTTGGAAATATTTGGCAGAAATCGATCTGTCACAGTTTTGACAGATTTCTGACAAGATGTTTGGGACCATATTTGTATATGTTCTAGAGCTCTGCTGAGCAAGATTTTGGTATGAATGGATTCCTCGTTCCGAGTAGATGCTCATAAAGTAACCTACATCCAAAACGATTTCATACTGACTGATAAATTAGCATCCCATGTTACCTATCTAGGTAGTATAACTTGAGACAAAGGAAATTGTGATAGTCCCACATTTGATCCATGTAGATAAGGTTTGTTCTTAATATACTAGATTTGGACAATAAAGGTGTGATCGTTGTATCATGTGAGACAATTCACCATACACCATACACCATACAACGCCTGATTACCTTTGGCCCTTAGGTTACGATGTTTTTGCGCATTGGACGGAACCTTACACAGGCTTGTGCTTGAAAAAGACGCGCGTTATTCGACCCGACTAGGTTTGGGTTTAATCTTCTTTTTTGGAATGGCTCAACGAACTTTATGTCCCAACAAGTGCGTACCCATTCCCAACCCTTCGAAACTGTTTCGAGCCCAATAAGCGTCGGTCCAGTTTCGCCCCAAAGCCAACCATTGTGTATCTGTTCATTAAACCTCCTATCTGACCCAATGGGTGTGTCTGTTTATTGAACTGGTTCTACTCATTCATTCAAATAGATGGTCTGTGTCTGCATTTTTTCATTCATTCAAAACTCATTCATTTTATCTCATTGTGTTTGTGAGATAGTTACATCAAAATTCTAGTTTGTCGTCTTCAAGGTGTTTGAAGTGTTGCTACACTGCAAAGGTAATGATCGTTATATCCTTGGAAACAATTCGCTATGCACCATATCGCACTTGATTGGGGTGAATAATATCTTAAGGATATAGATTTATCTCGAATTGATCAATTCATCTTGTCATTTACATTATTTTGTTGTTTGTGTAACGACCCGATCTATATCACCACCGATATTGTCCCCACTTAGCCACTGCGGACGTCCGACGGTGTGGGGTTTTATTGGGCAGCAGCCTGCTTCCCAAGAGGTCACTCATCCTGAGATTACTCCCACCCGAGCACGCTTAATTGCGGAGTTCTTCCGAATTCCGGAGCCAAGTGAGCCCAAAAGGCCTCGGTGATTATATATGAGGAGTCTATACCTATATTCTAATGTCAGGACATCCCCCTCTTATATACCGTTGGACCCGCCCCTCGACAAACCACTTGTCAACCCGGGGTGTTACAATTTGCATATACTATTATATTTTGTTTACATTGTTTCGAGCTCATGAATAATAGCTTATTTCTATTTCTAGCCTAACAGAGATCAGGGTGGTTCTATTCTTAATTCCTAAAATTCGCATGACGTACTCAAAAACAACCTACACAATAAAATTTTGTCACTTTTACCTAAGTACACAAAACCTTTAAAAATGCAAGTATATTATCTTTGTTCCTCTCGTGATGGTCGACTATTTCTTTCCATAATTTTCTTTGTTTTTAGTTACAAAAAAGAGGATCAACATTATTTTCGCCATTCATACACGATAATGGTACATAATAATGTTATAACACATAAATATGACTTGTATGGGAATTTCATGTCAAAACCTATGGCATCGTTTGTTTTTTCTAACACTTTTCTAACACTAAGCACGGAATACACAAAGTTCTGAATATCACTTAATACATTAAGTGATTTATTACAGGGAAAAAAAAAACGGACCCAATTAAGGTGTGGAAATGTAAGATTGGACCAGTTAGGGAACTAATGGTAAAATAGGCCCAACCGCTGATTTCCGTGTCTTATGGACTAGTTTACCCTTCGACTGATGCAAAGACTTGTTTGCATATCATAAACATATAAACATACTTATTTATATCAGTCACAATACAAATATAAAATGCAAAGACTTGTTTGCATACTTGCAAACAACAACATAAACCATAAAATGTAAATGCAAAGAATTGTTTGCATACTCGAAACGACGACAAGATAAACTAGAAAATGTAAAGACTTGTTTGCATCAGTGACAACACATAAAGATTAAATGCAAAAACTTGTTTGTATACTCGAAACAATGACATACCATAAAATGCAAACATTTGTTTGCATAAACCAGAAGGGTATTATCGGTAGTGAAAGGGCCGTTTTTACAATATCAACGTTAAATGGGTCTTTTCTTATTTTACAAATGCTTAATGAGGGCCAATTTTACAAACCGGGCCTAAGTTGGGCCAATTGTGTTTTATAGGTGCTTAATGAGGGCCTAGAACCATTTCCATGGATTTATTATGCCAAATTTTAAAATTTAATGACTTAACTGAAATATCAGTTAAGAAAATAAATTAAATACTTAATGGTCCATAGAAAACAAATAGTTTGCGCTAAACATGGGCCTAAGCCTTAAGGACAATTTTTTTAAATACAAAGCCCAAACAACAAAAACTATTGTAAAAAATAATCTCCACGTGTCAGTAAAATTTCCATACCAAATAACGTGGCTAATGTGTCCAAAACCAACCACCAACCGTTACCATTAAATCTCATAGTAATTATCTAAAGTACACAAAAGGACAATTTAGACAATTCACACCAAAACCCACCTCAATTCTCAACTATAAAAATCAAAAACCACCGAACACCAAACACAAAAAACTCAAAAATGACAAATAAGTCCTTCTTTCTCTCCTCCTTCCTCATCATCTTCTTCTTGTTCTTCACTCTCTTCAACTTCTCCATGGCTAGAAAAACTGGTTCATTAGTTGGTGGTTGGAAACCCATTGAAGATATAAAAGATCCCCATGTTCAAGAACTTGGTGAATTTGCAGTTTCAGAACATAATAAAGAAGCAAAAAAAAATTTGAAATTTGATCAAGTGGTTAGAGGTGATACACAAGTTGTATCAGGTTTGAAGTATCGACTTGTTGTAACAGCTAAAGATGGAAGTGTTAAGAATGAATATGAAGCTATTGTTTGGGAAAAAGCTTGGTTGGGTTTCAAGAATCTTACTTCTTTTAAACAACTTTAATTAATATCAAGTGTTTTATGGAATTATGGTTTTAATGTATGTATGTTTTTATTTTTAAATATATATAAGATTTTTTATGATTATGATTACATGTTATGTTATGGTTTTAGATTTTTTTTTTTTTGTAAATCGAAAAATTACATAAAGGTAAAGACCATACGTGGTACAAACTACGCTGCAAACCCTTTCTGAATAGCAAATCTCACCGTTAGAAATACATATTCGTTATAACCTGGGGTCATCGCATTTTTATTTTATGCTATGGTTTTGATTTAAATTTGATGAATATTGTGTTGTTTAGAGCAACAAATATTAGATTTTGGGTTATTTTCGTGTGATAAATTATCAATTTTATTTTATTTTTTGATAAATTTGTTGTTGAGATTTAAGAGCAAACAAAGATTAGATATGGGTCATTGTTCTTGTGATAGCTATGAAGTTGCCAATTTTTCATGTGACCCAACAGTTGAAACCCTTGTGACATCTGTAATCAGTGCTTTACACTGTTTTAGGTGGAATCACAGTCATATGTTATGCAAATGCCGATAGTGCCCTGCAAGAAATGTTACTAAGTACTCAACCTGCAAGAAATGTTACTAAGTAGTAAGTACTCAACCTGAGAAAGGTGACGACAAGCCACAAATGTAATGTGTTTCCAAGTGCTCAACCTGAGATTAGAATGTCCTGTAATAGTTTGACATTGTATATTTTTTGCATTCCTTTACACAATTTTGTAACATAGAGATACGTGCGTGACGTATATTTTATGGTCTATTCAATGGTGAATGACATGTACAGATCAGTTCCTATGTGGCTCCCTCGTGGATATGTAATGTATACACGTCAGCACTTTCCCAATTTTGTTGGTGACACCGTGTCATCTTTACACACTGTGTCTTGTGTTGGTCTTAGCTTGATTCACAAAGGTATGATCTATTCATTCAAAATCACTTGAATTTCTCTTAATATTTCTGTTTGGCATGTATTTAGTGCTCTTTATTTCTTTAGAGAGTTATGTATTAGCCCTTGGTAGACATGTTCCATGAATCATGAGAACCAAACAGAGTAACAAACTAGATATAGAAACGTTTTAAAATTTCTGACACTTTCCCTAACTATATTATAAACAGTCAAATGAGTGTTAAACATTTCCTTATTATTCACATTTGACAACTATATACAGAATTCAGTTCTTTCATAACACTATCCATAAACATGTACTGGCCATTAAACTGGCTCAAACGCGACAGGCATTTGTAAACTATGTAGTTAACAAATCAGTGCACACATTGCTGTTATATCAATTTGATGTTAGTGAGTAGTAAATATATGCTTTGAGTTTCTCATACATTAATGTAACACAGTTAATTATTTATAGGTATCTGTATAACGTATGTAAAGAATTTTTGACATTAGTATATTTTTCGCATTTCTTTACACAATTTGTAACATAGAGATATGTGTGACGTACATCTTATGGTCTTTTCGACGGTGAATGACATGTACAGATCAGTTCCTATGTAGCTCCCTCGTGGATACCTAATGTATACATGTCAGCACTTTCCCATTGGGAAAATCAAGTTGCTTTCTGTCTTTTCTTTGTTTCTCTGCAGATTCTTCATCTCCTTCGCAATTTTACTGGTGACATTGTGTGTCTGTGTCATCACACTGTATTAAGAGATGTCTTAGCTTGATTCAAAAAGGTATGATCTATTCACTCAAAATCACATTAATTTCTCTTAATTTTCTGTTTCGCGTGTATTTAGTGCTCTTTATTTCTTTAAAGAATTATGTATTAGCAGACATGTTTCATGAATCATGAGAACCAAACAGCTAGAGTAACAAATTAGATATAGAAACTTTTTAAATTTCTGAAACTTTCCCTAACTTGTATTATAAACTGTCAAATGAGTGTTAAACATTTCCTTATTATTCACATTTGACAACCATTCTTTCAAATTACTATCCATAAACATGTATTGGATTAAACTGACTCAAATGCGATATGCATCGAATTGATGTTATCTCCTTACTTAGTGAGCAGTTAATTAATGCTTTAAGTTTAGATGTAACACAGTTAATAAATTTTAGGAATATGTAAAATGTATGTAAAGAATTTTTGGAAGAGGACAACTCACACATTCTCATAACATTGAATTCTATCAATTTTGTTAGGAATTTCAAGGATTTATAAGTAGGGATATCTTCAACAATCCAATAACTCCAGTTTGTGTTAAATCTAAAACACTAGAAAAATATTTCTGTTCTATCAAGTATCAACATGGATGTGAATCAAATGCAGAGAAGATTGGTTAAATATAGATCTTCTATGTTTGAAGAGGTGTTAAGAAAAGTTCTTACTTTAACAATTCTTTTTTGGGTGATAGTTTTGTTTAGTTTTCTTGCTTTAATGGGTGTGGTTTTGGGGTTTGGTTTTTGCGATTTATTTTTGTTTATGATTTCTTTGAGAATTGATTTTTATTAATTTTGGGATGGTTCATATGAGCAGGGATTTTTAGATGATTACTTCTCACAACTTCTGCGACTTCAAAATGACGGCAGTCCTGGGTTTGTGATTGAAGTTTTTACCCTCTTCTTTGATCGCGCTCAAAATCTTATCTGTGAAATAAACAGAGCTATGTAAGCTTTATGTTTCTTTCTTTTTCTTTTGTGGAGGTTAACTTAAAGATGTTTCTCAATCGTTTAATTTTCTTTGATACCATTTGATTGTTTCATATAGGGAGCAACCAACTGTGGATCTTAAACGTGTTGATTATTTTCTCCATGAGTTGAAAGGGAGTAGTTCCAGGTATTACGAATTTGTTTATAAATTTTTCTTTTGATTTTTGTTTTTAAGTTTGAGATTTTATCTGATCTAATAGATCATATACCACTATTTTATCAATTGTTAGAGTATTGAGATTCATAGGTTTATTGACTAGTTTCCAATTATTGACGGTTTAATCTTATGGTGAATATGGGCTTATATTTTGACATTTTGTACAAGAGCCAACCCCATGTCGAAAGAATTTGACCATAGAGCAAAAATAAATTTTTGAGGAGTATAGGCTTGTTTTTGACATTTTATATAACAGCCAAGCTCATGTCTAAAAAATTGTCCATAGACTGACATGTTGTAGATCATTGTGATTAGAAGTCAATGTAATTTAGAAGTGAGATCAAAGCTGAATATTTTGGTTTAAACAATAAATCAATTATCTATACGTTTTTGTTTTTAAAATAATGTTGGTTTGTTTGTTTTTTTAATTAACAGTGTGGGTGCACATAGAGTTACAGAAATCTGCATTGCCTTTATAGACCTCTGCAAAGAACAAAACTTAGAAGAGTGAGTTGTATTCCTAGTTTCCCTTCTCAGTTGAACGTGAAATTGGGATTAAATCATAATTGTCTTGGTCTCTCCTAATCAAGAGAAGTTGTAATACAGGTGTTTTAGGTCTATGCAAAAGCTTACAGAAGAGTACTCCCTTTTGCAACACAAGCTCAAGGTTCTTTTCAATGTGAGTAGATTAAGTTATTTCTCAAAATTTGGTTCTGTAAGTATAAGTTACTCATTAGTTTCTCTTCTGACTAATTTTATCATTCTCCTTGGTGACTCTAGTGGGAGAAACAAATTTTGGAAGCTGGTGGTTCTATCCCATGACGGCATAATTAAGGAAGGTGCATCAGTGCTTTTGATATGGTCGACAAATTGCAGCCAAGACAAGAGAGTATAACCCGTTATAGGTTTTTAGTTGATAATTCTTAGCAACTTTAAATTTTTGGAGGATCTTAAATCTTAGTTGGTGTGGTAATGTCCTAGTAAAATGTTAATAAACAACCTATTGTATCTCTTCTGTTTGAATTTTAAACTTTGCTGGTTGTATAAATACAAATTCATGGCGTGTACGCTCAACCCAACATAATCAAGCATGCAGTTTCATAGATGGCTTGTGCTCACCTATCATTGCTCTACCTTTTTTCTTGTGCTGTGGGTGGAATTGCATCAATTGAATTGGTTAACCAATGTCTGTAGGTGTTGAACTCTATTATGTGTTGCTTTGCTGAAATTACCTGACTAGTGACCAATGTCTGCATGGATGATACAAATATACAATAAGAGAGCTCAACACCTACAGACAGTACTATGAATTCAAGATTTGTAAGTTTTTACCACATACAGAGTAATCAAATAATACAGGAAATAATTGTCGCAAACACAAGGGATTTTTAGTTTACCACATTGCAACAAGAACTGTACATGTTGTCGACACTGGTGAAAATAATTGTGAACTGTGAAAGGCCTCCCTTAATTCCGACAGATAAATGACAAACCAGAATATAAAGTATAATTTGGTTTATTACTTCGGCAAGTCCAACACTAATCCATGGAAACTATTTTACTGCTGTTAATTGATTAGTAAACAATACGCTCGATTAGCAGCAATGGAGAGACTAATAAACACGATTTTTACAATATCTGATTTTCGCTCTCCCCATCTTTCCCTCAGACCTAAAGTCGGTCTTCACTGACAGCACTTTTCCTCTGTTGTTCACTCTTTCTAACATTAAGCCTTGTTTAATTCATGAACTAAGAATGGAAGGGGATGAAGTAGCCAATACTGCTAAAACCGTTCTTTTGGACCTTGTTACCTGGTAGAACACTCATATGCACAAGAACCACATTGGTAAGTAGAGGCATGGACATTGAAGCTACCTGCCTTATGTGTGAATGTCTCCAAGAAACAATTTCTTGTATGTTCCTTCATTGCTCCAAGGTATTGCAGCTATGGTCAATTCTTCTTGAATCTCAACAGGAGGTTCTTTTGCAGCTTTATGTGGTGGATCGTGCGACAGTGGTTGATAGCATGGCCTTAAAGAACATGAAGCTCGTTTACTGTCAAGGTGTGGCAATAGTTATCCTATTCGTCAGCAGCTTGGGTTATTTGGAAGCATAGAAATGGCAGAGTTTTCAAGGACAGACTACCTTACCTTCACAAGATGCAGGTGGAAATCAAAGCTCTCGTCTGGTTATGGTTTGGCAACTAAGTTGGAAGGCAAAATAATACAGGTTTAGTGACATGATTCACCATTGGGATACAGTTTTGGCTGGGACTTTTGTGGGACAACAGGATGCAGCATGGGTAGGCTAAATGAGTGTAGTTTGTTTTGTCAAATTTGTTGTTTGTTGCTTTGGGTTACAACTCTTGCTCTTGGGTGTTTGCTTTCGACACGTTCGAGTTTTTAGCCTCATAAGCGATTAAGCTAATAAGCTCTCTAAGAGGATACAAAAAGTAATGAATAACAATGTTATGACAGCGGGTTCCAATAAATATGTATTCCATAGGATTGGTTTTGCTATTCAAAAAGCATAATTTGTAATGCATTTGTCCTCTACTATTGTATAATTCCTAGTGTTTAAAAACAATGATTTATTTAACTTTAGTAAAAGTTCAAAATCTATTAAACGGTAGTAGCCAAAAAAAACAGAAAAAATCTATTATGGTTAAATGGGCAGAGAATGATAAGAAAAATTCAATGGGTATACATAATATTGAGTGGGGCATGTGCCCCACTATCCTCCTGTGTAGCTCCAGCCTTGATGACACTGTTAATGGTGTCATGCCTATGATAGGAACGTTTCTACATTACATTTGAGAGTGATTGTCTCTTTCACCTAATGTATCACTACATGGGGACGTATGAATCAATATTAATATCAAGAATAAACTCTAATGGTTGCATGAGTAATCTCTTATGCTCATATCAATATCAATATTAAGAGTGATCTCTAATTGTCACATCACTATTAATATCAAGAGTGATGTTTAATGGTCACATCAATATCAATATCAAAAGTGATTGGCAAATAATCACATCAATATCAATATCAATCTCATTACATGATCAACAAATAATCCCATCATATCAATATCAATACGTTATTTATTCTTCGTCTATCGGCTAAAGATGGGGCGATGTTCTGGCCCCCATAATGGGCTCAAGTCCCCGTCAACACTATAAGCCAAAACCCGATCTAATACTAATAAGAGCCCAAGCCAAATTCTTTAAACAATAAAGGATCATGCACATTAATTACTAATTACTAGTAACAATATTTGGTTGATGATGACTTGATCTTGATGTATATATAAACTATATTTTATATCAAGATTAATAAACTCACCCTTTGAAATCATGAATTTCTTGATCATTTCTGCATTCTTAGTTTTCTGCTTTATTTTCATCTGCAAACAAATATTGTATCAAGACACAGACAAAACATCAATCCCTTTTCCTATTATCATACTACACCATCTACTACATACACCTTGTCATCTTCAAGAAACCACTCCATAGATCACTAGCAAAACTTTCTGAAAAATATGGTCAAATTTTGTTTCTACGTTATGGTTTTCGCAAAGTTCTACGTATCTCATCCTCATCAGCTATTGAGGAATGTTTAACCAAGAATGATATTGCTTTCGCAAATCGGCCTCACCTTATTGTAGGTGAACACTTTGGTTATAATTGGACTATGTTTGTTTGGGCTCCTTATGGTGATCATTGGCGTAACTTACGCCGCATAACAGCCCTAGAGGTCTTTTCATCATATCGTCTTCAATTATTTTCTAGTGTTTGAAGCGAAGAAATGCGTTCTCTAGTCCTACAACTTTTTCGTGATTCAGATTGTCAAAATTTTCATAAGGTAGAATTTAAGACAATGTTTTTTGAACTTGTACTAAATATTTTGATGAGAATGATTGCTGGCAAGAGGTACTATGGAGAAAATGCTGCAGATACAGATGAGGCAAAACGATTTCGAACTACTGTTAAAGAGTCATTTCATTTGATTGGTACACCAAACATTGCTGATTTTTTACCATTTTTACGTCGATTTGATATACAAGGACTTGAGAAAAGAATGGTGAAATCGGGTAAAGAAAGAGACACTATATTGCAAAAATTAAGCGATGAACATAGAGAAAGAAAAAATGTTACAATAAATCAGGTTGGTCAAGAAAAGAAAACCATGATCGATGTTTTATTGTTGCAACAAGTAGCTGATCCAGGATATTACACCGATGAAATCATCAAAGGCATTATAGCTGTAAGTATATATATAGTATCACTTTTATTCTTAAGGTTTGGATATTTAACTTTAATTTGAATATTAATGTAGTGTTTTATATATAATTTGGTGTAGACATTGCTAACAGCAGGGACAGATACATCGTCGTTAACCATGGAATGGGCAATGTCACTTTTACTAAACCATCCAGAGTCCATGAAGAAGGCGAAGGATGAAATCGACTTACATGTAGGGCAAGAACGTTTTTTAGAAGAATCTGATCTTCCTAATCTTCCATATCTCAATAATATCATCAACGAGACACTTCGATTGTATCCCATAGCGCCAGTGGCGGAGCCAGAGGGGGTTGAGGGTGCGCAAGTGCTCCCCCTCAACTTTTTGGAAATACCTACATGTATATTGCGTACACCAAAAAAAATATTAATTTGTTTGATTTTTTTTTTTTTTTTTTTACTAGTTTAACTCTTAATATAAGTAACTAAGTAATAGGAATTAACATTCATAGGAAGGATATTATGGATATTTTGTATTTTATTCTTTTATTTTTGGATTCAATTATGGAGTATTTTTTTTTTTTTTGTGATCCTATGAATACCTATACAGGTTGGGTGCTCCCCCTCACCGGAAATCCTGGCTACGCCACTAGCGCCAGTAGTGATACATGAGTCAAGTAAATATTGCACTGTAGGAGGGTTTCATGTGCCTAGTAACACCATGCTTCTAATGAACTTATGGGTTGTGCATAGGGATCCTAATATATGGGTAGAACCCATGAAATTTAATCCAGAGAGGTTTGAAGGAATTGAAAATGATGGATTCAAGTTTATTCCATTTGGGTCAGGAAGAAGAAGATGTCCTGGTGAAGGCTTGGCAACTCGAATGGTTGGGCTTACGTTAGGCGTATTAATCCAATGTTTTGACTGGAAAAGGGTTGGGGAAGAAATGGTAAGTATGCGCGAAAGGACTGGACTCACTTTACCTAGGGCGACTCCATTAGTTGCGATGTGCAAACCAAATCCATCTTTGAAACACCTTTTGTTTTCATGATTACATAAGTTTGCAAATCTGTTTTTCCATGGTGGAGTTAATTGCTCCAAAATTGTCAAAATGTAGAAGATCACATAAGTTCTTTATTATCATAATCCTTGCTTGACATAAGTTGAGTGTGTTACACATCTGTTACGAGTGGCAAGCAAATTACAGATAGCTCAGAATCTCAGATACTACCTAACTAAAAGAAGAGGATATCATAATCAATATATGTGAATCGAAATGTATTTCAACAAATGACAGTATAGAAAATAAACAAATAGCATGCCCGAATTATACCCGATTTTGATAATTATAAGAGATGGAAATATATATATATATATATATATATATATATATATATATATATATATATATATATGCTTATACGATGGAACACAAGTTTCCAATAATAATAAAAAATTTGGGCACCCTCTCAATAGCGTCAAGTTTAACATCTTCAGTCAGACATATATTTCTCATAATTCTTCGATAAACACTATCTCAACCAATTAAGCATATATATAACAAATATAATACGCAGAGAAATGATTAGAATGGAATATATGGGAATTATGTGAAGTAAATCTAAACTACAATGACTAAGAAAAAGACATTAATCCTTGACAAGATCAATCAAGGCAACTTCCTCAACAGTTTTATTAACAAGACCTTCAAGGTATGGTTTCACTCTTTAGAGCAATCCCAATGGGAGGGCATTTGAGAAGGGCGGTAGTATGAAATGCCCTCCCAGCCAAAATTCTTTCTCCAATAGAATAGTGGGTCAAATATTCAAAGGTGGTTAGAAGTTCCAATGGCATTTGAGAGGGGAATAGAGTGTCATCCAAAATGCTTATACCCGATTTTGAGAATAATAAGAGATGAAAATATATATATATATATATATATATATATATATATATATATATGCTTATACGATGGAACACAAGTTTCCAATAATAATAAAAATTATCGGCAGCCTCCCAGTAGCGTCAAGTTTAACATCTTCAGCCAGACATATATTTCTCATAATTCTTCGATAAACACTATCTCAACCAATTAATACGCAGAGAAATGATTAGAATGAAATATATTGGAATTATTTATGTGAAGTAAATCTAAACTACAATGACTAAGAAAAAGACATTAATCCTTGACAAGATCAATCAAGGCAACTTCCTCAACAGTTTTCATTTCCCTAACTAAGAGCATTCCCAATGGAGGGTGGATAAATCCACCGCCACGTAGGTCCACCTAGGCAAAATCCACCTCAAAGAGAGAGGTGTATTTGTATCTGGGTGGTAGTCTCCCAACGCAGGGTGGGGGTTGGAATGGATTTAAAAGGCGGACGGCATGTTACATGCCGTCTGCACTTAAAAAAAAATTTAAACATCCGGACGGCATGTCACATGTCGTCCCTTTGTTTTTTAACTTCAGACGGCATGTAACATGCCGTTCGTATTTATTTTAGTCCGATTGTAATTTTTAGTAGGACGGCATGTAACATGCCATCCGGTTCTACCACCTGTGGGCAGCCCACCCCCAAAATCCACCTCCCCTTGGGACATTCTTTTAGGCTACAAGGTGGATTTATCCACCCCACCTCCAAAATCCACCTTGCATTGGGAATGCTCTAACACCATGCTTGTTGACAAACAACTATTTTGGACGGGTCCTCCTGTCTATCGAATTGGACCCGTCCACCCGTTTTGCAGAAAATAATACTACCTTTTTAAACAACTCATCAAAACAACTTATGGCTAATAAAACTCTTCCATCATCTTTTTTTTTTTCAATCTTTTTTCTCTTATTTTTCTAAACAAGAGAAAAACAAAGAGAGAAATTTCTAATTACTTCTTGATTTTGTAAAAAAAAAAAAAAAAATTAATAATAATTATGAAGGGATTATTTAAATCGAAACCTAAAACACCAGCAGAAATTGTTCGATTAACTCGTGATTTACTCAAATGTGTTGATCAGAACTCTTTTCCTAAAGAATCTAAGCGTGAAGAAAAGGTAATTTCATTCTTGTTTCTTTGTAATTATTATTTGATTATTTTTCCAATTTCTTGATTATTCTTTATTGGAACACTTTGTTAATAGATTTACAAACACTGTAAAAATTAACGAAACAGATTTTTTTTTTTTTTTTTTTTTTTTTTTTTATATTTCTTGGTATTTACGGCGGAAATTTCTGAGATTTTGGTTTCAATCTGTACATTGTGTAAATAAATTTCGGTTGAGGGTTTTTTTTTTTTTTTTTTTTTTTTTTAATTTGTATGATCTTGATCTATTATATTGTTTAACTGTTACAGATGTTAGAATTAAGTAAACATCTTCGGGAGTTGAAGTGCATTCTTTATGGGAGTAGTGAAGCAGAACCAGTTACAGAAGCTTGTGCACAGTTGACTCAAGAGTTTTTTAGTGATAATACTTTACGTTTGCTAATTATTTGTCTTCCGAAATTGAATCTAGAGGTATTTAATATAATTGTTTGTGTTATTTGGAAATTAGTTTTATATTTTTGGTGTTGGGATCTTATTTAGATTGATAGGAACTAATGCGTATTTATTATCCCTTGCTTTTTAGGCTCGCAAAGATGCGACTCAAGTGGTTGCAAATTTGCAAAGGCAACAAGTTCATTCACGACTGATTGCTTCCGATTACTTGGAAGCAAACAAAGATCTTATGGATGTTTTGTTATTAGGGTAAGCTGCATTCTATTATTACTTTTACGATCAGTTGATCTTCTTGTTATATCAAGGTGTTTTTTTTTTATCTTACTTACACTATAGTGATTATTATTTATTATAGTAGAGATTCTAATGGTAAAGGTTTTGAAATGTCTCTATTAAATATGTTCGCACATAGGTGGTTATGTGGGGTCCATCAATTTGGTGTTTTAGAAATCACAAAACGTCGTGATTTAAATTGCAATGGATGCATGAGTAGTTGAGATAACTTTTGAGTATAAAGTTAAGAAAGCAATGCAAATCTAACAATCAGGCACCAACCTATATAATCGTGAGTATAGCTACGAACAATATACTATCTATACATAAAATGATCGATAGGAATTTCTTGAATTCTTTGAATACTTAGGCTCGGAAACCCAAAAACTAACCATCACATTGTTGAAAGTTGAAAGTTGAAACCCCATCAATGCAGCTATACCCTTCAACAGACCAAGACTAGCCCATTACAGTCGAGAATCACATTACAAAACCGTCAAATCCTCCTCAAGAATGGACTGTATATAAGGTGATACACTGAATATTTTCTTAACATTTGGAATCAATTAACATGGGACTTTATCCAAAAAAAAAAATAACATGAGACATTATGGCTGTGTTAGGTTCAACGGAATCTGGATGCCGATAAAATAGGTTTAGATCCTTAAGTTTAGGAGTGAAATTTGGAAAACAAATTCCGTGTTAGTGTGAGTTTAAGGAATACGGTTTCCTTTTTAAAAATTTAAAAACCAGTTTCCATAACAGATTGGACAAATCCGGCAAGTGATTCATTTTAGCCAGAATTCTGTCTATCTCCGTCTCTCTTTCCCTCTTTTTTCTATGCACTCTCTCTCTCTCCTATCATCCACTATTCCATTGATACTCTTCACTTTCCTGGAATTTAAATTCCATGAACCAAACACAGCTCGTATGAAATGTTTAATCATGTTTGAAGTATCTTCGTAAATAATATAGAGGATGTATATTGAAAAGTTACGCATTTGTGTTTCTTAAAGTTAAAAGAGTCGAAGAAATGAAGAGAAGTGGAAAAGACTATTACATTAGTAATATTAGTATCATAATTTATTTGTTTCATTTGTGGACAAGTTCCCTATGTTTTTCTTTTCTATGAACGAGAGATGCTAGCAAGTTTCCTCTCCAAGAGGTCATACCTAAATACCTTACTACCCCTATAATAAATAACAGATTGCTTTACGTTCGTGAGTCGGTATACAATCATCAGCTTTTACGTTCTTCTTCTACTTCGGCTTTTATCCAACCAAACTTTCCTAATATCTCTGTTGCACACTATTATAAGACTTTAAGTGTCTTGGTTTTAGATTTCTAACTATTTCATCTAAGTATATGCTCGACATGTAATTATTAATATTAAAAGAAAAGACGAGGAAGGGAGTAAATGTTGATTTCCTGTAATATCGACCTTTTTAAGAGTTTCTTACACTAACTCGTTGAATTGAAGACATTAAATGTTGATTGATGATTAATGAAATATTTTTTACAAATAAAAAAAAGAAAAGAATTGAAGACATTATTTACGATGTGATGTTAAAGCATTCTGTTGGAAATTTTCATTCCATTTAATTTGATCAGACCAATTTGTGTTGAAACAAGAACAAAGGAGAGAGAAATGTAGGGACCATGGGTAGCAAGAAACAAGGAGTTATTTTCGTTGAATCGAAAAGCCTGTTATGTGGAACTGTGGAGTGACAGAGAACCAACTGTTTGGTTTGAAACCCTACAATTGTTTCCATTGAGAAGAAGACTTTGTATCAATAGACAAATGTTAACCCGCGGAACAATTCCCAAGTGTGTACGTTTTGTCTATTATAGGTGTAAATTGGTATTACCTCTTTAGAGGGATAACTCTGCTAGCCTTTCTCTAAGTGATAATTTATGCTGATATGTTATTCTCTGTATTTGAGATCTTGTTTACTTATTGTTGTTTATTTGATGGACTATTAACTGTTGTCATTGGTTCAAAGTTTGAATGCATGTCACTTTTATGGCTGTCAGGTATGAAAGCACAGACATGGCATTACATTATGGTGGCATGCTGAGGGAGTGCATTCGTCATCAAAGTATTGCTAGGTAATATGTTTTCAGTTTTTTCTTTATAGACCCCTTATTCTACTTATTGTGCTACCCTAACTTTTTGAAATTCCTTTTCCACTATCTTTATTAACTGTGTTTTTATTAGCCTTGTTTAGCTCAGTTTTTCTTAGATGTCAAAATTTCATATGGAATTGTTTTTCGCAGATATGTTTTGGAGTCTGAGAACATGAAGAAATTTTTTGATTATATACAACTTCCAAATTTCGACATCGGGTCAGATGCCTCAGCAACTTTTAAGGTTGAGTTTTCTGCATACAATTGTTTGTAAATGGTCCTTCATAGCTTTTTGTCAGATTTTCTGATATTTAATTAGTGTCAAAGGAGTATGACAGCAATGGATTGATCTTGACATTTTCATAAATTGTTACAAGCCCTTATTCTAATTTCTAAGTCCTAAGTAGTTGAGGTTGGCCTTGACTTGTTATTGCATAATTTATAGGCATATATGTTGATATATTTTGTTCAGGATTTATGAAATTTGAAATTCATGTTAAAACTTTTAACATCTCTCATGGGGTTTCTCTGATGGAGCTCATATGTATAGTTGTATACCAAGTCTGAGGATCTTACAAGTTTAGTTAACTTCGATGAGTGCTTTGAAATTTGAATCACAATGATGAACATTTCTTCTGGATATGTCCTTTTCCACCTTGTTGGTAGTATAAAGCTTGAACGGTCTTATGCTATAACTTCTGAGTTGAACGGTGTATTGTCAGACTCTGTGAAAATTTTTTATAACGTTGGGTATTTCTCATTTTCTGGGATCTTATATGTATCTTGTAATTTCTGCAGGAGCTGTTAACGAGGCACAAATCTACTGTAGCTGAATTTCTTTCTAAGAATTATGAATGGGTAAGCATTACATAATGGTGCAGTTAGTTCCTGTGCAGTTTGATTTCTATATTGTTGCTGTGTCGCAAGTCTACAATGTTTTGGAATTGAACTCAATGTTTTGTCTTTTTTTTTTTCTGTTTTGTTTCACTAATTGAAATTTCGTTTTCTTTTGTTTTATTGGAACCTATTCCAAATTCTCACGATGAATTTAATGGACCGTGTATCTTGAATCATTTTAATGATTCTTACAAGGTCTGTTGAAAACCACATGGTGATGTGTCCAGGACCTTTCTTTTTCTTTTCGTGAAACATTAAATGTGGATGAATTTTGGGGATACTAGTTTCTAGAATGGATTCAGTACCCTGGCTGATTTTTAGGTGAAATTGATCTTGTATTTGTTGTCAAAGATCAACCAATTTGAAGAAGTTTATCACTGTTTATCTGAAGATTAGTCCACTTAGAAATATCAGATTCTGATGATTTTGATTAGGATACTTTACCACTTTACCTGATGAGATTGCCATTTTCAGTGTTGATCCATCTCTCTATGAACTTTTCAATAGTCACGTATGATCGTGTATGGAACCCTTGTAGTTATGATAGATATTAGAATGCCGCATGAGTGTGTGAGTCACAACGGTGAACTTTAATTAAGATATTTAAGTGCTGTCCAACCTGGAGGAAGGAAGGTCTTTCCAGGCCTATGCTTATCTTTACTTTTGGAATGCTTTACTCACTTGCCAATTCCTCATACCGTTTGTTGATATTTGAAACCCTAGTATACGAACTGCTCTTCTATTTGCAGGATTCATGAATCTTGAGCGTACAGCTAGACTTATTGCTGATTTATGTAGGCGATGATGTGTATTATATCTTGAATTTCTTCATGTATGCCTGCTGTGTACATTCTCATTCAAGGTGGTTTTTAAAGTTGTTGGTACTTCTGTGTAAGTCCCACTACAATGTCGAGGTCGAGATTTACGTATAGGTCCAGGATTTGGATTTTTTTCGTAAGGCAATTGGGGTCCTCCTTTTTGTAGTTCTCAGAGTTGATTCAGAATTTGAAAATCAAGAGTATATTTTTCAATCGGCAAGAACACATATGTGGAGTGGAGTTTATCTAATTTAATCGTAAATATTTATTTCAAGTTCCTATTAGCAGAGATCGCATGCATGGGGAGAGTGATACTTGATGTCTACATATGTAGTAGGATATTATACTATATTATCCACGTGCATGTGCATATAATCATTGTACTATAAAATATTTTAATAAATATAAATTTAATGGCTTTAATCATTGTACTAAAGTAAGTATCTGTATAATAATTCATATTCTTCATGATATGGTAATGTTTTCCTATATGTTACAAAGGTCGTCGACAGAGCATTGCAATGGAATATAATGTACTGGGAAATTAAATATTTTTAACATGTATGATCCCGAATTTATACTAAGTTCTCAACATTATGAGATTGCAAATTAACGTACATTTAGATTTTCAAGTGAAATACTTAGAAATGAGGAATATATTCCCGCGTATAAGTAGGAAATAGGCACCTAGTTTACTGTAAGGTCTACTCATTATTTTTATTTTTGTAGTCGTACATTTATGGTGTTTTGACTGATAGCTGTATATAGTGTTCTGTTTGACCACCCTTTTTCTGTTAACAGTTTTTTGCAGAATTTAACTCGAGGCTGCTGGAATCTCCCAATTACATTACTAGACGACAAGCTGTCAAGGTAATAATATTCTTGAAATTAAAAAAGAATTATTTATTGGATAAGACATTTGTTAGGTTCCATTTGGGAAATAAGTTGGAAAGGAGAAAACGAAGAGAGATAAATAGTGGCGGGTGATATTTTGGCCTTTGCTGCCAATGGGTTTAGACAGATTTCTGCTATCTAAAAGGAGAAAGTAGATAGCCAGTTTTAGAAACTCTTGGAGAAAGGAATTCTGAATCTCTCAAACTCTCCTATTTTCAAAATCGGAACAAAATCTTAACCCTAAAAAGAGTTCTAAATCTTCGAAACTCTATGTCAATAAGTTACTTATCTCATTTCCATCCCAAAGGTCCCCTTAGTGAACTGTTCTTTTGACTTTTGCAAACAACGTAAAAACAACAAAATTGCATTAGTTCGCAAATCAAAACTATGAACAGTTTATCTGGTTAATTGTTAACTATAATCTTTTTCACCCAGAATTTTTTTTAATGTGACTTTTGCAAACAACGTAAAAACAACAAATTGTTAGACACTTGGATGTCTGATTGCTGCATTTCCAAACAATCTAATTCAATGTGATTTTTGTATCTAATTTCGGAAAGATTGTGGCCATCTGTGAAACAAGGACACTTCATATCTAAGGTTAACTTGTGGACAGTGCCATACTCTCATAAGTTACATGCCTACACGTCCACATATAAGACTAGAGTTCCTAATAGTAACTTTCTTACTGATTCTTTTTTATTATCAGCTTTTAGGAGACATGCTGCTAGATCGTTCCAATTCTGGTGTTATGATGCGATATGTGAGCTCAGTGGATAACTTGAGGATCCTTATGAATCTTCTCAGGGTAAATATTTTATCTTTTTACGTTGATGTCATGTGGCTTTCTATGTTCTCTGTCAATCTCTTTGAAATAGATACAAGATTCTTTGGAGTGGGCTGGGAATATAACAGTCACCTTTTAGTATAAAAACAGATTTTTTATGTCATGTTGTTTCTTTTTCTTGCTTCACATCTTTTTCTGAACTCAACTTGCTTACTACACCAGGTTAAGAAACTGCATAGTTGAATAGCTACATCTGTTCGGTTTTGAAAGTTGTGTTTATATTTGCTTTTTTTTTTGTTGCACATCTCAAGTACATGATGATGACTACAGAGAAAAGCACATATTCCTGCTTTAATGTTCAACCGTTTTGCAGGAATCAAGCAAAAACATCCAGCTAGAAGCATTTCATGTGTTTAAGGTATCTTTGTTGGGCTTCTTTCAGTGTAATTAGCTTCCACTCGAACTAGTTGCTGAATTGTGACTTTCTTTGACAGTTGTTTGTTGCCAATCAAAGCAAACCTCCAGAGATTGTTAGCATACTCATTGCTAATAGAAGCAAACTTCTCCGTTTATTTGCTGACTTCAAGACAGATAAAGGTGTGTATTACATTTTCTTTTCGTAAATTATTGATAGTGTATACTTGCACTGTGATTTAAATTTGTATTAATTGGCTTCTTCTTTTCTGTAGAGGATGAACAATTTGAGGCCGACAAAGCACAAGTTGTTAAAGAAATTATGAGTCTACAATCTACAGATCACCAGTGAGCAACTGAGCAATCATGCCATGTGTAATATTTTTAAAACCATTGTAAAGTTTAATACATATTTATTATGAATTATACAGATGTTGTAACAACTAACAAGTAGTTCCTTTAAACTTAGCAGCATTTCTCGTCTCCTTTCGTTTTCTTCGTCCTGTGGATAGTTGATTTTTGAATGGTTTAACATTAATTTGATTTATTTTCTGCTAGAGGTCTAATTTGTCGTGCTCAAGTCAAGACTTACAGTGTCAGGGTACAACCCAGTTACAGTGTCAGGTTACGACCCAGTAACCTTCGTCACCGTCAGCGTTTGGTACTCTCGATAGTTTCAATAGTTCACTGAACTGCAAGACCTTCAGAAAGAAAGAAAAAAAAGGGTAGGTTGTGGGAACCGACGGTGACAAAGGTTACCGGGCCGATGCGGCCGGTTAGCTCAAGGACCGGATCGGTGACGGCTCTAGAACTGCTCACAGTATCCGGGCGCTGGAACACAATCTCTTGAAGGTTATCCAGAGCACAATCTCTTGAAGGTTATCCAGGACTGGCTCAGTCAATATATCCGTACAGGGATACTGACTGGCTAGGGTACTGGCCAAACCAACCTGAACAGGCTGGGATAAATATTTTATCCTGGCCTTGCTCTGGTCACTTATCGTGACCCCCGGTTCTTTAGGGTTTCAATTTGGCTACCTGAACAGGCTGCATATAAAACTAGTAACTCCCTTGCTCAAAATGTTGGCCATCTCGTTGGTGCGGATGGATGTACTTGAATAGGTGAATATATTCCCTCTGCAAGCAGAACTTTATCATTTGAGCTGAGCATATCTTGAGAATGTACTGATCATCAAGAAAGCATAGAACATCATAAAGCATAAATGTGAGAAAGACCCATAACAACATTTTGAGGTCAGCAAGACAAACACTTTGTACTATGAAGGGTAAAATTGTCTTAATGATAAAATTCTTGGGAATTTTAGAAAGCAGAGAGACAAACAGAATAACTAACCAGCATCTTGGCATATTCCATTTATCTTTTTCACACTACCAAAATACCTTATTGTTTTCAGATATTTTCCAATATACCCTTGGTTCAAATATCAATTTACAACTATAATCTAATTTCATGCAATATTACACAAGCAAATTTAATGGAAATAGCTTTTATGTTGTTGCATAGAAGATCAACCTCCATTCATGGTTAATTTCGAGCAACAATTTACTAAAAAAGAACTTGTAATTTGATTGAAAATTTGCGAGCGCACTTCCTTCTAATTACAAAAAAGTGTCCTCTGAAGTCCCAAGTAACATTTTTCATGTATGTGCAAACACTATTACATATTTAAATTGAGAATTGAGTTTGTTGAATTTTATTATGTTTGGGTTCGAATAGAGTTTACCTAATAAAATTTTCGGGTAATGATACCAGAGGTTTGGAGTATGACTTCTGGCAACATTACCTAATTATTGATCTCATTAAAAACAAACTTACCACAACATCTATTTTCTGTGTATTTATTTATTTCACCTCGTTATCAAGTTACTGATCTCATTAAAAACAGGCTTACCACAACATTTATTTTCGGCATATTTATTTACCACTGCTTGGGCTTGGCTCATACTCTCAAGTGAGCCAATCTCATTTGAGTGGCTTGTTTGTAATATTACATGAATTTAAGGGTCATTCCTATTTCTTTGTCCCATACCATTCACTATATAGCATGACTTCTCGTTCTTCTTCTTCTTCCTTCTGTGTACTACATACATAGAGAACCTTCTTCAAAAGCGAAAAAATGGGAGAAAATGGTAATAAAAATTCTCAATTAAAATTCCCATTTATCTCAATTTACACTTTCAATTCAATATTTTATATAATTTTTTTTTTTTTTTTTTTTTTTGTGTTGAATTAGTTTCTCTAGAAGATTTTCTTAATGTTGCTATTGATGCTGCAAAGAGAGCTGGAGAGGTAATTTTTAAAATACCCAAATTGAAAATTTTATTGGGTTTTTGTTCAATTTATGCAAAACCCATTTGTTTGATTTATTGAATTGATTTTTTATTTTTTTTTTCAGATTATAAGAAAAGGATTTCATGAGAAGAAGAACATTGAGCATAAAGGACAGGTATATATTTCACTTTTTTTTTTTTTTTTTTTTTTGGGGAAATTTTGATTATGAAACAGTGTTTTTTTAAGGTGGGTTTTGGTTTTATTGAGGATTGTAAGTAAATTTAGTGATTTTGAGTTGCTTGTTCTGTGAGAAAAAAAATATTCCTTGTAGTTGAAAAATGTCGAGAGATTTTCCTAAAACATTTGGGGTTTTAGAGAATTTGCATAAGCTCAATCTTTTTGACAGTAGTGAAAGTTCGACTTTGGTCAGCATTTGTGTCCAACTTGCAGCAAACTATTTCAGATTTATTTCATTCCCACAGTTTTATTTTTAGAAAATTTTCTTATAAAATTAACGATGGTTTTTTTTAAATTGAGGATTTTTAAGTAAATTCAGCGATTTTGAGTTGCCTATTCTGTGAGAAAAAAAAACATTGCTGTAGTTGACAAAGGTGACGAGATTTTGATAAAACATTTGAACTTTTAGTGAATCTGCATTAACTCAATCTTTTCGACAGTGTTCAGCATTGGTGTCCAAGTTACGGCAAATTATTTCAATTTTCTCAAGGGTGGATATGGTCTTGTTTATATGAATTGTTAATTTAGGTTTGAAACATATGGGCAAGATTATTTATTTTTGTATCTGATTTTTTAGGTTGATTTGGTGACGGAAACAGATAAGGCATGTGAAGATCTTATTTTTAATCATCTTAAGCAACATTGCCCTGGACATAAGGTGAAATCTCAATTTCTTCTGATTTTGTATTAATAGTATAGAACTTGATAATGTATGATTTCAGTATAGTGGGCTTGCTTGTGATTTGGTTTCATTTATGCTCATGTAGTTCATTGGTGAAGAGACAACGGCGGCAAATGGGATAACTGAATTAACTGATCAGCCAACATGGATTGTAGACCCTCTTGATGGGACAACTAATTTCGTTCATGGGTATACTTGATATCTTGTCTTAGTTTTATTCTTGGTTTTCATATGACTATACAGTATACTTATGATGTGTGGAATGGCTGGTATTGTGCTAGATTTCCTTTCGTGTGCGTATCAATTGGTCTTACGATCAACAAGGTTCCTACAGTTGGGGTTGTGTACAATCCAATACTTGATGAGGTAAGATTTGCTTGGATAATGTTATCTTATCCCTGAAAACTTCATATCACTAACCACTAAGCTGAGCTATAAGAGTACATTTAAGTTAAAAGAAAAACGTATATGCCATCTTATATGGAACGGAACATTTGACAGGTATTATTCAAAGATTTGTCTTTAGCCTAGAGGTAGAATTTAAGTTGTTAGACCTGATCATGTGTGTATGCACCCCCAACAAAAGCCTGAGAACATTCCCATTGAAGGGGTGTCAGTATTACATAATTTTCTAGTAACAAATCTTATAGCGATGATGTTGTTGCAAATGTCATAGCTGTTGGAATTGATAACTTTGATATGGTCATTTTGCTGAAATTTTAATTCTGGTTTTAAGCTCAAATAATGTTCCTTGTCGCAGCTTTTCACTGGGATCCGTGGGAAAGGTGCATTTCTGAATGGTAACCCCATAAAAGGTGAGAGTTATTATATAGATTTTCCTTGACCACTTCGTACCTATTTTCTGGTTTAGTCTCTGACTTATAATCTAACTTTGAAACTTTTGCAGTTTCGACTCAAAGTGAATTAGTGAAGTCCCTCCTTGTAACAGAGGTACTTAAATATCATATGGTCTTGATTGCCTAATTGACTTACGCTCTTGGCATATTAGAGCTTCATTTTCTATGCTTCTTTGTATCATTTTGGATTTATTTTCTTCACTTCTGACACGCTATAGGTTCAGCTTCTCGTTTTTATCATCTTGAATAAGACTGATTATGTTCTCACTTTTTGTATGCTCATATGAGTTTTATTTGGCTGATCTGGCATTTAGTGAGATTATATATGGTTTTTGGTAATTTGTTGTTATACATTATATGTGTATGCTTCATCTGCTCATGGGATACTGTTTTCTCTGCCTCTGCTCCTCTAGAACCCTCAACCGGTACACTCCTGATAGGCAGATAGGGCTCATTAGATGTATACTTGTATAGGATATCTGCTTAAGGTTGTACCATCGTAATCAACTTTTCCAATTGTTTATCACTTGCCGTGCTCCTCAATGTGGTTATTAAATTTGACCTTTCTAGTCAAACTACTTATAGAACATCAAGTCAGCTACGCTATATCTATAGGCATTTGTTTCTTGGTTGCGCAACATTTCGTTATATTAAGGCTATGTACTGATCATCATCATCTTTTCAATGCTTACTAAATACCATGTACCATTCTTTTATTACTCTTTAAAAGGCTATGCCTATTTTTTGTAAAAAAAAAGGGGAAGGTTTTGGAGACAACATCTGGAGATATCAGAGATGGGCTTATCACCTTCTGTAGTATGAAGGCTTTTGTTTCTTGGTTGCGCAACATTTCGTTATATTAAGGCTATGTACTGATCATCATCTTTTCAATGCTTACTAAATACCATGTACCATTCTTTTATTACTCTTTAAAAGGCTATGCCTATTTTTTGTAAAAAAAAGGGGAAGGGTTTTGGAGACAACACCTGGAGATATCAGAGATGGGCTTATCACCTTCTGTAGTATGAACATCTGATCTCAAACAGATCATGGGTATTGGCTATCATTTAGATCATGACTGAATGTAGTCAGTTTAGTGATTGTTGTAGCTTAGCAGCTGCATCTCAACTCTGTTTGGTGGTGGTATTGGCTATCATTTAGATTGATGGACTTGCACAATAAATGTTTTCCCCATTGCAAATATCAGTTTGTTTATATTTGTTTCGTTTCTCACTTGACTTCCGACCTTTCAATTTGGTTAATTTTCAACAACTCAATCGTCAATAAAATTGCCTTAGGTTTTTTTTTTTTTTTTTTTTTTTTACTGTGTTGCTCATGCACTTTGTGTCACTGGTTCCTTAAGTTAATTTTTTATACACATGAGCTTGTCGAAACCAACTAAGTTTTGCTTATGGGCATGCAGGTTGGGACAAAACGTGATACAACAACTGTGGATGCTACTACAGGTCGATTAAATAGACTACTTTTCAAGGTAAATGAAAAGCTCAAATGGAACATATTGTAATTTTTATTAAATGCGCAGAAACATATTACTGATATGGAAGATTATCAGGTGAGATCTCTTCGGATGAGTGGTTCCTGTGCGTTAAATCTTTGTGGAATTGCATGCGGGAGGGTTGATCTCTTTTATGAGCTTGGATTTGGCGGTCCTTGGTATGTTACCTATTGATAGTTATCTATAATTTTTAGTCTTTTGAACCAGCAGTCATGATGGAGGTATAAATTCGAGTGACATGAAATTTGGCTTGCAGGGATGTGGCCGGTGGAGCTGTGATTGTTGAAGAAGCTGGAGGTCTCATATTTGATCCGTAAGTAACAATGACCAGATATCCAATCTTTCTGATTATGAGATGCTATGAAACAACTCTTTACGTTTACATAGAGACAAATCCCAAAAAAAATTATCTTAGCAATTGGTACTTAATCTAAAGCTTTCTGATGATCATTTTGTGTTTGCTGTAGATCTGGAAAAGCTTTTGACATCACTGCTCAAAGAATAGCTGCTTCAAACCCCAATCTCAAGGAAGCTTTCGTTCAAGCTTTGGGAGAAGCCTAGTAATATTCTTATCATATCGACATTAACAAATTCATATCTCATTTATCCCATTTATTCTAGATGGCATACTGCTTGAAGTTATTCAATACGCTTGAACACTGAGATGTCCAACTATAACATAATTGTTAATGTATGATAAAAATGTGCTGTTAGCTACATCATATCATCAGTTCTGCAAAACACTTTATAGAAATTCGATATCTTCTTGTGTCGCCTTAGTCCAATCCTTAATAACTTCTATAATGTGTCTGGTCATTTTTATTTGTTTAGTATGGTTTCGAATCCATCGACTAATGTCATCCGAAGATCCCAACAGTGAATGACATCCGTCCAGCATAAGCTATTTTCATGTTGCAGTCGAAAACTAATTAAAAAAAACAAGATACTGCTAAACGAATTTGCTTATATCAGAATGTTCAAACCTTAATTCCATGTATTCTGAAATGAGCAGATTCTGCAATTATACAATCACCGTCTCACATGAGAATTGTACCTAGAGATATCAAATAAATGAAATCGACGCATACAACTAATAAATATGTATATAGATTTGGAACAAAGTCCCAACTCACAAAACAATTACAGTCAAATGAAAAACAATAGCATGTAGGATTGTGATGGGTTAACAAAATGTCTAGAAGCCATCTATGAGCTGGTGTCCTTGATCATCATCATACACTGGTATTGTTCATGCTCGCCTTTTTCCGCCTTGTAACAATGATCCATGTAAGGGCTTCGAGTGCTATAGCAATTCCTCCCAATGATGCGAGAACTCCAGTGTATGTTTGCTTCCACTTCTTCTCGGGATCCAAGATGTCAAAACCCTTGAAGATGTTAATGATACTCAAGATGATAACAATGTAGCCTGTCCCTTGGTGATAGATATTCCAGTAAAACCTATATTTATGATTTGGCTTAGGCCTCAATAACAGGGCAAAAGCCTGAAGTGTACCCAGGCAGAATAGAGCAATGCCAATGTTCCTATGGGCATTATATTGAATACCAGAAGAATTGTTCCCAAGTGTTAAACCAGTTGCCCAGCCTGCGACACCAACGATATAAGCAGAAACCTGACACGAGACGTGGAGATAGAACCATGCAGGACCAGCCGACTTACACACCTTCAAATACCTTGCTATGATGATACCAAGTGGCATCAAAATTCCCCAACTTATAGCACTCAACACTCCATGCACCTGAAGTTTCAGTATAATTTGGATTAGAGAACAACAGTAATCTAATTCTATTAAAACAGATTGAATAAAGTACCTACATTCTTGTTCTTCTGTTTAGAATTCCCTCCTCCAACTGTCACAGCCTTCCCCGAAAGAAAATCCAGAGTCGCCTTTGATTCCATATTCGGTCCAGACGTAGCATGAATCCCTGGAATGTCTCCTTTAAGTGGTCCTTCTTGCCATAGATGGTTAATCTCGCTGCTATTACTGAGCAATTGAATACTAGCAAATATAATCATCTCGTTATTTTCTAACACCGCAGAAACATCAGACACAGGAAAACTAAGATTGCCCAGTTCTAATTTGGTTCTGTAAGCAGTTATAGGCGATGTATAAGCACGCATACTACCATCGGATCCTGTAAAAGCCACAAGAGACTGTGCTCCTATCATACCATCCGAAGTAGGATTAATAGCCCAAGATATCCATCTTCCTGAACTTGAAATCAAACCAGGTTGTCGATAAGCAACATCAACAATATGAGTTTTCAAGTTATAATTCCAGTGCAGAAAAGAGTTTAGAACTGGAAGATCACTGCATGATGTGAACACTTTCATATTAGAAAAGTTGTAAGTTGTGCAAGTTTGAGCAAAAACAGAGAAAATTAGAGAAAATAGAGTGAGAGAAAGCAGAAGAAGTTGAAGACTAGAAGAAGTTGAAACCATTTTCAGATTCTAATGGAATAGAGAAAGATAGAAGAAGGGGAGTGTGGTTTGCACTTTGCAGATGCTGTGTTCAATATATATCAATTAAAGATTGATATTCTTTTAGAATGTAAAGATAGGAGATCCTTTATCATTAAATGGTTGTTCTTCTTTTAGAATGTAAAGATGTAAGGATATAAGATTTTCTATGATTAGTTATAGCAATTAGCAAAGAACAAACACTATTAGAATGTGTAGATTCATTCTTCTAAATGTTGCTTTAACAGTCCTGTAGACTTGCCAGTTGCCACTGCAAGGAGTTTGTGTTGCAGCAGTTTTAAGTTTCCCACAGTTTTGAAGTAGTGGTGTGTCTAGATCACCAACATGACCCGTAAAGGTCCTACATGGCCTCAGCTGATCGCAACTCCCTAGAAACCCTAAAACCTCCAACAAACAGACCAACGTAAGGAGAATCCTTACTCGAGACACCAAAAGGAGTGAAAAACTACAAAGATTATATAACCTGTCATGGTTACGTTCCGATCATGTAATTAACCCAAAATATTGAGCTTCATTTAGCTCTGTACTCAGTGTAAATTAAAACGCAGAATATCTAAGCCAAGAATCAACATCTAAAAACCGAAATACTAGTCATAAAATTTCAGCGAAGCACCATGTGTTTATCTGATATTTGAACATTTCCAATTACCGATCGCAAATAAAATCAGCTAGTTTGGTTTAATTCAAAAACTCTACATCCAGCTGCACAGCCCAAACCTCCACAAAAAGAGAATACATCAAGGCACCAAGGCAATACAATAGTGAAGCAATTAACCCAAAATATTGCTTCATTAGCAAAGCTGTTCACATGTTCGACAAAGCAAAATTCTTCGCAAAGCTCTAATACCCTGAAAACATACAAATATCTGGAAGAGTAAGTAAAATAAAATGCAAATCATATATATAATTTAAATAAGGCAAGAGCGATATGTCAAATAAATGACATCACCTTCTATGCAATGCAAATTATACACAAAATTTAACAAAGAGATCACCTAGATATGCAAATCACACTCACATATGCAACCACGCAAAAACAGTAACTCTACAAATATATGTATCATTTCCATATAAATGAATATAAAGCATATCCCTGCAAATTGTACGGCACGTATATAATATGACAGCTATAACTGTAATAAACATTCAAATTTGAATTTCTTGGAGCTCATCCAATCACTAAAACTGGCATTCTAAATATTTTGAGACTCGGTATTCAAACCTTTTTCAACCTAAGATTTCTTTGAGCTCCTCAAGCTAACAATCTTTAAATCTTTTTATTGCCATGTTATGAGAAGTACAGGTTGCTGAAAAATGGAAAACTTGAACTTAAACATCGCCATGTTATTGAACCTATACATTTGTTTCTCCAAAACAAGATTACAAATCACAAGTCACAACCACAGACAGATTGGTTATATCTCTTTCAAATCAACCTTTTCCCATAGTCCATTTAATTCATAGTTTTGTTTAGACTAAAAACGATTAAAACATCGAAACATTAGAAAATGAAGAGAAGCAAACAACAAAACACTTTTTAATAAGGTAATGTCAGCAAAATTGGTTGTGTTTGATTAAGATTATGTGCGATACTTAGTTCCTAGCATGAGCATTCTAGAAATCTGCTTTACAAAAGAATAAATGAAAGATTAAAATGAGAAAAAGTCAGAACAGGTATTTGAGAACCTTACTTACATCCTCATTTCTTCAGTGTGCACCTCTGGTAGTCGTCCTTGTGCTGCGTCTGAGTACAGCTTTTGTTTCCAGTGTCTGTTTAATCTTATCCTTTGTTTCATCTTTGCTCTTGGACACGCGATCTTTCATCTTCTTATTGTTTGCAGCAATATCAGGAAAATCACTAATTGTCCATTCATATTCCTGCGATGATTCACCTTCAACTTTTCCAGCTCTCTCCTGTTTTTTCTTTAACGGGTTTGTTGCCACATTAGTCTCTCCATCATCAATATCTTTCATCAAATTCGTCTTCTCCTCGTTCCTTTTTTTCTTCACTGGAACCTCTACCTTTTTGTCTTTATTGTTTTTGCTTGCTTTTGGACTTCGTTTGGCCACAGTTTTCTCGCTCACCTGAGAAAAAGAATTCTAGAATGCTCATGCTAGGAATATGTGGTGGCATGCAAGGAATAGACATTTCGAATCAATAAACTACCTTAGCATCTTTTGCACCATCAGTAGGGATAGCTCGAAGAGCCTGTACTACCTCCCTTTGCTTATCCTTAAACACAGAAGACAACAGATTTATTACTGACAATAATACACGTGCACACAATACAAAACAGCAACAGAACAATCAACAATAATAAGGGAACTTCAACACATGATGGCTATCGTATATCCTATGTAAAAGGCATAAGTGTGAAACGCCCTTTCACAACTTTCAACCAAATCATAATTCACTGTTAAATGAGTGAGCTTATCCATATACAGCAAAAGTTAGTATTCCTACTTCATACAGTTTAGGAATTTTATGTGTAGAAGCCAAGTGACATGGCTAAACACACGCACAACATCATACACGTATGGAATGTATAATTGTAACGCCGAGAACGCATTTGTGGTTAAGGATTACAGACATAGCAACCTTCTGCATACTGTTGACTGATGCATTTAAATGGCTTTTTAAGCATTAAAATAATTTCTAACTTACATCCTCATTTTTCTCGGCAACAGTCGACTGTGGGCTGAGTCTGATTTTAGCTTTACTCTGAACCAGTGTTTCATCTTTGCGCTCCAAATCTTCCTTCGTCTTCTTCTTCTTCCCGTTTCCCTTCAAAAGCAACAGTCACAGTTAAATTATCAGTTTAGTTCACCGAATTGCATTGCCATTACATGTTGAACTTTTCTTTAACATAAATTACGATGATGGCTTAAACATGAAAATACGATATTCTAACATTTTTCTATCATTCCTTAGGCAATCAAATTATTATAAACAGAATGTAAAATTATCACCAAAACAATGAAGAAACAGAAATTATCACTTTGCGAAAACTGTTTACTTACATCCTCGTTTATCATATTCGCCCCTCCAACAGTTGACCTTGTGCTACGTCTGGATTCAACCTTTGTCTCCATAGGTTCAATTTTACCCTCAGATTCTGAAGAATCTATTAACACATTAACAACAACAAGATCAGTTTTCTGCTCATCCTCCCTTTTATTTCTCTTACGCTTCTTCTTCATAGGAATATCTCTCTCTTCATCTTTTTTATCTACTTTGTTCTCTTGTAGATTCCTCTTGACACTATTATCATCTTCCATTCGAGCAAGCTCTCCTTCATCACTCTTCTTCTCACTAACAATCTGTCAATGTATTTTACCAATGTAGTTTGTAAGAAAATCAAAAAATTTCCCAAAATTTCTTAATACATGTAATCGAAAACCAAGGAACCATTTACTGATTGAAGTTGAGAAGATAGTTACTTAAAAAGATTGGTAGCCTTGTTTGATTGTAATTATAAAGCATTAGTACAGAGGTCTTACGTGACATAGCTAACACACGCACAACATCATACACGTAAAGCAGAGAACACATTCGTGGTTACGGATTACAGACATAGCAACCTGTCTGCGTACTGTTAACTGATGCGTTTAAATGGCTTTTTAAGCATTAAAATTATTTTCAAACTTATGTGAATCAAGCAAATAGTAGTAGGTAAAATGTCGTAAGGTAGAAACGTTATGATTATTAGCAAGAATCTCTAAGCTTTTTCATTTTAGACAAATATGTAGGACAAATGGAAGATCAAACTACGCGAAAGGGTGCAACAGATTCTTTAGTTCACCAAATTACATTGCCATTACATGTTGAACTTTTCTTCGACATATATTATAATGATGGCTTAAACATGAAAATACGGCATTATAACATTTTTATATCATACTTTAGGCAATCAAATTATCATAAGAAAAAATGTAAAATTGACACCAAAATTGATAAAACTGTTTACTTACATCGTCGTCGTTTATCCTATTTGCCTGTCCAACAGTTGATCTCGTGCTACGTCTGGATTCAACATTTCTCTTATGCAACATCACATTCTTCTGCTCATTTCCCTTCATAGGATTATCTTCTATGTCTACTTTATCGCCTTTTATTTGCCCAAACTCTCCCTCATCACTCTTCTTCTCACTATTTCCCTCCGCGACAATTGACATTTCTTCATCCTTCCTCTCCAAACAATCCTCTTTCTTCTTCCTCTTCTTCCCACCATTATCATCACCAAGATCAGATTTTTCCTTCAAATCAACTTTATCTCTCTTACCCCCATTCTTTTTAATAGGTAAAATCACTTCAATCTTCTCAAATTCTCTTTCATTTTCAATTTCCTTTCCATTACTCTTCCCCTCATTACCATCAACACCACCATTATCATCAAGATCAAATTTTTCCTTCAAACCTTTACCGATTTTCTTACCCCTTTTCTTCTTCTCATCATTTTTCACCATTTCTTCTAAATTTCTCTTCACCCCATTACTTTGATTCTTCATTTCCTTCATAAATTGTTCAAAGTAATGTTGTTGGCAAAACTTCTTCTCATGAAGTCTCCAACCTTTACATTGTTCTTCATACTCACAACAAAGATCATCAGGTGGAATAAGTAATGGTGATGTTTCAATCCCAACTTCAAAACCCTCTTCTTCTTCTTCTTCTCTGCTCATCTTCTTCTTTAATGGAGTTTCAAAGTTTTTTTTTTTTTTTTTGAATTTCTATCACTCTGTTCTCCCGCTCTTTATATATAGTGAAAGAAGAAGAAGAAGAAGAAGAGACTGTTGGTGATTAGTGTACGTTGGATTATACAATAGCACAAATCTCGAGGTTAAAATGATGAAAGATGATTTTTTTGAAATTTGAATTTGTAAGACTTCTTTAATTATTATTCATAAATATTTTTTGACTAAATTAATGGGATTTTGTGAAAATAAGAAAAAAAATTTACTATAATTATTGAAAATTTTGTAGTGATAATTTGAATATTTTTGTGAATTTCAAGATGTTAACGACAATTTATTTTGAAATTCAAACATGAGTTGGAAACTTTCTTGGGAATTGGAATTGAGTTTATAATTCCAAAACTTATGATCGTAGAGAATTGAAAATTTTTAATGTTAATTTTTATTATGTTTGGATACATAGATTGAATCATTGAAATGAGAAAAGAAATTAAATAAGTGATATAATAGGAAAATAATATAGATGGCAGTATTAAAGTTTCCTTGATGATAATCGTGATATTAAAGTTTGAAATTTGAATGTTTCAAACCTTTACCAATTAATAGGTTAACCCAAAGATTTTGCGACGTCATTTTGTGTTGTTTGACCACTTGTCGTATGAAATTTTTATCGCCAATTATGTAGGGGTGTTAACCAAGTCGAACGAGCTGAGGTTTAGTAATTAGTATCTTCAACCTCGGCTCATTTCAAAACAAGTTGATCCCGAGCTGAGCCTAGATTTAATGCATTCAAGTTCGGCTTGTTTAGAAAATGAACGAGCGGCTGCTCCGTGATGGGGGCAATGTCTTTAATCACATTTTGCCAAGTGATAAGGCGCCACTCGCCAGTGCAGCTAAGTTGAAATTTTTGTCAGGTGAAGCTTAGACACAAGGGATTTTGCCAGAGAAATTCTGTCTGATGTATCACTTGTGTGTAGGTTAAAAAAAAAAAACTTATGTTGTGTGACCAATTTTCTTGTGGAGACATAATCAAACACTTGCTACAATTTATAGACATTCAAATTCTATGTCAGGTGAAGCTTAGGCACAAGAAATGGAACATTAGAGCTTATCAGGATTGTTGGTTCAATTTTTGCCGAGTCCTAAAAGAGAACCAACATTAATTTGAGAACCAACATTAATTTTGCGCAGATAGTGTGTTACATCATGTTCATGTAAAAGGAAAGCATGTGTATTGAACAAACAATCCTGATAAACTTCTGATGTTCTCAGTGATTGTTGCTACAGGAAACCAAGTCACAACTCACAACTAGTTAGTCATGGTAAATTCGCATTTGACTAAGCAAGAGGAAAATGGTAACATTGTGTAAACAAAGACATCAAACATTTAGCAAATGCAAACTTGTAAAATAACTTGCAGGCTTTCTTGCATGATATCCGAGAAAGAACTATTAAGACATGCATACTATTTTTCAGCAATGCAAATGTCTAATTTTTAGCACCTTATAAGTTATAACACTTCCGAAATTTACAGATCAGTTGTCTAGACTATATTTTTTTTTGTAACCTAAGACAAACAAAAACCCCTCAAGTAAATTATCGCACGATAAATATGTGTAGCAATCAAATCAATAAATTACTCCACAAGCCCAGCTTTCTACATGTGCAACTGAGCACAACTCCTCGCCTCAGCTTCAGTATACCTGACAATACCGAAATGGAAGAGTGAGCCATCAGAGGGCAGTAAGAATCCAATAAAAAACAAACACATTCTGAAATATGACAAATATGCATGCACTGAAAGAGTGTAACATGAAAATCGTAAAATGACATGTTTCATACAACCCATTTACGCAATCATGCCATGAAGAAATAAAGTTACAATGCAACAACCATGTAACATCAGGACATATATGGCTCCTGAACTCCAATCAATGTTATAAAGCAAGTTACCATCACAGATATCCGTGTGCGTTCTAAGCATTCTATCATAGCTGCAAATAGCTCTCTCCAAGCTAGTAGGTTTTCACACCTTATAAAACCACAAGGGGTTGAAGCTTATATAAATATGAGTGCTTCAAGTCTCAAAACAAGCTAGATCAAAAGTTTCCAACTAAATAAATCAGCAAATATTCTTTCATGACCACAAACACATCTCTCTGTCACTTCTGTAGCTACAGACAGGGTTACCTGCGGTACTCCACTTAATTAAATTGCCTACTAGGCTAAAACGAAGTCGAAGAGAAGACCTTCATTTTACTAGGCACACATTGACACCAGGAGGAGAACTTCGCCAAACAAGCACATCAACTTGGCTAATCATTCAGCAATGCGTCTGGAATGCAAAACGAGTAGAAAGATTTATTCTCATGTCCAAAGTTAAACTGGATATTCTCTTTTTTCTTCTGTAAACTCCATTTCAAAGCAACTAGTGCTTCTCAAACCCACAAAAATACATAAAACACCCATGAAACACATTAAACCTTTGCACACACAAAACACTACTTGGAATATATACACTACAACATATCAGTTGCATAAAGGGTTAATTTCCCACACACAAATAGACATACCCAAAAAACATTAGTGTGTAGTCTTTCATTCCACAAAATTATGCACCTACTAACATGATTTAAATCAACTTTTATAATTACTGCATCTTCATTGTACAAGGTTTATCTTTATTCTGAACCTATCCAAACAAAACTCCTTGCAATCAACATAATGGATACCAATTTTCGTTCCTAGAAGACAAACATTCAAAAATCATTTTTATAGATGAACTGATATTAAGTTCAAGCTATGCAGTCATAAGAGTGCACACCCTGTAAGGTCAATCCCTCTGCCTCAAGTAAATCGCACCTAAGCTCCTGGCTTGTCCCAAGGCTCAAATTTGGTGCCTAAGTGCACCTAGCACAAGTTACTGCATATGACTTGAATGTTTTGTCAAAACCATTTATGTATTAACAACACTATACCTAAAATCACCATTTTAACATGGGCAGTCCATACTTTTTTTTAATAAATCCGTATTGGGCACTCAGATACTCGTGTTGTGTACTCGAATGCATACTTTCATCTAATTCATCTAGAAGAATGGATAAGATTATAAAAAAAGTGAAGCTGAGAAAGAATTCTTTCAGTCATGAGTCAACATCATGGTTCATAGCTAGGCTATATCAATTGTGGGTCCTTAACTCATTATAAGAAATATATGGTCATGTGGTCTACGGATCATATTATTAACTCCATAATGAATGGGTTCAGTAGGATCATGAGCTACAAGAGGTTTTTATCTACAACCAACTCTTGATTATTCAATTCTTCTAAGAACAAGAGTGTTAGTCACAAAAAATGTGACAGAAAATATATTTATATATATGCACATGCTTTAATTCATAAAAAGTGAATAACAGACATCGTACAAATGTATATTCATTGATTTCAACTAAGCCTTGTATGTAAAACACAAGAACATCATGCATAACCCTAAGAAACAGTCAGCATGCCTTGATTAAGCAAAGTGGCAAAAATCTATCAATCTTAATAAATAATCAACCAAACTTGGTCTTTAAAGCAAAAAAACACTCGGTACACAATAATCACCAATCTTAGTAAAATGTTCAAAGTGGATTCAAGAGTTCCCGAATAGAATGTTGCAATATTAAGCAATTACATTGGGTTGAAGGCCTTACCCAGGCAAGATAGAGAAAACAGTGAATTTGAAAGGTTTTTGGGAAAAGCATTTCCTAAACTGTTTCAATGAGTTCACCGTTCAACATCAAAACTAATCTGAAAATTTAGCGCAATTCTGCTATAATTCAATGTTGTATCTTAGGCAACTGCTATTCTATTTGTCAACTTCAACTTAGCCTCTTAAGCCCTTAACACAAACAAAACCAAACTTTTGAATGTTGGAGGCAATTTGGTATTCAGCACCATACCACCAAAGAGAAAAAATTAACTTAATTGGGTTCTCTAGACAAAAAACATTCAAGTTTCTATTCATGTAAGATTAAACCTTTTTTGGGTCCACAAGCCACATGACATCGTATAATAGAGGAAAGTCAGGAAACACACACTACGGTAAACAAATCATTATAAAGACAAAATATAGAAAAATGAATATATAATCTATAGTGTTTCTTCCATACTGGTATAAGTGACGCGTTTCTCAGACACCTAAGTCACTGCCAAAAAAAAATTCCCAAGCACAGCCACCACTTATGAAGAGGTTGGTCTTAGAAGCTAGAGATATTCCGGTGAGCTTCTTTGTCTCATCATCATCTTTTTTCATTATTTCCAAGGTCTGACACATAAATGTAATACAAATACTCTGTCTAAGATTTAGAACAGGTTGAAAGGAGGCAAGGCCTTAAGGCTCAAGGTGCATAAGCCTCAATCTCTCTCATTTATATAAACTCAGTAAACAACAGCAATGCAAAGACAGAGACAACACATAATTTAGATATGCTCCCTGTTAAGTAATACGTTAAAGCACATACTTGCAATAAGATAAAATACAACAGATTTAGCATGCCTCTTTCTATAAAAATGAAAACAAAGAATCTCTATTCTAATTTAAGATGACTTTTTTCTACGTGCCCGGAATAATCTGCCATCTATAATTTTTCAAACGATCGATTCATCTGAAAAACAAACAGGGCGAAAATTGCTTCTTCAAATGGCAAGCAACAGTAAAATAAAAGGTGCTTTTAATCCATAAATGCGTTAACATTACAGCTGAACTTGGCATATTGCCATACCTAATCAGAATTTCTTTCCTCGTGTACTTACGAAACAGAAAGTTGTGTTACAAAATAGGTTTATCCTTGTTCTTTCTCTAATGGTTCTTACCGTGTTTTTAGGTTTATCCAGTGTCCAAAATTTGGGTCTAATGACAGATAGAACTGATTTAATACATAATAATCTTTAACGATTAACTGATCATTCGGTTCTCAAATGCACCCTATATAAAAAATTATGACGACAATTATGAACAAATGAAAATTCGGGATGAAAAAGCCTTTTACTTACATCATCATTACTCCTATTTATCCCTCCCAAAATCAACTTTGTGCTATTTCAGAGTTCTGTTTTTCGTCTGCACTCGGGATTTTGTCATTGCTCGTAGGAAGATGATCTTTCGAAACCCTTGATAAATTCTCACTTCCACCAGCAAAATCATTTACGGCATTCGAAGAATCTTTTACCACAGTAGCATCCTCATTCTTTTCCTCTTCAGTATTCTTGTTTTCATTAGTAATCTGTCAATATCAAAAACAAATTGACGTAAATGCGCGAACCAATTAACCGATCTTCTCTTACATTTTTTATTAAAAAAAATTCATTGCAACAAGCCTAAATCATGCTTTTAGAAAAGAAAAACATAATAATAATAATAGATACACATTGCACGGGATTTTATTACTTACATTCTCATTTCTCCCCACATTCGACATTGTACCACACTTAGCTGCAGTCTTCATCTCCAATTCCCTATCGTGCTTAACTAATAACCAATGTCGCATTAGTTTTGAACTTCTACTTGTGTTCTTTGTTGTCTGTTCAAATTCCTTTAATGGTTCACCTCCTACATTCGTCGATATTCCCCCATTTTTCCAATTAGTATCACCATCACTACCATTAATATCACTTTTCCCCCACTTCTTATCACTTTCTACGCCATTTTCCTTCGCCCCATTACTAATTCCTTCCATTTTTTCCGGTCTTCCTCGCTTTCTTTTCTTCGAGCAATCATTTACCAAACTATCACCACCACCATCATCACCAAGACCCTTTTTTCCCCTCTTCTTATCACTCTTCTTCACTTTAATCATCTCTACATCTTCCTCTTCTTCTTCTCCATACTTCCTCTTCAATCCACCCACATTCGACTTTCTACTACATCGAAGTTCAGTTTTTTCCTTCACATTATCACACCCTTTTAATGAAATCATCTCAATCTTCTCACTTTCTTCACCATTTTTGAAAATTACTCCATTTCCTTTCACCCCATTACTAATTCTCCCATCAAGATCAAATCTTTCCTTCTTATAAACATACCCAATTGCTAATACTATCTCTCTCTTACTCCCTTGTTCACAAATTTTCCTTTCAACTCTATTTTTCTTCACCCTTTTAACTCTACCATCATCAAGATCAATTTTTTTCTTCAATTTCTGCTTACCCACTTGATTAATTCTCTTTAATTTCTTCTTTTCATCATTATTACATTTCTCAAAGTAATGTTTTTGACAAAAAGTTTGATCTTGAAGTCTCCAACCTTTACAATGCCAACCTTTTCCATCATAACGATGACAACGTAGATCAGTTGGTGGTGTTGAAGGTGGTGGTGGCAATGTTTCATCTTCTTCTTCTTCCTTTCTCATCATCATCATCATCTTCTACTTCTTCTACTTCTTCTGGTTTCAAATTGCAATTTCTCTCTCCCGCTCTTGTTCAGTTCAGTTCACGGAATCTGGATTCCGTGAAAACAGGACAAAGCGTGAAAGACGTAGGACAAAAGAGGGAGAACCGAGACGGAATTCTAAACAATTCTACCCTCGAATATGGCTGGCCAAAATTGAACCAAAACCAAAGAACCGAACCGAACACAACCGAATCGAACACTTTGAAAGATGTTTAGGTGTTTAAGTGTTTGACTGGTGTTTAAAATTTTAAAACACCTGTTAAGGCATTCGATTACGGTTTTAGAAAATTTTCAATACCTAAAACCGAACCGAACATGTTCGTCTTTAGTTTATCACTTTAGCCCAAGTTAATTCAGTCCATGTTAGTCTTTATATTTCAGCTCAAGTTAAAAGCTGTTCGGTTCGGTTTTGATTCAGTTAACCGAACTGAACTACATGTTCGGTTCGTGTTCGATTTTTATATATTTTGATGGGGGATTTAGAGATACCCCTCAAAAAAATATGAACTCTTTGAGATACCCCCCAGATTTAAAAACCATTAGAGATACCCCCCATTTTTTCATTTGGAGCCGGTCAACCAAGCCATTGACCTAACTTGTTTTCATATTAACTGAAATACCCTTTTCTAACTTAAGCTCTGTCTTAATCATCCAACCCAGTCAGTATGCATTTCTACCACATCATCAAATATTTCACCAGATCTAATCCAATGGTTACAAATAATTAGCCATCAATCTCCACCCATTTTTCTTCTTCCTTCTTCTCCAACCCATCAATCTCCACCCATTTTTCTTCTTCCTTCTTCTCCAACCCATCAATCTCCACCCATTCTTCTTCATCCTTCTTCTCCAACCCATCTTATATGTTCTTCCTTCTTCTCCAACCCCTCTTCTTCTTTCTTCTCCAACCCTTGTTCTTCTTTCTTTGCTTCTTCTTTCTTCTCCAGCCATTATCAGAGATCCAGAAAATAACTCCATTAACAGATCTAGAAGAAAAGGCGAAGAACTTTAAACTAAAATCTTTCACTCATGTCTTTTTCTGCAATTTTGGGGGGTATCTCAAAGAAAAGTTTAATTTTGGGGGATATCTCTAAGAAAAGTTTAAGATTTGGTGAAATGAAGTATTTTTGCTGATATGGCATAATTGGTGAGTGTGTAGCTGACTAGGATCACCATTAAAATCAAGGAAGGGTATTTTAGTCTAAGTGATATAAAGACTGGTCAAATATAGGTCAATGATTTGGTTGACCGGCTCCAAATGAAAAAATGGGGGGTATCTCTAATGGTTTTTAAATCTGGGGGGTATCTCAAAGAGTTCATATTTTTTGGGGGTATCTCTAAATCCCCCTATTTTGATTGGTTTGGTTCGGTTCGGTTTTGGGAATCAACATGTTCGGTTTCGGTTGTGTTTATTTTAAAACACATGTTAGACTATTTGGCTTCGGTTTTGGTCAAAATCGAACCGAACCAAACTGTGCCCAACCTTACCTCGAACCAACACGACCTAAATTTTTAATAGAAAAAAGATCATTGGATACTTTTTTTTTTCCTGATTGGTAGTTCATATTTCTTGTGTGAATTGAGATCATAGAATTATGATTTTTGGCAAATTTTAATATACTGTAATATTACAATATATTTATTTTATTTATTGACCAACGTTAAAGGTCCATTTAGAGTCAGATGGGACTTAAACTAGTGTTTGTCCCTTCCTTTTTTTGTCTGTCCGTTTTTTTTTTTTTTTTTTCAAAATCTCTTTCTAACGTAAGTCCCATTGTGGATATGATTCTATATTACTCCCTTTGTCCCGCTTTTATAGGCTAATTTGCCAAAATTTTTTGTCCCACTATATAATCCATTTCACACCGTTCAAAAGAGTTAATAAAGCAAGTGACAAATTTACACCTTATTAGTTGTGAAAATTCTCTTAAATATAGCCGATAGTATTAAATGTACACAACAAATGAAAAATGGTATTTTTGAAAATGATATTACAATTTAATGCAAATAAACCATTTTTTACCACTTTCTTAATATGCATGAAAAACGCCAATCAATCTATAAAACCGGGACGGAGGGAGTAGGATATAGTAACAATATTTGGGTATTTATATAAATAATACCTAAACTTTATTTGAAATCGAGTTTGTGTTAGACGCCACTACAACTTGGGTTTTCGTGTTGATAAGCATGTGGCTCAATGGTAGCACCCCCCTCACAAAGTAAAGAGGTAGGTCTGGAAGAAGTCAACAACTAATTATTGATATAAGTTTCCACACGTAATTTAAAGGGTAGGGGGTCCTTTCAACCCCACTTGCTAAAAAAAAATTGCAGTTCCATATTAAATTTGTCTATTTGCAAGCGGGGTTCTTCGAAGAACTTAAACTCTATTTGAAATAGTTTGATATAGATCAACTACATAAAGTTTAAAGTTTACTATAGAAATTGTGTTTTTGTTTGAGTATCGTCAAAGCAAATATTCAAAATTCATTACTATTTGTATATTAATTAATTTTGGTATTATATTAAAATTTGGCAGTTACCATGTTCAGTAATAAAAAAAAAAATGTTTTTAGTCCATGTTTAAACTTGTTTAATTTCTAATACAAAAGTTTTATAATAATAAGACTTTCAAAAAATAAAATAAAATAAATCGATATATTATGAAAAATCATATTGACACCCGAAACTTTACAAAGAGCTATCCAAAAAATTAAGCTTACCCCATCTTAAAATTATTACTAATTAAAGATACTCAATATAATAAGTGCCACTTATTTTTTTTTATTTTTTATTGGCAAGCCCGTTTTAGTGAGATCGGTAACTAAAAATATTGTGAACTTGTGATAAACCTGGTTTTAATGAGATCAACAACTTAGTAATGCTTGTGGGATTCGAACCCCAGACCTACAGTATGATGGTATCATCACCCAAAGATTTTACCAGTTGAGCCCAACCGGCACATGCTAATTTTCTCTTTCTCTCTTTTGTTCTTTCTCTCTCTCTCACAACAAAATTTGATCTTAAAAACACTTAAGTAAATAAAACGTTTAAATGACACCATAAAAACGTTCAATTTATTAATTACTCCTTCGATTTTAGGTCAAATAACACCAAGTTATGGATAACAATGTCATGACTGCTACATCGAATAAATATGCTTTCAGAAAGATTGGTTTTTCTATTCAAGAAAGACTTGCAACGCAGCTTATAGTCGCTTGTCCTCTAACTTTGTATAATTCCTCAAATTTTATCAATAAATTTGTTTTGAATTAAAAAAAAAAAAACAAAAAAACAAAACAATTTGTAGTCGCTTGTCCTCTAACTTTGTATAATTCCTCTAAATTTTTATCAATAAAATTTACCTTACACGCACAGTGGAGAGTGTAAAACAAACCAACATAGTTTCATCTCGTATGCCTTCGACACGTTCAGGTTTCTGACATCAGAAGCGGTTGAGCTTCTTAGGAGGGTACAAAAATAATAGATAACAATGTCATGATTGCTGTGTCGAATGATTGGTTTTACTATTCAGAAAGGACTTGCGACACAACTTGTAGCGCGCTTGTCCTCCACTTTTGTGTAATTCTTTTGAGTATCCATAAAATGAATTTCAAATGTGGACTAGAAAACTTTGTCCTTCAATTAACTATAAAATAATGATTTACTAGAAACTAAATAAAACTAAAGAGTTGTCCTTAAAAACAGAATAATTAAAAGAACCTTGGAATCTCCACTCCACTATCATCATCTGTATTCTCTACAAAAATGTAGCAACTTGGGGAAGAATAAAAAAAAAAAAAAAATTTCCATTCAATCTCAATTTCATGGCTTCTCAAATTCAACTCAAGAGTACTAGTAGTAGTTGGTATAAAAATGATGTTCAATTTTTTGTGAAAAACATGAACATTCAAACATCAAATTTCAAGTTTTTAAAGCTGCACAGAAGAAGAGTTTGTGTGTGCAAATGTAGTAATGAAGCAAGAACAAGCCCAAATGAGGTATACCCTTTTGTTTATTCTCTTTAATATGAAGTGGGTTTTGTCTAATTTTGTGATTTAGTTTATTGTTTAGTTGTATTAAGCTATGATTTATTGCCAAGTTTGAGTAGAAATGCCCAGTTTTCACCAAACTTTACAAAACTAATATATATATATATATATATATATATAATTTTCACAATGTTCTTGCAAGAGATAACATTGGGGGTTCGCTCGATTTAGCCACTGATATGAAAAAATTGGTATTTGGTATCAATCAGTGTTCTCTTGTCAGTAGGGGCATTTATGAATTAAAGGTACTTATTTATTCGGCATTAGGTTCTTGTTAACATCGTTATTTAGAGATATATAAACATAAATAGCTTACCAGCGACAGCGTACGTTAATGTATATGTGTTTGTTGCTGTAATTTCAATACATAGCAGTATTTTCTATGTATTCAATTTCAGCATATATGTTGCAACAAAGGAGCCGCTGCTTAAAAGATTCAATTGTATTGGCATTGGTGGAAGGAAGCATCCCCATTTTAGAGATGTTGGCTCTGTGGTCAGTTTCTTGTTAGAGATGTGCCTCTGAGTCAATTTTTTGCCGAGGTTGATCTTTTGAGATACCTATCAGTTTTAAGTTATAGAGACATCCCCATTTTATATGTCCAGCTTGAGAAATACAAACTCCAAATGTGTGTTTTTGAGATTGATTTATCCCCTTCTATTGTTTAGGCTTTATTTGGTATAAGGTATAAATTCTATTTGTAGTGGCTCACTGACGATATGGAGTATTGACCTTGTCTCCTTGCTATGGTCTGAGCAGTTGTAATGAACTTGTTATGGTATTTCCTTGTCTTTTACTTAGCCCAGTACTTCTAGTCAGAACTTGCAAATGCTAACAGAGTAGCACAAGACCAACAGTCTAGCCAGTAATTTGGTTGAGATCATATGCCAGTGATTTCATATATGAGTCCTAACCTTCACATTGTTGCAGTTAGTTTGAACACCATCGATTTAGCAGAAGTAGAAAAAAGGTTTTTGGAATGAGATAATCTAATTTGTTGATTGTTATTTATATACTTGTGCATTTATAATGAAAATCATTGCAACACATCAATCCAAATTCTTAAAAATTTTCATTGAATACAACTTCATTCATTATCTGTTTGATCTGTTTGTTTCCATTAATGACCGCCATTTTCGCATTTTATAGTTTGATAAGGTGTACGTACTACATAGCCCCTAAGACAGTAAGACTAATCCCTTTTTGCTTTGATAGTACCAGAAAATGTGCTTTGGTTTTAGAAATATACTGACAATGGGTTTTGATTAATTATGAAGGTGAGGAAAGAGATACAAAAATGCTATGAACTCATACAAAAGCGTGGACGGGGAGTGGTTTACCTGGGTTCGTCAAGGATGGGGCCAGGTCATCCACATTACGAGAAAACATTAGAGTTGGGAAGCGAGGCAAGTATTTTGATAACCCCCACCTTCCCACTATTTTGCAATGTGTATTGGTGTTTGTGCGTAAAACTATTTACGTCTAGGTAGGAACTCTGACATAAAACTATTTATTTGAATCACTTTTCCAAATACCAATATACTTCTGATAAAAATACTTGTTATTGCTCGTGAATGCTGCATACCAATCTCAGGCATGTGTTGTCCACAGGTTGCGACCCTTTTAGACTGCACAACATGGACGGGAGTTGGTCCAGGTCTTATGGATGCTGCAACTAAAGGTGCACTGCGAGTGAATAAACCGGTCGGAGGGTTTAAGATTGGTAGAGAAGCTGGAGAATGGACAGCCTCAAACTTCCATTCATATCTGCCTTCTGAAACTTATCTTACATGCAGGTAAGTTGCTCTATACTAATAGGAAGTTCATAGAAGTGTAACGAATACAAGCTCATACTGCTCCAAAACCACAGGTTTTTCTCCGCCAGGAAGCATGGTTTGGTGGATGCTGCGGTGAGATGTAGTGCGTCCGATCGGACAGCTGTAATCGCTCTTCCAGGTGGTGTTGGTACACTAGATGAGATGTTTGAGATTTTAGCCTTAATTCAGCTGGAAAGGATTGGTTCAGAACTTCCTGTACCTTTTCTTGTGATGAACTACGATTCATTTTATTCAAAGCTGCTGACCTTCCTCGATGATTGTGAGGAATGGGGTACTGTTTCTAAAGGAGAGGTTGCATCATTGTGGAAGGTCTTTAATGGAAACTCCGAGGCTTTGGAATACTTACGGGAGTTTTACAATATTCCTCAGGACGAAAGGAATCATAGAATTGAATAAGGTTATGGAAACTAACTTATTATACGGTAAAGCGATCGATATTCTATTTGTGACATGATCCGTTCGTGGGACGTTCTGAAGTTCAAAAGTGTACGCTTGCATATGATGCAGTTTCTGTAAATTCAGTTGAGTGCAGAAATTTAGTGAAGATGTTCAACAGTCACCAGATTCAACTCATTATCAATTTCATCGCTGACAGAAAAAGCGTGAAAATAAAACTCCTTCAAGATTGTATGGAACATGCATTTTTCTTATCCGATGGAGACGGATGTTGTAACAAGTTGTAGTGAGACAAGCTGACAAGGGTCACTTGTCAAAACATTTTTGTAGTAACAACTTGACAGGAGATGCAAAGTTTCTACATAGGCTAAAAGTTTGTTTTATTATTCTTTCTTTCTTTGCAACGAAGTGTGTTTTATGCATGGACTAGCAGGTGACCCGTGCCTTCGGCACTTGCGGGTAGACCTCCTATGGTTGTTGCGGGATTGTAAATTGTCTGTTGGAAGTCGTACGGTGGACGTGAAATTGAAATAAATATATAGCTAGAGAACTAAAAGAAATAAGTTGATGGGAATATAAATAAACTAATATCTATTGTTATTGCGGGAATGGTGGGAATTGATTCTTATCCAAGACTTGTATCATTTGATGCTGCTATGTGAATCGCTAGAAACATGTGAAAAGCTAACTCAATAACGAAAGTTTCGTAAGGGGACCACGGATTTGCTGTTTTCTTCTCTCCATGTATGGTTACCCGATGCTATGGAAGGTCCTACTTCTAATTCGACTCTTATATATGCTGCTACATACTATGGTAGTCAGCAGCTTCAAGTATTCATAGGAAGAGCAAATTTTTTGGGAATATAGACAATAACTCCGTTGTTTTTGCCTGATGGAATTTGGGCTTCAATATATGTGTATAAAATGATTTATACACTCATCAGCATTTCATAACATCATTCACCAACCATTCGACTACCAACAAAGGGATAAGAAATCAACTACAACTTCATCAAGAAGAAAAAAGGTTACTTTATGTGCCCACCAAGATCTTCTCCTTCTTAATTTATGTAAGCCAGGACCAAGAAGATGGGACCATTATTAACAAATAATTAATGAATTCGCTCTTGTATGAAGAAGTTAAATTATACATTTCAAGCACATCTATATCTATGCGATGATTTCTAATGAGATTTTATTGAAGAAGATGAGGACCCTTTAAAAGGAAATCATGAGTTTAATGTAACAAATATGAATTCAAACAGATATTAGAAGATTTACCACATATACATTAGATTATATTGAATTGCACACCATAATAATAAAACATACTATATTATAACAAAATAAGAGAGACAACAATTTGGGACATATTCTCACTAAAATAAGAGAAATTCACCACTTCTCCCTCTCGCCACTTACAACTTACAACATTCCTGATACAACATTCCTAAACCAGTACAGACCTAAAAACAGAAAAAAAAAAAAAAAAAACATATAGAGTAGTAGAACTATATATATTATATTGACATTCATACCATTCAGGCCTCAATTTTCCCTTCTCAAGTATAACAGTTTGTTGGTGCAATTGAAGAATCCGAACTTCCACGGTCCCCTGTCATCTTTCCCAGACAACCCATAGCTTTTGAGGTATACTATGACAGTATGAGTCACATGGACAGGTAAGTACTCACCCATTGTCCCCGAAGCATCGCCACTTCCATAGAAGGGAAAATACAGCGACAAAGCATTAATAAATGTTGGATTCAAGAAGCCTATGAAACACTGCTATCGGTCATCTGTCTGTCGTTGGGAACTACCTTGACCAAGTTGCGGGGAACTACCTTGACCAAGTTGCTGGGAACTACCTTGACCAAGTTGCTAGAATGACCTGTAAATGTGGAAGGGTAAAAATTGATAGAATGCCTGGAAAAATATATGAAGGTATAACAGATTCATAAGCTGAAGCAAGACTGAAAGTTATGATCAATCCCACAAACTGAAGCAAGACTGAAAGTTCAATGTTTTGTTGAGCAGATGATTGTGTAGATGACTGCACACTTGAGTCACGGATACTAACAAATACAAAAGAAAAAAATGGAATAGGGATAGGAAAGAAAGAAAACTTACTGATGTACTTCGAGTTTCTGGTTTCAGATCTTGCTTGGTCACTCTCATGCTCGAATTCTCACTGCCCTTTATCTCCATACCTCCTTCCCAACTTCTTCTGAAAGCCTTTGGTCCTGATTCAAATCCATGGACCAAACTCTTTTTTTCAGTTGTGCTAACCTTTAGTGCTGGAATCGCCTTATCCACCATTCCCAAGCCTGTAGTTGACTTCCCTGAACTTTTAATCTTTCATTGTTGCTTAATTCCATTGGAAAACTTTTCAAATGAAGTAGGCAAAGAGTAGCAACTTGTGGGAGAGGAAGGAATCCGTGAGTGTGATGACTTGGGCCTCGTCAGTGGTTCCTTTCTCTCTGTTGAAATCATACCAGGCTTCGAAAATAGAGACGTAGACCTATCCAGGGATTATTTTGGTCTAGGGCCAGGCTACTCATAGAAGTACCTCTGGATAAACAATGTTCGCAGTGCACGTACAATATGATTCAGAATAATACATATCAATATAGATATAAATAAAGATCCGAATATAGGTACGAAAAAAAATACATACCTCGGCCCATATGAAGCTGAATGGGAAGAGGAAGCAACAGAAGAAACAGGAATCAAAAAAGGGGGAACAGCAGCCGAAGAAGGCCTATGGTACGGAATCTTGGAAATCGATTCCCTGGATCTTCTTGCTCGTTGTCCCAGGGAATCCAAAACAAACACCTGAAATCCAAACCGGGGTGGGAAAAAACTGAAAAGGACTCAAATTACAGAAGACAAACCTAAGAAGATTCTGAAGGACAGCAGATTCCGAACCAAGCGAAGAGGAAGCAAGAGGGGCAGCAACAACAGGGGGAACTCGGGAAAGAGTCTCCCTTGCTCTTCTAGCAAGATATGTGAAACTACGAAAACAGGGGAAAATTCCATTCAGAAACAGCAGGAACCAAATGTATGATGCCGTATGGAAATAATTTTCAATCTTAATCAGATCGTTAATATATTTGTAAATATTATATATATGAACTGTTTGTGGAGTTGGTTGAATACATATATGAACCGTTTGTGGAGTTGGTTTAATACATGTGTCTGAACTATACCCTATCTAGAGCCCAAATGGAAGGGCATCGAGACGACAAATAAGATTTGTTGGTACAAAGTTCAGAAGACAGTGACAGTGAATTTATGAGGTATTAGTAAAACCATGGGGTACTCCCCGGAAGGGGGTATTTATGAATCCAATAAAGAATAATATTCAACACCAAATCTAAAGGCTCGCGTGTGTATATCTTATATAAATACAGGAACGAATAAGTTGGGAAGAACCTGAGGTGAATGCGAGGAACACGGAAAAGACGGAGGAGCAACTGCAAACGGTTGAGGTGATTGCAACTACAAAATAACGGGAAGATAATTTAAGCAGAAAAGCATCAAACAGTTTAAATGAAATATTATGCATGAGAATGAAATGATATAATAGTGAAGGATATGTGTGCAGTAATAGCAAAAAGGTATGTCAACATTATTTTTTAATTGGGAAGGCAGTTTCAATTAGAGACTCTGGTGTATTGTTTTGGTTAGGCGTATTAACACTACTAAGTTTTTCATAACCTGACATAGAGAAAATTTGTTCAAAAAGATTTTCGTTGACATATTCTTCATATTAGTTTTATAGAAATGGTCGTGGTGGACTTTTGGAGTCGAACAATAAGAGGAAAGATGTCTGTTGTGTGATAACAAAGATCAAAGAAAGGCAGATCCTAGACGGCAGATGGATAGTGGTAGTAGAAGTAATATAGGCCTATCTTCCTTCTAGCATATTTGTCTCATAGAGGTTTTGCTATATAGTCATTATTGTACGTAAATTTGGTTTATCTTGCCCAATGTATTAAATAGAACTCATGAGAGATTGTGATATGTGATAGTATCGCCATAATTTTCAACAATCTGTTTCCAGTGAAATGGGGTATTAAGCCCCCAAAAGCGATATCAGTACCACAAAAATTTTGCCTTCGTCAGTAGACAGCTGTTTATATCAATTTATTAGTCATAATTAAGAAACTCTAACCCTAATTTAACTCTTGGCCAAATCTGTTCAGGCAAAACAGCGAAATTATAATAAATTTCGCAAGTAGGACGCCAATTCCTAAAACTCAAAGTTCGTATTTAAATAGAATATATGTTTTGATTAGAATCTAAGCAATTATATGTGTTCTGAATAGATAAAAAAAGCGTTGCAGAATAAGTGAGAATTTGGAGAAGAGCATACCTAAGACTGAAAATTTTGCTGCTACGGTGGGTGAGAGAGTGTGTACCTCTAAATGGTGGATAATTATACCTCTAGATGCCTTCAACCTATGTGAAGGCATGACAAAAATACAGGCAACACTATATGGATTAATGGATCTATTTTTTTTTTTTTGTGAATACAGGCAACACTATATGGATTAATGGATCTATTTTTTTTTTTTTTTTGCAGAATTATATGGATCTAGTTTATAAAAGCATTATAACTGAAACAAAAAGACAGTAATTAACTAAATGTCAATCTTCCAAACAGATGAGACCAAAGTCTTATAAGTGTAAACAGTGAACTCAAAGGATCAATCTCGAAGACTCAAATTAATAATGATAATTTTGTTTAGATTTAAAACCTGACTATAGATGAAACCAAGAAAAAAAATCTTACTTTTGAGAAATTTTAGATTTTTTTGAGAAATTTCTAAAATCTTACTTTTAGAAATTTTAGAAACAATCTTACTTTTCTAGAAATTTTTGAGAAATTTCTTGTTGACCCTATTGAGAAATTTTTTTTTTTAGATTGAAATCTTTGTTACCCTTATCAAAGAAAAACAATCTTACTTTTAGAAAAACACTCTTGCTATTGATTAAATATAGCCATCACTTAAACACCAAGGAAAAAAAAAATCTTGATAATATAATACCAGTTCTGTGCTTACCACTGTTGCTCAAGGGATCGGACCTTTGTAAGAACTCTTTCTGTTTCTTCACCTTAAGATTTCTTTCTTAAGATTTCCTATTTTTGTTGGGTGTTTAGGATTTAGGGGGCACCTAAGTCATTTTGAGCCATCATATATACACCATTAAATCATTCATCTAATCGTTCTCTCTCAAGATGCAACTTATGCTGTGTGTGGGGAGAGGTTCTCGACAGGCATCAGCCATCAGGTCACTCTCTTCTAGGGATTGCAATATTAAATAGTGTATGTATAAACTTAATTTAAGGTCTGTCAAGTGTACATAAGCTAAAGTCTGACATTACTGATTGATATAAACTGACCTGTTGAAGCCGAAGCACAACAGATCGTAACAGATAATCTGCTGGTGGAAGTAATGTCTTCCTGAGACTGATCCACTTGACAATTGCCTTGCGAAGATTTCTTTCTGGGGATGTTCTTCAATAGATCTTCTGACTCTTTATTAATCCATCGTGTGTGAACTCCCAGCGATCTGGATCAGATTTTTTGAAACCATGCAATTATGATGTCATTGATCAGATAAATGAGATGTGTTTCATAGAGTTAGGCAAACTCTCATAGTGACCCGTGCCTTCGGCACTTGCGGGTAGACCTCCTCGGGTTGTTGCGGGATTGTAAATTGTCTGAATGAATATATTATATGCAAGAAGTTTAGTTTGAGTAACCAAAAACTTACAACAATAACCCTATCAGCACTCAAAGTCCAAACTCAAACATTATCTATCTTTAATATCTATCATTATCTATTTTTAATAATTTAGTTTGAGTAACCAAAAAGTAAAATAGAAGCTACCTACGTGTATATATCAATCATCAAGGCATATGGTTCAGGTAACAAATTGGGGTCAAAATTATCCCCACTCTAACAGCCACGCTAACTACGTATGCACATAATGCTAAACGTTAAACTATTCCCAAAAAATGCAAATGCTGGAGGAAGGGTTTGAACCTTCACCCTTGTGGTTGAAAAGCCACATGCTCTAACCATCTGAGCTACACCAGCCAATTAATAAAAATATGGTCGACATTAAAATATTGTAAACAAACACCATATTCTGGTCCTATTTGATCATCTATTCACATTTAGAAACTAATTCCTGCCCATGTGTATTGTGTTCTTGAAAGGAAGAAAGGAGAGGTATCATTTACACCTATAGTTCAGCAATAGTAAGTATTTCTACAGTAAGTATCATCTACAGAATAGAAGAAGTACCTGATATTTGTATGGAATCTGTGCAAATAAGATTGACATCTTCTGAGCAGGAATTCCAACTGTTAATAATCCAAGAACAGTTTAGCCTCTGAACAATTAGCGGAATATTATCTGTATTAGTAGCAGTAAGAAGAGTTATATTCACAGTGTAGAGACCATAAGTTGAACTACAACAAAATAAATAGTGGTTGAGAGAATGGTTAAAAGGTACTATGATTTTATTTGTCCAATAGAATGTATAAGAAAAAGGTACTACCGTGGATTAAGACCATCAACGACCAAATAGTATCTGCATTTTTAAATAAGGGCCTGTACAACAACATAAACAAACAAACCAAATTAAAAAGCTAACAATTGAAAACAAAAATAAATGAAAGCAACAAATAGAGAATGCATTTTACCCCATCTTCTGCCTCCTCGGCTAACAATCATCAAATCCTCTCTCTTCTAAACTAATATGTGTTGAAAACCTTGAACTACTATCATCATAAACCTGGAGGCCTCATTCCAGGTTAGGAAGACTCCCAGACTCATTCTCAAACATGTGAATGAGTCTGGGCAGTCTTCAATTAGGCGGGGGAATGTGGGATAGTATGGGATAAAAGTATGAATGGCGACTGCGGCAGTTCTTGAGTTCGTAAAAACATCTGGCACCGTAAAAACATCTGGCACCGTAAATTGAAAATGGAAGTCCGTAAAAACATCTGGCACCGTAAAGTGAAAATGGAAAATTAAAGCACAAAGGAAGAAGTTCCTTTTGATGAGGATATCACAGTAGGAAATAGTTGTAAGCAAGCAATTACAAATATACTTCTTTGGCTGCTCAATGCTGCCGTGCCCATTCAGAAAGAAATAACGATGATCTTAGATTATTAGATGGTGTTCCACACAACTGATGCGATCGCAAAGTTGCAATGAGGATCGTGGTACTCTAACAACGATAGTACCATACACCATTTTGATGACAACATTTTGATTTCACTTCTTCAAGAGCAATAAAACGGAGATATATAAAACCTAACTAATCTGCCCTCAGGTAATAATATGACAGATAAAAAAGCGAAATATATTTGCACGAAGAAATACATGAGTACCTCAAAACTGAGAGTCAACAGCTTATCGAATGATTTCTCTACTAAAAATTCTCCCTGGTTGTCAAAGGCAGTAACTACAAATTAGTAACGATCTCGACTTTATGAGAAAAGCGATCAGATATCTATAGACAATTTCAATGAGTTCATGTTAGGAGAGAAGTAATCTAGGAGTCTAACTAATAAATTCAGATGATCAAGTAACATGTATCACTAAATAATCTCTTGTTGACATTTTCTCAAACACCTTATTCTCAAACTGAACTTTCTTCTCAATACTCATTACCGAAGATGTAAAAACAACTTCAGAAGTATTATGTGTTTTGATTTTAATGGAAACTACAATAACGACAATAAAACTACAATTCAAGTAGAGATAATTAAGTTTCATTCACTCACTTTTGAGCGAAGATTTGAGATCTCCAAGGTAGCTTTCGTCCCTCAATGGGCAGATGACAGATATTGAGATTGAGATTTGGTGTTATTAACTAAAAAAATCAAGGTTTGGTTGAAGTGGAGAAGAAAGGGGAGAAGAATAATGAAATAATGTTTATTGAATCAAGGTTTATTCAATGCTTCAAGATACAATTCCAATTCTAAATTAAAAACCAAGAGAGAGATTGTTACCCATGAAGAAACGTTATGACAACTGTTGAGGAGAGACAAAATATGAAATAGGGATTTAGAGAGAGAGAGCGGAAGAGGTCGGCAAGAAGAAAGATCGGAAGGACGGGATACATGAGTGAGGACTGAGGATAGAAGGCGAAGGTGAGAAGTAGGCGGTTGGGAAAAGAGGGCGGTGCGCGACGCGAAAGCCCAAACCCACCACAGCGCGAGGCCTGCCGAGGACCCAAAAACCAAAAACCGGGCAGCGAACGGGCAGGCCAGGCCTGGTAAATGTATTCAGCAGGCGGGCACACAAACAGGCAGACCGGGAAGACAAAGGGGCGATCCCAGCCGCGGACGCGCTGCCCGAAGAAGAAGGAGCGATCCCAGCCGCAGGTGCGACCTGCCCGGCCGGGCTGCCCAAAACTCTGCGTTATAATAGAGATTCTTATCAATAGTTCATCCTCAACATCAATTGTACCATGCTGCAATCCCTGCTTATTGTTCAAATTTTATTACAACTTCATCAAAAACAGTGCTTCTGAATGACGACCAAACAGCACATTGTAACAGTGCTTCTGAATGACGACCGAACAGCACATTGTAAATGTTCCGGAGACAATTTTATTTTTCTCATTCTGTAAGAAGCAAAAGTTGTGAACTACTACAACAGCTGAAAACAAATTATTCGTGACGAAGAAAATGAAGAGTTCAAAACACACAATCGAGGTTGTGAGTAATTTATGTTCATTAAGTACAGGTTAAGTTTTAACTCCTAACTTCAAGTGCTAATTAGCATTCAAATCACAGTAGTTCTGACTGATAAGCAGTCTAAATGAAAAAATAAATTGAAGAAAAAGATCTATTGCAATGTATAAAAGAAAATAATATGTCCATGGTTACCTTGCAAAAAAGTCGCAAATATGGAATTTACACAACCTAGTAACAAAGCTACAACAAACCAGAAGAATAAGTGCATGCAAGTAAATCACAAGCATGAAAATGTTGTGTCGAATCACTTCATTCATTCATTCATTCAATCTTCAGTTGGAATCCTATACAATAAAACTTCCAGTTTACCCTCGGCTTCCAACTTCTTCACTTCATCAGCTGCACCAATCAATCTTCCTTTCACAAACAATACAGGTATCTGTATTTTCCCCAGTACATCAACCAATTCATCCTCATAGTCCTCATCTCCCCAAACATCTCGCTCAATCATCTTAATATGATGTGATTGTAATATTTTGCGGACATAATTGGATTCTTTAAAGGATCTTTTCATCCTTTCTATTGTGGTTGTGTAAATAATAACCGAATTCTCACCTCCAGGAGGACACTTTTTTTCATATAATTCAAGCATCGATTCTGATTCTTCTTCCTCCTCCACATCATCATCATCAACTTCATCGACTACGGATAAGGAAACCTGAAAGGGCATTGGAGGAGGAGTAACTGGCAGTGTCTTCTCTAGCATTTTTACCACAGTTCCAATGGAAGGTCGTTTACGAGGTGTATATTGAACACACCACAATGCAATCATTGATAATCTCTTTGCATCTTCTCTATTTTCCCATGGAATGCCAAGTTCCTCTATAAGTTCTTCTAGATCTTCAGTCTCAAACTTCTCCCAAACATATTGTGGAAACCAGCGTTGGCCTGGCTGGTTGTTGTTTCTCATTCCCAAAACTTCAAACATTATTATCCCAAAACTGTAAACATCAGCTTTAGAAGTTACTGGAGATTCTGACATCCACATCTCTGGGGCAGCATAACCGGGTGTACGTTTAGTGCTAGTCAAGGTAATATGACTCATACTATCAAAAGTTTTAATCTTAGGACAGAGATTTTCGTCGAGGAGAACACTACTAGGCTTTAAATCAAGATGAATTGTTCGATGATGGTGACCCTCGTGCAAATAAGAAACCCCTTTTGCAATCTCAATCACAATGCCATACAACCTTCCCCACTCTATACCAAGATGATTCCCATACAAAATATTATCTAGAGACCCGTATGGCATATATTCATATATAAGTGCCATCATTTTTTTGTCTAAGCAATAACCATAGGCTCTCAGGATGTTTTTATGGTATAGCGTGCTCATTGCTCTCATTTCACTCATGAACATCTCTTTGCCAATATCACCATATACAAATACTGTAATAGCTACTTCAAAACCATCTGGAAACCTACCTTTGTAGACTTCTCGAAAACCACCAGCGGCTATTAAGTTAGAGAAGGATGATGTAAACTTCTGAAGATCCATTAGTGAATACTTCTTCAGCCCCTTATGTTCCTTACTAACATATTCTTCCAGCTCTTGTTTATTCTCTTCCACTCTGTATGCAGTGATGAGCGTATGAGGCACAACCACAGGGGTTGGATATGAGATCGCCAAACTGAAAAATACACAAATGTCATAACTTATAACAGTAATTATCTCAATACTCCATACTAATCTCAGAAAGTCTGCATATATCATAACATATGTCATATATGCTTGGTCTTATATCTAGAATTAAATATAATAGTGCGCACTATTTTTTACAAAAACAGTTCTCGTACCTTTTATCATTGACTGGAACCTCTGGATGAACTTCTGGAATCCCCTGCAGTGAAGGTAGCATTGAATGGCCCAAAGAGTTATGACTCTGAAATGGATAAGGAGGAGTCGTAACTGACATTTCCTTCTCGAGCACCTCTACCACATCCTTCATGGAAGGTCTTATTGCGGGTGTATACTGAGCACACCACATTGCAACCATCAACACTATCATTGCCTTTTCTCTATCCTTCTCCATAATGCCACAATACTCCATAATTGTTTCTGGTTGTTTACTCAACATCTGCGAGACTTCATGTGGAAACCAAATTTTATTCTTTGGGATGTGGCATCGCCTCCCCAAAATTTCAAACAGCATCAATCCAAAGCTGTAGACATCACATTTACAAGTTATCGGATATAATGGCTGATGAATCTCTGGGGCAGAATAATAATCGGTCCCTCTGGTTCTGGTGTTGGTTAGATGAGTTACATCACTTTTCATAAGCTTAGAAACCCCAAAATCTGTAATCTTAGGACACAGACTTTTGTCAAGGAGCACATTAGCCGCTTTTATGTCGTGGTGAATTATTTGCTCACCACAACCATTGTGCAAATATGCTAGCCCCCTTGCTATCTGAAGCGCAATATCATATAACTTTGCCCACTCAACACTATTTGGATTCTTGTACAGAATCTTATCGAAAGATCCATTCTCCATACATTCATATACAAGTGCTTTTATATCATCAGCAAAGCAGAAACCATAGAGTTTCACTAGGTTTGTATGGGAAATCCTGTCCATTGTAATCCTTTCAGCTAAAAATGTTTCATGGACCATAGCATTTTCATTCAGTATCTTAACTGCAACTTGCTCACCTTCAATTTCTCCTTGATAGACAATTGAAAACCCACCCACGCCTAATTGTATATCAAAGTTTGTAAATTTCTTAAGATCCACAGATGAATACAGCTTTAGTTGGTACTTTTCTAGTGAACTTAAGTGATCTGGAATCGACTCTGAGCCAGCATTGCCCTCTTCTATCAAGACTTTCACAGCCGCGAGACTTTCTATCAATTTGCTGTTAAGCTTGTCCTCAGTATCCAAATTATTTAAGAAAAAACCTGTTGTTTTCTCATTAAATTCTTTCATTATGTAATCCACTTGCCATTCTCTGTCTCTTACATTCTTTAGCCATGCACCCATATGCCGTTTCCCTCTTATTGCCACTTGGTCCTTGGTATGTTTCAGTTGGACCATCAGACTCGACAAAACATTTAAGTTTTGTTCATGACTGCTAGGATTCTCCATGATCCAATATAGTATAGATAAAAGTGTGGCAACCAAACCAAGTCGAAGATAATTGATGAGAGAGGTAGTGATGACTTGAACACTTCTGATTGGAATAAACAAAAATTTATACACATATGAGCAGTCGAGCAGATACTCAGGAAAACCACTTAATTCAGGAATAAATTGTAAAAGCTTTCTTCATCAAGAAAACCACTTAATTCAGGAAGTGCCATGCAAAAAATCGATGAATGGGTGAAGACAAAAAGGGTCAGTCATCAACCTTTTATACATGGATCAGTAGTGTAATATACATGGAAGTTTTGCTTAATTAAAAAAATTAAAAAAGGAATATGTATAACAACGTGATGACTGATAGTTCAAACGAATATGTATTTAGAAGAATCGGGTTTGCTATTCAGAAAGGATTTGAAGCGCAGTTTGTAGTGTGCTTGTCCTCTACTTTTGTGTAATTCTTTGAGTTTATCAATAAAATGGTTTTTCTAAAAAAAAAAAAAAAATGTTATTAACAAAATTCTGGTACCTTAATTTATTTTAATGTAAATTTTCACAAGTGTATTGGGATCAAAGTTTAACCTAAACATTAAAGCATTAAAACCTAAACATAAATCAAAACAAAAAACACAAACACAAGAGATGGAAATCTTGAGTTCACCTTTACATAGTTGCAACCAGGTAGTATGTCAGTACTGGAGAAAAGTTGTGATGAGTTGCACCACTAAGCAAAACCAAACACGCCACAAATCCCAAAGAGAGCAGAGCAGAGGTTCTCTCCCAAGTTTTTCTAGCTCTAAGTCAACCATAGATGATAGAACTCACCAACTATTGATTTATTTAAAAAAGTATTACCTGTCTGAATGGATTAACAATTTCTTTAAACAAATTAATAATGTGAATTAAAGAAAAAAAATATATAAAAATCATGTGCACATCAATATGAATATTATAATTAACATAAAGACAAACAAGTATATTAGCTGTATGGAGGGATTAACTAGAAATTTTTAGACTTAACCCTCAACTTTTGTCCACAATTTGATTAAACCCCTGCATTTGTCCAACTTTGAGCGTAACACCCTATCGTCACTCAAACTGAACGTCAGAGGAGACAGAAATGAGACGGTTGGGTGTTATGTCCCAAGTTGGACAAATGTGGGCTTAATTAAATCATAGCAAAAGTTGGGGGTTAACCGAATATGGGGTGGATCCACTAACACTTCCCTTCAACGACATATTTATTTTTAAATGTTGTTACATAGAATCAAACCCGTACCTCCCAAGACCAAACCGTTTTGTAACCATGTTGTGAACCTGTTTATCTAAAAACTCAAATTTGTAGAGAAAGACTACCACAATGTATATCAACCGGAATATTATCGGATAAACTAGTAGGCACATTCCTAACCAAAACATGAAGGTGGACATTACTTCTCTCTCGATTGGGTCATGGGCCGCACACATAATTAAGCCCACAGTCCTAATCAAACATGGGGGAGATCCACCAACAAAAACTAACTTATTAAATGGTAAAACTAGGGGTGGACTCGGTCCGGTTCGGGTCGGATAGAGGGTAAATTTGGGACCGAACTGAAGTCTTCGATTTTTCATAAATCTAAACCGAAACCGATCCGAAGCATAGTAAAAACCGGATTTGAACCTATCCGAAATATTCGGTTCGGATCGGATCAGATATTCGGTTTGGGCCTTGACATTGGGCTTTTTGAAAAAATTGTAAGTAGATCTCGAGACGGCGAGTGATAATAACTAGTTGAATACTTCACTTCCACACCTACTACTATTCAAAGTTAAATACTTCACTTCCTTACTTCTGGTTGTAGAAAATGTTCATAGAAAAAGATTTGAAAAGATTTAGAAACTTTCTTTACCAACAAATTCATAAACTTTGATAAACTAAAGAGAGATTTTTGGGTTGACTTCTTCGTTAAATGTAAAATTGAATGAGTACAATTTCTCTTAAACTTATTATTATTAGCTAACTGTGTTACTACGGATCGGTTCGGATATTATTGTAACCGAAGTTTTGAAACCGACACCAAACTGAGAATTTCGGTTTTGAAAAATTAACAATCGATAGCCGAACAGAAATATTCAAGAATCGAAAAAATAGGCCGGTTCGGATCGGTTTCTTGGTTTTCTCGGGTTTATGACTAAACCTAGGTAAAACAATCGATATTCTATTTGTGACATAGTTCAACAAAGCAAATATTCAACATAAACATCACAAAATTCTTTGCAATATAATATAGTACAAAAGTGCGGTTATCAAAAGATCAAAATGAATGATAGCGTTGCGAAACAACGGGTACAACTACTTAAAAGTATATAGAAGTTGAAACCGGCACTAAGTTGTTTGACATCAATTTTGTGACATTGGATGTCCATGGTTATCTCGCTTTGAGTTCATTGTTAGGAAAACCTCGTTGTGCGCACGTCATCCTAGGTTCTTGTCCTTGTGTCTTGTGTATCCATAGTGTGTTTTTGGTTTAGGACGTACGTACGTCCAGTAGGTCAGCAAACTTTCATCGTGTTGAACGTACGTACCGAGTTAGGGCGTACGTACGTCAGGTTAGGCAGCAGGTTTGTTTTTGTTCAGGACGTACGTACCTTTTTAGGACGTTCGTACGTCCAAGCAGGCAGCAAGCGTTTATCGTGTGAAGACGTACGAACGTTATTTCGACGTACGTACGTCCAATATGGATTTCGTCAATTTCGGCCCATTTTCTGTGTATTCCAACCCTAAGTATAAATAGGGTTTCTCTTCCAAAGAACAAGTGAGTTCTTTGGCCGTCCAATTGAAGTCTTATTCTTGGAGTTTGTTTAGGTTTTGTTTAAGGTTGTTTTTGGTGATTGAACTCATCTTCTTCTTCCCCATTCATCTTCTTCTTCATTATTGTTTATATTGATTTAGCTTCGAGTCTTCTTGTGTGTTCATCAAGAAGTCGAGTATCGTTGTGTGTTCATCAAGGAACTCTGGTGTAAGCTTGTTTCATAGTTCGGCTTCGAGTCTTCTTGTGTGGTCATCAAGAAGTCGAGTGTCTTGTGCGTACATCAAGGTGCTCTGGTGAAGTCAAGGTGTTAGAGATAACCAGTAGTGTCAACTCGCAGTGATTGCAGGTAGTTGATAGGTTTGTATATCTCTTTTTCATCTAGTGGATTTATTTGTTGTCGCGAGGACAACCGTGGACGTTTCCCATATTGGGTTTTACCACGTTAAAAATATTGTGTGTTCTTTATTTGTTTATTGTTTTATTGTTTGCTTTACTATTGTTATATTGCACATATATTGGGTTTTCAATTGGTATCAGGAGCAGGGCGTTTGTTAAGGAGCGTAAAGGCTCACGCGTAGATCCTTAGTGCAATTTTAATGGATTCTGATAAATTTGGAACACTAATTTATCCTCCTAAATTTGATGGAACTAATTTTCCCTATTGGAAAGTTCGTATGGCTGCGTATTTGCAGGCTATGAGTGAGGATGTGTGGATCACTGTGGAAGATGGTTGGTCACCACCGAGAGTTACTACAGGTAGTACAGATGAGGTTGTCACAAGTGTAAAGCCACGAAACACATGGATTGTGGAAGACAAAGTTGCTTCTACTAACAACCAAAGAGGGCTTAATGCTATATTTATGGCTTTGGATGCTAGTGAATTTCGGAGAGTTCATGGTTGTATAACATCCAAAGAGGCTTGGGATAGGTTGGTAAGAACTCATGAGGGTGACATTGCTGTCAAAGAGAGTAAGCTTGAACTTCTTATTACTCAATTTGAAACTATAAAAATGGATAATAATGAATCTTTTGATGAATTCTTTATTCGTTTGCAGGATATTATCAACACTAGTGCATCTTTAGGTTTAGTGTACACAGATACTCAAATAGTACGTAAAGTTCTTCGGTCTTTGCCATCTAGATTCCGTTCTAGGAAAGATGTCATTCAAGAAAGCAATGACTTAAAGACCATGTCCATAGAGACCTTAGCAGGAAAATTGAGAACTTATGAACTTGAGGTTCAACTTGAACAACCTCAAAATAAATCCTTTGCTTTTAAAGCTGGAACTTTTGAGGATGTACAAGATGAAAAAATTAATCATGATAAGTCTCTTGACACTAAGCAACATCTAAGTATCATTTATCGTTATCTTAAACCTATTTTTAAGACTATGAAATATAATGGTTTGACTAACCATGGTTTTGACGAGTGTAAGCTTCCCAAGAAATTTGGTGCACAAGGGATAGAACAACAAAAAATCAAGTTATCTACCACTTGGGAGGAAGATGAAAGCGATGATGATGTTGATGATGATGTAGCGGAAGACCATGCTACACATTGTGTTGCCTATGGAGCATCTTTGAATGAGAATGTGGATTGTCAGGTAACCGATATTGTCGATCATGAATTCGATGATTCTATTTTGGTAAGTCCTGGTGAGTTAAAGGAATTACATATGTCATCTGTTAAACAATGTCAATCCTTGCGTAAGACTAATCAGATTTTAAATGATATGGTTGGGTCTCTTGTAAAAGAGAAATATGTTCTTGCAGGTGATATGGATGCCTTATCTGAGGAATTTTCCCAAGAAAAGCTAGATTTCCAATCTAGAATTATTTCTTTGGAAATATCCAATCGTGAGATAGAAGATAAGTATCGTTCCTTGTTGCTTGAGCATGAAGCTGTGAAAAAGGATTTATTTGCTTCTACTAAGCGATTGCAAGGGTTTGAGAAAGCTTCAGTTGATCTAGACACCCTTATTAAAAGTGGAAAATTTTCTTCAGATAAGACTGGTTTAGGATATGACTATGTTGGAGCTTCCTCCAGTTGTGTCCCTCCTACTACTTCTTTTGTGAGGCCATCATTACCTCCTTTGTTACCAAATCCTCATATTTCTACTCCGCCTCCACCTATCAAGGCTTTTGAATCTAAGCCAAATGTGATGACCAAGAACAAGACAAGTCCTAAACATAGACATTTTAAGTGTTTTACTTGTGGTCGGTTAGGTCATACTTCAGCTTTCTGTTGGGATAAAAATTCCATGGTTCCATATTCTTCTTCTTATGGTAATAATTATTGGAACTCACATTGTTCTTTTCCTGTACAGGCTCATCATTCCTCTTGGCCTCCTTTTATGCGAAGAAGTGGCCCTAAAAAACCACAACACTTCAACAATAGAAAGAGGGTTGTGCAAAAGGTCATCAAACCACCCCACATATGGGATAGAAGCATCGATGCTGCCAAATGTAGTCTAGAGAATGAGAGGTTAAGGATTGGAAAGTCTACTATCAGGGATAATGTTCAAAAATCCTCCATATCCGGGTCCAACTTGCAGAATATCTCTCAAGTATGGGTACGAAAGGATGACTTGAACGTTCTTTTTTGACTTCTTAAAGTCAGATTGAATATCATCTTCGTATTTTTATTTTTTTTGTTTGTTTTCTAGCCTTGTGTTATTTTAATTGCATATTTTTTTAACCATATAGGCTATTTGTTTGGTGTGTTTTGTCTTTTTGTTTATGCATGCTTTGTTTGTTTGGGTTGAATATCATAAAAAAAAAAAATAGTTTACTTTGTTATGGGTGTTTGGGATACACATACTATGTATATGCATGTGGTTAGATTGGTCTATTACTTTCAATCATTCTTGTATGCTTAATATTCATGGATATAACTATTTTATTACACTTAGCATACGTGCTTTCATGTTTAGATTTTAGACCAACATTTATCTAGTTGTGTCTCATGCATATATCCTTGCTTGTTTACACTATGCACAACTATGTGACACTTTGAGAGTTTGTTTGCATATCCTTTTCAATCCTTTGAACATGATGAAATTCTAGGATAATCATTAGTTGGAAATATACGTATGCATGCCTTCTTATGTTATCTTGATTATTAGTATGAAGGCGGTGTGGTAGTGGTCAACAATTCACAAAATCCCCAGCCTTTTGATCTTCTTGAGAAAGAAATCATTTGGTATACATACCCGTTGGGGCCGTGAGGGTCATGCAATGACGGATGCACTCAAGAGATGTTAGTTCTTGTGTTGCACGTTACCATGATGTTGCACTACTTTGAAAAGGGGAAGTAATTTGAAAATATGTAGGCTACACCCTACCACATGTTGCAAAAGCTGAAGGTAAAAATCCCTTTCACATGTTAATTTATGCACAGTAAAAAAAAAAAAAAAAAAAAAAAAACAGGTTATAAGTGCATTTCCCCGTGTCTGTTTAGGCGTTTGTGAAGTGAAATCCTTCTAATGGTGAATACTAGTTGTTTTGAGTGTTCTTATGGTTTGTGAGTGAGGTGTGGAAATGACTCTCTTTGTGTTTTCTTTAGCTTTCCCACACACCAAGGATGTTTGTATGATGCATTTCTAGTAGATGTTTGGTTTCATATCTTAATCTTTGATTGGTGCGTACTTTGTTTAATGAAACCAAGTTTATTCATCTTTACTAAGTATCTTGTTTTAATTGAGCTTGCATATACTCTCTTCTACCCTTGTATGCATGGTTCCTTGTGTGTTTCAAATATCCTTATTTGGTTTGTTTATTCTAGGGTCATCTTTCTCATATGCATTGCATTTAGGTGGAGCTTTTGTTTAGGGGGAGAATTCTTTGTGTTGACATCGTGTTAACAAGTGTTTATTTTATGGCTTCCGTTGCATATCCTTTTTGTTGTTAACATGATTGTTCTCTTTCTTTTCTTCTTTAATCTTATTTGTTATGGTTTGGTATTTTTCTTTTCTCTTTCTTTGGTTCCCTTGCTTCATTTGTGACAAAAAGGGGGAGATTTATGACTCTATTACTAACACCTTCTTCTTCTTTGTTAGTGTATTTTTGGGTCATGTTTCAGGTATGCTACTCGTATGGAAGAATGAATGTGTTGATGTTTAGAGGTTGTACAGTTTTGGGTCATGTTTCAAGTATACTACATGTATGGGGGAGTGAACATGTATGGGTGAGTGAAAGTGATGATGATCACAAAGTGCATATACAGTTTTGGGTAAGCTCGAGTATTAAACCTTGGAGCTCATGAAGTATGGGGGAGTTGTTCGAGGAACTTCCGTTGGCTCTTTGATTGTTGTTGCTTCCGTTCGGTCTCTGATGGTTAAAGTGTCTTACTCAAGCTGGATATCAAGAATTGGTGACTCGGTATGTGTTCTATCTTGAGTGTTTTTGTAGGCATGTTTTTTAAATGCCATGGTTTGGGTTTGTAAGCACGTTTTATAAGTGCTATTAGAGTCATAGGTTTTTGTCACAAAATCAATGTCAAAGGGGGAGATTGAAATCGGCACTAAGTTGTTTGACATCAATTTTGTGACATTGGATGTCCATGGTTATCTCGCCTTGAGTTCATTGTTAGGAAAACCTCGTTGTGCGCACGTCATCCTAGGTTCTTGTCCTTGTGTCTTGTGTATCCATAGTGTGTTTTTGGTTTAGGACGTACGTACGTCCAGTAGGTCAGCAAACTTTCATCGTGTTGAACGTACGTACCGAGTTAGGGCGTACGTACGTCAGGTTAGGCAGCAGGTTTGTTTTTGTTCAGGACGTACGTACCTTTTTAGGACGTTCGTACGTCCAAGCAGGCAGCAAGCGTTTATCGTGTGAAGACGTACGAACGTTTTTTCGATGTACGTACGTCCAATATGGATTTCGTCAATTTCGGCCCATTTTCTGTGTATTCCAACCCTAAGTATAAATAGGGTTTCTCTTCCAAAGAACAAGTGAGTTCTTTGGCCGTCCAATTGAAGTCTTATTCTTGGAGTTTGTTTAGGTTTTGTTTAAGGTTGTTTTTGGTGATTGAACTCATCTTCTTCTTCCCCATTCATCTTCTTCTTCATTATTGTTTATATTGATTTAGCTTCGAGTCTTCTTGTGTGGTCATCAAGAAGTCGAGTGTCTTGTGCGTACATCAAGGTGCTCTGGTGAAGTCAAGGTGTTAGAGATAACCAGTAGTGTCAACTCGCAGTGATTGCAGGTAGTTGATAGGTTTGTATATCTCTTTTTCATCTAGTGGATTTATTTGTTGTCGCGAGGACAACCGTGGACGTTTCCCATATTGGGTTTTACCACGTTAAAAATATCGTGTGTTCTTTATTTGTTTATTGTTTTATTGTTTGCTTTACTATTGTTATATTGCACATATATTGGGTTTTCAGAAGTATAGAACATCAAATATATGATAAATAAAGCCTAAAGTTGTGTTAGTTAATGAAGGGGTATTTAGGTTTTGGTATGTGTAATAATAGGTGAATCAGGTCTTGGTTCGATTTGATAGTGTAATTAGGTTTTGGTACTTTTTCTGTTAGTCGACTCATTTGATTGTTAGTTGTGTGTTAATACTTTCAAAAAGGCGTTATTACCCTTACACGAGCAAAACACGTGATACTAAATATAAACAATATTAGAAAATAGGCCAACTATAATAGCGGCATTTCCTTCTTCACCATCTCCCATTCTCTTTTCTTTAGCAAGTAGGTTGATGAAAAGAAGTTAAGATAAGTTTATACTTTTTTGTAATTCCTCGATTTGTCAACAATATTTTTTTTTTTAAAAAAAATAAAAATAAAATTATCAGATTGGTAAAAGGCTAGAATAAGTGAGGACATTGTTCAAATGGAAGTTAAAAATCATTACTTTCCCAAACAATATTTCATTAAATGGTAAAAGGCACTTATAGTTGCTTCAATACTTTGGAACCCCCTCAAACAAAATTTTCAGTTGACCTTCTGCTTCCAAGGACTTCACTTCCTTAGCTCCTCCTATCAGCCTTCCTTCCACAAATACTACAGGAATCATTAGTCTCCCCAGTACATTAATCAATTCCTCCTCATAGTCGATATCTCCATAAACATCTCGTTCAACCATCTTAATCTGATGTGATCGTATTTGAGAAGGGCGTAAGTATGAAATGCCCTCTCAGCCAAAATTCCTTCCCCAATGGAAGGGTGGGTCAAATATTCAAAGGTGGTTAGAAGTTCCAATGGCATTTGAGAGGGGAATAGAGTGTCATCCAAAATGCCATGTTAATTGCATAAGAAGGAACACAGTGTTCCAGTTCAACACTTTTTTGGAACTCACAGTTCCGTTTTATACACTTTATCTCATATGGAACTTGAAGTTCCGTCTTATACACTTAAAAAAAAACAACGGAATACAAAGTTCCATCTTATATACTTTAAAAATTAAAAAACGGAATACAAAGTTCCGTCTTATATTTAGTAAAATTACCGAAACTCAAAATTTCGTCTTATAAGCCATTTAATTTTCCTAAACTGACATTTTCAAAATTTTCCAATGGCACCACTTCGCAGGGGGTTTTGATTACCATGGATAGAGAGTGATTTTGAAGATGGTTTTGCTTATGTGGCACCTACGTGGAGGGCACCAAATTGCCCTCCCATTGGGATTGCTCTAATTAAAACTCTGAGGCTGTGGAGTATTTTATGAGAGTTTTACAATATTCCTTAGGGCAAAAGAAATCATGGAATTGGATAAGGTACAAGTAAATTAACTTGATAAATGGTAAAACAATTGAGATTTTACTTGTGGCATGATTCGTTTGTCGGGCGTTCTGAAGCTCAAAAATATACGTACACTTGCATACAAACCTACAACAAACTGAAGCAAACACTAGAGAATGTTGAGAAGCAATCTTGTACGCTAAGCTAAATTTATTCGTGATAAAAATAAATACTGCATTGCTGCTTGCAATTGCAATCCTAGGTTTCTAAATCAAAGGCCGTTACAGAAATAAATCGTTGTAAACAAAGAACAAGGATAAAAAGGAAATAAATGTTGTGACTGCATACAATAAAAAGGACATAATCAAAGAAAAACCTGAAGATGAATAAATAAAGCAGTTCAACTGCATACAAGCTAAGTAAACCACAAGCATCAAAATTTTGTGACGAATCACTTCATTCATTCATTCTTCAGTTGGCATCCCATACAGTAAAACTTTCAGTTTACCCTCGGCTTCCAACTTGTTCACTTCATCAGCTGCACCAATGAATCTTCCTTTCACAAACAATACAGGAACTAGTATTTTCCCCAGTACATCAACCAATTCATCCTCATAGTCCTGATCATCTCCCCAGACATCTCGCTCAATCATCTTAATCTGATGTGATAGTAATATTGCGCGGACATTGTTGGATTCTTCAAACGGTCGTCTCATCCTCTCAATTGTGGTTGTGTAAATAATAACTGATTTTTCACCACCAGGAGGACACTTTTCTTCGAATAGTTGGAGCAGTTCTGAAGATTTTTTGGCCTCATCATCTTCAGTGGGAATCCCATACAATAGAACTTTCAGTTTACCCTGGGCTTCCAACCTATTCACTTCATTAGCTCCACCAATCAACCTTCCTTTCACAAACAATACAGGAACAACTATCCCCCCGACAAAAGTTTTCAATTCATCCTCATAATCCCAAACTTCTCGCTCAATCATCTTAATCTGATGTGATTGTAATATTGAGCGGACATCATTGGATTCCTTAAAAGATCTTTTCATTTTCTCAATTGCAGTTGTATAGATGATAACCGAATTCTCACCTCCAGGAGGACACATTTTTTCATATAATTGAAGTATCGATTCTGATTCTTCTTCATCCAGATCTTCTGTATTACTATCATCATCTAAAGAAATAAGAAATGAAGGCCTAGATGATGAAAACTCAAAGGGGTATGAAGGAGGAATAACTGGCAGTTTCTTCTCAAGCATTTTCACCACAGTTCGCATGGAAGGTCGATTATGAGGTATGTATTGAGCACACCACAATGCAACCATTGATAATATCTTTGCATCTTCTCTATTTTCCCTTGTAATGCCAAGTTCCTCTATAAGTTGTTCTATTTGTCCAGTCTCAAACTTTTCCCAAACTCGTTCTGGAAACCAGCTTCTGTCCAGCTTGTTGATGTTGTTTCTCATTCCCAAAACTTCAAACATCATCATCCCAAAACTGAAAACATCAGCTTGATGAGTTACTTTAGATCCTGGCATCCATGTCTCTGGGGCATTATAACCAACGGTCCCTCTGATTCTAGTCAAGTCAAAATGAGACTCATTCCTAGCCATAATCTTGGCCAATCCAACACTTTTAATCTTAGGAGTAAGATTTTTGTTGAGGAGAATATTGCTAGGCTTTATATCAAAGTGAATTATTTGATGATGGTAACCATCGTGCAAATAACAAAGCCCTTTCGCAATCTCAATCACAATGTCATACAACCTTCCCCACTCTATACTAAGATGATTCATGTACAAAATCTTATCTAGAGACCCCCATGGGATATACTCATATATAAGTGCTATCATTTCATTGTCAAAACAGTACCCATAGGTTTTAACGATATTTCTATGGTAAAGAGTGCTCATTGTTCTCACTTCAGTCATGAACACATCTTGCTCAAAATTATCATTGTCTGCAAATACCTTAACAGCTACTTCAACACCATCTTGAGATATGCCTCTGTAGACCGTTCCAACATCACCAGTGCCTATTATATTAGATTCAGAGAAACCTGACGTAAACACCTCAAGATCCATCCGTGAATATACATTCAGCTCCTTACTATGATATTTTTCCAGCACTTCTTTAATCCTATCCTGTTTGTATGCATTGATAAACATATCAGGCACAGCCACAGGGGTTGGATTCGAGGGCGCCAAACTGAAAAACACAGAAATGTTAAAATTGGCCGTCTTCCACAAATAACAAAAGTAAAAGTTTTATTCATATGGACTGCATGTTATAACAGTAATTAATCTCAGAGAGTCTGAGTCAATATTGTTTTCCTTTGATCAAATTGGAATTAACCTTTTTACGAAAGTGATATACAGAATGTAAATGAGTCTCAATCAACTTCTTTCATCCAAATAAAATATTAACAAAGCAATTGTCGTACCTTATATCATTGACTGGAACCTCGGAATGTACCATTGAAAAGCCCAGAGGGTTATGATGATGAAATGGATAGGGAGGAGACATAACTGACATTTCCTTCTCAAGCACCTCCACCACCTCGCTCATCGAAGGTCTTATTGGGGGTGTATACTGAGCACACCACATTGCAACCATCAACAATATCATTGCCTTTTCTCTATCGTTCTCCATAATGCCACAATACTCCATAATAGTTTCTGGTTGTTTATTAAACATATTTGAGACTTCTTCTGGAAACCAAATTTTACCCTTTGGGATGCTGCATCGCCTCCCTAATATTTCAAACATCATTATTCCAAAGCTGTAGACATCACATTTACTAGTTATCGGAAATGATGGTTGGTAAATCTCTGGGGCAGAATAACAATCAGTCCCTCTGGTTCTGGTGTTGGTGATATGAGTTGCATCATTTCTCATAAGGTTAGACACCCCAAAATCTGTAATCTTAGGACAAAGATTCTTGTCAAGGAGCACATTAGCAGCCTTAATGTCGTGATGAATTATTTGCTCACCACAATCATGGTGCAAATATGCTAGCCCCCTTGCTATCTGAAGCGCAATATGATATAACTCTGTCCACTCTACACTATTTGGATTCTTGTACAGAATCTCATCCAAAGATCCTTTCTCCATATATTCATATACAAGTGCTTTTCTGTCATCATCAAAGCAGAAACCATGGAGTTTCACTAGGTTTGTATGGGAAATCCTGCCCATTGTAATTCTTTCAGATAAGAATGTTTCATAGACCATACTGTTCTCCTTCAGTACCTTAACTGCAACTTGCTCACCTTCAAATTCTCCTTGATAGACAATTGAATACCCTCCGGAGCCTAATATTTTACTGAAGTCTGTAAATTTCTTAAGATCCTCGGACGAAAACAGCTTCAGTTGGTACTTCTCTAGTGAATTTAAGTGATCTGGAATCGACTCTGAGCCAGCATTGCCCTCTTCTATCAAGACTTTCACAGCCGCGAGATTTTCTATCAATTTGCTGTTAAGCTTGTCCTCAGTATCCAAATTATTTTGGAAAAAACCTGCTGTTTTCTCATTAAATTCTTTCATTATGTAATCCACTTGCCGTTCTCTGTCTCTTACATTCTTTAGCCATGCACCCATATGCCATTCCCCTCTTATTGCCACTTGGTCCTTGGTACGTTTCAGATCAACCAACAGCCTCAACAAAACATTTGAGTTTTCTGCAAGATTACTAGGATACTCCATGATCTTAGGTGATACTGTGATACAGTATAGATATGAAGTGTGGCAACGAAACTAAGTCGAAGATGGCTGGTGAGAGAGGTAGTGATGACTTGAACACTTCTGAGAGGAATACACAAAGCAATATAGACATATGAGCTTAAAGTAGAGATTCTATAATAAACTTTGTATTCAAGAATAAATTATAAAATCTTCCTTCAACAAGAAAACCACTTAATTCAGGAAGTAACATTCAAAAAATCTATGGAAGTAACACTAGGAAGATAAAACTTTATCAATCTGAAAATTTTGCAGTTTTGTGATACATCATTTTTTGCAATTCTTTGTAATTTTCAAACCAGTGATTCAGTGAATCAGTTTATATAAAGAGAAAACCTAAACATTAAACCATTAAAACCTAAACATTAAACCATTAAAACCTAAATATAAATCAAAACAAAAAACACAAACACAAGAGATGGAAATCTTGAGTTCACCTTTACATAGTTGCAACCAGGTAGTATGTCAGTACTGGAGAAAAGTTGTGATGAGTTGCACCACTAAGCAAAATAAAACATGCCACAAACCCCAAAGAGAGCAGAGCAGAGAGGCTTGCAGAGAGCAGAGGTTCTCTCCCAAGTTTTTCCAGTTCTAAGTCAACCATAGATGATAGAACTCACCAACTATTGATTTATTTAAAAAAGTATTAGCTGTCTGAAGGGATTAACAATTTCTGTAAACAAATCAATAATGTGGATTAAAGAAAAAATATATATATAAATCATGTGCACATCAATATGAATATTATAATTAACATCAATATGAATATTATAATTAACTAGAAATTTTTAGACTTAACCCCCCAATTTTTACCACGATTTGATTAAACCCCTGCATTTGTCAAACTTTGGACATAACACCCCACCGTCACTAAAACTGAATGGGCTGGGTGTTGGGTTTAATCAAATCGTGGCAAAAGTTGGGGGTTAAGCCTAAAAATCCCTATTAACTATTTCTATGATGTTTGTATTAACCTATTTCTAGATTAATGCACTAACTAGATCAGGTCGTTGGGAGACTTGACCAAAGGGGGAGTTTTGGATTGAGGTGGCTGCACCTCGTTGAGATTGAGATTGCCTACGTACTCTTAGTTCGAGGGGATTGAACTTAGAGATCAAGCCATCGTAGTTCTGTTATTATAGAAGGTGGAAAGGCGTGGATCGTGGATCTTGCAGATTCTCTGTCATCATAATGAGGATTGATTATGTAACGAGCGAGGATCATCCCTATGAATTAATTATGTAACTGACGAGGATATTCTGTGCATTGAATGAGAGCACGTGTGTATAAGCAGGTCGCTGCTGGTTGCGTGGTCGGGTCGTTGCTGTCGAGCTACTAGTAGGTAGGGATCATGGCGATCTGATGGTTGAATGACTGTGCCACGTGGCTGCTTTTGATTGGATGGAGTATGTAGTACCCCTACATAAGCCCCCTCTTTTTAGGTCGGCTATATAAGTCGGGCTGAAAAGACTAAGAACTCTGATCGATGCTGATTTGTAGTTTGCTTTTTGAATTTGCGGACGTGGCAGTCATGCAGGCTTGTCTGTACTAATCATGGCGCTCTTACGGGGAAGTGGAGAGGTTTTCTCGAGCAGTTAGCTGTGTAGTTATGGCAACTGACGTACTCTTTGCTTGATTAGGTCTCTGCGCGGCACGTGGGTTGATCCGACGGTGGATGTGAATCATTTATAAAGTGGAAAATAACTGCAAGGAGTGTGGCTTCCTTGATCGATCTCGACCGTTTATCTGTTTCGAACTGATGGTTGGGATTACATGTGCTACAGTATTTAAACTGCAGTTCTCTTGAGAAGGGTTTACCTATCTCGCCTTCATTTGAATTGCTGCCGCTTTTCTCTTGCGATCTGAAGAACTTTGAGAGCTCGTGAGGTTAGTTTTCTTGTCCTTCTTTTCTTTCATCTTCTGTTTTCTTTTCTGTTGCTTGAGAGAAATGTCTGACGCGAGTGACTCTCAAAATGATAATTTGAGTGGTGGTGGCGGTGAGGAGTATGAGTCTGAAAGGACTCAATCTGAAACCTTGTCTCCCATTCATGGTGTAGACTCTGATAGCCCCCAGAGTTGCGGCTCTCATGGGGCGGACACGTCTGACGAGGAGATGGTAGAAGGAAACGACGGTTCAATGTGTAGAGTAGTGAACCTTGACCCAATTCCGGGCTGGGATGAGGCTGCCATTGTCTTGTTTGGTGGTCGACCTGTTGAATGCTATTGGTCGAGCCCCCTGCCAGATGAATGGCAATTTCTGGAGAAATATGAGGGTAATTGATGACCTGAATAAGCTGCATAAGTGGAACATTACTGTAAGTGATGTATTGGACCACTTCAGCTTCAAACGTTCTTCAAAGGCTGATTTTTCCGGCTATAACATGCAAGTTAGGCCAGAACGTTTGCCTTTGATCTATCCGGTAAGTAGTGAGCCATGGTGGAAAGATCCCATGCTGATTACTGGGTCGATCATTGAGGGGAGTATCCAGTTGCGTCATGTGACTAGGAATGATGATCGTGAGTTTCTGATTATTAGTCTGAATATGGTAGATGATTTTCCTGTTTCTGGACTTGATGATATTTTATCTTTTTGCAGCGATCAGGGGCGATCATCTTTTGAGGAAAAACGATCTGCAGTCCGCTTTGAACGGTTTTGGTTTCTTGGCTGACAATCGTAAGATACAGCTCTTACCCCACCTGAAGGAGCATTTTATTCTCAAAGGTGGTCCGAAAACCGTTGAAGAAGAGCTCGAGAGGAGGAAGTCGCTGAAGAAGGCCTATATGAGTTCTGTACATAAAGCTGAGGCTGGGCGTTCTGGTGGTAGTTCGCGTGCTGGGGAGAAGGAACGAGCTAGTGGTAGCTCGAGGCCTGAGGAGAGAGAGCGATCTGGAAGCACTGCTCGGAGGTCGGAGAAGGAACGATCTGGTGTTAGTTCGCGCCGGGGGGAGGTAGTGGCGAGCCCCCCAGTCGTATCCCCTCCGCTTTCACTCCCCAAATTACCTGCCTTGTCCGGGAAGAAGAGGTCATTTGCAGGGAACCTGAAGTTCATGCAGGGAAACTCTGTTTGCAATTGCAGCTCAACGCAAGCTTCTAGGAGGTGCGTCTGGTTGCTGAGGTTGGTGCTCGAGCTGAGATTGAGTTGAAGGACCTCAACGAGAAGCTTGAGCAGGCGAAGAATGTTGCTGTTGTTGCTGAGTGCAAGGTGAAGGACAGGGATGCGCAGGTCGCGGCGTTGATGGAGATGGTGGAGCAGTTAAAGGAAGATTCTACTGCTGCTAAGGCTTCTGCTGAACACTGGGAGCGCGCATGCCAAGAGAATGGTGCAGCGTGGAAGGCCTACTGCGACAACTTGATGAAAGCTGTGATGGGGTCGCCCGAAGGAGAGGAGACGCGAGGTGGTGCCGAAGGAGCTTTTGTGCCAGCTCAGGACGCCTTGACGGGCCCTAATGACCAGGTCGCCGGTGGCCGTACGGAGATTGATGGTTCCAGCGACCAGTCTGTGCAGCAGTGAACTAGTCTTGGTACCGACCTTCTTGTATTGGGTAACCTTGTGCAAAGTTTGCTTCTTGCACTCCTTGTTCTTGCAGTAAGTCTTCTTTGGCCTTCCTCAAAGCAGTCTTCTGAGTTGGTGAGCTCGAGTAAACAATCATTTGTTTTGTTTGGACTTGTAATGAACAACAGTAATTGATAGTTTATCTGATGAGCTTGTAATTAAGCCGTTCTGATCAGCTAGTTTCCAGGGAGTCCTGGTAGCTCGTTCAGAAGGCAGGTAGACGAGATGAATGGCTGCAAGCAGGACGAACTGAAACAGTTCTTCTTGTATGCCTTAGTTTAACTTTGCTTTTACCTGTAGTGGTTAGAATCTCATCAAGTAAAAAGAAATTTCAATGATTTACCTTACATTGTCATTCTTGTTACCTTGTCTGCTTGTATGAGTTTTGCAAACAAGTAGTAATCATAGTGCTGGACCTGCTGGTAGATGAGGTCGCATGCATGGTTGCTTGATTGTACATGGGTCGTGGGAATGATATGACCAATGCACCAAGTTAAGTTGCAGACGTTTGAACTTAACAAAATTAAAATTATCAAAGGGACTAGAGTTTTGATAATTTATAGGTCGAGGGATTAGACCTTTAAGAGCCATTCATGTTTGAGCTGAGATGAAGGCAAAAATGAGTTTGTATATTGAAATGTAATAGATAGATGCTTACATTTCATTGATAAAAGACCAGTGCATCATTGTGAGGAGTAACGACCTTGTTGAGATCGTCTTCAGTAAAAGTGATGTCTGTTTCCTGGCGCGCAGGGATGTTGGAGCGCGCTGCTTTACCAGTAATCGAGTAGACATGATGAAGATGGTCTACTCGTCTCTTCTTATCTCTTGTCAGGGGGGTGGAGTTGGATTCATAGATCATGTAAACGACATGACTTTCCGACTCGCTATCGCTATCAATTTTGTTTGCGACCTTTTTGTTGAGTTGGTCGCGTAGGTCGCCTGTTGGACCTAGACGTTGGGAGAGGCTACGCCCTCTGCTGCGGACTGGACTTGCGGAGGCTGTTCTGGCCTTGCTGTGATTCCTCTTTGGTGAACGAGGAGGGCTTCTGGATCCCTTCCTCGTCCGCTTGCTTGTGGAATCTTCTTGTCTGCCGAGGATCCAATTGTTGAGCCTTTTCTCATCGGCCCATGTTTGAAGAGCGCGTTTCAGAACGCGACAGTCATTTGTTTGATGACACCGTACCTTGTGGACTTTGCAGTACGGTCGACCAGATGTATCCTCCAACTGTGTGAAGGTAGGAATCTTGCACCAATGGTTGTGCTTGATTTGCTCATAGATGTAACCGGCTGGTCTTGTGAACCGGTGATACTCTCGCTGCTCAGTAGGCAACGACTTTGCTTTGAACCTTTTGCTATCAGATCGAGGTCGCTTGGTGGAGCCAGACTCTACATTGCTGACTACATGATTCTTTTCCCTTCCAGTGAGGGCTTCTTCGAGCTTGATGTAACGGTCTACCTTTAGGTAGAGCTCGTCTAGGGATGAAGGTCGCTTCATGGCTAGAGATTTGTGGAGGTCGGACCCTTGGATCAGACCGTGAGAGAATGCGATGGTTGCGAAGGTCTCATGCTCCTTTGCAAAATCCTGAATTGAATGCAGTTCAGATTTAAAACGAGCAAAGAAAGTGCTTAGTGACTCACCATCTCGCTGTTTAACTTTAAAGATGGAATCGATGGTAACGGGGCGCTTCTTGTTGTGGATGTAGAAGATGACAAACTGCTTTTCGAGCTCGGCAAACGAGCTGATGGATCCTGACTTCAAACGGTGAAACCAGTCAAGAGCAGGTCCGGTGAGGCTGGACTGGAATAGTAAACACAGAAGGTGATCCTCCTTGATGAGAGGAAGGGATTTTCGGAATCCCTTGATGTGGTTGGTTGGATCTCCGACTCCTGCATATTGATCGAACTTGGGGGCATTGAGTTTGTTTGGCAAATCATGTTCAAGGATCTCCTTGGAGAAAGGAGACTCCTGGAACTGCTGGAGGGACTGGACAGCAAGTTGCTCCGCGGTGTGGCTTTTTGAATGGTGTAAAATAGCCTGAGAGGCTTTGAACTCTGCTAACTGTTGGCTGAGTTGCTCGTACTTCTGGTTGGAGTCATCAACAGGAATGACTCCATGTCCACCATTTGGTACTTGTGCTGGGTTGACGGTTTGTGCAGCCTTCAAACGTGCATTCTTTTCCTGCAGACGAGTGATTTGTTCGTGCAGATCCTGGATGGTTAACTCTTGGGTAGCCATTTGAATGAGTGATTTTGATTTGGGTGGGAGGGTTTGGGTTTTTCGATTATATCGAATTCCTTGCAGTCGGCGCCAAATGTATTAACCTATTTCTAGATTAATGCACTAACTAGATCAGCTCGTTGGGAGACTTGACCAAAGGGGGAGTTTTGGATTGGGGTGGCTGCACCTCGTTGAGATTGAGATTGCCTACGTACTCTTAGCTCGAGGGGATTGAACTTAGAGATCAAGCCATCGTAGTTCTGTTCTTATAGAAGGTGGAAAGGCGTGGATCGTGGATCTTGCAGATTCTCCGTCATCATAATGAGGATTGATTATGTAACGAGCGAGGATCATCCCTGTGAATTAATTATGTAACTGACGAGGATATTCTGTGCATTGAATGAGAGCACGTGTGTATAAGCAGGTCGCTGCTGGTTGCGTGGTCGGGTCGTTGCTGTCGAGCTACTAGCAGGTAGGGATCATGGCGACCTGATGGTTGAATGACTGTGCCACGTGGCTGCTTTTGATTGGATGGAGTATGTAGTACCCCTACAATGTTACATAGAATCTAACCCGTGACCTCCCAAGACCAAACCGCTTAGAAACCATGTTGTGAACCAGTTTCTCTAAAAACTCAAACCTGTAGAGAAAGACTATCATTGGTATATCAACCGAAATATTATCGGATAAACTGGTAGGCACATGCCTAACCAAAACACGAAGGTGGACTTTGCTGTGTCGACTAGGTCACGGGCCGCACACATAATTAGGCCCATAGTCCTAACCAAACATGGGGGAGATCTACCAACAGAAACTAACTTATTAAATGGTAAAACAATCGATATTCTATTTGTGACATAGTTCAACAAAGCCAATATTCAACATAAACATCACAAAATTCTGTGCGATATAATATAGTACAAAAGTGCAGTTATCAAAAGATCAAAATGAATGAAACTAGCGTTGCGAAGCAACGGGTACAACTAGTTAAAAGTATATAGAAGTATATAACATCAAATATATGATATGATAAATAAAGCCTAAAGTTATGTTAGTTATGAAGGGGTATTTAGGTTTTGGTATGTGTAATAATAGGTGAATTAGGTCTTGGTTCGATTTAATAGTGTAATTAGGTTTTGGTACTTTTTCTGTTAGTTGACCCATTTGATTGTCAGTTGTGTGTTAATACTTTCAAAAAAGCGTTATTACCCTTGCACGAGCAAATAAACAATATTAGAAAATAGGCCAACTATAATAGCCAATATTAGGTTTTGGCATTTCCTTCTTCACCACCTCCCATTCTCATTTCTTTAGCAAGTAGGTTGATGAAAAGAAGTTAAGATAAGTTTATACCTTTGTGTAATTCCTCGATTTGTCAACAATATTTTTTTTTTAAAAAAAAATAAAAATAAAAATATTAGATAGGTGCTAAAAGGCTAGAATAAGTGAGGACATTGTTCAAATGGAAGTTACAAATCATTAGTTTCCCAAACAATATACAAATAAGGTTCTGATTTCATAAAAATGGTAAAAGGCACTTATACTTGCTTCAATACTTTGGAATCCCCCCAAACAAAATTTTCAGTTTACCTTCTGCTTCCAAGGACTTCACTTCCTTAGCTCCTCCTATCAACCTTCCTTCCACAAATACTGCAGGAATCATTAGTTTCCCCAGTACATCAACCAATTCCTCCTCATAGTCGATATCTCCATAAACATCGCGTTCAACCATTTTAATCTTATGTGATCGTAATATTGACCGGACATCATTGGATTCCTTAAATGGTCTTTTCATCTGCTCAATTGTAGTTGTGTAAATAATAACAGAATTTTCACCTTCAGGAGGGTACTTTTGTTCATATTGTTTGAGTATCTCGTTTGCTTTACTATTTCCTGGTCCATCCCTTGTATCTGAATCAACTGGAGTACTCTTTAGAGGTCTTGCCAAAGTTGAACTCGAAGCAAATTCCTCTGCTCTTTCTGGAAAGCTTGTCTTGTGCAGGCTGAAAAATAAAAGCATTAGTTTGGCTAGTCTGACACAAACTTACGTAGATTGCCAGTTATGTGGTTCGATGGGATTACAATTTGAGCATGAACGACTAACTTGTAAAAAAATACGGAAAGTAAAAAAAGAAACTGTGTGGTCATACACTCATACCTTTCATCAATGGTAAGAGACACTCTTCGAATCACTTCTTTTGATTGCAGCATCATATATTCTGAGGGTTGAGGCTGAAACGGATCAGGAGGAGACATAACTTGCATTTGATTCTCAAGTACCATCACAACATCACTCATTGAGGGTCTTATCTCGGGTGTTTTCTGAATACACCATAATGCAACTGTAGATAGTATATTTGCTTTTTCACTATCATTCTCCTTAATACCACAGTACCTTATAAATTGTTCTAGTTGTCCATTCTTAAAGTTTTCCCACACTACTTTTGGAAACCACTTTCCTCCGTCTGTGTTTCTCTTCTTCCTCAATATTTCGAACAACATCATGCCAAAGCTATAAACATCACATTTATTAGTTATTCGTGATGCGAGCTCCCACATCTCTGGGGCAGCATAGCCAGGTGCCCCTCTAAACCTGGTCCTGGTGCAATGAGTCACTTCCCTTTTCAAGAGCTTTGACAATCCAAATCCTGTAACCTTGGGAGAAAGATTTTTGTCTAGGAGCACATTACCTGCCCATACGTTATGGTGAATTATTTGTTCACCGCAACCATCGTGCATATAAACAAGCCCCTTTCCTGTCTCAATTGCAATATTATACAACTTCCCCCACTCCAAGCTACTAAGGTGATTCTCGAATAAAATCTTATCCAAAGATCCATTCTCCATATATTCATAGACCAGTGCTCTCATATTTCCCTCGAAGCAAAACCCATAGAGTTCAACTACATGTCGATGAGATGCCCTAGCGATTGTGCTCACCTCAGTAATGAATATCTCATCGGCTACATGCTCCTGTGGCAGTACCCTAACAGCTACTTGCTTACCATCCTGAAATTGACCCTCATAAACATCACCATCATCGCTACTAATAAATTTAGGGAATTTTAATATAAAGCTCTTAATATCCCCTTGCGAGTATCTCTTTGCCAGTTTATTTAAAGATGTGCTAACATATTCAAAACGAGCATTCACCTCATCTTTTAATTGTTCCAAGGCATTTAGATTTGCCAACACTTTCTTGTTAAGATTGTACTTCGCATTAAGACTTCTCGAACGACTACCTGTTGTGAGTTCATTTAAGTCTTTCCCTATTTCATCCACTGCGCCTTCTCTGGCTTTTACTTTCTGTAGCCAATCATCCATTTCTGGTCCCCCTCTTCTTGCCACTTGGTCCCTATAATGTTTAAGATCCTCCATCTTTTTTGACAAATAATCATAATTTTGCTGAAGGTTAACAGAATTCTCCATTATAGCTAAAAGTTGTAGCTCAATAAGCCGACGGTGGAAGACAGTATGATAATGACAACCTGCTAAAAATGAATAAAGTGAAATGAGGTATAGCATGCACATTTGACTTCAATCAAATGAAAGAACATAAATGGTTAATGCGATGCGATATCTTTAGTTTAATACACAATTGAAAACACTTCCTTGGTCAAGCAATTCACTTAGATCTATCATAAATCATAATGTAACTAAATTATGGGTTAGTGGGTATAGAAAGTGGTCTAATGTTTGTTTGTAGGTAGTGGGTAGTTTTGTTTAACATTATGTAAACTATATAAATGCAATGTAATCAACATTGGTATTATAGAATGAAATTAATATTTAAAGTTAGGATTTCTAGTCTGATTTAGAGGTGATTCTCTCAATAAAATCAAATCAGAGGTCGCGGATTCCTCAATAAACCTTTTTATCATACAATCTTAGTTGATTGTATCAGAATTAAGCAAAGAATTGCGTTGTTTAATAACATTGTAATCAAGGTTTTTTGTATTCATTTTTTTTTAAAGATAAAAATAAGACATGTTTTGTTAAAATCCAGCTCTGGAGAAGGTTCTCCTCTACAAACAGTACCCTGAGCAATTTGAAAGACATCAGTTTCATATGGTGTATATTTACAAGAATTATTAATTCAAGTACATGAAGAATCAAAGTTCCACAAATCAAAGAAAATGAGTTGTTGCTAAAATCAAATCCATGGTTATAAACAAATAGATGTGAAACATAAAGATTCATTACAGTAATAGGCTAATAGCTAAGTTTAGAAGGAAATACCTGAATTCCAAGGTTTCTTTTTATTTTCCTCACTAAAACTGAACCAATTACCAACCAAGTTTTGTGGTCAACGATTGAGTTACAGGCTTAAATGAACTCAACCATGGATGAAATAGGGAAAGACTTTTTATAATAAGAGAAACCAACCATGATTGAGAAACAATATAAAATAGTCCAGAATAATGTAGCAAACTGTAAAAAGAATGGGTAAAAAGAATAGGAATTAAAATAATGTTCAATTTGTGAGAAATATGGACATTCAAACCTCAAATTTCAAGTTTTTCAACCAGAGAAAACCCCTCCTTCAAGATTGTATTGAATGTGCTCATGCGCATTTTTCTTATCGGACGGAAACAATTGTTGTAAGTTGTAGTAAGACGAGGGTCACTTGTCAAAACATTGTTGTCGCAACAAGTTAGACAGAATATGTATCCATTCAGGACAGTTTATTTTTATCAAGCTGTAAAAACTAATATCTGAAACAAAAGTTTTACACTATAACAGCTGAATATGAAGAAGATGAAATGTTCAAAACACACTTTGAGTATTCACAGTTGTGACTGATAAGCAGTCAAAATGACAATAAAAAAGGAAACATCAATGAATACAAAGTTTTAAAATTTCGAGGAAAAAAAGATCTATTGCATTGCAATGGATAAAAGAAGTCATTTGTCCATGATCTACCTTCCAAAATTGTCTCAAATATGCTTCATCATTGTGAATTTACACAACCTAGTAACAAAGCTACAACAAACTGAAGCAAACTCTAGAGAATGTTGAGAAGCAATCTTGTATGCTCAGATTTAGTGAGCTGTAGGGTGAGAGCTCTTCTTGTGTTTTGACAAAGACTGACAGAAGGATGAGAACCCCTCTCTGAGTTCTTGAGGAAGAGGAAGACTAAACGGAGCAAGGACGTTAAGTGGTCTACTGTCCTTACTCATTGAGGATGGGAGTGCAAGTGCTGTTTGCTGCTTGTTAAGCCCTTCCATAATAAAAGAAAAAGCTCCAAATGTAACACAACCCTGTAGAAGAGCCTGTGGCGCACCTGCAGAAAGGAGTTCACAGTCAAACTCACTTCAATGGCATCGTGGGAAAATAATATAATAAAGTTGAAGATAATGATTTGTATTTCTCTAATAATGATGCTGGCATACTTGATATCTTTATTTCTCCGCATTGTAAAATGACAGTTGAGACATAAGTTTTTCTCAACGAAGACAAATATCTCAATTTGATAAAATTTTGACCCTTTAAAATTTGAAAATTTAGTACAATCTGATGAGAAACTACAAATAGTGCTAGTATAACAATTGTAAATTCAAACAAACAATTAACCAATACGCAGAAAGTAAATAACACACAGAGATTTTTAACGTGGTAAAACCCAAACAGGGAAACGTCCACGGTTGTCCTCGTGACAACAAAATAATCCACTAGATGAAAAGAGATGTACAAACCTATCAACTACGTGCACTCACTGCGAGTTGATACTCCTGGTTATCTCTAACACCTTGACTTCACCAGAGCACCTTGATGTACGCACAAGACACTCGACTTCTTGATGAACACACAAGAAGACTCGAAGCCGAATTCACAATAACTCTTAAAGATCACAAAGATATGAATTGAGAAAAAGGGGGAAGAAAGGGAATTGAGTTCAATAGCCACAAACAATTTCAATATCAAAAACCTAACCAAAACACATGAACTAGAAGAAGGATGCACGGCCAAAGAACTAACTTGTTCTATGGAAGAGAAACCCTATTTATACTTAGGGTTGGAAACCAAGGAAAATGGGCCGAAACAGTGCAAACCGACTTTGGACGTTCGTACGTCGATATGACGTTCGAACGTCGCCACACAAAAATAACCCTGCTGCCTACCATGACGTACGAACGCTCTAACTCGGTACGTACGTCTTCATACGAAACTCGTCTGCTGCCTACTTGGACGTACGAACGTTCTAACTGCGTACGTACGTCCTGACCAAAAGAAGTTCGCTGCTTCAGTGGACGTACGTACGTCCTAACTAGGTACGTACGTCCAGAACCCAATAACTTATCCTGGACAGAACTAAGAAACACGAAGGACACGAGACGACCATGCGTACATCTTGATTTTCCTAACAATGAATTCAAGGCGAGATAACCAAGGACACTTTGTCACAAAATTGATGTCAAACCACTTCGTGCCGGTTTCATCTGACACTGATCTATCCCTGCTGTTTAACAAGGGTTGGTTTTCTAGAAAATTGAGGTACTTGAAGGATCACAGAAGTGTCATCTATTTTTTTTTCTTGCTGAGAAATTTAGAGTACCTGGAAAACTCAACCCAAGACCTGTACAACATCCAGCGAGCCCCGCATTGACAGCTACATAGATAAGAATGATTCAATTAGAAAGAAGAATTGTGTTCATGGGTTATAATCCAAGAATTGTGTTTATGGATAATGATATGGTTAATTATGAAGGTGAGGAAAGAGATACAAAAATGCTATGAACTCATACAAAAGCGTGGACGGGGAGTGGTTTACCTGGGTTCGTCAAGGATGGGGCCAGGTCATCCACATTACGAGAAAACATTAGAGTTAGGAAGCGAGGCAAGTATTTTGATAACCCCCCACCTTCCCACTATTTTGCAATGTGTATTGGTGTTTGTGCGTAAAACTATTTACGTCTAGGTAGGAACTCTGACATAAAACTATTTATTTGAATCACTTTTCCAAATACCAATATACTTCTGATAAAAATACTTGTTATTGTTCGTGAATGCTGCATACCAATCTCAGGCATGTGTTGTCCACAGGTTGCGACCCTTTTAGACTGCACAACATGGACGGGAGTTGGTCCAGGTCTTATGGATGCTGCAACTAAAGGTGCACTGTGAGTGAATAAACCGGTCGGAGGGTTTAAGATTGGTAGAGAAGCTGGAGAATGGACAACCTCAAACTTCCATTCATATCTGCCTTCTGAAACTTATCTTACATGCAGGTAAGTTGCTCTATACTAATAGGAAGTTCATAGAAGTGTAACGAATACAAGCTCATACTGCTCCAAAACCACAGGTTTTTCTCCGCCAGGAAGCATGGTTTGGTGGATGCTGCGGTGAGATGTAGTGCGTCCGATCAGACAGCTGTAATCGCTCTTCCAGGTGGTGTTGGTACACTAGATGAGATGTTTGAGATTTTAGCCTTAATTCAGCTGGAAAGGATTGGTTCAGAACTTCCTGTACCTTTTCTTGTGATGAACTACGATTCATTTTATTCAAAGCTGTTGGCCTTCCTCGATGATTGTGAGGAATGGGGCACTGTTTCTAAAGGAGAGGTTGCATCATTGTGGAAGGTCTTTAATGGAAACTCCGAGGTTTTGGAATACTTACGGGAGTTTTACAATATTCCTTAGGACGAAAGGAATCATAGAATTGAATAAGGTTATGGAAACTAAGGTGGTGTTTGATAACGCCCTTTTCCTGCGGCAAATCCCTATTTTCCCGCATTTTTTGTATTTGCCCTCGTTTGATAACGTAACTGGATGATTCGGCAACGTTTGCCGCTAAGCCCTCACGTGACCCTGTTTGCCCGCTTATATGCGGGAAAATTTTGCTTAGGTACCCCCCAAGCAAAATTTGCTTTGCCACTCCAACCACGTTTTTTTGCAGGGTATATAGGTAAAAAAAACACAGCAAAACCTAATCTCATAACCAAAAAAGCTTCAGAACTTCAATGGCGGCAGATCTGGTGGCGAAACTCGTGGTGAAGGTTGTTTGAATAGGTATGCATCAACTTTTTTCTCTTTTTTTCCACTATCATCATTGTACTCTCACTACACCCGAACAAATCAAACAATTTCAACTTTTTTAAAGTTGAAATTCTAAAGTTTTTTAAACTTTTTAAAGTTTGAACTTTTAAAGTTTGAAATTCTTTTCTCTCTTTTTCACTATATACATCATTGTACTCTCACTACTGTCGAACAAATCGAACAATTTCAACTTTTTAAAGTTTGAAATTCTTTTTCACTACTGTCGCAGATGTTGTTTTCATATAAAGTTTGATGTTTTTTCAATTTGAACATTGTTTTATTCTTATTCAACAGTAATTTGCGAAATTCATTAGTAATTTTAAAAAACCCCTAATTTTGGTAAAAGTTGGTGATTTTTTCAAGTTGAACATTGTTTTATTCTTATTCAACAGTAATTTGCGAAATTCATTAGTAATTTTGAAAAACCCTTAATTTCAATAAACCCTAATTTCAAAAAAAAAAATTGGGGATTTTTTCAATTTCAAACTATTTGTTAACTTTATATTGGTTTATTGTTGGTATATTCAAAATTATTCAAAAAATTAATGGTTTCGTATTTTAAGTAAATTAAATGTACATTTGTGACTGTTTTAATATTTTGGTTTTTTATTTTTGCTGCAATGTAACAATTGATTAAACTTGTACAAATTTTGTGTATATAAGTATATGTCCAATTGCTTAAATGTTGTGTATATGCCCAATTGCTCAAACAATTATTTTGCAGTTTTGATTTTTTAAATATCATATTTTTTATTAAAAATATCTGACATGTTTGAACTGACATAGTTAGTTACTATGGTTGGCATACATGTTTCTTGTAAATAAAACTAGTATACCTGCATGTAGCTTTATCATGAATTAATGGTCATGATAAATATTGGCAACAACTAATAAATGTATACGTTTTTTTTTTTTTTTTTTTTTTTTTTGTAGACTTGCTTCTCTTCTCTTGTTTGCGTTCTTCTTTTTCTCTGTTTATAGTATTTGCTCTTCGATATCAAGGTTTGTCACTATAACACTGATAACACACCAATAGTTTTTTTTCTCAAGTTCTTATATTAGCCATGTTTTTACTCAAGTTTTTTTATTTAGTTCGACACCATACCATGATTATTGGCATACATACAACTGCTTTGTTTGTCACAAGGTCTCATGCCAATTGGTCATAATCTAAGCCTAGCTCTAAATTAAATCATATCTAAATATAACATCAGCATACATATGTAATAACTCTTCCATGTAGCAATCATATTCACTTCAGCAAAACTGATGCAAGTAACATCTTGGACACTAATAAATATACATTCTTTCATAATATACATTGTGTAACAAAATAAGTATCATATATAGTATATATGAAGATATTAAAGCTAGCTAGTTTTTAAATAATTTGGTTTTGCAACTTTGAAGTTTAAACATAAACAAGTGCATACTTGGTTCTGATATTAATTTGAACCAAGACATGAAGCTTATATAATACTTATCAGTGTTTTATTTTCTGGTGTATCAGTCTATTTTGTTTTTTATGTTAATTTAAATATAAGTGCTAATAAGATTATGTTCACATCACTATCAAGAAATCAAGATATCTTGTTTTTTGTATGTAATGCCTATATTCTATGTTGATAATATCTGATGAATGTTTATTTGTGGTTTTGTCACACTGAATTTTCTTTTGCAGACCAGTATCTTTTGCAGACCAGTATCGTTTAAACATCAGCTCAAGAAGGTATGATTTTGATTTGAGTTTTTTTTTTTATTTGTTCTAAAAATTGTATGCAGTAGTGATTAATGATATTTTGGCAGCTTCGCTCTCTCTTGTCCTTCGATTTCTCCCCTTCGCTCGTGTTTGTCTTTCTCTACTCATTTGCTTTTCAAGGTTGGTTATTTCTTTTACCATGTATTCGTTTCTATTATAAAACATGTTTAGTTGGGATTAGAAAGCATGTTTTTGTCGGCATTAGGTATCTATATATGCAGTAGGTATCTACCATGTATCAGTTGGGATTCCAATGACATGTTTTAATAATTAAGTGATGTTTAAGAATAGAGGTTTTGTTTTTATTATATAATCATGCTTTCAAGTTTCAATATAGATTGTTTTTGTCATCTATAGATTGTCATTTGTTTACACAAATAATAGTACATACTAGTATCCTGATTAGTTTGTACACACAGCGTAAGATTTTATGTTAATTCCTACACACGTACAGATTAATGATTGTATTAGTTGTTTCTATAATTAAACACATAGTACAGACTAGTAACTTGATTAGTTGTGAGAACTATATTATACGAAATAAGTTGATGTAATGGTAACTCATAATGTTAACAAAATCTGTAGTTAAATAAAAATTGAAATCTGAAAATAAATTGAAATCTGAAAATAAATTGAAAGCTGATATATATAAACTCATTATGTTGAAAACATCTAATTACCACTTTTCAGAGAATGGGTAAATATTCCTATTATGTTGTGCGTCGTGGGTTCTGTCCTGGTATCTACAAAACTTGGGAGGAGTGCAAGTCACAGACGGACGGCTTTAGCAACGCTGACTGGCGTGGTGCTTATACCCTTGCTGAAGCAAGGCATATGCTTCAGCAACATCTTACAAATGGTTTCTGTCAATCTTCTCGTCTTATGTGTGATCCCAATCATCTTATGTCCCAGTCTTACATTCATGCGCCAGAACTGTCTGAACATTCTGGTCAATCTTACCAATCTGCCGCTCAATCTCAAGCACCTCTATCTCCACTAGTCAGTCAGCGGCCCTTAAACAATGTTGTTGTGGTGGACAACTTTATGTGGTTGGTGAAGAAGTTGGTGTTGGTTATGTTGGTTGTTGTTATTGCATTGTTAATTAAATTGTTATTTGTCTTGTGAGATTTATGTAAAAAGTGAAATTGATGATGTAAATTATTAAGCAGTTTTTATAATAATTTTTTATTTAAAAAGCACTCTTACGCATTCATACACTACTAACAATTAAAATTATTAACCAATTAAACTTACCACATGTTCTGTAGAATGCCTACCGAGGATGAACGTATCGTTACAGCTACTATTGTAATTGTAGCTGTCGATTGGTTAATGCACTATATTGCAACGAGACGTGAACGTGTTCCTAGAGGTCCTAGGGCTCCCTATACCTATAATAGAGATTCGTCGCGTGGGCGAACCTTAGCCCGATTCTACACCGATAACGACAACGATTGCCATGACCAATTGAGGATGAGGCGTTTTGCATTCCATCGGTTATGTGCTAGGTTGAAGACTATGGGTTTAACCGACTCTCGGTACGTGTTAGTTGAAGAACAAGTTGCAATGTTCTTGCTCATAGTCGGCCACGACAATCGGTGTAGAAGAATACGTCACGAGTTTAGGCGTTCTGGACAAACCGTGAGCCATTACTTCCACTTGGTTTTGAATGTTTGTCTACAATTGTATAGGCAAGTGGTTGTCAACGCCACGGCTGAGAACTCACCCCTCAATGACGGTCCTGGGGATGTATTTTGGCATCAGTATTTCAAGGTACGGAAAATTCTTTCGTATTTTATCATCTTCTTAGGTACGAAAAACTCTTTCGTATTTTTCTGACCAAGTAAATTGTTAATTAGGACGTTGTAGGCGCAATCGATGGTACCCACTTCCCGACCTTAGTGCCCCTTGATGATCAACCGAGGTATCGTAATCGGAAAGGAGTGATATCCCAGAATGTTCTAGTTGGATGTACGTTCGACATGAGATTCACTTACGTTCTAGCTGGGTGGGAAGGGTCGGCGCATGATAGGCGGTTGTTGAGATGTGCGGTTACTCGTCAAGGAAGGAGATTAACCTTTCCCCCTGGTAAGTATTACCTTGCGGATGCTGGCTTTGCATTAAGTCCCGGCTTCCTCAGACCTTATCGTGGGGTTCGATACCATCTCAAAGAACAAGGACATCAGGCTGTTGAAACTGATGAAGAACTGTACAACTGTCGGCATTCCAGGCTACGTAATGTTGTGGAGAGGATCATAGGGGTGTTGAAGAAACGCTTCGCTTATTTGAGGAAAGCACCATTCCATGATGTGAAGACACACACAAAGATAATATTGGCGTGTTGTGCAATTCACAACTTCCTCAAAGATATCGATCCAGCTGATGTAGTGGAACCTGATTTGGAGGAACCAGAAGAACCCGTTCCCCCCGAGGCAGATAATGCGCAAGGCGGTGGAATACTCATATCCGCATCACGGTCTTGGAGTAAGTGGCGTGATGACTGGAAGAAGGAAATGTGGACTAATTATGAGAATTACAATGAGCTGGAATAACGTTGAGGTTTCGTTGATTTTATTAGGGTTGTGAGTGTGGTAGTGTTGTACTTTAGTATTTGATGAGTTGTGAAATAATTTGTTTGAGTTGTAATAAGTTCGAATAATGGAAGAGGTAATTTGCTTGGGTTGTAATAAGTTGGAATAATTTGTGGTTTGGACTATTTGATAGTGTTATGAGCGAGATTATGTTTGGATGTTTGATTTCGACTATTTGATAAGTTGTTTGGAATAATACGCTTGTGTATGGTTTATATCTGTGTATAACTGTGAGTGTGGGATGATTAGGTACAACTATGTCGAACGGACAGTTCAAGAAGCCTAAAAAGACCAAGAAGGGTAATGGTAACGATTCAGCGGACCCTTACTTCCCAACTGACAAGCCAGTTAAGTGCCACATAAGGTGGACCCACAAAATGGAAGAGGTGATGTTGAACACTTTGTATGAAGAAGTGTTGAGAAACGGTAAGAGAGCTGACAATTGCTTAAGAACCGAATCATTGAAAGCAGCTGCAGATGGTGTCAATTCAGCCCTCCGTATGAATGTTAGTTCTGAACATGTACGGACTCTCCTGAAGACACTTAGGAAAGACTACAAGATTGTAAAGGAACTTCTGGATTTGTCTGGTTTGGGATTTACTTTTGACACTGAAAACAAGATTGTTATTGCTGCAGATGAGGATGTTTGGGAACGGTACTTTCTGGTAAGGCACATTTGTTGATGAGTTTGGTAATTGTTGGGTCGTAAACTTGACAAAATGATTAACACAAGGGTGCTTTGTAGGCTCATCCTGAATCACGTAATGTTCGTGGGAAGCATTTTCCATACTTTGAACAATTGAGCCTCATCATCGGCAACGACACTGCAACTGGTGAAGGAGCATGCGCATGTGATGAAGTTGATGATGAACAAGTTGAGGGGTCACCTGCAGGCAGTGGTAAGATACAACCCTTTTGTGTTTATTAAATTCGTTGTGTGAAATAATCTAGGGCTGATTTGTAGATTGTGAATGTATACAATCACAGATGGATTGGGGGCCGATTCGTACTCTTACATGGATGATGGTGCTGGTGTTGGAACGTTCGACACAAGTGCAACAACTGCAACAAATAATGAGAGCTCAAGCAACTGCAGTGATTCTGCCCCTCGCATGCACCCAATTCCACCCCCAGTGCAACCTGTTCAGTCCAAGCGCAAGAAGTCGCGTTTCGGACCCCAAGAACAACCAAGCAACTCTGATTATGCAAAGGGCATCATGGATGCTGTTAGGACCTTGGCAGTGGCATTTGCTGGTCCGAACATCGATGAATTGTGTGATGCACTCAAGGTTGTAAGCAAGGGGGACAGAGTCCTGTATCTGAAGGGTCTCGACTTTCTAGGTGTTGAGGACAAGCAAGCGAAGATATTTCTTGGGATGGACGCTGATCTGAGGGCTGATTGGTTGGTTGATAAGTTTAACTATGTTAAGCCTTTCAATGGGGATGAGTGGGCTGGGGAGTAGTTGTTTTCATCTGTCTTGATGTGTGTGTCTTGATGTGTTCTTTTCGTGAACTAGTTAACTTCATCTAAACTTTGTATCAACTTTGTAACAGATATGACTTTTTTTATTATCTATCTATGGTTTTAACTTTTGTTTATCTGAATGGCTTGAATGGTTTAGTCCTGAAATTTTCTGTCACACTTTATTACTTTGTGTTGTCGAGTTGTGTCGAGTTCAGAAAATATATATATATGTTGTAGTTGTATGTGTGTGATGTAAACTGACTGCGATGGATTGTTTCAGTCAGTGGGAATCGTTTAGTCCTGAAATTTTCTGTCACACTTTATTACTTTGTGTTGTCGAGTTGTGTCGAGTTCAGAAAATATATATATGTTGTAGTTGTATGTGTGTGATGTAAACTGACTGCGATGGATTGTTTCAGTCAGTGGGAATGGTTTTAGTCCTGAAATTTTCTGTCACACATTATTACTTTGTGTTGTCGAGTTGTGTCGAGTTCAGAAAATATATATGTTGTAGTTGTATGTGTGTGATGTAAACTGACTGCGATGGATTGTTTCAGTCAGTGGGAATGGTTTAGTCCTGAAATTTTCTGTCACACTTTATTACTTTGTGTTGTCGAGTTGTGTCGAGTTCAGAAAATATATATATGTTGTAGTTGTATGTGTCTAATGTAAACTGACTGCGATGAATTATTTCAGTCAGTGGGAATGGTGCGAATTATTCACACCCCAAAAAATCCCCGTCTAGGATGGCGTTTGTTCGCGTGGACTCCAGATACGGACAACACGATGTGCACTGCTATATATGCTGGCAGACGAGACACCAAGTCCACTTATGGTCCGTCTTAGGTCGGGAATGGTAAAGGCTTCTGATGTTTTAAATCAACACACTAGGCTAGATTTGTGTGCTGAAAACATCTGGGCTCGTTTGCGTTATTTGAAACGTTTGGCGAACCTTATCAATGAGTTGTGTGAAGAGCATCCAGGATTTCATTGGGACAATGAAAGAAGTACGGTGATTGCAACAGACGATGACTGGATTGCCCTTGAGGAAGAGATACCTGAGTATTACACACATATTAGAAACATGTATGTTCCAGCGTACCCGGTGTACTTGAAACTATCAACAAAGTATCGTTTGTAGGCAAAGAGTGTTTGCGTGAGGTTTAAAAAGTGTTTTATAAAAAACTGGATGTAGGTGGTAACTGTCTTCATTTGACATCTATGAGTAGGTGGTAATTGTTTTATGAAAAACATGTACTGTATAATGTTTTGGTAATATTATAATTTTTATCATATTTTGTAAAGTCAATGCATCATTGTATTAGAATGTTATCTGACATTGTGTTAGGATTAGAATCAAACTCAGATAATGGTGTGGTGGACTCCTAAGGAAGACGAGAACTTGTGTTTCGCGTGGGTATCGATACACACTTGTCCTCCGGTTAATGATGCCGGTACAAGTTATTGGACAGATATTTCGGCTCGTTTTCACGAGATGGAGGGAGCTGTTGAAAGAAAGGAACTAGGCCACTTAGCTAGTCGATTTCAAGACATTTGGGAGTGCACAGAACTATTGGTTAGTTTAATAGACTTCATCCGCCTAAAACGAACTATTATCACTAACGAAGATGAAAGGATCCGAGAAGCGTGCAATTTATACAAAATTAACCAATACGGGCGGTTTGAATTCCTCCCTTGTTTGCCAATAATCGAACCATTCATGCATTGTGACAACCTTGGGTGCGATGGTTTGATGAAAATGCACAAGGGAATGAGAAACAATGACAAGCAATGGGTATGCTTTGCAAAATGCGCTAATCAAGCATGCCCAGGAATTATATTCTTGTATCCATTTCATGTATCGCCACCATCTGGAGAAGACCTTGAGATGATTTGTGCAAAATGTCTTCAAAACCCTTGTCATGGTGATTGCGCAAACTATTGGAAGCACATTTCTTTACCACCACCTGATGATGGTGTTTGTTTGCACTGCTTAGGCAACCCATGTACGTGGGATTGTGCCAATTATTGTGATTGTTGTAGTCGTGACTAGACATTTATGTTATATGTAAGACACATTTTCATTTATTATGTTATATGTAACACACATTTTAAAATAGTATTGCAACTTTCGTTTTGATATGAATCATGTAATGGTCATAAAGTGCTTTGTATTCCTTATCATGTAATGGTCGTAAAGTGCTTTGTATTAATTATCTTGTGTATGGACCATATTGTATAACTTACGCCGTTGCGGATTAACATTGTCGTGTAACAAATGGTTGCTTATATTTTGTATGGAACATTGCTAGTCTAATTTCAACAAATTGTTGCTCATCATGTGTAGCATTGTTTACGTATGTTGAGTAATACATTTGTAAACTTATGGGTATTGCAATATGTGTTACAGAGAACCAAGCAATGGCGCCCAACCTAAGGCCAATCATGAGAGATAGCCCATTCTGGGTGAAGCAAGTTACAAAGGGCCACGTCACCAAGGGCTGCGTAATGGTAAGAAAATTCCTAATTATGTATGGACATAGATAAAATGATGGGCTTTGGGCTGTTAGTTGGGCCTCACAGTGATGGCTAGTAATGTTGATATATATGGTAAGAAATGTGCACATATATATGGGTTGCTACATGTGCAGAAAACTGTTTGATATATACTGTTGATATATGGCAGAACTGTTGAATATACTGTTGATATATCGAATAATTGTTCGACATAATTGTTTGATATGTGGCTAGTAATGTTGATATATATTGTTGATATATGGCAGAAATGTTATATATACTGTTGATATATGGAATTGTTTGACAGAACTGTTTGGATTCATGGCAGAAATTTTATATAACCATGCCTAGTAATGTTGATATATATTGTTGGTATATGGCAGAAAATCCCCGCTGCGAACAAGTATTTGTTCGCACACTGCAACCGAGTTGTGCTGATCTTGCCTGGTGAGAGAAGTTTCGATGTTGACATTGCCAATGATCACCACGCTTCTTTGTACTTCCGGTACAATGGGTGGAAGTGTTTCATCGATTCGGTGGGACTCAAGGAAGGTGACACAATCTTGTTCGAGTGTTGGGGTCTTTGTCGCACACACAAGCTGGGGAGGATCAGAGTACAAATTTATCAGTGCGATGGGCGACCACCTAGGCTTTTCTTCGGGCGTATACCGGTACCGGCGACAAGGACTTGGCCTACTGGGTTTGAGAGAGCCCAATCAGGTCAGCTAGAGACCAGACCGAACCAGAAGAGGAAGAACAAGAAGAGGAAGGTTCGGGTACTCTAGCTTCACCATATGTTGTCTAGTTGGGTGTTCACCAGGAAGGTTGATTGTTTGTTTTGTTTTGTCTGACTATGGGGGGCCGTGTTGATGACATTTTTAAGAACTTTATTATTATGTTTACATAAACCTATAACTATGTTATATCAATGTATATAATTTCGTTAATTATATTATGTGTGTTATTGTTGAGTAATTTTTTTGTTTTTTGAATTCGTTAATTTGGGTGTTTTTTTTATACATGTACGTACGCAATGATAACAAATGTTATTATTGAGTTTTTTTTTTTTTTTTTGATAGCGAAATGTTATTGAGTTACTAGGGTGACTCTACCATAACTTTTGGGTGATATGTGATCACTTTTGCACAGCCCAATCAAGTTTGGACTTGTTCTTTTGGACCAGCCCAATGAACCTTCAACTTTGCCACTAGGTTTTGCCAAAATCGAAAGTTTTATCAAAACCAATCTAACCGGCAAATATAGTTACATGGTTTGCCAAATGTGTTTTCAAATGCGTTCTAACCGGCAAATTGCGATTTATCTGCTTTTTGCAAAATTGTTATCAAACGATGGCAAAATAATTTTGCGGATAAATCATTTGCCAAGAACCGGCAAACCTGACATTTGCCGCTTCTTTGCCCGATTTGCCAAAAAAACTTCCAAAGCGGGAATTCGTTATCAAACACAGCCTAACTTATTATACGGTAAAGCGATCGATATTCTATTTGTGACATGATCCGTTCGTGGGACGTTCTGAAGTTCAAAAGTGTACGCTTGCATATGATGCAATTTCTGTAAATTCAGTTGAGTGCAGAAATTTAGTGAAGATGTTCAACAGTCACCAGATTCAACTCATTATCAATTTCATCGCTGACAGAAAAAGCGTGAAAATAAAACTCCTTCAAGATTGTATGGAACGTGCATTTTTCTTGTCCGACACAGACGGATGTTGTAACAAGTTGTAGTGAGACAAGCTGACAAGGATGCAAAGTTGTAAATGTTCAGGAGACAATTTTATTTTTCTCATTCTGTAAGAGCATTCCCAATGCAGGGTGGATAAATCCACCTCCACGTAGGCGCCACGTAGGTCCACCTAGGCAAAATCCACCTCAAAGAGAGAGGTGTATTTGCACCTGGGTGGTAGTCTCCCAACGCAGAGTGGACTCTTTGGTATAGAAAGTGGATTTTTTAAAAAATCCGGACGGCATGTGACATGCCGTCCGAGAGTCTAAAAGCTTTAAAACACTACTTAAACTTAAAAAAAAAACGGACGGCATGTCACATGCCGTCCGATTCTACCACCCACAGGTGGATTTCAAGGTGGATTCTCCCACCTTCAAATCCACATGTGGGCAGCCACTTTTCAAAATCCACCTCCCCTTGGGACATTGTTTTAGGTTTTAAGGTGGATTTATCCACCCCACCCCCAAAATCCACCTTGCATTGGGAATGCTCTAAAAGAAGCAAAAGTTGTGACCTACTACGACAATTGAAAACAAATTATTGGTGACGAAGAAAATGAAGAGTTCAAAACACCAGTCAGGCTCTCATGCTGACGGACCTAAGAAACTCACCGTGATGATTTGTAAAATATCACTTTCAATCTTTCACGCAAATATGGTTCTCTACTGGATCCACATATACCCACTTAGGACCCGGTTTATTGTTGTTTGTTATGTTCTTTTTTCATCTCATTCTCTCTCAGGTACATCTTCACCTCTCCCCCTTCTGATCACAGAATAACATCGACATCTTCTTCCTTCCCTCTTCTTTCTATGTGTACTGCCCTCTCAACTTTCTAAACCCAAATTTAATCTCCATTGAAGCTTTGATTTAAGCTTATTTTGGGTTTTCAAAAACACAAGTTAATTAGTTTAATAATCTATTGAATTTGAGAGCTTTTTTCTTATAAAAAAAATCATATTTGAGTACAAATAACCAATTCCTTGATTCTTTATTTTTGATGAAACGGATTCTTTGATTGGCTATTCTGAATGGGGTTTCATTTTGCAATTATAATGCAGCTAATTTAACTGTAAATCACCTAAGAAAGAGATGATAGGAATCTGGTTCTTCATGTTGTAGAAATTAAACAAATTAATATCAATGTACCTGTATTTTTTGGCAGTTTTAAGGATCAATTAATTCCTCTTACTATGAACATATCAACATACTAGGAATCAAAAAATCTGGAATCGAACCCGTACCTCCCAAGACCAAACTGCTTTGAAACCATGTTGTGAACCAGTTTATCTAAAAACTCAAATTTGTAGAGAAAGACTACCACAATGTATATCAACCCGAATATTATCGGATAAACTAGTAGGCACATTCCTAACCAAAACATGAAGGTGGACATTATTTCTCTCTCGATTGGGTCATGGGCCGCACACATAATTAGGCCCACAGTCCTAATCAAACATGGGGGAGATCTACCAACAAAAACTAACTTATTAAATGGTAAAACTAGGGGTGGACTCGGTCCAGTTCGGGTCGGATATAGGTAAATTTAGGACCGAACTGAAGTCTTCGGTTTTTCATAAATCTAAATTGAAACCGATCCGAAGCATAGTAAAAACCGGATCTGAACTTATCCGAAATATTCGGTTCAGATCGGATCAGATATTCGGTTTGGGCCTTGACATTGGGCTTTTAAAAAAAAACGGACGGCATGTCACATGCCGTCCGATTCTACCACCCACAGGTGGATTTCAAGGTGGATTCTCCCACCTTCAAATCCACATGTGGGCAGCCACTTTTCAAAATCCACCTACCCTTGGGACATTGTTTTAGGTTTCAAGGTGGATTTATCCACCCCACCCCCAAAATCCACCTTGCATTGGGAATGCTCTAAAAGAAGCAAAAGTTGTGACCTACTACGACAGTTGAAAACAAATTATTGGTGACGAAGAAAATGAAGAGTTCAAAACACCAGTCAGGCTCTCATGCTGACGGACCTAAGAAACTCACCGTGATGATTTGTAAAATATCACTTTCAATCTTTCACGCAAATATGGTTCTCTACTGGATCCACATATACCCACTTAGGACCCGGTTTATTGTTGTTTGTTATGTTCTTTTTTCATCTCATTCTCTCTCAGGTACATCTTCACCTCTCCCCCTTCTGATCACAGAATAACATCGACATCTTCTTCCTTCCCTCTTCTTTCTATGTGTACTGCCCTCTCAACTTTCTAAACCCAAATTTAATCTCCATTGAAGCTTTGATTTAAGCTTATTTTGGGTTTTCAAAAACACAAGTTAATTAGTTTAATAATCTATTGAATTTGAGAGCTTTTTTCTTATAAAAAAAATCATATTTGAGTACAAATAACCAATTCCTTGATTCTTTATTTTTGATGAAACGGATTCTTTGATTGGGTATTCTGAATGGGGTTTCATTTTGCAATTATAATGCAGCTAATTTAACTGTAAATCACCTAAGAAAGAGATGATAGGAATCTGGTTCTTCATGTTGTAGAAATTAAACAAATTAATATCAATGTACCTGTATTTTTTGGCAGTTTTAAGGATCAATTAATTCCTCTTACTATGAACATATCAACATACTAGGAATCAAAAAATCTGGAATCGAACCCGTACCTCCCAAGACCAAACTGCTTTGAAACCATGTTGTGAACCAGTTTATCTAAAAATTCAAATTTGTAGAGAAAGACTACCACAATGTATATCAACCCGAATATTATCGGATAAACTAGTAGGCACATTCCTAACCAAAACATGAAGGTGGACATTATTTCTCTCTCGATTGGGTCATGGGCCGCACACATAATTAGGCCCACAGTCCTAATCAAACATGGGGGAGATCTACCAACAAAAACTAACTTATTAAATGGTAAAACTAGGGGTGGACTCGGTCCAGTTCGGGTCGGATATAGGTAAATTTAGGACCGAACTGAAGTCTTCGGTTTTTCATAAATCTAAATTGAAACCGATCCGAAGCATAGTAAAAACCGGATCTGAACTTATCCGAAATATTCGGTTCAGATCGGATCGGATATTCGGTTTGGGCCTTGACATTGGGCTTTTAAAAAAAAAACGGACGACATGTCACATGCCGTCCGATTCTACCACCCACAGGTGGATTTCAAGGTGGATTCTCCCACCTTCAAATCCACATGTGGGCAGCCACTTTTCAAAATCCACCTCCCCTTGGGACATTGTTTTAGGTTTCAAGGTGGATTTATCCACCCCACCCCCAAAATCCACCTTGCATTGGGAATGCTCTAAAAGAAGCAAAAGTTGTGACCTACTACGACAGTTGAAAACAAATTATTGGTGACGAAGAAAATGAAGAGTTCAAAACACCAGTCAGGCTCTCATGCTGACGGACCTAAGAAACTCACCGTGATGATTTGTAAAATATCACTTTCAATCTTTCACGCAAATATGGTTCTCTACTGGATCCACATATACCCACTTAGGACCCGGTTTATTGTTGTTTGTTATGTTCTTTTTTCATCTCATTCTCTCTCAGGTACATCTTCACCTCTCCCCCTTCTGATCACAGAATAACATCGACATCTTCTTCCTTCCCTCTTCTTTCTATGTGTACTGCCCTCTCAACTTTCTAAACCCAAATTTAATCTCCATTGAAGCTTTGATTTAAGCTTATTTTGGGTTTTCAAAAACACAAGTTAATTAGTTTAATAATCTATTGAATTTGAGAGCTTTTTTCTTATAAAAAAAATCATATTTGAGTACAAATAACCAATTCCTTGATTCTTTATTTTTGATGAAACGGATTCTTTGATTGGGTATTCTGAATGGGGTTTCATTTTGCAATTATAATGCAGCTAATTTAACTGTAAATCACCTAAGAAAGAGATGATAGGAATCTGGTTCTTCATGTTGTAGAAATTAAACAAATTAATATCAATGTACCTGTATTTTTTGGCAGTTTTAAGGATCAATTAATTCCTCTTACTATGAACATATCAACATACTAGGAATCAAAAAATCTGGAATCGAACCCGTACCTCCCAAGACCAAACTGCTTTGAAACCATGTTGTGAACCAGTTTATCTAAAAACTCAAATTTGTAGAGAAAGACTACCACAATGTATATCAACCCGAATATTATCGGATAAACTAGTAGGCACATTCCTAACCAAAACATGAAGGTGGACATTATTTCTCTCTCGATTGGGTCATGGGCCGCACACATAATTAGGCCCACAGTCCTAATCAAACATGGGGGAGATCTACCAACAAAAACTAACTTATTAAATGGTAAAACTAGGGGTGGACTCGGTCCAGTTCGGGTCGGATATAGGTAAATTTAGGACCGAACTGAAGTCTTCGGTTTTTCATAAATCTAAATTGAAACCGATCCGAAGCATAGTAAAAACCGGATCTGAACTTATCCGAAATATTCGGTTCAGATCGGATCGGATATTCGGTTTGGGCCTTGACATTGGGCTTTTAAAAAAAAAACGGACGGCATGTCACATGTCGTCCGATTCTACCACCCACAGGTGGATTTCAAGGTGGATTCTCCCACCTTCAAATCCACATGTGGGCAGCCACTTTTCAAAATCCACCTCCCCTTGGGACATTGTTTTAGGTTTCAAGGTGGATTTATCCACCCCACCCCCAAAATCCACCTTGCATTGGGAATGCTCTAAAAGAAGCAAAAGTTGTGACCTACTACGACAGTTGAAAACAAATTATTGGTGACGAAGAAAATGAAGAGTTCAAAACACCAGTCAGGCTCTCATGCTGACGGACCTAAGAAACTCACCGTGATGATTTGTAAAATATCACTTTCAATCTTTCACGCAAATATGGTTCTCTACTGGATCCACATATACCCACTTAGGACCCGGTTTATTGTTGTTTGTTATGTTCTTTTTTCATCTCATTCTCTCTCAGGTACATCTTCACCTCTCCCCCTTCTGATCACAGAATAACATCGACATCTTCTTCCTTCCCTCTTCTTTCTATGTGTACTGCCCTCTCAACTTTCTAAACCCAAATTTAATCTCCATTGAAGCTTTGATTTAAGCTTATTTTGGGTTTTCAAAAACACAAGTTAATTAGTTTAATAATCTATTGAATTTGAGAGCTTTTTCTTATAAAAAAAATCATATTTGAGTACAAATAACCAATTCCTTGATTCTTTATTTTTGATGAAACGGATTCTTTGATTGGGTATTCTGAATGGGGTTTCATTTTGCAATTATAATGCAGCTAATTTAACTGTAAATCACCTAAGAAAGAGATGATAAGAATCTGGTTCTTCATGTTGTAGAAATTAAACAAATTAATATCAATGTACCTGTATTTTTTGGCAGTTTTAAGGATCAATTAATTCCTCTTACTATGAACATATCAACATACTAGGAATCAAAAAATCTGGAATCGAACCCGTACCTCCCAAGACCAAACTGCTTTGAAACCATGTTGTGAACCAGTTTATCTAAAAACTCAAATTTGTAGAGAAAGACTACCACAATGTATATCAACCCGAATATTATCGGATAAACTAGTAGGCACATTCCTAACCAAAACATGAAGGTGGACATTATTTCTCTCTCGATTGGGTCATGGGCCGCACACATAATTAGGCCCACAGTCCTAATCAAACATGGGGGAGATCTACCAACAAAAACTAACTTATTAAATGGTAAAACTAGGGGTGGACTCGGTCCAGTTCGGGTCGGATATAGGTAAATTTAGGACCGAACTGAAGTCTTCGGTTTTTCATAAATCTAAATTGAAACCGATCCGAAGCATAGTAAAAACCGGATCTGAACTTATCCGAAATATTCGGTTCAGATCGGATCGGATATTCGGTTTGGGCCTTGACATTGGGCTTTTAAAAAAAAAACGGACGGCATGTCACATGCCGTCCGATTCTACCACCCACAGGTGGATTTCAAGGTGGATTCTCCCACCTTCAAATCCACATGTGGGCAGCCACTTTTCAAAATCCACCTCCCCTTGGGACATTGTTTTAGGTTTCAAGGTGGATTTATCCACCCCACCCCCAAAATCCACCTTGCATTGGGAATGCTCTGAAAGAAGCAAAAGTTGTGACCTACTACGACAGTTGAAAACAAATTATTGGTGACGAAGAAAATGAAGAGTTCAAAACACCAGTCAGGCTCTCATGCTGACGGACCTAAGAAACTCACCGTGATGATTTGTAAAATATCACTTTCAATCTTTCACGCAAATATGGTTCTCTACTGGATCCACATATACCCACTTAGGACCCGGTTTATTGTTGTTTGTTATGTTCTTTTTTCATCTCATTCTCTCTCAGGTACATCTTCACCTCTCCCCCTTCTGATCACAGAATAACATCGACATCTTCTTCCTTCCCTCTTCTTTCTATGTGTACTGCCCTTTCAACTTTCTAAACCCAAATTTAATCTCCATTGAAGCTTTGATTTAAGCTTATTTTGGGTTTTCAAAAACACAAGTTAATTAGTTTAATAATCTATTGAATTTGAGAGCTTTTTTCTTATAAAAAAAATCATATTTGAGTACAAATAACCAATTCCTTGATTCTTTATTTTTGATGAAACGGATTCTTTGATTGGGTATTCTGAATGGGGTTTCATTTTGCAATTATAATGCAGCTAATTTAACTGTAAATCACCTAAGAAAGAGATGATAGGAATCTGGTTCTTCATGTTGTAGAAATTAAACAAATTAATATCAATGTACCTGTATTTTTTGGCAGTTTTAAGGATCAATTAATTCCTCTTACTATGAACATATCAACATACTAGGAATCAACAAATCTGGAATGTTTGGACAAATTTAAAAAAATTCTAATTAGATACAGAGAAAATTCATTTGTTGTAAGAGATTAACACAATCTATTATTGAAAGAATGCTCAATTCATATGGACAAAAGTTTGGAGAAGAAGATGATGTGGATTAAAGAAAAAAAATATATAAAAATCATGTGCACATCAATATGAATATTATAGTTAACATAAAGACAAACAAGTATATTAGCTGTATGTAGGGATTAACTAGAAATTTTTAGACTTAACCTCCCAACTTTTGTCCACAATTTGATTAAACCCCTGTGCATTTGTCCAACTTTGAGCGTAACACCCTACCGTCACTAAAACTGAACGTCAGAGGAGACAGAAATGAGACGGCTGGGTGTTATGTCCCAAGTTGGACAAATGTGGGCTTAATTAAATCATGGCAAAAGTTGGGGGTTAACCGAATATGGGGTGGATCCACTAACACTTCCCATCAACGACATACTTATTTTTAAATGTTGTTACATAGAATCGAACCCGTACCTCCCAAGACCAAACTGCTTTGAAACCATGTTGTGAACCAGTTTATCTAAAAACTCAAATTTGTAGAGAAAGACTACCACAATGTATATCAACCCGAATATTATCGGATAAACTAGTAGGCACATTCCTAACCAAAACATGAAGGTGGACATTATTTCTCTCTCGATTGGGTCATGGGCCGCACACATAATTAGGCCCACAGTCCTAATTAAACATGGGGGAGATCTACCAACAAAAACTAACTTATTAAATGGTAAAACTAGGGGTGGACTCGGTCCAGTTCGGGTCGGATATAGGTAAATTTAGGACCGAACTGAAGTCTTCGGTTTTTCATAAATCTAAATTGAAACCGATCCGAAGCATAGTAAAAACCGGATCTGAACTTATCCGAAATATTCGGTTCAGATCGGATCGGATATTCGGTTTGGGCCTTGACATTGGGCTTTTAAAAAAAAAATTGTAAGTAGATCTCGAGACGACGAGTGATAATAACTAGTTGAATACTTCACTTCCACACCTACTGCTATTCAAAGTTGAATACTTCACTTCCTTACTTCTGGTTGTAGAAAATGTTCATAGAAAAAGATTTTAAAAGATTCAGAAACTTTCTTTACCAACAAATTCATAAACTTTGATAAACTAAAGAGAGATTTTTGGGTTGACTTCTTCGTTAAATATAAAATTGAATGAGTACAATTTCTCTTAAACTTATTATTATTAGCTAACTGTGTTACTACGGATCGGTTCGGATATTATTGTAACCGAAGTTTTGAAAGCGACACCGAACCGAGAATTTCGGTTTTGAAAAATTAACAACCAATAGCCGAACCGAAATATTCAAGAATCGAAAAAATAGGCCGGTTCGGATCGGGCCGGATCGGTTTCATGGTTTTCTCGGGTTTATGACTAGCCCTAGGAAAAACAATCAATATTCTATTTGTGACATAGTTCAACAAAGCTAATATTCAACATAAACATCACAAAATTCTTTGCGATATAATTTAGTACAAAAGTGCGGTTATCAAAAGATCAAAGTGAATGAAAGCGTTGCGAAACAATGGGTACAACTACTTAAAAGTATATAGAAGTATAAAACATCAAATATATGATAAATAAAGCCTAAAGTTGTGTTAGTTAATGAAGGGGTATTTAGGTTTTGGTATGTATAATAATAGGTGAATTAGGTCTTGGTTCGATTTGATAGTGTAATTAGGTTTTGGTACTTTTTCTGTTAGTTGACTCATTTGATTGTTAGTTGTGTGTTAATACTTTCAAAAAGGCGTTATTACCCTTACACGAGCAAAACACGTGATACTAAATATAAACAATATTAGAAAATAGGCCAACTAAAATAGCGGCATTTCCTTCTTCACCATCTCCCATTCTCTTTTCTTTAGCAAGTAGGTTGATGAAAAGAAGTTAAGATAAGTTTATACTTTTTTGTAATTTCTCGATTTGTCAACAATATTTTTTTTTTAAAAAGTAAAAATAAAATTATCAGATAGGTGGTAAAAGGCTAGAATAAGTGAGGACATTGTTCAAATGGAAGTTAAAAATCATTAGTTTCCCAAACAATATTTCATTAAATTGTAAAAGGCACTTATAGTTGCTTCAATATTTTGGAATCCCCTCAAACAAAATTTTCTGATTGGACCCTATACCAAGATTGATAAAGAACCCTAAGATTGATCTTTTGATTGAAGATCAAACCACCTTCTTGATCTTTTGATTAGAGATCGAACTACCTAAACCTTAATATTATATTATTTTGCTTAATAATTCAATTACAATAATAATCCTTATATAGGAGAAAGCAAGAAACCTACCTAACCTAGACTCCCTAATTAAATAAATAACAACTTAGAAATAAATAATAATCCTAGCCTAAGTCAAATAGAATTATAGTACTAGTTTCCTAACATTCCACCGCTCTTGAAATTCGGCTTGTCCTCAAGTCGAACTAGAACTCATGTAACCTCTGAACGAACGGAAGAAGAAGCAACCAAAGTAGATGGTTCAGCCTCCAAAATCAAAACTTGAGAATATGTGCACTTATGGCCTGGCTTGAAAACTTCATCACAATTGAAACATAAACCTTTGCGGCGACGCTCTTGTTGTTCATCCCAGGATAAATGACGAACTTTTGGTGTAGATGATGCTTGTTTTTGAGGGCTATTCGAAGATTTGACAATTGAAGAACTCACAAAATTTTGTTTTGAAAATTCTTGGATAGCACTAAATTCATCCTCTTTAGCAAGAGCCATATCAAAAGCCTCTGTTAACATAGTAGGTCGAAGAGTACACAAACCAGCTTTAATATTATCACGCAACCCAGATATAAACATACTAATCAGATGTGCTTCTGGAAGATTAGGAACCAGATTGGCAAGTCGCTCAAAATCTTGTTGAAAATCACAAACAAAACCTGTTTGTTGAAGTTTGGAAAGAGAGCCACAAGGATCACGATGTTCACGCGATCCAAAACGAATACAAAGAGCACGAGAGAAATTTTGCCAATTTAATACACCAACAGAATGACGAATCCAACGGTACCAAGCAATAGCATTGTAGTGCCCTGTATTTTTAATTTTTCTGCCATGTGTTTTATACGTGGTTGTTTGCATTTTCATGGTGTTTATATTTCAGAAAAACTGTATAGCAATGCATATTAGTTGGGTCAGAGTACTCTGAGGTATGGATTGATTAGATGGGTTAATCTTTTTGGGCCGAGATTAGGGTCCTAATTGCCCAGTGAATTAAAGCCCAATAGAGTTGCCTTGATTAGTGTGCCCATAGATATCCCAAGAGGTAAGTCGGTTTAGATAGTCTTGTTTACATTCTGTTAAGAACCAGTTTTCTTTCCTTGCTTGAGTTGTCTGAAACTAGAGAAACTTGGTGAAAGGGAGATAAGGAAATAGAGAATTGGGTGGGCAGAAAATCAGAAGTTAAATCTTGGAATTCTTGTTTGTGAGTAGGGGTTTTGCGAGCACTTGAGGCAAGTGACATCCCACTCCCTCTTCTTAACACTTGGGGTAGATTTATGTTAGTTTTAAATCAAATTCTTTACTTAAATTGTTTTGCTACCGTGGGTATCAATTTAATTTATTTTAGTTGCGATATTGGGTATTCTGAATTCAATTTCTTATTTATTTTGTCGCTGCCCGGAATCTATGATTGGAGAAGTATGGTTCTTTGTATTAATTTGTTTTGTTCATGCTGAAATTTATATTGATATGAACTCGAATGCGAAAGTTAGTTGCTTCTGCGGTTAATAGATATAACCAGCATGATTCCTTGATGAATTATTGTGTTGAAATGCGCATATAGTTGGTGAAATTCTGATGTTGTTGGCATGGTCTATGAGGAGATCATTTTGTTCTGTTTTAAACAAGTATATTGATATTTGGAATGAGGTACTGACCTGTACAAATTATATAGATCTGAATCTTCACTTTGAACTTAATTAAATATCTTATTAGAAATCTGAGTTGGTTGAAATTGCGTGTATGTATATATATACATTGTTCATAATATAAATGTTGGAATTCTTCCTATGCTACTTTCTCGGCTAGAGTGAGCTTGAAAGTGGATATGTTTTGAATTATAAAAAGTTTGGTTTCGCGCTATTATGCGATTTGGGGCTTCAGCTATGTGTTGATTGAGGTCACACACATTTATGAAATGGGGGCTTCGGCCGTGTGGTGGATGCGTTCACACACATTTAATACAAGCTTGGGAGGAAGTGTCAAGCACATGGGTCTATACAATGGCAGTACCAGTCACTTGCGAGTGATGGGAGTGTGACCATGCGTGGGGCCGTATAGACTATACTTCCAGCTATCGGCATATGGAGGGAGATTTACATGTGTGTACCTGCAGTGTAATGAGTACATGCAGGCGTACTCCCCAAACTAAATAAAGATAAATTAAGGCACTAATAAATTGGAATGACTGATATGATCTGTTGGTATGAGGTGAATTTGGTTTAAATTGATGTATTTCTATTCTTTGTGATAGGTTTAGTGAGTTGGATTTCATTTCCTAAGTTGTAGCTCATCCTTGTTGTTTACCATCTTTTCCAGGAGATCATTCTCAGTAGCTTCGAGAGCGTCGTAGGAGTATTGAGACTTCAGTGTTATATATAGATGTACATAGCTTTTGTTATAGTTGTTATAATGGAGTTTGTATATTTTAAAAACTAGATGTATATATGTGTGATATGGTTATGTAAGAAAACTTTTCTTTGTACATACAGTTTGATATTTAATACAAATGTCAGGTTTTGGGTTTTAACCAATTGTTCTCTCTAACTATAGTTTTGCAATGGTATTATTTCTTGTTGACGTGTTGCTTGGACAGGTGGGCTATTGCCTGGTTGGTCAAGTAGCATGGGCGCTACAATTCCTTATGTTCCAGAGCGGCTGACTGGGATATACGGAGTTGGGGCGTTACAAGCATCACCTGTTAAGTGAATAGATGCAACAGAAACCAATTGTTCATCAGAAATACCATGCAATACCTGATATTGTTCTGCACGAAAAAGCCAATCTTCTGGATCAACACCTTCAAATTTTGGAAAATCAATACGAAGTGTCCTTCCTTGAAACTGTACTCCAGGATGTGCTACTCAGCCTTGTTGAACCAAATTGGGTTGTTGAACAACTGGAGGCAATAAAGCAGGACCAAGAGGTTGTTCTGGAAGTGGAGGTTCACACAGAGCCATATTGTTATTTGGAACAACACTGTTTTTGTTTGGAAGATTCGACAAAATAAGATTTTTTAATTTAGCGATGCCTTCGTCGAGTGATTTTTTTAATTCAACAACTTGATTGTTAGTTTCCTTCAAACTCGCTTCAATTGCATCAACCCGATCACTAACTTCTTTAACGGTAACCATAATGGATTGTGGGTAAAAAGAACAAATACTAATCTAAAGAAAACTAGTACCAACGGTGATGATGATGGTTTGAAGATCGAACAACTTGGATGAGAAAAAACAATTTGCCCTCGGATCGAAACTGCTTTGATACCAGATGATAGGACCCTTTACCAAGATTGATAAAGAACCCTATGATTGATCTTTTGATTGGAGATCAAACCACCTTCTTGATCTTTTGATTAGAGATCGAACTACCTAAATGAAAAAATGGGGGGTATCTCTAATGGTTTTTAAATCTGGGGGGTATCTCAAAGAGTTCATATTTTTTTGGGGGTATCTCTAAATCCCCCTTAATATTATATTACTTTGCTTAATAATTCAATTACAATAATAATCCTTATATAGGAGAAAGCAAGAAACCTACTTAACCTAGACTCCCTAATTAAATAAATAACAACTTAGAAATAAATAATAATCCCAGCCTAAGTCAAATAGAATTATAGTACTAGTTTCCTAACATTTTCAGTTGACCATATGCTTCCAAGGACTTCGCTTCCTTAGCTCCTCCTATCAACCTTCCTTCCACAAATACTACAGGAATCATTAGTTCCCCAATCCATTAATCAATTCCTCCTCATAGTCGATATCTCCAAAAACATCTCGTTCAACCATCTTAATCTGATGTGATCGTATTTGAGAAGGGCGGTAGTATGAAATGCCATCTCAGCCAAAATTCCTTCCCCAATGGAACGATGGGTCAAATATTCAAAGGTGGTTAGAAGTTCAAATGGCATTGGAGAGGGGAATAGAGTGTCATCCAAAATGTCATGTTAATTGCATAAGAAGGAACACAGTGTTCCAGTTCAACACTTTTTCGGAACTCACAGTTCCGTTTTATACACTTTATCTCATATGGAACTTGAAGTTCCGTCTTATACGCTTAAAAAAAAACAACGGAATACAAAGTTCCATCTTATATACTTTAAAAATAAAAAAACGGAATACAAAGTTCCGTCTTATATTTAGTAAAATTACCGGAAGTTAAAATTCCGTCTTATAAGCCATTTAATTTTCCTAAACTGACATTTTCAAAATTTTCCATTGGCACCACTTCGCAGGGGGTTTTGACTACCATGGATAGAGAGTGATTTTGAAGGTGGTTTTGCTTATGTGGCACTTACTTGGAGGGCACCAAACTGCCCTCCCATTGGGATTGCTCTAATTGAAACTCTGAGGCTGTGGAGTATTTTATGAGTGTTTTACAATATTCCTCAGGGCAAAAGAAATCATGGAATTGGATAAGGTACAAGTAAATTAACTTGATAAATGGTAAAACAATTGAGATTTTACTTGTGGCATGATTCGTTTGTCTGGCGTTCTGAAGCTCAAAAATATACATACACTTGCATACAAACCTACAACAAACTGAAGCAAACACTAGAGAATGTTGAGCTAAGCTAAATTTATTCGCGATAAAAATAAATACTGCATTACTGCTGGCAAATCCTAGGTTTCTAAATCAAAGGCGTGAACAGAAATAAATCGTTGTAAACAAAGAACAAGGATAAAAAGGAAATAAATGTTGTGACTGCATACAATAAAAAGGACATAATCAAAGAAAAACCTGAAGATGAATAAATAAAGCAGTTCAACTGCATACAAGCTAAGTAAACCACAAGCATCGAAATTTTGTGACGAATCACTTCATTCATTCATTCTTCAGTTGGCATCCCATACAGTAAAACTTTCAGTTTACCCTCGGCTTCCAACTTGTTCACTTCATCAGCTGCACCAATAAATCTTCCTTTCACAAACAATACAGGAACCAGTATTTTCCCCAGTACATCAACCAATTCATCCTCATAGTCCTGATCATCTCCCCAAACATCTCGCTCAATCATCTTAATCTGATGTGATAGTAATATTGCGCGGACATTGTTTGATTCTTCAAACGGTCGTCTCATCCTCTCAATTGTGGTTGTGTAAATAATAACTGATTTTTCACCACCAGGAGGACACTTTTCTTCGAATAGTTGGAACAGTTCTGAAGATTTTTTGGCCTCATTATCTTCAGTGGGAATCCCATACAATAGAACTTTCAGCTTACCCTGGGCTTCCAAACTCTTCACTTCATCAGCTCCACCAATCAACCTTCCTTTCACAAACAATACAGGAACAACTATCCCCCCGACAAAAGTTTTCAATTCATCCTCATAATCCCAAACTTCTCGCTCAATCATCTTAATCTGATGTGATTGTAATATTGAGCGGATATCATTGGATTCCTTAAAAGATCTTTTCATTTTCTCAATTGCAGTTGTATAGATGATAACCGAATTCTCACCTCCAGGAGGACACATTTTTTCATATAATTGAAGTATCGATTCTGATTCCGATTCTAGGGGTGCATAAAACTCAAAGGGGTATGGAGGAGGAGTAACTGGCAGTTTCTTCTCAAGCATTTTCACCACAGTTCGCATGGAAGGTCGATTATGAGGTATGAATCGAGCACACCACAATGCAACCATCGATAATATCTTTGCATCTTCTCTATTTTCCCTTGTAATGCCAAGTTCCTCTATAAGTTCTTCTATTTGTCCAGTCTTAAACTTTTCCCAAACTTGTTCTGGAAACCAGCTTTCGTCCAGCTGGTTGAAGTTGTTTCTCATTCCCAAAACTTCAAACATCACCATCCCAAAACTGAAAACATCAGCTTTATGAGTTACTTTAGATCCTGGCATCCACATCTCAGGGGCATTATAACCATAGGTCCCTCTTGTTCTAGTCAAGGTAAAATGAGACTCATCCCCAGGCATAATCTTGGCCAATCCAACACTTTTAATCTTAGGAGTAAGATTTTTGTCGAGGAGAATATTGCTAGGCTTTATATCAAGGTGAATTATTTGATGATGGTAACCATCGTGCAAATAAGAAAGCCCTTTCGCAATCTCAATCACAATGTCATACAACCTTCCCCACTCTATACTAAGATGATTCTCGTACAAAATCTTATCTAGAGACCCCCATGGGATATATTCATATATAAGTGCTATCATTTCATTGTCAAAGCAGTACCCATAGGTTTTAACGATATTTTTATGGTAAAGAGTGCTCATTGTTCTTACTTCAGTCATGAACACATCTTGCCCAATATTATCATTGTATGCAAATACCTTAACAGCTACTTCAACACCATCTTGAGATATGCCTCTGTAGACCCTTCCAACACCACCAATGCCTATTATATTAGATTCAGAGAAACCTGACGTAAACACCTCAAGATCCATTCGTGAATATTCTTTCAGCTTCATATTATGTAATTTTTCCAGCTCTTCTTTGTATGCATTGATAAACATATCAAGCTCAGCCACAGGGGTTGGATTTGAGGGCGCCAAACTGGAAAAACACAGAAATGTTAAAATTGGCCGTCTTCCACAAATAACAAAAGTAAAAGTTTTATTCATATGGACTGCATGTTATAACAGTAATTAATCTCAGAGAGTCTGAGTATTGAGATCTTAAGTCAATATAGTTTTCCTTTGATCAAATTGGAATTAACCTTTTTACGAAAGTGATATACAGAATGTAAATGAGTCTCAATCAACTTCTTTCATCCAAATACAAAATTAACAAAGCAATTGTCATACCTTATATCATTGACTGGAACCTCTGAATGTACCATTGAAAAGCCCAGAGGGTTATGATGATGAAATGGATAGGGAGGAGACATAACTGACATTTCCTTCTCAAGCACCTCCACCACCTCGCTCATCGAAGGTCTTATCGGGGGTGTATACTGAGCACACCACATTGCAACCATCAACAATATCATTGCCTTTTCTCTATCCTTCTCCATAATGCCACAATACTCCATAATTGTTTCAGGTTGTTTATTAAACATATTTGAGACTTCTTCTGGAAACCAAATTTTACCCTTATTTGGGATGCTGCATCGCCTCCCCAATATTTCAAACATCATTATTCCAAAGCTGTAGACATCACATTTACTAGTTATCGGAAATGATGGTAGGTAAATCTCTGGGGCAGAATAACAATCGGTCCCTCTGGTTCTGGTGTTGGTGATATGAGTTGCATCATTTCTCATAAGGTTAGACACCCCAAAATCTGTAATCTTAGGACAAAGATTCTTGTCAAGGAGCACATTAGCAGCCTTAATGTCGTGGTGAATTATTTGCTCACCACAATCATGGTGCAAATATGCTAGCCCCCTTGCTATCTGAAGCGCAATATGATATAACTCTGTCCACTCTACACTATTTGGATTCTTGTACAGAATCTCATCCAAAGATCCTTTCTCCATATATTCATATACAAGTGCTTTTCTGTCATCATCAAAGCAGAAACCATGGAGTTTCACTAGGTTTGTATGGGAAATCCTGCCCATTGTAATTCTTTCAGATAAGAATGTTTCATAGACCATACTGTTCTCCTTCAGTACCTTAACTGCAACTTGCTCACCTTCAAATTCTCCTTGATAGACAATTGAATACCCTCCGGAGCCTAATATTTTATTGAAGTCTGTAAATTTCTTAAGATCCTCGGACGAAAACAGCTTCAGTTGGTACTTTTCTAGTGAATTTAAGTGATCTGGATTCAACTCTGAGCCAGCATTGCCCTCTTCTATCAAGACTTTCACAGCCGCGAGACTTTCTATCAATTTGCTGTTAAGCTTGTCCTCAGTATCCAAATTATTTTGGAAAAAACCTGCTGTTTTCTCATTAAATTCTTTCATTATGTAATCCACTTGCCGTTCTCTGTCTCTTACATTCTTTAGCCATGCACCCATATGCCATTCCCCTCTTATTGCCACTTGGTCCTTGGTACGTTTCAGATCAACCAACAGCCTCAACAAAACATTTGAGTTTTCTGCAAGATTACTAGGATACTCCATGATCTTAGGTGATACTGTGATACAGTATAGATATGAAGTGTGGCAACGAAACTAAGTCGAAGATGGCTGGTGATAGAGGTAGTGATGACTTGAACACTTCTGAGAGGAATACACAAAGCAATATAAACATATGAGCTTAAAGTAGAGATTCTATAATAAACTTTGTATTCAAGAATAAATTATAAAATCTTCCTTCAACAAGAAAACCACTTAATTCAGGAAGTAACATTCAAAAAATCTATGGAATATAAAATCTTGAGAAAGTAACACTAGGTGATTTTCACACCAGTGATTCAGTGAATCAGTTTATATAAAGAGAAAACCTAAACATTAAACCATTAAAACCTAAACATAAATCAAAACAAAATTAAAAACCCAAACACAAGAAATGGAAATCTTGAGTTCACCTTTACATAGTTGCAACCAGGTAGTATGTCAGTACTGGAGAAAAGTTGTGATGAGTTGCACCACTAAGCAAAATAAAACATGCCACAAACCCCAAAGAGAGCAGAGAGGCCTGCAGAGAGCAGAGGTTTTCTCCCAAGTTTTTCCAGTTCTAAGTCAACCATAGATCATAGAACTCACCAACTTTTGATTTATTTAAAAAAGTATTAGCTGTCTGAAGGGATTAACAATTTCTTTAAACAAATCAATAATGTGGATTAAAGAAAAAATATATATATAAATCATGTGCACATCAATATGAATATTATAATTAACATAAAGAAAAAGGAAGGATTAACTACAATGATTATTATAAAAAAAACTAGAAACTTTTAGACTTAACCCCCAATTTTTGTCCATGATTTGATTAAACCCCTGCATTTGTCACACTTTGGACATAACACCCCACCGTCACTAAAAACTGAATGGCAAGGAGACAGAAATAAGACGGCTGGGTGTTATGTCCAAAGTTGGACAAATGTGGGTTTACTCAAATCGTGGCAAAAGTTGGGAGTTAAGCCTAAAAATCCCTATTAACTATTTCTATGTTGGGAAAGGTTACCATTGGTATATCGGATAAACTGGTAGGACACATGCCTAACCAAAACACGAAACTGCTCTCGACTAGGTCACGGGCCGCACACATAATTAGGCCCATAGTCCTAACCAAACATGGGGGAGATCTACCAACAGAAACTAACTTATTAAATGGTAAAACAATGATATTCTATTTGTGACATAGTTCAACAAAGCCAATATTCAACATAAACATCACAAAACTCTTTACGATATAATATAGTACAAAAGTGCAGTTACCAAAAGATCAAAATCAATGAAACTAGCATTGCGAAGCAACGGGTACAACTAGTTAAAAGTATATAGAAGTATATAACATCAAATATATGATAAATAAAGCCTAAAGTTGTGTTAGTTAATGAAGGGGTATTTAGATTTTGGTATGTCTAATAATAGGTGAATTAGGTCTTGGATTGATTTTATAGTATAATTAGGTTTTGGTACTTTTTCTGTTAGTTGACCCATTTGATTGTCAGTTGTGTGTTAATACTTTCAAAAAGGTATTATTACCATAGGTGAAAATATCGTGCGTGCCGGGCGGATATTCGCGATATTTTCCGTTTTTCCAGAGATCGGCACGGTACGGCACACGGAATATATTCGGATATTAAAACACCCCATGCCGGTCGGCATAAATCGGATATTCGCGGCATAAATCGGCAAAAACCGATATTTATCGAAATTTTGGAAATTTTCAATTTTAAAATTAACACATTTATTTCTAATCCCCCCGAAGTAGAATTTTCGATGAGATTATCAAAAAAAGGTCCAAAAGGCCCTAGACGTTTGGAAACTTTCGCGACGAACTTGATGGCCCTCCAAGAGCAATATATTAGAAAGAAACGAAAAAAAAGCACGCCCATGCCAAAGTGAAGTTCTCTCTCACTTTTGGCAAACCAGTATACTGTTTGTATCCAAGGTTTGTTTTTGTGTAATGAATAATTGGTATCCAAGGTCGTACGAGCAAACAATGTCATGGGAATATTATTGTACTGAGTTCGTCCCCACACGTATGCGACTCGAAGCTCATCGGTTTGACAAGGGGCGTCTATCATTCTGGGGTTAGCATGTCTTTTATTTTGATTATTAAAATAAAACTATGGGTTGAGTTGTAATGAGGTTGTTTGTGTTTAGTTCTTGTATTGTAAACATATAAAATTTCTATGAATATCCGCCCGATATTTACGATTTTTTCATGTATGAGTAAAACTATCTTGTGTAATACTTCCGTCTTAGCTTCCTTGTATGATTTGTCGTGTGTTTAATTTGTAATGTATGTTTTTCTTTTAATTATATGTTTATATATCGAAAAATTCAAAAAATCACGGAAAAGTGCAGAAAACCTCCCAATTTGCCGAATTTTTCGCGAATATTCGCGAATATCCGCGATATTTTCCGGTTTTTTGAATTTGCCAAACCTTTATAATCCGACACATGAGGTCGGATATCCGCGGAATTTTCCGTTTTTTTGAGGATCGGAGATCCGCCCTTTACTGATATTTTCACCTATGGTTATTACCCTTGCACGAGCAAATAAACAATATTAGAAAATAGGCCAACTATAATAGCCAATATTAGGTTTTGGCATTTCCTTCTTCACCACCTCCCATTCTCATTTCTTTAGCAAGTAGGTTTATGAAAAGAAGTTAAGATAAGTTTATACCTTTGTGTAATTCCTCGATTTGTCAACAATATATTTTTTTTTAAAAAAAAGTAAAAATAAAATTATCAGATAGGTGCTAAAAGGCTAGAATAAGTGAGGACATTGTTCAAATGGAAGTTAAAAATCATTAGTTTCCCAAACAATATACAAATAAGGTTCTGATTTCATAAAAATGGTAAAAGGCACTTATACTTGCTTCAATACTTTGGAATCCCCTCAAACAAAATTTTTAGTTTACCTTCTGCTTCCAAGGACTTCACTTCCTTAGCTCCTCCTATCAACCTTCCTTCCACAAATACTGCAGGAATCATTAGCTTCCCCAGTACATCAACCAATTCCTCCTCATAGTCGATATCTCCATAAACATCGCGTTCAACCATCTTAATCTTATGTGATCGTAATATTGACCGGAGATCATTGGATTCCTTAAATGGTCTTTTCATCTGCTCAATTGTAGTTGTGTAAATAATAACAGAATTTTCACCTTCAGGAGGGTACTTTTGTTCATATTGTTTGAGTATCTCGTTTGCTTTACTATTTCCTGGTCCATCCCTTGTATCTGAATCAACTGGAGTACTCTTTAGAGGTCTTGCCAAAGTTGAACTCGAAGCAAATTCCTCTGCTCTTTCTGGAAAGCTTGTCTTGTGCAGGCTGAAAAATAAAAGCATTAGTTTGGCTAGTCTGACACAAACTTACGTAGATTGCCAGTTATGTGGTTCGATGGGATTACAATTTGAGCATGAACGACTAACTTGTAAAAAAATACGGAAAGTAAAAAAAGAAACTGTGTGGTCATACACTCATACCTTTCATCAATGGTAAGAGACACTCTTCGAATCACTTCTTTTGATTGCAGCATCATATATTCTGAGGGTTGAGGCTGAAACGGATCAGGAGGAGACATAACTTGCATTTGATTCTCAAGTACCATCACAACATCACTCATTGAGGGTCTTATCTCGGGTGTTTTCTGAATACACCATAATGCAACTGTAGATAGTATATTTGCTTTTTCACTATCATTCTCCTTAATACCACAGTACCTTATAAATTGTTCTAGTTGTCCATTCTTAAAGTTTTCCCAAACTACTTTTGGAAACCACTTTCCTCCATCTGTGTTTCTCTTCTTCCTCAATATTTCGAATAACATCATGCCAAAGCTATAAACATCACATTTATTAGTTATTCGTGATGCGAGCTCCCACATCTCTGGGGCAGCATAGCCAGGTGCCCCTCTAAATCTGGTCCTGGTGCAATGAGTCACTTCCCTTTTCAAGAGCTTTGACAATCCAAATCCTGTAACCTTGGGAGAAAGATTTTTGTCTAGGAGCACATTACCTGCCCATACGTCATGGTGAATTATTTGTTCACCGCAACCATCGTGCATATAAACAAGCCCCTTTCCTGTCTCAATTGTAATATTATACAACTTCCCCCACTCCAAGCTACTAAGGTGATTCTCGAATAAAATCTTATCCAACGATCCATTCTCCATATATTCATAGACCAGTGCTCTCATATTTCCCTCGAAGCAAAACCCATAGAGTTCAACTACATGTCGATGAGATGCCCTAGCGATTGTGCTCACCTCAGTAATGAATATCTCATCGGCTACATGCTCCTGTGGCAGTACCCTAACAGCTACTTGCTTACCATCCTGAAATTGACCCTCATAAACATCACCATCATCGCTACTAATAAATTTAGGGAATTTTAATATAAAGCTCTTAATATCCCCTTGCGAGTATCTCTTTGCCAGTTTATTTAAAGATGTGCTAACATATTCAAAACGAGCATTCACCTCATCTTTTAATTGTTCCAAGGCATTTAGATTTGCCAACACTTTCTTGTTAAGATTGTACTTCGCATTAAGACTTCTCGAACCACTACCTGTTGTGAGTTCATTTAAGTCTTTCCCTATTTCATCCACTGCACCTTCTCTGGCTTTTACTTTCTGTAGCCAATCATCCATTTTTGGTCCCCCTCTTCTTGCCACTTGGTCCCTATAATGTTTAAGATCCTCCATCTTTTTTGACAAATAATCATAATTTTGCTGAAGGTTAACAGAATTCTCCATTATAGCTAAAAGTTGTAGCTCAATAAGCCGACGGTGGAAGACAGTATGATAATGACAACCTGCTAAAAATGAATAAAGTGAAATGAGGTATAGCATGCACATTTGACTTCAATCAAATGAAAGAACATAAATGGTTAATGCGATGCGATATCTTTAGTTTAATACACAATTGAAAACACTTCCTTGGTCAAGCAATTCACTTAGATCTATCATAAATCATAATGTAACTAAATTATGGGTTAGTGGGTATAGAAAGTGGTCTAATGTTTGTTTGTAGCCTTGTAGGTAGTGGGTAGTTTTGTTTAACATTATGTAAACTATATAAATGCAATGTAATCAACATTGGTATTATAGAATGAAATTCATATTTAAAGTTAGGATTTCTAGTCTGATTTAGAGGTGATTCTCTCAATAAAATCAAATCAGAGGTTGCGGGTTCCTCAATAAACCTTTTTATCATACAATCTTAGTTGATTGTATCAGAATTAAGCAAAGAATTGCGTTGTTTAATAACATTGTAATCAAGGTTTTTTGTATTCATTTTTTTTTAAAGATAAAAATAAGACATGTTTTGTTAAAATCCAGCTCTGGAGAAGGTTCTCCTCTACAAACAGTACCCTGAGCAATTTGAAAGACATCAGTTTCATATGGTGTATATTTACAAGAATTATTAAATCAAGTACATGAAGAATCAAAGTTCCACAAATCAAAGAAAATGAGTTGTTGCTAAAATCAAATCCATGGTTATAAACAAATAGATGTGAAACATAAAGATTCATTACAGTAATAGGCTAATAGCTAAGTTTAGAAGGAAATACCTGAATTCCAAGGTTTCTTTTTATTTTCCTCACTAAAACTGAACCAATTACCAACCAAGTTTTGTGGTCAACGATTGAGTTACAGGCTTAAATGAACTCAACCATGGATGAAATAGGGAAAGACTTTTTATAATAAGAGAAACCAACCATGATTGAGAAACAATATAAAATAGTCCAGAATAATGTAGCAAACTGTAAAAAGAATGGGTAAAAAGAATAGGAATTAAAATAATGTTCAATTTGTGAGAAATATGGACATTCAAACCTCAAATTTCAAGTTTTTCAACCAGAGAAAACCCCTCCTTCAAGATTGTATTGAATGTGCTCATGCGCATTTTTCTTATCGGACGGAAACAATTGTTGTAAGTTGTAGTAAGACGAGGGTCACTTGTCAAAACATTGTTGTCGCAACAAGTTAGACAGAATATGTATCCATTCAGGACAGTTTATTTTTATCAAGCTGTAAAAACTAATATCTGAAACAAAAGTTTTACACTGTAACAGCTGAATATGAAGAAGATGAAATGTTCAAAACACACTTTTAGTATTCACAGTTGTGACTGATAAGCAGTCAAAATGACAATAAAAAAGGAAACATCAATGAATACAAAGTTTTAAAATTTCGAAGAAAAAAAGATCTATTGCATTGCAATGGATAAAAGAAGTCATTTGTCCATGATCTACGTTCCAAAATTGTCTCAAATATGCTTCATCATTGTGAATTTACACAACCTAGTAACAAAGCTACAACAAACTGAAGCAAACTCTAGAGAATGTTGAGAAGCAATCTTGTATGCTCAGATTTAGTGAGCTGTAGGGTGAGAGCTCTTCTTGTGTTTTGACAAAGACTGACAGAAGGATGAGAACCCCTCTCTGAGTTCTTGAGGAAGAGGAAGACTAAACGGAGCAAGGACGTTAAGTGGTCTACTGTCCTTACTCATTGGGGATGGGAGTGCAAGTGCTGTTTGCTGCTTGTTAAGCCCTTCCATAATAAAAGAAAAAGCTCCAAATGTAACACAACCCTGTAGAAGAGCCTGTGGTGCACCTGCAGAAAGGAGTTCACAGTCAAACTCACATCAATGGCATCGTGGGAAAATAATATAATAAAGTTGAAGATAATGATTTGTATTTCTCTAATAATGATGCTGGCATACTTGATATCTTTATTTCTCCGCATTGTAAAATGACAGTTGAGACATAAGTTTTTCTCAACGAAGACAAATATCTCAATTTGATAAAATTTTGACCCTTTAAAATTTGAAAATTTAGTACAATCTGACACTGGTCTATCCCTGCTGTTTAACAAGGGTTGGTTTTCTAGAAAATTGAGGTACTTGAAGGATCACAGAAGTGTCATCTATGCCTCTAACCAAGCCATAAACGATAATGTTTTGTGAATTCTGCATTTTTTTTTCTTGCTGAGAAATTTAGAGTACCTGGAAAACTCAACGCAAGACCTGTACAACATCCAGCAAGCCCCGCATTGACAGCTACATAGATAAGAATGATTCAATTAGAAAGAAGAATTGTGTTCATGGGTTATAATCCAAGAATTGTGTTTATGGATAATGATATGGTTGAAATCCTACCATCATCTTTTCCTCGCAGCCTCTTTAAGAAACAGACAACCAAGCTGTGAACCCCAGACAAAACCGCAAAAGTCTGCCACATGCAACAAGATAAAATGAAACCTGAGCTTTCAATGAAGCACCAAGAAAACTTGCCAGAAAAGAATATATTTGTCAAATACATCCATGGTCTATCTAAGAGCATACAATTGCAGTAATATGATATAACTTTTAGTTCTACCACTAGGCAATTTATAGCCTAAAACCTCACATACCCTGGCAGAAGCTCCTGCATCAGCAAATGAACCTTTGAACCCATTCTTCTTCATCAGTCCTGAACCTGTAGTATATAAGAGGGATTAGAGTTTGGCGAAGTACTTAAGCATCCAATTACAACAGCAATATCAGAGTGAAACAGATGGATGCCTTAGTTTCTGTGTTTGGCACATGCATATGCAAGGATCATCCTTTCTAAAAGTCCAGTCTTTCTCCGGTGTATATTACTAATAAAATATTGCTGGGACACGACAACAGCATTTAACATATCTATATTCATTCTTATTTAGTAATAAAAAAATTAACAAAGTAATTTTATGAAACTCTGAAGTCTGAACAAAACAATTTAATTGCCTTGTCTAGATTGCAAGGTAGTCTTACAGATAATTCAGTAACAAAACACTATAAAGGGTTCTCAGATGGTTTGAGAAGCAACTTTGCCTCCAATTTTTACTATCTATAGTGGTTCCATCTATAGCTGTTCAATTATAAACCTACATCACTACCTATAATGCAAAAAGAGATATTTTGCTTGATTTCAGCAACCAATCCTGGTATACCTAAGTTGGGCACAGGGAAGGCAGATGACCTCTTAGCCCCCCACAGAAAGAAACTGTGGATCTTTGTCCTAAAAGGATTGCAAAACCTTTACGAGTTAATTAGAAAAAAACAAACCATTAACGCAACCTACCAAAGAATATTTTGCACTATTGAATGCATAGTCTTTGAAAGGGAAAGCAGTTGTCAAACATTCTTGATTGTTAAAAACTTGACAATCTATCACTGGAAATTCGTTTTCTCTAGGCAAATCAGGTTCTACACGAAAGATGATGGAAGGAGACCTTTTTTTGGAGTAATGAAAATTAAAGAGTGAGAAATAGCATTGTACCAGGATTTGTTTACCCAACGAAAGTGAGAGAGAGACTTCAGAGGTAAAATTAACAAGATATATCACAATACATCTCCTTTAAGAAATTCATTTCTATGGTGTTATTTAAAACTTCTAAGCAGACCTAAAAAGCGTCAATGTGGGGTTGGGCTTGCAATAACATTGCCAACACACTCGTGAAGTTCAACCCACACTTTCAACTGAAATTTGTGAAGAAAGATGATGTACATAATAATATGTTTTGGGTACAGTTTTCTTCTATTTGTGGTCTGAAGGAGCTAAAAAATATAATCACCTTTTCTTTTCTCATGAACTAACTAGCAAGAAGCATGACGAGGTGAAAAGACCTACCACATATGGCTTAAGATAAATACATATTAGGTTGCCACCCATTTGGCTATTTTTTTTGGTATCCTAAATGTAGAGTGAGGGCATTATAAAACGCAAAGACACCTACACTGAATATAAAAACCTCAGTGGTAATATCACAAGGGCCACCTCACTGCAAGGAACAAGTTGTCTGAGCTAAAACTATGGCCTAATATCTATAGTCTTTTTCCTTGACTCAAGTGGCCAAGTGGGTATCCACTGTGTCTGACCAAGTCCTCTCATTCCTTGCAGTTCATACCCGAAATTGCTATTTTTCCCAATAACCAATTCCTCACTAATCTAAACAAGAAGACTAGGTGTACATTTAAAAAACCAAGAGTCGCCACTGCAAAACTAGACACCACTCAGTTCATCTCAAGTACAAGTCCCAACATAGAGAGAGATATGATCACAAAGAAAACCTGATTTCACGTGTTACCTCATGACTTCTTAAGTAGAACAGGACTATAAGAGTGTGTGATTTGGTTGCAGAGTGCAAGGGTAAACAACTCAAAGAAACATTCGTGGGAAAGAACAGTCCCCATTATGAAATCCCTGAAGTTTTGCCTTTTCTTTACTAAGCTCAGTTACTGGCAGTGGGTAAGTGTCACTGGGGCGCCCCATCTTTATAGATAGAGTGTGGAGGAAGAACACAATCAGTTTCTTACCACCTTAAATTCATCTAGTTTCTTCTTTTCCTACTTTCTCAAACATCTTAATGAAATCTACTGTCGCCTATAAAAACTGATCTAACTCAACAAGTCACTAAAATGGTATGACTATATATATCTGTAATGACCCGATTGAGTGAACCACAAAGATTTTGTCATCCTTCATCCACGCTATATCCATACAGTAATAGGAACCAATATTGATTACTCAGTTCACTTAAATTAAAACTGCATTTGACGTTTCAAACATTTTCAACCTAGTTCATTCACTTCACTTCAATTCTCTCACACTTATCTTAACACATCCAATAAATCTACATTTTCACGCCTACCCAAATCTCAACATCTTCTAAACCATAATCCACAAAAATTAACCAAGTCACATATTTTTTTTTAACATGTAAACTAAGTAAGTAAGCACAAATTACTAAAAAAAGGGAAAAAATTAGGCAAACCCCAAATGAGTAAACCACATAGATTTTGTCATCCTTCATCCACACTATATACATACATTCATAGGAACCAATATTGATTACTCAGTTCATTCACTTACACTATCTTACACATCCAATAAAACTATATTCTCGAAAACCCAAATCTCAAAATCTTCTAAAACCATAATCCCCAAAAATCAATCAAGTTCCAATTTCAATTTTTTTTTTTTTTTTTAACATGTAAACTAAGTATAAATTACTAAACAAAAAAACAAAATTGCTCAAACCCCAGATACCCAAATGATCAAAAAAAAAACATTAGAAAAAAAAAAAAAAAATACCATATCCAAAGATAGAACCCATAACAGAACCAGCAGCAGCATCAGCAGCAGACCTAGCAAAACAAACAAAAGGTGGACCAGATAAACTAAGTGACCCATTCTTGTTTTCTTCTATAGATGATGATGATTGATTCTTCAAATTAGGGTTTGGGTTTTCATTGTTTTCAATTTCACTTTCTGGGTTTTCAGTAGATGATGATGAAGATGATGACACCATCGCCATTATTATTATTACTAAGTTTTTTTCTATCTTTCTAAAGGGTTTATCTTTCTCTTCTATATTTTTGGAAGAATTTAAAGGGTCGGGTTTAATCCGTTAAACCTGAATATCAATTAGGATCTGGATTGGTTTATAAGAGTATATAAGGTTTTTACTTTTTAGGGCTGGAATTACCTAATCCGATTCGGGTTTAAAAAATTACCTAATTTGAATCCGAGTTTATACCGTAAAATCCCGACAATTTTTTATGTAAAATCTTAATAATCGAGGGAAAATCTGAATTTGAAATCGAATGAATTTTTTTTTATAAATCTGAATCCTAACCTAAATTTTAATTTAGTGTTGTGTTTGATTCCCGGAATTTAGACTCCAAGAAAATAAAGGGTATTATTGTAATATAAAGTTATATAGAAACAGATTTTACGCGAAATGAAGGAGATCCAGACGAAGAAAGGTTGAATTCTAATGAAAATAAATCAGTTGACGAATTTGTAACACCAATTATAAAAATTGGTTTCCTTTTTTGAATTAAGAAAACCATATTCCTTCTCTCTACCCATGAACATAATTCATTTTTCGATCTCATTCCTAACATAGAATGATTTTGTCCTTAAAATTTAGTATTTTCTTGAAATTTGGATTCCAGCGAACCAAACGTACCCTAGATAAATTTTCAAATCAATTCAAAATAAATCTGAATCCAAATTTTACCGGTTAAATTCGAATCGGGTTTAAAAAGTTAATCCGTATCCGAGTTTATACCGAAAACCCGTCAATTTTCTATGTAAAATCTTAAAAATCTGAAACTGAATGAATTTCTTTTTATAAATTCGAACCCAAATCCAAATTTTAATTTAAGATAATTTTTAAATCCGATATATTCGGATTTGGACGATTCAAGCTTCGGATAAATCCGCATCCATTTCCAACCCTACACAAAACTACTTATTTTCTCTATTTTATAAAAAAAAATTAATTAAATATAAAAATTATAATAATATATTTGACGATAAATAAGTTTAACAAAAAATTACGCTTGGTAATAGCAAATGTTATCTCCTTTATCTTTCTCTTCTACATTTTTGTCATTTTAAGTGTAGGGTCGAATTTAACCTATTAAACCCGAACCAATTAGGATCTGGGTTGGTCCATAAGACTACATTTTGTATAACAATTTACAGTACCGGGTTTAACCCGTTAAACCCGACCCTATTTGGATTTGGGTTGGTCCATAGGAAGCTTCATTCCACTAATTCATAAAGTAGATAAGAATAATACATACAAACACGTGTCGACATATCAATTCAAAACGAGTGCCACGAGATTCAAAACGAGTGCCACGAGATTCGTTTATATTAGATATAGCGTTGTCTTTCCGTGTACTAAGCGTATGAAATAACCACACGGTCTATTGAAATAAATCCAAACTCTTCTTTGTTTCCCTCTGTAACTTGTAACTTGTAACTTGTCAGTCATAATATCTTCACTTCTAAGCTTTCTCTTTCAATCTTCCATGAACCAAAAACAACAAATTGGTATGGGGTCATCGTCGACGACGAGTTCTTCGTCCTCGTCGTCGCACTTGTTGGAATCAGCATTGTCATTGTTAACATATTCCGATGGAGTGGAAGAAGTAATATTAGCTGAAAATCGTCCAAAGAAAAATGCGGGAAGAAAGAAGTTTAAGGAAACAAGACATCCAGTTTATAGAGGAGTAAGAAGTAGGAAAAATGATAAATGGGTATGTGAAGTACGCGAACCTGGAAATAAAAAGAATTCGCGTATTTGGTTAGGAACATATGAAACTGCAGAAATGGCTGCTAGAGCACATGATGTTGCGGCATTAGCATTAAGAGGTAGGTCTGCTTGTTTAAATTTTGCTGATTCAATATGGAAGTTACCTATACCAGAATCTAATGATATTAAAGATATACAAAAGGCGGCAAGTGAGGCTGCACAAATGTTTCGACAATCATCAAGAATGTCGCCAGATGATAATGTATCGAAAGAAAAGAACAATAATAATGTGTTATATTGGGACGAAGAAGCAGAGTTTGCAATGCCAGGGTATTTAGCTAGTATGGCAGAAGGGTTGTTACTATCTCCACCACCATTACCACTAAATGTAGGATATCATGATCAATTCAATTACGAAAATATCGATATTGATCATGTTGAAGAAGTGTCCTTATGGAGTTTCTCTGATTGATTTTTATGTATTTTTTGGAGGAATAGGATTCAATTTATTGAAATTTGTTGTATTCGGTTCATTCATCGGTGCATGGGTGGGCAGGTGGCTCGCCTCTCCGCTATGCGCTTCTCTTTTCTGCAACAAGGGTTATTTTATTACAGCCTTATTTGCAACTCTTCGGAGTCTTTCAGTGTCTGACAGTCCTGGTTTTGGTGATCTTCAATTGCGTATGATAACCTTGCAACTATGGTATATAGGAAAAGTTGTTATCCGTATTGTATTGTTGCTCGCTTTTGTCGTTTCTTGATCACACGATCGAACTAGATATTTTTGTAGACATTCAAGAAAGCAATAAGATTTGTCGCAACCTTCTTATTTATACTTGTTGTCCGAGGAGAGTTCCTTTCTGCAACAAGAATTATGCCAGCGGCAGTTCCTTTCTGAAAGTGATTCTTGCAGGGCTGTAGGCAGCAGAAACAGAACTGACAGGGACTTTCAGAAGCAGTATAAGTACAGTATATGTATTTATGTTTGTTTAATCTGTAGGCTACCATTAGGAGATTAAGAAAAACATTGTTAGTGACAAACTGTATTAAATTTTGCGAACGCAATCGATAATTTGTATCGAACATATCTAGCAATCCGTTTAATCACTGTCCTTCGCATCCGTTAATGGAAACATGCACAATAAATGGTTGTGACATATCAGCAAAAACAATTGGATATCATACACAGCAATTTTGGCTTTGCAAATGAATGTGGTAGGTAGGAAAGCATGAAAGTGTTGGATGAAATATCTAATTGAAGTCCAAAGAAGACAGACTTTGTATGAGTATTCATTATTCAACATTACACCTATTCTTTCTTCCAAGCTCTTTCTCCTTTCTTGTTTTATCCAAAAAGCTGTACTGTCATTGAAGTCTCAGTCTTCTGTACTTCATCACCAAGAAGACGGCAAAAGTCATTTTCATTTCATCAAACTACTATATATCTCTTTCTGTCACAATTATCAAGAAATCGGAAATTGATTCTGAATCTTTAAAACAGAAATGGCAATAGGTTTCAGAGTTGTCTCAGTTATCGCCATATTATCTTCTTTTTTTCTCCTTGCCTCTTGCCAAACCTGCTCAAACTACACCTTTTCAAACAACAAAGTCTTCAATTCTTGCAGTGATCTTCCTTATCTGGATGCTCATATCCACTGGAACTACAATTCATTAACAAGAAGAGTCGAGATGGCGTATAGAGCAACACAAGAGCCCACTGGATGGATAGCTTGGGGAATAAATCCGTCTGAAACTGGCATGCCAGGATCACAGGTACTGGTTGCATTTCTACACACGAATGGTAATTTAATTGCTTATCCTACTGCACTTACCAGTTACGACCCAACAATGGAACCAAGTTCTCTCAGTTTTGGTGTCTCAAACATCTCTGCTGAATATGCAAACAATGAGATGATTATCTTTGCTGTCGTAGGACCATTAGGTAACAGCTCTACAGTTAACCAAATCTGGCAAACAGGAGCCTCTGTCTTAAATGATATTCCTCAGATGCATGAACTATCAGGGCCGCATCTTGAATCACTGGGGACTCTCGATTTTCTGTCAGGATAGAGACAAAGATCGGATAGAATTGTTAAATCTAGTTTTCCTTTCGTAAGAACCTGTATTACGTCAAACTTGTTCAGTTATTTCGATTGATACATTGTTTCATCAATCTTACATCGTACTTTCTTCAACAATGGTACCATAACAAAGGTAATCAGCACAATGAAACAAATGTAGAATATATGGTAGACTCTATTATCACTGAATTACCACAGCTTCAAAGAAAAAATATGGAAACTAAAGGCACTCACCGAAAAACAGAAATATAAAATCAGCGCATATGGTGGCATTTCAAGGGGACTGAGAGTACTGACGTACTGTATGTAATATTTCATTAAAATGATATGATCAAATGAGGTTTATTTGTTATGTGTACATAGTTCACCAGTTTTATTTATCAGCATCTTGCACCTACTACTATTTGCTGGCAGCTCCAGAGTAACCTGCCAAATTGGAAAACAAGGAACAACATTAGTAGAATAAAATATTGTAACTAAATGCAGATGTACAGCTCAGTGGAAACCAAAGACCATTCACAAACATTTCGGTGAAAATTAAATTACCAAGGTAGATCTAAGATGCAGATCCTTGACAACAGAACTATTTCATCAATTAAGAGCTAACCTTAAAAACCTCATATAGTCATATGGATATGGTGGACCAATATCAAAATTGATGGGACATTAGCCGTCTTGGTGTACCAATTTACCAGGAGGGGGTTTGATTTCCTTATAAGTTATAACTAGTTGCTGGGGTTTGTAAGCAAAAACTTCTATTTATAAAGAGGTTTTAAAAAAGGGAAAAGTGTTTCACATGACTCTGGACACAGGGTGGCACAGATGGATCCCCTATCTCATACATCAAAAATTGTTTTCTTTTGCTATTTCGTATTTTAACCAATTATTATTTGCATCTTCTCTAAAGGAAAATAGAGCTTTATATATGTCTTCACACAAGGCATAAATAAAGAGCCATGCAGGCTTGTTGGCAATAAAAACTTGTAGCATCAGATACGAAGTATATCTTACTTCTAACTCATGCATTTTTGTAAAAAAAGTAAATTACAAAGGATATATCGAGTATATCGAGAAACTCCGGGAATCTTATTTAACACTAGACCAAAGTTACACAGGCATTGTAGTAGTGCGCTTTTATATGAACATATGTATAAGAGATTATGGAGAACACTTTACCTCCTTGAAAGCTTTGCTATAACTAGTGTCTTCAAAGCCCTACATCAAACAATAGATACAGTATGTATGAATTTCTGAACATAAGCAAATGCATATGCATAAATAAAAAAGAACAAATCCAGAAACATGTAAATCAAGAATACCAATCCACTTTCAGAAGAGACGTAATAGAAAGTCGTTTAAACAAAGATTACTAATAAACCTGAAGTGTCCATGCTTGTACTTCCACTTCTATGTGTGTGGATAAATATATGTAGGAGGATGGAAATGAATCACTTTAATCCATAATTATTATTCTTATGTGTGGTTGGTGTCCAAGTGCCCTTAAGACTTCAAATAGCTACTTTGGAGCTCAAGAGCGTGACGAGCCAAATACAAATGCACATAGAGATGCACCAACCCAACTTTGAGGCTATGTTTTTCTATTGGTGAAGTAAATAATTTACTAAAGAAAAAAAACTACAGCTTAGGTTGAGAAGGGCACATAAACAAAGTAGTAACGGAAAACAGCACGATAACATATACAGATGCAGGCAAGCCAATCATTCTCTCTTCTACAAATCTGTACCATAAGGAAGTGACTGTCATTGGAACATGAAGTACCCAAGACGATGGTTCCTCGGCTTCTTCCACCAACAAGACCATTGGAAAAGCAGAATCTTGACCGAAATAATGACTACTATAAGCATGAATCAGACACTCAGAACTAAGTACGTGGTAAAAACCTTGTAGGAACATTTGTAACTAAGATCGCTTACAAAATCATTTATCAAACTGGAGATGGAAGTGAGAAGCGAAAGTCTTCATATGCACTAAAAATCTATTACACTTGGCGAATACAGGGCCTGAGCCAGTTTTATTTTGATTCAGTTATTTATGCATTTCTGGTTTTGCTTTGTCTACTCATAGTGTAGGTTCAAAATAACCTAAAATGTTCTTAGGTTTGATTGACTGAGCTGTTGGAAGGTCATATTAGGACATAAAAAGAGAAGTTAAAGACAGTCCTACTCTCCGTGTTTTACATTGTTTAAATAGGGAACAAAGTTGACCGTACTGGTTTCTTCTAAGGATGAGGGCTGTCAAGCTAGATGGACCTACCGCCACCCCCCGATCCCCCGCAGCATTCACACAGACATATGTATAAAGATCGTGCTTACCAATTTTCTAAACATGTTGAGTGATATTGTGTTTGATTCTCCAATTTTAGCACGAAATGATTGGATCCCAAGGTTGCCAACTGCAAAACACATCATCGTCGTGACAGCTTCCTTTCCAAGTCCTTTCCCCTGGCTATGCAAAAGAAGAGCAGTACAATTACTAAAAAGAAAATAATATACCAAAATGTTATGACACTTTAAAGTCCTACCCCCTACCCATAGAAAAGAAAATAATTGGACAATGGTGAGGCAAGCACAGGGGATGAGACCATGTCATTAAAGTTCATTGATTACAACATTGACATTACTTTTTTAACAGGAAGTAATTACCAACTGCACTAAATGACTCTTTCAAGATTCAAACTAGATCAATTCCTGGTACTTCACGTTAGCCAATTGATCAGTTATAATTGTATCCTACTCACCTTTTTGGTTCAGCGATCATAATTTCGATCTCTGCTACTTGTGCATCATCCAAGTCATTCATGTATATGTTAACGTCACCAGCCATCGCTTAACAGAAAAAAATAAAGAAAGTTAAGCTACCATCAGAAAGGAATGCGTGGAATATAGAGATATAGTAAAGTACGACATAGTATATGATGTTTTACACATTGTATACTTTATCCATTTGAGTTTATATGAAGCAATATTTTGTTTAACAAAAAATAGCACACTCCAAGATATACAAAAATCATATGGATGAAGTATATGCCTTTTTTACATATCTTTTTATTTAGAATTAATAAAAAATAGACTGAAATCCACCCATGAACTCCTAAGCACTCGAATACCTGATTACATATGTAAGACTAAGCCCGATGTTTTGACTAAATGCATGCAATTCATCGATGATTGGCTTCTACGGCGAAAGTTATATACTGTATTTAAATGAAATCCTGACAATTTTGTTTTTTCCACTCATCAAGTCGCAACAAGCAATTCCTGTATCTCTTCTCCACATTCTATAACCATTTTTGTTTAATAAACATTTTAACTTCTTCAAAGACCTATCTCAAGTTTGTAAATTCACCTGTCCATTTACATAGGAATACCATTAATGAACACCACCATTATTTTAAGAGAATAAATGTTACAAAGTAGGACAAACCGATGAAGTGCCCTGGAAGGAAAGAGATCTGATCCTAGTTTGTCATAATGCTACTTGGAATTATTAAATTCTGCATGAATTACATGAATCCTGCAACATATTCTTGTCCATCAGAAACATGCATTCCCCGATTCTCCTTATTACACAAGAAATATAGGCAATTCAGTTGTACAATCAAACAACGATAACTGGAACCCTAATTAAACATTTTCTGCACCTTTAGTATTGTCATGAAACAATAAAGTTTCTTTAATAGACTGTGTAAAGTTGAAAAGTTAGAACATGGAACAGGGTTTAGTGAACTTATAAACACATATTCACATTCTTATCGAAAAGGAAACACAATCTCAGAGTATATTATTAACGACATATTCACATTCTAAACGAAAAAGAAACACAATCTCAGAGTATATGATTAACAGGCTTGTTGAGGCCAACATCTTGTACTTTAGTACTCCAATTCTGATGCAAATCATAAACTCGGTATTGATGCTATTTGCATCAAAAAAACATTTATTGCATGTCAACAAATAAAGAAGTATTGGTTAAGTATGAGTATATGACGAATTGGGTACAACTGCAAAAAGGCAAAAAATAGAACTGATCAATACCACAAGCTCAATTCCGTATGAGATGTTTTTCCACAGTAATTCCAAACCTCTCACATGCACTGTCCAATCACGATAGAGACCTATGGAACATCGTGGGTGGACGTCATTGCCTAGAAGGCTAGAAATGTTGCAGGATTGGTTTCCTATATCGGATGAACCTTGGAAGCTCCTATCAACTTGAAACCAACCCTCACTTCCAAACTATCATAATTAATCTTTAAATTAACTCAACCTTGGATTCTCTATTACTCTCAAGGAAAAAACACTAGACTTGAAACCAACCTCACTTCCAAATCATCAGATTACTCTTCCAAATCATCAGTTTCCATGAACCAACCATGTTTGCAGTATACACTATCAAGCACCAGTTATTTTTGAATTTTGATTTTGTTGGCATTTCTTCTAGAACCAACTTACTAACGAACCATAATATGTTTCTCTAGATCACCTTATATCATGAGGTTTTGAAATAAATATTTAACAACATCTATCAGCATTTTGGAGCTCTTACAACCCTTTTTTTTGGTAACGAATATGATTTTTTCTTGAAGATGAAAATAGATAATAACATACAAACTAGGAGCGCTCCATTACAAATATATCTACCCGATAATTGACTGAAAGTGAACGGATTTCTCAATTTTTTAAAACTGTCTTGACAAAAATATCTCAAATGTATCGCAAATTTATTGGTAAATTCGCGCCAGACAATTTCTACTAAACAAATATTCAAGAAAAAAACACCTAACTCAACACAAATTCACAAAACAAAATCTCCCCAAATTTACACAAAAACATCAAAAATTAATAAACCCCAAATTGTAACACAAAATGGCAAACTAGGAGCTTCATAGTCCATACAACTATATCTACCCCATAACTGACTGAAAGTGAAAAACTTTTTTATAATTTTTTCAAATTTCTCGGCAAAAATGTCTCAAATGTATTGCAAATTTATTGGTAAATCACACTAGCCAATTTCTACTAAACAAATATTCAAAAAAAAAAAAAAAAAACTTAACTCAACACAAGACCAAACATTGATCAAATTCACTAAACAAAATCTTCCCAAATTCACTAAACATAAAAAATTAACAAATCCCAAATTTCTACTTACCTTCAACATAAGGTTCCCCATGAACAAAATTTCCAACCACCATTTCTTTATCCAACACAATAAAAGTATACTCTGCACTCCATCAAAAAAAAAAAAAAAAAAATTACTGAAAGATCATAAAAACGAAAAGAAGCAAAGGGTATGATTGAAAACTCACTATTGGGGTCTTGAGTCCAAGATAAGTGCATATCATATTCTTGATCAAGTGTTAATGGTTCAGATCCAGTAAGTTGAAGTAACTTTGAATCTTTCATCCATTCATGATATTTAGGTACATGTTCTTTCATGTAAGGTACCAATATCACCTTCTCTCCTTCTACACTCACTCCCATCTTTGCTTTCTCAGTCTCCATTAACAAAACTCGAAAGCTTCAATAAGGGGCTTTAATGGGGGTGAAATTTTAGGGAATTAAGGTAAGGTCCTTGGTTTAAGTTTGTTATTATGTTTAGAACCATTTGGTTTTTTTTGAGGTATAGTTCAAAATAAAGTGTTTATTAGTATCTGGTCCCTCCCTCTGTTCTTGGAGATTTATGCTAATAATAGTAGCACCCTTCTCACAAAGGGGAGAGGTTGTGGGTTCGAAACACATCAACAGCTGATTGTTGATATAAGTTTTCACACGTAATTTAAAAGGGGTAGGGGTCCCCTCGACCCCGCTTGCCAATCAAAAAATAAAATATAATAATGTGGTATTTTGAAGTTTTGCTTTAACTTTTTTAAACATATATAGGCTGCGACATTGATGTATGGTATGAATATTGTGTGAAGCTTGGTGAGTTATGGGTCATTCATGGAATTGGAACTCGTTTAGTAGTTATGCTTATACAGTGGAGGGGACCCCTACCCTTTTTAAATTACGTGTGGAAACTTATACAATGAAACATGTCTAAATGCACACCTTATAAACGCACACCCTATGTAAATGCACACCCTATACAGATGCACATTGTTTGTTGGTCCCAAGGGCAGTGTATTTAGACAGGTTTCACTGTATCAACAATCAGCTGCTGATGTGTTTTGAACTCACAACCTCTCCACTTTGTGAGAGGGGTGCTACCATTGAGCCACAGGCTCATTCGCTTGTTCATTCAAACTTCGCTAGGGCAAATTACGAAGTAGAAAAGCTCCAAGAGTTTCGTATCTAAAAAGGAGTCGGCTATGATAATTCTTGTTGTAAAAACAGATTACTAGGGAGTTTAGAAGAGGTCGAGAGGAGATGAAGGGCATACATAGGACGCCACATCGACATAATCAAGGGGTCTGCATAATCCAGCTTGCACAGTTTTGTCATTAGCAAATTAAGGGTAATGCCATGACGCTAACAAGGAAAGCTTTACGGCCACCTTAATGCTAAGGAGTCAGGGCAAGTTGGATAGGTTTGATGTGCACGAGCACCGTTTCTTAAGAGGCTTTTTAAAATCAAGCCGTGCATGTCCTGCATTATCGCTATTTATTAGCTAGAGATCGCGTTTTGGTGCTTCTTAGATCGATATTGATATCCGTCACCTTTATCTATCACTAATGTGGATTTAAATATTCCAAATGGCGCTCATCAATTAAAACTTTTCTCCCAAAGTGACCACCTAAAATGAATTTGAAATTTTGTAAAGTTGGAAAGTGTTATTAATTGTAAAATCTTTTGAGGAAAATCTCCTGTTAATTCCATGAAATAATAATGGCTCTAGATAAATAGGTTTCCCATTTTATATCTTGTAAGAGATCAGACACCTATGCCTAACATTAAGAGCATGTACAACTGTGTTAGCTTCTGTAAAATGTATAAACCCAAAATTCATTGCATTTAATAGATACATTGTAGAATGTATTATAAAAGGGTATGCAAAGTATAAGATGCAAGAGCAAGGAATTCATCTGTGGGAGCTTCTGTAAGGTCAAGTTGTCAGAACAACCACTTTCTGTAAGGTAATTCATCTAACTTTTTCTTCTTCTTAATTTTGTTATGAGATGTTTCTTCCTGTCGCTTGTTATTCATTTTAGTTGCTATAGATGAGTCTGCGATTCGAATTATCAATCAACTCATGTTGTTTAAAATCCAGAATATTATCAATGAACTTTTCCTTCGGATTAAACATACTATAACGCAGTGGTTTCATTAACATTATTCTTATGACAGTCTTTGTTGCAATATGATACTATGCAAGCAATTATTTTGAATCTATATATTCATCCTGCTTTAGATGTGCTTGCAACAAAGCTACTAGACTTTTCAAAACCCTTTTTTTTTTTTTTTTTTATGGTTTTTCTTCTTAAATTTGTTATGAGATGTTTCTTCTTGTCGCTCGTTGTTCATTTTATTTGCTAGAGTCTGGGATTTGAATTATCAATCAACTCATACATGTTGTTCAAAATCCAGAACAGTATCAATGAAGTTTCCGTTCGTTTGGATTAAACATACCATAGCATTAACATTATTCTTATGACAATCGATCTTTGTTGCAAATTTGATACTACTACGCAAGTAGTTACTTTGAATCTATATTCTTCTCATTCATTTGTTATTATAGATTCCTGCTTTAGATGTGCTTCAACATAAGCTACTAGTATTTTTTTCAAGCAACACCTGTTTTTATTTATTTTATGGTTTGTTTTAATCATATTCGAAATTAAATGTTTTAATGTTATCGCAGTGTTACTCGAAAACTGTAGAATGAGTGCTTCAAGATTATCAACGACCCTCCCGGAAGAGATCATTATCTTTGAAATCTTAACTAGACTTCCGGTCAAAAGTTCAAAGAGATTTGAATGCGTAAGCAAATCATGGCAGGCCATGATGAAGTACCCAATTTTCATTGAGAAACAACTAGATCACTCTTCTCGAAACCCTATCATTCTTCTGGTACCGGATCTATCGGAAGGAATGTATGAGGAAATGGTTATGGTGGTCGAAGAAGATACAGATCCTATGTTATCGACTTTGTGTACATCATACATACGAGAACAAGATGATGGGTTTTCAGTCATGAACTCGTGCCATGGTATGATTTGCTTATCTAGAGTCTTAGTAGTTGAAGATGTTATTCTGTGGAACCCTATTACAAGAGAGTTTGCAATACTCTCAAGTGATGAAGAGGCAATGTGGCATCGTCCAGTTGGGGATACAGTAGTTGGGTTAGGATATGACATCTCAAGTCGTAAATACAAAGTTGTTAGACTTCTCGAGCTGGAGAACAACCTATGTTTGATTGCAAGAGTTCTTGTTCTTGGTACTGATAGGAGATGGAGGTCACTGGATTTGGCTTTGAAAGACGTACTTCTGTATGAGGGATTTGAGTGTCCCATGACATTGTTGGTACGAGGAGAAATGTTTTGGCTAATCACCAATGTAGTCGACAAAATTAATAGCATTCTCTCCTTTGACATAAGTACGGAAATTTTCTCCCAAAAACCAGTCCCAGTTTTCTTCGAGAGTTCTAAAACTCGAACTCTTGGTTTGGCTAATCTGTCTGGTTGTTTATCTGTTTATAGCTATGAGAACGACAAATTTTGTGTTAGCAAATTGAATCATAAGACTAGAGCTTGGAATCGTCTATTCGCTATAGACCTGGAACCAACTTATGCTATTAATGAAGAGCCAGAACATCCTGATTATGGCAAACTTCTAGGGAGCAGCAAAGAAGGTGTTTACATTGTGCATGTGGGAAATTGCTTGGTCGCGTATATTGAAAGAAATGAATCATGGATATTTATATGTCATCTTTCCCAATATACTTATACACCAGTTTACCATGCTCAAACTTCGATTTCACCAAAATCGGTTATAGGTTGTAGTATAAATACAGATATAATTGCCATATGATTATACTGCAGCGCAGCCTATCAAGAGTTCATATTAGTTTCGAACCATAATGTTAAGTATACATGCGCTCCATGAGCTATCCTTCGAGACTGGTGTCCTTGTGATCGATGTTGCTGCTTGGCCAGGTGGACAGTAGGGAAAGCAAGTCTCTCCAAAGAGTGTCTGGATGTTTTGATGTCGTAGAGCCAGTGTGGCTGCTTTAGTGGTTCAACATTGTAGCCTTCGACAGAAAATTTATATTCAAAAAAATGTTTTTTATAGTGACTGATAATAATGAACCAAAAGTTTAAGGTTTATATTTCAAATTGTTATATATGAGGATTGATCTTCATATCATTCAGTAGTTGTTCATCACATTTCAAAGATGAGTGAAGATAACTTCTTACTTGAATTTTCTAGCATTTCTGTCTTTACTTGAATGTTCGATAAATGAAATTTTGGAAAATGCTGGTTGCCGCAAATCACAATGCAGTCAATGGAGGGCAATAGCCCCAGTAATGGAAATTTCGGAAAAAGATGGATGTCTCAGTTACTAACATCTGTATAGACGGAATGAAGCAATTTTCTCTGTCGGTGGAAAAATATATGCACGCAGCTCGACTGCATGGTGTTTAGAAAAAAAGAAAAAAGAAAAAGAAACAAGAAACAACTCTTCTCTTTCTGCTGAAGTTTAGAAACCATGGCTTTTGTCAGCCAGTTTTTGAAGAACATGAACAAGAATAATAATAGTGTTATTATCTAGAAGAATACAAAGTTGGAAATGTTTTTAATGTGGATTTAGATATCAAATGGTGCTCAAATGTAATCTTTATAGTTAGAAAGTGTTAATTGTAAAATATTGTAAGAAATTAGATATATGACTATCTAATAACATTAACATATGCACTTGCTATTTGTACAAAAACCAAAATGTAATGCAATTAATAGATACATTGTAAAATGTATTATAAAAAGGTATGCAAAGTAAGATGCAAGAGCAAGGAATTCATCTGTGTTAGCTTCTGTAAGGTCAAGTTGTCAGAACAACCACTTTCTGTAAGGTAACATCTAACCTTTTCTTCTTCTTCTTCTTCATTTTGTTAATTATGAGATGTTTAATTTGTTCTTGTGTCTTGTTCATTTTTGTTGCTAAAGTCTAGAGTTTGAATTATCAAAAAGCTATATCTATCACTCATGATTTTAATAACATTCTTATGATAGTCTTTGTTGCAAGTTTGATAGTTGATACTATGGAAGTAATTAGTTTGAATCTGAACATATTTTTCTCATCGATTTGTTATTTGATTACGGCTAACTTGTGATATAGTAGATGAATGGGTATGTATTTTTCATCCATGCCGGTGTATTTGGCCCAAGCCACCCCAATGGATGTGTCTTTCCCATGGACACATATTGTGTAAACACCCGCTCCTAATGGGTGTGTGTTTGTTTCCACCAGATGTGTATATTGTATTGGGTCATAGTGTCTATTCAAATAGACATTACCCTTTTCAAAAATGTGTTTCCTACTGTGTAAATGTGTTTTGTGTTTGTCTTCAAAATAACTTTTAAAACAGATTTGTTTTTCCATTTCTAATGTTTGTATCTTGTCATGAGAGAGTATAACGAATTGGTTCACCGTCTTCTATGCGTTTAAAGTGCTACTATGCTAAGAATGATAGATTGTTGTATCCTAGGAGATAGTCCACCATTGATAGAACCGTTCAACATATGTACACGGTGAATAATGTCGATCTTAAGGACAAAGATTACTATCTCAACTCGATCTAAATCTAGTCTTTCATCTTCTGGTTTGCATATTCAATTCCTTTTATTTATTCTAGAACAATAATATATCGATATATACCTCCCTACAGTCTTAAGACATTAGTTGTTCTGAGGTGTTTTACTGTTCTAACGTTTTATGATGTAAAATACTGGTTTTCAATTTTGTATATATTTTTTCTTACTCCTGTTTTGATACTCTTTCACAAGAGTTTGTGGCCATGCTTATGATGATATACCATAAGGTACATTTTCCTGTTAGCTTGATACATGTCACATAAAAGTTTGGTGCATGTTTGCTCTCAAATCTATGTTAGAGTTTGATTTTGTGTAGCATTTTGGTATCTTAATGATAATACATTATTTTTGATTTGCATCTGACATGACTCTTGAGAACAAGGTAATCTGAGGGATGAGCATACTACATACATGATGCTGGTGTGTATCATGTAGTTACTGTTGTGTCTTTCAGAAATCCAGTTCTTCCTTCAAAGTCTGGTTTATGATACTGGTGTGCATATTTGGAAAAATGCGGGGGCTTTTTAGGGCTCGTATGGTACTCTGTCATTTGAGAATGGTGTCAAATATGACGGTGTTTTATTTATGGTGGTGAAAATCTCTATCTAACCTGTTTGACTGTTTTGGCATAATTATTATATTGCAGAACATGGAAGCGTCGAATCCTCCAACTACTGTCGATGGTGGAAAGAAATCAATAGTGTGGTTTAGTGGAAATGAGTTCCAGGAATGGAAACAACAGATGTTGCTTTTCCTGACCAGCCTCAATCTAGTCAAATTCTTGTATGAATTTGCACCAACAATTAAGAATGACGAAAATGTGGCTGAAGTCGAAGAATGGAAACATGGTGATTTCCTTTGTCGAAACTACATTCTCAACGGGCTCGACAATACACTAAACTATGTGTACTCCACTTCGCCAACGGCTAAAGTGCTTTGGGAAACCTTAGTTAAGAGTTGTGATCCGGAGAATGTTGGTGTGCATGAGGTCGATCGATTTTTTGAATACAAGAGCTCAGAGTCAAAGCCCATGATTTGTCAATTTCTCGATTACAAGATTTCAGAATCAAAGCCTGTGATTGACCAAGTTATTGACCTGATAGTGCTTATGTACGAAATGCGAGATAAAGGAATATCTCTCAGTGATTCCTTTTTAGTGGTAGCATTGCTTGCTAAATTACCACCATCATGGGATGATTTCTCATTTTCTATAGACGACGAAAATATGGACATTGATGACTTCATAATTAAGTTGTTGGGTGAAGCCGAAAATCACATATCTGAAGGTCTGGACAGTGACATGACAAATGTAGATGGGTAACCGAACTGTGAAGGCTACATCTAGTATTTATGTATGCATAAATTTATCTTTGTAACAATGAAACATTTGATCGAATACGCCTTAAAATGTTGTAGGGCTAAGAATTATTAATGAAGTTGATGGTATGTTTGAATAGGTTAAGGCTCCGGATTTTGCCAAGGGTTTAATTGATTTTTTCAAGGGCTCAAATTTTTAATAACTACAATACCCTCATTTTCATATCGTCTCCTCACAAAGATTTAAGAGAAACACCTTACAAATTGTTCACTTAAAATTCTTCTTTCTCTAACCCATCACCAACTCCTCTTCATTCATGTGACGTCACTGATATGATAGTGGATTGAGAATTTGGCACTTTAATTTATGCAAAATCTATCAAAGTCCGATGAATTTATAAATAATTAAAGAATATCTTTTGAATTCAAATCGCAAGGTTCTAAAATTAAAGTGAAGTAGCATAATGATATACACATCAGTATATACCAATTAACAAAATGATAAGAATTGAAGAAAATTGTTTTTACATATATTTTTGTATGAAGTAACAACTTAAACAAACAACGTAAAGAAACACAAGAACAATTCATTAGTAAAATAAAATTGTTTTTTTCCCAAATAATTAGGAACCACGGGATTCGTCTATCATAATATGTTATGCGACCAGAGAGAAGTTGAGAGAAGAACAACATTTATATTTGTCTACACTAGCTAGGAACAAGATGAAGAAATATTTCTCTGGTTCAATTTCATAACCTCGAAATTAAAGGTATTATGGTCATTATAAGATTGAGCCCTTAGCAAAATCAATTAAATCCTTGGCAAAATCTTGAGCATAGATTAATAATTCTTTAAATGATTAATAAAGATTAATGTTTTTACTTTTACAAAGCGAATATGGACAAAAAAAGTGTATCATATCATCAAGCAATCTAAATAAATTCGGCCAGAAAATTATTTTAATTGTGATAGCAGTTGTCATAAAAAGAAGCACTTGGAAGTGAAAGTGATTTTATCACATAAATTACAAATGGGAGTCAGTTGATTCCTACCTGAAATTAAAAAGCTCTAGTTAGTTAGCTAGTGGTTTTTCAAAACAAAGATGAAACCTGATGATTCAATAAACAATGGGAGACTTGTAGTCGAAGGTCACAAGCAAAACAAATGTTTAGACTCTTTTGACAGAAAAGTAAGGTCATAATAGACTCTTTTGACAGATATGTTAAAGTTATGGCTCAAATGGTTACCGGTCCAAATGGGAGAATGTTAGAATAATGGTCTAATAACCATTTGGCTTTTCATATTCAAATGTAAGTTTTTGGGGTTTTCATATCAATTGGTTATCAGTCTAGTTGGGAGAATGTTAAAATAATGGTCTCTAGATTGTAGAGAATGAGCATTGAGGAGAGCTATGGAGGCTTCTATTTATAGTCTTCCATCAAGACCTTTGAGTTCCTTGTAATGAATAAGATTACTAATGATTAGAGACATGAATCACTAAAACTCACATTGTAATGTGAAAAAACAAAAGACTTGCATTTGAATATGAAAAGCCAAATGGTTATTGGGCCATTATTCTAACAAGATATTCTCATCATGAGAATAATGTCTTTCACAATGCTACTCGCAATCATTGTTCTAGACAACCTTGAAAATACATCAAATGGATGCAAAAAGGCTTTTATTAATGGTGACATGGAGGAAGTAATCTATATGGATCATCCAAAAAGTTTTATTGTTCCTAGACTGGAATTGAAGGTTTGTAGACTTGCCAACCATCATATGGTTTAAAATAAGTAATGGTATTAGGAGCTTGATAATGAAATGTTATCACATGTTTTAAAAAACAATGAGAGTGATAAATGTGTTTACATTACTGTCACAAATCTGGATATGCTATCATATGTCTCTATGTGAATGACATGCTGAATGTTAGTAGTAATAATGACATCATTAAAACTACTAAGAATATGTTACACACTAAGTTTGATATGAAAGACTTGGGAGTTGCTAATACAAACCTAGGAATTAAAATTCATAGAACATTTGATGGAATTACATTATCTCAATTACAATGAGAAGATTCTTGACAACTTTGATGTACATCACAAATTCATATTAAAATAGCTAATACACCAGATGATTCCAATCTTTATCTAACTAAGAATATTGGGGATGATAACATATCACAGTTAAATATGTTCGTGTAATTGAAAGTTTAATGTACACAATAAATTGGATATTGTAAATGTTCTAAGTCGCTACATGAGCATTTTATAGATACGTCACTGGAAAGTGATAAGTAAGGTGTTAAATTATCTGAAATATACCTTCGGCCAATGGTTTGCACTACACAATATGTTCACTTGTACATGAAAGATACATTGATGCAACTTGGATATAGATATCAAAACTACAACTTATGGTTTAATTTGCTCTAGGTATGTAGCGCAACGTTATTCAAGAAATCGTACAAGAAAAAATGTATATATTGTTAGATCCACTATGGAATATGAATTTATTGCTTTAGATAAAGTACATATGAAGAAGAAAAATGGTTTCAAAAACTTCTTAGGATATTTCCATGTTGTAAATCTCCTAAGTCGCTACATGAGCATTCTAGAAATACGTCACTGGAAAGTGATAGGTAGGATATTAAATCATCTGAAATATACCTTCAGTTAATGGTTTGCAGTTTGCACTACACAATATGTTCATTTGTAGATGAACTTTATAATAATGCAACTTGGATATAGATACCAAAACTACAACATATGATTTGTTTTAGATAGCACAACGTTATTATGGAAATTCTATAAGAAAAAAATGTATTGTTAGATCCACTATGGAATTTGAATTTCTTGCTTTAAATAAAGCACATGAAGAAGAAAATGGAATTTGAACTACACAGTATGTTCATTTGTAGATAAAGTTTACAATAATGCCACTTGGATATAGATATACCAAAACTACCACTTATGATTTGCTTTAGATAGCACAATGTTATTCTGGAAATTCTATAAGAAAAAATGTATTGTTAGATCCACTATGGAATTTGAATTTATTGCTTTAGATAAAGCACATGAAGAAGAAAATGGCTTCAAAAACTTCTTAAAGGATATTCCCATATGGAAACAGTTGGTGCCAACTATTTGCATACATTGTGATAGTTGTTATAGGCATGGAATCGAGTCGTATGAATAATGGTAAGTCTCAATACACTAAAAGAAGACACACAACCGTTAACTAACTGCTCTTTAATGGAAAATCTCTGGATACATCAGTAAGATGAAGTTCAACTTGAGGAACTGGCAGCACCTTTCGTCTCATGATTGGATAAAAATGTGGTTCATTACACCACAAAATTTGAGACTGAAAAAAGGAGTACCTTTTGTGTTCTTATAACTTGGAGAAATATGAAAACATAGGTGAATTACAATCTTTCAAAACTGTTTTACAAATACAGCAAGAGTAGCATATTTCACTTATTATAATGTTGGCAAGCATCTTGGGACTATCAGAACAGGTACAACACTTCATGACAACCATCAGGCTACTTTAAGGATTCCACTAAGAAAAAGATTCCTGATAATCAATGTTGATATCACTTTTACTGATCCTGCAACATCTGTGGGCATTGGCTATTTTATCAGAGATTACAATGGAACTAGATCTGCAGGAAATTCCCAGGAAATTGAAGGCAAAGGGTTGCAAGTAGTAGTTAGGAAAAATATCTACCTGCGACTAAAAGCTACAGAAATTGATACTGTAACACCTCAGGTCGGCAGGTGGTTTGCCGAGGGGGTGGGTCCTACGATATGTAAGAGGGGGATGTTCTGACATTGGAATATAGGTATACATCTGTCATATATTATCACCGAGGTCTTTTGGGCTCACTTGGCTCTAGAGTTCGAAAGAACTCTAGAGTTAAGCGTGCTTGGGTAGGACGTAGTAGTCTCAGTAACTCGGTAATGCTGGCGGGATTCGAACCCCAGACCTTTGGTATCATCATCCAGAGGTTTTACCAGTTGAGCCCAACTGACACCTGTAAAAAATGTTGTAGTAAGCCTGTTTTCAATGAGATCAGTAACTCGGTAATGCTGGAAGGATTCGAACCCCAAACCTCTGATATCATCACCCAAAGGTTTTACCAGTTGAGCCCAACTAGCACCTGCCTTAAAGAGGATTTACTACAATTGTTACAAAAAAAATTCTTTGTTCGAAATCTTTTGGAATTATAGGGAAGCTAATGGTGTTGTTGATGCTATGGCGATGTTCGCAACCTTGCAAACTAAGATGATTTCTTCTCAACAACAGATTACCATAAATAAACCGGCATTTCCTGAGGGACTCAACAGTTTATGCCCTCCATGATCTTCATTTTGGTGGTTAACCCACCACTTCTTATTTCTAATGTACTTTTATTTAACAGTTTAGGACTTTGTCATGCAGAATAAAGATTATGTTCATCTAAAAAAAAAAAGTTTTTTTTGCATATAGGTTATATATGTTCGCCACCCCAAACTCAAATTATGCCATAAATGATATGCAGCGATGACATTGCCAATAGCGTCCATATATATATATATATATATATATATATATATATATATATATATATATATATATATATATATATATATATATATATGCATGTGTTAGACCGTGTGGCCAATCAACCCCTTTGAACGGTTAAGATCCACGGATGATGGTACATGCTGACACATAATATAAACCTCACACTGTTGGATAAAGTGTCACATATAATCACATCGATCGTGAACATCACTTGCATTTATCTATTTTTTATTATGTATTTAATATATATATTTACCGCAATATTTTAATCGCTTTAATACATATGCATATGCATTGGATTATTGTGACACCATGTAATTTTATGGAATTAATTAGATGTTGCCATGTCAGGATAAATGGGTCCTTGGCTTGGGTGCATCGAATAGATGTGAAACAAAATATATCGAAGTTTAATATCCCATCTAGATTACTTGACTAAGTCAAGATAAACACTTTGGTTATAGATGAACTTGGACTGATTCAAATTCTCATTAGTGGAATATCTAATTAAGTTAACCACTAATAAAATAGTGGGAGGATTTTGAGGAGTAAGTTAAGTAACCGATAGATATTATATCTATATAACACTCCTATCTTCCATGAGAAAAATCACCAAATTTGAATAACCAATTCATCCATCATCAATACTATTTTTATTGTTAGTTTCAATTATATTTAGTCAATCAATAAGATTATATTGTTCCTTCAGCACAGCGGCTGACAACAATTCCCCATGACTTGAAGATCAACTCATCTGATCCTCTAAATTTGGCACAATCAATAGGAGGAAAACTGAATCAAATGCATGTAGACCACCTTGTAGTAAATTGAAGCTTTTTGAAATCGAAAGAGATCAAATAATTAACTAGGGACATGTAGGATTCATCTACGTACGAAAACAATATTTCTTATCGGCATTGACCTTGTAGCATAAGTACCAGCTCAGTATACAGTAGAAATTGTTGGAAGTGTAAATGCAGAAATAAGTTAAGTGAGCAAAGTGCTGAAGAAGATGATCAAAAATAGAAATGGGAAGAGATTTGAGAATGAGAAGTGACTGAGCTATCTTAGAAGATAGTTGCCTACGTATCTGGGAGTGACCAGGTCCCAGAATCAAGCCTACGTAGTTCATATTTATAGGTGATTGGGACAACAACTAGCTCATTAATTGTCCAACGGTAGGATCAATTAATGAGCATACGTTACAAAGTGATTGTGAAATATATTGTAACTGAAGAGAATAAGTGTGTGGAGTAAGGGTGAGCTCGGAGTGAGGTCGAGCAAGATAAGCCCCAGCTTGAGTGAGCTCGAGCAAAAGGGTGTTCACGTCGTTTGACGACGAATGAATAAAGAATCTAAGTCGGATCATGAAGGTTTTAGTGAGCTCGAGGTGAAGTCGAGTAAAAAAGTGTTCACCTCGTTTGACGTCGAAGGTGTATAAATTGTGTTCAAAGTGGTCGAAGGAAAATATTGTCCACCTCGTTTGAGGTAGATAAGAGTGAACTAGATATGTTAAGTGAGTTCGGGTGAGCTAGAGAAAAATAGTGTTCACCTCATTTGAGCTAGATGAGAGTGAACTACATATGTTAAATGCGTTCGGGTGAGCTAGAGGAAAATATTGTCCACTTCATTTGAGCTAGATGAGAGTGAACTTCGGGTGAGCTAGAGAAAATAGTGTTCACCTCGTTTGAGCTAGATGAGAGTGAACTAGATATGTCAAGTGAGCTCGGGTAAGCTAGAAGAAAATAATGTTCACCTCGTTTGAGGTAGATGAGAGTGAACTAGATATGTTAAATGAGCTCGGGTGAGCTAGAGAAAAATAGTGTTCACCTCACTTGAGCTAGATCGATGAGAGTGAACTAGATATATTAAGTGAGCTCGCAGTTGTCTTGGTGGAAATCTCGTTTTACAGTGGACTTTGGTGAGCTCACAACTATCTTGGTAGAGATCTCGTTGACAGTGGGCTTTGGTAAGCTCGTGTATGTCTAGCTTGGTAGAGATCTCGTTGACAAAGGGCTAAAGTGAGCTCACAGTTGTCTTGGTAGGGATCTCCTTCGACAGTGGGCTTTGGTGAGCTCACAACTATCTTGGTAGAGATCTAGTTGACAATGGGCTTTGGTGAGCTCGCACATGTCTTGGTAGAGATCTCAACATAAAGTGAGCTCGCAATTGTCTTGGTAGAGATCTCATTGATAGATGGTTGAAGTGAGCTCGTAGTTGTCTTGGTGGATCCCGTTTGACAGTGGGCTTTGGTGAGCTCACAACTATCTTGGTAGAGATCTTGGTGACAGTGGGTTTTGGTGAGCTCACACATGTATTGGTAAAGATCTCATTCACAAAGGGCTTAAGTGAGCTCACAGTTGTCTTGGTAGAGATCTCATTGACATGGGGCTGATGTGAGCTCGTAGTTGTCTTGATGGAGATCTCATTTGACAGTGGGCTTTGGTAAGCTCACAACTATCTTGGTAGAGATCTCGTTGACAAAGGGCTAAAGTGAGCTCGCAGTTGTCTTGGTGGAGATCTCATTTGACAGTGGGCTTTGGTGAGCTCACAACTATCTTGGTAGAGATCTCGTTGACAAAGGGCTAAAGTGAGCTCGCAGTTGTCTTGGTGGCCCCCGACTTGCCAAGAAGTGGGATGACCTCAAGAATTGCATGGCATCTATGTGCCTCAATTTGGTCACCTCGGAGTTCCATGATGCCTTTGAGGCCAGAAAATTTGATGACTTGGTGATAGGTAGATGGAACAGTTTTCATCCTGTGGATCCATTTTCTACCCAAGATTGCATTGAACTTAGTTGTAACGTCTAACATGAAAAATGTGCACTTGACAGTGACTTCATCTTCTCCAGTTGAGATTGGGAGGTAGATCTCACCATTTGTTTCAGTTTAGTGGAGTTGAATGCAAAGGTGACTTGTAGGTCATGGAGCATTGAGTCTGGCATCACGCATGAGCTGCCTACTAGTTGTTGGACTACTTTTTCTTTGTTTGTGAGCTGAAATATATGGTGAATGTGTTGACTTCATCAGTGGTGGCTCCGTTTGGTGGAACGGTGGTGGAACTCTTCAGTTGAGCATTTTCAGTCACCAACTTGTTGATTATTGGTTTGTTTGTGAAGTTGCTCAAACTGTTTGAGTGATTCCAGCAATGGTCTTTGTCTGGTTGATATTCGATCACAGTCAGTCGGCGCCAATGTAAATGCAGAAATAAGTTAAGTGAGCAAAGTGCTGAAGAAGATGATCAAAAATAGAAGTGGGAAGAGATTTGAGAATGAGAAGTGACTGAGCTATCTTAGAAGATAGTTGCCTACGTATCTGGGAGTGACCAGGTCCCAGAATCAAGCCTACGTAGTTCATATTTATAGGTGATTGGGACAACAACTAGCTCATTAATTGTCCAACGGTAGGATCAATTAATGAGCATACGTTACAAAGTGATTGTGAAATATATTGTAACTGAAGAGAATAAGTGTGTGGAGTAAGGGTGAGCTCGGAGTGAGGTCGAGCAAGATAAGCCCCAGCTTGAGTGAGCTCGAGCAAAAGGGTGTTCACGTCGTTTGACGACGAATGAATAAAGAATCTAAGTCGGATCATGAAGGTTTTAGTGAGCTCGAGGTGAAGTCGAGTAAAAAGGTGTTCACCTCGTTTGACGTCGAAGGTGTATAAATTGTGTTCAAAGTGGTCGCTTAAGTGAGCTCGAGGGAGCTCGAATACATAGGTATATACAGGAAGTTCGACAGTTCTGTGAATATAGTGTCTGCGAGCTGATATACGACATGAAATACCTAACCATTATTATTATTGTTTCAAAAAATACGTGTCACCTTCCTAAAAGGTTGTATGAGGTCGGCAAATCGGCAATATTCAATCCTCAAATAATTCGTGAGTGCTTCTGCTCTGTTCACCTAGGGGAACCCATGACAATTGACAAACTGATATTGGAGCAGTGTTTTGGTGATCGATATAGCTAACAATTCCAACAAAAAAAATATATATATATGTCAAGAATGGGATTCGAACCCATGCCCTTTCGGACCAGTACCTGAAACTGGCGCCTTAGACCAACTCGGCCATCTTGACAACTACGTATATTTTGTACCAATGTCAATATTAAAACTTATTTATATGATCCACAATGGTTGAACAAAGCATAATGTTATTCAAATTAGGTAGAAATACAATACAACTCATGAGTGTCAAGTATGGTGGTTCCCCATGGGTGTTTATTCTGGGCTAAATTTTGCGGAATTTTGTAGTGGTCGTGTGACTACCGATAGAAAGCTATGAATTTACATGTTACCAATATAAATATTAAATATTACAGTGGACATATAAGGAGGGGGTGTTATGTTCATTTATTTTGTTTTCTCAATTATTATTACTTATTTAATTATTATTATTTTTTCGATTTATTCTCTAAAATAGTATTATTGATTATTTATTGTCGTTATTTCCAACAATGTGCATATTATATATATCATGTTGTTCCAGATATTAAACATTTGCAGTATGCATGGAAATGTTCATTTGTATCAACAAATGACTAGAAAACAAATCAGCCGACGTGCAACCGTATGCTTTTACAGGTACTGTGCCATTTTTCTTTTATTCAAGTGCCTGCACAAAGAGGGTAGATTGTCGTTCTTCTTTTGTTGTCTGCGACCTGGGAAATCCGGCAAGGGTTTTCTCAGTTCTTAATCCATTAAGATAAGGATTTTTTAACTACTAATTTAGATACAAAGTAGTGAATATTTTCCTGGAAAATTTGTCAATCTCTATCACACTCTTTCTTTTCAGTGACTATGTGTAACATGCTTACCTAGAGAAAAAAAAAAAGACATCTAATAAGTCCAAAGTGTCGCCTCAAAACTTTTTTTTTAATAATTAAGAATCTACAGTATCATAGAAAATAGATTTTTTTTTTTTTCAACCATAGCAAATTTTATTGATAAAAATTTCAAGAATTATACAAAGTTAGAGGACAAATGCGCTACAAACTGCTCTGCAAGCCTTTTTTTTTTTTTTTAATAAGAACGAAACGGAGTTATTGATCTCACTAAAAATGAACTTACCAAAAAAGTAGAAAAAAAAAACAAGTACCAGCTGAACTCAATCAATCAGCCAGTAAAACTTTTGGGTGACGATACCAGAGATCTAGGGTTCGATCACCCCCGGGCCCTTCAGAATTCAGATATAAAGATTAATATCAGTGAACTCTCTCTTTTCCGAAAGCAGCAATGATTCAAAACAATAGCAGCCACCTATTATCACTCTACTTTAATCATTACCACTTTAAATACAGATTTTAAAAGGGTTTTCATTTCTTACTAAATCTGAATTATAGGATTTCTAGAAACTTAAACCTTTAAATCACCAAGTAGTTGGAGTCTTGGAGAGGATTACTTCTCTGAACTAAACACAATATTTTACTATAAAGTATACACCTATTACACTTATAATATTTCAAAATCATGTAAGTTATCACAATAGATCATCATTTTCTTTGTAAAATATTAAAATTTCATCATTTCAAGGATAACAAGTTGAACCAAAATCGCGAAAAATACAAAACAATGCAACTTACCCTACAGGCCTACAGTCTCTTGCATAGTACAAAATATCGTTATCGACTAATATATCGATCTCCAAAAAATAGATATATCGGGATATATTGGAATCTATCGGTGGATATTTTACATGGAATGTATCGACTAATATATCAATTTGTTATACAAAATATATATAAAATCAAATTTGGAAGTATATTTTCATAGTATTTATCTAAAAAACATCATATCTACTAAAAATAGAATAAACAAATTATTTCCAAAAAAAAAAATTTGAAAAAAAATAATATTTCCAGAAAATTTCGGAAAATATCAGTAAATATCGGAAAATATCGAATCTATCGGAATATATCGAAAAATATCGGCCGATATTTTACAGATACTTTAAGGCGAAAATTTCGTGAATATATCGTATCGTTTTCTTTGAAAACCGATAAATATCGCGATATATCGTGATATATCGCGATATTTTGAACTATGGTCTCTTGTATAAAACACACCTCTACTTAGCTTATGACTTAGAACAGTTAGACCACTCACTTCCTTCAACCATGATCATGGAATCTGATCTCCTAAACTTCACACTGTGTAGCATTATTGTGATCATCACGACCTCAGTAGCGATACTCATGAGCTCTAGAGGTACTGGTCACCTCCCACCGAGTCCTGTAAAATTACCTATCATTGGACATCTTCACCTTCTTGGACCAATCCCTCACCAAGCTTTTTACAAACTGTCCAACAAATATGGTCCCTTAATTTACCTCCTCTTAGGGTCTGTACCTTGTGTCGTAGCTTCCACAGCTGAAACTGCGAAAGAATTTCTTAAGACTCATGAACTTTCCTTTTCCGGGCGTCCTTTTCTTACTGCTGTTGATAAATTAACATATGGTTCTGCTGACTTCACTTTTGCTCAGTATGGACCTTATTGGAGATTCATGAAGAAGCTGTGTATGTCTGAGCTCTTAGGTGGTCGAACGATCGATAAATTGTTGCCTGTTAGGCATGAAGAAATAAAACGATTCTTGAAGTTGATATTACAAAGATCGGATTCAGGTAACGATCGAATAAGTTCTCTTGATATAATTATTCTTGTATTTACAATCAAGGAGTGTTAAAAGTCTCAGTCTGCAGGGGGGACATCATATATCATAATGCTATCCTCCCACAGTCCCACGGGCCATGGTTTATAGCGACTAGGGCATGTGTTCTGTTGCCAATACCATAACTGAATAATGGAACATATAACCATGCTCTTAGTGATGCGAAAATCAGATGTGTTTATATAATTGTCAATTGTTATGTAGGTCAGTTTATTTGATCTAATTACAGAAATCTTTCTTTAAAAACAGAGGAGACAGTTAATGTCAGTGCAGAGTTGACAACATTAATGAACAACATAATATCAAGAATGATGTTGAGTAAAAGGTGTTCAGAATCTGAAAATGATGCTGAAGAAGTTAAGACTTTGGTACAAGAGGTTGCAGAGCTTGGTGGGAAATTTAACTTGTCAGATTTTATATGGTTTCTTCGAAATATAGATTTACAAGGATGCAAGAAAAGGTCTGAAGATGTACATGTAAGATATGATGCCATGATAGAGAAGATCATTAAAGAACATGAAGAGGTTAAGAGTAAGCAGAAAGAGAGCAGTGAGGATGGTGTGAAAGATCTTCTTCACATTTTGCTTGATGCAGCAGAAGACGATAAGGCAGAGATCAAGTTGACAAGAGAGAACATCAAAGCATTCATTCTGGTAAGATTGTGAAATCAATTATCCTATATTAGTTGTCGCACATTCATTATCTCGTATACATCACAAAAAATTTGCGGCATTTAATTTATGGATGCACAATTATATGTTAAAATGAACCAAGTTCTTCATGAAGACCTTGCTTATCTACCAAAAATGAAAGTTCAAGATATTAACAGTAAACCAGTTTTCGATTTCGACAGGACTTATTTGTTGCAGGTACTGATACATCTGCCAGCACGACTGAATGGGCTTTATCAGAACTGATCAACCACCCAGACATATTTGAAAAGGCACGAGAAGAAATCGATAATGTGGTTGGAAAGAATAGGTTGGTGGAAGAATCTGACATTCAAAACCTTCCCTATCTCCAAGCAATAATGAAGGAAACATTGAGGCTACATCCAACAGGTCCCCTTGTAGTAAGAAAATCCTCTGAATATTGCCGGGTAGGAGAGTATGACATACCAAAGAACACGAGACTGTTTGTTAATGTGTGGGCTATTGGAAGAGATCCAAAGCATTGGGAAGACCCGCTTGAATTTCGTCCAACCAGATTTACAACTGGGGAGAAGATAGATGTTAGAGGACAACATTTTCATTTGTTGCCATTTGGAAGTGGAAGAAGAGGATGTCCTGGAGCTACATTGGCATTACAAGTTGTACAAACAACACTTGCAAGTATAATTCAATGTTTTGAGTTTAGAATGGAGGATGGAAAGAGCGCAACCGTTGATATGACTGAGGGTCCAGGATTGACCCTCCCAAGGGCAAATCCATTGCTATGTGTTCCAAACGCTCGCTTCAATCTGTTGCCATTGGTTTAATCAATCAGTTTATACTTGCGTAAATTTGCACATTGTGGACTGGTATGACAAAACAAAGCGTGGTTTACACTCGCGTGAATTTTCACATTGTGGACTGATATGGCCAAAAAAACGAGGTTTATGCTTGATTAATTTCAAATTGCAAGATGTTCTCTAACTGTCATTTGTTTTTCTTTTTATTTGAGATACTGTATTACAAGTTTGCTATTGTTGAAAACATATCTGACAAAGAGAGTTTTAAATTATTGCCTATGTGAATGGAGTAGATTGTTATAGAAAATGAAGAAAAATTGCAAATGAGCTCAAACCAGGGGTTGCGCAGACCGCTATACCTGCATTCATGGAAACTAACACATATATCATTTCATTCTTATCCACCATTACTAGGAGCTGCCAACAGATAATCTAGGATTTGCTTTCTGTTTGCTTGATGCAGAAGAAGACGATAAGGCAGAGTTCAAGCTGACAAGTGAGAACATCAAAGCATTCATTCTGGTAAGATTGTGAAATCAATTATCCTATATTAGTTGTCACACATTCATTATCTCACGTACGTCACTAAGAATTTGCGGCATTTGATTCATGGATACAACTTCTATTGATGATATAAATACATCTAAGAAACCAAGTTCTTCTACTATTCTTCATCATCCCAAGTCATCATCATCAACAATAACAGAGATTTAAGAATTGCTTCTCAGAGTGAGTCTGAGAAGGAGTTGCAGTGATTGCATCAAATAAAGGACTACTGTGTGGAGCACTATAACAAGTATTAACTTTTGTGATTGGGTTAATTTGAGATTGTAATTGTGAGTGTACTATTTTATTATTATAATGGATTATTTATCATCGTGAGGATAGTCGTGGATGTTTTCCTGTGACAGGGTTTTATCACGTTAAGTCTAATGTCTCCATTATTCTTTATTGTTTTTGTTTTTTTATTGTTTGTTGTTGAATTGTACTTATTTGGGGCTTACAAGATGTTCTCTATCTGTCATTTGTTTTTTTTTTTTTTGTTTTTTTCATTTGAGATACTGTATTACAAGATTGCTATTGTTGCAAATGAGTAGCCATATTATCTGCTTGGCATTTGCATTGTGTTTGTATTAACTGTTGGGCCCTTGGGGTTCTGCCAAACCCCCTCTTCTTTAGAGTTTATTTTATTTTATGTTTTAGTTATTAATATTAAATAAATTAAACTTAAGGAGTTACACGAAGGTAGAGAACAAGCGTGCTACAAACTGCGCTGCAATCGTGAAAAAAAAAGAAGAATCGTAAAAATGTGGTTGCCCTATGTATTAACCTATTTCTAGATTAATGCACTGCTGGGTCACGTCGCTGGGAAGACTTGACCAAATGGGGATGTTTGAGATCGGGGTGGCTGCACCTCGTTGAGATCGAGATTGCCTACGTACTCTAGCTCGGGGGAATTGAACCTAGAGATCAAGCCATCGTAGTTCTGTTTATATAGAAGATAGAAGGGCGTGGATCGTGGATCCTGCAGATTCTCCGCCATCATAATGAGGATTAAATGAGTAACGCGGGCGGATCATCCCTGTGAATTAATTATGTAACTGATGAGAATATTCTGTGCATTGAATGAGAGCACGTGTGTATAGCAGGTCGCTGCTCGTTGCGTGGTTGGGTCGCTTCGGTCGAGCTGCTAGCAAGTAGAGATCGTGGCGACCTGATGGATGGATGACTGTGCCACATGGCTGCTTTTGATTGGTCGGAGTATGTAGTACCCCTACAATATTACACTGAAAATATTTGATGTGTTTTGCGGAAAGAACCATAATGACCAAAGTGGTGCGCAGTTGACACATGACAGTCCTTGGCAGCCCGAAAGCAAGTTGTTAATAATGTTGCAGAGGTTCAAATAACGGCTTCTATTATAGGACTTCTATATAGTAGAAAACCTGATGTACAGAGATATTGTCCCACTAAACTTCTATATAATGTCGCAATCAGGTGCATTGAGATCTCTATACATCTGTTTTAATCTGACGGTCTACGACTTTTTTTGAATAGTCTTTTTTTTATTAATTCATCTCACTAAGACTGGACTAAAAGAGTACAAGGTTGGCTATTTTTGAAAAGTCCTTAATGAAAAAGGTAGACCAATTTGTGGATAATTGAAATGCCGCATTACGTGGGATAGGAGAATGTCACTATTGAAGCAGAAAGTCTAAATGAAGGTACATATTACACTTATATGATGGGTATACTTGAAATATCGCATCGCATCTTGTCCGATTGGATTATGTCACTACTGAAGGAAGAAAGGCTAAAAAAAATGCAACCTAGGTAAATTGATAATCTCTTTTAACATAATATAATTATAATTTTCCGGTCTCAATTTGGGATGTACGACCTAAAATAATAATTTCGACAAAATTATAAGATAATACATTTCAAATATTTCCATATAAAATTTTAAAGATCCCAATTATTATTTATTTTTTATTTTTTTTATAATCCCAATTATTATATTAGCTAGTTAATAATTATTACAAAAACAATATAATAAATTTATTATATATTAGATTAAAAAAAATTAATAAACAGTATATTATCTAGAGGTTCAAATTTTCAAAAGCATACAAGTCTCCAGCAACAATATTGGATCATTATTTTCTTTGTAAAATACAAAATTTCCGTGCATTTCCATTTTCCAGGATACCAACTTGGACCAAAATTGCGAAAAATACATTCAAAATGGCTACTTATCACCCAACAGTTTCTTCTATAAGACTATAAAACACACATCTCTACTTAGCTTATGACTTAGACCACTCACTTCCTTCAACCATGATCATGGAATCTGATCTCCTAAGCTTCACATTGTGTAGCATTATTGTGGTCATTTCAACTTTAGTAGTGATCATCTTGAGCTCTAGACGTACTGGTCGCCTCCCACCGAGCCCTGTAAAATTGCCGATCATTGGCCATCTTCACCTTCTTGGACCAATCCCTCACCAAGCTTTTTACAAGCTGTCCAACCAATATGGTCCCTTAATTTACCTCCTCTTAGGTTCTGTACCTTGTGTCGTAGCTTCCACAGCTGAAACGGCTAAAGAGTTCCTTAAGACTCATGAACTTTCCTTCTCCGGGCGTCCTTTTCTTACTGCTGTTGATAAATTAACATATGGTTCTGCTGACTTCACTTTTGCTCAGTATGGACCTTATTGGAGATTCATGAAGAAGCTGTGTATGTCTGAGCTCTTAGGTGGTCGTACGATTGATAAATTGTTGCCTGTTAGGCGTGAAGAAATAAAGCTATTCTTGAAGATGATGTCACACAAATCTGATTCAGGTAACGAATAAGCTAGCTAGCATGTTAATTTATATATGTATGTACAGTATTTATCTTGCAGGTGAAAAGTCTCAGTCTGCAGGGGAGCATAATAAGGCTCCCATGCACCGATGCATGGTTAGATCGAGTGGAGCATGGCTTCTGTTTCCACCATACCTGAAAAATATTGGAAAATAGATTTCTTTTTCTTTTTTTTCAATCCAAAAATAATAATAGTTCTTTGCAGGTCAATTTATATGATGTTAATTAATACAAATCTTTCTTTAAAAACAGCGGAGACAGTTAATGTCAGTGCAGAGTTGACAATGTTAATGAACAACATACTTACAAGAATGATGTTGAGTAAAAGGTGTTCAGAATCTGAAAATGATGCTGAAGAAGTTAAAAGTTTGGTGAATGAGGTTACAGAACTTGGTGGGAAATTCAACTTGTCAGATTATATATGGTTTCTTCGAAATATAGATTTACAAGGATACAAGAAAAGGTCTGAAGATGTACATATAAGATATGATGCCATGATAGAGAAGATCATTAAAGAGCATGAAGAGGTTAAGAGTAAGCAGATAGAGAAGGGTGAGCGAGAGGATGTTGTGAAAGATCTTCTTGACATTTTGCTCGATTTAGCAGAAGACGATGAACTGGAGTTCAAGTTGACAAGAGAGAACATCAAAGCCTTCATTCTGGTAAGACTGGAAACTCGATTGTCCTATAAATACATCTAAGCAACCAAGTTCTTCATGAAGATACTAACAGCAAACCTGTTTTCAATTTCGACAGGACTTATTTGCAGGTACGGATACATCTGCCAGCACAACTGAATGGGCTTTATCAGAATTGATCAACCACCCAGACATATTTGAAAAAGCACGAGCAGAAATCGATTATGTTGTTGGAAAGAATAGGTTGGTGGAAGAATCTGACATTCAAAACCTCCCCTATCTCCAAGCAATAGTGAAGGAAACATTGAGGCTACATCCAACAGGTCCCCTTGTAGTAAGAAAATCATCTGAAGATTGCCGGGTAGGAGAGTACGACATACCAAAGAACACGAGACTGTTCGTTAACGTGTGGGCTATTGGAAGAGATCCAAAGCATTGGGAAAACCCGCTTGAATTTCGTCCAACCAGATTTACAACTGGGGACAAGATAGATGTCAGAGGACAACAGTTTCAATTCTTGCCATTTGGAAGTGGGAAAAGAGGATGTCCTGGAGTTACATTGGCATTACAAGTTGTACAAACAACACTTGCAAGCCTAATTCAATGTTTTGAATTTAGGATGGAGGATGGAAAAAGTGCAACTCTTGATATGACTGAAGGTCCAGGATTGACCCTCCCCAGGGCAAATCCTTTGCTATGTGTTCCAAATGCTCGTTTTAATTTGGTGCCATTGCACATTGTCGACTGATCGTTGTGTCGAGGAAAATAATAGCCATATTATTGGCTGTTGGGTATCTGCCAACCCAACCCCCTCCCTTTTCTCTGTAGTTGTATTTGAGAATAATCATATATAAAGTTGTGGCTGTCCACTCTCATTATCCGCATTTGCGTAATTTGTCGAGTTTATTTACTAAAAATATTATTTTAGAATTATAAATATAGGATTACAAGAGTGTAAAGAAACCAAAATTTTGAGCTCCTCGGAAAAATGATCTGTTACACTGAAAATGTTCATTGAATTTTAAGGAAAGAACCATAATAGCCAAAGTGATGTGCGGTCGACAGTTGACAGTCCTTGGCAGCACAAAAGCAAGTTGCTAATGGAATTGGAGTAGAGGTCCAAAGGCTTCTATCACAGGCCTGGTAAAAGTAGTGTTTCTGTAAGCACCACCTGCCTTAACCAATAACCGAGCCAGGAATCTGAGTCTGGGGTGGCGAAAGTATATAACCAAAATCCATGGGCCTCTGCATTACTTTCTGATGGAAATCACATGTCTAAAGTGTGTCAACACTAGTCCAAAATTGAATGGGGCTTATAAATTGCTAAGGCCCAAAGGAAAGTGAACTTAGGTTAAACTGAGCCTAAGACCACTGCACCCTAATTAAGTACTTTGAGTAACAATGTGGTATTAAAAAAAAAAGGGGGGGGGGGGGAGATAATTGGTTAAAGGCTCCAGATAATTTTTTTACAGACCCGTCAAAAGGTTTATTAACACTACTTTCAACTGATGTTTTGATATACAATTGGTTAGAAAGGAAACATGTATGTGTGGACCTCGTAGGGGCATCTCCGATGGTGGGATTTGGAAATGAAAATTTCGAAGTGGGTCAAGCAATCATTCATACAACTACAGCTAAAGTACAAAAACACGATGAAGCATGTGCAGTGAACCAATATTATTTAATTTTTTTTATTTTTTATATTTTTAGGTTTCTAGTACCAGAAGCAGCTGAACTTTTTAGGAGGGTACAAAAAATGATAAATAATAATGTAATGATGGCAGGTTTCAATGAATATATATGTATTTCGTAGGATTGGTTTTACAATTTAAAAAAGACTTACGATATAGTTTGTAGCGCGTTTATCCCCTAACTTTGTATAATTCTTTAAACTTTTTATCAATAAAATTTCTTTTGATTTAAAAAATAAAAAAATAAAACAGTGGAAATTTGAAAACCATGTATTATGTTAAACAAAGCAAGTGGAATGGTGGGATTAGTTAAATGACACACTTTATTCTCACAGCCTATAAAGTTGATTAGCAAAGTATGTAGGGAGGATTATCTACAAAATCCTACAAAACATTGGTTCATTATTCCAATAGATAAGGTTTTATTTAATAAACAAAAAAATAAGTTATAAACTGATGAATGTTTTCTCTATACAAAAGTCACAACCATGTGTCTATCATTGACACTATTACATAGCAATGTGTCACATCCATATGAAAAGAAAAAATAACATTTAGCTAGAATGGTCCAAGATGACACCTCAAAAGTCTTGTTTGATGAATATATTACTCTAAAATAAAGATTTTATAGATCATTGAATTTGGACCTTTAGGGTATTAGCAAATAATTAACTTAATAATTCAACATGCTAATTAATATATTAATACAAAAAAAAAAAAAAAAAATCCTCATATGATATACCTAAATATAGATAGTGCTTCTCCCTTTCTACTAAGTGGACATTTGATATTTTTTAACTCTTCTCATTTCTATATTTAGGCATTTCTTTCTTGTGGTTGTGGGGACTTAATTGAACACCTACATCTTTGATCTATTTTTTTTATATAGTATTGATTGATTTATAATATGATATTAATATGTTGGTAATTATTTTCAATAAAGAAGAATACCTTTTAATTTATTAAAAAAAAAAAATTTAAATGAGACAAAGTTATAAGTCTAATTATATGGTCCCATTTTTTAAACTATTTAAAGATAAAATTTGGTGAGATCACATAAATAATAATCTTGTTATTAAAGATTATTGTCGACCAGCATTGACAACAATGTTAGGTGTGGAGACTTACATTTAGTCCCACATAAATCAGGTAACCATGTTCACATGGAATTTGAACTTAATTTCTTACCAGAATGAGGTAGCTAGCTAAGTGGAGATATAACTAGTACAGAATTTGTAGGGTTTGAATTCTACCAGCATTATCAAGTTACTAATCTCATTAAAAATTTGTTTACCACCAAGTTTTGTATGTGGAGCAGTTAGCTCAACGGTATTATTTTAGAGATTTTGGACATACCCTCCTATTTGAAAGTCGAAATTTGAGATAACCCCATTTGAAAGTCGAAATTTGAGAAACCCCCATTTTAAGATTTGGTGTTATCTTAATCATCTATTATAAAACTAACTTACGGTTGTAAATCTCTTCTGTTTTGAAACGGATCTCAAAAGAAATTTCAAATAAGGGGTATCTCAAATTTTGACTTTTAAATTGGGGGTATGTCTAAAAATCTTTTTTTTTTTTTTTGTAAACTCGGTTGATTTGTACATATTTGGAATACATTTTCACAGGGTTTTTTTTTCCTAAAAATTTGTATTCATAAACTTTGCTATTATACAAAAATAGAGGACATATACACTACAAACCCTTTCTAAATTCACTGACTGGTATCATTGTAATGCCCCGAGATTTCATCCTTGCTCATCCTGGTGCGTCGAGCACTATATCACTCGCTAATATCAATATTGTCCCTCTTTTTTTACGAATTTGTTGAATATCCACTGTGACTAAAGAAAGACAATATTAATATTAACAAACGGTAGGGGGCTCGGCACTCTAGAACGAGTGAGGACAAAATCACAGGGCGTTACAATCATAGAGTAACTGAGCTCAACATAAAGTAAGTAGCATTTTCATACTCCCCTACAACACCCTGCTTTTAAAAAGCATCACATTACAATATCACATACATATACAAGAATCATGTGATGTGATAAGAAATTAGTTGAGGACTTCAATGGGGAAGAGCTCAAGAAGAATTAATTAGACATTGTGGACAGAAAGATAATATAAAGTCCACAAATGTGTCAGAGTGGTGGAAAATGGAAATGGATAAGCTGAAACTGCTGAGCTGCCACAGTTTCTTAATTGACTTTATTATAACCCAAAGAAATAAAAAAGTAATAAAACAAAGACAAAATAGTGAAAATACCATACCTCCTCTAGACTATACCTCCCCACCTCCCCCATCACTTTCTTTTTCTCTCTCATCTCTTCCTTTTCAGTTCTTGGGTTGTGTTTACTTACTTAGTTCTACTGTTCTTCTAGTGTAACTTTACCTTGTTTCACTCTCTTGGATTCTCTGCTCTTCTTCAAACTGGTCTGTTTGTTTTTATTTTACTTTTTTGTACTAATTTGTACTATTTAACTCTTTGATGTGATTTTGCTTCTTTTTAAGCTTTGGTGTTATCAAGGTTTTCATCTTTATGCTTTTGTATACTTATATAGTCTTCTTGGGGGGTTTGAGCATATGAACTTATTTTGCTTTTAAGATTCTTCATTTCTTGTAGTTTACAAGGTTTTGGGGTTTTGGGGATTTGGGTTTTGTTTGTGTAATTGATTTCTATATCAATTTATAGCTTTTGTGTGTTTAGAATTTCTGGGTTTTCATCTCAGTTTAGGGTTTTGGGGGTGTTGTTTTTCTCTGTATTTGCTTAGGTTTTTGTAATTTTAGTTCATCTGAAATTTAAGGGTTTTGTGATTTTAGTTCATCTGTCAATTTAGGGATTTGGGGTTAAAATCTAGGGTTTAAGTGATAATTCTGAGATTTTAGTTTGCGAGAATGGCAACTCATGTTAACAATTTGTCTGTTGTTACTGCTGAATCTGAGAGGAAGGAAAATGGTGTGGTGGTTCGGAACTTAGGCAATGGTTCTGGGGAAAATGGGGGTACTAGGAAGGAAAATGTTGCGAGTTTGGACAAATATGTTGGTGTTCTTGAGGTTTTTGTTCATCAAGCTAGAGATATTCAAAACATTTGCATATATCATAAGCAAGATGTTTATGCTAGGCTTTGTTTGACTAATGATCTTGAAACTACTTTTTCGACAAAGATTATTAATGGTGGAGGCAAGAATCCAGTTTTTAATGATAGTCTTCGACTAGATGTTCGCAATTTGGATGCTTCTCTCAAATGTGAGGTTTGGATGATGAGTAGGGTCAAAAATTATCTTGAAGATCAGTTGTTGGGGTTTGCAGTGGTTCCATTATCTGAAATCTTTGCTGCAAATGGAAAATTAGCGCAAGAGTTTTCGCTTTCTTCAAATGATCTTTTTCATTCTCCTGCGGGGTTTGTCCAATTGTCTATTTCGTATTATGGAGCTCAACCTGATGTGTATGCTATTCCTACTCCCCGGGCATCTTTAACTGCGAATACAGTTATGGAGGATTCAGAGATATTGGATTCACTTTCGAATGATTATGATAAGATTGAGTTCCCAGATCCAAGTATTGTTAATGAAACTCAGTTCATGGTTTCACAGTATTTCGGATTGGATTCTGAGAGCTCGGAGAGTTTGAACACTACAGAAAGTGACAATCATCTGAATTCAAGTGCAGGAGTGCATGTCGTTGAAAGCTTCTCAGAGGGTAGTTTCATTTCTACTGATGCTACAAATAATGATAACCCGGCAAGTAGTGTTTCAACTAATGAGTCTCCTTCAGTGTCAATTACTGCTAGCTCTCCATCTGTTTGTGATACTCCAGGTGCTTCTCAGTCTTCAAACCAAGAGCTAGTATCTGATCTGAAAGAAAAGAATGCAGATAATTCAAAAGATGAGAGTGTTTCGTCTAGTGGGATACCAAATAACAAATCTGCTCACTCAGTGTTTGGTGTAAACATTGTGCCGGAGAAGACTGTGGTGCAACAGGACATAGTAGACATGTACATGAAGAGCATGCAGCAATTTACTGAGTCATTGGCAAAGATGAAACTTCCAATGGATGGCGAAAAGGGGACTATTGATTCTGGAAACGCCAATGGAAGCTCTGAACAGAAACTGCAGACACCAAAATCAGGATCAAGAGTGTTTTATGGAAGCAGAGCTTTCTTCTGAACTGCAGTTTTTACTGATCCAGAGGATACACAGGTGACTCTAGATTTAGAATCAACACTAATAGTAGTTGTATGCTGTATACTTCTTAGTAATGGGGTGTTTCCTTTCTGTACGTTGGTTTATCATAAATGATGAAGAAACATGACTTCTCTTTTACAATGTTATGTTATGTTTCAGCTTCAGTTAGTATGTATTGAATAATATCATCATTATCATATGATTTGCTTCAGAGTATTGTTTACTTTTCTTGCCATTATTTATCACTTATGCGAATGTAAGCACTAAAAGCTTATTTGTTAACTAAGTTGCCGTATATATATATCAACAAATGAACTAGGAGTATTAATTATACATAAGATCTTTGGATCTTTGAGTCTAATATATCATAGATTTTCACGCTACCCAATTGGTTAGAACGATCATAATATCTTTTGATGCTTTTATGGATCTGTCTAGGAACATTGTGTTGTTTGTGGATTGTGAATCAGAATTCCATCATGGTAGTGATTGGTACCTATGGTTCTTTCTTCATAGCATAAACGCATAGTACAGCTCTAGGCTTTTTATTTCAAATGCAAACAAAGAAAGGGTTAACACTTAGACTACTAATAAAAAAACGAACTTCTTAGCATAATACAATGTCTTTTTACTTGGATCAAAAGAAGACATAAATATTCAGACACAAGCACTATCAAACTGGTACTTCAATTATTTCATTTGCTCGAATCTGCATATGCCTCCTACAAATCCATGCAATATGGCCACTGTCCCTGTACCTCACTCTCCACAATCCAAATTTCTCAGCAATGTCTTTTCCAGTTGAACATCCTCGGTCCTTCAAAAAATCGACAATCCATTGCTGAGCCACTCGCAAATCTTGCTGTACATTCCTTGTGTTTTCTCCTCCTGGAGTTGCATATTTATTTCTCTGCCTGCTCCCTTCTACTCTTCCTACTGCTGCAGCCCCCACGGCTCCAGCAGCTACTGCCCCTGCTGCTCCATACATAAGAGAAGGGCTAACAAGATGAGCAACTTCTCTGCTCAAATCTGGTATCATCTCTCCCATCCCCGCTGCCATATGGGCACCTATTTTCAGAGCAAATGTTAGCAATTTCATGAACTTCTTCATGTACGGAACTAAACACTTAACAGCTGTGTTATCTATGTGCATCATTTCACATCCTGCCTGATCGTCAACAACGTGCATTTCTCGACGATATTCACATAACATGTGCAATCGGAGTGCTGTCATACCAGAAATGATGTTGGTCACTAATCTTCTTGAATAGTTCTCTGTTTGGACGAAGTAGAACATATTTGGTACTTTTCTTTCTTCGATTTGAACATTGTAGTTCACCAGGTAGTTCACTTTAGAGTGAAGTTCAGTTAACAGTCTGTGTTCATAATATCTCAACCCTTGAATCTCCTGCTTCAAGTCTCTGATTTCTTGTTCGATTATTTTTAGCCTCTGTAAAACTGCTTCCACACCCTTTGCTATGCCATCAAATGTTGGTTCGACTTTGCTGTCATGTTCATCTTGTCGCAGTGTGGGTTGCTGTGGTCCATCTAAGTTGTTTTCGAGGGGGACTGCCAGTTCCACAGCAAGGTTGTAGAGGTCATGGTAACGTCGATGCAGTACCTCCCGAAAGTCGTCATCCGAGAGGAGGTCTCTGGCATAATCGAAGCCAGCATGTAAAATGGGTCTGCCTCCATCAGATACTGTAGCCCATGTGTGTTGATAGTCATACATGCTATCTGCAGGCACTGAAAGTACTGCTTGCTTTAGTTGTTGTAGAGGCACAGATTGAGTTTTCCTGTATCTTGGTGGTGTCAAGTTTTTCACGCATTCTGGACGAATGATGTTCTCTCTCAAAGTGACTCCGTGGCAGAGGCTCTGGATTGCTGGGATTATGAGCTGCTGGAATAATCTAAGTGTTTCAGTCAGATTCTTCGTAGAGCACGCAAGGACGTCAATGTAGTGCCCCAATTGTCCTCCGAGCTCCACTCTGACATAAATTCCATCTATAGATATAGTGATAAGAAATTTCTCAAGACCGTAGGTTGCCCCGTGGTGGTTCTTCAACCCGAATATTTTGTTGTGGAGGTTCACCTGGATGAGCAAAGATACGAGATCGACTGAGTTTTGGTAGTGAGTTCAAATGGTGATTGACATGTGCTAGTTTGAAAGTCTTGAGCTATAGTCAGCAATTTTCTTTTTGATGGCATCTAAACCTTAGTATGTAAGAAAATGCTCGGTACTACGTGGATCTTTATATGGTTTTTTGACCTATGAACACAAATATATATTGCTATAAATTTCATATACGTGTAGTCAAAGTGTCAAACAGAACTGCCGATAAACTCTTAGTACAAGTCCGAGATTGAACAGAAATTGAAGTGAAAGTGGATCAGTAGTGATATGTCATTTCTATGTTTTCTTTCAATAGATGTGTTTAGTTTCTACCTTCTGGTTTGTTTACATGTTGATTAACCTAAGATTTATGTTTCAAAGTATCATATCTGATTTTATGTTTACAAGGGTCTTAGAAGTTAGAATGCAGTTTTCGGAATGTGATTTTATCTTACATATATTCATGCATAGTGTAATGTGTTTTATTTCTACTTGTTGGTTTGTTCACATGTTAATAAACCTACGATTTATGTTTCAAAGTGCCGTATCTTATTTTATGTTTACAAGGGTCTTAGAATGCAGTTTTTGGAATGTGATTTTATCTTACATATATTCATGCATACTGTAATGTGTTTAATTCTACTAGCTGGTTTGTTCACATGTTGATAAACCTAGGATTTATGTTTCAAAGTTTCATATCTGATTTTATGTTTACAAGGGTCTTAGATTGCAGTTTTCGGAATGTGATTTTATCACACATATTTTCATGCATAGTGTAATGAGAAATGATTTGATCATTTAAAGGGTTTGGTTCTCTTTTATGGTGTGATTATTTCTTTCCTAACAGATTGCTTTTTGGTCAGTTCACAGGGACAATCGAAACACGAGAAAGAAAATGAAAAGTTTAATCTGTAGAAATGTTTTTGTTAACAGTCTTATTACCTGTAACTTAGGAAAGAAACCTGGGGTGAGAAACATGTGACTTGAATCGTCACACTTAAGATGTCGTCCTGCATAAACACAATTTGCCATGCTTGCTTGCCATCTTTGGTTCCTCCCTCTTCCTTCTTCCAATAGTGAAGGGATAAGCAACAAGGAATTTGGAGCTCCTGGATCTTGTTCATAGCATAGTTCGAGTTTCAACATCATCCTCACAAGATCACTGGCCTCCAAATTCTCAAAAATCTTAGAACCCTTTCCTGGAATCTGACTCTGTAGACTACCTCTGAGAATCTTCTCTAATTCCATCCTGCTTATAAATCCATTCTTCTCCCCTGTATTGTGCCTTTTTACGTCTAAATTTACCAATTGTCCAAGAACATCCCTGCAGAGCCACTCACAATCTAGGATTAGAAATCCTAGACCTTCAAAATAGACGACCTCACCTATGTGATGAAGAGAATTTGCAATAGCACGTCTTCTCATCTCCACCTTCTCTACATTATCGTGCCTTGACCGGATTCTCAAGGCTGGAACCTTGACTTGGCACAAGTCGCAGAAATCTTTCCACTTCAATGCTGGCTTATTGTGGTTCTCTGACCTCCAGTCTGCTAGAATTTGTATCATTTCATTGCAGAGCTCATAAACCGGAGGCACTCTTTGGAGAATCGTCTTGCTGGTCATTCGAAGATGGTGAGTTAGTTTGCTTACAGACCCTGATGATCTTGCATCAACTGTGAATACAGTTGAGTAGAACTCAACAAAGCCTTGGAACTTCTCTCGGAGCCTCTGAATTGAGCTAATGGTAACCTGTAGATTCTCTGATGATTGTGCCACTTTGTCAAAGTGGGTGAGAACTACAGTTACACTTGGTAGCATAGCTTGTTGACCAGCTCGCTTTGAGTTTGAGACTATAAACCTAAGCCAGTACAAGAGGTCTTCTTCTATCTCCGCTGACGTTTTTAGTTCTTTGTTGTGAGGCTTCCTAAAGAAACTGGTTATGATTAGGAAGAAGGATGCACTCCCATGCCCTGGAAACATAAGATCGTGGAGAGTATAGAATTCATGTTGACCTGCAAGATCCCAGATAGAGATCTTTGTGTCCTCATCTTTGAATGTCTTAATCTTTATTCCTGCTGGTCTTACAGCTTGCTCAACTGGGTTTACTATAGTTCTAACTTGGTCCAAGTAGGGAAGCTTTGGAGATGAGAAGTTTTGCGATATGGAGTTACTGAGTGTACTTTTACCTGCAATTCAAAAATGATGATGAGATGAAATGATATGGAGTTAACTTGATTCTACTTTGTATGTACTATGTAGATATCTTTATATGCAACGGTTACCTGCATATTCTTGTCCGCAGAAGAATACTCTGCAGCTTTTGGGCGTTGTCAGCAGCATGTCCTTGAGCAGATCTATTTCTTGTTCTAACTTTCCATTCTGGCCTAGCTTCTGATAAATGCCTTCACTCTTTCCTGAATTCTGTAAAGGTGTTCTTGTTAGATCAATGTCTTCAATCCAAGGATTTATCTGCAAAGTTTCCATTATTGTCTTCAACACCAGGTCTCCTTGGACACCTTTGCAACCTTTTAGAGATAAGTATCTCAAAGTTGCATTGCTTTCCAAGCTTTTGAATATTCTGATGAAGTCTTCCTGTCTCAAACTTTCGTCATCATAAATCCCTAAGCGGTTTAGACTTTGGTTGGTTGTTAGCATCTGCAAAATGGCGAGAAGCCCATCCCTTCCAACTTTCGTTCTCCCTCCTCCAAATGTTATAGACTTTAGAGTTGTATTTGCCTGGTACTGCAATGCTGAGAATCTGCTGAGTGGACAGAGTACATGTTCTACACCTATCCCGCTGAACCAGTTCCCGTTTAGGTATAAGCTTTCTAGATACCGATTTTTGAATAGCCCAGCTGCAACGTATACAACTCCTTTGTCTTTAAGGCAAGTTTTCGATAGGTTTACCTCTTTGAGGCTTTGGTTTTGTTCCAACACCCATCTGAATTCCTTAGCCCACTTGGACTTCAATCTGATTCCTGTCATGTCTAAAGATCTGACTGTTGTATTCCACCCCAATGCACAGGCAACTCTGCAACATCCGGAAAGATCAAGCCTGTACACGCGAAGCGAGTTATTTCCTGGTGCAAATTCCACCACTTTCGAGCTTTTTTCTCCATTCTCTCCACTCCAAATATGAACTTCCATGTTGCGATTCCTTCCTAATACTGCAGAGATGAGAGGAGTTGCTGTGATTGAGTTTGAATCAAGAATTGTTAACAACTTCAAGGTTGAGTTAACTTCAATCATTTTCGAGAGCTCCTCTGCCCCTTTCGAGCCAATCGAGTCCTCCCATATTTGCAACTCTTCCAAGCTCTCATTTATCTTCAAAGCTGAAGCTAGAAGTCCAGCTCCGAAAGACCCAATACGTGATTCAGAAAATGTCATTTCTTTGATTCCTTGATTCTTCTTCAGCATTCCTGAGAGCTCCAATAAACATTCCTCAGTAAATCTATTTCTTTGAAACACAACTTGTTTCACATTCATATTCTTCTCAAGCAAGACGCAGAGATTCTGAAGTTGCTGCAATTCCCATGAAACCTTTTGAAACTCCAAAACTTTTAGAGATGTTCGTGTCTTTTTTGCTTCTGCAATAACTGTTAAAAACAACGAAAAGTACTGAAGGCTGCCTTTGTCGGATGAGATGTTTATGCTAACGGAATTTTCTGTTTCTTTGTAGCAGCAAGAACTTGGTTGAGAAAGGTAAAATGAAATGCTATTCAGGTTTATACTTTCTGATTTAATTGCTTGAAGTGCCCACTGGAGTTCCATAAGCTTCTTCTGATCTTGAGCCATTAGTTTGTTGCGAACACTGACAGAGAAAGAAAGCTTGTGAATTCTTTACAAACAGTTTGGTTATGTATACTAGAATGTAGTAGAGAAGTCCCACAACTTTTTCTACTTTTTTGCCAGTGACATTCTATGACAATGTGACACTTTATTGATAAAGATGCTTGTTTTCTCTTTGAAGCTTCATGTATGTGTGTGTGTGTGTGGCTTTCTAAAACTTCTTTCTGAAGTTAATTCTTTTATGTGCTTAGTCTGAATAGTATCAGATTTTCGAACTTGGACCATGCCTCGAGTTACATGGCTTTGTGCTTAGGAATATGATGCTGTTACATGATTTGAACTCTGAATAGCATGGATATATATACCGCGATTTATATAGGTTGTTCGAGGAACCTGCTGGTACATGGACTTTTGATGTGTTAGAAATTTTTCTTTTTTCACTTGTTTAGTTTTGTTTTCCCATTGGGAAGAAGGATTAAGAGAATCCAATAAAGCTAAAAATGAGTGATGGAAGACAAAATGACCTTCATTTAAGGGAAGTTTATTTAAAAAGCTACAGATTTCTCATGTCTGGACATGCACTTTATTTATATTCTTAAAAGGTTGAAAGGGTTGCTTTCTATGTGATAGCTTAGTGGTAATCAAAAGGGTCCATTACTCCATACACTCAGCATCTTTTCCAGGGAGAAGAAAATTTGCAGTTGAAAAATCTGGCATGCATCTTGCATAATAAAACATTGGTACATTTTTACAAGTAAATTGATATAATCAGATAATAATATTTTTTTTCTTAAAAAAATGTTTGTCTACCATATTTATTTATGTTAATTTTTTATATAATCAAATTTAGTTTGTTATTTATGTTCAGAGAGTTAGTTCGAAACTTCGAATATAAACAGGATTGAGTTTGTTATTTGGAAAAAAATAAATAAATAAATAAAGATTTGACTATTTGTAGAACAAGCTGTTGTGTTTTTATTTTTCACTTTTGTCTAAAAAAACAAAAATAAAAGTGGAGAAACGTGATAAAGTTTGTAGGGCTAACCAACATAGTTTCATTCTTTTTCCTTTTGACTCATTTGGATTTTTAGCCTCGGAAGCAATTGAGCTCCTCAAAAGAGTGCATATGGTAATGGATAGCAACATGATGACTTTTGGTTCAAACGAATACGGATTTTGAAGAATCGGGTTTGCTATTTAGGAAAGACTTGCAACGCAGTTTGTAGCGTGTGTCCTCTACTTTTCTGTAATTCCTTGAATTTATCAATAACATGGTTTTTTATTTACTACAGGAAGATTGCTACTAGTATTGACAAGGATTTTGATTTGTTTGCTTGTCGGAGAGTTGTGATAGAATGCTTACAGACTAAACATGTCAAAGACTTCCTTATTGTTATTCCTATGAAAGGGTTAGGACTTAGGACAACACATGATGCCAGTGGACTACCGTGTCATTCTCCAGTATCGTCTCATGAATAGATGAAGATTTATGTCCAATATGTAAGAAGAGCCGACTAGACGTTTTTGGGGACCATGTTGTACACTGTAAGTATTACCCCAGTTTTAAATACACACGATCAATTGGTTAGAAAGAGGCTCCGGTCAGTTTTCTTATAAACCCGTCAGAAGACAGATCAACACTACTCTCAATTGATGTTTTGATATACAGTTGGTTAGAAGAGAAACATGATGTGTTGACATCACATGGGCATCTCCGATGGTGGGGGTTTGGTAATGAAAATTTCGAAGTGGGTCAGATAGTCATTCATACAGCTCCAGTTAAGGTACAGAAACACGAGGGAGCATGTGCAGCGAACCAGCATTGTTTCATTCCTTTTGCTTTTGACACTTTTGGGTTTCTAACAGTTAAACTTCTCAGGAGGGTATAAAAAGTGATGAATAGCAATGTGATGACAACGGGTTTCAATGAATATGTATTTCCTACGATTGATTTTGCTATTTAAAAAGGGTTTGTAGTGCAGTTTGTAACGCGCTTGTCCTCTAACTTTGTATAATTTCTCAAATTTTTATCAATAAAATTTGTTTTTGATTTAAAAAAAAAAAAAAAATCTGGACTGAGAAAAAAAAAAATGATTTGTTTGAAAGTATTTAGATTTTTGCTTTTAGCCCAACCCAGCCCAAGGTAGTAAAGTTTTTAAACATGGGCTTGGGCTTGGGCTCAGATTCATTTAAAAAGCTAATTGACTTTAAACTTTTATTGGGCCTGGCCATTATAATGGTACTGGCAGTTTTAAAGGGTGGGCCTGGTTTCAAGTGTCAGCTCCAGTTGCACAAGTGACTCTTCTGTATTTTTTTTTTTTTTTATAAAGTTTGTAGTATTTCATTCAATGGAGGATTGGAGGTTACAGTGGCAAAGCTAAATACTCGAGGAGTCGAGGTGACTGCTCAGTTGGGTGTCTACAAATTTACTGATGTCAGAGGGCTTGGCATCGAACGTGAACCCACGTTTTTGAGCCTTTTCAGTGACGGTAACAAATTGCGAATATTTTTTCTTAGGGAGCCAAACATAAGCAGCTGCTACAGTTCAGTATTTTTTAAGATGATGGTTTAATGTAAAATTTCTCATACTTCACCGTTTTAATTTCTATCATGAATGATGATAACATAAGGCCACAAGCAGATAGATAAAAGTACAAAAGACGACAACATTAGAAGCCATTCTTTCCTAGTTCATACATGCTAAACTCATGACCTAGCAAAGTAAACCAACTGCTAACCCCTTCTACAAGGTTGCGGCTTCAATCGCCCATCATCCACAACAAATACATGGTTTTCTGGTACATCTAATAGGTGAAAGGAAAAATGCCCATGAGGAGAACATGAACACTATATCGGACAAGGGCATGGGACTCAACTATACACTTTTGGGGGAAAAATTCGAAGGGGAAAAAAAAAAAAAAAAAACATGTAAAGTACTCGCAAAATCAACCAGTTTGTACACTCTTCCACATCACAACCTGGAGGAGACTGGGGTACTACAAGTATCAGATTACAACCCAAGAAGAGGCTCATAAATATAATAAAGAGATATCACAATCAAAGAAGGAATGGGAATTGGGATGACCCATTCCTAATAACTGCCGATGAAGGAGACAAAGGGACCACAAATGAATATTATTCCTGTTTTTGGTACTTAAGACAGAACCAAATGTCAGTGATCCGAAAGCGCTAACTGAACCCAATCTGTTATGGAAGTTTGGATAAGAGTCTATATGAGACCACACATAAAAGTAAGTTGCTCTGAGGCACATGTGCATTACTATAAATATAACTGACGCAGACTTTAAATCTCCTATATTACCATCTCATGGTTAAAATCATTGGATGATTGTGACCACCTAATCTACAAGATCTTCTTATGATCGACACGATAGGGTCTATGACTTACGGAGGAGGATTGTGATCGTCTGATTTACATAATCTCCGATCATAATGGTGGGTCTCTGACATTAAGAAGGACCCACCGAATAGTGTTAAAGGTTGGTGCTGATAGCAACTAGGACTGACTTCGCTGAAATAACTAACAAGCAACTCATTTGGTAGAAAGTCTAAATCAAAAGTGTCAAAAAGATGAAACTCAGACAATAACAGTTGTGTAAGAAATCAATTTCAGATGAAGTAAAGCTAAGAATACCGAAAGAAAAACAAAATAGTTTCTCATAGAAAATGAATCAGAATATATGGTAACTTATTCTTAGGGAACCCCAGATGAGTAAGTATCCCTTTAAAGTTTCACACTAGTAAATAAAGCAACCTCTGATACAATCTGATTAAAACAACCCCGAAGACAAGAAGAAAAACATACCTAATAAGAACTGGCAACTTTGCCATAGACGGTACAGCAGAAAAAATAATTAAAAGAAAAAATAAGTTTGTTTGTCTTCATGTACCGTAGCTTCAAAGTAGATGCACGATACATTAATGGGAAACCACTCTTTCTGAATATATCCCGCAATCTGATTTTACAACTCAATCAAACCCAAGAAGGAAAAACCTAAAAACTCAAAACTCAAACCTTACACAAAATCCCTTGTAATGGCTTTCTCAGAATCCTCCAAAACAAGCACTCCGGTTAGCTCTAGCTCATAAATTGTCTATTGTATTAACGAGGGAAATGTATGAAATTCACAGTCATTCACCTGATTCACCGGATTTTGTTGACCTACAGTATCCTGAAATCCAAATAATGATCCTCCTAGGCAGCAATTCCTGAAACAAGCAATTGCAAAATATGTTTGAGTTCGGGTGCTAATAATTAAGATCCATTAATTGTACATGTAAAGCAACAATTTCAACCATTAAGAAAGACTTTATATACAATCCCTCCCCTTTCTCATTCACCATAAAATATTATGTGATGCTTACAATGAAAGTTTCCAGGTATACCCACTTTTAAGTAATGCAATGGTATATTTTACCACTCCCAAAAAATTTAAGCGATTTATTTAAATAAGTTTTACACAAGACATGAGGGGAAAAATTTGAGAGGTAAACGACCAGAATAAATAAATAAAAAGAGTTTAGCACAAACAAAATCAAGGAGTGAGATATCCCTGGTCGTCCAAAAAGCCGAAACAAAAACAATCCTACGGTCCTACTACAAGTAGAACTACAAATTCTCACATCTATGTTTCTATCGCATAAAATTCTCCATTCAAAAGTGAATTTCGCATGGAGATACTCCCTATGGCAATCAACAAACATCCTCGAAATTAAAAGTTCGATGTTGAACCCAAAACATGTTTGCCCAGAAACAAACCTAATATGCAAATATTTAACCAAGTTGTCAATGGATGCTGAAATCTATCTAATGCTTAAATAACATAGCCTTTGGATCGATTTTATTTCTTCGATTAATTTACATGTGACCATTTACACTTCTATGAATCATATATAGTTTACAATGCGTGGTCCTCCCTAAGCAAAGAAATTACGAGAGCTCATAAAAATTGTAGTTAACCTCATCATTATACACAATAAAGGAACTTTGACTTAGATAGTCAATTCATTTTTTAATTTTTTAAAGACCATGAAACCTGCTTCCTAGGGATTTTAAAGTTAAAAAAGTAATATCTATGTCAGATTTTGACATTTAATAATATACAGAGGATGATGTGGCAGTGAAGTTAGTCTAGAAAATCTATAAAACAAAGGGATTCTTTAAGCCATACAAGAATTCATTGAGTTATATTAGCTCATTGCAAAAGGAAAAAAAAGTTCATCAAATTGATCAGAGTATATAAAGAACTAATCAGTCAGCAAGAATAACACAGTACGTTGTCAATATAATAATTGGTACCTCACATTTTCAAACCAGGGATTTGTTTCAATTCGATTTGTTTGATTTCATTCTTCTAGAACATGTAAACTCAATAGAGAGTAAAATAGATAAATGAATAAGCATATAGCATGATGTAGTTAAGGATCATGTCTTTCTCTCTTTGGTAAAAAATATTACAGAAGAAAATCCAGGTTAATTGCTTTGGATTCAGTGATTGGAATGTGTCTGATTTTGCCTAAATATAGCCTCTTGAATGGTGATGTCCAGATGCAAAATTCCATCATTGCGGCAAAATAATGGCTAAAATCAAGATGAATTTTTTTTTTCTTTGATCATCCATCATCATTTAGCAGGCAAATACACAATCAGACACACTCACAACACTGCCCAGCCTATAAAATCTAGATTTTGCTCTGCAGCCTTGTCCCATATATAACAGGACCTATACTTCATCACGCTTATAAAACTAAACCACTCAACCGAAGTATATCACAAACTAAAATTGTACTTGGCCCAAAAATAACTCCAAAACTGATATCCCAAACAATATACCCAATGACTTACTCAAAAAAATTAAAGTCCAAAATTATAAGGAGTTGATCATTACAATTATCCAACGTTTCGTGTTTGTGAAACATGTTTGACACGACGCTCCCATCAATTGGGTCGTCCAATGGCCATGTCCAAATCTGTAAGGCAAGGAGCTAAGTTGTAATGCATATTTGAGTCTTATATATATCTTCTTTTTCCATTTAAATTTGTTTCCTCGTGTTTAACAAGTAAGAATTATATTGGCACAATAAAGAATAAGAACTTCGAAGAAAGAAACCTCTTACCTCTATTTGATTGTCTATTTGTAACACTATAACCACCAACATAGCCCGCAGAGTTTTTAGCTGTAACATCTGAAGCTGTATTGCCAAGCCCGTAACCATATAAACCAGACCCATCTAGCTCAGATGTTGCTGACCGCCAAGTTGGGTCCCCATAAACTGAACCAACACCATATAACTCTCCATATGACCCATCAAAACCTCCATTAGATGCAGATAGTGATTGTGAAGGAGCCACAGCAGTTCCACTGTTTCTACCATACCCTCCCCCTCCCAAGCCGTAATTGGTGTTTTCATTTCCAAAACTGAGATTTCCACTATTATACCCAGTACCACTCCCTCCGCCCAGAGACGAGATAGAAGGAGAAAGTCCCCAATTAGCTCCACTATTCCCAAAAGCACTTCCAATGCTTCCGCTTCCAGAGCCCATGTATGCACTAGAGGTTGTAGTGTTTGAGGGATAGTTAAGCCCTGCTGTACTCCAAACATTTCGAGAGCCTGAGCTTAAAACAGAATTACTACCTCCATTTCCCCCATTGTAGCCAATAGGACTTCCGTATCTATTTGGGCTCCCATTGTAATAAGGGTTCAATCCCCGTCCAAATGCAAGATTGTTATTAAAATTTGTGTTGCCTCCATAACTTGGACTCAGCCCTGGCTCAAAATTCATACTCATCCCATAAGCAGGAGGACCAAAAGGAGGAAACCCACTCCGACTTCCAGCACCAGGACTAAATCTCCCATCCATCCTCACTCCTACTCCATAGTTTCCAATAGAGGTAGGATTGTATCCCTGAGTGTAGCCATTAAGAAAGCTATTAACCCTACTCAGACCATAATTATAGCCACCTAGTGGGCTCCTGCTAGGTCCTGGAGATAACTCCTTAGGGACAGCCCTTTTGACTTCAACCATTTTACCGTTCAGTTCATGAAAGGTCTTGAATAGAACTTTTTCCACTGAATCCTCTGAGTCATAAGTAATGAATCCAAAACCTCTTGGCCTCTGGGTATTATGATCGTACATTACCACTACATCTGTGATTGTCCCAAACTGATCAAAGTAGTTCTTAAAGTCACTTTCTGTTACAGTAGATGCTAAACCTCCTACAAATATCTTTTTTGTACGGGCAGGACCTGGTGATCCATGAGAGCTAGTATTACTTCTATTCAGAATGTGTTGATCATCCCTAGGAACGGCCTTCTTCGCCTCCACCTGAGAATTTAAAGCGCAATGTAAAGAATAATTAGTACACAACCACATTGTTAATACTCAAAAGCAGATAGATCTTTACAAACAGAAACAGAAGCATGACGGACTATTGATAAAAAAAAAGAGAGAAAAAGAAAAACAGTTTCCCGAATCATCCAAACCTATGTAGCTTAATGACTAGATCAGAAAATGTAGAACAACAATCCACTCATACTACGTAATTGAGAATCAAATGCAAAACAAGAAAACAATGATAACAAATGATGATCCACCACTTAAGACTTCATTTAAGTCCATAATGCAAGATATATGAAAAACAAAGTTAAGACACTTACTGTTCTACCATCTATCTGATGTTTCTCCATAACTACCCTCTCAGCTACAACAGGGTCTGCAAAAACAACAAAACCAAAACCACGAGCACGACCCGTAGTACGATCCTTCATAATCACAGCCTCTACTACATCTCCATAACTTTGGAAATATTCCTTCAATCGATCCTCATTAGTATCCCATGAAATTCCACCAATGAAGAGCTTACCAAGGTCCGATTCCATCATTTCTAATACATCAAACAATCAATTTCATCTAATCAATACATGTTTTTTTAATATCGTAATTATAGCAAACAAATCTAATACTATCCATTTCAATCCCAATCACGAAATGAATCACAATTCAAATTCTATATCATCAGATCCATATTAATTAAAAAACCAAATACCCACTAAATTAAATCAATCAAATAAAGTAAAATTTAATTCTAAAAGATCAAAAAAGTTCAAAAATATAGATCCATACCTTATCTAAAAGATAACCCACCAAAATTGATAGAAAATTTATCAAATACAAAATGGGTATCCTTGTAATCAATCCAGGAACATCGGATCCTTAATGGATCAATCAATCAACGATCCAGGATTTCTGGAAAATTGAAAAAAAAAAATCCCAAACAAAAAAAAATGATAAAGAAGATTGAAGAACAAAATAAAAAGATCTTGAATCAAAGAACAAGAAAAAGAGAGAAGAAGAAGAAGATGAAGAAGAAAGAAGAAGAAAAACCCACCAATCTAAGATCTGATGGGAGAAGGTGGAGGCATAAGAAGAAGAAAAGAGGGTCTGCTCATCATCCCTTTTCCTTCTCTCTCTTTTTCTTTGTATATCTTTCTTACTTTCTTGAATTGTTTTCGATTGTTTAAATATGGGAAAAAATAATTACTCAAATTAATAGGCTAGCTAAACGGTGAGAAATTGTTTTTTCGAATCTCAGATTTGGAAGAAAGAAAAAATGAAAACCAATTTATTTATATATAAATATATAGAGAGAGAGAGAAAGAGAAAGAGAAAGAAGAGGAGTTGGTGATCTCCTCTCTAGTCTCTACCTTATATGTATGTGTAAGTAATGTGTAATAAAATTTTGAGGTGATGATGGGGTGTTATAAAATATATAAAAATTAGTACATTTTTCTTATATGATTTTGGATAAAATGTATGTAAAAGATATGTGATAAACGGAAGGGATTGCTTGTGATGTGTTACATTCCAAAATATGCTATCTTGGCATCTTGGAGACTTGGACATGGGATAACAATAGGAGTAGTACATGTGGCATGATATTTTTTTTTTTATGAATTGTTTAAGCCACTAAGGATGGATAAATGGGTCGGGTTTGGTTCATTCGAAATGGATTATTTTGAAACCTACCCAAATATAGAACCGCTAGATGAAGACTAGGGCTGAAAACGGATCGGATGTATAAAAATCTGAATCCTAATATTATAAGGTAAATCCGAATCCAGATCCGAATTTGATTCGGGTTTAAATAATTAATCTGAATTCAAAATTTATTCGAAAACCCGATTAAATTCGATAATTTTCTATATAAAATCTTTAAAAAACAGATTAAAATCCTAATCCGAATTTTAATTTGAGTGTATTTTCATATCTGAATCTGACATATTCAAATTTGGTTAATTCGGATTTTGGATAAATCTGTATTCATTTTTTATCTAATGAAGACTGATTATAAATTTAGCCTAGAACATATTAAGAGGGAGTGAATGAGCCAGTGGCTCAATCGTAGCACCCCTCTCACAAAGTGGAGAAATTGTGGGTTCAAGACACGTCAATGGCTAATTAATTGTTGATATAAGTTGCCACACGTCATTTAAAGGGGTAGAGGTCCCCTCAACCTTGTTTGCCAAAAAAAAAAAAAAAAAAATCGACTAAAAGATGTTGGTTGGTAATGATAATAATATAAATATAAATATTGACTCGACCTATTGCTATAAGCAAGTATTTTTGATGTTTTAGTTCTATATTTGTGTATGTTGGTTGACTATGATATTTTTGAAAAGGGTTAATTAATACGTTGAGCTACTCGTGCTTAACTCGAGGCTTGGCTTTTATGGCTTGCTTGTTCAAAGCTCATTTTTATTGCAAAATAAGCTAAGCTTGAGAATTTTTTATAGCTCGAGGGGAACTAATGAAGCTTGAACCCGGCTCAAACGAGCTCGATATTTTATTTATTTATTTATTTTAACAAGTTTGTTATTAGATTTTTATCTTAAAATGTGTATTTATCTTATACATAATATTTGTATTCAATTGCTCAAATAAAATATTTAAGATTTTAAAATGTTGAGCTACTAAACAAGAAAATCTGAATTAGACCTTACTACTATTTTTTTTTATTTTTTTTTAATTGGATTTTTTTATAAGAAATTTCTAAATATTGGCCCAACCCATTGGAACTCACAAAAATTTGAATTATTCTTGTTATATAAGCAAAATAATTAACAAAAGATTATTTGTTAAGCATCTTACTGAAATTAATTTCTGTTAGATTGATTTAATAAGTGGTATCTAACTACTTACTTTCTGGTGTTGTTGCTTTCCAAAGTCATAGTCAATGGGTTTTTTTAGGGTTATGGCCCTCATATTTTGCAAGTTATAATTAAAGCATAAAGACATTTGAAAAAAAAATCTATAAATGTAACTACATAAGAAAAATATTTATTCTTTGATGGGGTAGCATTAAAACCCCGCCGTTCATCTATGTTTTGTAATAAAATCATGATTTGATCAACGAATGATGTACACGAAGACTACATAATATGGGGTTTGTAGCACGATTGTTCTCTATTTTATATAATTTTTTGAGTTTATTAATAAATATTTTTAAAATATAAAAAATAAAAAAAAATTAATATTTTTTTTAAGAACTTTGATAATTTGGTAGGGTCTTTATTTGATGAGAATAATAATATTTAATTAAGTAAATAAGGTAAGTGACTTTTAAGGGCACCCACATTCTTGAAGTTGGTCATGATTCATTTATCCAAAAGCATGAAAATTGTTGGAAGTAGTTCTGGCAAGCTATCTCTTTTTAGTCTCAACCAACCCCATTCTTGTTGTTCAAATCTCCAATTCTAATGTAATTTAATAAAGGAATTTTAATTTGCTGTTACAAACCTAGGTTAGAGTTGGAATACATTATTTTAGTTCACAAAATGGTTTATGGCATGACACCTTATCATAAGGCCAGCCAACTACTGTATTTCTCACATCCAAATTTCAATCCAACCTGAAACCAAAGACTTTATACATATATTTGAGCTAATCCATAAGGTCTAAGGACTATTTTATACTACAAATTTTATACACTACATTTAACATGTTACAAATATTCTAAGATAGTAGTAATATATATATCTATATATGAACCATTTCATCCATTTGCTTTTAAAAATCTTTTACAAATATGTATATTCCTTAAAATTGAATTCGGAATTTCGCTCAAAATTGACATTTTAAAACGATTCGAACTCCTTGTTAGAAAATTAACAAATTCAAGCCAAGCCGAAAATGATCCAAGTTAAAAACGACAATCCGATCCCGAGCTGCTCGGCTCAAATTGCACCCAAGCCTAATGAAGCTTCAACAAGCATGCTTAGGTATTATATGGACATTAATATCCATTACAATCTGGATAACCTAGCCTATAGTTGGCAGTTGCCACTGTGTCACAGTCTCACAGACTCACAGGGTCGGAATGGGCCTGATAACACTGCTCAAACCCAATAAAAGTTAGGGCTCAGGGTTGGGCCGGTTATGGTTTTCAACAAAAGGCCCACATATTTTCAAGAAACAGTTAAGTTCCCGCCACATACATGATTCAAAAGGTTGTTAACTTGTTATGTCCCATTCATTCTCTTTGTTTCATAGTATACCTTTTGTCTTGATCCTCTGCTTGCAATTTTTTTTACGGATTCTTTGCGACATCTTCGATCATCACCATTTATCGGTTTATAATATTTAGGACAAATTAAGGGTTTGTGCTTTTGCAGGAAACTATATCGATCACTCTATCAAACTGCAGTGATGGCATTACAAAAAAATAAAAATGAATAGTTCAAGAATCAATAAAAAAAAATCAATTAAAAGAAGACCCAATCGACATATTGGCGTTATATTGGAATTTGGGGTTGGCGATTTGCCTATAGCTTCTTTGACAAAATTCCAAAAAGAAGTCTACTTTTGCTTATCTTGACAAGATGAGGAGATGGAAGATAGACCCAAACTGTTGCGGTAATTTGGTGTTGTGCCTTGGTCCATGCCTCCATGGTGCCAACACTGAAGAAGGGATAGAAGACCCACAGTGTCGTGATCACCAAACAAGGTAGATAGTTTTTAAGTTGTTTATGGTAGTGATTAGTGAAAATTGTTTCTGTGAGAAACCATTGCATCCTGCAATGGCCAGTTGTCAAACGACAGCTTAAGAATTAATCTAATAGAATTATAGAACTAGAAGAAGACCCAATGGACAAAATGCCGTTTGAAGCTATAACATTTTTGCTTTTCTTGACAGAAATGAAATGGAGATATTTGATTTTGAGACAGTCCAAAACGTACTGTTGCCGTACAGCCCGTATTCTGCTCTTGTTCTTGCACCAGCCACGGTGCCTTACAGTGTCATGCACCAGACAAGGTAGAGTGTTTTAGATTATTTATGGAACTTAAAGCTTGATCTTTGGTTGTGGATACTTTTGTTTAGTACGTAAGTACATATATACTCTAATAGTAAAAGCCGATGAGGGTTTATAATAGTAAAGTGTACTAGTTGTACTACAATTAAGCGATACTCGTACACTTTGCTAATTACACCAAACTTTATATCTCATACAAGTATAAATAGGTGGTTTATTGGGATATATTATAGATGGTTTTATGATTCTTAAAAGAAACATACAGTATATAGGGAATTCATTAAGAAGAAAAGTTCTACATCATATGTAATGCATATTCTTTACGTGATTTGAGCCTGGAGTATCCCAAGTCTCAGGTATGGTAGTGTGAAGTAAACAACCATCAAGGCTGTTGGAATCAACAGAAGATGTTGATGAGAAAGAGAACTCTTCTTGATCATTCACAGCCTCTTCTATTTTGCACAAAACCTCTGCTATGCTTGGGCGCTGTATAGGACTATACGAAACACACTTCAGAGCAATATTAAGTAGTGGGAAAGCCCATTGCTTTGCTCCTTTGGTCACTTCTCTGTCAAACACCTCTCCTGTCCATTCCTCCCTAACCATGGCCTTGACCCATTTTGGAAGGTCTAGCCCACTTCTTTCGACAGTTTTCCCGGTTAATAACTCTAGCATGATTATTCCAAAGCTGAATACATCACCTGCTTCAGTTAAGGTTTTCTCAGGGGCTCTATAACCATTACTGGTATAGAGACATGCTCTCTTTGGATCTAGATACTTTTGAAATCCAAATTCACATATTAAAGGATCTTCATTCTCAGTTAACAAGATATTAGAAAGCTTTATATTCCCATGTGGAATGCTTTCTCTTCCCCCAGAACTCTGATGCATGAAGTTCAATCCCTGTGCAATTCCATATGCTATGGAGAGCCGTAGTCTCCATGGAAACTCTCTCTTTTTCTCTGCGTACTCTGCATAGATTCCACAAATTGTTAGACATGAAAATGAAGAGAACACCTCTCCTATTTGGTCACCTAGGAACCACATAATAATACATACAATCAAATTTATGTGCGTGTGTGTGTGTGAAGTTGTGAACACCTGCTTTGCCACTGTCAACAGTTCAAATCTGCCAAACTAAAGTTTCTGGACTGGCCACAATTGGACTGACAAGTATGCATGCTTTGAGCATCAGGTAACTTACTCTCTAGCAGAGATAATAGGCTTCCCTTCCTTTGATATCGGTAGACAAGAAGCTTTTCTTCACTTGAAGAATAGTAAGCTACAAGAGATAATATATTTGGATGCTTCAAATTTCCTATCTGCCTCATTGTGCGCCCAAACTCTTCAACGGAAACCTGCAATTTCTTCAACCTTTTAACAGATAAGATGGCATTGTTCTTCAGTTGTACTTTGTAAAGACTGCTACAAAGGCTCTGGCCTTGTAAATCCGCTGCAGACTCTAGTAAATCTTCTATTTTAAATTTCCCATGTTCTTCAACAAAGAAAACAAGTTCTGTAGGTTCCTCTCCCTGCTCCTTTTCTTCTCCAGCCTTGACTGCTGAAAACTTGATTGACGAATCCGCCAGTGACTGCTGAATCACTTTCTCTTTTCCCAATTTAGCAACTCTTTTCCTCAGAAACACGATTAACAATGAAAATAGTGCAATGAAAAGTATGACAACCAGCCAATTTGTTGCAGGAGAATTAGAACCTTTGTCAGAGTCTTGATTAATGTTTGGGCTATCTGCAGCAATTGTCAATGAGTTTGTTGCACTATACATATATCTGGTACGAGTCATTCTGCTCTCTTGTATACGTGTTTCTGTAGGGTATGTGGTGTACTCATGCTCAAATTCCTGTATTGAATGAAAACGATCCCAAAAAGTTATAATCCCATATAATTTTACTGTAGTAAGTTTAAGTACAAATTATGGTATCGCCTTAATCAAATTTGTGTTGAATAAGGAGTTTGGTTCTGGAGTAATAAGGTTCTTTGCAAAATAAAGATCATGCAGGGATTGAAGTACAGAGTGTTCTGCACATTGTATTCCAGCGAAAGTCAACTTATGTGTATAGAGATCACGGTTTCATGTTTCCAGCAATTTCATCAGTGATCCAACTTAACCGCAAGTAGTTCTTTTAGATTAAACACGTAAACAAAACTTAGAAATGGTTCATATTCATACTAACCTCAAACCGATGATCTTCAAATGCAAGCTCCTGATGTTATTACCATTTAGTTAATAACAAACAAAAATAGCTTGTTTGCGGATTAACTGCCACTTTTCTGGATAACTAACACTTTGGAAATATCAAGAATGGCTGCTCTTATGAGCTGGTAACTAGATAGTTCATGCAGTTTTTATGTATACCTTGTTATCTGTCTGTTCTGTAATTCTTAATCGCATAGCGACATTTGTCTACATACTTTCCAATGTCTTGTTATGTATTTAAGTATTTGAGATGACCAATGTCCTGAACATCCATGATTTTAATTCTTTCCTAATTAAAAATCTTCTATTTGTTATCATCGTCAAAAGAATATTACAAAGAAATTCACTACTCATTTCTCTGACAGATGGAGTGTGTATTTTTCACGTTATACAACATAAAATGCGTTGAATTACGATATGGTTTCAAGCAATCAGTACTGTTTTTCAGTCCTGGTTACTATACAGCAGTGGTTCTGTTGGAACTTCGAGTTTGTAAAAAACTAAAAACATATATTCTTTGCCATTTAACTTCTAAAAAAACCTTTTGAAGCTGTTTGGAGAAACCAATGTTGTTGTTTTGGACCTTTTAAACTCTATCAATGTTAATAGAATCCAGTCTAACTTTGGAACTAATATTTTTATTATGTCTAAGCTTACATACCATAGCACATATAAATCATTTTTTTTTTTCTTTTTCAATTTGGATTTATTTTCCATGATAAATTGACTTTGGTGGCTACATGTGTCGATAAATTTGTTTTTCAAATAGGCGTCGACTTTCCAAAATTTTCCATCATTTATTGATACATAAGAATTGAAAGAAGTTAAAAAAAGTAATTAAAATTCCAAAAAACATATCCTACATGTTCTTATCTGTCAAGAATTTAAGAACAATTTGTTGCAGTCCTTTGATAATGGACTTTCTTTTGCGAATGGTCTTGACTTTTTTTACTAACTTTATCGCACAGATTATCCAAATGTATATGATGGTCTGATTTGGAAGATGTGTTATTTGGAGGATATGTTATGCCGTTATTGCGTTGAGTCAGCTACAGTCTTTAATTCCAGGAATTTAATTAACATCGAGTCAGCTATATATAGAGTCTTCTAATGTCTGCAATTTTATTTGGTGTGCTTGGAAAAACAATGACATCCTATTGCCGGCTGGGTGATAAACCACACTATGCCGTTACAGATACCTGCCACATCCAGGTATCTGTAATTCGTTTGTTAGAACTCTTTGCTTAATTTCAGATTGGTTTGATTGAAAAAAAGTATCCATGCATTATTGTTATGGCCTTTTGGGTTGTAAGTGTATTAGTGCAGCATGGGAATTTCCCACACCACAGATGCCTAATAGATGTACATGGCAGTGGGATGATGTTCTAATCTTCCCCAGAATTAGTCGAGGTGCCAAATTTGTAGTTGCCTACATTGAACTTTGAATACATGACAAGATTTGTATTCAAACTTGGCAAATTGCAATTTTTGCCGAATTAATAATCAGTTTTTAAGAAAAAAATAAATAAAAACCGAACAATACTCCAAGTAATCGTGTTTGGCATGTTTGCCATACCCCGAATTGCTTACTAGGAACAAGATTAAAGACGAGACATAGGAAGGACTTGATGATCTTGAGGTTGATGATGCAGGGGACAAGACTGTTTGTTCTTAACATGGGAAACAAGTTGACTTTGGGTGCTCTTGAAGTTTTTGTCAGAACATATTGAATATGTTTTAGCTAAAGCTCTCAGTTGAAACTTCTGAATTTTCCCAGTAGCTGTCCTTGGGAGTTCTTTAAGAAACACAACCTTCTTAGGTGCCATGAAAGAAGGAAGATTTTTTCTACAGTATAATATCATTTCGCTCTCCACCGCTTTTTCATCCATGTCTTCCATCTTCTCGTGCTTGAGTGCAACAAATGCGCAAGGTGTTTCCCCATAGAATTCATGCGGCATTGCAACTACCGCAACTTCTAACACTTTTGGGTGCTTGTACAAAACTGCCTCCACTTCAACACTACTAATGTTTTCACCACCTGATATAATGACATCCTTTGATCTATCCTTGATTTCTAAATAACCATCTGGATGTATTACCCCCATATCACCAGTAAGAAGCCAACCATCCTTGAAAGCCTTTTGAGTGCCTTCTTGATCCTTCAAGTACCCTTTCATGATACTACTTCCACGTAGAGCGATTTCACCTACTGATTGCCCATCTCGTGGCACACTAGCCATAGTTTTGAGGTTCTTGACATCCAGGTCAGCAAGTGCAAGTAAACTTAGACCTTGCTGAGCCTTTATTTTTGCCTGTTCTTCTTGTGGCAATTGGTTCCACTTTGCCTGCCACTCGCAAACTAGTGCTGGTCTTGTCGCTTCAGTTAGGCCATAAGCATGCATGACATGAAAACCAATCCTATCATCAACTACCTGCAATCACTGCGAGTTGACACTATTGGTTATCTCTAACACCTTGACTTCACCAGAGTACCTTGATGTACGCACAAGACACTCGACTTCTTGATAAACACACAAGAAGACTCGAAGCCGAACAATGAAATAAGCTTACACCAGAGTTCCTTGATGAACACACAAGGATACTCGACTTCTTGATGAACACACAAGAAGACTCGAAGCTAAACTATGAAATAAGCTTACACCAGAGTTCCTTGATGAACACATAAGGATACTCGACTTCTTGATGAACAAACAAGAAGACTCGAAGCCGAACAATGAAATAAGCTTACACCAGAGTTCCTTGATGAACACACAAGGATACTCGACTTCTTGATGAACACACAAGAAGACTCGAAGGTAAACTATGAAATAAGCTTACACCAGAGTTCCTTGATGAACACATAAGGATACTCGACTTCTTGATGAACACACAAGAAGACTCGAAGCTAAATCACTATAAACAATAATGGGAAAGGGAAGGATAGAAGATAGACACAAAGATCAATTGAGGAAGAAGATGATCTTTGTGGAAGAACCAACAAACAAAGTAGGGTTCTATGGAGGCTAGGTTGGAACTATTGCTTTTCACATAACACCAACGACCTATTTATAACCTAGGGTTAAGAAGGAAAGAAATATGGGCCGAAATAACAAAAAGGCTCAATGACGTACGTACGCCCTAACGTGGTACGTACGTCCCTGAACAAGAAAACCAACTTGGACACTTCAACGTACGTACGTCCTAATTTAACATGGTAGGTACGTTCCAAAACATGAGAAAAGATCTGCCTATGACTACGTACGTACACCCTAACTAGGTACGTATGTTCCTGAACAAACTGCAACCTGACAATCCTTAGAAGGAAGAGAATGAAGACAAGGAACGACGCTCACACATCAAGCTACTTCCTAACAATGACGTCAAAGTGAGATAACCTCGGACACTCCTAACCTAGTCACAAAATGATGTCAAACAACCGGTTTCAAACAAAAGCTGCTCTCTTTAAGAAAGTTATAGGGGTAAGGGGAACATAATTTGCAGCACATTTAGGCAGCTGGTCTATTGAAGATAGAATTTGAATAACCAGAGCTAGTTTTGGTGATGAGAGAGAGTAGCTTGGTGAACATGAATGGTTTTGATAAGAGAATTTGAATGAGATTAGAGAGAGTTTTTAATTTAGAAAAAAAAACAATTGAAAATAAAATTGGACTTGGTTTGAGAATTTTTTTAATAGATAATAAAAATATTTCATTCAGTACTCCAAAATTATTGAATGTTCTTTAGCAAAAAAAAATTATTGAATGTTATTAAATCAAATTGTTCACATGGTGTGACTAATGAGTCACATGGTTTGAATCAGTTTGATTTATTTATTTATTTATTTTTGTTTGGTTAATTTTTTGCTTTTTTATATTAGAAAAACCTAATAACAAATAGAAGATCCCCAAAAGAATATTTGTTGAAGGAATTAAAGAAACAAGGCTTATTCCTAAATAAAGATTAGCTAAAAACCCACTCAACAACAAACTTCCAAACCAACCAAAGAACAGAAAAATTTAAAACTAAACACAACCAAACCAAACCAGCCAAACACACATAAACAATCCTAAACCAGAGGGGAGAAAGTGTTTTAAACTGTAATGCACCTAGGCCTCCATCCCCCCAAAAGGCTTGTGTGACACCAACATGATCAATGACGAATATGCAGCCAGAAAGGAAGTAGAGGCTAGACAAAAAAAATAAGGGAATGTACGTCTATTAGACGTTTTACAAAATAAGGGTGTAAAAAAAAATAAAAAAAATCACATCGTTATTAGAGCAATGGCAATGCAAGTGTGAACACCTCAACTTTTAGCAGAGAAAATCAGGTGCCACGTAAGTATTTTGAGATGGTTTTAACTAAAAGTTTTGAAATAGATTTTAGAGGAACCAACACAACTGTGTAAATTTCTAACATATCAGATATGATACTCCACATTTTCTGGCGTCTCACATGGTAAAGTACATTGTGTCAGTTTTAAGTGAATGTGAAGATTTCTACATTTACTTAAAACTGACACAATATAAATCCCGTGGACACATTAACCGCATTGGCTGGGGTTTTTAGAGAGTTAAATGTGTAAAAATGCTTAAAAGTGTTTTACACACTTGCATTGACATTGCTTTTACACCGGAACAATGGGCATTCACCATTATGGTCAGTTTTAAAGAGTATTCATCTTTAGCCAATTGCTAAAACAAAGACAAATAAAATGACACATTTGTACTCATAGTGAAACATGTTGTAACACAACAATTGAGGATAGGTTTGTCACGTTTTAACAAAATTGTCAAAAACATAGATGAAATAATCGTAAAAAATCGTGAATATTCAACGAATATATATATCCAATTTTTTTAAAAAAAATCAAATATTAAAAATATTTGTAAATATCAAAAAAACACAAATAAATATTAATTAGATTTTCTTAATTTATGTGAAAAAACCCAACTCAGCTTAATAGCTTATATAAAAAAAAAACCCATAAAACCCAAATAAAATAAAATAAAATAAAAAATTTATTTTTTCTTTTCTTGCTTAACACACTGCAACAGTGCAACTCCAAGACTCCAATCATTTTCATTTCCCTCCAAAATGAGGGAAATTTTCCCCCAAAATTCAACTAAAAAAGTCCCTCCAATTTTTTTAGAAAATTTCAAAAATTAAAACTTTAAAGTCATTCTAATGTTATTATTTAAATTAAAGATGAAATCCATCTTCCTTTCATCTTCTTCTTCTTCACTCATTAAACCCACTTTCTTCTTTTCTTCTACTTCTTCACAACAAACCCTAATTTCAAAAACCCCTAATTTCTTAAAATTCACAAAACCCATTTCAATGGAAGCTTCATCTTCATCATCATCATTATCTCAATTGAATTCTGGTGAAGTTCATGTGATTGTTGGACCTATGTTTGCTGGTAAAACTACCGCTCTTCTTCGTCGAATTCAATGTGAAACTGATAATGGAAGGTAGGTTTTTCTTAAAGATTGGATTTTTCATTGAATTGGGTTTAGTTTGTAAATGGGTTTTCTTAAAGATTTGATTTTTTTGTGATTTTTGAATTGAATTTGTAAATGGGTTGTGTTAAAGTTTGGTTTTTTGTTCGAATTAGAATTGCAATTTGAACTTGTTGGGTTATTTTGCTTTGATTTGATGTTTGTATAGGTTAAATGTTGATGGGGTTTTCTTAAAGTTTGGTTTCTTATGCAAATTAGAACGAAAAATGTGAACTTTTTTTGGTCTATAAGAGTTAGGGTTTCATTTGAATTGGAAATAATTGTTTGATTTTGCTAAATATTATGAAATTATGGAAATTTTTTTTGTGCTTTTTGAATATCTTTGTGAAATGATTTGATTTGCGGTTGGATTTTTTTTTTAATCAGGAGTGTAGCAGTGATAAAATCAAACAAAGATACAAGATATGGGTTGGATTCAATTGTGACTCATGATGGGGCAAAATTGCCGTGCTGGGCTTTGCCAGAGCTTTTGTCTTTCGAAGAAAAACTTGGAACTGAGGCTTATGAGAAGGTATTGTTGAATTGTGAATTCTGTGATTATATATTTGATTAACTTGGATTTCTATGAAATTTTGACGCTCTAGACTTAGGTTGTTTACATTTTATGTTTTAATCTAAAGCATCTGATCCCCCTAACTGTTGTTGGTGCGTTCATTTGCGTAAGATATTCAAAATAAGAATGTTAGCATTTCCCTATGCCTGTCAGTCGTTACCAAGCCCAAGTTATCCTATTGAGCATTACTCTTTAGATTTGGAAGATGGTTATTGACTCCAGAATGGCAAACTAATGAGGTTCATCCTTTGCTTGGTACTGTTTTGGCGTTGAGGTATGCATGTCACAGACAATTCATGTTGTGGACAATACTTCCCATGTTGATGTGGATCTCACAGGCGATTGTGGTTTGGATGTCTACTGTCTGTCTGTCTGTTCATAATAATATCTTTAAATTTTTTTAACATACGAGCATTTTTGAAACAAGGCAAATAAATTCTCGGATGTACTAGGTTAATCCATTGGGTCAAGGTAGGGTAAATAATTTCTCTATTGGAGATGCTCCTGTTAGCTTGATGTGCCAAAGTTTTGAGAATGTCGCCTTATCCTGAAGATGTGAGAATCATATAGGTGGTTAAGCACTTAAGCCACTAATCGAGGTGGGATCTATTGCCAATTTGGCATTCATGTTGTGCTCTCTGCAAATTTTTTAGGTAGCAGAAAATGTGGGCATTTCTTACGTTTCAGTGACTGACTAGTAGTTGATATTCCCGTGCTGCAACTTCTTAGCATTTTCTATGTGATGTGCTTGTAACTGAATATCCTCTTTTGGAATTTATATGCTCTGTTCATGCTTATATTTTTGTTTTACGATGTCCACACATTTTTCATATTATTCCTATTGTGGTTCTGTGGTACAGCTGGATGTGATAGGAATTGATGAAGCTCAATTTTTTGGAGACCTCTATGACTTCTGCTGTAAGGCAGCTGATCACGATGGGAAGACTGTCATTGTTGCTGGCCTAGATGGTGATTATTTGAGGTACTACTTGGTTTTCTTCCATCCTTATCTCTGTAGCTCCATTGTTGGTTAACTGCATTGTTTAGTTTTTGCATCTTGATAATGCAAGTTGTTATAATTTTTATAGTTTTTGTTTTAAGTACCCTTTGACTGATGATCTGACTTCTTATTTGCAGAAAGAGGTTTGGATCTGTTCTTGATATTATACCCCTGGCTGATACCGTGACAAAGTTAACTGCTAGATGTGAGCTTTGTGGTAAGCGTGCCTTCTTCACCTTAAGGAAGACAGATGATACACAGACAGAGCTGATTGGAGGGGCTGATGTTTACATGCCAGTGTGTAGGCGACACTTCGTTAGTGGACAAGTTGTCATTGAAACTACAAGGAGTGTCCTAGAAAAGCAAAAGGTCCAGTGTGATTCCTATGTTGAAGCAACTTCATGTTGAGTTCAAGTTAGTTTATAATTTTAAATGCATTTTATTTTGTATTTGGCGTGATTATCATTAGTTAAGTTTGTATGGTGTGCTATTTTGCTACATTAAAGACCTAGGTGTGATTTAATTGTATTGTGTTTCTTTGGATGTAATATAAATTCACTCTTCTTTCCAATATCCTGTCTTGTCCCACTTATGCTTGAATTTGGAAAATTCTAATCAGCTGCCGCCTGCCAGCAGTTTATGCTTTAAGTTTTTAATCGTTTACTGCATGTAGGTTTGTTTAACTTTTCCTGACGATGCCAAATTACGCACCAGATTTCTGTTCTTCTTTTTTTTTTTTTGATATTAGAACTGATGATTTTGCCCGATAACACCATGGATGGACTTGGAGACCCAACTTTGTATTATATGCTTCATTGATTCCTGTCAGAATTAACACCAGATCGAACATTTCTGGAATATTACAGTATAGACCATAGGTGAAAATATCGTGCGTGCCGGGCGGATATTCGCGATATTTTCCGTTTTTTCAGAGATCGGCACGGTACGGATCACGGCATATATTCGGATATTAAAACACCCCATACCGGTCGGCATTTATCGGATATTCGCGGCATAAATCGGCAAAAACCGATATTTATCGAAATTTTGGAAATTTTCGATTTTAAAATTAACACATTTATTTTTAATCCCCCCGAACTAGAATTTTCGATGAGATTATCAAAAAAATGTCCAAAAGGCACTAGACGTTTGGAAACTTTCGCGACGAACTTGATGGCCCTCCAAGAGCAATATATCAGAAAGAAACGAAAAAAAAACACGCCCATGCCAAAGTGAAGTTCTCTCTCACTTTTGGCAAACCAGTATACTGCTTGTATCCAAGGTTTGTTTTTGTGTAATGAATAATTGGTATCGAATTGGTAACATAGGAACCTCCCAAAGTGATGATTCCAGTGTACCATCCTACCAAACCCAACCAGATGACAGTGGTTCTTGGTTTCCTAATATAGGGAGTTGGTCGGCCCCAATGACAAGTGGGTCCGACGTGCAGTCAGCCGATACATTAATGCCGGTTCAACAATACTCGAGATTTCCTATATTTGAATCATTTGCTCCGTATTGTATGGATCAAGATGCATATGATATGCATATTGACCAATTCAGGTCGTACGAGCAAACAATGTCATGGGAATATTACTGTACTGAGTTCGTCCCCACACGTATGCGACTCGAAGCTCATCGGTTTGACAAGGGGCGTCTATCATTCTGGGGTTAGCATGTCTTTTATTTTGATTATTAAAATAAAACTATGGGTTGAGTTGTAATGAGGTTGTTTGTGTTTAGTTCTTGTATTGTAAACATATAAAATTTCTATGAATATCCGCCCGATATTTACGATTTTTTCACCTATGAGTAAAACTATCTTGTGTAATAGTTCCGTCTTAGCTTCCTTGTATGATTTGTCGTGTGTTTAATTTGTAATGTATGTTTTTCTTTTAATTATAAGTTTATATATCGAAATCCGCGAAAAAACACGTAAAGTGCAGAAAACCTCCCAATTTGCCGAATTTTTCGCGAATATTCGTGGCATAAACCGATTTTTTCGAATTTGCCAAACCAATAAAATCCGACACAGGAGGTCGGATATCCGCGATATTTTCCGGTTTTTGGGGGATCGGATATCCGCCCCTAAACGATATTTTAGCCTATGGTATAGACATGCTACTTGCCAAGCAACAACCAGTGTCTCGAGCAGTCCAGCAGCATGCCGGTCGTCTATTCTCATAGATTCTTTTTTTGTATGTATGTGTAGTGAATAGATTCTTTTTTTTGTATGTATGTGTAGTTTTTGTCAACGGAATCATAAGTTTATAATTAAGGTTCTTATAAAAGGTTCATCAAGTATCTTCTCATTCATCTTTGTATTATATGCTTCATTGATTGCTGTCAGAACATTTCTGGAATATTACAGTGTGGGCATGCCACTTGCCAACCAACAACCAGTGTCTCGAGCAGTCCACCAGCATGCCGGCCGTGTATGTGTAGTTTTTGTTATGAATATAATCTAGTCAACGGAACCTTAAGTGTATAATTAAGGTTCTTATAAAAGGTGTGTTTGACACCCATGAAGTTTTATAGTATCATATTTATGGGTCTTTAAAACTCCAGATACAACCATTTGTATCTGGAAGATTAAAGCCTGATAAGTTTACATCTAGTAAGAGTTTGGTTGTGATTAGGTACTGTTTTTGCTTGTATAACAATGGTTCTGTTTTTAATGATTGTATGTGATGGCGTGGAGGGGAAGATGGCAAGTCTGTTTTTAGGGGTGATTGTCATGCTGAAATTGTTGGGGGTGATTGGAACGATGTCATATTTTGGTCTGATAACGGGAAGGAGCTGTTTTGCTGGTTGGTTTATGGTAGCGTCAATCTTCATATTTGCTTGGATCACTTGGGAGTTAACATGTAAGGCTACATCGACAGAAGCCTCGTCCTCACCTGATTGCTACTATTATCATGCAGGTGGAGGTGGCAGTCGCAATGGAGATATTTGCAGTCAAAAAGGAGGAATATGTTGGCATGATGTTTCGTCAGTACATTCCAGTGTTTCTCGGATTCGGTTTCATCAGCTTCCTCAACATCAACTGTCCACCAACATTCACTACAACAAGATTCATGTTTGTAGTATGTAACAACCGACGTTACAATGGTCATATCCCCTTCTAATATCTGGCCAGAAATGCCACTAATTAGCCTGTCATGCTGGCCTCTCCCTGTATACCAAAATCGAGATTCTCCAGATCAAAGGAGGATTGGTTTTCCCCCTGATGCCGGGATCCCTTGGGTGAATAGAAAGTTGTATCAGTTTGTACACATATTCAAACTCTAACAGTCATATTAATTTGTGAGGGACGTCGAACGTAACCTCACTTACGTGATCAAACAGAGGCGCAGAGAGTAGTTCTACAAAATAAAGTACAAAGTATATCGTTATAAAAATAGACCCCAAGCAGCTCCATCGCTCATGTATGTCGAAGTTGGCCTAGGTCCATCAGTTCGAGCCATTGTTGTTGTCATTGATCATCGTCGAGGCCATCAAAGAAAGGGTCTTGAAGAAGTTCAGAAGCAGATGGTCTAGCTCTTGGCTTTCCAAGACACTTATCAATGAATGCTTTAACATGTAAATCCTTAACTTTCTCCATGGCTAGAGGTCTCACGCCCGATGTCACCTTCCTGTAAATCTTAGCGATACTGTCACACTCCATGTAAGGTAATTCCAGTGTTACCATCTCCAGCAAACACAATCCAAATGAATATATATCAACCATTTCTGTGTATTCCTCTTCATATAACTCTGGCGCCATGAACTCTGGTGTTCCAAGTATAGAATGCGCTGCGTGACTCTTTCCTACTATTGCTGCCAAACCAAGATCACCAATCTTCACCTAATGATCACATACCAAACCATATCAGAATTGACAATTGGGAGGCAACTTTTGTTCTCGCAATTTGATTAATAGTCCCAATCGATTGGAAATACAATTAACGGCCACCAACTAAGATAGATCAAAAAATACAACGTACTTTCACTTTTTTTTCACTTTATACAATGTACTAAAAATCACGCCAAAACATCAATGTACTTTGAAAAAAATTTCACGTTATACAATCTGTCTAAAACTAGCTAACGGACTGCAGACGTGGCTAAAAATTATCTACGTGTGTTTTTTCTTTTAAAATAAAACGCTGAGTTGTAAAACTAAAATCAGCCCATCTACTTTAGAACGTGTCATCAGATCATGTCGACACATGTTTACATCTAAACCGTCCATTAGTCCCGCCCAAAGTTCGCGCCAAGATGTTAGAGATTGTTGGATTGCATATTGGAACCATTTTTTATCTTAGTACTGATTGTTGGTTCAGCAAATGGATTTTCATACTTCTGTTGAAAATTGGAAGGGAATCTAATGGTTGCTACATACTACCCAAGTTATGAAACATACCATGTAAAATTAGAAAAATTTGATCATCTGATAATCTTCCTTGAGAGAATGGCAACCACTTATATTACATTAAGGCAAGAAGTTAGTGGGCAAGAAGAAGGCAGGACCATAGAAGGGTTCACTGGTTTTATGTTCGTATGATCTTTTTTCTGTCCTTAACTGATTCATGATTCTATTTGTTAGCACCCACTTTCGCATTTTCAGACACCTTTTCACCACAAACCCACTTTCTCTGCCAACTACATGAATTCCACTCAATTTCATGGATTTTGACAAAAAAGATTTCCTGCAACAAGGCAATAATGGAGTTCTACATTTTGAGCTTTCTTTTATATTTTCTCTTCTTCAGCACACTATTTCTTCAAAGGTTAGTTTCTTTCTCTAGTTCTCTTAACTATTTCATAGTTTTGTCTGTTTCAAGAGATTTCTTGAAATTTTTTGAAAGGGATTTGAATTAGGGATTTAAAGATGATGAAGAATTAAAAGTGAGAAGAATTGGGGATTTGAATTAGGGATTTACAGATTTGTTGAATTGAATTGTTTAAATAGGGAAGGAGTCAATCACATGAGAAACATGTGCCTCATTTTGATGTGTTGGAAATGTTTTTTAACTTTATTTTAAAAGAAAAAATACACGTAGATAATTATTAGCCACGTCTGCAGTCCGTTAGCTAGTTTTAGACAGATTGTATAACGTGAAATTTTTTTCAAAGTACATTGATGTTTTGGCGTGATTTTTAGTACATTGTATAAAGTGAAAAAAAAGTGAAAGTACGTTGTATTTTTTGATCATTTTACCTTAAAATATCTATCAACTGACCATGACTATATGAAAGCTACACCGAAATGATGCATGTAATAGCGACATATCACCTACGTTTGGATATTTAACACAATGGCTCCAAAACCTTACGAGTTGAAAGCAACACAAAATTTAATAGTAGAGATGTGCGGTCTCTACTATTGTAGACGCAGATTGCCTGGATTCTGGCAATCTGCTCAAGATGACATAAATAAATTCCAAACACTGGAAAATGCGACGCCAACCAAGTGGCCCTATAACAACAAAAGTTGGCTTTTAATTAAATTCACATTAATGATCAAGAAATGAAAATTCAAACTTAGCATAAATATTTTGTTACCTGACCAGTGTTGCCATTCATGAAAACATTAGCGCAATTCAAATCTCGATGAATTATGCAGGGTTCATGAGTATGGAGATATTCCAAGCCCTTAAGAATCTGTCTACTCCATTTCTTCAAAGCTTTAACTGAAACATGCCGATGTTTCTTCCTGTACTCTCGCAGACTACCAGACGTACAAACCTCTGTGATGAAATTCAAGGTGTTACCCTTCTCTTCTGTCCACCAATTGTAAAACGATATGATGTTATCGTTCTTTAAACTTCGAAGCAATCGTACTTCTGCAAAAATACGATCTAACATTGATTCGTTATCTGCAAAACATCGTAGTTTTACTTGATTCCATGCAATTTCTATTCCTTCTTCTTGATCAAAAGCTCTATAAACTTTTTTCATTGCTCCAGCACCTAACAAATCTTGGTACCGACCGTATCTTCCTGTAGGATCAACTTCTACAAATGGCTCATCATCTTTGTCAAATGGATTGGGATTCAAGTTCACCATCTTCTTGTTTATGATTACAAACAATAGAAACTAGTACATGAATCACGCGACAAATAAATTGAATGGTCAGATGATGAACACTGAAGAAGAACAAATTATCAAGAAGTAAGATGTAAGTACTTCTCTCATCATGCATGAAATACTATGAAGAAGAAAGTACATCTTTTTTGTTGAAGATCTTGAAAAAGTTGACAAAGTATGAAGAAATTAAAGAATGAAATATATATAGAGTTGTAGCTATGGTTTAGTTTTACCTCAAAGTGTTAACTATGGCTAGTTTAGTTTTTTTTTTTTTAGGTCGAGGACAGACGGTCAAACGCGCTACAAACTACGCTGCAAAGCGAATTATTCTAAATACATATTCATTGAAACCAGCAGTCATCACTTTACGATGGAGGGCGCATCAGATACACAACCACATCTTAAATTAGGGGCTCATCAAAGGAAGTATTTGCGGCACATCTGGTTCAGCCAGCATTTGTTACATAATTGCCAACACATGAAGAAGTTAAGAAGCAAGCATGTGATAGATCAAGCTGGCCATGTAAACCATGTGAATTCATCAATTGTTGAATGCATCTACAAGCATCTACAAGCAATGGATCTTGTATTTTCAACTAAGTTCAATTCATAGATTTCGACTTCCATGCATGACCACTATTCTGCTGTCGCAATTGACCAGTACAGTACTACTGGCGTGGGTAGATTTTGTCCGCAAAACCTGCATTGTATTACCACTTACATGTCTGTTTAATTTACGAAGCACGGAGTTCCTGTCCCTGATGTCCTTAAATAGATCTTAATGCAATGACCTATACCTACACTACTGTGTAGGTAAGCGAGCCAATATAGTGAACAACATTTTTAAAGCCATGTCTCCAACTGAGTTCGTGGTGCTCGTATCTCTGATCTTTTCCTGAAGAAAGATTTTCTTTATTCAATTCCCACATTTTTCATGACTAACTTAAGACACTTTTGATTCAAACAAACAGAAAAGACTAGCTTCAATACACTGTCATGCTAGACTCCATCTCACTTTGAATTAAAGTTTTGAAGTTAAAAAGCTAATCGAAGAGACTCTGCAAGTTGATACCTAGTATATACTAAGATTCTAATCAAAGGAAACATGTGATACGACAGCTATGTTTTATGTGATGATTTGAGCAATAATAAAGTAAACAATAACAATTCATGGACAGGTTTTTCTCTGTTACGCAAATACGCAATGGTGTTTTCTTTTTTTTCCAAACCTTATTAAGCTTCCTCATGGTCACCCGCTTCTTAGGGGGTTTGGCTTGTGCCACATTTGCAGGGTTGGCATCAATCTCTTTGAGTTGAGCCTACATTGCACAATCTCTTGTTTTGTCGCTGGTTTAATCGCCTGGCGGTGCCTCTTCTCCTCTTCCACCATGTAGGTATAAGCCCTCGTCATCAAATTAATAACATGCTAATATCTCAGTTTTTGTATTATCGTGTGTCTCAGATATTCCAAAAGAAACCCATGCAGGGTCATCTGGTTGGGGTCCTAACGAGAGAAGTGCAGTATAACTAATTAAATTGCAGAATCAGAAGGTGTCGAAGTGTGCATAAAGCTTCACAGTTAATCACTGAAATTTGAGGACACGTAAACTTCTGCGTTATAAGAGTTGCATTACTTGCATACAAATTTAAGAATAACAAACCAGAAAACTGAACAAAGATATATTGATTTAATATCATTCTCGGCCAGGCACTAATTAAATCTGAACTCAAAGCCGCTTGAAATGTGTAAGAGCAGAGTTCCCGTCTAATCCCTTTTTATAGTAATACGTAAGAAAATCTTTCACTGTGGTTTCTCTATAAATGGGAGGATTTTCTCCTGAAACCAACTCTTGAATGGGAGAATATAACTTCATGGAAGATGTCCGAAAGTCTGTTCTGAAAAAGCTTGCAATGGAAATTCTTGGTCCTTCTTTGTTCGCTCGGACCCTGTGTTCGCTGCTCTTGAGTTTATCATTAGAGACTGTGAATTCTATAGAATGGTAAGGAATTGAATGTTATTTCACTCTATTGATCTGCAGTACATTCAATGTGTATATATATACTTGTTCACCAGTTATTCTAGAGAATTCTACCAACTCTGTACACCAGGCTATTCTAGAGAATTCTATACAATGTCAAACAGGTGATTGTCTGGAGGATTCTATAAAACTCAGAAGTGTGACTTCTGGGCCAGGCTTATATTATGGGCTGTAATATTCTAGAGAATTCTACCAACTCTGTACACCAGGCTATTCTAGAGAATTCTATACAATGTCAAACATGTGATTGTCTGGAGGATTCTATAAAACTCAGAAGTGTGACTTCTGGGCCAGGCTTATATTATGGGCTGTAATACTCCCCCGCAAACTCGACGGCACTGGTGCAACGAGTTTGGAACTGAGCAAGGAGAATCTTTGGCGCGAGAGTCCTTTAGTGAATATATCAGCAAGCTGATCAATAGAGGGGACAAACTGAATCTGATGATGGCCACAAGCTACGCGTTCTCGAACAAAGTGATAGTCAAGCTCAATGTGTTTAGTACGCGCATGAAAAATAGGATTGGCTGCCATATAGGTTGCACTTATATTATCACAGTAAAGTATGATGGGAGAGGACAGCAAAGTGCAAAGATCACGGAAAAGGTGTTGAATCCAAATTGTATCAGCACATGCAAGTGCTAAAGCTCGATATTCTGCCTCCGCACTGGAACGAGAAACAGTTGGTTGTTTCTTAGCACACCAAGATATAAGATTAGGGCCCAAAAATACACAATACCCAGATGTGGAGCGCCGACTATCTGGGCAACCAGCCCAATCAGCATCAGAAAATGCTATAAGTCTTGGAGGAGTATGAAAACGTTGAAGATGAAGTCCTTTACCAAGGGAACCCTTTAAATATCGAAGAATTCGTTTGACAGCAACCATGTGTGGTTCTCGGGGCTGACTCATGAATTGAGAAACATGATGTACGGCAAAGGCAATGTCAGGCCTTGTAAGAGTAAGATACTGAAGTGTACCAACAAGATGGCGATACTCTGTAGGATCAGTAATCAAGTCTCCTTCGTGATGAGAAAGAACAACACGTGAAGCAAGTGGCGTAGAACAAGGCTTGCAATCCACCATTTTACTGCGACGAAGAAGATCAATGGTGTATTTATTTTGGGTGAGATAAAGACCAGAAGGGTGATATGATACCTCAACGCCCAAAAAGTAATGTAAAGCTCCCAAGTCTTTGATCTCAAACTCAACTCCAAGCTTTTGAATAAATGAATGAAGCAAGGATGGTGTGTTGCCTGTAAGTATGATATCATCAACATAAACCAGCAAGATCATTACCTGAGAATGATGATGAAAGATAAACATAGAATGATCAGCACGACTCTGTTTAAACCCAAAAGATATGAGAAAAGAGGCAAAACGATGAAACCATGCCCGCGGAGCTTGTTTAAGACTATAAATAGCTTTGTGAAGTTTGCAAACATGAGTCGGGCGATCGGGATCAATGAACCCAGGAGGCTGTTGCATATAGACTTCTTCAGAAATATATCCTTGCAAGAAGGCATTCTTCACATCTAGTTGTTTAAGCTTCCAACCCTTAGATATGGCAATGCTAAGGACAACGCGTATAGTGGTTGGCCTGACAACCGGACTAAAAGTTTCTGCATAGTCAATGCCAGGTTGTTAATGAAAACCTTTGGCGACCAATCGAGCTTTATACCGTTCAATTGTACCATCTGAGTGTTTTTTTAATTTTGAAAACCCACTTACAACCAACAATGTTTTGAGATGATTCAAAGGGTACCAGACTCCATGTATTATTCTTCAAAAGAGCATTAAACTCTTCGGTCATTGCATGGCGCCACTTTGGATAATGAACTGCTTGTGAGAAACAAGTAGGCTCAACATCAGTGGAAGTAGTTTGGGCGAGGAGTGCTTGCGGAATAGGATAGCGTGTCACAACATTTGCAAATTTTGGATTCGGCTTAAAAATTCCTGCTTGGGATCGTGTTACCATGCGATGAGTCGTTTGAATGGGTTGGGACTGTGTTGGAAAATCATTAGAAGGAGCAACAGTGGTGCTAGTGGAGGAAGGCGCATGAGGGCTATCAGAAGCAGTAGAGGAACTTGGCGTACTAGAAGAGGAGTCAACTTGCACAGATGGTGAAGCAGGTGCCAAATCTGAATCAGATGCGGGAGTCATTGAAGGCAATGAACCATCCAAATCAATAGGTGCACGCACAGAGGAAGAGTTTGGAGAAGTAATGATTGGAACAAACACCATATCTGAGTAATCTGAGATGGATCTTGCATCTGTTTGAGAGTACTTAGATGAAAATGGAAACCTTGTTTCATCAAAAAGTACATGTCGAGAAATATAGATGCGCCCTGTAGATGGATCCAAACACCTGTATCCTTTATGATGCAAGCTGTAACCTAGAAAAACACACTCCATAGATCTTGGTTGAAGCTTGTGAGTAACATAATCACCAAGAAAAGGATAACATGCACATCCAAAAGTTTTAAGTGCAGTGTAATCAGGTTTACGACCATATAAAATTTCAAAAGGTGAGCACCAGTCCAATATTAAAGTAGGCAGACGGTTAATCAAATATACTGCTGTACAAATAGCTTCAACCCACAATTTAAGTGGAAGATGAGCTGCAATAAGTAGAGTGCGACCCATTTCAGATATATGGCGGTGTTTGCGTTCAGCCACACCATTTTGTTGTGGCGTGTGTGGGCATGAGAATCGGTGATGAATTCCCTTGTTTGTACACAAAGTACGAAAAGAACTATTATCATATTCTTTACCACCATCACTTTGAAAACATTTTATAGTGCATGAGAAATGGTTTTCAACAAAATTAAGAAAAGCAACAAAATGAGAAAAGACTTCAGATTTGTGTCGCATAGGAAAAATCCATGAAAAACGAGTGTAATCATCTGAAAATAGGACATAGTAGCGAAATCCAGAAACAGACAATACTGGTGACATCCAAACATCTGAGTGTATTAAATAGAAAGGTGCATGAGCACGAGTTTCACTAATTGAAAAAGGAAGTCGTGTGGACTTTCCTAATGCACAATCCTTACAAAAATTTGATGGAGTTTTAGTTAGAGATCCTAAACATTTAGTCGAAGCTAAGATTTGAAGGACTTTTGATGAAGGATGACCAAGCCTACGATGCCACAATGGTGAAACACTAGATGCAGAGAAGGCACAACGAATGGACTTGAATGGGTATAGTCCATTTTCACACGGACCCTGAAATAAGACAGCTCCAGATTTTAAATCTTTTATAATAAAGCACCAAGGAAAGAATTCACAAGAAACAGAGTTATCTTTAGTAAGTTGAGAGATAGAGACGAGTTTTGTATTCATAGAAGGGACATGGAGAACATCTAATAAACTAAATGTAGAAGAACTAGAAGAAAGAGAGTGTTTACCAGTTTGTGTGATAGGAAGAGAATCACCGTTGCCCAAGAATACTTGATCAGAACCACCATAATCTGATTTTTGAGTAAGAGAACGAGAATCGCCAGTCATGTGATGTGTCGCACCGGTATCCATATACCAATTTGGTTCAGTGGGTTGAGATGCTTGCAAGCCGGCAAACGCTGTAGGGAGTTGATCAATGTTTGAAGTAGAAGGCCGAGGGCGACTATTGGTGTATAAATAACATGTGTTTGCAGCATGACCAGGGCGATTGCAAAGTTGGCATGGTACTGGATGATTGTAATGATATGAAGGACCAGCTCCAAGAATTCCGTCAGCAAAATGAAAGGATGAAAAACCGCGACCACTATTGTAGCCACGCCCAAAACCACGATTAAAACCACTACGTCCTCCACGATAGGTACCGCGTCCTCCACGATTATTATAGCCACCACGGTTATTATTAAAACCACCGCGTCCAGCAGGAGAAGTAGTTGTGGTCTTTGATGAAATAAAGGCAGATGGAGAAGTTGTAGTGCTTGTTGTTGGCAGACCTGTATTTTGACTTTCAAAAGAGAGCAAGCGAGCTCGAAGATCAAAATATTGGGGAAGAGGAGGAAAATTTAGTAATGCAGTAACAATCATTGCATATTCCGGACCAAGACCACGAAGAATAGAAGTTACAAGATCATCATTGGAGACTGGTTGATTGATAGCAGCAAGAGCATCAGCAAGAGATTTTGCTTGTTGTAGATATTCGGAGATAGATTTGGTACCTTTTGACATAGACATAAGTTGGAAGCGAAGATGTGTAGCATTAGCAAGAGATTGTTGAGAAAAATTCTGTTGTAGACAGTTCCAAATATCACGAGAAGTAGAGAGGCCGACAACTTGAGAGAGAACTGGTTCTGAGAGTGTAGCATTAATTAAGCTAACCAGAGTCTGATCTGTTTGATACCAAGTAGTATATGCTGGATTAGGAGTGGACAACGAGCCATCAGTAGAAGGAAGAAGCGGAGGGGGGCAAGGATGGGAGCCATCAATGAATCGCCAATAATTCTGCCCAATTAAGAATGGCTTAATCTAACTTTGCCAAAGCAGATAGTTTGTTTCTGTCAATTTGACCGAAACTAAGGTAGAAATATTAGGAAAACTGAAAGTAGAAGGGCTGGAAAGGGATGATGAAGAGTCAGCCATTGTAGGGGCAATAGAAGAGGAAATTGAAGTGCTAGAAGAAGAAGAAGAAGAAGAAGTTGAAGAGGTAGTGGACATAAAGGGAAGAAATAGTCAATTAGTAATTGAAGAGGCCCGGATCGAAACTCGTTAGAGAAGAGAATCTGATACCATGTCAAACAGGTGATTGTCTGGAGGATTCTATAAAACTCAGAAGTGTGACTTCTGGGCCAGGCTTATATTATGGGCTGTAATATTCTAGAGAATTCTACCAACTCTGTACACCAGGCTATTCTAGAGAATTCTATACAATGTCAAACAGGTGATTGTCTGGAGGATTCTATAAAACTCAGAAGTGTGACTTCTGGGCCAGGCTTATATTATGGGCTGTAATAGAGACAAGCTGCATTATTGACAAGAGAAAATCAAATTAAACACATCTTTCTGAATCATTGGCATTAACTAAAACACCAATGTTTTAGTTACCTGAAGAAGGTCACCAATGTTCACGACCAAAGCTCCATGAGTAGGAGTAACATCAACCCATTGATTTTGATGAAAAACTTGTAAACCACCTATATGATCTTGCAGTAGGACAGTGAAGAAACTACTATCAGAATGCTTGGCAGTTCCTAAGGTCAATTGTGGTTCTGGACATGCAGGATAGTAGTGACATATAACAGTAAGACCCTCAGCACAATCCATGTCTTTCAGGTGGTTGGAATTGAGTCCAAGAGCCTCTGATAGTAATTCAAACAAAGTGATTCCCAAAGTTTGAATATGCCTAGTGAACTCCATCAATATATCCCTGCACCATGATGATGGGCTTATGTTTCAACAAATGATTGAAGTTTTGTTTTAATAAATTAGAAATGGATCTCAAGATCAAAGTTTGCGTGTTCTTCATAAATAAATTTAGATAAAGGTGGTTTTGTAATTGTATACCTGCATGTCTCAGGCAACTCATCTGGACTTGGAGGAGAAGGAGCCATGGAGCAAGCAAATGTATCCCTCCAACTACCAGCTTTTGTTTGATAAAGATCAAAGTTGCTGTTGAACACAACTTTTTTCGTAGCATAATCACGATTATAGTACTGTGACTTCACTTCTTGTGGTTGTTCATTGAACCTTTTTACACCATCAATCATTTCATCCAAAACATTTATTGGGATTCCATGGTTCAGCACTTGAAAGAAACCCCCTGATTCAGATGCAAGAAGAACTTCTTCAACAACAATATTACGTCTACTAACATCATTTTCAACATCTTTCAGGTCTATAAAAGGGATTGAAATTGAAGGACACGAAGACGACTTCTCATTGAGATCATCATCATCCTGTGGATGGATGAATATTTGAGGGATTTTTGCCATACCATCATCAACAAGTCCTTTGACGCCAGCCATAGAGTTGTCGAATGCTATCAGTTCTTTGTTACGATCATAATTGGACTCCTTTTCTGTCAAAGTTTGCGCCATGGTTGATTCAAAAACTTCTGTTACAGAGGCGGGCAGGTCTATGGATTGTGAGTCCAATTGCCCTTAAATTATTTCTGTCAAGTATTCTCTTTGTCTCAGATCGTGGTGACTAAAGTAAGTAGACCAACTGCGCGCCTCACCTGACAATAGTGGTATTATTAGAGTGGACAAAAAATGAAAAATAGTCCCTACAAACCAACTATGAATAAAAATATAGATATCACTATGGTGACAATGTCAATTAAGAAGCATTATAATAAGAGAAAGATTGTTATTAAGGTTTTTTTTTGTTACAGAAAAATCAAGTAGAACTACATGGAAGGAAAATTACAGGGTGGCACACCTGAACCATGGTCATAACACATTAACACCTAGTGTTCTTATTGCTTTGCATGGTATATCATTTTCTCAACCTCCAAAACAAACCTTTCCATGGTGGCACCTGGTAAGTCTATGGTCACAACTATCCCATCCTCACCTTCATTGTTTTTGGATGATACTAAGAAGATCGCCGGGCGGCCACCAAATAATGGCCCACCATATACGGCTTTGCCCCATCCAAAATTTACATCTTTGAAACCCATATTTGTCAAATCAGAAAAATATAAGGTACCCACAGTTGTGAAGCGCGGTCGCCCTTTTTGTACCAATAGATCAGTTGATGATCTCAAGAACTCATCCTTCACATCATATTTGGCTTTTTTAACTAATTCCAATGCGTACTCTAACGGATTCTTCCTGAGTTTACCAGTAGTTGACTGTGCTACAGGTAATCCAAATGCATTACCATAAAACCCGACAGGCAAAGGTGGGTTAAATTTTGCACGGGCATTTACAGGAAATGCTACACGAACTTCATTGTCAGAAATAAGGTTTAGACCAATTGTGCGGCTTCGCCAAAGCAATGCAGTTAACATTTCGAACTTGGTGCTTGTGTGAAGGTGAGGTGGTAGATGACTTCTCAGGCATGTTATTTCTTGTGGACCGAAGAAAAAAGAACGTTGCCTCAAGTGGCCTAGGTCCTCAAGGGACATGCTGTTAGTATCAGGCAATTCATAGTACACATGATGGTAGCACGATACTCGTGGTGGGTCAAGTGCATTTACATATTCCCTTTCCCATACAGGTTGAACAGATGGAACATGTGTGCCATATGCTATCTCACCTACGGCTTTCATGAACTGAACAATACCAGTTCCATCAGCCATTGTGTGGTTAAGGCGAAGAGCGAAGATAAAACCTCCACAAATCAAACGAGTCACCTGCAATGTAAGAGCTAATATATTGTAAAGATTAATTAAAAGTTTAAAACAATTTAAGGATTAACTAATATTTACTTGAGATATAGTCGACATAGTTACAGGTTCATTGAATGGAATGATATCCCTAATCTCGTAGTTTATGCAGGACCATTGAATTTCAACATTGTTGAGTACAATGGGAGTTTACCTACATTGAAGTTGAATCCATATTCGTGGACAAAGGTATACCATTGAGTTTGATTGAATAGGATCTTGTTTGATGTTAAATACAATCTGATTTGTTCCTTTGTGTGTGGCGATGATCGAACTTCCAGGTCTCTAATTTTATCTTCATTGATGCCCCAGTTGGTACTGGATTCTCATACTCAAAAAGTTTGAAGGGCTGGAAGACTAGTGACACAAAATCAGTTAATCAAACAGTAAATTTTTTGCGCAAGGTGGGAAATCCCCTAATAAAACATGATTAGTACATGTTTGGGAAATTTTGTAAAAAGACAAGCCAGATAACATATGCATCATATCAATCTTTTCCATACGTCGTGTCCGAGTATATCGTGTATGTATAACACGTTTTAATTGTACAAATGAACAGTGGCTCGATAATCATCCAGAATTCAACAATAATCCACTTTACATTGGGGGTGATTCATATAGTGGCATGCTTGTTCCTATCATTGTCCAAGAATTAGCAAATGGTGAGCTATTGCAGATCACTGAACTTTGAATTTTCCATCTTATCCATAATACTATGTATCATGCGCAGTAATTGAAGCACAACAAAAATCATTCATTAATCTTAAGGTACATTTCAATGCTCGTTCTTTGCTTTCTTATATATTACAGAAATGGATTGATTTCTTTCAAGGTGTAAAGATATCGTAATGTGTTCTATACATATTAACAGGGGTATATACTGGGAAACCCATTAACAGACGATAATGTTGATGATAATTCAAAGATCCCATACGTGCATCGAATGGGATTGATATCAGATGAACTTTATAAGGTAATTGTGTTCCTCACATTTCCACCATTATGTAGTTCTGTCCCTGTATAAAATGCTCAATTTTGTCTGCAAGTTTTATTGTTTCTGCAGGCTACCAAAAGAAGGTGCAAAAAGGAGTATGTGACAGTATATTCTAGAAATATCGAATGCGCTAAGAATCTCGAAGCTGTTTCAGAGGTCAGACTGTCAGGATTTTATGTTTTCTAGCGAGCTTCTTTAAGAACTCTCAGGCATGCTGTCTCAATAATTATTTTCATTTACAGTGCACTAGAATGGTGAACCGTGCACACATTTTGGAACACAGGTGTGGACTTGCGTCCCCCAAGCCATCAAATGAAGAAAATCGTAGATCCATTAAAGAGAACCTTGAAAATTCCATCACGGAACGTGAATTACCTAAGTTAGGGTGCAGAGTAAGTTACCATCCTCTCTCTGTATATGTTTGTACAATTATGGTCATGCCTATTTGCACAGTGTAGAAACGATCATATCCGAGATTTTCTGTTTACTATACTTTAACATTACATGCAGGAATATGCCTATTTGCTCTCATACTACTGGCAAAATGATGATAGCGTCCGTGATGCTCTCCATGTCGAAAAGGTAAGATAGCTATTCAAATAGCAAGATTAAAATTAAGTTTGGTTTTAAATTCTGTGCTGCAATGCAGGGAACAATAGACACATGGGAAAGGTGCACTCCTGATTTGCCTTATACAAAAGAAGTACAGAGTAGTATACATTACCACCTAAGTCTTAGCTCTAGAGTTTACTCCGCTTTGATATACAGGTTGGTATTTATAACATATTAACATACCTATATGCGAGTCATCATCACGGATGTTATAGTAGCTAGATGCATTGATCCTTCCAAGAGACGCCGGAGTTTCCATTGCGTTTGGATTTATAGAATTGTGGTTCATTAAGCATTCCCAGTGGAACAATGATGCTTTTTTTTACTATATGTTATTTGTTATTTTTCCTTGCTATTTTCTTTGCAGTGGTGATCATGACTTGATAGTTCCTTACTTGGGTACTGAAGCATGGATAAAATCCCTCAACTTCTCCATCATCGATGACTGGCGACCATGGTTTGTTGATAGTCAAGTTGCAGGATAGGCCATGCATATAACATCGAATGAGCATCTATTTGATATCTTCCTTTTCGTTTTTTTTTTTCTTCCTTATATAAGTACTTTAATATAATCATGTTTTATTATTTCTTATAGATACACAAGGTCATATTCGAACCGCATGACATTCGCAACCTTAAAGGAAAGTTAATAGCAGATTTGCTTATCTTGATATGATGATTCTGTAATGAGGTTAATTTGCAAAGAAATTTTAAAGTGTGTTTGTTTCTGCAGGGAGGGGGACACACAGCTCCAGAATTCATGCCTAAGGAATGCCTGGCCATGTTAACTAGGTGGGCAGGTGGCTCTCACATAATCCTCTGTGAACATCATAATCACTTTCTTAAGATTCGCGAATATTCATCAGGGCTGTCATATAATGCCTGGCATGTTAACTAGCTTAGACATGTAGGGAGGTTATTGTTGATTTGTTGTTGTGTAGAAACTTTGTTAAAATTTACATTGTGAATAATAACTAGAGAGCGTTTTTCTCTCTTAAATTTTACGTTAAAATTTGGATTATATATTAACGTCAAATCCACTTGACAATGAGTGGAGTGACTCATTGAATATGCCCGACTTTTAGCCCCAACACGGGCAGGACTAAACTAGTTATCTCAACACTTCTGACAAGTAAATTGGGTTGCTACTAGATGGGTGAGACCAAATAGTTAGAACCATGAATCCCATTACTCGGTCTGTCAGATTTGCCTTTCAATCAGCCTACCTTGGTAAATAACCTCTTACAATGACAGGGCCCGTTCGGCAAATAAGTAAAAGCAGCGAAGGAATTTCCGTAATGACCCAGAAATGTATTTCTCAACTTGTGTAAAGGAAAGAAGTGCAAAGTTTGTTCGGCAAACTCTAAAATTGATTTAGAAAGTAATTATGGTTAAGTTAGAAAAGGGATTATTACGTAAGTTCTGAATTGTAGCTTTCTCCTTTCTCCTTTCTTCTTTCTCGTTAGGAGTGCTGACTTCTAACCGTTCCCCGGACCTGCCCCGAAATTAATATTACCCGCCCCGGCCTGGCCCAACTAATAGCCTGCCCTGTCCCTGGCCCAAGTAGTAGCAGGGCAGGGTTGGGCTTCATTCTCTACAACCAAGCCCTGCCCCGGCCTGCCCCGAATTCCCTGCTCCAATCCCTGCCTTCTCTACCCGATCAGATCTAATATGATTCTGAGAATCTGAGAGATGGAAATATGAGTGGATCTTTATAATATTTCCTATATACAACTATGGGAGGCATTTCTTTTGTAAAGATTTTGTCTCCACATCTGTCTTTGTGTTATTCTTTTGGATTAATCAATCAACCCATAGCCCACTCTTACCAAAAATAAATTTAAAGCCAAAATTTTAAATAGAAGTTCTTGTATTTATTAAATTGCTTCTCTTGATCTCCTACCTCTCGATCTCCCATCTACAATGGCTCTCTCACCGGATTTCTCTCCATCAAATCTCTCTCACCGGATCTCTCTTAAAACTTTTGAGATTTGAAATAGACTTTAAATTTAACTCAACAGAATATGAATCAGTTGCCTCAAAATATAAAAGATTAATCATGGGCCTTTTTCCCCGCCCCTACCCCGTCCCATTCCCCATTCCCCCGACATGTACAGGGCAGGGATGGGGAGTCTTCTTAACATTTTCTCCTGCCCTGGCCCGGCCCGCCTAGATGATTGGGCTTTAGATCTCCTGCCCCGGCCCACCCCGACCCCGACTACTATTCCCCTGTCCCGTCCTTCCCCGCCCCAATCAGCACCCCTATTTCTCGTTGCTACTTCCCCGAAAATTCCTTACCAACTTCTACTTAGTTGCCGAACGAGCCCTTAGACTATTCAAAGCAGCTTGTCACTTAGACTAAGGACCTAATTACCTGCCGAAGCACCTTGTCACTAACAAAACACCTTACTAAGCACCTGATGAAGCACCTTGTCATAGAACATCAGTTTCATGTAAAACCTGTGACATTTAACCATTATAATAACAACCAAACAATAACATTCTCATTTTCTTTATTAATTTCTAGAGAAAATATTTATTCAAAATATTAAAAAAAAAAATTAAAAAAAAATTTAACTTCATGTTTTGTTACATTTTGATTGGTCAAATCATTAACCAAGCATCCCAAAGCTAGCCATGATGAACCACCAACCATCAAAGCATTCCTACATTTCTGTTTCATCTCCTTCACTTTTCTTCTCACTTCTTCCTCACCTTCTATTACACACCTCACTGTTTTCTCAATCTCTTGGGCGACCACCAGATGATCATCACCTTCTTTTCTTTTATAATAACCTTGTTTAATTTCCACACCTAATCCCAAATCTTTTACTAATTCAAATGCATTCAACTTCTGCTCTGCATCAAGTGGCCAAGTCACTATTGGTACACCAAACCATAGACTTTCCAAAATTGAGTTCCACCCACAATGCGACACGAATCCTCCCGTCGCTTCGTGGGCTAAAACGTCGATTTGTGGGGCCCACCCACATACTAATCCTTTCCCATGGACTCGTTCTAAGAATCCATTGGGTAGTATTTCATCAAGATTTGTGTAGTCACTTGGAGGCTCGAATGCAGCCGTTGGAGGACTGCGGAGTGACCACAAAAAACGTTGCCCACTTCGCTCTAGCCCTTTAGCAATTTCTTTAACTTGTACTGCACCTAATGACCCTCGGCTGCCAAAACATAAAAATATTACCGATGAATCTGGCTGATCGTTCAACCATTTCATTATACGATTCTTCTCTGACTCCACCGATGAATTTGTCTTCTTGCCTTCTAGATCCAACAATGGTTCCATGAGGTAAACTCGTGGAAAGATGCTAATCAAACCATCAAATACATGGGTAGAATGAGATTCAAGTTCTGACGTTGAGTTCACGATAATGCCCTTCGTTTCTCTAAACCTGGAGGCATGAGAAAGAAACCATTTGTAGCTATCACTCTTCCTATCTAAAAAGAAAGAAGGTAAAGCCAATGTAGGAACCGGGTTAACGTAACTCGGTATAGGTAACACACTTGAGTAGTCTCGGAACTCAGTTTTGATTTCTGAGTCTAACTTTGGCAATTGCAACATGAATTATGGTGTATATATTATGGTGGATATGCTTAATTATCATATGTTATTGCATTGAAACTATCTTATTAATGTTATCTTGTTCATATTGATATGGAGGCACTCAATGCATATAAAACTTGACAGTGTTGACTTATACATAAGCAGAACACAAACAAACATAGAACAGTATTCAACACCAACACACTTGAAGAACAAGCTAAGCTAGCTAAAACCATAAAAGGCCGTAAGCAATGGAACTGATGGGATTGCATTTCCGCAAGGATAAAAGTTGTTTTTGTTTTCCTCCACATCATTGATCACTGGCAACCAAAAACCAATAAAACATTTGGAATTAGAATTGAACTATCAGCGTGGTTAAGTATAATATTTGTGCAATTTGCAACAAGAAATTAAAAATGCGAGAAAAGTGTTCAAGAATTAGTAGTTCACTCTTTTACTGGAAATGATGGGATTAATTGATCTTCCTTGCCTACACCGACGTCTGCATACTTTAAAGCAAGGGGTTCGCCGCCGAAGCACATAGCAGTAGTCACAATTGCAGGTTTTGTCTGCTTCTAAATCACTACAAATAAACAATCAAAGGAAAATCTCTTCAACTGAAGTATATATGATTCTTTGGCATGTTTGCATTAATAGCGACATATATGAATTTAAGAGAGAGCTCACAGTTTTTGTACAAGTGCTGGGATAGGCATGGTTTGCCGACAAATACTATCTTTGCAGTGACACATGCTGCATGCTGACCAGACAGGTCCTTCAGTAGATATCTCCAGACAGTCGCAATTTACATTTCCAATTGGGAATGCCAAGGCGGAATTAACATGCAGAAAAAGAATAAAAAAGGAGTAAGACATCAAGAAGTAATTCATATATAACTTTGGCATGAGGTTCCGAAATATCAAGTAAGTGATCGAGAGAAAAAGAGGTCTGAACTCTGACGGTGTGTATATAGGTGGTTTAGCTTGTTTAAAACGTTCTAAGTACAAGTCCAAGTGTACTCTTTCATGCAAAAACATCACAATTTGAATCAAACAAAATTCGCCGACTTCATTTGTCCCTGCGCAAAAAAAAAAAACAAAAAACAAAAACAGATTAACCAACTTTTTGAATCAAACAAATTCAGTTTGCCAACTTATTTGTCTATATAATTGAAAAGGTATTGTCTTCTGATATAAGAAATACTAGTTGTACCCGTGGCTTTGCCACGTTAGTTTCTACCAACAGTATAATGAAAACTTTTACATTGTAAAAAATTTCAATGAAATCATAACTAAAAATTTCTGTTCACGCACTAAATCCAAGACGAACACAAAATTATCATAATTTTTCGTTAATGAAATTTTAAAATTACTGTACGTAAGCATTGACAATCAAATCAGTGACCACTGCTAATGCTCCCTCAAAAGAATTTAATGAGTTTCGTAAAAAGCTAGTGGGAGTGACGACTATGACTTAGAATTATTTGCGAAGTTGGTCAAAGCACTGGAGATTGGCATGGCTAATGTGGACTCCTATTGTGCCTCCAACTCCCATGGTGCCTCCTAGCTTGTTTTTTACCTTAGGATATGTTGCAATTATTGGTGTTTGTTGTGACCAGTGAAACTGAGATCATGATCATGAGAACGTTGTATCCTTTTTATTGGGATGTGTGCCACTATTTATCAGGTGCACAAATTACATTGCTAACCTTTATAACTTCCTCTTTTACTTAATGGTGTTAAGTGACATGATATCAAGGTGTTAAGTAAAGATAATTTCAGTGGTGACCTGGCAAAATTTGGTGGCAACGGAATCAATTTTTTCTATTCGAAATGAACTGCAATGACTTGTATTGATTCAGTGTTGTGGTTATTTATTTAATATAATGTGTCATAAATGTATTGGCACAAAATTTTAATTTTACTGGTACCTAACTTAATCACATATATGTTTTCATCAATGTTGTCACCCTAAATATGATGTCATCAAATTCCACATTAATTTGAAAGATTTGGTGCAGAACCAAATGTTTCTTATAAATTTGTAGTTTGACGTACAATCAAATTCATCATCATGAAATATTGAGTACATTCCACTTTAAAAGGAATCAAGAGAGTAAACATGTACCTGAAAGAGTAAATAAATAATGTAAATGGCCTAAATCCAATATGGTGACTGACATGAATTGTTGGAGACATTTTGAGGTTCAAATCCTCGATATTATTGATAGTAAATCTGGCGGAACCTCTGATCATGATTTTGACACATACATTAGAGCAAGTGCATCTTCTAAACAACTTTTAGTATCATCGCTAATCATTCCAGTTGTCATTTTCTCCAATTCCTTTTGTGTATAGATGTGGATCTTGGACACGCTATAATAGAAGTCATTGCAAAACACCTTAGTCATTAAAAGAGAACATCATTTGCAAGTGTACTTCCTAGATGAAAGAGAAAAGCAATCAGATTTTCATCCACGTCTGAATTCAAAGTCGACACATCTGAAGTGTGCAAAGTATTATAGGGATGAAGAAATAGAGTGAAATGTATCCAAAGAGTAAATGGTTTAAACTGCAAGTAGCAGTGGTGAGATTGTATCTTAGTTCCCTAATAAGCAGCAATAGATAACCATGGTAAAACAGAACCCCGATCTGACTAATCAACCCAAAGGAAGACTTTTAACTACAGGTGCATAAGAAGTACAAAATTCAACTTTTTCAAAGAGATTTGTATAAAAAATAAAAAAAAATTAAACATTAAATAAATAAATGAATGTCCCACAAAAGTATACACTCAGAAATAAAAGGTAGAACAATATACTCGATTATATTTGAAAATACTAATCATTATATAAATTTTTTTTCGTAATTATGTACTTTTAATTTATACACTCTGGATCCAACAATTTATTTAATCTCACCCACAGATCTACCTTCACACAGATCTCAAAACGATCCTAACCCCAAATTTATACTGTGGATCAATTTGGGACAAACACAGTTTTATAATTGGTACTTTTTAGAGGGATTGACGGATTGTGCAGGGATTGAATATCAAAATTCAAAACCCATATGTGTTTGTAAAAAAAAAAAAAAAAAAAAAAAAACCCCACAATTTAGGAGGTCTAGAATTATATTATATATGTCTTTTATTAAAACCGCTACAGTTATCTAATCTTATAATTACAGACTGTGTAGACTCATTATATAATTAGGTGATTAGAAAATATGTGCAGATCTGAACTAACTAAGTTGTCCCTCCAACAGACCTGTCAGAACCCCACATAAACAGTCCCAGACTCCCTCTATAATAGACCTGTCAAACCCTCATTTGCTAGTCTGCCTCATTAGTATATATCACTCATTTAGTTGTTATCTTCCCGCAAAGTTTGACCATTTGATTACAACGAATGAAGTTCATTTTTTTTATTCTTCTGGGATTTAGGAGAGGCTTAGAGATTTGCATTTAAACTTAGATCATTTACTATCTTTCTTTCGATAATTAGAATTAGACTTTTCTCTGATATTTACATAAATGATGAATGAGATACCTGTACACGATACCTTTGGTTGGTACTGTACTCTGAGTATGATTTTTTCTTAACTCTTATAGAAGCTACTTGCATTTGTTTTCTTCTATTTTTAAAGAGGGGAAACATGTTTAATAGTTTGTCTATCATATTTTTTCTATTTTGACCTATTGTCCATATTTTATGTAAAATTGTAAATTATCTTTATTAGAAGAAAAAAAACACATCTAGGTGTCGATGCGAACTAACATGATATTAATTTTGTATATCATACTTTCCGTGTTCACTGTTGCAGGCACAATCCTTAGCAGATCCATTTATATATTGTGCTTATATAGAGTAGAAGAAAAAAGAGAAGATGGAAGTTGCACGTGTCTTTCGAATTACAATTACCTCTTAAGATTTTTCTAATATTCACGTTCAAGTACATAGCGCATCACACTCTACCACTGAGTTTTCTTTCTTTGGACGTCTCAAAGATCGGATACCAAAATATCCAAAAACTCTTTATTTTAGTAGTTAAATTCAACTTACTGAATGTTTAAAATTATTATACTGTTGATATTAGTAAATGACTCGAACGTAGTGTAGTTCTGACATTTATATCTTCGTTTAGCTAATTATAATTAATTGTGTACGAAGCTTTTGGAAGATCAATAATATGGTTGAAAGAAGAGTTATAGTGGTTGAGATTTCATTCGATTAAGTTGTTCCAAAAGTTTTCAAACACATGCTTTACTAATTAATAAGAAAACTTAGAATTAGGGGTAGGTGAGAATGTAAGATTGATACTAAATTATAAAACTGAGGGTAGGTAAGCTTGATTCTGCTATGTCTATACATAGAAACTGTTTGGGAGGCAAGGCACAATATCAAACCCATCTATGTTGACCTTTTTAATACTATTTATGATTTGTTTGGAATGCCCATTATGGCATTATCAAACCCATTTATGTGGCCCAATATCAAACCCAAGCTTTCGGCCCAATATAGATTGAATTTGAGCCTCATATCAAAGTTTCACATACGGATCTCAAGACGATCCTAACTATTGAACACAACTTAAGTTTGGACCCAACCATAGATTTAATCTCACCCACAAATCTACCTTCACACAGATCTCAAGACGATCCTAACCCTTGAACACAACTTAAGTTTGGACCCAACCATGGATTTAATCTCACCCACAGATCTATCCTTATCAACAGATCTCAAGACGATCCTAACCATTGAACACAACTTAAGTTTGGACCCAACCATGGATTTAATCTCACCCACAGATCTATCCTTATCAACACATCTCAAGACGATCTTAACCATTGAACACAACTTAAGTTTGGACCCAACCATTGATTTAATCTCACCCTTAAATCAACCCTCATACACAGATATCTAGACGATCCAGACCCTTCTTTGTTTTATCTAAACAAACTGTGTTTGTCCCATCCTCACAGTATAATATAGACTAGTTGTACCCGTGGCTTCGCCACTTTAGTTTATACCGTTCATTTTACTAATAATTTTTAGATTTTGTAAATTGCCAATGAAATTATAAATAAAAATTACAAATAGTATTTTTAATGAAATTACAAAATTATCAAAATTTTTTTTAATATATTTTATAAATTCCAAATATCATTTTTATCCAGATGCTTAAGCCGGTTTGAAGGCCTTTAACAGTTATGGCCCATATATATATCTGTGGTTGGGATTTGTCGTTTCTTCGTGGTATAAACAATCACTTTAAACAGTGAAAACAACAAAAGATGTGCTTCAAATTCTTTGGCTGTTGAACAGTTTCTAACCACACTGTAATTGATGGTACCAAACCATCCAGTCATAAATTAAAACCTAATGGGTAGTAACATTTTATTAACAAAATGAATGAATAAATTTCAACAAACACAAAATGAAAAAAAAAATTGCTACCATATTAGGGAAGAAGTGAAACCGGCACGAAGTGGTTTGACATCAATTTTGTGACAAAGTGTCCTTGGTTATCTCGCCTTGAATTCATTGTTAGGAAAATCAAGATGTACGCATGGTCGTCTCGTGTCCTTCGTGTCTCTTGGTTCTGTCTAGGAAAAGTTATTGGGTACTGGACGTACGTACCGAGTTAGGACGTACGTACGTCCACTGAGGCAGCAAACATCTTTTGGTCAGGACGTACGTACGCAGTTAGGACGTTCGTACGTCCAAGCAGGCAGCAAATTTTTACCGTGTGGGGACGTACGAACGTTGTTTCAACGTACGTACGTCCAATATGGATTTTCAGTATTTCGGCCCATTTTCCTTGGTTTCCAACCCTAAGTATAAATAGGGTTTCTCTTCCAAAGAACAAGTTAGTTCTTTGGCCGTCCATTCTTCTTCTAGTTCATGTGTTTTGGTTTAGGTTTTGATATTGAAAGTGTTTGTGGCTATTGAACTCAATTCCCTTTCTTCCCCCTTCTCTCAATTCATATCTTTGTGATCTTCAAGAGTTATTGTGAATTCGGCTTCGAGTCTTCTTGTGTGTTCATCAAGAAGTCGAGTGTCTTGTGCGTACATCAAGGTGCTCTGGTGAAGTCAAGGTGTTAGAGATAACCAGGAGTATCAACTCGCAGTGAGTGCAGGTAGTTGATAGGTTTGTACATCTCTTTTCATCTAGTGGATTATTTTGTTGTCGCGAGGACAACCGTGGACGTTTCCCTGTTTGGGTTTTACCACGTTCAAAATCTCTGTGTGTTATTTACTTTCTGCGTATTGTTTGATTGCTTGTTTGAATTTACAATTGTTATACTAGCACTATTTGTAGTTTCTCAATTGGTATCAGTCGCTGGGGGCTGGTTAAGGAGCGTAAAGGCTCACGCTAACGATCAATAGTGCTATGGATTACTCTGGTAAGACACATGTCTCGGTTGTTGCTCGACTGTCTGATGAGCAATCAACTGCTAGTAAAGAATGCTCTAGTAATTGTGACAGGGATTTGATTCTGGTGGACAATAATGATTGGGCTACCCTATACCGGTTATCCAGAAAGGAATGCCTAAGGTTGGAGGCACAAAATTGTATTCTTCAGGATAGACTTGACTTACTATCTTCTAGTTCCTCATCTATGTCAATCCTGGATAGGGAACCTGAGTCATGGCAGGTTGATAAGGTGGCCTTATTGGGTAATCTTGCTGCTCTTGAGCACGACAAGGTCGAATGGGAAGCTCGGTGTAATATTGTGTCCACAGAACTAGACAAGGTCAAAAAGGAGCTGATTCGTTTTCAGTCGTTCGAAAAGTGCAATGGGTTGTCATCTTCTGAATTACCTCCACTGTTGCCCCATCCTCCTACCAAAAAGTCCGACATTCATCACTCTGTGGACACGGTTGGCATCCGGCGTAAGTGGAAACTGTTTAGGCGTGCTCCGCCTCAGGGAAGAAAACGTCAAATGCCTTGCTCACTATGCGGACAGTTTGGACATTGGGCCTCGCAGTGTGGTGTGGCTGCTCATGTTCCACAATCATGGAAGCCGTTTTCACAGCCGTCGTATGATTATCCATCTTATCCATATGCCTCTTACTCTTTTCCTTGTAACTTTGCAGGAAATGTTTCAAATGTGGCGATTACTGCCCTTCATGTCTCAAGCTCGAATAGTGAGTGGTTACTTGATAGTGGTGCTTCAAAACATATGTCAGGTAATGCCAAACTTTTCTCCTCCGTTACTGCTATAGATGGTGGAAGTGTTACTTTTGGGAATGGTAAGAGCTCTCCTGTGATTGGTAAGGGATTTGTCGCTGGTATTGGTTTATCTTCGAATGATGTTTGTTTGTTAGTTGATGGTTTGCGTGTTAATTTGATCAGTATTAGCCAACTGTGTGATACTGACCATATTGTTAATTTTTCCAAAAATATATGTACTGTGCTTGATAGTTCGGGTAAGTGTATCATGACAGGTAAACGAACATTGGATAATTGCTATGCCATTCAGCCTGTTGCGTCTGGCATAAACTGCTTACCTAGCAAACTAAATGAGGGTCTATTGTGGCATCAACGACTAGGTCATGTCAACTTTGAACACCTGGACAATCTAACTCGGAATGAATATATCAGGGGAGTTCCTAGACTTGGAAGAAATCGGGACACTGTGTGTGGTGGGTGTCAACTAGGTAAACAAATACGCAGTCCACATTCCAAGAAAAAGTCCATAACCACATCTTCTCCTTTAGAACTCATACACATGGATCTGATGGGTCCTACTCGTACTCCTAGCTTAGGAGGCAAACGATACATCTTGGTTATGGTTGATGATTACACTCGCTTTACCTGGGTATCATTCTTGCGTGAAAAATCTGATGCGTTTCTTGAGTTTCAGGGGATATGCCTTCGTATTCAGAACGAGAAAGATACTCAAATTAAACATATCAGAAGCGATAGAGGCGGTGAGTTCACAGCCACAGGTGTGATTGAGTATTGCATTGCAAATGGTACGTGGCAAGAATTTTCGGCTCCATACACTCCGCAACAAAACAGAGTCGCTGAAAGGAAAAATCGTGTTATTCAGGAGATGGCTCGTGCTATGTTGCATGCAAAGGATGTTCCTACCAAGTTTTGGGCGGAAGCGGTTCATACTGCTTGTTACATAATGAACCGTGTATATCTAAGATCTGGTACCACACAAACTGCTTATGAGCTATGGTATGGTAAGAAGCCGAATCTCAAATATATGCGTGTTTTTGGTAGTGTTTGCTATGTGTGCAAGGACAGACAAAGTCTGTCCAAGTTTGATAGTCGAGGTGAAGTAGCTCTTTTACTTGGTTATTCTTCTAACAGTAGGGCCTTTCGAGTATTTAACTACACCACTCGCAAGGTCATGGAATCCTTTAATGTTGTTGTTGATGACACTATTACATCTGACTCTTCTGTTTCCACTGGTACACAGGATGTCACAGTTCTCTCACCCGTGTCAGACCCGGCTGACATGTCTTCCATATCGTTATCATCACCTGATAATGGCAATGATGGTACTAAACCTTCTGGTGCTGCAGAGGACGTGCCTAGTAGGACCGGTGCTGTGCTCACACCGGATGATGTAGATCAATCACCAGATGTGATTGATGTGTCTCCAGATCTCTCCACTATCCCTGCTGAACCTGAAGGGGTGTTTAATCAAGCTTCACCTCGTGTTAAACAACATCACTTCTTAGGAGATATCATTGGGGATATTAATGATCAGCGTCTGACTCGTCGGAGGGCCAAGGAGACAAATTGCGTTCATTATGTTTGTTATCTCTCTTCTCTTGAACCTAAAAATGTTACTGATGCTCTTACTGATGATGATTGGCTAGTTGCTATGCAGGAAGAACTCGGTCAGTTTAAGCGTAGTGATGTCTGGACGTTGGTTCCTAGACCTACTCACACTAATGTGGTTGGCACCAAGTGGATCTTTAAAAACAAATTGGATGAGTTCGGGCAGATTGTGCGCAACAAGGCAAGGCTCGTAGCTCAGGGCTATAGTCAGATTGAAGGTATTGACTATGGAGAGACATTTGCTCCTGTGGCTAGGTTGGAATCTGTCAGGCTTCTTCTTGCTATGGCATGCCACTTGAATTTCAAGTTGTATCAAATGGATGTCAAAAGTGCATTTCTCAACGGTATTCTCAATGAGGAGGTCTATGTTGAACAACCTAAAGGGTTTGTGGATCACACTTTTCCGAATCATGTCTTCAAATTGCAAAAAGCACTGTATGGGTTAAAACAGGCTCCTCGAGCTTGGTATGAACGTCTGACTTCCTTCTTACTAGGAAAAGGATTTGTTCGTGGCAGTGTTGATCGGACTCTGTTTATACTAAGAAAGAATAATGATGTTCTTCTCGCCCAAGTCTATGTGGATGATATAGTGTTTGGATCGACGTGCCCAAGTCTTTCTGAATCTTTTTCTCAGTTAATGAGTTTTGAATTTGAAATGAGTTTAATGGGAGAACTAAATTTCTTTCTTGGCTTGCAGGTCAAACAGTTTGATCATGGAGCTTTCATCTCTCAAACAAAGTATGCTAAAGAACTGGTTAAAAAGTTCGGTCTCAGCACTTCCAGTGGTCAAGATACTCCCATGGGTGAGAGGGTACGTCTTGGTAAGGATGTTATGGGTAAGTCTGTTGATATTCGTGAATATCGGAGTATGATTGGTAGTCTTTTGTATCTCACTGCTAGTCGTCCAGATATTTCTTATAGTGTTGGGGTATGTGCAAGATTTCAGGCTAACCCTAAAGAATCTCATCTCACTGCTGTTAAGCGTATTATTCGGTATGTTGCTAGCCCTCTTGACTACGGGTTATGGTTCACCAGAGATACAAATAGTGTTGTGGCAGGTTATTGTGATGCTGATTGGGGTGGTAATCTTGATGATCGTCATAGTACCAGTGGTGGCTGTTTCTATGTTGGGAATAATCTTGTTTCCTGGCATAGCAAGAAACAATCATCTGTATCCATCTCTTCATGTGAGGCCGAGTATATAGCTGCAGCTAGTGCATGTACACAACTTCTGTGGATGCGTCAGATGCTTAGGGATTATGGCATTCAACAGCAGGCGATGGACCTGTTCTGTGATAACACCAGTACCATTAGCATTTCCAAGAATCCTGTTCAACACTCACGCACAAAGCATATTGACATTCGTCACCATTTCCTTCGTGAGGCGGTCGAAAAGGGTGATATAGTAATGGAGTTCATTTCGACTGAACATCAGCTAGCAGATATTCTTACAAAACCTCTTGATGCAGCCCGATTCCATTCCTTGCGTAAGTCTATTGGGGTTGTAACTCTTCCCTAATTGTTTTGTTACTTTCTTTTTCTCTCTGTTATTGTCATTGTGGTTAGGATATTTAGGTTCGGTTGTTTTTGTTGTTTATTATTATTGTTGTTGGTATTGAGGACATACTACCTTCACTATTGTATGGATTCCATGTTATTGATGTTTCTAGTTTGGCGTCCTCAACTGTTTTTGTGTCATGCATAGTTATAAGGTTACATCATGCTCTCTTTGTCTTGGTAGTTTCTTACATGATGCATTTACATGTAGTTGGATTGTCGGTCCGCATACATGTATATCTGTAGTCTTCTATGGTTTCCTTTCATGATCATTGTCTTCGTTTCTATTTATTTACCTCTTGTAAGTGGTCAATGACTCACAAAATCCCCAGCCATTTGAATGTCTTGAGAGCATACTCATTTGGCTAAGAACCCGTTGGGGCTGTGAGGGTCATGCTCTGACGGATGTACTCAGGAGATGTTAGTTCTTGTGTTGCACGTTATCATGGTATTGCACTTCTTGAGTGTGTTTTGCCAAAAAGATGTAGGCTACACCCTACCCTCGTGTTCTGGTAAAAGATGGAGATATTTCATACTCCCACACGGGAATGGCGTTTGTTCCAGTGGTTTTATAAAAAAAAAAAAAATGACGACAAGTGGCTTTTGTATTTGTCTAGTTCAAAGACAAGAAGAAAATCAATATACTCCATGATCATGTTTTTTTTTTTAGTTTGTTTTCGGAGGTTGGTATTGGTCTATCAGGTTCTTCTGCATGTTTGCATTCTTCTTGTGACTACCATGGCTTGGTGTATGATGTCGTTTTTCGACTTTGCATCTCCTTGTGGTTGAGGTTTGTCTAAATTGTAATCTTCTTTAATTGGAATCCTTACAATCAGCAGATAGGTTTCTCTGTGATGTTTCTCAATATTTGGTTTTGGATTGTTCTTCGAGTTGTTTTTCTGGTTCTCCGGTTGGTCCTTCATTTTTTTTTTAAAAAAAAAAAAAAAAAAAAAAAAAAAAATTAGTAGTACGAACGCTGTCATAACGTTCGTACGCTATGGAGGGCAGTTCATTACCACCGTCAGAATGTTCTTTGAACATATAATTGTGTGTTCTGGCAGTTGTTTTTAAACGGACTTCTAGTTCTTTTCTGATTAGCAGTAAAGTTCTGCTAATTAGGTTATGGACCTCTCTTTTGAGCCCATGTTAGGTTTACTCTTATTTTTCTTATATATAGGGGAGTCTTCTCTTCTTTTACTCCTATTGTGACTTCTTATCTCCTGCTAGTTCTCTCTTTGTTCTTCAGAATATTCTATGGCAGAATATGAACTTCATGGAGTTTTTGTTCCGGCTGTTGGTTATGTGTCGTTTATGGTGATGGAGTACAAAAACAATGCTAAGGTTTGTCGTTTATGTCGCGTTCCTCATGGGTATGACTATGTTCATCGACCTTTACTTACTTCATGCATGGTTCATGTCAATCATTGGGAGAGACTACCGGGACATCTTCAAAATCACATCTTGGAGTTGGTTGGATACCCGAAGGTTCCATGACTTGCTACTCCTCTTACCGACTGTGGCTTGGACAGCAGAATTGGGGAGTTATTTTGTACGAGTGCTGATAATCCTGTGACAGCTCGGTGGAATAGCTATTCGGCTCGTGCGAAAGCTTTATGTCCTATCTTAAGCTTTATGTTCATGTGATAGCTCGGTGGAATAGACCCTCGGCTCGTGCGGAAGGGTTTTTCGAATTCGTTACCTTAAGCCTTGTGTTTTTGTCGTTTTGTCTTTTATGTTTATGGATTCCTATGTTTGGTTATTAGTTGCTTTCATGAACTTTTAACAGTTGGGTTAGGTTTATCTTTTTATCTGTTTTGTCTTCCTTGTTTGGTATTGATTTCTTTTTCTTGGTTCTTTGTTTATTGTTGTTATTTTATCGTTTCTTTTGTTGGTTGGTTATTTTGTTCACTTGTTGTGACAAAAAGGGGGAGATTTATGACTCTAATTACTAACAATCGTCTTCTTGTTGTTAGGTTATTTTTGGGTCATGTTTCAGGTATGCTACACGTATGGGGGAGTGAACGTGTTGATGAGTTTAGACGTTATATAGTTATGGGGCAGTTCGAGTGTCAAAAATATTTTGGAGCTCATGAAGTATGGGGGAGTTGCTCGAAGGAACTTCTGTTGAATCCTTGATTGCTTCGGAAATTCCTAGTTGCTTCCGTTCGGTCTCTGATGGTTAAAGCATCTTGCTAAAGTTGGATAACAAGAATTAGTGACTTGTTATGTGTTTATATCTTGAGTGATTTTGTAGGCATGTTTTATAAATGCCATGGTTTGGGTTTGTAAGCACGTCTTATAAGTGCTATTAGAGTCATAGGTTTTTGTCACAAAATCAATGTCAAAGGGGGAGATTGAAACCGGCACGAAGTGGTTTGACATCAATTTTGTGACAAAGTGTCCTTGGTTATCTCGCCTTGAATTCATTGTTAGGAAAATCAAGATGTACGCATGGTCGTCTCGTGTCCTTCGTGTCTCTTGGTTCTGTCTAGGAAAAGTTATTGGGTACTGGACGTACGTACCGAGTTAGGACGTACGTACGTCCACTGAGGCAGCAAACATCTTTTGGTCAGGACGTACGTACGCAGTTAGGACGTTCGTACGTCCAAGCAGGCAGCAAATTTTTACCGTGTGGGGACGTACGAACGTTGATTCGACGTACGTACGTCCAATATGGATTTTCAGTATTTCGGCCCATTTTCCTTGGTTTCCAACCCTAAGTATAAATAGGGTTTGTCTTCCAAAGAACAAGTTAGTTCTTTGGCGGTCCATTCTTCTTCTAGTTCATGTGTTTTGGTTTAGGTTTTGATATTGAAAGTGTTTGTGGCTATTGAACTCAATTCCCTTTCTTCCCCCTTCTCTCAATTCATATCTTTGTGATCTTCAAGAGTTATTGTGAATTCGGCTTCGAGTCTTCTTGTGTGTTCATCAAGAAGTCGAGTGTCTTGTGCGTACATCAAGGTGCTCTGGTGAAGTCAAGGTGTTAGAGATAACCAGGAGTATCAACTCGCAGTGAGTGCAGGTAGTTGATAGGTTTGTACATCTCTTTTCATCTAGTGGATTATTTTGTTGTCGCGAGGACAACCGTGGACGTTTCCCTGTTTGGGTTTTACCACGTTCAAAATCTCTGTGTGTTATTTACTTTCTGCGTATTGTTTGATTGCTTGTTTGAATTTACAATTGTTATACTAGCACTATTTGTAGTTTCTCAAGAAGTAAAGAATGAAGATTGAACATTGAAGAACAATTATAATGATATTACCAAAATTTGAAGAACAAATATTTTTTTCCATTTATCTGTAGCTGATATCCTATTGTTTATACCATCCATTGAGTAAGAATAATCTAGTCTATCAATTTATTTTTTATTTTTTTGAGAGCGTTTTCTTTTCCTGTAGAAGAAATATGTGTGAAAATCTGTGAAAATTGCAACGGTATAATAATTAAAGCAATGTGAAAATAACATTATCCGTGGGTGAACTAATTACTTTGGCTCGGCTTCTTTATTTTGAGTTACAACATTATTGGATGCATTCCTTTCAAATAATTCTCTTTCTCTTCGTTTACGTTGGCCTTCTTGAGATTTGTTTCATTTAACAATTTGACTAATAAATATGGAGAAAATTGATATATCAATTTATTGTACCATACATTTTAAAAGCAAAAAAAAATTAAAAAAAAAATTAAGTTAAAAAGAATCAGCCAATATATAAATGGAACTACGCCTACAGAATATCAGTTATCTATTCTTCAGTCAATGTCTATATAGCGGTCTATGTAGTATGCATAAAAACATATGACATAACAACCAATTATAGTGTGACCATTAACTGAAAACTGTAAAAGGTTGAATGAAACTAATGGAAATAAAATTTTGAACATCAGTTATCTATTTGTCAGACATGAAACCAATTCTGTGGCTGACTAAATATATATTAGTTAACAAAATATGACTAAATGTAGATGCAGTACAATGTCTCATCTATATTAGTTAATATGACGCCTAAATTGGTAAAGTTGTGGCTGACTAAATGTGTGATTGTTGCAAGTAGATTCTAAAACCTGTTGTGGCTTGCTTAGGTTTACACGGTAACAAAATATTATCGTGTAAATAATGACTTTGCTCAAGCTAACTATCTCAGTGAAGGAGTGCATAATGGTGTGTTGGGACGACAAGAGAGATGACTTCAACAATTTGGTCGAATGAATTTTTGTTTTATTATCTAGATGGTTTTGTTTTTAAATTTTTAATTGGGACATTATTTTCACAGGAAATCGTTGTGAAGAAACTTTTCTCGGACACTCCCCGGTCCTTGAAAGAATTTTACAACGAATTATGTTTACTAACCAACTTAGATCACATCAATACAGTGAAGCTTCTAGGGTTCTGTGCCGATCAAAGAGAAAAGTTTGTTGTGTATGAATTCCCGCAGTTCGAATCATTAGGGAAAAGCTTGCAAGGTGAGCATAGGTGTCTAATTCAGTGTGTGTTTTGTTTACCAAGTATAAACTTCTCTTGAGTTTAAATGGAGTGGAAATTTTGTTTTCTATGCATCCTAATTTTAATTTGATTGCATTTTATAGATGGTGGTGAGGAATTCACCTTTCTCGGAGACTGTAATTAGATAGTTCGAATTGCCCAGGGAATTATCAAAGGCCTTGATTTCTTATATAAGATGAATATTATTCACGGAAATCTTAGGTCCGATAAGATCCTTGTTGGCAGAGGACATATTGCTAAGATTTCATACTTTCGGATTGCAAGGGTTGGTTCTGCAACAGAGAAAAATGATGAGATGTACAATCTTGGCATCATCTTGCTAGAGATCATCTTTGGGCGCAAAACATATCCTAATGGGGATCTGGTTACTTGGGTAAGTTCTGCTTATACCAATATATGGTCCACTACTTATTTCTAACTGCAACATGGTCCTATGGTCATTTGGACAAAATGAAATTTGTTTCCACCAAGCCAAGTGGTGTTATATAGTTTGGAACTAAATTTTTGTCATTTTGAGTATACAGGCAAGACCAAGGTTCAGGGAGCGTCATAACTAACCTGGTAAACCTAAGGCTTTATGGGAGATACCCTAGAAGAGGGCTAGCTGTCTTTGCAGTTGTAACTGAAATGTGCTTGAATACGCATAGGCAGAATCGACCTTCCACAAACACCATGGTCAATGCTATACAGTTTGTGGTGTATCAGTCATTGCGGTTCAATGCAAATTTGAATAGAGCCCAGCCCAGGAATGAGAAGCTGCCTGATTGTTTTTCATGGTAAGAGATGCCAACGTGTAATATCTGACAAACTATTTTGAAGATAAACTGTTCCCAGTAAGACTATTACTTCTTGCACAGTCGGGGTCAGATGTGACAGGGATAATTATTAGTGAAGACACGGGTATAATCTAAATCTAGATGCAGTACAATGTCTCATCTATATTAGTTAATATGACGCCTAAATTGGTAAAGTTGTGGCTGACTAAATCTGTGATTGTTGCAAGTAGATCCTAAAACCTGTTGTGGCTTGCTTAGGTTTACACGGTAACAAAATATTTTCTGCCAATTATATTAATATAAGAAATAGAAAATAATATTTAGAATAACAAACCTTAATCCATCCTTGCTTGTATTCTTCAATATTTGTCCCCTTTCTCTTATCCTCCTTTCACGTTGCGCTATTTTGCGTTTATTAGGAGCTAACTCTTCAGAAACTTCATTATTTTTTGGTCTCTTTGATGTTGTATTATTTTTTTGGCTCATTGATTCTATTAGTCTCTTTTTACGTTGGGCTTGTTGACGTTTATTTGGAGTCAACTCTTCTGTAGTGATGAGACTTTTGCTTTCTCTGGTTCTCTTTGCTTCCTACCATATTCTTCAGAATTTGTCGTATATTGCATTGTCTGTAATGATAAACACAATTTAAGAAATATTAGAGTGTGCATATAATAAAAAATGTATGTAATCGTTATTGATAATTTTCTTTCTCTCTCTCTTTCAACTTAATTATATTACATTACAATATAATATAAATTATATGTCTATATTATCAATTCTTAATTATCAATGTAATCGTTATCCTCTTTCAAAATATTAGAGTGCACATACAATTATATGTCTATATATAATAGTTTAAGAAATATTATTGTTTCTTCATATAAGTTATATGAAAATTTATAACGATGAGCACCGGATATGTATAATAACCATTCTACGTAAAAAAATTTGAGATTTACATCGATCTATTGTACATGAATTTTACTGTACAGTCGTAAACACATGGCACATGCCTAGAATTGCACAGGGTACTTGGATTGAATCACCTAAAAAAGTTAAAATTATACCTCTCATAAGAATTGTACAAGGGAAGCCTAGAATTGCAGGGGTCTCGGATCACCAAAATATGTTAAAATTAGGTATCTCATAAAAATTGGATAGGTGACTATCTAAGAAAAAATATTATACATCTTCATAAGAAATTTGTTTTTGTCAACATATAAGATATGAATATATACCTGACAAAATTTGAGAAATTTGAGATAAGAAATTTGTACCTGACAAAAGTTTTGTAGAAGTCTTTGTGATTGAGATCGATTTGTTTGATTTGGTGTTTATTCGAAAAGCTTTGATTAGGTTTGTTGATTGGGTTAAAACCATTATATAGAAGTGAAGGAAGAAGAGGTAGATCAATTTTCATTATAAATCAATTTCTTATTTCTTTTAAGTGAAGAAATAAGAAGTACAATTTGTATTATAAATCAATTTCTATTTTTATTTGTATCTACCCCCTAGTAATTTAAAAGGTGGGAAAAAAAGCTTATTTTCTCACTTGAGTGAGAAAATAACTTAAACATTTTCTCAGCTCCTACAAACCATTGGATTGATATTGAAGGATATCTAGCCATTGATTACATTATGATTATACATTTGAAGTTTTAAATTGTTGCTTTCAACCTTGTTGGTGGTAGATATGGAGTTTTGGGTGGTGGTTGGTTTCAACTTTTGGGTGGTGAAATCAAACATTGAGTTAGTGGGTTTATTGTTTTGTGAGTGGATTTAAAGTTTTGAGATATAGGTATTCGGGTTTTTAGTGGTGGAGATCAAATTTTAAGGTGGTGTATTTTCATGATGTTAAGTCAAATTTAATCATTTAAATGATGAATTATATATTGTTGGTGTTAATTTCATGTTTTAAACTTGAAAATTTAACATTTTGATTTCAAAATCTATGATTATGAAGGTTGATTTCGAAGTTTAGGTGGTGGATCTATGATTTTGGTGGATTACTTCATCAATTTCTTTTTAATTTCTTAATGTAACCAAACAAAACATGTGAAAAAATAATTAGAATTCTCATTGTCAATCAAACACCCTTATTTGATCAAGTGAGAAAACTTAAAAATATTTTCACACTGAAGTGGGAATTTTTTTTAAGTCATTCCCACTATAGTAGGAAATTAATTAGAATGCCCAATGAAATAATTCCCACTCCCTTTTTTTCCACTCTGCAATCAAACACACCCTAATTGATTTGAAGTTGTGAAGGAGTCGGCTTTGAAGTGCAGGAAGATTGGAACAAATGAAGAAGAGGAAAAAGAAGTTTTAATATAAAAAACTTATACACATAATTTCCTTGTTAAATCTCTTTAATCTAAGCCTCCTATCAAAATTTCACATATGGATCTCAAGACTATCCTAACCATTGAACACAACTTAAGTTTGGACCCAAGCATTGATTTAATCTCACCCACAGATCTACTCTCACATAGATCTCAAGACGATCCTAACCATTGAACACAACTTAAGTTTGGACTCAACCACGGATTTAATCTCACCCATCTATTATTATCAACACATCTCTAGATGACCTCAAGGCTATCCTAACCATTGAACACAACTTAAGTTTGGACCCAACCATTAATTTAATCTCACCCACAGATCTATCATTACCAACACATCTCAAGACGATCTTAACCATTGAACACAACTTAAGTTTGGACCCAACTATTGATTTAATCTCACCCTTAAATCAACCCTCATGCACAGATCTCTAGATGATCTATACCCTTGTTTGTTTTATCAAGACAAACTGTGTTTGTACCATCCTCACAGTATAATATAGATAAGTCATGGAACCATCTGGTCTCTTGCGTTTTGATTTCAACCGTATCGCAGTTGTCGACCAAGTTATGTATTTGTATTGACCATTTTTGTGAGGTTGGTCAATACATTAATGAAAGATGATGATGTGTATGATATGAACAATAATAAAGTAGAGATGTGAACACCATTGTATACGTGGTTCGGCAATTGTGCCTACATCCACGGAGAGAGAGAATGAACTTTATTATAGTAGTGGTGATACAAAATAGGAGCTCGATAATGGAGAGAGCTCAAGAGAGAGATGAGACCTGAGAGGTGAGGTCTCATGAGAGAGTGTTGAGGTCTTGTGTATGATTCACCATGAGACCATGAGACCATGAGAAGATGAGTAGTTTGCCTTTATATTTATAGGCTACAATGTAACTCCATTCTTAGCAATTAATAGGGTAATAATGGGGAAAATATCTTTGTAATAATAAGGCTTAACTTTGTAACTTGTGCCATCAAGAGAGAGCCCATTAGATGTTGACATGTGGCACCATGATGGACGGTGGAGATGGTGCCACATGTATGTTGTATATAGTACCCCTACATAAGCCCCCTCTTTTTAGGTTGAACGGAGTTCGAGCTGAAAAGAAGTAATCGAACCGATCCAGCCCCCAAGATGAATGAAATATGGGGTTCTTTAACGAAGTCGATCCGCCCCAAATTTTGATGAGCTTGATCATTGAGATTTGCAGGACGCGATGAAGGTCCCTTGTGGTAATGGCAACTCGATCATGAATTTGTGTATAACGAGCTAGTTAGTTCCAGGGAGACCTGGTAGCTCGTTCAGAAGGCATGTAGACGAGATGGACAGCTGCAAGCAGGTCGTACTGAAGTGGGTCTTCTTGCATACATGGGTGGTTGTCTTTTTGTGGTCGAGTTGCATAGACCTGATACTTGTTGATAATGTTAGCATGTGAAATATTATAAAATTTAGTAAGAGACTTACACTGAACTGTATGTCTTCCTTATGAGTTTTGTATGTACTATCTTTGTCGCCTTGTGATTGGACATTCTGATAGATGTGGCACTTTGGAGTGCATATGTAGCTCGTTTGAGAAAGAGCATTGGTTGACCAAGTGTTTTGAGAGTTACTTGGAACCTTTTGGTGCCCGATCTAGTGAATGGTCGCAGCGTGGAGACCTGTTTGACAATTCTCGGGCATGTGGCTTTTGTGGGTCTGCATTGCGTTGAGAGTGAATGCGTTCGACCAGGCGTGTGGCTAGAGAATTGTGTTTGAGGTCGTCCCGCATACGAGTGACTCACTAGTCAATGAGGGTTGCCGTATTGTATATCAAGCATTTCACTTGTAAAGAGTTCAGTGAAAGCAATGTGGCACATTTGTGCAAAAATAGCTCATGGGGAGTGAGGTCGTGTTCATGTGACCTGCACATAGAGAGAGCTACAAAAAATATCATTAATAGCTAATTGTGCTAATAATAAGTTAATTTCATTAGATAAAGTGAGAATAGCCCCCTGTATGGCATAAATATTCTTGAGGTCGTTGAAAGACCTGTAATTTGAGGAGGTCGTTGATAGACCTGGTGAGGTCGCGATGAAGGACCTGGTATGAAGGACCTGGCATGAAGGACCTGGTATGAAGGACCTGGTGAGGTCGCGACGAGACCTGAGAGGTCGTTGGTTTAGGGACCTGACATGAAGTGAGGTCGCGTCGAGACCTGAGAGGTCGTTGGCTTAGAGACCTGAATAAGAGGTCAGGTCGCGATGAGACCTGAGCTCGTCTGCTTAGAGACCTGAATATGTGAGGAGGTCTCTGCAAGACCTGAACATGTTGCCATTAAGAATGTAATTGATGATATATAATCATGATCGAGTTATGAGAATATAAGTTACATAGATGCATATAATAATCAATTTGTGTGAGACAAAATAGAATGAACAGTAAGAAATGGAGGTCTTTCGAGTGTGTAAACATAAACAAATATCATAGTGAATTGATACTTATCTTGCTTTCGTCGAGTTTCACATACAGTAATGGTAACCGAGAGTAAACCCCCAATTGGAAATTGTGATTGCAATTCTACCAAATAGAATTTCTTGAACTTGAAATCACCACTTTGAGAGCCTTACAACAATGGTGTAATGGTGGGATTGGTGGGTGGAATTCACTTGAGAAAATCCCAAGTCCCTGTAGTCGGCGCCAAATGTATTGACCATTTTTGTGAGGTTGGTCAATACATTAATGAATGATGATGATGTGTATGATATGAACAATAATAAAGTAGATACGTGAACACCATTGTATACGTGGTTCGGCAATTGTGCCTACATCCACGGAGAGGGAGAAAGAAGTTTATTATAGTAGTGGTGATACAAAATGGGAGCTCGATAATGGAGAGAGCTCAAGAGAGAGATGAGACCTGAGAGGTGAGGTCTCATGAGAGAGTGTTGAGGTCTTGTGTATGATTCACCATGAGACCATCAGAAGATGAGTAGTTTGCCTTTATATTTATAGGCTACAATGTAACTTCATTCTTAGCAATTAATAGGGTAATAATTGAGAAACTACAAATAGTGCTAGTATAACAAATGTGAATTCAAACAAGCAAACAAACAATACGCGGAAAGTAAATAACACACAGAAATTTTTAACGTGGTAAAACCCAAACTGGGAAACGTCCACGGTTGTCCTCGCGACAACAAAATAATCCACTAGATGAAAAGAGATGTACAAACCTATCAACTACCTGCACTCACTGCGAGTTGATACTCCTGGTTATCTCTAACACCTTGACTTCACCAGAGCACCTTGATGTACGCACAAGACACTCGACTTCTTGATGAACACACAAGAAGACTCGAAGCCGAATTCACAATAACTCTTGAAGATCACAAAGATATGAATTGAGAAAAGGGGGAAGAAAGGGAATTGAGTTCAATAGCCACAAACAATTTCAATATCACAAACCTAACCAAAACACATGAACAAGGAGAAGGATGGACGGCCAAAGAACTGTCTTGTTCTATGGAAGAGAAACCCTATTTATACTTAGGGTTGAAAACCTAGAAAAATGGGCCGAAACTGTGCAAACCGACTTTGGACGTTCGTACGTCGATATGACGTTCGAACGTCGCTACACAAAAATAAGCCTGCTGCCTAACATGACGTACGAACGCTCTAACTCGGTACGTACGTCTCCATACGAAAACACGTCTGCTGCCTACTTGGACGTACGAACGTCCTAACTGAGTACGTACGTCCTGACCAAAAGAAGTTTGCTGCTTCAGTGGACGTACGTACGTCCTAACCCGGTACGTACGTCCAGAACCCAATAACTTTTCCTGGACAGACCTAAGAGACACAAGGACACGAGACGACCATGCGTACATCTTGATTTTCCTAACAATGAATTCAAGGCGAGATAACCAAAGACACTTTGTCACAAAATTGATGTCAAACCACTTCGTGCCGGTTTCAATCTCCCCCTTTGACATTGATTTTGTGACAAAAACCTATGACTCTAATAGCACTTATAAAACGTGCTTACAATCCCAAACCATGGCATTTATAAAACATGCCTACAAAATCACTCCAGATAGAAACACATAACAAGTCACCAATTCTTGTTATCCAGTTTTAGGAAGATGCTTTAACCATCAGAGATCGAACGGAAGCAATCAAGGATTCAACAGAAGTTCCTTCGAGCAACTCCCCCATACTTCATGAGCTCCAAACTTCATGAGCAACTCCCCCATACGTGTAGCATACCTGAAACATGACCCAAAAATAACCTAACAACAAGAAGACGATTGTTAGTAATTAGAGTCATAAATCTCCCCCTTTTTGTCACAACAAGTGAACAACAATAAACAAATAACCAAGAAAAAGAAATCAAAACCAAACAAAGAATACAAAACATATAAAATATAAAACGAACCCAACTTGTTAAAAGTTCAGAAAGTCAACTAATAACCAAACATAGAAATCCATAAACAGAAAAGCCAAAAACGACAAAAGTAGAAAGCTCGAATTAACGAATTCGAAAAACCCTTTCCCAAAGACCTAGAGGAAGCTTGGAGAAGTAAGCCTCCGCACGAGCCGAAGGTCGATTCCACCTAGCAATCACATGATCATCATAATCCTCCAACCATTCACTCGTACAAAACAACTCCTCAATTCTGCTGTCCAAGCCACAGTCGGTAAGTGGAGCAGCAAGTCCTGGAACCTTCGGATAACCAACCAACTCCAAGATGTGATTTTGAAGATGTCCCGGTAATCTCTCCCAATGATTGACACGAACCAAACAAGGATTAAGAAAAGGTCGATGAATATAGTCATATCCATGAGGAACGCGACATAAACGACAAACCTTAGCATTGTTTTTGTACTCCATTACCATGAACGACACATAACCAACAGTCGGAACAAAAATTCCATGAAGTTCATATTCTGCCATAGAGGAATCTGAAGAACAAAGAGAGAATAAGCAAGAGATAAGAAGACACAATAGGAGTGAAAGAGAAGAAGAAGACTCCCTATTTATAAGAAAAATAGGAGTAAACATATCATGGACCCAAAAAGAAAGGTCCATTACCTCAGAAAAATTTACTGCAAAACAAGGAAACCAACTTGAACAAATATGAAAATAGCAATATCCAAGAATATGTACAGTACCAAAAAAATAGAAACAAACCGATATAGCAAAAAAAATTTAAGTACAAAAATGTGGAGAGTAAACCAGAAAAACCAACTACTCGGAGTCCGAGTCACCATCACTCGGTTCACCATCACCCTCGTCCTCACTCTCTGAGTCAGCACCATCACTCTCACCAGGAACAGGAGGCACCTCTTCCGGAAACGGAGGCAAGTCTGTGGGAGTGAAGTCCAGCTGTAGATGACGCATCTGAGCAACATTCATCGCATGAATATCACTGATCATGACATCATGACGAGAGAGAATGACCCCAAACCGATCTAACCGAGCATCCATATGGTCCTGACGACGTCGGAGAGAGGAGACCCGAGCATCAATTGCTGCAACAGCCCGATTTCCCCTAGCAGAGGCAGGGATGGGGCGTCCAGAGGTCAAAGCCCGATCAAAATCATCATTGCGAACAAGCGCCCTGCCTCCCCAAATGAGGTGGTGCGTCAGACGCGCACCCACGGACTCGAAAGCCAACTTTCGAGACTGACAGCCCTTTTTGATAGCGTTGACCCAGTCGTGGCCAACAAACTTTGGAGGGCTCACCCCCATATACTGTCCCTGAAAACCCAAGTGCTTGAGTATAGTCATTATAAAGCTAGGGAAAGGAAGAGTACCCTTAGCTGCATCGATCTGAAGCATACGAGTGTAGATGACCTCAGAGAGATGAAGATGGTGCACCGACATACAGACCACCAATTTGACCATGTCATCGGTCATGATAATCTTGTTGCCCTTGGAGGGGTAGATGTTGGAATGGGCAACCATGTGCAAAAGGATGGCGCTGTAGTGCTTGGCATGATACCTTTCCGTGACACCATCAATAAACATCTGCTGAACCTGATTGACAAAGTCAATTTGAATTGTCTCCGGAACGGGCCATCTGACAGAAACAGCATCTTCAGGAATAAAGTCACCATCAATACCCAACGCCTCGCGTATCACCTTAGGAGAAATGGTGTATCGCCGACCTTCAATCAAGACCGAAAAACTCGATCGATTTTGCGAGGGTGTCTTTGTCTCATAGAAGGCTATCGTATGCTCAACCGAGTACTTGGTGATTGGTTGAGCCACCCTTAGCCAATTCCGAGTCTCAAAGAACAATGCGATATTGCCAAGTTGAGAAGTCCCAAGAGGAGTAGCAGCGATGTCTGCCAAGTCAAAGAATCGCTCAGGAACAATGGCTTTTGCTCGAGGATGAGCACCAAGAGATTGGAAGTGAGGCGACAAGGCCGGAGTGGAACCTCTACCCCTAGGAGCGCGAGAAGAGGATGCCGCGTTGGAGGGAGTGGTGCGGGCGCGCTTGGAAGCCATTCCTATACAAACACACCAGTACACAAACCAAAAATGTAAGAAACAATGACAAAAAGAAACAGCAAGGTCATTGAGACATTTAATCAAACACTTGATGTGCAGAAACAATACACATGCTATCGACAACAATGAAGTAATCGCAAGCATCCAAACACACAGTAAAACAGAAAGGAACAATAGAGACCAAGAACAAACTACATCCCAAGGTCATTAGCAACTAAAATGGAGGCAAGAGCGAGTATAAAAACACCAAGTCCTATGAAGGCAACAAACAAGCATACAACCTTAACTAACAATATAAGAGAAAGCAAACCCAACTAATCAACAAGACATGACAATGGAGAAGAGGGAGAGATCAATAAAACTTACAAGAGATGGTGATTGAGTATGACGAACGAATCTCCCGACCAACACACCGGACCAAAACAATGAGAAGAGAAGATGAACAATTTGCAAACAAGACGAGAGAAAAGAGAATCGCCTAAGACAATGAGGAAAAACTAACCAAAAACTAACAGCTTGTAGTGTACCAAGGAGGGAAACACGATTTATATAACAGTAGGCTTTGCATTTAAAAAAAAAATTGGTTTTTAAACAGCAATGGGCCGAACTGTAACAGAGACGTTCGTACGTTCTATGAACGTTCGTACGTCGAGCCCCCAAAAACCAAAGATCTGATTAAGAACACATTCGAACGTCTTAGGAACGTTCGTACGTTTCAAAAAGATCTGTCCCCCCAAACGTACGAACGTCATGAGGACGAACGTACGAACCCCTTTTTTTTGTTTTTGTTTTTTTTTTTTTTTTTTTTGAACCATTGAAACAGATGCCATTCCCGTGTGGGAGTATGAAATATCTCCATCTTTTACCAGAACACGAGGGTAGGGTGTAGCCTACATCTTTTCGGCAAAACACACTCAAGAAGTGCAATACCATGATAACGTGCAACACAAGAACTAACATCTCTTGAGTGCATCCGTCAGAGCATGACCCTCACAGCCCCAACGGGTTCTTAGCCAAATGAGTATGCTCTCAAGACATTCAAATGGCTGGGGATTTTGTGAGTCATTGACCACTTACAAGAGGTGAGAGAATAAAGAAAATAAAAACAACGATCATGAAAAAGCAACCATGGAAGACTGGAGTTATACATGTTTTGAAAATGTCAAGCCAACCACATTGAAATGCATCATGCAAGAAACTACCAAGACGAAGAGAGTATGATGTAACCCTACAACTATGCATGACACAAAAACAGTTGAGAGTGCCAAACTAGAAACATCTGTAAGATGAAATCCACACAATAGAGAATGTAGTATGTCCTCAATGCCAACAACAACAAAAAAAATGACCAAACCTAAACATCCTAAACACAGACAGTTCCAATGAACACATTAGACATATGAATGCAGAACAGGTGTAGTGACAATGAAGCAGTTATCAGATGAGCGACTACCAGATAACACCAAGATATGATTGGAATCAAAAACATCACACCTATTATCCTCAAACACAACCTTAAATTTAGCATCACACAACTGACTAATACTCAATAGATTGGACCTAAGACCCTTAACAAAAAGAAGCTCATGACTATTGAGCGATTCAACCTCAGAAAAGTTACCTTTACCTTCAACCGGAAGCAATTTACCATTACCAAACCTAACCTTACCTCCATAACCAAGAGTCAGGTTATCAATCAGAGTCTTATCACCTGTCATATGACGCGAACAACCGCTGTCAAGATACCACGATGAAGGCAATGGTTCAACCAAACGAGCCATGTGAGACACCATTTTCCTGGATGCGTCCATACTCCTATCCCAGAAATGTGGTGGTGGAGTAGGCATGGGTGTTGCTTGAGGACGATTTCCATAAGGAGAAGTTCTGGGTAAACCCCACGGAGCATAGCCATTCCACATGTATGGAGCCTACATGGAGAAGGTGGAAGACTTGTTCCAATATGAGTTACCTGCAAAAGAAGGATGATGAGCAGGATACAAATTATTCCAACAAAAGGCAGAAGTGTGACCCATGCGACCACATGTTAGACATTTAAAGCCTTTGTGTCTAGAGTTCTTTTTCCGAACTTGCTTCACATGAGTAACCTTGGGTGGTGATACCACACTAGACACCTGCACAGGAGCAGGAATAGCGACACTTGTTGGTCGCACAAAGGTAGTGCGGGAAGTGCTAGTAGTAGCAAGGGGAACAGAGGTGTCATAACCTAAACCAGATTTATCTGAATGGGATTTACCGATTCCCAACAGAGAGTTTAGATTAGCACTTGCTTTACCAAACCCAACCAATTGTTTGTTAGCAGCAAACAACTCAGCCTTTACTCTCTCATGCTCCAGTACAAGGGATCGATACCGTGTTTCAAGATCATTATTCAGTTTTTCCAGAGTGACAATACGCACTTGGAAATCCTCCTTTTCCTTCACAAATTCTTCCTTCAACATGTTGGAATCACCTGTAAGGTTGCATATATCCTGTCCAAGACTCTCTACCTGATCCTGCAAGACGGTGTTAGTTTTTTCAAGCAACTTTACTTGTTGCATAGAAAACTTATACATGTCACATAATTCACTAGTAGTAGCATGAACACCAGAATCAGAAACATTAATATCAGTAGAAGAGGATACAATACCTCCTGGATGTTCATCCAGGGATGCACTGAAGACCACATAATTTGAGACAACATTTGAGAGATTCCCATCATCATCATCATCTGAATCATCCCATGTTACTGTGAGATTCGCTTTGGAATTATCACCAGGTTTGCGATCGACCTTCTTATCACATTCATTTGCAAAGTGTCCATAATCACGACACTTGTAACATTGGACATCTTTACGATCAACTCGAGCTCTTCTCCCATCCACAGAGAACCGCTCAAAACCACGACTTCTAGGAGCATTTGAGGAATCAGGAAATCGCTTTCGAGGATCTCGATTCTGTTGATATTTCAGAATCTTCTGAAAGCTACGTGAGAGGAACGCATAGTTATCATCCACATCCTGCTCTTCATCATCAGAAGGTCCTGTGGAAAGTTCTTTAGACGATGTAGCTTTGAATGCTACAGATTTGTTCTTCAAAGGTTCTTCTAAAGCCTGTTCCATCTCACATGTCCTTAGTTTCCCAGCAAGTGTCTCGATGGACATGTTCTTAATCACATTGCTCTCAGTGATGGCATCCTTACGTGAACGAAACCGAGGAGGCAAAGCACGCAATATCTTACGTACCACCTGTGTGTCAGTATATGCATGACCAATAGCCGCACTGCAGTTGATGATGTCTTGGAGACGAATAAAGAAATCATCAAAGGTCTCAGAATTATCCATCCGTAGATTCTCAAACTGAGATGTTAACAGTTCCAGCTTACTTTCTTTGACTGTTTCGTCACCTTCATGTGTACAGATAAGCCTGTTCCATGCATCTTTAGCGTCTTCACAGCCCTGCACCCTACGAAACTCACTAGCATTTAATGCCATGAAAATAGCATTGAGTGCCTTGTTGTTATAATTTGCCAACAACTTCTGTTCAGGCGTCCACTTTTCACGTGGCGTCAGTGATGTAACAGCAGTATCATCAGTACCTGTAGTAGTCAGAGGTTCTTTCCACCCTGTGACAACAGAAAGCCAGACTTCTTCTCCTAATGCTTGGAGATAAGCTCGCATACGTACTTTCCAATGACCAAAGTCCTTTCCACTGAATTGTGGAGGAAGACTTGAAGTAGCAGACTTGTGAGATTCCATAAAGCACTATTGATCGTTAGCGTGAGCCTTTACGCTCCTTAACCAGCCCCCAGCGACTGATACCAATTGAGAAACTACAAATAGTGCTAGTATAACAAATGTGAATTCAAACAAGCAAACAAACAATACGCGGAAAGTAAATAACACACAGAAATTTTTAACGTGGTAAAACCCAAACTGGGAAACGTCCACGGTTGTCCTCGCGACAACAAAATAATCCACTAGATGAAAAGAGATGTACAAACCTATCAACTACCTGCACTCACTGCGAGTTGATACTCCTGGTTATCTCTAACACCTTGACTTCACCAGAGCACCTTGATGTACGCACAAGACACTCGACTTCTTGATGAACACACAAGAAGACTCGAAGCCGAATTCACAATAACTCTTGAAGATCACAAAGATATGAATTGAGAAAAGGGGGAAGAAAGGGAATTGAGTTCAATAGCCACAAACAATTTCAATATCACAAACCTAACCAAAACACATGAACAAGGAGAAGGATGGACGGCCAAAGAACTGTCTTGTTCTATGGAAGAGAAACCCTATTTATACTTAGGGTTGAAAACCTAGAAAAATGGACCGAAACTGTGCAAACCGACTTTGGACGTTCGTACGTCGATATGACGTTCGAACGTCGCTACACAAAAATAAGCCTGTTGCCTAACATGACGTACGAACGCTCTAACTCGGTACGTACGTCTCCATACGAAAACACGTCTGCTGCCTACTTGGACGTACGAACGTCCTAACTGAGTACGTACGTCCTGACCAAAAGAAGTTTGCTGCTTCAGTGGACGTACGTACGTCCTAACCCGGTACGTACGTCCAGAACCCAATAACTTTTCCTGGACAGACCTAAGAGACACAAGGACACGAGACGACCATGCGTACATCTTGATTTTCCTAACAATGAATTCAAGGCAAGATAACCAAAGACACTTTGTCACAAAATTGATGTCAAACCACTTCGTGCCGGTTTCAATAATGGGGAAAATATCTTTGTAATAATAAGGCTTAACTTTGTAACTTGTGCCATCAAGAGAGAGCCCATTAGATGTTGACATGTGGCACCATGATGGACGGTAGAGATGGTGCCACATGTATGTTGTATATAGTACCCCTACATAAAATGTATTGACCATTTTTGTGAGGTTGGTCAATACATTAATGAAAGATGATGATGTGTATGATATGAACAATAATAAAGTAGAGACGTGAACACCATTGTATACGTGGTTCGGCAATTGTGCCTACATCCACGGAGAGAGAGAATGAACTTTATTATAGTAGTGGTGATACAAAATAGGAGCTCGATAATGGAGAGAGCTCAAGAGAGAGATGAGACCTGAGAGGTGAGGTCTCATGAGAGAGTGTTGAGGTCTTGTGTATGATTCACCATGAGACCTTGAGAAGATGAGTAGTTTGCCTTTATATTTATAGGCTACAATGTAACTCCATTCTTAGCAATTAATAGGGTAATAATGAGGAAAATATCTTTGTAATAATAAGGCTTAACTTTGTAACTTGTGCCATCAAGAGAGAGCCCATTAGATGTTGACATGTGGCACCATGATGGACGGTGGAGATGGTGCCACATGTATGTTGTATATAGTACCCCTACACTATATAAAGCTTACAGTTGAACATAAGCAGCAACTAACGATGTCCTGCCTGCCTTCCTTTGCTCTGTAACAATATTGGCCTGTTTTTAGTGAATAGAGAGCAGTCACCCCTACCACGCGTCAACCACCAACACCCAGTTCTGAATTAAGCAGTAGATAAAATTAATGAACATACGGCCATACGGGGACGTCAATCAATTTTCATAACAATAATTACTTTGTAACTTATAAATGTACTCGACAAAAAAATTAACCACACCCAAATATACCAATATGCTAAGAGCACCCAGATCTATATATCTATATAATAGCTAAAAAAAAAACCTGATTGGTTGAAATTTAATATGTTCCATAACTAATTTTTGTATTTGTCTACTACACTCCTCCATTTCCCACTGCCCAAAATATGTCCACTTTCCTACTAAAGTTTAAACACAAAATCTTTATAAAAATATAGCCAAACACTAATTACTCATATATAACCAATCCTCTCCAATTAGCTACCCTTTTTAAATTACGTGTGGAAACTTATATCACCAATCAGCTGTTGACGTGTTTCGAACCCACAACCTCTCCACTTTGTGAGAGAGGTGCACTATAAAATTTTGTATTCTTAACAAATAAATTTGATTTTTGTAAAATTGTCCAACCCCGGTGTTTAGCACGGATTTATCAGCTTGTTTTAATAACAAAATGAATAACATCACAAAAGTATCAACACTAATAGAAGAAAAAGTACAGATTGCTAATCTTAATATATAATGATCTTATGTAGATTTTTCTCAAAATAAAATAGTATTAGAATATTACATAGTTGTATTAGAATATTAAAAATTTGTATTCTAATAAACCTCAATTGAGATTGAAATTGTGGAACGTAGAATTATTAACTAAGGAACTAAAAAAAAAAAAAAAAAAATTAACTAAGGACTTGCAGCATAGTTTGTAGCGTGTTTGTCCTCTACTTTTATGTAATTGTTTGAGCTTTTCAATAAGATAGTTTTTTACAAAAAAATAAAAATAAAAATGTAACATTCAGAAAGGACTTGCAGTTGAGCTCCTCAGGAGAGTGCAAAAGATAATGGATAGCAACGTCATGACCGCTAGTTTGAACAAATACGTATTTAGGAGAATCGGGTTTGCTATTCAGAAAAGACCTTGCAACGCAGTTTATAGCGCGCTTGTCTTCTACTTTTGTGCAATTCCTTGAATTTGTCAATAAAAGAGTTTTTTCATCTATATATATATTAATCATGGCTCGAAGGCTTACAATGACAGGGTCCAAAGGACTTACAAAGACAATGCCCTGAAGGCTACTGATGCTACGAGAAAAAATTTGCTCCTTGCATCATTGTCCAACAAAAATAAAACACGTGGCAATAAATTTATTGAGTTTTATCACCGGTTAACCGAAGAAAAACATGGTAACGGAAAAGTAACTAAAAAAACGAGAGAATTACAAAAAATAAATAATCTTGTTCTTCTCCTCTCTCTTTGTTTTCTTCTGGTCTTGGCTCTACCAGTTCACTCCAATTTTTTTATGGTTTCCAAAATTCAATACTCAATACTCAGCAAAAACATCCCTCACCCATAGAAATTCCCAAATAAAAACCTAAATTGTGTGAATATGTTGAATTTTTTTTACCAACAAGAGCCTTCATATATTTTATTCACCAGACTAGGAATCAAATTAATTCATACATCAATGTGAATAAGGATTGATCAATATGCTGATCATTATTTTGGTCCTTCAATGTTTATTCCATTCGACATCAAGAAAGATGTGATGCAAAGTCCAATTATGCATTGGAGAAAAAAGAGAATCATACCTCATAGGGTTCAACCTTTAAGTAAATTGGAATATAATTTGGAATTTCTCTACTGCTATTTGCACTTAAAGTTTTACTAGTGCCTTAGCTGGTGCTACGCACCGGATAATTTTAATTTATCCATGTCTGATTAGCATTCGAGTTTTAGTTATTAATTTTATTGAATATTACAAATTACACTAATTTATTAAATCGTATGAAATAATTATTTCTTAAGTAAATTTCTTATTCTCATTATATTTTGTTAATTTAATTATTTTTTAATTATTGGACGTTTTGTTCATAAATAAAAATTCAACCCATAAATAATAATGGCTATGTTTGGTTCCCGGAATTTGAATTCCGGTGTAATATGGTGATGGAAGAGTTTCAGACCTTTAAAGAACAGAATTGGAGGAGGAAAGAAGGGGAGATCACCAGAGAAGAAAGGGGTATATAAGTCGATAATATAATAACTTAAACTAATTTACAATCGGCCCAGGAATTCAGTTTCCATAATTATAAAATGGAAACCACTTTCTTTAATTCTATACTAAGATGGAATCTGCTTTCCAAAATTTTCTCCAAAAATATAGGTAATTAAACATACTTTCCCGGAATTCAAATACCTCCGAACCAAACACAGCCAATATGTTAAAATACAATAAAACCATTATGTAAAGGGTATTATGTAAATTTACCAAAAAACCATGACTAATATGTTAAAATACAATAAAACCATTATGTAAAGGGTATTATGTAAATTTACCAAAAAACCATGACCAAAAGGGTATTTTAGTCAGAATTAGGTGACAAAATTCTAAAGCTCAATTCTCATTAAGTGAGACTTACTCCTGAATTTTATTCAGGTTTATAATAGTAGTATAAATTAATTTTTCTGAAGATTTCTCACCAAGGTTTCTCTTTTCTCCTTGATATACTACTTCCAAATAAATGCATATACAAACCACCAGACTATAAGAGTGAGAAGAAAACAAACCAGCACCAAGTGAAAAGATTAGAAGAATGAAAATTTTCAATTTTGATTGAGTTTTTTTCGTATCTCTCTCTCTATAACTGGGTTTTATTTCTCCGTTACCGTTTCCTTTCTGTTACCTTATGAGCTGGCAGAATAACTAAAATGCTTTCTACTTAAGCGTCCATACTGCCACCTTGTAACTCAAGCAATTCTACCACTCAGGACTTGGTTTCGTTGAAGAACACCTAGCCACATCATCATAATGGGAGAACACACAACCACATCATCGTCATAAGAGCATGGGCCTCCCAATCTTGAACCAGCCGAAGGCTAACCCACCTAAAAATTAGGTGAAAAATTCCCCCAAATATTATTGATGGGAATTGAACTCACAACCTTTCACTCATGGGAAGAAATCTATCCCCCTACCTTATTACACCCAAATGTTTCATTTTATATCGTCTATGCAAAAGCATGTTGTTGGACTCCCATATATAAATGGCTAAGTTGTTCGATCATTACACCCAACTGTACTGTAAATTTGTAAGTGCATGTCTATTTAGAGTTGTATAGTAATTGTTCTCATAATTATACGCTAACCACCTCATACTTAAAATCGTAACTGCACAAACAATACTACTTGAAAGTTGAAAGTTAAAACCACACCAATATGAATTTGGAGGATCTTCAATCTATCTAAAAATTTGTGGAGAAGGGTACAAAACTCATTTTCAGTCCATTCATATTTTATTTTTTTTGGTTGGCAAGCACGCAGTGGCGTAGCCAGGATTTTAAGTCAGGGTGCGCACTCAATTACCCGATGCATAAAACAATATATATATTCTAGTAAACAACCAAATACTGAAAGAAAGAAAAAATTCTAGTAAACAAACAAATACTAAAAAAAAAAAAAATTCTAGTAAACCAAAAAAGTGTTAATCAAATGATCAATCGACAAATTACCAGAAAAATCAATTCAAAAATATGTAATTGAATAGTGTGGGCATAGAATTAACTAGAAGAAAAACAAGAATTTTATAAAAAAATACTAAAAAAAAAAAGATTAATCAACAAATTATGAGAAAAATCAATTCAAAAATATGTAATTGAATAGTGTGGGCATAGAATTAACTAGAAGAAAAACAAGAATTTTATAAAAAAAAAAAAAACAAACTTTGCAAACCAGAAATCCCTAATTAAATAGAATAAACTTAAAATATTATAATTTTGGAATATAAATATATACAATCAAATCATAAAAAAAAAACTTATAAATAATAATTTATTAAAAATTAAATTAAATTGCATTGGTAGGTAGCGAGAGAGTCAAAGAGATACCTGTAGGATGTAGTGTACTAGTACTTGAGAGAGAGAGAGAGAATATCTTACGTTTTGACTTCCCACGTCACCTTAACCCTATCCCATAAATTTGGGCCCACTTTTTATATATTCAGTTCATATTCCAAATCAGTACACTAACAATATCTAAAAGTGTTTTAGTCACACAAGGAAACAAGTATTAAGAAGATTTGATCCGATCCCAATGAATTGCCAATTACGTACCCTGCAAGCACGGTTGAGGGGACTTTTACCCCTTTAAATTAGGTGTGGAAACTTATATCAACAATCAGCTGTTGTTGACGTATTTCGAACCCATAACCTCTCCACTTTGTGAGAGGGGTGCTACCATTGAGCCACAGGCTCATTCACCATAAAATTATATTTTCTATAACTTATCTATAGTAACCTAAGTTTATTATGGAAAGAAATTATATCTATGCGGAAATGTTAGTGTCACACAGGGCTCCAAATGTTGCACGAAAATGTTAGTGTAGTGCCCATTCAACATTTTGTCTTTTCTATCAAATATACATTTCCTATATTTATTAATTGTTTCTATTAATTTAAATAATAATACATGAAGGATTGGAAGTTGAAATATATTTACGCAAAGTGGAGTCGTACCATTGTTACGAGTCCTAAACCCATGCGAAATTGCTAATTAAAGTCGTGCCATTGTATAGAAATTATATGAAGGATTGAAGTTGAAATATATATATTTACGTAGAGTATAAGTAACTATATATACCGTAAATTAACTCCATAAACTAATAGATGGATTGAAAATGCTCTTAGTAGGACATATATAGATATAGACCAAATTATTCAAACCCACAATCTTGTGGAAAGTTGTTTTCTATCCTAACAACCAACCTTTAAACTAAGGTGGTGCAAAGTTATTTTCAACTTGCATTGTCACTAGAAAAATAGCTGCTTCGACTCCTTGGACCAGAGGTACAATCAGTAAGCATACATTGTGTAACGATACAAGCTTTCAGCACACATTATGGCATAACTCATTACACCCATCTATTTCATTTTATATTGTCTATTCAAAAGTATATATGCTGTTGAACTCCCATCTACAAATGGCGCGCTAAGCTGTTCGATCATTAATTTTACTGTAAATTTGTAAGTGCATACCTATTTAGAGCTGTATATATACTACGTATTAATTGTCTACTAACCACCAGTCTCATAATTATACGCTAACCACCTCATACTACTTACTATATAATCTTCTTTGTGCTTAAAATATATATGTAGAAAAACTATCCGGGCGGGTTTGTTTTTGTTACTCACTTCAACTCATCGACTGTACACTTAGGCTAATGGCTGGTTTGAGTTCTTGTTTCTTTCTTGTGCTTGGTATATTAGATAATCAGCCTTCATCACGATCAACGTCCATGAATTCAAAGTTATTTGGTAAACAACCTTCATCAATATCACCCATAAATCTGAGACTAATGAAAAATGGAGTGACCAAATGTTCAAATGGAAATAGCGCGTCTTCAGATGCTACACCAGAAGTTATACAGCATTTTCATCCTAATGTGTGGAATGGTTACGACTTCATTTCAACTTCTACAATTCCTTTGGTAAGTTAATTTAATTGTCTTTTACCACTTAAAAAAACCCTCTAAAATTACATCAAATTTACAGCAGAACTTTTGATTCTCAATACTTTAATTCCATAGTGTCTGTATGAGAAAGTGTTATGACATTCTAGCTCTGAATCAATTTGAATGAAGGTTGATGAAGAAAGGTTTAAAGAAATTAAGGAAAAAGTGAAGAGCATGTTGTCTTTAGCTGATCCTACTTCATTCCAAGAACTAGATCTGATTGATAAAATTCAACGGCTCGGGGTTGCATATCACTTTGAAGATGAGATTGAATACGTAATACAACAGGCATACAATGATGATGATTATACTCATTTCATGGATCAAAATGTTCACAACGATAAACATGCAGATCTGTGTTATGTTTCCCTACGGTTTCGCCTGTTGAGGCAGGCTGGGTATTATGTCTCAACTGGTAATGAATAAACATATCATCATAATTCCCACAATTTTCTTCACATGATCTGTTTTGATTCTAAATTTTAAGATATGCTTTTCAAACAGATGTCTTTAAAAAATTCAAAGACGAGAAAGGTGAATTCCATGCAAACTTAGCATCTGATGTACAAGGCATGTTAAGTCTATATGAAGCTTCATATCTTGGTTTTTCTGGAGAAGATATAATGGATGAAGCTATGGTTTTCACTACCAAACATCTGGATTCCTTGTTGACATCATGTCCAAGCTCTTCTCTTGTGTTACAAGCAGAACATGCCCTAGTGATGCCCATTCAAGGTAGCGTTGCAAGGTCATATGCAAGACACTACATCTCAATCTACCAACAAGATATATCTCGAAACGAAACACTATATGAATTTGCGAAACTGGATTTTAATGCTGTGCAATTTCTTCATCGGAAAGAAATCAATGAAGTCCAAATGTAAGTGGTTGGTATTCAGGTCTTTCTGTTGCAAGGATTTAGTCATAATGTACTAATAAAAAAACATATTCTAATTAATTACAGGTGGTGGAAGCGTATGAACATAAAATCGAAGCTGCAATTTGACTTTCGAGATCGAGTGGTGGAAGCTTACGCTATAACTAATAGTATTAACTTTGAGCCACAATTTTCTCGAGAGAGAATATATCTTGCTAAAATATGGACCATACTTTCCATTGTTGATGATGCATTTGAAGTGTTTGGTAATGTCGATGAAGTCAGCCAACTTTGTGATGCATTTCAAAGGTTTGTGTTAAATGTTTCTCCAAACATAAGTAGTGAATTCAAACTCTCCCGGCTCCCGTTGGCCTTGGTTTTCCTTTTGGGCAAACTATAGGCCTATAGTATGTACATGTAATATGCGGGATTTGTCGTCCCGCATATTGGGTATAAATTAGGAATCCTAAAAGTTGGTATTTTCAGGTGGGATGCTCAAAGCACAAGTAAGTTGTCAGCTCAGATGAAAGTAATTTTCCTTGAAACATTAAATCTTTTTAATGAATTTGAGAAACGGGGGAATTCAGTTGGTGCATCATACTTCCGACATGTGGTAATCATATTACTCTCAAGTTTTTTTATAATTGTTATTTTAGTTAATTTTTTTTTTTTTTTTTTTTGTTGAAAATAATTTAAAACACAATCTAATAAATCAACATTTCACATATTGAATAACCCTTTTAATAAATCTTTTCTACAATTAAAAACCTCGGTCGCCAAATATATATCTTCAAATTAGAAAATTTATTGTTTATTTATTTATTTATTTATTTTGGTTAGTTTATTTTCTTTGTTGTTACAAGTTATTACCAATTATTGATGCTAGTTCAACTGCAATAGATGCAACTGCATATCAAAATCCTCTGGGAGGAAAATAAGGTAATTTTCTCAGGAGATGTGCCAACATTTGAGAAGTGGCTTTCGGTATCAACAATATCTGGGGGACACAATGTATATCTTATTGCTCAAACAATGAACATGGGAGAAGTTGCCACAAAGAAGGTTATTGATTGGACTGCTGGACATTGCATGCCGAAAATAATGAAATATTCTAACACAATCAACCGAATTGTAGGAGACATTGCATCCATCAAGGTATGAAATAAATACAGTAAATAAAATTATTATGATGCACTCTATTAATTTTTATTTTTTTATTTTCAAGCGGGGTTGAGGGGACCTCTACGTTTTTAATTTATGTGTGGAAACTTATATCCATAATCTAGCTGTTGACATATTCGAACCCACAACCTCTCCACTTTGTGAGAGCGGTGCTAACATTGAGCCATAGACTCATTCACATGCTATATCAATTTGTTTATATCTTAATGTTTTCTTATGTTAATCCGAAATGGTTGTTTTGAAGTTGGATCAAGAAAGAGGAACTGATGCTCAATGTGTATCTTGCTATATGATGGATTATGGAGTTTCAGAATCAGAAGCAATTGAAAGTCTTCAGAAAATTGTTATAAGGTTGCAGAAAGTCCTAAACGAAGAGGGTTTAAGGATGCATCCAGTGCCTATGAGGATCATTAAAAACATATTAAATTTTAATCGAAGTATAGATTTGTATTACAAGGGTGTAGATGGGCATTCTGTCTCAGATGGACGTACCAAACAAATTATAACTTCACTGTTTATTGATCCCGTCCCCGTTTGAATAATGTATGTACCAATAGCTAGCTAGTATTTGGTTATACTGGCTATTTATTTGTATTTTTTGTATTTGGTGGCCAATATTATGAGGCAATAAATATAAATTTTTTATGAAAATCAAATTTTATTTATAAATTGAGGTATTTAACAAAGGTAGAGGACATATGCGCTATAATCAGAATAGTGAACCTGATTCGCCTAAATACATCTCCGTTTGAATAAATAGATTTTACTATAATTCATTTTCAAATAATCAGATGTGTAGTCATCTACGTGCATACATGTCAAAGAGCGCCAACATGGTATTTAGGTGTTATGTAGTTAAAAAATATAAGGGCAATTAAGTAAAAGACTAATATTTGACGAAGTCAATGATGGCTTGACCATCTTAAAATCCAACAATCTATTTATACTCTATATAATTAGAGAACCTGCTTATAAGAAAATTTTCTCTCTCCTAATTGATAGCCTAATGAATAAGATTTGAGTTGCAGCTTTAAGGTTTATACGTGGTCTTAGGTTAATTTGACGCCAAAATTATTCTTAAGGCTTTGAGGTTAAGTGGACGTCAAATAAGAATTGAGTTGCATACAAATTTAAATTAGTGTTGTAATAAAACCGTAAAAATAACAATTAAACCAATGACATACATTAACAAAACTTTTCTAAGAGACTACATGTAATTTATACTATTTAATAACATCCGTGCATCACACGGGTCTTATAACTAGTCATACCTCATAGGGTTCAACCTTTAAGTATATTGGAATATAATATGGAATTGCTCTAATGCTATTTGCACTTAAAGTTTTACTAGCGGTTAATTTTAATTTATCCATGTCTGATTAGCATACAAGTTTTAGTTATTAATTTTATTGAATATTACAAATTGCACTAATTTATTAAATCGTATGAAATAATTATTTCTTAAGTAAATTCATTATTCTCATTGTATTTTGTTAATTTAATTATTATTTAATTATTGGACATTTTGCTCATAAATAAAAATTCAACCCATAAATAATAATATGTTAAATTATAATAAAACCATTATGTAAAGGGTATTATGTAAATTTATCAAAAAACCATGACTAAAGGGGGTATTTTAGTTAGAATAAGGTGACAAAATTCTAAAGCTCAATTCTCATTAAGCGGGACTTACCCCTGAATTTTATTCAGGTTTATAATAGTAGTATAGATTAATTTTTCTGAAGATTTCTCACCAAGGTTTCTCTTTTCTCCTTGATATACTACTTCCAAATAAATGCAATATACAAACCACCAGACTACCAGAGTGAGAAGAAAACAAACTAGCACAAAGTGAAAATATTTGAAGAATGAAAATTTTTAATTTTGATTGAGTTTTTTTCGTATCATTAATTCTCTCTTTACAACTGGGTTTTATTTCTCCATTACCGTTTCCTTTCTGTTACCTTATGAGCTGGCAGAATAACTAAAATGCCACATGTTTTATTTTGGTTGGTCAATGATGCAAGGAGCAAATAGTGCCAGGAGCAAATTTATTCTACTTAAGAGTCCATACTGCCACTTTGTAACTCAAGCAATTCTACCACTTAGGGACTTGCTTTCGTTGAAGAACACCTAGCGATATCATCATAATGGGAGAACACACAACCACATCATCGTCATAAGAGCATGGGCCTCCCAATCTTAAACTAGCCGAAGGCTAACCCACCTAAAAATTAGGTGAAACATTTCCCCAAATATTGTTGATGGGAATTGAACTCACAACCTCTCACCCGTGGGAGTGTGTTTGAGAGGGATAGTTTGTTAATTTTTTGTAATATGCACGTGCATATTGAATATTATTGTGGTTGATAGAAATCTATCCCCCTACCTTATTACACCCAACTGTTTCATTTTATATTGTCTATTCAAAAGCATGTTGTTGGACTCCCATATATAAATGGCTAAGTTGTTCGATCATTACACCCAACTGTAATATAAATTTGTAAGTGCATGTCTATTTAGACTTTATAGTAATTGTCTACTAACCACCATCTCATAATTATACGCTAACCACTCATACTTAAAATCGTAACTACACAAACAATACTACTTGAAAGTTGAAAGTTAAAACAATACTACTTGAAAGTTGAAAGTTAAAACCACACCAATATAAATTTGGAGGAGGGTACAAAACTCATTTTCAGTCCATTCATAATGTTTTTTTTTTTTTTTTATAGACCAAATTATTCAAACCCACAATCTTGTGGAAAGTTGTTTTCTATCCTAACAACCAACCTTTAAACTAAGGTGGTGCAAAGTTGTTTTCAACTTGCATTGTCACTAGAAAAATAGCTGTTTCGACTCCTTAGTAACGATATAAGCTTTCAGGACACATTATGGCATAGCTTATTACACCCAACTGTTTCATTTTATATTGTCTATTCAAAAGTATATAAGCTGTTGAACTCCCATCTACAAATGGCTAACCCCCCTGTTCGATCATTTTACTGTAAATTTGTAAGTGCATACCTATTTAGAGCTGTATATATACTACGTATTAATTGTCTACTAACCACCAGTCTCGTAATTATACGTTAACCACCTCATACTACTTACTATATAATCTTCTTTGTGATTAAAATATATATGTAGAAAAACTATCCGGGCGGGTTTGTTTTTGTTACTCATTTCAACTCATCGACTGTACACTTAGGCTGATGGCTGGTTTGAGTTCTTGTTTCTTTCCTGTGCTTGGTATATTAGATAATCAGCCTTCATCACGATCAACGTCCATGCATTCAAAGTTATTTGGTAAACAACCTTCATCAATATCACCCATAAATCTGAGACTAATGAAAAATGGAGTGACCAAATGTTCAAATGGAAATAGCGCGTCTTCAGATGCTACACCAGAAGTTATACAGCATTTTCATCCTAGTGTGTGGAATGGTCACGACTTCATTTCAATTTCTACAATTCCTTTGGTAAGTTAATTTAATTGTCTTTTACCACTTAAAAAAACCCTCTAAATTACATCAAATTTACAGCAGAACTTTCGATTCTCAATACTTTAATTCCATAGTGTCTGTATGAGAAAGTGTTATGACATTCTAGCTCTGAATCAATTTGAATGAAGGTTGACGAAGAAAGGTTTAAAGAACTTAAGGAAAAAGTGAAGAGCATGTTGTCTTTAGCTGATCCTACTTCATTCCAAGAACTAGATCTGATTGATAAAATTCAACGGCTCGGGGTTGCATATCACTTTGAAGATGAGATTGAATACGTAATACAACAGGCATACAATGATGATGATTATACTCATTTCATGGATCAAAATGTTCACAACGATAAACATGCAGATCTGTGTTATGTTTCCCTACGGTTTCGCCTGTTGAGGCAGGCTGGGTATTATGTCTCAACTGGTAATGAATAAACATATCATCATAATTCCCACAATTTTCTTCACATGATCTGTTTTGATTCTAAATTTTAAGATATGCTTTTCAAACAGATGTCTTTAAAAAATTCAAAGACGAGAAAGGTGAATTCCATGCAAACTTAGCATCTGATGTACAAGGCATGTTAAGTCTATATGAAGCTTCATATCTTGGTTTTTCTGGAGAAGATATAATGGATGAAGCTATGGTTTTCACTACCAAACATCTGGATTCCTTGTTGACATCATGTCCAAGCTCTTCTCTTGTGTTACAAGCAGAACATGCCCTAGTGATGCCCATTCAAGGTAGCGTTGCAAGGTCATATGCAAGACACTACATCTCAATCTACCAACAAGATATATCTCGAAACGAAACACTATATGAATTTGCGAAACTGGATTTTAATGCTGTGCAATTTCTTCATCGGAAAGAAATCAATGAAGTCCAAATGTAAGTGGTTGGTATTCAGGTCTTTCTGTTGCAAGGATTTAGTCATAATGTACTAATAAAAAAACATATTCTAATTAATTACAGGTGGTGGAAGCGTATGAACATAAAATCGAAGCTGCAATTTGACTTTCGAGATCGAGTGGTGGAAGCTTACGCTATAACTAATAGTATTAACTTTGAGCCACAATTTTCTCGAGAGAGAATATATCTTGCTAAAATATGGACCATACTTTCCATTGTTGATGATGCATTTGAAGTGTTTGGTAATGTCGATGAAGTCAGCCAACTTTGTGATGCATTTCAAAGGTTTGTGTTAAATTTTTCTCCAAACATAAGTAGTGAATTCAAACTCTCCCGGCTCCCGTTGGCCTTGGTTTTCCTTTTGGGCAAACTATAGGCCTATAGTATGTACATGTAATATGCGGGATTTGTCGTCCCGCATATTGGGTATAAATTAGGAATCCTAAAAGTTGGTGTTTTCAGGTGGGATGCTCAAAGCACAAGTAAGTTGTCAGCTCAGATGAAAGTAATTTTCCTTGAAACATTAAATCTTTTTAATGAATTTGAGAAACGGGGGAATTCAGTTGGTGCATCATACTTCCGACATGTGGTAATCATATTACTCTCAAGTTTTTTTATAATTGTTATTTTAGTTAATTTTTTTTTTTTTTTTTGTTGAAAATAATTTAAAACACAATCTAATAAATCAACATTTCACATATTGAATAACCCTTTTAATAAATCTTTTCTACAATTAAAAACCTCGGTCGCCAAATATATATCTTCAAATTAGAAAATTTATTGTTTATTTATTTATTTATTTTTTTTGGTTAGTTTATTTTCTTTGTTGTTACAAGTTATTACCAATTATTGATGCTAGTTCAACTGCAACAGATGCAACTGCATATCAAAATCCTCTGGGAGGAAATTAAGGTAATTTTCTCAGGAGATGTGCCAACATTTGAGAAGTGGCTTACAGTATCAACAATATCTGGGGGACACAATGTATTTCTTATTGCTCAAACAATGAACATGGGAGAAGTTGCCACAAAGAAGGTTATTGATTGGACTGCTGGACATTGCATGCCGAAAATAATGAAATATTCTAACACAATCAACCGAATTGTAGGAGACATTGCATCCATCAAGGTATGGAATAAATACGGTAAATAAAATTATTATGATGCACTCTATTAATTTTTATTTTTTTATTTTCAAGCGGGAACGAGGGGACTTCTACCTTTTTAAATTACGTGTGGAAACTTATATCAATAATCTAGTTGTTGACATATTCGAACCCACAACCTCTCCACTTTGTGAGAGCGGTGCTACCATTGAGCCACAGACTCATTCACATGCTCTATCAATTTGTTTATATCTTAATGTTTTCTTATGTTAATCCGAAATGGTTGTTTTGAAGTTGGATCAAGCAAGAGGAACTGATGCTCAATGTGTATGTTGCTATATGATGGATTATGGAGTTTCAGAATCAGAAGCAATTGAAAGTCTTCAGAAAATTGTTATAAGGTTGCAGAAAGTCCTAAACGAAGAGGGTTTAAGGATGCATCCAGTGCCTATGAGGATCATTAAAAACATATTAAATTTTAATCGAAGTATAGATTTGTATTACAAGGGTGTAGATGGGCATTCAGTCTCAGATGGACGTACCAAACAAATTATAACTTCACTGTTTATCGATCCCATCCCCGTTTGAATAATGTATGTACCAATAACTAGCTAGTATTTGGTTATACTGGCTATTTATTTATATTTGTTGTATTTGGTGGCCACTATTATGAGGCAATAAATGTATTTTTTTTTTATAAAAATTAAATTTTATTTATAAATTGAGGTATTTCACAAAAGTAGAGGACATATGCGCTACAAACGCTTTCATAATAGCGAACCTGATTCGCCGTTTGAATCAATAGATTTTACCATAATTCATTCTCAAATAATCAGATGTGTACATGTCAAAGAGCGCCAACATGGTATATATTTAGGTGTCGTGTAGTCAAAGAGCACCAACATGGTATATAAGGACAATTAAGTAAAAGATTAATATTTGTCTAAGTCAATGATGGCTTGACCATCTTAAAATGCAACAATCTATCTATACTCTATATAATTAGAGAATCTGCCCATAATGTTTTTCTCTCTCTCCTAGTTGATAGCCTAATGAATAATAATTGAGTTGCAGCTTTGACATTTATACATGGCCTTAGGTTAATTTGACGTCAAGTTTATTCTTAAGGCTTTGAGGTTAAGTGGACGACAAATAAGAATTGAGTTGAATACAAATTTCTATGTCCTAATTGATAGCCGAATTAATTTTAGAGAGTTGGTATCCAAACCCCATGAATTAGTAATTATGCTCTACTAAACAAATATAATAATACTTAATATATCCCAAATGATATTAGTAAATGCACCATATATAAAATATTCTTTTTCTTGGTCTCCACTTCTATCACAATTCATCTCTTTCCGTGTATTTGCTATTCTTTTTTTTTTCCCAGTAATCCTATTTGATTACTATTCGAGTTTTAAGTTATTAATTATTTAATTTTATTTAATATTACAAATTATATTAATTTTCTAAATTTTATGAAATAATTATGTCTTAAACAAATTTTGGTAGTTCTTTTTAATATTTTATAGGAGTTCATTATTTAAAATTATTTGATTCTCACTTTTATAAGAGTACTATTAAAAATTATTATTTTCATTATATTTTTTTAATTAGTTATCTTTTTAATTATTGGATTTTTGCTCATAATTAAAATTCAGCCCATAAATATAAATATATTAAATTAACCATTACTTCCATATTATGAAAACTTACTAAAAAAACCATGACTAAAAGGGTATTTTAATCAAAATTAAGTGATAAAATTCTAAAGCTCAATTCTCATCTACCGGGATTTACCCAGAGGTTTCCTGAATTTTATTGAGGTTTTATAATAGTAGTATAGATTCTTTAAGTAGACCACAACTTAAACAAGGCGCAACCTCAAAACCCACGTATTGCATGGGCTAAATGGCTAGTCATATGGGTAATCACCTATTGGCCCTAATTTGAATTGGATCTGCACTTTGTTTAACAAATTTAACCAAAGCCCATACCCGATTACCCAAGAAAAAAAACCCCGCCTTTTTATTTTCTTTCTTCTTCTTCATCGTCATCTTGAAAAAAAAAAAAAAAACTAGGGTTTTTGAAATAATGGAGAAAATTGAAGAAGCATTGAATTCAACAAAAATCAAGAAAGAAAATCTCAAAAAAGCATTCGATCTTGTTCAATTACATTCATCTTCATTATCTTCCTTCAATATTCAATGGAATGATCTTGAAACCCATTTCGATTCATTACAATCATCACTTGAACATCGTTTTAACCAACTTCAATCTCTAAAAAGCAAATTACAAGATTTCCAACATCACAACGATGTTATCGAAGAAGAAGAAGATGAAAAAAAAATGACTGATTTTCAGATTGAATTGAAATCTTTTTGTTTAAGTATGGATGGATATGGATTAAGAAATTATGTAATGAATCGTCGTAAAGAAATTACGGCGACACGTGATGATGTTATATTAGCATTGAAATGTTCATTGGATCCAGGTAAATTAGTTCTTGATGCATTACAAGGGTTTTATCCATTAAAATCGAAAAGAGATAAAAGTGGTGGTGAATTAGGTGCAATTAGAAGAACTTGTGTACTTTTATTAGAAGGGTTATCGATAATTAGTCCGGAAATTAAAGATGATGTGAAAGAAGAAGCCAAGAAATTAGCTGTTGATTGGAAATGTAAAATGAGTGCGGAAAGTGATGGGCATTTAGAAGCATTGGTGTTTTTGCAGTTATTGGGTACGTATGGATTAGCGTCAGAGTTTGATGAAGATGAACTTTTAGAGCTTCTTGTTAATATTTCGAGACGGAGACAAGCTGTTGATTTGTTTAGGGGACTTGGCTTTCATGATAAGATTTCGGGTAATTCTGAACTTTATATTATGTTCATTAATTCCGTGTTATTAATAATTGATATATCTTTTGGAAGTTTTATATCGGACGGAGATTATATATTTTGGCAATTTTAGCATTACGATAAATGTAGTGACTACTCTTATAATTCTTAGAAATACATACTTTCAATGCTTAAAATCGTATATAGAAAACACCAGTGTTGACGTGATTTGTTTCTTATGACTTAAACTTAATGGTAGTTGGGTGTGTGCGCCTGTAAATTATTTAAGAGCAACTCGGGATTGCATTACAATAAATGTAGCGACTACTTTTATAATTCTTACAAATACATTCTATATTTCTATGCTTAAAATCGTATATAGAAAACACCTGTGTTGACGGGATTTGTTGCTTATGACTTAACTTAATGGTAGTGGGGTGTGTGCGCCTGTATGTTAATTAAGAGTAATTGGGATATTCTGGGCCGTCTGCAAATCTGGAGATGCAATCATTTCTAAATAGGAAAACGTTACATTAGAACACATGATTGTGATGGTGAAAGGCACTGCCTGACACTGGCTAGCAAACTTGAAGGAACCATCTGATTATAGGTTCCAGGAACTTATGTTTGATTGGGACACCTTACTATGTAGCTAACTAGTTTTCACTTTTAATTTCTCTCTTTTCGGTCTGGGTGATTTTTTTTTCTGCTGAGTTGGTGTCTCTGTAAATTCATTTTCCAACCAACAAAAGTTCCTAGTTATATATGAAAAAAGTAAGAGGTTTGTCAGCTGTGGTTTTTACAAACTTAATTTAGACAGATCTTCTCTGCTGAAATCCTGATAGCTGTGTCGGTGATGTTAATGCCAAAGATGAATTTATTTATTTCTCTACAACTTGCTACTTATTTGTGTTTCTCTAGTCTTCCGTCTAACATCATGTTTCAGCTCTTAACTATACTGATGCTCTTACAGTTATTGTTTGAAAAATGTGAAGCTTCATATGTTCCATTTGATTCCTGGGTTATTATATAAGGCTGCTTCCTTGTTTCTTTAAACTCCGGGGAATAGATTCTGTGATTCTCTGCTTGCTTGATTACTGCCCATGTTCGTGTGATTAGTAGTGTAATATTACTAGCTGATGTATGGCTAATAGTGCTGCATATTTACAAGCCTCTCAGGTCGTTGGTTTTGTGTTGAACTTTACCTAAAGATGTCTGCTATAGTGCTATATCGTTGTATTGACAAAGAAGTACGCGTCTCTTTCGATCTATAGTATAAATAACTGAAAGTTCCTGTTCGATAGATTTTTTTGGACTAGTCGGCTTGGTCTACAGGTCAGATGCTTTACATCTGCTCCTATTGGGGTCGCATCTCCCAACTGGTCAAATCTTGAGTTTTGAATGCACCCTTTTTTTGTCTGTCAACCATTGCAGCACTTAGGTAGGAAGGACACATCATTAGACATTTAATTCTTCTATAGGCTGTACTATTGCGTATTTTCTCCTTCAACGTTTTTGAACACTTCCTGGACGTGAGGGTACATTTTTCGAGATGAGAATTGCCTCTTGATGGAGATTTATGTTTTAAGCTGCAAATTTGATTGAGAATGAGCTGGGTTCAGATTTTAGAGCATGCTCTTCTAGGGTTGTTATCATCTGGGTATATCATTTTTCCTTAAACTTTATTAAAAAGCTAGCTTACAAAATGCTGTTGTTTGGGAGTATGTCTCTAACTGGACTAGGCAAAGGTGATTGGTAGATTTTAGTTGGGGTTGTGTGTTCCGCAGGCCTTGGTAGGTTGTCATACTATCAAGAGATTCAAAATCAAATGAAAGATTACCGGCAGTTCTAAACTACAAAATGATTGAGTTATGTATTTTCTCCCCTCAAAGCTTGACATTGAGCATAATCAATCAAAATTTGTGCTACATAGTATATTCTAATGATGCTGTTTTTCTGCAACTGGGACCTAGAATTTAAAAAAATGAGACTTAGTTTACAGTTGAATATATTTTGTAGTTAAGGACAATAGAATAATGATATAGAAAAGTTATTGTACAGTTGCATCTTGTTTAGGATTCTCTTGTGATCTGACTCCTTTTATTATTTGATTTTCTGCAGATTATATTCAGACACTCAGTAGCAAGGGGAAGCAGATTGACGCTATTAAGTTCGCTTATGCATTTGAAATGGTTGACAAGTTCCCCCCTGTACCCCTTTTGAAAGACTACCTGAACGAATCGAAGAAGGTTGCACAGGAAGTTCTCAAGAAGGGAAACAATTCACTTCAATCCCAGGTACGTTTGCATCTTATATTTGATTTTCTGTAAGTTTGTGAGTCCAAAAATAATGCACCAGCTTTAATATATATGCCTGAATCGACAGAATGAAGCCATAGCCAAAGAAACTGCCTACTTGAGAGCCATGACTAAATGCATTGAGGAGTACAAGCTTGAAACTCAGTACGATCGTCAGAGTCTTGATAAGCGCATTGAACAACTAGAGAAGCAGAAAGTTGAGAGGAAACGGCCTATAGTGACTGCCCCTTCACCTGTTTTTAGGTCTCAACAGAACCAGCAGATGCAGCTACAGAATGGAAACAAGCGCCTTCATTTGGAGGTCTCAAACATTGCAGATGTTGCTATGAATACCTTTGCTCCAAGCTCACAGATTCATATCCAACCGACAGGCTTGTTGCGTGAATATGTTGCCCCATACCCGAGCTCATCACCTCACTACAGTTTGGCTGGGACTACCCCTACCATTCTTCCCCCATATATGAGTGGGGCAACTGGACCATCTAGTGGGGCAACATCCTTGAATATTAACACAAACCAGAGCCCATCATTACCCCATCTCTACTCTTCAGAGTCGCACTTGCCATCTGGTATTCATGATCGGCCACTGGCTTTTGGTGGATATGGTTTGCTGCCTTCATACGGGTCATCTTCTTTTTACTTTTAGTCTTACTTTTTCTGATAAGAAAGGTCTTTTCAAGTATAGCAGTTGTAGAGAGTTCTTTAGTAAAGAGATTGTCGATAGTTTCCTTCTTTTGTAGTATCAATTTTATTTTGGACAAAGTGAACTTAGTTAAATGAGCATCTACATTTCTTTTCTATGTTTTTTATCTTCGTTTTTTTTTTACTCGCTAGTCCTTTTATTTAAATTCTTCCATTCATGAGTATTGCCAACATGTGGTTTGTTTAAATACCAGTATATTGAATTTTTTTGAGACCATTGTTCATCGGTTCCAAGCATAGACCCAGACTTCATTTTTAAATCCCAGGAGAAGTATAAATTCCAGCTCGTTTTTTACTTTTCCATGTGCATCCTAATTATAGAAGACTGTTGTGTGTTTAGACTTTTTTGCACAGAAAGCTGAATGTCAAGGCACACTTTCCTCACGCCTTCTGAAGCCAAATCAATTGAAGAAGTGAAGTCGTGGAATCTCAAAAGAGGTAAAGATTCTACCGATCACGTTAAATATAATTGAAAGTATATAGCAAATACAATATGGAATATGAGAACAATATATGAATTGAAACAAAGTTCATTAACAAAATTTGAAACACTAAACATGATGTATATGCATAAAGATAGCATGTGCAAGGCACATGCCTCATAATTCCTGCAGATTCCTATATGGATTAGAACATCCCTAGTAGTAGTTTCTATTTACTTAGCTTTCTAGTTTAGTTAGGATTAGGTTTAGGCTATTATAAATAGGGGATTGCAAACCTTATTGAGGAGGTTAGATTGAAGATTTGTTTATGTCTTGAGACATTAAATTCGTTTTTGTGAAGAACCCTAGTTTTTGGGTGTTCAAACCATTTATTTAATTGGTGTTCTTATTATTGTTTGCTTTCGCCGATAATATTACATCAAAATTGGTATCAGAGCTTGTTTTTTCTGGGTTTAGAAGATAAAAACTTGATTTTTTTTACAAGAGCCGCGTTCATGTTGGTGATTTGAAGATGGGTTATCGTAGAAGAGATCAAAGAGAGTTTTCGCCGCCGTCGGATCTTTGGAGTTTACAAGAATCGAAGCGTTATACCGATTCTGAATATAAAACTCCCAACTTTGATCCTAGCCGCCGCTTTCCTCTTTCCAGAAGGTATGAACCTCCCTCTTCCTCTCGTTCCCCTTCTCCCCCACGCAGGCGACGTCATAGTTATTATGACGATGGATATTATTCCCACCACCAGCAGGACACGCACCCTCCTCGATGTGGTTTTCAGCAACAATATGTTGCTTATGGTGCTAAATATTCCCATGGAAACCGTCCAAAGACTTATGATCACGATGGTCTTCGTAGTCGCAATTCTAAGGTTACTCCGTATGGAGAATACTCACACTATATTGAATCTGAAATCGATTCTAAGAGCGATGAGTCCATGATTGATTATGAAGAAGATGAGTTTTCTGACGGGGAAAGTTATTATGAAGATAATTATTCAGATGATAATGATTCTTTGTGTGTTGAATATTCTGATGATGAAACTAGTGCAGAATTTGAGTTTGGTGATGCCCCCGCTAACAAGAGTTTGGTTGCAGCCCTTGCACCGTCAAACCTCTACAGATCCACCTCAGTTGTTCACCCATCACAAGTTTCTAATAGCGACAACCAGCAGATTTTACTGCTGCAGCAGCCTCATTATCCAGATGATGCCTCCATGACGTCACCAAGCATACAAAAAGGTTTGAAGGAACTTTTAAATTGCTTTATTAAATTAAAAAGTCAATTTGCGTCTTTTAAGGAAGAATTTGTTGAAGAAGAGAAACGACTTGACAAAGAAGCGGAGATTAATTTCTTACTCAACATGTTTGAAGAAGAAAAATACGTCATTCGTACTCGAATTGGTGGTTTACAAAGTTACAATCTTGTTGATTTCTTTTCCGTTTTTGGTGATGATAGTGATGATACATCTAGTTTTGTGTCTCTTGAGTTAGAAGTTGCATGTGTGGATCAAGTAGAAGATTTGATTGAAAAATCTGCAAGGGAGATAAATAAGAAGTTTTATTTGTTGCCCAAGCAAGGAAACCTGGTTGTTGTCCATGACAATGGTAAAGAGGATGAACGTTATCGGAATTTCGCTCATCACTCCCATGAATCGATGAATTCCATTGATTCCGACCGACAAATTGATGATTTTTATCATCCCGACAAATTTCGTCTCATAAAAGTAATTGGTAATTTGTTTGGTGGTTATGTTGATCCTTATCTATTCCAAGATGAGAATGGATTTTCTCCATGGAGGGACAAACACCTTCAATTCTTATTTCTTGACATGCGGCTATATTGTTCCAATCAATTGGGTTGTCCTAATGATGCACCTATGACATTAATGCCCATCATTCTTTCTGCGAGCAACTATCTGGGGAAGATTCATGGCCGGATTTTCTGCACCAACGTAAGGTTGAGGTTGATGTAGATGTACAAGAGTCGTTTTGAACTTTGGAGGATGTTAGTACACAAACTCGAGGACGAGTTTTTTTCAAGTTGGGGGGATTTGATGTATATGCATAAAGATAGCATGTGCAAGGCACATGCCTCATAATTCCTGCAGATTCCTATATGGATTAGAACATCTCTAGTAGTAGTTTCTATTTACTTAGTTTTCTAGTTTAGTTAGGATTAGGTTTAGGCTATTATAAATAGGGGATTGCAAACCTTATTGAGGAGGTTAGATTGAAGATTTGTTTATGTCTTGAGACATTAAATTCGTTTTTGTGAAGAACCCTAGTTTTTGGGTGTTCAAACCATTTATTTAATTGGTGTTCTTATTATTGTTTGCTTCCGCCGATAGTATTACATCAAAACACAAATTTCCCGAACCTACAAACAACACACACTCCTGAACCTACAAACAAAAAGGGACAAAGCTCACTACGATCGCCAAAACAACAGATGACAACAGATACACATATCTCATACCAATAAATTCACTGTTATAATCCTACACCTATAGTTCACACAACCGGTACACTGTCTCTGCAACAGCTTAAATTACATTTTTAGATAACAACATGCCTTCGTCTAGCAAGTTATACACATTTCTTCCATTTGGATGGTGCTGAAGTGATAATATCAATTTCTCTCGCATCAACAACGTCACTAGCCTCTGGTAAAGGTCATTGCGATTGTACTGAAAAGAACAATATTGTGTTTATTAATATTGGTTAAAACACAGGAAGTTAGGGCTTTTTGAAGGACATAGGAAAAAAAGCAGAGAAACATTACCTTTGTGAGAGTCAGGGCTTTTTGAAGGACATAGTTCCCAAACTGATCTTGGGCAAGTAGGCTCACTTGTTTAGGATTCAACTTCAACAATGCCAAAACCACAATCTCCATCCAGGTAGATTGCAAACACATCTCAATAACGTAACTGCTATGTTTTTGTGTCGAGAGTTGCGCAACAAGGTCTTTCATTTTATTGCATATATCCTTAGTGATGACTGGATCTTCAAGGGCAAGGACTTTCTGCAACACATAATTCCTGCAGGAAGACATTAAATTGGTGAGCAAACATCGTATATGATTATTGAATAGGGAAATAGAAAGCCGATTATTTAAGCAGGAAAAAACTTTAGTACCCATTAGGTTCCTGGGACAAGTGTACAGAGTACTTGGTGATCTCTGTCAGAAGTTCCATTCTGAGAGGATTTTGTATGGTTTCAATGCAGTTACAGAGAGCGAGATATCCAGTCTTATGCCTGGCCAATTCAAGGCAATGCTGTTTTGCCACCATGAATATACTCTGCATTTGCAACACATTTAACGTTAGTTGTGCTGGATTATCTTAAATTTGGAGATTAGTGTATTTTTATTGAAAAGGATAACGTTAACTACCTCGCATTGATCATTACTCATGAAGTTTACACAGAAGTTAATCACATGTCTCCCTTCATTATTCATCATCAAACCCTTTATACCAGGACGGAGGGCCAACATCACATTGTTAATCAGTGTAGAGTTTGAAGATTTTAGCGTCCTAAGCAAACTCTGAATCGATCTTGACCTGATGACAACAAAGAAAACTGCAGAGTTAAAACAAATTTACTGAGGAAAAAAAAAAAACCATGGAAGTGTAGAACTATACATACCCGAAATGATTGCATCCCGCAATTATGAGTTGGCCATGATTCATGGCTATCCCAGACACCATTATTTGCATCAGCTCATCGTAAAACCGACATTTCATTAATAGCTTATGATACACACGATTGCCACAGGGATCAATCATGAGAATGATTATACTGTTGATAACAGCACCCAAGATCTTTGTTACAGTCGCAAGGTTTCCTACACATAAAATTCTCTGCAAGTAGTTTGAACCTAATTGATCCCTAGCCATAAAAACGATATCTTCTCCTTCCAGTTTATTTAGTAAGCTTGGGTCACTTTGATAAAGTTTAAGAATTTCTTCTTCAGTCCACTTTTTAGAATCCCTCAGATAGAGCTTAAGTGTATTACCCACACTTCCATCACCTAGATTTCTGTCTCCGCTGTGTCTTTTGTTTGTATTCATATTGCAGTAACTCAAAGGCGGCGACGAAACATAGTTACCTCCCATGGTTGCATTGTCCATAATATTATGATAATTAGCGACCGATGTTGATGAATACGGATATGTTGGTGAATATGGATTTACATAAACATCTCCCATGGTTTTCCTCGTCAGGTTCTCAACAGAAGAGTTCCACTGATCACCTGTAACAAGCATCATACAAGTATATCACCATGAGTAATCCATCCAATTCACAAGTAAACTTAAGAAAACAGAATTTCGCTAAACAAGAAAATAACCTTTACCTCCATTGTTCACCAGGTTCACAGGTCGTGGTACTGGATAAACATTGTGCACCAACCCAGTTGCATGTTGTGGAACATACTGAAACTGAGATTCTTGATATGCTCTAGGACCAAAAGAAGGAATCATATTATTGGTTGGTGCCGCAGCAACAGCAGCAGCAACAGTATCAAAAGCTCGTGTCCCATTGTTGTATCCAGCTGCATGTTGTGGAACATACTGAAACTGAGATTCTTGATATGCTCTAGGACAAAAAGAAGGAATCAGATTTGTTGGTGCTGCAGCAGCAGAAGCAACAGTATCAAAAGCTCGTGTCCCGTTGTTGTATCCAGTTGTATGTTCTGGAACATACTGATGAACCTGTGAATCTTGATATGCTCCAGCAGCAGCAGCAGCAGCAGCAGTAGTAGTAGTAGTAGTAAAACCTCGTGTCGCATTGTTGTTGTTATCGACATTGTTACAAGTAAGTTTTCGTAACATTAACATAAGATCATCATGATCATGAAGAGAAGAAGAAGAAGGGTTTTGTTTTGCTTCAGCCATAATTACAAACAGATGAAAAAGAAAGGGGTGTTGAGGAAGTTGTATTTATAATAAGGTTTTGCAAGATTTCTATTTCGAGAAGTACTCGGAATTTGTGTTTGTTTCGAACTCTGTTTTGGAAAGTGAATTGTATTAGAAATTTGATAAATCTCGGTTTATTTCGTTCGATATTGTCCGGAATATAGGAATCTTGGATTTCCTATAATCCAGCCCAATTAGATTAGTTTAGTTTCGAAGGGTATATTTGGAATTTAATAATAAAATAAATTTTTTTTTTGATAGAATATATATATATATCGGTTTTTCTAGAAATCAGATATCGAAATTCGATAAATTCCAACATATAGTTTGTTTCTTGTGTCGAAGTTTTGGATATATTCGTTTTTTATGCAAGGATCAGTTGAGAGTGGTATGGGGCATAGTTCAAAATGCCGATTCCGAGTGAAATTTCAAATCCTCAAAAAATGGATTCTGCCGAGATTTTGACACTAGAAATCAATTTGGAAGCCGAGTATTTATGGATATTCCCAAAGTTTTGGATATATTATGGTATGAACCTCATCGGCATTGGGGTTCATCAACCGAAGTAGCAAAGTGGCGATGAGAATACTTAGGTGCCAACAGCAGTAATAGACTTAAGAAAACCTTGAAATATAGCATTAGGCATGAATGTCATGTACTCATGTCTACACGAAATTGAGGGATAGATTATGATCTATAAGTTTACAAGACTCCACAACATGAAGGACATATGGCTTCTCGCAACTCAATTCTGTAAGAGTTCTATTTCTCGAAGAAAGCCTACAGTACGTGATTCTTGAGAGAAGAATAAGTTCAAACATTTTAACTAGGTAATGAAGAAAACAAGAGTGCGTCGACAGATATAGATGTTGCTTATATCTGATCAGAACAAAAACTACAAACACTATTTACATAAATCCGCTGAACAAAAAGCAGTGTTTTCTAGCAAAAAATAAACACAGCATTCAATATTCAAGAATCACTAGCAAGAATTTCATTTACCATTCCTATGAATATTCAATATTATAAACAGATATCCACTACGATAAGTCTTCTGCTAAGGTTTCATCAAACTGCAACCCTTACCTAGACATTATTTCAACAGGTTCTATGTATGACCAGTATGCAAGAATCACTATAAACAGTATTTACGATTATGAAGCATTTCTGTGAATGTTCAAAATCAACAAATCGGATCTCCAAGACAAATCCTTTGCTAAGTTAAGCTATCACCAACCATCCTTCAAAAGCCTCGCTTTCTCAAGAATGTACTTCCCTTCTTTGTATTTCTGACTGTCCGCATAAGCCTTCACCTGCAAAAAATCAATAATTATCTGATTTGGAATATGTGTTTGAAAGACTAGTTCAAATGTAACTTCGGTTAAATGCCCGAGTAAGAAAACAGCAAGTCGTGGACCGATCCCACTATTTGTATTGGGTGGAGGAAAAACAATGACAAACACTGACAGCCTTCAGTTTAAGGTGAAATGGTGTAGATGTTCTGCAAACTAACTCCTTTGTAAGGGAACGTGTTTAAGTCATAGTTCCAGACCTCACAAAAATGCTTAAATAATGAAAAAATAAATAAAAAATAAAATAACATACGGAGTGTCAGAGATGATTTCTTGAATATCAAAAAAAGAACATGCTTCTTTCTTAAGCTATTTAAAATTGTGTTCCAAATGGAAAAGTTCCTTAATTCATATTCGAAGCCTTCAACGATCAACATATAAATCATATTTGGCTGACATTTAACACTTCAACATTAAAGTAATTCAACATACTCCAAAGTTGACACGTCATTCCCTTCGGCTCAAAGCCCTCAAACCATCCCAAGTAAGTTCTCTTCTTGAATAAAAAAATAGTCGTTGCCATCAACGAATGGCTTGAAGCTCATAGGCAAGATGTGGGGAAGTCGATACAAAGACAACATAGAGAGATGAATACAAACTGCAAGACTAAATTATACTGGACTAATAGTATTATCCTAAAACACAACACATTTATATAGCAAGAATTCAAGGAGAGAGATACATCTGCCAAGAAAGAACCCACTCAAAGTACCCTTTCAAACATAACAAGATCTTTGGTTGGGAGTTGAGACCACTATCTAAAGTCTGATGCAACTCCCGAAACCTAAAACCCACTACTCGTTTTCAGAAGCTCTTTTTCTCCTCCCTGAACAATAGCAGTCACCTTTAGGAGTCCTCCCTGAACACATCTCACCATCTTTCTTAGAGAAGCAAACCCTCTCCCACTCAACTAAGTATTGTCTAAGAACCTCCCAATATCCTCCCACAGATAATTTCCTAATGATAGACTTCAATCTACAAGAACCACTAAGAGAGATAGGAAACATATATACAAAATACACCTGCAACCTGAAAGGGTAGTTTTAATAAGCACTAAACAACCCCCTTGGCAAAAAGTACCTACACTAATAAAGTTCGCTTCCAAATCAAACACTGCATAAGTAGAGTTTTTACATGTAAAATTTCTGAATTAGAGATAAGCTTAATTCTCTAGTCCCAGATAACTAAATAGTACAATAATATAAACACTAAATACAGTCGACAAAAAAATACTTAATGATTGATGTACTTGTCAGTAGGACTTCAACAATAGGCGGGGAAAGAGAACTACAAGAAGTCTACGAAAGTCAGGTTGATAGCAGGTGAAGTAGTGGAAAGATGAAGTAATGAGCCACTCACGTAACGGTACACATTAAAATTTTCAAAAAATAAAAATAAAATATCTATGAAAAATAGCAGATTGCGAATGGTCAACTTCTGTATCAAATATCACAGTAAACAAGGAAAAATATTTTAGATGAGAGCTTGAAGGCCCTAGGGAAGTCTACAGCTTTCCTCAAGGATTTTACTCTGATTTATACTGTACAAGTAACTGACACAGACCCATCATACTGTCGGTTCTGTAGGAAATTACATGAATCTACATAGAAACATAATGTGAAGATGGTGACTGGGTCCTGTGTGGAACACAAGCTTCAACTGTCACAGTTATTGTTATGAAGGCTATTTTCATGGGAATGGAGCTGACAAACAATGTGATCGTGAGGCGGATCCAGTTGGGTCAGAAGAAGCTGCAGATTCACCAAGACTAGGAACCTCTCAACCTCGTTTAAGTGTTCCCAATTAAGCATAGCTACGGTGACTCTATGAATCTACCCTAATCGAACTACTGATCTTTTAATTAGCTCATGTAAAACTGTAAAGTGGATGATACCTGTGTATTTTTTTGTCAACCATTAGCATTTTGAAATTGCAAACATAGAATTATTTGTAAATATGCTAATGGTATAATGCACACCAGAATGTAAATATTTCATATACAGAACATAATGAGGCATTTCAAAGCAATATCAAGTAACACGAGCACCCTTTTCGTACATCCAACTACCATTAAGTTAAGTCATAAGAAACAAATCACGTCACACAGGTGTTTTCTCCTACACCCTTTTCATTAAATAAATCTAAGCACCGTTGTTTCTTTAAATTGCTAATCTAATAAATCATCATTAGTAACATAAATCAAATATTTAAAAAAATGCTTAATAACACTAGAACAAATTGCGAATACTAACTTACATATTTCCAACCCAATAGCTGATGGCAAGAACTGCAATGGATATCACTTACTGTATGTAATCCAGTGACGAAAGATCGATCTTCACAAGACCCAAGTGTAATATTCACACTGAAAACATCATACCAACATTAATATTTCAAAAAATTCCCATCAATCAAATACCATAAATAAAAAAAATCTAATAATAAGCAAATTAATATGCAAAAAAATAAAATAAAAAATACATACACTTTGTTGAAAAGATATGCTTTCCCACTTTTACTTTGGAAATTCTTATCAATAATCTGACCACAACTAGTTAAATCAACTCTACAACATTTACATTTATAAACCAGTGTTGATGAAATTGATTCAATAAAAAGCCTCCCCATATCTAAAATTAACAAAAAAAAAATTAAAAAAAAAACTACCACCACCCCAAATCAATTAAATTCTTCTTTCAATCTTGAATTTCTTTCTTGCAAGAATCCCTAAATCCCTAATTTGCTTTGAAGCAGAAAGGGTTTCTCAAGTTACTCAAACTCAAAGCAAAGCATCATTTGTCTTTCATTCTTGGAAGCCTCCAACAAGTTTAATAAAACCCCCAAAAAATGAAATGGGGTCCACATTTGATAGCTTATCTTATGCTGCCAAGTGTCTAATACATTGCACATAATTACTTCGTCACTAAGAAACTTTTACCCCTTTCGCCCTGCTCGGTTACCCTGCAAAAATTTAAAAATTTGCATGAAATTTAGCCTAATTTAATATACTCGAAACTCTTGATAAATGGGTTTAAGAACAAATTTTATGCAAATGTTTGGTGTTATTTCAAAAGTGCAAAGATTTCACACCTTTTCTAATAAATTTAGCAGGTGACCATCTATGATTATCTCCTACTTACCTAAGATTTAGGTGGGGGATCAATATAATTTAAGTTAGATTAGTTGGGGACTATTCAAATCAAAGAGTATATTTGGGAGGGGCTACTCGTAGATAAGTAAATATTTGTCTTTTTTTGCAGCCCAAACAAACAGGGTCTTAGTCACAAACTTTGAGTATACTGGTGAAAATATTCTTGATATTTGCGAATATTCGTAGAATATACTGATTTTCTATGAATTTATTTTAGTTACGGTTTTATTTTGGATATATTTGTGTTTTTTTAAGAAATCAGATATCATCGTAGAAATCAGCAAAACCAAATATCCTCAAAAAATTGGCATTTTCAACTATGATTTGAAGCATAGTTCAAAATGTCGATTTCGAGCAAAATTTCGAATCCTGAAAAAACGGATTTTGCAACACTAAAAATCAATTTAGAAGCCAAATATTTATGAATATTTGTGAAGTTTTGTATATCCGATTTCTCAAATATTGGTATAATTCGTGGGATATCCAAGGGTATTTTTGATATTTTAAACTATGATTTGAAGTAGACCAACGACTTGGAATTTGGCAATTAAATTGCTATTCTATGTTGTGGGATATGGCATTCCAAAAACACTATGTCGGCATTTGAATGTTATCCTCTATAAATCAGATGAAAGATGAAGATTAGATTAATAACTTGATGCGTGTGTGGTTCATTACTTCATTTCCATCACTTTGTTTTGATTCTAGAATGATAATGTTTTACTGCACCATATGATGCGGTTTTTGCAGGTCACTCAGGTCACTGGGAAACCTGATTATGCAGCAGCGACTAGCACTGGAATTGACTGATAAGTGAACCAGATCACTCATCTCAGAGGGCCCTCATTATACTTCGAACATGAAGATTGTGAAGGCATTATGGCGTTGCTGGGGACATGGTTTCATTACACAATTAAAACAATGAAGATTTTGCGGGGATATTGAGAATTGCAGTAAAGCACCACAAACACTTCCATAACTGCAAATCCATTCAACTTCTTGCAGCTCTACACTCCATTATCTGAGGCTTCTTATATCTCGTGTTTCGGTTATAATCAAAGAACACTATCACAATGAACAATAATCTCATCTACAAAAATAGTTACAGACCAACATAAGAACACATAGTAGACCAACAGCTGCTCCACATCCAGTATGTTGAATTTCTAAGTTAACAAAGTGTTCAAGCAGGTGCGTTTTTGTTTTTTTTTTGTCAAATCCTCTCCATTATGGTGGTTACTCTTTTGAGAAGCTGCTTTAGATTAAAAACAAAAAAAATACAAGCGGGACAAAAGTATCAATATATCAATAAGAGAGGATGAACTGCCAAAGGAGGAGGTCTCTGGTTAAGAAAAGAACATAATACCAAAACAACAAAGACCAATTACCACAAGATGGGAAAGCCCTAAAATGAGTGCCCAAATAGAAAGCCGTAGTTTTTAACTTTTACATGAAGTACTACAGTCAAATAACAGTGAGTTTAAATATATATGGTTTTGGAATATACACAATCTTACCAACTGATTGTTTTACGTAGAAATAAAACCAAAAGCTACATTTAAACTACTACAATTACCTCAGATCAGTGCCTATGGAGACCACAAGACAAACATTATTTAGGGACACAATCTTCATATCCAGGCAGAAGAGGAAACCAAAGCTTTGTTTTTCCAGCCAAGATAGAGAGCCCCGTTCCTCTCCTCAAGTCTATAGTACTCGCAGTAATTCTCCAACAGATCCTTGATCGTGGAATTTACCACAGAGCTCAATGGGTATGGCGTGAACCCAGCCATTGCGAACCTTACCCTCCACTTCCCAAGAAGCTCATGTCGCTCCACCCTTTCAGGCCCCTCACAGGCAATGATATTAACAATATCGCGTGCGAGACAGTGCTGTTCAACATTGATCCGCTCCTTGTGCTCCCTTGGGAGTGTCACATCTATAGACTCAAACATTGATGTATAATAGCTGAGCGTCTCAATAAATCGCTGTAAGAAAGGTGCTGTATTGGTGTTGGATTCTTGCTCTACCAGGGTTACTACCTTGGGTCCTAAACTCTTGACCAATCTCAGCAATCGATCACGGTGGTTTTCTGTGCTCACACTTTCATCTGGCATGTGGTGGAGCATGAAAGGGAAATTCACAGCAATAGTTTCCCCACTCCGAATCGCAAGATTTCCTAGTTGAACTGCACAACCAGACATAGCAGCAGCATTGAACTCAAAGGGCACATTACATGATTCAGCAAGCTTTGATAGCCTTTGCCCCACTATGTTGAGTCCTCCACCTCGAGCATAAGCAGATTGAGAATCATCAATACCAGTAATCCGGACATAGGGGGCCCCACCAGGGCGAGCACCAAGAGCCTGGATTAGAGACACCCACTGGCTGCCCTGTGCAATCTGGAAATCAATTATGTGAATTCTGCTTTCGTCCTTCACAGCCTCTGCAATGGCACCATTAGCTGACATGTAGCCAAACTTGAAGAATGGGCATACCTCATAGAGGAGGTGCATGTACGAGAGAAGTTCTGAACTAGTGGGCTCACTACACTTTAAAGATTTGTAAATGGAACTCCCAGAGGAGGCCAACCTTGCAACAAGTCCTTCCAACAAGTAAGCTCCCACCCGTTGAATTGGCTCTCCAGTTACCGAAACCATCTTCCTCAATTCAGCTATCAATGTGTGAGCCATTGTTAAATCACCATCTGATATAGATTCTGCACAGTAAACAAGTACCTGCTTTAAATCTCCTCGGGATATTGACTCTGTCATTTGCCTCCACTTGTTCTGTTCTCCTGATCCACAATTGGGTCCGGCTTGCAAGATGCTATCAAAGCCGTCCATATTATTAGAATCGGGGACCAAAAGTGCACTTTCCAGTTCTTTTATCTTGAGCAGCAGGTCATTGTCATTGTCATTGTCTGTTATGCATGACACACTTAATGGAGATCCATAGGTGTTGGACTGGTGTTGGACTGGTGGGTATGACTGACATTCTTGTCCTAATACAGGAGTGCATGACTGATATTCTTGATGTGATACAGGGCTCCCATTAGGTGAAAAACTTTGAGATGATGGAGAATTGTGAATTGAGTGACCACCAGTTACAGAGGAAGACTCTAATGTGCAGTACTGTTGACATGAAGCCCGGACAGAAAAGTTAGTTCCTTGGCTACTATCATCGGAGCTTAAGTGGTGGTCTAAAGTTTGAATGGTTTGTTGATAGCAATACGAATCCACTTCTGGAGTCTCTTGGTAGTTCAAACTGTGGGACGCACCCGAACTTTCATGCTGGGAAGGGAACATAGAGGAATAATCTAATGACTGACTAAAGCCATCTACAGTACATCCAGGGTAATACTGGTAGTCTTTTCGGGCAAAACCAATCCCAGACTCTATCTGAGAACTCATCTGTTGGAAACTCATAATTTTGATGTTAAATTGGAAATCACTGTGCTGCTTAGAGAGCCATATCAATCATCTCCAGCTGTCAGATATCTTCTACCTAAACAGAAGGATAGGCCAAAGATGCAATACAAACAGTGAAAAAGACATACCACTGCTGCTCTATTGGTGTACTTCAAGAAATTAGCATGAAAATAAAGCAGAAAAAAATGTTACTTGCACAAAGAAATAAAACTGAAGGATTCTGAAAACCAATATAAATTCCGCCTAGTGAGCCCATATAGCAACTCTAATACAAAGATTCAAAAAACATGTGTGTGTGCGTGCGCGTGTGTGGGGGTGTGTGCGTGCGTGTGGGTGGGTGGGTGTGCGTGTGGGGGGTGGGTGTTTTGGCAGTAGAAGAATATGCCAACGGATAACTTAAGTGATATTTACAGACTGCAAGTTTGACAAGCTGCAATGTGTTGTAATCAGGTGACACAGTATTTGGAGATGTTCTATATTTGAACTGATATGTTGCTGTTCAACTAGAAATTAAGTTAATAAGTTAATCCTGACTAATAATGCAAACCCGAAGACCTTCGTTTGGGTTTTGTTACTCTTACAGAATATATCTGTGTGTGTAGCCTCACACCTCACCCATTATTTGGAGTTGCTCTAGTTTTGAACTGATATAGTAGGCGTTTTTTCAAAAAGATTTGGGTTTGTGACAAAACTGACAATAAACTCCAAAACATGTTACAAAATCCCAAAATCCGGGAAATTCCAACCAGAGTAACCGAAAAGTTCGTCATATAATTTCACATAATTTTCCAGTATGTTTTGTATGCCAAATGATATAAACAGATTTAAATCACTAACCAAGAACAAGCTTGTATATCCACAAAAAATTTCAACCACAATGTTGAAAATGATGAAATATTATTTTGCCCAACCTTAAAGAATTTAAAAAAATAAAAAATAAAAAAAAAATTTGGTTTTCTATTCAGAAAGGACTTGCAGCGCAGTTTGTAGCGCGCTTGTCTTCTACTTTTGTGTAATTCCTTGAGTTTATCAATAAAATGGTTTTTCTAAGTTTTGCAATATGTTCTCTACACCAAATCAAGAACACTTCTAAAAAAAAATAAAAAATATCACAATCTTTCTTCAATAAATCACCAAACCATATATCTTGTAAATTTAACAAAAAAAAAAATGATAAAAAATATTCTTCCAAACAAAAAACCCATTTTGAGCAAACCCATGTCAACCCACATAAACAAATAATATTTTCTCCAAGATAACTAAGATTTACACATCAAATCTCAACCAAAACTATTGAAATCACAACTAAGATTTAGTACAAACAGAGAAGAAAAATAGAAGAAACAGATTACATTCTTGAAGGGTTATTGTTAACATACCTTTTGAGAAGAAGAAAAATGATGATGAAGAAGTTAGATTAGTATTTGATGTGGAGTTTTCAACTTTACTACTCCTACTACCGTACAATTCTGTCATCAATGTTAAAGAGAATCTACAGACACCTATTGACTTATAAATACCCCCTTAGCCCCTAACCATTTTAAAATTACTTTTTTAACCTTTGGTTAGTATGGAATTTTTATTTTGCAGGACTCTACTACCCTTTTATTAACCATCACTTGTTGACGTGTTTCGAACCTATAACCTCTCTACTTTGTGAAAAGAGTGCTACGAACTAAGCCACTTGTTTGTTGGTTTAGTTGTATTTTTTCATATTGTAGAACATCCAGAAAGAACTTGTCGTACAGCGTGTTTGTCCTCTACCTTTGTGTAAATCGTTGAGCTTATCAATAAAAAATTTCTTCATATTAAAAAAATAAAAAAAAATAAATTAAATATATCATTTTATCGATGAGCTCAAAGAATTACACTAAAGTGGAGGACAAACGCGCTACCCGCAAGTCCTTTCTAAATAATAAAATTAATCATTCTGCAAACATATTCATTTGACCAAGCAGTTATGACATTGTTATCCATAATTTTTTGTACCTTCTTAAGGAGCTCAACTACTTCTGATGCTAGAAACCCGAATGTGTCGGCAGTCAAACATAATTTTTTTTTTTTCTTAAAATCGGCAGACAAACATGATTGGTTACTCTCACCTAAGATTAAATAGACCTCTTAAAGTTAGTCGATTGTAAGACCAAACACAATCTACTATACTATAACTTGTAAATGCACACCCTTCATCAAGGGGTATTTTAGTCATGGTCCAAACCAAAGGGTGGATATGTAATTAAGCTTCACTTGTGAAAAAAATGTTTCATGTGTCCATTTCTCTGGTGGGCAACTTGGTTGATGAGTTTGAAATAAGCACCTGGTACGAAGGTTGGAGTTTGGACAACAGAGAAACTAGGAAGAGACCTTGACCTGCTTTTTGGTTTATGGAAACATCTTTAATTAACCTTTAAATAAACACTTTCTCAGTTTCTCACGTGGAAAAATCCTCGAATACACGAGGATCAATACCAGGGGCGGCTCTACTGTTTAGCAAATTAGGCAGGTGTTTAAGGCCCATTGTCCTATTTAATTATTGGGCCATATTTTTTTATTTGGGTATTTATTTATTTTTTATTTTAATTATTTGTTTTTTTAAATAAAATTTTAAATATTGAAGAGTTCTTTAGAAAAATACTTTTAAAATTTTGGGGCCACTTATTTTTGTTCAAATTCCAATACAATTATTAGTATACCTTTAGCTTCTACAATAAAACTAAAATCTAAATTGCACTTAATACAAAAAAATTTATTTTAAATACATACCTCAAATTTTGGTTTGCCTAAAGCCCACATTTTCTTGAGTCGACTTGTCAATACCAACAAGACATGCATCCATAGTGAAATGGTAGTCGTTGTAGTTAAACTTTCGATATGTCATTTATTTTATTTTTTGCATATAAGAAAGTATATATTAATATAGAACTGTGATACGGTGGGGATTAACGTTAAGGGAAGAGAAAATAGAGAGAAAAAACAGAGATTTCAAAAAACATACATGAAATGAGACGGACAAACAAAAAAAGTTAAGGGACAGACACGTGTTTAAGTCCCACCCGACTCTAAATAGACCTTTTAACGACGTTGGTTGATAATATACTTTCAGCCAAAAAAATATTATATCCGTTTATCTTGAAATATACTATATATTACAAGTATACAAGTATTACATCATCTCGATGCCAAACTCGGGAGCTCCAGGACCACATACTTCGAGGGTGATACTGCACACATGGATGATGCTTTTGATAGTGCACTTGCGAGTTACACCTTTCTCTCCGTGATTTCGACCTTAGTATTTGTATTAACCATATTTGTGAGGTTGGTCAATACATTAATGAATGATGATGAGTAAATGATATGAACAATAATAATAAAGTAGAGACATGAACACCATTGTATACGTGGTTCGGCAATTGTGCCTACATCCACGGAGAGAGAGAATGATCTTTATTATAGTAGTGGTGATACAAAATGGGAGCTCGATAATGGAGAGAGCTCAAGAGAGAGATGAGACCTGAGAGGTGAGGTCTCATCATGAGAGATTGGGGAGGTCGTTGATATTGAGACCTCACCAGGCCATGAGGTCGTGTTGGGAGCATTAGGCCATCAGACCATCTGAGCAGAGATGAGAACATGCCTAGAATGAGTAGCTTGCCTTCATATTTATAGGCTTACAATGTAACTCCATTCCTAGCATTTAATGAGGTAATGATGAGAGAATATCTTTGTAGTAATTGGCTTTAACTTTGTAACTTGTGCCATCAAGAGAGAGTCCATTAGATGATGACATGTGGCACCATGATGTACGGTAGAGATGGTGCCACATGTATGTTGTATATAGTACCCCTACATAAGCCCCCTCTTTTTAGGTCGAACGGAGTTCGGGCTGAAAAGAAGTAATCGAACCGATCTAGCCCCCAAGATGAATGAAATATGGGGTTCTTTAACGAAGTCGATCCGCCCCAAATTTTGATGAGCTTGATCATTGAGATTTGCAGGACGCGATGAAGGTCCCTTGTGGTTATGGCAACTCGATCATGAATTTGTGTATAGCGAGCTAGTTACTTCCAGGGAGACTTGGTAGCTCGTTCAGAAGGCATGTAGACGAGATGGACAGCTGCAAGCAGGTCGTACTGAAGTGGGTCTTCTTGTATGCATGGGTTGTTGGTCTCGGTCATGCTTTAAGGTGGTCGCCTTTTTGTGGTCGAGTTGCATAGACCTGATAATGTTAGCATGTGAAACATTATAAATTTCAATAAAAGACTTACATGGAATTGTACGTCTTCCTTATGACTTGTATGTACTATCTTTGTCGCCTTGTGACTGGACACTTCGATAGATATGGCACTTTGGAGTGCAATGTAGCTCGTTTGAGAAAGAACATTGGTTGACCAAGTGTTTTGAGAGTTACTTGGAACCTTTTGGTGCCCGATCTAGTGAATGGTCGCAGCGTGGAGACCTGTTTGACAATTCTCGGGCATGTGGCCTTTGTGGGTCTGCATTGCGTTGAGAGTGAATGCGTTCGACCAGGCGTGTGGCTAGAGAATTGTGTTTGAGGTCGTCCCGCATACGAGTGACTCACTAGTCAATGAGGGTGGCCGTATTGTATATCAAGCATTTCACTTGTAGAGAGTTCAGTGAAAGCAATGTAGCACATTTGTGCAAAAATAGCTCATGGGGAGTGAGGTCGTGTTCATGTGACCTGCACATAGAGAGAGCTACAAAAAATATCATTAATAGCTAATTGTGCTAATAATAAGTTAATTTCATTAGATAAAGTGAGAATAGCCCCCTGTATGGCATAAATGTTCTTGAGGTCGTTGAAAGACCTGTAATTTGAAGAGGTCATTGATAGACCTGGTGAGGTCGCGATGAAGGACCTGACATGAAGGACCTGGTATGAGGGACCTGGCATGAAGGACCTGGTATGAAGGACCTGGTATGAAGGACCTGAGAGGTCGTTGGCTTAGGGACCTGAGAGGTCGTTGGCTTAGGGACCTGATAGGTCGTTGGCTTAGGGACCTGAGAGGTCGTTAGCTTAGGGACCTGAGAGGTCGTTGGCTTAGGGACCTGATAGGTCGTTGGCTTAGGGACCTGAGAGGTCGTTGGCTTAGGGACCTGAGAGGTCGTTGGCTTAGGGACCTGAGAGGTCGTTAGCTTAGGGACCTGAGAGGTCGTTAGCTTAGGGACCTGAGAGGTTGTTGGCTTAGGGACCTGAGAGGTCTTTTGCTTAGAGACTTGAATAAGAGGTCAGGTCGCGATGAGACCTGAGCTCGTCTGCTTAGAGACCTGAATATGTGGCCATTAAGAATGTAACTGATGATATAAAATCTTGATCGAGTTATGAGAATATATGTTACATAGATGCATATAATAGTCAATTTGTGTGAGACAAAATAGAATAAACAGTAAGATCATAGTGAATTGATACTTATCTTGCTTTCGTCGAGTTTCACATACAGTAATGGTAACCGAAAGTAAACCCCCAATTTGGAAATTGTGATTGCAATTCTGCCAAATAGAATTTCCTGAACTTGAAATTACCACTTTGTGAGCCTTACAACAATGGTGTAATGGTGGGGTTGGTGGGTGGAATTCGCTTGAGAAAATCCCAAGTCCCTGTAGTCGGCGCCAAATGTATTAACCATATTTGTGAGGTTGGTCAATACATTAATGAATGATGATGAGTAAATGATATGAACAATAATAATAAAGTAGAGACATGAACACCATTGTATACGTGGTTCGGCAATTGTGCCTACATCCACGGAGAGAGAGAGAATGATCTTTATTATAGTAGTGGTTATACAAAATGGGAGCTCGATAATGGAGAGAGCTCAAGAGAGAGATGAGACCTGAGAGGTGAGGTCTCATCATGAGAGATTGGGGAGGTCGTTGATATTGAGACCTCACCATGAGGTCGTGTTGGGAGCATTAGGCCATCAGACCATCTGAGCAGAGATGAGAACATGCCTAGAATGAGTAGCTTGCCTTCATATTTATAGGCTTACAATGTAACTCCATTCCTAGCATTTAATGAGGTAATGATGAGAGAATATCTTTGTAGTAATTGACTTTAACTTTGTAACTTGTGCCATCAAGAGAGAGTCCATTAGATGATGACATGTGGCACCATGATATACGGTAGAGATGGTGCCACATGTATGTTGTATATAGTACCCCTACAATATTCTAGTCTCAAGGGCTACCCCCCTCCCCCCCCCCCCCCCCCCCCCAAACCCCAACATACACTGATGGAAGCTTACTACAAGAAGATTGCTACTGGTATATACTGACAGGGATTTTGATTTTTCTGCTCGTCAGAGGGCTATGATATAATGCTTACAGACCAAACATGCCAAGGACTTCCTTATTGATATTTCTATGGGAGAGTTAGGAAAACGCAGGATGGCAGTGGACTACCGTGGCATTCTCCGGTACTGTCTCATAATCCATTTACAGATGGGGATTTATGTCCTGTATGTAAGAAGAGTTGACTAGACGCTTTTAGGGACCATATTGTACACTGTAAGTATTACCCCAATTTTAAATACAGACACGATCATGTGCATGATATATTGTATGATGTGGTATGACGAGCAAGAATACAAGTTAAGAAAGAGGCTCCGGTCAATTTTCTTACAGACCTGTCAAAAGGCAAATCAACACCACGGCCAGCTGATGTTTTGATAGACAGTTGGTTAAAAGGGAAACATGCATGTGTTGACATCAAAGGGGCATCTCCGATGGTGGGGTTTGGTAATGGAAATTTCGAAGTTGCTTAGACAACGCTATTTATGCAGTTGCAGGTAAGGTACAGAAACACGAGGGAGCATGCATGTGCAGCAAACCAGCATTGTTTCATTCCTTTTGCTTTTGACACTTTTGGGTTTCTAGCACCAGAAGCAATTGAACTTCTCAGGAGGGTACAAAAAGTGATGAATAGCAATGTGATGACGGCGGGTTCCAATGAATATGTATTTTGTAGGATTTGTTTTGCTATTCAAAAAGGGTTTGCAGCGCAGTTTGTAGTGCGCTTGTCCTCTAACTTTGTATAATTCCTCAAAGTTTATTAATATAATTTGTATTGGTACAAAAAAAAAAAAAAAAAAAATTAAAATACTCACTATGTATCCATGAAACTTGACATTTGCCAATAAACGTGGGATCACCATTGGTTTTATCCAATCCATTGATTTTTTTAATATTGTATATGGCACATTCAAATTCTAATACTAAATAACTAATTAACGTCAAAATTGGGTTTCACAAATCGAGAGATATGATCACAAAAAACAATTACTGAAATACAAAATAATTCATACAAAAGTAGAGGAAAAACGCGCTACAAACTGTAGTGATACTATCCACTAAAAAAAATCCTTCACTCATTGGATTTTATCGCTTTTTGTGTCACCTTGCATTTTTTTTTTTTTTTTTTTTATCAAACGATTAAGATCTATTAAGTAATCATCATCAAAAGCCCGAAGACAAATATACACATAAAATACATAGAGATCATTGCCAAAAAACAGATAAGAACCCAATACATGGGGATCAATACCAACAAACAAGACATCCATAGTGGAATGGTAGCTGTTGTAGTTAAACTTACAATATGCAAGTTGTCATTTATTTAATTTTTTTCACATATAGTTTAGCCAAAAAAAAAATTATATCCTTTTGTCACTTGAAATATACTATACAAATATACAAAAAAAAATCAAAATGACCCAGTGTGTTTTATTTTCTTTTTATTTATATTCGCACGAGTTATATCCATGAAATTTGACACTTACCAATAAACGCGAGGTTCATCTTTGGTTTTATCTGGTCGATTAATATTTAAATATTGTATATGGCACATTCAAATCCGAATACAAAAACCAACTTGGGGATAAATAATTAATTAAATGCTTCGATCCTAACGAACGCCAATTTTTTTTTTTTAAATATTGTATATAGGACTGATTCAATTTATTTATTTATTAGACTATTGTAATTTTAAGAGTGATCACAACATGCAATACAATTAGAGGAAAAACGCACTACAAAATGTTACTGATGTCTTTATTTATTTATGTGAAGAAATTGAATGGGAAGAAAGGTGGAAGAATATAAGAATCCATACAACTTTGTGATTCAGATTACAAGCGTGTAAAGCATAGGAAGAAGACACCAAACTTTATCTTTTTATCACAAAACATCTTAATTTTGCTAATCTTTTTCTTTAGTTTAATGGGATGAGAAAGAACTTTTAAGCCCCACTGATGACCTTATCTTGTTCAGTTTCTTTGCTTTTCTTAAAAAAAAAAAATGTGTAAATTGTAAAAGATTCCCATAAAACAAATAAGCAAATGGAAAATTCCATGAAAGAACTCAAAAGTTCTAAAAGCCATGGACATCTACGGTTGTCCCACCAGCAGTTGTTAGCAATGTTTAAGATCAGGTTGTACTACCCTAGTACCCTGCATTTGGCATAATATCCCCAAAAGCCATGGACATCTACGGTTGGTGTATTTAGACGTTGTTCTAAGCAAAATCTGGCTGGTATCAAACCAGAACTCATGGTATGACACCTCCGGCTAAATATGCACTATGTTCGAGAAAATAGCCATTTTGGTCCACAAACTTTCACAAAATTTTCATTTTGGTCCACAAAGTTTCATTTGGTCAATTTGGTCCGTAAACTTTCATTTTGTTTGCAATTTGGTCTCAAATCAAGTCAACTTTTATTTGGTTTATGAAAGTTTGCGAACCAAATTGACCAAATGAAACTTTGTGGACCAAAATGAAAATTTTATGAAAGTTAGTGGACCAAAATGGCTAATAGATCTGTTCGAGAAAATAGCCATTTTGGTCCACTATGTTCTTACTGACAGAGCACTGCTTGTAAAGAAAGCGATGATATGATATGTTAGGGTTCCATCATTACATTCTTCTGGGCTGCTTTTCTCGTAGAACCAACTGTTGAACTACAGTTTCAAGATTAAGATTTCAATACTCATTAAGGGGTCCCTATTAGAAATTCCAAGCATCAAAGAAAGTTGTGCGCATTGGCATAAAATAAACGTGCTTCATTCTCAACAATAACCAAGCTCAAACTTTGTAGCATTATCACGAAAGTGTCGACAGTTTTTCTAGACACTAACATAGGTACTGACAAAAGATTGACTGATTACAACTGTAAGTTAAAGGACTTGATCAGAGAAATGGAAATTCCAAAACAACTACAACAACGAATAAGTAACCAAAAAATAATCAATATTACCCCCACCATCAGTCAGAACTAACACCACCATCCTCCCAGGGGTCACGATAATTATCAGAATTGTCATCAATATCATCATCATAATCAGGAACAAAGGGTGGATGTTCACAAGTGAATTCATCGTCAGAGGGATTTAACTCGTGAACCAAATCATAAGTTTCATCAATGTACGTAGAATAACCACCGTCCATAACATGCTCGCACGGCCATTCGTAACTCACTTCGCAGTCACTGTCTTCACATTGTTCTTCACACTCTGAACAATAGTCATTCACCTCATTGTCCCACTTGAACTCCTTCAAGCGACTAAGACCAATTTTTAGTATTTCATCTGATTCATATACATACCTTTCCACATCCAGTAATATCAAGGCTTTCGAGCTCATCACAACCCTTGAGAATAACTAACAAATCTTTTCTGTGTATCCTAGTCGTAGATATGTCCAAGATTCTGAGTTTTGGCAGATATGTAGCAATGAGCAAAGCTGTGTCTTTGGACACAGAATTATAAATGAGAAGAAGAATACATAAGAAGGATTATAAGACTTTCCAAAACCATTGATGGTAGATCAATTTTCACAACACAATGGTTTTTCAAAGCGGAAGATATCTTAAGATAACTAGGTTTGCGAATGAGCCTGTAGCTCAATGGTAGCACCCCTCTTACAAAGTGGAGAGGTTGTGGATTCGAAACACGTCAACAGCTGATTGTTGATATAAGTTTCCACACGTAATTTAAATGGGTAGGGGTCCCATCAACCCCGCTTGCCAATAAAAAAAAAAAAAGATAACTAGGTTTACATAGTATTAGTTTGATCAAACATGTATTTTCTCTTTTCCTATTGAAAAAATTAAATTAAATTAAAAAATGTATTTTTAAGTGCCAAACAGGTGCAAAGACTATCTAAAGAAGTGACAAACTGTTAAACCCCAGACAGACAACTACCAGATACCAATAAGTCTAGATACAAACAGAGATATAAAGTATCTAACTAGCCTAACAACAATCAAAAGCATACCACATACAAAAACCATTGCTGCAGATCCTGTCATGGGAATTGCTGTCTGGTCAATTTACTATGCATGGTCAGGCTTTTTGTGCAGTAGAATCCTTCACATACCAGCACCTTTGTCTGCTCTGTATAACACCTGACTGTCTTCTACAAATATCTGTCTGTCAAGAGGTTCTGCCAATATAAGAGTAAATCAGCAAAGCCTATATTCTCCCTAAGCATCATATATAGCTTCCTTATCCATATTAAGCCTGCTCCAGACAGTAGATTTAATGCGTTGTAATACCTTAACAGCGCTTAATTCCACCCCTTTGAAGATTGCACCATTCTGACACCACACTACTACATATTGTAGGGTAGTATATCCCATATTATTTTTCCTGCAATACCTCCCTTGTTCAACTTACGCCACTGTTCTGTGCATGATTTCATAGAATCCCAGCAGTTAAGATTGTTGTTGGCTGCAGAGTTAACAAATTTAAAACAAATGCTCCAACTTTTCTTCTTCCTTGCATAAAACAAAACTATAGTCGGAATATGCATGTGGCTCCCAAGTAAACTTATACACGGGAATGCTTTTGGCTCACTTCTCTCCTAAACCACGGTAATGGTTTCGAGAGAGAGAGAGAGCTAGTCAACCTTAAGATGATTCTCGGCAAATATGATTGAGCTAATTTAAGTATACAAGTGGTAGTTAAGTTACTTCAGAATAAATATCATATATCTCTAGCTACCTCCTCCCCCAATGGATGCAATATGGATAAAAGGTATTTTACATTTTTACAAGTGCTCCAAATTTCATCTTACATTGTAGGAAAAAAGGGTAGAAGTTCATTTTTGATATTGATGATGTGATCGATGATTATGATCAAATTATGTGTAAAAGAAAAAAAGAAATTTAATAAAGCTCCATCTTCAAAATGAAGAAGATAGTGAAAAGGAATATCATTGATCCCGAGTGTCATTTTGTAGGAGATCCTATTATTCTATTACGCCTTATAGGTCTAAGAAAAAGGTTCGGTTTGGGAAATTTAGGCTTAACCCCCCAGATAATGGACCTTTTTTTATTAAACCCCCACATATATGAAAAGTTTGACTTTGAACCCCATCGTTTGCTTCCGTCCAATTTTCCATCCAAATTATATTCTTACTACCCCAAATGCCCCTTGTTCTTTTATTAGTAAAACCCTAAATATTAGAAAACGAGAGGCATTTAGGGAAGTAAAAATATAATTTGGATGAAAAACTGGACGGAAACAAATGGTGGGGTGCAAAGTCAAACTTTTCATATATGTGGGGGTTTAATCAAAAGAGGTCCATTATCTGGGGGTTAAAATTTTATTTGATTTCTAAGCTTTAGCATGTTTGTTTGTGTTTATATATATTTGCTATTATAGGTTAACGAATGATTACAAAGCAAGTTGAAACCGAATGTATTTTTTTGGGGAAATCTTACATTTACGAAACTTGTACAATTTTTATCTTGGATGCAATAAAATTGAGGATTGTCATCCTTCAACTATATACGAAATAAACAAACGCTTCTTGTCTACAAGATCTTTGTGAAGTCTAATAACTTAAACAAATTACGAGCAAAAAGCCTCCCAACTTACTCAAAAAGGAAATTTATACAATCTAAAAGAAATTTTATTGATAAAAATTTGAGGAATTATATAAAGTTGGAAGACAAGTGCGTTACAAACTGCACTGCAAACCTTTTTTGAATAGCAAAACCAATCCTACAAAATACATATTCATTAGAACCCGCTATCATCACATTATTATTCATCACTTTTTGTACCCTCCTAAGAAGTTCAACAACTTCTAGTGCTAGAAACCCAAAAATGTCAAAAACAAAAGGAATGAAACAATGTTGATTCGTTGCACATACTCCCTCGCGTTTATGAACCTTACTTGTAGCTGCATAAATGACTGTTTGACCCACTTCGAAATTTCTATTACCAAACCCCACCGTCGGAGATGCCCATATGATTTCTGACTTTTTTTTTTTTTTATTTGTTTGTAAACCTTGATCTCATTTATGTATCAGTTTTCATGCCAAATACTTCTTTGGTACTCTGAAATGCCTTGGACAAGTTAGAAATGAATTTTGCTTCAAGAATGAACCGACTTGTGTTTCATTAAGTCTTAGGTTTGTTTGGGAAAATGGAGGACACGAAATGGAATTTTTAAAATAAGAGAACAGGGGAAGAAGAGAAGAAGTGAAAGTGACGGAGATTAAGATCTCTTCTTGCTATATTGTGCAGATACTGAAACTTCTTCTGTACATCTTTGTTGAGTACCAGCTACAATTCCTCAAAGATACCCACAAAATGGTGAAGTAAACTGGTTACTTACTCAAAGCAGATGCAGGACCTTAAATGCAGTTATCTTTACACACAAACACTACTTCATCAAAACATCATTACTCATTACTCATTAGTCACCTCACCAATCATGTACAAATGCAATACTTTGGATGATAACATACAACATCAATGTGATATATCTTCCAGCTAGGATTGTTTTCACTAAAAATTCATAGCTGGAAGTTACCTACTATGGATGGAATTGCATACTAATAATTCAATATGATGTAGCTTCTAACATCTTTTCCACTCAATTCATGGCTGGAAGTTACCTTCAGGATGGAAATCAACTTTTTGGCTCATAGCTAGGTTGTAGTTTGTTTCTCGACTTTCTTCCAAGTATAAATAGAAGTTAGTTTTTAAACTGAACTTGCAATACAAACATACCTCACCAAAGTTTCCTTTAAAGAAATTCCATTCAGTATTTGGTACTTAAGTGGGGCAAACAAGATCTTTTCCTATAGCACTCTTACCAGCCATGGCTCTCAAGAACATCTCATACCTCCAAATTATCTCCTTCATCTATTTGTTCTTGTCACTAGTTGAGAGTATTGATTTTAAATATCCGGCAGTATTCAACTTTGTTGACTCAAATTCCGACACAGGGGAGCTAACTGCGGGGCTTGGTATTCGTCTCGAGTCACCAAATGGGCAGTCTTACTTTCGTAAGCCTTCGGGGCGGTTCTGTGATGGGCGTCTACTAGTTGATTTTCTAAGTAATTCTCTACTTGCGTTTAGCTATTTAGTTTCACATAAAATGGTCTAAACTCACAGAGCAGGCATATAGGGCTCATTATCATACAGGAAGCTAGAGTCTAAATGTAAGACATTTCCTAGGTAATTATTTGCCTTTGAGACCAAGATATAGAAATATAATTTGCAAGTACAAACTGTCCATGATCAAAACTAGATATACTGTATGCTTGGAAAGGAAGGATTATGCGGTCTTAATCCTACTTAAAAACTTGAGGTATCAAAATTTTACACCAATTCTAACCCAAATGTGGGACATATTTTCAATTCCTTACCCTCCTTAACAGACAGCAAGTTAGTAACTAAAATTGCTAGGCTTGTCTATTACTTTAGAATATACTATGCTCCAATATTTTTCTGATTTTTTTTGAAAATAATTTTTTTTTTTTTCCTGATTACTACTTAAACGAATCCTTATGACTAAAGTTTATGTCACTCTGCTGTCTGCCTCTGCAGTGGATGCTATGGACCTGCCATTTCTAAATGCTTACTTGGACTCCATTGGCGCCTATTTTACAAGAAGGGTGTAATTTTGCAGCAGCAGGGTGTACTATACTTCCAGCAACTGCATCATCTGTCAGCCAATTTTCCTTTGGGATTCAGGTGTCTCAGTTTCTATATTTCAAAGATGAGGTTCTCGAACTGCTTTCGAAAGGTAAAGTGTTATTTCTAAATACTCTCATCTAGTCATTCATTTCCATGTAACTCTTGTTAAATACCATTAAATCCCAAGTTCATAGCAACTGTTTTGTGAAATCCACAAGATAAATATATCAACAGCAATGTGTTTTGTTCTATACTAACAGGTTAGTACTGTAAGGTGATTCTAGACTCTGGTTAATGACAGGTACCAAGCCCTATATCTCAACAGTACCATTTTCTAGGGCTCATCCTTTGTAACACAAACTGAAATAGTCTTGGCAGGCAGAAAAAGGAACACAGTTGAACTGTGCTACACAGCCATCGTCATCAAATTACACCGAGGACCTTAGTACCTTACCCTTCTTGTAATAAAATTGAAACCTAAAAACTGATACTAAATTCCAATGTTTTTTCTTCAGGTAGAAAATTCAGTAAATACAAGGTTATTTTGATCAGGGACTCTACATGATCGATATAGGTAAGAACGACATTGCTGGTGCTTTTTATTCCAGATCGAAGGACCAAGTACTTGCTTCGATTCCAACAATACTGTCGGAAATTGAAACTGGAGTCGAGGTAAGGTGAAGTTCAGACTTAGCTTTAAGAGGGAGAAGAACACCCTTCCTTTCAACTACTTTTAGTAATAGAGGGAATCAGAAACCTATCATATCATCTTCCAACTGGAAGTAGAAAACACTATAATGGCTTGCTGTGGATATGGGGGTCCACCACTGAATTATGAAGATTTTGAAGGGAAGCTCTGTTGCAGCTAAAGGATGTGATGATAGTAGTAAATACAGAAGTTGGGATGGAATACACTACACCGAAGCTGCAAATCAGTATGTTCTCTCACAAATACTCACCGGAAAATATTCAGACCCACCTCTCTCTGACATAATGAAATCTCCTCCAAAGCTCGATCTCTAAGATCATGACACATTTAATCTAAGAAACTAACTGTTACTCAGTTGTTGATAATTTAGTATTTCAATCCACCCAAAATTAGTTCCTGTTTCATAATGCCATAATAAAACACTTGAATCTATCATTCTCAACTTGCTTTCTACAAAAGAACAAAATGGCTGTTATTGTTTTGTGCAAGTACTCTAGAATCAAGCTTAGGGTCAGAACTGGCAAGCAGTTTATAGTTTACATATTACCTCAGCAGTACACAGTAGACTTAGGGTGTGTTTGTTTAAAATGCTGAATGCTGGATGCTGAATGCTGGATGCTTAATGCTGGATACTTAATGCTGGATGCTGAACACTGAATGCTGGAAAAGTTGTTTGGTTATCATTTTTAAGAAGTTCTGTTTTTGATTTGTTTGTTTATGCATAAGTGTGATTTTGACCATGTTACCCTATTATTAGAAAAGTATTTTGACAATACACAGTACCTTATCACATAACCCAAAAACCTAAAGTTGATTTGCACTCTGGTTGCGCAAGTTGACCATTTAGTGTTGTGCTTCAAATGAGAATGTTTCACCCTTAGCCAAAATATTTGTGTAACTACACTATATTGTTACGTCGTACAAACAGAAAAATGTTCTAACAACAAAACTATACACGCCAATTTTTCTTCTAAAACATGATATTTAAAAAAAAAATCTTAACCTTTTAAACGGCTCGTCTAAAAATTCTAAATTTTGGATATGGTACAACAGAAATCGTCATGAACATATGGAAAATATTTCAAAGTGAACAGACAAAGGAAAGATCCCTTACTAAGCAAACGAATCTGACTGTAATTTTTCTTCTAAAACATGACAATCACAAAAAAATCTGTAACTTTCAAACGACTCGTTTAAAAATTTCAAATTTTGGATATGATACAATAGAAATCGTCAGGAACATATAGTAAAACTTTTAAAGTGATCAGACAAAAGAAAGTCTCCTTATTAAGCAAACGAATCTGACTGTAACGTAATTTTTCTTGTAAAACATAACAACCACAAAAAAATCTGTAACTTTCAAACCGATCGTCTAAAAATTCTAAAGTTTAGATATGATATAACAGAAATCTTCAGGAACTTATGGTAAAAATTTCAAAGTGATCAGACAAAGGAAAGGCCATTAACTAAGCCAATGAATCTGACTGTGATATTACTTAATGGTTATGGATGATAAAAACAATTTTTATAAAGGGTAGAATTGTCTAAATAATACAACAAGCATTAAGAAGTTAAATTAAGCGTGAGATTTTCGCTGGGCCAAAATCGCTGAAATATCCCAATTAGTTCTTAATGCTTGTTCTAAACAAACAACTTAAAAAACACTTATTTCTGAATTTTAACCTGGTCCACCACTTAAGAAGCACTTAATGCTTAATGCTTAATGAAACAAACACTACCTTATATTTGGGACCAAATCATTTATAATCATACCATTCGTCAGTTAAAATCTTTTTCTCTTCCTTCTATATGTCTTCATTCAATTTCCTTCTATGAACATGGCTAACCCATTTCAAAGATTCCATGTAAACAAACTAATAAAATGCTAGTTGATATAACATTATAACATTAACATTGCTTTTACATATCGAATTTTCATAGCATCTCCCAACACTAGTCTATTCAATCACACTAACTAAGGTAAACAAGTAGTTCATACCAATGGTTTAGATAACTTAAGAAATAACCCTAAACCCTAAACCAATGGTTAAAACTGTGCCATCAACTCATTATATTATTTACTAAGGCCATTCATTTATGTAGAATTCGATGGATTATTCTACCTCAAATTGTTGACCTAGCATTACCTAATATGAAAAACATCCCTACACTTGCATATTCACCCAAATGATGGAAAGAGAAAAAAAATAAAAATAAATAAGAAAACCCTTACAACCCCTCGGGAAGAACAACTTATTCTGACTTCTCTTCACTGACTTCAGAAGTAAGGTCCTTGAGCTTATCCTTTAACTCTCCAGTCTGCAAAGATGAATCAGAAAATAAGAGATTGTTTACTTTCTATATCTAATCAATAGAAATGAACCTATATCACACAAATTACCAATTTCAAAAACCAAAAAACACCTAATTCATACTAAAAAGAACTTGCTATATAACTTTTACAGTTTTACCTGATGCATGTTGAGAATAATATCTGATCCTCCAATAAACTCCCCTTTAATAAAAATTTGTGGAAATGTGGGCCAGTTACTGCACACAAATATTTCACCATATAGGAATAATTATTAGAATACAAAACAATAGCCTATACAAAATAGGAACGATGGTAGTGATGGCTAATCTACCTGAAGCTTTTTACAGCAGTTTTCAGCTCAGGGCTTTCTAAAATGTTTCTGGCATTCAAGGGAACCTCTGGAAGGCAATTCATCAACACCATATACCCATTAGACAAAAATACCAAAAAAAATCACTTTCAAGTCATCTAATAGAAGTTTAAAAGGTGGCCACATGAAACTTGTAAGAATTACAAAGATGAATTTCTCTGATGGTTGAATAAAAAACACAGGCAGCTGAAAACTTATGACATAAACATTGCACGAATAGTTCTCCCTCACACAAATTCCAACTGGCTTTGTACAACTTACATTTATGCGTACAAGTAATATTATCCAAAAACATCAGTGTAGCTATTCCATATAAAAGTGCCATACTAATTTGAATTGATATGAGAAGCAATAGATTGAGAGACAAGAATTTATTTCGTGTGTATGTGAGTCCTACAATTTGTGTTATTTGACTTAAATCATAACTGTTTCCAAAGCATCAACAATCTTAACATGAAGCTAGATAGACACTTACGATACAAACTCAACACTCTTACTGCCAGAGCGCTGAACCCACATTGAGGTTGAGCTAGAACTCCCTTCATATAAATCATCACAGGGTTTTCCTTCACATCCTATATCAAGAAATTCAGTATAATTAATAGGCCAGAAACGGCAAATATAAGAAACTTTTCTTGGTTAATTCAGGTAAGAAATTAAAATACAATGCTAAACTATGAACTGGGAATATGAAAATTCTGCTGATTCTCAGATATGAAAACTATGTATAATTCAGAAGTTTAAATTATGCACCTTCTCAACAACATCCGTCGCAGCAGTTCCCGAACTGGCAAGCTTGTCAGTCGGTTTAAAATCATCATGTGTGTCGGAATCACTGGTCACAGTTGTTGAAAATCTCAAACCATAATGGTAAGCGGATCCAGACACCTGCTCCCAAAAGCCAAGTCAGCCAACAATGATCATCGTTATGCTCCACTCAGTGTGTTATGTGTATACATGATGGGATTTCATTGACAATGAGTAATTTTGTTCATTGGTCTGAGACTCAGAGCAGACAACTCTCCATGAGATCTTATGGAGTTGATGAATAAAAAATAGCAACTTCAGTTTCTCAAACAAAGCAAAGAAACTATAGTACTTTCAATAAGTGGTGGATGTTGTGGGCACAGACCGCCGTACATCACCCATCTAGAAGAACCTTATAGGATTAATCTCAGATTCAAGTAAATAATATGTACTTAGAGCTGGAATCTATAATCCAACCCTAGAACAGATTTTAATTACATTGTAATTCGTTCTCCTATTATTAATAAAGCTTACTTTTGCAAAAAAAAAAAAAAAAAATTCAATGAGTGGCTGTACTAACCAATAAGACCACCAAAAAAACCAATGACACCACAAATAATAGGGATTCCGAAATCTGATTTTAGTGATTGGAATCAGTATAAAAAGGGATCTAAATTACTGAGATTTCTGTTCTGCCATGTCAATTGTGTAGATACTCGAAATTACAATACAAGCTTTATCACAGTTCCTACATATGATCTTTTTCCACTCAAGCAAAACCAAGTAGTTTCAACATACTATTGGATGTTATTCAATATTCCTGGCAAGCAAAAACATTTTTCATAGAATAACTACATAATCGATACGGAAAAAGGGTTTATTTTTTTTCCTTCCCGTCAAGAAAAAGTTACAAAATGACATCATAGGTTGTAGTGAATAAACTTTTAAATAAAGTAATTGAAATTATAGGTTTTAGAGAATAAATTCTAAGAATTAATTCTTGGGGGCAAGGACAAAATGTCTAGAATCGCAAGCAAGTTACAATAAGACTAGAGGGTGCTTGCAAGTAGGTTACCTCTCAGAGAAGCTTAAGGGTACGAGACTACGGGGATCTCACTCTGAACACGGTACAACCCAGTCTACCTTCAGATGAATTAGACCAAAAAGTGTCATCAAGTCAATAGGACTGACGGGTTTTCCCAGTGCAGAATATATTGGGTTCATATTCGCATGTTATGTTCCTGACTGAAATTAAAGAATTAAACTATAGTAATTAGCAACTGCATCTTCCTATTTATACCTAGATCTTGATATTAATGTAAGTTTGTGTACGTAAAGTATGATCTCACAAGTTTCTAATCATACCGTAGGTCTCAAGGAATAAGTAGCTGGTAAACGTGCAATACCCTTCAAGAGTGCATTTGATAATGAGCTCGCCATGATATTACAGACAACCACGTGCCACAACCTTTGCACTTGGAAATTTCGGAATATAATTTAACTATATTAAGCTGCACAAAAAAAAAATAATGAAATCATATATCCAAGTTCTCAAACAAAGTCTATAGAAGCAAATCATCAATTCAAGAAAAAGAACTTACATCAAACAATTGTGCATTTTTTCAAACTGCATAGTGGTACTCTTTTATATACTAAAAAAATGTTTGATTCAACCCAATTAACCTTGACTAATTTCAGATGTAAGCCTTCGGAACTTGTGATGTAGCCTTCGGGCCTTGGAATTTAATTGGAAAAAAAACCAATCTCTATGTAAGAAAATTTTCATAATTCTGAAGCACAATTAAATCTATCTCATTGTTTTGACTACAGAGCAACCAACCAAATTATAAGACTATAATTCACATAAAAAAAATGAAATCCATCCCGACACATTTGATTCATCAAGTTAAAAGCTTTAACGAGATTGGTATTTCGCTCACACATCCCAGTTAATAATTAAAAATAAAATGGGGTTGAATTATGTTTATTAATAAGCAATAATGCTTCCTAAATTCAGCTCATGTACCCAAACCCACCCCTTTTTAGCAAAAACCATCCTTTCTTTTTGAAATCTTATCCCCTTCTTACTTTATTTGGCAAACATTACCTCTGAACCCTAGGTTCCACAACCACCCCAATCGGCCTTATGGCCGGAGAAACCATGGGAAACCATGGTATCTCATCCGATCTACCGCCCCTGCCCCCGGATCTATTCCCTCTACCCATCCAAACCCTTTCCCCCACAACCCTTGCTCCCAATCCCACCCAAACTACTTCTGAAACCCCCCCTACTGATGAAACCACTACTGTAGTGGATGAAATCAACGCTGCTGCTGCTAGCAAGGCTGAAATCCAGACGAAAAACACACCACCTTTAAGATGGAGCTCGCTTCTCAAAACGGCGCCACCATCTGCAGGTATGGAAACTTTGAGCTTCATTGAACCTTCTTTCACTAATGGAAGTCTTGTTATCAATGATGATGTCTTTGAGGAAGGAGTTAAAGAATGGGAAAACCGAATTGTTGGTTTTTTCTTGGACAAAAAGTTGCCTTTTACTGTTGTGAAGGATTTAGCAATGAAGAAATGGAAACTTAAAGGTGATGTTGAAATTGCACTAGACGGAGACATGTTTTATTTCAAATTTGTAGAAGAAGAAGATCGCAATCGCATACTAGAAGAAGGGCCTTTCTACATCTTAGGGAAGCTTTTCGTAATACGAGCTTGGTCGCAAGAAATTGAAGATAACAGAGGTGCTATAACTACTGTACCCATTTGGGTGAAGATGTTTAATGTTCCAAAATACCTCTGGAGTGGAAAAGGTTTCAGTTTTCTTGCTAGTGCTTTGGGAAAGCCAATTTGTCTGGACAAGGTCACTGAAAGCAAACAAATGCTTACATTTGCGAGGGTATGCATTGATGTTTCAGCGGATAAAGAATTACCAAATGAAATTCCAATTAAAACCAAGTCGGGAAAGATAATTACTATTGGTTTGGAATATCCATGGAGGCCATTGATGTGCACCAGCTGCAAGGTTTTTGGCCACAGCACACAAGCTTGTGGGAAGAAGACAAATGAAAAACCCAAAAAGGTTGCACCTTTGAAAGCAAGGAAGGAACCAGGGGAATGGATACAACCACAAAAGAATTGGAAAAAGAAGGAAGCCTATGCACCAAACCACCCCAAACAACAGGATTATCTAGGGAAAGGGAAAGGAATCATGGGGGAAGAAAGGCAATTTACAAGCCCCAAAACACAAGCTAGAAATGCCAGTGGCAATAAAGGTAACAAGGTGTCTGCACAACACAATAGCAACAGATTTAAGTGTTTGGGGGAAGCAGATGATAATGCAGTTGATAAAGGAAGGAAACAAGTACAGGCTGAAAGGAAAGTACTTCCACAGCAATTGTCACAGTTCCAGACAATTCAGAGTTGATGCTTCTAACTGAAGGATCACAATCTAACCTAGAGAACACTGAAAATGATAGTGAAGAAAATGAAGATGATAGTGATGACTATGGAGACCTTGAAGATGGGACTAAGTTTGAGATGCAGAAGCACAAGTCAACAACTCTAGACCCTTCTAAGTACCTGTTAAGTCCAGAAGAGAAAGAATATGAGGCTTCAAGAATTCTAACCAGGTCAAGGAAATTGCAGCAAGGTGGCAAAGAAAAACATGAGAAGCATGAGGGAGGGAAAACAAGAGGGAGGCTCTCTCGAAAATAATGGCGAATATAGCTGTATGGAATATAAGAGGTCTCAACGACCCAAAAAAAACTGTAGAAGTAAAAAAATTAGTTATTAGTCACAATCTCAAACTTATTGGGCTTGTTGAAACCAAGGTTCGAGCTAGGAATACTACCATAGTGCAGAGTCGATTTGATGGATGGGCAAGCATTAATAACAATTCCAAAGACCATAGAGGGAGGATCTGGGTTCTTTGGGACATTAAAGTTTTGTCTGTCAAGATGATAGAAATGACAGATCAAGTCATTCAGTGTTCAGTGCATGATCTGATTCTAGGGGAGCATTATTTCCTTTCTATAGTTTATGGAAGGAATACTAGAATTAGCAGAGAACAATTATGGAGAAGTTTAGAAGATTTCAATAGTAACAATGCATTGAATGAACCTTGGGTTCTAATGGGAGATTTTAATGTATGCAGAAGTATAGCTGAGAAGGTTGGAGGTAACAGAATTACACAGAGAGACATCATGGATTTTGGTAGGTGTATAGATGAGTGTGGATTGGATGACTTAAAGGCTACAAGTATGTACTACACATGGACAAATAGGAGTGAGACTGATGATAGCAGAATCATGTGTAAGTTGGACAGATGTTTGGTCAACATACATTGGTGCAACAGATTCAATGAAACTGAAGCCCACTTCCCAGCACAAGGAGTCTCCGACCATGCCCCAGTGACACTGACATGGCCTAACACTTGTGACAGACCTCACCCTCCCTTCAGGTTTTTTAACCATTGGGTGGAACATGAGGAATCCAAAGAGTTGGTAGCTGAAATCTGGCAGTGTGAAGGAACAGGCAATCCAATGTTAAGATTGTACACCAAACTGAAGTTATTGAAATCAAAGCTTAAGGAATGGAGTCAGGAAAAATTCTCAGATTTACAAGGAAAAGTCAAAACTGCAAGGGAAAGACTGGAAATAATACAAGTGGAAATACAGAGTAATCCTCTAGACACTCGACTAGCCAGTATGGAATTAGCAGCACTCAGAGACTATGATGAACTTGCTAAAGCAGAGGAGTCATCAGCTAGGCAGAAAGCAGGTGCTAATTGGGCTGAGTTGGGTGATGATAACACTGGTTTTTTCCATAAAGTTATGCAAGGAAGGAAAGCCAGGAATTCAATACACAGAATTGAGAGCAGGACACAACAAATTCTGACTGACAGGGAAGACATAGTAACAGAGATAGTCCAACACTATGAGGAGGTTCTAGGCCAGAAAACACAGAGTCCGTATCCAGAAGATCTATGGGACCACATTCAATTAGAGAACCAGGTTCCAGAGGAGATGAGAAACTCAATGTGCAGACCGGTCACAAGGGAAGAAATCAAAGAAGTAATGTTCACCATACCTGACGACAAGGCACCAGGACCAGACGGATTCAACTCAAAATTTTTTAAATCATGCTGGGACATTGTTGGTGATGATGTAGTCAGAGCTGTCACTAACTTTTTCCATTCTGGGAAAATGTTGAGAGGTACAAATTCTACTTTCATAAGTCTTGTTCCTAAAAAAGAAATGCCTAATACTGTTGGGGATTATAGGCCTATATCATGTTGTAATGTAGTTTATAAATGTATCTCCAAGCTTATAGTTAGTAGACTACAAGATTCTATGCCTTTTGTTACTAACTCTAATCAAGCAGCTTTCGTGAAAGGGAGAGACATTACTGACAATATCATGATCACTCATGAGCTTGTGAGAAACTACAACAGGAAGCATATAAGTAGAAGGTGTACAGTCAAAATTGATATACAGAAGGCTTATGACTTCATCAGATGGGAACTTATTCTAGACGTCTTGAACAAGCTGCAGATTCCCCAAAAAATGGTTGAATGGATATTGGCATGCTTGAACTCAGTCAACTACTCTTTGTTGATAAATGGAAGTGTTGAAGGTTTCTTTAAGGGGGAAAGGGGTCTTAGACAAGGGGACCCCTTGTCTCCCCTATTGTTCATTCTAGCAATGGAGGTTTTTGGTGCTTTTTTGCTGACTCAATACAGACAAGGCTCCTTCATTCTACACCCCAAGTGCAGAGACCCACTCATTACCCATCTCACTTTTGCGGATGACCTTATTATCTTTTGTACAGCTGATGCCTCATCTGCCCAAGCTATACAAAATGCCCTGACAGCTTTTAACTCTTACTCTGGCCTTACTGCAAACCCCCTAAAGAGTTCTATCTTCTTTGGTGGTACCCCAGACCTTGTCCAAGCTGAAGTTGCTCACATATTGGGCATGCCCATAGTCCAGCCCCCAATCACTTATCTGGGTCTCCCCCTTACCACCTCTAGACTGCTGGTAGGTGAATGTTAGATGTTGATTGAGAAAATGAAGAAGAAAATTGCTTCTTGGATGAGTAAGCTACTGTCGTATGCAGGTAGGCTAGTCCTCATCAACTCAGTACTCACTAGCTCTCAAGTTTACTGGGCAAGAGTCTTCATGCTACCTAAAACTGTCATCAGAAAGATGAATCAATTATGTGCTGACTTTCTTTGGGCTGGACCTGAGTTGGGAAGGAAGAAACATCTTGTCAAGTGGTCACAATGCTGTAAACCCAAATCTGAGGGGGGTTTGGGTATCACAGACCTGCAGACATGGAACCTTGTAGCTATTGGAAAGCAGGCCTTCAACATAGCAGCAAGGAAGAAATCTCTATGGGTAGAGTGGGTGCACAGGAATCTTGTTAAAACTGCCAGTTTCTGGACTATGCCGGTTCCTGTGGATGAATCTCATATATGGAAGGGGATACTAGAAGCCAGAAATAAAATTATTGTTCATGTGACTTGCATTATTGCTGAGGGAAGGAACACTAGAGTATGGCATGATCCATGGTTACAAGGGGGCCTGTTGAAAGATGGAGCTACATGTTTTCAGAGACAAGGTTGTGGTGTGAGAGACAATGCTGTGGTAGCTTCACTTATTCATGGAAATACTTGGAGACTCCCAGCCCCAATCAATGAAACAATTTTAAACTTGTGGACTCAGATACAGGAGGCAGTCATTGATCCCACTGAAGATCATGATACACTAGTGTGGAAGCCACACCCCAGTGGCAAATACACCATCAGAACAGCCTATCATGTCATGAGACCCAGACTCTGTAAACTGCAATGGCCGAAGGTCGTATGGAACAAGAACACCACACCAAAACATGCCTTTATTACATGGCTCGTAATGCAGGAAGCGGTTCTAACACAAGACAAGCTGCTCAGCTGGGGTATGCTACAAGAAACAAATTGCATGCTCTGTAACCCAAAATATGGAGTACCACAGAAAGGTAACTATGGAAGACAAGCTACAGTTCCAAGGCCAATGCTGCAACCACAGGTACCACCAATTTGCAATGTGAGACATGTAAATACAGTGACTGCAGTTAATCAAGGACCTAGCACCAGTAGAAGCCCTGTTCCAGAGACCTCCAAACATCTATTTTTTGATTGCACCTATTCTAAGAAAGTTTGGACAGAACTTCTGAATTGGTGCGGGTTTAGGAGGACTGTGAAGACTGCAGTGAATGAATGGAAATGGATTAGTAGAAGCCTAAAAGGGAAGGGGCTCTGGAAAGACCTATGCCAGGTGGCACTATGTGCTACAACTTACTGGCTTTGGAGAGAACGTAATGCACGAATATTTGAAGGCAAAGAATCCAATGAAGCAACCCTGGTAAATAAGATTGCAGAAACAGTCAAGCTCAGGACAAGGAGAAGAGGCAGAATTCTAGATGATACACATGATAACAGAGTCATATCTGATAGAATGCATATCCAGGCAACTTTCAGAAGAGCAGAGGTTATTGAAGTCAGCTGGGAGAGACCACATCAAGATGAAGTGTGCCTAAACACTGATGGGACACTTACAGATAAGAATGCAGGTTATGGAGGCATCTACCGAGACCATGAGGGCACCGTTTTACTGGCATACTGCAGTCCAGCTAAAGGGCCATCCATTACTACCATAGAGACAGAAGCTATTGTTATGGGATTACAGATTGCGAAGGAAAAGGGATACACAAGATTACGCATTGGTTCAGACTCAAAGCAAGCTGTAGACAGCATTAATGGAGCTATTGAAGCTTCATGGAGATCAAGGAGACATGTCAGCAGAGCTAGAGAGCTGATGCATGATTTTGACAACATTACTGTGAAACACATCTATAGGGAAACCAATAGATGTGCTGATTTTCTAGCTGGACTAGGTGCTACTGGGGAGTCACTCAATGTATTCATAGGTCCTTTCCAGGAGAACTTGGTACAACTTGTAAATCAGGATGCTACCAACACCCTGTACTCTAGACTGTAACATTTATTATTTAATATACTGGTAGGGGTCTGCCAAACCCCAGCTCAAATTCTGCAAAAAAAAAAAAAATAATGCTTCCTAAAACTTATTCGAACTACCATGAGTATGAATAAAAATTGAGTAAAAGAATTCAAAATAAAAAAAAAAAAAACCAATATAAGCTCAGCTAACAAAGAACCTTAAACATCCATAATTTCAATCAATCAAAGTATTATTGTAATAAAGATTTGGAAAAAATAATCAAAACAATAATAAGATAAAATTGAGATGAAATAACTCACCACCACGTAAACTTCTATGAAGATGAATTCAATAACATGGAGAAACAAAACTCTGTTAAAAGAATGAAATTGAAACCTTCTTCTTAGCTTTCACTTCGAGAGTTCGAGAGTCGATTTTGTTAAATGGAGAGAAACAGACTAACAGAAAGAGATAGCGATCGGAGTGAAATGCTACTTTAAGTCCAAGCCCAAACAAAAAGTCCAGTTATTTGGTCTGTCAGCAAACTGTTTAAACTGTTCAAACTTTTTGTATATTGAAATTATGCTCAATATAGTGATTTGAATTTGAAGATAGTACACAACAAATGCTCAATACAAATGCTCAAAATTGAGCAAGTTTCCCACTGTCAAATAGTCAGCTGATGTTGGTCTATCATTAATTATTAGAAGTTGATAAACAGTATTTTTAAAAGCAAATTTCACAATTAGCTCCATGTATCCATTTGAAATTTCTTGTATATCATCTTCTTTTTCATTAGGTCAATTTCGTCCATATATGTATCTTCTTCTTCTGGTAGTATATCTTCCATTGTTGATCTCATTATTTCCATTATTTTCTCCTCTCTAATTGTTTCCAAAAAAGTATTTGGATACATTATTTGTCCATAATAACTTGTAAGTACGCCATAAAGGCAGCTCCATACCATCCGCTATAAATACCTTCAAAAATTAGCTCTTTCCTATTGTCCACCCCTAAGTGAGTTACTAACGTAGTTTAACACAGACAAAAAGGCTATTAGTTTTATGTTATGAATAACACAAATATTTATTTAACTCAATATAAAAGTGGTATAATAAAAGTTAAAATCATTGAAGTTTGATATATTTCTAATTGCAGTCACAATGTTGTTATGTGTTGTTATATTTTAAATGGTTTTTTCTACAAATTTTGTTATAATTTTTATTATGCAAATTTAAAGTACCTAGAACATAATAATTGGCTAATTTTAGAGTTTATAAGCCAAGCATTTATAACTTAATAATTAAAAACACATTTAGTTGTCATGTTGAGTAGATAATTAAATAATTTAATTTGTTATTGTTTAAAGTTTTACATCAAAAAGAAAAAAAATTAAATATTAAGTTCGTATGCATCTCCCCTTGCAAAATAAGTAACACATTTATTATTATTATTATTATTATTTTTTGTAAAATAATAAGTAACACATATTGCCCTTTTAAAATGCATACACAATTGTTGATATTCTGGTTGTCTTGAAAAGCCCATATACAATAGTAGCATATTTCCAACCATTTGCTCAAAGCATGCATCATTATATTGTGTTTTACTCATACAAGCTTGCTACCATGACAATACATATATCCACTACGGGAGCAAACTCGCAAAGTGGGCTACCAATTCAATGATAAAACTTTTGTTAAATTGAGAAAAACAAACATGAATTTGAGCAACAACCAGATTATCTTCTTTCAAGACCATCAAACGAATATTTGAAAAGAAACCTTATAACATGAACTCATACACACTTAATAACTAAGTGAAATTGTGACTTCAAACATGAAATTAGTAATAGTGAATTGTTTTGTCTCATGAAGATCTTGTAACACCTAAAATCCAAGCCATTCCACCCTTTCCCTTCTTGGATTAACTGTTACAATAGAACAAAAATATAAGATAAGAATGTAAGTAAAATATATTCATGTAGTTTTCATACAACTTTTATTAGTTAAAATACATTCAGTAGGCCTTATATGCAAAAGGTTGTAAAATTATAGGTGTTTGTTTCATGACAACATGTGTTTCTTAACAACTGATCAAACCCATCCCATCCTCCCATGCCAGCACCATAAAACATCACATTCTTCATATCCTTACGAACACCATCTATGCTCAATTTCACTGCAACAACAACAACAATAAAGATGAAGTAATTAACTTTAACGAAATGACATAATTTCCACCTACAGAAGTATAATTTGAAATAAAATCATCACCTATTTGAAAGAGATGTCCAAGATTGATAAGAGAAGAGATTAGATTAGAAAATATTATATTTACGGAATTGATAAATTTAAAAAAAAAATCCAATTTGGCCTCTCAAAAAATCTAAATTTATAAAGTTAATAGAGAGGAAGAAGCTAACCTTGACTTTCTACTTGAATAAGAGCAACCTACATATTGGGGGATAAGAAACCATGAAGGAGTCTGAACAATACTTGTCAGTTCAACTACTAATATGCAAAAAAATATTTATTTCGATTTTCTTAATTAATTCTTAGTGTTGTAATCACCGGAATAATTAATCATATTATAAGGAAGGGATATAATTATCTTCTAGATATAATTGGCAAGTAAGTGTAAATTCCTTTGTAGGTTATGGTTGGTGTATTGATGATTTTAAATTAGCGGTAAATGTCCAAAAAATATGGGTTTAAATGATTAATTATGGTGAGAGAAATATTTAATTTTCTATGTAGGTTACAATTTGTGTTTTGAGCTAGTGGTAAATGTTCATTAGTTTTTTTAAATGCCAAAGTTATAAGGGAAAAATAAATTTATTTATAGATTGTAAATGAAATCTCATTTATCTTAATTTTGTTAATGTGGTCATTAATTTTTTTTATAGGTTATTTGTGAAATAAATAATTAAAGATACTATATCTACAGAAAGAGTAATCCAAAGGCCTTAGTTGTCTTGAGACAAATCTATGGACTCAGTTATCTTAGACATAAATTGGACGGTCTTTGTTGTAGGATTTGTCATATAGATTTTTATCATATTTATTAGCATTATTTATAGCTTCTACATATAAAGATCATAAATGTACACTTAATCCCAGACTGTTCTTTATTTCCTCAATATCATAGTCGTAGGAGGCTTGTTTTACAGAAAAATCTGAGGCATGATCAGGTCAACCCTAAATGTTATATGGATTTGGAGGCTCTCCACTGTAAGAAACAATTTTATGAGCATTTAACATTGACAACACACACACAAATTGTTAAATCCTAGATTAGGTTTTGTTATTGGCTTTTCGTGTAATGGTATTAACACAAAGTGGATAGCTTCCAATACAAAACTATAGGTGAAAGTGAACCAGCCATAGGATTAAATCAAAAGTGAATTCTCTAAAGTGCCATTATGTTGTATTAGGTAATCCCTAATCAGTTATTACTAACTTTTATTTTATGTTAGGGATAGGGTGGACCAAGTTGTCTGATACAGGGTAAGAATCTCCGCATCTCATTGAACCAATCGACATCATTATAAAGAGGTATCATGATAGGTTGCACGAATGTCCCTAGAAACTAAATCCACGTAAATTTTATAAAAACAGAAAAAGGGTATTCATCAGATTCCTCCTAATCAATCTATCTAGGTAAACTAAAATAAACCCTACCCAGTAGCACATATTATATACCATAGGTGAAAAAATCAAAAATATCGGGCGGATATTCACGAATTTTGCTAGTTTTTTGGAATTCGGAGCGGTACGCCATACGAGAATAATAAACGAAACATAAACCTCCCCATGCGGACCGGATTTTTACGAATATTCCCGAAATATTCGAAAAGTACAAAAATTACAAAATTTTCGAATCTGAAATTAACACATTTATTTTTAAATATAATTCCCACATTTATTTAATACAATTTTTTAAATTTTTCGTGAATATCCGCGAATATTCGAGCAATATTTCGCGAGAACCATTTTGCCAAACCTCCCAATTCCGACACTGGGGTCCGAATATTCGCGGAATATACCAGTTTTTCAAGGGTCGAATATTCGAGTTTATTTCACCTATATATGTTATATACTATATGAGATGAATGTTTTTGGATTCGAGATGAGGGCAATTTATTATATATTATCTCTATAATGTTGGTATGTTCGTCAATATAATATTCATGAGTGCTAGATAGTGAGGCTAAATTCCTATCATAGTAAAATTTCCACTCCCACAATTGATCAAAATAGAAATCTCTACACATAAACGTTCCTAAAGAACTGGTTCAAACAATGATTCTAATTGAGTCAAAGTTTTTATAAAATTTGTAAATTTACTGAACACAAATATCGTAAAGGGGACAGTAGTAAATTCATAGAACTTATTTTTTCGTCGGATGCATGTTATATATGAACTATACAAAACAACAGTTCAAAATATTTATTATTGAAGCCATGTATTTGGATAAAATAAGCATTTGGATTATATTTGAGAAGTGACTTTTAATCAATATTTTATGCACATCATATATTGGGGCTATAACACCATGTAGGCATACCAGTTATTTAAAAAAATCGATCACACCAAATTTCAGATACGAAGAGATAGGGACATCATACTGGGTTTGGTCGTAAAAAAAAACTTAGCATTGCAAAATGAGGAATCAATAATAATTAATTACCTCAAGATAGAAGAAGATTCCTTAAGTGGACAGAAGTCGCTTAATCAGTTGAATCGTCGCGCTGAAAAAAATATAGAAGATAGAAGAAAAAACTTATGTTAGGACATACGTACGTTGAAGTGTCCAAGTTGGTTTTCTTGTTCAGGGACGTACGTACCACATTAGGGCGTACGTATGTCATCGAGCCTTTTTGTTATTTTGGCCCATGTTTCTTTCCTTCTTAACCCTAGGTTATAAATAGGTCGTTGGTATTATGGAAAAAGCAAGAGTTCTAACCTAGCCTCCATAGAACCCTAGTTTATTTGTTGGCTCTTCCACAAAGATCATCTTCTTCCTCAATTGATCTTTGTGTACTTTTGTCTTCTCCTTCCCCAATTCATCTTCATATTATTGTTTATAGTGATTTAACTTCGAGTCTTCTTGTGTGTTCATCAAGAATTAAGTCGAGTATCCTTGTGTGTTCATCAAGGAACTCTAGTGTAAGCTTATTTCATAGTTCGGCTTCGAGTCTTCTTGTGTTCATCAAGAAGTCGAGTGTCTTGTGCGTACATCAAGGTACTCTGGTGATGTCAAGGTGTTAGAGATAACCAAGAGTGTGAACTTGCAGTGATTGCATGTAATAGATAGGTTTGTACATCTCTTTTTATTTAGTGGATTTATTTATTGTCGCAAGGACTACGGTGGACGTTTCCCATATTGGGTTTTACCACGTTAAAATATCGTGTGTTCATTTACTTTCTGTTCTTTAATTTGCTTGCTTGATTAGTTATAAATGTGGTAATAGCACTGTTTGTGGAGTTTCATTTTAATACACAAAATAAAATAAATAAATAAATTACATTTACCTTTCAGCAACAAAGAGAAGATCATCAACAGAACTATTATTAGGAAGAAAAACAATAGAACTCAAAAAGCCTTGGCTCCGATTAACAACAAACTCAATAAGTTGACTCTGATTAATAGGTTTTCCATTGCATGATCCAAACTGAAAAAGATTAACATCTTTCCAAAGAGAAAAATCTTTAGGGGTCTGTTTGATTCGTGCGGGAAAAGAGTTTACCGGGAAATAGATTTACCATATGTAAATATTCAAGAAATAAAATTTTGATAAAATAGTTATAATGTTACATTGATCATGAATTGTTTTGAAAAATCATTTAAATATGTTTTTAGTGAGAGTTCGACAAAATTGAGCTCCAATTTATCCCAACATTTTAACTTATCATGTCGTTTTAAATATTTACCGCTTATTTTCCATTTAATCAAACATGGGAAATTGAAATTTCTCGAAAAATCTATTTCCTGGACTCGAATCAAACAGACCCTTGATATTTTATACCATGAACCACAACACAATGGTGCACCATTAATAAGATCATTAAAAAGGGTGCGTTTGATAACGGTTTTGCCATGGAAAATAGACTAATTGCCATCATTTGCCGGGATTTGCCTATGTTTTAAAACGTATTCGACAAAATGGCAAAAAAAATAAAATTTGCCGTTGACCAATCACGTGACCACTTTGTAGCCTAATTTTCCTGACAAATGCTGAAATTTTTTGCCCACCTCAAAACGTGGAACTTTTGGCAAATGGTATTTGCCATGAAATTTGCCATCAATAATTCCGAGGTATAAAACATAATCAGGAAAAGAAAACCAACCTTGCTCTCACCTCTCTCAACAACACCTCTCACACCCATGGCGTCGACAATCTCCACCTTTCTCACTGGTTCTTTCTTTCTTCTTCTTTCTTACTAGTGATTCGATTTTATAACTGCTAAGGTTTTGATTTGTTCGAATTATAATTTTTTCAATTTCAAGGTTACTTTTTTGTTTAAAACAAGGGATAGAGATTTCGTATGTTAAATCTTTAATTGATGTTGTCAATTTCAATTAAATCTTTAATTGCTAAATGAAAAAATTTCAATTTCTACGTTGTCGTTTTGCTTAAATGTTTTTTTGGCAATTTACTAATATTTGAGATATATGGTGTTACTTGGTAATTGGTTAAAATTATTGTTTTCATATTATATCGACTGTATTGTTTATATTGGTATAAATCATGAAATGCGATTGTTTATTATTTATCATGATATTGTTTTGTTGTGTAGATGGAAATTATTATCATGATCTGGTTTATTTGTTCATTATCGTTTGTCTATATGAGGCTTGCTGATAGTACTACTAGTACTAGCAACAGTTCTGAGTTATGCTAAGCGATATTGAATGTTATGGTCCAATGATTGAGCCTTTGATTACACTTTCGATTCATAGTGTGAATGGTCTTCTATACTCGACTGATGTGCTTGGTTGTTTAGATTGTTATCTTTATGCCCGCCCCCCCCCCCCCCCCCCCCCCCCCCCAAAAAAAAAAATAAGTGTGTTTCGCTTGAATATTCTATAAGTTGCAAGAGTATGGAAGGGTATCTTTTCACTTGACTGTTGCCTTTGTTGAACTCTTTTTTTTTTTTTGTCTTCTCAGGTATTGTCATTCAATTTGCTTACTTGTATCATTAGTTGGGGGGTTTATGGTGGTAATGTTGTGTTTGGGGGCTGCTTTGGTTTCTTGTATTTGATGCTGAGTAGGAATATTGTTCAATTTGTAAGTTAGTTTTTTAGGATGCAGGTCCATATTTATTTGGTACTGTGATCAGTAGTACTATGAGTTGTATGGCTTTTAAAAGTGTTTATAATTTTTGTATGCATTATATACTTTATTGCTTATATTATATTCTAGTATTAAGTTGGCCTTTTTGCTCAAATGGTAGAGCACCTGAGAATTGGAGGGGGTATTGCCAACTTCTCAGGAGATAGTGGTTCAAATCCACTAAGGTTCACAAAAGTTGAATATACAAAATTTATGTCTGAAGTTCATGGGTGCCCGAGACCGAGAAGAAAGTGTGTGACTGCAGGTGGAAGTTCTTTTGTGTGGTTGTTTCACAAAAAGATTATGACTTTCATGCATGGTGTACGCGCTGTAACTTATATTTTAGATTGGTCCTGCACTGTGTTTGAGGCATGGGTATTTTATCTTCATCGAATAGCGTCTTACCGTAGTGGAGGGGCTTGCTCAAGAATCGAAGAGCAGAGAATCCAGTCACTCGAAGCTCCTAGCAGTGAGGCACCGAAGGTGTCTTTTTCCACTTCCGTCGTTAAGGCCCTCGTACGGCTTAGGCTTGCAACTGAACTGACTCCATTCCATTCAAGTCTGGACTCCCCCTAGTTCCTTTAACTTATATTTTAGATTATAGGTCCATATATTTTGGATTATAGATATATAAGGTTGTGTAAATTTATAGTACCTGCCAGTGTAACTGTGTACACTCATTTTAAAAAAATGATTAGGAATTCATGTTATTGTACTCAGAGGAAATTGATCCTTTTGTTTTTACATAAGAAATTTCCAGAATCACATTTGTTATCAAATGGTGGTAAAGCAGCAAATACAATTTGTCATCTTTTGCCAAACTGGTTATCAAACATAAATCTCCTGGTAAATGAGTTTTGCCACCTTTTACTGAAACGATTATCAAACTTTGGCAAAATGAAAAATGGGGACAAATGCAGGAATTTTTTTTGGCAAAGTGGCAAATAGGTTGATGTGATAGTTTTGCCACAAAATATGACAAAAACCGGCAAAACTTTATCAAACACACCCTAAGATCTAACTTTCCAAATATAGTTAAAACAACATCTTTTTCTAAACTTTCCCATGTTCTAGTTTCACCACTCATGAACAACTTTATTTTCTTCTTCATGTTTATCTTTTCTTTTCTTCTTCACTTTCTCTCTATCTTACTGTAATCCATTATTAGAAGGTTGGTTAGTTACTTGGTTTTCTTGAAACTGAACAAGAAAAGTCATGAAAGGTCACATTTATGGTGGATTTATTGCAAGGTCGGTTTAATATTTGGACTATTTATCTTGGGCTCTATGTTGGGGTTAGAATAGTATGGAGTTTGGATTTGCAGTTAACTTGAGCCCTATATCTGACTATAAATGAGCCTTTGGCTCAACAATACCCGGATCTTAAGAAAAAACTAGTTGTTGAACACATGCTACACACTGGGATATGTGTTATCCTATTTACGAAGAATCACTTATAATGCATGCTATTGCTCGAGGCATTATGATTTGTGTTATTTCTTGGGAATTGGGAATACAATATTTATGATTTTGGCCTCCATATTCAATAGTATTAATTAAATATAGATGTATTGAAATTGACAGAGTTGTTTAGTAGATATAATCCATGAATGTTTTGGTATATTTGTTGTCTATACAAATATGTAGTCCATAAATTCTTAGCTATATCCATTAAAACATAGATTTTCCAACACTCTAGTCTATTGTGTTGGAAGCTCATCCTTCACCATTGTTTATATAATTTTGAACAACAATAAAAGTAATTAATTATCAAAAAGAATTAAATTATATTAAAAAAAAAGTATATCAATACTTCGAAGAATACCAAACTTTTAAATCTCTACCTGTTTTCTCTTAACAAATGCATTGAATTGAATTTACAGTGACTGAATGAAATAAAGAGATTTTAAGACTCACCCTCCATTTGAAAGTGATTTGAAAAATACCCATATTTTTAAATATTTCTTTTTTAAAAATAAATAGATATACCCCCAATTCAAGATGGGGAATCTAAGCCATTAACTATAAATAATCATTGGGCTATAAATGTTTTTATTTTTATTGGAAGGGTATGTCTATTTTTTTTTTTATGAGTTTAGTTGTTGATTGTGAAGTTAAACTTCTCAACCACCTGTCATTTTAATTACCTAAATTTTCCTTGTGTTAATTGTTTCTTCTTGGTACAGACTATATATAGTCTATACATCTAGGAGTCTGTAAAACATAGATATCAACTTTTCAACATTCAAAGCATAAGGTGATAGAAGTATTCTCTGCAACTACTATATATGTTTTAATTTATTTGATTTTTTTTTTTTTTTTTTTAGAATTGAAAAACAGAATACTTTCTTGTCCTATTTTCCTTATCAAATATTAAAAATAGAATCCAGTATACTTCCAAACATAATGTAGTTTCTCTCTCTTTTTTTTTTTAATCAAGAATGAAGGTTTAATTTATTACTTTAGGCTATTTTTATTTTGCGAATGTAAGCATTTTTTTTTATTATTATGGTGTGATATATCATAGGTGGTACAAATAGCTTAATTATGAAGGCTTTGTCTGTCTTAAACATGTCTTCCTGCTAGAGTATGATGATGAAGTATGTCAATTAATATGTTAAAAACGATATCTGCGCTATGAACGCTATATATATGCATGGTATAGTATGTTTAATCTATTTATATAATGGCTAGGTACAAGATGGAGTGGCAGTGGACGTTTGTAATCTGGACGACGTTTGTATGCTTGGTAATTGGCTTACTAGTCCTCAGAAATAAGAAGGGTCAAGGACGACGACCTCCAGGGCCTCCGGGATGGCCAATTATTGGCAATATTTTCGATCTAGGTGCAGATGCACACCAATCATTAGCCAAACTCAGTAAAAAATATGGTCCCATCATGTGGCTTCGATTAGGTGCAAAAAACACACTGGTGGTATCATCAGCTGAAGTGGCCATGGAAATGTTCAAGAAACATGACCTGGCATTTTCTGACAGAGCCATCAATGAATGCTTAAAGGCGGATGGATATCATCAGGCTTCCATGGCTGTAGCTCCATATGGGACATTTTGGCGCATGATGAGACGTATGTACACTGTAGAGCTATTTACTAATAATCGGATCAAGGCAACTGAAGATTTCCGGACAAGGAGTATGGACAAAATGATAGAGTGGATGTGGAAAGAGGCCAAGGAGAAGGGTAGTCTAGAATTAGCTCGTTTCGTTGAAATTATGAATTTCAATGCCATTGGTAATGCAATATTCTCTAAAGACATTGTCAATCCACAACTAAATAACGGAACCGAATTCTTTACTTCGACTGCACAAGCTCTAGAGTTGCTTACTAAACCAAATGTGGCTGATTACTTTCCCTGGTTACGATGGCTGGATCCACAAGGTATGAAGAAGAAGATGAAACAACTCATAAGGCGTATGATTGGCTTGACTTCTGCTTTAGTTAAAGAAAGAATTTTAGACCGGGAAAATGGTAAGAGAAATGAGAAAAAGGATTTCCTGGATGTGATGCTTGATTTTCAAGGCAACCAACTGGATGGTGAATCGGCAAATTTATCAGAGCGTTACATAAGTATTGGAATACAGGTGAGAAAATCTCAATTAAGATGTCTATATTCTATGCAGCTATCAGTGGTTTCACTGATTTCATCATTTTTGTTTTCGATATGTATATTTCTGACTGCACCAGCATAATGTATATATAGGAGCTCTTGCAAGCGGCTACAGACACAAGCACCAGCACCATTGAATGGGCAATGACAGAGCTTCTCCGTAATCCCAAAGTAATGAGAAAAGTCGAGGCTGAATTAGACCAAGTAGTAGGTCCAAAAAAAGTAGAAGAAGGAGACATAAGGAATCTACCCTATTTGCAGGCTGTGGTGAAGGAAACATTAAGGTTGCATCCTGCCGTACCTTTACTTGTACCTCGAAGTGTCAGAGAAGATACGGAATTCATGGGGTACTCAATACCTAAAAATACACAAATTTTTGTGAATGTTTGGGCAATAGCAAGAGACCCAGCTTCGTGGGACGACCCCTTAACCTTCAAGCCAGAGAGGTTCTTAAGCTCCGATGTTGATTATAAAGGGCAACATTATCAGTTTTTACCATTTGGATCAGGCCGACGGATGTGTGTTGGCTTACCTTTAGCGCAAAACATGCTTCACCGTACTATTAGTTCATTGATTCATTCCTTTGAATGGTCTTTGGAGGATGGTATTACACCAGACAAAATAAATGTAGAAGAGAGAATGGGTTTATCGTTACGAAAGGCTGATCCATTGAAGGTGGTACTGAAACTACGTTCAGTACAAGAGAATGTCGCCAAAATGCAATAGATGAACTCCAGAGGAAAGGGAGCTAATTAATAAGAATAAAAATGGTCTGGCTTCGAAAAAATAGACCTCTATGTATATATTATCCTGTTTGTTGTCATCACTTACAACAGAATGTGTTTCATTCACTTCTTAGGAAGTTGAGAATAAAACTGTGAAATGTAAGTGACCCTTATGTTATATTCTTACTTTATGAATACGAAAAATCACAATATATATGGCTTGGTTTAAACGTACAAATACATTTTTTTTTTGACAAGACGAAGTTTATTGACAAAATGTTACTCCAAATTACAAGCCTGATCAGCGTGCAAATTCAATCGTACATTATATTGGTGTGTGGTTTAAGAAGTCTTACATTTGTTTGTGCACTTGCGAATGTAGGGGAGTTTGGGTTGAATAGAGCTCGAAATAAACTTGTATATGTCATACATAAAAGCTTGGATGAGATCTCATTACAAGTTCAAGAGGTGCATGCAAAGGATTTGTACAATCTTAAATATTGTGTAAGTGCATACCACAATCTATAACTGTGGGTGGATCCACACCTATCTTTGGTTAGGACTGTGGGCCTAACCGTTTGTACGGCCCGTGACCCAGTGGAGAGAGTGGCAAAGTCTACCTCTATGTTTGGTTAGGCATGTGCCTATCAATTTATCCGGTAATTCGATTGATATACATTGTGGTAGCCTCCCCCTATGAGTTCGAGTTTTTAGAGAAACTGGTTTACATGGTTGCTGAGATTGCAAAGCTATATACGGAGACGATTATGCTGTCCCTAACAGCAATGAAGCAGAGCTCTTAGTATCCACTATAAACCTTTGCGGTGAACACTCTTCCTTGATTGATCTAATAACTCAATCAGAGTATTTGTATCTCACTAACCTAACAAATGAAATCTGCAACAACCTTCGTTAAACAGTAGACTTCAAGGTTCGACTACCTACGTAACATTTTCAATATGTGATGCATTTTGTAAATACCATAGATTATTATTAAACATGTTCAGAGTATTATATGAAACCGACATTCAGTTGTTTGACATCATTTGGTGACTAGGTTAGGAGTGACCATGGTTATCTCGTCTTGTCTGCATTTTTAAGAAGAACCTTGATGTGTGAGTGTTGTTCCCCTTGCATTCCATTCATTCGTTTCAGTTTGTTCAGAAACATACATACCACGTTAGGAGTACGTAGGTCCAGTACCCAGTTAATTTCCCAAAGGTTGGAGGGTACATGCCACGTTAAGGAGTACGTACGTCCTCGAGTCAATTTGGTTAATTGGCCTAGATTTTCTTCCTTCCAAACCCTAACTAAAATAGGTTTTCTTGTGTGAATAACTTGTGTTCTCTGACCGTCCATTCTACCACCTCTTCTGAAGTTTGTTTAGTTTTGTTTAGGTGATTGAACTCATTCCTTCCTTCCCCCATTTATCTTCCCCTTATTGTTTATAGTGATTTGGCTTCGAGTCTTCTTGTGTGCTCATCAAGGAACTCTAATGTAAGCCTATTTTATAGTTTGACTCTAAGTCTTTATGTGCGTTCATCAAGAAGTCGAGTTCTTTGTGTGTTCATCAAGGTTCTCTGGTGAAGTCAAAGTGTTGGAGATAATCAGGATTGTCAACTCACAGTGATTGCAGGTAATTGATAGGTTTGTACATCTCTAACCAAATGTAGTGGGGATTGATTTATTGTCGTGAGAACAGCCGTGGATGTTTCCCATATTGGGTGTTACCACGTTAAAATTCTCTGGTGTGTTTTACTTGTTTTTGTTTTATCATTGTGTGTTTTAATATTGGTATATTGCACTCTCACTCTATATCCATAGAAAACTAATTAAACATATTGATGTCCTGTATAATATTCTCACTCTGTATTATTAAGGTTGGAATGAAGAAGATCCACGCAGATGAAATGGTCACTGATACACCAACAAACTCTATAGACCCAAAAATGCAGGAGCTTGTGCAACATGTCGTTAAGGTACCGATGAAGATTAAAGGAATATTTTTTTTGACTATTGAGAAAACCTACTACTACACAGCCTACTGTGATCCTGCTCTCATCGACCTTGATATTGCGAGAGTACTCTTTGAGCAAGTAGATTGATCTTTTGTTCTTACTGATACTGAGCAATATAGAGTGAAGAGTAAGGGTAATTAGTAATTATACAAATTATGTCTTTGAATTTAAATCTGTCCAGTAGACATAGCAATTGCGATTACCAGTCGTACAAAGAATGTCGCTAATTTTTTTGCAAAAGGGACTAATTTTTCCCTGACATCGTAAATGAAATTACGTTTAAATAGTACGAAAATAAATAATACAAACAATGAAAAGATAAACATGTTTTCGTTGAACAATAACAACACGAATATGAACAATACTGCAAACCTATAATACAACAACATTTTAATTGCTATTATTAATTGGTTGAATTATGTTTTGTGCATTGACACCAACATTTACTGGTCCACTTGTTAGTCTTCGGTAAGGCCTAATGTTCCTCACACTTCTTTGACGGATTTTTAATGAATCGTTAAGAGTCCATTCTAGAGGAATTTTAATACATTTGGTTTTCACAATCAGAAGCTTTGAAGCGGTTGAACTGCTTGTTTAAATGAATATGTATTTTGAAGGATTGGTTTCGCTATTCAGATAAGACTTCCCGTGTTTGTTTAAATGATCGTGTTGTTGAATGTGTTAATCGCCCATTATGTGATATTTAGATTCTACGTAAGTGGCAGCATCAATTATAAATGGCAATGGCAATTGACATTAAATCTTCTCATCAATTATAAAATACAACAAGATCCTTTCTTATTTATCTCTTTCTGTTTTTTTTTGTTTTTTTGTTGTTGTTGTTGTTGTTGTTGTTGTTGTTGTTGTTGTTGTTTTTTCAGTTTCCTGTATTTGAGTCTTAGAACAAACATGTCGACAATGTCTGGGATTGTTAACAGATTTTTGCCGCAGTTTAAATCTTCTCATGACAACATTCGCATTTCAGAATCACTTTTTTTTCCAAAGAATATCAAAAGATTAGCTGTTATTGACAATAATAAAATTTTGGGGAAAAAAAGGATAGCAGAGCAGATTAGAAACCCTGTTCTTAATAATGCTACTCCTGATGATCGCGAAGGCTTTGGGATTAGTGATGAATTATCGTCAGAGTTTTGCTCTGACTTGTTTTCTGATGGCTTGGAATATACTATCAATAAAATGGTTAGTGAAATTTTTATGTTTCTAACATTATGATATATAATATATACAGTTAAACCTCTATAAATTAATTTATAATGATATTTCAATTTATTATAGATTTTTTGAGTAAAAAAATTACTTTCTACTACATGTTTAGTTATTAAGGTTCAGTGAAAATTAAGATTATTGATCAAAGTATTTGAGCAATTCAAAAATCCAACACTTCATTCAAATTTTCAGTGAATACTAAGAATTATTAGTTAATTCAACTTATTGAACCTGTACATACAATGCAATGTATCGAATCAAATACTGTACACAATATTTAACTCAACACAATCTTGTATAACATATCATTTTATATTTTCATATTTCAAGAAAACCTAAGATCTAATCAATTCTTATATTTATTTAAGTTATTATTAATTTATAGAACATTTGGGTCTTAAAGAATGTTACATAAAAATATTTAACACCTATTATCTTATTATTTTGTTGAAATTATTAATTTAGCATAGAAGCCCCAAGTCAGGACCGGAGAATTATATTATTTAACAGAGATTATCAATTTACGGAGTACTAATTTAAAGAGGTTCTACTGTATTAATATATAGCACTATGAATTGGTTTATTTTGAATATATGCCTCTTTCTGTATTTAGTATCAGTAAATTTGGCAGGTGCCTGTTAGGCTCAATTGGTAAACACCTTTGGGTGATGATACCAGAGGTCTGAGGTTCAATCCTGCCAGGATTACCAAGTTACTGATCTCATTAAAAATAGGTTTACCACAACATTTTTGCAAATGAGCCTGTGGCTTAATGATAGCACCCCTCTCACAAAATGGGAGAGGTTGTGGTTTGAAACACGTCAACAGCTGATTGTAGATGCTTGCCAATAAAAAATAATCATAATTGTTTTTTTTTTCTCAACGAGTTTTTATTACTGGAGACAGAGCAAGTGGATAGTGGCAGCACTTTTTGGAGTGCTTTTCATTTGGAAACATGATGCAGAAGCCTTGTGGGTTGCAATGGGATCTGCAATGAATTCCTGGCTTGCAATTGCTCTAAAGAACATTCTCAATCACAACAGACCAATCACAACCTTGAGATCTGACCCAGGGATGCCATCTTCACATTCCCAGACAATTTTCTTTGGTGTCTTCTTTGTTATTTTATCAAGTAAGTTTCACCATCATTTCTGAATTAATTGATACTTCAACAGTATAACTATGGCGTTTAGGTAGCAATGTGCATCTTTGACTGATCACCACTTATATCGGTATGAAAAGCCTATATGCAAAAAATTATTACAATAGTCAAGTGAGGTGAGCGTTAGTGTAAGCCCACTTTTCTTACACCGTTATAGTCAAGGTTACCCTGGACTCCTTTTATGTGCTCCGTCTACCTGCAACAACTCACCGGAGTAGTTTCGGTGAACACCACTCCAACGATCAAGTTAGTCTTTGATAACCTTGACTATAAGGTGATTTCATGGTAACCTCCCCCCTACTATTTCTCTTATATTTGGAGTGGTATTCACTGGAACAACTCCGGTGAGTTCTTGCAGGTACACGGAGCACAAAAGAGGAGTCCATGGTAACCTTGACTATAACGGTGTAAGAAAAGTGGGCTTACAGTTACAGTTAGGTCATACGCTTAATCCTATAGTTACTAGACACGGAGCCCTCTAGATACAATCGTGTTGGAGTGAATTTTTAATCGTCACTAACTGTCATAAAGTTGTTTATGTTACTGGTATATCTAGTTGTTTACTTTTTATAGTTTTGACGTCTGAGTAAGTGATAAATTTTTATAAGTAATTTAGCTTATTTTTGTGGTGATTGGATGTGATACCTTTCCTCTGTGGATTTGTCACAGTGGCAAAATATGTGGGTTTGAATGGTAACACGTTGATCGCCGGGGTTCTTACCTTGTTTTCTGGCTCATATCTGGTATGAACTCTCACTCTTGGCTGTGATTATATATAGCATATAATGATTTGGTTTAGTTCGATCAATTTGTAGTTTAAATCACATAATAAAATATCTCTTTTGTGTGCAGTCATGGCTAAGGGTCTCGCACAAGCTCCACACCATCAGCCAAGTCCTCGCGGGTGCTGTTGTAGGAGCAATCTTTTCGTTTTTGTGGTTCCAAGCCTGGTATTCATTTGTTTTTCAAGCATTCACCATGTCTATGTGGGTTCGAATCGCTGTATTTTCAGGGTCTGCCTCGCTTTGTGTCTGTTTTTTGCTTTATATGTTTAAGAATGGGCTTGCAGAAGAACCTTGAACTGTGATGGAATGGCTAGCAGTGGTATTGTTTCCTTTAAAATCTACCTTCGTTCCGTCTGGCATTTCCTTGTGAATGAAACACTGATTATATCTTCCAATATTTCCTTCTTAATGTACACATGATTACATAAACAGATACATTAGGTCGATGTCATGATTGTAGCGCAAGTTCACAACGAGCCAAGTTTTCAAAAGTGGTGATGGAATGGGAAGCAATGTCCAAATGTCTCTGATAAATCGTTCAGTCAGGCATTTTCCAATTAAATGAACGCAGGAGTGTTGCTAGCAGATATGGTATCGACCTTTCCATTAAAGGGATACCCACACATTCCCTCCTGCCAGAACCAAAGGGTAGATAATTTTCGCAAAAAAAAAGGGTAGATAATTAAAATTGTTGCCGTTATGGCCCTTTTTACTGTTTGGGCTCTCGTTCCAAATAAGAAACCTCTCTAGCTGGAATTCCAAAGGGTATTGCCCATGCATTCACCATGATCTTAGTACCTGGACTAATGAACTGACATAAAAACCGAGATATTTTGTGCTATTGGCATGTTAAATGACTTAAACCCCATCCCATTTATTTGGTGTGGCCGGACTGTGGAGTAGAGGTGTGTGTGGAGACGGCAACATTTTGATGGTTGTTCTTGTTTGGTAAACGTCAAAACAGTTCTGTTAGAGCAGTGTCGTTCGATTCACCATGTTGAAAGGGGCAAGGGGCTAACTAGCTGGTCATGCGACAATGGCCGATGTGGTCCATTGATAATAACAATACTTGCATTGAACTCATCTTATGTATTCAGGAACACTGTTAATAGGTCATATCTGCTCAAATAGAGTCAGGTTTGGTACTGGCATATTGGCATGTTTAACATTGCTCGATCAGCTCTTTCACACAAGTGATGTTTTGGCAAGTAGGAAACTGTACGTGATCGACTGAGGAGACGGGAACAATAATTTGTTAAAGTAAAAGGTTGAATTTTCTGTTTGTAATGTGCTCAACAGTAGTGATTATGTTTGTGTAAAAGCGGATATGTCCTCTTGGGAAAAACTGACGATGCACGAAGGTGTAGGCTGATCAGATTTGTAAGGTGCTGTTTGCGTTTTAGTAAAATTATACTTTTATCAAAAAAAAAAATAAGACCGGTAAAATGTTCATTTTGGTCATTGTATTTTACACATTTTTGCAGTTTGGTCATAAAAGTTATTTTCTGTCAGTTTGGTCATAAAAGTTATATTTCATTATCAGTTCAATCACAAGTTAAGTAGTCGTTAACAACAACTCTGTTGACCAAACTGACTCAACTGATAACGGAATGTAACTTTCATGACCAAACTGACAGAAAAAAAAAGTTTTGTGACCAAACTGCAGAAACGTGCAAAGTACAATGACCAAAATGAACATTCGAATGGACTTGAATAATGCTCTATAATAATGTTTGATAGGATACAAGGAAAATAAACACCAACATTCCTTATCTCATCATTTCTACATATATATTGAGAGGATCTAATAGCCCAAGCTCCAACAACAACCATGGCCAGCAAATGTGCTACTATCAATATTTGCGTAACGTATCACTATTCTTTTTGTGGTCGTCACACTTAACTACATCGTCTAATCCTGCAATCTAGAAAACCTATACTCTGGTGGTTTAGCAAGCAGTTGTTATGTGCCTTCCCGAATGATGGAAGCGTAATTTATGCACCAGATGGAAAAAATTTGGGGTAGTGAAACCGGACGTGACAATGGCCATTATGTACTTGTTCTTTAGAAAGATCGTAATTTGGTCATTTATGGAAGTGCAATGTCGGCAACTGCCACCAAGGCTGTAAATGATGCACAAATGACTGTGACCACTGACCAAGGTTATGAACTATCAACGTAACTGTCTAACTGATAATATTACCCAATGCGATTACCAGTGTCTGAAGTGGGAAATATGAGAGTATGTAAGCTAATGATAAGAGTGTTTGATCTCCTTAATTAATGTTGCATGCTATCAGGTCAAGTGTTCTGTTCTGTTCTGTACCCTTTGTTCCTTGTTACTGTATTTTCTTCTGAATAAAGCCTGCATATACATTACATTATCACACGAAAATTGTTTATTTTTTAATCGCTATCATTAATTGGTTGAAGTATATATTGTGCATTGACAACAACATCTACTGATGCAGTTGTTAATGTTTGCAATGTTGTTAAGGTATGTTTCCAACGTTACTTTGACGGATTTGTAATGAATCGGTAGGGGTCCATGCCAAACCACACCTCCCTTCTCGAGGTATCCTATTTGCTTTTAATAGATTTAGGCTTTTACCATCAGAAGCAGTTCAACTGCAACTGCTTGTTCCAATGAATATGTATTTAGAGGATTTGCAGTGCAGTTTGTAGCGCTCGGCTTCTATTGATTGAATTATACATAGGAATAAAAATTAATCAACTACCAGTGTATTTTCATTAACAAAAATTTTAAGAAAAAAAATCGACAGACCATTTGCAAAAATCTTGGAATCTAGATTCATCTAAATAAGGCATACCATGTGCTTATTTACGACTTGAAAATCTTGTTGAATGTGTTAATCTCGGTGAGTGGCGATTGCTATTTAAATGCTCAGTATGTGGCAACATCAATATTGTTAGTAGTATAGTAATGCCCAAATTATTGCTATTGACATTAAATCACACCTGCAAGTAGAACTACTACTAGATTCTTTGCTATTTATCCCTTTTTCGGTATCCTGTATTTGAGTCTTAGAACAAACATGTCGACAATGAGGGGGATTGGTTACAGATTTTCGCCAAAGTTCATTTCTTCTCGTGACTACATTCCTATTTCAGATTCACTTATCTTTTCGAAAAAGATCAAAAGATTAGCTGTAGTTGAAACAAATAATATTTGGCGAAAAAGAATGGTGACAGAGGTGATTAGAACCCCTGTTTTTAGAAATGCCACTCTTGATGATCGCGAAGGCTTTGGGATAAGTGATGGATCATCGTCAGAGTTTCACTCTGACATGTTTTCTGAAGGCTTGGACTATATTATCAATAAAATGGTTAGTGAAGTTTTTATAGAAATATTAGAAAATTTGTGTTTCATCACCACTTTTTGGGGGTAAATTTGCTCAACGTCACCATTTTATTTTTATTTGCATTTCGTTACTATTCTGTCTCAGCTTTGTCAATTCTAACGGTCAACTCAACTTTGACCTGGTCAAACTGTTATCACACAACAAAGACTTAGGTTTTATTTTTTCTCTCTTTTCTCTTTGTTGTTGCTATTTTTCGTTTAGTTGTTCTTCAATCTCTTAACTTATTGAAGCTCGATCTCAATCAACGTATATTTGACTCAGTCAACTAACGAGATTGACACAGAATGGTGACTAAACACATACAAAAAAAATAAAAAATGGTGACATTGTGGAAATATACCCCTCAAAAGTGGTGAAGTGTGTCCAAAAATCTCTCAAGAAATATTGCTCCAATAAGTGTGTTGTGTAAATTTTAGTACATCATAATTTTTTTTTTTCTAGGAATAATTAACTAGATTGCTAATTACTCTTTTACTGGCAACAGAGCAAGTGGCTATTCGCTGCACTTGTCGCAACACTTCTCATCTGGAAGCATGATGGTGAAGCCTTGTGGGTTGCAATGGGATTTGCAATGAATTCCTGGCTTGCAATTGCTCTAAAGCACATTCTCAATCACGAGAGACCAATCTCAACCTTGAGATCTGACCCAGGGATGCCGTCTTCACATTCACAGTTGATCTTCTTTGGTGTCATATTTATTATTCTATCAAGTATGTTTCACCATCATTTCCAAATTAACTGAACTTCAACATTTTTACGTATCTACAAACCAACTGAACTTCACCATCATTATATATCTTCGTATATTTGAAAAAGCCTACGCGCAGCAAAAAAATTCAATAGTCAAGCAAGGTGAGCAGAGAAATACTGGCGTTCGGTATTGGGTCATACAGTTAATCCTGAAGTTACTAGACATGCATAAACCCCTCTAGATACAATTGTCGTTGGATCAAGTGAACTTTTAATCGTCGCCAACTGTCATAAAATGGTTTATGTTACCAGTATTTCTTGTCGCTTTTCTTTATAGTTTTGACGTCTGAGTAAATGATAAATTTTTATATGTAATTTAGCTATTCTTATAGTGATTGGTTGTGTTACCTTTCCTCTGTGGAAATGTTTGTCACAGTGGCAAAATATGCGGGTTTGAATGGTAATACGTTAATCGCTGGGGTGCTCACCTTGTCTTCAGGCTCATATCTGGTATGAAGTCTCACTTCTGGTTCGGGTTTATAGCTTATGATTTCTGTTTGTTTTGATTACCTTGTAGTTTAAACTTTATATCACATAACAATGAATTCATATCTGTTGTCTGTGTAGTCATGGCTAAGGATCTCGCACAAGCTCCACACCATCAGACAAGTCCTCGTGGGTGCTGTTTTAGGAGCAATTTTTTCGTTTTTGTGGTTCCAAGCATGGTATTCATTTATTTTTCAAGCATTCACCACGTCTTTGTGGGTTCGAGTCGCTGTATTTTTTGGGTCTGCTTCTCTGTGTGTGAGCTATGTACTTTTTATGTTTAAGAACGGGCTTGCAGAAAAACCTTGAACTGTGAACATATAGACTCTTCGCCACACTCAGTGCACATCGACTTGTACACCCATATTGAAATGTCTAACACAAAATGAGAAGCAGTCACATGAGTAGTGACAGGTGACTGGCTGACTGCAGCACTGCACTGAAGTCTATCCAATTTCAAAAAGTAGCAATGAGAGTAAGTTTGATTGTGCAATGAAAACAAAATTCTTAATGTACACATTGAAGTTTTTAAAAAGATTTGATTCACCATGAGGAGCTCAATAGATATCAATACGTAACATACCCTAGCCTGGAACTGTTTAACAAATTTTACGTAACATATGTCAGTGTTCTCCATGAGGAGTCCAAAAGATATCACGATTAGCGAAGATAGTACCATGTTCTTAGTACATTTCATTCATAAGTGACCTAGAACTTCTTTCAATACAAAGCCCCTTGTCCCCAATTTGATCTTCATGGTTAGACCATGAGTTTCAGACATCTCTGCAAAACTGCAAAGCAATTATGAAGATTAAGTTGATCAAGAGAGAAAATGTTTCCAACAATTTGGAAACCGCAATTGACCAACTGGTAATGGTGGATTTTTCTTTTTGTTTCTTGAACACCAAATGGTACCATAAGATGACACTTATTGCAGTCAAAAGCATGAGTAATGAACTGGCTCCAATTATCTAGATGACTAGTGTAAACCCAACAAGTGCTCGAGTAACTAATGAAGAAATAATAAATATAGCAAAAAGATAAACCAACACAGAGAGTTTTTAGCGTGGTAAACCCCAATATGGGAAACGTCCACGGTTATCTCGATCGGTAACAAATCAATCCAGTATAGTGTTGCGTACAACGGAAACAAAGACAATAATGGTGGAAATCGATGCTAGTGTATGAAATAAACAAAGTAAAATAGTAAAGAAGTAAACCTATTTATCAACAACAAATAATAGAGAGAGACACCAATATAACGTGGTTCGGCTTGATTGCCTACGTCCACGGACAAACAAATAAAACTTTTACTATTGGAGAAGACAGTACAAAAGCTCTCAAACAAATAGAGAAACCCTAGGTTTCCTCTTTTCTCAAATCCTCACCAAATCTCTCAACAGGATAATAACAAATTGAGGATACACTCTCTCTCACTCGTTCTCGTTGCTGGAGATGATCTGTAACACCCACGGTTGACCATCGGCCTAATAATGGTATCAGAGCCCACGGTTGATTGGGCGGGCTTGGGCCGGGATTTGGTCCAAGGTGAAGAATGTTAGGTGTGTGGACCAAATAGTCTCACATCCGAGCCATAACGGATCTCTAAAGGGTTTATAAGTAATGGTTCGCTATCCACTATTGTCGAGGCCTTTTGGGTAAGTGAAACCCATAGGAAAAAATCCCATACCATGGATATGGCCTTGGGCCTAGTGGTGACTAAAGGGGGATAATATTGACATTAGCGAGCGGTATGGTGCTCGACACTCCGGGATGAGCGAGGACGAAATCCCGAGGTGTTACAGTTGGTATCAGAGCCGACGACGGGTCGCCTGTTGCAGGTGGGAAGTACGCTGGAAAGGCCCAAGGACCGCCATGTACTTCTCTCACTTGGCAGGGAACGTCGGAGATTTTAGGACTGTACTAAATGTATTGCAGAGTCGAGGACGACTCTATTTCTAAGGTGGTGGGATTGTAACACCCATGAGTTGGTGTTAGTCCTGCATTGCTCAGGAAGTGGTTGTATTGGTAGTATATAGAGCTTAACCATACTCTAAGTAATGTCAAGACCTTTTGGGATAAACCACATGGGTGGGCCCTGATCCAAAACCCTCTACTGCTGGATATCCGCAGTGACTAAAGGGGGACAATATTAACATTAATGAGCGGTATGGTGCTCGACGCACCGGGATAAGCGAGGACGAAATCCTAGGGTGTTACAGGATCTCACAAAGCACTCTTGAAGAAACCGATATGGTGTTTTTCCACACAAGGTTTTCCTCTCATAAGGTTTTATATAATAGCCTTACAATAGAATCTAGGTATCTACTAAGTGGACCCAAACTTGGGCCTCTAACTGTTGTTATGGCTGCTGCTAAGCCTACTGTTATTGTTACTGCTGCTCAGTCCGCTCGTTGTCTGCTGCCTGTCAGAACTTCAAGGCAGTTTTCTTGACAAACTGTAATGAACCACTACGTATGCCATATACTGTTGGAAGGACATACATTTACTTTCACACAAAAAAGACGGATTGTGATTCCGATGACCGAGCACAAAGTTATAGCCAATTTACCATAGGCTATCACGCATGAGCAGATTCCAAAAAACCATGACCAAACCCAACGACGACTGCTAATTTTCTCATAGAAAAGCCAACAATTCTCCATCTCGACGAAGATTCTATAAATCTAAGCCAACACTAAGAACAAACAGTATACCAATCTCCCACAAATGTCTCGAAGGACCAAAGCGGTTACACCAATTCTTGGTTGCCTACGTACCTTTCTCCTAAGGGAGCAATCATGTGAAGAAGAATGACCCGAAAAGACTTAGCATGATTCCTGTGAGCCACACTATCAAAGAACATACTAATACTAGCCGAGTTCTCGAATCACGTTTTGGCTGTCATGGTCGTCAAAAGGCCAAGATGAATGACGGGAATGCTGATGAGGCATTGGGGTGTCGATGTCAAGAGCGTCCCGAATGATGGTCGGAGTGATGACATACTCATAACCTTCCACAGTGACCAGGAAACTATCACAAGAATCAGCATGAACCATAGAGACTCATAAAACTGAATAGTGTGAAGGAAGATGTTGAGTTCAATACCAAACACTTAGGAAGGAAGAAGAAGATGATGACGGCCAAAATACTAGGTTTAATTGATTGTGAAAACATATTTATACTAAGGACACAAAAGGAAATATACTAGGCCTGAAATACTTGATTTCCCACGATCGATGTGCGTACAGCTCAGGGCATTCGTACGAGATGACAAAAATAGTACAGTAGGAAAATTCTTGGAACCTGGACGTACGTATCTGATAGAGGCGTATGTACGATTTGATCGACTAGAAGTAAAATCTCTGATATGGTATATACACGTAAGTACTCCCTGAACTCGTACTTACGACTCACACCATTAGCGAGGATGTAACCAAGCCAATAACCTGGTATATATCATTTTTGGATAACGTTAGACTATTAGCGAGGATTTGATATTATGAAGCTTGTTAGTAGATATGTTTTTTAATGGCTTGGAAATGAAGTTTTGTTGCAACTTGCAAGACATTTATTTGTCGAATTATTTATTTGTCAAAAAAATTTCTCCCAAACTCTCAGTTTCTTTCGTAGGCTGCCATTATCATCTTCATAAAATAGTGAGCGAAATTTTCTTTTACTGTGGTTTTAAGGGAGGCAGAAAACATTTTGTTGTGTTTCTAATACAATGGAATGTGAAAGTATTCTTCATTGAAAAAAAAAAAAAAAAAACAGTACTACAGTTGTCAAATTATAACAACCAAATGGCTATCCAAACCTAAATTCATAGACTCATTCATAGACTTCATTACTTTTGTTAACTATATTCAAAAAAAAAAAAAAATTGAGCTAAATTTGCGAGATTTTTATTGAACCAAAACAATAAAGCGGCCAGATGGACCAGTATATACCGTTGGATTAATTAACATTAAGGGTTTACATCTTGAGTAAAGATATGTGTAAATTCTTGTGTAAACCGAACCCCACCGCGTTTATAAAATATTGTTGACATTTAGAAAAAAAAAAAATAAAAATTATCATGTGTATTTTCTTAATTTTTAGACTTTGGGACGCCTAAATAATCCTATTTAGGAAATAGAACGCTTTTAATTGGTATTTAGAGTTTGGGGCACCTTCCATAAGTTGACTGATGTTTGCTTGTTAAATTTTTTGAAAATTACAATATTACCCCTCCATGTGTTTAGCACGAGACTGAATTTTAATAACAAAACCGTTACATGTGTCATTATATCATCCATTGATTCCATCTTACGGTTGATAAATTGACACGTGTCGTCATATCATCTCTTGCAAACTTTTCAAGATTTTGGTTATTAGAGAAGAAAACACCATGTGTTAAATAATATTAGGGAATAGAACACTTGTGCAGGGTATTATGGGTATTTATAAAATATGAGTTCTTTGACTTGAGTCAACTGTTAGTCAAAACAATCAATTGACAGAAAGGTGCCCCATACTCTAAATACCAATTAAAAGCATCTCATTTCGTAAATAAGCATTAATTAGGTGGCCTAAAGTCTAAAAACCCCTTGTTTTTTCATTTGATTACAAAAATTTATGTTAGGTGCGCGCCACGCCACATGCCTCACGCCTAAGGAACAAAAATGGTATTGCGCCTTGCATTCGCCTAGGGCCTTCTTCACTACCTTGGATACAACAAGTAATAATGATCGTTGGTTCAAACAAAATCTTTTCGGAAGGATTGGGTTTATTATTCAAAATGGCAACTTGCGACACAATTTATTGTATACTTGTCTTCCACTTTTGAATAACAAAGACTTGCGACAGAGTTTGTAGCACGCATATCCTCTACTTTTGTGTAATTTCTCGTGTTTATCAATAAAATTTTATCAGTATCAATATTAAAAAAAAATTTGAAACTAGTATCCATTTTCTAATTTGAAACGGTTTTTTCATTTGTAATTGCAAAAATCTTGCTACAGTATAACCCCAATAATTTCTACTTGGGGTAATGTACTAAATTAATAAATTAATACATTTTGATGAGATCTTATATCTATAGGTCCCATCTATTATGTAAAATAATAATCTATTAACAAATACACATAATCTTTTATTTTTCAAGGTGTATTCTTTAACTATGAATAATTTTTTTATTGAAAGTAAAATCTAATTAAGTTTCTTTTTAAATATATATAACTCATTGTACATACAGTAGGTAGAATATGTAGAGTTGATATAGTGTTAAGCTAGGTTAATTATCTACATCATTTATTGTAGGTGTTATAAATCATTTTTCGTTTAAATAATTCAAAATATCTTATTCTTAATAAAGAAAACAAATAGTTTATAGTGAATAAAACTAAAAAACATATATGAACACATATTAATTAAGTTTATTTACTCTTTTGCATATATTATCCTAGCTTTGGATTAGAGTTCTTATTTTAACGAAGAAAATTTATCATTGCATTTAATATTAAATAAGGATAAATTTGAAATTATATTTGGTAGACAAATCAATAAATGATGTTCTCTTAATAAGTTGGATTTCTATAATGTACTTATAATTTAGGACTGAAGGAGGGAGTACTTCGCTAAATTAATGGATTATTAATTTATCGATTAATTAATATCACGCTAAATTAATAGATTTTGATGGTCCGAAGACTATTAATTTATAAGGGTTATACTGTATATACAACTGTACTCAAGGCGATGGCTATTTGAATGCTCAATATTGGCAATATTAATAATGTTAGAAATATATATTAATGACCAAATTATTGCTATCGACCAGGATTAATTATTGCTATTAATTGCTATTGACTGGGATTATTGCTTAATTACAGTACTTTTTTTTTTTTTTTTTTGATAAGTAGAAATTTATTAGAAGTAACAAACCAAAGAATTACAACCTGATCAGCATGCCAAAGGCATCGTCAGGTACAGCCAGCAGGAGCAGAAAAAACCCCACATACATCTCAATGCTATATTTCACTGCATCTCAGTTGACCCATTTTTAACGAGCAAGCCGTTAAGCAATTCGAACCAGTTCAAGATTTTTTATTTTTGCTTAAGGGTGATTAATATTAATAAAAAGAAAAAAATACAAAGAGTAGAAAGAATAAAAAAATGTAGCACAAGGGAAGATGGTTTATAAGCACCACCTTCCATTACAAAAGTTCAAGTGTGCACCTCCCTAAAATAGGTGAGTGCAGGACTTTCTAAGGAGGTGAGGAAACTTGGTCGTTGGCTCCACCACTTAACCTCCCCTTTGCGAAGCTTAGCCCCAGCTTTTGCACAACTGTCTGCACCAAAATTAACCTCCCTCCATGCACTAGTAATGTTCAGCCATTAAAATTTATCTTTAATGTGTGCCCATCTGTGTCGGAGCTTCCAATGAACTTTATCCTTAATAAGTGCTTGCACCACTGAAGTGGAGTCACTCTCTACCCAAACTTGCAGCCAACCCTGCTCTAATGCCTTTTCAAGCCCATGAATAACGGCTGCAATTTCGGCATTATAATTAGTATCAAAGCCAAGACCTCCAGTTAGAACCCCTCTCACGCTACAAGTATGGTCTCTAAACAAAGCTCCCCAGCCTGCTAGGCCTGGATTCCCAGCTGAAGACCCGTCAGTGTTCAGCTTGATCACTCCAGGGGGAGGGGGCAGCCAATAACATTCTATAAAAACGGCATTAGATCTAACTCTGAAAGATAGACCCAATTTCAGCATTGTATTCTTGTCTTGAATTGTATCTGAATGAGTAGTCTTGGCCTTAGAATGAACAAAATTTATCTCTCTTCTGATAGTAGCCATGATAAATCCTGAGTTAGGCTTCTTTCCATCAAACAAAATTTTGTTTCGATCTTTCCAGATACCCACAAGACATGTAAGGGAGAAGGCTCTCCACAAATCTTGAATTAGAGCTAGAGCATCTGTTATCACAAGCTTGGAGCATATCATTAAATGAATATATGCTCAATTGAAACCCAAAAAAATTTGCAGCGTCGGACCAAAGATGAGTTGCAAAGGCGCATTCGAAAAACAGGTGATCAATAGTTTCCTCATATAGCTGACAATGACAACATCTGGAGACTGTACATACCTCTAGACTTGAGAACATCTTCAGTTGGCAGTTTTCTATGAAAGATCTTCCAAGCTAAGGCCATGATGCTAGGATGAATTTTTGCCTTCCATAAGAACACACACCAAGGAGGCTTGGGATGTTTTTTCCTGATTTCTTCATGTGCACTAGCAGTTGTGAAAATCCCATTTGTGCAGTGCTTCCAGATTCTAGCATCAGGTTCAAGACTGTTGGGAGAAGGAAGACGATGCACATTGATATTCAGCTCTTGAAAAATTGCTTTGATGTTGACATTAAAACGCCAAGATGAGCCCTGAATGAATGGACTGAGAGTGGCCTTTGTTCTTTTCCATAGGTTGTCCCCTGGCTGTAAGAGATCCTTCAGAGATGCTTCTCCTGTCCACTTATCTTTCCATAAGTGAATTTGTTTACCATTTCCGATCTCCCATTCGTAATGATCAGGAAGTTGCTGCAAGGTCCCTTTGAGACTAGACCAGAGTGGGGAGGATTTAGAAACATAGAAGTCACCATAATTGTTTATATACTTCTGCTTCATATATGAAGACCATTGTGATTTGTCATTCAATATTGACCATGCAAGCTTCATTAGAAGAGAGAGGTTGATGTCCCTGAGGTGTCTCACCCCCAAGCCACCCTCCATGTGTGGTTTACAAAGGTTATGCCATGCCACTGTGACAGTTTTCTTCTTAGTTGCATCACCTGTCCATATGAAATTCCGTATGCTTCTTTCGCATTCACTAATGAACTTGATCGGCCACTTAAACAAAGCCATATTGTGCAAAGGTATGCTGTTAAGGACCTGCTTCGCCAGAATGACCCTTCCTTGAAAAGACAAAGCTTTTCCGGCCCACCCTGTAATTCTGTTTAACCAGTTCAAGAGCAGATCTTGAAAGACATAGAAACGCCGTCCTGGCCAGCATCCAACCCAATACCAAAGCGTGGCCTTGACCTTTGTTACAGTACTTACTTTGTTGATCTTTGTGAAGGCTATTTAAATGTAAGTGGCAACATCACAACTGGAGTACAAGTTCAACTTCCTTTGCTATTCATCTCTATCTGTCTCTTTTTAAACAAACATGTCAACAATGTCTGGGATTATTTACAGATTTTCACCGCGGTTTAAATCTTGTCACGACAACATTCCCATTTCAGAATCATTTTTCTTTTCAAAGAAGATAAAAAGATTAGCTGTTGTTGAAAAGAATAAGATTTGGGGAAAAAGAATGATGACAGTAGAGCTAATTAGAACCCCTATTCTTAAAAATGCTACTTCTAATGATCACGAAGGCTTTAGGATTAGTCACAGATTGTCGTCAGAGTTTCGTGCTGGATTCTTGTCTGATGGCTTGGAATATACTATCAACAAAATGGTTAGTGAAGTTTTCAACTATTGAATGCCTTCATTATGTTGTTTTACATTTTTGCGCACAGACGAAAAAGAAGGTATTGGTTCGGGATAGGGGCCGGGGGCAGTAGCTCCCAACCCCAGCCGGCCAGCCCGAAAAATAGAGCAATAACTAATTAGATTGTAACGGGTTTTTACTGGCGACAGAGCAAGTGGCTAGTGGCTGCACTTTTCGGTGCTCTCATTATTTGGAAGCATGATGGCGAAGCCTTGTGGATTGCAATAGGATGTGCAATGAATTGCTGGCTTGCAATTGCTCTAAAGAACATTCTCAATCACAAAAGACCAATCTCAACCTTGAGATCTGATCCAGGGATGCCGTCTTCACATTCCCAGTCCATATTCTTTGGTGTCTTATTTGTTATTCTATCAAGTAAGTTTCATAATCATTTCTCAATAAACCAATAGTTCAAGAATAAGTATGGCGTTTACGTATCTCCTAATGCTTAACGTTGCAATGTGCATCGTTGAATGACCATTATTATGTGATCAACAAGTACGAGGAAGAGTCAATATTTTTATACAATTCGTTTATGCTTGACATTGCAATGTGCTAACTGTCATAAAATGGTAGTTTGATGTCTGAGTATGTGTTGGATTTTTATTCGCAATTTAACTTATTCTTCTGGTGATTTCTTCGGATTCGTCACACAGTGGTAAAATACGTGGGTCTGAATGGAAATACGGTGGTCGCGGGGGTGCTCACCTTGTCTTCTGGCTCATATCTGGTATGAACTCTCACTTTGACTCTGGTCTTATTATGGCGTATAAACTTCCCTATTTAATTAGTTTGATGATCACAAAAATATGTCTTTGTGTGGCAGTCGTGGCTAAGGGTCTCGAACAAATTCCATACCATTAGCCAAGTCCTCGTTGGCGCTGTTGTAGGAGCAATTTTTTCGGCTTTGTGGTTCCAAGCATGGTATGCATTTGTTCTTCAAGCATTCACTGCATCTTTCGGGGTTCGGATTGCTGTATTCTTTGGTGTGCTTTTTGCTTTATATATTTAAGAATGGGCTTACAGAAGAACTTTCACTACTAGAAAAAAACAATTTTATGACGGTTAAAACCTGTCATAAAACGTTGATTATGACGGTTTTCGAGTTTTTCAAAAACCGTCAAGATATGTACTGTCAAGAAATTTTTACAAAACTGTCAAGAGTTACTAAGTACTCTTGACAGTTATAACAATAAATGTCAAGAGTTACCAAGTACTCTTGACAGTTTAAGCAAGAAAAACCATCATTTTAATGACAAAAACCGTCATAATTTTATCATTATGGACGACGGTTTAATTAAAAACCGTCATAAGAGGTTATAAAACCGTCATCTGATTAATCTAAAACCGTCATCTGATTAATCTAAAACCGTCATAAGAGGTTATAAAACCGTCATAAAAGGTTATAAAACCGTCATTTGATATTATAAAACCGTCATCTGATGAATCTAAAACCGTCAAAATTTATGTATTATGACAGGTTAAAACTGTCAAGCTAAATAAAAAATTTTGTTTTTAAAAAATTAATTAATAAATGAAATATTACAAAAACAAATGCAATATTTCAAACGAAAATATTCCAAAAGATTACATCAAGTGACAATCATTCATCACTAAACAAATGCAATATTTCAAACGAAAATCTTCCAAAAGATTACATCAAGTGACAATCATTCATCACTAAACAACTATCTCCCCCCTCCCCCCCCCCCCCCCCCCCCCCCCAAAAAAAAAAAAAATAAGTGATTTATAATTGCCAATCGTTCGATCACCAATATCTTATCATAACAACATTTAAGAAATTATGCAAAAAATATCATCTCATCCTTGTGAAAAACAATGTTATGTAATGTCATCCATGTAACCATAATGAGCCTAACAACACCTCCGTAAGAATACTCCATATCTCAACAAGAAGTTATCTGTAAGAAAATCAGAATAAAAGAATAATTAAGATATAATATAGCAATATATTTTAGAGTATCTAAACATATGGATTAGTACAACACACAATTCATAGTTCGACATATAATGGTTTTGGCAGACAAGGAGATGACACACATCAAACACAAATATATTACACGCAATCCAAGGAAAAAGTTAGTAATAGTTTTAGCATAATTTACTTTATTTGTGGAGCTAAGAAAAAACCTGAAAATACAACATAGACCATCTCAACCTTGTTTCAAAATGGAATAACAACATAGTAATAATCCAAAAACCAATACTAACCCATTTAATTAGTATCTAATCATATATATCCCAAGTATTAATTATATTCTACTGGTCACAAGAAATTTGGGTTTTGATCTGGTCAAGGCTGGATATTACTTCCAATGGTGCACAGTTGAAACAATACTAGAATATTTCTGATCTTGCACAGGGGCTGTCAGACTGCTCAGGTAATCTTTGTGCAGTGATATACTGTTGTTAGCTAGTTAGGGCTCTATAGATTGATATTAATTGTATGGTGTGGTGTTGGTCCTAAAAACTCCAGGTCAGCAAATCCATAGTTTCACACTGTAAGGGTACTACAACTTGTATATGGGTTTTCTTTTGGTTGTGTTTTTACTCTCTAAAACCGCTGAAATAAGATGAGCAGGGAGGCAATTTTAGGGAGGAAACTTTGTAATTGCTCAGCTCAAACAAACAATTTGATAGAGTAATGAAACAAATTGATTTTATACAAAAAAATTATATTCTACTAATCAGCAAAGTAAAGCTTTCATTGGTTACACATTGGTCAATAAGTAGTACTCGTCAACATTATAAGTGATGATGTTAATGGTATAATGTGTACGTAATATTAATCAACATACCCTTAACATTATAGAAATCGTTCAACGTAACCGATAAACTCAAGACGAACTTCATTCAGTTCAGCTTTGGTGTATGTTGCCTTCATTTTTAGCTCCGTCATCTAAACAAGTCAATGGGAAAGAAAATGAACAATAGTTTAATTTAAACCTAGAAATATATGGAACAAAAAAAATGAGAAAATATTAATCACCTTCTCCTCTAGGGATTTAGAAGGATCTTTCATGAAATGTCGCATGAACCGCATTACAAAATATGCACATTCAAAATCCCCAACTTGTTTCGGGCCCTACATACAAAAATGCCAAAATATCATACACATTCACCAATACTAATAGTATTAATAGGAAGTTGTTAAGAAATTATTTATTTACCTTAGGGTAATGCCATGTAAGTTGAATTTTTTTTCCTCCATTCACCATAAGATGTGATGTAATCCCTCTTCATAAAAAATAATCAAGTCATAAAACTATACAAAACACACACACTTAGAAACACATTTATGAACTTACGTGTTCACAAGTGCCCTTGTTCCCCCACTAGGTCCACAATGTGAAGAATCTAGATAATAAACATCTTTTGAATTTATATCAATCATAATCAAAGACCAATGAAACCTGCATTTTTAAATCAAAGTAAATTATTATAAAATTAAAAATTAAATGTTTGTGAATATATATATTAACCAACACACTTACCCTTTGGAGTAAGGAAGTAAAATAATTTGGTTCCCTTGACGAGCCTTCAGTCTATCCGCAATAGTATGATGCATCTGACTACTAATAATGTTTGCATCATCAAACTGATTCACATCACCAGGATAGCAGAAACCATACCTTTCTCGAGAGCTCTCATATGTCTCGTACAAATATCTAAAACAAATTACACAAAAGAAATAGTTATGATAAATAACATTTCACATGAGTAACAAATCGGCTATCAAAAGCAATTTCTAATCTCATATATGCAACTATAACATGGCAATTTAACTTGTCATTCTTGCATACATCCTTTATTTCATCCAGTGCAATATAAAAATCAACTTCACGCTCAAAAACACCTCTATCCATTGAAAGCATCTGTTCTTGATGCATAGGATCATACATAATATCATCTATCATTTCACCAAAATCATTCAATTCAGTTTCAGAAGTTTCAGCCCTTGCATTTTCTCCAACATCAACTACCTAAAACAATAATAAGGTAATACTAAATCAATACTTGTAAATTTGGTAATATTAACTCATTAAAGATAGTAGTTTACCTCATTCTTTTCGCAAATATTCAAGTTCTTATATCCTATTATCACCCACTCCTGCCAAGCAACAAATGTATCAATAACACTTGCAATTGTCATGATAACCTCATTAACAGGTATTGGAAGACGCTTTTTATGTTTTTTTTCAACAATGGAATGAATCGATACACATACATTTGCTTCTTCCAAAGGAACAGAGTGAAGTTTATTGTCTGCTCCCATCCTCTCAAATACAGTTTCTTTAGCCACAATGTTACCTTTATCACCCAAAGCCAAGCTACATTCTTGAGCCTAAACATTAAACATGATCGTCAATATGTGCAGTATCATTCGGTAAATTAAACTTACTGTATGGGCATGGCTGGAGGTTCCCAAAGGTGGATTCCAACTGTTAAGGGGCTGCAGTGTTACTGAATTGATACTAGACTACGTAGTCACTGTAACAAAGGGTTGAAGGGGGGTGCAATGGAACTAGATTGCAACAATAGCAACAACCGGAGAAAAAGACAAGGTTCTCACAAAGTATCAATTTGAACTAAAGACAATTAATAACTGAAACAAATGTGGACCTTCTGCTGGCTGTCAACCAACTGGAAGGCTAAAAGCAACAACAGTTAGAAAACTCTGACAAGTTTGCTAAGGGATTGCAGGCTACTATGGGGACCTTCTGCTGGCTGTTAGATGTGTATGCATTGGTGATGCAATTGGATTGTGCATCAACAACTGAAACAAACAAGAAGTTGAATAGGGTGAACAGTTTTTCAGCTGGGTTTGGTATCCTGTGGGGGTTTACTCGTGCATACCATGGTTTGAGAAATATCAAACCTTGCCAAAATTAGCAAATAATAAATAAAAAAATGGGCACTAACAGTCTAACATCATAAACAACAGCTGGCTACATCAGCAAATACACTTAATGTCCTCCACTCAAAGCATTGTAAGAGGGGTTTAGTTGTAGGAAGCAATGGACTGGATCTCAGCTACTATAAACTTCACGCCTTAAAGAAATATAATCCAACAGATGTTTTCATCTCAAAAACAGCAAAGCATACACCAGTATTCTCCACTACTGATGATATAAAATAGGCAATAATAAGGAAAAAAAATGTAAATGCTAAAACTATACAAGCAATGGATGTGTTGTTCGATCAAATTCTTCGTAACAAATAATATAAAAATCCAACAGAAGATTTCATCTTAAAATTACAAACTGAAGTGCATGATCTGCAGTATTTCTACCTGTATCTATATATACTGATATAAAAACTACAATGATCAATAGTATTCAAAGAAAGGAACTTGCTGCAATTACTAAGACTATACTAGGAATAAATCAAGCGTCATTTAATCATATCTGGGAACAAATAAAGAGTATAAAGTACTGGAAGAAAAGCTGAAAAGGGATGCTTTAGAGAACTCCACCATCAGAAAATTTAACATGCTAGAGAATGACTACATGTTATGGCTAACCATGGCAGCCTTATCAGGTGACTGTAGGTGGTAATTTTAATTCTAGTTTTTAATAGACATAATTTTTTTTCCTGGCCTAGTTGTCTCTGCTCCTTTTTCTAGATACAAATAATTTACTTACGGAACAAAACACCACACACAAACAATGGTTAGCAATGGTGAAAATAAGTGCTCTTGAAATCTAGGTTACCAGTAGGTACATCACCATATCTACGAGTATTAATTCTGTTTATTAGGCTCTAACATTTATCATTACTAAAGCTTGTATTTTGGTTCAATCTACGTGTACAAGTGTTCTCAAAATTGTTGCGAGTTTTTTTTTACCAGAAAACACACCGTCCAGTACCTATTGGGGAACATCTATTCCCATCTTTGAATTGAAATCTCTTCAAACTATGGATTAATATCATCCCCTTTAAGTAGATAATTACTAAAATTATGTATCACCATCAAAGGTTTGACAAAATTCCTCATAGATTATCGTTGAATTCAACAATTGAAGTTATTAAATTGCTATGTATAGGTAGAATTTGGGATTATCTAGTTAACCTATAGGGTCGTGTTAAAGATGACAAAGAAGAAAAAAAATCAAACAATCACAAAACAAACAAATGATAGAGTGAGAAAAGGAGAAGAGCTTAAAAATCTAACCTTGCTGCTCTGAGAAACGGAGAAAAACGGTGTTACTGCTGCGAACATGAATACTATGTTGTTGAAACGAAGAGAGATTAAAACTCTATGTTGCTGCTGCGAATTGAACTATTGAAGTATTTAGTGAGAGAGAGAGAGAAAAGAGAGAGAATACAAGTAGAGAGGAGACTAGGAGAGACGGTTGTTTGCCTATTTTCTCGGCCAATAGTAGAGGAAAAGGAAATCGTTTGTATATTTTGGGGTTTTACTTTATGACGATTTTTAAATAACTCAATTTTTTTTCCAAAACTGCTTAGAGTTTACAAAAAAAACGTCATGGTCCTTTACTACAACGACACACCCTTATAAAACCATCAAGAGTTTTAATTTAATGTAATGACAGTTCTAAAAAACCATCATGTTCTTACACCCTTTACACCCTTTGACAGTTTTAATTATAACTATCAAGAGTTAAATCTACACCCGTTGACAATTACTTTAAAACCGTCATTAAGTTTTTATAATATTACGACAGTTTTATAATAACCCACAATATATTATTTTTAATTAGAAACCCTTTGATAGTATTTACAAAAACCGTCATATTTCTTCAAAAAAATACACCCTTTGACATTTTTTAAAAGAACCATCAAGCATTAATTTTAAAAAATGTCAAGAAATATCATTTCTCTAGTAGTGTTTGAACATTGAACAATAGACCAGAAATACTAATTTGGATATATGTAAGTCTTGATACTAAATAATTTGCAGATACACAAAGATGTATTTCCACTGCTCAACCAGTTCCCACTAATCGTCATGCTCGGGTATTTGTAGCTCAAACATGGGAGTTTTAAATCCCATTAATATTCCTGCCATGCTATATAAAGTATACAACTTAGGATCAGCTAACCGCGGTGGTGGAATGGCGAGCAATTATAGTGTTTTCTTTAGTTCCAAACCGAAGGTCTCTGATACATCAACCTTCGTTCCATCAGGCATTTTCCAATTGAAAGAATGCAAAAGTGTTGCTGGCAGATATTTTTATCATCCTTTCCACTACAGGGATCCCCACATTCGCTGTTTGAGCTCTCGCTGGAAATGAAAAACCTCTGTATCTGGAATTCCAAAGGGTTGTTCCAATATGCAGGATCTCTCTGTATTGCCCATGCATGCACCGTGATCTTAGTACCATTGGGAATTTTATAACCACCTACAACAAATATTTGGGGATCAACAGAGGGACTACAGGGCAAAAAAATTTATATGTGTAGCCAACTTGTATGTGGGTGTGTACACCCAATCATATGATGCCACGTGTCTATAAAATGGTTGAAAAACTGATCAAGCCCACTAGGGTTAACTAAACCCATACTAGGTTATATTATTATTGCCACATGGCATTTTGTGATTGGGTGTACACACCCACATACAAGTAAGCTACACATATAAAATTCTCTGGACTACAGGGTGTAAGGGAAAAGTTTCTTTTTAGGTAATACAATTTAGAACAATGAGACTCGTCTACGCTTCATGAACTTGGATTCTCTCAAGAACTCTGCCATTGCCCATTCGTCTGAGGCCGCTATTGTCGTGGTACCTGCAAGTACATAACACCACACGCAGTGGCGGATCCAGGAATTCAAGTTGGGGTGAGCTTGGAAAAAATTCAAAAATAAAAAAAAAAAAAAAAAAATGACGTCGTTCTTTAGACATCTGACATATATAAAGACATCGATAATTCATACTAACTAAACACCGTCAAGAGAATCTTAAAATTACCACTTATAAGTTCGGAACAAAAATGGAGTACATACCAAGCCGAATGTCCGGACAAAACTTCGTTCCCATGGTCCAAATGTTCTATATTGACCTTAAAACGTCTCGGCTAAGCCTTGTCGATCTTGAGGTTTTAGATTCCAAAACAAGTGAGTTTCGTCCATTTCCAAGTTCGGACCGAAAATCGAGTAAATACCGACCGAACGGACGGACGTAAACCTCGTTTTTACTGACAGAAGCTATTGAGTGGCTAGTCTCTTAGGTGTATCGTTTTCTATGCGAAAACATGTGTGTTTCGTCCACTTATAAGTTCGGAACAAAAATGGAGTACATACCAAGCCGAATGTCCGGACAAAACTTCGTTCGCATGGTCCAAATGTTCTATATTGGCCTTAAAACATCCCGGCTAATCCTTGTCGATCTTGAGATTTTAGATTCCAAAACAAGTGAGTTTCGTCCATTTCCAAGTTCGGACCGGAAACCGAGTAAATACCGACCGACCAGAAGGACATAAACCTCGTTTTTACGGACGGAACGTTGTTTTTTCGCGTTAGAACAACCTGATTTAAGCTATTGAGTGGCTAGTCTCTTAGGTGTATCGTTTTCTATGCAAAAACATGTGTGTTTCATCAACTTATGAGTTCGGAACAAAAATGGAGTACATACCAAGCCGAATGTCCGGACAAAACTTCGTTGCCATGGTCCAAATCTTCTATATTGGCCTTAAAACGTCCCGGCTAAACCTTGTTTTGTATTAAATTATCGAGGACTAAATAAGTACTTGTGTTAGTTTTGAACAATAAAACCCAAATTACAATATTGATAATTAAAATTTGAAAACTAACTAAATTTGATTCAATTGTAATGAAATCAATCTATGTCAATTATCAAATCATAATATTTAATAATTAACTAAATACCCTTGGTAGAGAAAGAAGAAATGGTGTGGGCTGAAGGCTGATATTATAAGGGAAATGGTGTGGGTTGGGCTTGGTAACGGAAATTGTGTGGGTTGGGCTTGGTAACGGAAATTGTGTGGGTTGGGCTTGGTAAGTTGGTTAGTAAGTAGAAGTACTAGTTTTTTTTTCCCAAAAACATCCTGGGCTTTAGCACAAAGGAGCCCCTTCACAGATCCGCCTCTGACCACACGACCACGCGGACATCATCCAGAAAAAAGGTACCAAGGGATAAATAGAACCTAGTGTACTGGATTGGTACCACGAAGCTTGCTGAGAAACATATTAAGAATCATGTGACTACCAGCTGGAAGAGACAACTAAGAGCATCTCCAATGGTCTTTTAAAGTTGTAAGTTTGAGACAAAGACCATCAAACCATCTCCAATGGTATCTTAAATTTGATAAAATATTAACATTTCATTAAAGTTTATCTTAAATTTGAGAGTTTCTCAAAGTGTTTTTAAGTTAAAAAAACAAAACTACTAGTTTCACGCAATACTACTACTTGTGCATTTTATTTTATTTTTTAGTAGGTGGGTCCCACATTTCTCTAGTAATCTCGCGCAAAGGTATTAACTGTGCGTGGACTCAGTCAACTAACGAGATTGACACAGAATGGTGACTAAACACACACACACAAAAAAAAAAAAAATGGTGACGTTGTGGAAATATACCCCCAAAAGTGGTGAAGTGTGTCCAAAAAATCTCTCAAGAAATATTGCTCCAATAAGTGTGTTGTGTAAATTTTAGTAAATCATAATTTTTTTTTTTTAGGAATAATTAACTAGATTGCTAATTACTCTTTTACTGGCAACAGAGCAAGTGGCTATTTGCTGCATTTGTCGCAGCACTTGTCATCTGGAAACATGATGGTGAAGCCTTGTGGGTTGCAATGGGATTTGCAATGAATTCCTGGGTTGCTATTGCTCTAAAGCACATTCTGAATCACAAGAGACCAATCTCAACCTTGAGATCTGACCCAGGGATGCCGTCTTCACATTCACAGTTGATCTTCTTTGGTGTCATATTTATTATTTATTACAGCCCATAATATAAGCCTGGCCCAGAAGTCACACTTCTGAGTTTTATAGAATCCTCCAGACAATCACCTGTTTGACATTGTATAGAATTCTCTAGAATAGCCTGGTGTACAGAGTTGGTAGAATTCTCTAGAATATTACAGCCCATAATATAAGCCTGGCCCAGAAGTCACACTTCTGAGTTTTATAGAATCCTCCAGACAATCACCTGTTTGACATTGTATAGAATTCTCTAGAATAGCCTGGTGTACAGAGTTGGTAGAATTCTCTAGAATAACTGGTGAACAAGTATATATATACACATTGAATGTACTGCAGATCAATAGAGTGAAATAACATTCAATTCCTTACCATTCTATAGAATTCACATGGTATCAGATTCTCTTCTCTAACGAGTTTCGATCCGGGCCTCTTCAATTACTAATTGACTATTTCTTCCCTTTATGTCTACTACCTCTTCAACTTCTTCTTCTTCTTCTTCTTCTAGCACTTCAATTTCCTCTTCTATTGCCCCTACAATGGCTGACTCTTCATCATCCCTTTCCAGCCCTTCTACTTTCAGTTTTCCTAATATTTCTACCTTAGTTTCGGTCAAATTGACAGAAACAAACTATCTACTTTGGCAAAGTCAGATTAAGCCATTCTTAATTGGGCAGAATTATTGGCGATTCATTGATGGCTCCCATCCTTGCCCCCCTCCGCTTCTTCCTTCTACTGATGGCTCGTTGTCCACTCCTAATCCAGCATATACTACTTGGTATCAAACAGATCAGACTCTGGTTAGCTTAATTAATGCTACACTCTCAGAACCAGTTCTCTCTCAAGTTGTCGGCCTCTCTACTTCTCGTGATATTTGGAACTGTCTACAACAGAATTTTTCTCAACAATCTCTTGCTAATGCTACACATCTTCGCTTCCAACTTATGTCTATGTCAAAAGGTACCAAATCTATCTCCGAATATCTACAACAAGCAAAATCTCTTGCTGATGCTCTTGCTGCTATCAATCAACCAGTCTCCAATGATGATCTTGTAACTTCTATTCTTCGTGGTCTTGGTCCGGAATATGCAATGATTGTTACTGCATTACTAAATTTTCCTCCTCTTCCCCAATATTTTGATCTTCGAGCTCGCTTGCTCTCTTTTGAAAGTCAAAATACAGGTCTGCCAACAACAAGCACTACAACTTCTCCATCTGCCTTTATTTCATCAAAGACCACAACTACTTCTCCTGCTGGACGCGGTGGTTTTAATAATAACCGTGGTGGCTATAATAATCGTGGAGGACGCGGTACCTATCGTGGAGGACGTAGTGGTTTTAATCGTGGTTCTGGGCGTGGCTACAATAGTGGTCGCGGTTTTTCATCCTTTCATTTTGCTGACGGAATTCTTGGAGCTGGTCCTTCATATCATTACAATCATCCAGTACCATGCCAACTTTGCAATCGCCCTGGTCATGCTGCAAACACATGTTATTTATACACCAATAGTCGCCCTCGGCCTTCTACTTCAAACATTGATCAACTCCCTACAGCGTTTGCCGGCTTGCAAGCATCTCAACCCACTGAACCAAATTGGTATATGGATACCGGTGCGACACATCACATGACTGGCGATTCTCGTTCTCTTACTCAAAAATCAGATTATGGTGGTTCTGATCAAGTATTCTTGGGCAACGGTGATTCTCTTCCTATCACACAAACTGGTAAACACTCTCTTTCTTCTAGTTCTTCTACATTTAGTTTATTAGATGTTCTCCATGTCCCTTCTATGAATACAAAACTCGTCTCTATCTCTCAACTTACTAAAGATAACTCTGTTTCTTGTGAATTCTTTCCTTGGTGCTTTATTATAAAAGATTTAAAATCTGGAGCTGTCTTATTTCAGGGTCCGTGTGAAAATGGACTATACCCATTCAAGTCCATTCGTTGTGCCTTCTCTGCATCTAGTGTTTCACCATTGTGGCATCGTAGGCTTGGTCATCCTTCATCAAAAGTCCTTCAAATCTTAGCTTCGACTAAATGTTTAGGATCTCTAACTAAATCTCCATCAAATTTTTGTAAGGATTGTGCATTAGGAAAGTCCACACGACTTCCTTTTTCAATTAGTGAAACTCGTGCTCATGCACCTTTCTATTTAATACACTCAGATGTTTGGATGTCACCAGTATTGTCTGTTTCTGGATTTCGCTACTATGTCCTATTTACAGATGATTACACTCGTTTTTCATGGATTTTTCCTATGCGACACAAATCTGAAGTCTTTTCTCATTTTGTTGCTTTTCTTAATTTTGTTGAAAACCATTTCTCATGCACTATAAAATGTTTTCAAAGTGATGGTGGTAAAGAATATGATAATAGTTCTTTTCGTACTTTGTGTACAAACAAGGGAATTCATCACCGATTCTCATGCCCACACACGCCACAACAAAATGGCGTGGCTGAACGCAAACACCGCCATATATCTGAAATGGGTCGCACTCTACTTATTGCAGCTCATCTTCCACTTAAATTGTGGGTTGAAGCTATTTGTACAGCAGTATATTTGATTAACCGTCTGCCTACTTTAATATTGGACTGGTGCTCACCTTTTGAAATTTTATATGGTCGTAAACCTGATTACACTGCACTTAAAACTTTTGGATGTGCATGTTATCCTTTTCTTGGTGATTATGTTACTCACAAGCTTCAACCAAGATCTATGGAGTGTGTTTTTCTAGGTTACAGCTTGCATCATAAAGGATACAGGTGTTTGGATCCATCTACAGGGCGCATCTATATTTCTCGACATGTACTTTTTGATGAAACAAGGTTTCCATTTTCATCTAAGTGCTCTCAAACAGATGCAAGATCCATCTCAGATTACTCAGATATGGTGTTTGTTCCAATCATTACTTCTCCAAACTCTTCCTCTGTGCGTGCACCTATTGATTTGGATGGTTCATTGCCTTCAATGACTCCCGCATCTGATTCAGATTTGGCACCTGCTTCACCATCTGTGCAAGTTGACTCCTCTTCTAGTACGCCAAGTTCCTCTACTGCTTCTGATAGCCCTCATGCGCCTTCCTCCACTAGCACCACTGTTGCTCCTTCTAATGATTTTCCAACACAGTCCCAACCCATTCAAACGACTCATCGCATGGTAACACGATCCCAAGCAGGAATTTTTAAGCCGAATCCAAAATTTGCAAATGTTGTGACACGCTATCCTATTCCGCAAGCACTCCTCGCCCAAACTACTTCCACTGATGTTGAGCCTACTTGTTTCTCACAAGCAGTTCATTATCCAAAGTGGCGCCATGCAATGACCGAAGAGTTTAATGCTCTTTTGAAGAATAATACATGGAGTCTGGTACCCTTTGAATCATCTCAAAACATTGTTGGTTGTAAGTGGGTTTTCAAAATTAAAAAAACACTCAGATGGTACAATTGAACGGTATAAAGCTCGATTGGTCGCCAAAGGTTTTCATCAACAACCTGGCATTGACTATGCAGAAACTTTTAGTCCGGTTGTCAGGCCAACCACTATACGCGTTGTCCTTAGCATTGCGATATCTAAGGGTTGGAAGCTTAAACAACTAGATGTGAAGAATGCCTTCTTGCAAGGATATATTTCTGAAGAAGTCTATATGCAACAGCCTCCTGGGTTCATTGATCCTGATCGCCCGACTCATGTTTGCAAACTTCACAAAGCTATTTATAGTCTTAAACAAGCTCCGCGGGCATGGTTTCATCGTTTTGCCTCTTTTCTCATATCTTTTGGGTTTAAACAGAGTCGTGCTGATCATTCTATGTTTATCTTTCATCATCATTCTCAGGTAATGATCTTGCTGGTTTATGTTGATGATATCATACTTACAGGCAACACACCATCCTTGCTTCATTCATTTATTCAAAAGCTTGGAGTTGAGTTTGAGATCAAAGACTTGGGAGCTTTACATTACTTTTTGGGCGTTGAGGTATCATATCACCCTTCTGGTCTTTATCTCACCCAAAATAAATACACCATTGATCTTCTTCGTCGCAGTAAAATGGTGGATTGCAAGCCTTGTTCTACGCCACTTGCTTCACGTGTTGTTCTTTCTCATCACGAAGGAGACTTGATTACTGATCCTACAGAGTATCGCCATCTTGTTGGTACACTTCAGTATCTTACTCTTACAAGGCCTGACATTGCCTTTGCCGTACATCATGTTTCTCAATTCATGAGTCAGCCCCGAGAACCACACATGGTTGCTGTCAAACGAATTCTTCGATATTTAAAGGGTTCCCTTGGTAAAGGACTTCATCTTCAACGTTTTCATACTCCTCCAAGACTTATAGCATTTTCTGATGCTGATTGGGCTGGTTGCCCAGATAGTCGGCGCTCCACATCTGGGTATTGTGTATTTTTGGGCCCTAATCTTATATCTTGGTGTGCTAAGAAACAACCAACTGTTTCTCGTTCCAGTGCGGAGGCAGAATATCGAGCTTTAGCACTTGCATGTGCTGATACAATTTGGATTCAACACCTTTTCCGTGATCTTTGCACTTTGCTCTCCTCTCCCATCATACTTTACTGTGATAATATAAGTGCAACCTATATGGCAGCCAATCCTATTTTTCATGCGCGTACTAAACACATTGAGCTTGACTATCACTTTGTTCGAGAACGCGTAGCTTGTGGCCATCATCAGATTCAGTTTGTCCCCTCTATTGATCAGCTTGCTGATATATTCACTAAAGGACTCTCGCGCCAAAGATTCTCCTTGCTCAGTTCCAAACTCGTTGCACCAGTGCCGTCGAGTTTGCGGGGGAGTATTACAGCCCATAATATAAGCCTGGCCCAGAAGTCACACTTCTGAGTTTTATAGAATCCTCCAGACAATCACATGTTTGACATTGTATAGAATTCTCTAGAATAGCCTGGTGTACAGAGTTGGTAGAATTCTCTAGAATATTACAGCCCATAATATAAGCCTGGCCCAGAAGTCACACTTCTGAGTTTTATAGAATCCTCCAGACAATCACCTGTTTGACATTGTATAGAATTCTCTAGAATAGCCTGGTGTACAGAGTTGGTAGAATTCTCTAGAATAACTGGTGAACAAGTATATATATACACATTGAATGTACTGCAGATCAATAGAGTGAAATAACATTCAATTCCTTACCATTCTATAGAATTCACATTATTCTATCAAGTATGTTTCACCATCATTTCCAAATTAACTGAACTTCAACATTTTTACTATGGTGTTTACGTATCTACAAATTAACTGAACCACCATCATTATATATCTTCGTATATTTGTAAAAGCCTACGTGCAGCAAAAAATTTCAATAGTCAAGCAAGGTGAGCAGAGAAATACTGGTGTTCGGTGTTCGGTCATACAGTTAATCCTGAAGTTACTAGACATGCATAAACCCCTCTGGTCGCTTTTCTTTATGGTTTTGACGTCTGAGTAAATGATAAATTTTTATATGTAATTTAGCTTATTCTTATAGTGATTGGTTGTGTTACCTTTCCTCTGTGGAAATGTTTGTCACAGTGGCAAAATATGCGGGTTTGAATGGTAATGCGTTAATCGCTGGGGTGCTCACCTTGTCTTCAGGCTCATATCTGGTATGAAGTCTCACTTCTGGCTCGGGTTTATATCACATAACAATGAATTCATATCTGTTGTCTGTGTAGTCATGGCTAAGGATCTCGCACAAGCTCCACACCATCAGACAAGTCCTCGTGGGTGCTGTTTTAGAAATATAGTCTTTAGAAAAGAAAAAAAAAGACAGACTACCAGACTCCCAAACTCTTGCAACAAGCTTGTGGGCCAAAAGAATTACCAGACCTGCGAGTATGCGTGCAAGAGAAACTCCTAAACTGACACACTAAATTTTTGCAAGACTCAAAGATACTCCTAACATTTCTATTTGGTTTCTCTTCCCCTTTCAAAGCTTTGATGACTGTAGCATTGTCTCCTACTAAAACTAATACTAATGCAAATATATACAGTATATATTTTTGGTCGAAGATCACTAACTTTTATATCAAATGCAAATAAGAGGTTCTACAGATAGTAAAGCAACTTCAGGATATGGCAGGATTTGGTCCCATATATAGCCAAGTGGTTAGTTGTCCTCCGCATTACAAAGAAAAGAACAACTATTATTACTAAGGTTTTTGACATGATAAAAAATAGAGAAACTATGCCATGAAACATCTGGAGCTCCTGAATAGTGCATTCATCACTTGTTGGGAATCTCCTCTAACTTTATTAACTGCTTCAAAACCTTTCTTCCTAGCTAACAACATAACGACTTCCACGGCAACCAGCTCTGGTTCTAAAGAAACAGATAGAACATGTTCACAGATCACTGACCAAATGATCAGTATATATGTATGACATGATTATCCAAATCAATTCAAGCAAGCTAAGCAACTAAAAACGACCCGAGCATAAATTAAGCTTCAATAATTATTGTGACGACGACTGTTTGGTGGGCTTCCCTGCCCACATAAAAAGCTTCATCTCCAAGGCCTCTATGTTGTATCCTGGTTGCACTTTCACCTAATACATACATGAATAAACGTACGAAATAATGACCTATATAAATTAGTGGTAGTATAAACACAACTTATATATTTTGTTGTTATTATTACGTTGATGAATACACGTAACGAAACTAAGATAATAAGGTGGTCACCTGAAGTGTGTGAGCGACTTTGGTCTCAGTTCTATACTGATTCTCAAGCACTATATCGAGCTTTTCGTCTTCAAGAATTCGAAACAAACCTGACGTTAGAGCAACGTCCTTGAGAACTAGTGTTTGAATCAGTACTAAATCATCATCAAACTTCTTTATCGTAACGTTAGGAACAAATGGCTTTGAAACATCTTCCTCATTATCACCCTCAATGTCAACAGTGATTTCACAGCTTCCACTAATTTTATTATCTGTTAAGTTTATGTTCAGATGGTTTTCATCATATGATGATGATGATGATACCTCAATCTTTCCTTCCCTCATTTCTACCTGTTAAAGGATCGACCTTTATAACATTAGAAAATACAAACAATATTAAGAGCTAAAAAAGTAATAAAAGGGATCGTCGAAAATACATACCATAGCCTTAAGAGATCGATAAAGTAATATAAGATCAAATACCGCTTGGTATAAGATAGATTTGAGCTCAGTACTGTAGGTTGAGAAAACATTCTCTCTTCTCTTAAATAGTAGTGAAGTTGTCCTATGGTTAGTTGTGAGATATGGTTAAGTAGGAGTTTGGCTTTAAGGTCCATTAAGTAGGAGGTCAAGTGGTTGTATGACTATTAGCATAGCTTTGAAGTTGAGAGATAAAATTACTTTTGTGGTCACTTTCATGCATATTCATCTTGATCTGGGTTTTAATTGTTGATATATACAAGAGAGCTGTGGGTCTGAAAATTAGCTAGCTCCATGTGGGTAGAAAAAATCCCAATAACGACCATCCACAATACGCCTTCAAAGGAACACGTTTTTGTCAGAAGCCATTGAAGACTAGCTATATCTCTGGCTCTCTGCATTAAATCAATATGAATGTCCAGCTGATCCAACTTTGGTACATCTCAAAATCCGTTTTTGATTTTACCTCGTATGTGATCTTCATTATATGAGTGAAATGTAATTACAAAGCTAATTGGTTTGCTTGACTTTGTATGTTTTTTTTTTTATATATATTAATGGCCTGTTCGGCAAAGGCCTGGAATGCATTTCTTGTCTTCCTAAAAGTAGGAAAGAAACAAGTTATTCGATAATTCCTTAGGGCCCGTTCGGCCAAGGCCCAGAAATGCATTATCTGTCTTTCCGGAGAGTATGGAAATTAAGAAACAGTAATTTTATTTTTTTTAATTATTAATACCAGTATTTAGTAAGAGGCGGCTCTATGGTTTAGACAGAATAGTGGCTACTTGGTTTGTATATAATAAAATAAAATAAAAAAATAGGAGTAATACAACATTGGTAATTGTTATTGACAAATTTTTATTATAAAGTTCCAAATTACAAAATGCCTCAGCTTTTGGATGCCTAGGCCACCAATTTGCTTGAGCCGGCCCTGTATTTAGTTAATAGATATTACTAATATTAGATACACGAGGACAGTCTTGGTAAAATCCACCGGTCCGATTCTTCTATTTTTTATCTTTCTCCTTTCTTAGAAAGGAACTTCCAGAGAAATTCATTAGGGCCCGTTCGGCAATGCCCAAAAATACATTTCTTAACCGGTTAAAAGTAAATAAGCTACAAGTCTGTTCGGCAAACCTAAATTCAGATTTGGAAAGGAATTACAATAAGTCGAAAAATAAATTTTTCGGGAAATTTTGATTCGTAGCTTTCTCCTTTCTTTGTGCCTACTTTTCTGGGAATTCATTCGTGACTTATTCTTTGTTTCCGAACGGGCCTTTAGGCCCATTCAGCAAAGTCCAAAAATCATTTCTTAACTTTTTTTTAAAGGAAATAAGTTACAAGTCTATACGGCAAATCTAAAATACAGATTTAGAAAGGAATTACGATAAGTCAAAAAATGAATTTTTTGGGAAGTTTTGATTCGTAGCTTTCTTCTTTCTATTTTCTCTAGACCTGCTCATCTGGGAATTCCTTCGTGACATCTACTTTGTTTCCTAACGGGCACTAAGTGACTTTTCTCTATCTGCCGAACGTGCCCTACTTCCGTACAATTTTCATGTTGTAACTTGTGAGAGATGGATCAGAACATGATAAATTTTAGGGGGATTTAGAGATACCCCCCAAAATAATAGGAACTCTTTGAGATACCCCCCAGATTTAAAAATCATTAGAGATACCCCCCAGATTTCTATTTGGAGCTGGTCAACCAAGCCATTGACCAGTGTTTTTTTGATATTGACAAAAATACCCCTCTCTTAATTTAACTAATATCCTAGTCATCCAACTATATCACCAAATATGCCACATCATCTAAACTCTAGATCTAATCCTAACCGTTCATTAACATATAACCCTTTTAAATCTAATCCTATGGTTAGAACTTCTTCTTCTCCAACCCTTTTCAAATTAAACCCCTCAAATTCTCAAACCCCATTAAGATTTCCTCTCTCTCTCTCTCTCTCTCTCTCTCTCTCTCTCTCTCTCTCTCTCATAAACACGAATTTATGCTATTTGGATAATGGTGGGGTTGATTTCGTCGTCGAAGATCACGGCGGTGGTGGTGGTGTTGAGTTGAGATTTTTTTGTTAATGGGTGTGGTGGGGGTATTGTAAAAGAACCCAATTAAAGACAAAGAACTCAAAGAAGAAGAGAATGGGAAAGTTGGTGTTGGTGGTGTAATAGATGGTGGTGGTAATAGATGGTGGTGGTAGAAATTTCAAAAAATTCGAATTTGGTGATGGTGGTGTAATAGATGGTGGTGGTAGAAATTATGTGAAATTTGGTAGTGGTGGTGGTGTAATAGATTTAAACAATGGGAATTATGTGAAATTTGGTGGTGGTGGTAGTGGTGTAATAAATGTAGTGGTGGTGGTGGTGGTGGTGTAATAGATGTAGTGGTGGTGGTGTGGTTAAGTTTTGTTATGTGTGAATTAAATTTGGGTTTGTTAAGAGTTTTGGTGGTGGTGGTGGTGGTGTAATAGATGGTGGTGGTGGTGGTGTATTAGATTTAAAGAATGAAAAAATTTGGTGGTGGTGGTGGTGGTGTATTAGATTTAAAGAATGAAAAAATTTGGTGGTGGTGGTGGTGGTGTAGTTAAGTTTTGTTGGGTATGGATAAATTTGGTGTTAATAATTTTACTGACTAGGATTAAGTTTAAGTTTAAAATGAAGGAAGGGTATTTTCGTCCAACATACATAAAGACTGGTCAAATACAAATGAATGGCTTGGTTGACCGGCTTAAAATGAAAATCTGGGGGGTATCTCTAATGATTTTTAAATCTGGGGGGTATCTCAAAGAGTTCCTATTATTTTGGGGGGTATCTCTAAATCCCCCTAAATTTTAAATTCATGTTAAAGCAGATTGCTCAGTTTACTGTTAGTGAGAAATTATAGAGCAATAGGATTATTCTTTACTCACATCACTCACATCTATACTACTTTGTAAAGGTGCCTTATTCCCGAGGCACCTGCGAGGCCTGATGTGTCAGCAGAATATACACCACTGAACCACGTACAGTATTTGCTTACTTATATATATATTTATACAATTCTAATTTTACCCTTACTATATTAATGTATACTATAATAAAAAAAGGGTAGTAAGGTGATTTCAAAAAGTAGGGCCTAAAAAAATATTATAAAATAATATGCAGGTTCTATTAAAAAAAAATCTGCAGAAAAAAAATCAATTTTACTTTTGATATTATGATTATATATAAACCCAAATAATATTTTTTTTTTTTTAAGAAGAGGGTTTTTCTTTTATTTTGTTAGACACTAATATAAGCCAATTATTTTTTAATTGTCCACTATTTTTTCTAATTGTCCACTATTTTTTCGCATGCACTCACATAGTATATCGTTATTGATGCAGCTTTTAATTTCAAGGCAGACCCCGCCTGTATATGAGGGAGCTACAGCTAGCAAAGACACAGTTGGGTCAAAGCCCAACACATAGAGGACTTAAGAATATACATCTAAATCAGTCTAATTAGGCAAACCCAAAACAAGGCCGGAGGCACTCAAAGTCAAACCAGACCCAATTTTACCTTGGTTGCTACAGACCCATTGTAACAGGTTATTCATGACCCGGCGTGCTTCTTCCTAACCCAATATATATCCCAACAGTCTTGACCAATAATGAATAAACCATAAGAGAATAGTTCAATAAATGAACACATATAGTTTTTAACGTGGTGAAACCCAAAATGGGAAACGTCTACGGTTATCCTGTTCACCCAAAATAGGAAACGTATATATGATTACCTTGATTTGTAACAAATCAATCGACTATAATCCAGAGTTCAAAAACTCGAAAACTCGACTCGTTCAAAATCTTATTGGGTCGAGTTTAATCGAAAACTTAAGAGTCGACTCGGTGAGTCGTAAATATGCTAACACATAAATATATGGTAGTCTCATACATATATTTAGTCCATATTAATACCAAGAAATGGTTGTTGTTGGTAATTTTAGTTTTTAGGAGTTTTTTTTTTAATGAAAATGGAATTAGTACTGTGCAGGTATTATCCAATACACACTAGATTAAAATTTTAACAATATTTTGTGAATTGATTCGGACGAACTCGGCAAGTCGTGACTATTGGGTAATATGAACGAGTCTGCCCAGTTTTCAGTTGAGTCGAGTCAACTCGGCCGGGTTCTGAGTCAACTCGACGAGTTTTTGAACCCCGCTATAATCAATTAGAGATGTACATACAAACCTATCAATGACCCGCAATTATTGCGAGTTGATACTACATGCTATCTCTAACACCTTAACTTTACCGGAGAACCTTGATGCACACATGAGGAACTCACGAAGTCTTTCTCTTTCTCACAACGAACACAATGATGATTGAATGAAGAATAGGAGGATAAGATGATGAGTTCTAAACCAAACACTTGAGAAGACGGAGAAAAAGAAGAAGGAGAAAAAGAGTGATGGCCAAAGAACTAGGTTTTGATATTTGCTTAAACCTCTTTATACTCATCATAAGAAATGAAGGATAATGGGCCTAAACACTTATATTCTTGTCGAGGACGTTCAGACGTTAAAGAGACGTACAGACATTCCAACTGAAATCGAGTTATTTGGGATGTGTTCGAACATTGGAGAGACGTACGGACGTTTTGATGTAGACTTGTTTATGACAAAAAAATTCTGGGAATCAACCGAACACAACGCAAGGACACGAAGACACATGCATTAAGGTTCCTCCTAACAACGTCGTCAAGACAAGCTAGTCTCTCGTAGTACACCTAACCTAATCACAAAATGATATCAAATAACCGAGTGGCCGGAGGTTTTATATATAAGGACGATGTGGATTACAAATTGAGGTATCTGATGCAAACCAACGAATAGGGTTGCACCTACCATGCTGCAGAGCATTTAGTTGGATACACAAGCTGAAATGATACCAACCATTGTTGCAGTACCCACACCACATCTATACCAGATGCTTCATGTCACTACAAATATCCAAAGCATCCTTTGTACACATCCTGAGATAATAGCAGTGCTATTATAGCACTATCTGTGTCATTGGTGCCCATCTCATAAAGCAACCGTATTGCATTATCCAAAACTCACCTTTTGAATACATTAATTGCAAGAAGAGAGTTCCTCATCATAAGATTTACAAACATAATATTACTGTCAGCTAACAGAGTAACCATGTATTTCTCTCACTCTAGTCATAAGTCATATCTATCTGTTTCGGATCGTCTGATTAAACGTTTCCGGTACTACTCCTTCCCTCTTATGGTCATATAAAACATATATGCCCCAACCATTGCACTCTCAGTAACCTCAGTGTTGTGCGCAGCGGAAACTAATGCACAAATAAGATGATTGAACTAATGTATGAAAGTAAATAAAACGACAAAATCTAACAAGCAACCACACAAAACACAAGATATACGTGGTTCGACAATATGCCTACGTCCATGGGGAGAAAGGATGATGTTTTTCTTATCGAGACAATTGTACAAGCCCTCACAAAGAAAACTGAAGTCTTCTTCCTCACAAAAGTTCTTAAACTCTCTAATGGCTTCTCTCAATCTCTCTTTTAGAAAAACTTATGTTTTTTTTCACTTCTATTTGGCTTTATAACATAGCCTTACAATAGACCACAAATTGGGCTTAAACAGGCCCATATAGAGCAAAGGCGAAGGAGGACGTACGTACGTCGAAATCACGTTCGTAAGTCGAGCCACGGAGAAGTTATCTGACGTACAGGACGTACGTACGCCCTAATCACGTACGTACGTTCCTGACCAAGTAATACAACGTTTGTACGTCGAATTGACGTTCGTACGTTTCTTCCCTCCAAAGTTATCTGTGATGTTGAACGTACGAACGCCCTAACTGCGTACGTACGTTCCTGAACAGAAAACTTCCCTTCGTCCTTTTCTCTTCACAAAAAAACCCAACAATTCTCCACCTTGGTGAAGATTCAATAAATCTAAGCCGACAACAAGAATAACACAAGTCACAAACTCCCACACATGTCCCGAAAGACCACCTCGGCTGCACCACCTCATGGTTGCCTACGTACCCTTCTGCTAAGGGATCAAGCCATCGTAGTTCACTTCAAGATATACTATCAACTCGAAGGAAGAATATGGACCAAATCTAGACAATGATAGAACTTAGTCCCTGAAACCACTTTAGTCAACATATCAGCCGGATTATTGCTAGTATGAATCTTCTTCAATAAAATCTCACCATCTTCAATAATGTCTCTGACAAAGTGATGTCGCACATCAATGTGCTTTGTACGAGCATGATAAACTGAGTTCTTTGCCAGATTTATGGTGCTTTGATTATCACAATAAACCATAAGCTAATCCTGCACAATACCCAAGTTTTTCAGCATACCTCGTAACCAAATGGCTTCCTTAAAGGCTTCAGTCACAACCATATATTCAGCTTCTGTCGAAGACAAAGCAACAAGAGATTGTAATGTAGACCGCCAACTAATAGGACCACCTGCCAATGTAAAAACATATCCAGTAGTAGACCGACGTCTCTCTATTTGACCATCATAATCAGCGTCCACATAACCAACACAAAACTGATTCAAATCCCTTCCCTTCTGCAATAGTAAACCAACCTCCACACTACCTTGAATGTAGCGTAAGATCCATTTCACAGCTTCCCAATGTTTCTCACCAGGATTATGCATGTATCTACTGACAGTGCCAACTGCATGCCCAATGTCGGGCCTTGTACATACCATCGCATACATCAAACTACCAACCGCACTTGCATATGGATAACGTGTCATGTAAGCACGTTCCCTATCAGAATTAGGAGACATAGAAGCATTCAAGTTAAAATCTTTTGAGAGAGGTATACTCACAACTGTACCAATCTCATATTGGTTAAATCTCTATAGCACCTTCTGTAGATAGGCCCTTTGAGATAACCACAATCTTCCATTGTCTCGTTCCCTCTGAATTTCCATGCCAAGTATCTTTCTCGCATCACCAAGATCTTTCATCTCAAACTCCATAGACATAGTCTTTTTCAACTTGTCTATCTCCACATTGCTTTTAGAGGCTATGAGCATGTCATCAACATATAAAAGCAAATAGATAAAAGAACCATCACACACCTTGCGAAAATAGACACAAGGATCATATGGACTTCTTGTGTACCCTTGTCCAAGCATAAACCGAGTAAACCGCTTGTACCATTGTCTTGGAGATTGCTTCAACCCATACAACGATTTCTTCAATTTACACACCAACTTGTCATTACCCGTATCTTTATACCCACTCGGCTGAGTCATATAGATCTCCTCATCTAGCTCACCATGTAGAAAAGCAGTTTTCACATCAAGTTGAGCTAACTCCAAATCAAAATGTGCTACTAAGGCCAATAGGATGCGAATGGAGGAATGTTTCACAACCGGAGAAAAAATCTCATTATAATCAATTCCCTCCTTCTGAGCATAGACTTTTGCCACCAATCTTGCTTTGAAGCGTACATTTTCACCAGGAGATCCATCCTTCTTAGTGTAAACCCATTTGCACCCAATTGCTTTCTTTCCCTTAGGCAACTCCATGAGTTCCCAAGTTTCATTCTTATGAAGAGATTTCATCTCCTCATCCATGGCTTTCTTCCACCTTTCATAATCACAACTTTGCAGTGTTTCACGAAAAGTTTCTAGAATACCATCATCAACAACCGAAAGTGCATAAGCTACCATATCATCAGTAAGCCGTTTAGGAACACCGACATTTCTCTTGGATAATCTGGATGCTATTGGACCCTCATCATTGGAGTCCACATGTACTGTATCATCAACCGTCTCATCATCAACCTCATTATCTGTCATGTCATCAGAATCTGTAACACTAGGAACCTCAGTACTTGGAACCATCCTAGTAGACGTCTTCAAAGATACAGAACTATCTGGGACACGTGGAGATATCTCAGTCTCCACCCACTGCGAAACCTCTTTGGCCTTGCTCTCCACCTACTGAGAGCTTTTAGACTTTAACATAGAAGCCTCATCAAACGTCACATCTTTGCTTAGAATAATTTTCTTCAATTCTGGATCCCATAACTTATAACCTTTTACTCCACTTTGTAGACCCATAAATAAAGACTTCTTTGCACGAGGATCCAACTTACTCTCTCGGATATGATAGTAAGCTGGACACCCAAACACATGAAGAAAACAATAGTCTGAAGCAGGCTTACCAGACCAAACCTCCGTAGGAGTTTTGCCATCAATCGCAGTCGAAGGCAACCTGTTAATAAGATGACAGGCATACACAATAGCCTCAGCCCAAAACACTTTGCCTAACCCAGCATTAGACAACATACACCGAACTCTCTCCAGTAAAGGTCGATTCATCCATTCTGCCACCCCATTTTGCTGCGGTGTCTCTCTTACAGTGAAATGGCGTTGAATACCCTCATCCTGACATACTTGCAAGAAGGGATCATTTTTGTACTCTCCACCATTATCTGAGCGAAGTACCTTGATCTTTCTGCCAATTCGGGTTTAAACTAACTTCTTCCATTTCATGAAAATTTCTAGGACTTCATCCTTGCTCTTCATGGTGTACACCCACACACGCCTAGAAAAATCATCAACAAAAAACACAAAATAATGCTTACCTCCCCAAGATGCATTCTTGGTAGGCCCCCAGACATCCGTGTGAACATAATCAAGAGCTCTACTAGTATTATGGATAGCCGTGCCAAACTTTACCCTTGTCTGCTTGCCCAGAATACAATGCTCAGAGAATTCTGATTTACAGGCGATAGCACCTTTTAACAACCCTTGCTTTATTAATCCTTGCAAGGATTTCTCACCAGTATGCGCCAACCGCATATGCCACAATCACGTAGTCTCTCTAGCCATCTTTGATGTAACCTCAGACACAGCCACATCACCAATAATTGTACTACCTTGAAGGAAGTACAAGTTCCTTTGTCGAATACCCTTGAGTAAAATTATTGCACCAGCCACAACCTTTAGAACGCCATGTTCAAGTACCACCTTGTAACCATTTGCTTCTAAAGTACCAACCGAGATGAGATTCTTCTTCATATCAGGAACATATCTAACATTCTGCAGTTTTCTTATAATTCCATCAAACATCTTCAGACGAATGGTACCTATACCCATTATGTGACAGGGTTGATCATTCCCCATCACCACTACACCACTCTCCCCCGCTCCTTAAAATTAATGAACCATTCCCTTATAGGACATATATGATAATAAGCAGCACAATCTAAGATCCATTCATTACCACTAGTATAACAAATCATTGATGAAACGGATAAAGAATAATCAGAACCTTCATCATCATTTTTAGTATCACATGCAACATTTACCTCAGAGTTTTTCTTCTTGTCCTTTGCCTTGGCTTTTAGGCAGTCTTTCTTCCAATGCCCTTTCTCATGGCAAAAGGAGCATTCGTCCTTCGCTAGAGCTCGACCTCTCGACTTTGACCGATCTTTTCCTCTACCACCTTGGCCTTTTCTGTCATTAGACCTTCCTCTTGCCACCAAGACCTCGGGTGTAGAGCCCTTGGACTCTTCTTTGTCCTTCTTCATACACGCATGAGTTAACAATGCTGCAGAAATCTCACCATACACCAATTTTTCTTTCCCATATGTGAGTGTGATAGCCAAGTGTTCGTATTCGTCAGGTAACGAATTTATGAGACACCCTGCCTTGCTTTCATCACTCACATCTGCTCCTAGATTCACCAAGTCAGCAATTAGCTTGGTAAAATCATTAAGATGCTCCGCCATTGAAATACCTCTTCTCATATCTATTCGATAAAACTTTCGAAGTAGATAGTTTTTATTGTGGTGATTGTTTAGTGCATGAAAGTTGGTGGTAAGATGACAAAAGAATTGAATTCGAAGGATTCGAAGGGGGAAATCAAGACAATGGTTTTCCATCAAGCAAAGATTGATGTAGAGAAGTTTACCGGCACCAATAATTTTGGTATGTGGAGGTGCGAGGTAATGGATGCTCTATGTCAACAAGACCTAGAAGATGTTCTGGAGGATAAGCCAAAAGATGTGGAAGAGAAGGATTGGAAGAAGATGAACAAACGAGCTTGTGGATCATAAGATCATGTTTGGCTCAAGACATTAAATACCTTGTGATGAATGATGCTTCTGCAAAGGAGATGTGGCAAAAATTGGAGGAGAAGTACATGACAAAGACTATCACCACCACACCATAACAAGCGGTTTGCAATGGTAATATGGCATTGCAAATTTTATTTGCAACGCCTTTATGCCGTTGCAACTACAGCGTTACAAATACCGTTGCAAATATTTGCAACGGTTTTTTGGCATTGCTATGTTTGTATTTGCAACGTCTTATTGGCATTGCTTTTTCTATATTTGCAACGCCCATAGTGGGTTGCATTTATTTTATTTTGCAACGGTTATTGTTGTTGCATAACTGTTTTTAAATTGATATATATTTGAAAATGCAACGGTAACCTGGTACTTTGCAACATGTATTTGTAATGCTTATAAGGCGTTGCAAATTATAAAAAAAAAAAAAATATATATTTTTGCTATTCCTCATTAATGGTTTCCACATGCACCTGCAATTAGATGGCCTCCATTATCTTTTCTACAAACCCATACATCAGAACAACTACTACCATATCTTGGACATCCATTACTAATATCAACAGAAACTTTACTAGAAATTAGGATGCAGAGTTTAAAATATAACACAAGAACATACCAATGGAACTCCATTAATCCTCTTTTCAATATTGTTCAATGATCGAAAAATCGATCCCTCGAAGAGAGAAACAAATCAAAATCAAAATACACATCTCAATTCAATAGAGTATGAGAAAAAATGAGGGGGGAAACCTGACAACTTGGCGCGCGTCATTCCACAATTAACACTATGTCCTGAATGCCTCCATTCTCCAGATCATTAATTACAATAGTAGATCTGCAGTCCATCAAAACAACAAAACAACCTAATTACCTTTCAAAAAAAAAAAAAAAAAAAAAACTGTTATTTTCTTCATAGGGTTAGTTTACCCTCAGTAACTGAGATCACTATACCACTGTTTTCGTAATTTTGCCATGTCGTGATTTTCTTTAGTTTGTGCGAACAGGGGATATATCATATATGTTTTTGCCATGTCCCATTACTTCTAATGCCCTGATGATGCCATAAGGGTAGCTACGGCCACGACAAACATTAACAACATGCTCACAAGCAATACGTAAGTTCTTCTTGATGATCTTCGGTACTCTCCAAACCAAAGTATGCCCTAGAAGGTGCTAAGAAGTGGAAGTACATGGTAAGATTATGCACATAATTATTTCAATGGAAACATGATCTGTACATTTTCTGAAATTATGTTATTAGCAACACATTAATTCATATGAAGACACTAACCTGAACAGAATCAGCTGCTGCATATCCTGCAGCTTGACCCCCCATAAACTGGAGCCCATTGCCAAATCCGCATAATATACCAGCCAAAAAAGCCCACTTTCTTCCGTTCCAGTCACTTAGATATGTCTTCAGAGATGAAGACATGGTAAAATTTTCCATTCCAATCCCTCCATCAACCATAATTTCTTCCTGAATATTTACCCTTTTTACTACATACGGTTTTTCACCATGTAAAACCCATACTTTATATGTTGGGTCTATACCGCTTAAAATCAAATGTCTTCTTAGATCTTGAAGCGATACACTCTTTATATTTTTGCACTTCTTACATGGGCAAGTACATGTTGTGGACCCAGAATTATTTAATTCCACAAATTTCACAAAATCCCTGACCCCTTCCAAATACACATCACTAAATCTATTTCCTTCACTCATCCACTCTTTTTGAATTGGGTGCGACATTCTGCAAGACTATATAAAGAAAAGATTTAGGAGCTTTCGAAATTTATAAAACAATCTTGTTTTATTTTACTGCATATGTAGCTCTTGTCATTTTACTGCAAACATAGTATCAGAATTATGTAGCTCTTGTCATTTTGTACAGGAAATCATGCCATTACGAAGTCTACACAAGCCCATTACGTTGATGTGTTTGAATGTATACAGCACACCTAGGAATGATACTATTCTCTGTCAATCAGAGGCCACTGTATCCAACTCAACAGAGTCCCTCGACATAAAAGTACTTGATTCCATCAATCAACACACCACTCATGTATTAAAGGCTCACTAAACCTGGTTGAATAATATCATACGTAACTGTTAACCATGTAAGACTCACTACACTCGCCCATTGATTCTTTCAAGTTTTCTCTAAAAGAGATTTTTCAAGTTTCTAGTCATCATGTTGAACATAGAGAAAATTCACATTAAGATCATCACGGAGAATAAGACTGTAAGAGATCTTACTAGGAGCGCTATTCTTCCATAATCAATCTTAATTAGAAGCATCGATTTTAAAAAAAAAACCTAAATTTTACACATTAACTTCATACCAATCTCAACTATAAACAAAATTAATCATAAATCTGAATTTCTGTAATTTTAAGCAAGTTTCAATAGAAAGTTTTCATTACCCATCAATCTCACACAAACAACAATTCAAGATAAAAAATTTCGCAATAAATTTCCATTATCCATCTCACACAAACAACAACTCAACAAAAATAAAAATAGAATAGACAAAGAGGAGAGGTAGTGATGGAAAGAGATTTACCGTGATTGGAGCGACGATTAAAAACACCAAATTGCAAACACACAGCAGCGCGCGGATGAGTTCTTAGTTGCAGATCGAGGCAGTGATTGAAAACGATGAAAACGAAAACAAAAAAAGAAAGAGAGGCAGTGATTGAACTGTTATTTGGGTGAGAAGAAATTCAAAATTGTAGAATCAGTATGAAGAATCGAAATTGTTGAAGGAAGATTGAAGAAACTGAGTTGGGAAAGAGAAGAAAGATCGAGGCAATTTTTAAAGAGAAAAAGAAAGAGAAAGAGTTTAATTCGATCCCTAACTGTTTCTAATTTGCAACGCTGCACGTGCTAAAACCGTGCCGCGTTATTTGTTTGGTTTCGGTTACCTATATATTTTGCAACGTCAAGGGGGGTTTCAAGCATAATAGCAACACATAAAAAAATTTATATTTTTATTTTATTATTTTACAACGGAAAAAATATATTTGCAACGGCAATAAGGTGTTGCAAATTTGCAATGCTAAATAACCATTGCAAATTGAAAAAAGCCTAGTTGCAAATTTGCTGTTTTGGTGTAGTGAACCGAAGGTAACCAAATCTGAAATTCACACCGGAATTTCAACAAACACCTTCTAGACGCTCAAGGTCTAACCGAGGCTTTGATGCCACTTGTTATGCGCAGCGGAAACTAATGCACAAATAAGATGACTGAACTAATGTATGAAAGTAAATAAAACGACAAAATCTAACAAGCAACCACACAAAACACAAGATATACGTGGTTCGGCAATATGCCTACGTCCACGGGGAGAAAGGATGATGTTTTTCTTATCGAGACAATTGTACAAGCCCTCACAAAGAAAACCGAAGTCTTCTTCCTCACAAAAGTTCTTAAACTCTCTAATGGCTTCTCTCAATCTCTCTTTTAGAAAAACTTAGGTTTTTTTTCACTTCTATTTGGCTTTATAACATAGCCTTACAATAGACCACGAATTGGGCTAAAACAGACCCATATAGAGCAAAAGCGAAGGAGGACGTACGTACGTCGAAATCACGTTCGTACGTCGAGCCACAGAGAAGTTATCTGACGTACGGGACGTACGTACGCCCTAATCACGTACGTACGTTCCTGACCAAGTAATACAACGTTCGTACATCGAATTGACGTTCGTACGTTTCTTCCCTCCAAAGTTATCTGTGATGCTGAACGTACGAACGCCCTAACTGCGTACGTACGTTCCTGAACAGAAAACTTCCCTTCGTCCTTTTCTCTTCACAAAAAAAACCCAACACTCAGCTCATTCATTAGTAAGAATGAGAGTGTCCCCAAAATCTCTATTTTCCCTCCTACTGAAAACATGTCCTTGTTTAATTTACATGTTTTGAACCAGGCTTTCATGGCTCAAAAGATATGAAAATATATAGACGTCAAACTAAAATTTTATGCAATATAACCCTAATTTTGCACAGAATCGGATTCGAGCATGCATGGCATATCCCCAATTCTCTTCACATGAATGGTATGTCCAATATTTTTAATTTTGAATCTACTAAATATATCAATAATTCATATTACTGACAAATGATTTGGGTAGATGTTGATCTTTACACAAGTTGTCTTCTAAATGTATCAATAATTTGACATTTTAATTATCAATTGTTGATTTAATAAATAAACGTATAATTTTTGAGATAAAATTATTGAATCTTCAGGTTGTTCAAACTTCAGAGAACCAACTTCGAGTATAGATACTTCTAATAAAAAGTGTACAAATTAAATCATGCTATCCCATGCTAAAAGTCCAAAAATATTTATTTGTGTTTTCTCTTGTATGTGGTTCATGTGGTCCCAATCACAACACTCTACGTGTCTATAAATTATTTGGGTAACTAATTCAAACCCACTAGAGCAAACTACACCCATACATAGGTTATATTTTTATTAACACGTGACATGATGTGATTGGGACCACAAGAACCACATAAAAAAGAAACACATAAAATTTATTACTAAAAGTTTGGGCTTCCACCGGTATGCACGGGCCAGTTTCAAACCAAATACCAAACCAAAAAATACTGAGTTCGGTTTTCTTCAGTTTCCTTGGTTTTGGAAAATCATACTGCCACCCCGCTCTTTACTAAGAGCTATCCCAAATCTTATAAGCAGCCCTTAAAAAAATTATAAACACCTTAACAAACTTAAGTGATAAGAGCAACCCGTACTATAGTTAACATTAAATTTCTCCTAATCTTTTTCTCTCTCCTTTTCCATCTCCTCCCAGCTCCACCAAACCCTAACTACCAATCTCAGGTGAAATTGAATAAAAACTTCTTGGACGTCAATTCAATTATCAGTATAATATATGCAAAAGGTTCTTTAATAACATTTGTTGTATGTTTTCTTGACATTACATGGTAAGAATGACAAAATTTTAAAAGGTATATTATGGGTGAGTGATGGAGTAGTATATCATTAATTAATTGTTAGTGATTATATAAACTTAAGAATAAGATCAAATTATGCGAAATATGAACAACAATTTACTTAAAAGTTGTTTTAAAATTTTAGAGCATTCCTAATCAATATCAAACTGGTTTCTTTGACATTGTTACACACTACATAGAGATTCAATAGCAATAGAAGAGATTTTGTTCCTTAATTATAGAACAGTTAACTAAACCATAGCTTTGATTTGTTACTGGAAATGCATTCTCTCATCTGCGAATAGGGTGGCGGGTGGCTCTTAACACCTAGGCGCCCTTATTTTAACATGTATTTTGGTCGGGGGCACTTAAAATATCGGGATAGCTCATGGTAATAATAGGTGGACTGTCCGGACCGAACCGGTCATCCTATAACCCGAGAAAACTGGTCCATCCGGATCGGTTCCTTGGTTTTTCGGTTTTGTCTGCACACCTTTACCAGGGGTGAAATTTTGAGTTACTAATCCAATAAAAACATGCCACCTTGCTAATTAATACAATAAACTTTTGCCAAACATGCCAACAAGTAGGCTTGTGAAATTGTGAATTGCTGTTTGTTTCACTCTACCTATACAGAGTCACTCAGCTAGATCTGTAATGTTTTTGACTAACAGAGCGCGCAGTTTTTTCCGTTTTATGGTTCCAAGCATTCACTGCATCTTTGGGGGTTCAGATTGCTGTGTATATATTTTTTCCTTTTTGCTTTATATATTTAAGAATGGGCTTGCGGAAGAACTTATTTGAACATTGAACTATAGACCAGAAATACTAGTTAGGATGTAAGTCTTGATACTAAAAAAATTCCAATAACAAGGCTTTACAAACAACTTTATGATCGATCTTCACCAAAGAGTACAAGATGACATCTCACACAACTCAAACAATATTACAGTTGAGTCCAGGTGTGACTGGTGTTATGTGGGCTTCCCTGCACACAAGCAAAGCTTCTCGTCCAATGTATCTATGTTGTATCCTTGTTGAACTTTTACCTGATACATCATCATATTGGCAACATGTAAGAAACATGATACATTTGTTTGTATATTATTATCGAAAACATAAATGGACAGTATATAAATAATTAAGACTGACAATCATATGTAAGAGGCAAGAGGTACGTAATCACCTGAAGTGTGTGAGCTACTTTGGTCGTCTCAGTTCTATACTGATTCTCAAACAATATATATATCAAGCTTCTCTTCTTCCAGAATTTGAACAAATCAGATGTTAATGCGACGTTTTTAATCTCTCTTTATCTTCACTTTCATTTCTATACTTATTCTTAAATACTATCGATCTCAAGCTTTTCTTTTTCAAGAATTCGACACACCCGAGATTAGAGCAACGTCCTGGAGAACTAGTTCTTCAATCAGTACTGAATCATCATCAAACTTCTTTATCCAAGAAGTTAATTTGATGATGATTCAGTACTGATCGAATTACTAGTTCTCAATATGTCGGGTTTGATTCAAATTCTTGAAGAAGAAAAGCTTAAGATAGTGTTTTAGAATCAGTATAGAACTAAGACCAAAGTGTAGCTCACGTACTCACTTCAGGTGACCACCTAATTATCTTATTTATTGACATGGATGGGGAAGAAGCTATGTGTCCATAATATACATTGAGAAAATATTCTCTCTTCTCTTAAATAGTAGTGAAGTTGTCCTATGGTTAGTTGTGAGATGTGGTTGAGTAGGAGTTTGGCTTTAAAGGGGGTAGATGGAGGAGTTGTAGTACGTAGTTGAGAATGGACGACATTACTTTTGTGATCGATCACTTTCATGCATGTTTATTTTTTGTAAAACATTTTCTTGCAGGTTTTTTTCATGGTAAAACACTTTCATGGATATATGGATAGAAAAAGTCCCAACAACCACCATCCAAATAATAGCTACAGTATTAGCTAGGCCTTCAAAGGAACACATACATTTTTGTTGGAAACCATTCAACCCTAGCTAGATCTCTGAAACAAAACATGTCCTCATTTAATTTACATTTTTTTTTTACATGTTTAGAACCGCCAGACTTTCATGGTTCAAAAGATATGAAAATATAGAGATGTCAAACTAAAATTTTATGCAATATCACCCTAATTTTGCCCGGAATGGGATTCGAACATATATACATGGCATGAATCTACTAAATATATCAATAATTTGACATATTACCGACAATTGTTCAAACTTCAAAGTACTATTACCTATAATAGTACGTACTCGACCTTTTGAGATATAAAAAAAATCGTATCAGTACTATTAATTAACTATAATTTAAAATATCAGATGCACGAATAGTCGACCTTCACATTGGTTTCTAATGTTGAAATCTCGGCAAAAGTCGTTTATTCAGAATTCAAAATTTTGTTCGAAATCGGTATTTTAAAAATTGTTTTAAAAAAAAGTATAGAAATTAAATCATATTATCCAATTTATCCTATGGTAGTTGGTAGATGTCTGGAGCTCCATCCTGGGGTTGAATTTTTGAGTTACTAACCTATAAAAACATGCCAACTTGCCAATACAAAAATCCTTTCGACTTGATTGTCCATGATTATCTTTATCTTGTGCACGTACAACTTGCCAAATTGCCAACAAGTAGGCTTGTGAAATTGTGATAACAAAATCATGGCGGCCAGGGGGTGAAATTGATGTTTGTTTCACTCAACATATACGGAGTCTCACCTGATCAGGATTATATCTTCTGACAAACCACAGATGTGAAGTATCTGAACTCAAGGATCTCTTAGCTAGCAGATCAGCAGGCATGTTTGCCTCTCTATACACAGATGTTTAACTACAAAACCATGACCAAACATAAGTCAGCCATACAAATTCATTTCTTAACACAATCAATTACTATGCATGTTATTGGGCTTGGGCTTAGTGGTAGGCTATCCACTCTTTACATTCCTTATCCCCTGTGGTCTATGGGGTGACTTCCTTGAATCTTTGATCAACCTTCATAGTGTATCTTTCATTTAAACTTGAGGTCATGATTCTTTCTTTTCAATTACGTGTGAAAACTTATATCAACAATCAGTTTTTGACGTGTTTTAAACCCACAATCTCTCCACTTTATGAGAGGGGTGCTACCATTGAGCTACAGGCTCATTCACATCAGAATTGTTCTTGCCTGTAGTCTAGTCTTTTATGGATTAAATTGGTTGAACTGTTTATTAAACGCTTAATTTACTTACCCTGGCATGGCATGGGCACTGTTGATTTTTCTTGTTCTACAACGTAGCTTGGGTAGTTAGTTGGGTTGTAGTTGTATATTGGGAAAATTTAGAAGAGGAGTTTAGTTTGAAGAAGGTATTGGGAATTGAGATATTTGTTGATGTGTTTATATTGTGCCAAAAAGAGTAGGTTGGAGGAAGCAAATAAACTGTTTGATGAAATGTGTGAAAGAGGATTGTTACCAAATACTCATAAACATTTTGTTTTCTCTAAGCTTTCAAGCAATGTGCCTGTAGAGGTTATATTTGAGTTAGACCATATGGTCATATTTGTGGGACTAGTCCCAATAGGTACACAATGTTTTTGGTCTGGTCCAAAAAAGTAGCAGGACCAGGACTAGGACCAAACCGACTTCTGCCTATCGGTTCGGTTTCAGTCTATGGACCAAGAATTCTAAGCTTTAGTACATACATAATTATTCCAACAAGATTAATTGGATGTATCCTAATTAAACTTTCAAAACAAGCAAAGAAAGCAGAAGAAAAATGATTACCAATAATAAGGCTTTACAAACAACTTTATTATCTTCTTCACGAAAGAGTACAAGATGACATCTCACACAACTCAATCAATATTACAGTTGAGTGCAGGCCAGTGTGACTGGTGCTATGTGGGATTTCCTGCCCACAAGCAAAGCTTCTCCTCCAATGTATCCTATGTAATTAAGATAGAGGCAAGTGATAATCACCTGAAATGTGTGACCTACTTTGGTCTGAGTTTTATACTGATTCTCAAACAATATATATATATATCAAGCTTCTCTTCATCAGAATTTGAAACAAATCAGATGTTAATGCGATGTTTTTAAACTCACTTGATCATCTTCACTTTCATTTCTACACTGATTCTCAAACACTATCTCAAGCTTTTCTTCTTCAAGAATTCAACACAAACCCGACGTTAGAGCAACCTCCTTGAAAACTAGTGTTCCTTTCAGTACTGAATCACCATCAAACTTCTTTATCTTAAGTCGATAAAGAAGTTTGATGATGATTCAGTACTGATTGAAACACTAGTTCTCAAGAACGGCGGGTTTGTTTCGAATTCTTGAAGAAGAAAAGCTTAAGATAGTGTTTGAGAATCAGTATAGAACTAGGACCAAAGTAGCTCACTTCATCACTTCAGGTGATGACCACCTTATTATCTTAATTACGTACAACTAAACTAAAAACAAAATGAAACTAAAACATGATAATAGATATTGAGTGCACACATGGATGGGGAAGAAGAGTGGTTCTTTCACAGTTTCACATATATATTATTCTGAATATATGGAGAACAAGATCATTACAAACAAATGGCTTTGAAACATCTGGGTCTATGTTCAGCTGGTTTTGATCATATGAGATGTCTCAAGCTTAATTACTTCCCTCATTTCTTATATATTTTTTGTGTAAGATAGATTTGAGCTTAGTGTGCATTGAGAAAATATTCTCTCTTCTCTTAAATAGTAGTGAAGTCGTCGATGATATGGTTGTGAGATGTGGTTAGGCCTGGCCATATGAACCGAATACCCAAGCCCGACCGAAAATCCGACAAAAAAACCCGCACGGTACCCGAACCTGACCCGATATGGTTCCATCTAAGACCAACCCGAAACCGAAGCCGACCCGATTTTTAACCCGAAACCCGACATATAAGCCCGTTTAGCCCAAGCCCGAGCCCGACATAAATTAAATTTAACTACAAACTATTTTTCATGTATATGGCAACAATTAAATTTTTTGACTTTTCTATCAAACCACTAAAAAATTTATTAGGTCATTAGGTGAGACTTTGTACTTCCAAAGTTCCAAGTTTCAATAAGACAACCATGCGATAATTACTTCCAAATTAAAGCTAGTACATTTAACTTATTCTAAAAATAGATTGTTGTTTTGACTACACAACCCTTAAAAAAAAGTTGTTAGGAGTTTCAATAACTTTTTTTAAGGTTAAAATTGTCTTTGTAAGTAATATTTGAATTATATCATATAAACCATATAATTTAGAACTCTCAAGTCTCAACAACTCTATTTTAAGACTAGCATAATTTTTGTACCATAGAACCCTTAAAATAGAGTTGTTAGGACTCTCAACAACTCTATTTTAAGGTTAAATATGTCTTTGTGACCAAATTTTTTATTTTACCATTTAGACCATAAAATATAGTTGTTAGAACTCTTGACAACTCTATTTTGAGGCTAACATAGTCTTTTGCAATGTTAAGAAAACTATAAATTCAATGCATTAATACACTTCAATTTACAAATTCACAAAATCTCTTAGGGTCTGTTTGATTGGGAAAAAAGTTTCCCGGTAAATTTTTTTTGAGGGGTAAAAGAGTAAAATTAACAAAAATTATAAGAAAATCTCAAAATTGCAATCTGCTTCGTCTCTTCTTCTCCGTCCTTCTTCTCCGATATTCCACAGATGTCCTCTAGATTTACCGGTAAATCAATTTACCGGCCTGAATCAAACAGACCCTTAAGCTTTCTCAATCTCTCTCAAACTCACACTTCATTTTTTATTATAGCTTTCAAGTTAAGAAAAACTCAATTTGGAGTCAAGATCAAATATTTTTTCGAAGCTTGGAATCAAAAGTTCAATTATCCAAGTGAATATTCAAGATCAAAAGGCTCAAATGTTTGGTTAGTTATTTACATTCATAGCAAAACTTTATATAAATTATGTCGGGTAATTTCTCGAATAAGCATAGGTTTATCAACTTTCTTCCCAAAGAAGCACATTTGACTGCAATCTTCCCCAACAAGCACATTTTTAGCTTTGACTTAATAATTGGACATTTCTATCCTTATGACAACTTTAAGCCGTCACATCATATCTTTTGTTTGATTGATTTTTCTCTCTCATCATTTAATTCAGCAAACTAAACTCTCGTCGTTAGATGAAAAAGCATCTTTGATTACCACCGTTGGATGAAATAACACAGAAACCAGCATTCTCAATCCTCCACATCACACTACTCTATCCTCCACCCAGAAAAGACAAAAACAACTGTCTTATCTTAAAAGAGAAGTAAACCAAACTTTTCTCTGTTCTTCTTCTTCACCTTCTTTGTTCATCACAGAGAATGAACAAGAAGATAACCTCTTTTCATCAGATCACATTCTCTTTGTCGTAAAGCTTCGATTTTTTTTTTTACGTTGGGGTTTTCATCGGTAATATTTTGGGTTCCTCATGGGAGAAAAAGGAAGCAATAAGGGCAAGCAAGTTATGAACGTTTTTCAGATTCCTGGTAAGTTTTAAGGTTTGAAGGTTGTAATGTTCATTTATAATGATAATAGGGGGTTTGATTTCAGTGGCATCAATACCAATCATTCGTATTAAAGTTGTCTGTTTTAGGTTTCAATCTCAGTTCCTTAAAGTATTCACTCACACACACACACCAGCTTAAATGCAAGCATTCAATTGTGGGTGGGGTTTTAACTCTAGTTTATTGTTGGGTTGGGGGTATGAAAACCCCAGAATTTGGTTTATGGGTTTCTAGTATGTTGTTTTCAAGCTTTAAATCACTAGTGTCTACCGTGTATTGGTCTTTGTCTCTGTTTTTATAGGGGGTTTTGAAGTTTTTTATCTAATGATTGGAAGATCTAAAAGTGGGTTTATCATATGGTACTGATTATCACTTTGACATACATTTTTAACTTTCTAGACGATAAACTGTCAACTGTAACCGTTAATACTGATATTGTAGCCGATAAAGTCAGTAGACTCGTTTATAGAGATGTGATATTAAACTCATTTTAATTGATGTTATGCAGAGAACACATTTAATATCATATTCCAATATGGTGGGCAATTGGTTGTTACAGTTGAAGAAGTTGAGATTGCATATGTACATGGTGAGTCAAAAATAAGGATCGCTAATAACAAGACATCCTACGGAGACTTCTTGGAATTGGTTGAATCCTTATGTAAGGCACCAAGAACAACTTGATCAATGCGAGCTGTAATCAACAATAATCCAACTAAAGTTGAATGCGAAGATCATTACATGGCAATGATTGCATACATTACAAATTCAGCTGCAATGGTGATTTCTATTTGGGTGGTTGATCATTTAACACCAGTTATGATACAGTCAGAGACTAATGAAGCCTCAAGCCAAGTGAGTGAGATACCAAGAGAGCTGCCCAAGGGGGATCCCAAAACTAGTCAATCTTTGAAGAGAAAACTTTTCCCTAAACCTGTTGTCAATAATCTAGGCTTGGGTAGGAAACCAGACTACTTTTCTTTTTGTACACCAACAAAACCTTTCCATGTTCCTGATGAATATAGGTTGGAAACTCCTTCTCAAGACCCAGAAGTGATTGTAAAGGGAAAGGGGCACTCAAATGACCCTTTAGTTTTGGAAACCCCTCCCCTAATGTTCAAGTGAGAGTTGATGTTTACATTCCTCAACATCCAGTTAATTTGACTCCCTTATCGGCTATAACAGCATCTGAATCGCCTATATCTGTACATACGTCGGCTAGAAGTGGTAATCTTGAAGACATAGCAGGGATTCTATCTGATATGCGTAGGGATAATGGTTTTGGGGATTCAGATGAATTGGAAAGTGTAGAAGAAAGATTAGATCCAGAGATAGAGAGAAGCCAAGAAGAAGTATTGGATGATGACAATGAGGGTGAATGTGAGGAAGGCCAATGGGATTCAATACAGGATGTGTTCGACTCAAATAGTGATTACTCTTATAATTCATTCGATAGACTTGAAGATGAGTTTGAATCTGAGATGTATACTGCCAGCCAGCCAATGTTTGGTCCTACACCACCTCCTCCATCTCATAATGAAGATGATGGTGTCATCCAATCTTCATCTGAAGGCATTGGTGAGATGAAAACACCAATTCTTGACACCCAAGATCAAGAATTTGATAATGAAATGTACAATGACAGCTACCCAATGTTTGGTGATCTATCGACATAAGAAATCATGCATAGCGAAGATGTGGTAACGGATAGAAATGCTACTGCAGCGGATACACGGTGCAATCTAGAGGATCGTTTTGCTCGGGTAGGGGATTACGTCAATAATCAACCACAACATAACACTGTGCCGCTACAAGACAACCCTCCATCTCATACCACTGTGCCACTTCAAGACAACCCTCTAGCTCCGACCACTGTACCTCATAATACAGATGTACCATTTCCCAACAATGTGCCACTCCAGAAGAATGTAAGAGTTACGAAAAACCGCGATAACGATGAAGTGAAGCGTGAATTAGACAAAATCTTTTCTGTGCACATTGCAACATCTAGAGTAAATGTTAGTTGTGCTCCCCATACAGAGCCTTTTCACAATGATCATTGGAGAAAGAATGATGCCAGTTACTACCATTGTTTCAATGATACGAGATAATGAAATTAGGCATTATCGAGATTATCGCAATGATTCTTTGAAGTTCAATTCACCTGTCACAACATGGTGTCAAGAGCAAATAGTGCACAATGCTGCAGTTGCAAAAGTGCACACTTGAAAGAGCTTCAGCAGGTATTTGGTCTGTTATAGGGCTTAAAAGGTCATGTGTGGTTGACCTCAACAAAAGAACATGTACATGCAAATGGTTTTAAACCATGGGAATACCATGTGAGCATGCCATGACAGCTATAAAGAAAGTTGGATTTGATCCATACAAATTTGTTGAGGTGTACTACTTGAAGGAAACATACATAGAAACTTATAGAGAAGAATGGACACCCACAAGAGGGAAGGAAGAATGGCCAACCGACAGACAAAGAAGAAGAATTCTTCTACCACTAAAAACTTCAAAGGCAGGGCGTCCTAAAACATCCAGGAAGAGAGGTAAAGCTGAGGGTGTCCCTGTCCAGAGTAGGCGATGTTCAATGTGGAGAGTCAGAGGTCACAACAAATCAACTTGTCTTGAATGTGTAGATGACTATCAACTCTTCAGTCACACCCTATTTGGTGAAGGGCCACCACTAAGCCCTGTCCCAGCTACAATCTAAGTACTGAAATGGGTTTTGTAATTTTTTGGGAATGTATCTTCCACATACATAGTGCTATCCTCTACATATTGTCTATTATCCGTTGTCTTTATTTTGTATTGATTTTCATGTTATATAGGGGTAGGGCCTTAAAATCCAATATATTTTTGAAAGGCAAACACTCTTGTTATCGTATGTTTTATCAGTGACACTTGAGAATTAAATTCTTCTTGTGTTAGGTTTTTTGCATAGATTGTCTACTGTGCATTTCAGTGATGTCCTCTATGTTGTTACTACCGTACGACTACCATATATTTGCTTATCCTCTACGATTCAAACATAAAGAACATGAACAATATAGGTTCACAAACAACCAATTAAGAACAGTGACAATCATTCTACCCCCAATTGAATACTTCAGTCGACCAACCCTCATTGAAACAATTTCTGTAACTACCGAAGTTATCATGCAGATTTTTTCTTGTCCCTCCAAACTCAAAAACTGCCCAAAAGGGGAATTTTTAAAATATTCTAACTCATTGGGGGGCAATTTTTCGTTTGGGTTTAGATAGTGGGCTTCAAACTTAGATGGTGAGCATCTCACAGTGATACTAAATTTTCTACTCACTTCATCGCCTTCAATTTTTTTCTTTGGCATGATTGTGTAGAAATTAGAATGGAAGATGGGAAATTAGAAGATGATTGTGTAGAAATTAGAAGATGATTGTGTAGAAATTAGAAGATGATTGTGCAGAAATGGAAGATGGGAAAGAAATTAGAAGAGTTATGAGCAGTTTAATGGAAGAAGAATCGGTTTAAGAAGAAAAGAGAGTGGGTGGATATGGATTCTGAAACGGTGTGAAAACCCTAGGTTAGCAAACCTTTACCTATTCCCGCTTGATTATCCCGCCCAATTAAAACCCAACGGTTTATGACACGTGGCGCTGACGTGGCTGTTGTTTAGTGCAGCAGATAAGTGTTTAAAATTTTAAATTGTAGAGAAAATAACATCTACTTGTGGAGGATAGGAATTAGCAAATTATATCCAACGGTTGTAACTTATTATCATTATCCAATGGTTGTAATCTATTTTCATGTCATTATCTAAGATGTCACATCTACTGAAAACCTATTGAAAACCTATTAAAAGTAATGATTATAGGCTAAAGGGTATAATAGAAAAAAATATATGCTAAAAGACAAAAAATCATAAGTCAAAACTAAAAATGTGCTTGTTGGGGAAGATTGCAGTCAAATGTGCTTCTTTGGGAAGAAAGTTGATAAACCTATGCTTATTCGAGAAATTACCCAAAAATATTCGGTTATGAATATGGAATACTACATATTTGCTCCGTTTCCTGCCCTACCATATATGATTAAGAACGGATGTTTCACAATTACGGCAATTTGATTGCTACATACCATTTAATTCCTTGCCACCATCTAATTTTATTCTGTCAAAACACTCTCCCAATTCGTCTTGGTGCATTCAATTGATAGTTTGATACATGTTATACATTGAGTTTGTTGCCATACATCTAAGACAAGATGGAATAATTACCTTACCCCTCGTTTGGGCATGTGAAATAACTTGCAAGACTGTGAAACCCATGTTTTACCATTCAACTGCATTTTACTTTTAGGACAATGAACAAACCAAAGGAGTCTTCCCTTTTGCAGATTTTACTTCATGTCATAATGCATGTAGAGTTTTGCTTTCGAGGGTATTAAGGAAAAGTTCATTTGAGTTTGAGGTTAGGAATTAGGCTGATTTTAAGGTTTATTGGGTAGTAGAACTATATTTGATTTTTTTTTAAAAAATGTCTCAACTGTTATTGGTTAGTTGTTTAAATATGCCAATTCCGATGTCTACAAAACTTGCACTTAATTTTAACTACAATATGCAAATATTCCATACATTATACATTATGATATGGTGGTGTTTATACTTGTTTAGGTATTGGCTCGAGCAGTTGGGTCGCTAGGAAGAAAGTATCCTAAGGTCGTGGAAGACAGTCAGAGTCATACATTACCTGCAGAAGTTTCTGAGGAATCTCTAGGCTACATCATCTTCATCTCACTGAACAACCATAGACTCCATCTTCTTCTCGGTAAGTTTGATAAATGTTTAAATTGAAGTACAATATATGTAAAAATTATTGCTGCAATCGTTGCGAAGTTTGATAAATCATTGCCAATGAAGGTAAAGACATGAAAGAGTGATACTAGTTTCAATAACTAATACCAATAGTAAATAATCTTCATAATCATATTTGTTGTGTTTAGCAATGTGCTTTAGAAATAGAAAGACCCCATAAGGTTGCTTTCATGATTCAGCAGTTTGATGTTGTTATCTTCTTTTTTTCTTACAGTACATTGGTCATGGATTCGATAACAAGTGCTCTCGCAGGGTTTTTTGCAAACGAGTTGTCTATTTTCCTCAATGATAAGTCTAGGAGCTTATTTGGATTCGGGAGTGCATTTGATAAAATGAAGAAAACCCTTGATTACATAATATTTTTTCAGACAGATCTTAAAGTGAATCATAAGCGCTACACTACTGTCAGAAATATCTTAGCAGACCTAAGGGAGTTGATCTATGATGCCGATGACATATTATTATATTGTCATATTCGATTGGATTATGAAGATATACGATCATGATAACTTCATCTTCAGTTTTTATAATACTAATCCTCGTGGACTGTCATCCCGTGTTAGTGCAAATTGTTGGGTTTTATATGCAGAAAAGGGAGAAGGGGAAGTTTTTTGGTTCAGGAACGTACGAATGTCTTTAGGGCGTTCGTACGTCCAATGTGGCAGACAACTTTTTCGGGACAGAACGTACGAACGTTGTTAGGGCGTTCGAACGTCCCGTATGCCAGATGACGAAAACGTGCTGCAACGTACGTACGTGATTTCGACGTACGTACATCCTCCTCCAGTTTTGTACAATATGGGCCTGTTTTGAGCCCAATTCGTGGCTATTGTAAGGCTATACTATAAAGCCAAATAGAAGTGATACAAAACCTTAACTTTTCTAGTAGAGAGATTGTGAGAAGCCATTAGAGAGTTTGAGAACTTTTGTGAGGAAGAAGACTTCGGTTTCTTCGTGAGGGCTTGTACAATTGTCTTGGAAAAGAAAATCATCATCCTTTCTCCCCGTGGACTTAGGCATATTGTCGAACCACGTATATCTTGTGTCTTGTGTGTGATTGCTTGTTTACTTTTGTCGTTTTCGTTTTACTTTCATATATTAGTTCAATCATCATATTTGTGCATTAGTCCGCTGCGCACAACAAGTGGCATCAGAGCTTCAGGTTAGAACTTGAGCGTCTAGAAGGTGTTTGTTGAAATTCCGGTGTGAATTTCAGATTCGGTTGGTGATTGTTTAGTACATGAAAGTTGGTGGAAAGATGTCAAAAGAAGGGAGTTCGAAGAGTTTGAAGGGGGAAACCAAATCTGTGGTTTACCATCAAGCAAAAATTGATGTAGAGAAGTTTACTGGCACCAATAACTTTGGTATGTGGAGGTGTGAGGTAATGGATGCTCTATGTCAACAAGACCTAGAAGATGTTCTGGAGGATAAGCCAGAAGATGTGGAAGAGAAGGATTGGAAAAAGATGAACAAACGAGCTTGTGGAATCATAAGATCGTGTTTGGCACAAGACATTAAATATCTTGTGATGAATGATGTGTCTGCAAAGGAGATATGGCGTAAATTGGAGGAGAAGTACATGACAAAGACTATCCACAATAAAAACTATCTACTACGAAAGTTTTATCGAATAGATATGAGAAGACGTATCTCCATGGCGGAGCATCTTAATGATTTTACCAAGCTACTTGCAGACTTGGCGAATCTAGGAGCAGATGTGAGTGATGAAAGCAAGGCAGTGTGTCTCCTCAATTCGTTACCGGACGAATATGAACACTTGGCTATCACACTTACATATGGAAAGGACAAGCTGGTGTATAGTGAGATTTCTGCAGCATTGTTAAATCATGCGTGTATGAAGAAGGACAAAGAAGAGTCCAAAAGCTCAACACCAGAGGTCTTAGTGGCAAGGGGAAGCTACAATGGTGCGGGTGAGTCTCGTTCAAAGCCGAAGAGGGGGTTTCTAGCAAACGATGAATGTTCCTTTTGTCATGAGAAATGGCATTGGAAGAAAGATTGTCTTCAAGCCAAGGCAAAGGACAAGAAGGATAACTCTGAGGTAAATATTGCACGTAATAATATAGATGAAGATGATGGTTCTGGTTACTCTTTATGTGTTTCATCCATCGATTGTTCCACTAAGGCAAATGAGTGGATATTAGATTCGGCTGGTACTTATCATGTGTGTCCCATAAGGGAATGGTTTTCTAGTTTTAAAAGGCTAGATAATGGTGCAGTAGTGATGGGAAATGATCAACCTTGTCATGTATTGGGGATAGGTACTATTCGATTGAAGATGTTTGATGGAAAGATAAGAGAGCTGAGGAATGTAAGATATGTTCCTGATTTGAAAAAGAACCTTATTTCACTTGGTACCTTAGAAGCCAAAGGTTACAAGGTAGTAGCTCAGAATGGTGTTCTGAAGGTTATGGTTGGTGCAATGGTATTACTAAAGGGTACTCGACGAAGTAACTTGTACTTCTTGCAGGGTAGTACAGTTACATGTGATGTGGCCATGTCAGAGGCTACAACGAAGTTTGCTAGAGAGACTACCAAATTGTGGCATATGCGGTTGACGCATAAATGTGAAAAATCTTTGCAGACATTGACGGAGCAAAGGTTTTGTATGGGTGCTATCGCCTGCAAGTTAGAGTTCGGTGAGCATTGTGATCTGGGCAAGCAGACAAGAGCAAAGTTTGGCACAACTATCCATTGTATGAGTGGAGTTCTTGATTATGTTCACATGAATGTCTGTAGACCTACCAAGTACACAGCTTGGGGAGGTAAGTCTTATTTTGTGTCTTTAGTTGATGAGTTTTCTAGGCGTGCGTGGATGTACATCATGAAGCATAAGGATGAAGTCCTAGAAATATTGAAGTGGAAGAAGCTAGTTGAGGCCCGAATTGACAGAAAGATCATGGTATTGTGCTTAGATAATAACATAGAGTACAAAGATGATCCGGTCTTGCAAGTATGTCAGACTGAGGGTATTGAGCGTCACTTCACTGTGAGAAAGACACTGCAACAGAATAGGGTGGCAAAACACATGTTGTCTATGGCTGGATTAGGCAAAGTGTTTCGGGTTGAGACATGTCATCTTATTAACAGGTTGCATTTGATTGTGATAAGTGGTAAAACTCTTATGGAGGTTTCTATGTTGAAGCCTGAGAGTTCTCAGCAGGTGGAGAACAAGACCAAAGAGGTTTTGCAGTGGGTGGAGATTTGCATATCTCCATATGTTCCAGTGGGTTCTGTATCTAATGTGGAAACTCTTGTAAGGGTTTTGGGTGTTTCAAATTCTGATGACATGACAGATGATGAGACGATTGGAGATGCAGAACATGGTGATCCTATTGATGAGGGTCCAATTGCAACTAGATTACCTAAGAAGGAAGAAGAATCTCCAGGTAAAGATGTGAGCTTGAAGGTAAACGTTTGCATCCTTATGGCCTTGGTAGTGCGATCTGATTGTGTATTAGCTCTGTTTGATGTGAAAACGGTTGTTTTACATGGTGAGCTAGATGAGGAGATTTATTTGTCTCAGCCTAGTGGTTTTGGAGTTGCAGAGTATGATGAGTTGGTGTGTTTCAAACCATATATTTCACGAGCAGTGGGCATTGTAGGTAGATACATGCATGATCCTGATGTGAGACATTGGGAAGCTGTGAAATGGATGTTCCACTACATTCAAGGTAGTGTGGAGGTTGGTTTGTTATTTCAACATGGAAGGACTTTGAGTCTGCGGTGTGGTGGTTATGTGGATGTTGAGTATGATTGTCACTTTGATAGACGTTGGTCTACTCTTGGATATGTGTTTACATTGGCAGTGAGATCTATCAGCAGGTTGTCTACATTACATTCTATGGTTGCTTTGTCTCCGACAGAAGCTTGGAATATTGCCGTGACTAAAGTGGAGTATGGGACTAAGTTCTATTGCTTAGAATTGATCCATATCCTTCTTTTGTGTTGATAGTATATCATGGTGTGAACTACGGTGGCTTGATCCCTTAGAAGGAGGGTACGTAGGCAGCCATGAGGTGGTGCAGCCGAGGTGGTCTTTCGAGACATGTGTGGGAGTTTGTGATTTGTGTTTGTCGGCTTAGATTTATTGAATCTTCGCCGAGTGGAGAATTGTTGGGTTTTATATGCAGAAAAGGGAGAAGGGGAAGTTTTTTGGTTCAGGAACGTACGAATGTCTTTAGGGCGTTCGTATGTCCAATGTGGCAGACAACTTTTTCGGGACAGAACGTACGAACGTTGTTAGGGCGTTCGAACGTCCCGTATGCCAGATGACGAAAACGTGCTGCAACGTACGTACGTGATTTCGACGTACGTACGTCCTCCTCCAGTTTTGTGCAATATGGGCCTGTTTTGAGCCCAATTCGTGGCTATTGTAAGGCTATACTATAAAGCCAAATAGAAGTGATACAAAACCTTAACTTTTCTAGTAGAGAGATTGTGAGAAGCCATTAGAGAGTTTGAGAACTTTTGTGAGGAAGAAGACTTCGGTTTCTTCGTGAGGGCTTGTACAATTGTCTTGGAAAAGAAAAGCATCATCCTTTCTCCCCGTGGACGTAGGCATATTGTCGAACCACGTATATCTTGTGTCTTGTGTGTGATTGCTTGTTTACTTTTGTCGTTTTCGTTTTACTTTCATATATTAGTTCAATCATCATATTTGTGCATTAGTCCGCTGCGCACAACACAAATATGCCGTTGAATAGAATTAATGAACGTATCAAAGAGTTGGAAGATAAGTTGAAAGACCAAACTTCATTGCCGAATAAGACAAGTCAGACAAGAAACGAAGAAATCAGTAAAATATAAAACAGAACTCACATTTTCGCATTCAAAAGCTAATTGGTTTGAGCGGCGATAAAGATAAAATAATACGATAGATCAAAGGAAATGAGAAATCTTGTCGAATTGGTATAGTTGAGATGGGAGGTTTGGGCAAAATAACAATTGCCAGAGAGATTTTTTATGCTGAAGAGCTGCTTAACTATTTTACTAAGAAGATCTGAGTTACATTATTTGAATGAGCTAGCGAACTAAATATCTTCCTACCAAATATCTTCCTACAGTATTTGAACGAGCTTAGGAAGATATTTGGTTCGTTAGATCGTTCAGATACTGTAACCCGGATTCTCTTACTAAAATAGTTAAACAACTCTTCAACATAAAAAAATCTCTCTGGCAATTGTTGTTTTGCCTAAACCTCCCATCCCAACTATACCAATTCGACAAGATTTCTCATTTCCTTTGATCCATCCTATTATTTTATCTTTATTGTCGCTCAAACCAATTGACTTTTGAATGCGAAAATATGAGTTCAGTTTTATATTTCTACTGATTTCTTTGTTTCTTGTCTGACCTGTTTTATTCGGAAATGAAGTTAGGCCTTTCAACTTATCTTCCAACTCTTTGATATGCTCATTACTTCTGTTCAACGACATATTTGCAGTAACACGGAATAACAGTCCACGATGATTAATATCATGAAAACTGGAGATTAAGTTACTATGAAGCTTGCGTACTTTTTCATAATCGAATACGACAATCTAACAATACGTTGTCGGCATCATAGATCAACTCCCTTAGATCTGTCAAGATATTTCTGACAGTAGTGTAGTGCTTATGATTCACTTCGAGATCTGTCTGAAAGGATATTATGTAATTAAGGGTTTTCTTAATTTTATCAAATGCACTCCTGAATCCAAATAAGCTCCTAGAGAAAAGTTCAAAGTTACGGGCATTTTTATTCATGAAAAACTGTAAGTTGGCATCAGTTAAGTCCCTCCGAGTGTTGGATCTCTCACACAATGAGCAAGATATTAATGTTAAGCTTTTCTTGAGACTAATCAAATCTCAAAAGCGTCTAGCATATCTCAACTTGCGGAAAATTTGTGGGTTAGAAGAACTGCCAGATTGGATCAGAAAGCGCCAGATCAACCTCCAGATTTTGGTCATATCAGAATGTCATAACCTCAAAACTTTTCCTCCATCTATCACAATGTTAATGAGCCTGGTGGTCTTGAATATAGAAAACTGTAGTTCTCTTCAAAACTTACCTCAGGGAATGTGGAGGCTCGCCAAACTTCAAGTTTTGTCTGGATTCAAACTAGCACGTCCAGGTAACAATGGTGCTCGCCTTGATGAGCTCGTGGGACTGAAGGAACTTAGGGAGCTACGAATTAGCTTGAGCAAAAATGATGAGACTGCAGATGATGAAGAACATGTCTTATCGAAGCTAGATCAACTTAAAGTTTTGTCCATTGACGCCAAGGACTGTGACACGAATCAGTTTCTCCTTGTGAATAAACTTTTGCCGCCTCCATCACTTCGAGAGTTGTTTCTTAGGTCTTATCTTGGAGACATTACCCCAATCTGGTTATCTCCCCCTTACCTTCCTGACTTGGTATATCTTTATGTTGATCAAAGCTTGTACCTTAGAAGGGTCAGCAAAAGCTTCTGGGGTACCAACGAAAGACGATCTTGAAAAATGGAAGGATTATGTTTTAAGCATTTATCCAAGTTCGAGCTCGCCTGGGAAGATGTATGCAGCTGTTGTATGTTGAAGTCAGTCATTGCTACGCATTTAAAGATTTCCCTTGTGATGTTAACACTTGGGGTTCTTTGGAGAAAACGGATAACAAGTGAATGCAGCATTATTTCTGAATTGACAGTAAGTAACTCTGTTGTTGTCGCTTTTCAATCTACCATGGACCAAGGAAACAGAGACTCACCATCTTTTGCTCTGCTGCAGCAAGTTAGTTTATGCTACTACAGAGTGACATAGGATAATTTATTTGCCTAGTTTGGTAACTTTTATGTGGTTTGGAAAAGCTTATCCTCCCGTGAAAGTTTCGTTTACCCTTTTTAGTAACTTTTTGAGGAAGATGATGGTCAACGTGGTTTGACTAGCCTTTACTATGCAACAAATTAACATCGCGAATGAGCCTTTTGGATGGGGTGGTCGAGCCAATCAGTACCTATACTTTCACATAGCGAAAACTGGTGGGGTGAGCGATGTTGGTGGTGGATCTGCTTCGAATGAAAAATGTAAGGGAACTTCTAAGATCTCTTTCGCTGATAAGGTTAGGGGTGAACAACCTCAACACCTGGATGTAGAGGTGCTTCCTTGCCCTGAAATGAAAGGAAACATGCCGTCCATTCGTTTGACCAAAACGGTGGTGGAACGAGGAAAACAATACTGCAAATACTGCTTAGTTGGGAGGCTTGATTTTAACAAAATTAAGCTTGATGAAGTCAGGTCTGTGGCTTTAGAGAAATGGCACCCACAAGGGGATTGAAAACTCATTCCTTTAGGAAAGGGTTTCTTTATTATTCGTCTCACTTGTGAGGATGATTGGAGAAGAATTTGGGGAGGACGGCCATGGAAGTTTGGTGATCAGACTCTACGGCTATCTAAATGGTCTCCGGATTTTGATCCAGAGGTTCAAATGGAGTTTGGTGAAATTCCCTCGTCTCGGGCAACAATACTGGGATTATGAGATTTTAATGTCGATGGGCAGAACTCTTGGATATCCAGTGGGAGTGGACAAACACACTATGAATCGGTCTTTTGGCTTCTATGCGTCGGTGTTAGTTGATATTGATCTTTCTAAGCCCATCCCATCTCAGATTTGGGTGGAGGAGGAGGAAGGAAAGTCTTTTCTTCAGGAGGTTGAGGTTCTTAAAGTGCCAAAGTATTGTAATCACTGCAAGCTTGTGGGTCATTTAATGTCTGAATGTAAGGTGATACAGAAGGACATTAGAAAGGAAGAAGCAGTAAAAGATAAAGCAATTGAAGGTGGAAAAAAAATTCAGAAAAAAAATAAGAAGAAGAATAAAAACAAGGAAGCATGGGAAGGTGTAAGTGGAGTAAAAGATATTCAGGGATGTCCAATCAAGGCTAGCCCAGAAGCAGTGGTACTTGTTGAGAAAAGAGGAACAGAAAATGTTAGAAATGAAGGTGATGCAACTATTGTTGAAAGTCCCATTGCTGGTAATGATGCTATAGTGGGGGATAATCAACAAGTTAATACTGACAGTATAGTAGCTGAAACACTTGAGGAATTGCCGAGAAGTGATGTTGATGAAGCAATAACTAGTGCAATGCCTGCAAACCATGATGTGGTGGGAGGGAATTGCATTAATACATCTGCAAATGATGAAAATGCAACTATCAGCGATGTCCACAGTCCTGTTCCAGTTTGTGATGGGTACATTAGGGTGGAGTTGTCCTCTTGGGGGGAGAGTGGTACCCCTGGTTCATCTTATAGCAATGCAAGGAATAGTTCCAATTTGAGCAGTCCAGGAGCAGTGAGGGAGACTCAATCAGATCCAAACAACAGATTTGATGTTTTTGAACAAGCAGAGAAGGTCCTTCAGAGTGTTAATTGGGATGACAAGGTTGAGGAAGACAATTGGCAGGTTCAGAAAAGAAAGAAAAACAATCCTAGGAAGTTGGGGGTCGATAAGAATCCTTCAACATCCAAGATAGGCAAATCTCAATCCAATAAATAATGGGTATAGTCTTCTGGAATGTGAGGGGCGTGAGACGCACCAAACCACACTCTTACATTGAAGACATAGCCTTAGAGTATACGCCCGATTTATTTTGTTTTGCGGAACCAAAAATTAAACCACCTCGTAGGTCTCCATTTCCTACAAGGCTGGGGTTTAGTAGTAATATAATTCACAATAGTAGTCCTGACAGAGTTGGGAATTTGTGGGTGATTAGCAGGGAGGGATTGGCAGTAACTTGTATTGCGCAGTCAAACCAACAAATCACAGTTAAAACAGATGAAATCACAGTCTCTTTTGTTCATGCTAGTTCAGCATATGGACAGAGAAGGAGACTATGGGAAAAGCTCAAAGCTCTACGGGTGGAGGGTCCTTATGCAGTGGTTGGTGATTTCAATGTAGTGACCGCTGTTTCTGAGAGGAAAGGAGGTGGTCTGCCTAGCAGTATTGCTGTAGATGAATTTGTTGCTTTCATTAACTCTGAAGCCCTTATTGACTCTCAAGTTTTCTTGGAGTAATATGAAACATGGAAGGAAAAGAATGGTGCAAAAAATAGACAGAATGCTTGTGAATCAGAAGTGGTTGGACAAGTACAGTAGCTGGAGAAGCAGAATTCTGAAGAGAAAGTTCTCAGACCACTCACCTATTGTTGGATGGTGTACCATGGTACCTAAGCCCTCTAACATACCTTTTAGGTTCAAGAAAGCTTGGATGTCTAGTGATTCTCTGAAAGGGGTTATAGAACAAAGCTGGAATGAACCTCTACATGATGTTCCAATTCGAAGAGTTCTAAAGAAGCTTAAGAGGCTGAAGGCAGTGCTTAAAGAGTGGAGTTGGGAAGTCTATGGCGATTCTAAGTTAAAAATAAAAGCCTTAGAAGGTGAACTTGAACAGTTACAGCTGCACCAGGAATTGAATCTGTACGATGAAAGTTTACAAAATCGGGAAGTGATGAAGGAAACTGAACTTTATGAAGCTTTGAAGGACTACAATACTACAATTAAACAAAAAGCCAGAGTTTCAGATGCTTTCGAGGGGGATAGAAATACTTCCTACTACCATGCCGTCACTAAAATACACCTCAAGAAAGCTCAGATTCTTGAGATTGTAACTAATGATGGTGTAGTTCTTAAACAACAGTCAGAAATTCAGCAATACATTGTTGAAGCCTTTGAAGGAAAATACAAGCAGCAAGACATCATTCTTCATGACGACCTGATGGGGCTTATTCCTAGTATGGTTACAATGGATGACAATGATATGTTGACTGCTATTCCCACAGTTGCAGAAGTTACCAGTGCAGTTATGTCCATGGATCCAAACAGTTCCCCAGGCCCGGATGGATTCCAAGGCATCTTCTATCAAGCATACTGGAGCATTATTAGCAGCGATGTTTGTAAGGCAATTATTTCTTTCTTTAAAGATAATAAGTTGCCCCTCGGTATGAATGCTAGCTTTCTTGTTCTTATCCCTAAAGATCACAATGCTAGATATGTTCACCAATATAGACCTAAGCTATATGTCTTAGTAATTTCTTTTTTAAGATTATCACTAAGATCATGTCTTTGAGGCTCAAATCTGTTGTAGACAATTATATCAGCAGCGAACAACTTGCTTTCATTAAAAGAAGGTCAGGAAACTCAGGAATAGCCCTAGCATCATAAATGGTTAATGAGCTTAACCAGAAGCGAAGGGGAGGGAATGTGGCTCTAAAGCTTGATGTTGCACAGGCTTTTGACTCTCTTAGCTGGGAATTCCTTTTTGCATAGACTTGGTTTTGAAGATAGATGGTGCAACTGGGTACAAACTATTCTGCACAGCTCAATGGTGTCTGTTATGATTAACGGAGGGCCTTGTGGATTCTTTAGTGTGCAGAGAGGACTGCGGCAGGGAGACCCCCTCTCTCCCATTCTCTTCAATCTTGCGGAGGATGTCCTGAGTAGGGGATTGAATAACTTGTTCTTTACTGAAGCAGTGAAACATATGGCCTTTGCAGGCAACAATCCTGGACCTACTCATATTCTCTTTGCAGACGACATTGTTGTGTTTGCAAATGGGCAAATGGGAGGGCTAAGGAGGCTGAAATATCTTCTCCTGAAGTACCAACAGTGCTCTGGGCAGATCTGTAATCCACTGAAAAGTAAGCTGTTCTTGGGGGCAATGACGACAGCTAGAAAGAAAAAAATTGAAGAATTGTTTTCAATTAAGGAGGGGGTGCTTCCAGAAAAATACTTAGGAGTTCCACTGTTCAAGGGAAGAGTTAAAAGAGGTTACATACAATCTTTGGTGGATAATATAAAGAAGAAAGCTAGTGCATGGGTTGGGAGGTTGTTATCTTTCCAAGGGAGGGTGGTGCTTGCTCAACCTATATTGAGTAGTATTCCTATCTATAACATGGGGATATACAAGTGGCCGAGAAAATGTATTCAAGAAGGTGAAGCTGCCTTAAGGAATTTCATATGGTCGGGAAATCCGGATGAGAAACGATCAATTACAGTAAGGTGGGAAAAGGTGTGCAAGCCAAAGGAGGAGGGTGGATTGGGCCTTAGGAAACTCAAAGACATTAACCTTGCTCTCCTCATGAAGCTTTCTTGGCAAATGATGGAGAAAAAAACCATTTGGAGTTTGTTCATGATGAAAAAGTTTACGAACAAAAATGGAGACTGCATTAGCTATCATAAATCATCTTCTATTTGGCCAGGTGTTTTGTGGGCTATGAAAGAGATGAAGCCACATATTGGTTGGATTGTTGGAAATGGATTTTCTATAGATATATGGAAGGATCCTTGGCTTGGCACAGCCATTTCTGACAGACTGCCGGGGTTGGACTGGAGAGCTTTCAAAGCCATAGTGTCAGATATTATTGAAGGTAGCAATTGGAACATCCCTCAACCACTGCAGGAGGTATTTACTAGACTGGGAATCCATGATCTCCCCCCTATTATTCAAGGTGAGGACTCTAGGGTCTGGAAACCCAGTTTAGTTGGTGTTTTTACAGTAAAGGATGCCCATGAAGCTATTAGGAGCAAAAGTCCCAAAACTAACTGGCATCACTGGGTTTGGGCGCAACATATTCACCCAAGGATTGCCGGAATGGGATGGAAGATCATTCAAGGGGCAGTGGCCACAGATGAGCATGTAAAGAGGAGGGAAATTAATATTGTCTCAAGGTGTAAACTTTGTCAGAAAGCAGAAGAATGCCAAGCTCATCTCTTTTGGGAATGTGAGGTTTCTAGAAGCTTGTGGGGCTGGCTATGTGATGTGTTCAAGGTTCAAGCAACTCAATATGACCTTAGTAGCTTGATCAAGGCAGCAAAACAGAGAATTAAATTGGTGAGGCAACTGTGGAATGCAGGAGTGATCTCCCTCATGGTTCAGATTTGGAAGGCTCGGAACAAAATTCACTTCGACGACATTTCCCTTAATTGTCAGAATATTCGAGTGGAAACTCTCAAGAATATTTGTGTGGCTGGGATGTTAGCATCTGGCTCCATGAACAATGACTGTCAGGATTTGCAGCTTCTCAGCAATTTGAATGTGAAATGCAGACCAAGACCCGTGCAGCTTATAAAGGAGGTGTCTTGGATTCCTCCGGATGCGACAACTATCAAAATCAACACTGATGGTTGTGCCTTGGGTAATCCTGGATATGGGGGACTAGGATTTGTTTGTAGAAACTCTGATATGGTAATCCTTGGTGTTCTAGCTAAAGGATTAGGTGTCACTACAAGCTATGTGGCAGAATGTCAAGCATTGGTTATAGCTGCTGAGGTGGCTTGTGATCAGGGATGGCTAGATGTATGGTTTGAAGCTGACTCTATGGCAATGGTGAACTCTTTCAACGCTGGAAGTATTCCGTGGCATCTTTCAGCTAGATGGAGGCTAGCTACAAACATGATGAACAAGTGGAAACTCACATACACTTACAGGGAGGCAAATTTTGCAGCCGATGCAGCTGCGAAAAGAGGAGCTCAACTGGACCTAGGGGAAGCTCTGTGGTCCACACAAAAACCTGATTTTGTAACTGTTACTGAATGTCTTGGCAGAACCTACTTTAGATTTGCCTAAGGACTGGTTGTATATGGACCTAAAACATCATATCTCCTGTAACATTCTTTGATTAATATAACTCCCTATTTGTGTGCAAAAAAAAAGGAAACAGAGACTTGGTTTCAGCTTAAATATTCTGTATCAAGCCTTTTATGTTGTGAACTATTATTTCACTATGTACTCTTATTAAAGGGTAATTTCCCGAATAAGCACAGGTTTATAACGTTTCTTCCCAAATCAGCACATTTGACTGCAATCTTCCCCAACAAGCACAATTCTCGGTTTGACTTTTCAATTGGACATTTCTACCCTTATGACAGCTTTAAGCCGTCACATCATATCTGCTGTTTGTCTGATTTTTCTCTCTCCTCATTCAATTCAGCAAACTAAACTCTCGCCGTTAGATGAAAAAGCATCTTTGATTACCACCGTTGGATGAAATAACACAGAAACCAGCATTCTCAATCCTCCACAACACACTACTCTATCCTCCACCCAGAAAAGACAAAAACAACTGTCTTACCTTAAAAGAGAAGTTAACCAAAACTACTTTCTCTGTTCTTCTTCTTCTTCTTCACCTTCTTTGTTCATCGCAGAGAATGAACAAGAAGATAACCTCTTTTCATCAGATCACAATCTCTTTGTCGTAAAGCTTCGATTTTTTTTTTTGACGTTGGGGTTTTCATCGGTAATATGTTCATCATGGGAAAAAAAGGAAACAATAAGGGCAAGCAAGTTATGAACGTTCAGATTCCTGGTAAGTTTTGAGGTTTGAAGGTTGTTCATTTATAATGGTAATGGGGGGTTTGATTTCAGTGGCATCAATACCAATCATTGGTATTAAAGTTGTCTATTTTAGGTTTCAATCTCAGTGGCATTAAAGTATTCACTCACACACACACACCCACCAGCTTAAATGCAAGCATTCAATTGTGGGTGGGGTTTCAACTCTAGTTGATGTTTGGGTTGGGGGTATGAAAACCATAGAATTTGGTTTATGGGTTTCTAGTATGTTGTTGTCAAGCTTTAAATCACTATTGTCTACCGTGTATGGCTCTTTGTCTCTGTTTTTATGGGGGGTTTTGAAGTTTTTTACCTAATGATTAGAAGATCTAAAAGTGGGTTTATCATGTGGTACTGATTATCACTTTGACATACATTCTTAAATTTATAGACGATAAACTGTCATCTGTAACCGTTAAAACTGATATTGTAACCGAAACCTTCAGTACACTCGTTTATAGAGATGTGATATTAAACCCATTTTAATTGATGTTATGCAGAGAACACATTTAATATCATATTCCAACATGGTGGGCAATTGGTTGTTACAGTTGAAGAAGTTGAGATTGCATATGTACATGGTGAGTCAAAAATAAGGATCGCTAATAACAAGACAACCTACGGAGACTTCTTGGAATTGGTTGAATCCTTATGTAAGGCACCAAGAACAACTTGGTCATTGCGAGCTGTAATCAACAATAATCCAACTAAGGTTGAATGCGAAGATCATTACATGGCAATGATTGCATACATTACAAATTCAGCTGCAATGGTGATTTCTATTTGGGTGGTTGATCATTTAACACCAGTTATGATACAGTCAGAGACTAATGAAGCCTCAAGCCAAGTGAGTGAGATACCAAGAGAGCTGCCCAAGGGGGATTCCAAAACTAGTCAATCTTTGAAGAGAAAACTTTTCCCTGAACCTGTTGTCAATCCCAAAACTAGTCAATCTTTGAAGAGAAAACTTTTCCCTGAACCTGTTGTCAATAATCTAGGCTTGGGTAGGAAACCAGACTACTCTTCTTTTTGTACACCAACAAAACCTTTCCATGTTCCTGATGAATATAGATTGGAAACTCCTTCTCAAGACCCAGAAGTGACTATAAAGGGAAAGGGGCACTCAAATGACCCTTTATTCTTGGAAACCCCTCCCCCTAATGTTCAAGTGAGAGATGATGTTTACATTCCTCAACCTCTAATGAACTTGACTCTCTTATCGGCTAGAACAGCAACTGGATCGCCTATATGTGTACCAAAATCGGCTAGATTTGATAATCTTGAAGACATAGTAGGGATTCTATCTGATATGCGTAGGGATAATGGTTTTGGGGATTCAGATGAATTGGAAAGTGTAGAAGAAAGATTAGATCCAGAGATAGAGAGAAGCCAAGAAGAAGTACTGGATGATGACAGTGAGGGTGAATGCGAGGAAGGCCAATGGGATACAGAAGAGGATGTGTTCGACTCAAATAGTGATTACTCTTATAATTCATTCGATAGACTTGAAGATGAGTTTGAATCTGAGATGTATACTGACAGCCAGCCAATGTTTGGTCCTACACCACCTCCTCCATCTCATAATGAAGATGATGGTGTCATCCAATCTTCATCTGAAGGCATTGGTGAGATGAAAACACCAATTCTTGACACCCAAGATCAAGAATTTGAGAACGAAATGTACAATGACAGCTACCCAATGTTCGGTGATCTATCGACACAAGAAACCGTGCATAGCGAAGATGTGGTAACGGATAGAAATGCTAATGCAGGGGATATACGGTGCAATCTAGAGGATCGTTTTGCTCGAGTAGGGGATTACGTCAACAATCAACCATAACATAACACTGCACCGCTACAATACAACCCTCCAACTCCTACCACTGTGCCACTTCAAGACAACCCTCCAGCTCCGACCACTGTACCTCCTGATACAGATGTACCATTTCCCAACAATGTGCCACTCCAGAAGAATGTAAGAGTTACGGAAAACCGCGATAACGATGAAGTGAAACGTGAATTAGACAAAATCTTTTCTGCGTACATTGCAAAATCTAGGGTAAATGTTGGTTGTGCTCCCCATACAGAGCCTTCTCACAATGATTATGTTAGACCTGCATGTGGAATAGTATATTTAAGTCGAGATGATCTTGAAAGGGACCTCCAAACCTACGCGATTAAGACTGAAAAAGATATACGCAGGCAAAGCACCAACACAAAAAGGTTGATTTGGAAATGTAAAGCAGATGGTTGTCCATGGAGAGTCTACGCAACACGAAATATGGATAACACTTGGAAGATTTCTAGAATGAATGATGACCACTCTTGTGGTAATTTTAGAGTTGGAGGAACAAATCCCCAAGCAAATAGTGATTGGGTGTCGAGAGTATTAATGAGAAAGTTAAGGGATAACCCAAACTTAAAGCCTAAAGCACTTGTAAAGATGGTCAAGGAAGACTATGAGACCACAGTTTCATACAAAGTTGCATGGTTTGCTAAAGAGAAAGCACTGATGAAGGTATAGCATCTTCTACTTTGTTTCTGTAGTCGCTACCATAGGCACTAGTATCGGCTAGATTGTTTTCTGTGTAGAGTATAGTTTTTCACATCTATTCTTTGTTGCAGATAAGAGGAAGCTACAGCTACTCATATCAGTTGCTTGAGACATATAGTCATGAGCTCATGAGTGTTGATCCAGATGCTGTGACTGATATTCTAACTGGACCAGGTGATCGTTTTGAATGTTTCTTTTGGACATATGGTATATCAGTTAGGGTCTACAAGAAGAACTTGCGTCATGTAGTCATTGTTGATGGAACTTTCCTTAAAGGGAGGTACCCTGGAACAATTCTAAGTGCTATTGCAGTCGATGGCAACAACCATGTGTTCCCCCTCGCTTTCGCAGTTGTAATGAAAGAGAAAAATGATTCTTGGGATTGGTTTTTTACCAAACTAAGGGACCATGTGGTTGGTGTAGATCACCAGTTCATTTTGTTATCTGATAGACACAAAAGCATCATCCAAGGTGTTCCTAAAATTCTGCCAAATGCTGTCCATATGTACTGTTCCTATCACATGAGTGGCAAGTTTGGTCACAAGAAAATCAAGTTCTTGGTGCAAGAATCAGCAAAAACCCTCAACCAACAAGAATTTTGGGGAAATATGCTAGGAATATGGGTCCTATCCTCCAAAGCACATGAAAAACTTATGGATGTTGGGCCTTTAGAAAAGTGGGCAAGTGCTTTCCAAGAGAAATCCAGGTAAGTTTGCTAACATATTTCTGTGTACGCTACAATACAACTCCTATCCGGTACTATAAGGTTTCTATCCTTTACATTGATTTTGCAGATATGGAATTGTGACAACAAATCATGTGGAGAGCTGGAACAAAATGATCATTGGAGAAAGAATGATGCCAGTTACTACCATTGTTTCAATGATACGAGATAATTTAATTAGGCATTATCGAGATTATCGCAATGATTCTTTGAAGTTCAATTCACCTGTCACAACATGGTGTCAAGAGCAAATAGTGCACAATGCCGCAGTTGCAAGAAAGTGCACACTTGAAAGAGCTTCATCAGGTATTTGGTCTGTTAGAGGGCTTAAAAGGTCATGTGTGGTTGACCTCAACAAAAGAACATGTACATGCAAATGGTTTCAAACCATGGGGATACCATGTGAGCATGCCATGGCAGCTATAAACGAAGTTGGATTTGATCCATACAAATTTGTTGAGGTGTACTACTTGAAGGAAACATACATAGAAACTTATAGAGAGGAATGGACACCCACAAGAGGGAAGGAAGAATGGCCAACCGACAGACAAAGAAGAAGAATTCTTCCACCACTAAAAACTTCAAAGGCAGGGCATCCTAAAACAGCCAGGAAGAGAGGTAAAGCTGAGGGTGTCCCTGTCCAGAGTAGGCGATGTTCAATGTGTAGGGTCAGAGGTCATAACAAATCAACTTGTCTTGAATGTATAGATGACTATCAACTCTTCAGTCACACCCTATTTGGTGAAGGGCCACCACTTAGTCCTGTTCCAGCTACAATCTAAGTACTGAAATGGGTTTTGTACTTTTTTGGGAATGTATCTTCCACATACATGTTTATATCCTCTACATATTGCCTGTTATCCGTTTGACTTTATTTTGTATTGATTTTCATGTTATATAAGGGTAGGGGCTTCAAATCCAACCTATTTTGCCTGTTATCCGTATGTTTTATCAGTGACACTTGAGTGTTACCTTATTTGGTTGTTAGGTTTTTTGCATAGATTGTCTACTGTGCATTGCAGTGTTGTCCTCTATGTTTGTACTACCTAACGGCTACCATATATTTGTGTATCCTCTACAATTCAAACATAAAGAACAGGAACAATATAGGTTCACCTATAAACCAAATAAGAACAGAATGTATCATTCACAACCATGAACATAGATTCATAAACAACCACATAAAAAACATTGGGTTCATAAACAACCATATAAACATGTCTTCAAACAACCAAATAAAATGTATAGCATACAATACAAACAACAAATAACTAAACTTTGCTCTTGTTTTTGGAGGAGGGAGGTTCCCCTATATCAATTAGGTCTCTGGCAATACGATAGCGCATCTGAAGAGGATTTGCATCGAACTGAGGTGGTATTCCTCGAAGCACGCATTCGACGAAGGCAAGGAGGAATAATCCACAGCTACAACCATCTGGTTGTTCAGCACATTTAACATACTCACGCTTCCACTTCATATCCAGTTTCAGTTGAACCTGTGATGGATCAGCAGCAAAAACAACATATGGCAAAACCTTTTCCATGTTTCTCAATTCAGGTATACCCCTTGTCATTCCCAAAGAATCATAGATTCTAACAATTTTCTCACTGAAATTGAAAGAAAGCAGAATCCAGTGGTTATCATTCACCTACAAATAACACATATATACATATCACTAGTGGCAAATAGAAATAATAAAATAGAGGATAACTTATGACATGTAGAGGTTGTGGAGGAAAGTATGAAATATACCTGTAATGGGATGAGAAGTGCCTTTGCTTTCACAGGGTGAACTTGATTTTTGAGACCTACCCATGGGTCAACAATTGAAGTACAGCCTGATGAAATTTGGAAACGCCCAGATGTCACTCTTTCCTGAGGATTCATTTTGGCAAAACTCTTATCTTTCATCAGTTTGTCGTATTCAGGCATCACATCACACTTGATTTTGGTCTACAAAAAGGAAAAATAATTCTTCAAACAGCTCAGAATTGAAGGTTATAATTACTAGGTAGAATAAGGGAACAAGGTACTTACATGTAGATATACTGTTGAAACAATAGCATATTGATCTTCATCCCTAAAGTAATATGGCCTCATGGTACCATACCAACGAATGAGCAGCCTGAGATAGATGTCAATAATCTCATCATTAAGCCAATTACCTTTGTAGAGTGTGTTGTAGGCACTCACTGAGCATGAAGCCAAAAAACCATAACTTCTCATGGGGACTCTACTCCACTTTGGGTCAGAAGCCAAACTCCAAAAGTAGTGACAAAGTTTTGTATCATCCTCTTCCACTTGTCTACTGAAGAATGGTTCTTTCATTATCTCTGACATCCTTGCATTACACCTAAGGCCCAAAGAAAGTTCACCAGCCTCCATGTTTTGATAAGTTTTGGCTTCCCTTTCCCTCTTTGCCACTCTTAATGCTTGCAGGTCAAATTTTGTATCCTTCTCATCATCATCAGATTCCTCTACACCAAGAATGAGAACACTCTTCCTGCCTGATGACTCCTCAATATCTGATGCAGTAGGTGTTTCAAGTCTATACTGTTGAGGTACATCTTCTCTATTAACCACCACATCAGTATGATGATCACATCCACCATTGTCATCATCATCATCATTCTTATCATCATCATTCTTATCATCATTCTTATCATCATTCTTCTTATCATCATCCTCCCTACCATCATCTTTTTCATCCTCATCCTGCTTATCATCGTCCTCCTTACCATCATCTTTTTTATCATCATCAGAATCATCATCCTGCTTATCATCATCTTCTTCTTCACTATCAGCAGATTCAACAGTTGTAGAAGATGCCTCTATGCTTTTAGCCTTCGAACCAGACAATGTAGCGGATGAAACCTCAGTTGTAGCCGTCTCGGTTTCATCTGTTGTTACCTTTGTCGGTGTAGCGGATGGATCCTCCTTTCTAGCAGACAATGTATCTTCTGTAGCGGATACAGAAGGATCGCCATCCTTTGTACTTGAATCATTAGGTTTACCTTCTTCATTCACTTCAGCTTTCTCTCCCATCAGTACAGAAAGACCTTGGAGTTTTGACATTGCCTTGGCAAGAGGATCAGGTACACCTCTCAGGTTATTCAATACATCCACAATGGACTCCTGGTCATCTGATGAATGATCATCACTCCAGAAAAACAACTTTCTTACTTTCTTACTGCTGGGGACTTCATCATCATCTGACTGTATCTTCCTTGCCTTTTTTTCCTTCAGCTTCTTTGCCTCCCTTCTCTTACTTAATTCTTTCCTCCAACTAAGATCAAAGGCATCACCTTTAACCTTCCTTTCAGGTTGATGCCTTCTAATAGGAAACAACATCTCTGCTCTCTTCCTTTTTTTCTCTTCTTTCTCTATATGTTTCTCTCCAGCCTGTTGGTCATTTTGTTCTTCAAGATTAAAATCAAACACGGGAAAATGTCGGTCTAATGGTAACATGTCATCATCACTCCCCCCTACTGTATTTTTACCCTCTTCTATCTCATCATTCTGTGGAGCTGCCTTATCTTCATCCTGCTTCCCCATATCCACAATGGACATCTTCTTTTTACGCTTCTCCACTTTTTCAGATTCCCCCTTCTTTGAATTTTTCTTCTTTTTCTTGTTATCCTTCTCCCCCTCCTCTGATCTTTTCCTCTTTATCCCCTTATCCCCTTCAGATTTTGGTGGTTGAGGTTCCCTTCTTTTTACCTCATAATTAGAAGACAAAGAGCTTTTACTCCTGGTGGTTCTAACTGATGTCTGTGCTGGTATAGGCTCTTCCTCCATCTTCTTATAATCAATAATTTTGGGTTGTGGGGAATCACTCACTGTTGTGGCTTGAGGGGGTTTCTGCTTGGGAGGTATCTTCACCCTCCCAATAGGTTTGGGGGGAGCACTAACTTTCTTGGTTGGTACAATGGGTTTCTTGGGTGAAACATTGATTTTCTTGGATGGAATTGTTTGTTTCCTTGTTGAAACTGTTGGTGAAACTTGGGATGCAGTACTTGATCTGGTTGCCCTTTTTGGAGGACTTGGCAAAGGATTGGTCTTTTTGACTGATTTGGGTTTGAGAGTTGGCTTTGAGGGGGAACATATCTTCTTCTTACTTTTACTTGTCTTCTTTGATGCCCCCTTACCAATCTGTGCAAACACACCTTTAACAGCCACATCAGCATCACTGATTTTGTCAGAAACCATCTCTGCCTCACGACCCTTCAAAAATAATGCAATAAGATTATAGAGGATAAACCCAATATTATAGAAAACATCATTCAAATATTTAAAGGATATATTATGTTAACATTCAAATTATAGAGGTTTCAAGGTTTCAACATTTCAAGGTTTAAAGTTTTTGTATATGACTTCATTCAAATTCAACAACATGTAAAGTTTAAAGAGTATATTATGTTAACAAATTATAAAGAGTATACAGAAACAAGGTAACGGATAGAACTGTATAACATAGAGGAAAATAATATCAATGTAGACGATATACCAAAACATATTAATAATGATCAACTAGAGCTTTTAGAATATATGTATTCAATGTAATAAGTAAGAAACCTATAAAGAAGATAAGTTATTCATGGTTTCAGATAGAATTTCAAAGTATTAGTAACAACATACCATTTCAAAGACTCCTTTGAGAATTGCCTCAAGGGCATTTCTTTCAAGTGTATTAAAATTTCCAGAACTTGTTGTTGCAGATGAGTGCTGAGATGGACGAACTAATCTAGAAACTGGCCTAGAAGAAGCAGACTCTTCATATTCTGCTTGTGAAAGAGCCTGAAACTGGAATTAAAATGTAACGGATAAGTATATATCTGTAGAGGAAAAAGACAAAAAAAGTAGAGGATATTGAAAATACAGCAACATAAAGATGACTTACTTCTTCAACCACTTGTAAATTTGCTGCAGCTCTTTCTTGCAGAGTGATATCCAGTGGATAGGCCACATTAATGAATCATTTCTTGGGGTGAAATTTCTCAGAAAGTTTGTCCCTTGATTTGTTCCTAGTGGGCAAATCATACCATCCTAACATCCTTGGAAAAGGAGAGTTGGGAATCTTTCTGGGACCAAGATCTGGGAGATGCAAATATGCCCAAATAATGAATGCAAACACACATCCATTGATACAATAGTTTTGTACACCATCAACAATTTTGGTATACACATCTTCTAAATTGCTCTCAAGCAATTTGAATGCAGCAGTACCCCATGGAAAATCATCAAAATCGACCAAATTTTCAGCAAGATCATACCTTACATTAATTGTTTTTGATGAGTCAGCAAGCAGAAAAATTGCAAGAAAATACAACATGTTCAACCTATTGACATCATCTGGATGAGCATCTTCGGCTTCTCTTGCTTCCTTAATTGCATCAAGGATATGAGAATCTCTGATGTAGAGGTTATTCTGGAAGTATTTCGATCTGAAAGCACTATATTCAGTTTGCTTCCTAACAACAAAATCAACAGGTAAATGCCCAAATTTCAAAGGCCCCAAAATCAAAGCAAGATCTGTCATTTTGAACTCAATCACTCTACCCCCAATTGAATACTTCAATCGACCAACCCTATTTGAAACAATTTCTGTAACTACTGAAGTGATCATGGCGATTTTTTCTTGTCCCTCCAAACTCAAAAACTGCCCAAAAGAGGAATTTTTAAAAGATTCTAACTCATTGGGGGGCAATCTTTCGTTTGGGTTTAGATAGTGGGCTTCAAACTTAGATGGTGAGCATCTCACAGTGATGCTAAATTTTCTGCTGACTTCATCGCCTTCAATCTTTTTCGGCATGATTATGTAGAAATTAGAATGGAAGATGGAAAATTAGAAGATGATTGTGTAGAAATTAGAAGATGATTGTGTAGAAATGGAAGATGGGAAAGAAATTAGAAGAGTTATGAGCAGTTTAATGGAAGAAGAATCGGTTTAAGAAGAAGAGAGAGTGGGTGGTTGTGGATTCTGAATCGGTGTGAAAACCCTAGGTTAAGTATCACTCTACCTGTTCCCGCTCGATTTTCCCGCCCAATTAAAACCCAACGGTTAATGACACGTGGCGCTGAGTGGCTGTTGTTTACTGTAGCAGATGCTTGTTTAAAATTACAAATTGTAGAGGAAATAACATCACTTGTGGAGGATAGGAATTAGCAAATTATATCCAACGGCTGTAACTTATTATCATGATCCAATGGTTGTAATCTACTGTCATGTCATTATCTCAGATGTCACATCTACTGAAAACCTATTAAAACAAATGATTATAGGCTAAAGGGTATAATAGGAAACAAAATATGCTAAAAGACAAAAATTCAGCAAGTCAAACCGAGAATTGTGCTTGTTGGGGAAGATTGCAGTCAAATGTGCTGATTTGGGAAGAAACGTTATAAACCTGTGCTTATTCGAGAAATTACCCCTTATTAAATCTTCAGGTTAAGTATTATGCCTCTGTTTCTTGTAAGTAAATACTAATTTAGGTGTGTTTACAGATATCTATATTGTGGTTGACTGGTTGTGCTGTTTGGCAACATTGAATGAGTTTTAAGAGGAGTTTATTAAATATGTTGGTTCAAGTTCTCGAAGTCCGTATCCTAATTTGATGATGAAATATATAACAGGCAACTTTGATGCACAACTGTTTGTTTCCCTGTTAAAAGCATTTGCCCAAAGACAGACAAAGAGCTTATACAACTTGAAATTGGATTGCGCTGGCGAAGGATCAAGAGAATTTGATAACCAAGGAGCTTAATAAATTGAAAAAAACAAGTACAAGGCAAACAACACTAAACATTCACTAGTATTGTCAAAAGGTGGCTTCTGGCTCAAACCCTAGAGTCCCAGCGCCAAAACCATAACTGTTAATTCCTATCAATTTGGATTCTCTGTAAAGTTGTGCATATCAATTCTGTGGCCATGCATATTAACTTTACAATATAAAACTGCCCCCTAAACAAGAAAAAATTCTACTTTCGTTTTGGATTTTTGACTCAAAAATCATAAACAGGTAATCATCAACCACAAATAATAGGCACTATATATAGAGAGAGAAAGAACCCAATCAAAGTGTTCCAGTCGCATTAAAGTTAATCAGCACTTGAGGATAGCCATATATAAAGGAGGACAAAGATAGATGTCTTCTCAAGAGACCACATAACATTCCAGTATGAACAAATAAAGCTTTAAAATTCAGCCTTAACACATGTTTTGTAAAACATAATTGTACGTTCTTATCTCCATCCAAAGCTTATCCTTACCAAAATGTATGAGCTGATACATATGTACTAACACACTACATAGACAAGCACCAATTGTTCACCATAAATTATCCATGCATGAGGTCTCTACCAGATTAGTCAGAAAGGTTGTGTATGGTGCAATGTATCTGCAACAGAAAACCATAACCTGAGATATAAAAAAAAAAAAAAACGATTCCAGTTTTGATATAACCTCTGAAACATGAAAACATGCACCAGTTACGACATGGACACATAAATTTAACTCTGATCACCTTATCCGGATGCAGAATCAGACTGAGTCACCTCCTGTTTGGGTCTTCTCTTTTCAGCAGGAGGGCCACTCTTCCGTCTTTCATACCGCTTGCTCTCATATTTGGATCCACTGCGCTGCTTTGGTTGATAAGTGGGATACTTGCAAGGTATTATCTCCCCATTGATATATTTATCTCCTGAAATAGAATAAAGCCAATTACAACAATGACTACCAATAACAAGGTGAAGAACAGAAAAATGGTGAAGGGAAAACAAGGTGAATGCGTGAGACACTATGTCCGAGGCATTGTTCTTGGATACAAGAAGTCTATGAGCAACCAATACCCAAGCATATCGTTGGTTCAGATCGAAGGAGTGAACACTAAGGGAGAAGTATCAAGTCCAACCTTCTTCCAAAATTCATGGGAATGAAGGTTAGAGTGTTCATGTACCCAAGCAACATCTAAGGTAGTTTGTCAGTCTCGGAATATTTCCTGGGGTTTATAGGGGGTTTTGACCATCAACTTTTTAGCAAAGCTCTGTTTGTGTAATCTGCAGATATAGTATTTGACTCTTTGTCTCATTTTTTATGCGAGCTTAAATTGTTTTTTGTTGTTGCATTTTTTTTTCAGTTTTATTGTAATAACAAAGTTGGAAGTTTATTCTAACAGGTAAAACGAAGGCAAACAAAATATACCAGGAGACAGGTAACAAGGTGCAATATACATGAATGCACAATGCTGTTTAATCCTAGTAACAATATTATTGATGTATGCCCCGGAAACTTGAAACATCCTTCACTATGGTTGAAGGAGTTCACCATTATGAAGCAACAATCATTATAAACAATTATAAGAAAATTAATCAGAAAATCTAAGAATAATGTCAAAAAGCGGATTATTTAGCAACTAGGAACTCAAATGACGCTTAGTGGTTGTTTACTTCAATTGAATGAAGAAAATAGTAATCAGCTTTGAGAAAATAATGTAAATGTGCTTGGTCCTTAACACTTCCGTTGAACCATTTCAAGCTAAATTTGAAAAGAACAGAATGCCTATCAAAAAGTTATATCTTATAGTAAAGAGAACAATAAAGCCCGAAAACACTTCAAAAAAGTTGAATGGAAAAACCAACACTAGATCTACTAAAAGTAGAAAAAAAGCAAGGGAGTTATATGTATCCAAATAACAAAACCTAACCCTACGGCCTTAACCAAAATGGCGTAAAGAACAGTTGCACTTTTAACTCAAAGAATAGAAACCAACCTCCATAATCCTTATTTTTCACATCTATGTATGAATCTGGCAATACCCACAGAACTCCAGGCAATCCTACAAACGCGAATATAAAAATAACACTTTGTCAGGAGTAATCAAAAGAAGACTCAAATCAATGATAAACAAGGTAACAAATTCCAACAAACATATACTCACCCTTGAACTTTTCAGAGGTTTCTTCAGATACAGTGCATTGGAATCCTGTGTAGGTGGTAGTACTAAACGCATACATGTTCTTTTTTGCTTCTTCCATGCTGTAAGACAGAATTCAAGGAGATGAGTAAAAAAGAAGAAGTTCGAAATCAAATCCAACTAAACAAAACAAGAATCCCCCCCCCCCCCCCCCCCCCCCCCCCCCACACACACACACACACAAAGTTTGAGTGGACCACATTGTCAGACGTAGTGAACAACATCATTTAAGTGGCCACAGGGCACTACAAATAGAATTAAAAAGGATAGCAAACAAGTGAACAACACCATTTTCGACCACATTGTTAGACGTAGAGATTATTTATCAAGGTTTGACAAACAATACTATTAACTTTTTTATTGCAACAATTGTCAAAAAATGACCTCTTCAAGATCTCATAATGGTGATTCATCCTCTTCAAGATCTCACAATAATGATCTACCAATTACAGCGTACTCTGATCAAATTTTCAATTGATGTCCAAAATCATTAAATGTTGGTGTTGTCAGAATACAATGAAACACCATTAGCTTTTGGACTTTCAGTACGAGGAAATGGCAGGGCATTTTGGCAAGAATATATTCGTTTCAGAGACCATCAGACCTACCTTATGTCCCAGAACACACTTAAAAAACTAGATATGATGTTGAAATGTAGTTAATCAAACTCCGCACTGGGTCTAACATCTGAGTTCACAGTACTGTTAGGCGTCATTAGAGTGCCTCCAATTTGTGTAACATATTTTTATAAGATTTCACCCCCCCCCCCCCCCCTCTCTTCCACAAACTCTACGGTTTCTATAACTGAACCAAGACACACTATAAGTATTGACAAAATTATTTCCCAACTCCCCCTAATAGACTTCCTTTCTTATCAAGTTTTTTCGATGGTAATTTTTGATATGTTATTACTGCCTAAGCAAATGCATTTATACAGAAAGTATCAGCCTGGCTAGGAAAAATGAGCCAACAACTTCATTTCAGAAGTAAATTACTCTCCTTAGATATGTACTCTATATCTTGTCAACATTTGTAGTCACACATTTGAACAGTAAGGGGAAAAAAACATACATTTTGCTTCCACACTCGCAAAAATGATTTACGCACAATTACAAACCAATCTGAACAGTAAGGGGAAAAAAAAAAGACACTTTTTGCTTCCACACTCGCAAAAATTGGTTTCGCAGAATTACAAACCAATCTGAACTGTAAGGAGAAAAACGACACTTTTTGCTTGCACACTAGCAAAATCGGTTTACACACAATACATATGATAAAATTCTCAATTCCAAATTACTAAAATCCCTAAAATTATAAATTACACAATCCATTATAAAATGCAAATAGAACCCAACAAAAATACCAAAAAGTAATACCTCCCCACGACGACGGCAGCGAGAGTATTGAGATAACTATCACTACTAAAATCCCTAATTATAAATTACACAATCCATTATAAAATGCAAATAAAACCCAACAAAAATACAAAATAATAATACCTCCCCATGACAAATTGTAAACAAAATATAAACTCCCCCCCCCCCCCCCCCCAAAAAAAAACAAGAACTACAAAATACAAAAAAAAATAAAAATAAAAATAAAAAATAAATAATACCTCCCCACGACGGTAGCGAGAGTATTAAGATAAGTATCAATCATTTGCTCTCTAGTAGGTGCTGGATCTTTAGGAAATTCCATAACAATTAACCAATGATTATAATCACAACCAGGTAATAAAATAGTTTCTCTAGGTTCATTACTACTACTTCTTTTTGAGGAATAATCACTATCAACTGCAGCTTTAATTGAAGAAGTTCGAGAAAAAGAAAAAGAAGATAATGTAGAAATGTTTTTTGATGATGGGAAACAAGAAAATGAGTTAAACTTAAAAGAAGAAATGATGGGTGTTTGAGAAATAGATGTTGAGAATGATTTTATTAGGGTTTTAGAAGGTATAGCGGCGTTGAATGTCGCCATTAGAGAGAAAAACAGTAAGAACTGAAGAGTGTGAGAAGGGGTTTTGGGGATAAGATGAGTTAAGATGTTTGAAAGGGTAATAATGTCTTTTTGTAAAGGTTGGGCTGGATGTTTAAAAAGCCCATTAATAATATAAGTTCACCATCTGAATACTCCTCAAACCTCTCGATCTGCGAGATGCAATGCAATAGGAGTATTATGCTTTGTTGTTATATCATAATATGTTCCTATGCTTACAAAGATACAATATAGTAATAGACTCTTTTTAACTTTTAAGATCTGGCTTGTTTCAGGAAAGGTCTCTAACGCCGGTCTCTACCGTGTCACGGTTCTAGTTTTAATACTCCAAAAACAGTTGAAAACAGAACATTTGGGAGAGAGAAAAAAAAAAATGGAAAAACACATACAAACTCTCCTAAACCGTTTCTCATTTGCTTCCATTACCATTGCAACCATTACATTAATCTATCTTCTCTCTCAAACCCCAGAAACATGTTTATCAGATTCAAATCCAAATACCCAAATCAGATTTCCAAAATCATCTTGTGATTCAACACATAGAGAATTAGTTTCAATTGAAAAGAAAAACAAACGAATTTGGTCTACAAATGATTGGCATAAAAAGGTTACATCATTTCAACAATTCTTTAACGAGATCGAAAACCTGGGGTTTTTTGGTAATCAATCAAAAGTGATTTGTGTATTAGCTGGTGCAGGTCAAGAAGTAATGGCATTATCTGAAATGGGTGTAATTGATGTTACTGGTGTTGAATTAGTCGATTCGCCACCATTGGTTAGTAAAGTTGATCCTCATAATTTGCCATTTTTTGATGGTGTATTTGATTTAGGGTTTAGTGCACATTTCGCTGAAGCGTTGTTTCCATTAAGATTTGTTTCTGAAATGGAAAGAATGGTTCGGATTGGTGGGTTTTGTATTATTGTTCTTCAAGATTGTTTTGATGATGATTTAAAAGAAATTAAAGGGTTGTTTAGAAGATCGAGTTTTGTTAGTGCAGAAAATGTTAGTTTGATTGGTTTGAAAATGACTAGAATTATAATGAGAAGAATTAAAAGTCCACCATGATTTCGGTAATCTTGATTTTATTTGTAATTTTTGTATATTAGATTGTATTGAATATATTTTACTTTTGTTTGTTTAAATTGAAATGTTGTTCGATTAATTTATATATTTGTTGATACTGTTAATTTTGTTGTTAATTAAGTTTGTTTATCTGCTTAGAAGAGAAGTGGTGTTAATTATATTTGTTGACACATCTAAAACCATTTTTTTTTTTTGGGGGTGAATAAAGCTCTTTTTATTTACGACAATAAAAAGGTATAGTACAGTAGAACCAATGAACAAACATTCTGCTATAAAGACAGACCTTGAGTGCAAGGTGGTTCCAGTGGTAGACTGTCAATGACAATGACTTTGTTGTCGTAAGTAAGTATAGCTCGAGGATTTATTCCCCATGACACACACATATTTCACAACTTGACCACCTTTTCAGTTTTTTGGAATCCAACATCCATGTAATCCATAGGGAAGACCATAAGGAAACTTTGCTCTAGAAATTTCTTCAAATGTAGTTCCATCTAACAACAAGGCATATCCTTCACCATCTCTATCACTGATCATAGAGATCACCACACCTGAAATTATTCACCAAACAAACAAGATTTAGTAGAAAAACTGAACTTTATAATAGTGATGTAGTTTTGTATAAAAAGAAACTCACCATCGTCTTCTTCTATGGCACCTGGCCGAGGCACAAAGAATGGCTCCGAGGGTATTGCACCCTCATCGTGCCAGGTTTTTGTTGTCATGTTCACTACATCGACCTTCAAATTCGATTGTGATTAATCCCTTAGGTTTGGGAAGATAAATACTTCCAAGAAAATATATGAATTCAGCTGTACGTCAAGGTGTACTTACTTTCGTAAGCATGTTAGGGAAGTTGGTAGGGCGATGTGCTCCACAACCATAAACATATCTATGTTTTTTCCCTATGTATTCATTATTGATGGTAGCTGTATCCATTCCCCTTCCATGTTGTGTTGGATCCACGGCTGCCTCGAGCGTACCCATCGGGCTTCCGTCCATGGGAAGTGTAAATCGTCCAATTCTGCCATTATCATGAAATTCAAATAATTACGCTGGCTATTAAATTGTCAAAAAGTTATTTGTTGGACATTGTTGAAAATTTATATATATACCTTGCGAATGGCAACATATTAATGTCCCCATTCGATCGAAGGTTTTGTAACCTGAGAACATCGAGTATAGTAGTGTCTGCTTCATGTTCACAACAGTCTACTATGATATTTGTCAGCCTTCCATCTTCGTCTGTTTCTTCGTATGCATTTAAATAGTGGAACGTTACAAAAAGAGGTACCTCCACGCTCGCTACCTTCAATTGTTGAAGTGTCATTAAAAACAATATCATGATTGTAATTGAGATCAAGGTTACTTGCATGTTCAACTCTTTGTTACTTACAATGTTGCCACTGGCTTTGCACATAACATGCATATAGCCTTTTGATTCCGGTAGCCATGCAAACTTGTAAAGTGGAGTGGGTTCAACATTAAGAAGATTCTGGGTGCTATATCTCAATGGCATCTCTGGTACAATCACGTAGTTTTCCGTCACAGGAAATGAATGTACCCACCCAACTTGGGGGCCACCTCGGCAATTGACCCTCCCAAGCAATTTCCTTTCATTTGTCCCTGCTTCCATTCTTACCACTTGGTATCCTGGGGTTATCATGTCAGGCAAAATTGTCAGATAGTCGGTTTTTGTCACATTGCCATGGGCTGCTTGTAGTATTGTGCCCAAGTTATCTGTGTACTCAAACTTCCCAATAGTCTCTAAGGTGGTAGGATCGATCTCGTAAGATCCTTTGGTTGTTTCAGTTATACACAAAACACGCCCATCTGCTAGCTGCATAACACCTGCATTGGCATTATCGGTTAGTGATGCACCAGAGAACAAGCTAGCTAGCTCACCAACAAAAGACAGAAAATTTTCTGGCTTTGGATCCTCAGAGAATTCACGGTAGCATAACTTGTTGTTCTTCATTGCTGCTTTGTAGGCCTCAGACTCAATTTGTCGGTGTGCACCTTTCGATCTGCCATTATCAAATTCAAGTTTAATGAGGGTTGCGTAACCATCAAAGAGATGACGGAAAGTATGGTCCCCTATGTGCCATCGTCCTGGGCCATTCCTCAAGTAGGTTCCGTTCTGCATGTAGCAATAGTTACATATTAGCTATAAAATTTCTAAGTGATACTACATATAAAAAATGTTTATTAGAATTATACCAGCCATAGCGGGATCTCCCCCTTGACAACTAGCTGTCCTTCCCATTTTTCCTGTCGAACACTTGTCCATGCGACTAACTTTCTTTCTTGTTCAGCATCACTTTCAGTTAGTACTGGCATAGACAGGGGAGGTCTAGTTGTAACATTAGTAACAATCAATTCTCTCATTAATCGGTTAGTAGGGATAACACTCTTTTTGAATAAGAATTCATCTCTAACCTTACGTGACTCTCCTGAAAGAGTCAATTTCGAGCCCAACATTGTACTTCCAGCAGCTGAAAGTATCTTGGTAGCCATGTTTGAATAAAGTAGCAGCAATGAATTGTCTGTGACAAAATGAGGGAGTGAGGTGTACTTTGAAGATGCAAATTTTAATCTATTTATAAACCCAATATTCATAATTTAATAATTTTGTTATCATTAACTCATTAGGGACTGTCGGACACTCCGATAACAATGTCGATACATGTTAGCCTTGGTTGCTTATGAATTTTGAGATTTTTCCTATAATATAAACAGTTTTAAAATCTGTCTCTTCTGCGTTGTAGACTTTGAACATTATCTATCTGCAACTTTTATTTATATAGTCTATATGACATCAGTTCACAAATTTCTTGAGGTTTTGCGTTTATCAGATAATACCCTTAGGGAGGAAGACAAAATCATGATTACTTAACAATTAATCTAGAATTAAAACTACTAATAGACAAATAATTTGTTTTGTTCCCTTAGAACAAATTGAACTTATTCATAGTCCATGTCGAAAAACAAGAGGGCTTTTAGAAAGTTGTACAATTTTGCTAAATAGCAATGAAATACAGTTCAAGGATATATGTCTGGCACTGAGACCTTGTTCTGCTTGTTTTGTTGCAAGACCATTCGTACATCAAACAATAATTTATGACGATAAATCATATAGATAGAACCGATTATAATTAATCCAACAAGTAACAACTGCAAAGAATTTGAATTGGAAGTACTATTGTAGCTGTTGGCAGCTCCAACCATGTTCAGCTGAATAGATAACACGAAGAATACCGGTAGTAGTGGTCTTAATTCTACCGGAGTTGCCACCTGTGTGTTTTTTGCAGTACATCGTAGATAGGCGCACCATCTCACTTAGCTTGTCGCAATGAGGATTGAGGATTTGTGCCAATTAATTACCTGGCAGAAACTATTCAAACGACAGAAACCACTTTATTCTTTTCTGTCACAGCTCCATCCTCTAAAGAGATGTGTCTTCTACAAATTGGAGATGTAGATCTTTGCAGCATAATTGGTAGAATTCAATCTGTATGGTACACATGGCGACAGGATGGAATTACCAAAAGCCGCTGACCTTCCTCCCATGCATGTACGCAAAATCGCACAGTCTCTGGTACCAAGATAATGAATTTATTAGTTTGAGTAACGAGTATGCAATTCATTTTTCCACCATGAAAAAGTTATGATCGCATTTTAGATTTAGACATAGTTGCATAGAGTTGTAAGCTTATCAGATAAGCAGATCATTTTGCTGGGATAACAAACATCATTATTTTTAAAAATCACAGTTTCACAATTTTGTAATTCGGTAGATTCATTAATCTATAACAATCACCAGTTCTCTTATTTCCTGATATTGAATTATTATTAATAATAATAAGTTTAAAAATTATATTCACTTGAAAATTTGGAATAAAAAAAATCTAAATATATAATATAGAAAAATATTTCGCAAACATTAAAAAAGTAAATGATTATATTAACCCCACTTTTTCAAAATGATTATTTCAAACTCACTTCCTAATGATCTCAAATAATTTTATTATTAAACATCAAATTTCAATAAAATTCTATTAGGAATTATGAAATGAACATACCTATGTAATAATTCTGGTAAATCACTAAACCTGTTCTTGTTTGGATCCATCGTTACTGGTCAGATACGATAAAAAGTCAGATCAACAAGAATGTAAAAAGAATAATTAAAAAGCAATAAGGTAGGAGAAAAAAAAAAGAAAAACAATTATGCATACCTAGAGGAATAGAAAGGTACACCTTCACCCATTTTCACCTCACTTATTATTTTTTGTTCCCTTTTTTTTTTTTTAAGATGCTCTAGTTGTTCTTATGGCAATTATAATGTACCTACCACATTAGATTGATTCTTAAATTCTTTTTTTGTCGATTCCCTGTAAATAGATTTAATTAGATTGTCTTTCTACAATAATTTTCGAGCATAAAGGAAGATAAGGACTTCAAATTGGTGGTAAGGTGGACAAACAAAATGCGAAACGATAAGCAAAAATATGATTTAGAAGAAGAGATATGAAACACCAGAATAATAGAACAAAGGTTAGAGAGGAAGAGGAGAAACGAACTATCTTATCTTACAGAATTTTTACTATTTATAGAAAAGCGGTGGAGTAGGTCGGTGTGCAAATTACCACCGATGATAGTTCACGTGGCATGCAAGTAAAATGTCCAGCTAACATGAACATGCATAATATACATCTAATGATAGTTGACGTGGCATGCATTTTAAGTAAGTCATACGCGTAAGCAATAAATTTTGTCTGTTTGCGGCTAAACCTATTACATCGAAAATTCCACAAAGTGGATGTGCTTCAGTTGGTGAAAGGTTTTGATATTTGTCCACATTAATATTAGTCTTGATAGTTATGTTGTTTGTCTTTAATAATAATTGACGATATCAATACCTCAATTTTGCCTCCCCCATGCATAGCTGTAAGAAACTACAAACCTGGGGACTCCTTAAACACATCCTTAAATTTCACAAAATTTTACAGTGCAACAATATTTTCATTAAAATGATATAAATATATCATTAACAAAGTTTGGTTTTTGTTGCTTGTCAAAAAGTTTGGTGCTATGTTAGCAGCGGATCTAGGAATTTGGAATAGGGGGCTTCAGAAAAAAAGATATTCAAGAACGGTAATATAATGAAGTATTTACCTAAATTTTGTGTATTAGTATTTTTAGATATGAAGAAAAACATGTAAATACATATTATTAATCCACTTAAAATATGAAATAAATAATTTTACCTGCAAAGTTGCAAAAGATATAACAAAAAAAAAAAAAAAAAAAAATTGATAATTCACATTTTGCAAGGTGAGTCCAAGTGAAAGTATGGTGGACTAGCCAAGACTCAAGTTATCTCAAAGCTAAGTAAAGTGGTGGAACCCATAATAAACCTTTCTTGTGGTTAGCCGTGGAGGTGGAGGTGGAGATGGACTCAATTAACTAATATCTTATCTTACAAAATGACTACTATATAGAAAATTACGTCGGTGGTTTATAAATTACCACTGAGGATAGTTGACGTGGCATGCAAGTAAAATGTCCAAGTGACATGCACTATCATAGTATACATTTATTCTTATGTCTCTTAAGAACGTGGTCCACTTGTTATAAACTTTGGTGCTTTGTGAATGTGATTTATACCAGGTTTAAATACAGTGTTTTCCAATAAGCAAATTTGGGAATTTCGTTGCCTCCAAACCACAAGTTCCTGATATCCTCCAATTTAAATAGGTCATACGTAAATAACAAGTCTGTCTTTGTGGCTAAACCCAGTACATCAATAATCCCACGAATTGGATATGCTAAAAAAGGAGATAAGGCTTGATATTTTTTCATAAGGTTTAATAGTCGATGTGGCATGCAAGTAAAATGTCCAGGTGACATGCATTGTCGTAGTATATGTACCTTTGTTTTTACGCGCGTGTCGTCAGACACACGAGCCTCACTTCTCAGAAAGGTGGGTGGTTTGTGAACGTGCTTTACATCACGTTTAAATGAAGTGCTTTCCAGCAATCAAATTTGGGAATTTCGTTGCCTCAAAAATAGAAAGTTCAGTATATTCCCCAATTTAAGTAAGTCATAAATAAGTAATAAATCTTGCCCCTTTTGGGCTAAACCCACTACATCGGGATCCCACGAAGTGGATATACATCATAAGGAATATAGTCTTTTAAGGCTTTGGCCTCAGCAACTATGTGAGTGTCACCCATTTCAGTGAATATAGATGTCTCTCCAATGAAAGTTTCAGTTTCGTCTATCTCAAAGCTGACCACTAGAATTGTGTTTGTAAACACACATAAACTAGAAAACCCAAAAATAAAAACTCCATTTTTTTTAATAAAAAAAATGCAATTCTATCTACAATGATGAACAAGCAATAGACTCAACCACAAAATTTCCTAACTATTCAACATCTATAGATTGATTAATTCTAAGGGTGGTCAAAAGATTAACTCTTTTCCAGAATTAACTGAAAGCTTACTATTTAAGATCTTTCTGGGCTTAAGGCTGATACAAGTGTGCGGACGTGTGTGGGGTCTTACATCAGGTCAAGGCCTAGTTCCTTCGCAGACACTCTGAACCTGAGGGCAGATCGAGCTCCTCGAAACACACTTGTCCAAACCAAAAGGGAGATTGATTCTCAATAGAGTGGCTAGCAGTTGTTTCCTTCCAAGAGGTTCTCACAACCTAATAATTGAAACCTTAAAATAAACAAAAGTGATAAAGTAAATTTCGCAAAACACCACACAAAATTTTAACCGCTAACAAGGGCTTCGCAGCTAAGGAAAAAATAAGCTCACCCTGCTAGGTCACCAGAATGATTCTAGTGTTCGAACCTAGTGCAGACACAAGCGAGCCAATCGCCTATTAACCCCTTGTTGTCGTTCTTAATATTACAAATTTATAATAAATATTGCAAAGTTTTGCAACTAAAACTGAAAAAAAAAAAAAAAAAGTTCTGGCGCTTTTTCTGTCCAGTGTAGTTCCTCAAAAATTCTGGAAAACGTCCAGGAAGTTCGTGACTGTCTGGTGAACCTTGTGTACAAATTTTAGCTCAATCAGATCTGTAAAAGTCCATCTGATGATCTGATTTCTACTGTTGTCCTGCAAAACAGTCGCTAACACCAAAGTGTGTAAAAAAGATAAAAATGATAGGAATATAAAATAATTTCTAAATTTTTTATTTATTTTGTTTTTTTTAATTAGATAAATAATACTAGAGAAAAATATCTAATTAGCCTAATATTTGAGTTTTAGTACCGTTACTTGTCCCCGGCAATGACGCCAATTTGATTGTTGTGAAAATACTTAATAATATCGCAATCGCATCACGATTTATCAAAATAAATAGAACTAGTACGATTCGATCCACGAGGACAAGTGATATAAAAATTAAATGTAAGACTAACTAAATCTTAATCCTAGCAAACTATTTAAGATTGGAGTTTGAATTAAAAATAATTAAAATTAAGCGGTAAAGTATGAGATTCAAATTAATTAAGAGAAACACTAGGATATGTTGGATTCCACCATCACTATTCATATTCGACAAAACCTATTTCTCCACTAATTAATCCTTTTCTATAACTCATATCGATATGGAAAATACAACGTTCAAAATCCTTTTCAAATAAAATCAAATAAGTTTAATCTTCTTCACTTTCAAAAACAACTAAGAATTATGTATCAACATAAGTATAAATCATCAAAGAATTTAATTTAAGTATGATTTATAAAATGGAAGTATACATAATCAAAGAAATTGACTTAAGGAATTATAAAACCAAAGCTTATGATTCTATCAAAAGAAGCAAGATTATCAATCGTTAAATACTAAAATGAAAGGATATAACTAATGAAGAATAAACTTTAATCAAATATTCATAATAATGGTTTCCTCCGATCCTCAATCCTAGTTAAATAATTTAGCTACTCATAATGGAAGATAGAAATACAAAAGAGTGTAACTTCATTATTACTAATCTTACCAAGTTCTAGCTTACACCACTTTGTATCTCCCAAAAATCCGCCTCCATCCTATGGTATATATGCATGTCTTTATATAGAGAAATGTGTTCATGCAATCACGTAGAATGCAAGCATGGTCTTTTCTTCATTTAATAGTCACTCCTATAGCACCACCTATGGCCATATCTAAAGCCACAATTTGAGACTTTCACAACTATACCAAAGTGTTTCCATGTGTGGTTAATGATATCATTTGACTTTACAAATTGGTGTACATGAAATGGAAGGGTAGTTTATGTGGGTTAGATATGTAGAAGAATAAGAAAATGAGTATGGGTGCCTAAAAAAATGGTGAAATGAATGATAAAACACTAGTGAAATAGTATATGAATAGTGAAATGGTTTTGCGTGAATATGAAAAAGTAAAGAGATGAATAGTGGAATAGTTTGGTGTGAATATGGAAAAGTAAGAAAATGAATAGTGGAGCTAAAAGGCTATATGGTAGTGTGATGGATGTATAGCTCATTTCTGTCTTCAATGCATTCCACATTTTTTCACATGCAAATCAAATATTTCGGTTCTTTTCTTCCCATTGTCATATGCATAAGTCTACTAGAAGCAAGCCTATGGATGGCAACTAATGGACGGGCTTTGGGTCTTTCGAGCTCCAATGAGATCATACCCAAAATATTTTGGGCTCCCATGCCTTCACTTTGACAACAACTTTTTCAAGCTTTATTAACAATATAATCCAAATGACGCAAAACTATGCTCTTTCGACCCATCAAACAAATCCTACAAAATGAACAAATACATATTAATTATTTAAATATAAACTAACTAGATTTGGGTGTAGAAATTATGGATATAATGTGTTCATCACCTGGTTCTGTATGTTCATGATATATTGCTTGCCAACAATGACTTTGGTTTATTACACGACACCAAAGAATTTCTTTCCAAACACTTTGGATGAAAGACATGGGGGAGGCATCCTACCTGATAGGAATAGAAATATTTCGGGATAGATCATGTGGATTGTCTCAGAAAGCTTACATCAATAAAGTTTGGGATAGATTTAATATGTCAATGTGCAATTCAGATGTTGTTCCAAATCATTTTGAATTAAGTCAATATCCTAAGAATGAATTGGAACGAGAACAATTGAAAGAAAGACCTTATGCTTCTATGGTAGGGAGTATGATGTATGGACAAGTTTGCACCATACCAGACATTAGTTTTCCTCTCGGAGTATTAGGTAGATATCAAAGCAATCTAGGTCGTGCTCATTGGGCAGTTGCTAAGAAAGTGCTAAGGTATCTACAAGGGAGCAAAGATCACAACCTCACATTTAGAAGAACTACTGATCATCTTGAGGTGATTGGTTACACAGATTCAGATTACAATGGATGTGTGGACAGTAGAGAAAGCACGTTTGGCTATGTGTTTTTACTCTCTGGGGGACTACAATGAAAGAAAAATCATTATTTCTTATAAATTAATCTTGAATTAAAACTACTAATAGACAAATAATTTGTTTTGTTCCCTTGGAAGTTAGACCAAATTGAACTTATTCATAGTCCATGTCGAAAAACAACACGGATTTTAGAAAGTTGTATATTTTTTTACTTTCTATGATTTGGTTAAAAACAATGAAATACATTTAAGGATATAAGTCTGGCACTAAGACCTTGTTCTGCTTGTTTTCTTGCAAAGCTATTCATACATCCAACATCATTTTTTTTTTTTTTCCAGATATCACGATAAATCATATAGACAGAACCAATTATAATTAATCCAACAACTGCAAAGAATTTTTGAATTTGAAATTTACATGTGACTGAAACATGGTAATAAGATTCATTCATTCATTCATTCACCTTTTTCAATGATTGGCCTCCCATATGATAAGTGAAATACAACGCTGAATATGTCTTCTGGCGTTGCACTGGAAGTAATGTAGAACTTAGAAGAAAGAGATAAGAATCTCTCAAAGAAGATGAGAAGATAGGGTTAAGAACCTAGACGAACGTGAAGTTTGGAATCCACCAAGTAAAAATAAGGAATAGATGAATAATCTAACAAGAAAACAAGGATAACTCGAGAAGCAATTCTTCTATTCAATTCAATAATAATCAACCTCTAAGTATTACAATAATCTAGAGCTTCTTTTATAGAGCAAGAAGCTTGTTTAACAAGTAAAGGACTTCTAAATTAAACGACTTCTAAAAACATAATGATTCCTAATATAATATACTTAGACCTAAAACAATATATTCTAGAACTTATTTCATACTTAGAATTAAAATAGTAACTCCTAAATGTCCTACATCAGGAAGTCTGGAACATTAATAACAGTAGCTAGCTATACAACAAAAGTGATGCAAGAAATAGCTTGAACATCTGCGCAAAAAGTAATGTTCTACTATTGCAAAAGAGCTTTGATGGGTAGCCTTTTGGATCGGAACATTTGGGAACAATATGTAATGGGGATGGCAACAACTTACTAAAAACAAATTCTTCTGGACAGTGAAGGTACCAACGATTATTTGTGGGCATGGCGTCAGACTTTGAAGATTAGTGATCAAGAACACAATACTGCTTATCAAGTACAGTGCCGCTATTAGACAGATGTGCTTTTGTGGCATGATCAGTGGTGTGAACAGTCCCGTCTAATAGAGCAGCGATGGAACCAATCTGCTTAACCTGGAAAACAGCAAGCACATGATGACATGAACATTCTACAGAGTATGAATTCTGCAGGAATTACATGTTAGCCTTCTAAATCATCATACGCACTTGGTGCATGAAGAAGTAATACATACCTGCATAAGATTTTCACGAGAGATGTTGGGAACTATCACATAATGTGTCTGGAAGTACTGTACGTTGTCGTTTGGAAGTACTATTGTAGCTGCGTTGTTGGAAGCACAGCTGATGTACGTTTTTGTAGTCTCGATCCGGTGCCAAGATAATGAATTTATTAGTTTGAGTATGCAGTTCATTTTTACATCAAGAAAATAAACTAAAATTAAAACAACAATACAATTACTCCACTCTAACAACATAACAACATGAAGCAGTTATGATCGCATATGAGATTTGTGCAGAGTTACATAGAGTTGTTAGTTTATCAGATAAGCAGATTATTTTGCTGGGATAACAAACATTATTATTTTCAAATATCACAGTTTCACAATTATTAGAGATTCAAACATCTATAACTAATCACCAGGCCTCTTATTTCCTGATAATTTAAATTAAAGAAAATAATAATAATAATAATAATAATAATAATAATAATAATAATAATAATAATAATAATAATAATACTGTAACTAAAACCGAAGGTTGAAAAATTATATTCACTTGGAAATTTGGAATAAAAAATCCTATAAAATATACAAAAATATTTCACAAACATTAAAAAAATAAATGATTATACTAACCCTGATTTTTCAACATGATTCAAACTCACTTCCTAATTATCTATCAAATAATTTCATTATTCAACATCAAATTTAAATGAAATTCTAATAGGAATTATGAACATGAACATACCTATGTAACAATTCTGGTAAATCACTAATCCTGATCTTGTTTGGATCCATCGTTACTGGCCAGATACGATAAAAAGTCAGATTAACAAAAAAGTAAAAAAGAATAATTAAAAGGCAATAAGGTATAGGAGAAAAAAAGAAAAAGAAAACGAAAAAAGAAAAACAATTATGCATACCTAGAGGAACACAAAGATACACCTTAACCCATCTTCACTTCACTTATTATTCTTTGTTCCCTTTTCTTTTCAGATGCTCTAGTTGTTCTTATGGCAATTATAATGTACCTACCACATTAGATTGATTCCTAATTTTTTTTTTTTGTAGATTTCCTGTAAATAGATTTAATTAGATTGTCTTTCTACAATAATTTTCGAGCGTAAAGGTGGATAAAGATTTCAAATTGGCGGTAAGGTGGGGGAAATGATAAGCAAAAATATTATTTAGAAGAAGAGATATGAAACACCAGAATAATAGAACAAAGGTTAGAGAGGAAGAGGAGAAACGAACTATCTTATCTTACAAAATTAGTACTATTTATAGAAAAGCGGTGGAGTAGGTCAGTGTGCAAATTACCACCGATGATAGTTCACGTGGCATGCAAGTAAAATGTCCAGCTAACATGAACATGCATAGTATACATCTGATGATAGTTGACGTTGAATGCAATTTAAGTAAGTCATACGCGTAAGCAATAAATTTTGTCTGTTTGCGGCTAAACATATTACATCGAAAATTCCACAAAGTGGAGGTGCTTCAGTTGGTGATAAGGTTTTGATGTTTGTCCACATTAATATTAATCTTGATAGTTATGTTGTTTGTCTTTAATAATAATTGACGATATCAATACCTCAATTTTACCTCCCCCTTGCATAGCTGTAAGAAACTACAAACCCGGGGACTCGTTAAACACATCCTTAAATTTCACAAAATTTTACAGTGCAACAATATTTTTATTAAAATGATACAAATATATCATTAACAAAGTTTGGTTTTTGTTGCTTGTCAAAAAGTTTGGTGCTATGTCAGCAACGGATCCAGGAATTTGGAATAGGGGGCTTCAGAAAAAAATATATTCAAGAACGGTAATATAATGAAGTATTTACCTAAATTTTGTGTATTAGTATGTTTAGATATGAAGAATAACATGTAAATACTTATTATTAATCCACTTAAAATATGAAATAAATAATTTTACTTGCAAAGTTGCAAAAGATATAACAAACAAAAAAAAAAGATTGATAATTCACATTTTGCAAGGCTAGTCTAAGTGAAAGTACGGTGGACTAGACAAGACTCAAGTTATCTCAAAGCTAAGTAAATTGGTGGAACCATAATAAACCTTTCTAGTGGTTAGCTGTGGAGGTGGAGATGGACTCAATGGACTAATATCTTATCTTATAAAATGACTACTATATAGAAATGTACGTCGATTTGCAAATTACCACTGAGGATAGTTGACGTAGCATGCAAGTAAAATATCCAGGTGACATGCATTGTCATAGTATACCTTTGTTCTTACGCGCGTGTCGTCAGGCACACGAGCGTCACTTCTCAGAAAGGTGAGTGGGTTGCTGCTTTACATCAGGTTTAAATGAAGTGTTTTCCAGCAATCAAATTTGGGAATTTCTTTGCCTCCAAAACAGAAAGTTCAGTATATCCCCCAATTTAAGTAAGTCATAAATAAGTAATAAATCTTGCCGCTTTTGGGCTAAAGCCACTACATCGGGATCATAAGGAGATAAGGTTTGGTATTTTTCCATATTAATGTTGATATTTATGTTATTTATCTTTAGTAATAATTTATGATACCAACATTTGGATTCTGCGCGTTTCCTTCATAGCTTTAACAAACTGCAAATCTGAGGACTCTTTAAACACATCTATAAGTTTCAAAAGTCTTTTCATTTTAACAATATTTGCATTAAAAAGATACAAAGATGTCATTGACAATTGAAATGAGTGGGAGTTAATAATATGTGCCTTTAGGCTTCAGATTATTTCAAATCACAAGACATTGAATAACTCTACTAAGGTAGTCACCAACTTCCACAAATAAAGGTAGCTCTACGATATGGTGGTTTTGTGCATGTTTTAGATCTGTTCTTTGCTTACTTTTTTGCTTCTTATAAGTTTGTGTTAGTATATATATCATGCTTTTGGATGTCTTAGATGCAAACCAAAAAACGAATTTAAGGACAAGATGAGTTGATCGAGTCGAGATAAATCTCTGTCCTTAAGACATTATTTGTCCCAACAGGTGTTGTATGCGTTTAATGCAAATTATCTCCCAGGATACAACGATCAATACCTTCGCCGTGTAGCAACACTTCAAACAAAACGAAGACGACGAACCAATTTAGTGATGTAACTCTCTCAAAGACACAGATACACAATGAGGTGAAATAAATATGAATTTTTGGAATGAATGAATTATGCGGACATTGACCATCTATTTATAACAAGGAAAAATTCACTGAATAGACATGTGGGCCGAACCAGTTCATTGAATAGACACACCTATTGGGTCGAAACAATTCAATGAAGTGAATGAATAGAAACACCCATTAGGTCGAAATGATACTTTGGGCCCGAAACAACTTCATGACGGGACATTCCTATTGGGCCCGAAACAGTTTCATGAAGAGACACCTATTGGGCCAAACAAGTAGCAAATCGGTTGGGTATGGGTATGCACCTATTGGGATATAAGTTCAATGAACCTTTCAACAAAAAGATTATGTTGGATCACCAAGACCCAAATCCAAGCCCAAGACCGAGCCGGCTCGATTCGGGTTGGTTCGGTTCGGTTGGGCGGGCACGCCGTGTGTGTGTTTTTCAAGGCGAAGCTCATGCAAGGTTCCGCCCTAAGCTACATATAGATAGGTTTTCTCCCTTTAGAAAACCTAACTCTCCAGCCGTCTCTTCCTCTCTTCAAAGTGTTTGTTTGTTGAGGGAAAAACATCATCTTCTTCTTTTATTTTCTTCTTTTCGATTCATCCTTTTCCCTACTATAATTCATATTCCTTTGTGAGTGCATATTGGCTTCGCGATCTCCTTATGTGACTGTGTGACTATCAAGGGATATTAAAGGAGCAATCTATAATTTCTAGACTTCGAGTCTTCTTGTGCGTTCATCAAGAAGTCGAGATCTTTCTGTGTTCATCAAGGTTCTCCGGTGAAGTTAAAGGGTGTTAGAGATAGCCGCTATTGTCAAGTAGCAGATGTATGCAATAGTATTTGATAGGCTTGTAATCTCTTGCAACATAGTGGATTGATTTGTTACCGATCGAGGTAATCGTGGTAGAGTTTTACCACGTTAAAATCTCTTGTGTTTTTTATCATTGTTGTTTTATTTATCATTTGTTTATTCTATTATATTGCCCTTGTTTGGGGTTTCGTGAGTAAACCCAACATTCATAATTTAATAATTTTAGAACATGCAAATTTTAATCTATTTATAAAGGGAGATCTTAGTCACACAACACAAATTTCTCATACACCACGATTTTGTAGTTTACCACAAATATTCTCAAGATTTTCTACACACACCACAAATAAAATAAACTCTCATTACACCCCATTGTTTTTTTAATTTATTTTATTGCTTTTTAGCAGTAATACATATATAGAAATAAATCTAAAGAACCCAAAACATGAAAACTAATCTAGTATTTAGTTAATCTAAACAATTTTCTTAGAAAACTACACGTAAACAAAATTATTAGTCTTCAAATATTCTTCATGTCTTAAAATTAAATATTGAATTTGGATTATTATTTTCTTGATTGGTTTCTGAAAATGTTTGAATACCATCTAGATATAACCATATATTTTCATTGGGGTCATGACGTTCCTTTTTTACTTTTAAATTAAACCTATAATTAATGATGAAGTTTAATGGGATTTTAGTCTTTTAGATAAAGACGAAGAGGATGTTTGAGGAAGAAAAATATATTATTATAATTTTAGCTAAATCTGCCTCTTGTGAGATGTAGACTTTGAACATTATCTATCTGCAACTTTTTAATATAGTCTATAAATGACATCAGTTCACAAATTTTTTGAGGTTATGCTCACATTTCTTCGCGTCGTCAATCCTTAATTTATCAAAAAATACCCTTAGGGAGGAAGAGAAAATCATTATTTCTTATAAATTAATCTTGAATTAAAACTACTAATAGACAAATAATTAGTTTTGTTCCCTTAGAAGTTAGAACAAATTGAACTTATTCATAGTCCATGTCGAAAAACTGTATATTAATTTTTGTTAGTCTGAATTTCATCTTCCGGCGTTGCACTGGAAGTCTGGTACAATAATAGTAGCTAGGTATACAACAGAAGTGATGCAAGAAATAGTTTGAACATCTGCGAAAAAAGTAAGAGCTTTGACGGATAGCCTTTTGGATCGGAACATTTGGGGAACAATATGTAATGGCGAAGGCAACAACTTACTAAAAACAAGTTCTTCCGGACAGTGAAGGAACCAACAAATTATTTGTGGGCATGGCGTCAGACTTTGAAGGTTAGTGATCAAGAACACAATACTGCTTATCAAGTACAGTGCCGCTATTAGACAGATGTGCTTTTGTGGCATGATCAGTGGTGTGAACAGTCCCGTCTAATAGAGCAGCGATGGAACCAATCTGCTTAACCTGGAAAACAGCAAGCACATGATGACATGAACATTCTACAGAGTATGAATTCTGCAGGAATTACATGTTAGCCTTCTAAATCATCATACGCACTTGGTGCATGAAGAAGTAATACATACCTGCATAAGATTTTCACGAGAGATGTTGGGAACTATCACATAATGTGTCTGGAAGTACTGTTGTCATTTGGAAGTACTATTGTAGCTGCGCTGTTGGAAACACAGCTGATGTACGTTTTTGTAGTACATCAAAAACTAATCAAGGAGCACTTGTACCAATTAATTATTTGATGGAAACTAATCGAACGACAGAAACCATTTCATTCTTTTCCGTCACAGCGCCATCCTCTGAAGAGATGCGTCTTGTACAAATTGGACACGTAGATCTTTGCAGCATAATTGGTAGAATTCATCTGTATGATACACATGATGACAAGATGGAATTACCAAAAGCTGCTGACCTTCCTGCCATGCATATACGCAAAATCGCAGTCTCGATCTGGTGCCAAGATAATGAATTTATTAGTTTGAGTATGCAGTTCATTTTTACATCAAGAAAATAAACTAAAATTAAAACAACAATACAATTACTCCACTCTAACAACATGAAGCAGTTATGATCGCATTTAAGATTTATGCAGAGTTACATAAAGTTGTTAGTTTATCAGATAAGCAGATCATTTTGCTGGGATAACAAACATTATTATTTTCAAATATCACAGTTTCACAATAATTAGAGATTCAAACATCTATAACTAATCACCAGGCCTCTTATTTCCTGATAATTTAAATTAAAAATAATAATAATAATACTGTAACTAAAACCGAAGGTTGAAAAATTATATTCACTTGGAAATTTGGAATAAAAAAACTTATAAAATATACAAAAAATATTTCGCAAACATTAAAAAAATAAATGATTATATTAACCCTGATTTTTCAAAATGATTCAAACTCACTTCCTAATTATCTATCAAATAATTTTATTATTCAACATCAAATTTCAATGAAATTCTATTAGGAATTATGAACATGAACATACCTATGTAACAATTCTGGTAAATCACTAATCCTGATCTTGTTTGGATCCATCGTTACTGGCCAGATACGATAAAAAGTCAGATTAACAAGAAAGTAAAAAGAATAATTAAAAGGCAATAAGGTATAGGAGAAAAAAAAGAAAAAGAAAACGAAAAAAAGAAAAACAATTATGCATACCTAGAGGAACACAAAGATACACCTTCACCCATCTTCACTTCACTTTCCCTTTTCTTTTAAGATGCTCTGGTTGTTCTTATGACAATTATAATGTACCTACCACATTAGATGGATTCCTAATTTTTTTTTTTTGTAGATTCCCTGTAAATAGATTTAATTAGATTGGCTTTCTACAGTAATTTTCGGGCGTAAAGGTGGATAAGGACTTCAAATTGGCGGTAAGGTGGACAAACAAATTGGGAAACGATAAGAAAAAATATGACTTAGAAGAAGAGATATGAAACACTTGAAGGGTAGAACAAAGATTATTAGAGAGGAAGACGAGAAACGAACTATCTTATCTTACAGAATTAGTACTATATATAGAAAAGCGACAGAGTAGGTCGGTGCGCAAATTACCACGTACTGATGATAGTTCACGTGGCATGCAAGTAAAATGTCCAGCTAACATGAACATGCATAGTATACATCTGATCTGATGATAATTGACGTGGCATGCAATTTGGTTATATACAGTCTCCATAATTAATGTCGCTTGCCATCAGGTCAAGTGTTCCCTTAGATACCCTTTGATCCTTGTTAGTTGTTACTGTATTTTCTTCTGAATAAAACCTGCATATACATTACTCCATTATCAGTTTATCACCAGAAAATTGTTTATTTTTTAATCGCTATTATTAATTGGTTGAAGTATATATTGTGCATTGACAACAACATCTACTGATGCAATTGTTAATGTGTGCGATGTCTGATAAGGCATACCATGGCCTTATTTACTACATGAAAAACTTGTTGAATGTGGCAACATCAATATTGTTAGTAGTAGGGGTGTAAATTATTGCTATTGACATTAAATCACACCTGCAAACATGTCTGTTCTGTTCATAACTAGATCCTTTGCTATTTATCTCTTTTTTGGTTTCGTGTATTTGAGTCTTAAAACAAACATGTCGACAATGAGGGGGATTGGTCACAGATTTTCGCCAAAGTTCATTTCTTCTCATGACAACATTCCCATTTCAGAATCACTATTCTTTTCAAAGAAGATCAATAGATTAACTGTTGTGGACAACAATAAGATTTGGCGAAAAAGAATGACGACAGAGCTGGTTAGAACCCTTGTTCTTAGAAATGCTACTCCTGATGATCGTGAAAGCTTTGAGATTAGTGATGGATCGTCGTCAGAGTTTCACTCTGACTTGTTTTCTGATAGCTTGGAATATACTATCAATATAATGGTTGGTGAATAGATTATTTCTTTTTGGTGTTTAGCCTTAAAGGTTATAATATTAGTAAATCATAATTTTTTTCTACGAATAACTAACTAGATTGGTAACGAGGCTTTTACTGACGACAGAGCAAGTGGCTATTGGCGGCACTTGTCGCAGCACATATCATTTGGAAACATAATGGCAAAGCCATGTGGGTTGCAATGAGTTCCTGGCTTTGAGAAACTACAAATAGTGCTAGTATAACAATTGTAAATTCAAACAAACAATTAACCAATACGCAGAAAGTAAATAACACACAGAGATTTTTAACATGGTAAAACCCAAACAGGGAAACGTCCACGGTTGTCCTCGCGACAACAAAATAATCCACTAGATGAAAAGAGATGTACAAACCTACCAACTACCTGCACTCACTGCGAGTTGATACTCCTGGTTATCTCTAACACCTTGACTTCACCAGAGCACCTTGATGTACGCACAAGACACTCGACTTCTTGATGAACACACAAGAAGACTCGAAGCCGAATTCACAATAACTCTTAAAGATCACAAAGATATGAATTGAGAAAAGGGGGAAGAAAGGGAATTGAGTTCAATAGCCACAAACACTTTCAATATCAAAAACCTAACCAAAACAGATGAACTAGAAGAAGGATGGACGGCCAAAGAACTAACTTGTTCTAAGGAAGAGAAACCCTATTTATACTTAGGGTTGGAAACCAAGGAAAATGGGCCGAAACAGTGCAAACCGACTTTGGACGTTCGTACGTCGATATGACGTTCGAACGTCGCCACACAAAAATAACCCTGCTGCCTACCATGACGTACGAACGCTCTAACTCGGTACGTACGTCTTCATACGAAACTCGTCTGCTGCCTACTTGGACGTACGAACGTTCTAACTGCGTACGTACGTCCTGACCAAAAGAAGTTTGCTGCTTCAGTGGACGTACGTACGTCCTAACTAGGTACGTACGTCCAGAACCCAATAACTTATCCTGGACAGAACTAAGAAACACGAAGGACACGAGACGACCATGCGTACATCTTGATTTTCCTAACAATGAATTCAAGGCGAGATAACCAAGGACACTTTGTCACAAAATTGATGTCAAACCACTTCGTGCCGGTTTCAATCTCCCCCTTTGACATTGATTTTGTGACAAAAACCTATGACTCTAATAGCACTTATAAAACGTGCTTACAATCCCAAACCATGGCATTTATAAAACATGCCTACAAAAACACTCAAAATAGAAACACATAACAAGTCACCAATTCTTGTTATCCAGCTTTAGGAAGATGCTTTAACCATCAGAGATCGAACGGAAGCAACTAGGAACTTCTGAAGCAATCAATGATTCAACAGAAGTTCCTTCGAGCAACTCCCCCATACTTCATGAGCTCCAAAATATGTTTGGCACTCGAACTCCCCCATAACAATATAACGTCTAAAATCATCAACACGTTCACTCCCCCATACGTGTAGCATACCTGAAACATGACCCAAAAATAACCTAACAACAAGAAGACGATTGTTAGTACTTAGAGTCATAAATCTCCCCCTTTTTGTCACAACAAGTGAACAACAATAAACAAATAACGAAGAAAAAGAAATCAATACCAAACGAAGAATACAAAACATATAAAAATATAAAACTAATCCAACTGTTAAAAGTTTAGAAAGTCAACTAATAACCAAACAGAGAAATCCATAAACATAAAAGGCAAAACGACAAAAAAACAGAGGGCTTGAATTAACGAATTCGAAAAACCCTTTCCCAATGACCTAGAGGAAGCTTGGAGAAGTAAGCTTCCGCACGAGCCGAAGGTCTATTCCACCGAGCAATCACATGATCATCATAATCCTCCAGCCATTCACTCTTACAAAACAACTTCTCAATTCTGCTGTCCAAGCCACAGTCGGTAAGTGGAGCAGCAAGTCCCGGAACCTTCGGATAACCAACCAACTCCAAGATATGATTTTGAAGATGTCCCGGTAATCTCTCCCAATGATTGACACGAACCAAACAAGGATTAAGAAAAGGTCGATGAATATAGTCATATCCATGGGGAACGCGACATAAACGACAAACCTTTGCATTGTTTTTGTACTCCATCACCATGAACGACACATAACCAACAGTCGGAACAAAAATTCCATGAAGTTCATATTCTGCCATAGAGGATTCTGAAGAACAAAGAGACAACTAGCAAGAAGTAAGAAGACACAATAGAAGTGAAAGAGAAAAAGACTCCCTATTTATAGAAAAAACAGGGGTAAACATATCATGGGCCCAAGAAGAGAGGTCCATTACCTCAGAACAATTTACTGCAAAACAAGGAAACCAACTTGAACTAATATGAAAATAGCAATATCCAAGAACATGTACAATACCAAAAAAATAGAAACAAACCAATATAGCAAAAAAAAAAAGTTAAGTACAAAAATGTGAAGAGGAAGCCATAAAACCAACTACTCGGACTCCGAGGCACCATCACTGGGTTCACCATCACCCTCGTCCTCACTCTCTGAGTCATTACCATCACTCTCACCAGGAACTGGAGGCACCTCTTCCGGAAACGGAGGCAAGTCTGTGGGAGTGAAGTCCAGCTGTAGATGACGCATCTGAGCAACGTTCATCGCATGAATATCACTGAGCATGACATCATGACGAGAGAGAATGACCCCAAAACGATCTAACCGAGCATCCATATGATCCTGATGACGTCGGAGAGAGGAGACCCGAGCATCAATTGCTGCAACAGCCCGATTGCCCCTAGCAGAGGCTGGGATGGGGCGTCCAGAGGTCAAAGCCCGATCAAAATCATCGTGGCGAACAAGAGCCCTGCCTCCCCAAATGAGGTGATGCGTCAGACGCGCACCCACGGACTCGAAGGCCAACTTTCGAGACTGACAGCCCTTCTTGATAGCGTTGACCCAGTCGTGGCCAACAAACTTTGGAGGGCTCACCCCCATATATTGTCCCTGAAAACCCAAGTGCTTGAGTATAGTCATTATAAAGCTAGGGAAAGGAAGAGTACCCTTAGCTGCATCGATCTGAAGCATTCGAGTGTAGATGACCTCAGAGAGATGAAGGTGGTGCACCGACATACAGACCACCAATTTGACCATGTCGTCGGTCATGATAATCTTGTTGCCCTTGGAGGGGTAGATGTTGGAATGGGCAACCATGTGCAAGAGGATGGTGCTGTAGTGCTTGGCGTGATACCTTTCCGTGACACCATCAATAAACATCTGCTGAACTTGATTGACAAAGTCGATTTGAATTGTATCCGGAACGGGCCATCGGACAGAAACAGCATCTTCAGGAATAAAGTCACCATCAATACCCAACGCCTCGCGTATCACCTTAGGAGAAATGGTGTATCGCCGACCTTCAATCAAGACCGAAAAACTCGAGCGATTTTGCGAGGGTGTCTTTGTCTCATAGAAGGCTATTGTATGCTCAACCGAGTACTTGGTGATTGGTCGAGCCACCCTTAGCCAATTCCGAGTCTCAAAGAAGAGAGATATGTTGCCAAGCTGAGTAGCCCCAAGAGGAGTAGCAGCGATGTCTGCCAAGTCAAAGAATCGCTCAGGAACAATAGCCTTTGCTCGAGGATGAGCACCAAGAGATGTGGGAGGAGGCGACAAGGCCGGAGTGGAGTTTCGACCCCGCGGAGCTCGAGAAGATGATGCACCCTTAGACGTGGATGCCATGGTGGTGCGTGCACGCTTTGAAGCCATTGTCTACACAGTCACAACAGTAAACAAACCAATAATGTAAGAAAATTGACAAAATAACCAAATTCAAGCCCATAGAGGCATTTCATCAAACACTTGATGTGCATAATCTTAATACATGGTATTGACAACAATGTAGCAAAGGCAAGCAACCAAACACACGGCAAAACATAACCAATAGCAGATACCATGAACAAAACACTTCCCAAGGTTGTCCACAACAAAAAAAATGCAAGATTGAGTATCGAAACACCAATTTCCATTGATTCATCATGTAAACATACAACCTTAACTGACAATACTATAAAGTATAACCAAGCAATCAACAAAACATGACAATGGAGAAGAAAGAGAGATCAATAAAACTTACAAGAGATGGTGATTGAGAATGACGAACAAATCTCCCGACCAACACACCGGACCAAAACAATGAGAAGAGAAGATGAACAAATTTCAAACAAGACGAGAGAGAAGAGAATCTCCTAAGACAATGATGGAAAACTAACCAAAAAACTAACAGCTTGTAGTGTGCCAAAGAGAGAACACGATTGATATAACAGTTGGCCTTTGGTTTAACCAAAAATTTGAATTTAAACAGCAAATGGGCCGGACTGTATCAGGGACGTTCGTACGTCCTAAAGACGTTCGTACGTCGGGACCAAAAAAAAACATCTGCCAGACCCTACGTTCGTACGTTCTAATAACGTTCGTACGTTGGAAAAAGATCTGCCCACCTCAACGTTCGAACGTCATCACAGCGTTCGTACGATTTTTTTTTTTTTTTTTTTTTTTCGAAAAAGAAGAAGAACCAACCTAACAGCTAGATAATAAACCACATAACCCCAAAAACAAATATTGAGAGACATCACAAGAAAACACTTCTACTTATCATACGTATTCCAATTACAACCGAATACAGTTTAAACAACCCTCAACCACAAGAGAATGCAAAATCGAAGAACGACATCATACACCAAGGCAGGGTACTTACTTAGACGATGCAAGCATGTAGATGAAACAGATAGACCAATACCAACCGCCAGAAACAAACTAAAAACATGATCATTGAGAATATTGAAAGTCACTTGCAACTAGCCCAATATGAAACTGAACCAGATCACAACACAACAAAGAAACCACACACTATTGTTTTTCTTCTTGTCTTTCAACTAGACAAATGCGAAAGCCACTATTCATTTTTTTTTTTTTTTTTTTTTGTAAAAACATTTAAACAGATGCCATTCCCGTGTGGGAGTATGTAATATCTCCATCTTTTACCAGAACACGAGGGTAGGGTGTAGCCTACATCTTTTCGGCAAAACACACTCAAGAAGTGCAATACCATGATAACGTGCAACACAAGAACTAACATCTCTTGAGTGCATCCGTCAGAGCATGACCCTCACAGCCCCAACGGGTTCTTAGCCAAATGAGTATGCTCCCAAGACATTCAAATGGCTGGGGATTTTGTGAGTCATTGACCACTTACAAGAGGCAAATACATATAAAGGAAGACGATGATCATGAAAGGAAACCATAGAAGAGTGGAGATATATAGGTATGTAAAACGACAATCCAACTACATGTAGATGCACCATATAAGAAACTACCAAGACGAAGAGAGTATGATGTAACCCTACAACTATGCATGACACAAAAACAGTTGAGGACGCCAAACTAGAAACGTCTGTAAAATGGAATCCACACAATAGAGAAAGTAGTATGTCCTCAATACCAACAACAATAATAAATAACTGAACCTAAACATCCTAAACACAGACAGTTCCAATGAACACATTAGGTATATGAATGCGGAAGAGGTGTAGTGACAATGAAGCAGTTGTCAGATGAGCGACTACCAGTTAACACCAAGATATGATTGGAATCAAAAACATCACACCTATTATCCTCAAACACAACCTTAAATTTAGCATCACATAACTGACTAATACTCAATAGATTGGACTTAAGACCCTTAACAAAAAGAAGCTCATGACTATTGAGCGAATCAACCTCAGAAAAGTTACCTTTACCTTCAACCGGAAGCAGTTTACCATTACCAAACCTAACCTTACCTCCATAACCAAGAGTCAGGTTATCAATCAGAGTCTTATCACCTGTCATATGAGGCGAACAACCGCTGTCAAGATACCATGATGAAGGCAATGGTTCAACCAAACGAGCCATGTGAGACACCATTTTCCTGGATGCATCCATACTCCTATCCCAGAAATGTGGTGGTGGAGTAGGCATGGGTGTTGCTTGAGGACGGTTTCCATAAGGAGAAGTTCTGGGTAAACCCCACGGAGCATAGCCATTCCACATGTATGGAGCCTGCATGGAGAAGGTGGAAGACTTGTTCCAATATGAGTTACCTGCAAAAGAAGGATGATGAGCAGGATACAAATTATTCCAACAAAAGGCAGAAGTGTGACCCATGCGACCACATGTTAGACATTTAAAGCCTTTGTGTCTAGAGTTCTTTTTCCGAACATGCTTTACATGAGTAACCTTGGGTGGTGATACCACACTAGACACCTGCACAGGAGCAGGAATAGCGACACTTGTTGGTCGCACAAAGGTAGTGCGGGAAGTGCTAGCAGTAGCAAGGGGAACAGATGTGTCATAACCTAAACCAGATTTATCTGAATGGGATTTACCGATTCCCAACAGAGAGTTTAGATTAGCACTTGCTTTACCAAACGCAACCAATTGTTTGTTAGCAGCAAACAACTCAGCCTTTACTTTCTCATGCTCCAGGACAAGGGATCGATACCGTGTTTTTAGATCATTATTCAGCTTTTCCAGAGTGACAATACGCACTTGGAAATCCTCCTTTTCCTTCACAAATTCTTCCTTTAACATGTTGGAATCACCTGTAAGATTGCATATATCCTGTCCAAGACTATCTACCTGATCCTGCAAGACAGTGTTAGTTTTTTCAAGCAACTTTACTTGTTGCATGGAAAACTTATACATATCACATAGTTCAGTAGTAGTAGCATGAACACCAGAATCAGAAACAATAATATCAGCAGAAGAGGATACAATACCTCCTGGATGTTCATCCAGGGATGCACTGAAGACCACATAATTGGAGACAACATTTGAGAGATTCCCATCATCATCTTCATCTGAATCATCCCATGTTACTGTGAGGTTCGCTTTGGAATTATCACCAGGTTTGCGATCCACCTTCTTGTCACATTCATTTGCAAAGTGTCCATAATCACGACACTTGTAACATTGGACATCTTTACGATCAACTCGAGCTCTTCTCCCATCCACAGAGAACCGCTCAAAACCACGACTTCTAGGAGCATTTGAGGAATCAGGAAATCGCTTTTGAGGATCTCGATTCTGTTGATATTTCAGAATCTTCTGAAAGCTACGTGACAGAAACGCATAGTTATCATCCACATCCTGTTCTTCATCATCAGAAGGTCCTGTGGAAGGTTCTTTAGACGATGTAGCTTTGAATGCTACAGGATTTGTTCTTCAAAGGTTCTTCCAAAGCCTGTTCCATCTCACATGTCCTTAGTTTCCCAGCAAGTGTCTCGATGGACATGTTCTTAATCACATTGCTCTCAGTGATGGCATCCTTACGTGAACGAAACCGAGGAGGCAAAGCACGCAATATCTTACGTACCACTTGTGTGTCAGTATATGCATGACCAATAGCCGCACTGCAGTTGATGATGTCTTGGAGACGAATAAAGAAATCATCAAAGGTCTCAGAATTATCCATCCGTAGATTCTCAAACTGAGACGTTAACAGTTCCAGCTTACTTTCTTTGACTGTTTCGTCACCTTCATGTGTACAGATAAGCCTGTTCCATGCATCTTTAGCCTCTTCACAGCCTTGCACCCAACGAAACTCACTAGCATTTAATGCCATGAAAATAGCATTGAGTGCCTTGTTGTTATAATTTGCCAGCAATTTCTGTTCAGGCGTCCACTTTTCACGTGGCGTCAGTGATGTAACAGCAGTATCATCAGTACCTGTAGTAGTCAGAGGTTCTTTCCACCCTGTGACAACAGAAAGCCAGACTTCTTCTCCTAATGCTTGGAGATAAGCTCGCATACGTACTTTCCAATGACCAAAGTCCTTTCCACTGAATTGTGGAGGAAGACTTGAAGTAGCAGTCTTGTGAGATTCCATAAAGCACTATTGATCGTTAGCGTGAGCCTTTACGCTCCTTAACCAGCCCCCAGCGACTGATACCAATTGAGAAACTACAAATAGTGCTAGTATAACAATTGTAAATTCAAACAAACAATTAACCAATACGCAGAAAGTAAATAACACATAGAGATTTTTAACGTGGTAAAACCCAAACAGGGAAACGTCCACGGTTGTCCTCGCGACAACAAAATAATCCACTAGATGAAAAGAGATGTACAAACCTACCAACTACCTGCACTCACTGCGAGTTGATACTCCTGGTTATCTCTAACACCTTGACTTCACCAGAGCACCTTGATGTACGCACAAGACACTCGACTTCTTGATGAACACACAAGAAGACTCGAAGCCGAATTCACAATAACTCTTAAAGATCACAAAGATATGAATTGAGAAAAGGGGGAAGAAAGGGAATTGAGTTCAATAGCCACAAACACTTTCAATATCAAAAACCTAACCAAAACACATGAACTAGAAGAAGGATGGACGGCCAAAGAACTAACTTGTTCTAAGGAAGAGAAACCCTATTTATACTTAGGGTTGGAAACCAAGGAAAATGGGCCGAAACAGTGCAAACCGACTTTGGACGTTCGTACGTCGATATGACGTTCGAACGTCGCCACACAAAAATAACCCTGCTGCCTACCATGACGTACGAACGCTCTAACTCGGTACGTACGTCTTCATACGAAACTCGTCTGCTGCCTACTTGGACGTACGAACGTTCTAACTGCGTACGTACGTCCTGACCAAAAGAAGTTTGCTGCTTCAGTGGACGTACGTACGTCCTAACTAGGTACGTACGTCCAGAACCCAATAACTTATCCTGGACAGAACTAAGAAACACGAAGGACACGAGACGACCATGCGTACATCTTGATTTTCCTAACAATGAATTCAAGGCGAGATAACCAAGGACACTTTGTCACAAAATTGATGTCAAACCACTTCGTGCCGGTTTCAGGCTTGACATGGCTCTAAAGCACATTCTTAATCACAAGAGACCAGTTTCAACCCTGAGATCTGACCCTGCAGGGATGCCGTCTTCACATTCCCAGTCCATCTTCTTTATTATTCTATCAAGTAAGTTTCACCATCATCTCTATTGTGAATCCTCTGACCTGACACTGCACCTAGTTGAGATTAATGAAACTAACTTTATCCGAAAAAAACCCATCGTTTCTCTATTAACTGCAGATGATTCAACAGTATAATAATGGCGTTTTTGTACGTATATCTCTTAATGATGTGCATCTTTGAACGAGCACCATTATATATCTTCATATGATTTGTGCAAAAGCCAACGTGCGGAGAAATTAATCTCTACTGTTGAAATATTAATTAGGTCCTGTCATCGAGAATTTTGAGGTTGACTGATAGTGACTATACTTTACGTAGCCATGCAAACTAACAATGTGGTTAAACATTGTTTTCTATCCTAACAACGTTGTTTTAAACTAACAATATATATACTTAAGGTCAACGTTCGATATTCACAACAAGTATGTTTTCGATAGTTTTCTCCGGCAGAGTACGTTGATGTGGATTACTTAATGTTGAGATGGCAAAAATAAAAACACATGGCAGGAAAAATTGCAAATAAAAAGAAAAATAAATTACTACATCATCATCATCTTCTTCCTCCTTGTATCAAACCCTAAAAATAAATTTTCTCAATAAATTTCTCCCTAATTCTTCCAATTCTTATGCCCCTATAGCTATTGGATTGTTGCTCCCATTTGCGAAAAAAAAAAGAACAAACCTCAAATCGAAAATGTTGAATGTACTTACCCTAAAGTCCCAAGATTCTCAAACCAAGAAAAATCATTTCAAGTAAACTTTAATATCAAAATCCAAGTTAGATCACTCTCTCTTTATCGAATTTTCATTACCAAACCCCACCAACGGAGATGCCCCTGTGATGTCAACACATGCATGTTATTTCCTTTCTTACCAACTGTATATCAAACATCAGTTGGGGCGTAGTGTTGATCCGCCTTCTGACGAGTCTGTAAGAAAATTGACCGGAGCCTTTTTTCTTAACCTGTATTCATGCTCGCCATACCGCATCATACAATATGTCATGCACATGCATGATCATGTCCGTATTTCAAACCGGGGTAATATTTACATGGTCCCTAAAGGTGTCTAGTCGGCTCCTCCTACATAGAGGACATAAATTCCCATCTGTAAATAATGGGATCATGAGATGGTACTGGAGAATGACAAGGTACTCCACCGTCGTCATGCGTTTTCTTAACCCTTCCATAGGAATACCAATAAAGAAGCCCTTGGCATGTTTGGTTTGTAAGCATTTTATCATAGCCCTCTGACGAGCAGAAAAATCAAAATCCCTGTCTATACCAGTAGCAATCTTCCTGTAATAAGCTTCCGCCAGTGTGTGTTGGGGTTTAGGGGAGGCGGTAGCCCTTGAGGGTAAAATACTAAGGTCGAAATCAGGGAGAGAAAGTTGTAGCTCAACAACTGCACTATCAAAAGCATCATCCATATGTTACCACATCCTCAGAGTATGTGGTCCTGGAGCTCCTGAGTTTGGATTTTAGTTCAATTTTAGTTTTGGGGAATTCGTTTTTATTAATTTGAATTAACTTAATTATGTAGATGTCTTAGTATTTTAATCCGTTATTGGGCTAAACTATTTTTCAAAACTGCCATATTTATTGGGCCTTCGTAGTTGGACTTAAAAAATCACATGGTCCAAAAGGAATTTTTTTTATAAGTTAGAGCCTAATGATCATCCCATATCAACAACTTAATTAGAATTATAATGAACTGTTTGACAGGAACAACATTTGATTTTATTTTTAAGTTTTATCAAAGATTTTCAAAATGAATAAGTTCTCCTACTTGCTTTTGCATTAATGAGAATAGTAAGGGAATAATTGGACTTTAAACATCTTAGAGTATTGTTGTAATGGTATTGAGTATGGTTGAGATGGATACGGATATTGATGTTGATGTGATCGATGAGTGATGAGATGTTGTCGTTGACTCAATACTACTATAACAATAACCCTTCCAAGGATTCGAGTACAGCGGCAAGGAAGAGTATCAATCCACTCTAATAAACAAAATAGACAAAGAAACTAGGGCTGTCAATGGATCGGATCGGTTTGGTTTTTACCATGATCCAAACCGATCCAGATTTATAGTGATCCGAACCAAACCAATCCAATTCGATAATGGATCATATTAATTGGATATTGAATTGATCCAATTTTAGTAGTGGATATCCGATCCGATCCGAACCGATCCAAAAATCTAATTTTTATCTTTTGAATCACTAGTTAAAATGAAATCAAATTCACAACTCCATTAACAAATTTGTTTGAATCACTAGTTAAAATTGAATCAAATTCACAACTACATTAACAAATTTGTTTGAATCACTAGTTAAAATTGAATCAAATTCACAACTCCATTAACAAATTTGTTTGAATCACTAGTTAAAATTGAATCAAATTCACAACTCCATTAACAAATTTGTTTGAATCACTAGTTAAAATTGAATCAAATTCACAACTCCATTAACAAATTTGTTTGAAAAATCTTCTTTTTTTGTTATTTAGTATACAAAAATCTTCTTCAACTCCATTAACAAGTTCCTCTTTATTCATTGTCTTTCAAACCCTTTAAATCACCTTTTAAATTTTCTGAACTTTATACATATCATTGCGACGATTTGAAACTTCCATCAATTATATTTGAAATTTCCATCAATTATATCTACAACTTCATCAAAATATGAAAAAACAAAAACTTACTTTTAAATTTGAAAAAATCCAATATAAAAATCTCAATTTTTTTGAAAAATCTCAAATTTCTTCGTGAATTAAGAAACCCAAATTATCATAACTACAAAACATAGGGTTATCATTGATATTCTTTCCCATGTAAAGCTTGGAGAGAGAGAGAAAGAAGATTAAAGGAAGTAGAAGACAAAGAGAATTAAGATTTTGATTTTCAAATCGATAATTTTTTTTACAAATTGTTTCTCTTTTTGGTGTTCGGATCGGATCGGTTTTTCCTTTAGTATTATCCAAACCGAACCAAAACAATAATGGATATCCAAAAACCATTTTAAGTGATCCATTAATCCAAATGGATATCCAAAAGTCTAAAATAATGGATTGGATCGGTTTGGATAGTTGACAGGCGTAAAAGAAACTACCAATGAGATGTCACAATATTTTGTAGAGAAGTTACAATAAACTATACTAACTACTTCTAATCTAATTATGGCTAATAAACGGAGTAAGATCAATAAATGGAATAGGGGACATGTTTACCTCATGCATCCACCATTTATACTAATCTAGTTACTCTTTCTCTCCATTTTGTTTGCCTCTCAAAAATTGTTGCCAGCACCATTCTAGATATAACCATATATTAAAGGAGCAATCTATAATTTCTAGACTTCGAGTCTTCTTGTGCGTTCATCAAGAAGTCGAGATCTTTCTGTGTTCATCAAGGTTCTCCGGTGAAGTTAAAGGGTGTTAGAGATAGCCGCTATTGTCAAGTAGCAGATGTATGCAATAGTATTTGATAGGCTTGTAATCTCTTGCAACATAGTGGATTGATTTGTTACCGATCGAGGTAATCGTGGTAGAGTTTTACCACGTTAAAATCTCTTGTGTTTTTTATCATTGTTGTTTTATTTATCATTTGTTTATTCTATTATATTGCCCTTGTTTGGGGTTTCGTGAGTAAACCCAACATTCATAATTTAATAATTTTAGAACATGCAAATTTTAATCTATTTATAAAGGGAGATCTTAGTCACACAACACAAATTTCTCATACACCACGATTTTGTAGTTTACCACAAATATTCTCAAGATTTTCTACACACACCACAAATAAAATAAACTCTCATTACACCCCATTGTTTTTTTAATTTATTTTATTGCTTTTTAGCAGTAATACATATATAGAAATAAATCTAAAGAACCCAAAACATGAAAACTAATCTAGTATTTAGTTAATCTAAACAATTTTCTTAGAAAACTACACGTAAACAAAATTATTAGTCTTCAAATATTCTTCATGTCTTAAAATTAAATATTGAATTTGGATTATTATTTTCTTGATTGGTTTCTGAAAATGTTTGAATACCATCTAGATATAACCATATATTTTCATTGGGGTCATGACGTTCCTTTTTTACTTTTAAATTAAACCTATAATTAATGATGAAGTTTAATGGGATTTTAGTCTTTTAGATAAAGACGAAGAGGATGTTTGAGGAAGAAAAATATATTATTATAATTTTAGCTAAATCTGCCTCTTGTGAGATGTAGACTTTGAACATTATCTATCTGCAACTTTTTAATATAGTCTATAAATGACATCAGTTCACAAATTTTTTGAGGTTATGCTCACATTTCTTCGCGTCGTCAATCCTTAATTTATCAAAAAATACCCTTAGGGAGGAAGAGAAAATCATTATTTCTTATAAATTAATCTTGAATTAAAACTACTAATAGACAAATAATTAGTTTTGTTCCCTTAGAAGTTAGAACAAATTGAACTTATTCATAGTCCATGTCGAAAAACTGTATATTAATTTTTGTTAGTCTGAATTTCATCTTCCGGCGTTGCACTGGAAGTCTGGTACAATAATAGTAGCTAGGTATACAACAGAAGTGATGCAAGAAATAGTTTGAACATCTGCGAAAAAAGTAAGAGCTTTGACGGATAGCCTTTTGGATCGGAACATTTGGGGAACAATATGTAATGGCGAAGGCAACAACTTACTAAAAACAAGTTCTTCCGGACAGTGAAGGAACCAACAAATTATTTGTGGGCATGGCGTCAGACTTTGAAGGTTAGTGATCAAGAACACAATACTGCTTATCAAGTACAGTGCCGCTATTAGACAGATGTGCTTTTGTGGCATGATCAGTGGTGTGAACAGTCCCGTCTAATAGAGCAGCGATGGAACCAATCTGCTTAACCTGGAAAACAGCAAGCACATGATGACATGAACATTCTACAGAGTATGAATTCTGCAGGAATTACATGTTAGCCTTCTAAATCATCATACGCACTTGGTGCATGAAGAAGTAATACATACCTGCATAAGATTTTCACGAGAGATGTTGGGAACTATCACATAATGTGTCTGGAAGTACTGTTGTCATTTGGAAGTACTATTGTAGCTGCGCTGTTGGAAACACAGCTGATGTACGTTTTTGTAGTACATCAAAAACTAATCAAGGAGCACTTGTACCAATTAATTATTTGATGGAAACTAATCGAACGACAGAAACCATTTCATTCTTTTCCGTCACAGCGCCATCCTCTGAAGAGATGCGTCTTGTACAAATTGGACACGTAGATCTTTGCAGCATAATTGGTAGAATTCATCTGTATGATACACATGATGACAAGATGGAATTACCAAAAGCTGCTGACCTTCCTGCCATGCATATACGCAAAATCGCAGTCTCGATCTGGTGCCAAGATAATGAATTTATTAGTTTGAGTATGCAGTTCATTTTTACATCAAGAAAATAAACTAAAATTAAAACAACAATACAATTACTCCACTCTAACAACATGAAGCAGTTATGATCGCATTTAAGATTTATGCAGAGTTACATAAAGTTGTTAGTTTATCAGATAAGCAGATCATTTTGCTGGGATAACAAACATTATTATTTTCAAATATCACAGTTTCACAATAATTAGAGATTCAAACATCTATAACTAATCACCAGGCCTCTTATTTCCTGATAATTTAAATTAAAAATAATAATAATAATACTGTAACTAAAACCGAAGGTTGAAAAATTATATTCACTTGGAAATTTGGAATAAAAAAACTTATAAAATATACAAAAAATATTTCGCAAACATTAAAAAAATAAATGATTATATTAACCCTGATTTTTCAAAATGATTCAAACTCACTTCCTAATTATCTATCAAATAATTTTATTATTCAACATCAAATTTCAATGAAATTCTATTAGGAATTATGAACATGAACATACCTATGTAACAATTCTGGTAAATCACTAATCCTGATCTTGTTTGGATCCATCGTTACTGGCCAGATACGATAAAAAGTCAGATTAACAAGAAAGTAAAAAGAATAATTAAAAGGCAATAAGGTATAGGAGAAAAAAAAGAAAAAGAAAACGAAAAAAAGAAAAACAATTATGCATACCTAGAGGAACACAAAGATACACCTTCACCCATCTTCACTTCACTTTCCCTTTTCTTTTGAGATGCTCTGGTTGTTCTTATGACAATTATAATGTACCTACCACATTAGATGGATTCCTAATTTTTTTTTTGTAGATTCCCTGTAAATAGATTTAATTAGATTGTCTTTCTACAGTAATTTTCGGGCGTAAAGGTGGATAAGGACTTCAAATTGGCGGTAAGGTGGACAAACAAATTGGGAAACGATAAGAAAAAATATGACTTAGAAGAAGAGATATGAAACACTTGAAGGGTAGAACAAAGATTATTAGAGAGGAAGAGGAGAAACGAACTATCTTATCTTACAGAATTAGTACTATATATAGAAAAGCGACAGAGTAGGTCGGTGCGCAAATTACCACGTACTGATGATAGTTCACGTGGCATGCAAGTAAAATGTCCAGCTAACATGAACATGCATAGTATACATCTGATCTGATGATAATTGACGTGGCATGCAATTTGGTTATATACAGTCTCCATAATTAATGTCGCTTGCCATCAGGTCAAGTGTTCCCTTAGATACCCTTTGATCCTTGTTAGTTGTTACTGTATTTTCTTCTGAATAAAACCTGCATATACATTACTCCATTATCAGTTTATCACCAGAAAATTGTTTATTTTTTAATCGCTATTATTAATTGGTTGAAGTATATATTGTGCATTGACAACAACATCTACTGATGCAATTGTTAATGTGTGCGATGTCTGATAAGGCATACCATGGCCTTATTTACTACATGAAAAACTTGTTGAATGTGGCAACATCAATATTGTTAGTAGTAGGGGTGTAAATTATTGCTATTGACATTAAATCACACCTGCAAACATGTCTGTTCTGTTCATAACTAGATCCTTTGCTATTTATCTCTTTTTTGGTTTCGTGTATTTGAGTCTTAAAACAAACATGTCGACAATGAGGGGGATTGGTCACAGATTTTCGCCAAAGTTCATTTCTTCTCATGACAACATTCCCATTTCAGAATCACTATTCTTTTCAAAGAAGATCAATAGATTAACTGTTGTGGACAACAATAAGATTTGGCGAAAAAGAATGACGACAGAGCTGGTTAGAACCCCTGTTCTTAGAAATGCTACTCCTGATGATCGTGAAAGCTTTGAGATTAGTGATGGATCGTCGTCAGAGTTTCACTCTGACTTGTTTTCTGATAGCTTGGAATATACTATCAATATAATGGTTGGTGAATAGATTATTTCTTTTTGGTGTTTAGCCTTAAAGGTTATAATATTAGTAAATCATAATTTTTTTCTACGAATAACTAACTAGATTGGTAACGAGGCTTTTACTGACGACAGAGCAAGTGGCTATTGGCGGAACTTGTCGCAGCACATATCATTTGGAAACATAATGGCAAAGCCATGTGGGTTGCAATGAGTTCCTGGCTTGACATGGCTCTAAAGCACATTCTTAATCACAAGAGACCAGTTTCAACCCTGAGATCTGACCCTGCAGGGATGCCGTCTTCACATTCCCAGTCCATCTTCTTTATTATTCTATCAAGTAAGTTTCACCATCATCTCTATTGTGAATCCTCTGACCTGACACTGCACCTAGTTGAGATTAATGAAACTAACTTTATCCGAAAAAAACCCATCGTTTCTCTATTAACTGCAGATGATTCAACAGTATAATAATGGCGTTTTTGTACGTATATCTCTTAATGATGTGCATCTTTGAACGAGCACCATTATATATCTTCATATGATTTGTGCAAAAGCCAACGTGCGGAGAAATTAATCTCTACTGTTGAAATATTAATTAGGTCCTGTCATCGAGAATTTTGAGGTTGACTGATAGTGACTATACTTTACGTAGCCATGCAAACTAACAATGTGGTTAAACATTGTTTTCTATCCTAACAACGTTGTTTTAAACTAACAATATATATACTTAAGGTCAACGTTCGATATTCACAACAAGTATGTTTTCGATAGTTTTCTCCGGCAGAGTACGTTGATGTGGATTACTTAATGTTGAGATGGCAAAAATAAAAACACATGGCAGGAAAAATTGCAAATAAAAAGAAAAATAAATTACTACATCATCATCATCTTCTTCCTCCTTGTATCAAACCCTAAAAATAAATTTTCTCAATAAATTTCTCCCTAATTCTTCCAATTCTTATGCCCCTATAGCTATTGGATTGTTGCTCCCATTTGCGAAAAAAAAAAGAACAAACCTCAAATCGAAAATGTTGAATGTACTTACCCTAAAGTCCCAAGATTCTCAAACCAAGAAAAATCATTTCAAGTAAACTTTAATATCAAAATCCAAGTTAGATCACTCTCTCTTTATCGAATTTTCATTACCAAACCCCACCAACGGAGATGCCCCTGTGATGTCAACACATGCATGTTATTTCCTTTCTTACCAACTGTATATCAAACATCAGTTGGGGCGTAGTGTTGATCCGCCTTCTGACGAGTCTGTAAGAAAATTGACCGGAGCCTTTTTTCTTAACCTGTATTCATGCTCGCCATACCGCATCATACAATATGTCATGCACATGCATGATCATGTCCGTATTTCAAACCGGGGTAATATTTACATTGTCCCTAAAGGCGTCTAGTCGGCTCCTCCTACATAGAAGACATAAATTCCCATCTGTAAATAATGGGATCATGAGATGGTACTGGAGAATGACAAGGTACTCCACCGTCGTCATGCGTTTTCTTAACCCTTCCATAGGAATATCAATAAAGAAGCCCTTGGCATGTTTGGTTTGTAAGCATTTTATCATAGCCCTCTGACGAGTAGACAAATCAAAATCTCTGTCAATACCAGTAGCAATCTTCCTGTAATAAGCTTCCGCCAGTGTGTGTTGGGGTTTAGGGGAGGCGGTAGCCCTTGAGGGTAAAATACTAAGGTCGAAATCAGGGAGAGAAAGTTGTAGCTCAACAACTGCACTATCAAAAGCATCATCCATATGTTACCACATCCTCAGAGTATGTGGTCCTGGAGCTCCTGAGTTTGGATTTTAGTTCAATTTTAGTTTTGGGGAATTTGTTTTTATTAATTTGAATTAACTTATGTAGATGTCTTAGTATTTTAATCCGTTATTGGGCTAAACTATTTTTCAAAACTGCCATATTTATTGGGCCTTCGTAGTTGGACTTAAAAAATCACATGGTCCAAAAGGAATTTTTTTTATAAGTTAGAGCCTAGTGATCATCCCATATCAACAACTTAATTAGAATTATAATGAACTGTTTGACAGGAACAACATTTGATTTTATTTTTAAGTTTTATCAAAGATTTTCAAAATGAATAAGTTCTCCTACTTGCTTTTGCATTAATGAGAAGAGTAAGGGAATAATTGGACTTTAAACATCTTAGAGTATTGTTGTAATGGTATTGAGTATGGTTGAGATGGATACGGATATTGATGTTGATATGATCGATGAATGATGAGATGTTGTCGTTGACTCAATACTACTATAACAATAACCCTTCCAAGGATTTGAGTACAGCGGCAAGGAAGAGTATCAATCCACTCTAATAAAAAATAGACAAAGAAACTACCAATGAGATGTCACAATATTTTGTAGAGAATTTACAATAAACTGTACTAACTACTTCTAATCTAATTATGGCTAATAAACGGAGTAAGATCAATAAATGGAATAGGGGACATGTTCACCTCATGAATCCACCATTATACTAATCTAGTTAATATGCATATTCTTAGCTACTCACCTCTCAGCTATTGTACCTCCCCGGTTCACCTCTCACCTATTCCAGCTCACCTCTCAGCTATTGCGTCTAATTATTTTACTCTTTCTCTCCAATTTGTTTGCCTCTCAAAAATTGTTGCCAGCACCATTCTGTAAACCCCCCCCCCCCCCCCCCCCACACCAGTTTTCCCTCTCACAATGTCATTCACAATCTCTATCAAGATGTATATGCTTTCTTAGATGCTAGCTAATTAACATGTTCTGTAGAAATTGTAGTGTTACTCTCACGATGGTTTGAATACATTCGCATGGTTACTAATACTAAGTTATGGTTTTAGTACATATGGCCTTTGGTGTTACAATATTTGTGTGTGTTTCAGATAACTCTTGCATATGTTTGTGTTGCTTTCGGGGGGTTTATGTTTTCAAAACAATATTAACTTTTTCCATGGATACTTTTTTTTATTTTTTTTTATAAGTTTTCGTTTTATTAATAAATCACTAAAGATCACAAAAGACTTTAAACATTAGGAAGAGGCTAAAAGCCCAATAAAAACCACAACAAACCTTGCCACAAGTGGAAAGCCCAAAACACACTTGGGCTGACAACCCATCAACAAACCCCATGAGTAGAACATCCATAATCATCATGAACCACCTGTTGGCCCGAACCATGTGAGTTTCAAACCCTAGTTAAACATTAAAAGCGCACCCCGTCATTATCTTTTTCTCCAAGTACAGTACAATATTTAAATGTGTAAATCTTAAAGCTATCAACCAATCATGGACTGCAACTGTTACAGGTTCATCACAATATCGTATACCAATCACCAAATGGCCAGAGAAGGTGGTTAAAATCCTATTGGCTGATTTGAACAACATTAAACGAGCAATGGATGTTGTTAAAGAAAGATTACAGTCTGTTGACGATGGTAACATAAGCATATCAGCATATGACACTGCATGGATTGCACTTGTTAAAGATCTCCATGGAAATGATGCTCCTCAATTTCCATCTAGCCTAGACTGGATCATCAACAACCAACTCCCTGATGGCTCATGGGGTGATACTTATTTTTTCTCCCCATACGACCGATTGAGTTGCACTTTGGCTTGTGTTATTGCATTGAAAACATGGAACATGTACACTGAGGGTTGTGAAAAAGGTATTTGAACTTGTGGTTATTCAAACTTACAATGTTAATTTGGAGTTTTCTAAATTTGCTATTTGTTTTCTTTACTAGGTCTATCCTTCCTTCAACAAAATTTGCATAGAATTCAAGATGAAGATCCTGAGCATCTGCTAAGTGGCTTCGAAGTTCGATTTCCTACTCTCATAGAAATAGCTCAAAAATTAGGATTAAATATAGTGCAAGATTGTAATGTTTTGCATGATTTAGTTGCCAAAAGAGATCTAAAGCTGAAAAGGTTTGGATATAGTATTCTATATTCTGCTGCAAGAGTTCTATTTCCTAACCTTTTTAGTAAGAGTATTTTAATGGACTTGTATTACTTTTTGGGTGATAGGATACCAAAAGAAGTACTGCACAATGTGCCTACAACACTGCTTTATAGCTTGGAAGGAATACCAGCTGATTTAGACTGGGAAAAGCTTTTGAAATTGCAACACCCAAATGGTTCCTTCCTATGTTCACCATCTTCAACAGCTTATGCCCTTACGCAAACTAAAGATGAAAATTGCTACAGATATCTCAGGGACATCGTTAACAGATTCAATGGAGGAGGTAATGTTATTTCTATAGATGTATTATATTCTCTTCACATTTCATTCTTTTTTTTTTATATGCTCATAATGGGTCAATTGGTTTTTATAGCACCACATTCCTACCCTTTGGACCTATTTGAGCGCCTTTGGGTTGTTGATCGCTTGGAACGTCTCGGATTCTCAAGATATTTTACGTCAGAAATTAGAGAATTACTTGACTATGTTTATCGGTAAGGTTATGTACCTATATAACATATCAATACAAGGACATTTGTTGATTTTAGGATTTGTTTTTTCTTTTTTTTTTTTTTCCTTTGTGGTAAGCGAGATTGAGGGGACCCTTACCCGTTTAAATTACGTGAGGAAATTATTTATCAAACATTCAACTGCGGACGTGTTTCGAACTCACAACCTCTCCACTTTGTGAGAGGGAGCTACAGTTGAGCCACTGGCTCACATGCGTTGATTTTATGATTACCACCAACTACTGATCTCATCAAAAACAGGCTCACCAGTCACCACAACATTTTTCCTACCAAAAAAAAAAAAATTTGTTTACAGATGATATATGCATCAATTTACAGGGGTTTAACAAAATGGCCCTAAAAACAATTTGTTTACAGATGATATATATATGCATCAATTTCAGATGTTGGACGCATTATGGAATTAGTTGGTCAAGAGATACAACTGAAGTTGAGATTGATGATACATGCATGGCTTTCAGAATGTTACGTTTACATGGCTACGACGTTAATGCTAGTAAGTCATTTCATACAAATATAACAAAACAATATGCATTTATATTAGCTTGCATCTTTCACAGTAAAACTTATAACTCTAATGTACATTGCAGGTGCAATTCAACATTTTGAGAGAGATGGCCAATTTTATTGTTTTGTTGGTCAAAATAGTCAAGGAATTACAGAAATGTTAAGCTTGTACAGAGCATCTCAAGTGCTATTTCCAGGAGAAAGGATTCTCAAAGAATCGATGAGTTTCTCCTTCAATTTTCTTAGAAAGAAGCAGGATCTTGGACAAGTTGCAGATAGATGGTTAATCACCAAGGACTTGGTTGGGGAGGTAAAATATTATTTGGATGTTCCATGGTACGCAAACTTACCTCGCATAGAAACAAGGCATTATATTGAACAATATGGTGGAGAGGATGATGTATGGATTGCGAAAACGCTTTATAGGTAATTAAAAATATTAATATAACAAGGTTTGTTAGTAAATGTTGCAGCAATATAGAACTAGAAAGAGTTGACATGAACCTTATTTTCTAAGGATGTACAATGTAAGCAATAACGACTACCTTGAGCTTGCGAAATTGGACTATAATTACTGCCAAAAGTTGCATCAATTGGAGTGGATTGCTATCGAGATGTGAGTGAATTGCTATCATTTTCATAGATCTTCAGTGTTATCCTTTGCAAACTTCATAAACCCAGTCTTTCATGCAGGTGGTATGAAGACTACAACCTGAGAGAATTTGGTCTCTACAAGGATGACCTTCTCAAATTTTACTTTATAGCAATGTCAAGTATATTTGAGCCAGAGCAAGCGAATGTGCGACTCGCCTGGGCCAAAACCGCTGCTTTGATTGAACTGGTCTCTGTTCACTTGAAAGAAAATTCCATTGGGCAAAAGAAAGGATTCATCGAAGCCTTTGAAAACAGGTACATTATATTAGTGGATATGGTTTAAGAAGTCATACATATGTTTGTGCATGTACTGGTAGACAGACATTAATAAAGATGTTGCGAATGTAGGGAGTTTGGGTCGAATGGAGCTCGAAATAAACTTGTATATGTCATACATAAAAGCTTGGATGAATTCTCATTACAAGTTCAAGAGGTGCATGGAAAGGATGTCTACCACAATCTTAAACATTGTGTAAGTGCATACCACAATCTATAACCTATGATCGCAAAACCGTAGTATCTGATTATGGATTTGTATTTTTTAGTGGAACACGTGGTTGCTCAGATTGCAAACCTATGGAGACGATTATGCTGTCCCTAACAGCAATGAAGCAGAGCTCTTAGTATGCACCATAAACCTCTGCAGTGAACACTCTTCCTTGATTGATCTAATACCTCAATCGGAGTACTTGTATCTCACTAACCTAACCAATGAAATATGCAACAACCTTCGTCAAACAGAAAACTTCGAGGTTCGACTACCTACATAACAATTTTAATACCATAGATTATTAAACATGTTCAGAGTATTATACTCTCACTCTGTATTCATAGATAACTAAACATGTTGACTGTATAATATTCTCACTCTGTATCATTAATAGGTTGGAATGAAGAAAATGCACGCAGATGAAATGGTCACTGACGCACCAATAAACTCTATAGACCTACAAATGCAGGAGCTTGTGCAACATGTCGTTAAGGGTAACGGTGGAATTTATCAGAAGATTAAAGGAATTTTTTTGATTATTGCAAAAGCCTACTACTACACTGCCTACTGTGATCCTGCTACCATCAATCTTGATATTGCGAGAGTACTATTTGAGCAAGTAGATTGATCTCACTGACACTGAACAATATACAGTGAAGATAAATTAACCGTAGACCCTCTTACAAAAGGTTGACCACCAAATTGAGGTGAGGTGTTTGTTTTGTTCCCTCTTATAATTTCTCTAGATTGAATTGTTGTATGGAATTGATATATTTTTTATATGTTGAAGCAAAACTTCCAGGCCCTAGTCCTTACCCATTATTTGTGATGATGTTTGGTGTGGATTGTGAGTTTTTTGCAGACAAATTTTGAGTTGAATATAACAAGTAGCAGGGAAAGAAAGAAAAAAGCCGAGAAACCCTTGCATTTAATGGTTTATGATTTTTTTTGGGCAATTTCTGAGAATTATTTAGGGTCTATGCAAATCTCAAGAATCATCATTAATTCTACCAAAACCTCCATATTCTATGTTAACACTTGTACTAATGTGTTCAATTGACACTCGTTTGTTCCGAACTTCTTCTTTAACTGAGAAGTATTTCATATCCATGTGCTTATTAGCTTTAGAATACCTATCATACTTAGAGAAGAATACAACTGAGGCATTATCACAATGAATTTTCAGCGGCCTAGATATGGAGTGAATAACTCTAAGTCCTGAAATAAAATTTCTTAGCCATAATTCCTGAATTTTAACTTAAAAGTAAGCTACAAATTCGGCCTCCATAGAGGACCCAACAATGAGGCTCTTTTTATCACTTCCAAGAAATGGTTCCCCCAGAGAGCATAAACACATAACCAAACGTGCTTTTCCTACTGTCCACACATCCATTGTAATCCGAATCTGTGTAACCAATCACCTCAAGATGATCAGTTCTTCTAAATGTGAGCATGTGATCTTTGGTCCCTTGTAGATACCTTAGCACTTTCTGACCAACTGCCCAATGAGCAGGTCCTAGATTGCTTGGATATCTACCTAATACTCCGAAAAGAAAACTAATCTCTGGTCAAACTTGTCCATACATCATACTCCCTACCATAGAAGCATAAGGTCTTTCTTTCAATTGTTCTCGTTCCAATTCATTCTTAGGATATTGACATAATTCAAAATGATTTGGAACAACATCTGAATTGCACATTGACATATTAAATCTATCCAAAACTTTATTGATGTAAGCTTTCTGAGACAATCCTAACAATCCACATGATCTATCCTGAAATATTTCTATTCCTATCACGTAGGATGCCTCCCCCATGTCTTTCATCTCAAAGTGTTTGGAAAGAAATTCTTTGGTGTCATGTAATAAACCAAAGTCATTGCTGGCAAGCAATATATCATCAACATACAGAACCAAATGATGAACACATTATATCCATAATTTCTATACCCAAATTTATACTATTTAGTCTATTTATATTTAAATAATTAATATGTATTTGTCGATTTTGTAGGATTTGCTTGATGGGTCGAAAGAGCATAGTTTTGCGTCATTTGGATTGTTAATAAAGCTTGCAAAAATTGTTGTCAAAGTAAAGGCATGGGAGCCCGAAACATTTTGGTTATGATTTCATTGGAGCTCCAAAGACCCAAAGCTCGTCCATTAGTTGTCATCCATAGGCTTGCTTGTAGTAGACTTATGCATATGACAATGGGAGGGAAAGAACCGAAATATTTGATTTGCATGCGAAAGAAGGTGGAATGCATTGAAGAAAGAAATGAGCTATACATCCATCACACTACCATATAGCGTTTTAGCCCCACTATTCATTTTCTTACTTTTCCATATTCACAACAAACTATTCCACTATTCATCTCTTTACTTTTCCATGCATATTCACACAAAACCATTTCACTATTCTTATACTATTCCACTAATGTTTTATCATTCATTTCACCATTTTTTAGGCACCCATACTCATTTTCTTATTCTTCTACATATCTAGCCCACACAAACTACCCTTCCATTTCATGTACACCAATTTGCAAAGTCAAATGATACCATTAACCACACATGGAAACACTTTGGTGCATAGTTGTGAAATCTCAAATTGTGGCTTTAGATATGGCCATAGATGGTGCAATAGAAGTGACTATTAAATGAAGAGAAGACCATGCTTGCATTCTACGTGATTGCTTTTTTTTTTTTCCTTAAAGGGGTAATTTTATAAATAAAGAATAAAATGTACAAAGTGGGGTGCAAGCACCAGTTACATCATCGAAATCTGTAGTACATTGAGTATGGACTCTCTAATGGAACATTTGGCGAATTGTCCGAGTCATACCAGTTCTTACATATCCATTACCAAGATAAACACCTTTTCCAGCACAAAAGTCAGCTGAAATGTTTGCTTCCCTCTTTGTACAGGTGAGAAGAAACCATTTAAATCTTGTCTTCAGCTCCTCACACTTCTTCTTGAACCTCCAATGGCCTTTATCACCATTAACTGCCTGTGAAGCAGCTTCAGAATCTGTTTCAATCCAGAGCTGCTCCCACCCTTTCTCACTTGCTTTCTCCATAGCTTCTATGGCTGCGCATTCTGCTTCGTAGTTTGTTGCTTTCCCTAATTGTAACACCCCGGGTCGGCAGGTGGTTTGCCGAGGGGTGTGTCCTACGGCACGTGAGAGGAGGATATCCTGACATTGGAATATAGGTATAGATCCGTCATATATAATCACCGAGGCCTTTTGGGTTCACTTGGCTCCAGAGTTCGAAAGAACTCCAGAGTTAAGTGTGCTCGGGTGGGAGTAGTCTCAGGATGGGTGACCTCCTGGGAAGCAGGCTGCTGCCCATAAAACCCCACACTGTCGGATGTCCGCAGTGGCTAAGTGGGGACAATATCGGTGGTGATATAGGTCGGGTCGTTACAAATGGTATCAGAGCCGACGACGGTTCACCTGTCGAGGGTGGGAGAGTATGCTGGAAAGGCGCCTAGCCCAGGAAGGGGTGACGGTTGCGCCAGGTACTCGTCTCGCGAGGTGCAGGGAACGTCGGAGATCTGGAGCTGTATATTCCAGAGCCGAGGACGGCTCTCCTCTAAGGTGGTGGGATTGTAACACCCCGGGTCGGCAGGTGGTTTGCCGAGGGGTGTGTCCTACGGCACGTGAGAGGAGGATATCCTGACATTGGAATATAGGTATAGATCCGTCATATATAATCACCGAGGCCTTTTGGGTTCACTTGGCTCCAGAGTTCGAAAGAACTCCAGAGTTAAGTGTGCTCGGGTGGGAGTAGTCTCAGGATGGGTGACCTCCTGGAAGCAGGCTGCTGCCCATAAAACCCCACACTGTCGGATGTCCGCAGTGGCTAAGTGGGGACAATATCGGTGGTGATATAGGTCGGGTTGTTACACTAATCCACCATAATAAACCCCCAAAACACTGCCTTAGGAATCTCTAAACACCACCCCCCATCCTGCTTGTCCAGGGTTGCCATGTGCTGCTCCATCTGTATTAGCCTTAACCATCCCAAGAGGTGGCGGTAGCCAGTAACATTCAATGACCTGCAGTGTCTTGCTTGGCCTTACATTCTGAGAAAATTTCCCAATAACAGAGAGGTCATAGTGAGTGCCATAATGTGTCTTTGTTGCCATATCCATAATTTTGGGTTGTACAGTGTCGTATAAAAGTAAATTTCTAGCCTTCCATATCTCCACAAAAACTAATAGAGCTCCAACCTTCCACATTTCCATAAGCATAGGACTTTTACCTTTTCTCATCATCAAAACTTGCAGCCTGGCATGAGAAAACCATTCACATAGTAGTCTCCATAGTTGATTAGCCAGATTGCAAAAGAAAAATAGATGATGCCATGTTTCAGAACTATTTTTACACAAGCAACATTGTGAGACAACATGAAATTTTCATGGCTTGGATTCTATCGTCAGTGCTGATTGCTTTATGCAGAACTTTCCATGCTAAGGCTTTGTGTCTTGGATGTATTAAGGTGGAAGACCAGAACATTGCCCAAACATGGACAATATGTTTCTTTCTAAGGACTTCAAAAGCTGTTGAGGAAGTAAATTCACCACTACTGTTATATGGCCATATTCTCTGATCTGCAGACGAGATATCCGGTGGCTTAAGGTGCCTCCAGTCAATTAATAGATGATCAAACAGCCTAGTAAGTGCACTAGGGAACTTCCACTGGCCATTCAGAATGCATGAGTTGAGATTGATTTGAGAGACACCCCATATTCGACTCCCTGGAAGAACATACTCCTTCAAAGGTTTGTCACCAATCCAGTGATCATGCCATACTCTAATACTGTTTCCATTACCAATATTCGAAGCTTGATGGATTCTAAGAAGGTCCAGTCCAAGTTTAAGCCCTGGCCAAACAGATGATGTCTTGGACTCTGACCAATCCCCATTCCTTGCAGTGTACTTCCCTCTAATGAATTGAGACCAGTCCCCTTGTTCGTTATGCACACTCCATGCCAATTTCAACAAACAAGTTTTGTTAACATCTGACAGCTTCCTCAGTCGCATTCCTCCTTCAGCAGTTGGAGAACAAACTTTATCCCACTTGACAGTTATTTACTTAGAGATGTCACTTCCACTCCATATAAATTTTCTTATCAAATCATCTCCTTCTTTAGCCATCTTCTTTGGCCATTTGTATATGGCCAGCACTGTAATACTATTTAGAACATGCCTGGCAAGAAGAAGTCTTCCTTGTAAAGAAAGAGTTTTTCCGACCCAACTTGAGACTTTCCTTCTAATTTTCTCTAGCAAAAATGAGATATGCTCTCGTTTCATTCTCCCCTTATATAAAGACATTTCTCTATATAAAGACATCCATATATACCATAGGATGGGGGCAGTGGCGGAGCCAGGAATTTACCTCACCTGGGGCATTTTGACAAATTATGATGCTTATTTAACCTATGAAAATCTCAGTTGAAGCATTGTTCTTGATTGACTGTTTAAATCCCTTAAATTTAATGTTTAAAAACCTTATTACCATTCATTCATATGTTAAATATAAAAACTATTCAACTGCGATCGTTCATTTAATACAAAAAAAAAAAATAAATAAATAAATAAAAATTTCTTAAATAGGTAGCCAAAGAAACCTAAATTTCTTTCGACTATATACAGATGATGAACTTTGTTCTGTGTTTAAAAAAAAGCAGACTTGATGCCTATCAGTAGACATGATCATGTGCAGGGTATTTTGTATGATTTCTTTTGCCGGGAAAGGGGTGTAGGTGAAAAAGGAAGCTCCCATCAACTTCCTTACTGATCATAGAGAAGGTAGGTCAACACTGTGTCCAACAGATTAATTGGTTTACAATTGGACGGAAAACAGACATACTTGCCTTGACATTACAGGAGCATCGCCGATGGTAGGGCTCGATAATGGGATCTTTGAGGTAGGTCATGCAGCTAATAGTACGGCAACAACAAAGGAGGCGAAGCACAGTAGAAAACTTTATCATAACATAACCTAACCAACACGTACTTTCTTTTTTGCATAAAGATGATTTAATAAAAACAATGAAAGATACAAATAAGATTCAGTTACAACCAAGTGCAGTAATGTGGCCTGAGCTACTTACATCTCATATAGGATCAGCCTACCACAAACACGTACATACAGTTCAAACGACTCTTTGAAGTCTACTCTTAAGCGAGAGAGAGATGTTTCACCCGACTCTTTAGCGACCTTCTAAAGTATGTTTGTGTCAGCAGACTGTTAAGCAACCTCCTAAAGTCGGTCGATAATTGGCAGTCCTGTTGGGCACCTGCAATTGCAGACAACTTGAACAAGAAGGTGTGGATCTCTGAAATCCAAAAGCAATTATTTGTCACTGAAGGATAATACACAAAAGCCCTGAATCAATTATTCAGTTGTAGCTTTCCAATGAAGTTGGTATTCAAACTGCCCAGATAGATATGGCCATTGTACTCTAGAACTGAAGTTACAAAAGACATCACTTTTCCAGTTGAATCATCCAGTTTTTTTATTATCTTGCCATCACTCCCAACTTTCACAACCATTGCTTTCTTGTGAAAACCATTGATTAGTTCGATCAACTTTGGAAATGCAGCAAGGAAATGTTTGGCTATCCGTGATTTGTGTACAAACTCAAGTCCATTAAGCCTCATCTGAAACATATATAATTATTCATGTTCTTAACTTTTTAATCATAGTACAAGGACGATAAAGCAAACTTTTATGCACATTAGTACTAGTTACCTCTAATAAAGCAATCCAAAATGATCCATCTGGCGCTAGCTTTATGTTATCAGGTCCTCCAGGAAGGTTTTCGGCAAATATTTCAGATTTTCCTTTGTCATCTCCTTTCAGAAAATATTTCAGACATCGGAATCTGATACACACAATATTAGCGGTTTAGGGCTAAGGGAGTGATCTAAAGAAAAGGTTCAATATCAAATATCACATATTGAAATGCATGTGTACTTACTTCCATGTTTCGCAGACGACTAAAAAGTCTTGATCCTTCGAGAGGGCAACTCCATTCGCAAAGCAAAGATTATCCAGCAGAATTGATGTTTCTTTAGTTGCAGGGTTGTACATGAGGAGTCTTCCATGAGGTTTTGCTTCAAGCATGTCAAGGTACCATTCATGGAAACCAAATTTTGTACTTGCATCACTAAAATATACATTACCATCTGATGCCTGAATCACATCATCTGCAAAGCTGTTGTCATTCATGTGTGCAGTGTGCACATACAACAGCACAAGATAACTTAGTTGCATCATATCATATATTTTATATATTCATATGTGCTTCTTTCCGAAGTGATATGAGACGAAAAAGATCACATTTACCTTATTTTTGTTCCATTGACTTCTGATGCAAGAACTGTGAACCTATCTTTCTCAACCTCTAGCAATCCTTGCAATGCATCACACACAAGAAGATGGCCAGGGGTAGAAGATGTCGTGAATCCAAGTAAAGAATTAGTAGCAATCATGTTCCAGTCTTCCCAGGATCCATTTGCATGCATCTTTTTAATCCAACCATCTCGTGTAGCTGTACACAAAGCACCCTCTTCATCAATACATACATCCTCTGGATGCTTTAAGAGCCCTTCTCCAAGTTTAACAACTTTCTGTATAACAAGTGCAACACAAATTATTTTGTCAAATCTCAGGGAAAAAATGCACAATGCATATCTACTTAAATTTCTCAAACAAAACCGAGAATATATTATTTGAATGTTTGTGACCGTTTTGGAATTTTCCCAGTTGCAAGATGGCCCAAATGGTGAAATGGTGCCGGATATATATAAGGTTTGGGCACAATTTCATACTCATATTCATCTAAAAATATGTGAATATTCTAACCTGTAAGTGGTTGTTCCATGGAAAATCCGAAGTTGTTGATGCAGGAGGTAGTTCAAGAGGGTCTGGAGATATAGGAGAAAAGTAGAAAATCTGAAGAAGGCAGGCTAGCAGAGAAGCAAAAACGACAAATTTGAAGATTGGTGATACATACTGATTTATTTTCATTGAATTAGAGTGTGATAAAAAGGATGGGGGGAGTGCAAATTAAAGGTTGGTACTACTGACTTTGCAACTTTGAAAACTACAAATGAAAAAAATGAGATGAGACAATAATTGAGAAACGCAACAGGTTGACAGATACTGCTGGAGATGGACAATATGTTCTGTAATTTTCAGAACTTCTGATTATAATATATAGATTATGTTTACCAGTAGAATGCATGTTACCCTCAAACCTCCATTTTCAAATTGTATGATTGGAATCTTATTAACTATTAAGACCATACTAGTGTTAATTTTAATTTATCTATTTTTTATTATCGTCATTCAAGTTTTAAGTTATTAATTTTATTAAATATTATAAATTATACCAGTTTATTAAATTTAATGAAATAATTATTTCTTAAGTAAATTTGGGTAGTTTTTCTTAATATTCTATAGGAGTTTATTTTATTTTTTAATTTAATTATTTTTTTAGTTATTGGACTTTTTGCTCATAAATAAAAATCCAACCCATAAATAAAAATATGTTAAATTACGATAAAACCATAATTTAAAAGGTAATCATATGACACTTTTTCAAAATTCTAATTTTACCTTTGTATACATGTGATTGCTATTATGATTATACGTGTGATCATACACACTTGTCCCTTTGATTTATGTGATCACAACTGTAATCATACTCATGACCATAAAATGTTTATATGTGATCAAGACTATGATCATAACAAATAAATGTGATTACAAGTCTAATCATAACAAATAAATGTGATTATAAGTATAATCATACATACCTATGTTGTGATTTATATGTGATCATAACAAATAAATGTGATTACAAGTCTTATCATACCAACTAAATGTGATTATAGGGTCTGATCATACGGTTGCATAAGATCGCATTTTAACAAGAGTTCATTTGGGTAGGATATAGTTTTATTGCATTTAGTGTTATGCAGTATATGATTAGACATGTGATCATATGATTATAGGTTTGACCATACGGTTGCATAAGGTCGCATTGAAACTACGGTTCATTGGGGTAGGATATAGTTTTATTGCATTAATTTAGTATTATATAGTATATGATTAGACCCGTGATCCTTTGATTATAGGTCTGATCAGAGGGTTACTTAAGATTTCATTCCAATTAGGGTTCATTTAAATAGGGTATAGTTTTATTGTATTTAATGTGTATATAGTATATTATTTGACATAACATTTAAACTTCAAAGTGACTCTCAAAAGTCAAAAGTTTAAGACCTCTTAGACGAATTCAGAAAATACGGTATATGGGCAAACTCATTTTTAAAGAGATAGAAACTCCGAATGTTAATTACGCTTATACCAAATTAAGGTGCTAAGCTCATACTATATGGAACTGCTATCATGTAGCCAAGGTAGAATTGCAAGTTGCAACTGCTTAGCAGTGCAGACTTTCTCCAGCGAACCAGTAGACAATGCATGTCTTGGGATCTTTATGACTCCATTTGTATAGCTAAAACTGCAAAGTAACTAAACAAGAACAATGTCCTCCTTGAAATCTAGAGGTTCTATCCATGGTGACATGAACAACATTTCAGGCACCAGGCTAGCAGTTTTTTTCTCTTCATTGTAGGGAAAAAAGCGGGAACTCATTATATTTTCCACCACAGACAGCTATATAAAGTCTTTGAGTACAAGTTTAGTTTCACCCTCCAGCTTCCGAACGCGAAGAATTTCCTCCTATATCAGAATATAACGAAGGCAACCTTTAGACTCCTCAATGTTACATCTACCAAAAGGTGAGTTTTGAGTTAACCTGGATTTGGGTGAATCAATGAGTCAAGATTGCTCTGTTTCAACTTTGAAGGCAATAACTAGGATCCAAAGCATCCAGTATAACACTCCACTGGTAAAAACCACTTGGTCATCGGGGTAACCAACGCAATTATCATCACAATAGTACACATCCAGTTGCACTAGCTTCTTGGATTTCGCAGAGTAAACTTGAAACAAGAAACCTGAATTTTCTTCCTTGTTGATGCTAACAAGTTTAAAATTTGTGAAAGCATTCTCATGCTAGCAGGATGGATCCAAAGCTTTGCACATATTCACTACCCTTAGGCGCCTCTATTTGAACATACTCTTTTTTAGCGGGGTTCCAGAAATAGATAACTAATTCCCCATTCCGCTTTATACCATGGACACGATGACTATAAAGAAGACCATTCCTCGAGGCGATGAGTTATATCACCTCCGGAAGGAAATCCAGAAATGGGGGTTGAACAATGACTTCACCAGTATTAGTGGAAATATGTCACCCAAACCGACAAATCCTGTGTATCCTGATCAAAGAAACCAGACATGATAGCTTTGTCTCGATGATAGCACAAGCATTCACATCACATAGCATGCTCAGTTCATGAATTTTCTTAAGCAAACCTTTATTCCTTTTGATGAAGGCAGTTTTTCGAGCTCCATCAATTTCAATCCATACAAACTTCACCTGGTAATGCTAGGAGACCAGACAGTACCTCTCCAATTAGCTGGCCGGATATTAACATTGCCAACAATATCATCAGTTCAGTGAGGCACATGAATATTTTATATATATAAACGAGATTCTCCAGGGATTACATATTAGGCTACTAATATGCAGTTGGTGACTAAAGAAGTAACATACCTGCATAAGACTTTCACCAGTCAGAGGTTCCGAATTAGCCTATGATGTTTGTCTTTGTTGTTGCGATCAAAGGAATTTTTTTTCCAGCTTTAAGTAAAACATAAAGTCAAGAACTTTTATAACCTTAAAGTCAAATCAAGCTCTTCGATCTCCTTCATTTTCCATCTCCCCTTCATCCCTAGAAAAATATATCAAAGTCATTGCATAATAATTTCAATAAACCAATAATGAATTTTGTAACAATGCATATTCTTTAATATATAACTAATCTGTATCTATACTATTATTATGAACCTCAATAAAATTTCGAGGTAAGTCCTAGTTCATGGTAATTGAGCTTTAGAATTTTGTAATACAAATCTGACTAAAATATCTTTTTAGTCATGGTTTTATTGTAACTTCACATAATATCGTCAAAGTAATGGTTTTATCATAATTTAATATATGATTATTTTATGGCCTGAATTTTTATATATGAACAAGAAACCTAATAATTTAAAAATATAATCAAATTAACCACAATTACTATGACAAAATAATAATTATTAACCCCAATTTTGCTAAATGATTCAAGCTCTTTTTCTATATCCATAAACTAATTCAATATTTCAACATCAAATTAAATTTAATGCTTTAGCAAAAAAAATAAAAAACTGTAATGAAGTTCTATTAAGAATTGTGAACTTGAACCATACCTATGTAACAATTCTGGTAAATCGTTGATCCTGTTCTTCTTTGAATTCTTGATTACTGGTTAAATAAAAATCAAAAGTAACATTAACAAGAAAGTGAAAAAGAAAAATTAGAAAGCAATAAGGTAGGAAGAAAATGAAGAATTATGCATACCTAGAGGAAGACAAAGATACACCTTCACCCACTTTTTTTAAGATGTTTTCTTGGTACACTTCCATATACTAGTTGTTCTTATATAGTGGCAATAATGTTCCTACCAGTATATCTTCCACTTTTAATCTTGTAAATAGATTTAATTAGATTAATTGTCTTTCAACAAATGATTCTTAAAAATCTTTTTGCAGATTTTATTCGGTTTTAGAATATTTGCTATCATTTCTTTGATAGCAAATGATACATTGCTCTATGAATTAGTCTCTGTTATTAATTTTTTTAATTGGGACAACTTCCATAGTTTTAAGGATGAATTAAACTTACCCCCAAAAAAGTTAGCATTCTTTGAGATACCCCCAGATTTAACTTTCACTAGAGATACTCCATTTTTGCGTTTGAAGCCGACTAACCCATCCATTGACCCATGAAACTTTCATATTGGCAAGAATACCGTTATTTTAATTTTACTTCTATCCTAATCATCTAACTCAATCACCACATATGCCACATCATAAGTTTAGGTTTAGGGGGTGTTTGACAACAAAAAGTAAATTTACTTTTATTTATATTAAAAATAAAATAGTAAAAAGTTAATTTGATAATGCACTAACTAAAAAGTTGAAAAAGTTAAAAAGTTAGTTTAGCAACACATCCTAACAAAAATAAAAATGTAAAAAATGATAATGACAAAAATACATAAAAAATAAGAAAAATTGAAGAAAAAAATTAGATTTGATTGTAATTCAAAATTAAACAAGAAAATAAGAAAAAATAACCCATTTTTTTTACATGAATCTCAATCAGAATTATCAAAAATAATGACTAACAACATGATTAATTATAATTGGTGTGGTGGTATTTTTATCATGGTGAAATCAAAAGAAGAGAAAATTAGATAGTAAATTAAGAGAAAGATAAACAACGAAGATAGAACTTTAACATTCAAGATGTTTGAACTAGATTTTTATCCATCACAAAATTCAAATTAGAAAATTTTAATTTTTTCTTCAACACTTCTTCATTCCAACGTACAAGTTACTAAAGAAATATTTTTTAATTACCCAAACTCCAAAACCTAATTCATCAATTTCTCTTTCTTTCTATTTTTAAAATACTATCTTTTTTGAATTTCGAATCAAATTTGTTTGAATTGGAGATAAAATTTCATGGAGTGAGTTATGTTAATGATTGGTGGTGGAGGTCATACATATGATGGTAGTGGTGGTGGTAGTGAATCACCAAAAAAACTGCCCTATAGCCCTTAGCCCAACCCTGTTTGGGCTGACCCTAAAGCCAAAGAAGCCGTTAAAGTAAATTAAAGCCCTGTGAATAGTAAGGGTAGGGCGCGCCCTTAGTCTAAGATTGGCCCTTAGTCTGACTCTAATTGAGCCCTCATACAATTTTTATTAGGCTCTTAGTATTTATTTAATTTATTTTGATATATTATTACAAATTTCTTATATATTATTATAAAATACAACATAATTAACCATTTGACACATTTGGTTTTTAAGTTTGTTTTGTGAATGTTTCATTTTAACACTAATATAATGTGCATAACTAGGGCCGGGCAAAACCGAACCAAAACCGAAGAACCGAACTGAACACTTTTGAACGTGTTTAGGTGTTTAACTATTTGGCTAGTGTTTGAAATTCTACAAAACATTTTAAAGGGTGTTCGGTTGCGGTTTTAGAAAATTTTCAACACCTAAAGCCGAACCGAACATGTACTCTTCAATAGTAGTTCGTTAGTTTCAGACTTTCAGTCTTTAGCCCAAGTTAGTTTAGCCCAATAAATAGGTGTTCGGTTCGGTTTTAATTCGGTTAACCGAACAAAATTACATGTTCTGTTCTGTTTCGGTTTTTATATATTCTGATCGATTCGGTTCGGTTCGGTTTTGGGAATCATCATGTTCGGTTTCTTCGGTTATGTTTATTCCAAAACACTGCCTGTTAGGCTGTTTGGCTTCAGTTTTAGTCAAACTCGAATCGAACCGTACCCAGCCCTATACATAACCAAATGAATATACTATATTTAATAACTTATGTGGCTGTGTTTAGTTCCCGAAATTCAGATTCTAGGTAAATAGAGGCTATTAATGGAATATAGATCAATTGTACATAAACAAATTCAACGTGGAATGGGGAGATACCCAGACAGAGAAAGATTGAATTCTAATAAAAATAAATCACTTGACGGATTTGTACCACAGTTATGGAAATTGGTTTCATTTTTTGAATTAAGAAAACCATATTCCTTCGATCTACACATGAAAGGAATCCATTTTCCGATTTCATTCCATATATAGATTGATTTTGTGCCTAAAATCTAGCATTTCCTGGAATTTGGATTCCAGTGAACCAAACGTACCCATAATTTGAACAATTTTTTTCTATGGTCTATTTAATTAAAACAAGTATGTAGATATTAAAAATATAAAAGGCCTTCAAGCCTGACCCTAAGGTCTTACGAGAGGGCCAAGGGTAGGGTAAGGGTTCTATGGTTTAAGTGTTGCCCGACCCTATCCTGGCCCTCATGAATAGTGAGGGTAGGGTTGGCCCGGTCCTTAAGACTATAGGGCTCAAGTTTTTAACGAACAGGGTAGCCCTACTCCGGCCTATTTCATAGTCCATTGGTGATCTTAGTATTTAAGCAACCACTAGTTGTTGAACCCGTGCTATGCACCGGGATATGTGTGAAATTATATATTTTTTACGAAGGTGTGAAATTATATATTTTTTATGAAGGTGCGAAATTATATATGAGAAATTGTGATAGATGCATATTTTTTTATGTTGTCTTTATTTATTTGATTTATTGTCTTTCATTTATTTGAAGGTGATGTTGTTTCAATCTAATTATCTAAAGTTTTGTTGCAAATCCTTTTGTTGTTTAAGTTTGGGGATAGAATTCCAATAACGAAACAAAATCTAATCAGACATTTATCCAATCTAAATCTCATAGTAGACAATGTTCAAATTTTGTTGCAGAGGTCCTATGAGTCATTTTAAAATCAAATTTTGTTCCCACAACTTAAGATTACAATTTGATTGAGATTTAATATATTTATTTTTAATTATATCAATTATATCAAATTGAATTTCTTTATTTTTAAATTTATTTGTATAATATCTTCTGTTGTCCCTTGTTTTATTTGTTTGAGCTTAATCTGGAGTTTGGCATACCCCCGACGTCCAATTCATTAAAATTCAAATCTAATATATATGAGTACGATCAGGGATGTCTCCACAAAGAGCTTAGTGAGTTTACAATCAAATGGGCTGAATGTAATAGGTTTGAACATGCAAATTATCACAACCTACGTCAGCTAAATAGTCTACCCGGTTGGTTTCTATGTGATTGTATAGAATAAAGAACATTGAATGAATGAATACTCCTTGTTAAGCTTCACAATACCTACCACAAAGTCATGATCAAAATGAGTAGCTTCTTTAATTATCCTTGTTGCCATGGAGTCATTAAATATTATGATCTTGCCGGTATTAATCATTCTTGGTCCTTAAGCACAAACTTCTTTTATCTTAGGTTATTTGGAGAGAATAGAGGATGACAAGGGACTCAGATTGGTTTATTCACCTTTGCTGATTGTTAGGTCTAATTCTGTTCTGTTAGGGTCCTTAAGAGATGAAGATGGGTTGAGTTGATTCCACTCTCCTATGCTTGTGACTCAAGAAAGATAGATAGGCACTTTCAGATGCTTGCTTCTCCATGTCCTTCCGCAACTAAGAGAAATAATGGTGGAGAGGGGGCCTTCATCATTTCAGTGGTACCATATTGCAGGCAGTTCTTGTATGATGAATGATTGTTCAGAGTTGGCTCTAGTGAATACTAACTGGATAGTACCTTCACCAAACGCTGACCTTTTCGAGCCAACTGCACTATCACTATTATGCTTACGAACTCCCAAAGGTAATCTTTTTCAATAGAATTGCTTGATCACTTGTTGACTCAAATCTAGAACAATACCATGGATCTTGGATGCCATATACAGTAAAACCTCTCTATACACATACTCTTCGGACTAAAATAAATTATTATTGTAGAGTTTTTAAAATTCAATAGAGTTTTACTTCAGATAATTATCATATAATTTCAATAATGGTATAGCTTCAAAATATAGTGCACATATACTAACTTAGTGATGGGAAGTGTTAAAAAAATGAAAAAACATATTAAATGTATAAAATTTTATATTTTCTTTAATGTTTTTCTCAATATGTAGTATATATTTTGTTAATATATACTTAATTATAACTATGTAGAGGCAATTTTCTTCTTGATGAGACCTAAATAAATTATAACTTATGACAATATGAATATTATTCCTATTTATAACTGGCCCAAGTTGGGACTGAAATTTTTTATGATTATATAGAAGTTATTACTTATTCATATATAGAGGTTTTATTGTATCTTTAACACTGGATTGGTGTCTGATAAAGTAAATTTGTGCATAATGTCTATCAAATAACATAGGATGGTGTAGTGCGTAAAATTAATATATGACTATCAGGAATAATAAGTAAAGTTCAGGAATAATACCTGAGAGGATTGTTGGATTGAGAGACAGAAATTAATAGTCTTAGTTCAATATTAGTATACATAAATTCCATCCCTAGCTCGGTGTGTGAGGGTCTATGTCTCCTATGAAGAACATTCATAATAAATTAGATTGATTTGTCGATAATAGATACATCGCCTTTTATATTAGATCCAGTCGGTCACATCACACTACATATATTAATAATAACATATAAGATGATGATTTATCAGTACATATATTAATCAATATAAACTATAGACTTCTTGGCCAAACTTGTTGCATGGCATATTGGACTGATTATTAGTCATAAAAGAAGTCACAACTGACAACTATATATGCAGTGTGAAACATAGTTTAAAATTCTGAATCCAGGCGAAATTTCGGATTCAGAAAAACAGTATATTCCAAGATTCTGACCCTCGAAACAAATATATCACCTGAAATGTCGGGAATATTCTCAGATATTCCCAAAATTTAAAATGCCGATTATTTAAAAACCGGCATATTCCGTCGAAATTTTGCGAAATATGTCAGCATTTTTAACTTATTAATTTAAATGTTTATAATAGCCTCCAGTATTAGAAATTCTCTGATTGATTATTTTCAGAAATAATTTGTAAGAAATTCTTTAACAGACATCCAAAACACAATATTCAACTCTTAACAAAAAAACAAACGTAAAAAATGAATATATTTTTTTAATTGAAGTATAAATATTTCATTGAAAAATAAAACCCCAAGGTGAGCTCTCAGGCTTTCAGCAGACTCCCCCACTCATACAGGGATTACAAAGAAAAAAACACCGAGTTGGGTCTGGCCCTTATAAATTTTGGATCTAGCCCGTTACATAAGCCAACCCAAAACCTATGAAGAGAGTACGTGCGTTTTTAAGTCAGCTGTGGACTGTTGATAATGAAAGTTGCACATATAAAAACCGCTAAAAGTATGGAAAATTTTATCTGAAGTAAAGTCACATGTGCGATGTATCGCGGTGCAATATATTTTTTTATCACTGAAAAAACTCATCTTCTTTAACGAAAGTGTGGTGAGTTGCAAACCTGAAATAATAAGGATTCAGGGCTAAAAAGGTTTTGGTCCCATTGCTTAACTTTGGTGGTTGAGCAAAGTCGTCAGTTGGTCTCATTGCTCTTGCTCCCATTGACTGGTAGTTCTTCTCTCATGCAAATTCCATACAATTTGATCTTCAGTCCCGGTAACACGGTCATTCAACGGGCCTCAAAAAACGGGCCTTAAGTTAGATCATTCAAGCGGCCATAAAAATAAGGAATCTAAGTTGGGCTTAAGTTGGGCTTACAATGGGCTTTGCTTTGTTCTTAAATCTTCTGTAAACACGCCATGTGGCATTTGCTAGGCTCCACTATTACATAGTATATAGATATAGATGGGTAGTTCCAAGTCGTAAGGAGGATCGGAAGATGTATTTGTGTGCGCATGGGTCACAGATTCGATTCCCAGCTTGAGCAAGTCAGATTTAAGTGACAACCATGGCGGTGGGATGTTGTGCCAGTCAGTAGTCACCCTTTGGGATTACTTCATTTGCATATAAGCTAGCCCGGACTCCCAGTAAACAAAAAATCATAGCTTGGGTAGCATCTAAAAAATTAAGCAGACTCCTTTTTTTTTTTTAGTAATCAGAAGTCTTATATTAATAAGTGTAAAAGTTTGACATATTACAGAACATAAGGTCTCTCTCTCTAAATGTGGCCGAAGCCAGTCAGGAGGAGATAAGAAGGAGATGGGAACTGTTGAGCTTTTATCCGCATGAGTAGCAAGGATATGTGCAGAAGAGTTCTCAGTCCTATTACAGTGAATAAAGCACACAAATTCAAATAACATAGTAGTAGATAGAGCCATATCCAGCAGATTTGCAGCAGTCCAGGATATGTTGGATTGTTTCCCATTCAGATAGTTTGTTGCGCTCAAGCTATCTGTTTCGACCTCTACTTTCTTCAGTTGCTGTTGGACCCCTCTGAGGCATGCTGATAGTGTGCCTGCACACTCTGCCTCCTCTGGGGAACCTGCATGCCCTGAATCACAACCTGCAAGGATTAAGCATCCGTTTTCATTACGGATAATGTAACCAATTCCTACTGTGTTGTTTGTGGTTGCATATGCTATATCCAGATTGATTTTCACTCTGCCATGTAAAGGAGGGATCCATATAGAAGCAGATGATGGGTTGATCTGGATGGACTTGTGGGTCATCAGAAGTATTTGTTGTTTCCTTACAGTTTTGTCAATTTTTCTTGCCATACTGAGAGGATCAAGACATATATTCTGAAAGATCAAGGTACATCTATTTTTCCACAGTTCCCAAGTGGCATTGATAGTTTGATACAAAAAGAACTCCAAGTGGCTTCTAAACTTCTTGTGTTTCCTAGATGATTCGTCCTGGAGTGTCGAGCACCATACCGCTCACAAATGTCAATATTGTCACTGTGGATATCTAGCAGTAGAAGGTTTTGGATTAGGGTCTACCCATCTGGCTTTTCCCAAAAGGCCTTGACATTAGTTAGACTATGGTTAAGTTCTATATACTACCAATACAACCACTTCTTTGGCAATGTGCGACTAACCCCAACTCATAGGTGTTACAAGGGAAACATGAATATGTTGACATCATGGGCATTTTCGATGGTGGGGTTTGGTGTGGGTCAGACAACCATTAATGTAGCTGCAGGTAAGGTACAAAAACACGAGGGAACATGTGCAGCAAACTAACATTATTTCATTCCTTTTGCTTTTAATACTTTTGGGTTTCTAGCACCGGATGCAGTTGAACTTCTCAAGAGGGTAGGAAAAGTGATAATAACAATTTAATGACAGTGGGTTCCAATGAAAATGTATTTTTGTAAAATTGATTATGCTATTCAAAAAGGGCTTGCAGCGCAGTTTGTAGCGTGCTTGTCTTCTAACTTTGTACAATTCCTGGAATTTTTATCAATGATGATAATAAAAAATAAAATAAAATAGGTTTACAATGAATTGTGCTTAAACATTGCCCACTGCAATACGTACGTCCTAAAGGGGTACGTACATCGAAACCTGCTGAAAAAGATTTGGACCCATGTACGTACGTACATCTTCAAGTGGTAGGTATGTCCATACAGCTGAAACAAAATTTTACCAAATAACAGTGTTTTCTCGCTTTGTCATTATTGTGATCAATAGAGAAACTTCTATCTCCTGTGAACTCCCAACAAATGACCATTTAACTCCCAACTCTGTCGAAATATAACTTAAAAAAATCTTTTTCATCCCTGACATTACAAGTATTTGTAACCACTTAATTCTTTCAAAGGGCAAGCTAGGGATGAAATTTAATGAGTGGGTTTTTCAACAAGTTCTCTATAATACCATATAAATTAAATTAAATCTTCCTATATGCCATCATCATCGTCTATCAACAAAACACAAAGAAATGAAGACAAACTTAGATCATGTACATGTATAATAATATAACACCTCGGGTTTGGCAGGTGGTTGCCGAGGGGGTTAGTCCCACGACACTTGGAAGCATGTCCTGACAATGGAATATATGTATTGATCTGGAATATATTATCACCAAGGCCTTTTGAGTTCTCTTAGCTCCAAAGTTCTTACGAACTATAAAGAGCATGCTCGAGCGGGAGTAACCTCAGGATAGGTGACCTCTTAGGAAGTAGGTTGTTGCCCGTAACAACCCCACACTATCAAACAACTGTGATGGCTAAGTGGGGGATAGTATCGATTGTCGTTACAAATAATCTGGTAAATCACTGATCCTATATATATATATATATATATATATATATACGGGCTGTCTAGGTTGCCATCCTTAGGATGACATCCATCTTGACAGCCCATGTAGTGCGTTGATTTTGAATTGATCCAACGTCTTAGATTAGTTGCATACTTATAACTTAAACCACCGTGGGCAAATCTGTAATTAGATTAATTAATATCTTTCTTTCTCCAATTCTCACGTACAGCAACTTGAAGAGACTTCTCTCTCCTTAACTCTAAAAGAAAACAACTCTCCATCGCCAAGATTCATCAAAGGTTAGTCATATAACCTGCTTTTTGCTATATTTTTTTGGTTTTTCTGGTTGTTTTTGTTTTTTTTTTTTGTTATTTGTTTTCTTAAAATTTTCTAATGTAGTTCACCTCAATCTACTTATTGATACTCTGAATGCATCACAAAAACATTCAAAACTTGATTTTACTGTAGCTTCCTCCAAAATTCATCCAAATAAATTGAAGGAATTTTGATTGACAGACTTTTGAGTTGCAAAAAGAATTTTGATTGACAGACTTTTGAGTTGCAAAAAGGAATTTTGATAGAACAATCTTTCTAATTAGATAAAGCCTCACTAACAATAACCTTGGCTCCAATGGATGCCATTCAAAGATATATAATTTATATTTTCCTTTGCTTTTATTAAACACAGATTCAATAACGACAGTGCACATTTATAGAAGTTTATTAAACCTTCTTGCAAGATGACTACAGTAAATAGCTGTGAAAGCTTAAATAGTTGAAAGCCTGATAATGAATATCAATGTGTCAACTCACACTAGTGGCTTGTTTAAACTTTGTGTACACTGCATTCATGGCTTCGCCAATATATTTTTTTGAACTGAATTTTTTGTATTGTGTCCGGCAGGATTGTAAAAGTTTAAGCTTTTTCAACAAAAATGGACTTAAGCAAAGATGATGACGTTAATAATCTTGAGGCAATTGACTTGTCTGGTGATGATGGTGAGCCTAATAGATGTGCCAATATTGGGTCACCTTCCAATGAAACACCAAAGAAGGATACATCAAAAGCCGAAACACCACATCTAGGAATGACATTTAAGACGGTTGATGATGCAAAGAATTTTTACAGGGAGTATGGTCGAAAAGAAGGTTTTTCTACTCGCACTCGAACTATAGATAGGAAACAACATGGTTCAAATACGATAATGAGTTGTCTTTTGGTGTGTTCTCGTGAAGGAGTACATAACAGAAGAGAAGTCAAATTTGGAGGAATTTCGGGGAAACCAAGAAACGCTTCAACAGTGAGATGTGAATGTAAAGCGAGGATGAGGTTGACAAAGAGAAAATTTGAAGAAAGTTATGAAGTGACCATGGTTGAAAATATACATAGTCATGGTTTGGTCTCTCCTTGCAAGAGGATGAATATGAGAGTTAATAAATGCATGCCAGAAGCCGCAAAGAAATTGACTGGTATTTCATGATGAGGGTTTACTAGTAGCGAAAGTAGCATCTGTGTTTTGTGGTGATACAATCGGGTTCACTGCAAAAGATTGTCATAATCATTTTGGTTCCACGAGGAAGAAACCTAAAGACGGTGATGCAACAACTGTCCTCCATTATTTTGAGAAGATGAGTGCAGAAGATCCCCAATTTTACTATGCCATACAATCAGATGCCAAAGGTCGTGTAGTTAATTTTTTTTGGGTAGATGGGCATTCTCGAATGCAGTATGAGTATTTTGGGGATGTGGTGTCTTTTGATACAACATACAGGACAAATGCTTACAAAATGCCTTTTGCCCCTTTCACTGGAGTCAACCACCATTTGATGTCCATCCAATTCGGTTGTGGATTATTACTTGATGAAACTGAGGGAACTTTTGTCTGGTTATTTAAGACATGGCTTGCAGCTATGGGTGGACGCCCCCCAACTTCAATGATCACTGATCAAGATAAAGCGATGACTTCAGCGGTTGCTAGAGTGTTCCTAAATACTCGTCATAGACATTGTCTTTGGCACATTACAAATAAGTTTCCTGAAACGTTGGCTCATGTTATGCATGTAAATGAAAAATTTTCTGAGGAGCTTAAATTAATCATTTCAGGTTCTTACAGGACATACACTTTTGAAAGGAAGTGGAATGAACATATGGTCAAGTATAAGTTGGTGGATCATAGTTGGTTAAAGAGTATTTATGAGGCAAGAAGAACTTGGGTCCCAGCTTACCACTTAGATACTTTCTTCGCAGGAATGAACACAACTGGGAGAAGTGAATCAATGAACTCCTATTATGATATGTTTCTCAAGCCGACAACTACTCTTTCAGATTTTGTTTACAGTATCGATAAGTTATTACGATTGATTATTAAAAATGAAAGAGATTTTGATTATAGAACTGAACATTCTTCCCGTATTGTAGGTAAGGACGACTTTTTCTTAAAGCATGCTGGTAAAGTGTACACCTTAAATGCTTTTGGTAAATTCAAGTCTCAATGGGATAAGGCTAAAGGTGTCTACAAGATCGATAAGGAGGTGAGTGGAGACAATGGCTTCAATACTTATACCTTGAAATCGAGAAATGTTAATAATCCAAATTTTTGGAATGTGATTTTTAACACATCAACTTTACAAGGTGAATGTGAGTGTAAGTATTTTTCATTTATGGGATTACCATGTGGTCACCTTTTGAAGGAGTTTTGGCGTCATGATATTGATCAGATTCCAGATCACTTTATTATGAGAAGATGGACACAAAAGGCAAACACTTATAGAGCAATGTTTGAGGGTGGATTAGTGAATGGTCATGAAACTTCAGAGGCTTTGAGACTTACCCATGGTTGTAGGCTTGCAACTCAATTGGCATTTGATGCATCTACTCATGATGAGATGTACAAATATTTGGTGGAAAAGTTTGATGAGTTATCAATTGAAATCGCTAAACGCAAGAAAACTCTGAACAAAAGTGTGAACTCAGAGATGGCTTCTCATCAAGTTAGTGAGGAGCTTTCTATTGTCGATCCATCACAGGTATTTATCAATATTTGTAAAGTTTGGAAAGAGTTTGGTAAAGTAGTTTTTAAATTTATTTTAACTCCTAATACCTGAACCTATATTTACAGGTATTGCTACTGAATCCAAATATTTCTCAAACAAAAGGGAGAAAAGAAAAAACTAAGGTTAACGATTCTGGTAGAATGAAACGTGGTATTGAAATATCACAAGAGAAGAAAAGAAGGAGATGTAGTTGTTGCCAAAAGGTTGTTAACCACGACTTGCGAACTTGTCCCAAGAATCCAAATAGAAAAAAGAAAGCTACCTGCACGAATGATGATCATTGTCTTGAAAAAAGCTAAGAAAATGAATGGTAAGGTATTTCCCTTAATGTCTTATTTGTTTGATTTGGTATGTTGTATGCACTTGCTATCAATTTAAGTGTTCATTTCTTTATCTGCAGGCTTGCAAGATGTTGAAATTGGGAAGTGGTGCCAGTAAATAACATAAAGAAAGATGTTTGGAAGAGTGGATAGTATATGGAAAGACTCATAAAGTGTTATGCAAGAATAGATGATCTTGGAAGTGTCAATTCCTCCTGGATATGAACATACAAAACCTTTGTATCTTGTTAATCAATTATGCACTTTAGTTATGCTTGTTTTCTTTTATTAAAAATAAAATTGATTATTTCCCTGTAGGTTTCTATTTTTTTACCATTAAAATGCATATTGTATATTTATTTTTTAGTAGTAGCACTAGCAGTGATAACTAATAAGGATTCTGGTAGGGGTCTAAAAACATGAAAAAATACTTGGAAGCACCTAGCAGCTAGAGTACACATACACAATGTTCTTGTACATAATGTACACAGTATAATGAGCTAAAATCTAAGTGTACTTCAATATCTTGTACACAATTGCAAGATACACAATGTACTTGAAAGCACCTACAACCATCCCTGTTTCAGTACCTACCAGTATCAGCAGTAATCTGGGGTTCAGAAGAAGCAAAGTCAATGCTCCTCGGATCCATAGCCTCCTCCCTGTCTCGGTCTGTCTTTACAAGAAATGTGTTCTTTAAATGAAACATAATCAGGGGAACCAATCTAAGAATCTCTCCAGCAATTCCTGCCCAACCATCAACCATTATATATGTAATAAAAAAAGTGGCTTTCATGGGGATGGATACACCGATTGTTTTTGGAATCCTGCGAAAGAATCAAGACTTCTAATATAAACAGACAGAGAATGAAAGCAAACATAATAATAAGTTAATAACTAAGTTAAAGCATTCATTTAACTTAAAAATACGATTAAGAAAATATCCTGATATGCAGTATATCTTAGTGTTAAAACTTAAAACTAAAAACAGAACATAAGAAGTGTAGTGTCATGTTGCATTTCACCAACACCATGAAGCGAAGTAGCCTGCACAATCGTTAGCAGCACAATCGTTAAAGGAAAATTTTGCTTGAAGATCTCTATCTCTAATTGAAATTCACGAGATGGGGTGAAGAAGAAAGAGAAGTATTTAGTAGTTGATGGAGGTACCGCGTTATTTGAGAGAGAGATCTTCCAGTTTCAGTAATTAGTTACGTGAGAATTGGAGAAAGAAAGATATTAATTAATCTAATTACAGATTTGCCCACGGTGGTTTAAGTTATAAGTATGCAACTAATCTAAGACGTTGGATCAATTCAAAATCAACGCACTACATGGGCTGTCAAGATGGATGTCATCCTAAGGATGGCAACCTAGACAACTATATATATATATATATATATATATATATATATATATATATATATATATATATATATATATATATATATATATATATATATATATATATATATATATATATATATTATATATATATATAATTTAGGATATATACATCCATCAAATTAATTTTTTTTGTTTTTGTTTTTGTGTTTCTTCCATCTTAATTGTTATATCTCTTCTCATATGCTTAATTATATTGTTCTGCTCAACAGCTGGTCTTCTTTCTCAAATGATTTTTTTTTTAGCTTTAGCTAAAACTAGGTAAAATCTAGTTCTTCTCCTTCAGTTTCCACTTGCATGTCCTTCATATCCACCTTCTGGATGACAATAACCAGTACCAACAATGAATTACTGCCCATAGTTAAAGTGAATATATCTCCGCCTGTCCTCAGATTCTTTGGGACATGTTTGAACCATTGCAAACTCTATTGGGAACATTATGCGAGCTGTTGCATTTATATTACAATCAACATAAACTGGGTTAGTATTGTTGAGAAAAGGACTAGCTCATAAGCTTATTCAATCCCATTCACAGTAGGATCTAGATTGATTGAAAGATATGGAATATGTTAAATAGTTATGCAATAACGAGAACATGCACAAAACACTCACACACACAAAACAAAGATATACGTGGTTCGGCAAGAGAGCCTACTCCACGGTGATGATGGGTTCTTCACTATTGATCAAGAATAGTAAGGATTACAATCACACACTTTTGGCTCACCAACTCTCTCAAAAGGTAAAAAACAATCACTCTCTCTAAGAAAGAAGGAAGCAACTCCTTTGTTTTTCTTCTTTTCGGATGATTACTTCAACACACATTCACTCCCTATTTATACAAGAGCTTCCAACTATTTACTTTCTCTCAAAGTCAATAATGTGGAGAGCAAACAAGAAGAGTGAAACATGGGGAGTAAAACATGGAGTCACCAAATAAACTTAAGCCACAATTGTGCTTTCACCAAGTCAACAATGTGTAGCTTTTTTTGTGTGAAAAAAATCTGCCGAAATGCAAGCCAAAATCTCACAAATCTCCACCTTGGCGAGTATTTCATACCACCCACTCTTGAACCTTCTCAGCATGTAATTGCAACATGCTTCCTTTGAAGACAAACATATATCCACCATCACAAACCGCCCCCTAAAAAGGCTTCAACATTGTAGGATATTAATCAAGTTAGAGCAATGCTCAAACTTGACTCCTAGTACCACTTTTGTCATCATATCCGCCGAATTATCCTTGGTGCCAATCTTTTGTAAAATAACTCTACCATCTTCGATAATCTCTTGAATAAAATGAAATCGGACATCAATGTGTTTAGTCCTTCTATGGTGAACTTGATTCTTTGCCAAGTGAATAGCACTCTGGCTATCACAATGCACTTTCACACTATTATGGGTGATCCCCAAGTCAGCAATCAAACCCCGGAGACATAAAGCTTCCTTCACTGCTTCCGTTACAGCCATATACTCGGCCTATGTAGTGGAGAAAGCCACAGTTGATTGTAGCATTGACCTCCAACTCACTGGACCACCAGCTAGTGTAAAAACGTATCTGGTAGTTGAACGTCGCTTATCCAAGTCACCTGAATAATCGGAATCAACGTAACCACATACTTGATATTTATCCACCTTTTGGTACACTAGTCCCACATCCAAGAAACCTTGAAGATACCGCAAAATCCATTTGACCGCATACCAGTGTTGTTTGTTGGGATTCGCCATGTACCTGCTTACCATACTAACAGCATGAGCTATATCTGGTCGAGTACACACCATAACATACATCAGACTACCAACCGCACTCGCATATGGAACTTGAGCCATAAACTCTCATTCTTCCTCAGTGGTTGGAGACATAGTCGCTGAAAGTTTGAAATGGGCAGCTAGTGGTGTTGACACAGGTTTTGAGTTTTGCATCCCAGAACGTGCGACCACCTTCTTTAAATATTGTTTCTGGGAAAAACTTAACTTGTCATTTTGTCTTTCCCTAACAATCTCCATCCCAAGCATCTTCTTGGCTCCACCCAAGTCTTTCATCTCAAATTCACTACTCAATTGATATTTTAGCTTATCAATCTCCACCATGTTCCTTGCAGCGATGAGCATATCATCCACATAGAGTAGAAGGTGGATGAAAGACCCGTCTTTCAACTTCTTGAAATACACACAGTGATCAAATTCACTTCGTGTGTAATTCTGACCAAACATGAATGTGTCAAACATTTTATACCATTGTCTAGGTGATTGTTTTAACCCATACAATGATTTAATTAGTTTGCACACATGATCTTCTTTGCCAACAACCTTAAATCCTTCGGGTTGTGACATGTAAATGTCCACCTCCAAGTCTCCATGCAAGAATGCATTTTTGACGTCTAGTTGCTCGAGCTCTAAATCAAACTGCGCCACCATAGCTAACAGGACCCGGATGGAAGTGTGTTTAACTACCGGAGAGAAAACTTCATTGTAATCCACACCTTCCAATTGTGCATATTCTTTAGCTACCAATCTTGCTTTATAACGAACACCACTTCCATTTGAACTTGAAGAACCATCCTCCTTTTTCGTGAAAACCCATTTGCATCCAATAGGTTTCTTCCCCTTGGGAACTCTTACAAGCTCCCATGTGTTATTCTTGCGAAGAGATTGCATTTCTTCACCCATAGCCGACTTCCAATCATCAGAATGATAATCGGACATTGCTTCTTGATAAGTAGTAGGATCATCGCCAAATGTTGACAATGCATATGCTACACTATCTTCGAAGCCGAAACGTTGTGGCACTCTTTTTATTCTTGGTTCTCTACCGCTTGCTAAGGATGGTTGTTGTTGTTGTTGTTGACTAGGCTCCCCATTTGGAACCTCCTCGTCCACATCTTTTGTCACATCATCTGCAACCTCCGTGGAGTCCTTTGGAGTTGTAAACTCCACCTGCAAGAAATCACCACCATTGTTGCTATCGTCTTTAGGAGACTCCAAAATCTGCTTAATAGAGTCTAGCATAGCAGATTCATTGAATCTCACATCTCTGCTGATAACAAATTTCTTCCATTCGGGGCACCATAATCTGTATCCCTTAACACCTGTTTGGTAACCCAAGAAAATTGCTTTCTTGGCTCGAGGATCTATTTTATCTTCATTAACATGAAAATAAGCTGGACAACCAAATACTTTGAGAGAACTATAATCAGCAGGTTTACCAGACCATATCAATAGGTGTCTTGAAACCGATCGCTGTAGATGGTGATCCGTTCACGAGATAGCACGTCGTGTTCACACACTCAGCCCAAAACTCCTTACCCAATTGAGAATTGGATAACATGCACTGTGCTCTCTCCAATAAGGTGCGGTTCATACGTTCCGCAACGCCATTCTGTTGAGGTATTCCTTTCACAGTGAAGTGTCGAACAATGCCATGTAATTGACAAAATTCCTTTAGTGGGTCACAAGTGTACTCCCCACCGTTATCAGAACGAATCCGTTTCACACTTCTGCCAGTCTGCTTTTCGACTATTGCTTTCCATTCTTTGAACACATTTGTAACTTCATCTTTATGCTTCATGGTGTACAACCAAACTCTCCGCGAGAAGTCATCGATGAAGGTAACAAAATACCTCGCTCCCCCTGTAGAAACAACTCTAGAGGGTCCCCATACATCTGAATGGATGTAATCCAAAGTGCCTTTGGTACGATGAACAGCTGTGCCAAACTTCACTCTGCATTGCTTTCCGAAAACACAATGCTCACCGAAATCTAGCTTGCTTATTTTATCGCCACCAAGCAAGTCACGCTTGCTCAATATTGTCAACCCCTTATCACTCATGTGGCCTAATCGCATATGCCACAATCGTGTAGTGATAGACTCTTTCTCCTCCACTTGAGAAACCGCAGCTCCACCAGAAATGGTATTCCCTATAAGAAAATACAAGTTACCATGTCGTTGCCCTGTCATGATTATCCGTCCACCAATACACACGCTTAGAGTTCCGTTTTTGGCTACAATTTTATAACCATTTGCCTCCAAGACTCCCAAAGAAATCAAACTCTTCCGAAGATCAGGAACATGTCTAGCTTCCATCAGTTCTGATAGTTCCATCAAACAAAGCGATTCGAATTGTACCAACACCAACTGTCTTGCAAGTAATGTTATTGCCCATCAAGACATTCCCGCCGTTTACTTCTCTGTAAGTAGTAAACCAGTCCCTATTGGGACACATGTGATACGAAGCACCCGAATCAAGTAACCAGCCGTCAGACAAGTAATTATCTGAAGTAACTGATAATACCTCTTGATTATCTTCTTTCTCTGTTGTTGAAACCTCCGCAACTGAAGCCGCATCTGATTTCTCCACCTTCTTCTCTTTTTTAGCTTTGAACTTAGGACAATCCCACTTCATGTGGCCTTTTTCATGACACCAATAACATTCAACATTCTTCTTTCTAGATTTAGAGCGTCCTCTATGTTTTCCTGGTTTCCTTTCGTCTGTTCTTCCCCTCGCAAATAGGCCAACAGCTTGGACATCCTCACTAGCTTCTTTCTTTCGAAAGTCACTAGAGATAAGTGTTGATGTAACATCTTCGAAAGATATAAAATCTTTCCCATACAATAGTGTATCAACAAGATGATCATATGAGTCAGGTAAAGAACATAACAACAGCAAAACTTTATCTTGATCTTCAATTTTCTCATCCATATTTAACAGATCAGTAATCAACTTATTGAAATTGTTAATATGATCGTTCATGGATTTACCTGGCTCCATTCAGAATTTATAGAGCCTCTTCTTCAGATAAAGTTTGCTTGTGAGAGTTTTCGTCAAATAAAGCTTTCCCAACTTATCCCACAAAGTTTTCGCCGAAGTCTCCTTTTGAACGTTATACGTGATTTCTCGAGACAAACACAATTGGATTGTGCTACATGCCTCTAAGTCATAATCCTCCCAGTCACCTTCCTTCATATCTTCAGGTTTACCCCTTAACGCCTTGTGTAGCCTGTCTTTAACAAGCAAATCTCGGACTTGGGTTTGCCAAATACCGAAATTGATTTTGCCATCAAACTTCTCAATATCGAACCTGGATGTTGTCGATCCTTTCGTACCTTTTGAATTCAAAGAACTCCCTTCCATCTTACTTTAACAATCAACGTCACAAAAGTTTAAGAAAAAAAAAAGTTATAGACTTTTCTTTTTCCAGCACCTTTAAGCAAAAACACCATTAATTTGAAACCAAATCTCTAATGCCAATTGTTGAGAAAAGGACTAGCTCATAAGCTTATTCAATCCCATTCACAGTAGGATCTAGGTTGATTGAAAGATATGGAATATGTTAAATAGTTATGCAATAATGAGAACATGCACAAAACACTCACACACACAAAACAAATATATACGTGGTTCGGCAAAAGAGCCTACTCCACGGTGATAATGGGTTCTTCACTACTGATCAAGAATAGTAAGGATTACAATCACACACTTTTGGCTCACCAACTCTCTCAAAAGGTAAAAACCAATAACTCTCTCCAAGAAAGAAGGAAACAACTCCTTTGTTTTTCTTCTTTTCGGATGATTACTTCAACACACATTCACTCCCTATTTATACAAGAGCTTCTAACTATTTACTTTCTCTCAAAATCAATAATGTGGAGAGCAAACAAGGAGAGTGAAACATGGGGAGTAAAACATGGAGTCACCAAATAAACTTAAGCCACAATTGTGTTTTCACCAAGTCAACAATGGTAGCTTTTTTTGTGTGAAAACAATCTGCCGAAATGCAAGCCAAAATCTCACAAGCATGTCCTGCCCACCTTGGCAATATTGTTGAGAACCTTGTACAGAGCCATTATACACAACAAGGTTACCATTTTAAATAGGTCTTCATCCAGCAGCACCATTTTGGTGAGAACCAGCTTGTAAGTGACCAGGAACCATAGGGTTACTACTACGAAAAGGTCTTTTCCATCCAGCATGGCCAGATTGAGAGCCTGGTGAGGGACCATGATTCATATGTTCCCCAAAAGGTAGAGCCCTTTCAACATGACAATATTTAGAACCTTGTGCAAGACTTGTTCACTTTTCAGGTCTTGGGCAAGTCAAAGATACATAGCTTGCGTACACCTGCATAGACCAAATTGAAAGTTAGAAATAGAGGAACAAAATTTGCAAGGACCAATATTTGTAAAATTAACCAGAATGTATTGTTCAAATTCTACTGCCTTCAGTGGCAGAATAGTTTGCTGACTAAGGGCCCGTTCGGCAAATTAGGAGAAGTTCGGAAGGAATTTCGGGGAAAGTAGCAGTTGAAGAAATGAGAAAGGAGAAAGAAGAAAGCTAAATATAGAAAACTTTTTTAAAAATTCCTTTTCCGACTTATGGAAAGTACTTTCTATTTTCTTGTTTAAGGTTTACCGAACATCTTTTGTACTTCTAAGTTCTAACGCATTCCAACGTTGTTGCCGAACGGGCCCTAAAACATGCAAGTATCTCATTTACTATAGTGAGATAGAGAACGGTCATGCCATGATCACATAAAAGTAAGGGGAGATTGAGGTTGAGAAACGAATTAACTATTGTACTAGTAAGGGGCTATGAGATTCCAATCATAATTCTATTAGAAAATCAATAAAGGTTGTGTTTGGTTGTGTTTGGTTCACAGAAATCAGATTCATACTTATATGATATCACAATCCGCCCAGAAATTTGGTTTCCTTTCTTATAATATGAAAACCGCTTTCTTTGTTGTTAGAAGAGATGTTATAGGTTTGGAATCTATTTTCCTCAGTTTAAGGCTAATATATAGGCAAATCCGGCCACTTACAACGGAATTTAATTACTCGCGAACCAAACACAGCCAAAGTAAAATTAATTAAGTAAATTCAATTTTTTTTTTATTAAACGTGGGAGTTACAAAATATGGTGTTTAAATATATTGATCCTAAAATTACGATTGTCTCGACAGACAACTAACGGTTATGATCAATATTCTACCACCAAAGGTTATTATTACATTGATTGCATAATTTAGAATAGATTTGACAGTTATGTTTATCTCAATAGATATCTAACGCCTGTGTTTATAAGACCGCCATGTATATTATATAGATTTCTCTCAAAAACTACTGTAACATGATTTTAATTAATTACACTGCTTTCCTACAGTGCGATCTAGCCAGTGAGCAAGCTGGCTGATCTATCACAGATGCCCTAGTGAGTTCAGCAACATTAGGTTTCATAGCAAAAAGTTGTCCTAAAAAAATATCAAACCTTGCTGATTAGGATGTGTACTTGGTGAACTATTCATCACGGTACTTTGTGGTGGCATGATACATGCAAATGAAATTCTATTCATTTTAATTTTAGCGAGGGCTACAGCAGCTCTCATTTGGACCACAGCGTTGGCCACTTTACGGGCTGCAACAGTTCTCTTTTGTATATTTTTTTTTTTTCAATACAAAACCAGGCATTTTCATATGGCCCCTGGTGTGGCCAGCAATCGCTTGAGACTTGGTGAACTTCATTTTACAGAGTCAAACCACATAATCAACTTCATTCTTTTCTGCTGCACCTCCAATCCTCTAAAAAAAACGCGTCTTCTACAAATTGGGCATGTCGATCGTTGCAGCATAATTGGCCAAATTCCATCTGAATGATACACATGATTACAAGATGGAATTACCAAAAGTTGCCTACCTTGCTCCAATGCATGAAAGCATAACGCAGAGTCTCTGGTGCCAAGATAATTAATTTAGTTAAGTATGCAGTTCATTTACAACCAAAGAACAAACTAAATTAAAACAGCAACACAATGCAGTTACAATCCCATTTGAGATTTACAGATATGCAGAGTTACAGAGTTGTCTGTTGGAAACTGTTGGCAGAATCTGTCAGAATTCTGACAAGATCTTTGGCAGAACATTTCGGTATGTTCTAGAGCTATGTTGAGCTAGATCTTGGATTTCTCGTTCTGAGTAGATACTCGTAGAGTATCCATACGTCCAAAATGGTTTCATATTGAATGAGAAATTAGCATCCCAACTTGCCTATGTAAGTGGTACAATTTGAGACAAAACAAGAAAAATGTGATAGTCCCACATTTGACCCATGTAGATAAGGTTTGCTCTTAATAATTAAACTACTCTTGTACAATGTTTTCGCACGTTGGGTGGAATCTTACATGGGCTTGGGCTTGAAAAACACACACGCACGCGCATCGTCTGTCTGACTGACCCGGCTCGGTCTTGGGCTTGGATCTTGGTGATCCAACATAATCTTTTTGTTGAAAGGTTCATTGAACTTATATCCCAATAGGTGTACACCCATTCCCAACCGGTTTGCTACTGGTTCGACCTAATAGGTGTGTTCTTTCATGAAACTGTTTCAGGCCCAATAGTTGTGTCCCTTTATGAAACTGTTTTGGGCCCAAAGTGTCTTTACGACCCAAATGGGTGTGTCTGTTCATTAAACTGTTTCGACCCAATGGGTATGTCTATTCAATGAACTGGTTCGGCCCAAGTATCTGTTCACTGAATTTTTCCTTGCCATAAATAAGTGGTCAGTGTCTGGATAATTCATTCATTCCAAAAACATATCTCTGATGACATGTTAGGAACTGAATATGTACGACTATAATTCTCTGATCAATACAGGTGGGGGTTTGCCTAACCCTAGCATAACTTGCAAGAAAAAAAAAAAAAAAAAAGGCTTTGCCAACTTGGAACAGTGAGCCAATCTCACTCACAGTTGGTCTTTTTGCTTATTTTTGACAGATATAACCCTGATAGATAGGTTTCTTACTTGGGTATACTGGTAATTTGAAATAATTTAATATATGTGTATTTCTATGTAATCTAATGTGTTGGCTAAAGTTGAGCCATAAAATCTAGAGCTTCATGGACAGACTGATGCAAGAAAGTTAGGCTGGGACCCAATAAGATTATTTGATTATTTTACTCTTTTACTAAAAAAATGGATTTTGATAATTTAAATCTATATAAATAATTTGACGAGTAATTTGGACATCTCACTATAAATATAACATAAAATAAATTATCTATTTTAAACAACAAATCCATCTATACATATTTTTTTATATATAATACATCCAACGGATGTGCATTCCACTCATAATTGTATTAACCAAAATTAAAGGTTGAACAACTCAATTTATTAGGAAATTCAGAATAAAAAAAATTTAGGAAGAAAAACATTTCCCCCTAACATCCAAAAATATCTATTATTACCTTTCCCCATCTTTAATAAATATATAAAATTTATTACTCTCAAATTTCTAAAATGATTCAAACTCAATTTTTAATGTATCAAAAATTTTTATCTTTCAACATCAAATTTCAAGGAATCTCTATTAGGAATTCTTAACTTGAACATACCTATGCATAGTTCAAAATGCCAAGAAGATCCGCGAAATTTTGGCGGAATATGCCGGTTTTCTAGCATTCGGATCGGATCAGCAGGTCGAATCTGGTTCGGTCCAAATACCTACCCATGCCGACCCGAAATATCGGATATTCAAGGATATCCGACAACAACATCGAAATCACGAATATATCCCCTTTGCTATAAAGATTCCGACCAATTTTTAAATACAAATTTGCCGAAATTTCGCTGTAAGTTTTTAATTTTTTATGAACGATGATCATTCAATGATCTATGATGATTTCGAAGTGAAAATTCAATTTCAATTTTCAATTTTAAAATTCATTAATGTTGCTACCGGCCGGAATTGTTGTTGCCGGAATTGTTTACAAATTTTGTTCTATCATACTATGATGATTTTAGTTGTTGAATTGCTGATGATTTAAAATTTGAAATTGTTATACTGCCGGAATCTATGGTTGGAATCTATACTGTCGGAATCTATGTTGCTGGAATTGTTAATTTTTTTTTTTAATATCATATAACTTATATAGTGTTAAACTGTTGATGATTTAAATATTAAATTGCTATACTGCCGCAATTAATCTATACTGTCGGAATATGTTACTGCCGAAATTGTTTGTTTGTAAATATTTTGAGAAAAAAACTAACATATATTAAATTATTGTGGCCTGAATTATTTGTTAGTAAAAACTAAGATTAAAAATTAATAAAAATATTTCAAATATGAAAATTTTAGAAATTAATAACAGATTTTATTAATTCGTAACAAATTAATAATATGATTAGTAAAAAATAAGCTTAGTAAAACAAATTTTAATAATATTTTCGAAGATTTATTAAGCTAAAATTATTATTTTCTTAAGTTAATTAGATATTCTCGGATATTCTCGAAATTCTGACAAATACCATGAAATATCGGATTTTAAAACCTCACCATTTCGACACAAGCCATCGAAATTTTGAGGCATATGCCGGTTTTCTAGACCTCGAAATTTTGCCCGGATTCGGCATCTTGAAGTATGTACCTATGTATCAAACCTGGTAAATCACTAATTATGTTCTTGTTTGAATCCATCATTACTGGTTAGATAAAGATCAAAAGTCAGATCAACAAAAAAGTAAAAACAATTATTAAAAAGCAATAAGGTATGAGAAAAAAAGTAAAAACTATGCATACCTAGAGGAAGACAAAGATACACCTTCCCCATCTTCACCCTACTTTTTTTTTTCTTCTTCTTGTAAGATGCTCTAATTGTTCTCATATAGTGGGCAATAATAATGTACCTACCACATTATATTTAATAAGGTTGTCTTTCTAAATATTACTATTCCTAAAAATCTTTTGTAGATTCCTTGTAAATAGATTTAATTAATTAGTGGATTATCTTTCTACAATAATTTCTTGGTCTAAGTGATAAGGACTTTTAGGTTGATGGTACGGTGGACCAACAAATTGAGATTAACGGCCAAGAATGTGGCTTAAAGAAAAATGGATGAAACACTAAAATAGTAGAACAAGGCTCAAAAAGGAAGATAAATGAACTATCATATATTACACAATGACTACTATATATATAAAAATAAGTCTATGTGCAAATTACCATTGAGGGTAGTCGATCGATATGGCTTGCTTGCCTGAAAGTTTGGTGCATTGTGAAGAGTGAGGGTGCTTTATATATCAGGTTTGACATAGCTTGCTTGTTAGAAAATTTGGTGTTTTGTGAAAGTGTTAAATCAGGTTTAAATGTAATGCTTTCTAGGTAGCAAGCAAATTTTGGTATTTCATTGCCTCAAAACCCCAAGTTCCTTATATTCTTCCATTTAATAATTGTCCATGTTAATCTTGATATTTATATTATACGTCTTTAATAATAATTTATAGTATCAACACCTGGGTTCTACGACCTTGCATGACTTTACGAAACTACAAGTACAATGTCAGCTGGCATGCACCGTCACAACAATATATTCGTTCTTATGTGTCATATGACGTGGTTCGTATGCCAAAAAATTTGGTTCATTGCGAAGGTGCTTTATATCAGGTTTGATGTGGCTCGGTTATCAAAAATTTGGTTATTTATGAAATTGTTTTATGTAAGATTTAGGGGTGATTTAGGTTTTGGTCACCACTTTTTAGTATAAATTAGGTTTTGGAGCCGGTTTTTTTTTATTAGGGTTCAGAGCTCATTTTCGAACCAACAACTAAAAAAACCCGGTTGAACCGAAAATATTTTCAAAATACCTAAGTTTACCCCTGAAACTCACGTGATCTGCACGTGATCACTAATCCTAATATAGTTTTGATCAGGGGTATTTTGGCCATTATAAACAATTACTTGGGTCAATTGTCGGTTCAGCTCTAAACCCTAATAAAGAAAAAAACCGGCTCCAAAACCTAATTTATACTAAAAAGTGGTGATCAAAACCTAAATTACCCAAGATTTAGATGTTAGTGCCCTCCAACAAGCAAATTTTTGTATTTCGTTGCCTCCAAACAAGAAGTTCATAATATCTCCCAATTAATATTTGTCTATATTAATCTTGATTCTCAAGCTACATGTGTTTGATAATAACTTATGGTATCAACACCTGGATTTTTCCTCCTTACATAGCTTTAAGAAATTACAAGTAAAATGTCCAGCTAGCATGCATTATCATTGTATACCTTTATTCTTCGGTGTGGTATGACTTGGCTCCCTTGTCAATAAGTTTAGTGTTTTGTGAAAGGGCGTTATATCAGGTTTGACGTGGCTCGCTTGTTAGAAAGTTTGGTGTTTCATGAAGGTGTTTTTTATCAGGTTCAAATGTAGTGTTTTCCAACATGCAAATTTTTATACTTCTTGCCTCCACACCGCAAGTTGATGATATCCCTCAATTTAATATTTGTCCATATTTGTAAATACATTACATAAAAAAGATAAATTCGTGATGGAGATTGCAAAAAATAAGTAAATAGACACATAAATTTTACGTGGTTCGACAATGGTGCATACGTCCACGGAAAAGATGAGGTAGAGAGAGTTTGTCCCCTTTTACATGAAATATGATTGTCCCTTTTTACCTGAAATATATCCCTTTATATAGATAGGGAATTACAATTGAGCACATGTGATATAAATCACATTGATTTTGTAATAGAAAATAATAGACAAATAATAAAGGAGAATATTTGATCTTGATCTTGTAATTATTTGCATTAACATGCATTGCCACGTAAGCGCCACACGAGCTCATGAGTCATCGAGTTGGGCCAAGTTGGAGTATGACTTGTACTACATATCGGGCGGGCCAAGTCGTTGGAAATATACTTCAGTTCGGGTGAGCTCGATAAAAATAAGCTTGACGTCGATGTAGCTCTACATGTATATACATACACAATATTAATCTTGATATTGATGTTATACGTCTTTATTAATAATTTACAGTAACAATAACTGGATTTTGCCCCTCCATAGCTTTAAGAAACTGCAAACTTGAGCACTACTCCCAAAACACATCTATAAGTTTCACAAGATTTGTCAGTCCATCATAATCTCCTTTAAAAAGGAACAAAGGTATCATCAATAAAACTGAAATAAAGTGAGACTTAATAATGTGTGCCTTTGGGCTTGAACTTGTAACAAATCGCAAGACATGGAATAGCTCTATTAAGGGTAATTTCCTAGAAAAGCACAAGATTATAGTGGCATACCCCAAACAGGCACGGAAATAGAAAAATATACCCATTAGGCACGGAGTTGTACTTGTTATAATTTTTCTTCCAATAGTACCCTTTTTGTCTTTTTCTTCACTTTTAAATTTTTTTAAAAAAAAATTTATAAATTCTATAACTTTAGATTCATAAGTGGGATATGAACATTTTTTATATGGTTGGGAAGATTTAAAGAAGATCTATTCAACAAGATCCCACATGACTACTAAATTTGAAACTTAAAAAAAACGTAATTTCGTAATTTTTTACAAGATGGTATAAGCCAGAAATTGGAATGTAGAGGTCCATTTAATGTTTTACAATGGTCCATTATAACGAAGGGAAACATTCTGTTATATATAAACTATAGAGTAAAAGAAATATACTTGAGGTCCCAAAAAACCCGATAGAAGTCCCAAAATACGTAGTTGAGGTCCCCAAATAAAAACCAACTGAACAATCAAACACAACAGATCAAAAGAAATAAATTAAAGAGGTCAACACAAAACCACTGGAGGTCTTTAAAGAAAACATAAAGGACATTTTATCAGTCCCTCTAAGATACTTTCAAGTTTCTCCACTTCAACATACGTTATTTTTGGTGCTTCACTTCGTAGACTCTCAAACAGCAAAGGGTAGTTGTAGTTCCCCTCGTGAAGCACCAAAAAGAACTTACGTTGAAGTGGAAAAACTTGTGAATGTGTTTAGAGGGACTGCTAAGATGTCTTTTATGTTTTCTAGGACCTCAGTGGTTTTGTGTGGACCTTTTTTATTTATTTTTGTGACCTCTATATATTTGGTTTAGGGACCTCTATTGTTTGATTGTTCAATTAGCTTTTATTTGGGGACCTCAAGTATATTTCTTTTACCCTCATTATGATGGACCATTTTGTAGCAATAAATGGACCTCTACATTCCAATTTTTGACTTGTACATACTTATGAAAAATTACGAAATTATGATTTTCTTAAAATTTGAAATTTAGTAGTCATGTAGGATTTTGTTGAAAAGATCTTCTCGAGAGCTTTCCGACTATATAAGAAAAATTAAAATCTGACTTTTAAATCAAAAGTTATGGAATTTATAAATTTCAACAAAAAAATATATGTAAAAGTGAGGAAAAGACAAAAAAAAAAGTACTATACGAACGAAAAATATGAAAAGTACAACTCCATGCTTCATGGGTATATTTGCCCGTTTCCGTGCCTGTTGGGGCATGTCACCATAATCTTGTGCTTTTTCAGGAAATTACCCCTCTATTAATGGACTCATTAGCTAGTGTAAATAGAGGTAAAGAGAGTGGGTCTCCTTGCCTCTCTATTACGAAGAATCCGTTTAGACCCCGTTGAATAAGATTGAAATGTTGCGACCACTTGTAGCACCAGATTTTATCTTGCCCACTAATGAGATGGGTTAAGTAGGAGGTGGAATTGAACGGGACAAAGTGTGCTAAAACAGGTGACATAAAGGCAGAGACTCAAAGAGGGTATTCTCTCTGAAAAAGAAACGGGGAAAAGCCAATTTCGGTGGGGATATGATGATCCCGGGAAAATCCAAGTAGGTATTTCGAAGAGCAGAAATATATTTGGAAAATTTCATTCCTTCTGAAATTCTTGATGGAAAGAAACAATTGGAAGTATCATACTAGTTGATGTGAATTTGTTGGACCTCACACGCACGTTGAAAAATTGTTGTTTGTATTGCATTTGAGAGAGACTTCATGTAAGCCTCAGGAGCTAGCTCGTTAATTGGAATCACACTCGAGATATAGTCGTGTATTTATTTTTATGATTCAATTCATACAGGTAATGTAAACTAGTTTAGAAATGTTAGGGAAATCATTGTTCTATTGAAGTTTGAAATTGATTTTTATTTGATAAATGTTGTTATTAATGTATCTAATTGACTTTTTGCCCCTTAGATTTTGCGGCGTTACAAAAACACGATTATAATAAAAACAAACAAATAACTTTAGCATAGACCTCAATTTATTATTGTGAGACATCGTAGTGGTTTAAGAGAGTGATATGTTGAGGATGGGAGATAAAGACGAAAGAAGCCTTGTACCTATGTAAAAAGTACGATTCTCGGCGACAATTATATGCATCAACAGAACGAAGAAAAAAAGGTATACGGTGTTGGGTTTATATGGCCGTGCTTGTTTGCCTGGAAATCTGACGGAAAGGCATTTTAGGAACGGTTTACCAATTTTCCAAGTGCTTGGTAGATGTGGTCCCCCCAGGAACGGTTTAATGTGGTCCCTCCAAGAATAGTTTATAAAAAAGCAAAACCACGTCAGCATTTAATCCGGGTTGAGTAATCCTGGGAATGTTTGAAAAGTCTCGTGTGGTCCCAGATCATGCTATCTGATCTTCTCTTTTTCCTTCTAAATTGTGGTCCCCACTCATTCTTATCTGGCCATGTATCTTTTTTTTATTTTTTCCTGTAATGTTACCAAACACCAACAAATCTAATAAATGTGAAATTTTCGGAAAAGTTTATTCAGGGAAAGTTTGATCGCCTGCTTTCCCTGAACTTTGCAGGGAAACAAGCACAGCCTATATGTTTTTTGGAGTGTAGAAAACATTTCAGGAGGAAGATGTTCGAACTGAATTTCTGCATGTTTGAACGGATCTAGGGTTTCTTCTAAAGTTGATTTGGAATGGAATTTCAGCACGTTCGAACTGAAAAAAATCAGCCACAGTATATGGATCAATTTTGCAAAGTACATTGCCTACGATACCCTTAAGTGACCCAAAATGATGATCAGATAGAAAAAGGAAAAAAATGAAGGTAGTAGTTGTGGTGTCTGGTTTGTGATTCCACCATCCGTAATTAATGCACATAAGAAAATGTGTATACTAATAATTATAAGATCTCGAAAAAAACTATCTTCTTTATAAGTATTTTGACGATTACAAGAATCTCTGCCTCATAATACTCTATAGACAAACTAAACCCTAGTTGTCTCACTTAAAATTCTAAACACACTAAACCATTCTGGTTTCTCTAAACAAACTAGCTAAAAAAAAGTATGTTTTTTTTTTTTTTAGCTAAAATAAGGTATGTGTGTAGTCTATCTATCTTATGGTTTATGCCAAAACATCAATCTAAACAAACTAACTAGTAGTTGCTTCTCTATGATTTAGAAACATTAATCTAAACAAGCTAAGTGCTAGCTTGTTTCTCTATCTTGAACAAGTATGCATTAATTAATAATAAGCGAGTCATGTCATAATAGTAACTCATAATCATGTTACATAATTGTGACACGCAAACTGAACATTAATTCACCAACGCATTAAGCAGACAAGCAGATGAACTGCCTCTGATAGAGTGATAGTTTTGATAATTTATTTTGTTCAGAGATCACAAATTCAAAAGTCCTCATCCATAGCTTGTTTCTCTATCTTGAACATCAAGATTTGGACAAACTTATGCGCATTTATATGAATATTTTATCCAAGACTTGTAAAATTGGAGCAACAATCTTTCAATTAGTCAAAATAAAAGCATATCCACCCAAAAAATAAAAAATAAATTAAACGTCGCGGTCTATCCTTATAAAAGAAAGAAAATAGGCAAACCACGTGTTTCATGCATATACTGTACGTACTTCTCTACTTAACCTATTTAACTTAACTAATTGATGATTTTTAGATTGCAGATGGAGCTTTTATGAGAGCATTTTTCACGGTTTCTGGATGTTCTTCATGAAGATGTTCGACACATTGAAGCTATGTGCTTCAGTATTGTGGGCATTACTGAAGCGAAAATTTTCAAGGGCGTTTAATGTTGTATTATCTAGTATCAGATTTGTGCTAATTAGGGTTCTTGCTTGTTTCTCAACTCCAATGCAGCAGATTACTAGAGTTGATCATTTATATGTAACTTTAAATTAAATTCTTAATTAGTACGTATTTCTTCATATTAGATCTGTTTTCGGAACTTTCTTGTAAGATATATATAGGATATCAGATGATAGTCAGTGATGGAGAGTTGGAAGGATCAGCCTTCCCCCTCCCCTCTCTTCTTTTATTGATGAATATGAGGTACAGTGATGCTAACATATATCTCTATTAAATATGTTCTTTGCACCATCTTTCCATTCCATCCATCAACACAGACATTTTCTTGGCCGGAAGGAACATTCATCGACATGTCTAAATTATTTAAAACCTCCTTAAGCTCATCATATTTATACTTACAATGAATAATATTGTTTGAACTATTCAATTGGCCAACAGCCTGATCATCAAAGTATGTGACACATATATTCGACGCTTTAACAACTCGCGTGGATCAGCACCTCATGAATTTGTCACCTGACAGGTTTGTAATATATAAGATGCTGCAAGTTGAGTTTTAGATTGATCTTAGCTAGCTGAACTGGTTTTTTCTTAATGGTGTTTGGTATAGGGAGAGAGTGGAGCTTGTTGGTTTGTTGCACAGATTCGGATAGTAATTAAGTTGATATGCAACTTGTACGGATGAAATCAATGGCGTCATTGGATGGGTTAACGGATGAGATTACTGGGAGTAGGGAGAGAAGTAAATGTGACAATCCTGAGAGCATCATCAGCTTAGAACTTTGAGCTTGGGCATGTACATATATATTTATGATTAAAAGAGTGTTTAATCACAAATTCTGGTAAGTACTTGTATGTTTGGCTGACATAGTGACTATTCAATTTCCTCCATTCCTCATCTGATATCAAAATGATCATACATTGAAAGGTGCCACCATAATTCTTGCAGAATCAATGGAGTGGGAAAGCTAGCATTAAACATTAAACATGGAATATAATTGTAGGTATGAGCATCTGCATCACATTCATCATCATGCATGATGCATCCAATACCATCAATCATGTTGTACTCCAATACCATTCAAGTCTTATGGAAGGCCTACTCCCTTTCTGGAAGGACAGAAATCATGTTCTCTTTGATGACAAACAAGCCAACTATGGTCATATTATATGGAAGCTGTCAAGAGGGAAATTCATCATGCATACAACTTTACAAAGGAGGGAATTACCAATACCTCTATGGATAAGCAGAGCCTTGCTAATCTCCAACTCCAGTTTAAGCATAAGAAGTCCAGGGTTCCCATGGAATGCTACTGGCAGGCTCGTTGCGCAGGTCTCATGAAGGTAATTGTTTATGAGTCATCACTGGGGAATCCTGGGAAAGCAGGATGGGGGGCAATATATAGAGATTGTAATGCACATGTGGATTTTATGTTGGTGGAATGGATACAGTCACTAACTTTGAAGCAGAAACCTGTGTCATCATTTATGCAATGGAGAAGACTTTAGAAAAAGGATGGTTAGGACTATGGATACAAAGTGATTCAGCAGCTGCAGTTCAAGGATTCCAACATGACAATGTACATTGGACGGCTCGCGGGAAATGGGAAAGGTTAAAAGATAAGTTCGAATGGCTCTCCATTACTAACACTTGCAGAGAATGTAACTTCAGTGCAGACATGACATCTGTGCCAAACAGAGAGCAACTCTATTTCCTAATGGTACACTTTGGTGGGACTCCAGACCTGCAGCTCTAAATTATAAGTCATTGACAGGGACTTTGGGCCTTACCTCTATTCAAGTAAGAGTACATATCTTGGGTCGCACCGGCCTGGAACACAACTTGGGTTTCAGTAGGCCTTATCTTACAAACAAACAAGCAAAACCAAAAGGAGAAGTCCAAATCAGTGCAGATGTTAGCTTCTTTGGCATACAAAGCACCAAAAGGAGTTGCCTTTGCATTCAATAGATTGTTTGTGAGCCAGAGCCCAGAGCTATCATCAAGAAAACAATAATGTCCTTGTTGGAAACAGGCCCGTCTGGCCAAACCCACCAACGCAACTAGTCCGTCGAGGCGTCGAAATTATCCTCGCGTAGTAATCACTAGGCGGAAGGCCATATCTATGGTGTGGGGTTTGTTTTTGGGCTTCTATTACCTAAAAGGCCTCGATAATAGTTAGGGGGATTTCTTAATAACTCAAGTGATAAGCTCCACCTAATACATGTTGGACTATGTTCCACAACAATCTCCGCCTGGAGCAAATCAATTGAGCCCATCTCCATCTCCACGGCTAAGTCTAACTAGGGCTGGCAATGGACCGAGTTAGACCCGAAATCCGATCCGAACCGAACCGATAAGAGCGGGTCTGGTTCTTAAAAATAGAACCCGATTCTTATTAGTTCGGGTATGGAATTAATAGATACCGAACCGATACTGACCCGATATGAATTCTTTAGTTATTTTGAATATTTTAAATTTACTAACACTACAAATATATCATAGAAATTATATAATTTCTAATACTAACTACCTTCCAAATATATATCAATTACCTTAAAAACATACAAATCAATAAAATCATTTACCATATTTACCAAATATATGTAGATTCTAAAAAAGTAAAATATTTTTTCTAAGTTGGTGTACATAAGTTTAACAAATTAATTGTTACCCAAAAAATCCGAATCCAACCCGGATCCAATCTGTTAAGGTTTGGTACGAGTATGGTTTTTCACTTTTGGACTCGATAGGGTCTGGATCCGGGTCCGGATCTATTAGGTTTGTTAATGGTTCGGGTCTGGTATTTCTAATATCCGGTCCAAACTGGTCCATTGCCAATCCTATGGCTAACCACTCGAAAGGTTTGTTATTCTGGGCTCCACCACTTTAATTTGAGATAGTTTGAGACTTAATTTAAAATTTGTGTAAGTACTTCCAGGTTTTGCTGACTAGTGACTAGCTACTCCATGTTTGCTAGATAGGACATACCTTAACATCTCTGCTAATGAAATTTAATGGCAGTTTGCTTCTAAGTCTCAATTGACTGCATATTTTGTAGGTTGCCTATATGGTTCAATATTGCAAAGTACATTTGCCTACAAGACCCTTTCAGTGACAGCGAAATGATGATAGATCAGATAAAAAACAAAAACAATTAAGGAATTTGTCTGGTTTGACTGTGTGATCCAACCATATCCTTAATGAGAAAAAGAAATTTGTTGAAATAATAATAATAATTTCAATCAAACTTGATGTTAAGAGTTCAACCATATCTCTGTACAAGGTATTAATATAGTTGGTATACTATGATCATATAGGCAACTTACACATAGCCACACAACCCAAACAATGTACACACAGACACAGCCATATCACTGATCATTGCTTGGAGAGTGTTGTTATCTTGGCTTCTTTTCCTGCAACATACAGATGGGTATTCTAACTTTGAGGCAGAGATTGTGTTGTTTAACCAATGTTTACATGCATGTTATACTACTACTTGTTTCTTGGAGTGCTTCATCGTCGTCAGGACTTGGTGGTAATGAATCAGATAGACTTGCTTTGCTAGCTTTCAAGGATGGGATAACTCAGGATCCAGGTCGAGTCATGAGCTCGTGGAATGACTCCATTCATTTCTGCGAGTGGAAAGGAGTTACATGCAGTCCTTCCAATCAAAGGGTAATCATTCTGAACTTAGAGAGCCAGCAATTGGTTGGTTCTATATCACAATCAGTAGGAAATCTTAGCTTCTTGACAGTAATCAATCTAAACAGCAACATCTTTATAGGCAGAATTCCTGAAGAAATAGGGCGTTTGTCACGTTTACAAAATTTTAATCTTGGCAACAATTCTTTGGTGAGTGAAATACCTCAGAATTTGTCAAAATGTTTAGACCTCAGAGTTCTTGATGTTCAAAACAATAACCTCATAGGTAAGATACCATATGAGCTCAGTTTTCTCAGAAAACTTGACTTCCTTGGTCTAGGCGGTAACAATCTAACTGGAACCATTCCTCCTTGGATAGGGAATTATTCATCCTTATCTGTTTTTGTAATAAGTAGAAATAGTTTTCATGGAAGCATCCCCAGTAACTTAGGTCAATTGTCGAAATTACGTGTTTTTGCTATCTTCGATAATATGTTGTCTGGTATGATTCCTTCATCACTCTATAACATCTCATCAATATATTACTTCACAGTTGCAATGAACCAACTGCACGGTAGCCTTCCACCTGATGTAGGCCTCACTCTTCCCAATCTCGAAGTCTTTGCTGGGGGTGTAAACAACTTCCGCGGATTGATTCCTAATTCATTATCAAATGTATCAAGACTTCAGGTTCTTGATTTTGCAGAAAATGGCATCACAGGGTCAGTTCCTATAAACTTAGGGAGCTTAAAGAGCCTAACTAGGCTAAATTTTGGAAGTAACTTTCTTGGATCTGGACAAATCCATAACTTAGATGTTATTAATTCTTTGACTAATTGTACTAGTCTAGAAGTGTTGGGTCTAGAATACAATAATCTGCAAGATGAACTACCAGATTCCATAGGAAATTTGTCGACTAACCTCAGGATTCTAACCATTGGGGGGAACCTTATCCGTGGAAGTCTTCCACAAGGTTTTGAGAACCTTGTCAACCTGGAAACACTAGGCCTGGAACACAACTTATTCAATGGCATCATTCCTTTCGGTATTGGAAAGCTTCAGAAGTTACAGCGATTGCATTTCAATTATAACAGGCTCTCGGGACTGGTTCCTTCCTCCATAGGTAATTTAACTCTTTTGAATTATCTTTATATGGAGGAGAACAGGTTAGAAGGAAGTATACCCCTTGATCTAGCAAATTGTCAGAAATTGCTTGTACTGAACATTTCTCGTAATAATCTCAGTGGTAACATACCAAAACAAATCTTTACACTTACCTCCCTTTCAATATCCTTTGCTGTCGCCCATAATACGTTGAACGGTTCTTTACCACTAGAAGTCGGCAAATTGGTAAATCTTGGGATGTTGGAAATTTCAGGGAATAAACTTTCCGGAGAAATTCCTAGTACACTCGCCAATTGTATAAGCTTAGAACAAGTATATTTAGGAGGTAATTCATTTCAAGGAGTCATACCAGAGTCTATGAAACAATTAAAAGGAGTTCAAGTTCTAGATTTTTCGCACAATAATCTGTCAGGGAAGATTCCAGATTTCTTAATGAATCTTTCGTCACTTCAGTACCTTGATCTTTCCTTCAATGATTTCACGGGAGAAGTACCAACTGAAGGGATCTTTGTGAATGCTAGCTCAACTAAAGTTCGTGGCAACAAGAAGCTTTGTGGCGGTATCAAACAACTGCAGTTACCTGTCTGCGTACAACCTCATAATACATCTCGAAATTCTCTTCCAGACAAAATGATAATATCTATAGTTATTGTGGTTCTTTTCGTGGTTCTGTTGTCGTTCTTTGGAACTCTATATGGCTTAAGAAAATTGAGGAAGAGAAATGTAGCCACTGCTTCAACCGTGACATCTTCTTTAGAGAATTGCAAGTCTTGTGTTTCTTACGAAGATCTTTTGAACTCAACAAATGGATTCTCCTCAGAATGTTTAATAGGTGAGGGGAGTTTTGGTTCCGTGTACAGAGGTGTTCTCGGTGACAACAACACAATTGCGATAAAGGTACTGAAACTCCAACAGCAAGGTGCTATCAAGAGTTTCATAGCTGAATGTGATGCCTTGAAAAACCTTCGACATCGCAATCTCATTAAAATCATAACTTCTTGCTCAAGCGTTGATTATAAGGGAAATGATTTTAAAGCTCTAGTTTACGAGTATATGTCCAATGGCAGCCTCGAACAGTGGTTGCATCCAAGCACGAGTAGCAGTCAACGGAATACAAGTTTGAGTCTTATCCAGAGACTGAACATAGCCATTGATGTTGCTTTTGCCTTGGAATATCTTCATTACAGTACTGAGAAAGTGATTGTCCATTGTGATTTAAAGCCAAGCAATATTCTGCTTGACACAGATATGACTGCTCATGTTGGGGACTTTGGGTTAGCGAGGTTCCTTTTCGAATCAAGCAATAAATCGATTTCGTTTGGCTTGAAGGGATCTATTGGCTATATTCCCCCAGGTATTGTTCATCTATTGCACTATATCTATTTCTTTTGTGTGTTTTTTTCCGCCAATTCGAATTCTAACAGATGTAAAAGTTTGCAGAATATGGCACGGGTGGACAAGTTTCTATACTTGGGGATGTATACAGCTATGGGATTCTCTTGTTGGAATTATTTACTGGGAAAAGACCAACTGATGAATTCTTCAAAGATGGTCGAAGCCTTTATGACTTTGTTATGATGGCTATTCCTGATCGAATTATGGAGGTTGTAGATCCTGTATTGCTTTCAGATGAACTAGAAGAGGTTGATTATTGTGGCAAACTGCCAGTCTTACCTATGAACGGCAGAGCAGAAGAATGTTTGGTTTCAGTTATTAAGATTGGTCTGTCATGTAGTGCACCATCACCAAAAGACCGCATGGAGATGAAGGATGTCGTAACTAAACTAAATACTATTAGAAACTCGATTGTATAGCTAGATTATAATTGTTGTAACTGATGTGTATGCTGGTCTAAGCAGAGCAAGACGAAAAGTTTTATGTAGTAACTTGAATTTCAGTGTTTGTATTGCTCAGATTACTATATGATAATGTCACATGATTGCGATGATTGTGATGCCACCATCTTGTTGTGCGCAGCGGAAACTAATGCACAAATAAGATGATTGAACTAATGTATGAAAGTAAAACAAAACGACAAAATCAAACAAGCAACCACACAAGACACAAGATATACGTGGTTCGGCAATATGCCTACGTCCACGTGGAGAAAGGATGATGTTTTTCTTATTGAGACAATTGTACAAGTCCTCACAACGAAAACCGAAGTCTTCTCCTCACAAAAGTTCTCAAACTCTCTAATGGCTTCTCTCAATCTCTCTCTTAGAAAACTTAGGTTTTTCCACTTTTACTTGGCTTTATAACATAACAAACAACTGCTAGCTCAATTGGTTTGTTATCCCTCTCAAACACTCCCACGAGTGAGAGGTTGTGAGTTCAATTCCCATCAACAGTGTTTGGGGGAATTTCTCATGTAATTCTTAGGTGGGTCAGCCTTCGGGCCTGGTTCGAGATTAGGAGGCCCATGCTCTTATGATGATGATATGTGGTTAGGTGTTCTCCCATGATGATGATGTGGCTAGGTGTTCTTCAGCGAAAGCAAGTCCCTGAGTAGCAGAATTGCTCGAGTTGCAAGGTGGCGGTGTGGTCACTTAGGTAGTAGCATCAGTAGCCTTTGGGCCCTGTCTTTGTAAGCCTTCGGGCCATGATTAATATACCAAATTTTTTAAAAAAAAAAAAAAAAAAAACTTGGCTTTATAACATAGCCTTACAATAGACCACGAATTGGGCTTAAACAGGGCCCATATAGCACAAAAGCAAAGGAGGACGTACATACGTCGAACCACGAAGAAGTTATCTGTGATATGGGACGTACGTACGCCCTAACTACGTACGTACGTTCCTGAACAAGTAATATCAACGTACGTACGTCTAAAGAACGTTCGTACGTTCAGCAAAAACAAAGTTGTCTGTGATACGGGACGTACGTACGCCCTAACTACGTACGTACAGTCCCAGATAACAACTTCCTTAGTCCTCTTCTTTTCCACAAAAAACCCAATAATTCTCCACCTCGGCGAAGATTCAATAAATCTAAGCCGACACCAAGAATAAAACAAGTCCCAAACTCCCACACATGTCCCGAAAGACCACCTCGGCTGCACCACCTCATGGTTGCCTACGTACTCTTCTTGTAAGGGATCAAACCATCGTAGTTCACTTCAAGATATACTATCAACTCGAAGGAAGAATATGGACCAAATCTAGGCAATGATAGAACTTAGTCCCTGAAACCACTTTAGTCAACATGTCAGCCGGATTATTGCTAGTATGAATCTTCTTCAATAAAATCTCACCATCTTCAATAATGTCTCTAACAAACTGATGTCGCACATCAATGTGCTTTGTACGAGCATGATAAACTGAGTTCTTTGCTAGATTTATGGCACTTTGATTATCACAATGAACCATAAGCTGATCCTGCACAATACCCAAGTTTTTCAACATACCTCGTAACCAAATGGCTTCCTTAAAGGCTTCAGTCACAGCCATATATTCAGCTTATGTCGAAGACAAAGCAACAAAAGATTGTAATGTAGACCGCCAACTAATAGGACCACCTGCCAATGTAAAAACATATCCAGTAGTAGACCGACGTCTCTCTATTTGACCATCATAATCAGCGTCCACATAACCAACACAAAACTGATTCAAATCCCTTCCCTTCTGAAATAGTAAACCAACCTCAACACTACCTTGAATGTAGCGTAAAATCCATTTCACAGCTTCTCAATGTTTCTCACCAGGATTATACATGTACCTACTTACAGTGCCAACTGCATGTGAAATGTCGGGCCTTGTACATACCATCGCATACATCAAGCTACCAACCGCACTTGCATATGGATAACATGTCATGTAAGCACGTTCCCTATCAGAATTAGGAGACATAGAAGCATTCAAGTTAAAATCTTTTGAACGAGGTATACTCACAACTGTACCAATCTCATATTGGTTAAATCTCTGTAGCACCTTTTGTAGATAGGCCTTTTGAGATAACCACAATCTTCCATTATCTCGTTCCCTCTGAATTTTCATGCCAAGTATCTTTTTCACATCACCAAGATCTTTCATCTCAAACTCCATAGACATAGTCTTTTTCAACTTGTCTATCTCCACATTGCTTTTAGAGGCTATGAGCATATCATCAATATATAAAAGCAAATAGATAAAAGAACCATCACATACCTTGCGAAAATAGACACAAGGATCATATGGACTTCTTGTGTACCCTTGCCCAAGTATAAACCGAGTAAACCGCTTGTACCATTATCTTGGAGATTGCTTCAACCCATACAACGATTTCTTCAATTTACACACCAACGATTTCTTCAATTTACCCGCATTTTTATACCCACTCGGCTGAGTCATATAGATCTCCTCATCTAGCTCACCATGTAGAAAAGCCGTTTTCACATCAAGTTGAGCTAACTCCAAATCAAATTGTGCTACCAAGGCTAATATGATGCGAATGGAGGAATGTTTCACAACCGGAGAAAAAATTTCATTATAATCAATTCCCGACTTCTGAGCATAACCTTTTGCCACCAATCTTGCTTTGAAGCGTACATTTTCACCAGGAGATCCATCCTTCTTAGTGTAAACTCATTTGCACCCGATTGTTTTTTTTCCCTTAGGCACCTCCATGAGTTCCCAAGTTTCATTCTTATTAAGATATTTCATCTCCTCATCCATGGCTTTCTTCCACCTTTCATAATCACAACTTTGCAGTGTTTCACGAAAAGTTTCTGGAATACTCTCATCAACAACCGAAAGTGCATAAGCTACCATATCATCAGTAAGCCGTTTAGGAACACCGACATTTCTCTTGGATAATCTGGATGCAATTGGACCCTCATCATTAGGATCCACATGTACTGTATCATCAACCGTCTCATCATAAACCTCATTATCTGTCATGTCATCAGAATCTATAACACTAGGAACCTCAATACTTGGAACCATCATAGTAGACGTCTTCAAAGATACAGAACCACCTGGGACACGTGGAGATATCCCAGTCTCCACCCACTGCGAAACCTCTTTGGCCTTGCTCTCCACCTGCTGAGAGCTCTTAGGCTTCAACATAGAAGCCTCATCAAAAATCACATCTCTGCTTAGAATAATTTTCTACAATTCTGGATCCCATAGCTTATAACCTTTTACTCCACTTTGTAGACCCATAAATAAAGACTTCTTTGCACGAGGATCCAACTTACTCTCTCGGACATGATAGTAAGCTGGACACCCAAACACATGAAGAAAACAATAGTCTGAAGCAGGCTTACCAGACCAAACCTCCATAGGAGTTTTGCCATCAATCGCAGTCGAAGGCAACCTGTTAATAAGGTGACAGGCATACACGATAGCCTCAGCCCAAAACACTTTGCCTAACCCAGCATTAGACAACATACATCGAACCCTCTCCAGTAAAGTTCGATTCATCCGTTCTGCCACCCCATTTTGTTGTGGTGTCTCTCTTACAGTGAAATGGCGTTCAATACCCTCATCCTGACATACTTGCAAGAAGGGATCATTTTTGTACTCTCCACCATTATCTGAGCGAAGTACCTTGATCTTTCTGCCTATTCGGGTTTCAACTAACTTCTTCCATTTCACGAAAATTTCTAGAACTTCATCCTTGCTCTTCATGGTGTACACCCACACACGCCTAGAAAAATCATCAACAAAAGACACAAAATAATGCTTTCCTCCCCAAGATGCATTCTTGGTAGGCCCCCAGACATCCGTGTGAACATAATCAAGAGCTCCACTAGTATTATGGATAGTCGTGCCAAACTTTACTCTTGTCTGCTTGCCCAGAGTACAATGCTCACAGAATTCTAATTTACAGGCGATAACACCCTTTAACAACCCTTGCTTTATCAATCTCTGCAAGGATTTTTCACCAGTATGCGCCAACCGCATATGCCACAGTCGCGTAGTCTCTCTAGCAATCTTTGATGTAACCTCAGACACGGCCACATCACCAGTAATTGTACTACCTTGAAGGAAGTACAAGTTCCTTTGTCGAATACCCTTGATTAAAATTATTGCACCAGCCACAACCTTTAGAACGCCATGTTCAAGTACCACCTTGTAACCGTTGGCTTCTAGAGTACCAACCGAGATGAGATTCTTCTTCATGTCAGGAACATATCTAACATTCTGCAGGTTCCTTATAATTCCATCAAACATCTTCAGACGAATGATACCTATACCCATTATGTGACAGGGTTGATCATTCCCCATCACCACTACACCACTCTCCTGCTTCTTAAAATTAGTGAACCATTCCCTTATAGGACATATATGATAAGAAGCAGCACAATCTAAGATCCATTCATTACCACTAGTATAACAAACCATTGATGAAACGGATAAAGAATAATCAGAACCTTCATCATCATCTTTAGTATCACATGCAACATTTACCTCAGAGTTTTTCTTCTTGTCCTTTGCCTTGGCTTTAGGACAATCTTTCTTCCAATGCCCTTTCTCATGGCAAAAGGAGCATTCGTCCTTTGCTAGAACTCGACCTCTCGACTTTGACCGATCTTTTCCTCTACCACCTTGGCCTTTCCTGTCATTAGACCTTCCTCTTGCCACCAAGACCTCGGGTGTAGAGCTCTTGGACTCTTCTTTGTCCTTCTTCATACACGCATGAGTTAACAATGCTGCAAAAATCTCACCATACACCAATTTTTCTTTCCCATAGATGAGTGTGATAGCCAAGTGTTAATATTCGTCAGGTATCGAATTTAAGAGACACACTACCTTGCTTTCATCACTCACATCTGCTCCTAGAGTCACCAAGTCAACAATTACCTTGGTAAAATCATTAAGATGCTCCACCATTGAAATACCTCTTCTCATATCTATTCGATAAAACTTTCGAAGTAGATAGTTTTTATTGTGGATAGTCTTTGTCATGTACTTCTCCTCCAATTTTCGCCAAATCTCCTTTGCAGAAGTATCATTCATCACAAGGTATTTAATGTCTTGTGTCAAACACGATCTTATGATTCCACAAGCTTGTTTGTTCATCTTCTTTCAATTCTTCTCTTCCACACCTTCTGGCTTATCTTCCAGGACATCTTCTAGGTCTTGTTGACATAAAGCATCCATTACCTCACACCTCCACATACCAAAGTTATTGGTGCCAATAAATTTCTCTACATCAATCTTTGCTTGATGGAAAACCATTGTCTTGATTTCCCCCTTCGAACCCTTCGAATTCAATTCTTCTGCCATCTTTCCACCAACCTTCATGCACTAAACAATCACCAAACAAAGGTAAACAAATCTGAAATTCACACCGGAATTTCAACAAACACCTTCTAGACGCTCAAGGTCTAACCGAGGCTCTGATACCACTTATTGTGCGCAGCGGAAACTAATGCACAAATAAGATGATTGAACTAATGTATGAAAGTAAAACAAAACGACAAAATCAAACAAGCAACCACACAAGACACAAGATATACGTGGTTCGACAATATGCCTACGTCCACGGGGAGAAAGGATGATGTTTTTCTTATAGAGACAATTGTACAAGCCCTCACAAAGAAAACGAAGTCTTCTTCCTCACAAAAGTTCTCAAACTCTCTAATGGCTTCTCTCAATCTCTCTTTTAGAAAACTTAGGTTTTTCCACTTTTACTTGGCTTTATAACATAGCCTTACAATAGACCACGAATTGGGCTTAAACAGGGCCCATATAGTACAAAAGCAAAGGAGGACGTACGTACGTCGAACCACGAAGAAGTTATCTGTGATATGGGACGTACGTACGCCCTAACTACGTACGTACGTTCCTGAACGAGTAATATCAACGTACGTACGTCGAACGAACGTTCGTACATTCAGCAAAAACAAAGTTGTCTATGATACGGGACGTACGTACGCCCTAACTACGTACGTACGTTCCCAGATAAAAACTTCCCCTGTCCTCTTGTTTTCCACAAAAAACCCAACACATCTTACTTTTTATCTACAGTTTATAGCTAGCCAACAAAGACAGGGTGCTACGGTTATTTTTTCTTTTTGTTGCTAAGGGAAATTTGTATTGAATGTTACAAGGAAGTACACAATAAGCTCAGTATATAAGATCATTTCTTCACTCAGTTAACAAATCTGAAATATGTAGTCTGGATTTTCTAAAGCAATAACGAAAGGGAGTTTGTCGATCAGGCTACCATATGTTTTCATGTTCACTTAGTTGATCCCCCCTTTGGAAACCATCCCTGTTCCAGTACGCCTTAACTTGGTACGTACGTCCAAGACAATAAATTTGCTCCTGCCCAACTTATGGTATGTACGTCCTAACTAGGTACATACGTCCATACCTTCGCAATACTTGCTAACTGACACTAGGTACGTACATCCTAACTAGGTACGTACGTCCTATACCAAACTGCAACCTGACATATATGACACGAAGAGAAAGACTCGGGACGACGCGCATACATCAAGATTTTCCTAACAATGAGATCAAGGCGAGATAACCATGGACACACGTAGTCACAAAATAATGTCAAATAACCGAGTGTCGGTTTCAATCTCCCCATTTGACATTTATTTTGTGACAAAAACCTATGACTCTAGAAGCACTTATAAAACGTGCGTACAAACCCAAACCAATTGGCATTTATAAAACATGCCTACAAGAACACTAATAGTAAATACACACCACGTCATCAACACATGATATTCATCCCGAGTAAGAAGCTTTAATCTCAGAGACAGGACGGAAGCAACAAAGAATTTTGAATCAATCAGAGAGCCAACGAAAGTTCCTCGAACAACTCCCCCATACTTCATGAGCTCCAAGAGCTCCCCCAAAACTGTACAACTTCTAATCATTATCACGTTCACTCCCCCATACATGTAGCATACTTGAAACATGACCCAAGATACACTAACAAAGAAGAAGAAGGTGTTAGTATTAGAGTCATAAATCTCCCCATTTTTGTCACAAATGATGCAAAGGGGTGACAAAAAAAATAAAGTAAAATGAACCAAAGAATAAAAGAAGAGAGGAAAGATAAAACCATACCATAAATCTGGAATCCATGACACACAAAACTAAAAGACATGAGAGAGATCTAGGCATATAAATAAAGAAGAAAGAGTACCAAGACAGACACAAGAAGAGGGATTAGATAAAAACCAAAACGAAATAAGAAGGAGATAGTGAGAAGACACTGGATACTTATATAGGTAACAGAGGGAAGAAAAGAAAACATAACATGAATCCCTGATAGAAACCAAGAGAAACCAATATATAAAAGAAAGAGTCAGCACACCATCAATCGGAACAAATTATTCACTAGAATATCACTTTAAACAACCAACCATAAACACCTATAGTTGATCCAATCACACAAAAACATTAAAAATGGTTGTAGTAGACAAATACCAATACCAAGGAAATAGATTTCCTGATCAATCCATGTCCACATACCTGAGATAGACTCCAGAGAAACGACTTCAAAGTAGGAAGAGATCTAGAGAAAAAAAACAAACAAACAAAAAGGAAGAAATATCATACCCAATGAAATCGGCCACTAACAATAATGACCAAGAACCAAATAGTCAAACCTGTGAGAAATGTGCAAGGAAAAAAAAAATATGGAAAAAGAGAAAGAATAAGAGATAAACAATAGTTAGTATGAGATATGAAAAAGAATAGAGAAACCATGCATACTAGACACATCCAACAATATCCTGAAAAGAGTCAATAACGCCCAGCCATGCTAACACTAGAGAAGTAGCCGCAACAACCGGAAAGAATAACTAGGAATCATATCACTCCTTTTGAAGTCACAAATAGCCAAGTAATCACCAAAGCCAAAACAAGCATTAACCAAACATCATCTAGACATGGAGGATAAAAAGTATAGTAAAAACAAAGAGAAAAGAGTATGATGTCTTTGCAATACAAAACCTCCACATACAAAAATGAGATACAGCATAAGGACAATAGAGAAGAAAGACAAGATGAGATAGATAAATCTTGGACAACCACACAAGAGATAAGCATACAATAACCATGACACTAACCAGATAGTACTATATCTCCCAAAGGAGATAAAACGAAAGACGAGACATCAAATAGAGAGAGAAGCTAAGACCAAAGAGACCAAACACTCAAAAAGGAGTGAACACAAACTCACGCCAAAACTACAGAATTATGAGTATCTGCAGGATGAAGTATGTAAAGTATAAGAAAATCAATTGAGAATCCATGGAGAAATTCAATCTGTACATGTTCCTGAAATAACTCATCCAACCACAAAGAAGAATTAGAGAATCTCATAAACAAATAGAAGAAAATATTATCCCAAACACAATGGAATAGAGACATAAACGGAAGAAAGAAAAAAAAAACATAAGCCTACCTTAGTGAAAACAAAATATTAGTTCAACATATGCCAAACAAGATAAGCAATCACCAAGCTCATAGAAAAATGCCTTATTTGTGAAAACACCATCATCCAAACATGCCTCATCACAATAATCAAGAAATAGAAGAAATGAGGTCCATTTCTTAGAGAAGAGGAAGCCCGCAACACCAACCATTTGGACAAACATGAAGAATGAGCAAGGATTATCGATGTCACCAAATCACAAAGCAGCAATCCAACTTCAGATGTAATTTCCCAGCACAAAGTTATGATTGTTCTGCTACAGACTGTCCAGTCTTGCTTATGTTGATATTGTCCAAAGAAGGTGCAATAAGAACAAAAGCGAGCAAGAATAACCAGAATATGAGGGTAACAACAAGAATAATAATAAAAAAAATTACCAACAGAAAAGGATTACTAACAATAGATGATCATCTGCAATAACCGATGCTAGTAGACTTTTTTTTTTTTTTTTTTTTTTATTAAAACAAATTTTATTGATAAGCTAAACGAATTACACAAAAGTAGAGGACAAACGCGCTACAAACTGCGCAGCAAGTCCTTTCTGGATAACAAACCCGATTCTCCTAAATACATATTCGTTCAAACCCACAGTCATCACGTTGCTATCCATTACCTTCTACACTCTCTTGAGGAGCTCAACTGCTTTTGAGCCTAGCAAACTGAGCATATGCATCCCAAAGTAGAACAGTGGTAGCCCAAAACCATTGCAGGAGGATTATTGCAGAAGCAAGAACACATCTGATCAAACACATTGCAAGAGAAAATAGGATCAACCAGGCACAAGAAGCAACAATAAGAGTATATGCAAGTCTCATAAGCATTTAATCAAACACCAGCTAGCGAACAAGGTAATTGAAGAATATTATCCCAACATAAAAAAATATGATGAGAACCCATGAGAAAACATGAATTAGTATAAACCATGACAAACGAATACACCAATAACATGATATCATCAATAAAACATGCTTATGCATATATTGTAGCCATATTAAAATAAATTGAGAACAATTACCTTGAGAAACAACATCAAACACATGTGATCCAATGACAAAAATAAAAAGCATGAAGTTTAAAACCAAATAATACTAACAATGTGACCTTAGTACTTCAATGAAACACCGACTGAAAAGAATTACCAAAGAATGGAACCAAACTAGAGTAAGCCATAAGCACTTTCAGCAAGAACATCTGCTTGTAATGTTACGAAGACAAAAATAAAGTTGACGACACGCACATTATCCATGAACCTGCAGAAAACAGACACAAACCATAGAGAAAGACAAGTAATGCTTGTAAATAAAAGTCTGAAGAACCAGCATCACAATGAATGACAATTAAGAGGAAGAAGTAGGGATTGAGATACTAGAGTATCATCAAACAACTGCATACAATAGAAAAGAGCAGTCTAAGTGGTGGTAGCAACAACCAATGCTAAAACAACAAGCATACAAGAAGATAAACCCAACAAACGAAAATTGTTTGAACTTAAGATCGAGATGAAAAATTCAGACAAGAGGACTCAAGGAAAGAGAGAAAACAAGAACCAAAGGAAGAATACTAGGATTTGAAGAGAAACCTAAACACAAAATAGTTACGGAAGCCTAATAACTCACCATGTACGTGCCTAGAATAATCTAACACATTTCAATTAAAGTAATTGGCTTTTGGTTTGAATCATTGGGCTTGAAATAAACGATTTTGGCGAACTGTTGCTACTGCGTACGTACCACCTAACAACGTATGTACGCTTTGGTAAAATAGAAAAAATAAAATAAAAAAGGAACTGCCTCCTGAACGTACGTACCCTCTAACGACGTTCGTACGCCAGACTAGAAAAATCTGCAATTTTTTTTTTTGAATTTTTTTTTTTTTTTTAAATGCATGTATGACAACAAAGAATTAGACAGAAAAACCACAAGGATTGATTGAAAAACATCATGATCAACTCCAAAACATGAAAAAGAAATCCTCAACTAAAACAACTTCACAAGCCTTAACAAGAAGATAAAAAAAAAATATGTACCATAGAAGTGAAGAGGAACACATCATGAAATTTTAAAAACAGTAGCCAATCCCAATCCGTACAAAAATAAGAGGTAATATATTTGGATAAATAAAAGATTGAACAACAAAGAGAATTGAAGTGCATCATAAACTAAACCTCGGTGTGTGTCGTAGATGCAATGCAATATGCATAAAGAGAGAGAAAGTTCACCACTAGAACACACCCTTTGAAGACCTAGACCATATAACTATCAACAAGAGACATGCAATTAGCAAGTGAGCTTAGAAGAAACAAACTTCAATCCCCTTTGAAACAAACACTATGAGTGGAAGACAAACAAATATAAATATGATCTTTCAAACAAAAACCAAGATATCCAAAAGGCAAAGGAATATAAACTTTGTATGCCTTACATAAAAAACAACGAACATGCGCTTGGATCATCATTTTGCCACATGTGGTGGAGTTTAGTCTATATCTTTCAATGTCATTCCCATGTGGGAGGGACTTTTGCCTCCATCTTTTCAATTACACGAGGGTAGGGTGTAGCCTACATCTTTTTGACAAACACAAACTCAAGAAGTGCAACACCATGATAACGTGCAACACAAGAACTAACATCTCTTGAGTGCATCCGTCAGAGCATGACCCTCACAACCCCAACGGGTTTTTAGCCAACTGACATTGCTCTTAAGACAATCAAATGGCTGGGGATAAAGTGAGTCATTGACCACTAACAAGAGTTGTAAGAGGAAGATAAGAAAGTTCAATAACACGAACAACAAGATGTTATTAACCAAAACAGAAGAGAGATACCTCAAGATAACATAAATACTCGAGAGATAGAGAAGTTCTATGAGCTCAAAGAATATGTAAGTGGTTTCCAAAAACTCCCATCATGCAAACATGTCGTGCATTGTGCAAACAAGCGAGGAAAAATGCATGATACATACCAAAACATACTTACAGTTCGGAAAGAGAAAACGCCCAAACATATTCCAACTTATTTAAGACAATTGAATTAAACCAATATCTCAGAAAAATGTATCCAACAACACATACATGGAATAATGAAAGAAAAAAAAAAGGTAAAAGAACAAAAAAGAACACCAGCAACCTTTTTTTTTAAGTAGCATGATATTTAACCCAAACAAACAATTAAAGCATGCATAAACAGAAAGACAAAAACACCAAACAAGTAACCTATGTGGTTAGAAAAATATGCAATTAAAATAACACGAGGCTAGAAACAAACTACATCATCCCAAATATGGGACACGACCAGACTTTTGCAAGTCTAGAAAAACCTTCAACTTATCCTTTCTTACCCATACTTGTTTAACACTAGGCGTGCACACCTTGGGAGTTGAAAAGATATGAGATTCCCCCTTAACAAGCTTTGCAATAGACTTGTCCTTAACTAATTCCACCTTAGTCTTTAACTTCCTTTTGTTGGAGTACCTGTTTTTCTTAAACATATGACAATAAATATTAGAATTCCAAGGTCTAGAAAACGCACAAGAAGGACATAAGAATCAACATGATTATAATTATAAGGAACATGAGAATAACATTTAACATATTGATTAAAATCCCAACAAAAAATATCTAAATGACCATCTCTACCACAATAAGAACAATGACAATTATTAGATTTTCTCAAATAAGTCTTATAAGAAGATGCAGTAGTGGTGGGTAAACCATGTATGTCACTATTTGGTTTATGACATTGTGCCTTTACAAAACCCATACCTCCCCTATTAGAACAAGATGGCTTACCAGCAAAAGCAACCTTATCATTAGCCTTAGACTTAAACTTTGTGAGAGAAACATGCTGAAAACTATTAGTATTAAGTCTAGTCTCAATAGGCGGGGTAGGCAAAAGAGCGGGCAAACTAGATTTTACAGAAGTAGTCACACCAGATGGACTACTAGAACAAGCAATAAGAGAGTTAATTCTAGTTTTGTCCAAAACCTTCAATTTTAGTTGAGTTGACGTAAAAACGTTCATTGTTACCTCATACTCCACCAATAGAGATTTGTATTTCTCGTCAACCTCCTTATTGGCCTTCTCTAAAGCTGCAATTTTACATAACAAGTCAAGTTTTTCTTTGTCAAATAATTGAGAAATAGAAATTGCATCATCTGCAGCATAAGAAATTTGTTTTTTCAAGAGTCTCAACTTTATCCTGCAAAGAAAGATTAGCCTTTTCCAAATTTTCAATTTTGGATTCATAAACTTTCCCTTGAAGCATATAGTCTTCTGCACAATGTCTGAGTCGTTGTTCTAGAGAATCAACCTTAGTCTGCAAAACACCATTATCTTCAAAACAAAAATTATCAGAAATAGTAGATAAATTACAATTAGTTTTATTGAACTTTTCCTGTAAATCAATATTAGCATTTTGTAACCTTTCACATTCTTTTGCAGAAAGCCTGTAAAGAAGAGCCCAATCACTCTTTCTAACAACATACAAATTATCATATTTTTCAAAATCAGATTTTGGTTTTGTGGATTTGGACGATTTAGCAATAAAATTATTATAAACAGACTCATGAACCATTATTGCACTCATAGGATCTACGCGTGAGCCATTACGCTCCATAACAAGCGCCCTGCGACTGATACCAATTGAAAACCCAATATGTGCAATATAACAATAGTGAAGCAAACAATAAAGCAGTAAACAAGTAAAGAACACACGATATTTTTAACGTGGTAAAACCCAATATGGGAAACGTCCACGGTTGTCCTCGTGACAACAAATAAATCCACTAGATGAAAAGAGATGTACAAACCTATCAACTACCTGCAATCACTGCGAGTTGACTCTACTGGTTATCTCTAACACCTTGACTTCACCAGAGTACCTTGATGTACGCACAAGACACTCGACTTCTTGATGAATACACAAGAAGACTCGAAGCCGATCTATGAAGCAAACTTACACCAGAGTTCCTTGATGAACACACAAGGATACTCGACTTCTTGATGAACATACAAGAAGACTCGAAGCTGATCTTAATATTCAATAAGGAAGAAGAAGATGAATGGCGAAGAAGAGAATGAGTTCAATCACCAAAACAACCTAAACCAAAACCTAAACAAACTCCAAGGCTATAGATGAATTGGACGGCCAAAGAATTGGTTTTCTCTATATTAGAAAAACCTTATATAGTTAGGGTTTCAAAGAGGAAGGAGATGGGCCGGAATAGAGAAAAATCACCGTGGACGTACGTACATCGAAACAAGGTACGTACGTCCCTGAGTTATAAATTGTTTGTTGCCACATACGACGGACGTACGCCTTAACTTGGTACGTACGTCCAAGACACTAAATTCGCTGCTGCCCAACTTATGGTACGTACGTCCTAACTAGGTACGTACGTCCAGACCTTCGCAATACTTGCTGACTAACACTAGGTACGTACGTCCTATACTAAACTGCAACCTGACATATATGACACGAAGAGAAAGACTCGGGACGACGCGCATACATCAAGATTTTGCTAACAATGAGATCAAGGCGAGATAACCATGGACACACCTAGTCACAAAATAATGTCAAACAACCGAGTGCCGGTTTCAGCCTTTGCAGGCACCAACAAGTCATCAACATTAGTCTTATGACTTTATGAGTCTAGTTGGTGGAAGATCCCAGTAAGATTCAATAATTTTAGGAAAAATCCTAGGTTTAAACTGAAGATGAAGATTGCGCAAGGAAAGCAAGTCACTCATTGGTGTCAAATGCCTTGTTGTGTAGGAGTGAAGTATTCATACCTGCATTTGTTTCCGTGTTTCCATAGTTGTACCAATATAATCAAAGAAAAAACTGTCCAAACCTGCTCCAGTGATGGTTTAATTCTCCTTGTATTGGTTAATTGTAACCCCTGGATTTTTTCCTAGCTAATATACCATAACCATAACCATTCCTTGGAGACGTGGGACTATACCAAACTCTTGGGTGTTACAATCCCACCACCTTCTGCTCTGCAGTACACTCAATACAGACCCAAAATCCCTGACATTCCCTGCCAAGTGTGGCCGAGTACCTAGCGCTCCTTTCACCCCTTCCTAGGTGTTCCTTGGGTTTTCCAGCGTGCGTATTCCAGAACCCCCGCCAGAAGATCCGTCGTAGGCTTTAATATCAATTGTAACACCCCGGGATTTCGTCCTCGCTCATCTCAGAGCGCTTCGCTAATTTCAATATTGTCCCGCTTTAGTCACTGCAGATAGCCAACAGTAGAGGGTTTTGGATCAGGGTCCACCCGTCTGGGATTTCCGTAAATAACATTGACATTAGTTAGAGTATGGTAATAAGCCAACTCTTGGGTGTTACATTAGTTAGAGTATGGTAATAAGCCAACTCTTGGGTGTTACATTAGTTGTTCTACCGGTAGACATTAGTCATTAGGTGTTACCATAAAATCCTTTAGGAAAAGGTTGTTTGAACAACTTAGCACGTGTTTGCTGGAAATGCTACAAGAATTTCATCATCGGAAAAAAAGATTGAGTACAATTGTGCGACATCACCAAAGAAATGTTAGCAGTATTTGAACTTTACAAGACGTGAAAGTGAGATGGCGTATTCATGCTTAGGTTCACCATTCCTGTGAAGCAAAGAGGACTGAGCGTTGAGTCGCCCATTGGCCTGTCATGAAGGTGTATCTCTTTAGGGTCTTGCAATTCATGGTACACTTAGTGTATATATGCCATGATACTCGTGGTGGGCGTGGGTCCTGTGCACTAATCGATTTCCGCTTTCAGACGGGTGAACAGATTGAACATGTGCACCTTGTGCTGTCTGCCATTGTACATCCGATTAATGTGAAGAGAAAAAATAAATCTCCACATATATAGAACAAGTCACCTGTAAAGTGAAGTTGGCATACTATTATTGAAATTTTTAACCATGATGAAAGAAAAAACATATATAGTAACAGAGGACAGTAAAGAATACAGCAAGAGCCTGGGACATCGTAAAGGAGGTCCTCTAAACCATGGGAAAGGCGTGGTACTAGAACATCACAAAACTGTTCTAACTACACATTCACATTGACACCCTTGCCAGTACATTCAATATACGCTTACCATTAGACCTAAGCGTACCGGCGAATGGGTTGTAAAAAAAAGGTGTTTCAGCAATCGCCTCGATCTTTCCAATAAAATTGTATGGCTTTTTGTTGTATTCAAAGACCCTTTCAGAAAAGAGCTTGAATTCATAAGGTGTTTGCTAGGCAGGAAAAATTAACACAGGTTCTTAACTAGCTCCATCAACACCTTCTTTGTTAAAGTCTTTTAGTTTAATAGCATTTGTGCTTGAAATTGGAAACTACATCAACCCTGTTGTAAACCAGTTTCTCTATAAGCTCGAACTTGTAGAGGGAGGCTACAACAATGTATATCAACCGGAATACCGGATAAGCTGGCCTGGTACGCAAATGCCTAACCAAACACGAATGTGGACTTTGCCACTCTCTCAACTAGATCACGGACCACACACACAGTTAGGACCACAGTCCTAACCAAACATGGAGTAATCTGACAATTGGCTTATTAACAAAACCATGATAATACAATACTTAATTTGTATGGACTTGAAAGTGGAAATCTTTATTTATGGGTGAGCTTTATTTCAGAATAAACTATATGACAATAACAACATAACTAATTACTAGAGAGAGGATATGATGGTCTGTTTCGGCACCTTCACCATTTTCTCGATCTCTATGAAAAACCTTTCAATGGTCGTTGGTGGTAAACGAATTGTCACAAGAATCCCATCCTCCCCTTTGTTGTTTTTTGATGATGCAAACAAGCTTGGGCGAGCACCCCATAGAGTTCCACCATATACTGCTTTGCCCCATCCAAAATCCACATCTCTGAATCGCATACGTGTTATATCGGTCATATAGAAAGTCCGCGCCATTGTCATTTGTGGTCGACCATTTTGCACCAAAAAATCTGCCAAAGATCTCATAAACTCTTCAGTCACTTCCTCTTTTGCTTTTATAATCAACTCCAGTGCATAACCCAATGGATTCTGACATAATTTACCACTACTTGACTGTGCTACAGGTGATGCTATGGAGTTTCCATAAAATCCAACAGGCAAAGGTGGGTTGAATTTTCTGCATCCATTCATGGGGAATGCCGCACGAACTTCTTCGTCAGAGTTAATATTTAGAGCAATCGTGCGACATCGCCAAAGGCATGCAAAGATTATTTCAAAGTTAGAACACATGCGAAGGTGTGGTGGAACCTGATTTCTTAGTCTTACTAGTTCTTCTGGACCGAAGAAGTAGGAACATTCAGGCCATCTGCCCATATCCTGGACGGACATGCCTTGAATATCTTTCAATTTATCAAACGCGCGATGTTGGCATGTAACTCGTGGAGGGCTCCTCGCATTAAGGTATTCCCTCTTCCACACAGGTTGAACAGATGGAATCTGTGCACCTCGTGCTATCTCACCTATAGCTTTCATAAATTGTGCTAATCCACCTGCATCAGTAATTACATGGTTGAAACGAAGAGCAAAGATAAATCCTCCACACATCAAACGAGTCACCTGCATATCAGAATTGCTAAATCTTAGTGCAAGTAATATTTTCATGGTTATTCCACTGCCTATTCCATCCATTATCATGTTATTTGTCGCAGTAAAATATTTTTGCTAATAAAAAAAAAAAAAAAAAAAAAAAATCTATTATATATCTATCATCATCTATGGATGAATATGCCGAGTTTGTGATACTTTTTACTGATTTTTTCATGTTGAAAAACATTCATTTTTACGGAAAAAACAGGGGATTGCAGAGCCTAAACTCAATGAAAAACATAGTCAGACGAGTAATTTACCTGTATGAGGACCATAGGGCTATCAAGGATATCAGCAGAGCTAGGGAAATCATATAAGAGATCATCTCCACCAGGAAAAGGTGGTACAAGAACATCACCAAATTGTTCTAACCGAACATTCGCATTAGCTTCAATAAACAGAACACCTTCGCCCGTGCATTCAACCATAAGCTTACCATTAGGTCCTTCTCTAAGCCTACCAGCTAATGGATAGTAATAAACAAGCGTTTTAGCAATCGCTTCTTTAATAACTTTCACTGGATCTTTCCCTTTCATTTCCTCAACATTTCGATAGAAATGTATAGTTGGCATATATATTCGAAAACCCTTTTGATCATCGATATCTGAAAGGAGTTTGAATTCATATGGTGTTGGTTTTGCAGGAGTAATCAACTCAGGTTCATTTCTTTCTACTTTGTAGACTAAGGTAGATGATAGTGGTACTACTGCCATGGCTAGTTTGTGTAGTGCTGAAACCTGAGATAGATATATTTATCTGCAATATTGGTAAAAGATTCACATGATTGTTTTCAAAGTAAACGGACTAATTACAATTTGATTTATTCAAATCAGAATTTTCCTAACTTTTTTAAGGTAAGAAAAGTCAAGTCAAAGTGATCATTAGTTTATTTTGAATATAATAATTTTTAAGATATATTAAAATTTGTGATATATTTCAAAAATGATGATATAAGTCTTATGTGTTTTTTAACAAGTAACGTCGTGGATAAACTCCAAGAATTATAAGAATTATAAGAAAATAAATAACAAACGTTTTATTGATAAAAATGAAGAATTTTCAATGACAAACGCATTACAAACTGCACTGTAAAACCTTTTTTTTTGTTTTAAAAAAAATGATATTATTGACATAACTTTAAATTCTTTGACGTGTTAAAATTCAACTGGATCTAAACGAAAATAAATAAATAAAATTATATAATTTTTTAATATTTTTAATAAACATAACGAAGTCAAGTCAAGTCATAAATAAGATGAAGATAAACATAACGAAGTCAAGTCAACATTAAATTTGTATTGGCCAAAATATATATTTTGGGTGACTTCCTACCATTTGGAAGACAATTCTAAGTCATGCATACTCCAGTGACCACTCAACCAATTTAGTAATTGTCTTAGGTAGCCCAAAAATGACGCGCGTCTAAATTTGTCAAAATAACTATTACAATTATCGTCATCTTTCATCTAAGTTTGATGCGAAAATATAAGGGCTCAAAGAGTTAATAGATTTAAGAATAAAATCGTATTGGAACTGTCCATCCATCGTAGTGATTAATGATGTACGTAGGTATGATGATATTAAGCTATGCAACTCTTTAGTGTGGATCATTACTATAAGTAGCTCTTCATCTAGTCATTACATTTTGAAACTGTCGATATTTTTTTGTACCCTGAGGGAAGTTTAATTTCGTGACTTTTTCTTTCTTTTTTTTTAATTTTTTTGAAAAATAGTGCACAAGGTGTTTTACTCGAGTTTTTAATGAAACAAGCACATCCAATATTAATAGAAAACATACATACAAGTCAGAGAATATGAAACGAGAGATTGAAAGATTATGAAACATACAAATTCATTCCATGATTCAGACCCGCGTAGCAAGCACCAAATTTCATTTCCCACCTTTTTTTGGTATGAGATTGGGCTATTCAGCTTGTCAACGTTGCAACTTAATTGCAAGGAAGAAATTGTGCAAATTAAGTTCTACTTCGCTCTCAAAAGGCAAGTCAACCTACTGTTGTGCGCAGCGGAGACAGATGCACAAATATGATGATCGAAATAATATATGAAAATAAAACGAAAACGACAAAAGTAAACAAGCAATCACACACAAGACACAAGATATATGTGGTTCGGCAATATGCCTACGTCCACGGGGAGAAAGGATGATGCTTTTCTTTCACAAGACAATTGTACAAGCCCTCACGAAGAAACCGAAGTCTTCTTCCTCACAAAAGTTCTCTCAAACTCTCTAATGGCTTCTCACAATCTCTCTCTTAGAAAAGTTAAGGTTTTGAACAATTCTATTCGGCTTTATAGTATAGCCTTACAATAGCCACGAATTAGGCTCAAAACAGGCCCATTTGCACAAACTAGAGGAGGACGTACGTACGTCGAAATCACGTACGTACGTGTACAACACGTAACAAAGATCTGGCGTACAGGACGTTCGAACGCCCTAACCACGTTCGTACGTTCTGTCCCGAAAAAGTTGTCTGCCACATTGGACGTACGAACGCCCTAAAGCCGTTCATACGTTCCTGAACAAAATACTTCCCCTTCTCCTGAATGCATATAAAACCCAACAATTCTCCACCTCGGCGAAGATTCAATAAATCTAAGCCGAAAAACACAAATCACAAACTCCCACACATGTCCCGAAAGACCACCTCGGCTGTACCACTTCATAGTTGCCTACGTACCCTTCTTCTAAGGGATCAAGCCATCGTAGTTCACTCCATGATATACTATCAACACAAAGGAAGGATATGGACTAAATCTAAGCAATGATAGAACTTAGTCCCTGGAACCACCTTAGTCAACATGTCAGCCGGATTATTGCTAGTATGAATCTTCTTCAATAAGATCTCACCCTCTTCAATAATATCTCTGACAAAGTGATGTCGCACATCAATGTGCTTTGTACGAGCATAATAAACTGAGTTTTTTGCCAGATTTATGGTACTTTGATTATCACAATGAACCATAAGCTTCTCCTGCACAATACCCAAGTTTTTCAACATACCTCGTAACCAAATGGCTTCCTTAAAGGCTTCAGTCACAGCCATATATTCTGCTTCTGTCGAAGACAAAGCAACAAGAGATTGTAATGTAGACCGCCAACTAATAGGACCAACTGCCAATGTAAAAAGATATCCAGTAGTAGACCGACGTCTCTCTATTTGACCATCATAATCAGCGTCCACATAACCAACACACAACTGAGTCGAATCCCTTCCCTTCTGGAATAGTAAACCAACCTCCACACTACCTTGAATGTAGCGCAAGATCCATTTCACAGCTTCCCAATGTTTCTCACCAGGATTATGCATGTACCTACTTACAGTGCCAACTGCATGCCCAATGTCAGGCCTTGTACATACCATCGCATACATCAAGCTACCAACCGCACTTGCGTATGGATAACGTGCCATATAAGCACGTCCCCTATCAGAATTAGGAGACATGGAAGCATTCAAATTAAAATCTTTTGAGAGAGGTATACTCACAGCTTCACCAATCTCATATTGGCTAAATCTCTGTAGCACCTTCTGTAGATAGGCCTTTTGAGATAACCACAACCTTCCATTGTCTTGATCTCTCTGAATTTCCATGCCAAGTATCTTTCTCGCATCACCAAGATCTTTCATCTCAAACTCCATAGACATAGTCTTTTTCAACTTGTCTATCTCCACATTGCTTTTAGAGGCTATGAGCATATCATCAACATATAAAAGCAAATAGATAAAAGAACCATCACATACCTTGCGAAAATAGACACAAGGATCATATGGACTTCTTGTGTACCCTTGCCCAAGCATAAACTGTGTAAACCGCTTGTACCATTGTCTTGGAGATTGCTTCAACCCATACAACGATTTCTTCAATCTACACACCAGCTTGTCATTACCCGCATCTTTATACCCACTCGGCTGAGTCATATAGATCTCCTCATCTAGCTCACCATGTAGAAAAGCAGTTTTCACATCAAGTTGAGCTAACTCCAAATCAAATTGTGCTACTAAGGCCAATAGGATGCGAATAGAGGAATGTTTCACAACTGGAGAAAAGATTTCATTATAATCAATTCCCTCCTTCTGAGCATAGCCTTTTGCCACCAATTTTGCTTTGAAGCGTACATTTTCACCAGGAGACCCATCTTTCTTAGTGTAAACCCATTTGCACCCGATTGCTTTCTTTCCCTTAGGCAACTCCATGAGTTCCCAAGTTTCATTCTTATGAAGAGATTTCATCTCCTCATCCATGGCCTTCTTCCACCTTTCATAATCACTACTCTGCAGTGCTTCACGAAAAGTTTCTGGAATACCCTCATCAACAACCGAAAGTGCATAAGCTACCATATCATCAGTAAGCCGTTTGGGAACACCGGCATTTCTCTTGGATAATCTAGATGCAATTGGACCCTCATCATCAGAGTCCACATGTACTGTATCATCAACCGTCTCATCATCAACCTCATTATCTGTCATGTCATCAGAATCTGTAACACTAGGAACCTCATCACTTGGAACCCTTACAGTAGACGTTTCCCAAGATACAGAACCACCTGGAACACGTGGAGATATTTCAGTCTCCACCCACTGCGAAACCTCTTTGGCCTTGCTCTCCACCTGCTGAGAGCTCTTAGACTTCAACATAGAAGCCTCATAAAATGTCACATCTCTGCTTAGAATAATTTTCTTCAATTCTGGATCCCATAGTTTATAACCTTTTACTCCACTCTGTAGACCCATGAATAAAGACTTCTTTGCACGAGGATCCAACTTACTTTCTCGGACGTGATAGTAAGCTGGACACCCAAACTCATGAAGAAAACAATAATCTGAAGAAGGCTTACCAGACCAAACCTCCATAGGAGTTTTGCCATCAATCGCAGTCGAAGGCAACCTATTAATAAGGTGACCGGCATACATAATAGCCTCAGCCCAAAACACTTTGCCTAACCCAGCATTAGACAACATACACCGAACTCTCTCCAGTAAAGTTCGATTCATCCGTTCTGCCACCCCATTTTGCTGCGGTGTCTCTCTTACAGTGAAATGGCGTTCAATACCCTCATCCTGACATACTTGCAAGAATGGATCATTCTTGTACTCTCCTCCATTATCTGAGCGAAGTACCTTGATCTTTCTGCCGATTCGGGTCTCAACTAACTTTTTCCATTTCATGAAAATTTCTAGGACTTCATCCTTGCTCTTCATTGTGTACACCCACACACGCCTAGAAAAATCATCAACAAAAGACACAAAATGCTTACCTCCCCAAGATGCGTTCTTGGTAGGTCCCCAGACATCCGTGTGAACATAATCAAGAGCTCCACTTGTATTATGGATAGCCGTGCCAAACTTTACTCTTGTCTGCTTGCCCAGAACACAATGCTCACAGAATTCTACTTTACAGGCGATAGCACCCTTTAACAATCCTTGTATCAATCTTTGCAAGGATTTTTCACCAGTATGCGCCAACCGCATATGCCACAGCCGCGTAGTCTCTCTAGCAATCTTTGATGTAGCCTCAGACATGGCCACATCACCAGTAACTGTACTACCTTGAAGGAAGTACAAGTTCCTCTGTCGAACACCCTTGAGTACAACTATTGCACCAGCCACAACCTTTAGAACGCCATGTTCAAGTACCACCCTGTAACCACTGGCTTCTAAAGTACCAACTGAGATAAGATTCTTCTTCATGTCAGGAACATACCTAACATTTTTCAGCTTCCTTATAATTCCATCAAACATCTTCAGACGAATGGTGCCTATACATATTATGTGACAAGGTTGATCATTCCCCATCACCACTACACCACTCTCGTGCTTCTTAAAATCAGAAAACCATTCCCTTATAGGACATATATGATAAGAAGCACCACAATCTAAAATTCATTCATTACCACTAGTGTAACAAGCCATTGATGAAACAGATAAAGAATAATCAGAATCTACATCCTCATCTTTAGTATCACATGCAACGTTTACCTCAGAGTCTTTCTTCTTGTCCTTTGCCTTGGCTTTAGGACAATCTTTCTTCCAATGCCCTTTCTCATGACAAAAGGAGCATTCATCCTTTGCTAGAGATCGACCTCTCGACTTTGACCGAGATTTCCCTCTACCACCTTGGCCTTTCCTGTCACTAGACCGTCCTCTTGTAACCAAGACCTCATGTGTAGAGCCCTTGGACTCTTCTTTGTCCTTCTTCATACACGCATGATTTAACAATGCTGCAGAAATCTCACTATACACCAGTTTTTCTTTCCCATATGTGAGTGTGATAGCCAAGTGTTCATATTCGTCCGGTAACGAATTGAGGAGACACACCGCCTTGCTTTCATCACTCACATCTGCTCCTAGATTTGCCAAGTCTGCAATTAGCTTGGTAAAATCATTAAGATGCTCCGCCATGGAAATACCTCTTCTCATATCTATTCGATAAAACTTTCGAAGTAGATAGTTTTTATTGTGGATAGTCTTTGTCATGTACTTCTCCTCCAATTTTTGCCACATCTCCTTTGCAGAAACATCATTCATCACAAGATATTTGATTTCTTGTGCCAAACACGACCTTATGATTCCACAAGCTCGTTTGTTCATCTTTTTCCAATCCTTCTCTTCCACATCTTCTGGCTTATCCTCCAGAACATCTTCTAGGTCTTGTTGACATAGAGCATCCATTACCTCACACCTCCACATACCAAAGTTATTGATGCCAGTAAACTTCTCTACATCAATTTTTGCTTGATGGTAAACCACAGATTTGGTTTCCCCCTTCGAACTCTTCGAACTTACTTCTTTTGACATCTTTCCACCAACTTTCAAACACTAAACAATCACCAAACGAATCTGAAATTCACGCCGGAATTTTAACACACACCTTGTAGACGCTCAAGTTCTAACCTAAGCTCTGATGCCACTTGTTGTGCGCAGCGGAGACAGATGCACAAATATGATGATCGAAATAATATATGAAAGTAAAACGAAAACGACAAAAGTAAACAAGCAATCACACACAAGACACAAGATATACGTGGTTCGACAATATGCCTACGTCCACGGGGAGAAAGGATGATGCTTTTCTTTCACAAGACAATTGTACAAGCCCTCACGAAGAAACCGAAGTCTTCTTCCTCACAAAAGTTCTCTCAAACTCTCTAATGGCTTCTCACAATCTCTCTCTTAGAAAAGTTAAGGTTTTGAACAATTCTATTTGGCTTTATAGTATAGCCTTACAATAGCCACGAATTGGGCTCAAAACAGGCCCATTTGCACAAACTAGAGGAGGACGTACGTACGTCGAAATCACGTACGTACGTGTACAACACGTAACAAAGATCTGGCGTACAGGACGTTCGAACGCCCTAACCACGTTCGTACGTTCTGTCCCGAAAAAGTTGTCTGCCACATTGGACGTACGAACGCCCTAAAGCCGTTCGTACGTTCCTGAACAAAATACTTCCCCTTCTCCTGAATGCATATAAAACCCAACACCTACTTCATCTGCAAAAGAGATGAAGAATTGACAGGTATATCATGTTCATTGCCCCATGCCCCCATGCATGCATGACCACAACTTAGTTTTGATAGTCTTGCCTAACCTAAATGTGTGCACCCAATAATGAAGATTTTTTTCAAGGAGTTATAAGTAGCTTGAAGCTTGAAGGTTGAAGCTTGGAGCATAGACATGTGGTTACTATATGAGTTTCACTTTCTTTCACATATGGATAATGAGGTTTTGTAGGTCCATTGCAATACTCTGTCAATGTGTCCTTATTTATTTTCTCTGTTATTGGTTACAACTTGTTGAACCCATGCTACACACCGGGATTTGTGTTATTCAATAAAATGGAAAATCACCAAACTTTTTTTAATGCCTTTCTCAACCTAAATTTGTAGAGAGTTTATAATGACTTTATAAGTGATTTGTTGAACCGAGTTTTTTTTAATGCTCTTCTTAACCTAAATTTGTAGAGATTTATAATTAATATTTTTTGTATTTAGTATGGTTTTTATATAAGAATTAAGGATTTTAAATAGACGAAGAATTTAGTAGGAAAAAGAGATTTAGAATTAAGTTCTAAAGGGTTTTAAGGTTTCTATAAATCTCTGTTGACATGGAAGGTGAATTTCCTTTTTAATTTGGGCTCTCACCAAGGTTAAGCAAATCTCTAGAAAAGTGTCATGTGGCACTTATATCTACAACTGGGCTTCAATTGGGCTTACAGTTGGACTTAAGTCCTATTCTCAAGTTGTTAAGAACACGCCATGTGGCACTTGTTAGGCTCCACTATTATATAGTATATAGATTACTACGTACCTCCCTTGTTGTGGTGGTAGGAACTATATATGAATTATTTGTCCACTGATTTTGATTGGTTACTTAAATAGTTTAGTTGAATGAATTGACCTTGAGCTTTGCATTTGGACTGTTCCTCTACCTTACTTCAGGGCAGAGTTAAAAATTCTGATTTTGGGAGGATATCTGCCCACCTTGAATGGATATATCCGCACACTTGGACACTAAACAAATATATATATATATATATATATATATATATATATATATATATATATATATATATATATCTACTAAGTATTGAGATGTACAAACCTATTAACTACGGGATACACTTGTGAGTTGATACTACAGGTTATTAATAATAACTTGACTTCAAGACCTTGATGTACGCACAAGACACTCGTAAGTTAATCTCTCAACAACCATGTGAAAAGGTTGGTTGAATGATCACTTAGAGATGAAAGAGATGATGAATAATAAGATAACACCAAATTCATGAGAATGAATGATAAAAGATGACGGCTAAACTAGGTTTTTCATTGAGTGAAAAACCTATATATATATTTATACTTGGTGATAAGAAAGGAACGAAACTGGGCCGAAATAAGCCAATAACCTAACTGAATCGAACATGTATGTACGCGTAGAAGAGGTATGTATGTCTTACGTACGATAGAGTTAACTGGGATAGATACGTACGTACTGTAGAAAAATGACATGTGGAGGTTACAAGTAATGAATTCCTATTAGGAATCGGTTTCCTTATTTGGCAACAAGTGTGGTGGAATTCTATTAGGATTCAATAAGACTTTCTAATCTATTAGAAATCTAAGTTGTTGATTTAGGAATTGGGTTACCAATTGGATTAACCAAAGAGGTTATAAATATTGGTGTTATGTAACCATAAGAATTTAGAGCAAAAAGGAGCACATAAGAAAGTATGAGTGAGGGAAATTTGTGAGGAAACTTAAACTAAGGTTCCATTAGTTATTGTATAGTTCACTTCTCAATTATCAATAAAGTTATCTCTCTTAATTTGTCCCGTGGATGTAGGCATATTGTCGAACCACGTATATTATCGTGTTTCCGTATTTTTGATTTAGTTTACATCTTTTGTGTTTGTTTCTTCATTAATCATATCAAGATCCTGTGTATTTATCATAACAATTGGTATCAAGAGCTGAAAGTTATTCCTTTGGGTTGAAGACGGGATTTCGGAACGGTTTTGTTGGGTTTTAGAAATCTGTCCAGATTCGACACCCTGTAGTAAAACGGCCATAACTATGTGCTCGGATATTGAAGCATCGATCCGTTTTTTGGGTTGGAAAGTAGACTCTTCAGGCTTTCTAACAGTATATGGTACGTTCTGTGGTTCGAAGTATTCTGTTCTCAGTACTTCGTTGAATTTGACTGTTCGGATTTTCTTAGTTTGTTGAAAATCCAATCTTGGGTTTTTTTAGTGGTATTGATTATTGAAGAGAAGATGGCTGATTCGAATTCTTCGAATTCCAGCAGTAAGTACACAAAGGTGCATGGATTTGATATTATCAAATTCAATGGGAAGAATAACTTCACATCCTGGCAAACGGATGTGAAAGATATTCTTGTTAGTATGAAGCAGATCAAAGCCCTAAAGAGGAAACCTGAAACGGCAAAGTTGCCAACAGGTTGGACGAATGATGATTGGGAAGAGTTTAATCAACAAGCCTGCAGTACGATTAGGTTATGTTTGACGAGGGATATCACACACAATTTTGCCGGTGAAACCTCGGCAAAGGAGTTATGGGAGAAGTTAGAGAAACTTTATCTTAATAAGGACTTGACGTCAGAACTATATCTAAAGAGGCGTTTGTATTCGACAAGATTTACAACTGGTAAGTCTGTGATTGATCATATTAATGATTTTAATAAGATTTGTTCTGATTTAGCAAACATTGATGTGATACTACCTGATGGTGAGAAAGCTATAATTTTATTATGTTCATTACCATCTTCGTGGGAAACAACAGTTGATTATTTTATTGCAAACAAAAAGACCACAAAGCAGTTGGTCTATGATGATGTTATTTCGATGTTACAATCCAAAGCCATTAGAAAAAAGGAAGTTGATGATGAAGTTCAGGCTGAGGGTATGTATGTTAGAGGTAGATCATCACATAGAGGTTCGTCGAGTTCTAAAAGTCGCTCTAAATCTCGGAAAACAGATTTGAAGGATGTTGAGTGTTATTATTGTCATAACATGGGTCATTATAGTAAAGATTGTCCTAAGGTTAAGGCTAAAGAAGAGAAGAAGAAGAAATCTAATCCGAACACTGAAGTTGCTAACATTGCTCAAAGTAGTGATGAGGTAGCAAAGTCTATTGGAGACAATGTGGATGAGGTGTTAACAGTTACATCAAATAGCTATTTAGCTGAAGGATGGTGTCTTGATTCAGCTGCTTCGTATCATATGTATCCCGATAGGGAGTCTTTCACAACTTACAGAAAAGTAAATGGTGGTAAAGTCTTTATGGGCAATTCGAATGCCTGCAAGACAGTTGGTGTTGGTACAGTACGGATCAAGGCACATGATGGAGCTGTAAGAACCTTGACAGAAGTCAGGCATGTTCCTAATTTGAGAAAAGGGTTTGATTTCGTTAGGTGTACTTGAAGATAGTGGTTTCAAGTTTACCGGTGAGAATGGTCTTTTGAAGGTTTACTATGATGACAGGTTATATTTGATGGGCGAAAGACATGAAAACTTATATTTTCTTATTGGAGATATAGTTTCAGGTGGAGCTATGGCTATTGTTTCTCAAGCGGTTGATGAGAAACAATTAACTTCTACTCAGTTATGGCATATGCGGCTAGGGCATATGAGTGAAAAAGGATTGTCTATATTGAGTAAAAAGGGTTTGCTTGGTGGCCAGAAAACTTGCAAGCTCGATTTTTGTGAGCATTGTGTATTTGGCAAGCAGTGCAGAGTTCGTTTTGGTACTGCTGTTCACCGCACTATGGGTACTTTAGATTATATACATTCAGATGTATGGGGTCCCTCTAGAACAGTTTCTAAGGGAGGAACAAGGTGGTTTGTGACCTTTATCGATGATTTCTCGCGGAGAGTTTGGTTGTACACCATGAAGCACAAAAACGAAGTCACCGATTTGTTTAAGAAGTGGAAAATTATGGTTGAAAAACAGAATGGCCGTATTGTGAAAAGGATACGTTCTGACAATGGTGGAGAATATACTGAAGACCCATTGAAAGTTTATTATGCAGAACAAGGTATCGTTAGACACTTCACAGTAAAAGGTACACCACAGCAGAATGGGGTAGCTCAGCGTATGAATCGCACACTACTAGAGAAAGCATGGTGCATGTTATCTAATGCAGGTTTGGGTAAAGTATGGTGGGCTGAAGCAGTAAATACGGCGTGCTATCTCGTGAATCGATCACCATCTACAACCATTGATTGTAAGACACCTATGGAAGTTTGGTCTGGTACACCTCCTGATTATTCAGATTTGAAGGTGTTTGGTTGTCCTGCTTATTTTCATATCAGAGAAGATAAGTTAGGAGTCAGAGCCAAGAAAGCTATTTTCTTGGGATATCCACAAGGTATTAAGGGTTATCGTTTATGGTGCCCAGAGTTGAATAAATTCCAGATCAGTCGTGATGTGACCTTTAATGAGAAAGCAATGCTTGATTCAAAAAAGTTCACAGGTTGGGACTCTCAACATGAGGATGATGATAATGACAGTGATGGTGATGATACCATGCAGATGGAGCATAATGTTCCATATTCATCTACAATAGATAAAGAGGTGACTATTGTACAGGTAAGTACAAGTTGAGAGGTTACACAGGTAACTACAGACACATATCCAAACACAGAGAGTGTAGATGATGAGATTGAAGAGGAGGTTCCTCTTGAAGATACTTTACAGCAGCAACAATTAGAGCAACATCATGAGTGGCCATCTTTAGCATCTCAACGTGAACCACGTTTGAGAAAATCACCAGTTCGACTTGGTTTTGAGGATAGTGCATCTTTTGCATTATCAATATTTTGTGATGATGAGCCTTCTACCTTTAAGGGGGCAATGCGGAGTTCTCATTCTCATGAATGGAAGTCAGAGATGGATGAAGAGATGAATTCTCTTCACAAGAACAATACTTGGAAACTTGTAAAGTTGCCTAAGGGTCAGAAGTCGATTGGTTGCAAGTGGTTTTTCACAGTGAAATATGGTATTCTAGACTCCAATGGTACAACTAGTGGTGTACGTTATAAGGCAAGATTAGTGGCTAAGGGATATGCACAAACGGAAGGTGTGGATTATAATGAAGTTTTCTCTTCGGTTGTTAAACACACTTCCATCCGAGTCTTGTTAGCTTTGGTGATGCAGTTTGATTTAGAGCTCGAGCAACTAGATGTCAAAACTGCTTTCTTGCATGAAGATGTAGAGGAGGCATATATATGTTACAGCCCGACGGTTATAAAGTTGTTGGTAAAGAAGACTATGTGTGCAAACTGATGAAGTCCTTATATGGATTGGGGCAAACACCACGACAGTGTTATAAGAAGTTTGACACATTTATGTTGAAGCAGGGGTACTCTAGAAGTGAATATGATCTGTGTGTCTATTTCATAAAGCTTCGAGATGAGTCTGTTATATTTCTCTTACTCTATGTGGATGACATGCTTGTAGCTGCAAAGAGCAAATCATGTATTGTTTCTTTGAAGAAACAATTGAGTAAAGAGTTTGAGAATAAAGTTTTACTGAGGTGGTTTTCGGGGTCAAGTTTAGGCATTGTCTTAACTTAATCAATCTCTCCAAATGTTGAGGCCCTTCGTGGTAGTGGCCCTTATGGGCGTGTGGGGGCGAAAATAAGATGATGCTTGTGTGGTACAGGAGAAGTACGTATGGGTTCATTATAGTCGGCTCAGTTTTTTACAATCTTCGCCGAGGTGAAGAATTGTAGAAAAGTGACATGTGGAAGTTACAAGTAATGAATTCCTATTAGGAATCGGTTTTCTTATTTGGCAACAAGTGTAGTGGAATTCTATTAGGATTCAATAAGACTTTCTAATCTATTAGAAATCTAAGTTGTTGTTGATTTAGGAATTGGGTTACCAATTGGATTAACCAAAGAGGTTATAAATATTGGTGTTGTGTAACCATAAGAATTTAGAGCGAAAAGGAGCACATAAGAAAGTATGAGCGAGGGAGATTTGTGAGGAAACTTAAACTAAGGTTTCATTAGTTATTGTATAGTTCACTTCTCAATTATCAATAAAGTTATCTCTCTTTGTTCCGTGGATGTAGGCATATTGTCGAACCACGTATATTATTGTGTTTCCGTATTTTTGCTTTAGTTTACATCTTTTGTGTTTGTTTCTTCATTAATCATATCAAGATCCTGTGTATTTATCATAACACGTACGTCTTAGAGAATACGTATGTATGTTCTTGTGAAAATAGCAGCCGGATAAACTTGGATTTATGAGATGATCAGTTGGAACGGGACTTTTCTTAACACATCAAGGTCCATCCTAATTAATAATGTCGTAAAGGAGAGATACCCAAGAATACACCTAACTTAATCACAAAATAAAGTTAAACAATCCGTGTGCTTGTTTTAGTTATAAACAAGTGTATAAAAATATTTTTTTTAAGGACAACTGAATATATAGGAAAATAGTTCTTTAACTACATTAAAAATATTTTGGAGTATGTGGCTTAATGGAACGTAGCACCCCTCTCACAAAGTGGAGATGTTGTGGGTTTGAAACACGTCAACAGCTAATTGTTGATAGGAGTTTCTACACATAATTTAAAAGCGTAGGAGTCCCCTCAACCTCGCTTCCCAATAAGAAAATATATATACGGGTTGTGGACTAGTGCACGACACGCAAAAACTGTTGCTATAACGTTTGTTCCCTTGTTAGCTTGTATATTTTTAGGATTCAAATTTTAAGTTATTAATAAAATTTGAAAACTCTTTGAATATTCATTTAACATTCAAATTTAGTTATTAATTAGGCTAGTAAATTAGTAATTATTTTGAGTCGGTATTCAAGCCCCACAGTTTAGTAATTAAGCTTCAAACAGTAAACTCATCCCACCCAAATTTGGTAATCTAGTAAATAACCCAATGATAAACACACCCCAATATAATTGAAACTGAAATTTCAATCAAATATTTATTTTATTGAAGTGATTTTTCCTTGACGCTTATCGTTATAATTCGCTTGATTCGAATGATGTTTCCATTAAAATCTTTTGAAGTTAACGTATATAAAACTTAAAAAATCACAAAACATACCTTCAAGTTGATGCCGTCAAGTATAATATCAAACGGTTTGACGATACTGCGAAAAAGTCTACAACGGTTTAGATTTATTGTTTACTAAATAGTAATATGAAACCGTAAGATGATAAAATATTCGGTCATCGCATACCGTACAACCTATTCAGTTTCGGTTTTGTCTAACCCTGGCCTTTAGGTTAGGGCTCATGTGAAGTGCAATTTAAGTAAAAAATAAATAAATGGAGAAAAGCTTGTATTCATAAATAGATTTTTTAAATTTTATTATAAATATTAGAGAGATCTATGACATGTATTCTAAGTTGTTGTTTTTTTCATCTTTTGAGATCATATAGGTGTTCTATATGCTTTCCAACAAGAGTTCTTTCTCCATTTCTTTTAAAAAGACTAATTAATTTTGGTATTCCACTAAAGAGTGAATTTTTAAATATAAAAAAATGAAAAAACAAGGATGAGGTATATAGAGAAAAAGATGTGTTGTGATAGATTGGTGAAGATGAACTATTTACTGGCTCTCTATAAAATTCAGGATCATTGATTTTTTATAAAATTGTTGTTTTATTGGGATAGTTTATAAATCCCAACTCTCTTTATAAATTAATTATTTTTTTAATAAAAAAATATATAAAATTACCTATGAATTTAATTAAATATTATAAATATAAAAATAATGGAATAGATTGCAAAGCTCTGAACTGAATTGTCTATTGACCATGATTGCTAAATGAAGTGACCTTGACCATTGCAATGTTAAATGTTAAAGTTTGCTTGTACCTTTTCAAGTCAATCATTGTAATGTAAAACAAATTGAGATTAATTATTTTAATAAGAAAAGTAGGCTTAAAATTGTTAATTTATTGAAGTTGGTAAACCAGGTTAATTACCTATTGTATTTCAAATCTACAACTTCTCCACAAGTGAGAAGAATTCATTTCCATTGAACATAACCACAAGTCTACTGTAACCTCAATTGGCTACAATATACATGCAGCTGGTCAACTCAAGAGCTAGCATTTTCTTTTTTTAACTTGTTGAAAACCAAGTGTACAAGTTAAGAATTCTTGATGATATGGACTACCACATACATTTATCCTAACCAAGATTTGACCTAATGAAACCTAATATATTGAACCAATCTAATCCATACAGGATTTTGCTTCCTAAATGCATGTGATTTGAACCAAATGGATCACCTAAAAATGTATTCCTTGACTTCTGGAAAGGAAATAAGGTAAAAGCTTGTTCAGTAAATCACAAAAACAGAATTAGAAAGTAATTTTGGAAAGTCAGAAAAGAAATTTCACGGGAAGTTTTAAACATTAGCTTTCTCCTTTCTCCTTTTTACTTTCTAGTAGCTACTACTATTAATACTATTAAGGAAGTTCCTTCGTGATTTCTCTTTGTTTGCCGAACGGACCCTAACTCTAATGGATGTGTTATCATTTCTTAAAATGGTTTTTGTAGTTAGTTGACATTCTTATAATTAATTATTTTGTTGATTGTATATGATCTCTATAGAGTTGACATAGTACAGTATACTTCTCAAATCCTATTAAACCAGATTTGGTTCAATTCAAACATATCACTCACACTTCGAATATTCATGCACTATTGACTCAAGTGATGCTTTGGTGGATGATTTTGAGTTATAGATGTGACCATGCTGTTTATTAAACTCACCAACTTGTTTAACCACAATGTGAAAACCTAAATTATATTGACTAGTATATGGTTTATTTATTGACTTATATTTTGTGGTCAAGATTATATTATATATCATGAATGTCATTAGTTCGGGATCTTTATATAATTTATAGTATTGTAGTGGCATTATATCAATACAGAATTTTGATTCCCATCAACTTATTCATGTTCCCTCATTTTTTTAAAAAAATTCTTCAACTATTTGATATTCATATTTATATTATATCTATAAATTTCGTCAATATACGCGTAAAAGTTCACATAATACATTGGAAAAACTTATTTATTTTATTTTCATGTATAATTAATCTGACTATTTGGTGTGAATATACATTACTTATATTGAATATATACACAATATCCCTTAATCTTTTAATTATATATATTATGAAAATGCGTCATCACGAAAAACTAGGTCAATATAGAATTTTTAACATTGTATTCAGCTTCAACATTTCTTTTGTAATACTCTTTACTAACAAACATAATGATTGGCAGTTTGTAACATTGTTTGAATTACTTATTTAAAGATATATAAAATACCAAGTCTCCCTAGGAATTTCTATTAGTAAATTAACCTCCACCAAACAGGGAATGATCTAAGTTGTAAAAAAAATATTGTTAATCACAACATATATATAATATATTAAAACTAACCATTAAATTCAACTCAAACATATGCTTATGATTATTTTTCCTACATAGTGACATTATATTATAAGGTGCTTTGAAATGGTGATTTAATTTGTTTCCCACTACAGTATCATTCTGCCGGCCTGCATATTCAGCATATATGTTGGCAGTACTATTCCAGGACTGTAGAAAGTGGTTTCCATAATAACTTTAATACAGGCATTATCCATGCAAAAATTATGCTGTAGTTGAACTCTCGCGAAGTTCACAAACCCGCGTTTTGTATTTTCAAGATTTGAAGAATGCTTCCCTATGACATTTCCTTTTCTTAAGTATTGAACAATGACTACTAGAAGAATTGCTAAAACATGCTTTGTGTTATTATGAGTTTATGACTTTGAAGATAAGATTGACATATTATTGAAGTCTTTTGTCTGCCATAAGTTGCTATCATATATATAGTGCAGAAGATTATACACGTTATTGTATGTCAAACCCTGTCAGCATTACACTTAGTTCGCAAAAATCCGCATAATTAACAACATAACCAAAAGAATATTGTGTAATACTATAACCACATAATTTGTCAAAATTTTAAATATGCCTTATTAATTTCCTAGGCAACATCTTTATAAATTCTAGATATTCAACTTCTCATTATACAAGTCATAATAATCCCTGAGATGAGATACGTATTCGACGACTTTGAAGTGATCAAGATTGTTTTTAACATGAAATAATTTAGAAGTTATGTATTGATTTAGGTACAAATTGCAAGTTGCAACATGCTATAAATAATAACTAGTGCCTGTCAACAATTTTATATCAAACAGAACTACTTCAGTTGGAACTTCTTTATACTTTGTAATGGAGATGACACTGACTATCTTCTCCCTTGTTTTCACTTTCCTCCTATCCTTATTCATGTTGAGAGTCAATAGTAGATCAAAAATTAAGTGGCCACCAGGGCCACGGAAGTTACCGTTAATAGGCAACTTACATAATTTACAAGGGATACCTCATCACACATTGAGGAATCTAGCCAGAGAATATGGTCCTCTGATGTATCTCCAACTTGGACAAGTTCCGATGATTGTTGTTTCTTCACCAAGAGTGGCAAAAGAGGTACTGAAAACACAGGACCCTCTTTTTGCTGATAGACCTGATCTTCTAGCTGCGAAGATAGGGTCTTACAATTATAAGGGTATTGTTTTCTCTCCCTTTGGTAAGTATTGGAGACAAATGCGAAAGATATGTTTTCAGGAACTCTTTAGTGCAAAGAAGGTGCAGTCGATGTGGTCCATAAGGGAAGAAGAAGTGTCAAATCTCATTGAAAAGGTTTCCGCAATGGCAGGAACACCTGTCAATCTTAGTCAGATGCTAAGCTCACTAGCGAATGACATAACTGCCAGAGCAGCATTCGGTAAGAAATGCAAGGAAAAGGATAAAGAAGCATTTTTAGCATTGATGAAGGAATCCATGCGACTGGCAGGAGGTTTTGACTTTGCAGATTTATACCCTTCACTAACACTTCTTCATGGCATCAATGGCAAAAAGCTAAAACTAGAGGAAATACGTCAAAAGCTCGATAAGATCCTTGAAGGCATCATCAATGAACATAAAGAAAAAAGAACGATAAGGGAGATTGAGAACAATCCTGGATATGTTGAGGATGTGCTTGATGTGATTCTAAGGCTTCAAGAAGAAAACAATCTTGATGTCCCAGTGGAAAACGACAACATTAAAGCTGTGATTCAAGTGAGTCGTTACGTTGTGTACCTATAATTTAACTTAATTAGTTCGTTATGGCTGAATGACTCATATGATATACTGCATGGACTTTTACGAAATTTTCTGACTTTATACTGTATTTTTCAGGATATATTTGTAGGTGGAAGTGACACTTCATCGACTACAGTAATATGGGCATTGTCAGAAATGATGAAAACTCCAAAGATATTGGAGAAAGCACAGAATGAGGTAAGAGAAGTCTTCAATGGAAAAGCAAAGATTGATCAGTCTGATATAAATCAACTGAAGTACTTGAGTTTAGTTATCAAAGAAACTCTAAGGATGTATCCCGCGACTGGAGTTGTACCCCCAAGAGAAAGCAGAGAGAGATGTGAGATTGATGGATATGAAATACCGAAAGGGACGAAAGTCATTGTGAATTCATGGGCAATAGGAAGGGACCCCGAGTTCTGGACCAATCCTGACAGGTTTGAGCCAGAAAGATTCGAAAACCTTTCTATTGATTACAAAGGTCACAATTTCGAATACATCCCATTTGGGGCTGGTCGAAGGATCTGTCCAGGCTTGTTGTTCGGCATCGCTAATATTGAACTTCCACTTGCTAAATTGCTTTACCACTTCGACTGGAAACTCCCTAATGGATTAAAGGCAGAGGAACTTGACATGACTGAAGTCTTCGGTGCAACAATTAGCCGAAAAGTAAACCTTAGTTTGATTCCTACCATTTACAATCCTCTGCTGACTGTGGAAACTTGAGAGACAAATGTCAACAAAACTCAAGTAATAGTGTTATGCTGTGTAACATTTTTAATTTTCATGAAGGTGCTTATACGTACCAATCAAATAAACTGTATCTTCCAGATCAAACAAAGTAGTAAGTTGTAAAATCATTTGAAATGGTCAATACATTGCTCAATTTTCATGCAAGTTGATGTTATTTATGTTTTGGCGTAAGGCCTGGGAAGTAAGGGTAATGAAAAGTCAGTGGTCAATAAACATGGTATCAAAGTTGCAAAACTGGTACCATGTCGCCAGTTCGAAACAGGTGAACAGGGTTTTTTCCATAGTTACTTGGTAGCTAGCTTAGGCAGGTTTCAAAGGCTTTGTTGCTTGACTCCTTCAGTCCATCGATCACCATCTTGATGATGTATACTGTAGTATTAAATTATTAATGCCATCCTGTTTGGCAAAACTGAAAGTAAGTTCACACATCTTGATAGGCTAGAGCAGGCACCTTTCATCTTACACACCCGCTATGGGTTGACCCGATCGCCCAATTTGAGACCCCTAAATCATACTACATCTATAAAAAATTTCTGTATATATGTATCATGGGCTTGGGGTAGTACTACTAGTACTAGTTTTTCTAGAAATCTACGCCGGATTTGAGCCCGAGGAAGTCAACCTGTAGATCCGTCCAAAATTCTTTGGAACTGCATCCGGACCAAAATTAATATGCACCTATGTCAGTGCAGTCCTTTGATCCTATCTGAGATCTGATAACATTTGTGCCAGTTTTTTGTACGTTGGGACCTATATGAGTCGATGCAGTCCCTGTAACATTCATATCAAGCTGTAGGACATAACCTTTCCAGCAAAACTAGTGTGGACTGTCAAGATGCCAATGAGAGTGAAGTTCTTCATATGGTGCCTATTACACAGCAAGGTTCAAACATTGGATATCTGATTGGGAAGGGAACGATAGATTTAAATCTAGTTTGTGTGATGTGTAACCTGAGGAGAAAACAATAAACCACTTGTTTCTACGCTGTGATATTGCATGAGAGTTGTGGGGAAAAGGTAACATCATTGGGAAATGATATGCCAGATGTGGGGAATGCAGGATCAATGGAGAACTGGATTAGAGCTTGGCCTGCAGTACATACATCAAAATTGGGAAGGGAGATCAGGAAATGGGTACCCTATCCTGTCTTATAGGTATTATGTAGAACAAGGAATGGAGAAGGTTTTTAAAGACGGCAGTTTCAATGAGAAGGATGCATAAAATGCAGTTGATGACAGTTTTTAGCTGTCATAAAAAAACTTTTTCATAGTAGTGATGATACCAGATATCTGGGATTCGATTCCAGTCAGCATTATCGACTTTATATACTCACCCGGCAACAAAAAAAAAAAAAAAATCAACATGCAACTGACTAGCCAGTAGCCAGTATGGATCATGGAGATCTTTTCACGCGGTTTCAATAGCTACAGAGGAGATACAATATAGGATGAATTTGTATCATTAGGCAAACTAAACATTTTGTCAATCTCCATAACTAACCTTTCCATGTTGCCTTGCGGCAAATAAAGTGTCACAGCAGTTCCATCCTCACCTTTGTTGTTCTTCGATGATATGAAGAAACTTGGAGGACCACCAAATATGGGTCCACCATAGATTGGTTTGCCCCATCCAAAATCAATGTCTTTGAATCCCATCCGTGTCAAGTCTGACACAAAGAAGGTGCGTTCAAATTTGAAGATTGGTCGACCATTTTGCACCAAGAAATCGGCCGATGATCTTATGAACTCATTGGTCACATCATTTATAGCTGTTTTTACCAAATTAAGCACATTGCCAAGAGACATTTGACATAGTTTCCCAGAAGTCGTTTGTGCTACAGTGTATGCTAGGGAGTTGCCATAAAACCCAGCTGGCAACGGAGGATTTAACCTGGCACGTGCATTGATGGGGAATGCCAAACGAACTTCATCGTCAGCATTAAGACCGAGTGCAACCGTGCGACAGCGCCATAGGCTTGCAGTGAGTATTTCAAAGTTGGAGCACTTTTGAAGGTTGCTCGGTAGGTGATTTCGTAAGTTTGTCATTTCTTGTATTCTGAAGAAGAATGAGCGTTGGGCAAGCTGATCTATGTCATCAGAAGGCATGACTTTATAGTCCTCCACTTTAAGGTATACACGATGAACGCATGATACTTGTGGTGGCTTCCTCGCATTTAGTAATTCCCTCTTCCATACAGGTTTCACTGATGGAATATCTGCCCCACATGCTATCTCACCTACAGCCTTCATGAACTGAACCATACCGGTTGCATCTGCTATAGTGTGGTTATTGCGAAAAGCAAATGTAAAACCTCCACAGATCAAACGAGTCACCTGCAATTAGATTGTTAGTGCATGTATATTTGTCGTCCACATTGCATATTTTCGAATATAAGGCTCAAACTGTTGATAAATTTAGATTGATAACATTACCTGTATCAGCAACAAAGGGCAGTGAAGGATACCAGCAGAGCCAGGGATGTCATAAAGGAGGTCGTCTGCACCTGGGAAAGGTGGTCTAAAAACATCACCAAATTGTTCCAACCGCACTTCCGCATTGGCTTCAATGAACAAAACACCTTCGCCTGTACATTCAACCATAAGTTTGCCATTAGGTCCATCCAGAACCCTACCTGCAAATGGGTAGTAATAAACAAGTGCTTTCGCTATGGCATCTTTTATAACTTTCACTGGATCTCTTCCTTCCATTCCAACTACATTTCTATAAAACATAATGGCTTTCGTATGTTTACGTAGCCCTATTTGATCATCAATATCTGAAAGAAGCTTAAATTCATATGGTGTGGGTTTAGCAGGAGGAATCAACTCAGGTGCACTCCTTTCAACTCTGAAAACTAAGGAAGGCGACGACATTTTCTGAAGATGTCTAATTACAGAATGTTGTGGGCGATGTTTATACTCATATTTTGGAGTCATAAATGTTAGTTGGTTGCAACTTGCAATTGGCCTTTTCTCATGCATCATCAATTTTTTGTCGGTTCGATCCACTCCAAGACTGGAATTGGTCACCCGTGCATACCGCCAATTAACCAACAATAAAAACAAACAAAATAGTTTTCTAAAGCTTTCTTGTCTTGTTAATGTTCGACTTGAAACTTGACTGTGATGTGCAGTGTAATATAAGTACTGTGGTTGTTGGGTTGGCTTATATGATTCAAAGTCAGTGACAGAGACATATAAGCTGCATTGTTCTCATTGGACTTGGCAGTAATGTGCTTGCCTAGTGGATTTTAACAATCTTGGATGTGTTAAAGTCAACTGAAGTTTGATTGTTTTAAAATCTACGAAAAAATGTTGAGTGGAATACAAATTTTGAGTATATATTTTAGGCATAATATACAAGCTCACGGTTGTTGTCGCTAAATATTGATAGCAGATATGTGCCATTATCCTACAGAATGGTAGTGGAAGGTGTTATTGAATATTGATCTTGTGTTAAGAATACACTATTTTAATAAAATGAACAAAACTTTGGTATTACATTGTACTCATACGATTAATAATCAATCCATAATTTCAGGGGACTATAGACCGGCCGGGGTAGGGGACTCCTTCAATATCCCTGCATACTTCCCATATGTGTAGTATGAGAAACTACAAATAGTGCTAGTATAACAATTGTAAATTCAAACAAACAATCAAACAATACGCAGAAAGTAAATAACACACAGAGATTTTTAACGTGGTAAAACCCAAACAGGGAAACGTCCACGGTTGTCCTCGCGACAACAAAATAATCCACTAGATGAAAAGAGATGTACAAACCTATCAACTACCTGCACTCACTGCGAGTTGATACTCCTGGTTATCTCTAACACCTTGACTTCACCAGAGCACCTTGATGTACGCACAAAACACTCGACTTCTTGATGAACACACAAGAAGACTCGAAGCCGAATTCACAATAACTCTTAAAGATCACAAAGATATGAATTGAGAAAAGGGGGAAGAAAGGGAATTGAGTTCAATAGCCACAAACACTTTCAATATCAAAAACCTAACCAAAACACATGAACTAGAAGAAGGATGGACGGCCAAAGAACTAACTTGTTCTATGGAAGAGAAACCCTATTTATACTTAGGGTTGGAAACCAAGGAAAATGGGCCGAAACAGTGCAAACCGACTTTGGACGTTCGTACGTCGATATGACGTTCGAACGTCACCACACAAAAATAAGCCTGCTGCCTACCATGACGTACGAACGCTCTAACTCGGTACGTACGTCTCCATACGAAACACGTCTGCTGCCTACTTGGACGTACGAACGTCCTAACTGCGTACGTACGTCCTGACCAAAAGAAGTTTGCTGCTTCAGTGGACGTACGTACGTCCTAACTAGGTACGTACGTCCAGAACCCAATAACTTATCCTGGACCGAACTAAGAAACACGAAGGACACGAGACGACCATGCGTACATCTTGATTTTCCTAACAATGAATTCAAGGCGAGATAACCAAGGACACTTTGTCACAAAATTGATGTCAAAACACTTCGTGCCGGTTTCAATCTCCCCCTTTGACATTGATTTTGTGACAAAAACCTATGACTCTAATAGCACTTATAAAACGTGCTTACAATCCCAAACCATGGCATTTATAAAACATGCCTACAAAATCACTCAAAATAGAAACACATAACAAGTCACCAATTCTTGTTATCCAGCTTTAGGAAGATGCTTTAACCATCAGAGATCGAACGGAAGCAACTAGGAACTTCCGAAGCAATCAAGGATTCAACAGAAGTTCCTTCGAGCAACTCCCCCATACTTCATGAGCTCCAAAATATTTTTGGCACTCGAACTCCCCCATAACAATATAACGTCTAAAATCTTCAACACGTTCACTCCCCCATACGTGTAGCATACCTGAAACATGACCCAAAAATAACCTAACAACAAGAAGACGATTGTTAGTAATTAGAGTCATAAATCTCCCCCTTTTTGTCACAACAAGTGAACAAAATAACCAACAAAATAACCAACCAACAATAAACAAATAACCAAGAAAAAGAAATCAATACCAAACAAAGAATACAAAACATATAAAAATATAAAACTAATCCAACTGTTAAAAGTTCAGAAAGTCAACTAATAACCAAACAGAGAAATCCATAAACATAAAAGACAAAACAACAAAAACATAAGGCTTGAGTTAACGAATTCGAAAAACCCGTTCCCAATGACCTAGAGGAAGCTTGGAGAAGTAAGCTTCCGCACGAGCCGAAGGTCTATTCCATCGAGCAATCACATGAACATAAAGCTTAAGATAGGACATAAAGCTTTCGCACGAGCCGAATAGATATTCCACCGAGCCGTCACAGGATGAGCAGCACTCGTACAAAATAACTCCCCAATTCTGCTGTCCAAGCCACAGTCGGTAAGAGGAGCAGCAAGTCCTGTAACCTGCGGGTATCCAGCCAACTCCAAGATGTGATTTTGAAGATGTCCCGGTAGCCTCTCCCAATGATTGACATGAACCACGCATGAAGTAGGTAAAGATCGATGATCATAGTCATACCCATGAGGAACGCGACATAAACGACAAACCTTAGCATTGTTTTTGTACTCCATCACCATAAACGACACATAACCAACAGTCGGAACAAAAACTCCATGAAGTTCATATTCTGCCATAGAAAATTCAGAAGAACAAAGAGAGAACTAGCAAGAGGTAAGAAGACACAATAGAAGTGAAAGAGAAGAAGACTCTCCTATATATAGAAAAATAATAAAAAACCGAACATAGGCCCAAAAGTGAGGTCCATAACCTAATTAGCAGAACAGTACTGCTAATTAGAAAAGAATTAGAAATCCAATTAAAAACAACTGCCAGAACACACAATCAAATAGACCCAACAATAGAGTAGAAGGTGGAGATTACCAAATGTTCGTGCAAAAGAGAAGAAGGGGCACGATTGATGTAACAGTAAGCTTTTGGTTCAAAAAAAAAAATTGAATTTAAACACAAAGGAGCCGGACTGTATGACGAACGTTCGTACGTTCTGAAAACGTTCGAACGTCGGGACTCAAAAACGAACCAACTGACTGAGATCACATTCGTACGTCCTAGAAGCGTTCGTACGTTGAACAAGATCTGCCCACCTTAACGGACGAACGTTATGAAAGCGTTCGTACCAACCCCCCGTTTTTTTTTTTTTTTTTTTAAATAAATAAAAATAAAAATATAAAAAGAAACGAAGAGCCACCCAACAATCAGATAAGAAACCAAATAACTACCAAGAACAAAGATTGAGAGACATCACAAGAAAAACATTTCTACTTATCATAAGGATTCCAATCACAGCCGAATACAGCATAAACAGCCCTCAACCTTAAGAAAATGCAAAATCGAAGAGGGACATTATACACCCTGACATGGCACTTACTAGAATGATGCAAGCATGTAGAAGAACCGGATAGACCAATACGAACCTCCGGAAACAAACTAAAAAAAAATGATCATTGAATACCTTGAAAGCCTTTTGCAAGTAGACTAAGGAGAAGGTGAAACCAAGCATAACAAAACCAAGGAAACACAGGAAAAAAAATGGTATTCTTCTTGTCTTCCAACTAGACAAGTGTGACAGACACTGAACCTTTCCTTTTTTTTTTTTTTTTTTTTTAAACAAAAAAAATGCCATTCCCGTGTGGGAGAATAAAGTATCTCCATCTTTTACCAGAACACGAGGGTAGGGTGTAGCCTACATCTTTTCGGCAAAACACACTCAAGAAGTGCAATACCATGATAACGTGCAACACAAGAACTAACATCTCCTGAGTGCATCCGTCAGAGCATGACCCTCACAGCCCCAACGGGTTCTTAGCCAAATGAGTATGCTCTCAAGACATTCAAATGGCTGGGGATTTTGTGAGTAATTGACCACTTACAAGAGGTGAGTAGATATAAAAGAAAAACAACGATCATGAAAAGAAACCATAGAAAAACTGGAGTTATGCAGGTATTTAAAAAGACAAGCCAACCACATGTAAATGCATCATGCAAGAAACTACCAATACGAAGAGAGTATAATGTAACCCTACAACTATGCATGACACAAAAACAGTTGAGGACGCCAAACTAGAAACATCTGTAAAATGGAATCCACACAATAGAGAATGTAGTATGTCCTCAATACCAACAACAATAATAAATGACCAAACCTAAACATCCTAAACACAGACAGTTCCATGAACACATTAGGTATATGAATGCGGAAGAGGTGTAGTGACAATGAAACAGTTATCAGATGAGCGACTACCCGTTAACACCAAGATATGATTGGAATCAAAAACATCACACCTATTATCCTCAAACACAACCTTAAACTTCGCATCACATAACTGACTAATACTTAATAGATTGGACTTAAGACCCTTAACAAAAAAAAGCTCATGACTATTGAGCGATCCAACCTCAGAAAAATTTCCTTTACCTTCAACCGGAAGCATTTTACCATTACCAAACCTAACCTTACCTCCAACCTTAGGCATTCCTTTCTGGATAACCGGTATAGGGTAGCCCAATCATTATTGTCCACCAGAACCAAATCCCTGTCATAATTACTACAACATTCTTTACTAGCATTTGATTGCTCATCAGACAGTCGAGCAACAACCGAGACATGTGTTTTACCAGAGTAATCCATAGCACTATTGATTGTTAGCGTGAGCCTTTACGCTCCTTAACCAGCCCCCAGCGACTGATACCAATTGAGAAACTACAAATAGTGCTAGTATAACAATTGTAAATTCAAACAAACAATCAAACAATACGCAGAAAGTAAATAACACACAGAGATTTTTAACGTGGTAAAACCCAAACAGGGAAACGTCCACGGTTGTCCTCGCGACAACAAAATAATCCACTAGATGAAAAGAGATGTACAAACCTATCAACTACCTGCACTCACTGCGAGTTGATACTCCTGGTTATCTCTAACACCTTGACTTCACCAGAGCACCTTGATGTACGCACAAGACACTCGACTTCTTGATGAACATACAAGAAGACTCGAAGCCGAATTCACAATAACTCTTAAAGATCACAAAGATATGAATTGAGAAAAGGGGGAAGAAAGGGAATTGAGTTCAATAGCCACAAACACATTCAATATCAAAAACCTAACCAAAACACATGAACTAGAAGAAGGATGGACGGCCAAAGAACTAACTTGTTCTATGGAAGAGAAACCCTATTTATACTTAGGGTTGGAAACCAAGGAAAATGGGCCGAAACAGTGCAAACCGACTTTGGACGTTCGTACGTCGATATGACGTTCGAACGTCGCCACACAAAAATAAGCCTGCTGCCTACCATGACGTACGAACGCTCTAACTCGGTACGTACGTCTCCATACGAAACACGTCTGCTGCCTACTTGGACGTACGAACGTCCTAACTGCGTACGTACGTCCTGACCAAAAGAAGTTTGCTGCTTCAGTGGACGTACGTACGTCCTAACTAGGTACGTATGTCCAGAACCCAATAACTTATCCTGGACAGAACTAAGAAACACGAAGGACACGAGACGACCATGCGTACATCTTGATTTTCCTAACAATGAATTCAAGGCGAGATAACCAAGGACATTTTGTCACAAAATTGATGTCAAACCACTTCGTGCCGGTTTCATAGTAACCTTTATTACATTGAAAAGTTGGAGCTGCTTGGTCTTTCTGTACAGTCTATTGCAGGATTCAACGTAAAAGCATGGAGCATGCACACTAGAGCTGTTTTGGAAGGGCTTGTCAGAGAACATTTTGGATGTGAGATAATAGATGAATAGTTTGTTTGGTCACTCAAAAATCGAGCTGCAGAGTTAGCACTCATCTCTGACGAGAAAATGATTTCTTAACTATAAATTTCCAGCTTTTGGTGTTTTGTTATTTGAAGTTCGATGTTGTATTTCTATTGTAATAGGTTGTGTGAGAATTTGAAGCTGAGTAAACGAAATCTTATAACTATATATACGAGATATATATATATATATATATATATATATATATATATATATATATATATATATATATAGTGAACAAGGTCCAAGTGGAAAAAAGACCCTAAACCGTAGGCCTATAACCTTCAAGCCTCCAGAAACAGAGTCGCAAGAGACCCAGCTTTAGTCGGAAATATTGTAATACCCTCCTAAAAATTGTTCGGTATTGGCAGGCTATGCCAGGAGGTTTCTGGCAGGCATTGCATGCATGAGCACATCACAATGTGTTTTCAGTCAGAATAACAGGATTATGCCAAGTGTGTTGGCAGGGTATGGACAGGTTTTCCGTATCGGTTTGTCATGGATTTCAAAGAAATCCATAAGGTACATTTTTAATACCATTGTATACTATTTTCACAACTCAATAATAAGTATAAGTATAATAGGGATATGTAACTCAATTGAGGGATGTCATTAAGATTAGTATTTGAATCCAAATTATATATTTTTGTAGATCCTGGCGACAAACTCAAAATATTCAGATGACCATAGCCCAAATAAAACTAGTAACCAAATCGATCCTAATAAACGCATTAGTTTGGAGCCAAACGATACAATTCATTGTGTAGCCGGCAATGATTAAGCCAAGTATTAGCCATTTTTAGTTGTTCTAAGCCATGAATTAAAACAATTAAACCATCCATGGCTGGTTTTTCTACAGCCCTGGGAAACTTTATTTATTCAGATTATAACGATACGTTACATACTACATACAATTTAGATCAATTTGTCTTGATTTTGCTTCTGCACCACTCTCTTCTTCATTTTTGCCTTCAGTGGGTCTGCCTTTTGCAAAGCTGTTCCAAACCTCTCTGTCATGTCTATGGTCTCTGATGTAACACCATCTTCAAGAGCCCATTCAAAAGAATGAAGCAATGTACCTAGTGCAAGGTAAAGCATGCGTTGTGCCAGCATTATGCCTACACACATCCGTCGCCCTGCTCCAAATGGGAGAAACTGATAATGCTGTCCCTTGTAATCAATGTCGGAATTTAAGAACCTTTCTGGCTTAAACGACAGAGGATCATCCCACGATGCTGGGTCTCTTCCTATCCCCCAAACGTTCACAAAAATTTGCGTGTCCTTGGGTATTAAATACCCCATGAATTTGGTATCTTCTATGGCCCTTCGAGGTACTAATAAAGGTGTTGGAGGATGCAACCTTAGTGTTTCCTTCACTACTGCCTGCAAATAGTGTAAATTGCCAATGTCACTTTCTTCAACCTTTTTTTGACCCACAACTTGGTCTAGCTCGGCCTGAACAATTCTCATAATATTGGGATGTCGGAGAAGCTCTGTCATCGCCCATTCTATAGTGCTAGATGTAGTGTGTGTAGAAGCAATAAAGAGTTCCTGCACCATGCTCAATATATAGTTAGTTTTATATGATGAACATATAAGAATGACGAGAAATAAGAACTGAAATCTGTTGATATATTTATATGAGTTGAGATTAAATTTCTTACCAGTATCATTATATTAACGTTTTTCTCTGGTATTTTTGCGGGTTCACCATCTTTCTGATTGCCTTGAAACTCCAACATCACATCTAGAAAATCTTTTTTCTCATTTAATTTACCATTGTCCCTGTCCAGAAGTCGTTCTTTCACAAAACCAGCAGCAAAGTTTAGTGGATGCGCCATCGCTTCTACAGAAATCTTCTTTATACGTTGTAGATCCAAGAACCGCAAGAAGGGATAAAAATCAGCCAAATTAGGCTTTGCACTAAGTTCTATAGCACGAGTAAGGGAAGAAAAGAATTCACTTCCTGCTTGCAATTGTGGTTCCACAATGTTGTCCTTGGTAAGAGCAACATTACCAATCACATTAAAACTACCAAGGGCGACGAAACGAGCAACTTCTACACTACCATTCTTCTGAGCTTCCTCCCACATCCAGTTAGTCATTTTTTCGACACCATTTGCACGTAAATTTGTAGTCCCATTAATTCGATTATTTGTCAGTAGTTCTGTGGTGCAAATACGTCGAAGCATGCGCCAATATGGTCCGTATTGGGCAAAAACCATAGAGCCTTGATCATAGTTATGAACCCTGGTAGCCTCATTTGTTTTTCTGTCAGCAAAAGCAAGGTCATGGTTTTTGAACATTTCCATGGCTGCTTCAGCTGACGAAACCACCATCGTGTTTACTGCACCTAATCGAAGCCATATTACAGGACCATATTTTTCCTTTAAACTGGCTAACGACTGATGTGGCATTTCACCCAAATCGAGGAAATTGCCTATTACTGGCCATCCAGGTGGTCCTGGAGGCAGTCTACTTTTAGAATCCAAGAACTTATTCTTGAGAAGAAGCAAAGCAATTGCAAAGAAAAACCCTGACAAGATTTTGAAAGCCAATGTCCACTCCATGGTATTGGTACCTTAACTATTGTACCTTGCATCATGAATATATATAGATATAGACACACTTGAAGCCAGTCTCCATTGATTGGACAGAGATAACAAAAACTTTCATGGACTTGACAAATTCCTTCATTTCCATTTGACTTTGTTGCGACAAATAGAATCTAAACTAAGTTTATTTAGTGTATGTAAGCTCCATTCAACTGATATGAATTTGTTCTGGATGTGACTATAACTATAATTTTAAACTTTTGTATGTTCTATTTTTTTTTTTTAAAATCACCTTTTAGACTTTTAGCAAAATTTTATTATTATATATACTTCATTTTCAACAAAAAAAAAAAAACAAAACTACTAAACTACAATTAGTTTTGTTAAATGTGAAAGATAAACTTAGTCAAAGAGCCTATCAACGAGCAAACCCAGAGCGCCCACACTCAGACTTCTAACAATACTGGCAGGAGACCCAGACACATTGGAGGCCCAAATCGAGCTCACAATGGGGGTCCTAACTTACTATTATCTAAGCGTTTGTGGTCTGAGCGCAGGAAAGGTAGGAAAGGAAAGCCTCGTAAGACGCACATAGCCCAAAGAGTCTTGGAGATGCTGAACAACACGGAAATTCCACAGAGGAAACCTTCAACTCCCACAACTCCCTCTTGTGCTGCTTCTGAGTCTTTTTTCTCTGCGTACCTTCCTAGAACAGATAACAGAGAGAACACCCCATCCCCAGGGGTGAGCAGGCAGGTTCTTACTCCTCCAGGTCAGTTTGTGTCACTTCGGGATCAGGTTCAGTGTGAAACAACGCTACAGTACAGCGAATCAGTTAGTTGCCCTCCAGGATTTGAAAATAGAAGTGTAGTTCAGAAATGGGTGGAGTTTCAAACCTCTTTGAGCCGAAACTGTGGGCACTTGAAAAACACGGCTGATGTGCGACAATGGGCAAGGACAATTGCACAAGCGGGTGTGGGCCAGTTTGGTTTCTCTTCTAATCTGGGAGGCGATTCCATTGAGGAATTTTTTATCGAGATGGGTATGAGGCATATCAAAGACAAGGGGGTCCAAGAAGTGGGAGAGGATGAAAGGGAGCGACTCAACTATGCAAATTGCAATGCGTCACTCCGGGAAAGCACTCACAATGTCGAGTAAACTCAAAATTGTTTCATGGAATGCAAGGGGGCTTTGTAACTCGGCCGCCCAAGGTAGTGTAAATAAATTAATCAAGTCTGCCAAAGCTAGCGTAGTTCTCCTTCAAGAGTCTAAAGTTCAGGATAAAACTTCTCTTGACAATACCAATATGTGGCCACGCGTTTGGAAATGTGAATGTGCACTCTCTCGAGGCCTTTCCGGGGGTATGATAGTGGCATGGGATCCAAGTGTTGTGGATGTGAATGATGTCTTCATGGGTGACTATTCCCTAACCATTAGGGGCGTAGTCACGGGGTTGAATGTAGAGTGTATGATTACATGTGTCTATGGGCCGTGTGATAAGAGGCTCATTCCTTCTTTTTTTGATGAACTTGACCAAGTTCGGGCATGGTGTAATCTCCCTCGGTGCTTGGGAGGTCATTTTAATGTTATTCGGTTTTGTTATGAGAAGCGAGGTGGTAGTTGACCAAAGCAATGAGAACCTTTGCCGATTTTGAAGATCGACATAGTTTGATTGAACACAACCTTGAAGGGGCTCTCTATACATGGTCGGACAATCATATTGACCCGGTCATGACAAAGCTCGATAGGTTCCTTACTTCGGTGGAGTGGGAGGTGGAGTTTAGAGATGTTAAACAAGTGGCCTTGCCTAAGTTTACTTCCGATCATAGGGCGATTCTTCTTGATATGACCGAAATCAAGAGGAAACCTCGACCCTTTCGGTTTGAGATGATGTGGCTTCAAGACAAAGACTTCGGGGTTTTGATCAAAGCTTGGTGGGAGGGTTTGAATTTTGATGGCTCGCCTAGTTTGTTTGGTGGAAAAAGTTAAAAACTCTTAAAGGGTTGATTAAGACTTGGAATCGTGAAGTGTTTGGGAGGGTGGATAGGAGGATTGAAGAGAGGCTTGCAAGAATTAATGAGCTTGATAGTTTGGATGAGATAGATGCTTTAACTGATGACGACATGGTTGAAAGGGCATTATTAAGAGATGATTTAAACCACTGGCTCTGCTTAGACACTATGAGTTGGAGGCAAAAGTCTTGCTCCAAACACTATCTGGAGGGGCAATCGAATTCGAAATACTTTCATGTTATGGCTAATGTTCGTCGACGGGCCAATAACCTCTCTTGCCTATCTATTGAGGGAAATGTCTCTCGGGATGAAAAGCGGATTAGAGACCACATTGTTGATTTTTACACCGAGTTGTATAAGGAGGAGGTAAAGAATAGGCCTAAGATCGATGGTATGTTTTTTGATTCTTTAGACTCGCATTATTGTGAAGACTTGGAAAGGGAGTTTGGGGTGGAAGAAGTGTTTCAAGCCTTAAATGACTTGGAGGGGGAGAAAGCTCCGGGCCCGGATGGTTTCCCTATGTGTTTTTACAAGACCTTTTGGCATGTTTTCAAGGAAGACATCTTGGCTATTGTTCGAGAGTTCCACTGTTCTGGGTTTCTTGATTGGAGGCTCAACACTACTTTCGTGACCTTGATCCCTAAGAAAGAGGGTATTCTATCTATTGGGGATTACAGGCCTATTAGCCTCATTGGAGGGGTGTACAAAATCATCTCTAAGATGCTCGCCTCAAGAATTAAGCAAGTCCTTCACCTTCTGGTATCCGACACTCAAGGCGCCTTCTTAGGGGATAGACATATACTTGATAGTGTTCTCATTGCCAATGAGAGCATTGATGCGAGGCTAAGGCAGGGCGACCCGGGTCTTGTTTGCAAAATTGATATCAGTAAGGCCTATGATCATGTGAACTGGAACTTTCTAGATTATGTACTTGGAAGGATGGGGTTTGGATTGAAGTGGAGAAAGTGGGTCCGTACGTGTATCTCGACTGCCCGATTCTCTGTGATCATAGAGGGTTCTCCAGAGGGTAATTTCAAAGCTCACAGAGGTATCCGCCAGGGTGACCCTCTCTCACCCTTCTTGTTTATCTTGGTAATGGAAGCTCTCTCACGCTTCACCTTGAAGTGCATACAGGATGGTGTACTCCGAGGTTTTGAAATCGGGAATGATAGTTTGCAGATGATACCCTATTCTTTACCGATCCAACTTTCCAAGATCTAGCCGTTCTTCGCCTAGTGATCACCCTCTTTGAAGCTGTTTCGGGCTTGAAAGTAAATCTAGCTAAATCCTCCGTGTCCGAGATTGGTGCGGTCGATAACATTGATGGTTTGGCTCGTTTTTTCGGTTGTGGTGTAGCTAAGCTTCCCGGGAAGTACCTTGGACTTCCCTTGGGAGCTAACTACAAGAATAGAGAGGTGTGGAGCCCAGTGATTGAGTCTTATCAAAGGAGACTTAGTGGTTGGAAACGGAAAACCATGACTAAGGGTGATCGGCTCCTCCTAGCTAAAAGTACCCTTGCAAGCTTAGCCATCTACCATCTCTCTCTCCTTACGATTCCTTCAAGCATTGTCGTTAAGCTTGAAAGGATCACTAGGAATTTCCTATGGGGCTCAAGTGAGGAGAAAAAGAAAATGCACTTGGTGGCTTGGGATACAGTGTGCTCTCCTTTTAAGGAAGGAGGTTTGGGTATTCGGGACTTGAGATACATGAACAAGGCTCTCCTATCCAAGTGGTTGTGGAGGTATGGGCATGAAAAGGGAGCCCTATGGCGTCGAGTTATTGAGGCCAAATATGGGGAGAGTGATAATAGTGGGAAGCCTAGGAAGTCTATTCAAACCTATGGATGTAGCCTATGGAGGGGCATTCAAGTAGCTCAAGAGGATATTTTTGATGGCATTGATCGTGTCGTCAAGAGGGGCGACAAGATTCGGTTTTGGCATGATAGGTGGCATGGTGATCTGCCCTTTGCTAGGCGCTTCCACAGACTGTATAAGTATGCTTCTATGAAGGAAGGCACGGTAAGGGATCATTTTAACGATGGTGTTTGGAATATTCACCTGCGAAGGACTCTTTTTCGAGGTACCAAGGTAACTCAACTTGATCATCTTATGGGTATCCTTGGCGGGGTGAATTTAGTGGATGAAGATGATGAGTGGGTTTGGCGACATAACGAAGATAAGCTCTTTACTGTTAAGTCTTGCTACTCATACTTGGCGAGCCTTGATGAGAGGCGCTCTTCTCAACCTTTCGAGTTTCCATTTAAAGTGGTGTGGGAGCCGAAAATACCTATGAATGTCAAGTTCTTTTTTTGGGGCTTAATGTGGGACAAGACCTTGACGATTGATAAGTTACAAAGAAGGGGTATGGTTTTAACAAACAGGTGTGAGCTTTGCAAGAGTGATTCCGAATCCACCAATCATCTTTTCATTTCTTGTAGTGCGACCAAGGAAATTTGGCGCATCTTGACCTCTGTTTCTGTGCGGGCTGTTCCTGAGTTTCAATCCTTGGAGACCCCACAACAACTGCTAACTTGGTGGCCTCCCCTTAATAGGCATGGTGTTCAGGCTAAGGTATGGAATATCTTGCCATATGCAGTCATGTGGTGTGTATGGCGAGCTCGAAACAGCTTGATTTTTCAGGGCATACCCTTCAGGATTCCTAAGACGGTGATTGCAATCAAAGCCACTGTGTGGGCATGGTTGTTGTGTGATCAGGTTAGTGCGGGGTTAAGGGATGAATCATGCTTCAGAGATCTGCTGAGTGATTGGACCAGATTTATGCATGAATTATAGTAGCCGGTTTGGCTTAGGATGTCCGGTTAGTGGTCTGCACCCTCCTCATGCTGCGACGGTGTGCAGGGCTTCAGACAGGGTCCTGTTACTGTATAGAGTTGTGCAGTTTTCTGAAAGCCTGGGTGTAAGGTAGAGTTGCGAGGGTCTGTCCTCCTGTGATACTGGGAACTGGAGGGCTCTGAGGCACAGGCAGCAAACAGCAGATGATGAAGGTTCCCGCTTGAAGGGGGTCCGTGCAACAGAAGCTCGGGGTTTGGTCTCGCGACTTCAAGGTGCATTATGCACCATGCTCTGCTGCTGCACTATTTATTAGTGCGGTAAGGGGTAAGGGTTTGAATTTGGGACTTGGAATTATGTAAATAGAGGTTTGTCTCTATGGGTAGTGTCAACCTGACGGTACCTTGTGTACGCTGTTCAGGCAGTGTAAGTGGATTGAGTGAATATACTTCTACATTTTATCAAAAAAATAAACTTAGTCAAAGAAAAATTTTATGATTAAAATTTTGTTTGAATTATTTATTTATGATTTTGTTTACGTCAACTTTGCATGAAAATGTTACTTGACCATACATTCGCACGAGAAAAAGATAGTACTTGACCATCCAATATGAAAACATGGTACTTAATCATCCTCAAGTCATGTCTCGAAATCATTATTTACCGGGCGAATAGGCGGTTTGCCGGGTTTTTTAAAATTGTAATTAGCAATTGTCAACTCTTTAGTGCACAATTAGCGTGATTGTCCACTCTCTTTCTTATTTTTCGATGGCAAAACCATTATTGACCTAGTCAATAGTGGGTTGAGCACCGAAAAATATGAAAAATAATGGCCAATCACAAATTATGTTTAAAAGAGTGGACAATCGTTAATATAGTATACACCTTATTTTTCATATAATATATTAATCTATATCTATATACTATATAATAGTGGAGCCTAACAAATGCCACGTGGCGTGTTCTCAACAACTTGAGAATAGAACTTAAGCCCAACTTTAAGCCCAATTGAAGCCCAGTTGTAGACATCAAGTGCCACATGACACTTTTCTAGAGATTTGCTTAAATTTGGTGAGAGCCCAAACTAAAAAAGAAATCCACCTTCCATGTCAACCGATATTTATAGAAACCTTAAAACCCTTTAGAACTTAATTCTAAATCTTTTTTTCCTATTAAATTATTCTTCTATTTAAAATTCTTAATTCTTATATAAAAACCATACTAAATACAAAAATATTAATTATAAATCTCTACAAATTTAGGTTAAGAAGGGCACTAAAAAAAACTCGGTTCAACAAATCACTTATAAAGTCATTTATAAAATCTCTACAAATTTAGGTTGAGAAAGACATTAAAAAAAGTTTGGTTATTGAATAACACAAATCCCGGTGCGTAGCACGGGTTCAACAACTTGTTTTATTTAAAAGGTTTACCCTATGAAACACTGACTCAAGCCCTAATGACTACACAAAGTTTGATTTTTGAGTCTTGTTAATTTTAACGAGAAACAAAATATAATTTACTTATTCTATGGTGTAAGACTCTCTATACTAGTTTTATACTAGTTTGACCATTGACAACCAAAATATTACCATAACTATATCATATACGTGTTTGACTCTATTTTTATTAAGATGGTGAAATGGATTGATTCAATGATTATGGCAATTTGTCATATAGGTAACGTTCTTTAATGGGTTTGATAATTTTATTTTTCTCATTATTTTGGCAAAAAATGTATTTTTTGTTGGACTCTGTTTTAATTAAGATGGTGTAGTGGATTAATTCAATGATTCCGGCAGATTGTCGTTTAATTTCGAAGGTAACATTCTCTAATGGGTTTGAGGGTCGTCCGGCTTTTAATCACTTAGAACAACGACAAATAAACATTTTATATTGTACGCGATTAATATGGCCAAGACACCCTTCATTTAAGGTAATTATTTTACACGGCAAGAACGCATGCCGTGATTAATCCATTGCAACTTGCCTTCAAAGTATTATCAATCAATTAGGTGTATGAGGTATTCGCCACGACCAGTCCACCAGTGTTATTATGTTCAACACACATGTGATTGCCTATAAACACTCTGCAGGATAAGTAAGGTTTTTGTGAATGCAGCTGGTTTTGTTCGATCGGTCCAAGTTGCGTTATAAATATTGGAAATGAAAATACAAAAAAAGTGTTCATGTTACTATAATGACAGAGGACTAATTTATTGTTTTGTATAAGCTAGTGGTGCCGTGGGGTTTATGTAATCTATGTGTAGGGGTACTATATACAACATACATGTGGCACCATCTCTACCGTACATCATGGTGCCACATGTCATCATCTAATGGACTCTCTCTTGATGGCACAAGTTACAAAGTTAAAGCCAATTACTACAAAGATATTCTCTCATGATTACCTCATTAAATGCTAGGAATGGAGTTACATTGTAAGCCTATAAATATGAAGGTAAGCTACTCATTCTAGGCAGGTTCTCATCTCTGCTCACATGGTCTGATAGTCTAATGCTCTCACCACTATCTCATGGTGAGGTCTCAATATCAACGACCTCCCCAATCTCTCATGATGAGACCTCACCTCTCAGGTCTCATCTCTCTCGAGCTCTCCTCATAATCGAGCTCCCATTTTGTATCACCACCACTACTATAATAAAGATCATTCTCTCACTCCGTGGATGTAGGCACAATTGCCGAACCACGTATACAATGGTGTTCATGTCTCTACTTTATTATTATTGTTCATATCATACAGATCATCATCTTTTATTAATGTATTGACCGACCTCACAAAAATGGTTAATACATTTGGCGCCGACTACAGGGACTTGGGATTTTCTCAAGCGAATTCCACCCACCAACCCCACCGAACACCATTGTTCTAAGGTTCTCAGATGGTGATTTTCAAGAAATTCATTGAATTTGAAAAGACAGAATTGCAACTCACAGTTGGGGGCTTGAAGCAAATAAAGATAAGTATCAATTCACTACGATATTTGTTTATGTTTACCCACTCGAAGAGACCTCCATTTCTTACTGTTCATTCTATTTTGTCTCCCACAAATTGACTATTATATGCATCTATGTAACATATATTCTCATAACTCGATCAAGATTTTATATCATCAGTTACATTCTTAATGGCCACATGTTCAGGTCTTGCAGAGACCTCCTCACATATTCAGGTCTCTAAGCAGACGAGCTCAGGTCTCATCGCGACCTGACCTCTTATTCAGGTCCCTAAGCCAACGACCTCGCAGGTCCCTAAGCCAACGACCTATCAGGTCCCTAATCCAACGACCTCTCAGGTCCTTCATACCAGGTCCTTCATGCCAGGTCCCTCATACCAGGTCCTTCATGCCAGGTCCTTCATCGCGACCTCACCAGGTCTATCAATGACCTCTTCAAATTACAGGTCTTTCAACGACCTCAAGAACATTTATGCCATACAGGGGGCTATTCTCACTTTATCTAATGAAATTAACTTATTATTAGCACAATTAGCTATTAATGATATTTTTTGTAGCTCTCTCTATGTGCAGGTCACATGAACACGACCTCACTCCCCATGAGCTATTTTTGCACAAATGTGCCACATTGCTTTCACTTAACTCTTTACAAGTGAAATGCTTGATATACAATACGGCCACCCTCATTGACTAGTGAGTCACTCGTATGCGGGACGACCTCAAACACAATTCTCTAGCCACACGCCTGGTCGAACGCATTCACTCTCAACGCAATGCAGACCCACAAAGGCCACATGCCCGAGAATTGTCAAACAGGTCTCCACGCTGCGACCATTCACTAGATCGGGCACCAAAAGGTTCCAAGTAACTCTCAAAACACTTGGTCAACCAATGCTCTTTCTCAAACGAGCTACATTGCACTCCAAAGTGCCATATCTATCGAAGTGTCCAGTCACAAGGCGACAAAGATAGTACATACAAGTCATAAGGAAGACGTACAATTCCATGTAAGTCTTTTATTGAATTTTATAATGTTTCACATGCTAACATTATCAGGTCTATGCAACTCGACCACAAAAAGGCGACCACCTTAAAGCATGACCGAGACCAACAACCCATGGATACAAGAAGATCCACTTCAGTACGACCTGCTTGCAGCTGTCCATCTCGTCTACATGCCTTCTGAACGAGCTACCAAGTCTCCCTGGAAGTAACTAGCTCGCTATACACAAATTCATGATCGAGTTGCCATAACCACAAGGGACCTTCATCGCGTCCTGCAAATCTCAATGATCAAGCTCATCAAAATTTGGGGCGGATCGACTTCGTTAAAGAACCCCATATTTCATTCATCTTGGGGGCTAGATCGGTTCGATTACTTCTTTTCAGCCCGAACTCCGTTCGACCTAAAAAGAGGGGGCTTATGTAGGGGTACTATATACAACATACATGTGGCACCATCTCTACCGTACATCATGGTGCCACATGTCATCATCTAATGGACTCTCTCTTGATGGCACAAGTTACAAAGTTAAAGCCAATTACTACAAAGATATTCTCTCATGATTACCTCATTAAATGCTAGGAATGGAGTTACATTGTAAGCCTATAAATATGAAAGCAAGCTACTCATTCTAGGCAGGTTCTCATCTCTGCTCACATGGTCTGATAGTCTAATGCTCTCACCACTATCTCATGGTGAGGTCTCAATATCAACGACCTCCCCAATCTCTCATGATGAGACCTCACCTCTCAGGTCTCATCTCTCTCGAGCTCTCCTCATAATCGAGCTCCCATTTTGTATCACCACCACTACTATAATAAAGATCATTCTCTCACTCCGTGGATGTAGGCACAATTGCCGAACCACGTATACAATGGTGTTCATGTCTCTACTTTATTATTATTGTTCATATCATACAGATCATCATCTTTTATTAATGTATTGACCGACCTCACAAAAATGGTTAATACACTATGTATGAAAATAATCCATAGCAATTTCGAGTTCTGAATCTGTTGCACCTTAACGATAAACACCGTTACATTATTGATAATTGGAGAATAAAAATAATACATATTGTGGGAGCATATTTTGGTATGCATGCGTGGCAGCACCATGCAACTCGGGCCTATCTTATTAAACCACTTGCGGACTACTGGATAGATCTTCAGCTTATTGGATAGCCGGCACGTGAAACGCACGAGGAGTATAGCTGCAACGCATTCCATGACCAGTCAAAGGCGGTCAAGCGGAAACAAGGCTCACAGCCATCCACGTAGAAACACGGTAGAGAAACATCTCTACCGTGGTATCCTGCAAAACAGACGGACGACACAGATAACAGGTCAGATCAAACACTATAAAAAGGAGGGGCAACCCCGAGGTTTAAAGGACTCTCTTGTCACTCAAAACCCTACTTTATCAAGTTCTATCTCCTTCCACACATATACTGACTTGACCGTCGGAGTGCTCACACCGGATGCTCCTCCGGTCTTGTTTCGTCTGTGTAAGTGTGTAACAGGAACAGGGAAGAGCTCAGCCCTAGGATCATCCCCGAGATATCCATCACGTGTAGTCCGAGATCTGGAACTACACATATTGCAGCAGAGAAAATAAATCAATGCAATATCAACAAAAACACGAGAGAACTTACATAGTTCGGTGATTTCCTATGTCCACAACACAAAGAGAATCAACTTTCCTGCGAAACTAAAACAATTAATGAATACCATCCTAATCGTTTTCTTATTACATGTAGAGCCAAGGAAGTTTATCTACAGTTATCTCATTCTGTCATGCACAACTGGACTTAACTTGAGACCTAATTTGGAAGCTATACCTCCTTAACACCGATATCCACATTTGAAGCTTCTGTTTTCCACATTTGTATACCTATGATGTTGCAATGCCGCCTAAGGACTTTGTTGAGTTGTTCATCAGTTGCTAATGCATGCATAGCAACAACTAAATCTGTTTCTGCCCATAAAGATAATGCCGCTTGGAGAGTTGGAGACATAAACGCAAGGTCTCTTGAACTTAATAAATGAACTGTTTCTTGAAAACCTCATATATACATGTAAAGGGTGTAAAATATATAAAGCCTAAATTAGTTTGTTTCTACCTGAGAAAAATGTTTTAGACTTTTAGTTGATCTATGAGCTAGACATGGACGCGAGGCCTCTTTCAAAGTTTTTTCTTCGTTTTTTGATTGAACTGATTTTTGTTTCAAGTAGGAGAAAATATTTCCGTTTCAAACTATGTCAATTTGTTGGTTGTTTTTCTGTCGGATTGATTGAATTTGCAGGGTGTTAGTTTACTGCGATATTGTTAATTTTTGAAGTTTTATTTCATTTAATTACTTCAAAATGATAAAGAAAGGTGCGCAGATCATATTATTTTGCTAGTTGCAAATCAAGTAACCTGGCTTTATGTAAAAAAAATTGCTTTCGTTACAAAAAAAAAGAAAAAAAAACTGAAATTATTAAGTAAAAACATGAGGAACGCGCAGAATGTTTGACTTCCATTGACTTGATAGTGGTGAGCTCGGAGAACTTCTCACTAGAGAGAAGACGCAATGAAAGAGGAGTTCGTCTGGTTTGGACCCGTCAGTTTGTCAATCTCTTTAGCAAATTTCTCCAGGTTGGGTCCTGGCAAATGAATTGGCACAGCAACACCATCTTCACCCTTGTTGTTCTTTAATGACATAAAGAAGCTCGGTGGACCACTCCATAAGGATCCACCATACAGTGCTTTGCCCCATCCGAAATCCACTTCATTAAACCCCATGCGCGACAAATCAGCCACAAAGAAGGTTCTCACAGGTGTGATGTGAGGTCGACCATTTTTAACCAAGAAATCTGTCAATGATCTCATAAACTCATCGTTCACTTCAGCGTTAGCTTTTTTTACTAACTCCAATGCATAACCGAAAGGATTCTGACAAAGCTTGCCACTAGTCGATTGTGCTACTGTTGTTCCTATGGCATTACCATAAAATCCTGCTGGCAACGGTGGGTTAAACTTCTTACGAGCATTTACAGGGAATGCCACACGAACTTCAACATCAGGATTAAGATTCAACGCAATTGTGTGGCAGCGCCAAATGCACGCAGTGATTATTTCAAACTTGGAGCAAGATTTAAGGTGAGAGGGAACGTGATTTCTTAAGCGTGTTACCTCTTCTTGGCCAAAAAAGAAGGGGCGTTGGGCAAACTTCCTCGGGTCTTCTAGCAGTAGCCCTTTGATTTCTGGCAATTCTTGGTACACACGATGTACGCACGATACTTGTGGTGGTACTCTTGCCTTAAAGTGTTCCCGTTTCCATACAGGTAGTACAGATGGAGCTTCTGCTCCCCGTGCCATCTCCCCAATAGCTTTCAGAAACTGGACAAGACCAACTGCATCAGCCATTGTGTGGTTAAGCCGAAGTGCAAAGATAAATCCTCCACATTTCAAACGAGTCACCTGCAAATTGGAGCAGTTTACTTATTAGAACATATATATGTAATCAACATGGAAGTAGAAATGAAATTATTTTCTTGGAAAAATTGAACTTAATTTTTACGGGTAAGGTAACCAAAACTTGTCTGAATCAGATTATTTCTTACCTGTATCACCAGCAGAGGGCTGTGAAGGATATCATCAGAGCCTGGAACATTATAAAGAAGCTCCTCCGCACATGGGAAAGGTGGTATAAGAACATCACCAAACTGTTCTAACCTCACATCAGCATTAGCCTCGATGAACAGAACACCCTCGCCAGTACATTCAACCATAAGCTTCTCATTAGGCCCTTCCCTAAGCCTCCCAGCAAAAGGGTAGTAAAAAACAAGTGTCTTAGCAATGGCCTCTTTAATAACCTTCACTGGATCTTTCCCTTGCATTGCTTCATTGTTATGGTAAAAGTGTACGTCTGGATAATTTATGCGATAACCCTTTTGGTCATCGATATCTGAAAGGAGTTTGAATTCATAAGGTGTTGGTGTAGCAGGAGGAACCAATACAGGTTCACACCTTTCTACTTTGAAGACTAAGGAGGAAGAAGAAGACATTGCTAATAGTTTGGCTTTGTATAATCATTTTGTTAGACATATATAGAGATGTTGTTTGAAGTGCTCAAACTTTTTTTTTTTTTTTGCTAAATTTCTTCAAAGACCATGATATGTGAAAATGTAGAATTTTAATTTTTTTTTTTTTTTAATGAACAATTTTATAATAATTGCAGCTAAAAACAACTTTTTACTTAATTATAATTTAATTTGGGTCAAGGTTTTGGTTAGACTTGACTTACCTTAGCATACTAAAAAGAAACTCAAAGTCATACTGACTTTTGAAGTAGCTATAGATATTGATGGTCTTCTATCAAATATTGCAAGTGGATTAAAGAAAATTTTGATAATTAGAAAGAATTAGGATTAAGATTGATTGTCATACTGCTTAAGAAAATATATGGTTTACATACTCACTAATAATGATACAGACTTTCAAACTCTTTAAAGTCTTGTCAGTCATAGTCAGTGGTGATCTACCTATATGGTGCAGCTTAAGAAAAATCCCTTGTAATTCACATTGTAATCACAATGAATGAAGCGTGCACAAAATGCGCTGCAATTTTGATGGTATATCGCTATCTAAAGAAACTTGAAATATGTATCTACGCTTCCTTTTTTCAAGATATGATGCAATACGGATAACGGATCTACAGTACTATCCCCAATCTTTTAAGTTTTAGTCAATTGATCCAGATTTGGGGTATGTATTCTGTCAATGACTCAAATCAATAAACATGACCGATGAATGGTGACCGGTTGTTTACCAAGTTGCAGGCAAATTGTTGGAGATTAATTGTTAACCATATTGAGTTGAACTACTATTTTGGTGTAACCAATTTTTTTATTCTTATTATTTCGCATTTTTAGCGCTATTTTCACTGCTACGGCTGGCTGGAGAAGGTTGAATATTTAACATTTTAGCACCATTCATATAGTAGGCTGCAGGGGTATTACTGAAACAATAAAAAGTGACACAAAAAATCAATGTTCATCCAGACTTCTGGTTTTTATATAAAAGTAACATAACACTTCACAATTTTGTGAAAAAATAAAATAAATAATAATTGGTTCATTATTCAGAAACATCTTGCAGCGCAGTTTGTAGTGCGTTTATATCCTCCACTTTTGTATAAGTTATTTTGAATTGGGACTACACGAAAGTTGACAATATGAATGGCAGACAAATACAAACATGTCGCATACTAGGGTTAATAAAAATATGTAGATGATGTTAAAAAAAAAAAAATTATATTCAGCATGCAGCAAGGCATTAATTATAATTAAAGCATGCATATGATATGACCAGTTGTGAATTTTATATTTTCTGCTGATTTGTTTTACATAATTCAGCATTCTATAACTCCACATTGAAAGTTATAATTAACTCTAGTGTTCGTACGGACGTTCGAACCAAAATGTTCACTGGAAGACAAAACGTTTAAACTTGTTTTCAAAAGTCGACAGTCTAACAGCATGATAAAATTATGAGAACAACTTAAAAACTGAGAGCAAAGACTAGAGCTGTTCTCGCCAAGCATAGGATATGCAAACGTCCAATAATGCTTGTAGTTCGGGCTTCTACACATTAGTACAGAATAATGTCTACATAGAAACCTGACAGTTTCGTGACTCACGCTTAGGATTTGATATGATGGTGTGAAAAGAGTTCTCAGAAAGCTATGAGAGTGATTTAATTTCTGATCTAAATTTGTAAGAAAATTTTATTTTAACATATATATATGAAGTTAACGGGTTTATTCAGTCCCCCTTAACTAATTCACTATCATAATTCATTGCATCAGAATGAGACATTGTTTTGATTGACATTGTTCACAATCTATAGCAAATAACAGAAAATATAACTATAACATTGTTCACAATGGTCTGATCAGATCTCACTGTAAATTGTAGGAATTAGCTTCAAGTCAACTTTTCTGACAACTACACCACCAAAGACTTCAGTCATGTCGAGTTCTTCTGGTTGTAATCCATCAGTGAGTTTCCAATCAAAGTGGTATAGTAATTTAGCGAGTAAAAGCTCAACATTAGCTACTCCGAGTAACAGCCCAGGACACATCCTCCTACCAGCACCAAATGGGATGTATTCAAAGTCATTTCCCTTGTAATCAATGGAAAGAGTTTCGAACCTCTCTGGTTCAAATCTCTCTGGATTACTCCAAAACTCTGGATCTCTTCCCATTGCCCATGCATTCACAATGAGTCTTGTTCCCTTGGGTATTTCATATCCATCAATCTCGCATGTCTCTCTACATTCTCTCGGGGGTATAATTCCAGTAGGTGGATGCATCCTTAATGTCTCTCTAACAACTAAATTCAAATACTTGAGTTCATTTATATCTGACTGGTTAATTGTTTCTTTTCCATTGAAGATTTCTCGTACTTCAGTTTGTACCTTCTCCATCACCCTAGGGTTTCTCATAATTTCCGATAATCCCCATATTACTGCAGTCGATGAAGTGTCACTCCCAGCAATGAAGATATTCTGCACAACAACAAAAAAAGTGTTAATTAAGGATCAGATAACTCATGACTTTTAACTAAATAATAATACCAGCAAAATGCGCGCAATTAGGACTTTCATGATATATACTTACTTGAATTACGGCTTTAATGTTATCGTTTTCCATTGGGATAGCAAGCTCATTGTCTTCATTCAACCTTAGAATTACATCAACTACATCCTCTTCTTGACCCGGGGTGTTCTCATTCTTTGTACTTCTCATCCTATTCAATCTGTGTTCATTAATTATGTCTTCAAGGATCTTATCGATCTTTACATGTATTTTCTCTAACTTGGGCTGCATTCCACTGATCCCATGAAGAAACTTTTTCGAAGGGTACAAATCTGCGAGGTCAAAACCTCCAGCCAAACTCATAGACTCATGCATCAAAGATAAAAATACTTCTTTATCTTTGCATTTCTTACCAAATGCTGCCCTGGAAATTATGTCATTTGATACTGAGTTAATCATCTCACTCATATTGACAGAAGACCCAGCCATTGAAGAAATTTTCTTAATGAGATTCGATACTTCTTCGTCCCTTATTGACCACATCATTTGGACCTTCTTTATACTAAACAGCTCCTGGAAGCATATTTTTCTCAGTTGTCGCCAATACTTACCAAACGGAGAAAATATAATATCAGTAAAATTATATGTCCCCGTCTTTGCAGCAAGAAGTGCAGGTCTGTCTGCAAACACAGTATCATTTACCTTCAATACCTCTTTCGCTACTTTTGGTGAAGAAACAATGAGCGTGGGAACTTCACCAAGTTGTAGGAGCATAAGAGGACCATGTTTTTTAGCTAAGTCTCTCAATGTATGATGTGGTAATCCTCCCATATGGTGCAAATGACCTATAAATGGTAGTTTCCATGGCCCTGGAGGCAACTTAGAATTTGATTTACGGGTTTTGGATTTATCGACAACTTTCAATAACATGAACAAGAATAGGATGAAAATGCAAACTTGAGAGAAGAAGTTCATATCCATCTTCAATGCAAGGATGACAAATAGGCTAGCTAGCTCTTATGATAGTTCTGTTTGAGTAATCATATACATCCATATATTGCTCTTAAATAAAGGTTTGTTGTTGGGGCATGGCATTATAAGTTACGTTGGTGTATGTATATCTAATTATATATATCAACATCAATTTGATTTCTTCATTACTGTTACATCCAATTTACTATTGATTTAGCTAAACAATTAAGAAAAGCTCAATTAATTATTTTGTATGGTAACTTACAAGTTACAGTATAATATAGTTAGTGATTGTTTAAACGCAAGTAGTACCTAAATGGTTGACATTATGAAGATGATAGTTCTTTAATTTTGACATTTTCTTGGGTCATAGCTATGATGAAAGTACGAACGAAAAATTATCGATCAAAGTCTTTATTTGCTTCATTCGGGCACGTAATAACAAAATATAATCTTAATATATATATGCTTCATAGTTCATACTCCCAAGGAATAACAGTTGGGGCCTTGTTTCATTCGCAGTGATCGATATCTGGAGACGAGGTAGATGGTTAGTCAGTCGGGTCATACGGAAAATCAAACATATATGATATGTTTAATTTGACTATATGTATGCACATGAATTGATTTAGATATGATATGCTTATAGCTATAAGATTTGATTTTACCATAATATATAACTTAAGCATTACTCTAATACAATTTGCTACGGAGGAGAAAATAAGGCCATCGTCACTGTTAAAATGTCAACCCAAGCTGCAGTAATGGCCCGGCTTCTTGAAGTCAATATATCGACTATTGAACTAATAATTATTATGTCAGATGCTTGTTAATAACAATCTACAAGTAGCAGTACTTAATTATGTGAGTCGTGCCGGCCTGTTTATAGTAAGATATGTCATGAAATTTCGAATGAATTGCTTAATTAATAAAATTAGTACATATTTGATATTAAATTTTAATTAACTGCAGCTAACCATGCTAGTATATGGTACATTGCTAAGAGAAATAATGAGCATTATGTACACACTATTGTTTCAATCAAAAGAGGCAATCCCATGCCAATAATCTCTTTCATTACAAAAAACACTCAACTGGTAAAACCTTTGGGTGATAATACTAGAGGTCAGGGGTTCGAATTCCGCCAGTATTATCGAGTTACTGATCTCATTAAAAACAGGCTTACCATAACATTTTCTTTTTTTTTTTTGCGAATGAGCCTGTGGCTCAATGGTAGCACCCCTCTCACAAAGTGGAGAGGTTGTGGATTCGAAACACGTCAACAGCTGATTGTTGATATAAGTTTTCACACGTAATTTAAAGGGGTAAGGGTCCCCTCAACCCTGCTTGCCAATCCCCAAAAATAAACTGGAGCCAAGGTATGTCAGAATATTGAATTTTTTTACACCAAATCGATATGATCATATAGAAGCCATCCATGCATCCAAGTTCAAGTGTTCAACAACAATATCCTTATAGTGTTCTGTAATTCACTGCGAGTCTGCGGGCAATTCAAATCTTAAGGAAATAAGATAGCTCCGTGGTACTGTCAGAACATTGAAACAAAACATCAAGCTATGACAAATAGTTTCCATGATGTGAAGTTTAATTAGAGAAATAGACAGCTGCATATTCCAGATTATCTTGTTGCTTCGTGTACCAAGTCTGATGTAACTGGGTGAGTTACAGATGGCCCAATAGGTTGTTACATATGGGCTTAATTTGATATATTGTGAATTTGTGTTGATCATATCATAAGATCCAATCCAAAATGTTTCCCTTTGAGCAGTGCAAATTCAAGTCCAGTAAGTAATTGGGGCCTCCATTTTTCGTCTAAGGACAGGATCAACTTGTCATCGAGAATGGATCGAGATGCGTGGCAACATAGGAATAGCCCCAAAACTATGCATTGGGCTTTAGAAATGTGCATAAATATACTCTTGTTTATACTAGTTTTTTTTAGAGAGGATGAGATGAGAGTCTAATACACGGTTCGAGGATGTATACGCCCAACCCATTTGATAGCTTTCGTGGGCCTTCAAACCTTTATCCCAGACTAGACCCTCATTTTGGTTATGGCAACCTTGCATGAAAATGTTACTTGACCATGCATTCGCACGAGAAAAAGATAGTACTTGACCATCCAATATGAAAACATGGTACTTAATCATCCTCAAGTCATGTCTCGAAATCATTATTTACCGGACGAATATGCAGTTTGCCCGCTTTTTTAAAATTGTAATTAGCAATTGTCAACTCTTTAGTGCACAATTAGCGTGATTGTCCACTCTTTCTTATTTTTCGATGGCAAAACCATTATTGACCTAGTCAATAGTGGGTTGAGCACCGAAAAATATGAAAAATAATGGCCAATCACAAATTATGTTTAAAAGAGTGGACAATCGTTAATATAGTATACACCTTATTTTTCATATAATATATTAATTTTATTTAAAAGGTTTACCCTATGAAACACTGACTCAAGCCCTAATGACTACACAAAGTTTGATTTTTGAGTCTTGTTAATTTTAACAAGAAACAAAATATAATTTACTAGTTTTATACTAGTTTGACCATTGACAACCAAAATATTACCATAACTATGTCATATACTTGTTTGACTCTATTTTTATTAAGATGGTGAAATGAATTGAATGATTATGGCAATTTGTCATATAGGTAACGTTCTCTAATGGGTTTTAATTAAGATGGTGTAGTGGATTAATTCAATGATTCCGGCAGATTGTCGTTTAATTTCGAAGGTAACGTTCTCTAATGGGTTTGAGGGTCGTCCGGCCATTAATCACTTAGAACAACGACAAATAAACATTTTATATTGTATGCGATTAATATGGCCAGGACACCCTTCATTTAAGGTAATTATTTTACATGGCAAGAACGCATGCCGTGATTAATCCATTGCAACTTGCCTTCAAAGTATTATCAATCAAATTAGGTGTATGAGGTATTCGCCACGACCAGTCCACCAGTGTTATTATGTTCAACACACATGTGATTGCCTATAAACACTCTGCAGGATAAGTAAGGTTTTTGTTAATGCAGCTGGTTTTGTTCGATCGGTCCAAGTTGCGTTATAAATATTGGAAATGAAAATACAAAAAAAGTGTTCATGTTACTATAATGACAGAGGACTAATTTATTGTTTTGTATAAGCTAGTGGTGCCGTGGGGTTTATGTAATCTATGTATGAAAATAATCCATAGCAATTTCGAGTTGTGAATCTGTTGCATCTTAACGATAAACACCGTTACATTGTTGATAATTGGAGAATAAAAATAATACATATTGTGGGAGCATATTCCGGTATGCATGCATGGCAACACCACGCAACTCGGGCCTATCTTATTAAACCACTTGCGGACTACTGGACAGATCTTCAGCTTGTCGGGTAGCCGGCACGTGAGACGCACGAGGAGTACAACTGCAACGCATTCCATGACCAGTCAAAGGCGGTCAAGCGGAAACAAGGCTCACGGCCATCCACGTACCTTACCTAGAAACATCTCTACCGTGGGATCATGCTAAACAGACGGACGACACATATAACAGGTCAGATCAAACACTATAAAAAGAGGTGGAACCCCCGAGGTTTAAAGGACTCTCTTGTCACTCAAAACCCTACTTTATCAAGTTCTATCTCCTTCCACACATATACTGACTTGACCGTCAGAGTGCTCACACCGGACGCTCCTCCGGTCTTGTTTCGTCTGTGTAACAGGAACAGGGAAGAGCTCAGCCCTAGGATCATCCCCGAGATATCCACCACGTGTAGTCCGAGATCTGGAACTACACATATTGCAGCAGAGAAAATAAATCAATGCAATATCAACAAAAACACGAGAGAACTTACATAGTTCGGTAATTTCCTATGTCCACAACACAAAGAGAATCAACTTTCCTGCTAAACTAAAACAATTAATGAATACCATCCTAATCGTTTTCTTATTACATGTAGAGCCAAGGAAGTTTATCTACAGTTATCTCATTCTGTCATTCACAACTGGACTTAACTTGAGACCTAATTTGGAAGCTCTACCTCCTTAACACCGATATCCACATTTGAAGCTTCTGTTTTCCACATTTGTATACCTATGATGTTGCAATGCCGCCTAAGGACTTTGTTGAGTTGTTCATCAGTTGCTAATGCATGCATAGCAACAACTAAATCTGTTTCTGCCCATAAAGATAATGCCGCTTGGAGAGTTGGAGACATAAACGCAAGGTCTCTTGAACTTAATAAATGAACTGTTTCTTGAAAACCTCATATATACATGTAAAGGGTGTAAAATATATAAAGCCTAAATTAGTTTGTTTCTACCTGAGAAAAATGTTTTAGACTTTTAGTTGATCTATGAGCTAGACATGGACGCGAGGCCTCTTTCAAAGTTTTTTCTTCGTTTTTTGATTGAACTGATTTTTGTTTCAAGTAGGAGAAAATATTTCCGTTTCAAACTATGTCAATTTGTTGGTTGTTTTTCTGTCGGATTGATTGAATTTGCAGGGTGTTAGTTTACTGCGATATTGTTAATTTTTGAAGTTTTATTTCATTTAATTACTTCAAAATGATAAAGAAAGGTGCGCAGATCATATTATTTTGCTAGTTGCAAATCAAGTAACCTGGCTTTATGTAAAAAATATTGCTTTCGTTACAAAAAAAATGAAAAAAAACTGAAATTATTAAGTAAAAACATGAGGAACGCGCAGAATGTTTGACTTCCATTGACTTGATAGTGGTGAGCTCGGAGAACTTCTCACTAGAGAAAAGACGCAATGAAAGAGGAGTTCGTCTGGTTTGGACCAGTCAGTTTGTCAATCTCTTTAGCAAATTTCTCCAGGTTGGGTCCTGGCAAATGAATTGGCACAGCAACACCATCTTCACCTTTGTTGTTCTTAAATGACATAAAGAAGCTCGGTGGACCACTCCATAAGGATCCACCATACAGTGCTTTCACTGCTTTGCCCCATCCGAAATCCACTTCATTGAACCCCATGCGCGACAAATCAGACACAAAGAAGGTTCTCACAGTTGTGATGTGAGGTCGACCATTTTTAACCAAGAAATCTGTCAATGATCTCATAAACTCATCATTCACTTCAGCGTTAGCTTTTTTTACCAACTCCAATGCATAACCGAAAGGATTCTGACAAAGCTTGCCACTAGTCGATTGTGCTACTGCTGTTCCTATGGCATTACCATAAAATCCTGCTGGCAACGGTGGGTTAAACTTCTTACGAGCATTTACAGGGAATGCCACACGAACTTCAACATCAGGATTAAGATTCAACGCAATTGTGTGGCAGCGCCAAAGGCACGCAGTGATTATTTCAAACTTGGAGCAAGATTTAAGATGAGAGGGAACGTGATTTCTTAAGCGTGTTACCTCTTCTTGGCCAAAAAAGAAGGGGCGTTGGGCAAACTTCCTCGGGTCTTCTAGCAGTAGCCCTTTGATTTCTGGCAATTCTTGGTACACACGATGTACGCACGATACTTGTGGTGGTACTCTTGCCTTAAAGTGTTCCCGTTTCCATACAGGTAGTACAGATGGAGCTTCTGCTCCCCGTGCCATCTCCCCAATAGCTTTCAGAAACTGGACAAGACCAACTGCATCAGCCATTGTGTGGTTAAGCCGAAGTGCAAAGATAAATCCTCCACATTTCAAACGAGTCACCTGCAAATTGGAGCAGTTTACTTAATAGAACATATATATGTAATCAACATGGAAGTAGAAATGAAATTATTTTCTTGGAAAAATTGATCTTAATTTTTACGGGTAAAGTAACCAAAACTTGTCTGAATCAGATTATTTCTTACCTGTATCACCAGCAGAGGGTTGTGAAGGATATCATCAGAGCCTGGAACATCATAAAGAAGCTCCTCCGCACATGGGAAAGGTGGTATAAGAACATCACCAAACTGTTCTAACCTCACATCAGCATTAGCCTCGATGAACAGAACACTCTCGCCAGTACATTCAACCATAAGCTTCTCATTAGGCCCTTCCCTAAGCCTCCAAGCAAAAGGGTAGTAAAAAACAATTGTCTTAGCAATGGCCTCTTTAATAACCTTCACTGGATCTTTCCCTTGCATTGCTTCATTGTTATGGTAAAAGTGTACGTCTGGATAATTTATGCGATAACCCTTTTGGTCATCGATATCTGAAAGGAGTTTGAATTCATAAGGTGTTGGTGTAGCAGGAGGAACCAATATGTTGGGTTTTCTGTGCAAATCAGGACGGAGGGAACTTTTTTGTTCAGGAACGTACGTACGCAGTTAGGGTGTTCGTACGTTCCATTCGACAGATAACTTTGTGGAGAAGGAACGTACGTACGCAATTAGGGCGTTCGTACGTCCCATACGCCAGATAACTTTTACGTGTTGCAACGTACGTACGTGATTTCGACGTACGTACGTCCTCCTCTTGTTTTGTGCAATATGGGCCTGTTTGAGCCCAATTCGTGGTCTATTGTAAGGCTATGCTATAAAGCCAAATAGAAGTGATACAAAACCTTAATTTTTTCTAAGAGAGAGATTGTGAGAAGCCATTAGAGAGTTTGAGAGAACCTTTGTGAGGAAGAAGACTTCGGTTTCTTCATGAGGGCTTCTACAATTGTCTAGATAAGAAAAGCATCATCCTTTCTCCCCGTGGACGTAGGCATATTGCCGAACCACGTATATCTTGTGTCTTGTGTGTGATTGCTTGTTTACTTTTGTCGTTTTCGTTTTACTTTCATATATTAGTTCAATCATCATATTTGTGCATTAGTTTCCGCTGCGCACAACAAGTGGCATCAGAGCTTTGGTTAGAACTTGAGCGTCTAGAAGGTGTTTGTTGAAATTCCGGTGTGAATTTCAGATTCGTTGGTGATTGTTTAGTATTTTGAAAGTTGGTGAAAAGATGTCAAAAGAAGTGAGTTCGAAGGGTTCGAAGGGAGAAACCAAGACAATGGTTTTCCATCAAGCAAAGATTGATATAGAGAAGTTTACCGGCACCAATAACTTTGGTATTTGGAGGTGTGAGGTAATGGATGCTCTATGTCAACAAGACCTAGAAGATGTTCTGGAGGATAAGCCAGAAGATGTGGAAGAGAAGGATTGGAAAAAGATGAACAAACGAGCTTGTGGAATCATAAGATCGTGTTTAGCACAAGACCTTAAATATCTTGTGATGAATGATGTTTCTGCAAAGGAGATGTGGCGAAAATTGGAGGAGAAGTACATGACAAAGACTAGCCACAATAAAAACTATCTACTTCGAAAGTTTTATCGAATAGATATGAGAAGAGGTATTTCCATGGCGGAGCATCTTAATGATTTTACCAAGCTAATTGCAGACTTGGCGAATCTAGGAGCAGATGTGAGTGATGAAAGCAAGGCAGTGTGTCTCTTAAATTCGTTACCGGACGAATATGAACACTTGGCTATCACACTCACATATGGGAAAGAAAAATTGGTGTATGGTGAGATTTCTGCAGCATTGTTAACTCATGCGTGTATGAAGAAGGACAAGGAAGAGTCCAAGGGCTCTACACCTGAGGTCTTGGTGACAAGAGGAAGGTCTAGTGACAGGAAAGGCCAAGGTGGTAGAGGGAAATCTCGGTCAAAGTCGAGAGGTCGATCTCTAGCAAAGGATGAATGATCCTTTTGTCATGAGAAAGGGCATTGGAAGAAAGATTGTCCTAAAGCCAAGGCAAAGGACAAGAAGAAAGACTCTGAGGTAAATGTTGCATGTGATACTAAAGATGATGATGTAGATTCTGATTATTCTTTATCCGTTTCATCAATGGTTTGTTACACTAGTGGTAATGAATGGATCTTAGATTGTGCTGCTTCTTATCATATATGTCCTATAAGGGAATGGTTTTCTGATTTTAAGAAGCATGAGAGTGGTGTAGTGGTGATGGGGAATGATCAACCCTGTCACATAATGGGTATAGGTACCATTTGTCCGAAGATGTTTGATGGAATTATAAGGAAGCTGAAAAATGTTAGGTATGTTCCTGACATGAAGAAGAATCTTATCTCAGTTGGTACTTTAGAAGCCAATGGTTACAAGGTGATACTTGAACATGGTGTTCTAAAGGTTGTGGCTGGTGCAATAGTTGTACTCAAGGGTGTTCGACAAAGGAACTTGTACTTCCTTCAAGGTAGTATAGTTACTGGGGATGTGGCCGTGTCTGAGGCTACATCAAAGATTGCTAGAGAGACTACGCGGCTGTGGCATATGCGGTTGGCGCATACTGGTGAAAAATCCTTGCAAAGATTGATAAAGCAAGGGTTGTTAAAGGGTGTTATCGCCTGTAAAACAGAATTCTGTGAGCATTGTATTCTGGGCAAGCAGACAAGAGTAAAGTTTGGCACGGCTATCCATAATACTAGTGGAGCTCTTGATTATGTTCACATGGATGTCTGGGGGCCTACCAAGAATGCATCTTGGGGAGGTAAGCATTATTTTGTGTCTTTTGTTGATGATTTTTCTAGGCGTGTGTGGGTGTACACCATGAAGAGCAAAGATGAAGTCCTAGGAGTTTTCATAAAGTGGAAGAAGTTAGTTGAGACCCGAATTGGCAGAAAGATCAAGGTACTTCGCTCAGATAATGTAGGAGTACAAAAATGATCCATTCTTGCAAGTATGTCAGAATGAGGGTATTGAACGCCATTTCACTGTAAGAGAGACACCGCAGCAAAATGGGGTGGCAGAACGGATGAATCGAACTTTACTGGAGAGAATTCGGTGTATGTTGTCTAATGTTGGGTTAGGCAAAGTGTTTTGGGCTGAGGCTATTGCGTATGCCTGTCACCTTATTAACAGGTTGCCTTCGACTGCGATTGATGGCAAAACTCCTATGGAGGTTTGGTCTGGTAAGTCTGCTTCAGACTATGGTTTTCTTCATGTGTTTGGGTTTCCAGCTTACTATCATGTCCGTGAGAGTAAGTTGGATCCTCGTGCAAAGAAGTATTTATTTATGGGTCTACAAAGTGGAGTAAAAGGTTATAAGCTATGGGATCCAGAATTGAAGAAAATTATTCTAAGCAGAGATGTGACATTCGATGAGGCTTCTATGTTGAAGCCTAAGAGCTCTCAGCAGGTGGAGAGCAAGGCCAAAGAGGTTACGCAGTGGGTGGAGACTGAGATATCTCCACGTGTTCTAGGTGGTTCTGTATCTTTGAAAACGTCTACTATGAGGGTTCCAAGTATTGAGGTTCCTAGTGTTACAGATTCTGATGACATGACAGAAAATGAGGTTGATGATGAGACGGTTGATGATACAGTACATGTGGATTCTGATGATGAGGGTCCAATTGCATCTAGATTATCCAAGAGAAATGTCGGTGTTCCTAAACGGCTTACTGATGATATGGTAGCTTATGCACTTTCGGTTGTTGATGAGGGTATTCCAGAAACTTTTCGTGAAGCACTGCAGAGTAGTGATTATGAAAGGTGGAAGAACGCCATGGATGAGGAGATGAAATCTCTTCATAAGAATGAAACTTGGGAACTGATGGAGTTGCCTAAGGGAAAGAAAGCAATCGGGTGCAAATGGGTTTACACTAAGAAGGATGGGTCTCCTGGTAAAAATGTACGCTTCAAAGCAAGATTGGTGGTAAAAGGCTATGCTCAGAAGGAGGGAATTGATTATAATGAAATCTTTTCCCTTGTTGTGAAACATTCCTCTATTCGCATCCTATTGGCCTTAGTTGCACAATTTGATTTGGAGTTAGCTCAACTTGATGTGAAAACTGCTTTTCTACATGGTGAGCTAGATGAGGAGATCTATATGACTCAGCCGAGTGGGTATAAAGATGCGGGTAATGACAAGCTGGTGTGTAAATTAAAGAAATCGCTGTATGGGTTGAAGCAATCTCCAAGGCAATGGTACAAGCGGTTTACTCGATTTATGCTTGGGCAAGGGTACACAAGAAGTCCATATGATCCTTGTGTCTATTTTCGCAAGGTATGTGATGGTTCTTTTATCTATTTGCTTTTATATGTTGATGATATGCTCATAGCCTCTAAAAGCAATGTGGAGATAGACAAGTTGAAAAAGACTATGTCTATGGAGTTTGAGATGAAAGATCTTGGTGATGCGAGAAAGATACTTGGCATGAAAATTCAGAGGGAACGAGACAATGGAAGATTGTGGTTATCTCAAAAGGCCTATCTACAGAAGGTGCTACAGAGATTTAGCCAATATGAGATTGATACAGCTGTGAGTATACCTCTCTCAAAAGATTTTAACTTGAATGCTTCCATGTCTCCTGTAGGGGTACTACATACTCCAACCAATCAAAAGCAGCCACGTGGCACAGTCACTCATCCACCAGGTCGCCACGCTCTCTACCTGCTAGTAGCTCGTCCACAACAGCTCGACCTCATAACGAGCAGCGGCCTACTTACACACGCGCGCTCTCATTCAATGCACAGAATATTCCCATCAGTTACATAATTAATTCACAGGGATGATCCACGCGCGTTACACATTTAATCCTCATTATGATGACGGAGAATTTGCAAGATCCACGATCCACGCCTTTCTACCTTCTATAAGAACAGAACTACGATGGCTTGATTTCTAAGTTCAATCCCCTCGAGCTAAGAGTACGTAGGCAATCTCGATCTCAACGAGGTGCAGCCACCCTGACCTAAAATCTCCCCCTTTAGTCAAGTCTCCCAGCGACCTGACCTAGTAGTGCATTAATCTAGAAATAGGTTAATACATTTGGCGCCGACTGCAAGGAATTCGATATAATCGAAAACCCAAACCCTCCCACCCAATATCAAAATCACTCATTCGAAATGACTACCCCAGAGTTAACTATTCAAGATCTGCATGCTCAAATCACTCTTTTGCAGGAAGAAAATGCACGCCTGAAAGCCGCACAAACCAACCCCCAGCAAGGTGAAAATAGCGGACATGGAGTCGTTCCTGTTGACGATTCCAACCAAAAATTTGAACAACTCAGCCAACAACTGGCGGAGTTCAAAGCCTCCCAGGCTCTCCTTCACCACTCCAAGAGCCACACAACGGAGCAACTTGCTGTACAATCTCTCCAGCAGTTCCAGGAGTCTCCTTTCTCCAAGGAGATCCTTGAACATGATTTGCCGAACATGCTGAACGCCCCCAAATTCGACCAGTATGCCGGAGTCGGAGATCCAACCGACCACGTCAAGGGATTCCGGAAGTCCCTTCCTCTGATCAAGGAGGATCACCTTTTGTGTTTGCTGTTCCAGTCTAGTCTCACCGGACCTGCTCTCGACTGGTTTCACCGTTTGAAATCAGGATCCATCAGCTCCTTTGCAGAGCTCGAGAAGCAATTCGTCATCTTCTACATCCACAACAAGAAGCGCCCAGTCACCATCGATTCCATCTTCAAAGTCAAGCTGCGAGATGGTGAGTCACTAAGCTTTTTCTTTGCTCGTTTTAAGTCTGAATTACACTCAATTCAGGATTTTGCAAAGGAGCACGAGACTTTTGCAACCATCCCGTTCACTCACGGTCTGACCCAAGGATCCGACCTCCACAAGTCGCTAGCCATGAAGCGACCTTCATCCCTGGATGAGCTCTACCTAAAGGTAGATCGTTATATTAAGCTGGAGGAAGCCTTCACTGGGAGGGAAAAGAATCACGTAGTCAGCAATGTAGAGTCTGACTCAACCAAGCGACCTCGGTCAGATGGCAAGAGGTTCAAGGGTAAGTCGTTGCCTACTGAGCAACGAGAGTATCACCGGTTCACACGACCAGCCGGTTATATTTATGAGCGGATCAAGCACAACCATTGGTGCAAGATTCCCACCTTCACACAGTTGGAGGATACATCTGGTCGACCGTACTGCAAAGTCCACAAGGTACGGTGTCATCAAACAGATGACTATCGCGTTCTGAAACGCGCACTTCAAACATGGGCCGATGAAAAAAGGCTCAACAATTGGATCCTCGGCAGGAATGAGGAATCCACAGGCAAACGGGTGAGGAAGGAATCCAGAACGCCTCCCCGTTCCCCAAAAAGAAATCACAGCAAGGCCAGAACGGCCTCCGCGAGTCCCGCACGCAGCAGAGGGCGTAGCCTCTCCCAACGTCTAGGTCCAACAGGTGACCTACGCGACCAGATCAACAAGAAGGTCGCAAACAAGATTGACAGCGACAGTGAGTCGGAGAGTCATGTCGTATACATGATTTACGAATCCGATTCCACCCCCATATCGAGGGACAAGAAAAGAAGGGTAGAACATCTCCATCATGTCTACTCCATAACTGGCCGAGCAGCTCGCATCAACATCCCTGCCCGCCAAGAGTCCAATATCACCTTCACCGAGGACGATCTCAACAAGGTCGTCACTCCTCACAACGATGCCCTTGTTGTCGAGCTGAGAATAGCCGACTACATCATCAAGAGGGTACTCATTGACCCTGGCGCATCATGCAACATACTCATGTACAGAACATTCATGGACATGAGGTTGCCCGATTCAGTTCTCATCCCTGATTTCACCCCTATCTTAGGCTTCAACAGTTCAAGGGAGGATCCTAAGGGTGAAATTCTGCTGCCCGTCACTGTGGGCCGTAAGGAAGATAAGGTTGTTGTGACTGCCAAGTTCAGCATCCTTAATATCGCAAGCAAATACAATGCGATTCTGGGTCGAAAGTGGATCCATGCCATGAGAGGTGTTCCGTCAACATACCATCAAGTTTTCCGCTATCCCGGACCTCATGGGATAATGGAACTTCGTGGTAACCAGAACGCTGCACAGGAATGCCATGGCATTTTATTGAAGCTGTACCACCATCAAAGCCATCCACCTCTGGAGCAAAGGATGCTGAAGCTAAAGGAAAGAGCCCAATCTCACCAGAGGCTCAACAGGGCGACAACAAGTCAAAGAGCCCTTCCAAAGAAAAGAGTGAAGTCACCAAATAGCAACTACAGAAGGAGCTAGCGAGCTCCCCCAAACTGAATCTCGGGAGTACTGATCCAGGTGTACACGTGAACATTGGGTCAGAGGATGACCCGAGATATATCTATGTAGGTGCAGAGTTGAAGGAAGATAAGTTCATTGACTTTGTAAATTTTCTTTCAAGTAATAAAGATGTTTTTGCTTGGTCGTATATCGATATGCCTGGTATAAATCCATCAATTGCATGTCATAAACTGCGGGTCAATCCCAATTATCGACCTGTAAAGCAAAAACCAAGAAGGCTTGCTCCCAAATTTCACGAAGCTGTCAATGAAGAGATCAGCAGACTTAAACAGGTCGACTTCATCAGAGAGGTCGATACTCCAGACTGGCTAGCCAACATCGTACCAGTCTTAAAGAAGAATGGGAAAACAAGAGTCTGCATCGACTTCACAAGTTTGAACAAAGCTTGTCCTAAAGATTCATTCCCACTGCCACGAATCGATAGGCTAGTCGATCAGACATGCGGTTTTGAGCTACTGTCATTCATGGACGCATACTCAGGGTATAACCAGATCCCAATGTACGAGCCTGACCAAGAGAAGACCTCTTTCACAACAGAGCAAGGTATTTTCTGTTACAAGGTTATGCCATTCGGGTTAAGGAATGCAGGAGCGACCTATCAAAGACTGGTCACCAGAATGTTCGACGACCTCCTAGGTCGAACAATGGAAGTCTACATTGACGACATGCTAGTGAAGAGTGACAAAGAGCAAGATCATTTGTATAATCTCGACCAGGCATTCCAAAGATTAAGACAATACAGAATGCGTCTTAATCCAGAGAAGTGTTTGTTCGGGGTCGCATCAGGTAAATTCCTCGGCTACCTAGTCACCAGACGAGGCATTGAAGCAAATCCCGACCAGATCAGAGCCCTGATCGACATGCCAAGCCCAAAAACAAAGAAACAAATCCAAAAACTCAACGGCATGGTGTCAGCTCTGAACAGATTCATCTCCAGAGCATCAGATAAGTGCAGACCAATGCTTCATATCCTAAAGAAAGGGGCTACATATGAGTGGACAGAAGAATGCGAGAAAGCCTTCAATGATCTTAAGGCATATTTGTCTACTCCACCAGTTCTCACAAGGCCCAACGATGGAGATGTACTTGGCGTCTACCTCGCAACATCAGATTTTGCGATCAGTGCAGTACTTTCTAAAGAAGAAAACCAAGTCGAGCGACCTATCTATTTCACAAGCAAAGTCTTACAACAGGCCGAAATAAGGTACACACCTCTGGAGAAGTTAGCATTAGCTTTACTTTACGCTGCATGCAAATTCAAACCTTATTTTCAAGCGCACACTGTAAAAGTAATCACCGACCAGCCACTACGCCATATACTAGAAAAGAAGAACAAAACAGGTCGTATGGCTCGATGGGCAGCTGAGTTGGGTGATTACACTTTTGAGTTCGTTTCACGGCAGGCCGTCAAAGGCCAGGTCGTTGCAAATTTCTTGGTAGACTATCCAGCAGAGGATACCAATTGGGAACCAGAACCTGAAACAAGGCAAGTCCATTACAGCCCTCCTGACACATGGCAGCTATATGTGGATGGTTCCCATAACTCCAACGGAAGTGGCATAGGTGCTGTGTTAATTTCTCCTGAAGGTTCACAGCTCGAGAGATTAACTCGTCTCGATTTCGCGACCTCCAACAATGAGGCCGAATACGAGGCTCTAATCCAGGGCCTACAAATGGCCATCGACCTACAAGCAGTTCGCCTGAAGGTGTAGAGTGACTCACAACTGGTAGTCAATCAGATTACCAGTAATTACCAGATCAATGGGGTCAACCTAATCAGGTATGCTAGCAAAGCAAAGGAGCTCATCAACAAGCTCAGTTATTTCACGATCGAGCACATACCGAGAGATGACAACAAGCATGCTGATTCATTGGCATTCTTAGCATCTAAGATCGAGTCAGACAGACCGCGGGCTCTCACTATAGCAATCAGTACACAGCCCGCATATCTATTAAAGGAAGAAGATGTTCATCAAATCTCTGATTTACTAGAGACAACTCCAGCAGACATCCAAGGAACCTGGATGGAACCTTTCGTCACTTACCTTCAAACTGGTGTCCTACCATCCAACAAAAAGGAAGCCAGTCAGTTGTTACATAAGGTCACAATGTACAAACTCCATGAGGGTAAACTTTTCAGAAAGTCTGCAACTGGTTTGTTATTACGGTGCCTAATCCCCAAACAGGGCCAGATGATATTTCAAGAAATCCATGAAGGGGAATGTGGAAACCACTCCGGAGGGCGAACCTTAGCCCATAAAGCAATCTCCCAAGGATACTTCTGGCCAAGAATGAAGGAAGATGCTAAGAAGTTCGTTCTGAACTGTGTTGAATGCCAAAGATTCGCTGATAAGCAACATCAGCATCCCAATGATCTCATCAACATCACTACACCTTGGCCATTCCACATGTGGGGGCTCGATATCATGGGCCCCCTAATCAAAGAGAAGAAATCAGAGAAGAGATTCGTTCTAGTGGCCGTCGACTATTTCACCAAATGGGTGGAAGCTGTCGCACTAACCAACGTCACCCAAGCAGATGTGCAGAGATTCATGTGGGAAAACATCATCACAAGGTTTGGCCTACCAAAAAGAATAGTCACAGACAATGGCACTCAGTTCGTTGGCAAAAACATCAAGGCTTTCTACAACCTATGGAAAATCGAGCATTCAAGGTCAACGCCTAGATATCCACAAGCCAACGGCCAGGTCGAAGCTGCAAATCGACAGATTCTAAACAACCTGAAGAAGAAGCTCGAAGATCAGCATGATCAATGGCCACAACAATTGGAGAACATCCTATGGGCTTATAGAACAACCCCTCGTACATCCACTGGGATGTCACCATTCAGTCTATGCTATGGAGTTGAGGCCGTTATTCCCACCGAGTTAACATTTGGAACGACCAAATCCCTTCTGGTCGATACAGAGCTTAACGACCAGGTCTGGTCGTTCGGAATAGATCTCCTCGAAGAGCGACGAAACCACGCAGTTATAAAGCTTGAGCAGTATCAACAATGACTTAAGCGAGCTTATAACAAGGGCATACGACCTAGATTTTTTCAACCAGGAGAACTAGTTCTAAGGAAAATGTTCCACAACAAGAGGAAAAACATCATTGGCAAACTCAATGCCAACTGGGAAGGACCTTACATTATCACCAAGGTTCAAAGCAACGGCTCTTATCGTCTTCAAACACCAGAAGGAGAGATCGTTAAGAACCCATGGAATGCTTATCACTTGAAAAAGTTTTATCAATGAAATGTAAGCATCTATTCATTACATTTCAATATATAAACTCATTTTTGCCTTCATGTCAGCTCAAACATGAATGGCTCTTAAAGGTCTAATCCCTCGACCTACAAATTATCAAAACTCTAGTCCCTTTGATAACTTAACTTGGTGCATTGGTCATTCCCTTCCCACGACCTATGCACAATCGAGCTATCATGCATGCGACCTCACCCACTAGCAGGTCCAACACTATGATTACTACTTGTTTGCAAAACTCATACAAGCAGACAACGTAACAAGAATGACAATGAAAGGTAAATCGTTGAATATCATTTTTTTTTACTTGATGAGAATTCTAACAATTATAGGCAAAAACAAAAGTACACTAAGGCATGCAAGAAGAACTGTTTCAGTCCGTCCTGCTTGCAGCCATTCATCTCGTCTACCTGCCTTCTGAACGAGCTACCAGGACTCCCTGGAAACTAGCTGATCAGAACGGCTTAAGCACAAGCTCATCAGAATTAATGCTGTTCAATACAACTCCACACAAAAACAAGTGTTTTCTCAAGCTCACAGGACTACTTTGAGGAAAACCAAAGAAGACATACTGCAAGAACAAGGAGTGCAAGAAGCAAACTTTGCACAAGGTTACCCAATACAAGAAAGTGGGTACCAAGGCTAGTTCACTGCTGCGTAGGCTGGTCGCTGGAACCATCAACCTCCATACAGCCACTGGCGACCCGGTCACTAGGGCCCATCGAGGCGTCCTGAGCTGGCGCCAAAGTTTCTTCAGCACCACCTCGCATCTCCTCTCCTTCGGGCGACCCCATCATAGCTTTCTGCAGTTGCTCACAGTAGGCCTGCCACGCCGCACCATTCTCCTGGCTTACATTCTGCCAGTGTTCAGCAGAAGCCGTAGCAGCAGCTAGATTCTCCTTCAATTGCTCCACCGTCCCCTTCAACTGCTCCACCGTCTCCTTCAATGCTGCGACCTGAGCATCCTTGTCCCTCACCTTGCACTCCGCAACAAGAGCAACGTTCTTCGCCTGCTCAAGCTTCTCGTTCATCTCCTTCAGTTCAACTTCAGCTTGGGCACCAACTTCAGCGACCAGACGAATTTCCTGGAAGCTCGCGTTAACCTGCAAGTGCAAGCAAAATTAGGCAACAACGACTAAGCAGAAATAAAGAAAATAATACTTATGGCAACACTCACCAAAGACAGCGCCGAATTCAACTTTGAGCAGGTGACCAATAGAGACTGAGACTTCACTGCTCGAGCATCAGCCTCCAGAACGATGCCCTCATTCACAGCCCGGGCGACGCAGGGGTCATCAATGGCACTGTCGTTATCATATACGACATGCCTCTCACCACGGCCATCCAAATAGTCAAACGGCCCAGGGCGAAACTCAGATGACACACCTTTGCCTTTCACCAAAGGCCGAACAGCAGTCTTCTTGGACACAGCAGACATCTCAGGAGCCCTAACAGACGGGGCAAGAGCAGGTGTCGGCACAATGGGCCTCTCCAACAACTTCAGGTTACCTGAATGAGACCTCTTCTTCTGCCCAGAAAAGGCAGACAGTTTGGGAAGTACGGGCGGAGGAGACACGACTAGGGGGCTCGCCACTGCCTCCGACTGGCGCGAGCTACCACCAACTCTCTCCTTCTCCACAGGTCGTTCCTTTTCCGACCTCCGGGCAGCGCCACCAGATCGCTCTCTCTCAGCAGGCCGAGAGCTACCACTAGCTCGCTCCTTCTCCACAGGACGCGAGCTACCACCAGATCGTCCCATCTCAGCTCTATGAACAGACGACATATGGGCCTTCCTCAGCGCCTTCCTCCTTTGAAGCTCGTCTTCAACGGTTTTTGGACCACCCTTGGGAGTAAAATGCTCCTTCAGATGGGGTAAGAGCAGTATCTTACGTTTGTCAGCCAAGCAACCAAAACTGTTCAAAACGGAATGCAGATCGTTCTTCCTCACAAGGTGATCGTCCCTGATCGCTGCAAAAACACACAACATAATCAAGTCCAGGAAAAGGAAAACCATCTACTATCCTAAGACTAACGACCAGAAACTTACGAGTATCATTCCTAGTCACATGACGCAACTGGATACTCCCCTCAACGATCGACCCAGTAATCAGCATGGGATCTTTCCACCATGGCTCACTACTTACAGGATAGATCAAAGGCAAACGTTCTGGCCTAACTTGCATGTTATAGCCGGAAATATCAGCCTTTGAAGAGCGTTTGAAAGTAAAGTGGTCCAACACATCTTTCACAGTGATGCGCCCCCTATGCAACCTATTCAGGTCGTCAATGACCCTCATATTTCTCCAGAAATTGCCATTCATCTGGCAGGGGGCTCGACCAATAGCATTCAACAGATCGACCACCAAACTGGACAATGGCAACCTCAGCCCAGCTCGAAATTGGGTCAAAGTGAATACAGTAGAGAAGGGATTTTTAGGTCGATACTCAGCAGAAAGTAAACGATCTCCTAAAAATCTAATCTCCAAATGCTCAATCGAGCTAAGTTCATACCGCTTCCTAAACGCAATGTGCCTATTTACATACTTGAAGTTCACTACTCTACACATTGAACCGTCATCTCCCGCCACCATTTCTTCATCAGACGAGTCTGCCCCATGAGAGCCGCTACTCTGGGGGCTATCAAGGTCCACACCTTGAATGGGAGCCGAGGTTTCAGATTGAGTCCTTTCAGACTCATACCCTTCACCACCACCACTCAAGTTATCATTTTGAGAGTCACTCGCATCCGACATTTCTCTCAAACAAACAGAAAAGAAAACAGAAAATGAAAGGAAAGAAGGACAAGAAAACTAACCTCACGAGCTCTCGAAAGTCTTCAGATCGCAAGAGAAAAGTGGCAGCAATTCAAATGAAGGCAAGATAGGTAAACCCTTCTCAAGGGAACTACAGTTTAAATATTGTAGCAAGAGCAATCCCAGCCATCGGTTCTAAACAGGTGAACGGCTGAGATTGAACAAAGATTCCATATGCATTGCAGTTATTTTCCACTCACAAAACGGTTCACATCAACCGTCGGATAAATCCACGTGCCATCAAGAGATCTAATCAACCAAGACGTGCGCCAGTTGCCATAACTGCACGGCTAACTGCTCGAGGAAACACCTCCACTTCCCCGTAAGAACGCCATGATTACCACAGGCAACGCTGCATGACTGCCACGTGCCCAAATTCAAAAAGCAAACTACAAATCAGCATTGATCAAAGCTCTTAGTCTTTTCAGCCCGACTCCTACAGCCGACCTAAAAAGAGGGGGCTTATGTAGGGATACTACATACTCCAACCAATCAAAAGCAGCCACGTGGCACGGTCACTCATCCACCAGGTCGCCACGCTCTCTACCTGCTAGTAGCTCGTCCACAACAGCTCGACCTCATAACGAGCAGCGGCCTGCTTACACACGCGCGCTCTCATTCAATGCACAGAATATTCCCATCAATTACATAATTAATTCACAGGGATGATCCACGCGCGTTACACATTTAATCCTCATTATGATGACGGAGAATCTGCAAGATCCACGATCCACGCCTTTCTACCTTCTATAAGAACAGAACTACGATGGCTTGATCTCTAAGTTCAATCCCCTCGAGCTAAGAGTACGTAGGCAATCTCGATCTCAACGAGGTGCAGCCACCCCGACCTAAAATCTCCCCCTTTAGTCAAGTCTCCCAGCGACCTGACCTAGTAGTGCATTAATCTAGAAATAGGTTAATATATCTCCTAATTCTGATAGGGAACGTGCTTATATGACACGTTATCCATACGCAAGTGCGGTTGGTAGCTTGATGTATGCGATGGTATGTACAAGGCCCGACATTGGGCATGCAGTTGGCACTGTAAGTAGGTACATGTATAATCCTGGTGAGAAACATTGGGAAGCTGTGAAATGGATCTTGTGCTACATTCAAGGTAGTGTGGAGGTTGGTTTACTATTTCAGAAGGGAAGGGATTTGAATCAGTTTTGTGTTGGTTATGTGGACGCTGATTATGATGGTCAGATAGAGAGACGTCAGTCTACTAATGGATATGTTTTTACATTGGCAGGTGGTCCTATTAGTTGGCGGTCTACATTACAATCTCTTGTTGCTTTGTCTTCGACAGAAGCAGAATATATGGTTGTGACTGAAGCCTTTAAGGAAGCCATTTGGTTACGAGGTATGTTGAAAAACTTGGGTATTGTGCAGGAGTAGCTTATGGTTCATTGTGACAATCAAAGTACCATAAATCTGGCAAAGAACTCAGTTTATCATGCTCGTACGAAGCACATTGATGTGCGACATCACTTTGTCAGAGATATTATTGAAGAGGGTGAGATTTTATTGAAGAAAATTCATACTAGCAATAATCCGGCTGACATGTTGACAAAAATGGTTTCAGGGACTAAGTTCTATCATTGCTTAGATTTGGTCCACATCTTTCTTTGAGTTGATAGTATATCATGAAGTGAACTACGATGGCTTGATCCCTTAGCAGAAGGGTACGTAGGCAACCATGAGGTGGTGCAGCCGAGGTGGTCCATGTGTGGGAGTTTGTGACTTGTGTTAATCTTGGTGTCGGCTTAGATTTATTGAATCTTCGCCAAGGTGGAGAATTGTTGGGTTTTCTCTGCAAATCAGGACGGAGGGAACTTTTTTGTTCAGGAACGTACGTACACAGTTAGGGCGTTCGTACGTCCCGTACTCCAGATAACCTTTACGTGTTGCAACATACGTACCTGATTTCGACGTACGTACGTCCTCCTCTCGTTTTGTGCAATATGGGCCTGTTTGAGCCCAATTCGTGGTCTATTGTAAGGCTATGCTATAAAGCCAAATATAAGTGATACAAAACCTTAACTTTTTCTAAGAGAGAGATTGTGAGAAGCCATTAGAGAGTTTGAGAAAACCTTTGTGAGGAAGAAGACTTCAGTTTCTTCATGAGGGCTTGTACAATTGTCTAGATAAGAAAAGCATCATCCTTTCTCCCCGTGGACGTAGGCATATTGCCCAACCACGTATATCTTGTGTGTGATTGCTTGTTTACTTTTGTTTTTTCGTTTTACTTTCATATATTAGTTCAATCATCATATTTGTGCATTAGTTTCCGCTGCGCACAACACAATAAAGGTTTACACCTTTCTACTTTGAAGACTAATGAGGAAGAAGAAGAAGACATTGATAATAGTTTGGCTTTGTATAATCATTTTGTTAGACATATATAGAGATGTTGTTTGAAGTGCTCAAACATTTTTTATTTTTTTTTGCTAAATTTCTTCAAAGACTATGATATGTGAAAATGTAGAATTTTAATTTTTTTTTTTTTTTAATCAACAATTTTATAATAATTGCAGCTAAAAACATTTTTTTACTTATATAATTTAATTTGGGTCAAGGTTTTGGTTAGACTTGACTTACCTTAGCATACTAAAAAGAAACTCAAAGTCATACTGACTTTTGAAGTAGCTATAGATATTGATGGTCTTCTATCAAATATTGCAAGTGGATTAAAGAAAATTTTGATAATTAGAAAGAATTAGGATTAGGATTGATTGTCATACTGCTTAAGAAAATATATGGTTTACATACTCATTAATAGTTAATTTATTTTTATACTTGTATTGAGTAACTCAATGATAATAAACGCCAAGAAATTGTGATTGCTTTAATATAATTTGCAAAGTCCTCTATATGTAAATTATAGAGATAATTAAACCTTTTTGTTACTGAAAAATAAATCCTATACTATTATTTGTTGTAGACAGAAATAAATTTAAGAAAGATAAAATAAAGAATATATTAAATTTCCATACTTTCATCTTCATGACTTATGTCTTCTGAATTGATATTTTCAATTGCAGCTGCATGAATCTTTTCTATTAGTTTCACATATTCCATTCTTTCTTGAAAATAGTTGTTAGACCATTTTTGGACTTCATTTGTTGTCAAGAAAATCCCCGAGTTGAGCATTTGACCCTATACAATAGCATAGGCTATATATAGATCACCTTCTTTTGATGATGAACCTACCTTTACACCATTTGCAACGTCTTAGTGATGTTTGCATAGTCATTCCATTTTTTGGGTGCATCCAAATTCAAAAATTTGCAGTTCTAGAAATATATATATAGCCTTTAATCAGATACAATGTTCAGGTGAAATTCTTGCTTATTAAATGTACAAATATTTGCCCTAAAATTAGTTCGATAGAAGTTATCATGCATAATTAACCTTGGGCAAGAATTATATGTTGTTGGGGATAAAATAGGCTGATCAGTAGATTAATTCAGGAATGTATCCAAGGCCACAAATTTAAGTGTAACCAAACATTGCCTAAACCATATATCACCAAACACGGTGACGAAATTTTTTTATTTTCTGATGAATTTTTTTTCCAGAAGACCAGTTTGAATATTAATGATAGGCCTTACAGACATCGCACAACCTAAGAATGAAAATGTGTCTGGCGTGCAAAAATTTGTCAACCAAGCCTTTGCATGAATTCTTTATCCTATAAGAACGTCTTTGCATGCAGCCCAACCAACCCGTGGCACTGAAAGTATTCAATTAATCATATTCTAATAAAACTTTGTAGAGGTTGTGAAAGACTATTTATACTATGGGCAAAAGTGAACTGGCTGACCTTTGTGTTTCATTGTTTATTAGATTCATAGCTACAGTCAGAAATTTCTATGGCCGCTTTCAAAGAGCTTGAAATATTGTTTGGTGAATCTGATGGTTTATTTATCATTCAGAATAGTTGTTCTGCTGATCTCATAAGCTCCTTTGAATTCCTAAATATCGGTTTTATTACTTCCTAATTTTGTGTGGCTGCAACAAAGAAGTTACGACATTCATTCAACCATTTGTATATAAAGAAAAAATATATCTAAGTAATCAATCAACATTTACCATTGGTGAAGACATGATTTTGAAATTGAAACTTGGCTTTGTTAGGTGATGATCCATAGTAGCTTTTCTTCGATGGAAACATCCAGTTCCACAATAGTTTGGTCCTTGAATCTCCAGCAATTCAACACAAAAAATATTGTTGAAAAGTAAGTACTTACATTAGTGATAGTCCTTGCTATCACCTCAACACACCAATATATCCATAAAACAAAATTTGTTGTTTGCGAAAATTTTGATTTTTCTAAAAATGTATAGATGAAATTAAAACTATTCACTTGTAAATCAAATTTGAAGCATTGACATGAAAGCAACAACGATAGTATTAGGTTGAAATCACTAATAGAATCATTAGTCAAATATCAAATTAAAAATAGAAATATTAATTAATTGTATAAATAAACCTTATATAGTCCAGGTTTAAGGATGGGTTGTACGTATTATTTGTATAATTGACTTTGGCTATACATACTGAAAATAAAAATAAAATTAAACACAAAAAAACTTGAATTTGAAATTTTTCTTTGTTGAAAAAGAAAGGAAAAACAAAGTGTTCATTGATGAAAATATGAGAGTAGAGAGGTGATAAAGGTTTGATGATAGGCTAGAACCGATTGATAATATGGAGAGACGTATGAGACAGATAGAGTTTTATGATAGAATCTATACTTTCTATTAAAGTTAGGCATGCCCTTAAGCAAATATTATCTCTCTAAATTATAGAAGAGAATTTGATTAAAATTTAGAATTGAAAGTTTAGAACTTTTACGCAATAGTTAATTAGTAAGTCTATTTAAGTAATTTCACTCCAAAATAAATATTTAAAGTTAACCAATATAAAATAAATACTAATTTGTAAACATCAAAAGTTGATCCATATGAAAAAACTTATGCTTTAATTGAAGAGAATTTTTTTATACCAAAATTAGCATGGAAATGCTTTTTGGACCTCACTAAGGGTCCATAAATCAAAAATGGCCCATCTAAGGCCCGATTTATAAGAAAAGCCCTCTTTAAGCATTCGTCGGCTAAGAAAACACCTAATTAGCTTAAAAATTATAAAATCGGCCCTGTTTCTATTCGATGTTAAATTATGATTCCAGTTTTACCCTTTATTCTTCTTTCTTCTTCTTCCTACTATTATCTCTGTTATATGGTTCCAAATAAACAAACTCTCACACCTTCGCAGTGTTACTTCGCGTTGACAACAAGAAGAAGAAGTCCAAGAAGAATATCAGAATATGTAAAATCTACTTCATGATGTTAAATCAAGTTCACCATCAGAATATGTAAAAGCTGTTATATGGTTCCAAATAAACCCCAAATTCTTCATAAACTCCATCATTTGTTTCTCCGATTCAACCATTTGTCTTTGCTTCACTTCTTCAACTTTGTAATAAATTTTCCAAAATTTCGTTATAGCTTGTGTTAATTCCTTAACACCATCAACATCCTCATCTTTCCTTCTATTCTCTTTCTCACTTGATCTCCATGATTCAGAAAGTGATGAAGCAGCTGCAGCCGCCGCAACAGCAGAATAATTCTTTCTAAAACAAGAATCATCAATTCCAATTGCTATAGGACTAGGAGCAGGTCTTTTCGATCTAGACACAACATTAGCATGTGGTAATGATGAAGAAGGTGGTGTTCTTTGATGATAAGGTAAAGTTAAAGCTAAAGGAGGTGAATTTGAAGACGACGAAATCAATTGAATTGACGGTGGTGGTGGTGGTAGTCGTGGTGCAGGTTAAGCAAGATGTTGTTGTTGTCGATGATAATGATGTTGTTGTTTCTTGTTAGAACCATTAGGACCAATTAACATATCACGACGAGAATAAAAAGACCATTTATTTATAAAAGTACCAGAAGAAGCTAAAATCTTAGCTTTTTCAACTTTATATTTCTTCTTTAAAGTATCAATTCGATTCTTACATTGAACATCAGTTCTTCTAGCTTGTTTTTAATAGAAGAACCATTTTGATCATTAACAGCATCAACAACTTCTTGCCAATGTTTTTTTGCAGTGGATTCGATAAAAAACCATAGTACGAACTAAGAATGTAAAGAGATTGGACATAAACCTTCTGCACGTAATGCATTGATCTCTACGAAAGTATCCATTGAGCTCTTTGGATTCCAGACCCTAATTCAAATATGCATTAATCTCCTTGCAAACAATAAAATGAGCTCTATGAAAGTATGCACCCTCTTTGCATTCCAGACCCAATTCAAATATGCACTCCAGACCCAATTCAAATATGCACTGATCTCTTTGGAAGCAAGGCATTGAGCTATGTGCAAGTATACATTGAGCTCTTTGCATTCCATACCCAATGAAAAAGGTTTAATGCAAAAAACATCACCAGTGTCAAAACTTCTCTAATAGAAACAACATCAAATAAAACATCTCAAGCTTTAAGAACAAGATTCGAATACGACTAACTTAAATTTGAATTATTATTACCTTACAAGCAAAAAAAAAATATAAATGGTAAGGTTCTTGAAGAACTCTATCAGGTATGATGAAAGACACCAGAGGTGTTGATAGGGTGCGTTTAAGGTCTCTGGTTCAGAAAAATCACTTTTGCTTTGTTAGTAGTGTAGGACTGTAAAAGTAAGAACATGAAACCAGACTTTTCAAGATCAAATCAAACATCACATTCTTAAAATAAACAATTCAAATTGAATTAAATTAAGAGTCTAAATCAAATTTTGATAACAACTTAGATTTATAAATTGCAATTTCAGCAATACTCAAACTTGAATCAGTTTAAAAGAATCTTGATTGGATTACATGAATACAGTGCACATAGATTCACCATTATACCATAAAATTAAGAGAGCTTAGTTAAACTTTACAATTTTGTGTTGGCGAGGTATGGAATAACTTTTTTTACATTGTGATTATTATGTCATTGCCAATGTATGCATTGCAAAGATCTCTATGCATCCATTGCATTGATCTTTATGCAAACCAACACAATATATACTGACGAGGCAAAAATGTAAATAATTCTGTGGAAACAATGCATTAATCTCTATGCATACAATGCCTTGATCTATATACAACTATGCATTGGATTGTTTGCATTCCACAACAATTATTTAGAAGTTGTTAGTTACTACTGACAAGTGGAACCCAATGCCTAGATTTCTATAAAAAGATCTAGTAGCAGGCTAGCAACAACAACAATTGATGATTTAATTAGAGAAGATGAAGAAGTCCCAATTACTATTGTCTCTAAAAGTGAAAATTCAATTGTAGAGGCTGATGATTGTTAGAGGGTATATAATATATATTCTAAAATCGATATACGAAAACCATATTGGTTCCTTGTTCAGAGAGAATTTGCATTGTGGCTCATTTATTTAACAACTCATTTTGTTTCTTGAAAAATAAGATCTTATCAATATATCATAGGTCATCTATCTATTTAATAACAACAATCATTTTGTTGAAACATGTTCATTGGCTGCTCTTTATGGCCAATGTAGAGGTCGTTTTTCTATCCACAATTGTTGTTGAGATTCAGAAAAGAGAAGAATATATATTTGAAATGGAAACCAGTAGAAGGAAAAACATAAGTAATAGTGAAAAAAGTTGCAGCAGTAGTAGAACGAAATGATGATGCGATATTATGGACGAAGAATTCAAAGAAATTTTTCTTCCTTCGATATTGGTTTTTTTCTGTTCAATTAATGAGAGATAATTGAAAGAGCAGATATACAGAAGACGAGATATAAAAAGAAAGGATAATTTCGTCCAATAGAGCCGTAATTAACGTCAGGGCCTATTTTACCATAGGTTTCTTAACCGGGCCATTCTTATATTTCGGATGCTTATGGGGGTCAATTTTTTTATTCCCTGCCAAAATTAGAAGATTATTTATTTAAATCACATAACTAAAATTTATCCAAAATATGTTCAAAAATCAAAATAAGTAAACACTATAACTTGGTTAAATCAATATGTTTACAAACCAAATCAATTGAACATCTTATCCAAAATATTGGTATTTTGTCAAAAGTTAAAATTAAATCTTTTGTAAATAAAAATAAAAATATAGTAACATAAGCAAAATAATATCAAGAATTTGGATTGTGAGCTTGGAGATATAATTTACACTTCAAATTAAAAGCGTCAATTTATATTATTTAAATTGTTAAGAAAATTATATAGGTAAACAAATACAATAATAAATGCTCAAAAAATATTATAAAATGATAGTAATTTATTATTATTATTATTATTATTATTATTATTTCACATTACATCTTCGATGACTACACAAAAATGAGAATGCAATTTAAATTAAATTGAGCTAAAACTTAAAGATAAAATATTTAAATCAGGACAACAATAATTTTATGGAGGAATTAAAAAATAAATATACATATACTTAGAAACTATTTCAAGATAACCCATGCATTGCACGGGTTACATAACCGAATTTCTATAATCTCATTAAAACCCAATCTCTATAATCTCCTGTGCAAATCTTGACCGTTGTTTGTCTTTTTACCAAGTTTTATAAATGCCGGTTATAATATAGATGAATGAGCGTGCTACAAAATGCGCTGCAATTTTGATGGTATATCGCTATCTAAAGAAACTTGAAATATGTATCTACGCTTCCTTTTTTCAAGATGCAATACGGATAACGGATCTACAGTACTATCCCCAACTTTTTAGTTTTAGTCAATTGATCCAGATTTGGGGTATGTATTCTGTCAATGACTCAAATCAATCAACATGACCGATGAATGGTGACCGGTTGTTTACCCAGTTTTTTTTTTTTTATGAAAGCTATGACTTTTTTTCATTAGTTGCAGGCAATTGTTGGAGATTAATTGTTAACCATATTGAGTTGAACTACTATTTTGGTGAAACCAATTTTTTTATTCTTATTATTTTGCATTTTTAGCGCTATTTTCACTGCTACGGCTGGCAGGAGAAGGTTGAATATTTAACATTTTAGCACCATTCATATAGTAGGCTGCAGGGGTATTACTGAAACAACAAAGAGTGACACAAAAAATCACTGTTCATCCAGACTTCTGGTTTTTATATAAAAGTAACATAACACTTCACAATTTTGTGAAAAAATAAAATAAATAATAATTGGTTCATTATTCAGAAACATCTTGCAGCGCAGTTTGTAGTGCGCTTATATCCTCCACTTTTGTATAAGTTATTTTGAATTGGGACTACACGAAAGTTGACAATATGAATGGCAGACAAATACAAACATGTCGCATACTAGGGTTAATAAAAATATGTAGATGATGTTAAAAAAAAAAAAATTATATTCAGCATGCAGCAAGGCATGAATTATAATTAAAGCATGCATATGATATGACCAGTTGTGAATTTTATATTTTCTGCTGATTTGTTTTACATAATTCAGCATTCTATAACTCCACATTGAAAGTCCTGAATGTGGTCATCCTAACTCTAGTGTTCGAACCATTTACGGACGTTCGAACCAAAATGTTCACTGGAAGACAAAACGTTTAAACTTGTTTTCAAAAGTCGACAGTCTAACAGCATGATAAAATTATGAGAACAACTTAAAAACTGAGAACAAAGACTAGAGATGTTCTCGCCAAGCATAGGAGATCGCCATTTATGTGCAAACGTCCAATAATGCTTGTCACCAAATGGGATGTATTCAAAGTCATTTCCCTTATAATCAATGGAAAGAGTTTCGAACCTCTCTGGTTCAAATCTCTCTGGATTACTCCAAAATTCTGGATCTCTTCCCATTGCCCATGCATTCACAATGAGTCTTGTTCCCTTGGGTATATCAACATCAATTTGATTTCTTCATTACCGTTACATCCAATTTACTATTGATTTAGCTAAACAATTAAGAAAAGCTCAATTAATTATTTTGTATGGTAACTTACAAGTTACAGTATAATATAGTTAGTGATTGTTTAAACGCAAGTAATACCTAAATGGTTGACATTATGAAGATGATAGTTCTTTAATTTTGACATTTTCTTGGGTCATAGCTATGATGAAAGTACGAACGAATAATTATCGATCAAAGTCTTTATTTGCTTCATTCGGGCACGTAATAACAAAATATAATCTTAATATATATATGCTTCATAGTTCATACTCCCAAGGAATAACAGTTGGGGCCTTGTTTCATTCGCAGTGATCGAGGATGAGATGAGAGTCTAATACGCGGTTCGAGGATGTATACGCCCAACCCATTTGATAGCTTTCGTGGGCCTTCAAACCTTTATCTCAGACTAGACCCTCATTTTGTTTATGTCAACCTTGCATGAAAATGTTACTTGACCATGCATTCGCACGAGAAAAAGATAGTACTTGACCATCCAATATGAAAACATGGTACTTAATCATCCTCAAGTCATGCCTCGAAATCATTATTTACCGGGCGAATATGCAGTTTGCCCACTTTTTAAAAATTGTAATTAGCAATTGTCAACTCTTTAGTGCACAATTAGCGTGATTGTCCACTCTTTCTTATTTTTCTATGGCAAAACCATTATTGACCTAGTCAATAGTGGGTTGAGCACCGAAAAATATGAAAAATAATGGCCAATCACAAATTATGTTTAAAAGAGTGGACAATCGTTAATATAGTATACACCTTATTTTTCATATAATATATTAATTTTATTTAAAAGGTTTACCCTATGAAACACTGACTCAAGCCCTAATGACTACACAAAGTTTGATTTTTGAGTCTTGTTAATTTTAACAAGAAACAAAATATAATTTACTAGTTTTATACTAGTTTCATGTTACTATAATGACAGAGGACTAATTTATTGTTTTGTATAAGCTAGTGGTGCCGTGGGGTTTATGTAATCTATGTATGAAAATAATCCATAGCAATTTCGAGTTGTGAATCTGTTGCACCTTAACAATAAACACCGTTACATCGTTGATAATTGGAGAATAAAAATAATACATATTGTGGGAGCATATTCCGGTATGCATGCATGGCAACACCACGCAACTCGGGCCTATCCTATTAAACCACTTGCGGACTACTGGACAGATCTTCAGCTTGTCGGGTAGCCGGCACGTGAGACGCACAAGGAGTACAACTGCAACGCATTCCATGACCAGTCAAAGGCGGTCAAGCGGAAACAAGGCTCACAGCCATCCACGTAGCTAGAAACATCTCTACCGTGGGATCATGCTAAACAGACGGACGACACATATAACAGGTCAGATCAAACACTATAAAAAGAGGGGGAACCCCCGAGGTTTAAAGAACTCTCTTGTCACTCAAAACCCTACTTTATCAAGTTCTATCTCCTTCCACACATATACTGACTTGACCGTCGGAGTGCTCACACCGGACGCTCCTCCGGTCTTGTTTCGTCTGTGTAACAGGAACAGGGAAGAGCTCAGCCCTAGGATCATCCCCGAGATATCCACCACGTGTAGTCCGAGATCTGGAACTACACATATTGCAGCAGAGAAAATAAATCAATGCAATATCAACAAAAACACGAGAGAACTTACATAGTTCGGTAATTTCCTATGTCCACAACACAAAGAGAATCAACTTTCCTGCTAAACTAAAACAATTAATGAATACCATCCTAATCGTTTTCTTATTACATGTAGAGCCAAGGAAGTTTATCTACAGTTATCTCATTCTGTCATTCACAACTGGACTTAACTTGAGACCTAATTTGGAAGCTATACCTCCTTAACACCGATATCCACATTTGAAGCTTCTGTTTTCCACATTTGTATACCTATGATGTTGCAATGCCGCCTAAGGACTTTGTTGAGTTATTCATCAGTTGCTAATGCATGCATAGCAACAACTAAATCTGTTTCTGCCCATAAAGATAATGCCGCTTGGAGAGTTGGAGACATAAACGCAAGGTCTCTTGAACTTAATAAATGAACTGTTTCTTGAAAACCTCATATATACATGTAAAGGGTGTAAAATATATAAAGCCTAAATTAGTTTGTTTCTACCTGAGAAAAATGTTTTAGACTTTTAGTTGATCTATGAGCTAGACATGGACGCGAGGCCTCTTTCAAAGTTTTTTCTTCGTTTTTTGATTGAACTGATTTTTGTTTCAAGTAGGAGAAAATATTTCCGTTTCAAACTATGTCAATTTGTTGGTTGTTTTTCTGTCGGATTGATTGAATTTGCAGGGTGTTAGTTTACTGCGATATTGTTAATTTTTGAAGTTTTATTTCATTTAATTACTTCAAAATGATAAAGAAAGGTGCGCAGATCATATTATTTTGCTAGTTGCAAATCAAGTAACCTGGCTTTATGTACAAAAAATTGCTTTCGTTACAAAAAAAAAGAAAAAAAAACTGAAATTATTAAGTAAAAACATGAGGAACGCGCAGAATGTTTGACTTCCATTGACTTGATAGTGGTGAGCTCGGAGAACTTCTCACTAGAGAAAAGACGCAATGAAAGAGGAGTTCGTCTGGTTTGGACCAGTCAGTTTGTCAATCTCTTTAGCAAATTTCTCCAGGTTGGGTCCTGGCAAATGAATTGGCACAGCAACACCATCTTCACCTTTGTTGTTCTTCAATGACATAAAGAAGCTCGGTGGACCACTCCATAAGGATCCACCATACAGTGCTTTGCCCCATCCGAAATCCACTTCATTGAACCCCATGCGCGACAAATCAGACACAAAGAAGGTTCTCACAGTTGTGATGTGAGGTCGACCATTTTTAACCAAGAAATCTGTCAATGATCTCATAAACTCATCATTCACTTCAGCGTTAGCTTTTTTTACCAACTCCAATGCATAACCGAAAGGATTCTGACAAAGCTTGCCACTAGTCGATTGTGCTACTGCTGTTCCTATGGCATTACCATAAAATCCTGCTGGCAACGGTGGGTTAAACTTCTTACGAGCATTTACAGGGAATGCCACACGAACTTCAACATCAGGATTAAGATTCAACGCAATTGTGTGGCAGCGCCAAAGGCACGCAGTGATTATTTCAAACTTGGAGCAAGATTTAAGATGAGAGGGAACGTGATTTCTTAAGCGTGTTACCTCTTCTTGGCCAAAAAAGAAGGGGCGTTGGGCAAACTTCCTCGGGTCTTCTAGCAGTAGCCCTTTGATTTCTGGCAATTCTTGGTACACACGATGTACGCACGATACTTGTGGTGGTACTCTTGCCTTAAAGTGTTCCCGTTTCCATACAGGTAGTACAGATGGAGCTTCTGCTCCCCGTGCCATCTCCCCAATAGCTTTCAGAAACTGGACAAGACCTGTTGCATCAGCCATTGTGTGGTTAAGCCGAAGTGCAAAGATAAATCCTCCACATTTCAAACGAGTCACCTGCAAATTGGAGCAGTTTACTTATTAGAACATATATATGTAATCAACATGGAAGTAGAAATGAAATTATTTTCTTGGAAAAATTGATCTTAATTTTTACGGGTAAGGTAACCAAAACTTGTCTGAATCAGATTATTTCTTACCTGTATCACCAGCAGAGGGCTGTGAAGGATATCATCAGAGCCTGGAACATCATAAAGAAGCTCCTCCGCACATGGGAAAGGTGGTATAAGAACATCACCAAACTGTTCTAACCTCACATCAGCATTAGCCTCGATGAACAGAACACCCTCGCCAGTACATTCAACCATAAGCTTCTCATTAGGCCCTTCCCTAAGCCTCCCAGCAAAAGGGTAGTAAAAAACAAGTGTCTTAGCAATGGCCTCTTTAATAACCTTCACTGGATCTTTCCCTTGCATTGCTTCATTGTTATGGTAAAAGTGTACGTCTGGATAATTTATGCGATAACCCTTTTGGTCATCGATATCTGAAAGGAGTTTGAATTCATAAGGTGTTGGTGTAGCAGGAGGAACCAATACAGGTTCACACCTTTCTACTTTGAAGACTAACGAGGAAGAAGAAGAAGACATTGCTAATAGTTTGACTTTGTATAATCATTTTGTTAGACATATATAGAGATGTTGTTTGAAGTGCTCAAACATTTTTTTTTTTTTTTGCTAAATATGTGAAAATGTAGAATTTTAATTTTTTTTTTTTTTTTTAATCAACAGTTTTATAATAATTGCAGCTAAAAACATTTTTTTACTTATATAATTTAATTTGGGTCAAGGTTTTGGTTAGACTTGACTTACCTTAGCATACTAAAAAGAGACTCAAAGTCATACTGACTTTTGAAGTAGCTATAGATATTGATGGTCTTCTATCAAATATTGCAAGTGGATTAAAGAAAATTTTGATAATTAGAAAGAATTAGGATTAGGATTGATTGTCATAATGCTTAAGAAAATATATGGTTTACATACTCACTAATATTATATTTAAATTACTAATTTTTATATCTAGATAAAATCTAAAATCTAAATGATTAAAATAGATAATTAATAGTTAAATTGATTAAAATAGTTAATTTATTTTTATACTTGTATTGAGTAACTCAATGATAATAAACGCCAAAAAATTGTGATTGCTTTAATATAATTTGCAAAGTACTTTATATTTAAATTATAGAGATAATTAAACCTTTTTGTTACTGAAAAATAAATCCTATACTATTATTTGTTGTAGACAGAAATAAATTTAACAAAGATAAAATAAAGAATATATTAAATTTCCATAGTTTCATCTTCATGACTTATGTCTTCTGAATTGATATTTTCAACTGCAGCTGCATGAATCTTTTCTATTAGTTTCACATATTCCATTCTTTCTTGAAAATAGTTGTTAGACCATTTTTGGACTTCATTTGTTGTCAAGAAAATCCCCGAGTTGAGCATTTGACCCTAAACAATAGCATAGGCTATATATAGATCACCTTCTTTTGATGATGAACCTACATTTACACCATTTGCAACGTCTTAGTGATGTTTGCATAGTCATTCTATTTTTTGGGTGCATCCAAATTCAAAAATTTGCAGTTCTAGAAATATATGTATATATATATATATATATATAAAGAGAGAACTTAAAGGATGGAGGGTCATGTCAAAGATTGGAACTCGGAAGTTTCTAAGGTTTGATAGTAGTATAAAAGACTACATAGTAACCTAATAGATTTAATGTCGCTTACAAAATAAGAAATTTAAAAAATTGAAACTAATAGTTGTGCAGTTAAGATGAACAACCAGTGAGGCCTTTAATCAGATACAATGTTCAGGTGAAATTCTTGTTTATTAAATGTACACATATTTGCCCTAAAATTAGTTCAATAGAAGTTATCATGCATAATTAACCTTGGGCAAGAATTATATGTTGTTGGGGATAAAATAGGCTGATAAGATGCAGTAGATTAATTCAGGAATGTATCCAAGGCCACAAATTTAAGTGTAACTAAACAATGCTGATGAAATTTTTTTCCAGAACACTAGTTTGAATATTAATGATAGGCCTTGCAGACATCGCACAACCTAAGAATGAAAATGTGTCTGGCGTGCAAAAATTTGTCAACCAAGCCTTTGCATGAATTTTTTATCCTATAAGAACGTCTTTACATGCAGCCCAACCAACCCGTGGCACTGAAAGTATTCAATTAATCATATTCTAATAAAACTTTGTAGAGGTTGTGAAAGACTATTTATACTATGGGCAAAAGTGAACTGGCTGACCTTTGTGTTTCATTGTTTATTAGATTCATAGCTACAGTTAGAAATTTCTATGGCCGCTTTCAAAGAGCTTGAAAGATTGTTTGGTGAATCTGATGGTTTATTTATCATTCAGAATAGTTGTTCTGCTGATCTCATAAGCTCCTTTGAATTCCTAAATATCTGTTTTATTTTTTTATTTTTTTTTAATAATCAATATCGGTTTTATTACTTCCTAATTTTGTGTGGTTGCAACAAAGAAGTTACGACATTCATTCAACCATTTGTATATAAAGAAAAAATATATCTAAGTAATCAATCAACATTTACCATTGGTGAAGACATGATTTTGAAATTGAAACTTGGCTTTGTTAGGTGATGATCCATAGTAGCTTTTCTTCGATGAAAACATCCAGTTCCACAATAGTTTGGTCCTTGAATCTCCAGCAATTCAACACAAAAAATATTGTTGAAAAGTAAGTACTTACATTAGTGATAGTCCTTGCTATCACCTCAATACACCATTATATCCATAAAACAAAATTTGTTGTTTGCGAAAATTTTGATTTTTCTAGAAATGTATAGATGAAATTAAAACTATTCACTTGTAAATCAAATTTGAAGCATTAACATGAAAGCAACAACGATAGTATTAGGTTGAAATCACTAATAGAATCATTAGTCAAATATCAAATTAAAAATAGAAATATTAATTAATTGTATAAACCTTATATAGTCCAGGTTTAAGGATGGGTTGTACGTATTATTTCTATAATTGACTTTGGCTATACATACTGAAAATAAAAATAAAATTAAACACAAAAAAACTTGAATTTGAAATTTTTCTTTGTTGAAAAAGAGAAAAAAAACAAAGTGTTCATTGATGAAAATATGAGATTAGACAGGTGATAGAGGTTTGATGATAAGCTAGAACCGATTGATAATATGGAGAGACGTATGAGACAGATAGAGTTGTATGATAGAATCTATACTTTCTATTAAAGTTAGGCATGCCCTTAAGCAAATATTCTCTCTCTAAATTATAGAAGAAAATTTGATTAAAATTTAGAATTGAAAGTTTAGAACTTTTACGCAATAGTTAATTAGTAAGTCTATTTAAGTAATTTCACTCCAAAATAAATATTTAAAGTTAACCAATATAAAATAAATACTAATTTGTAAACACCAAAAGTTGATCCATATGAAAAAACTTATGCTTTAATTGAAGAGAATTTTGTTAAACCAAAATTAGCATGGAAATGGTTTTGGGACCTCACTAAGGGTCCATAAATCAAAAATGGCCCATCTAAGGCCCGATTTATAAGAAAAACCCTCTTTAAGCATTCGTCGGCTAAGAAAACACCTAATTAGCTTAAAAATTATAAAATCGGCCCTGTTTCTATTTTATGTTAAATTTTGATTCCAATTTTACCCTTTATTCTTCTTTCTTCTTCTTCCTACTATTATCTCTGTTATATGGTTTCAAATAAACAAACTCTCACACCTTCGCAGTGTTACTTCGCGTTGACAACAAGAAGAAGAAGTCCAAGAAGAATATCAGAATATGTAAAATCTACTTCATGGTGTTAAATCAAGTTCACCATCAGAATATGTAAAATCTGTTATATGGTTCCAAATAAACCCCTAATTCTTCATAAACTCCATCATTTGTTTCTCCGATTCAACCATTTGTCTTTGCTTCACTTCTTCAACTTTCTCATAAATTTTCCCAAATTTCGTTATAGCTTGTGTTAATTCCTTAACACCATCAACATCCTCATCTTTCCTTCTATTCTCTTCCTCACTTGATCTCCATGATTCAGAAAGTGATGAAGCAGCTACAGCCGCCGCAACAGCAGAATAATTCTTTCTAAAACAAGAATCATCAATTCCAATTGCTATAGGACTAGGAGCAGGTCTTTTCGATCTAGACACAACATTAGCATGTGGTAATGATGAAGAAGGTGGTGTTCTTTGATGATAAGGTAAAGTTAAAGCTAAAGGAGGTGAATTTGAAGACGACGACATCAATTGCAATGACGGTGGTGGTGGTGGTAGTCGTGGTGCAGGTTAAGCAAGATGTTGTTGTTGTCGATGATGATGATGTTGTTGTTTCTTGTTAGAACCATTAGGACCAATTAACATATCACGACGAAAATAAAAAGACCATTTATTTATAAAAGTACCAGAAGAAACTAAAATCTTAGCTTTTTCAACTTTATATTTCTTCTTTAAAGTATCAATTCGATTCTTACATTGAACATCAGTTCTTCTAGCTTTTTTTTAATCGAAGAACCATTTTGATCATTAACAGCATCAACAACTTCTTGCCAATGTTTTTTTGCAGTGGATTCGATAAAAAACCATAGTACGAACTAAAGAATATAAAGAGATTGGACATAAACCTTCTGCACGTAATGCATTGATCTCTACGAAAGTATCCATTGAGCTCTTTGCATTCCAGACCCTAATTCAAATATGCATTAATCTCCTTGCAAACAATAAAATGAGCTCTATGAAAGTATGCACCCTCTTTGCATTCCAGACCCAATTCAAATATGCACTCCAGACCCAATTCAAATATGCACTGATCTCTTTGGAAGCAAGGCATTGAGCTATGTGCAAGTATACATTGAGCTCTTTGCATTCCATACCCAATGAAAAAGGTTTAATGCAAAAAACATCACCAGTGTCAAAACTTCTCTAATAGAAACAACATCAAATAAAACTTCTCAAGCTTTAAGAACAAGATTCGAATACGACTAACTTAAATTTGAATTATTATTACCTTACAAGCAAAAAAAAAATATAAATGGTAAGGTTCTTGAAGAACTCTATCAGGTATGATGAAAGACACCAGAGGTGTTGATAGGGTGCGTTTAAGGTCTCTGGTTCAGAAAAATCACTTTTGCTTTGTTAGTAGTGTAGGACTGTAAAAGTAAGAACATGAAACCAGACTTTTCAAGATCAAATCAAACATCACATTCTTAAAATAAAGAATTCAAATTGAATTAAATTAAGAGTCTAAATCAAATTTTGATAACAACCTAGATTTATAAATTGCAATTTCAGCAATACTCAAACTTGAATCAGTTTAAAAGAATCTTGATTGGATTACATGAATACAGTGCACATAGATTCACCATTATACCATAAAATTAAGAGAGCTTAGTTAAACTTTACAATTTTGTGTTGGCGAGGTATGGAATAACTTTTTTTACATTGTGATTATTATGTCGTTGCCAATGTATGCATTGCAAAGATCTCTATGCATCCATTGCATTGATCTTTATGCAAACCAACACAATATATACTGACGAGGCAAAAATGTAAATAATTCTGTGGAAACAATGCATTAATCTCTATGCATACAATGCCTTGATCTATATACAACTATGCATTGGATTGTTTGCATTCCACAACAATTATTTAGAAGTTGTTAGTTACTACTGACAAGTGGAACCCAATGCCTAGATTTCTATAAAAAGATCTAGTAGCAGGCTAGCAACAACAACAATTGATGATTTAATTAGAGAAGATGAAGAAGTCCCAATTACTATTGTCTCTAAAAGTGAAAATTCAATTGTAGAGGCTGATGATTGTTAGAGGGTATATAATATATATTCTAAAATCGATATACGAAAACCATATTGGTTCCTTGTTCAGAGAGAATTTGCATTGTGGCTCATTTATTTAACAACTCATTTTGTTTCTTGAAAAATAAGATCTTATCTATATATCATAGGTCATCTATCTATTTAATAACAACAATCATTTTGTTGAAACATGTTCATTGGCTGCTCTTTATGGCCAATGTAGAAGTCGTTTTTCTATCCACAATTGTTGTTGATATTCAGAAAAGAGAAGAATATATATTTGAAATGGAAACCAGTAGAAGGAAAAACATAAGTAATAGTGAAAAAAGTTGCAGCAGTAGTAGAACGAAATGATGATGCGATATTGTGGACGAAGAATTCGAAGAAATTTTTCTTCCTTCGATATTGGTTTTTTCTGTTCAATTAATGAGAGATAATTGAAAGAGCAGATATACAGAAGACGAGATATAAAAAGAAAGGATAATTTCGTCCAATAGAGCCGTAATTAACGTCAGGGCCTATTTTACCATAGGTTTCTTAACCGGGCCATTCTTATATTTCGGATGCTTATGGGGGTCAATTTTTTTATTCCCTGCCAAAATTAGAAGATTATTTATTTAAATCACATAACTAAAATTTATCCAAAATATGTTCAAAAATCAAAATAAGTAAACACTATAATTTGGTTAAATCAATATGTTTACAAACCAAATCAATTGAACATCTTATCCAAAATATTGGTATTTTGTAAAAAGTTAAAATTAAATCTTTTGTAAATAAAAATAAAAATATAGTAACATAAGCAAAATAATATCAAGAATTTGGATTGTGAGCTTGGAGATATAATTTACACTCCAAATTGAAAGCGTCAATTTATATTATTTAAATTGTTAAGAAAATTATATAGGTAAACAAATACAATAATAAATGCTCAAAAAATATTATAAAATGATAGTAATTTATTATTATTATTATTATTATTATTATTATTATTATTTCACATTACATCTTCGATGACTACACAAAAATGAGAATACAATTTAAATTAAATTGAGCTAAAACTTAAAAATAAAATATTTAAATCAGGACAACAATAATTTTATGGAGGAATTAAAAAATAAATATACATATACTTAGAAACTATTTCAAGATAACCCATGCATTGCACGGGTTACATAACCGAATTTCTATAATCTCATTAAAACCCAATCTCTATAATCTCCTGTGCAAATCTTGACCGTTGTTTGTCTTTTTACCAAGTTTTATAAATGCCGGTTATAATATAGATGAATGAAGCGTGCTACAAAATGCGCTGCAATTTTGATGGTATATCGCTATCTAAAGAAACTTGAAATATGTATCTACGCTTCCTTTTTTCAAGATGCAATACGGATAACGGATCTACAGTACTATCCCCAACTTTTTAGTTTTAGTCAATTGATCCAGATTTGGGGTATGTATTCTGTCAATGACTCAAATCAATCAACATGACCGATGAATGGTGACCGGTTGTTTACCCAGTTTTTTTTTTTTTATGAAAGCTATGACTTTTTTTCATTAGTTGCAGGCAATTGTTGGAGATTAATTGTTAACCATATTGAGTTGAACTACTATTTTGGTGAAACCAATTTTTTTATTCTTATTATTTTGCATTTTTAGCGCTATTTTCACTGCTACGGCTGGCAGGAGAAGGTTGAATATTTAACATTTTAGCACCATTCATATAGTAGGCTGCAGGGGTATTACTGAAACAACAAAGAGTGACACAAAAAATCACTGTTCATCCAGACTTCTGGTTTTTATATAAAAGTAACATAACACTTCACAATTTTGTGAAAAAATAAAATAAATAATAATTGGTTCATTATTCAGAAACATCTTGCAGCGCAGTTTGTAGTGCGCTTATATCCTCCACTTTTGTATAAGTTATTTTGAATTGGGACTACACAAAAGTTGACAATATGAATGGCAGACAAATACAAACATGTCGCATACTAGGGTTAATAAAAATATGTAGATGATGTTAAAAAAAAAAAAATTATATTCAGCATGCAGCAAGGCATGAATTATAATTAAAGCATGCATATGATATGACCAGTTGTGAATTTTATATTTTCTGCTGATTTGTTTTACATAATTCTGCATTCTATAACTCCACATTGAAAGTCCTGAATGTGGTCATCCTAACTCTAGTGTTCGAACCATTTACGGACGTTCGAACCAAAATGTTCACTGGAAGACAAAACGTTTAAACTTGTTTTCAAAAGTCGACAGTCTAACAGCATGATAAAATTATGAGAACAACTTAAAAACTGAGAACAAAGACTAGAGATGTTCTCGCCAAGCATAGGAGATCGCCATTTATGTGCAAACGTCCAATAATGCTTGTCACCAAATGGGATGTATTCAAAGTCATTTCCCTTATAATCAATGGAAAGAGTTTCGAACCTCTCTGGTTCAAATCTCTCTGGATTACTCCAAAATTCTGGATCTCTTCCCATTGCCCATGCATTCACAATGAGTCTTGTTCCCTTGGGTATATCAACATCAATTTGATTTCTTCATTACCGTTACATCCAATTTACTATTGATTTAGCTAAACAATTAAGAAAAGCTCAATTAATTATTTTGTATGGTAACTTACAAGTTACAGTATAATATAGTTAGTGATTGTTTAAACGCAAGTAATACCTAAATGGTTAACATTATGAAGATGATAGTTCTTTAATTTTGACATTTTCTTGGGTCATAGCTATGATGAAAGTACGAACGAATAATTATCGATCAAAGTCTTTATTTGCTTCATTCGGGCACGTAATAACAAAATATAATCTTAATATATATATGCTTCATAGTTCATACTCCCAAGGAATAACAGTTGGGGCCTTGTTTCATTCGCAGTGATCGAGGATGAGATGAGAGTCTAATACGCGGTTCGAGGATGTATACGCCCAACCCATTTGATAGCTTTCGTGGGCCTTCAAACCTTTATCTCAGACTAGACCCTCATTTTGTTTATGTCAACCTTGCATGAAAATGTTACTTGACCATGCATTCGCACGAGAAAAAGATAGTACTTGACCATCCAATATGAAAACATGGTACTTAATCATCCTCAAGTCATGCCTCGAAATCATTATTTACCGGGCGAATATGCAGTTTGCCCACTTTTTAAAAATTGTAATTAGCAATTGTCAACTCTTTAGTGCACAATTAGCGTGATTGTCCACTCTTTCTTATTTTTCTATGGCAAAACCATTATTGACCTAGTCAATAGTGGGTTGAGCACCGAAAAATATGAAAAATAATGGCCAATCACAAATTATGTTTAAAAGAGTGGACAATCGTTAATATAGTATACACCTTATTTTTCATATAATATATTAATTTTATTTAAAAGGTTTACCCTATGAAACACTGACTCAATCCCTAATGACTACACAAAGTTTGATTTTTGAGTCTTGTTAATTTTAACAAGAAACAAAATATAATTTACTAGTTTTATACTAGTTTCATGTTACTATAATGACAGAGGACTAATTTATTGTTTTGTATAAGCTAGTGGTGCCGTGGGGTTTATGTAATCTATGTATGAAAATAATCCATAGCAATTTCGAGTTGTGAATCTGTTGCACCTTAACAATAAACACCGTTACATCGTTGATAATTGGAGAATAAAAATAATACATATTGTGGGAGCATATTCCGGTATGCATGCATGGCAACACCACGCAACTCGGGCCTATCCTATTAAACCACTTGCGGACTACTGGACAGATCTTCAGCTTGTCGGGTAGCCGGCACGTGAGACGCACAAGGAGTACAACTGCAACGCATTCCATGACCAGTCAAAGGCGGTCAAGCGGAAACAAGGCTCACAGCCATCCACGTAGCTAGAAACATCTCTACCGTGGGATCATGCTAAACAGACGGACGACACATATAACAGGTCAGATCAAACACTATAAAAAGAGGGGGAACCCCCGAGGTTTAAAGAACTCTCTTGTCACTCAAAACCCTACTTTATCAAGTTCTATCTCCTTCCACACATATACTGACTTGACCGTCGGAGTGCTCACACCGGACGCTCCTCCGGTCTTGTTTCGTCTGTGTAACAGGAACAGGGAAGAGCTCAGCCCTAGGATCATCCCCGAGATATCCACCACGTGTAGTCCGAGATCTGGAACTACACATATTGCAGCAGAGAAAATAAATCAATGCAATATCAACAAAAACACGAGAGAACTTACATAGTTCGGTAATTTCCTATGTCCACAACACAAAGAGAATCAACTTTCCTGCTAAACTAAAACAATTAATGAATACCATCCTAATCGTTTTCTTATTACATGTAGAGCCAAGGAAGTTTATCTACAGTTATCTCATTCTGTCATTCACAACTGGACTTAACTTGAGACCTAATTTGGAAGCTATACCTCCTTAACACCGATATCCACATTTGAAGCTTCTGTTTTCCACATTTGTATACCTATGATGTTGCAATGCCGCCTAAGGACTTTGTTGAGTTATTCATCAGTTGCTAATGCATGCATAGCAACAACTAAATCTGTTTCTGCCCATAAAGATAATGCCGCTTGGAGAGTTGGAGACATAAACGCAAGGTCTCTTGAACTTAATAAATGAACTGTTTCTTGAAAACCTCATATATACATGTAAAGGGTGTAAAATATATAAAGCCTAAATTAGTTTGTTTCTACCTGAGAAAAATGTTTTAGACTTTTAGTTGATCTATGAGCTAGACATGGACGCGAGGCCTCTTTCAAAGTTTTTTCTTCGTTTTTTGATTGAACTGATTTTTGTTTCAAGTAGGAGAAAATATTTCCGTTTCAAACTATGTCAATTTGTTGGTTGTTTTTCTGTCGGATTGATTGAATTTGCAGGGTGTTAGTTTACTGCGATATTGTTAATTTTTGAAGTTTTATTTCATTTAATTACTTCAAAATGATAAAGAAAGGTGCGCAGATCATATTATTTTGCTAGTTGCAAATCAAGTAACCTGGCTTTATGTACAAAAAATTGCTTTCGTTACAAAAAAAAAGAAAAAAAAACTGAAATTATTAAGTAAAAACATGAGGAACGCGCAGAATGTTTGACTTCCATTGACTTGATAGTGGTGAGCTCGGAGAACTTCTCACTAGAGAAAAGACGCAATGAAAGAGGAGTTCGTCTGGTTTGGACCAGTCAGTTTGTCAATCTCTTTAGCAAATTTCTCCAGGTTGGGTCCTGGCAAATGAATTGGCACAGCAACACCATCTTCACCTTTGTTGTTCTTCAATGACATAAAGAAGCTCGGTGGACCACTCCATAAGGATCCACCATACAGTGCTTTGCCCCATCCGAAATCCACTTCATTGAACCCCATGCGCGACAAATCAGACACAAAGAAGGTTCTCACAGTTGTGATGTGAGGTCGACCATTTTTAACCAAGAAATCTGTCAATGATCTCATAAACTCATCATTCACTTCAGCGTTAGCTTTTTTTACCAACTCCAATGCATAACCGAAAGGATTCTGACAAAGCTTGCCACTAGTCGATTGTGCTACTGCTGTTCCTATGGCATTACCATAAAATCCTGCTGGCAACGGTGGGTTAAACTTCTTACGAGCATTTACAGGGAATGCCACACGAACTTCAACATCAGGATTAAGATTCAACGCAATTGTGTGGCAGCGCCAAAGGCACGCAGTGATTATTTCAAACTTGGAGCAAGATTTAAGATGAGAGGGAACGTGATTTCTTAAGCGTGTTACCTCTTCTTGGCCAAAAAAGAAGGGGCGTTGGGCAAACTTCCTCGGGTCTTCTAGCAGTAGCCCTTTGATTTCTGGCAATTCTTGGTACACACGATGTACGCACGATACTTGTGGTGGTACTCTTGCCTTAAAGTGTTCCCGTTTCCATACAGGTAGTACAGATGGAGCTTCTGCTCCCCGTGCCATCTCCCCAATAGCTTTCAGAAACTGGACAAGACCTGTTGCATCAGCCATTGTGTGGTTAAGCCGAAGTGCAAAGATAAATCCTCCACATTTCAAACGAGTCACCTGCAAATTGGAGCAGTTTACTTATTAGAACATATATATGTAATCAACATGGAAGTAGAAATGAAATTATTTTCTTGGAAAAATTGATCTTAATTTTTACGGGTAAGGTAACCAAAACTTGTCTGAATCAGATTATTTCTTACCTGTATCACCAGCAGAGGGCTGTGAAGGATATCATCAGAGCCTGGAACATCATAAAGAAGCTCCTCCGCACATGGGAAAGGTGGTATAAGAACATCACCAAACTGTTCTAACCTCACATCAGCATTAGCCTCGATGAACAGAACACCCTCGCCAGTACATTCAACCATAAGCTTCTCATTAGGCCCTTCCCTAAGCCTCCCAGCAAAAGGGTAGTAAAAAACAAGTGTCTTAGCAATGGCCTCTTTAATAACCTTCACTGGATCTTTCCCTTGCATTGCTTCATTGTTATGGTAAAAGTGTACGTCTGGATAATTTATGCGATAACCCTTTTGGTCATCGATATCTGAAAGGAGTTTGAATTCATAAGGTGTTGGTGTAGCAGGAGGAACCAATACAGGTTCACACCTTTCTACTTTGAAGACTAACGAGGAAGAAGAAGAAGACATTGCTAATAGTTTGACTTTGTATAATCATTTTGTTAGACATATATAGAGATGTTGTTTGAAGTGCTCAAACATTTTTTTTTTTTTTGCTAAATATGTGAAAATGTAGAATTTTAATTTTTTTTTTTTTTTTAATCAACAGTTTTATAATAATTGCAGCTAAAAACATTTTTTTACTTATATAATTTAATTTGGGTCAAGGTTTTGGTTAGACTTGACTTACCTTAGCATACTAAAAAGAGACTCAAAGTCATACTGACTTTTGAAGTAGCTATAGATATTGATGGTCTTCTATCAAATATTGCAAGTGGATTAAAGAAAATTTTGATAATTAGAAAGAATTAGGATTAGGATTGATTGTCATAATGCTTAAGAAAATATATGGTTTACATACTCACTAATATTATATTTAAATTACTAATTTTTATATCTAGATAAAATCTAAAATCTAAATGATTAAAATAGATAATTAATAGTTAAATTGATTAAAATAGTTAATTTATTTTTATACTTGTATTGAGTAACTCAATGATAATAAACGCCAAAAAATTGTGATTGCTTTAATATAATTTGCAAAGTACTTTATATTTAAATTATAGAGATAATTAAACCTTTTTGTTACTGAAAAATAAATCCTATACTATTATTTGTTGTAGACAGAAATAAATTTAACAAAGATAAAATAAAGAATATATTAAATTTCCATAGTTTCATCTTCATGACTTATGTCTTCTGAATTGATATTTTCAACTGCAGCTGCATGAATCTTTTCTATTAGTTTCACATATTCCATTCTTTCTTGAAAATAGTTGTTAGACCATTTTTGGACTTCATTTGTTGTCAAGAAAATCCCCGAGTTGAGCATTTGACCCTAAACAATAGCATAGGCTATATATAGATCACCTTCTTTTGATGATGAACCTACATTTACACCATTTGCAACGTCTTAGTGATGTTTGCATAGTCATTCTATTTTTTGGGTGCATCCAAATTCAAAAATTTGCAGTTCTAGAAATATATGTATATATATATATATATATATATAAAGAGAGAACTTAAAGGATGGAGGGTCATGTCAAAGATTGGAACTCGGAAGTTTCTAAGGTTTGATAGTAGTATAAAAGACTACATAGTAACCTAATAGATTTAATGTCGCTTACAAAATAAGAAATTTAAAAAATTGAAACTAATAGTTGTGCAGTTAAGATGAACAACCAGTGAGGCCTTTAATCAGATACAATGTTCAGGTGAAATTCTTGTTTATTAAATGTACACATATTTGCCCTAAAATTAGTTCAATAGAAGTTATCATGCATAATTAACCTTGGGCAAGAATTATATGTTGTTGGGGATAAAATAGGCTGATAAGATGCAGTAGATTAATTCAGGAATGTATCCAAGGCCACAAATTTAAGTGTAACTAAACAATGCTGATGAAATTTTTTTCCAGAACACTAGTTTGAATATTAATGATAGGCCTTGCAGACATCGCACAACCTAAGAATGAAAATGTGTCTGGCGTGCAAAAATTTGTCAACCAAGCCTTTGCATGAATTTTTTATCCTATAAGAACGTCTTTACATGCAGCCCAACCAACCCGTGGCACTGAAAGTATTCAATTAATCATATTCTAATAAAACTTTGTAGAGGTTGTGAAAGACTATTTATACTATGGGCAAAAGTGAACTGGCTGACCTTTGTGTTTCATTGTTTATTAGATTCATAGCTACAGTTAGAAATTTCTATGGCCGCTTTCAAAGAGCTTGAAAGATTGTTTGGTGAATCTGATGGTTTATTTATCATTCAGAATAGTTGTTCTGCTGATCTCATAAGCTCCTTTGAATTCCTAAATATCTGTTTTATTTTTTTATTTTTTTTTAATAATCAATATCGGTTTTATTACTTCCTAATTTTGTGTGGTTGCAACAAAGAAGTTACGACATTCATTCAACCATTTGTATATAAAGAAAAAAAATATCTAAGTAATCAATCAACATTTACCATTGGTGAAGACATGATTTTGAAATTGAAACTTGGCTTTGTTAGGTGATGATCCATAGTAGCTTTTCTTCGATGAAAACATCCAGTTCCACAATAGTTTGGTCCTTGAATCTCCAGCAATTCAACACAAAAAATATTGTTGAAAAGTAAGTACTTACATTAGTGATAGTCCTTGCTATCACCTCAATACACCATTATATCCATAAAACAAAATTTGTTGTTTGCGAAAATTTTGATTTTTCTAGAAATGTATAGATGAAATTAAAACTATTCACTTGTAAATCAAATTTGAAGCATTAACATGAAAGCAACAACGATAGTATTAGGTTGAAATCACTAATAGAATCATTAGTCAAATATCAAATTAAAAATAGAAATATTAATTAATTGTATAAACCTTATATAGTCCAGGTTTAAGGATGGGTTGTACGTATTATTTCTATAATTGACTTTGGCTATACATACTGAAAATAAAAATAAAATTAAACACAAAAAAACTTGAATTTTAAATTTTTCTTTGTTGAAAAAGAGAAAAAAAACAAAGTGTTCATTGATGAAAATATGAGATTAGACAGGTGATAGAGGTTTGATGATAAGCTAGAACCGATTGATAATATGGAGAGACGTATGAGACAGATAGAGTTGTATGATAGAATCTATACTTTCTATTAAAGTTAGGCATGCCCTTAAGCAAATATTCTCTCTCTAAATTATAGAAGAAAATTTGATTAAAATTTAGAATTGAAAGTTTAGAACTTTTACGCAATAGTTAATTTGTAAGTCTATTTAAGTAATTTCACTCCAAAATAAATATTTAAAGTTAACCAATATAAAATAAATACTAATTTGTAAACACCAAAAGTTGATCCATATGAAAAAACTTATGCTTTAATTGAAGAGAATTTTGTTAAACCAAAATTAGCATGGAAATGGTTTTGGGACCTCACTAAGGGTCCATAAATCAAAAATGGCCCATCTAAGGCCCGATTTATAAGAAAAACCCTCTTTAAGCATTCGTCGGCTAAGAAAACACCTAATTAGCTTAAAAATTATAAAATCGGCCCTGTTTCTATTTTATGTTAAATTTTGATTCCAATTTTACCCTTTATTCTTCTTTCTTCTTCTTCCTACTATTATCTCTGTTATATGGTTTCAAATAAACAAACTCTCACACCTTCGCAGTGTTACTTCGCGTTGACAACAAGAAGAAGAAGTCCAAGAAGAATATCAGAATATGTAAAATCTATGATGCAATACGCTTATAATATAGATGAATGAAGCGTGCTACAAAATGAAAGCGTGCTACAAAATGAAAGCGTGCTACAAAATATTTAAAGCAAAATAATATCAAGAATTTGGATTGTGAGCTTGGAGATATAATTTACACTCCAAATTGAAAGCGTCAATTTATATTATTTAAATTGTTAAGAAAATTATATAGGTAAACAAATACAATAATAAATGCTCAAAAAATATTATAAAATGATAGTAATTTATTATTATTATTATTATTATTATTATTATTATTATTTCACATTACATCTTCGATGACTACACAAAAATGAGAATACAATTTAAATTAAATTGAGCTAAAACTTAAAAATAAAATATTTAAATCAGGACAACAATAATTTTATGGAGGAATTAAAAAATAAATATACATATACTTAGAAACTATTTCAAGATAACCCATGCATTGCACGGGTTACATAACCGAATTTCTATAATCTCATTAAAACCCAATCTCTATAATCTCCTGTGCAAATCTTGACCGTTGTTTGTCTTTTTACCAAGTTTTATAAATGCCGGTTATAATATAGATGAATGAAGCGTGCTACAAAATGCGCTGCAATTTTGATGGTATATCGCTATCTAAAGAAACTTGAAATATGTATCTACGCTTCCTTTTTTCAAGATGCAATACGGATAACAGATCTACAGTACTATCCCCAACTTTTTAGTTTTAGTCAATTGATCCAGATTTGGGGTATGTATTCTGTCAATGACTCAAATCAATCAACATGACCGATGTTAATAAAAATATGTAGATGATGTTAAAAAAATTAAATAAAATTATATATCAGCATGCAGCACAAGGCATTAATTATAATTAAAGCATGCATATATGATATGACCAGTTGTGAATTTTATATTTTCTGCTGATTTGTTTTACATAATTCAGCATTCTATAACTCCACATTGAAAGTCCTGAATGTGGTCATCCTAACTCTAGTGTTCGAACCATTTACGGACGTTCGAACCAAAATGTTCACTGGAAGACAAAACGTTTAAACTTGTTTTCAAAAGTCGACAGTCTAACAGCATGATAAAATTATGAGAACAACTTAAAAACTGAGAACAAAGACTAGAGATGTTCTCGCCAAGCATAGGAGATCGTCATTTATGTGCAAACGTCCAATAATGCTTGTAATTCGGGCTTCTACACATTAGCACAAATTAATATGAACATAGAAACCTGACGGTTTCATGACTCACGCTTAGTATTTGATGGTGTGAAAAGAGTTCTCAGAAAGTTATGCGAGTGATTTAGTTTCTGATCTGTTTTTTTTTATGAAAATTTTATTTTAACATATATATATATATATATATATATATATATATATATATATATATGTATATGAAGTTAAGGGGTTTATTCAGTCCCCCTTAACTAATCTTCACTATCATAATTCATTGCATCAGAATGAGACATTGTTTTGATTGACATTGTTCACAATCTATAGCAAATAACAGAAAATATAACTATAACATTGTTCACAATGGTCTGATCAGATCTCACTGTAAATTGTAGGAATTAGCTTCAAGTCAACTTTTCTGACAACTACACCACCAAAGACTTCAGTCATGTCGAGTTCTTCTGGTTCTAATCCATCAGTGAGTTTCCAATCAAAGTGGTATAGTAATTTAGCGAGTAAAAGCTCAACATTAGCTACTCCGAGTAACAGCCCAGGACACATCCTCCTACCAGCACCAAATGGGATGTATTCAAAGTCATTTCCCTTGTAATCAATGGAAAGAGTTTCGAACCTCTCTGGTTCAAATCTCTCTGGATTACTCCAAAACTCTGGATCTCTTCCCATTGCCCATGCATTCACAATGAGTCGTGTTCCCTTGGGTATTTCATATCCATCAATCTTGCATGTCTCTCTACATTCTCTCGGGGGTATAATTCCAGTAGGTGGATGCATCCTTAATGTCTCTCTAACAACTAAATTCAAATACTTGAGTTCATTTATATCTGACTGGTTAATTGTTTCTTTTCCATTGAAGAATTCTCGTACTTCAGTTTGTACCTTCTCCATCACCCTAGGGTTTCTCATAATTTCCGATAATCCCCATATTACTGCAGTCGATGAAGTGTCACTCCCAGCAATGAAGATATTCTGCACAACAACAAAAAAAGTGTTAATTAAGGATCAGATAACTCATGACTTTTAACTAAATAATAATACCAGCAAAATGCGCGCAATTAGAACTTTCATGATATATACTTACTTGAATTACGGCTTTAATGTTATCGTTTTCCATTGGGATAGCAAGCTCATTGTCTTCATTCAACCTTAGAATTACATCAACTACATCCTCTTCTTGACCCGGGGTGTTCTCATTCTTTGTACTTCTCATCCTATTCAATCTGTGTTCATTAATTATGTCTTCAAGGATCTTATCGATCTTTACATGTATTTTCTCTAACTTGGACTGCATTCCACTGATCCCATGAAGAAACTTTTTCGAAGGGTACAAATCTGTGAGGTCAAAACCTCCAGCCAAACTCATAGACTCATGCATCAAAGATAAAAATACTTCTTTATCTTTGCATTTCTTACCAAATGCTGCCCTGGAAATTATGTCATTTGATACTGAGTTAATCATCTTACTCATATTGACAGAAGACCCAGCCATTGAAGAAATTTTCTTAATGAGATTCGATACTTCTTCGTCCCTTATTGACCACATCATTTGGACCTTCTTTATACTAAACAGCTCCTGGAAACATATTTTTCTCAGTTGTCGCCAATACTTACCAAACGGAGAAAATATAATATCAGTAAAATTATATGTCCCAGTCTTTGCAGCAAGAAGTGCAGGTCTGTCTGCAAACACAGTATCATTTACCTTCAATACCTCTTTCGCTACTTTTGGTGAAGAAACAATGAGTGTGGGAACTTCACCAAGTTGTAGGAGCATAAGAGGACCATGTTTTTTAGCTAAGTCTCTCAATGTATGATGTGGTAATCCTCCCATATGGTGCAAATGACCTATAAATGGTAGTTTCCATGGCCCTGGAGGCAACTTAGAATTTGATTTACGGGTTTTGGATTTATCGACAACTTTCAATAACATGAACAAGAATAGGATGAAAATGCAAACTTGAGAGAAGAAGTTCATATCCATCTTCAATACAAGGATGACAAATAGGCTAGCTAGCTCTTATGATAGTTCTGTTTGAGTAATCATATACATCCATATATTGCTCTTAAATAAAGGTTTGTTGTTGGGGCATGGCATTATAAGTTGGTGTATGTATATCTAATTATATATCAACATCAATTTGATTTCTTCATTACTGTTACATCCAATTTACTATTGATTTAGCTAAACAATTAAGAAAAGCTCAATTAATTATTTTGTATGGTAACTTACAAGTTACAGTATAATATAGTTAGTGATTGTTTAAACGCAAGTAGTACCTAAATGGTTGACATTATGAAGATGATAGTTCTTTAATTTTGACATTTTCTTGGGTCATAGCTATGATGAAAGTACGAACGAAAAATTATCGATCAAAGTCTTTATTTGCTTCATTCGGGCACGTAATAACAAAATATAATCTTAATATATATATGCTTCATAGTTCATACTCCCAAGGAATAACAGTTGGGGCCTTGTTTCATTCGCAGTGATCGATATCTGGAGACGAGGTAGATGGTTAGTCAGTCGGGTCATACGGAAAATCAAACATATATGATATGTTTAATTTGACTATATGTATGCACATGAATTGATTTAGATATGATATGAAACCGGCACTCGGTTGTTTGACATTAATTTTGTGACATTGGATGTCCATGGTTATCTCGCCTTGAGTTCATTGTTAGGAAAACCTCGTTGTACGCGCGTCGTCCCTAGTCCTTTTCTTCGCGTCAAGTTTGTCAAAAGTGAGTTTTTGGGTTTAGGACGTACGTACCTAGTTAGGGCGTACGTACGTCATGTTTGGCAGCAAACATGTTTTGGTCAGGATGTACGTACCTAGTTAGGGCGTTCGTACGTCCAAGCAGGCAGCGAACTTTTACAGTGTGGGGACGTACGAACGTTGTTTCGACGTACGTACGTCCAATGTGGATTTCAGCAATTCCAGCCCATTTTGTGTGTGTTCTAACCCTAAGTATAAATAAGGTTTCTCTACCAAAGAACAAATTAGTTCTTTGGCCGTCCAATTGAAGTCTTATTCTTGGAGTTTGTTTAGGTTTTGTTTAAGGTTGTTCTTGGTGATTGAACTCATCTTCTTCTTCCCCATTCATCTTCTTCTTCCTTTTTCCTCATTCATCTTCTTCTTAATTATTGAATAGTGATTTAGCTTCGAGTCTTCTTGTGTGTTCATCAAGAAGTCGAGTATTCTTGTGTGTTCATCAAGGAACTCTGGTGTAAGCTTGCTTCATAGATCGGCTTCGAGTCTTCTTGTGTGTTCATCAAGAAGTCGAGTGTCTTGTGCGTACATCAAGGTGCTCCGGTGAAGTCAAGGTGTTAAAGATAACCAGGAGTGTCAACTTGTAGTGATTGCAGGTAGTTGATAGGTTTGTAAATCTCTTTTCATCTAGTGGATTTATTTGTTGTCGTGAGGACAACCGTGGACGTCTCCCATATTGGGTTTTACCACGTTAAAAATTCTTGTGTGTTCTTTATTTGTTTACTGCTTTATTGTTTGCCTTATTATTGTTATATTGCACATATATTGGGTTCTCATGATATGCTTATGGCTATAAGATTTGATTTTACCATAATATACAACTTAAGGATTACTCTAATACAATTTGCTACAGAGGAGAAAATAAGGCCATCGTCACTGTTAAAATGTCAACCCAAGCTGCAGTAATGGCCCGGCTTCTTGAAGTCAATATATCGACTATTGAACTAATAATTATTATGTCAGATGCTTGTTAATAACAATCTACAAATGGCAGTACTTAATTATGTGAGTCGTGCCGGCCTGTTTATAGTAAGATATGTCATGAAATTTCGAATGAATTGCTTAATTAATAAAATTAGTACATATTTGATATTAAATTTTAATTAACTGCAGCTAACCATGCTAGTATATGGTACATTGCTAAGAGAAATAATGAGCATTATGTACACACTATTGTTTCAATCAAAAGAGGCAATCTCATGCCAATAATCTCTTTCATTACAGAAAACACTCAACTGGTAAAACCTTTGGGTGATAATACTAGAGGTCAGGGGTTCAAATTCCGCCAGTATTATCGAGTTACGGATCTCATTAAAAACAGGCTTACCATAACATTTTTTTTTTTTTTTTTGCGAATGAGTCTGTCGCTCAATAGAAGCACCCCTCTCACAAAGTGGAGAGGTTGTGGGTTCGAAACACGTCAACAGCTGATTGTTGATATAAGTTGGGGTATTTTGTATTTGGTCCCTCTAGAACATTTGTATTTAGCAAGTGGTATAGAGTTTTTCATTTATTAGTATTTAATCCCTTTTCCGTTACTTGACTAACAGTCAACTCAATTGACTGAAGTCAAACCACCCAATTTTTCAAAATACCTAAACTACCTGTGCACGTGCGAGGCACATGTTTTAGTGAGAAGAAAAATAAATTTTTAACTCTACCTTGACAAAAGAATAAGTTTTATCACTTAAATTTGCAAATGAAGAACTACCCATTAATGATTTTGAAAAACCCAATACCTATTGTTCTTCATCCTTCAAAGTTTATTGCTCTTAGTCTATGAATCACTTTTGTAAATCATTTTTATGAATTGGCTTATAAAATAAAATAATTTTTAAGCTTCTTTCTCATCTTCTTCGTCTTTGAGGTATAGAGAATGTTTTGGTTTTGTTGGGTATTGGGTTTCAATTTCTATTACTTAACAATAACAATGGATGGGTATTAGGTTTCTAAATTGGAAGAGAAGAAAAATGGGTGTTTGGTTTTTAATTTTAATTGTTTGGCAAGAACTATGGGTATTAAGTATTTATAGAAGAACAATAAGTGTTGGGTTTTTATTTTCAATTGCTTGACAAAAAGAATGACTTTTCAATTTCAATTGCTTTAAAAGAAAATTGGGTTTCAATCTTGATAATTTTTGGGGTTGGTTTTCTTGATTTTGTATTGAGGGTTGTTAGATTGATGGGATATTACTTTGCAAGATTTTGTTATTGTTGTTTATCACTATCTTTGTTTTTTTATTTCTATTATTTTGTTTAGTTTATTTCTATTTATTGGTTTATTTTGGACCATTGGATGAAGCATAGAATGAGATTTGTTGTTCATAAAAATGCACATGATTAACATGTGCATGGGTAGTTTAGGTATTTTAAAAACTTGGATGGTTTGACTACAGTCAGCAGAGTTGACTACCAGTCAAATAACGAAAAAAGGACCAACTGCTAATAATTGAAAAACTCTATACCACTTGCTAAATATGAATGTTCTAGAGGGACCAAATACAAAATAACCCATATAAGTTTCCACACGTAATTTAAAGGGGTAAGGGTCCCCTCAACCCTGCTTGCCAACCAAAAAAAAAAAAAAAACTGGAGCCAAGGTATGTCAGAATATTAAATATTTTTACACCAAATCGATATGATCATATAGAAGCCATCCATGCATCCAAGTTCAAGTGTTCAACAACAATATCCTTATAGTGTTCTGTAATTCACTGCGAGTCTGCGGGCAATTCAAATCTTAGAAGGAAATAAGATGGCTCCTTGGTACTGTCAGAACATTGAAACAAAACATCAAGCTATGACAAATAGTTTCCATGATGTGAAGTTTAATTAGAGAAATAGACAGAGCTGCATATTCCAGATTATCTTGTTGCTTCGTGTACCAAGTCTGATGTAACTGGGTGAGTTACAGATGGCCCAATAGGTTGTTACATATGGGCTTAATTTGATATATTGTGAATTTGTGTTGATCATATCATAAGATCCAATCCAAAATGTTTCCCTTTGAGCAGTGCAAATTCAAGTCCAGTAAGTAATTGGGGCCTCCATTTTTCGTATAAGGACAGGATCAACTTGTCATCGAGAATGGATCGAATTGCGTGGCAACATAGGAATAGCCCCAAAACTATGCATTGGGCTTTAGAAATGTGCATAAATATACTCTTGTTTATACTAGGTTTTTTTAGACAGGATGAGATGAGAGTCTAATACGCGGTTCGAGGATGTATACGCCCAACCCATTTGATAGCTTTCGTGGGCCTTCAAACCTTTATCTCAAACTAGACCCTCATTTTGAGTGGTTTGAGTCGCAGTTTAAGTAAATGTGTATATCCAGTGATTTCGCGCCACGTTGATGGCCATTTTTAGTTGTAAACATAAACTTTACCTTTAATAAAAGAGTAGGCTATTGGGAAGCTAATATTTGTTATGGTCAAGGTGCACTTTTCTTTAGATATTTTTGCCCTCAAATATATTATTACAGTTTTTATAATTTAATAAAAAAATTAATAAATTTTTTTTTAAATTGTTATATATCTCCGTAAAATTAGTTGAGTACCTTTCTTCAAATCCCACTAAGATTTATTGTACTCGCAATAGTGTTTTATTTGTCCCACAAATCTCACACCAAAAAATCGCAACAGACTAAATAACTTCATTTAGGTTCATAGTAAGGAAACTATACATTGGACTTAGTCCAATAGATGAGTATTTGATGCCATCAAAGTCAATTTGGGTCTTCTTTTAGGGCCCATCAAAGTCAGATATTCTTAGTTAAGGTCCACATGTGACATGTGTTACTGTTACAAGAAATGGAACAGTCCACTTACATATTGTTGGGCTCTTATCAGTCTCATGGTCCCATTTCGATCAATGGTGCCCCAAATTAAAACCTCGTTAAAAATAAATAATCTTATTAAAAGAATATTATTTATTGGTTTCTATTAATCCAATGAATAATTTTGTTTAGATAATATATTTTGGGAGATCTTAATCACACCACACAAATCTCTCATACACCATATTTGTTTAGCTTACCATAAATATTTTTATGATTCTCTAAGCACATTATAAATAAATATCCCCTTCGCATTTGACACATTTGGATTGCTAGGCTCAGAAGCAGTTGAGCTCCTCAGGAGAGTGCAGAAGATAATGGATAACAACGTGATGACTGCAGGTTCGAACGAATATGTATTTAGGAGAATCGGGTTTGCTATCCAGAAAGGACTTGCCGCGCAGTTTGTAGCGCGTTTGTCCTCTACCTTTGTGTAATTCGTTGAGTTTATCAATAAAATTTGATTTTAAATAATAAAATTAAAAAAAAAAAAAAAAAAACCGAGTACGCCACATTTTATTTTTTTTAATAAAAAAATATATATAAAAATAAATCTAAATAATCTAAAAAATAGAAATAAATCTAAACAATAAGGTAAAATTGATAAAAAATACAACGTACTATACCACTTTTTCCCATTAATACAATGTACAAAAAAACTGACCAAACAATGCTTGTACTTTCATTTTGTTTCTACGTTATACAATCTGTTAAAATGAAGCTAACAGATTGCTTACATGTACACAATTTTCTGACGTGGCTTTATCTAATTAATGAATATGTTGAGGTGTAAGAAGCATAACAAAAGTTTAAGTAATCCACGTGTTAGCAGATCTTGTTACCACATGTTTCGATCTCAGGCGTCTAAATCGATTTTTCCTAAGTGCTAAAACCTGCCTTCATCTCCCACACCTTCATCTCCCAAACTTAACAACAATGAAACCCCATCTTCAATTTTCACTCTTCAAACCCTAATTTCATAACAAATTGCCACAAAAGTATCAACACTTTCTCTACTTGTAAGATATCTCACTCTATAAAAGGTGGAAGAAGATATGGAAAGGAAATTGAACAAAAATAAAAAAAAAAATGGCGAAGCTTTTAATGCACCAATATTAATGGAAGAGTTTGATGGTGAGGATGATAATGAAGACATAAAGCTTGAATTTAGAGATTAGAAAACTAGGGTTTCTGAAACTTTGATTTGGGGATGAATCAATTTGAGAAGAAGAAGTGTACAATTGTTTATAAACAGAGAATCACGTGCCAATTTTGAACTACCAGAAATTATTATCAATTTTTATTTAATTAGACAAAGCCACGTCAGAAAATTTTGTACATGTAAGCAGTCTGTTAGTTTCATTTTAACAGATTGTATAACGTAGAAACAAAATGAAAGTACAAACATTGTTTGGTCAGTTTTTTTGTACATTGTATTAATCGGAAAAAGTGGTATAGTACGTTGTATTTTTTATCAATTTTACCAAACAATAACATATAACAGTGTACAAATATTCTATTACCAAATCAAAGAGAGTTTTAAACAACAACTGGAAAATTTCGTAAACCAGTCCTTTTATATAAAAGTTTTCAAAGGTTTTCTGTAACGACTCGGCCTATATCACCACCGATATTGTCCCCACTTAGGCATTGCGGTCATCCGACAGTGTGGGGTTTTATAGGCAGCAGCCTGTTTCCCAAGAGGTCATCCATCCCGAGACTACTCTCACCCGAGCACGCTTAACTCCAGAGTTTGCACAAAAGGCCTCGATGATAATATATGACGGATCTATACCTATATTCTAATATCATGACATCCCCCTGTTTGGTGTCGTAGGACCCACCCTCTCGGCAAACCACCTGCCGACCCCGGGTGTTACAATCCCACCACCTTATAGGAGAGCTGTCCTCGGCTCTGGAATATACAGCCCCCGATCTCTGACATTCCTTGCTCCCCGCGAGACAAGTACCTGACACAACCGTCACCCCTTCCTGGGCTAGGCGCCTTTCCAACATACTCTCCTACCCTCGACAGGAGAACCGTCGTCGGCTCTGATACCGTTTGTAACGACCCAGCTATATCACCACTGATATTGTCCCCACTTAGCCACTGCGATCACCCGACAACGTGGGGTTTTATGGACAGCAGCCTGTTTCCCAGGAGGTCACCCATCCTGAGACTAGTCCCACCCGAGCACGTTTTAACTCTAGAGCCAAGTGAGCTCAAAAGACCTCGGTAATAATATATGACGGATCTATCCCTATATTCCAATGTCAAGACATCCCCCTTTTGAGTACCGTAAGATCCACCCCTCGGCAAACTACCTGCCGACCCGGGGTGTTACGTTTTTACCGATGAAAAAATCTTATGGGCTGGTAGACCCAAATCTGGTCATGTTGATAGTCTAGTTACCAACTATCACATAAATTCAGTTCTGCAGATATCAGTAAATCTAGTAGGCCCACACACCAACTATACATTCCTTTCATAAACCCAGCATTCAACTATACATTCCTTTCATAAACCCAGCATTCAACCTGGGCTTTATAAGTGGGCCCGAAAAAAGACATAGAAGCTGACAAGAAAAAATGCGTTACCCTAACCACCCAATTCAATGTTTCTCATCCCTATCATTTAGCCATAAACATTTAGATAAAGGCCTTAAAATGATCTAAACATAACATTAATGTCCTTGTTTTAGAGTGCAATTTGGGCATTTAAATTTAATATTTAGGGGCCCTTTGTTTGGGTTGTAAGGAGTCATTATGGCCAATGTTCTTAAATGATGTGGGCTTTGTTTGGGTTGTAGACCTAACTTTCTATTAGTGAAGGTCACTCTACCTGTCTGCCAGTCTACCTCATGTGATCATCTTGTTGATGTATAGCTTAGATTTTTTTTATTATAATTTGCGGAATTTGGGAAATATATACTGTCGTAATTATATATGCGTAGACAAAACTGCAATTATTTCCTTGATTTATAAGACTGTCAGTTTGTCAGGAAAAAACGTCCGTAAGTTGTAGCTGCCTATAGAGTTATGAAGAAAAGTCTAGAAAAGTTCGACTGCCATCACCACAACGATATCCACCACCACCGGTACTGCCATCACCCATAGGTTGTTGCCATCATAAATCACCTCCTTATTTGTTAACTACAAATTTGAAAAAATGAAAAATATATTCAACTTGAGCGAAATTGAGTGACCTACCGACAAAAACAAATTTCACGAGGATTGGTGTTTATTTGATTGGCTATAAGCCAACAATGAGAGTGTACAAGTTCACGTCAACGATTCTCCTTTCACCAGGTGACAATTGGTCCCCTCCTCCCTCCCCTATAAGACGCGGATCCTAACCTTCTTCGAGATCACACTTTGCATGGACAGTGGACCCGTAAAACTGTCAACAAGTTCTTATCAGTAGTACTGACAGTGATGACTGATGAAGATGGAGTTCTGAGGGGACCCGAATCAATAAATTTGACACAATGATCATACAATCCCATATGCATTTGCTGAGAGGTGAGAGCAACGTAGGCAAGAAGGGCGAACGATAACTAATAACAAATTAACAAGCATTTTTATTGCACATATATGCCTGAATACGCTTCTTTTCGATTACCCGTCTAAGAATTTCATTCATGATTTAACCAAATACTTATCTTAGTCCACTTCAAATATAATGGCAGACCAAAAAGCAAAGTAGAAAAAGACGTATGTACATAAATTGTACAGACTACAGAATACCCTTATCAACAACAAAACACAACATCATTATACATTTTCTCTGCCACAACTTCATCTGAATCTGCTGCAGATAAGAAAGTTGTCTCTGTTTCAATCAATGTCTCAGTGTTAAATTTTTATGTTTTGTGTTTGAATCTCTGTCTCTCTTTTTCTGTATGTTTACTGAAACTTGTTAATCTATTCATGGACACTATCATTATTAATTCATTTTTTTTTAAAAAAAATGTTGGTTGATTGAGTACGTAGTTCTTTTGTTTCTTCAAAGCAGATTATAAAACACTCAACAGTTCTTCCATAAAATGTGTCTCCTCTGTACTCAAATACTATGTGGTCTTATCTTCTTCTGCGCATATCTGACTATTTCTGTCCCAAAACATGTGTGACGATAAATAAGTAACTCTTTCGATATGTTAAATTTTACATAGTTTCTGTCAATGTTTGATTCATAATTTATCTTCTGCATTTCATGAAATATGTATCACTACACACAAAGGGGGGGTCGAGCTCGATCTTTTAACCTAATAATGAGTAATGCATGGTCATGTACCTATAGTGACAATGGTTTTTTTTTTTTTTTTTTTGCATAGTTTTAGTGGATGTTTGACTTATAATTAATTTATCTTGTGCATTCTCTAAAGTATCTGGTCGCGCAGTTTTATCGATCAAAAGTATCCGGTCGCGCGCAATTTTGTCAAAAATATGGAAATGTCAATGATAAGCAATACTGAATCTAAGGAATGGAAATGCATAATTTCAAAAGTGAATTAAGAACTTTAAAGAAAAAGAAAGCTAATTAATAAGTGGGTTTGTTACTTTGTTTAGTATTTTGCGGTTTTCGCTTAAAGTCCATAAGATATTCATGAACTGGATTCCTGGCTAGAATTAAGAAAAATAAAAATTAAGAGAAGAAATGAAAAAGATTGGATTCCCTTAAAACAAGAACTGCTTTGTACACACTAAGTCTAACAATATTCATTGAAGTTCTAAAGAAAAAAAACTAGAGAGCAAAGATCTCTAAGCTGGTTCCGGAACCGGAACCGGAACCTCGCTGTATTTGATTCCAATTCTTCTAGTTGTGCCATTGCTTGTGCCCAGGTACCCATTTTGGGCATTTAGGACTGAAGTAGTTCTTAACAATTCTAGAATTCAGAAGCTCAATAATGGGTTCAAATTTCACACATCTTGGTGTTTTGTACTGATTTATTGATGCCCCACGACTTATTGCGTAGTCCATGAGTTTATCGAAGGTGCCTGATTCGACGATTTTTATCTCCAATGGACCTATAGACTTATCTGATACTCGGCCTTGACGATACACACTGTTGAGTGACTCTTCAATTGTTAGACAACAATCTTCAAAAACTGAAGGTGGAATTGGGGTAGTACCATCGAGTCGAAGTTCCCAAAATAGAACATAGTGGCCAGGGGGTTTTGACAGGTCTGCATAACTTGTGTATTCAACTAAAGTTGCGTCGAATGGCACAAGATGGTTGACAGCATTCTTCACTGCATTTTGAAGCTCAACTTCATCAGTCTTGTCAGCGTCAATACTCAAAACAACATTTTTTCGACACACGAAATGGAATTGGGGTGCCTTATTCTTGAATCCACTAACTCGTAACACGTCACCTACTCGATACCGATAAAGTCCTGCAAAATTGGAAACAGAAAAACTTAGGATCTCACATACATAAAACCAAAATGTTCATCATAATGTAGAAACTTTATGCGACATATAGATGAATTTTTACCAGCATAAGTTGTGACAATAAGCTCATACTCCTGACCAAGCTTAACATCGACAAGATCGACTAATTCTTGTTGCTCCTTCTCATTCAATGATTTGGGCACAGAGATTGAATTGGTAGAACCATTGGTTTTATGAATTGGCAAGAACTCAAAATATGCCATGGTAGGAATAAGGGTGTAAGAAACTTCACTAGGCTTACACAAGGGCTTAAGATTTACTCCAAAGTAACACTCGGAAGACGCGTACATAGTACATACCAATGGAAGTCCATTGCTGTAGTAATCAAGCGTGGGGATGTACTGCGACATGGTCCCCGTAACGATGACATCGATGTACTTTGTATTTGGCCATAACCTTGTGATGATTCCTTTCCATGAGTTCCTACTGCATTCTACCTCAATGAAATCAGCAAGTTTTGGATTGGGTTTTATGATCTTCAAGACAGCGTCTCTAACCGAAGGGTCAGTAATTTGAGGATCAATGGTTCCATTTCGGATATCATTACAAAGAAGTTGCCAATGTTTTTCAAGAAATCGAATTGCTCGAATGAATCCAGAAGCGAAAACTGCTCCAACACGAAGAACTTCTTTGTTTTGAAAAAGACCACATAACATTTGAGAATACATACTTTGGTATGAATCAGGACAAAGGATGGTTTCATTTGGGCTAGTATAATTGGTGTAAGGATCATAAGGTCTGTTCTTAAAATGTGAACTTTTGTAGTAACTGGTTAACACCGGACGAGCGACTAGACCTCCCGGAGTTTTTGCTTCAGATTTTATAAACAAGAAGTACATTCCTTTGCCTTTCTCCAAATCAGAAACATACTGGCTCATCACTGGCATTAGAAGACTGTATAGCAATGATCTTCGCTCGAGCTCTTCTTCAATTGTCGGCATTAGTTTCCTTTCTCCAGCTGATGTTCCAGAGCTATACAAACCAAATTCAATATAACCCTTAGCAAGATTATCAAAAATATTAACAAAAAATATGTATATATATATATCAGCTTACTTACCTAGTCAAGAACTCAGAAATAGGCTGTCCAGAAATAATTGGAGACATATCTCCATTAGCGATACGAGTAATATCTGGTTGCAAATCTTCATAAGTAATGACAGGCATGATTTTCTTGAATGTTTCACGGTCAGTTCGACCATTTAGCCCATATCGTGCTAAGTATTCGACATGGGCATTTCGAGTAATGATTTCAGCTAACACCCTTTTTTGTACCTCATCAGCGTTACTCGTAACGTCTTCAATGAATTGAAGTACTTTCTTATTCTTATCAGCTAAACCATGATCTTCAACATAATCCATTGGTACAACTACAGAAGTTTTCTTAGGAGCTTCAGGCATGTTTTTCGATCAACGAACTCTATTACAAATAGAATTGAAAATCAAAGTGAAGAGAACCAAGAAGGCTTTTGATGAGTATATATAAAGAAGAAAGAGATGGAATATGTTGTGTGGGGAAAGAATGGGGGGGAGAGAAGGATATATATAGAGGGAAAGAAGTTGTAAGTTTAGGCTATTGGGTGCAAATCCAAGTCAGACTTTCAAAGACTATTATTGGGTAAAGGGTATTTTGGGAATATGGAATTTTAGAGTTTATCTTCATGGTTTTGACTTTTTTTTTTTTTTTTTTTGGCCTAATTCATTTTAAATTTGATTTTTCTTCTTGGTGAAGTATATATATAACTGTTCGTAAATTGTGCTTGTCGTACAAGGAAGTGAGGAATACTTTCATCAAAATCATACCAAAACATCTTAAGTTTTAAAAGCTAAAAGTAAAGAACAAACGTGCTACAAACTGCGTTTCAAGTCCTTTTTATAAACTGGATGTTTTATAAGATAAATGAATTTATGTGCGGATATGAATATATGTTACCGTAGAATCATTGAAATAGTGTTTTTTTACACCAAAATAAAATGAATTAAGCTTTCTTAGCAACTTGAAACACCAATGTACTACCTGTCGACTCTGCAAACCAAAGATTGATTGTCAACCAAAAAAATGTTGCTATTTCATAACCAACAAATTTACGAATGGCCTCCGTTCGTATAAATCCTCGACATGGCTTGTCCCACGTACTATAATATATTTACACATTGATAGAGACCATTCAATAAAAATTCTCTTTAATTTGAAGACTTACTATTCAACAAGCAAGTGCAATTGTGCAAATAGTAGTACAAATTAGACAATAATAATTATTAATTAATCAATAATTATCATGTCAACTAGAAGATAGAGATGTCATTATCATGTCTTTGTTAATTAGTGATTATTGATTAGTTAGATGACTTGACTGGCAATTTCCAGTAAATCCGCAGTAAGTACAGTTTGTACATGAGTGCATGTACTGCGGGTGTTTCACAAAGAACCAACAGCCATTTTCCTGTAACTTTGTTTCTCTGTAATTAATAATTTGGCACAATATCCCTAAATATCATGAGACATAATTAATTAATTAATACTTGATGTTTAATTAAAGGTTTTTTTTTTTTTTTTTGCAGCAGTTTAATGTTCATCATTTACTTTAAAAAGTTTTACATGTTGTTCACGTTTTTATTAAAAAAAAAAAAAAATTCAAAAATCGGATTTATCGTGTTTTTTCACGTTTTAATCTAAAACAAATTTTATTGATAAAATTTAAAGAATTATATACAGTTAGAGAACAAGCGCGCTACATACTACGCTTGCACTGCAAGCCTTTTTTTTAAATATATGAGATTTAAAGAGAGTTCTATCTCGAAAAAACTAAGGTGTTTATTTTTTTTAACAAATAGATTATAGATAATAATAAACTATAAGCTTACCGATGGAGTTTACAGTAACCACCCTATTAGCCGTTTTCTACTAGTAAATTTCAGAAGTTCCTATATATACAAACGATTTTTTGGGTGGTCTAGTAGCTTATAATCGACCGACGTTAGGAGGTCCTTTAAGAGTCGAGTGGAACTGAAACTCATGTCTGTCCCTGATTTTTTTGGATTTATTTTTGTCTGTCCGACTTATTTCCAATTTTTGAAAAAAACAATTTCTTTGTTTTTTAATTTTCTATCCGTTTTTTTTTGTTTTTTTTTTTAAACCCTTTTTTTTTTCTTCTCTTCTCTTCCCCTCTTCCCCTAACGTCAGTCTCCACCGTATCACGGTTCTATATTTTGTGTTCATTTCTGATGCATTAAATTTCTAGACCCATAGTTTTTTCTTAACGATCAACCTAAATTTTTGTAACATCAATCAAAGATATGGAATCGCGTAAACATTGCAGTTGCTTGCACGGTGAATAGTCGGCTTGCCAGCTACCTGCCTGCCCAATATAACTTAAATCATACATGTGTAATAAATAAATAGCTAGTTTAAAAGCTCACGTAGTTGATTAATTAAACTACAAATGAAACTGTGAATTTCAAACATATATAGATTTTTTTAGATATATAGTTCACCTGCTTTTGACCAACTTATATATATTGTTGGTTAGTCTTAATCAAATTGTCAACAATCTTCTTAATTAACAAGAATTATAGTCACCTTACCATCATCTCAAATTATTATGTGACTTTTAATATGTAAATAAGTTGGACTAAGTATGATCATTTACTTGAATAGTAGCTTTGTGTCTCCTAATGTCGCGACATATTGTTAAATGTATTATTTTGTATAAATTTTTCACACGTCCCAAAAAAAAATATTCTTCAAAATACTATCTACCGTTATTCTAATTAATTATTTATCTTTTATGTATACAAGAATGATGGAAGCAATATTGGATTTTGTGCTACTAGTTTACTTAAAATTAAAATACAAAATATTATGGAAGACAACATAATGAAGTTATATAATTAGCAGACTAATAGTCATGTCATTTGGTTTTGAAGATAACCTACCTTAGGGTTGTGTTTGGTTCTCGGAATCCAGATTTAAAAAGAACAATAAGCATGGTATGAATACATATATAACTTGATAAGTGATAGACGGAATAAAATTCAAAGTAGAAACAATTCTGAGGAGAGATAATTACTTGACGTAGGTATTTCTTTTAACAAATATAAAATCTAAAGAATTTTATCCGTTGTGCTTTTTATGTGTGGAATCTCTGGGATAGGAACTCAAGACCTTTGGTATCATCAACTAGAAGTATTACCAATGGAGCTCAGTTGGGTGCAATGGAAATATTGAATAAATATAAATGGGTTTTTTAGACTTAACCCCCCCTTTTATGGTCACGATTTTAGTAAACCCCCCCCCCCCCCCCCCCCCCCCCCCCCCCATTTGTCCAAGTTTGGACTTTACCCCCTCTCCGTTTACTTTTGTCAAATTTAAAGTCAATTTTGTTTGTAACTTTTCAAAATGCCCCCAATTGCTGCTTTAGACTGCCAAGTTATCAAAATACCACTACAAATCTTATTAAATCATATAAAACTGCCAAGTTATCAAAACAAAATATATAAAACTGCCAAAATACCCATGTTTGATAAAAAAAAACAACAATTTCTATTTAACAGAAAATTACCATAATACATCAATATAATGACAAAAATACCCCTTTTAGCTTATGTAAAATTACGAAAAAGTCTTATTTGACAAAAACCTTCAAAATATAACAAAAATTCTAAAAAAGATTATCTCTAATTAACATAAAAATTCCAAAAAAAATAAATTAATTAATTAACCACAAATTAGCTCTAACATGTAAAATTCCTCAACAATTAGAACATGCGTGGAGTGCGTGCCTGTACCTAATTTTCTTTAAACTCTTCCTCTTTATGTAATATATTTTTGTTAAGGGAGAGGTTCCAGGGACTTAAGAAATAGTTGACTCAATCGTATTTAGAGTACTTATGCATGTTGGATTGGTATGATTTTTTGTAGATATGATCTCCTTACTATATAGATCTACTACATAAAAAATTAACTCATTTGAAAAGATTTAGACCCATCAAATGTAATATTAAATTCAACAATAAAATTTAGATTATGATAATTTTTTGTGAAAATGTTGTGCATAATGAGAACATTAATCCTACAAAAAATCATGTATCAATCCAACATGTACAAATACCCCAAATAGGATTGAATCAAAATTGAGTCAAATATTTTTTGAGTTCCTACTTAAACCCCTTATACGTAAGTTTATTATTACTATTTGGAGGCAAGTTTCTTTAAGACAGTACCTAATTAAAAGTTATAACTTATTACAATACGAAAATTATTCCTATTTGCCCAAGCAACATAGATGCCATGGTGGATATACTTGCTTATTATAGGAGAATGTATTCAACATCTCACACTAAACACTCCATGTTGGAAAAAGTGTAGTCCCCATAACTAAATTTCCAAATTGGAATTTTTAATATAATCCATTGTTTTTCGTTTTCCTTTATTTTATGCACTTTTAAAACAAAATAATTCTTTTATTATTACAAACACAATCATATATTATTATGAACAATTTGTCTCCATGCACATTGTTAAATACTAAAATGGCTAAAAAAATCAAGTAAACATACCATCTTAGTTTTAAGCTAACATGTGATGTTCTCTTAAAGATGTCTAGAAATTTTGATATATATGAGATTGCATTCCCCATGATCCATGTTAGTTAAGGGAAAAAGGGATAATTTTGATCACTTTTCTTTTTTAAAATTCAGAAAGAACAAATGATCTAGATCAAGAAAAAAATGGTAGGTTTAATGAGTCAGCAAAGTAGAAAAGAGCGCGCATTGATTCACTATTGACAAATTTAATGTAAAATGTAAAGATAAAACAAAAAAACCTAACAAATTAAGAAAACAAGAAGTAGACATCTAACTAAATATATACTTACAAATAAAAAAGACATCTAACTATATTTATATTCTTATAACTCTTCATTCAATGGTTTTAATTAGAAAATTATAAAGGTGGCATGTGTTGTGTACGTGTGCATGTCGATCTTTTATTCTCACAAGAAATTCAAATGATTCAATCAAATTTCCAAGACACCCTGTACAGATCTGACTATTTTTCGATTTGCCTTATTTGGAAGCACATTGCAAGGGAATTATGCAATAGTGTTTAACACCAACAATCAAACCATTGATGATTATGAGACATACATTGTGCAATAAGACACTAAGAGAAGCATCATGTCCTACCAAATCACGCACGACACATGCTTTCGATAAATGTATAAACCTACAGACATTAGCACACTCCCAGAAGAACGCTAAACATCAGTTGCATGTCTCATATGCATCACGTTTTCATTTTTCGTTAATTAGTTAATTAGGATGATCTCAATGTCACATTATTTCTTTCACGCGAACACTTTCTTAGAAGTAGTACATTGTAAGTCAAGAATAAGATTGAGATCACCGAAAGGCGAAAGCGTTCAAAAGATCAAAAGAACTAACCCAAGAGATGTTATTGTGACATTTCAATACAAGTCACCAACACCAAAGAACTGTCTTCTTCTACTGACATCTGGTCCCTTCTTCCTCTTATATGTTGTTGTTTGTCTTCAATTGACCATCAAAAACATCCCACGTGGAACTACAGAAAATGTTTGAATTCATAATGACTTGTCAACCCAGGTGCAAAAAAGCATTAGTTGGGGAACAAAAGGAAGAAAAATGGCGGGAAATATTCAAAAATATTTATAAAAAAAGTGACCGTTGCTTGGCAGGTAAGGTGCAGTGGGGTGTGCTTAGTGCTTAGTGCTTTGTGAAGGAAATGTATGTTTTGGGGATTTGGGTGAGAATGTATGTGTTTAGGAAACATTGAACACATTGACCGTTGACCATTGACTAAAATTTTGTATAGGTGGATCATAGATGTTAAATATTATAATTAATATAATAAATATAAATTAAATTATTAATATATTAAAATTTTATCTTCCCAAATCCCTGCAATTCTTCTTTGCCTCCTTTAATCCCAACCTTGCTTATTTTTAATTATTATTAATCATATGGTTTATAAAAAAATTAAAAATTAAAATAAAAAAAAAAAAGTTATCTTGCTCATTGTTTAATATAGAGCAAATCTACTTTACCTTACTTCTTGTTAAAAGCAATACAACTTTGCTTCAGATCTCCTGCAGGTTTAGTTTACTATATATTTGTGTAAAAAAAGATTTGTTTATTAATAATAATTAAAAAAAAAGTGATATCTGATTAAGGATTTTTAAAATGATAAAATTATTATTAAAATATATTTTTTAAGATATAAATAAATGAATTTAAGAACAAGCATGTTAACTGGCAGCTTAAAGTGTTCATTAGAGTTAAAAATATGTTAATTGCAAAGTTAGTTCATTATATATAGTCATTTTTCATTTCATTCTTGAAAATAACATCCACTAGTAGCACCAAGAAGGCAAGAACTAATTTATTTTTCCAGCTGTACTTAGTGATGTACCCTACATTGTAAGAAGGGTTTCCTGATTTGCTGTGGACTCATTGTCTTAAAATCTAAAATATAGATGCATGTCTATCTTTATATTAAGTTTTTCTCTTTTGTTTTTTTTATTATGTTTTTTAAGCAAAGCAAATTTTATTAATAGAAAAATTTAAAGAATTATACAAAGTTAGAGGACAAACGAGCTACAAATTATGCTGCTCTGCAAGCCCTTTTTGAATAATAAAACCAATCCTACGGTATACATATTCATTGGAACCTATCGTCATCACATTGCTATATATTCATCATTTTTTGTAGTCTCTTAAGGAGTTCAACTGTTTTTGACACTAGAAACCCAAAAATATCAAAAGCAAAATGAATGCAACAATATTACTTCACTGCACATGTTTTCTCGTGTTTTTTTTTTCTTTTAAATAAACTACAATGAAGACTAATCACTAGGATAAGAACTTTATTTCTGTTGCAACCATGAAATTTTAGATGTTGAATTTTCTTTTAAGGAATCTTTTTTTTTTTTTTTGATAAACTAAGGGTCTGTTTGATTTGGGTGGGATTCTTTCCCTTTAAATTTCTTAAAGGGGTATAGTTGTAATTGCATAAAAAATAAGAACAGATTTTAATTCTCCGTCAAAATTCCCTCTCACTTCCGTGTCTTCTTCTCCGGTATATAAATTTTAATTCCATATGATGTCCTCCATTTTCACCAGTAAACTAATTTACAGCTCGAATCAAACAAACCCTAAAGCATCTTATGTGAACAAATTAATTAGTTGGGTTTTATTTTTCAAAATACTACTTAATCTAATAATCTTGCGTTGTCATTGGTTGGTACTTCAAAAGCAGTAGTAATAATTGTATAACATGGTGATACTATATATTAATATGCATGAATATGGTTTTAAGATCATTACAAGTTCACAACATGATCTTTCACAAAGAATCACCATGATTAATTATTTTAAATACTTCAATATATAATCAAAATGAGCTTGTAAAGTATGTTCTTTTCATCAATGTTAATGCATGCTTCATCTAATAATCTTAGTTGAAATTGAATCTCTTAGTTGGAGATTATGGTTGCCATGAAGATTCTATGTTTAAAGCCATTGCCCACAGAAAATGTTTCATGCAATCATGGTGCCAGAACTTGAATGTTTTGTTGTTTTATTGAAAGAATCTCATACTTTCTTGGATAAGTAAGCCATGCAACACATCTTTAAAGCAGGGGAATGGTGGTGTAAAGTTCAAAAAATACCTTAATATATGTATATATCACTAGATCATGATCACTACAACTATAATGTTCTCACAGTTGAACTGCAATTTTTTTTTTTTTTGCATATTATGATGTCTGCATTTTCCATGCTATAGCCTATATATAACTCAAAAGAACATGAACTACGTGTCGCAACGTCTGTGGACATATATTCTGTCTTCTAAGCTTGTATGAAGCCTTGTGATTCTGGTCACCCGATCGATTTAGTGGAAGATGAGTTCGATAATGTGATTCAAATGCGTGCAGTATCTAATCGCACTCAAATGCATGGGAACGTTACTCACACGTACGACAAAGAACGGTACTAAATACCGACATGAGCACGCACACAAATAGATTTCCTAGCGTATAAACATGCAGCAAGGTGGTGGTACTTTGTACCATTTACTAGATTCATGTAACTAACTATCACAGAGTTGATCTATAAAACTTTTTATGGATGATATAATTATTCCATGTCCACCACTTCTCCTACTACACTAATAGAATACAAAGAACTTGAATACAACATGAATGTGATATCTTTATCAGCTTTTATATCAATACTATTCCAAACAAATAATCAATCCCACTATGTTGAAACTTCTACACAAGTGTCTTCTTCTTTATAGAGATGTGATGTGTGTAAGAGCTTATAGCTTTGGAATTCATGAGACTTAGTTTGAATCCAAAGATATTCAATTATCATCACTTTGTGGAGGGTAGTCTTTGTCTGTGACTTTAATTTGTCTCTTGTCAGGATAAAATGGTGACAATTATATGAGCTTCTCATGTGCATTATTTGTTATCTTTCTTTTACTTCCTTTTAGATAAGATTTTTAACCCATTTTGAAGAATGGGAAATGAAAGGAGAGGGGGCCTTGCCACACTTTTCATGGCTTTTGGTACACCTTTTGTCCTGTTGCAGGTTGTTTAGAATTGTAGCTGTTATTGTTGGTACATTGTCTTTATCCATTCACTGTAGTTAGTGCTAAGTTTTATCTAAGTCAATCACCAAACATCTATCTAAAACATTGTAGTTGTGATCATCTATGTGTTTGATCTCGATCTCGATCTCGTGAATGAGTTTATGGCTTAATGGTAGGATAAATTAGCTATTTTGGTTCACAAACTTTCACCAAATATTTAATCGAGTCTACAAAGTTTTATCTGGTCAATTTGATCCGCAAACTTTTATTTCATTTGCAATTTGATCTCAAATTAAGTCATGAACCATATATGCTACTCTAATAATTTGAGATTAAATTGCAAACGAAATGAAAGTTTGCGGATCAAATTGACCAAATAAAACTTTTTAAACTCGATTGAAAATTTGGTGAAAGTTTGTGGACCAAAATAGCTAATTTATCCTTAATGGTAGCTCCCCTCTCACAAAAAGAAGAAGTCGTGGGTTCCAAACACGTGAAACAGCTGATTTTTTTTTTTTTGCTAAGTAAGTTGATATATAAATAAGCAAACATGAGAACACAGAAATTGTGGGTGGGTGTTAACATATCTACTCCTCATCAGATGACATTCAGAGCATACAAAAAAAAAAAAAAAAAACAGTGACCTATAATTACTTGTAACAGTCATGAAGTCATGTAATTTCTCAAGATCTCAAACTCTTGAGGGGGATTGGAGCAAAGTTTGAGCACCAAGGTCCAGGCAGTCAACAGTTGATTATTAATATAAGTTTTCACATGTAATTTAAATGGGTAGGGTACTTAGAGTCCCCTCAACCCTGCTTGCCAATAATAAAAAAAAAAAAAAATCTATGTTTGATCTTTAGGATAATTATAGGATTAACTTAATTTACTACAAATTCTAATTAAAGAAGTACGAGGTCGTCTGACAGAGCTTGGACCTCGGCTTGTTTGTTTAAAACACACACCATGATGACATTATACGCCTTTGTGGTTACAAGATGAAGGAGAAGACGCCGAAGCTTAGGGGCTGTTTGTTTTTTTGGGGTCCCTCTTGTAAGAGGTTGCCTCTTTTAAGAGGTATGTCTTGTAAGAGGTTGCCTCTTATAAGAGGTACATGAAAATTGTTTGTTTTTACCTCTTGCAGGAGCTTATAAGATGTAAGGTGTTTGTTTTTAAAACCACTTATAAGAGGTAAACTTTACAATTATATCCTCTTCTAAAACAATATTTTTTAAATTCTATAAATGTATAAAAAAAATTAATTTTTTAGGTTAAGAAAAAGAAAATTCCATAATAAATATAAGAGAGATAGGAAAATATGTGAAGTGAGAGAAATTAAAAAAGAATTTAAGGTATTTTATATTTAAGGACTAGGGGTAGGAAAAAGTTATAAAGATCATGGGTAGGATAGGTATTTTGAAGATATCTACCTCTTATAAGAGGCTAATAGCATTATAGCAAGGTCATTGACACTACCAAAAATTAGCCTCTTATAAGAGGCAAACCTCTAGTAACTTTTTATAAGAGGTGAAAAACAAACACCTCATTTTAGTGGTCCACCTCTTAATAGAGACTCTAGTAAATCCAACCTCTTATAAGAGGTAAAAACAAACAGCACCTAGTGTCGATGATCATCATATGTTAAGCATTATGTTACCAATGGGATCAGTATACAAAGTATGATTTATTATTTGAGTATTAGCACTGTTTTACCACAAAGGACTATAAGAGTCTAGGACTACTCAGTGTATATGACTTGTAAGTCACCAACATGATCTTGACAAGTAAGAAAAGAGTTGAATTCCACCAAGCCCTTTGTCTGGGCAAAAGAGAGTAAATAGTACTAGTACAGTAGTACTAGTACTTGTGCTAGCAAATAACATTAATAAGTGGGTGGGTTGAAAGTTAAATGAGACTTCAATTATTGTACAAATTTAGTTAGTGTCATTCAAACTTGTTTATAATTTTGTTTAATTAAGTCGGTCTGAAATGATCATATATATTCCTGGCTTCAAGTTTTGATAGTGAAACAGCTTTTCAAGTAATAGTTAGTTCACAATGTTTTGTTTATGTTTGTAAAACATACAACAACTTGAGTACAGTGTTAATATTAGTTGCATTTTTTGCTTATGCAAGTCATATCTTTAAACAATTAATTAATTAAGTCACAACCAATCAAGTAGGTTGTAGGTGGTTTAGTTCTTAATTATATCACACATTGTAATGTCTTTATTGGAAATAGACTATTGATATATATATATGTAACACTTGAGATAAAGACTAATCCTTCATCTACATTGTCTAGTGATGTATAGGAGAAGAAGGTAAACATGATTAACATTGTCTTTAAGAATGCTTTTGGCCTCCTAATCTTATACAAAAAAAACTAAGTGATGAAGTGATTTGGTCTAAGGAGTTATGAGCCAATCCATAAGAGATTGGTGGTGTTGTGATGAAAGAGAAACCTTTTTGTCCATCTTTTCATGTCCCTCATAAGGGTAACATATAGGCCCATAAAACCGAACATCCTCTTGACCACAAAGTACTCACAAAAAGTGTATATATATATATTTCTCTTTTAGAAGATGATTGAAGTCATATGGAAGGAGGGGAAGCAGTCTTGTGAATTGTGATTACTTTTCTAAAGGATTTTCTTTGCTTTTTTTTTTCATTCTTCCATTTGGTTTTTTGTAAAATAGTTGAGTGATATTAAAGGAGAGGAGAGGGAGAAAAGGAAGAAGATATTAAAAGTAATGGGACCTGGCAATGTGGGGAGCATATTTATGTAGATTTTAAGAAAAAAAACATAGGCTGTTGTAGGTTTCATAACTGTGGTTTTTTTTTTTTTTTTGCTTTAGATTGGGTTAAGATGACTGCATCATCCAATACAAATAGTTGAGAAAAAGATATGGAACATTGGCCTATGGAAGAAGAGCTGGCTTGTCTAGTAGTGCTAAGGAAGGTGGAGGATATGGGCATGTTTTTTCTCTAAGATTAGTTTGACTTGGGAGGTGGTATTTCTGTGTTCATGTGTGTGTTTGTATGTGTGTTTGATGTTCAGTTGAAAATTGGAATTTGTAGAAGAGATTTAAGAGAGAATTGGGTCCCTTTTGTAAATGCATGTAAAGTATGGTAGTGTGTCTTGTTTCCCCTTCAATTAGGAATGTTAAGGGTAGGCATGATTATGTCTTTGTTTTGCCATTTCTTTTTGTCCCCCTTCTAAATCTAAATCTAAGAAGAGTGGGGGAGGGTGCACATAAATAGAACTATATGACCTTTCACATACAAATCATGTTTGGCATTACCACATGAAAGGGTGCACATAACTAAAATATTGCCAGTACACATTAATCATGTCTAGCATTAGTTGTGATTTCCTCTTGCAAAACCATGTATAATCAAGTGTTATCAAAGACCAAAAAGTGGAGAAAATTATCAAAAACTTGTAAAGAAGTCATTCAAGTGAAATCTTATCATTATCATAATCTTTTTATGTCACCTAAACATGTAATTATAAAGTCATAAATGAGGCAGATAGATAAATAGAGAATCTTTGTCTCAAAATTGTTCTACCTTTATTTTTAGAGCAGCCATGTGCTGCTCATAGTCTCATTCATATTGCTTAGTGTTTACAAACATATAATATTATCAGGTTGTAGAGTATCTATCACAATGTAACCATGTGTTATAGGCCCCATATTGAACAACATTATTATCAGTTTGAAGAGTTTCCAAAGAGAAAGCAAATCATAGTGTCATAGAGAAACACTTTGGACCCCAGGTCTCACCATATGGTAGTTAGAGGTTAAGGGAACCTAGACATTGGTGTAGTGCCACGCAGTACATTGATCTATGTTAAGCTAGCTAAGGGTTTTTGTCCAATATCTGAAATCAACAACCAGTATAAACTAAGCAGTCCAGATTTGTTGTTGGGTCTATTCCATTGTTTATCATGTGTGCACATTTACTATACATGAACACCAATGTCACTCTTAAACACTAATAATCTGCTAAAATACTCTGCAGATACTAATATTTTCTAGATTACCTGCAATCGTCGTAAAACCACTTACATCCGCTTTCTTCTTCTCTGGTGTCAAACATTTCAGGACAGACAACTCAAATGGTTGACTTAGGTGTATTGGTGTATGCCCATGGAAAAAAAAAAATTCGAAACGAACTGCTTAAGACTAAAATCGAAGCAACAATCTAAACATGACCTACAGAAAGGTCAACATCAGAGCCTACAGCAAGAGCAGTAATGTAAAGATGACCTACAGAAAGGTCAACATCAGAGCCTACAGCAAGAGCAGTAATGTAAAGATGACCTACAGAAAGGCAACTACCATGCATTGCCTAGACAGTCTTATGATCTACAGTTTATGTTAAAAGTTTTCAAGACACTTCCATGTTGTTATTTTATCAATGGCCTATCATGAATTGTTTTTGAACTATGGCATAAAAGGTACTTTATACCTTCGATGACTTCCCCTAGAGGTCCAATGGAGGTTCCCTTAGCTGGGATTTTCAGTTTAGAAGAGGTTTCCTTGAGGGAGTATTTAACGTATGCAGCTCCCAAAGATAAAAGTATGCAGCTCAATCTTTGTGGAATTGTTTAGGTTTATGTATCACGGGCAATTCAACGTATGCAGCTCCCAAAGATAAAAGGGGATCCCCTGCAACAAGGTATGAAACCTAAAAATGCCAAACCTTTGTCAATGGCTGCATTTTCTCAAGCCGTGCAGAAAAGTCTATCATCCACTTATTCTCTTTCTCAGTGGGTCAGTTAATTTGGAATCAATTGTTTCATGCCATTTCACGGGATATCAATAGAAAGATAGTCTAGGACTTCTATATGTAATGATCAACTCCTTTTGCAACATCCGTCAGAATCCACGATCAGAAATTTGTTTACTTCCTGGGAAGGTGGCAAAATGGATTCTTTGTTGTAAAGTGGTTTAAATCCTTTGTATTATAGGTTATTGTGACCGGAATGTTGTTCAATCAGCCAAAAGAACACGCAGGCATAAGAAATTACTGGTGAACGTCAGTAGCATTTGAAAACAGAACAATCACTGATTACCCTGTATAGGATAATCTTGCGACAGCGACACAAGAATGCATTGACACTAGGTCTCAGACTTACACAACCTAGCCTTTGAAACCTTAGTGCATTACCTGTTCTAGACCCACTATTGCATGGCTCCATCAGCTAATTAGCAAGTGCAGATATGCTCGTAAGGTTTTAGACAAGACTCCCTACATATTAAGATAAGGTATGGATGTGATGCAAATGATAATGATATTTATCAAAGGGATAATGATATTTTCCAGGAAAGTTTGTTATGTCAACAAGCTCCACAAAAATTTAAATGGAAAAGTTCAACAATCTTTATCAAGCTAACATCATATAATATTCTTTTAGTAATTGTACTCAGCTAACGCACATGAAGGGAAAGTAAGTACAAGAAAAAAAAAAAAAAAAGACAATAAGACATAAAATTTGTTCAAGACATGATAAGTTTGCTTACATGTTTAAGAGAAGTCTTGTACATTTTGGACCATATCTCTATCTAATTTTGGGAGAAAGATGGTTATGAGGATTTAGTTGCTACAATGAGTCATCTCATTCAAATACTGAGACTTCACCACTCCAACTGCATGACGCAATTACATTAGGGATTCTAGGATGGAAAGCAACATCTACACATGCTTGCTCATATGCTTTTATTTTCCTCAGAAGCTCTGATGACCTAAAGTTATATATGTATATACATCCATCCGAGGACCCAGATGCGAGTTTCTCACCATCTAAGCTAAAATCACATTTAATAGGGAACCCTGAAACTCCATGATTATCATATCTCTTGTACTTGTCTAGCCTGAAAGGGGGGCTGGAAGAGAAGATCGCAATGTAATTGCCATTTGATTGTGCAACAAAGAACGGGTCGGATGGGTGGTATTTGACACAAGGGCAGGTATAGGCTTCTACGTAGACCTGAAAAACAGCGATCCCATGAGCTCTTCCCTGTGCTCTATCTATATCGAATCTAAAATCTAGCATAACCACGAAATATATGAAAAGAAATGTACCATGTGTGTATATGTAATATAGCTCATTCTTCTAAAATGTGTAGTTGCCAACTGATGTCTTTGTGAGGTAAATAATCACAAAATTTATTGTTTTCTACATTTTTCACTTGCTATGATAATTTTCAAAATTTACTGTTTTCTAGCATTCCGGCAGATTTTCGTCAAAGAAAATTGTCTGTGGCTTGTTTATTTACTGGTAGGAATCAACATTTTTGCATACAAACATCGTGATTATGCAATAGCTGTCCACTTCATCTTAAGTTAGATACGCCGAATGAACATGCGAATGCTACTTCATGATTTATCTTTCCAAACACGAAACTGATTTACAATCCTAGTTTGTCATCCATCTTCCCAATAAAAAGAGAACCCCAAATCTGAAGAATAAAGAAAGCCCAAGTTCATCAGTTAAAACAAACCGAGTTACGTCCTTTTCCAGTTCTTTTAATTTACACCACATTATTGTGGATCTCCTGCTCCGTGACATCTATTATTGCAACTTGGTCCAGAGGGTTAAACACTTCACTATTCCAATGTTCTTCTTCAACTTGGTACTCAGCACTTTCTTCCTCCACCAGTAGGGATAGGTGAATCGACAAATAGGGTATTTTTGTCTCTGTCGATCTCTCCTTTAAAAGCTTAGCATCCATTAAGATTTAGGTTTTGTTCTTCACTGGATTGAACAATAAGGTAAAAAGGTTTTGCTGTTACACATGGTGGGACTTGTGTGGGAAGCAGAATGACGAGCACAAGCAACTCACGAGTATGCCATGTAGGATGTTCGATAATGCCACATTGCCACAGTCTGTTCAACTAATACTTGTCAGGAAATAATAAGGGTAGCTGAATCCTTCCCAAAATCTGTATTTTCATGTTAAAAGAACGGTAGAATCTTCTAGGTTTTCCCTCACTCATTAGGTGGCAACTCCAGACTTCTTTTGCTCTCTCCTTGAGTTAAATTCACATAATTGTGAATAAAGTTTCTAATAAATATAGAGGCCTCTAGAATATACACTAATAAAAAAAGGAAGACCTTTAATAATTTTTGATAATGTGAGGGGAAAGAAATCAAGGGAAGTCCTTCTTTCTGCTAACTACTAACATGTACCCTATTTCTCCAACCAACTCCATTGCCCCAAGAAACTGAACCTAAGTGAAGGCACCAAATCTACGTTCATCATTACACCTATCCTCCAAGAGTTTGACCAGTTAGCATTTTGAATAAATAAGTGCTATCATAGTGTATCCAAGTAATAACGAGATAATATAGAATTGTAACTCTTACCTGGTTAGAGAGAGGAATCTGTCGCGAGACATCCCATACAATGATAGAATTTTCACTGGCATTGCTCTTGGAAATGTCACTGGAAGAGACAAACTGTTTGGCGTCAACACTAAAATCAATGTCAAGTATTGGCCCAAGATTTCGAATGTACTCCTGTACCACCCTACCGATTCTTACATCCCAGAGGCTAAGAAGGCCTTTTGACCCTCCAGTAAGGAAGAGATTGAAATTGCCTGGATGAAACTTTAGAACCCCCACAACTTGGTCCTCTTTGAAAGTCTGCCTTTGTATACCCGTCTCAACATCAACCAACATTGATGAGCAATCATATCCACAAGAAAGCAAAGAAAGCCCATCCTGGGACCACCTCAAACACTTTATAGCTGCACTGTGATAATTGAAAACCCGTACTTTCTTCTGACCTCTGCTCCATACATTCCAGACATACATAACACCATCCATTCCAGCAGAAGCAAGAAGATGACCTGCAGAAGGAAGTTTTTATAACCACCAATTCGATATCATTCCCCATTCATCAAATAAATTAGTATCCTACCCCATTAGAACATAATTGGATAAAAAACCTCAAAGTACACATGATTTATTTGATCCCGTCGGATATACATTCACTACAGAAAGAAGGAATATCAAGAAAAAAAAAATTATCAAATCATATGTTGTTACATCTGGCAGCTACCACATATCGCAGATTAGGTCTTTCCTGGTGAGATGACCTGAAATAACGCCGAAGAAAGCAGGAATATCAAGAAGGATATAATTCGCATTCACACAATCTTCAGAAACGTCTGTCCTTGTCGCAAGTAATACACTTGATAATCAAGTAAGTTGGTGTTATCCTTTTAACCTTGGTTAACAAAGAAATGGATAAGGATCAATGTGGGATTGGGCTTGGACATCCACATTTAGATGTCTTATTTACAACACTCCCCCATGGATGTCAACCACATCAAGATTATTGGTTCTATAAACCTTGTTTGGATAACCCAGTAATACAAAACCATGGCGAAGGAAAATGAGTTCAAAAGGTTAAGCAAAGTCTTTGCATCGTTTAAAGGTAGTATTTGGAAGTTGATTACTTACCACTTCAAAGATATGAGAATTAATCATGAATCTCTGCCACAACTGATAGATTGATTAACTCAATATAACGTCTAGGAATATGATCCTCCAAAGAATCAATCCATCCATCAGTGGGGGGGGGGAGTTCTTTGCTGAATCTTTGGAGGATTATATTCCTAGAGATTATACAGAGTTAATCAATCCGAATATATAATATTGTACTACTAAACTATAATATTCTGCAGCCTAAATCTCATCCAAACTATATATCACGTATGTACCAAGACAGTTAAAGTCAACGCTCCCGTAAACCAGTTTCAGATTCACCAAAAATATATTTCAAACTTCTCGGCTATTTTTCACCATCTTAGCCTCTTAATTTAAGATATATTTGAACATAGATATTATACTTCCGAATGTGTCTTTTCTAAACAAAAAACATCATCCAAATAGGATGAGTAACGAGTGCTAGATAAATTTTCTATGAAAGCCACGCAAGCAGAAAGTAATAGTAAAGTCATACTGAATTTCCAATAACAACAACGTCAATTAAATTATATAAAAATAAAGACACTATAGAAAAATCCGAAATCTTTATATGTTCTTCTATATTCTGTATTATAACTACCATAAATTTTTTAGTAAAAGTTCGTAACTCTAAGGTCACCAAAACTTTACGACACTAAAAGTGTACAAAAAGGAAAAACTGAAACGATTGTCAGACTCACAAGCCCTCTTTCACCAAGTTAACATCATCGTTGTAAATTGGTCTTAAGTAATCAAATAAATTCCTTTCAATCTAGTTTCTAGTGTTTTTGGAAACAATTAGAAATACTTAGAAAAAAACCTTCTATAATTTTTCTACCAAAGCCACACAAAGAGAACAATAACAATTACTTATACTGAAAATCCTACGAACAGTGACGTTTATCAATTTATTTAAAAATCACGGCATATTAGAAAAATCTGAAATTTTAATATGTTATTCTATAGTTTGTAATCTAGGATCCATAAAATTTTCACTTACAAATAATGTTCCTAAGGCTGTCAAATATCTGTGACACAAAATGATGCATTCTAGGGTTTAAAACCCCTAATTTGTGCTAAGATTGCTACTATATGTTTTTAGAATTATTGGGGATATTTAGGTTTATGTTTAATTGGTGTTTTTAGGTGTTTTAGGATATTTCTATTTTAGAGTTATTTTAATTTCGAATTATGTTTTCTATTTTCATTAGAATTAGTCTAGGTTTAGGTTTCCTTGCTTTCCAAGGATTGTCTTTCCTATTTACCGAGTTGTAGGCCTTTGGCCAAGTTGGTGTTGATTGGTTAATTGAATTGTGTGTTTGAGAAGAGTCTTCTCGTTGTGTGAGTTCTTGGTTAAGAACATTGGTTGTCGAATCCCGAAAATCATCGTAGTTCTTTGAATTCGGTTCAAAGTACATATCTTTATGCACGACTGCATCACAAAAACTATCCAGAAACAATAAGAGTAAAGTCTATCAGACTTGAAACACCTACTTCAGATGTTTAAACTTGTTGGAAATAAGGGTATTGTGGGCTTTAGGTGTGTAGTTTAGTCCCACATAGCTTAGATATGAAGTCTATGTGGTTTCTCTCTCTATATATAGAGAGTTAGCTTCTTTGTAAGTTAAACCTAATTATTATCAATATTATCATTCATCTTTTTACCTAATTATTATCAATATTATCATTCATCTTTTTACCTAATTATTATCAATAATAATTAGGTTTAACTTACAAAGAAGCTAACTCTCTATATATAGAGAGAGAAACCACATAGACTTTATATCTAAGCTATGTGGGACTAAACTACACACCTAAAGCCCACAATACCCTTACTTCCAACACTACCTCTCAAGCTGAACATTCAGACTCTGAATTTCAGCTTGAAATACAAAAAAGTTCTCTCATATCCCCCACAAAGTATCATGAGAACGACACCGGGCAGGATGTTCAATGGCAGGGATGACCAGCTACGAGAAGAACCGTCTGCAGGGATGTCCAGCTGCAGAGACAATAAATGAGCAGGGATAACCAGCTGCTCAGCCAAGAAAGACGCCGGAGGTAGTGGTGGTGATTGCTAGGGACATGTTCGTTTCGGTGGTTAGGGTTTACTTTCCACAAAGCATCTGATAAAACTTCAAAAACCAATAAAGATGAGGTACTCCAGGACGAAAGAAGGCTGATTTTGGAGTAATAAAGTCGTTGAAAGGGCTGGGCAGGAACGGTAAAACCGTAGACGGATGGCGGCGCAGAAGAGGCCCTTGAAAGGGCTAGAAAGAATGACGCATGATATCAACAACGCAGTCAAGGCCCTAGAAAGGGCTGGACAAGTGCGGCACACTACGGCAACAACGCATACAAGGCCCTAGAAAGGGCTGAACAAGCCGCGCATGACATCAATAACGCATACAAATCCCTAGAAAGGGGTTAGACAAAAGTCAAAAGTGGCGCACCAACAAGAAAAAAACAGCAAACCTGAACCTTAAAAAAAATAAAAAACACAGTACTCCGGTGAACAATGATTCCGGTAAACAGTAATATGTGAACAGTACTCCATGTGAACAGTACCGATGAACAGTGATCCGATGAACAATATCACGAAAAAAAACATGGCGCAAAAAATGACAGCGGAAGCAGAAAAAAAATCTGACCTTTGACGATCTCCGGCCACCGGCACATCGCCGGCGGCCGAAAACCAAGACCTAACTTGGCTGTGATACCAACTAGAAATATAAAGGATGAATTATATTGATAATAATTAGGTTTAACTTACAAAGAAGCTAACTCTCTATATATAGAGAGAGAAACCACATAGACTTTATATCTAAGCTATGTGGGACTAAACTACACACCTAAAGCCCACAATACCCTTACTTCCAACAAAACTCATATTCAACAGTATCTTTAATCTAACCAAATTAAGATCATTCAATCTAGTTTCTATTGGCTTTGGAATCATACAAAAAGAACTTCTAGTGAATTTTATAAAAAATTTCAAACACAAGCAGTTTAAAAACTAAAATCCAAAAAACGGAAAAGGGAAAAGGTAAAGGTTTACTCGTGATATCATTTATACATTTGATAATTTACATGCATTTAAATTAGGGTTTTTGACAATTAGTCCCTTAAGGATTTGGATTTAATTTTTATTTACATAAAAAGATGAGATAGTAATTATTAAATATATAATTGGACTAGTGCTTAGTAAGCAAAAGATCGGAGATATTAACCCACGTCTACCTAGGTTTGGGAATTCAGTTTTACTCTTATAAGAACTCGTGTTCTACACGTAAAAGGAAAGCTAGGTTTGGTCCTCCAATCTATTAATTGATAGAAGAAGGAAGAGAAAAACAACCCATTAACGAACTGGTGAGTAAACCTTTATTTTTTTTGGTTTTCTGGATTTCAGTTTTCACACTGCTTGTGTTTGAAAATTGATATAAAATTCATTGTAAGAGATTTTCGAATGATTCCAAAACCAGTAGAAACAAAATTACATTATCTGGATTTCTTTAGTTTAACGTTACAACTGAATACGAGTTTAAACGTCCGAAGTTCTTGCAAGTTTCACATATTTTACAGTTTTTATTTTTGGGTAGTTTTTGTGTCGTATAGATTTGACAGCCTTAGAAATATTCTGTGTTGCATGGGTACGGCAGTTTTTGCGCCGAGTCCTGTGTCGATACGTGTAGACACAGATTCGGACTCAAATGCAGTACAGATTCGTCCATCCATTGGATAGAAAGATAAATTTTTTAGTTATAAACTTAGAACTTACAGGTGTACTGTGTTAATGAAAACACTTTAACATGTGACACCATCATAAAGCCACCTGTGGCATACCAATAAAAAAGCCACCTGTGTTGTTTTGTGACACTTGTGGACAAGTGAGCCACCTGTATTATTTTGTCCACTTGTGGACTTAGGATTTTCAATTCACCTAATTCTTACACTGAATTAAGTAACATGCAAGTAATTGCATAATAGTCTCTTATTAATTAATTACTAATTTAATAATTCTGTAGTATACTAGTATTCCATATTTCTCTTACAAAAATATATTAGTTTATAATATTTTGTATATGTAGGAATAAAATTATAAAAAAAACTATAAAAAATATGTAGAGTCCCCGAATCTTAATTTTTAGAGTTTGTCGTGTCAGACACTCCGTACCCGTGTCAGACTCCTACACGCATACCTGTACCCATGCAACACAGGAAATATTGTTTGTATGTGAAAATTTTATGGAAGCTAGATTACAGGGTATGGAACAACATATTAAAATTTTGGATTTTTCTACTATGCCGTTATTTTTAAATAAATAGATAAATGGTACTGTTCATAGGTTTTTCAGTATGAGTAACTATTATTGTTCTCTTTGTGTGGCTTTGATAGACAAATCATAGAAAATTCGTTTGGAAATATTTTTAATTAATTTCAAAAACCCTAGAAACTAGATTAAAAAGACTTTATTCTATCAGTTAATCCCAATTTACAACGATCATGTTAACTTGGTGAAAAAGGGCTTGCGAGTCTCAAAACCGTTTCAGTATTCCTTTTTGTACGCTTTTAGTGTCGCAATGTTTTGGTGACCTTAAGAGTTATGAACTTTTAGTAAGAAATTTATCGTAGTTAGAATATAGAAACACATCAAAATTTCATATCTTCCTAGAGTGTAATTATTTTTAAATGGTTTAATTGACGCAGTTGTTATTGGATATCCAATATGATTTTATTTTTACTTTTTGTTTGCGTGGCTTTAATAGAAAATTTATATTAGACTCGTTATTCAGCATATTTGGATGATTTTATTTGTTTTAGAAAGACATTCGGAATAATAATTTCTATGTTAAAAAATATCTTAAATTATGAGGCTAAGATGGTGAGAAATGTTCGAGAAGTCTGATGTAGATTTGTGGTGAATCTAAAACTGGTTAGAGGAAACGTTTCTTGAAAACATAAAATTGATGCCTCTAAAATGGATGAAAATCTTGAGTTGGTTGTAGTACACTATTGGTATCAAAAGTCAACGACGAATCTCCTGTTGCGGGTGAGGGGGTACGCTGGAAAGGCGCCTAGCCTATATAACGGTAATTGTTGCGCCAGGTACTTGGCTCAGTGGGCAGGGAACGTCGAAGATTTTGGGACTGCGCTGAGTGTACTGCAGAGCCGATGACGACTCTATTCTAAGGTGGCCTAAGCCCACATCGATTCGTATCAATTTCTTGTTAACCAAGGTTAAAAGGATAACACCAACAAACTTGATTATCAAATATATTATTTGGGATATGTTGTTAGGTGCATGGACCAAATAGTCCCACATCCGAGCCATAGCAAATCTCTAAGGGGTTTATAAGTAATGGTCTGGTATCCACTATTGTCAAAGCCTTTTGGCCTTGGATGATGTATTTAATTATTGTATATTCCTAACGACAATGCATGATGGTGCGTCCCACTAACCTTCATGCAGGTAACTCACCATAGCTATTAAAGGAGCCGATAAGTTAGTTTATTTAATTGTTGTAGAAAGTATGCATAGTTTACTTGTTTTAGTTGTTGATTGTTGTTAGTTTTAGGTGAGCTCTCCTTTCATGAGACACTCACACCAGCAAATTCAGTTTGCTAACCCTCGTTGTTTCTTTTGCAACTTCAGGTACGTCTCAATCGAGCGTAGAGGAGAAACACTGTGTTTAAAATACTGATACTTAAGCTGGAGTTAAACTTTGGAAATGAGGTAATTATGCATTTAAAGTTATTTATGATCCTTTATAACGTATGTTTTGAAAAATTATGCCTATATGGGTCTTTTTGGAACCAACCCGCCCACACTCCGGCTGCTTTATGAATATTTGCTATTTATTTAATGAAAATTCACTTATCAAAAATTGGGTGTAACATATTCGTATCATAGCCGACGACGGGTTTTCCGTCGAGGGAGGGGCGTACGCTGGAAGGCCCAGGGAATGCCAGGTACATAGCTTTCTTAATAAGGAACGTTTGAGATTTTGGGACTGCGCTAAATGTATTGCAGAGTCGAGGACGACTCTATTCTAAGGTGGTGGGATTGTAACATCCATGTGTTGCGTTAGTCCCATATCGGATGTCGTTGTATTGGTAGTATATAGAGCATAACCATACTCTAACAATATGTCAAGGCTTTGTAGGTAGTATTGGTACTATATTGATCCAAAACCTTTAACTGTTGGATAACCATGGTGATTAAAAGGGGACAATATTGACAACAAATGATATAATGCTCGGCGCTCCATAATGAGTGACGACGAAATCCCGAGGCGTGATTTATACTTGACATGCACTCGGATGGCATGATTAATACATATATATAGGGCACGTAGAACGTATAGAGCACATAACTAAATAACTAATAAGAATCTTCCACTCACATTTCTTTTTTTTCTGCTGATAAAACTATTATTGATCGAGAAAAAAAAAGAGTTTACGACAGCTAAAGAGGTTGAAGTGAGTGAGATCCTCACAACAACTAGAAAAATAAAACAAATGCAAGTCAATAAAGACTTTCTCGATACAAATGACATCTTCCATTGAGTTATAAGCTCATCAAATTGTGCCCTTATCTACAAGAGTCTCCCATCAACCATACCAACATTAAACCTTAGCACCACAATATGTTCAATCTCACATGTTTCTCCTCAAAGATCATGTTCCTTTTTTGCTTCACATACGCTCCACCAAACACTCATGGTACCAACTCCCACGACTTTGCTCCTAGTGTGCAAGAATTACTCCTTGACCAAAGCTTTATAGCATTACCCACATGAGCATGCATAAATAAAGATCTAATCAGCTTGTAGTATAGTGTTGGCTAATTGTCTCCAAACTTCTTTGGCAACCCTTCTTCAACTTCGTTTCCTGAATTGTAAAGACATCGAGCTCTTTCACAATCAATTTCCTGAGTCCATTAGATGCTTTCTTGCTCCCCAATCCCCTGATGTTCCAACATAAAACATTTAATCTTCGTTGCTAACATTTTGCTCCTCATTTAACAATTTGTTGGCTTCCCTTCCCTCCATCTTCGACCAAAACTATTTTTCTAGAGTTAACTTCAACAAGTTAGTTTGACCAAGAGTACCATCCACCCTTGGTGACACACCTATAAGAGTTCCAACGCGAATTACTATTTCGTTCACCCATTGTTGTGGCTACCTTTGTATTTCAAGATTTAATAGCTTTACCAAAACTCAGACGTTCATCTGTATAGGTATTTTGATTTTCCTCCTTGTTTCCTTTCGTTGTACCGAAATGGACGAGTTCATTGCTTTCATTATCATAAACGGATCCTAAAGATGCTACGCCATTCACCTCAATAACTATCTCAGATCTCTCATATTGTTTCTTACTTAATATACATGTATATACATATCCATCGTTTCGAATTAAGTTTATATTAATACAATAATTTTACTATTTACCACCCAATGTCCTCTGTGTGCTAGTAAGAAACCCTTGTAATTTTTGTGCTTATAAATAATTCCTTTAGTTGGTTGATGATGAAAGTTTTGAGATTCCTTTAGGTTAAATGTAAGAATTAAAATACTTACTATAATGAGTGATATTGATATGTTAAGTTTCCACTAATTAAGATCTATGTCAGAGTGTAACACCAGTTGATTATAAATGTTACTATTGTGACAATATAGTAAGGACTAAGGTGGAAGTGCTAAGAAATGAACTCGATTGGTAGATTAGTATGAAAGCTCTTTTTTCATACAGTTTGGTGGGATGGGTGGCTGATAGAGACACATGATAATAGAAATCAGGAATAAACAACCGAGAAAAATCTAGAAGTTTTTAGAGTCATTTAATATTTCATTTTGAATAGTAGACAAAGAGTCAAACCTGTTTTTAATAAGTTTAGTCTTCCTAAGGGTCTAGAGAGTTCTTATAAACTCTATATACAGCATAGGCTCTCCCTCGATTCGACTGATGTGCTGGCCTCCCCTGGTTGTTGTTTACTGGTCTACGACACTCAGTAGAACGATGTCCTGGTCCTCCACACTTCCAACAGTCACCCCTGATCGGCCCTGCTAATGTTGCTGGCGCTGGTAACGGTAAAGGTGCTGGCCTTTAAGGCAAACCTGGGGCAGGTTACCCTGGTGCTTGTGGTGGTGGTGGTGCGCATGCTCTAGCTCTGTTGTCACCACGCCCATACCCACCATGGTGTCTGAAACCCTGGTTATCTCCCAGCAGGCCATATTAACTCTTCCAAATTATATTGAGCTACATCCCCAGAAAAATGGACAGACTGAGCGGGTAAACGGCGGGAGTAACTATGACTTTCTTAAGGGTGCTCTGAATGTCAAAGTGAAGAAATTCAACCAAGTCCTTTTGGGGTAAACCAGATGGGTGGGCCCTGATCCAAAACCCTCTACTGCTGGATATCCGCAGTGACTAAAGGGGGACAATATTGACATTAGCGAACAGTATGGTGCTCGACACTCCGGGATTAGCGAGGACGAAATCCTAATATGTCATACAAAGTTATGCAACGGTTTGGGTGTTTGTTGTGTATCACACCTTTTTTTTTTTTTTTTTTTTGATAAAGGAAATTCAATAATCATCACAAAAGGGAAACTAAGAGTACATAAGGTAGCTACATATCATTTAACTGTACAAAGTGTAGGCCTAGACCCTTCCCCAGTTTAGGTTGCAATCCCCATCATGTATGGAAATAAGAAATTATTCATTAAAAACGCCAGTTAATAGGCACGCACAAATATCCCAGCATAACCAGATATACTACTCAAATGGAAAAGGTCAATCGTAATGCAAATATGCTAATGAAGGTATTTACAATATCTCTTTCTTTATAGATTAAGTTATCAATGTAGTCTTCATGATTTACTAAGTATTTCCAGACTGTACCCTCGTGTCAAAAAATGAAATGAATTGACTATCAAAGACTGCAACATAAAATACAAATGTGTACCATGAGTGGGAGACCATTGTATAGCATTCACAGCCTTCAAATGGCTATTCAGAACTGTGGACAGCTTATCAGGAGTTTTACCATGTTGTGGAAATCCCTTTCCGCGAGACCTCAGACATGATGCTATATCAGCCCGTATATCACAATCTGAAATGCTTCCAACAACTGAAAAAGAAAATGAGAACTTAGGTGAGCAGTATAAAATTGCTTTTATGACAACATAAAATCATTAAACGCTGGGAACAGCAAAAACTACTATTCAACAGGCAAAAACATTTAATAATTAGATGAAGCAAGATAACAATATTGTTTTAAAGGTATTAACACAAACAAGACCTATTCATTGGACTGTTGAAGATAATGAATGAAAGTAGATGTAGACAAGCTATTTCACCCGGTAAGTGCGAAACTAACAATTATTCATAGGGTAAGATTGACCCGGAGTACATCGGTCAGTCTGTGAGCACAGAACGTTTTGTTAAACATACTGTGCTGTAATACATTACATAGTTTATAAGGAATTTGGAACATATCTTTCTAAAGTCACCAAACAATAGTTTCAATGTAGGTGTACAGTTACACTGCTAATTTGCACTCCTTTATTAAATTTTAATATGTTTTTATAAGAAATCATGAATGCATTAAATATGAGGTAGATCATGTTCCACAAGGAAATATGATACTTCAAATAGGAATTGATGCAGATCCAACCCCCCCCCCAAAAAAAAAAAAAGATAAAAATTAACGAATGTTTGAAAAAAAAAAAGGGTGGGTTCTATTCATTCAATAAGTCTTTCCGAGCATGTCAGCCTTTTCCTTAAAAAAACAAAACTCTACCACTACTCATTTTACGAATTTTTTTTTTTATCAATAATCAAAAGATTGTATTCATGAACACTGAAATCTTTCGCTTTTTATTCATGAGAAAACTTTAGAAAAAAAGTCAGAAATAAACGCAATCAAGTTCGCAATAGACTGTTAAATGACTCCAACACACTAGAAATCAACAAGTACTACACTATGAAGTATTAAGTATATTGTACACATACCTACACTGAACAATGAATAATCACTTCTTTATATCAACATCATTCTTATAAATTTGGTTGGATTTAACTCTTAAGTAAAATTATATATAGATTTGGCTTAGATAATTATTGCATTCAAGGTGTTTGATTAAATGTTTAAGAGAAACTCTAATGTAACAAAGAAAGAAACATGATCAACCTTGCACTACCACTTATTAGTATTACGGTGTTACATACGGAATTATAGATTTGGCTAAAATAAGTATTGCATTCAAGATGTTTGATTAAATGTTTAAGAGAAACTCTAAAATGTAACAAAGAAAGAAACACGATGGACCTAGAACTACGCTTTAGTAGTATTAGGGATTTACAGATTGGCTAAAATAAGTATCTCTACTACTTTATAAGGCGCCTCATTCTCGAGGCGTTTGCGAAGCCATATCTGTCGTGTTTTTAGATTTCCACGTATTCAACCTTTTAACTTAAACTTAAATAAAAAATTGGGATTTAGAATTTTGGATTTAGAATTTAACAAAGCCCAACACTGTTGAAGCCCAACAACCATACCGACTTAGATTTTTTTTCACCGATCTAGATTTTCATTCTCTTCGAGAATCTTCTTCATCTTCCTACCAATCTGTTCGTCTGAGTCATTTAACAGTTACTCTGTTCCTACCGACTTAGATTTTGATTCACCTTTTTTCAGTTTTGATTATTGATAAATTTCACAAATTGCAATTCCTTACTGTTACTCTGTTCTTCCGTTTCACTTCTACTTTAATTTCGATTGCTAATCAATTTCTCGAAATGTGTGATTCATTCTCCTCTCTCAGTTTGGGTTTTTTTTTTGTTTTGATCTTACTTTTTTCTTTCTTTTTTTTTTGAATTATTTTATGTTACTTTGATTTTTTTGGTGAGTAAATGTTTCTGATTTGAATGAGAGCGCAGGATTAAGCAATGTATATTTTTTTATTTTTTTTTAACACTTTATCAAATAAACAACTATTAGAATTCATTATTATGCACTGTATATAATTTGTATTCATTTTTGTGATGTGCATGTGTGCTAAAATATGTTCAGGTTCTTCTTTATACCATTACCCAACCTCAATTGCACGCAAAAGCGTGCACATTCACATAGTTGGTTTATGTTTGAGTGGAAGAGAGAGTGAGGGACACAAGTTGTACTTCTTTATTTATTCTTTTAATATAGGGGTAGGGTGCCCCCGTTAATAACCCTGCTTGCCTACCAAAAAAAAAAAAGTATTGCATTCAAGATGTTTGATTAAATGTTTAAGTGAAACTCTAATGTAACAAAGAAAGATAGTACTACGGATTTATACATTTGGCTAAAATAAGTATTGCATTCAAGGTGTTTGATTAAATGTTTAAAAGAAACTCTAAAATATAACAAAGAAAGAAACATGATTGACTTCACACTACGCCTTAGTAGTATTACGGATTTATAGATTTGGCTAAAATAAGTATTGCATTCAAGGTGTTTGATTAAATGTTTACAAGAAACTCTAAAATATAACAGAGAAAGAAACATGATCGACCTCACAATACCCTTTATTAGTATTACGGATTTATAGATTTGGCTAAAATAAGTATTGCATTCAAAATGTTTGATAAAATGTTTCAAAAAAACTCCTAAAATATAACAAAGAAAGAAACATGATCGATCGCATAAAGATAAAGAAAAAAACCAGGTGATGATGATGTAGAAGTGGTAGTGGTGGGGATAACCATAGATGATTGGCTCGAATCTGCTGTTAACATTGCTCTCTCTCTCTTGGAAACATATCTACCAGGAATCAACAATTGTGCTTCATTATGTTGGTGTGAATTGAAAGAAGAAGAAGAAGATGATGATAATTTGATTCTTTTAGAAATATTTTGATCAGGTTGTTTGAATAATAATTTCTGCTTCTTCTTTCTCTTCTGATCTTCATCTTCTTCATCATCTGAACTGTTTGAGTAAGCATTTTGCAGAAGATCCATGACCAAAGCTGCTGCAATGGTTTGTTTGTGTTTGAAGGTTTTGGGTTTAATTAATTCACTAGAAAAAAAAAATTGGAGTTTCTCACTGTTAGCCCAATTGACATTTTAATGGGCAACTGTATATAAATTATTTTGGGTAGGCCTTTGGCTCACTCAATGTGTCAATGGTAATGCATCCCTCTCACTTGGCAAGCAAGGTTGAGGCCTTTTTTTAATTGCGGGTAGAAACTTATATCAACAATCAGCTGTTTACGTGTTTCGAACCTACAACCTCTCCACTTTTATGAGAGGGGTGCTACCATTGAGCCACAGACCCATTCGCTCAACAGCTGATTTTAATTATTTCACGTAATTAAAAATAGTAGGGTTCCTTCAACCATGCTTGCCACACATCATTCACTGTGGAATTTACTTCACTAAGTGAATACTCTTAGGCACAATTGCTTACACTGGTGGTGGTTGTCAGTCCCAATGGATCTCAGGTATTATGGCCAAACAACTCTACAGTCCTTTAGTGGGTTGTATTGGCCACATAATAACACATTTATAACCAATCGTCATTCATTATACACACTACATCCATTCATTCCTTCTCCCGAACCTGCTATGGGTGAGTTCTGACAACTGAGTACAGATATCCTTTCCAAAAGATTTTGGTAAGTGGGGGGGCATCAAGCAGAGTTTAAGAAGAGTTTTATTTGAATTCAAAATAGTGTGTATCAAATTGTTATCGAACGGTTCATATAGTTAACCGAGTGCAGTTAATCGTGCCACAACCGTGGTCTTTTGTTAACCTTTTTACTGAATATATAGAGATGTTAGATAGCAAATGATATCATAAACATCACATAAGAAAATGAAAATTTAATTGTGGAGTTGAACAAACATTATTACATAATCGTTCGTATTTTTATCAAAAAATAAAGAAAAAATCAAATCATCGGTACTATCATAAATATCTATTTCAAGCATCCCGTGGCTCAAAAGCTATTATTGAGTAAAGTTCTGCAAGAAAACAGAATATGCATGGTGCAAAAGAATGTGATACTTTTATGCCATATCATCAAAACATTATCTTTTGAACCACTAGCTAGCACCACTAAAATAAGATCACTCAAAAGCATCTCTGAAGCCGATCTGTGATCGATAAAAAAGCCGGACATCCTAGAAGTCAATCTGTGAGAAAAAGGAATGGAGAGTTTTTCAGTTGCCGAGAAGCCTCATGCTGTTTGCATTCCAATGCCATTCCAGAGTCATATTAATGTTATGCTTAAAGTAGCAAAAATTCTCAACTCCAAAGGGTTTCACATCACCTTTGTTAACACTGAATTCAACCATCAAAAAGTACTTTTGTCTAGAGGGCCTGATTCACTTCAAGGTTTGCCTGATTTTCGATTTGAAACAATCCCAGATGGTCTACCTCCATCTGACCTCAATGCTACCCAAGACGACTTAGCCCTCACCGAATCTATTACAGCTAATGGTCTTGGTTACGTTCGCAGTCTCATTGGCAGGGTCAATGAAGAATCGTCAAAATCATCTGCTTATCCTCAAGTTTCTTGTATTGTTTCGGATTTTATCATGAGTTGTACACTAGAAGCTGCTGAAGAACTTGGCATCCCACAGGTTTTATTATGGCCAATGAGTGCTTCTATCTTGGATATCTTTCATCATCGTCGACTTGTTGAGAAAGCTTTCTTGCAACTAAAAGGTATGTAGAACTGTGTAAATGTTCATACTAGACAAGCTTCATCTTCGTCTTCCTTTTACTTTTCTTCAATTCCTTTTCTAAAAGCTTAACCCCTGTATTCTTATCTTCACAGCTGATAAGAGTTACATAGCAAATGGCTCTCTTAACATGCCTGCTGACTTCATCCTTGGATTGAGAGACATTCGACTGAAAGATATTCCAAGCTTCTTTTGGGATGGAGTTAACGACCGCTTGCTAACTATTGTGACCCGGGAAATGGAAAAATACACCAAGGCTTCTGCGATCATTGTCAACACATTTGATGCTTTGGAAAGAGAGGTTTTAGATGCCATGAAGTCTATACCACCTGCCATTTACACAATAGGTCCTCTACCATTGCTCGAAGAACAAATACCAAACAAACTCTTGAGAACCTTTGGATCAAATCTGTTGAAAGAACATACAGATTGCCTTGAATGGCTTGATTCACAAGAACCTAATTCTGTTGTTTATGTTAATTTTGGTAGTACCACTGTAATGACTAGAGACCAACTCAATGAGTTTGCTTGGGGACTAGCTAATTGCAAACACCCTTTCTTGTGGGTCATTAGACCTGATCTTGTAATTGGTGAGGCAGCAAGTTTGCCACCCGAGTTCACGAAAGAGACAGCAGACAGAGGTATGATATCAGGTTGGTGTCCACAAGAAAAGGTCCTTTGTCACTCCTCAACTGGTGGATTCTTAACACATAGTGGATGGAATTCTACCATGGACACAATATGTGCTGGAGTTCCAATAATTAGTTGGCCTTTTTTTGGTGACCAACTGACTAACTGTCGGAATGCATGTGTTCATTGGGGTATTGGTACAGAGATAGACAAAAACGTCAAAAGAGAAAAAGTTGAGAAAATGGTGAGAGAAATGATGGAAAGTGAGAAAGGTAAGGAAATGAAGAAAAGAGCTATGGAGTGGAAGAAGAGTGCTGAAGAATCAACAAAACCAGGTGGATCTTCTTATATGAATTTGGATAAAGTTATCGAGGAGGTGCTACTGCACCCGAAGAACTAAAATGTCTTAACTTAGTTATCCTTAGGAACTACCGGCAAAAAATAAAATAAAAAAAATCGAGTTTGTCATTCAAAACTTGGGTTAGTATTGAATATCCGTTTACACATGTTCGTTTGTTTGTGATTTTGTATGTACAAATAATTTGCACTTTCATACAATATATTTTATTAATTACTAGAAAGTAGAAACTTTTTATAATATCATTTATAAGCATCTTGAATTTAATTATCAAGTTTTTTTGTTGTTGGTCTGAAGTGTTCAATATGTAGGATCACTTCTTTGATTCTCGTTCTTGGGATAACAATGTTCGAGGGTTGGGTTACTGTTACGAGAATGACTAAATACTCGCATAAGAAATGCTATCATTTTAACCAAATGGTTAAAGTGTTAAGTAAGAGGATGTTATTATTATGATTTATATATCGAGTTTTGCATGGTTTAAGTTCATAGTATTGTATTTATGTGGTTTAAATTACCAATCTTAAGTATTTAACTATACTTGGATCTTAGTTTAGATACCAAGTTATTAGATTTTTTGCTATGTTCGGTCTTTTACACCAATAAGTCTGTAAATTAATTATATTGTACTCTATTGTACTTGGAAATGTATATATCATAATTTATATAAGGCTACTCCATAAAATGGAACCTCAATGAAAGAGCATAATAAAATTTTAGGTGGTATTCTTTATGACGGTAAGGCCAAAGAGAGTGTTACATGATGATTATTGGTTTATAATAATAAAAATAAAATTCTGGACTTGTGAAAATTAAGAATCAATGATCAACTTATCTTAGAATCAGCGATGCAATTTATACTTATGTATCCAAATAATATTGACTCCATTTTAACTTATTGATTAAAACGCCGAAATGCACACAAAATATACACACTGGATATTATCATCATTTTAATTTGACAATGAAGAAGGATAACAACAATCATTTATTTATTATTATAGAGAATGTATTTTAAAGGTGAACATTATAAAATCAACTCTTTTGAGAACTCAAATAATACATATTAAAAAGTTTACTTTTACTAAGTGGAACATGATATAATATCATAATCAATTTTGTACTTTTAAGGGAAAATTAAACTTGGGTTTCCAACTCTTCTAACACAATGGTTCCAGATCTCGACACCCCTTTGATGAAGTACAGATGAAAACGGCTTATATTCTTCCTCTACTTCTGGAAGCACTCTTAAAAGTGAAAAATGACATCGTTTTCCCATCCTTACAAGTGCACTACAACAATCAAAGTCTACGTCTTTCTTTTTTCTAATTAAAACATCACCCAATTCAGGACAATGTGGGTCAAGTTTTTCTATACAACCTTCTAAAAAGTTGAAAACAACTGGAGCTGGTGCTGGTGCAATGTAGAAGTCATCGGGATTTGGAGTTGGAGCATCAGAACTAAAACAAGGTACAACTAATAGGACACCAACAATGCCAACATATGCGACAATCATATTGATATTTGCCATATTTTTATTGTTGGAAGCTTTTATTTTGAAGTAATTAATATCTTTCTACAAGGAAAATAGGTATATATATAAGCTTAAGAAATTTTAAGGTGTTATTTATTGCATAATAATGATTTGCAAATAATCAACTAAAAAACGTTGCAAATAAATTATCATTAATTGTCAAAGAAACAAAACTGAAAAATCAAGAAAAATAAATGTATACTTTCACAAAACCTCATTATAAGAAAATATGATTTGATGTATCTCGAGAATGCATGAATGGTGAAATGAAGTCATCAATTGAGTTCGCATGTGTAGAGATGTAATTCGAGCCGAACAAGCCGAGCTTTAGTATGTTCAAACTCGGCTCATTTCAAAACGAGTCCGAGCCGTCCCCAAATTTAGTATTGAACTTGGTTTTGTGCTCAAACTCTACTCGTTTAGAAATTGAACAAGTTCGAGCCGAGCTAAAAACAAGCTGATCCCGAGTGGCTCGGTTAAAATTGCATACAAAAATTGTATTCTAGACGAACGAGTCGGGTTTTGCTACATTCAAGCTCAGCTCATTTAAAAATGAGCCGATCTCGATCCGAGCTTAAATTTAAACCGAGATTTTTTTTTGTGCTCAAACTCGGCTCGTTTAGAAAAGGGTTATTTTGTATTTGGTCCCTCTAGAAGATGGGTAATTAGCATTTGGTCAAATCTTTATCGTTTATTAGTAAATGGTCATTTTCCGTCACTTGACTGTTAGTCAACCCAGTTGACCAGAGTCAAGGCATCCATATTTTCTTAATGGCGAAACTACACTTTCACGTGACTAGCACGTGGCAAAACTTAAAACTCAAAACACACAATTTAGTTGTTTGTAAACATGCAAAATTAGTTTATAGTTCTCATTTTTCATATTTCGTTTTAATTATAGTCTTTGTAAATAGTAATGGAAATAACCATGGAAGTTATCTTACCGGATTGAACTTGAACATGTAACCACGACCCATGGAATGTCTAAAATTTTTCTTCACTTGATTGTCATCTTCACTAAACTTCTAGAGGTTCTATTGGTGGTGGTTACATGTTCTACTTCACTCCAACTAAGGTAAGATAACTTCCATGGTTATTCCATTACTGTTTACAAGGACTATATTTGAAACAAAATATGAAAAATGAGGACCATAAACTAATTTTGCATATTTACAAACAACTAAATTGTGTTTTTTGAGTTTTAAGGTTTGTCACGTGCTAGTCACGTGAAAAGGTAGTTTGGTCATTAAGTAAATATGAGTTGACTGACAGTCAAGTGACAGAAAATGGACCATTTACTAATAAACGATAAATATTGGACCAAATGCTAATTACCTATCTTCTAGAGGGACCAAATACAAAATACCCCTTTAGAAAGGAAGCTTGTTCAATTCAAGCTAAAAACGAGCCAAGCCCGAGCAGATCCTGAGCTGTTCTGCTCAAATTGCACCCTACGGATGTGATCTTTAAAATAGCTTCTCATTGTTTATAAAGTGGGATTAAACACTTGTCTTTTTTAAAAGAAAGGCTAGTATACAATGGTTAGAACTTGTTTTTTTATTAGATTAAAAAAATTGAAATCTTTCAATTGGGTGGGGGTTTAACAAGAGAAAACGCTGAACTCCGGAATGGGAAGATGAAGGCCAGGCCGGAGACAGTCACCAGCTTTCCTCTAAGATCAACCAAAATATACCCACTGCATATTATCATCATTTTGATTTGACAATGAAGAAGGATAACGACAATCATTTATTTATTATTATAAAGAATGTATTTTAAAGGTGAACATTATAAAAATGACTCTTTCGAGAACTCAAATAATACATATTAAAAAGTTTACTTTTACTAAGTGGAACATGATATTATATCATAAGCAATTTTGTACTTTTAAGGGAAAATTAAACTTGGGTTTCCAACTCTTCTAACACAATGGTTCCAGATCTCGACACCCCTTTGATGAAGTACAGATGAAAACGGCTTATATTCTTCCTCTACTTCTGGAAGCACTCTTAAAAGTGAAAAATGACATCGTTTTCCCATCCTTACAAGTGCACTGCAACAATCAAAGTCTACGTCTTTCTTTTTTCTAATTAAAACATCACCTAATTCAGGACAATGTGGGTCAAGTTTTTCTATACAACCTTCTAAAAAGTTGAAAACAACTGGAGCTGGTGCTGGTGCAATGTAGAAGTCATCGGGATTTGGAGTTGGGGCATCAGAACTAAAACAAGGTACAACTAATAGGGCACCAACAATGCCAACATATGCGACAATCATATTGATATTTGCCATATTTTTATTGTTGGAAGCTTTTATTTTGAAGTAATTAATATCTTTCTACAAGGAAAATGGGTATATATATAAGCTTAAGAAATTTTAAGGTGTTATTTATTGCATAATAATGATTTGCAAATAATCAACTAAAAAACGTTGCAAATAAATTATCATTAATTGTCAAAGAAACAAAACTGAAAAATCAAGAAAAATAAATGTATACTTTCACAAAACCTCATTATAAGAAAATATGATTTGATGTATCTCGAGAATGCATGAATGGTGAAATGAAGTCATCAATTGAGTTCGCATGTGTAGAGATGTAATTCGAGCCGAACGAGCCGAGCTTTAGTATGTTCAAGCTCGGCTCATTTCAAAACGAGTCCGCCGTCCCCAAATTTAGTATTGAACTTGGTTTTGTGCTCAAACTCTACTCGTTTAGAAATTGAACGAGTTCGAGCCGAGCTAAAAACAAGCTGATCCCGAGTGGCTCGGTTAAAATTGCATACAAAAATTGTATTCGAGACGAACGAGTCGGGTTTTGCTACATTCAAGCTCAGCTCATTTAAAAATGAGCCGATCTCGATCCGAGCTTAAATTTAAACCGAGATTTTTTTTTGTGCTCAAACTCGGCTCGTTTAGAAAAGGGTTATTTTGTATTTGGTCCCTCTAGAAGATGGGTAATTAGCATTTGGTCCAATCTTTATCGTTTATTAGTAAATGGTCATTTTCCGTCACTTGACTGTTAGTTAACCCAGTTGACCAGAGTCAAGGCATCCATATTTTCTTAATGGCGAAACTACCCTTTCACGTGACTAGCACGTGGCAAAACTTAAAACTCAAAACACACAATTTAGTTGTTTGTAAACATGCAAAATTAGTTTATAGTTCTCATTTTTCATATTTCGTTTTAATTATATTCCCTGTAAACAGTAATGGAATAACCATGGAAGTTATCTTACCGGATTGAACTTGAACATGTAACCACGACCCATGGAATGTCTAGAATTTTTCTTCACTAAACTTCTAGAGGTTCTATTGGTGGTGGTTACATGTTCTACTTCACTCCAACTAAGGTAAGATAACTTCCATGGTTATTTCCATTAATTTTTACAAGGAATATATTTGAAACGAAATATGAAAAATGAGGACCATAAACTAATTTTGCATGTTTACAAACAACTAAATTGTGTTTTTTGAGTTTTAAGTTTTGTCACGTGCTAGTCACGTGAAAGGGTAGTTTGGTCATTAAGTAAATATGGATGCCTTGACTTTGGTCAACTGGGTTGACTGACAGTTAAGTGACAGAAAATGGACCATTTACTAATAAACGATAAATATTGGACCAAATGCTAATTACCCATCTTCTAGAGGGACCAAATACAAAATACCCCTTTAGAAAAGAAGCTTGCTCAATCCAAGCTAAAAACGAGCAAAGCCCGAGCAGATCCTGAGCTGTTCTGCTCAAATTGCACCCTACGCTTGTGATCTTTAAAATAGCTTCTCATTGTTTATAAAATGGGATTAAACACTTGTCTTTTTTAAAAGAAAGGCTAGTATACAATGGTTAGAACTTGTTTTTTTTATTAGATTAAAAAAATTGAAATCTTTGAATTGGGTGGGGGTTTAACAAGAGAAAACGCTGAACTCCGGAATGGGAAGATGAAGGCCAGGGCCGGAGACAGTCACCAGTTTTCCTCTAAGATCAACCAAAATATACCCATTGCATATTATCATCATTTTGATTTGACAATGAAGAAGGATAACGACAATCATTTATTTATTATTATAGAGAATGTATTTTAAAGGTGAACATTATAAAATCGACTCTTTCGAGAACTCAAATAATACATATTAAAAAGTTTACTTTTACTAAGTGGAACATGATATTATATCATAAGCAATTTTGTACTTTTAAGGGAAAATTAAACTTGGGTTTCCAACTCTTCTAACACAATGGTTCCAGATCTCGACACCCCTTTGATGAAGTACAGATGAAAACGGCTTATATTCTTCCTCTACTTCTGGAAGCACTCTTAAAAGTGAAAAATGACATCGTTTTCCCATCCTTACAAGTGCACTGCAACAATCAAAGTCTACGTCTTTCTTTTTTCTAATTAAAACATCACCTAATTCAGGACAATGTGGGTCAAGTTTTTCTATACAACCTTCTAAAAAGTTGAAAACAACTGGAGCTGGTGCTGGTGCAATGTAGAAGTCATCGGGATTTGGAGTTGGAGCATCAGAACTAAAACAAGGTACAACTAATAGGGCACCAACAATGCCAACATATGCGACAATCAAATTGATATTTGCCATATTTTTATTGTTGGAAGCTTTTATTTTGAAGTAATTAATATCTTTCTACAAGGAAAATGTGTATATATATAAGCTTAAGAAATTTTAAGGTGTTATTTATTGCATAATAATGATTTGCACATAATCAACTAACAAACGTTGCAAATAAATTATCATTAATTGTCAAAGAAACAAAACTGAAAAATCAAGAAAAATAAATGTATACTTTCACAAAACCTCATTATAAGAAAATATGATTTGATGTATCTCGAGAATGTATGAATGGTGAAATGAAGTCATCAATTGAGTTCGCATGTGAAGAGATGTAATTCGAGCCGAACGAGCCGAGCTTTAGTATGTTCAAGCTCGGCTCATTTCAAAACGAGTCGATCCCGAGCCGTCCCCAAATTTAGTATTGAGATTGGTTTTGTGCTCAAACTCTACTCGTTTAAAAATTGAACGAGTTCGAGCCGAGCTAAAAACAAGCCGATCCCGAGTGGCTCGGTTAAAACTGCATACAAAAGTTGTATTCGAGACGAATGAGCCGAGTTTTGGAACATTCAAGCTCAGCTCATTTAAAAACGAGCCAATCTCGAGCCGAACTTAAATTTAAACCGAGTTTTTATATTTTTGTGCTCAAACTCGGCTCGTTTAGACAACGAGCGAACTCGAGCCAAGCTAAACCAAGCCCGAGCTGTTCGGCTCAAATTGCACCCCTACGCATGTGATATTCAAAATAGCTTCCCATTGTTTACAAAGTGGGATTAAACACTTGTTTTTCTAAAAGAAAGGCTAGTATACAATGGTTAGAACTTGTCTTTTTTTTTTTTATTAGATTAAAAAAATTGAAAGCTTCTATTTGTGTGGCGGTTTAACCAGAGAAAACGCTGAACTCTGGAATGGGAAGAAGACCAGGGCTGGAGACAGTCACCAGCTGTCCTCTAAGCCGATCAAAAGCCCATCTCAGTCACCAGCTGTCCTCTAAGCCGATCAAAAGCCCATCTCCGTCCAAAAGGGTGCAATCGAGTACCAAAAGTCAGAGCACGTCGCCAGTGACCTCAAGGTCAACATCAATATGGGACAAACTTGGACCCAACGAAGAGAGAGCCAGAAATCTTCTTCACAGGATGTCAATCTCCCCTCACTGAGGTCGGCATCAGGAAAGAGCACGGTCCATTAAAAAAATACCACCTCTAAGGAGGTATCACCGCAGATTTCAACAACAGAAGTCCCCAAAAGATGGTTGACCTTGTTGTGGCCAACCAAGTGAATCGAGAGGAGAGAATCCGCAAATTGACGATCTCTCAATTGGCGATATCACCACTGGCGAATGAAGTGAAGAACCACGTCATCCCTAAAAACTTCAAAAAACCACCATTCGAGCAGTACGATAAGATCAATGGATGCTCGGTTCAACATGTAATTAACTACCTCAACATTATGGCCATCTGGGACCATGACGATCGGTTTTTTTTGTTTTTTTGCTAAAGGGTAATTTTATAAATAAAAGAATGGTTACAAGAGGGTGCATCAAAAATATGACTACACCAAACATCAATGAAAGCGAAAATACACTGAAAAAGGATTCTCTAGAGGAACTCTAGGCATAGAAGAGTTGGAGAACCATTCCTTCCATTCTTTAGCTAAGTGAACTCCTTTTGCAGCACAAGCATCTGCTGCAAAATTTGCTTCTCTCTTTGTACTGGTTATAAGTAACCATTTGAACCAGTTTTTTAAATCCACAAATCTCTGTTGCACAGTCCAGTGAGGCTTACCACTGTTGAATGCTCTAGCAGCTGCAACTGAATCAGTTTCCACCCATAGTTGGTCCGAACCTTTTTCCTTAGCTTTGTCCATTGCTTCAATGATACCGGCGCACTCTGCCTCATAATTTGTTACCTTACCAAGAACACCAAAATACACCCCCTTCACTGCACTGCCATGGTTTCGGAAAATAACTCCCCATCCTGCCTGTCCTGGATTACCATGAGATGCCCCATCACTATTTGCCTTTATCATTCCATGAGGTGGAGGTAACCAGTAACATTCAATGATAGTTTATGGCTGCCTTCTTTTGACCTGCAAGTTTAGATTCAACAACACTTTCTTATCATAATCTGAGCCATAGTGTGACCCAGGGATCATCATGTATGCCAACTCCACAACTTTCTTGATCTGAAAGTAGCCTCCCTATAATTGGGCTGCACGTCATCGTATCTTTTCCTATTTCTTGTTTTCCACACCTCCACCAAAAGTGACAAAGAACCTGCCTTCCACAGACCTGCTAGAAGTGGGTTTTTTCCTTCTTTCATTCTAATCAATGACAGTAAATTATCTGGTGGCCTAGCATGACATAACCACTCACATAACAGTATAACACTTTCCAGAGTTTGACAGTCGTTGGACAAGAGAAGAAGAGGTGCTGATATGATTCAAAATTCAACTTACATAGACAACACTGCGAGATAATAGGAATGCGCATATACTGAATTCTCTCATCTGTGTTGAGAGCTTTGTGCATGATTTTCCAAGCAAGAGCTTTAGTTCTTGGGTGAAGATGAGAAGAGTGCCAGAATCTAGCCCAATGGGGTCGTCCAGGCTTCCTACAAATAGCTTTATAGGCTGAAGAAGAGGATAACTCACCTGAACAGTTGTAAGGCCAGACTCTCTTGTCAGAAGATCTTCTATCTGATGGTTTCAAATGTCTCCAATCAATATTCAGCTGATCAAACAATCGAATAAGGTTTGGAGGCAAATCCCATGAGCCATTTGAAATACAAGTGTTAAGCTTTAATTGCGAGACATGCCAAAGTCTACTACTTGGTAGAACATATTCACTGAGAGGTTGCTCACCCAACCAGTTATCCAACCAAAGCCTGATGTCTTGCCCATTTCCAACATACCAGTTTTGATGCTTCCTGAGAAGTTCTAAACCTAATTTCATTCCAGGCCAAACTGAAGACGTTTTACTGCAAGACCAGTCCCCATTTCTTGCTGTGTATTTGTCTTTCATGAACTTGGACCAATCACCATCATTCTGAGAGATACCCCAAGCCATTTTCATCAGACATGTGCTATTAACATCTTCCAACTTCCTTAATCCCATGCCGCCTTCTTTAACTGGAGAACAAACCAAATCCCATTTCACAGTAATTTTCTTTCTCTCATCAGCATTACCACTCCATATGAAGTTTCTGATAATTGAATCACCCTCTCTAGTAAGCTTCTTTGGCCACTTATAAATGGCCATGTTGTGAATTGGAACACTATTGAGAACATGCCTTGCTAATAACAATCTACCTTGTAGAGACAGATTCTTACCAACCCAGCTAGAACATTTCTTTCTGATTTTGTCAAGTAACCCAACAATATGCTCCCTTTTAACTCTGCCTTTAAACAGCGGAACCCCCAGATATATCTCAGGTAACTTGCCTTCACTGATACCCAACAATTCCTTTATCTTCTTGCTTCTGGTTGTATTCATCTTGCTAAGAAAAATTTACATTTGTTTTTATTAAAGATTTGCCCTGAGCAGTCTTGGTAAATCTCCATGAGTTTCAACAAATTCTTAAGTCCCCTAGAACTCGCATTACCATAAATGATAATATCGTCCGCAAAAATGAAATGAGTGGGGCTGACATGGCTTGCTCTCTGTATCATTCTTTTCATGAGACTTCTTCTAACAAGCCAATCTACACCTCTACTAAAACAATCATTTGCTAATGCAAACAATAGAGGTGAGAGAGGGTCTCCTTGCCTGAGCCCTCTCCCAGCTTTAAAGAGCCCTCTTGGGCCTCCATTCAGCATGACTGAGATGGTATTATTCTCAATAGCTCCTTTTATCCAATTCACAAATTTGCTAGCAACCCCAAATCTGCCAAGAACCTTCCATAGAAAGTCCCAAGAAATGGTATCAAAAGCTTGGCTGATATCCAGCTTGAGAGCAAAGCTTCCTCCATGAACTTTATTATCCAGGTCATTCATTAATTCAGAGGCTAAGGCAATGCTGTGATGCACATTTCTCCCACTAATAAACCCATACTGCTCTCTTTAGATATCACTGGATGCAATAGAACTCAATCTACTTGCAAGGATCTTTGTAATAACTTTATAGACAAAATTTGAAAGACAAATAGGCCTGAATTTGTGCACTTGATTGGCATTTGGTTCTTTCGGAATCACAGTTAAAAAGCTGGAATTAAAAGTGGGAGAGAGCTTGCCTTTGTGAAAGAAGTACTTGACTGCATCAAGTTCAGTCTACAGACGATCGGCTGTTTACCAAAATGTTCTAGCTTCCCTGAAGGGAGAAGCACAGACCTGGTACCACAGTTTGCCACCAGGTTCAGTCTACAGCTTCGTTCAATTGGCAGAACTGTTTGAGGAAAACTACTTGTTCAACAAAAACCCCAAAAAAGGGAGCTGATGCACTGTTCACTCTTTAAATGGATCGCTCAGTCACTGCTGATTTTTGTCAAAAGATTCCGATCAATGTTGTCAGAGATCCAAGGAACAAATGACAATGTTGTTGTCCAGTCAAGCATGCGTCGAATAGCAACCAAGAAGAGTTGTACCGCTCACTAGCAAGGAAGCCTCTGACTACCGTGTCCGCACTGCTGAAGAAAGCGGAACAGTATACCCAGAAGGAAGCCGATCTGAAGGCTCGGAAATACGATTGGCAGGCGGCCAGTCGTTCGACAAACCACAGAAAGATAACGGTTATGCTCGGGACCGGAAGGAGGACAACAAAGCTCCAGGCAAAGGGAAAGACCGAATAGGGAAGAACCTTTCTCGAGGCCCCGAACGCAAAGCCAACAAGGTAACTGGGGGCGACCGGAACGAGAGGGAGTTCACTCCGCTTAACTTTACTTTAGATGAGGTCTACAGGAAGATCAAGGGTAGAGGCCTACTCAACAAGTCTGTCCCTCTCCCAGCCGATACGGATGACCGGAGAGATAGGTCAATGAAATGTGACGACCACAATAATAAAAAAAAATCATATTTTCCATAATATAATAAAAAAAAAACAAGAAACTCAAAAAATACAAATATAGTATTAATTTGAAAGGAACATAATTTTATTTTGTCAAATTTTGGTATTTTAAAGTACTGACTCGAGGTAATCTTAAGTAGTACTGTAATTAAGTTTATTGAAGGCGGTTTCAAACATATTCAAGCAACCCAACAGAGTACAGCTACCAAGTAGGACTAACAACAATATGCAAAGTATATTTAACTTCCACAGCAATATATAGTTGTTCTTACTTCTAAAATAAACTTGGATTTTCTAATTCTATACTTGGATAAGATCTACTCTTGGAACTATATTCTTCCACAACAATATATATAGTTGTTTCTTCACTAGGTGTTTTCTAAACTTGACTCAAACTTATTCAAACAAGAATAACTAATTTTGTATATATTATTGTGAGTGAGATTAAATTTATATGTAATGGACAATAAATATATTTTGAAGGATTGTAATGAATATGTATTCCGAAGGATTGGTTTTGTTACTCGATAAAAAAGATTGACAACGCAGTTTGTAGCGTGACTATCTTCCACTTTTATATAATTCCTTGAGGCTATCAATTTATCGAAGAAAAATTGAGCCCCCATAAATTGTGAAATCATTTCAATCCATAGTCCATTTACCTTCTTGCATTGATAAGAGCATTCCCAATGATAGGTTTTAGCACTCTTTTAGTAAACTTTTAGTGAAAACACTTGCCCATGGTAGCTTTTAACATATTTTTCAAGCAAAACACTTTTAATTCCTTGGCGAATCTGGACCGCATAAATAATGCGGTATTGTGACCCGCCAGATTTATTACAGTATGGTGATCAGTAGGAATTCATGTGGTATGGCTCCATCCGCCACAATTAGTGTGGTATGGATTCATCCGCTAAAAAAATTGTAGTTTCGATAATCCACCATTGGAAACGCTAAAACCTTTTTACCGCTAAAGCCAAATTCCTTAAAACCATCCTATGTGGCACCACTAAAAATGTTTTACCATTGGGAAACTCTTAATTAGCCTCTCAGAAGCAATAATTTCTGATCCCTATGCAGTTTCAAATGACCCAAATTCCATTAATTTGAAAGCTAGCCACATGCTTCTGCTTAGAAGAGAAGGAAGATAACATAGTGCCCAAGAAAATAGTGAATCCCTCAATGCATGGAAACACTAAATCACATGCCCTACTACAAGGAAGACCAGTAGAGAAGCCTTGTAAATTGTACAAAATATATATATAAGCTGTCAATCTCGAGGATTATTATGTACTTTAATTGATAAAAAGAATCTTCTAAACCTGGCATTCCTCAAGTGGATTGCATCCCTTATATGGAGGTACCTAGCTAGCTAGCTAGAGAGCAGAGTAATTCTAGTTCTAAGTTGTACATTTCTAGCCACTACACATTGAGAAGTTGGCAGTAAAGATGAGAAGAGATGGAGGGGGTTGTGTTCTTGTGTTGTTAGCTATTGTTCTTATATCTTACTTATCAGTTTCGAATGCACAAGTTGGCCTACCGAAGACAGGATTGGTACGCCAATTTTATAAGAAGAATGATACTTGTGCTGATGTCGAGGAGTTCATCAAGCACCAAGTGAAGTTATTTTGGACGAAAGATCGTAGTATCACTCCAAAACTTCTTCGTTTGGTGTATTCTGATTGCTTTGTTACGGTATATCTTCATATATATCTCACATCTTACGCGTCTTAAACCTAAAATTTTATTGAACTAATTTTAGTATTGTTGTTTAGTCGATATAATGTGTTGTTTTTCATACAGGGATGTGATGCATCAATTCTGTTAGACAAACCTGACAACCCGGAGAAAAAAGCACCACAAAATATTGGGCTTGGAGGATTTGTCTTCATTGACCAAATCAAAAAGGTCGTCGAAAGTAGGTGCCCAGGAGTTGTATCCTGCGCTGACATCCTTATGCTTGCAGCTAGAGATGCAGTTCATCTGGTATAACTATTTATCACTCAGTATGCATGGTAACTATTAAAAGGGGCATAAGCCAACGGGTATAACATATATACTCTTTAGAGGCACTGGGGCTAGTTGAGTGCCTTCACATCCAGTGGCAGACTGCTAGCTCCAGCGCATCTCATCGAGAAATAAATGTTTCGCGCTTAACTGAATAATATGCATTTCCATATTTTCTTGTGTATTTTAAATATGTGCGAAAATACAGGCCGGTGCACCATCCTATCCAGTTCTGACAGGGAGAAGAGATGGTCTTCAATCAAGTGCAGCATCTGTTGACCTACCTTCACCATCCATCTCATTCGACGATGCACTCTCTCTTTTCGAATCCAAAGGTCTAAATGTATTAGATATGGTTACTCTCCTAGGTAATTTTATTTTCTTTTTTTAAAACTAAAATAAAATTACATATGAATTTATTTTTAATTTATTTTAAAATTAAAAATCATTGGAACATGTTTGCAGGAGCACATACTATGGGCTCAACACGTTGCCGCTACATCCTTGACAGGCTTTACAACTTCAATGGTTCAAAAAAGCCTGATCCAAGTATGGACAAAACCCTTTTAGATGAATTGAGGAACAAATGTCCACCAAAGACCAGAAAGGGCCAAACAGATCCACTTGTGTTTATAAACAAAAATTCAGGAACAAAATACACTTTCAACAACTCATACTACTCTCATGTGTTAAACAAACAAGCTGTTCTTGGTATTGATCAATTACTACTCTCTACTGAGGATTCCACAGATATTACCCAAGAATTTGCAGATGGATTCGAAGATTTTCGAAGATCTTGGGCTTTTTCGATGAACAAGATGGGAAGCATTGGTGTCCTTACTGGTACTAAGGGGGAAATACGTCGCAATTGCCGCTTAACGAATGCGGATAATCCCATTCAATAAACTCGGAATTAGCTGCTTATATAATATTTAGTTTTTTTCAACAAATAAAGAGCTATATAATGGCTGATGAAATATGGTAAAAATGGAATCATACAAAAATAAAGACATGTAAGCTTCATCAGTGTTGTAACTTGTAACTCTAGTTCTGTTTAGTTCAAATGATTATAGCATTTTCCCTACTTTTTGTCATTGATAAGTCGAGGAATTACACAAAAGCAGTGAACGCGCTACAAACTGTGCTGTAAGTCTTTTTTGAATAGCAAACCCAATTCTTTTAAAATAAAATTTAAAAATATTCAATAACCCATTACGGCAAATCATTTGGATTTGGGCCTTATGGATTTAGGCTCGTACTTTTGACGGCACGGTAAGCTAGCCCATTTCAAAATATATTACATATTTAGAAAATTCATGATTCCCTTAGATTTGAGGTACATCCAATAGTAGGTTTCTATCACTCCCATAAAAGTATTAAGTCAAACAAACAAGAACTTAGGAGGACTTAAGCTATCCTTAAACTACAATAATATGATCTAACTAGAATAGGTGCTCCAACTCTTATGTTCTAATAAGTAATAACAAAAAACCCCTAATCAGCAGTTTCACCTAACCATATCTGTTTATGCAAAAGGTGATCCAGTTCTTATAGGTACATAGCTAGCTGGTAGATAGGTTTTGGGTCATAAACCATAGGTTTTGCGTAAAAAAATACCATGTATTAGATGTTTAAAGAGTGTTATTAACTAAAAGGGGTTACATAAAAAATTTAACATTTTAATTTTTAACCAACATTAAATTTCCAAAACAAGAAAAAAAAATTTATATATCCAACTTGTAGTTATAAGTTTTATTGTATGTATCAAATAATACCAAAACTTGAGAAATTTCGGGACATTTTCCAAGGAATATTAGGCAAGGAAAGTGCAAGAAAAAGTTGGGCAACTGTCTGTAAAAGTTATGAAAAGAATTAATTTTCTTTTTATTGATTTTTTTTTGATGTCTTAATCTTTGGAAAATGTCCATTATTCTTTTGAACCATTGAGAATATATCTGTCAACATTGATAAGATTTCTTTCATTCTTTTTTCTTCTAGATTGAATTGAAGTTTAGATTTAAGCAGTTAAACCTCCCTTGCTAGTGTCTTTTGTATTTTTGTTCTTGGAGCCCAGTAACATTGACCCTTAAATATTGGTATAATTAATTAACTACTTAGTCATGCTGTTTGTCTAAAATTAGTCCCAAAGATGACCATTCCAGACTTTTTAAAAGTGTTTTTATAGGAAAAGACATTCCCAGCTTACATATTAATACAGTATGTATATTTGGTGGTTTACAATTATCTTTAATCTCTCAACCTCCCTAGGGTTTCTGTTCTTATAATAAGTGGCAGCTTAACTATCCCCAACATCTACATTAAAGTGTTAAGTTACATTATTTTCTTAAGAAAACATGACAAGTAGTAGTATTTTTCAAAATGATTACTTTGAGAATTGAGAATATTAATATTTTTGTTTTTTAATTGTTTTTTGTGGGGATGGAAAATGGTTGAAGGACAGAAGGAATACAAGATTTATAGTTAAAAGACAATTGAGATGTGAGATTTATGTGGACCTGCAAATATTATGTCAATGAAAATGATGACAACATAGAAAAGAAACACCTTACCTAGATAAAGACAGAGAGAAAAGAAATACAAAAAGTAGGTCCAACCCTTCTCTTGTCTCCATCTCATGAACCCAATGTTACACCAAGAAATTAATCCAATTATTTATGTTCATATTTCATGATGGTATAATGATGTCATTCTAGCTACTAAGTTTTTTTTAGCATAAACCCACTCCTCCCCCTCTAAAGGTTTAACTACAAAATTTAACATATTTTTATTTAAAAATTAAATAAAATTAAACATACTACCATCTTGAGAGAAAATATTATTAATTACATGCAGAGTTATTTTATAATAAATATAATTCAAATGAAACGCTATAACTGAAATTGCGAATGAGCTTGTGGTTTAATGGTAGCATCCTTTTCACGAAGTGGATCGTGAGTTCGAAACACGTCAGCAGCTGATTGTTTGATAAAAAGTTTTCTCACGTAATTTAAAGGGGTTTGGGGTCAACTTCCTTACTAATCATAGGAAAGATAAATCCACACTGCGTCCATTAAATATCTTGGTTTATAATTGATCGAAAGACAGACATGTTTGCGTTGATATTACAGGGGGATCACCAATGGTAGCTAAGGTTTGGTAATAGGATCTTTGAGGTAGGTCATGCAGCTAATACTGCGGCAACAACACAAGAGGAGAAGCACAATGGAACGTATAAGACAAAGTAGCAAGGTTTTATCTCGTTTGTCTTCGATACGTTTGGGTTTTTAGCATCAGAAATGGTTGAACTCCTCAAGAGAGTACAAAAAGTAATGGATAGCAATGTCATGACTGTTAGTTCGAATGAATATATTTTGAGAAGGATTTATTTTGTGATTAGAAAAGATTTCCAGTGCAGCTTGTAGCTCCACTTTTGTGTAATTCTTCTTTAAGCTTATCAATAAATTATTTTTACTTTTTTGTCTTTTTGAAAAAAAAAACCATAAATTAAATAAAGGATATATATAACTATTTTTTTCTAAATATGAGGCAACTAAATTTTATTTTTTTAAAAAAATAATTATTATTTTATTGATAAATTGAGGAATTATACAATAATAGAGGATTAACGTGCTACAGACTGTGTTGCCAATTCTTTCTGAATAGCTAAACTAACCCCATGAAAAATATATTCATTAGAACCCGTCGTCATCACATTGCTATCCACAGTGGCGGATCTAAGGGGGGTCATGGGGTATCACTTGACACCCCTGAACTTTTGCAAATTTTCTACTATATATGTTCAGTTTTTAATTTTTTTTTAAATATATTTATTGCAAAAATACTATATTGTATCTTCTAATAAAGTAATATCTATTAAATTGTTTTTCATTCCCATAATTAAGGATTTTATAAAGATCTGGAAGATCTTACTTAAATAAAATGGTAAATATCTTAACATTTATGTACATAATAGAAAATTACAATTCTTTTATGTGTAATTTTTCGCCCACCCTCTGAAAAATATTAAATTTGAGTTGTATCGAAAAAAATATTTGCAGCGCAGTTTGTAGCGCGCTTGTCCTCTAGCTTTGTGTAATTCTTCTTTTATCAATAAAATTTGTTTTTATTAAAATAAAATTAAAACATGACGTTTGAATTGAAATAGACAAATTTTTGCAGTAATTACTTACTTATTTTTCTTGTTTATATCAACTCTTGATTATATATTTTTTTTTTAATTACAGTCTATTTTACATGAAACCCCCCCCCCCCCCCCCCCAACAGAAGGACCTAGATCCGCCACTGGCTATCCATCACTTTCTCTATTCTATTGAAGAGCTCAATCGTTTCTAATGCTAAAAACTCGAACGTGTCGAAGATAATCAAAATGAGGCCTCATTTTCTGTCGATGCACTATTAGTTGCATGACTTACGTCAAATATCCCATTACCAAACCCTACCATCTGCGATGCCTTTCTTATGTCAACACATGCATATTTGCACTCAGACCAATTGTATACCAAAAAAAAATCATATATGCTAGACATAGTGTTGATCTCATCTCTTTAGGATCTGTAAGGAAGTTAACGGGTTCGTTCTTCAACTGCACTCGACCCGCCAAAACACACCACATAAGATATCTCTAACGTGATCATGTTTATACTTGAAGTCGGATAATCCTTGCAGTGAGCTACATGGTCCTCAAAGCGTAAAGTCCGCTCTTCTTGCACATCCATCTGTATAGAGTAGAATCATCAAACGATAATAAAGGATGGCACGATATTCCTCTTTGGCAACGCAACTTGTAACTAATAAAGGTGATTAACTAGCGATATTCTAAACATGAAACATGCATGCATCAGATATACTTTGATCAAATTAGTATAGTCTATACTAAATGTATGCAAATAATCTCTCCAACACTAATGTCATTATCTTAATTTTCTAAAAAAAAAAAAAAAAAAAGCTTAGTTTTTACATTGACCACGACACAATTTCATGTTGTATCTAAGATTAGGCAGGTGTGGCACATAGTACTTCTCTTTTTGGATGGATTGATTGTTTGCCCAACACAAATGAGTCTTTCAATTCTTGTCTTATGATGTTCTAGACATTTAGAGAGAGTTTGGGCAAATGGGACCCCAATATGACTTAACAAATGTGTCATTGACATGAGTCAATTCTCCATGTCAACCCCACTAAGTAAAAAGAAATAATTCACAAATTGAAGTCTACAAAATCCTACATCCAATAATTATTTTGACATTTTAGAGTCAATTTAGAGAGTGATGACACTTAAAATTTGGATTAATTTAGAGAAGAGTTGGTGAAGATAACCAGAATGTAGCCAAGTTACAAGAGATAGGATAAAATACTATACACATTAAAAAAATAAAATTAGGCTGTTTAATCATGATGAAACTAGTGGTATAGGTCGGTACAAAAGCAATGTATAAACATCAAGATAATTTTCTTATCTTAATTTATTATAAACTTATGGTAAGTTTGTTTGTTCTTACTAATATAGGCAATTAACAATCCTTAAATTTCAATTAGGTTTTTAAAAGACCAAGCTTGCTTCAAATATCAAACTAATGAACAACTAAATTTTATTTTAGTTTTTTTTTATTAAATATAGTAAATTATATACATTTTCATCGTAGAACAAACACAAACGGCATCTCGTTGAGATTAGTTGGTAATATCTTTAGACGATGATATCAGATATCAGAAGTCTGGAGTTCAATCTTAGACAATACATTTTTAAGTTATTGATCTCGTTAAAAATAGATTTGCCAATCAAAAAACTAATAATAATAATAATATAAACTCTACTTACATAATCATAACATATTGAATTTTTTTATTTTTAATTATTTTATAAAAAAAAATCCATTTTAGAGTTTGTATGGAAAGTTCAAAACTATGAATTAGTAGCATTTAATCATGAGTACATTACATCACACTTTCCTTTCTTCCCTTTTGGCCTCCCCACGTGCCTTTTTTTTTTTTTTGCTTTACACACAGCCATGTGAATATCGTAGTACTTTGTGGAAACTAGTAGTACTACTTTTTTTCCTGCTACAAATTATTTTGCTTTGATGATTTTGTTTTGTCCTTTTCTAGTACATCATCACTATGTCATAATGACCTCAGTATCTTGCGCTTCATTAGCAAATCTAATGTCCATATTTTTTATAAAAATAAATTTTATTTATATTACTATTATAAATCTGAATAAATAAAAATGAACTTTAGTCTTAGTTAAGAAGGTCATGTATTTTTTATTTTTTTTTAAATATTGTAATAGCTTGCGCATTTAAATTTGCAACCATCACTTAAAGTATGTAGGTACTAATACTAGTCGAGCACAATTTATGTGCAGGAAAAGGATTATTCTATTCCATTGAATCAAAGTAATTTTAGTATTTAGATACATTAACCTATTGAGTTGACTAACAATGGTGTATGTCCCTTTTAATTGACTAAAGATTACGGGTCAACATTGTTGGATTTAAATTTCGTAAAGAGTCAACTTAGTAGTAAGTGCAAAAAATTGTGTTTCAAATTAAAGTAAAACTTGTAGTGGTATATAGGTGAATTATATGATTAATGATTTATCGAAATAAATATAACTAATCCAAATAATCTTAACAGAAGAGTGGGAAAAAAAATCATATATTTTATTGATAAGCTCAAAGAATTACACAAAAGTGGAGCTACAAGTTGCGCGACAAGTCCTTTCTGAATATATAGCAAAACCAATACTTTCAAAAATAATTCTTTCAGAAAATAGATTTCTCAATATCAATTTCCCATGTTTGATTACATGAAAAATAAATAGTAAATTTTTAACGAAATGATATGTTAAAATCTTGGAGCATATTAAAGCTCAATGTTAATGAACTCTCACTAAAACACATATTTACATGATATTTTTCAGTGATATTCATGATCAATATAGCACTACAGTCATTTTATAAAAAATTTATTTCTCAAATATTGGCATATGGTAAATCTATTTCTCGGTAAATTGTTTTTTCGCCCAAATCAAACAGACCCTCAAAGATAATTAATTGTTTTAAAAAAATAAAATCTAAAGGTAAGGTGATAATTTTTTTTTTCTTTGATTGGCAAGCGGGGTTGAGAGGATCCCTACCCCTTTAAATTACGTGAAAAAAACTTATATCAAACAATCTGCTGTTGATGTGTTTCAAACCCACAACCTCACTACTTTATAGGAGGGATGCAACGGATGAGGCTCATGTGCACCTAGTCAGATTCTAGATTCTCCATAGACATATTGCCAAATTGAATCGTAAATTATCATTGATTAAAAATTAGGCATGTTTAATGTAGACCTTATTCTTAATTTGATTTATTCCTTGCATAGAAATTTTTTTAAAATTTCTACTGTATCTCAGTTCGAGTGAGGTTTAGTTTATTGTTTAATATTTTAAATTAGACTATTGAAATTACATGATCATCATATCATTTTTGCCAAAAAAATAAAAATAAAAAATATACATCATCTATGCTCATCATTTTCCATTTTAATATAGTCATTGTACGACAGTATAATGCTTGAAGACATGGATTTGAAACCCTTCGACCACTGCTTGAAGACAGGTCTTCGGAAATACTGTTTTATATATATATAAAAAAAAAGATGGCCAACTGAGCCTAGTTGGTAATACCTCTAGACCATGATACCAGATGTCTAGGGTTCGATCCCAAACAGTGCATCTTTAAGTTACTGATCTCATTAAAACATGTTTGCTAAAAAATAAAAAAAATGTTCTTGTTATGCTAAATATTTAGGGTGTGAAGTAAGTAGGGGTGCGCATGGGCCGGGTCAGTCTGGCTTTACACCAAATACTAAACAGAACCAAAGTACTCGATTTTTTTGGTTCGATTTCTCGTTTTTCGGTTTTGAGGGTTTTTTATGTTGGGTTTTGTCAGATGAAGTCCAGTTTTAAGTGTATTATGTCTAGTTGGTATATAAAAATTCAAGCCCATGTGTTTAGAGGTGATATATGGGCCGGTTTGATTTTAGATAGCATAAACAAGAACCAAACCAGTCATCCTAGAAATCGAGAAAACCGACCAATTCGGCTTGGTTTTTCGGTTTTACTTGCACACCCTTAGAAGTAAGAGTTAAAGTACGCAGATTGAGGATCATGGAGTCTCAAAAGGAGGGCAGAGACTGAAAGTTTGAAGAGAAGGTGAAAGTGAGAGAGAAATAAGTAGAGCTTGGACGAGAGTGAGTAAAAAGAGGCTTAGTATGAGAAATGTGTTGTATATTGGCTCGCTATAGTTGGGTGCACAAGATCATACCTTATAAGAGGTGTGATCCATAGGATCAGTTTCCTATATGGTTAAGAAAACTATATATGTGCAGGAGTTCTATTTGGACTCGGTTTCCTATTTATCTCTAGTTTGAATTAGTAATTCTATATGGATTTGATTTCTATCCATGGGTTATAAATACCCAAGTAACTTGGTATTTGTAAGACAAAGAAAACAAGAGAAGACAAGAGAATAGAATACAATAGAAACATAGAGATAGATAGACTAAGTGAGAGAGAACTTTGGGAACCAAGGGTGTATTGGGTTTAAGGTGAGAGATTAAGATCTTGAGAAAGATACTAGGGAGATTATTGTAATCGGTGTTTCTTTTCTTATAGTGAAATCTTCTCATTGTTCCCCGTGGAGGTAGGCATTGCCGAACCACGTATATCTTGGTGTTATTGTTCTTTATTGTTTTGTTCTTCTTATACTATTGTTTATTGTTTGGTAATCTTTGACCTCATTGACAAAACGGATCCTGTATTGCAAAGGAGGTGTTCTCACGAATATCTAGGTTGCGGGTTGTTGGCGTTGTTAGGATTTACTTAATCACTGCATATAGTTCAACAAGTGGTATCAGAGCTTAGGTTAAATTTAAGGTTTTGTCAAAGATGACGGAGACTACAGGTGTTCCTGCAAATAGTGACGGTAAGAAACCATCGGTTACTACTCTTGGCGGCGGTGTAAAAGTTGAGATTAAACCGTTTGACGGTAGAGATAACTTTACACTATGACAAACGTTTTGATCCAACAAGATCTTCATGTGGTTCTTGACGGGAAAGACAAGAAGCCAAAGGACATGTCAGATGACGAGTGGAACAAAGCATATCTCAAAGCCATGAGTTCCATCGAACTACATATCTCGGACGAGGTGATGTTTAATGTGATGGAGGAAACTTGTGCCAAAGGAACGTGGGAAAAGCTCGAAAAGTTGTATATGGGTAAGTCTTTATCAAATAAACTTTTCTTAAAAGATGAACTCTTGAATCTTCGGATGGAAGAAGGTAGTGATCTTATGGAACATCTAAACGTGTTCAATAAGTGCATCACAAATTTGCTACGGGTGGATGTGAAGTATGACGATGAAGACAAGTCTCTGTACCTGCTCAGATCTTTGCCTCCATCTTTCAAGCACTTCAGGACCACATTGATGTTCGGCAAGGATACTTTAAAGTATGATGAAGTTGTTCAAGATATAATCTCTCATGTGAAGATGAATAAGAACACAGGTGAAGACTCTCAAGCAGAAGGACTATATGTCAAGAATTCTAATGAGAGGGGCCGAACAAATAAGAGAAGTAGCAAATCAAAAGGCAGGGGCAGATCTAAATCCAGGGATAAAGAAGGTTGCTTTGAATGTGGTGCGACAGACCACTGGAAACGAGATTGTAAGAAATATAAGGAAAAGAAGAAGAAGGCCGAAAATTCAAATTCAGCCAGCGTTGTTACAGATGATAGCGACGGAGAAATTTTGGCGACTTCTTCAGGTAATGATATTTCTTCCCCTTGGATTTTAGATTGTGGCGTTTCTTATCATATGTGTTCAAACGAAGACTGGTTTGACACGTTTGAGAAAAGAAAAAGGCGACGTAGTTTTTATAGGGAATAATTCCAGTTGTAAAGTTTGTGGAATTGGTACGGTAAAGTTGAAGATGCATGATGGAATTGTTAGGACTCTGGGTAACGTGAAATACGTTCCTGCACTAAGGAAGAATCTTATTTCCCTGGGTTATTTGGATAAGAATGGGTACACATACAAATCCAAAGATGGGAATCTCATAGTCTCAAAGGGTTCACTTGTGGTTATGAGAGGAGTAAGACTTTCTAACAATTTATACAAGCTTTTAGGAAATACAATAATTGGTGGAGCTGCAGTTTCTACACAAGAAGATCACACTCAACTTTGGCACTTGAGGCTAGGGCATATGAGTGAAAGAGGCATGGAAGAACTACACAAGCGACAATTGTTGAAGGGTGTAGGAGAGTGTAAACTTGAGTTCTGCAAGTATTGTATTATGGGAAAGCAAACTAAAGTACACTTCAAAGCTGCAGATACAAAGAACAGAAGTACAGAAGTACTTAACTATATTCACTCAGATGTGTGGGGGCCTTCACCTAATCAATCAAAAGGTGGAGCTCGCTACTTTGTCACTTTCATGGATGATTTTTCGAGGAAAGTTTGGGTCTACTTCATGAAGGAGAAATCCGAAGTTTTCACTAAATTCAAGGAGTGGAAGGCAGAGGTAGAGAATCAAACAGGCAGAAAAATCAAGTATCTAAGAACTGACAATGGCGGTGAATATAAGGATAGGAAGTTTCTACAGTACTGCAAAGATGAAGGTATTGCAAGGCATTTTACCGTGAAGAAGAATCCCCAACAGAATGGAGCTGCAGAAAGGATGAATAGAACTCCTATGAATAAGGAGAGGTGCATGAGATTTCATGCAGGTCTACCAGAGATGTTTTGGGCAGAGTCACTTAACCATGCTTGTCACTTGGTTAATCGTTCACCATCCAAGATGCTTGATTTCAGATGTGCAGAAGAGGTATGGTCAGGTAAACCGGTAGACTACTCTACTTTGAAGGTATTTGGATGTAGCGCATATGCTCTTATTCCTAGTGATGAGAGAACCAAACTTAAACCCAAATCTCATGAATGCATTTTCATCGGCGTCGAGAAGGGAGTGAAGGGTTATAAGTTATGGGATCCAGTGAACCGAAAGAAAATCCTTAGTAGAGATGTTGTGTTTGATGAGAAGACTATGCCTAGGAATCAAGACATGAAGAATGGTGAGAAAAACACTATTGTTAAGAAAGCAACTACAGAGATATCTCCTCTTACCAAGGTATCTAACAGGGAGACTCCTATTCAGGTGGAGGAGTCAGATGCAGAGGTTGAAGAGGATGGGCCAGAACAACAACAGTGTGAAAAGGAGGTTGAATCTAATAAAGATAAGCAACAACCTTACAGCATAGCAAAGAACCGGGGCCAAAGACAAGTCAAACCACCTATTAGACTTGGGTTCGAGGAAGAAGTTCATTATGCTTTAAGCATTAGTGAAGGTGATCCTACTTCTTATCGTGAAGCAGTTGAAAGTAACGAAAGAGAAGAGTGGATTGAAGCTATGGCTGAAGAGATGGAATCTCTATACAAGAACTCCGTTTGGGAGTTGGTTCCTAAACCTGCAGAAAGAAAAATTGTTGGCTGTAAGTGGGTTTACATGAAGAAGGAAGGAATGCATGAGAAAGAACCACCAAAGTTCAAAGCACGTTTGGTGGCGAAGGGGTACTCACAGAAGGAAGGAGTTGATTATGATGAAATTTTCTCTCCGGTAGTGAAACATACTTCTATTAGAGTGTTACTATCACTGGTTGCTCAGCAGGATATGAAGCTTGAGCAGTTAGATGTCAAAACTGCTTTTCTCCATGGTGAATTAGAGGAAGTCATCTACATGGCTCAACCTCAGGGTTTTGTTGAAGCTGGTAAGGAAAATCTGGTTTGTAGGTTGAAGAAGTCTCTTTACGGGCTCAAGCAATCTTCAAGGCAGTGGTACAAACGTTTCGACTCTTATATGCTGAACATTGGGTATAGAAGATGTGACTATGATTGTTGTGCGTACACTCATGTGTTTGATGATGGGATGGTGATCCTATTGCTACTTTATGTAGATGACATGCTTATTGCTTGTCGGGATATGTCTAGAATTAAGGAGCTGAAGACGTTGTTAAGCAAGGAATTCGATATGAAGGATCTTGGTCCTGCACAGAAGATCCTAGGTATGGAGATAAGGAGAGACAGGAAAGCTGGAAAGATATGGTTGTCACAAGTCAAGTACATTCAAAAGGTACTTGAGCGCTTCAATATGATTGATGCAGATCCTGTGTCAACTCCTTTGAACAACAGTTTTGTTTTAAACAAAAGTCAATGTCCTTCCACAGATGCTGAGGTGTAAGAGATGAAGAAGAAGCCGTATGCAAGCGCAGTAGGGTGTCTCATGTACGCAATGGTATGCACAAGACCTGATTTAGCTCAAGCACTAAGTGTAGTATCGAGATACATGGCGAATCCAGGAAAGCCACACTGGAAAGCTGTGACATGGATTCTCAAGTATCTAAAGGGCACCAAGACGTTGGGTATCTTGTTTGAAAGACAACAAGGGAAAGCATGTGTTTCGGGTTATGTGGATGCTGATTATGCAGGAGATTTAGATAAGCGAAGATCCACCACAGGGTACATCTTCACTTATGGTGGAGGACCAGTTAGTTGGAGATCAATGCTCCAAACGGTTACTGCTTTATCCACTACTGAGGCGGAGTATATGGCAGTAACAGAAGCTTGCAAGGAAGCTATTTGGCTGAAGGGATTAGTAAGCACATTCAGAGTGCTATTTGCCTTGCGAAGAATCAAATGTTTCATGCAAGAACGAAACATATTGATATTCGCTATCATCGGATTCGGGATTGGTTGGACTCAGGTGAAATTACAGTTGAGAAGGTTCACACAGATGAGAATGCTTCAGATTGTCTTACTAAACCGGTTTCAGTTGAGAAGTTCAGACATTGTTTGAACTTGCTCAATCTTTCTACATGCTAAAGATTGGGTGGAGCACCTTCTCACTTGAGGTGCGTTGAGGCAAGAGGATTCTTGCCAATGTGACGGTGCTTGAAGAAATTCAAGCTGCAATGATCTTGTTTTTTGGTCGATGGCTCGCCAAGGTGGAGATTGTTGTATATTGGCTCGCTATAGTTCGGTGTACATGATCATACCTTATAAGAGGTGTGATCCATAGGATCAGTTTCCTATATTGGTTAAGAAAACCATATATGTGCAGGAGTTCTATTTGGACTCGGTTTCCTATTTATCTCTAGTTTCAATTAGTAATTCTATATGGATTTGATTTCTATCCATGGGCTATAAATACCCAAGTAACTTGGTATTTGTAAGACAAAGAAAACAAGAGAAGACAAGAGAATAGAATACAATAGAAACATAGAGATAGATAGAGTAAGTGAGAGAGAACTTTGGGAGCCAAGGGTGTATTGGGTTTAAGGTGAGAGATTAAGATCTTGAGAAAGATACTAGGGAGATTATTGTAATCGGTGTTTCTTTTCTTATAGTGAAATCTTCTCATTGTTCTCCGTGGAGGTAGGCATTGCCGAACCACGTATATCTTGGTGTTATTGTTCTTTATTGTTTTGTTCTTCTTATACTATTGTTTATTGTTTGGTAATCTTTGACCTCATTGACAAAACGGATCATGTATTGCAAAGGAGGTGTTCTCACGAATATCTAGGTTGCGAGTTGTTGGCGTTGTTAGGATTTACTTAATCACTGCATATAGTTCAACAAAATGAACTGGGGCTATTTGTAGCCTCCAATTCGATGTGTAATGTCCAAATTACCCTTGATCAAGACGGTCTAATGCCTATGAGCCACGTTCACGAACCGCCTTCGCTTCCTCTCTTCTATCGATGAGCTGTGTTTTGCGCCTATGTGCGGATTCACGCAGGCACCCAATCCGTTGTGATAGCTTTTATGGGCCTCCAAACCTTTATCTCGTATCAGACACCCATTTTGAACGTGATTTCATAGTTTGAGTTACGATTTTTTAAATACTAATGCATCCAATGGCGGTGTGTAATGTGGATGATCGTGTTTAGTAGTAAACGGTTCTATAAAAATGTATATGAGGAGTGATAGTAATGGTACAAGGGTGAGAGAATTTCTATGATGTAATAAAGTTTTATCTCAACTAATAAAAAAAATTATTGACAAAAAAAATTATATCAATACTTTTGGTTAGTGATTATTAACTATCTGGTATCTTGTTACAATACTTTCTACTTAAAGATTTAGATAAACACTATCACTTCGTTTTAACAGAAAATATATTTTTTTTTCATTGATAGCTTTAATTGGCCTTCAAACCTTTATCTCGTATCAGACCCCCATTTTGAGCGTGATTCTATAGTCCGAGTTATGGTTTTTTAAATACTAATGCATCCAATGGCGGTGTGTCATGTGGATGACCGCTTTTAGGCGTAAACCGTTCTATAAAAATGTATTGGGAGAGATAGTAATGGTATAAGGGTGAGAGAATTTCTATGATGTAATTATGTTTCATCTCAACCAATAAAAAAATTTCTTGACGAAATTTTTTTTATATCAATACTTTCTAGTATCTGGTATCTTATTACAATACTTTCTAACTCTCACTTCATTTTAATTAGAAAATATGTTGTTTTTTTTTATTTTCATTGATAGTTAAATGCATTGTATGCCGCCAAGGCGCCAAGTTAGAAAGTAAACAAGGGAAGACCAATGTTTAGTGTCAATGCTGAATCCATACATTGACCCATCAAAATTGAAAAGCACATTGTCAAACTAGGAAAAAATAATATGAAAAAAAAAAATATAGTTTGTGGCTCTATTTTGTATATGATCCTGTGGTTCTAATCACAAAATAGATTAATTTTACAATCAATTAGTATTTTTTAGTTCATCAGTAATTACATCCCTCTTATTTTGAAGAGACGCCGTAAAATTAAAACCCCTCATGAGCTGATTGTTGATCGAGATTTTTCATATAATCAATAGCCATATATCGCGCAATAAGTTAAAGGCTAGACACTTTGATACCAAACTAGATGTACACTAACTAGATTGATTGTAAAATTAATCTATTTTGAAGGTGAGGGAGTCAAAATAGAGTACGTGTTATGTTACGTCAAATACAAGTTTGTCGTTATTTGGGTTTGACTTATTTATATTGTGGGGTCACGTGTCTAGCATGCGCGCATGCCGTGTGGGACCTACGTTGACTATATACTACTAGCTAGCTACTATACTATACTACTAGTTATATAAGGTTGTTTGGTTGGTTAGTCATAAGCATGATGTCAGATAAGGTGCCGCCTCGCGACGAATCGGATGGTTTAGAAATTCCAACGTGGAGTACACGTGGATTACATATTATGATGATTTTTAGATAATTTAACATTTTAATCTCCACTTTTAACCTAAGATGACAAAAGTTGGATATAGTTTAAATTTTTTTAAAATTTTAGTTAAAATATTAAAAAATTAGTAATAATTTGCTTGATTAATAAATTTTAAAATGGTAATTTAGATGATAATGAAATTAAATAAAGGATACATAAATAGGTGAGTTAGAAACCTAAATAATATTCTACGTTCTAATAATTTTTTTTTTTTTTTAGAAATCGGATATATATATATATATATATATATGCAGGTATTAGTTAATGCGTAAATATGAATATAAATTTATTTGTATATAACTTAAAAATCAAAGAGGTAATTAGCAAACTTGAATTAATTTTTGGGATACAATTGCTACTATATTATAAACCCGAATGAAATTCAATGGTAATTAACACTAACAATAAGGATAGTTTGGTAAAAAAAAAAGATAAAATTCTAGAGGTCCAATCTCAGTAACTGAGAATTACCATTGAATTTTATTCGGGTTTATAATATAGTAGAATAGAATATATTAGACTTATTTATTAATTTAATTATTAATTGGGCTCGTAGTAGAAATTGGGCTCGATTCATTGTCTAACCGAAAAGAATTTAATTAAGTTTGGGTATATGTATAATTATATATGCTTATGAATTTCATTCAGGTTTATACTAGTGGAATATTTACAAATATATCAAATTGGGCGGATATATTTATTTTTTCATAAATTGGACATCCGCAGTCCACGTAATCAAAATGTCTGGTTGTTCTTCCCAACCAAAAACTTTTGAAAAACAATCAATGCATATAAACATGTCTAAAACCTCATGGTTTAGTACCCACTATTCTTAAGGCCTTTTGGGTTGTAAACCCATGAAAAAATTTCATAGCACGAATGTTTATGGTAGAATCTATTGAAATATATATACATTCCCACATGGGACAATTACAAGCCTTGCTAATAATATTGGGCAACACCACTTATCGTCAATTGGTTTTGAGTTGGACTCCCAGAACTTTAACATGGTATCAGAGCAGGTTATTATTCGAGCCAATGGCCCATGAACTCTACGTCACCCGTTAGAAAATAGAAAAAAAGTTCACGTGGCTCCAAAGAAAACACCACACGTGAGAGGGCGTATTGAAATATATAATCCCACATGGGACATTTACAAGCCTTGCTAATAATATATAAGATCTTGGACAACACCACTTATTGCCAATTAATTTTGAGTTGGACCCCAGGATTTTAACACAGTCAATATTAACAAATAATAAGAGGAGTGTAACACGAATGTTTGGCAAATTGAATTAATATGGGTTCGATCTAACCTTTTCTAGGAGTATTACTATAAGAGTGATAGTAACAAAGAAAGTTTTGTTTCAAAATTGGGGTGTTACAAACATATTATCATAGCCATTATTGTCCATTGAGCATATATTAAAAGGGTGCTACCCAATAAGGGGTGATAGTTACGCAAAATGTCTTGGTGTTATAACGGATAGGGAATGTTGGATACCTTAGGTTATCTATGTATATATATTACAAAAGTGTTGGTATCAAGAATCATGGGTTTTTCGAAAGTTTAATGTTTTTTTTTGTTTTTTTTTTTTTTTTTGATAGTTTTTTTACATTGTATTAAGTGAGAAATCATACAAAGTGCGCTGTATTTTTCGTCTGTTTTATGGAGTATGTATAGTAATAGTACACTTATTATTGTATCAATCCATTATACTAATTGTATACTTAGATATATAATTCTTAATCCTTATCATGGAGAAAAAAAAATTATTAGAAAAAGAAGGAGTTGAAAAGAAGAGAATTTGATTTCCTAATAATATTCCCTGTGGTTTGTCTAATCACCACAGCCTTATAAAAAAAAAGTCAACCAGATTCTGATTGTTTCAACCTCCGTACAAGAAAAGAGTCTTAGTATAAATATAGGAGTAGTAATACTAAATCATCTTCATTTCACAAACCAAGCTAATAAGAGAAGAGAAGCTAGAAGAGAAGAGAAAATAACTTCAAGAAGCAAAAGATTAACAGTTTGTGTAGCTATGGCAGATGAGTTTCAGATAGGGATTTCTAATGGAAATTGGTGGAGTAGTTCTGCGAGAAATACATCGACACCTTGTTCAACTACTTTAAGTAGTGAAGTTGGAAACTATGGATGGTCTCAAGAGATGGAGATGAAGGCAAGATCTTGTGAGGATTCTTGTAATTCAATGGTTTATCAAGATACTACTACTCAAAGACCACAAGAATCTGATTCTTCAACTTTACAAATGATGGGTTACAGCCTTTCGTCGCCAATAATGGATTGGAATCAAGCTTTACTGTAAGTTTATGTAAAATTTATGATGATATTGATTCCAAAATATTTCTTATTTAAGCCTTATATATACATATATATATATATGTTTGATCGATTTTAATATTGCAGTAATCGAAGTAGTACAAGATCATCGGAGCTAAATTTAAGTAACATGCTTCAAGAAGAAGTGATTTCGAGTTCTAGTTTTCAACAACAATCTGGAATGGATTCTTCTCATGCACAAAAAGACTGGAGTCCTAGAAATTATTCTGATGGTGGTGAAGAATCCTCAATAAGCAGCTTTAAGCAAATAAATCCGGTTTTTGGTTTAGATTCTAGCAAGAATTCCGGTGACTGTATAGTAACTTGTCAAGGTCTACACATGAATTATCCTATTATTTCTACTTCGACAACGTTATTACCAGGCTTATTTGAACCTGACCTTCAATCCCAACAATCTCCATATTGTATGATGAATAATTATTCTTCTCCTATGAATTATCATATGGACTTGAACGAATTATCGCCTTCGTTTCCTCAATTCAACAAAACCTCGTCCCAAAAACCACAATCGAATACTACTAACCAGTTGCACTTCTCAAACAACACTCATTTCTGGAATCCCTCCGCGGATACCATGAGTGATGTTAGGTCTAGTTATTCCGTTTCACCACAATCGCAATTTCTAACATCAACAACAATAAAAGAAAAACGCAACTGCAGCAACATGTCTGCTGGGAAGGTATGTATTACTACAAATGATGATCCAAGTAGATTGAAAGTTTATTGTTGTTATCTCATTTTACTTGATAAACTGATCTAAGACTTGTTTCATGTTTTTTTTTCTTTATATTGATCAGATGAATGATGAAGAAGTTCGTGATACAAGTTCAGTGGCGAAGAAAACTAGTGAGCCAACATTCAAAAGGCCTAGAATAGAAACTCCATCACCATTACCTACTTTCAAGGTATCATAAGATTAATGAACAATTAATTCTTGATTAATTAAATTCTTTCTTTCTTTGTTGTTGACAGAGTGAATACTTGTTGCTTGCTCGATCTCTGCAGGTCCGGAAAGAGAAGTTAGGGGACAGAATAACTGCACTCCAACAATTAGTTTCACCTTTTGGAAAGGTAAAGATATGGATTTTTGTTTTTACTCTATCATCAATGAATAACATTGATGCAAATACTCTCCTTTTGGATTTATAGAATGCTATAACATAATTACTTTTCTAAATAATCATTCTTAACTGTGTATGTGTTGTTATTCCTACAGACGGATACGGCATCAGTACTGTTTGAAGCCATTGAGTATATCAAGTTCCTCCATGAACAAGTTGGTGTAAGTTCCATATATCGAATACATACGTTCTTCTTATTATTCTACAGTAGGTTTCATTTCCAGTAGTATTTGTAAATATTAAGCAACCAAGCGCCACGATCGAGAGTTTGAGAACCATGCTGACAGTTAAAAAATTATTGTAAAATTAAGAAAAAAAATCGATGATTATGTTCTGATTACATGTTATTTTCTACTGCTAGCAGGTCTTAAGCACCCCATATATGAAAAATGGAGCACCTGCCACACAGTATCAACAGGTACATACATAAGTTTACTGCGCGCCTTAATTATTAATTATCATCTTTGAATAAATATTTCATCAATGGATGTACACTAATACATATTCAAACATTTTCAAACTATGCAGAAATCTGATAAATCAAAGGACACTGAAGCACTCAAACAAATAGATCTTCGAAGCCGGGGTTTGTGTTTAGTACCAATATCTAGCACATTTCCAGTTACTAATGAGACCACAGCAGATTTTTGGACACCAACATTTGGAGGATCTTATAGGTAAAAAAGAGATCAAGAAACAAAGTTGGTAAAGTTAATTAGTATCATCAATGGAAGCCAAAGTCATCATAATCATCAAGTAGTGAGAGATGGGAATCAATAAAAAGAGATGGGAATCAATGAAAGGAATTATAGGCCTTCAAGAACAAGAAATGCTGGGGCCATTTACAGGCAAAATGATGTAGGTTGGTCAGGAATTTAACTTGTAGAATTATATTGTTGTAATAATGATTGTATGTAGTATATATCTCATATTATAATTAAAAAGTTTGCTATAGAGATGAGAACAGGTGCTAAATGTGAAGGTGGTTTAGATTAATTAGGGAAAATTTGTTGGTTAGTAGCTGATTTTTAGCAGATAAGAAGGGATAAAGGAGCTATTCTTCATACTTATATGTTTTTATTATTATTAAGAGAAGAAAAAGAGAAAGAAATAAAAAGGAATATAATGAATTCTGAATAATAGTTATAAGTGTGTGGAGGTTATTATTTGATTGGGGGTATATTACTTTTTATTTGTTTTTAGGTTGGAATATTGTAGTGGAAGTCAGAGGATGGCCCATTCACCCCTACTTTTAGGATTTATATGATTCGAAATGAAGATAAATGTGTCTCTGTGTGTGTAGGAACTATCAGGCATGCTTTGTGCTTTCTATGGTATGGTCATTATGCAAAGAATCTATACATACTCAACTCATCATATATAATTCTTTTTATTTTTTGTATTTGTTTTTTCTTGATTTTGAATGAAATTAATATTTATTTTTTATTTAATAACAAAAAATATTTTTTGTTTTTTTTTATATTATTTTATTAACAAACGAGGTCGAGGGGACCCTTTTTAACTTGCGTGAGGAAACTTTTTACCGAAGAATCAGTTGTTGAGGTGTTTCCAACCCACAATCAGTTGGTAAACAAATTTTTTTTTTCGATAGACAACCTTTTCTAACGAGATCAGTAATTCAAAGATGCACTATCTGAGATCAAACCCCCAAACCTTTGGTATCATTGTAAATGTAAGTAAATTTGGGTTTAGGCTGGTCGGAGAAGATGATCAGAAAATAGAGGAGGAGGAGATGAAGTTATGAAAGTGGCTGAGCTATCTGACTTAGATAGTTGCCTACGTATCTGAGAGTGACCAAGTCCCAGAATCAAGCCCATGTAGTTCATATATATAGGTGATTGGGACAACGGATAGCTCATTAATTGCCCAACGGTGTGGTCAATTAATGGGCGGATATTTTGGATCTGAAAATATATTGTAACTGAAGAGGATCAAAACGTATAGTGTTTGAATAAGGACGATGAAGGTCGAATAAAAGTAGCTCCACGTCGGGTGGGCTCGGATAAAAATAGGTTTATGCCGAATGAAGGCCTTTTAAGGTCCAATTGGATTTGTGGTCACGAATAGAATATATAGTGTTACGTCGAGTAGGGTCGAATAGAATTCACGAAGTGAGCTCGAGTAAAAATAGTGTTACGTCGAGTAGGGTCGAATAGAATTGGGTTCACAACGAGTTGTGTGAATAGGTATACACAATCATCATCCAGAGGTATTAACGATTGAGCTCAACTAACATCTGCATAAGCAAGTTTTTAATGAGATCAATTCAATAACTAGATAATGTTGACGGAATTCGAACCCTAGACCTCTAGTATTATCACCCAAAAGGTTTTAATAGTTGAGCTGATCAACTTGCATCTGCCAAACATGTTATCCTTAGTTACTGGTAACATAGTTCAAAATGTCGATTTTGAGCGAAATTTTGAATCTTGGAAAAACGGATTTTGCCGAGATTTCGACACTAGAAATTAATTTGGAAGCCGAGTATTCGTGGATATTCGCGAAGTTTCGTATATCCAAAGATATTGGATTTAAACCTGTTCTAATGAGATCAGTAATTCAAAGATGCACTACCTGGGATTGAATCCCAGACCTCTGGTATCATCGCGCAAAGGTATTACTGACCGAGCTCAGCTGACATCTACATAAGCAAGTTTTTAATGAGATCAGTAACTCGATAATACTGACAGAATTTGAACCCTAGTGATACAAATTACTATGCAAATATACTATAGAATGCGGAATTAAACAATAGCAATAACTAAGATGAACAAAACACAAGATCTCGAAGAAAAGTATCTTTTTTATTGAATATTATGAAGATTACAAGAATCTCTGCCTCACAATACTTTCTAGACAAGCTAAGCCGTAGCTACCTCTCTTATGTTTTGGCCTTGGCCAAAACACCTTTTTATAGACCTTGGACGACTTCGAATCATACAAGAAAATATTTTTCCTATTCACCCGAAATAAGAAAATCTGTCTCTAGACCCCAGCCAGGCGCTGTGCCCTAGACCTGCAGCTTCGTCGCTTCGCAACGACCAAGTCGTAGGGTGGAAAAATGTCTATCCTCAAGACACCAATCTCGAGGATCACTAAGCTCCTAATATGATACATCTGTATCACCTAGACCTCTGGTATTATCATCCAAAAATTTTAATAGTTGAGCTCGCATCTGCTAAATATGTCATCGTTAGTTACTGGTAACAGTTCAAAATGCCGATTCGGAGCGAAATTTTGAATCTTGGAAAAACGGATTTTGTAAAGATTTGAAGACTAGAAATTAATTTAGAGGTTCGTGTATTCGATTTCTCAAATATCGATATAATATGTGGGATTTCCTAGTATATCCGATTTCTCAAATATCGATATAATATGTGGGATTTCCGTGGATATCCCTAATATTTGAAACGGGTAATCCCATACACGGTGGACCCAACAAATGTTTACGTAGTTTTATAAATACAAAAACAAGTGTTGGCAGACTTTTCACCTATGCCAACTCATGTTGGCAAGGCCAGGAGTAGAAATTATTTGTGTACAAAACTAATCGAGTTTAGAGCTCATAGGGATAGATATAGTTTACTTTTTTTAAAAAAAAAAAAATTGAAAAATTATTTTATTGATAAGCTCAAAGAATTACACAAAAGTAGAAAACGTGCTACAAGTCCTTTCTAAATAACAAAATTAATATTCATTCTGAAAACATATTCATTTGACAGTTATCACATTGCTATCCATTATTTTATGTACCCTCCTGAGGAGCTCAACCTGTTATGATGCTAAAAACCCGAATGTGTCGAAGGCAAACGGGATGAAACTATACCAGTTTACCTTACACACTCCACTGTGCTTCTCCTCCTTCGTTGTTGTTGCACTATTAGCTGCCTAACCAACATCAAATATCCCATTACCAAATCCGACCATCGGTGATGCCCTGTAATTTCAACACAAGCATGCCTACCTTCAGACCAATTGTAAACTAAAATATTTGTTTGATGCAGTGTTGATCTACCTTAATTCTCTAGGATCGGTAAGGAAGTTAACCGGAGCTTCGTTTTTCACTTGCACCCTTGCTCGCCAAAAGACATCGTATATAATATCTCGCACATGTTCATTTCTGTATTTGAAACTCGAGTAATATTTGCATTAAGTTGCACGCGTCTCCATAGGCATCTAGTCTCCTCTTCTTACACACAAAACAAAGTTTGCCATCTGTTTGCTATCTACAAGGTACTTGGCTTCTCAGCCTCTTTTGTTGGGACCTTACGAAGGACCTGAAATCACAAGTGAAAATAAAACAGGTAGCCAGACACTCGACCAACTCAGCTGATTTGTTACAGTCCAATATGATATGCTCCAATGGTTGTTCAGCATTGCAGGCATGCGCATAATGATGCGAAGTAACATCCCACATTGCATTCAGATCTACTGGACCCTGTCTTGGTCAACATTGAGCAGTTTGTGTTAAGAAACCCAAAGTGTCTTCTTCCCTAAAAGCCTGAGCTGATGAGAAAGCACCTTAATGATTCCAGTCCTTGTCGCAGGCAACAATCTCTATGCATGAACCACATTTGCACACTCAAGTGTCTGAAATCCTCTTGCCGCAGTCTTGCAGTTGCCCTATTCAGGACCACTTCCAAACCTGAAAAGCATGGGGCAACGATGTCCCATCATGCCTAAGTAAGCCATCTTCCAAATGTTTCATCCTGACTAGAATAGTAACTATCTCAATAATCATCATGTTTTTGGCAGAATACCAATAACATTATCTGGGTTTCTTCTCTCCAGACCTTTCCAGTAATATAAGTGGCCAACAGAGCTTATACAACATTGATTGTCACAATCATCACACTTCAATCGCAATATTAACCTTCCCAAATTCGTCTGAGTTTCAAAAGATTTTGGGAAAAAAGGCCTTTGATGTCAAATTATGCCTGGAAATGTCAAAAACAATGAAACAAATAATACTGCAATATGGTGCCATAAATAAGAACCTGATTTAAATGGCGCTTGTCTGATACAAACCATTGTCTAATGCTTCTTACTGGAACCAATATCATATAACAGAAACCAAGTTGAAACCAGTGTCATATATAAGCACATATATAGCTCATTTCATAAATTTAATCAATAAAGCCCTTGATAATTTTCATGAACACATGAAAGCAGGGATTTTAGTTTTGTAGAAAAAATGACTGTACGTATAGAATGACAAACTGTAGCTGTAGAATATACGCAGACCATGCAACTCCTTATGCACCTCCTTTCAGCTTCTTTGCAAATCCAGCAATGTACTTCCCCTGGTGAAAAGCTTGCTCCAATTCGAGTTCAGTTGGCTGCCTTGATCCATCTCCAGCATAGGTTCCTGCACCATAAGGACTACCACCTTTCACATTTTCCATCTCAAACATGCCAGCGCCATATGTGTATCCAATAGGCACAAAGATCATTCCATGGTGAACAAGCTGAGTAATAGCTGTCAACCTGATTTATAACAAAATTGACCAAATTAGTTTTCTACCTCGGTTAAACAATCTTCTGAAAATTAAAAGGTTCAATTTAATTATATGACTATTGGTAAGGAAACCTACGCAGTCGTTTCTTGTCCTCCACCTTGAGAGCCAGTACTGTAGAAGATCCCAGCTGGCTTGCCTGCCAAGGATTGTGTTCTCCAAAGACTCCCAGTTGCATCAAAAAAAGCTTTGAATTGAGCTGCCATCATCCCGAATCTAGTTGGAAATCCAAAAATAAGTCCATCAGCCTCAGGAAGTTCACTGGGTGTAATAATCGGTATGTCACTCTTTGGTGGTGCACTCATCTTCCCAAGAACGTCATCGTGCAATGTTTCAGGAACCTGTTACATGTTGTTATGCAATTTAAATAACATTTGGACTGAGGCGAGAAGATACACCACAATAGATTTGTGCACTAAATTCAAACTTGATGAAAGAAAAAGTATTCTTTATGGGTAATGTACGATCTAGAACATTAGGAAATGCACAAAACACACTTGCACAATATATTCAGATATGTTAAGTCATTCTTGATGGTAGTACACACATTTTATCCTAAGTTGTCAAGGCACCTTGCCCAAGCAAGAAGCAGGTTTTCCATTAACATAGTTGCAGGTTGTTGTCAAGGTACCTTGCCCCAGCTAGACGCAAACTTTCCATTAACACAGTTGCAGCTTGTTGCCAAACGCGCAGCCAACGTGCACAAAGCACCCACTTAGGAAGCATAACAACTCATCTCAGAATGTATCCTTAGTGTAGTGGGGATTCTTTACCTCTGTCCTTTGTTTTATATTTCTAAAATAAAATGAAATATATTTTTTTACAAGTTAAACAATATATATATGTTAGCGAGTAAATGAGTTAAGTTCAATCAGAGCCAAGGGATAAGATATCCCTGCTCAAGAAACAATAAAACCACACGCCAAACTACAAAGTGATAGTGTGATACAAATAAGGCTACACCAAGCACCACTAAGAACAGACTCCCATGAGAACGCAAAGGAGCCCTAAGACATGTCCCCATAGTCCTGCCATCTCTTGCACCAGAGAGACAAGAACAACAGTATATGGTCTAAGACTTAGATTCAAACTGAAACTAACAGTTCCCAAGTCCTGAATTATATATTCCACAGAAAATAAGAGGCCAGACAATGCGGGAAGATGGCTTGTTCAAATACATAGGATCAGGATTAATTTTTTGCAATTTCATTAATACAACAAGTAAGAAATAAGATTATAATTATGATTATGATGATACTGATAATGTTCATTGATCTATCTGTCCTTAAAGCCTCACTGACATTTACCAGGAAGATAAAAAGAGGAACTGAAAAGTCAAATATTCTAATATTGTAGTGGCGACATTATAATTGAAGAACTACCCCAATCTTGATGTGATTTAGCTTTCTATTCAAATTTTGTGTGTGAACCTGATGTTGTATTAATATAAAACAAATGCCTTCTAAACATGTGTATGTACTTTGACCATATTCTCGTCAATGCACTAGCAATAACTTTGCATATTTAGGACTAGAAGTATAGCCCTGATAAAGAAATCATATTACAGAGTCTGAATAAGTCAACAGAGGATATGCCAGAGTGTCCAGCATGGTAAACACACGATGGACCAGGAGGGCACTATATTGAAGAAAATAAAAGGATAATCCCATGATTTCTCCAGTGGTCATCTTCTGCTTCATATCAACAACTCTCAGTGTCTTCCTAAAAGCTTAGGTATAAGCATGACATAAAAGGAAATAATATGTCTATGCGATTAATCAAAGTTCCTCCTTGGTTATGTTTCTAACATTTAGTCAAACAGAGGTAAGGTAAGCAATGAGATGTAGTCACAAACCTGCCACAGCTTCGCTTCAACTCCTTCCACTGACGCAGCACCCTTTTGGATGGCCTCTGCTAGCTTCTCAACATGACCATACATAGAGTAGTACCTGTAAAAGCACTCAGAAGTTTTATAACCATCTTTCACAACAAAAATACAGTCGATACTATCAGATTTACAGTAGAAGAAAATGAAACTGATCCTTGTTGTTTATTTCATTTAAACAATTGTGCTCTCTTATACGTAATCAAAAGGGGTACATGATGCTATGACTTTGGTAATTGGTATAAATATAATTGAAAGCATCTGCTCAATCGGAAATTGAATACAATATTAACATACTCACATACACCCAAAAAAAAAAAAAAAAAAAAATGGCAGCTCGAATCTTAATGAAAGGATCTCTATCTAAGAACTAACAAACTAGCAAGAAATTGCACTCTAATAATTAGTTAACTTCTTATCAACTTCACATTTGATATCATGACACATGGAGATCAAATCTTAATGGGAAAAGCAATAAATTCCCCAAAAATAAAAGACATGTATCAAATTAAACCAATTAAACCCAAAGTCTCTAATAACACATGTTTCTATGATTTCTTGAAACAATAACACATGTATCAAATTAAACCAATTAAATCATAAAATCAAGAATCCTAAAAACATAAAACATAAAACATAATTCATTGATCCCATGAATTATGGAAGAACATATTATGTAATTGAAACTAAAATAAAAATAAAAATAAAAATAAAACAGATCGGACAAAACAAATGGAGATAGATGATAATGATGATGATGAAATGTTTGCTTACACGACATAAACCTTTGTCGCCATTAATGGAATGGAATTTGATGTTTGACTTTGTTGAGTAAAAGATAAGTGTGTGACAGTCAGTAGTAGACTTAAGACCTGAGAGCCCTCCCTATTTATATACTTCCTATCACCAGACTGTACAAGACTCCAGAGTGTTCGACTTGGGCGGGCCCAAAAAAACACATTTTGGTTAGGAGTGGATTCCAGACACATTTTGGTTAGGAGTGGATTCAGAAAACGGTATATTTCGACATTCCAACCCTCGAAAAAAAAATGTCACCTGAAATATTCTCGGATATTTTCGGAATTTACAATGCCGATTCTCTAAAAAATCGACATATTCCGCCGAAATTTCACGAAATACGTCGGCATTTTGGACTATGGTTATAAGTAGGATTTTTTTTTGATAAACTCAAAGAATTACACAAAAATAGAGCACAAACGCTACAAACTGCTGCTGTTTTTTTGGAGGTTGAGGCAAAAAATATTTATTCGTTGTGATTTTTAGTGTGGGTTGGTGGGACTAATGAAAAAAATTACTACACGTGTTTATAAAATTACTAAAAATACTAGTTCAAATCACTAGGGTTAACAACACCCATGCATGCATGACTGTTTTATTTGTCCCATAAATCCCACACACAAAAACTACATCTTTGGAAGTTGAGGGACCTGTACAGTTGGATCTCGATAATAAATTACATGAGAAAACTTTTTATCAAACAATCAATTGCTGACATGTTTCGAACTCATAACCTCTCCACTTAGTGAAACGGATGCATCTGTTTGAACAACTGGCTCACATGCATGAAATAGGACATGCATCTTGTCCAAGCTAAATTATGTATGATGCTTTCTTTTGAATTTGTTTTTTCAAATGCACTTATTTACATTGATTTCAATTTTATGTAGTGTGGTTAGCTTTGAAGAACAAAAATAACTTTGAACAATTCTTTGTGTGCACACTGCACAACAACTGCTTGACAAGATGCATGTGTGAACAATTCCTTGGTGCAGAACATAATCAAAAGGTATAGCATTCCATGTCTAATTTTTTTTTCTTTTTGTTATAAAAATAAGATAAAAGCAATTGATTGACAAACACACTCTTGCTCATAATGTCAATTGTCCAATTATGTATATTGATTGTTAAGGTGAGGACTGACTACTGAGGAGACCAACTGTTCTTTCTTTTTGCTGGGATTATAAGAGATGAGATGATGAGTTCTTCACGTTTTTTCGGAAATGATTATGTTTCCAATAACTTTGCTTCTAAGATATTTGGTTATGAACTGGTTTGGATGGTGGGAAACCTACCTAGGACAATGAATGCCCAGAGTCTAATTGAATTTCTGGATACCACTTTCGATAATTAACGTCAAGATGTAGGCATTTGTTGTCATCAGTGGTGTTGTCTGATATGAACCTAGATGGTGCCGTCTGTTATATGATTTGTTTCATGCTTAGCGGCTCTGTCAGATGTGAATCTGGACCGCGCTCTCTTTGAACATAATGTCAACACAAGGAACTCCCTTATAGAATCCATAAATAATTTTACATTGCATTTGGCCCTTCCTCTAGGTTTTGGCTTGCAGGATGACAGGCCAATTTACTCATAGCAGTTTTAGGCTGTACTTGTTATATAATTAGTTTGTATTTGGTTGGTTTTTTCGGGTGGTCTCGGAGTGAGTCTGAGCCACACTATGTCACTTTGACACTTACATTTATTTTTCATATTTTGAGACCTTTAGATTATCTGTTGAATGGTTTATAAATTGATCATACGGTCATACCCCCACCTGCTTTTCTAAGTTGCTGTTCTTCTTCATAATGAAATCTTCTCGAGAGACCCCGTGGGTGTTGTTTTTATGTTTGGAATGTAGGTATTTGACAGAATACCTACATTGCATTGTTTAATTTGTTTTTGATGGGGTTACACAGTGCAGCAGACAGAATGAGTGACAGGGAAAGAGAGAGGCAAAGGGAGTGGAATTACCAGTTGTAGCGCTGTAAGTGAGAGGAGAGACAGTTTTTAAATGTATACACAGTTGTAGCAACTGTATATAATGCATAGTGAGGTGGCCATGACAATTAAGCTAACATGATTTAACAGTTAACAGTCCTATCCATAATGAACAAGTGAAGGAAAATTGCGGTTCCTGCTTCTAATTGTTTCTATCTTTATGTAGGTCTCTGAACGGTTTGGTGATTCTTGGGTATTTTGTCCTGCAAAATGCTTTTCCTGTGGTATTACGGAAATTTTATCTCTTGCTGACACTACGGAAAATGTGAATGTCCTAGTGAAGAACAAATAACAAGTGCCCTTTTCTGTCTATATACAAGGTAAATGATGTTTGTTTCGCTGTTTTTATTAAATTGTTTGGCTTTCTGTATTTTCTGTGCGCTCTCTTTCTTAATTTTTGTTCGCTTTGTTTGTTTCGGGTGTTGAATATTTAGTTTGTTTGTGTTTAGTCATATTTTCTGTATTACAGTTCCTTTGGCAGGCCTTCCATATAAAACAGGATGACCACGACGCGTTGGGGTTTGACCTATGTTCCTACTGACATCTTTTCTTCAGTTGGCAGGGTACCTATGGATCGAAGTATACTGTCCATTGAAGAAAAGTTGTCTAATTGACGATTACACCATTGTACTGTAAAAAGTAAAAATGCCTAGAAATAGAAGAAAAAAAAAATTGTACATTGAGACAACCTTTAACGACCTTCTACAACCGTTACAGTAATTTCATTAGAAATATAGGAGTCTTTTTCATTCTGAGATGATTGTTCTGAAATAGTAGTAGACCTTTCCATATAAAAACCTGGGGCTTGAGGCTTGGGAAGTACGATAGTATCACTACCCAACATCAGGACCACAGACGACATAGTTGGCCTCTGTTCTGTACTCTTTTGAACACACAACAGTCCTATATGAATGCATCGTAACATGTCTTCAACAAAACCAGTATCGCTTATAACCTCATCGACCAATTCGATTGACTTGTCTTCATTCCATAATCTCCAAGCCTAAAACACATTCTTAAAATGATCAATAAATCTAAATGAAATGATTTACAAACAACAACTTTTATATTAAGAAGAAGAAATAATACACCATTTAAGACTTACATGTCCTAAAAGATTAAGTTCGTGGTCAGGATGACAGAATCCCCTATTTTTCTTCCCACTTATAATTTCCAAAACTAGAACTCCGAAGCTAAATACGTCTGATTTCACTGAGAACTGCCCATCCATTAGGTACTCAGGAGACATGTAACCACTATATGATGGAATAAGAAAGAAAACGAGTTGCATTACAAACGTTTTAGGTATGAAGGAGAATAGATTCATGGGGAGATAAGGATTATTGTTCTTACTATGTTCCAACAACTCTCTTTGTTTTCGCTGTAAGTTGATCTCCTCCAAAAAGTCTAGCCATTCCAAAATCTGATATTTTTGGGACCATTTCGCTATCTAGTAAAATGTTACTTGCTTTAAGATCTCTGTGAATAATTCGTAGTCTTGAATCATGATGAAGATAAAGAAGACCACGACCAATTCCCAAGATAATGTCAAATCGTTTTCGCCAATCAAGTAGTCTTCTTTTTGCCGTATCTGCACCAAAGGAAAATAATTTATTTAGATATATAAGAAATCAGATCGATTTGTTAAACAAGCTTATGAAGTTCAATGAACAAACCGAAAATAGATGAATCCAAGCTTTTAAGTTCCATGTATTCGTACACCAACATCTTTTCCTCTCCTTGAATGCAACATCCCAGAAGCCTAACAAGATTTCTATGTTGAAGTTTAGAGATCAGTATAACCTCGTTCTTGAACTCATTGATGCCTTGTATAGAGTCCTTTGAGAGCCTCTTCACAGCTACTTCTTGCCCTCCTTTCAACTTACCCTATAAATATCTGATCCACATCACATACTAGAAACATTTGGACACTTGAATCTAATTAGCGGCAAAGAATAAAACTATACCTTATATACAGGCCCAAAGCCTCCTTCTCCGAGTTTGTTTTCTTCTGAAAAGTTATCTGTTGCAACTGTTATGGTACACAAATCGTACAGAGGTAATTCTAAGTCATCACCTTCATTGCTACCTGGTTACAGAGGAACACCATTATACAACAAAGTGATGCACTTTAGCAGAAGTGTTGAAAGTTACAGTATAACTGATACAAATGGATTATAACGTCTAAGACTTTGGGTTGAAGTTAGGAGTTAGGACAAAGTGCTTTACTGATAGCAATTTATTGTGCATTTGGGAAGTCATCTATGCTTCTAAATTGTTTGTATTCGAACCAATTTTGTTCACATGCATGTAAAGGGGGATAAAACAATAACAAAATTTCTTTGGTTTGGAATTGGACAGACCAACAGAGCAGCTAATCAGGCTCTTTGTGGTTGTACCAAGAGAGATCCTGGGTTCAATTCCTTGTTACATTGAGGCAGGGGTTTCTTTACGGCTAAGTGATTGGGAGAAAAAGCGATTAACCTCTACTTATACAGGGTTTTTTTTCCAAAAGATAACAAACAACAACAACAAAACAATATTGGAAAATTAAGACATTATTATACCTTTTGGACTTCTCTTCTTCCACAAGAACCAGCTTGCCGAACCTAACACAATGACCCCGATAACACATGTAATGCTTACTATCAATACCACAGGTTCTTTGGTTTTAGACTTGGCTTTAGAATCTATCAATTCACAATATCCACGACAATAATTAATATAAAAATATTGTCACACTTTTAAATACAAGTAGAATTTGTATATGTTTGTGTGATGTGTTTGTTCATGACATAGAGCTAGCAAATGAAATGGATAGACTACCCCTTAATGCATGTAACTTGTTCTAGTGCATGTAAGTAGCGTGTATTACTGCCATGTTCCTATTTGCCCTGTAATATTTGCCAATATATATCACACATGGTATCTGAATAACCATATTTGTCTGGTAATACTTTAGAAATACCTCTAGATGAGTAGAATGGTACTATTGTCTAGATCTTCAAACACTTTCAATAATGCATTGTCATAACTATGACAGATCGAGTATAAACGGGCAGGGTTGTCCCGATATGGCCATTACCTTCCATAGAAACTAGTTGATGGCCTTGAGGAGTCATTCCTCTAACACAACATCAAACAATAGGTAGTGTTTCATTAGCCTAAGGGCTGGGTACAAGAAAAGCTAACCCAATACCCGATCCCGTAAAACCCCAACGGCTAAGGGAGACCACTCTTGAACACGAAGATGAAAACAATATTTGCTAGCAGGATTGGCCTCCATGAGTCATTCGTCCAACAATTGAGCTAATATTAGATCTTTCCTAAATCCTACCAGGTTACGTTCACTGGAAATCAACACAACCAAAGGATGTTTAGTTGGACATTGACGGAACAAATGTAGCAAATCATAGCAGTGTCAAAAAGGTCTCCTGAGAGCTAATGAGCTAGCAAATATTGGCAGTGTGATGTTTCCTAAGAGCTAACGTGAGATGGCTAATCCAGTACTACTAGCGATATTGAAACTTGATAGTGTGAGGAGGGTGCAGCAGTTGTTAACTACAGGATCACTACATAATCAGCAGAACACCATTAACTACACAAAATCACAGTTGAGTGAATTCAAACCTAGTTCAGATGCCGCCATCCGAATATAAAGATCCTGTCCACCATCACTCAACTGTCTTATATCGATGAGATTTGTAAACCACCTGATACAACCACTCCCGTCTCCTCTGACATCTGAATTAGAATAAGCCATACATGAACAATTCTTGAGACAGCTTATCCTGCATTCTTCAAGATTCATGCTTGTGTTAACCATTGAGCCTACTGTTTCTGGTAACTTCACTCCAGTAAATTGCATAAATCCATCTCCTTCAGTGCAATTTAGAGGTGTCTCACGCTCACATCCCTGAGCCCAGTCGGTTCCACTCCAATCCTCTGGTGATTTAGGCTTGAAGCCCCTCAAACACTGGCAAACTGCTACATCTGTCACGTCACAAGTACCATAAACACCACATAGTGCGTAATCATCACAACGGTCTCTAGGAATTGACACAAGAAGAACCCAAGTGTTGGTCTTCTCGATCCATGTATAGCGTTGAAGATGACCCTCATTTCTTGTTTGAGTTAAAACCAACCTTAAAATAACAGACTGATTAACCAGTTGGTACATGTAATAGGTCTCGTCTGCATTATGTACAACATTGTAACTGAAGATCGAGTTAGGCTTCAAATCTGTTGCACCACTGTGTCGAATTCCATTCCATGGTCCTCCTCGATAAATCTTATGCGATCCATTTCTTATCGATGTTTCAAGATACCCAGTATGATCCATCCCATAAGTAAAGTCTCCATGAGAAGGATCATCAAAGTTCTTCCAAGATGTCATATATCTTTCTATCCCAGTCTTTAAGTTCCATCCAAGCTTCATACCGGGCAACAATGTATCACCTATATAATCAAAGCTCTGCCATAAATAATTCTCTGGATCTTCATTCTTGACATCTCTTAAAACTAAATTCCCCAACTCTAAGAACTCCAGAATCGGATTTTCCACAGCTTTCGATGATTTTGATGACCAAATAACACCTTCTGTTTGATTTACAATAACTATATTTCCACTTGTGCCAATCTTTAGAACTCCTGTTGTATCATTGATTGGTGTATCTCTGTTAGCCACCCAAACAACTGTCTGAACTGGGATTGTTTTGTACCAAATTCCTAAATAACGGTTTATCGAGTTTGAAGGACTAAAGAAACCAAGCTCAAACTTTCCACCTTTTGAAATCAAAGTCTGCCCATCAAGAATGGATTGAGATGGTGTTAAAGTGTAGGCTTCAATGAGGATCTTTTGATACATCAAAAGATTCACTATATAAAAATAATGTATGAGAAAATGAAGGACACCCATTCAAGTTTCTCTTGCTTACATTCTTCTTGTAAGTCTTCTTCTTCTTCTTCAGATCAAACTTAGAGAATAAAACATTGATGGCTAAAAATTGTCTAAAAGAAGCAAAAATCTATTGACTCACTTGTTTAACAACTAGCAAGAAGTTCATTGACAAAACACAGTAGAATATATATATTTTTCATAAAGTAAAATATCTTATGCTAAAATATCACATGCTTTCTAAAACTACAAATCAAATTTTAATGTGTATTCAACATAGAATATATGGTATGATTCTGTGGGTTGTAGGAACTAGGAGCTAGGAATAACAAAACACAGTGATGAGTGATAAGAGTAATGACAGAGAGATTGTTTGTTCCAAGATGCAAAGGCCAAACACATTTCCACATGAGAACCTTATTCATAGGAATCATAGGTCACTTTTTTTTTTTTAAAGATAAAGTAATCTCTCCTGTATAAAAAATGAATAAGGTTATGATTGGGGTATCTTTTTTGTATAGGAGCCAGTGGCTCAATGGTTGCATCCCTCTCACAAACCGGAGAGGTCGTGGGTTCGAAACATGTTAACAGTTGATTGTTTGATAAAAAGTTTTCTCACAAACTGGAGAGGTCGTGGGTTCGAAACATGTTAACAGTTGATTGTTTGATAAAAAGTTTTCTCACAAACTGGAGAGGTTGTGGGTTGGAAACATGTTAACAGTTGATTTTTTGATAAAAAGTTTTCTCGTGTAATTTAAAAGAGTAGGAATTTAATAAAAAGTTTTCTCACATAATTTAAAAGAGTAAGAGTCCCCCCAACCTCGCTTGCCAATAAAAATAAATCAAAAAGATGAAATAGGTCATTTTCCATGACATCATTTATTTAAACCAATATTTTAAATGAAGTTAGTCCATTTATTTGACATTTGTAAAATGTACATCATTATTGACATTTTAAATTTCATCGCAAAACTCACCTACCATAACTGGGACCTTCGGAAAGTGGGGAGATTCAATAATTTTTGACTTGACTCGGATACAAGACCAAGGAAAACTACCTAAATGCACACCTTTGGGATCAAGAAAAAAATGTGTGTTTATAGAGTTAAAGTTATAACTTTCTGAATATAGGACCAGTTTTTGTGCAATTAAACATGTTAAATATTTATAGGGGTTGTGTTTAGATATGTTTCACTGTATTGTTGGATCCACCTCCCATGTTTGGTTACTTGTGGGCCTAATTGTGTGTGCGGCTCGTGACCCAGTTGAAAGAGTGGCAAAATCCATCTCGGTGTTTGGTTAGGCATGTGCCTACCAGTTTATCCGATACTCCGGTTGATATATTGTGGTAACCCCGTCGACAAGTCGAGTTTTTAGAGAAACTGGTTTACAACAACTACCTTCCTTGATAGTAACAAATTTAATTGTATAGGGTTAAGACCCATATTAGACTTTCATTAATGCCCACATAGGGCTGAATAAGGTTATGCAATGTAAGAACTTGTCAGTACTTAACAAATTTTAGTTGTAAATTGCAACACACTCTGTATCTGTCCTGGGAATGTTGTTTGATTGCTAATTTTTAGATTGTACTCGATCTATCATTAATCGAGACATTCAAATACAATGAGCATACCATTATCTTGTATTCTAGAGTGGCCAGTTGGGACTTGGGATAGAGGGAATTGGGCGTTATGGAGCCATGTCTTTGTGAATGGTACTAACATAGGTTCAACTCAAAGAACATGGACAAAACAAGAAGAACCAAGGGATGAGCGCCTGACTCGTGAAACTTGTTGTACTAAAGCTCGTATGTTTTCTTGCTGGCCATAAGTATGCCACTAGATTGTTAGTTCGCGTAAAATGATTCATGGTATAGTTACTTTGAACTTTAAAAGACTTCTGTGGCATTTGAAAAAATGTTCAAACCAGAAACTACAGAGGACTCAATCCACCCCACATTGTGAGTAAAATTATGTTCTGATACCAGATTTTTCTGCACCCGAGAACAGCCTATTAGCGCAAAGCATAGTTTTTACTATTTTGGCGGGTCGGGAACCTTCTTGGATCGTCAGCCTAGGGGAACTTGACTCTTATTATGAACATATAATTAACACAGAATTGAACAAGTAAACTTCTTTCTTTTGTGTCCTATATCTTTCTGTCTTGATTCTCTGCCTTCAGTTTCAGTTTCAGTACTACGTTAAGTGGATCAGCTTTTCTCAGAGATGTACCGAACTTCTCCTTCATATCTATTGTCTCTGGTGTAACACCATCTTCAAAAGCCCATTCAAAAGAATGAATTAGTGAACCAAGTGCAAGGTAAAGCATTCGTTGTGCCAGCATTATGCCTATACAGCTTCGTCGTCCTGCTCCAAACGGAAGATACTGAAAATGCTGTCCCTTATAATCAATACCAGAGCTTAAGAACCTCTCTGGTTTGAACGACAAAGGTTCCTCCCAGGAATCTGGATCTCTTCCTATTGCCCAAATGTTCACAAATATCTGTGTGCCCTTCGGAATTGAATAACCCATGTATTCAGTATCTTCAACGGCTTTTCGAGGTATTAATAATGGTACTGGAGGATGCAACCTCAGTGTTTCCTTCACTACAGCCTGCAAATATGGAAGTTCTCCAATGTCGTTTTCTTTAACGTTTTTGTTTGGACCTACTACTTGATCAAGCTCCATCTGGACATTTTTCATTATATTGGGATGTCGCAGAAGCTCTGTGATCGCCCATTCTATTGTGCTTGTGGTTGTGTCCGTAGATGCCATAAAGAGTTCCTACACAATCAAGAATGGAGTTAGATGTATAAATGCAATTCAGAAATGATGGTGGAGCAGAAGAGCATATATATTATAGGTTATGATGTATAGTTACCAGTATAACTATACTGATGTTTCTTTCTGACATAATTGCGTCTGTTTCACCATTCTTCTGATTTCCTTTAAAGTCGAGCATCACATCCAGAAAATCCTTTCGCGCGTTAATTTGCCCCTTCTGTCGCTCTAGAAGTCTTTCTTTAACAAAACAAGAAACAAAGTTGATTGGAGGGGCTATAGCAAGTTTAGCATTCTTCAATACATTTTGTGGATCGAACCATCGCAGGAATGGAAAAAAATCAGCCACATTAGGCTTTCCACTCAATTCTGTAGCGAGACCAAAAGAAGCCAAGAATTCAGTTCCTTCTTCTAATTCTGGGTCGACAATATTATCTTTTGTAAGGGTCACATTACCAATGATATTGACAGTGCAAAGGGCGATGAATCGAGCAACCTCTACACTACCTTTCTTCTGAGCTTCCTCCCAAAGCCACCTTGTCAATTTGTCTATACCATTTGCACGTAAGCTTTCTGTACCATTGATACGATTATTAGTGAAGAGTTCTGTGGTACATATACGTCGAAGCATACGCCAATATGGTCCATATTGAGCTAATGCCATAGAACCTTTATCATAGAAATGTGCGCCCGTGGCCTCATTAGTTTTCCGGCTAGCAAATGCAAGGTCATGGTTTTTGAACATTTCCATGGCTGCATCAGCTGATGAAACCACCAAGGTGTTTACTGCACCTAGTTTAAGCCATACAACCGGACCGTACTTTTTACTTACCTCAGCTAACGACTGGTGTGGTGCCGCACCCAGATCGAGCAAGTTCCCAATTATTGGCCATCCAGGAGGCCCTGGAGGCAATTTTCTTGAAGGAACCCAGATCTTATTCCTGAGGAAAATCAAAGCAATTAAGCAGATTCCTGACCAGATGAGTGTATATTCCAGAGTCAGCTCCATTGTATCTTAATTTATGGACACTTCTTTGTTCAGTTGTAGTATACTAGTCTGAAGATTTCCATCTTTTATAGGATTATTAGCTAGGGCCATTTCAAAAATAAAAACTCCAATGTGGTAAACAATCTCTTTCATTAAGTCATAACAAAGTATGTACTTAGCTGTTTAAATGAATTTATAAATGAAATAGGAATATATATATATATATTTCTGTGTTTGGTTCGCCGGCCTTCGATTTTGCTCCGTACGACTACATACCAAGCAGGCCATTAGCTCAATACCACTTAGAATCAAAATATTCTTTCAGTCTCCTACATTCATTTGTAGAAGGAATCGGAATATCCTGTTTTGTTTTATAAAAGGTACCTAAATAATTAAGTAAATATTCTTTTCATTTAGTCTTAGTTAGACTAATGGGGTGATTAGTTTTACAATCCCATAATGTTACATAGTTGACACTTGACAGATTCTGAAAGAAAGTGAATTGTCTGTCTGGAGTCTGGACTTTGATGTCATGAAATTAAGAGCAGCATTTTTAGTTGACATGGTATCATATATAAGGACAACAATAGGATCAAAATATTCCTCTATTTTCTGGAAAAAAGGAATCATAATATCCCTATACCGGCCGATGGAACTTAGTTCCAATGGTTGTCGTAATGGCATACACGGTGGTGAAGTTAGGTAAGTCCAAGTGGATGATAACGTAGGGATTTATTCCTTGGGGGTAAGCCGGCCAGGGGTGGGTTGATTGCCATTTTGATTCGTCGAACAAAAATAATGGAAAGAAAAAATGAAATGAAAGAGAATAATTAACGTAAGTAAACTGCAACAAAACCAAAAGATGGTAGAGCGGCTGGTGTGTTAATTACTGATAATTTTTTAAGCAAATTGGACACTTAGAAGCATTTTGAATGGCATTTCTACATGTATGTATAGAGAGCCTATATAATCGTCTAGAACTGTAGTGGACTAGAAGTAGAAAACTTAACAAGTTGGTTTATAGTTTATACACATTATCGTCACTTTAAGGGCTTTACTAAAACTAGAATGGCTTTACAATTCAACTCCCTTACCTTTCTTAACTCTTCCAGTCATCTCCCTCCAAGGCAGGCCAGACTGCGCAGAGTTCATCATGGCGCCTTTAGGAGGACTTCACCCTACGTGTGTCAAGCAGCAATGCAGACCGTCAAAAGTCCAATAATTGAGAGGCGATCCGGTCATTGGAAGCCAAGCATATGGGAGGATGATTTTCTAAAAACTTTGAAGAATGATCACCAGGTGAATAATATTAAAACTTTGATTTTCTATTATGTATATGATGATCTGGTGTTGACAGGAGAAGTAGATTCTTTTTCGAGTTGCTTTCATTTAAATGTTAAGGTTTTTTATTAGAAGTTTTCTGAGTTTGAAATACAGGAAGAAGTGTACCAGAGCAGGGCTGAGGTTCTAAAAGCCAAGGTAAGAGATGAACTGGACCATATGCATCTTGAGAAGGGGCTATTGGCATTGCTTGAGATGATAGACGATGTGCAAAGGCTTGGGTTAGGATACATTTTTGAACAAGATATTCGGAAGGCCCTGGGTTTTCTCAATGAAGAGAATGTGAATGTGGAAGGGAATCTGCATGCAACATCTCTATACTTTAGGCTCTTACGACAACATGGCTTTGATGTCTCACAAGGTACGTATAAACTACAGTTTTCAATACACGGAACCTATCGAAAAAACAAAAACAAATTGCTTATAAACCTAAGGTTTAAAAATAAATATTTGTTGCACAGATGTCTTCAAGGTTTTCAAGGGTGTAGGAGGCAACTTCATGGAACATCTCAGCCAAGACACCAAGGGCATATTGAGCTTGTATGAGGCTTCTTATCTAGGCATGGATGGAGAAGACATCTTAAATGAAGCCGAAGCTTTTGCACTTGGGCATTTGAAGGATGAGGGAAGCATGGATCCTGTCCTTTCCGAATTAGTAGTTCACGCATTGGAGTTTCCATTGCATTATAGGGTTACAAGGTTGGAGGCCAGATGGTATATTGATGCATACACAAGAAGAGATGACAGAAATGCAATGTTACTAGAACTTGCCAAATTGGATTACAACATGGTACAAGCAGCGCACCAAATCGATATGATCAACATTTCGAGGTTCGAGTTGTGATGAATAATTTTTTTTTCAGTTGTATAATTGTGTCATTTTATTTGCTTTTAAAATTTGAAGTTATCCATTGACGTTTATAGGTGGTGGAAGAATTTAGACCTTCCCAAGCAATTGCCTTTTGTTGCAAGAGATAGGTTGGTGGAATGCTTCTTATGGACTTCAGGAGTTGTCCCTGAGCCACAATACAAGATGTCTAGAGAAGTCGTTACGAAACTCACTACTCTGGTAACTGTAATCGACGATGTCTATGATATATATGCCACACTAGATGAAGTCAAACTCTTTACTGATGCTATTGAAAGGTTGCAACTATTTCTATCTTTAATAAAAATGCATGCAATTTCAAATTCTAACACATTTCATTGTATTGTATAGAGTTTAAAGTGAAATTTTCGACAATGTACAGATGGGATGTTAGTGCAGTGGAACAACTACCAGACTATATGAAGCTATGTTATATGGCAATCTTTAACACTACAAATGAAATCGGTTATGATATTCTTAAAGAGCAAAACTTCAACGTCCTCCCATACTTGAAGAAAACGGTTGACATTTACACCATACCTGTTGCAGATTATGTATCTATCATGTTCAACCTTTTTCTCATGAAAATAATGCTTGTTGCAGTGGCTGGAAATATTGAAATCATACCAACTCGAGGCAGAATGGTTCCACGCTGGATATAAGCCAACACTCGAGGAGTATATGGACAATGCATGTACTTCAATAGGAGGACGCATCGGATACTTTCAATCATACGTTACATTAGGGTCAACTATCACCAAGGAGGCATTAGACTATTTGGATAGTTATCCAGATCTCATTCACTGGGCATGCGTGGTACTTCGATTAACTGATGATCTAGGGACTTCTAAGGTATGAAAAACTATATTAAAGTACTGTTGAACGTAGATCAACTTAAAGAAAGCAAACTTAAAATAGATGTCGTTTTTTCTTTACAGGCTGAGACAGAGAGAGGCGATGTTTTGAAATCAGTTCAATGTTACATGCACAATAACGGTGTCACAGAAGATGTTGCTCGTGAGTATATAAGGAAATTAGCTGACGAGGCTTGGAAGAAGATGAATGCAGAGTTGTGGGTTGATTCTCCTTTACCAGAAGCTTTGGTTAAGGTAGTAATCAACTTTACAAGGACATCTGAGATTATGTACCAATATGGAGATGGGCATGGTATCCAGGACTTTGAGACCAAGGATTTAGTCTTAGGAGCTTTGGTTGATACCCTACCAATCATCTAGTCATCAAGCCTCCTCCTTTCATGTTGCTTGTCTTCCTTGAACTAGGTGCTCTCATTGTTTGTTTGTAAATTTGTCAAGATCATGACTGTTTATCTTTATCATAAAAAAGAAAAAAAGAAGATCATAACAGTTTGTTGCGCCCTCGTCCTCCACTTTTGTATAAGGTCCCTATCAACCTCACTTGCTAATATATAACATATATATACATATCTTCATACTTGATTCCTGCTTCCACATCTTCACATTAAACACTTTTTGGGGGTATATTTGCACAGCGTCACCACTTTATATTTTTATTTGTGTTTAGTCACCATTCCATCTCAGTCACGTTAGTTGACTGATTCAAATATACGTTGACTGAGATCGAGCTTCAATAATTAAAAAATCGAAGAACAACAATGACGAAGAGAAAAGAGAGGAAAAAAACCTAAGTCTTTGTTGTGTGATAACATTTTGACCAGGTCAAAGTTGAGTTGACTGTTAGAATTAGTGAAGCTAAGACGGAATGGTGACAAAATGCAAATAAAAATAAAGTGGTGACACTGAGCAAATTTACCCCAAATAAGTGGCGACGAAACACAAATTATCTCCCTTTTTTTTAAAGGTTGTATACATGACAGAATATACTGGGCAAGATCGGCTAACGTTGAAGTTGTTGTATTGTTGTCAGAATATGTTTAATTTTGTGGAAACTTAACTAATAAAATCAATAAATACGTTAGAGTAGTATTTTGTGAGAAATTTCTACTGCATTTCTCTTCGTTTTTTTTCTTTTATAATGTAAGCTGACTTTGAAAGGATCGATGAACATACACATGGCGCAACATCATTGGAAGCTCACACACGCTTAAACAACAACTCGAACTACGAAATCATATTCAAAATGTGGTCAGTCTTATATAAAGGTTTGGAGGCCCACGAAATCTATCAAATCGATTGGACGCCTACAGAGTTCTACTTGTATACACTAAGCCCAGCCCATTTGTTAGAAAAAGAAAAGGCAAGTCGGTCCGCATACGTGGCTCACAATCATTTGACCGCCTTCGTCCAAGGGTACTTTGGACATTGCACACTAAGTTGGAGGCTACAAATAGCCCCCATTTCAAACTTTTCCCATTCTCCCAAATTTTTCGCAGAACCTCTTTAGCAATCGATTTCTCCAACTCCTCATCAAAACGAAGGTTTGGTTGATTTCCCCAACTTTTTCCTCCTTCAAGGTGTTGGGAAACCGGTTCTATAAGGGAATCTGTTTCATATTTGGATTTCTAAGTCCATATTAAGGATTTAGAATTTGGTATTGGAATATGACTTCCAATTTGATTAAGTTTGGTATTCCTATTAGGAATTTGTTTTGTACACCCTAAAGGCTATAAATATAAGGTCTTAGGGATTGGTTTAGTATCCTCAATCCATATTTGTTGTTTGTCTCCTTGTGAGAGTTGTGAGGATCTTGGATGTGAGAGAGAGTTTGTATCCTCAATTTGTGATTGTCTCTTTGAGAGATTTGGTGAGGATTTGAGAAGGGAGGAAACCTAGGGTTTCTCCATTTGTTTGAGAATTTTGTACTATCTTCTCCAATAGTAAAAGTTCTATTTGTTTGTCCGTGGACGTAGGCAATATTAGCCGAACCACGTAAATCTTGTGTTTTGTGTGGGTTTGTTTGATAGTAGTAGGAGTTTCATCTTCTCTTTTTGTTTTGTTTAATTCATACACTATTCCAATCTTGGGTATTGGTGCATAAGCTTCCGCTGCGCACAACAAGTGGTATCAAGAGCCGAAGGTTAGTTCCTTGGGTTAAAGAGGGATTGCAGAACATTGGTTAAAGGGTTTTGAGGAATCTGTCCAGATTCGATACTCTGTGGTAAAACGGCCATAACTTTGTTCTCGGATATCGAAACGTTGATCCGTTTTTTGGGTTGGAAAGAAGACTCTTCAGGCTTTCCAACGGTGTATGGTACGTTTTCTGTTTCAAAGTATTTTGTTCCCAGTAATTCTTTGAAGTTGACGGTTTTGTTTTCTCAATTTTGTTAAAAATCCAATCTTGGATTTTTCTTGTGGTACTTGGTGAACTTCTTTGGTTTCGTTTGTTTGTTTGGTTTGCTGGTGTATGAAATTGATTGGTATCATGTCGGATCATATTTCGGATTCGAGTGAATTTGGAAAGGAGGTTGATAGTTTGTTTGATCAAACCTTGTTGTTAGATGTTGACATTCATAAATTTGATGGTAACCTCGACTTTGCTATGTGGAAGACGGAGGTACAAGATTGGTTAGCCATTAATGGCTATGTGGATGTTCTTGATGATAAATCGAGAAATATGAATGATGATGAATGGTTAACTCTAAATTTAAAGGCTTGTGAATTTGTCCGGTATTGTTTGGTAGAAGATTTGTGGTACATTGTCAAATTGGAAACCATTGTAATGGTTATGTTGTCCAAGTTGGAAGACAAGTACACTTTGAAAAATACAGAGGACCGGCTCTATGTGGTTGATGATAGTATTGGTAGATTGGTTGGTTCTCAATGTAAATTGAGAAGTCGAAGAACTCTTGCAAAGAATGAATGTGCCTATTGTCATTGTTGGGGACATTGGAAAGTTAATTGTCCAAAGTTGCAGAAGAAGATTGTTCGTGTACATCGAAGAGATAAGGATTCATGTGTTGGTGTTTCGTTGTTGGCTTCATCTTCAGTTAGTCATTCTACTAATGAGTGGATTTTGGATTCGGGTTGTTCCTATCATATGTGTCCCAATAGGGAGTTGTTTGATAGCTTTCAGGAGCTAGATGCTTGTGTTTTGCTTGGTAATGATCATACTTGCAAAACTTTTGGGATAGGTACAGTTCGATTGAAGTTGGAAGATGGATGCACTCGAAAGTTAGAAAATGTTTGGTATGTACCAGAGTTGACTACGAATCAAATCTCATTGGGTGTTTTAGAGTCCGATGGTATGAAAATTACATGTATTGGTGGAGCTCTAAAAGTTGTTGTAGGTGCACGAGTTGTTATGAAAGGCATTAGAAAGGGTAAGTTGTACTACTTGAAAGGAAGTGCAATTACATGTGGTTTGCATAGTTCAGTTGTTGATTTGTCTGTCGATTCTACCAAGGAATTGCATAGTAATATGGGGCATGCCGTTGATGGTACTATGCAAGTGACGACAGATTTGTTTGCGGGTGGCAAGGCATGCATAGTTGGTAGGCATTTTGTTGAAGCGTCATTTGTTCGGGTGGAGATTGATGTCGCTCCACATTTGATTGGTTTGTTAGGTGACACGGCAAAGAAGAAAGTTGAAGCCACCATTGTTAGTAGCAAGGTTATCGCCCAAGAACCTTATTGAAGCCGTGAAACTTTTGTTTGGGGGTTTTGTGTACGTACTTCCTATTGTTGGTAATCTCTCATGTGATGTTTGTTTGGCGCTTAGTAAGGAAGACGTATTTGGTAAATCTATGCATAGTGATTTGAATTTGTACCCCACTTGGTTGAACTTCATAGGAAAAACTCTTGAGAGGTTAGTTTTTCGGGGCATTGGATCATCTTCGATGGAGAACTTTGTTGAGATGGAGATGGTATTTGGTAGCTTGGACCCCATTGTGTTGAAGTTGTTTGTGAGCCCTATAGGGCATTGGTGGGCATTTGGTTTTGATTTGGCCCCTCGTGGGAATTTGACCCTTCGGGGTATGGTGGGCATCGTATAGATGTCATTGAAGAAGAACTACGATGGCTTGATCCCATGGAGGGTACGTAGGCAGCCACTTGATGGTCCGGCCGCTTTGGTTTGGTTGTTCGTCGGTTTTTTTGAAGATCGGCTCAGATTTGGGAAATCTTCACCGAGGTGGAGAATTGTTGGGAAACCGGTTCTATAAGGGAATCTGTTTCATATTTGGATTTCTAAGTCCATATTAAGGATTTAGAATTTGGTATTGGAATATGACTTCCAATTTGATTAAGTTTGGTATTCCTATTAGGAATTTGTTTTGTACACCCTAAAGGCTATAAATATAAGGTCTTAGGGATTGGTTTAGTATCCTCAATCCATATTTGTTGTTTGTCTCCTTGTGAGAGTTGTGAGGATCTTGGATGTGAGAGAGAGTTTGTATCCTCAATTTGTGATTGTCTCTTTGAGAGATTTGGTGAGGATTTGAGAAGGGAGGAAACCTAGGGTTTCTCCATTTGTTTGAGAATTTTGTACTATCTTCTCCAATAGTAAAAGTTCTATTTGTTTGTCCGTGGACGTAGGCAATATTAGCCGAACCACGTAAATCTTGTGTTTTGTGTGGGTTTGTTTGATAGTAGTAGGAGTTTCATCTTCTCTTTTTGTTTTGTTTAATTCATACACTATTCCAATCTTGGGTATTGGTGCATAAGTTTCCGCTGCGCACAACACAAGGATTTGGTTTTCTTGATCAAATTAGACTATACTGCCTGTTAAGCTCTCACCATCATTAATCAAATAACCTCAATTATTTGAATACAATTTCTTCAAGAACCTTAGTACCTCACTACTAATAGTTCTACTTACAGAAACTTCCTCCTATTCAACTTTTGCCACAAGCTCCTCCTTCTTCACCGATTTCTTATAATCTAAAAAGTTCAATTGAATTGAGGTTTGAAAGTTTTAATTTCGTTCTTATTCATTAACAACAAGAGTGAGTTGGGACTTGGGAGGTAAGTTTGAGTGATGAGTTATTGTCTAGTTTTGTGGAGGATAGTGTGGGTAAAAGAAATAACAGAACAGTTGCCACATATGCACTAGCAAGGGCCTATGTACTGATCAGTCACAATTTATCAGTCAAAATAGTGATTGGTCTATATTTTATTCAACGTAGTTTTCCCAAGCTATAGTAATAGATAATTCTCCATAAAAATAAGGGGTATTTAGGTTTTAGTCACACTATATGTATATACTAATTAGGGAAATATCACTTTTGTTTTATTAATTAGGTTTTGATCACTTGGTCTAGCTGAACCGGATAAACAATCTAAAATGGCAAAATTGCCCTCACTAGAATTTCACGTGAGAAGCACGAGACGTGTGTTTAGCAGACAATGTAATGACACGTTGCATTGTTGTTTCACCAGATTGTAACACGTGTGTTTGGTTTGAATTTGTTGGTGTTTAAGTTTATCACGTGCAAAACACGTGAGTTTCACAGGGGTAATTTAGGCATTTTAAAAAATAATCCGGTTAAACCCGTTTTTTTTGTAATTCGGGTCAAACCAAGTGATCAAAACCTAATTAATGAAACAAAAGTGATATTTCCCTAATTAGTATATACATATAGTGACTAAAACCTAAATACCCCTAAAAATAAGTCGAACCTAAATTTAAGTTCAACTATCTTTGTGTTCAAACTCAGCTTGTTTTAAAAAAGAAAAATTACCTAAAACTACGGCTTGGCAAAATTAATTACCCAAAACTACGTTAAAAAAAAATATGGACCTATACTATGCTGTCCCATAAAATGGGACTTAACAGTACACAATACCATCACACGAGATATCTCGGAAATTGGAGTATTCATTCTAGATAAGATATTCTTGAGATCTCAAACGGTGGTATGATTTTCATACCAACCAACCTTATCGATAAGCTCGAGATCTCGTGAGAAATCATATTTCTAGTGTCGAGATGCTCGAGATATAATTGTTTAAAAATGAATTGATAAATTGTTTGATTTTTTTTAGAAAAGTTAAATTAAAGGATTGCTATCGATTGTAAATATTAGTTTGTTCTAAATGTAAGTTTGAACTTGAAATTGTGAAATTCGTAGAATTCAACTTTAGATCTTGTTAAAATTGACTTAGTAAATTTAAAATTGGTTGATTTGGGGTTATTGCCGATAACCTTTTTTAATCAAGAAAAAATCTAGTGAAAATTGAATTTCCGAATGTTAATTAGGTATAAATGTGTGTCAAAATTTGTTCCAAAAACTTATTCATCTCTACAAAGACATCTTAGATCTCGTTATTTCGAATTTTAGACTTTTCGAGATTTTGAACAATGCATAGAGCCATAGACCATAGCATTGGTTCAAATTCAAGCTTGCTAAATTATTCTATTGGCCAATGACGACCATGATTTAGGTTCAACTTGTTGCTAAATAAAAGCATAATATAGAACAACAAAACAACGAAAGGTAACTAACTCCCTATTACCGGTGTTAGCCGACTCAGAAACCTGCACTGAGTCAACACTGATTCATATCAAAAACAGCTATTTTCTTCTTCAATTCTTCTCCAATCTCTTTCTAGATTCATACCAGAGCTCTTCAAGACGGTGGAAGTTCGAATTGCTATGTTTTCTTTGGGTGGGATTTTAGTTTGAATGATGGATTGTGGGTAAATTTTACTTCCATCATCTTAATCTTTCACTAATCTCTTCAATTAAACATCAAGGTCGCGCTACGCCGTAATGCCGTATTGGTGTTCTTGATTTGGATATTTGGTAAAAGTTCGTTGGTAGAATTGAATAAAATGGGGCAAACAAATTTTGGTCGGTGATCTTGCAGGTTGGGGGTTTTGAGTGCTCATCTCTTCTTTGATTTTCTTATTTGATGATGGTGTGATCATATATTGAGTTTTACCATTTCTTTTGCAAATCAATTGCACTTCTGTGTGTTTTTTTGTTAGTAATTTTGATATTTTAAAGGTTGTCTCATCCCTCTCTACTTTTGAATTTGATTTTGTGTTCTACCATTTAGGTAGTTTTGTTGTAAATTTTTATTCAATTGTTATCATCTCTCCACATTCTCTTGTCTTTGTGTCTTTTTCTTTGCTGGTTTGTAGTTGTTTTGGATACCCTTTCCCCTGGTATTTTGTACTAGGGGAAATGATGAATCTGTCTATGAGTCATTTTGGTTTCTTGTATGCAATCTTGTGTCGTTCTCAATTAGTTTCGGTCTTCATGGTGAAACAATTTTCATTAGGGGTGTACTCTTTCTTTTGGTTATTTGTTTGGTTGAGTGTGATTTCTCTTCTCAGGTTAGTTCGATGGTTTAAACACACCAAACTTTTGTTGTTTGGAGCGTGTAGGGTTTGCCCTTTTTGGATGTCTTATGTTTGCGTCTGGCGGTAGGGTAAATGTTTTGCATTTACTTGTACCCACCCTTAGGATCTTCCCTGTTTCGATCCTCTTTTCGTTCTCAGGAATTCTTCTGGTTCTTTGGAGTTCTTCAAGAGAATTATACTTTACTAAGTGGTGGCTCAGACGAAAGATTATGCTCGTGAACGAATCTTGTTTTCGCTATAAGAGTTTGAAACTAATTGTGAATCACCGTAGGCTGCTGCAAGAATCAAGGATGCATGGAAGATTTGATTTCTTGTATATATATATATGCAGTTGGTTATGTTATTTGCTTTATGTTTGTGTTTGTCAAAGTCTTGTAAAAATGTTTATATTATTCAATAAAAGTTAGTTGCTACCAAAAAAAAAAAAAAAATTGTTGCTAAATAGTTCTCTATTCTTTCACTTTGGCATTTCATCAAACACTTTATGTTTCAAAATGTCTGGTAGACTGGTACTAACAAGTTTTCTTTTAAAGATTTCTTCCAAGAATGGATTGGTCGACAACAAAATGTTCTCGACCAACTCAATTCTTCGGAAAATTTTGGTGAAGATGCTCGTGTTCTTGGTAATTACCAAGAATATTATGAAGCTAAAGCTAAAATAGCAAGAGAAGATGTGTTCACATTGTTCTTATCACTATGGTTTAGCACATATGAAAGAATATTGTTATGGATCACAGGATTTAAACCAGGTTTAACATTTCATCTTGTTGTTAATTCATTTGATGATTTGTCAAATGTGCAAGTTGATAGAATGAATAGATTGAAAGAGGAAACTAGAATGAAAGAGAAAGAACTTAGTGATGAACTAGGTAAGATTCAAGAAAGCATAGCGGCGAAGAATTTGGTTCAAAGTGGAGATAATTTGAGAATGTGGATTGCTAAGGAAGTTGTTGATGTTTTGAATTTGCGTCAATCGGTTCGGTTTGGGGTAAGTATAGGGATGAGCAGAGGAAGGAGAATGCTTAGAAAGATTCAAATCTGGTTTATTTTATAGGCACCTTGGAAGTCAGTTTTTGTTTGTATGATGAAATGCTTGACTGAGATATGATTCCAGTGCTAGTTCAGAACCTGCCAGTTACACTTTATTGTATTGTTCAGAGAAGATTTAAAATGATAAAAAAAGTTTTAAGTTCATTCTCTCCATTTGCGAGGTGACTGTGATGGTGGCTTTGCGTATTGCAGTGCCAAAGGTGCTAATCGCGGTAGTGGTTTCTAGTCGTTTTGTACTACCTGTGGTGTCCATATCTTGTTTTGGGATGATTCTAGAAGTCAATGCAAGGTACTATATGGAAGGTTTTTGGTGACTGGTGAGTGAGATTACCTGCTAACTCTAATATTATTTTTGGTGACTTTTGGTCGTCTTGGCATAGAAAAATGTTGTTTGTAATTTTAAATTATAGGAGTGTAGCTTCATTTTTTCTTTTTTGTCTCTCAACCCCCTGGCTGCGTCCCTGATGGTGAACTTTTTATGGATACTTAAAAGTAAATAAAAGATATGGTTTCTTGCATGCGTTTGTTTTTACCATGCATGTATGCATTTGTTTATTTGTTTTAATGCGCGTTTTTCCGGTTTATATTATAAATGAGTACTTAATTCTTTACATTCCTTGATGGAGGTCGGGTACGACTATTATGTGTTTCCCCGGCTCTTAGGGTGGAGGAATATAAAAGATAAAATCTTAGATGGGGGTGGCCATCAATAAAGTTTATGGATGTCCTAGTAAGCTGGAGACTGGAGTTGATGGAGGTAAGGTAAGGTTGATTGAATTATTTTGGCTTTCAACTCATTAAGATAAAAAAATGATAGTTGATGCCAAAAAAAGTTCCAAAGTGGGATGTTATTGTATTCTCCAGAGCTGATAAAGTGGTACTAGGGTAATTAATGTTGGTGGCAGATTACTAGACTCTCACTAATACCTTTTCCTCCACATGGAAGTATGATTGGAGACAGTGTTAGGTAAGTTAGTGCAATTATTTTGATTTTTATATCATTTTTAAACATTGAAAGCAATAAATGGGCCAAACATTTGATTTAATTGGATCAAAATAATCAGTATGGCATGTTTTTGTTTCAGACCAAATTTTGTTATTTCTAGTTTTTGAACCAGCTAATAACTTTCTCTACATCCAATAAAGACATTTTGTTTCTTCCTAGCTAGTTCAAAAACTTTCACACCAATATCTTTCTTCTTTCTTTGTTTGAACTATATTTGAATGGAGTTGGCTTGTACTGGAAATGAGAGTTCAAGAAATCTACTATCTGTATCATCACCACGACCGAATCACCCTTCCATTTCCAAATACCCAAAGAGTGTCTCTGTTGAAGAAGGACTAGAAGCTAAAGCTTTGTTTTGTGTCATTGGAATGACTTGTGCTGTTTGTGCTGGATCTGTCGAGAAAGCGATTAAAAGATTACCTGGTATTCGAGAAGCTGTAGTTGATGTTCTTAATAACAGAGCTCAGGTTCTGTTTTACCCAGTTTTAGTTAAGGTATGTTCACTTTACTTTTAAGGTTAAATACATTTCTCACAATTTTTATAGTTTGATTTTTCGAAGTTTAGAAATATGTTAAACCATACATAATTTCGGCACCTATATACCCGAATATGAATTACTTTATTTATAGCTTGTTTATTATTGAGTTTTGTTTAGGCTATTACCTATATAAATATATAATAATTTGGTGATATGAGTATAATTATGTTCTTTATATATATAATCAAGTAAAAATTGAAAGCAAAAACAATAATAAGTTTTCTTTGAAAACAAACATTAATTTGGTAGGTCACCCAAACAAAAAATATTTGAAAGAAAAAGGTCTAAGTAACGTTATACCAGCTTTTAGGACAATGCTACACATGAGTTCTAGTTATGATTTTGTTTTGAATTTTCTACAAATAGGTGTTGCTTTTGAACAAGGTCAAAAGCTTATGTTGCTGATAGAAATTACAGTAAGTGCTTCTACGTGGACATTTCAATCACACAGATTGTTCCAAGTAAACTGTAATATGCACCATAACATGAATTAGCTAATGATGACTTAATTACCTAATACTTTGCTAATGGAATGCCTGTATCCGATTTTCTTTTTGATTCCATGCAGCATAAATCATTTGAAATCTTGTCTACCACCCAGACGAAATGAAAGTATACTCTTTTTTTTTTCACGTTCTACTACAGTTCCCTCGTGCACAAGTAGCATATTGACTACTATAACTTCCTAGATCCTACTATGTTGTTACTGGTGCCAGTGACACTGTCGGTTATATTGCTGGATTGAACGTCATTTTTATGTCTATCTTCTAATGTAGAAAGAAACCATTCGAGACAGCATTGAAGATGTTGGATTCAAGGCAACATTGATTGAGGAGGAAATGATTGAGAGATCAGTACATATTTTTCGAATACACATTAAAGGAATAGCATGCACTTCTTGTACAAGAACTATGGAATTCGCTCTGCAAGGTATTCATGGTGTACAAAACCTGCAGGTTATTTTGGAAACTGAAGAAGCAGAAATTCAATATGATCCGAAGATAGTGAGCCACAATCTTCTAATTGAAGCAATTGAGGATACTGGCTTTGACGTGATACTTATTAGCACGGGGCGAGATAGAAGCAAGATACAACTAAAATTGGATGGAATACTCACTGATCTGTCAAAGAGGATGGTTAAAAATTCTCTTCAAGCTCTACCAGGTGTTGAAGCCATAGATTTTGATCCGACTTTTAAAAAAGTTTCCATCTCTTACTGGCCTGATGAAACAGGGCCAAGAAATTTCATCCAAGTGATTGAGTCTACAGGATCTGGGAGATTCAAGGCAGTGATAAACCCTGAAGGAGAGGGGGAAGATTCCCATCGGCAGAAGGAGGTTAGAGAATATTTGAAATCCTTCATTTGGAGTCTCATTTTCACAATTCCTGTATTTCTTTTGTCCATGGTTTTCATGTACATTCCTGGTATAAAGCATGCCTTGAACACTAAAGTGGTTAATATGATGAATATTGGGGAACTTTTGAGATGGATACTCTCTACCCCAGTACAATTCATCATTGGCCGGCGATTCTACATTGGGTCATATAAAGCATTGCGCCATGGGTCTGCAAATATGGATGTTTTGATTGCCTCTGGAACCAATGCCGCGTATTTTTATTCTGTCTATTCAGTACTACGAGCAGCTACCTCACAAGATTTCATGTCTATGGATTTCTTTGAGACCAGCTCCATGCTTGTATCATTCATTCTTCTTGGGAAATATTTGGAGGTCTTAGCCAAAGGAAAGACATCTGAGGCCATTGCACAGCTTTTGGACTTGGCACCTAAAACAGCTGTGCTATTAACTTTTGACAGTGAAGGAAATGTAACAAGTGAACAAGAAATTGATAGTCGGTTGATACAAAAGACTGATATACTGAAGGTGATGCCTGGTTCGAGAATATCATCAGATGGTTTTGTTTTATGGGGACAAAGCCATGTCAATGAAAGTATGATAACAGGAGAAGCCCGACCAGTGGCTAAGAGGAAAGGTGATGATGTGATTGGAGGCACTTTGAATGAGAATGGGGTATTACATGTTCAAGCAACAAGAGTAGGGTCTGAAAGTTCCCTGTCACAGATTGTTCAACTTGTAGAATCTGCTCAGATGGCCAAGGCTCCTATCCAGAAATTTGCTGATCGCATCTCAAATTTTTTTGTGCCTACGGTTAGTATTTATAGTTTGCTTTGACTTTTGTTTATATATTTTCCTCTTATGGTGTGTGTTTTCTCATGGTTAGACTCCTTATTCTATGTAGACATCTTTGTGCCTCTGTCCATCATTTTAGGCTTTTGTATTTAAGCGATTATTATCATGGTGTCCGAGCAGTAGACTTTAAGAGTGTTGTTGTGATGTGTGTGTTTCTTCATTGTTAGATGCAAGGTTTCTTTGATATGTTGTTGTTTCTCCTCTTGATCCGCTCTACCATTTCAAGTAAAACTGTTAGACCCTAAGAGGGCAGCCCTTCAAGTCACCTGTCCAATGCTACCACTACGGGAGAGTATTTTGATGTGGAAGGTCACCAATATGAAGGGGGAATTGTGCAAATCTATATTGGCAAGTACACAAAGAAACAGAGAATTGGCGCTGTTATCAATCGAATTATTGGCCATTTTGTTGTTTTTAAGAACCTTGTTACACCCACGGTCTCATTGATATACATTGTTTTGCCTCTTTCCAGCAAAAGAGTTTCTCAGCAGATTTAAAACAAATTCATTGTTAATAAGAAAATAGGTTAAGGGTTAAAGACTCTTCACAATGTATCATTTTTCAACTGTTTCAGGTTATTATCCTTTCCTTTTTCACATGGCTTACCTGGTTCTTGGCTGGAAAGCTTAACTGGTATCCAAAATATTGGATACCGTCTTCACATGACAACTTTCATCTTGCTCTTCAGTTTGGTATATCTGTCGTGGTCATAGCATGCCCATGTGCGCTAGGCCTGGCAACTCCTACAGCAGTTATGGTTGCTACAGGAGTTGGTGCTTCACAAGGTGTACTAATCAAAGGTGGCCAAGCTTTGGAAAGTGCTCAAAAGGTTGGCATGTACTATTGATATCTTTCTTGTCTTGGTAGTCAAAATGCATCAAACTCAAGTTCTGATCTACTCTTTATATTGTGTCAAACTAATTAATTTTGAAATAGAAAGTTTACAATATCTTGTTTTCATCTTTGTAGATCAATTGTATTGTGTTCGATAAGACGGGGACTCTTACCATTGGGAAGCCAGTAGTTGTCGCGACAAGGCTTTTGCAAAATATAGATCTACGAGATTTTTTTGAACTGGTTGCTGCAGTGGAAGTATGTTTGCGTATTTTATTCTCCAGCTATATTTCAAAGAAATGATTTCTTGATCGGATATTTAGTTTTAGTTTTGATCTTTCAAACGATTGGAATCCACTTTAACATTTATCAGCTCTTAAGATGGATTCTTTTTACCCTTATTTCCAAGCTAATCAGACAGTCGATAATTTTTACGAAATTGTAGTACTTGAATGTGAATAGGTAAACAGTGAGCACCCCCTAGCAAAGGCCATTGTTGAGTATGCCAAGAAATTCAGAGAAGAAGAGAATCAAGTCTGGCCAGAAGCTCATGGCTTCATCTCTATTACTGGCCATGGTGTGAAAGCCAAAGTACAAAACAAAGAATTAATTGTTGGAAATAAGAGCCTAATGTTAGACTGCAGTATTACTATTCCAGTTGAAGCTGAAAAGATCTTAAAAGAAACTGAACTGATGACACAAAGTGGGATTCTAGTTTCTATAGATGGCCATATGGTGGGAGTGATAGCAATATCTGATCCATTAAAACCTAGTGCACAAGAAACCATATCGATTCTCAAGTCCATGAATGTTGAGAGCATTATGGTGACAGGAGACAATTGGGGTACTGCAAATTCCATTGCCAAGGAAGTTGGAATTGAAACTGTCATTGCTGAGGCTAAGCCTTCTCAGAAGGCTGAAAAGGTGAAAGAGTTACAGGTATGATCATCTTATCTTTGTTTTGCGAGCCTTTTCTTAGCACATTTAAACTTAAAAAACCTATTAGTTTTTTTGGTAGATTTAGTTGGTTTCCTTGCTACTGATATGATATTAATTTGAATTTTCACTTCATCTCCAGAGTAAGGGGCTGGTTGTGTGTATGGTTGGAGATGGCATAAATGACTCTCCAGCACTTGTTGCTGCAGATGTTGGAATGGCGATTGGAGCTGGTACAGACATTGCCATCGAGGCAGCTGACATTGTTCTCATAAAGAGCAACTTAGAGGATGTGATAACTGCCATTGATCTTTCCAGAAAAACCTTCTTCCGCATCCGGCTAAACTATGTTTGGGCCTTGGGTTACAATCTCGTTAGCATACCTATTGCCGCAGGAGCCCTTTTTCCATCAACAGGAATCCGCCTACCTCCATGGGTTGCTGGAGCAGCAATGGCAGCCTCCTCCGTTAGTGTTATCTGCTCTTCTCTTCTATTGAAGAACTACAAAAGACCCAAGAAGTTGGATGCCCTTGAAATTAATGAAATCAAGATTGAGTGATTAACTATGACTTGTAGTTGTCCTGTTTTTCCACTTGTGTTGAAGTTTCATGCAAAGTACTCAATCATGTACATATATGTTGAGTACCGCACCTTGTCTGGGTTATACATAAAAGGAAAGAAAGGAAAGGGGCAGCAAGATTCAAATGAATATTGCTTTGCTCAACTGGTTAGATGTTATTTCCACTTTTAATAAAAATTTGTTGTGTGTTGTAAGATTAGACTCATAGGGGGCTCTTTTTGAACTTCTTAGTAACTACATCCTGCCTTCTCTAGACTATATTTCACTGCGAAGTGCTATGAACCTAGTTGCCAACCATGTTGACAAAGTGATGATTTCATTCCTGTTTGACAGAAGTTGCTACTCTGATGGCAGATGATCTATTCTTAGAAAATGTTATGTATGAAAGCTGTAAGCACTATAATTGCTATCGGAGTGTAGAAAAGGAGTACTACGACGATATGACAACTACATTGCATATTTTTGCCGCTAGCAGAAGAAGTGAAAGACTGAAAGTCGCATACAGATGTCGTGGGCAGAGGCGGCCCCAGTGGCCAGAAGGCTTGAGTGTATTCAGAGACGATGGAGGTACTTACTTGTAATGGTTATTATATCAATTTATTATTATTATCCAGTTGTTGAGATATTTACTTATTTGTATTGTTAATTTTTTTTTTATATATAAGACATAATAAAAAGAAACACTTGCAAACGTTGAGATGACAACCCTTCAGTCCTAGCGACCCTCTAACAATATTGTTATAGTTGCGTCATTCAAAAGACACTACTGTTTCTCACTGTAAGACGAGTGATCATTAATGAGACCCCTCTCGATATAAAAGCCTGGTGGTTGAGGATTGGGGAGTACCACAGTTTCACTACTTAACATCAACAACACAGATGACATAGTTAGCCTTTGTTCACTACCTTTTTGAACACACAACAATCCTATATGAATGAATCGTTTAATATCTTGTGCGGAAGCCGAGTTGCGTATCGCGTCATCAACCAATTCCATGCACTTATCATCATTCCATAGCCTCCATGCCTGAACAAAAACCAGTTGTTCAAAACGGTTGTTAACTCTTTACTACTGGAAGTTGAGAGAAAGAAGAAAGAACAACACCAGTTGTACATACAACTTACATGTCCTAATAGATTAAGCTCATGGTCGGGATGACAAAATCCCCTGTTTTTCTTGCCACTTATAATTTCCAAAAGTACCACTCCATAGCTAAATACATTTGACTTCACAGAGAAGTGTCCGTCAACCGCGTATTCAGGAGACATATAACCACTACAAGGAGAACCGGTTGAGAAAAACGCATGAGAAACTTGTTTATATAGGAGGAGATAACAAAGTCAAAGTAAGACTAGTACTTACTATGTACCAACAACCCACTTTGTACGTTCTTCAAGTTGATCTCCTCTGAAAATTCTTGCCATGCCGAAGTCTGATATCTTTGGTACCATATCAATATCTAATAAAATGTTGCTTGCTTTGAGATCCCTATGAATAATCCTTAGTCTAGAATCATGATGAAGATAAATAAGACCCCGAGCAATTCCTAATATAATGTCGAAATGGTTTTTCCAATCAAGTAGTTTCCTTTTGGTTTCATCTGCACAGATACACATTTATGTGTTACTGTATGCGAGCAACGCTACAAGTACACACTAATTCTTTAATGAGAGTAAAAATCGAAATAAAATTATATCAATGAAATTTGATGAACAAACCGATGATAAATGAATGCAAGCTTTTGTTTTGCATGTACTCATACACCAACATCTTTTCGTCTCCTTGAATGCAACATCCAAGAAGCCTTACTAGATTTATATGTTGAAGCTTGGAGATTAGTAGAACTTCATTCTTGAACTCCTCGACGCCTTGGATTGAATCCTTGGACAGCCTCTTCACAGCAATTTCTTGCCCTCCTTCTAGCTTGCCCTGTAAATTACATTTCCCATTACAATCCATACCACATTTGGCATTAGAAAAATTATCTTTCCTATTATAGCTTACCTTATAAACCGGACCAAAGCCACCTTCTCCAACCTTATTTTCTAGGGAGAAGTTATTCGTTGCCTTTGTTATGGAAACTAAATCGTATAGAGGTAATTCAAGGTCTTCTTTCTCACTATGATCACCTGATGAGAAACACAACCACATAAGCATAAATAAAGTTGACAATGAGTGTATACGTCATTCGGAAAAATTGGATGTACCTTTCAAACTTCTCTTCTTTCGAAGGTACCAGATTCCCAAGCCTAACACAATCATCCCAGTAACAAGTGTGAAGACTACTATTATTATCACGAGTTTCTTCTTTTTTGAGTTGGCATGCGAATCTATAAATCCACAGTCAATTAAATTAACATATGTTAAAATTTAGTCCACAAGTTCTGATGTTGAAATTTAGTCCACAAGTATGGTAAATGTTCGTGATTGAATAAACTATGAGATGTTATAACACAGGGAAAGTGAATATCCAAACCTAGTTCAGATGCTGCCATTCGTATATAGAGATCTTGTCCAGCATTGTTCATCTGTCTTATATCAGTCAGATCTGTAAACCACATAATACAACCACTTCCATCTCCACTAATATCTGTATTTGCATAAGCCATACATGAACAGTTCATCAAACATTTTACCCTGCATTCCTCTAGGTTCATGCTCGTGTCAAACCATGTACCTGTGGTTTCTGGCAACTTCACCCCTGTGTATTTTATAAATCCATCTCCTTCTGTGCAATTCAGAGATGTCTCGCGTTCACATCCTTGAGACCAGTCAGTTCCACTCCAGTCCAGAGGTGACTTAGGCTTAAACTTCTTTAAACACTGGCAAACTGCAACGTTTGTAGAATCACAAGTACTGTAGGGACCACATAGCGCATAATCATCACAACGGTCTCTCGGAATTGACACAAGAGTAACCCAACTGTTGGTCTTTTCCACCCATGTTTTGCGCAGAAGGTGACCCTCATTTCCGGATTGTGTTAACACATACCTCAAGATAACAGACTTATTAACCAGTTGGTACATGTAAAATAGCTCGTTGGCAGTATGAACAACTCTATATGTGAAGATTGTGTTCGTCTTCAAGTCTGGTGCACCACTGTATCGAAGTCCATTCCAGGGTCCGCTACGATAAATGTTTCTTGACCCCTTCCATATATATGAATCACGATATCCAGTATAAGCCATCCCAACTGTAAAATCCCCATAAGATGGATCATCAAAGTTCTTCCATGATGACATCTTTCTATTCAATCCCGTCTTTGAGTTCCATCCAACCTTCATACCTGGTAACAAAGTGTCGCCCGGATAATCAAGCTCTGCCATACGTAACTTTCTGGATTACTATTATTTTCATTTCTCAGGACTAAATTTCCTGATTCTAAGAACTCTAGAATTGGATTGTCCACTATTTTCGATTCATTTGATGACCATATAATACCTTCTGTTTGATTTAAAACGACTATATTACCAGTTGTGCCTATCATTAGAACACCTGATGTATCATTAAGAGGTGATTCTCTGTTTGCCACTCACACAACAGTTTGAACTGGGACTGCATTCAAATTATACCAAATTCCTAAGTAACGATTCTTTGATGTGTTCGTAGGACTAAAGAAACCAAGCTCAAACTTTTCTCCTTGTGATATTAAGGTCTGCCCATCAAGGATGTATTGAGATGGTGTTAAGGTGTAGGCTGCAGTGGTAATATCTTGACAGAAAAGAGTAAGTACTGAGTACCAGAAAACTAGAGAGGAAAGTGCACCCATCGTTTGTTCAAATTTTAAATGAATTTTAGACAACTAAATTTGTTGTTAGTAGGGAAAAAGAATCAAATGTCTATTGAAAGACTAGTCTCTTTAATTTCTTGCATGTTACACAAAGGACATTGTCAAAGATGTAATAGATCATGTTTGAAGTCTTTAGAGAGGGACCATTTGTTTTTGTTGTTTTTGTTTTGTTTTACAGGATATGACTAAGTAGAGTGATAATTTTGAAAAGAACATAAAAGTCCCAGTTACAGGATACCCTAAATCAACTTTCTTCATATGTTGTGTTGATGCTCATTGAATGGGACATACAAACTGTGAATTCATTTTTTTTTTTTTTTGAAAAAGATTAAATTTTAGTGAGCTAAGAATGAGGAATGCTAGATTTTGCAATGAAAATAAAGAAAAAAAAATATAATCTTGCTTGTGTCACATAGTTTGGGTCAAGAGTTTGTTCAACTACCTTATTTTTTATCCTGAATTTGTTTTAGATGGTATTGACATATTTTACTTAGTATAGACCATAGTTAAAAATGCCGATATATTTTGCGAAATTTCGGCGGAATATACCGGTTTTTAGAGAATTGGAATTTTAAAATTCAGGAATAATCGAGAATATTCCCGATATATTCATATGACTTTTTTTGTTCCGAGTGTCGGAATATACCGTTTTTTTTTAAAATTCGAAATTTCGCCCCGGTTTCAAATTCTGTAGTCTGGTATAGACTACCTGGTCTGTGCAACTAGAAAGTCGAATGAGTCTACCGGTTATGAGTATAGAGTTATAGCCTATACTCGTCTACATTCCATATCAAGCCTTCCTCTATGTTTTTTTTTTCCTGATCAACCAGATCAAATAGTATGTATGTAGACTCACTTATTTGCTACTATCCCTTGAAGAATTCAGTTGCCACGCGCACAGTTAGACCCAAATCTATCCAAAACATAGGGAGTGAACTTGCCAATAGTCAATAAATTGCGGGAGAATTACCAAATTATTATTTAAAAAAAATCCATTTCATCTTAAAAGCCCCGGGTTGTCACTATGTAAGCGCCAAAAGACCAGATCAAGAGGGCAATGAACATTGTGATAAATGCCAATCCAGTTCAAGAAACAACCCCTAGATCAAGGACCATTAACATGGACTGGACGTCCGGACGCTTCCACCGCAATAAAACATTGTCGTGTCCTTTTGCCGTCAACAGGAAGGTGCCTACCTCCATGGATTGCTGGGGCAGCAATGGCAAATCCCTCTGTTTGTGTTGTCTGCTCTTCTCTTCTATTGAAGAACTACAAAAGACCCTTGAAATAAGGGTCTTTTGTAGTTGGATGCCCTTGAAGTTAAGGAAATCAAGATTGAGTGATTAACTATGACTTGTAGTTGTCCTGTTTTCCACTTGGCTTGAAGTTTTATGCAAAATTACTCTAACATGTACTGTACATAGATATTGAGTACCGCCCCTCGTCTGGGTTATAAGTGTTGTATCTGTTGTAAGATTAGACGCCAAGGGAGGCTCGTTTTGAACTTCTTAGAATCTTAGTAAGTACATATCTACATTCTGTAGACTATTTTGCACTGCAAAAGTGCCATGTTGAAATATTGATGATTTTGTTCTTGTTTGATAGAAGTTGCTGCTCTGCTGCATGGCAGATGATCTATGCTTAAAATGGTGTACATGGAAGCTGTGGTAAGCACCATGATCGCTATTGAAGTATAGAAAAAGAGTGTACCGCAACAACATGGAAACTACAATTCAGATCAGGATGTGACCCATTATTAAGCAATGCGTATTATTGTCACCGAGAGGAGAAGTAAAAGTCGAACACAGATGCCGACCCCAGTCCACCGGGATTGAGTATATTCAGAGACCATGGAGGTATTTACTTATATAATTATTATTTGGTTGTTGAGATATTTACTTGTTTGTTTTATCCATATATCAAGAACTTCAAATGTTAGTATTTTTATGTTTCCACTGCCCATTTACCGCACTCACTACCCCAACTAACCAAGCGAAAGGATATTGTTATAAAAGAAACATTTACAAGCATTGAGACGACAAGCCTTCAGAGCTATCGACCCTCTAACAATACTGTCATAGTTCCCTCGTTCGAAAGACATGACTCTTTCTCACTGTTAGACGAGTGATCATTAATGGGACCCCTCTCGATATAAAAGCCCGGGGGTTGAGGATTAGGGAGTACCAATGTTTCACTACTTAACATCAACAACACAGATGGCATAGTTGGCCTTTGTTCACTGCCTTTTTGAACACACAACAATCCTACGTGAATGCATCGTATAATATCTTGTGCTGAAGCCGAGTTGCGTATCGAGTCATCAACGAATTCCATGCAATTATCTTCATTCCATAGCCTCCATGCCTATAAAAACCAGTTGTTCAACACAGTTGTTAACTCTTCACAGCTGGATGCATAACAAAAGTCAAGGGGAAGAATGAAGAAAAAACACCACCACTCATACAACTTACATGTCCTAATAGATTAAGCTCATGGTCAGGATGACAAAATCCCCTGTTTTTCTTTCCACTTATAATTTCCAAAACTAGCACTCCATAGCTAAATACATCTGACTTCACAGAAAAGTGTCCATCAACTGCGTACTCAGGAGACATATAACCACTAGAAGGAGAACCGGAAAAAAAAAATGCATGAGTAACTTGTTTAACTAAGAGGAGATATCAATTTCGAAGTGAGATTAGTACTTACTGTGTGCCAACAACTCTCTTTGTACTTTCTTCAAGTTGATCTCCTCTGAAAATTCTTGCCATGCCGAAGTCTGATATTTTTGGTACCATATCAATATCTAATAAAATGTTGCTTGCTTTGAGATCCCTATGAATAATCCTTAGTCTAGAATCACAATGAAGATAAAGAAGACCCCGAGCAATCCCTAATATAATGTCAAATCGGTTTTGCCAATCAAGTAGTTTGCTTTTGGTTTCATCTGCAGAGGTACATAATTATGTGTTACTGTTTGCGAGCACGCTACAAGTAGACACTAATTCTATATTGATCGTATTAAAAATCAAAATAAAATTATATAAATGAGGTTTAATGAACAAACCAAAAATAAATGAATGCAAGCTTTTGTTTTGCATGTACTCGTACACCAACATCTTTTCCTCTCCTTGAACGCAGCATCCAAGAAGCCTCACAAGATTTCTATGTTGAAGTTTGGAAATGAGTAGAACTTCATTCTTAAACTCATCGACGCCTTGAATGGAATCCTTCGAGAGTCTTTTAACAGCTATCTCCGGCCCTCCTTCCAGCTTGCCCTGTAAATATTTATTTTCCATCAGTCTAAACTATATTTGGCATTATGAACACTACCTGTAATGTCAAAGTTTACCCTATAAACAGGACCAAAGCCACCTTCTCCAAGCTTATTTTCTTCAGAAAAATTGTTTGTTGCGCTTGCTAAGGTAACTAATTGGTACAGAGGTAATTCAAGGTCATCTTTCTCACTATGATCATCTGGTGAAAATTCAAGGTCAAGCATAATTGATTTTGATAAAGAATGTATACGTCATTTGGGACAATTGGATGTACCTTTCAAACTTCTCTTCTTCCAAAAGTACCAGGTTCCCAAGACTACCACAATCATCCCAGAAACAATTGTGAAGACTACTATTATTATCACGCGTTTCTTCATTTTTGAGTTGGCATGCAAATCTATAAATCCACAGTCAATGAAATTAACAAAAAAACAGAGCAAGTATAAATCCACATAATTGATGAATTTAGTTAAACATAAATATAGAGGAGTTAATTAACTAAAAATTTCAATTCGCAAGTTGTGATCTTGAAGTTGTTATAACACACGGGAAATGAATATCCAAACCTATTTCAGATGCCGCCATCCGTATATAGAGATCTTGTCCAGCATTGTTCATCTGTCTTATATCAGTCAGATCTGTAAACCACATAATACAACCACTTCCATCTCCACTAATATCTGTATTTGCATAAGCCATACATGAACAGTTCTGTAAACATTTTACCCTGCATTCTTCTAGGTTCATGCTCGTGTTAAACCATGTACCTGTGGTATCTGGAAACTTCACTCCTGTGTATTTTATAAATCCATCTCCTTCTGTGCAATTCAGAGATGTCTCGCGTTCACATCCCTGAGACCAGTCAGTTTCACTCCAATCCAGAGGTGACTTAGGCTTAAACTTCTTTAAACACTGGCAAACTGCAACAATTGTAGAATCACATGTGCTGTAAGCTCCGCATAGACCATAGTCATCACAACGGTCTCTCGGAATCGACACAAGATTAACCCATTTGTTGGCCTTTTCCACCCATGTCAAGCGCTGAAGGAGACCCTCACTTCCAGTTTGTGTTAATACATACCTCAAGATAACAGACTTAATAACCAGTTGGTACATGTAATATAGCTCATCTGCAGTATGAACAACTTCGTATGTGAAGATTGGGTTGTCCTTCAAGTCTGGTGCACCACTGAATCCAAGTCCATTCCAAGGTCCGGTACGATAAATGTTTCTTGACCCCTTCCGTATGAATGATTCATAATAACCAGTATTTGCCATCTCATCTGTAAAATCCCCATAAGATGGATCATCAAAGTTCTTCCATGATGACATCTTTCTATTCAATCCCGTCTTTGAGTTCCATCCAACCTTCATACCTGGTAACAAAGTGTTGCCCGGATAATCAAAGCTCTGCCATACATAAGTCTCTGAACTGCTATTGTTTACATCTCTCAGGACAAGATTTCCTGATTCTAAGAACTCTAGGATTGGATTGTCCACTGTTTTGGATACATTTGATGACCATATAACACCTTCTGTTTGATTTACAACGACAATATTACCACTTGCGCCTATCTTTAAAACTCCTGATGTATCCTTAAGTGGCGATTCTCTGTTTGCCACCCAAACAACAGTTTGAACTGGGACTACATTCAAATTATACCAAATTCCTAAGTAACGATTCTTCGATATATTTGTAGGACTAAAGAAACCGAGCTCAAACTTTTCTCCTTGTGAAAGTAAGGTCTGCCCATCAAGGATGGATTGAGATGGTGTTAAGGTGTAGGCTGCAATGTTAATGTCTTGACAGAAAAGAGTAAGTACTGAGAACCAGAATATCAGAAAAGAAAGTGCACCCATGATTGGTTCAATTCATTCTTCTACTCCAATGTTATATGAAAACTTGTCCACTAAAAAAGCTTTTGATTTTGATGACAAAATTTCTCAGTCATTTTAGAAAATGTGATCTCATTTTTCAAATTACATGGTCAAAGAAGTTGTAGACCATATTTGAAGTCTTTAAAGAGGGACCATTTGTTTATGTGGTTTTGGTTTAGTTTGATATATATGACTGATCATGAGTCTTCCAGACAGAGAAGAGAAAGGGGAGTTTGCTTAGTTAAATCAAACTTGGGCTTATTATTTAGACTAGTAGGAGTGTTCATGCTTCGCACGGGTCGGGTATTTGAATAAAAAGGTTGAAAAGATTTGGAAGAAAATATTTGTCAACATTTGGCCGGAAATGATCAGAATGTATGTAAGTGCAGATTTAGAAGCAAATATCCGATCCTGACAGTGATAAAGAATTCATGTTTTTTTGCTAAAGGGCAATTTTTATAAATAAAAAATAAGTTACAAGGGGGTGCAAGAACCAAATACATCATTGAAATCTGGCATTGAGCCTGAGTCCCACCATTTCTTTTCTCCCTTCCTAAGATGAACCCCTTTGGCTGCCCAAAAGTCTGCCACAAAATTAGCCTCTCATTTCCTACAAATGAGTAGAAGCCATCTGAATCTTTGTGGGTTTGCGACTTATTTAAACATATTCGTGGGGTTTGCAAATTATATCTATTATGCGAGGTAGTTAAATTATAATTGTAAATGGAGCAAATACTGTATGTATATGTTCCTCACAGAATATGGATTATCCTCCTTTGCGCTGCCGCAACATGATTAGCAGTTCGACCTACCTCAAAAGTTCTCCTACCAAACCCTACAATCGGTGGTGCCCCTGTAATGTCAACACATGCATATCTGCCTGCCTTAGACTAATAGTGAACTAGAATATCTGATGGGCGTAATGTTGGTCTACTTTCCTTAGGATTAGTAATGAAGTTGACAAGAGCCTCTTTTTTCACCTTTAACCCTGCCTACCAAAATACTCATACATCGTACTTCCTGCACTATATTGCATGCAAAGTGCTATGGATATCGTCATATCGAAACCTAGTTGCCAACCTTGTTGAAAAAATGATGCTTTTGTTCTTGTCTGACAGAAGTTGCTGCTCTGCTCTATGGCAGATGATCTATTCTTTAAAATGTTGTGCACGAAAGCTGTGGTAAGCACTATGATCTCTAATGAAGTATAGGAAAGGAGCGTACTGTGAAAACATGACTAACTACAATTAAGATCACTCCGTGACCCATTATTAAGCAGTACATATTATTGTCACTGAGAGCCGGAGAAGGAGAAGTGAAAGTCGAACACAGATGTCATGAGCAGAGGTGACCCAGTCCAGCAGGCTTGAGTACATTCAGAGACCATGGAGGTATTTACTTATATTATTATTATTCGGTTGTTGAGATATTTACTTGTTTGTGACTTTGTGTTATCTATATATCAAGAACTACAAATGTTGGTATTTTTATGTTGTTTTGTATGTCCTTATTTACCCAAATCCCAATCCCAACTAATAGGGAAAAGGTATTCTTATATATGAAAGTTTCTAGAAAAAAGAAACACTTGCAAAAATTAAAACGTCAACCCTTCAGTGCTAACGACCCTCTAACAGTATTGTTATAGTTGCATCATTCGAAAGACACGACTCTTTCTCACTGTAGGACGAGTGATCATTAACAGGACCCCTCTCGATATAGAAGCCAGGTCGTTGGGGATCGGGGAGTACCACAGTTTCACTACTTAACATCAACAACACAGATGACATAGTTGGCCTTTGTTCGCTGAATTTTTGAACACACAACAGTCCTACGTGAATGCATCGTATAATATCTTGTGCTGAAGCTGAGTTGCGTATCGAGTCATCAACCAATTCCATGCACTTATCTTCATTCCATAACCTCCATGCCTAAACAAAAACCAGTTGTTCAAAATGGTTGTTAATTCGTGATAATGGATACATAAAGAAAATAGCACCAGCCGTAAAACTAACAACTTACGTGTCCTAATAGATTAAGCTCATGGTCAGGATGCCAAAATCCCCTGTTTTTCTTGCCACTTATAATTTCCAAAACTAGCACTCCATAGCTAAATACATCTGACTTCACAGAAAATTGTCCATCGACCGCGTACTCAGGAGACATATAACCACTACAAGGGGTACCGAAAAAAAAAAAAACACATGAGCAACTTGTTTAATTAGGAGGAGATAACAAACTCAAAGTGAGATTAGTACTTACTGTGTGCCAACAACTCTCTTTGTACTTGCTTCAAGTTGATCTCCTCTGAAAATTCTTGCCATCCCGAAGTCTGATATCTTCGGTACCATTTCACTATCTAATAAAATGTTGCTTGCTTTGAGATCCCTATGTATAATCCTTAATCTTGAATCATGATGAAGATAAAGAAGACCCCGAGCAATTCCTAATATAATGTCAAATCGATTTTGCCAATCAAGTAGTTTGCTTTTGGTTACATCTGCACAGGTACCCAATTAAGTGTTACTGTTTGCGAGCAACACTACAAGTATACACTAATTCTTCGTTGAGAGTGATAAAAATCGAAATAAAATTATATTTACGAAGTTTAACGAAAATACCGAAGATAAATGAATGCAAGCTTTTGTTTTCCATGTACTCATACACCAACATCTTTTCGTCTCCTTGAATGCAACATCCGAGAAGCCTTACAAGATTTCTATGTTGAAGTTTGGAAATGAGTAGAACTTCATTCTTGAACTCATCGACGCCTTGAATAGAATCTTTTGAGAGTCTCTTAACAGCTATCTCCGGCCCTCCTTCCAACTTTCCCTGTAGATATTCATTTTCCATCACAATCTAAAGTTCTAAACTACATTTGGCATTATGAACACTACCTGTAATGTCAAGTTTACCATATAAACAGGACCAAAGCCACCTTCTCCAAGCTTATTTTCTTCGGAAAAATTATTTGTTGCATTCGTTATGGTAACTAAATTGTACAGAGGTAATTCAAGGTCTTCTTTCTCACTATGATCACCTGATGAAAACAGAACCATATAAGCATAAATAAAGGTGATGATGAGTGTATATGTCATTCGGAAAAACTGGATGTACCTTTCAAACTTCTCTTCTTGCGATGGTACCAGATTCCCAAGCCTAACACAATCATCCCAGCCACTATTGTGAAGACTATTATTATCACGCGTTTCTTCATTTTTGAGTCTGCTTGGGAACCTACAAATCCACATAATCGCTGAAATTACTTAACATAAATAAAGAGGAAGTATAAATTTATATAAATACGATCAACTACAAATTCGAAATTTAACTTTGCAAGTTCTGATGTTGAAGTTGTCACAAAGAGACTGATGCGATGAGGTAAACGAGAATAAACTACGAGATTTTATAATACGGGAAGTGAATATTCAAACCTAGTTCAGATGCCGCCATCCGTATATAGAGATCTTGTCCAGCATTGTTCAACTGTCTTATATCAGTCAGATCGGTAGACCACATAATACAACCACTTCCATCTCTACTAATATTTGTATTTGCATAAGCCATACATGAACAATTCTTCAAACATTTTACCCTACATTCCTCTAGGGTCATGCTCGTGTTAAACCATGTACCTGTGGTTTCTGGCAACTTCACCCCTGTGTATTTTATAAATCCATCTCCTTCTGTACAATTCAGAGATGTCTCGCGTTCACATCCCTGAGTCCAGTCAGTTCCACTCCAATCCAGTGCTGACTTGGGTTTAAATTTCTGTAAACACTGGCAGACTGCAACGTTTGTAGAATCACAAGTACTGTAAGCGCCACATAGAGCATAGTCATCACAACGGTCTCTTGGAATTGACACAAGATTAACCCAACTGTTGGTCTTTTCCACCCATGTCATGCGCTGAAGGTGACCCTCACTTCCGGATTGTGTTAACACATACCTCAAGATAACAGACTTATTCACCAGTTGGTACATGTAAAATAGCTCATCTTCTGTACGAACAACTTGATATGTGAAGAGTGTGTTTGTCCTCATGTCTGCTGCACCACTGAATCGAAGTCCATTCCAGGGTCCGCTACGATAAATCTTTCTTGACCCCTTTCGTATAAATGATTCAAGGTATCCAGTGTAAGCCATCTCATTTGTAACATCCCCATAAGAAGGATCATCAAAGTTCTTCCATGATGACATCATCCGATTCACTCCAGTCTTTGAGTTCCATCCAAGCTTCATACCTGGTAACAAAGTATCACCCGGATGATCAAAGCTCTGCCATACATAGCCTTCTGAGTTGCTATTATTTACATCTCTCAGGACTAGATTTCCTGATTCTAAGAACTCTATAATTGGATTGTCCACTGTTTTCGATACATTTGATGACCATATAACACCTTCTGTTTGATTTACAACGACAATTTTACCAGTTGCGCCTATCTTCAGAACTCCTGATGTATCATTAAGTGGGGATTCTCTGTTTGCCACCCAAACAACAGTTCGAAGTGGGACTGCATTCAAATTATACCAGATTCCTAAGTGACGATTATTCGAAGTATTCGTAGGACTAAAGAAACCGAGCTCAAACTTTTCTCCTTGTGAAAGTAAGGTTTGCCCATCAAGGATGGATTGAGATGATGTTAAGGTGTAGGCTGCAATGGTATTATCTTGACAGAAAAGAGTAAGTACTGAGAACCAGAATATCAGAAAAGAAAGTGCACCCATCATTGTTTCAATTCATTCTTCTTTTCCAATCTTAAATGAAGTTTAGAGAAAACTAATCTTTTTTTTTCAATGTCATGTCCACTAAAAAAAACTTTTGATTTGTGGACAAATTTTCAAAGTCACTGCTTCATTTTTCAAATATGATTGATACATTTGCCATTAATTTCTTGCATCTTACCCAAAGGACTTGGTCAAAGAAGTAATAGAACATGTTGGAAGTCATTAGAGAGGGACCATTTGTTTTGTTGTTATGGTTATTTGTTTGACAGATATGTCTAAGTAGTGTGATAATTTTGAAAAGAATATTGAAGACATTATGGGGGGAGAGATCATGAGTCTTGTAGACAGAAGCTAGACAATGGAAGTTGCCAAGTTAAATCAAATATGACTAACAGGAGTCAGAACATTCTTTGTGTCTGAACTATCATCTCCACAAGTAGTCAAATTTTGGCCTACTATTTAGAATTTATGGCAACCGAATTCGCAAAAAGTGGGGATGTTTGTCCTCGTCGTCGTATAGTGATTATTACCTTTAGGATCTTTATTTTTTTTGGTGAAAGTATGTGTAGTATAGCAGGAACTTGCATTTGCAGAACACTCAAATCCTCAACTTTGAAGCTTGTAGTTATCATCTGCATAAGTAGTCAAGCTTGTACTTAGTGTGTTCTTGCCAGTTGCCACTATTAAGGGTGATTTAGGTTTTGGTCACCACCTTTTAGTATAAATTAGGTTTTGGAGCCGGTTTTTTTTTTTATTAGGGTTTAGAGCTGAACCGACAATTGGCCCAAGTAATTGTTTATAATGGCCAAAATACCCCTGATCAAAACTATATTAGGGTTAGTGATCACGTGCAAATCACGTGAGTTTCAGGGGTAAACTTAGGTTTTTTGAAAATATTTTCGGTTCAACCGGGTTTTTTTAGTTGTTGGTTCAAAAATGAGCTCTAAACGCTAATAAAAAAAAACCGGCTCCAAAACCTAATTTATACTAAAAAGTGGTGACCAAAACCTAAATCACCCCACTATTAAACATGTGAATGAGGCTGACATGTTTTTTTACTTACTATGTTTTTTTTTTTTTTTTTTTTGGTTGGCAAGCGAGGTTAAGGGGACCCCTACCCCTTTTAAATTACGTGTGGAAACTGTTTCAACAATCCGCTGTTGACGTGTTTCGAACCCACGACCTCTCCACTTTGTGAGAGGGGTGCTACCATTAAGCCACAGGCTCATTCGCAAAAATGGTTTGGTAAGCCTGTTTTTAATGAGATCAGTAACTTGGTAATACTGGTGGGATTCGAATCCCAGACCTCTGGCATTAGTGATTAGTCTAGATCAAAAGTACTATTACTTCATTGAAATTGCCTTCTCGGTAGTTTAAACAAAATTTCCAGTCTAGATCAAAAGTACTATTACTTCATTGAATGCCATATTTTAAAAAGAAAAATGTAATCTTCTGTCATATCCATGACATAGTTTGGTTCAGAATTTCTTCAAACACCCTTATTATGTACGTTTATTGAAAGCATTATTAACTTAATTTACCTAGCAATTACCAACTACGCTACCTGGTCTGTGCACCTATTTTTCTAAGAAAAATAGAAAACATCACGATTCTAGTCTACTGTTTACTGTACTATCTCCTGTTTACCTGTTTTGAGTTTATGATCAGCAGGATCAGATGGTATGTACACAAAAAACGGAGGTAGACTCACTTATTTGCAACTCTCCCCTGAAGAACTCACTGGCCATGAACAAAGTTAGACTCAAATCTATCGAAACATAGGCAGTGGCGGATCCAGGAATTCAAGTTGGGGTGGGCTTGGACGAAAATTCATTAAAAAAAAAAAAAAAAATGACGTCGTTCTCTAGACATCTGACATATATAAAGACATCGGTAATTCATACTAACTAAACACCATCAAGAGAATCTCAAAATTACAAGAATTGTTTGTATTAAATTATCGAGGACTAAATAAGTACTTGTGTTAGGTTTGAACAATAAAAACCCAAATTACAATATTGATAATTAAAATTTGAAAACTAACTAAATTTGATTCAATTGTAATGAAATCAATCTATATCAATTATCAAAGCATAATATTTAATAATTAACTAAATACCCTAGGTAGAGAAGAAGAAATAGGGTGGGCTGAAGGCTGATATTATAAAGGAAATTGTGTGGGTTGGGCTTGGTAAGGGAAATGGTGTAGGTTGGGTTTGGTAAGCTGGTTAGTAAGTAGAAATACTAGTTTTTTTGACCAAAAACACCCTGAGTTTTAGCCCGGGGAAGCCCCTTCACAGATCCGCCTTTGAACATAGGAAGTGAACTTGCCAGTAGATTGGCGGGAGAAATACAATTCTTTTATTAAAATAAAAAATTCCATCTCATGTAAAGCATCATCACCATCCATATCTCATTTTCTCTCATATCTTGCAACTAAAGAAGAGCAAGGTTGCTTGCTGTTTGTTGGGTCTGTCAACGTGCAACTTTAAGTTCTGTGATGATCCTACTGTCAGGTGTCTGTAAATCTATTTTTGGGCACTTTGCTCATGTTCTCTTGCCTGATGGCGTACAGTTAAGATTGTCTCAAATAAGAAGCAATCTCCTTTCTCCCCGTGGACGTAGGCATCCTTGTCGAACCACGTAAAACTTATTGTTTTGGTGTGTGTTTGCTTGGTAGTAGTAGGTTTACTTCTTTCTACTTGTTTTGTCATCTTTCGTACACTTGCACGATCTTTACTATTATTGTCTTTGTTTCCACTGCGCACAATAATACATACACATAAAACTAAAATACAAATTCTACCAGTTGCTTAGTGATCTAATGATTTATTCAAAGCTGTTGAAAAATAATATAACTGGATTTGTGATTGCAAAAAGTATGATAGGAGTAAAAGTTGTAAGATTAATTGAAGACTTAATCCACTCTAACATGGACAAAGAAAGAAAGGTTAAATTATCAAAATTGACAACAATGTTTATAAAAAATTTCAATTATGACATTATATTTCAAATACAACACCAACGTTTGTTATCGTATCAATTTATGACAACCAAGTTTAGCTCCAACACTTTTTTTTGGTGATCCATTTAATGTGGGTGTTAAACTTGCTTGTCATGAATTGATATGATATGAAACGTTGGTGTTATATTTGAAATGCACTGTTATAATTGAAATTTTTTGCAAATGTTGTTGTCAATTTTGACAATTTTTCCAAGAAGAACAATTTCCAACAAATCCAACATAAAAAAGAAATACATAGGAAAAAAATGTCGGTTTTGACTTTCGAGTCTGCATTCACTGTAGTATATATAGAAAAATCAAGATTGAATAATTGTTACAGATGGTAAAACTTCTATGAAGTTTCAGCCAGCGATAACTTCAAGGAATTCGATAAATCCTATCTTCAAGATTGAGTAATTGTTACTGGTGGTAATATTTCCATGAAGTTCTTGTAGAAAAGTGACATGTGGAGGTTACAAGTAATGGATTCCTATTAGGAATCGGTTTTCTTATTTGGCAACAAGTGTAGTGGAATTCTATTAGGATTCAATAAGACTTTCTAATCTATTAGAAATCTAAGTTGTTGTTGATTTAGGAATTGGGTTACCAATTGGATTAACCAAATAGGTTATAAATATTGGTGTTGTGTAGCCATAAGAATTTGAGCAAAAGAGGAGCACATAACAAAGTATGAGTGAGGGAGATTTGTGAGGAAACCTAAACTAAGGTTTCATTAGTTATTGTGTAGTTCACTTCTCAATTATCAATAAAGTTATCTCTCTTTGTCCCGTGGATGTAGGCATATTGTCGAACCACGTATATTATTGTGTTTCCGTATTTCTGCTTTAGTTTACATCTTTTGTGTTTGTTTCTTCATTAATCATATCAAGATCCTGTGTATTTATCATAACAATTGGTATCAAGAGCCGAAGGTTATTCCTTTGGGTTGAAGACGGGATTTCGGAACGGTTTTGTTGGGTTTTAGGAATCTGTCCAGATTTGACACCCTGTAGTAAAACGACCATAACTTTGTGCTCGGATATTGAAACGTCGATCCGTTTTTTTAGGTTGGAAAGTAGACTCTTCAGGCTTTCAAAAATTATATGGTATGTTCTGTGGTTCGACGTATTCTGTTCTCAGTACTTCGTTGAAGTTGAGGGTTCCGATTTTCTTAGTTTGTTGAAAATCCAATCTTGGTTTTTTTTTTAGTGGTATTGATTATTGAACAGAAGATGGCTGATTCGAATTCTTCGAATTCCAGCAGTAAGTACACAAAGGTGCATGGATTTGATATTATCAAATTCAATGGGAAGAATAACTTCACATCATGGCAAACAGATGTGAAAGATATTCTTGTTACTATGAAGCAGATCAAAGCCGCAGATCAAAGCCCTAAAGGGGAAACCTGAAACGGCAAAGTTGCCAACAGGTTGGACGAATGATGATTGGGAAGAGTTTGATCAACAGGCCTGCAGTACGATTAGATTATGTTTGACGAGGAATATCCCACACAATTTTGCCGGTGAAACCTCGGCAAAGGATTTATGGGAGAAGTTAGAGAAGCTCTATCCTAGTAAGGACTTGACGTCAAAACTCTATCTAAAGAGGCGTTTGTATTTGACAAGATTTACACCTGGTAAATCTGTGATTGATCATATTAATGATTTTAATAAGATCTGTTCTGATTTAGCAAACATTGATGTGATACTACCTGATGGTGAGAAAGCTATAATTTATTATGTTCATTACCATCTTCGTGGGAAACAACAATTGATAATTTTATTGCAAACAAAAAGACCACAAAGCAGTTGGTCTATGATGATGTTGTTTCGATGTTACAATCCAAAACCATTAGAAAAAAAGAAGCTGATGATGAAGTTTAGGCTGAGGGTATGTATGTTAGAGGTAGATCATCACATAGAGGTTCGTCGAGTTCTAAAAGTCGCTCTAAATCTTGGAAAAGAGATTTGAAGGATGTTGAGTGTTATTATTGTCATAACATGGGTCATTATAGTAAAGATTGTCCTAAGGTTAAGGCTAAAGAAGAGAAGAAGAAGAAATCTAATCCGAACACTGAAGTTGCTAACATTGCTCAAAGTAGTGATGAGGTAGCAAAGTCTATTGGAGACAATGAAGACGAGGTGTTAACAGTTACATCAAATAGCTATTTAGCTGAAGGATGGTGTCTTGATTCAGGTGTTTCGTATCATATGTGTCCCGATAGGGAGTTTTTCACAACTTACAGAGAAGTAAATGGTGGTAAAGTCTTTATGGGCAATTGGAATGCCTGTAAGACAGTTGCTGTTGGTACAGTACGGATCAAGGCACATGATGGAGCTGTAAGTACCTTGATAGAAGTTAGGCATGTTCCTGATTTGAGAAACGGTTTGATTTCGTTAGGTGTACTTGAAGATAGTGGTTTCAAGTTTACCGGTGAGAATGGTCTCATGAAGGTTTACTATGATGACAGGTTATATTTGATGGGCGAAAGACATGGAAACTTATATTTTCTTATTGGAGATATAGTTTCAGGTAGAGTTATGGCTATGGTTTCTCAAGCGGTTGATGAGAAACAATTAACTTCTACTCAGTTATGGCATATGCGGCTAGGGCATATGAGTGAAAAAGGTTTGTCTATATTGACTAAAAAGGGTTTGCTTGGTGGCAAAAAAACTTGCAAGCTCGATTTTTGTGAGCATTGTGTATTTGGCAAGCAGTGCAGAGTTCGTTTTGGTACCGCTGTTCACCGCACTAAGGGTACTTTAAATTATATACATTCAGATGTATGGGGTCCCTCTAGAACAGTTTCTAAGGGAGGAGCAAGGTGGTTTGTGACCTTTATCGATGATTTCTCGCGGAGAGTTTGGTTGTACACCATGAAACACAAAAACGAAGTCACCGATTTATTTAAGAAGTGGAAAGTTATGGTTGAAAAACAAACTGGCCGTGTTGTGAAAATGATACGTTCTGACAATGGTGGAGAATACACTGAAGACCAATTGAAAGTTTATTGTGCAGAACAAGGTATCGTTAGACACTTCATAGTGAAAGGTACACCGCAACAGAATGGGGTAGCTGAGCGTATGAATCGCACACTACTAGAGAAAGCACGATGCATGTTATCCAATGCAGGTTTGGGTTAGGTATGGTGGGCCGAAATAGTAAATACGGTGTGCTATCTCGTGAATCGATCACCATCTACAGCCATTGATTGTAAGACACCTATGGAAGTTTGGTCTGGTACACCTCCTGATTATTTAGATTTGAAGGTGTTTGGTTGTCCTGCATATTTTCATATCAGAGAAGATAAGTTACGAGTTAGGGCCAAGAAATCTATTTTCTTGGGATATCCACAAGGTATTAAGGGTTATCGTTTATGGTGCACAGAGTTGAATAAATTATAGATCAGTCCTGATGTGACATTTAATGAGAAAGCAATGCTTGTTTCAAAAAAGTTCACAGGTTGGGACTCTCAACATGACGGTGATGATAATGCAAGTGGAGCATAATGTTCTATATTCATCTACAATAGATAAAGAGGTGACTGTTGTACAGGTACCTACAAGTTCAGAGGTTACACAGGTAACTACAGACACATATCCAGACACAGAGAGTGTAGATGATGAGCTTGAAGAGGAGGTTCCTCTTGAAGATACTTTACAGCAGCAACAATTAGAGCAACATCATGAGTGGCCATCTTTAGCATCTCAACGTGAACCACGTTTGAGAAAAACACCAGTTCGACTTGGTTTTGAGGATAGTGCATCTTTTGCACTATCAGTATTTTGTGATGATGAGCCTTCTACCTTTAAGGGGGCAATGAGGAATTCTCATTTTCATGAATAGAAGTCAACGATGGATGAAGAGATGAAATCTCTTCACAGGAACAATACTTGGGAACTTGTAAAGTTACCTAAGGGTCAGAAGTCGATTGGTTACAAGTGGGTTTTCACAGTGAAAGATGGTATTCTAGACTCCAAGGGTACAACTAGTGGTGTACGTTACAAGGCAAAATTAGTGGCTAAGGGATCTTTAAAGAAACAATTAAGTAAAGAGTTTGAGAATAAAGTTTTAGGAGAGGTGTTCACTGAGGTGGTTTTCGGGGTTAAGTTTAGGCATTGCCTTAACTTGATCAATCTCTCCAAATGTTGAGGCCCTTCGGGGTAGAGGCCCTTATGGGCGTGTGGGGGCAAAGATGAGATGATGCTTGTGTGGTGCAGGAGAAGTACATATGAGTTCATTATGGTCGGCTCAGTTTTACAATCTTCGCCGAGGTGGAGAATTATAGAAAAGTGACATGTGGAGGTTACAAGTAATTGATTCCTATTAGGAATCAGTTTCCTTATTTGGCAACAAGTGTGGTGGAATTCTATTAGAATTTAATAAGACTTTCTAATCTATTAGAAATCTAAGTTGTTGTTGATTTAGGAATTGGGTTACCAATTGGATTAACCAAAGAGGTTATAAATATTGGTGTTGTGTAATCATAAGAATTTGAGCAAAAGAGGAGCACATAAGAAAGTATGAGTGAGGGAGATTTGTGAGGAAAGCTAAACTAAGGTTTCATTAGTTATTGTGTAGTTCACTTCTTAATTATCAATAAAGCTATCTCTCTTTGTCCGTAGATGTAGGTATATTGCCGAACCACGTATATTATTGTGTTTCCGTATTTCTGCTTTAGTTTACATCTTTTGTGCTTGTTTCTTCATTAATCATATCAAGATCCTCATAACAGTTCCCACCCACGGTGACTTCAAGCAAGTCAAATATTCGATACATCCCATCTTTATTTCAATTAAAATCTTTTTAAAAAGCTGATTTAAAACGGCTTCAATTTCTGCACGTCTACATTTTTCATTCGAAAATATAAACCGCTTACATGTAGTAACGCATCTCGATATTTGGAATTAGAGGTCAAGTTTTTCATTATCTCACACATTCTTATAATGTCTGTTTTGGGCCGAGGTGGAGGTGTCTGTTATGGGCTGGGAGCCAAATATTCTGAGCGCTGAAGCTGGGACAGGGAGGGAATTCGCGAGAAGACAGGAACGAAGGAGGGCAGGCACTGTAGATCGGCCTTCGGCCATTACAAAGTAGGTAAGCCGACTAAATCTATTTTTGTAACACAAAGATAGAGTAGCCTGGTGGTGCAAATTACACAAACATTAAATTTTTATTTGTAAGATTTTTAATGCGCTCTAATAAACAAATGCTGCTATTGGATTTGATTGTGAACACTTAAATGTGACCAATTTTTGTAACATGATGAGCTAGTTAAGCTTTGGAAATACATGGCTACATAGATGTTAGTCGACGCAGAGGCCTAAGAACTGTATGATGCGTAGCACCACAGTTGTCTTGTAATTATGGGATGTAACTTTTGTGTCTACCCCAATCATACATTTCTTTTTTATTCGTTTTTCATAAGATTGGTTGCTATTACTCTGCTTTCAATTCCATTTGTTTTAGTAGTATTTGAGTCTCTAATCTCCATTGATTATGTTTTTGTTGATCAGTCATTGGTTGTTTGGCTCTTATAAGGTTGCAAAGTATTGGTTGCCCGGTAAACACTTAAACTGCAAGCCAAATAATGTGAATTTGCGGCAGTTTGCAGATGTAATGATTATAAGTAAGGTACATCTTCTTGATCTTACTTTCAAAACGAGAGTTTACTATTACAAATTGTTCTGATCTTGGTGCGATTCTTCTTTGGTTCTTCCTGCACCTTAACTGGTAGCTAAAGCAATTTATTATATGTCAACTATCAACTCATGTCTCATGTGTATCCACATATTAAACTGCATTTTGGTAATGCCCAACTCACTACAAAATCTCAGTAGTATGTTGCTATAAACCCCATCAGTTCCTGCCATCTGCCAAGCCAGAATCTCAGCCATGGTAGTCATTTTTTGTTTCTCTGCTTTTGTGTATCGCTTGTACATCCTGTTGGTAGCCCTTGGCATTGGCATAAGCAAAGGTAGCGGTTCCTCTGAAACCGGCATGAAGTGGTTTGACATCAATTTTGTGACAAAGTGTCCTTGGTTATTTCGCCTTGAGTTCATTGTTAAGAAAACCGTGTTGTACGCGCGTCGTCCCGTGTCCTTGTCTTCGCGTCGTGTGTCTCAAGTATGATGTTTGTTTCAGGACGTACGTACCTCTTAAGGACGTTCGTACGTATGGTTAGGCAGCAGAGAAGTTTGTGTTCTGGACGGACGTACCTTTACAAGACGTTCGTACGTCCAAGTAGACAGCAGGCTTATTTTTGTTTGGAGACGTACGAACGTCATATCGACGTACGTACGTCCAAAGTGGGTTTTCACTATTTCGGCCCATTTTCCTTGGTTTCCAACCCTAAGTATAAATAGGGTTTCTCTTCCAAAGAACAAGTCAGTTCTTTGGCCGTCCAATTCACCTCTTGTTTCTTGGAGTTTGTTTAGGTTTTTGGTTTAGGTGGTTTTGGTGATTGAACTCATCTTCTTCTTCCCCATTCATCTTCTTCTTCATTATTGTTTATATTGATTTAGCTTCGAGTCTTCTTGTGTGTTCATCAAGAAGTCGAGTATCCTTGTGTGTTCATCAAGGAACTCTGGTGTAAGCTTGTTTCATAATTCGACTTCGAGTCTTCTTGTGTGTTCATCAAGAAGTCGAGTGTCTTGTGCGTACATCAAGGTGCTCTGGTGAAGTCAAGGTGTTAGAGATAACCAGAAGTGTCAACTCGCAGTGATTGCAGGTAGTTGATAGGTTTGTACATCTCTTTTCATCTAGTGGATTTATTTGTTGTCGAGAGGACAACCGTGGACGTTTCCCATATTGGGTTTTACCACGTTAAAAATTCTTGTGTGTTATTTACTTTCTGCGTATCGTTTGATTTGTTTGAATATTCAATTATTAGATTTGCACTATTTGTAGTTTCTCAATTGGTATCAGTCGCTGGGGGCTGGTTAAGGAGCGTCAAGGCTCACGCTAACGATCCTATGAGTGCAATGATGGTTCATGAGTCTGGTCATAATAATTTTATTGCTAAATCGTCTAAATCTACAAAACCAAAATCTGATTTTGAAAAGGATGATAATTTGTATGTTGTTAGCAATAGTGATTGGGCTCTTCTTTACAGACTTTCTGCAAAAGAATGTGAAAGATTACAAAAAGCTAATATTGATTTGCAGGAAAAATTTAATAAAGCTAATTGTAATGTGTCTACTATTTCTGATAATGTTTGTTTTGAAGATAATGGTGTTTTGCAGACTAAGGTTGATTCTCTAGAACAACGACTCAGACATTGTGCAGAGGACTATATGCTTCAACGGGAAGTTTATGAATCCAAAATTGAACATTTGGAAAAGGCTAATCTCTCTTTGCAGGATAAAATTGAGATTCTTGAAAAACAGATTTCTTGTGCTGCAGATGATACAATTTCTATTTCTCAATTATTTGACAAAGAAAAACTTGACTTGTTATGTAGAATTGCAGCTTTAGAGAAGGCCAATCAGGAGGTCGATGAGAAATACAAATCTCTATTGGTGGAGTATGAGGTAACAAAGAACGGCTTAACGTCTACTCAACTCCAATTGCAGGTTTTGGACAAAACTAGATTTGATTCTCATATTGATAGTTCCACTAGTTCATCTAGTGTGATTACTCCTGTAAAATCTACTAGTTTGCCTGCCCTTTTGCCTACCCCACCTATTGAGACTAGACTTAATGCTACTAATTTCAACATGTTTCTCGTAAGAATTTTAAGTCTAAGGTTAATGGTAAGGCTGTTTTTATTGATAAGCCATATTGTTCTCATAATGGAGGTATAGGTTTTGTTAAGGCACCATGTCACAAATACAATGGTGACATACATGTTTCATCTTCTACCACCACATCTTCTTATAAGAATTCTTTGAGTAAGTCTAATGTTTTTCATTGTTCTTATTGTGGTAAAGTTGGTCATTTGGATAGTTTTTGTTGGGATTTTGATCAACATGTTTCATCCTATTCTCGTGTTCCTCATCGTTATAATCATGTTGATTCTAATGTTCCTTCTTGTGCATTTTCTAGACCTTGGAATTATAATGGTTCTCATCACAGGTTTAAGAAAAACAGGTATTCCAACAAAAGGAAGTCTAAGACTAAGGAGGAATTAGTTAAGGACAAGTGTATTGCAAAGCGTGTTAAGGGAAAATCTCATATCATTTCACCTCCCAAGGTGTGCACGCCTAGTGTTAAACAAGTATGGGTAAGAAAGGATAAGTTGAAGGTTTTTCTGGACTTGCAAAGGTCTGGTGGTGTCCCATATTTGGGATGATGTAGGTTGTTTCTAGCCTTGTGTTATTTGAGTTGCATATTTCTCTAACCACATAGGCTATTTGTTTGGTGTTTCTACTTTTTCTACTTTGTTTGTTTAGCTTGCAGATCATGTTGCATGTCTGAATACATTGTTGGTTATTCCTTCTATTTTTCTTTATTTATTCCATATATGTGTTGTTGGATGCATCTTTTCTGAGATATTGGTTTAATTCAATTGTCTTAAATAAGTTGCAATATGTTTGGGTGTTTTCTCTTTCTGAACTCTTAAGTATGTTTTGGTATGTATCATGCATTTTTCCTCGCTTGTTTGCACAGTGCACGGCATGCTTGCATGATGGGAGTTTTTGGAAACCACTTACATATTCTTTGAGCTCATAGAACTTCTCTATCTCTCGAGTATTTATGTGATCTTGAGCTATCTCTCCTTTGTTTTGGTTAATGTTCATCTTGTTGTTCGTGTTATTGAGCATTCTTATCTTCCTATTACAACTCTTGTTAGTGGTCAATGACTCACTTTATCCCCAGCCATTTGATTGTCTTTGAAGCAATATCAGTTGGCTAAGAACCCGTTGGGGTTGTGAGGCTCATGCTCTGACGGATGCACTCAAGAGATGTTAGTTCTTGTGTTGCACGTTATCATGGTATTGCACTTCTTGAGTTTGTGTTTGTCAAAAAGATGTAGGCTACACCCTACCCTCGTGTATTTGAAAAGATGGAGGCAAAAATCCCTCCCACGCGGGAATGACATTAGAGTGATGTAGACTGAACTCCACCTCATGCGGCAAAATAAAAATCCAAGCGCATATTCATTGTTTTTTATGTAAGGCATACAAAGTTATATTCCTTTGCCTTTTAATGTCTTGGTTTTCATTTGAAAGATCATATTTACATATTTATATTCGTTTGCCTTCTACTCATATCATTTGTTTCAAAGGGGGTTGAAGTTTATTTCTTCTATGCTCACTTACTAATCGTATGTTTCTTGTTGATGGTTCTATATTCTAGGTCTTCAAGGGTGTGTTCTAGTGGTGAACTTTATCTCTCTTTATGCATTGCATTGCATCCACACACCGAGGTTTAGTTTATGATGCATTTCAATTTTCTTAATTGTTCAATATTTTGTTTATCCCAACATATTGCCTCTTATTTTTGTACGGATTGGGATTGGCTACTGTTTTTGGAAGTTCATGATGTGTTCCTCTTCACTTCTATGGTACATCGGTTATTTTCCTTTTATCTTCTTTTTATGGTTTGTGTTGTTAGTCGGTTTGCTTTCTGGCCTTTAGGTTGTTCTTACATTCGTTAAATAAAAAAAAAAAAAAAAAAAAAGGGGTCGTACGAACGCTGTCATGACGTTCGAACGTTGAGGTGGGTAGATCTTGTTCCAACGTACGAACGTTATTAGAACGTACGAACGTAGGGTCTGACAGATGTTTTTTTTAAGAGTCTCGACGTACGAACGTCTTTAGGACGTACGAACGTCCCTGATACAGTCCGGCCCAATTGCTGTTTAAATTCAAATTTTGGTTAAACCTTTTGCCCAACTGTTTCATTCAAATCGTGCTATCTCTCTCTTCGCACGAACCAGTGTGGTTCCTTCTTTCAAGGCTCTACACTCTGCTTTCGAAAGGAAACAAATCTTCTCTCTTTGTATCTCTCATATATCTCTCTCCTACTTCTCTATTCTTATAGCTTGTTTAAGCAATTCCCTCTCTTCTGTGTTCTAAGTGTTCAACAGAGTTCGGTGGTGTCTTTCTTCTTATCTCTAGTACATAGTAAGCTATTCTTGTGCTCCGATGCATTGCCTTTAATGGTTATCTTTGATGGTGTAACTTTTCTCTTCGTCTTTCGTTTGAATGTTGTGAATGGTTGAATGTGGAGAAATGGAATGTGATGTTTAAAGTTTGATTCTGTTGTGTTGTTGGTTTAGTTTTTGTTTACCTTGCAGTTCTTCTTCTTCTCTTAATCATATGCCGTATGAATGTGCTTATTGTTTGATGTTTTAATCTTACTTTTGGTTTGTGCTCACCAAGTGCTTGACAAAATGTCTACATGACTCAAATGGTTGTTTATCTTGTTTGGAGTTGCATTTCACTCACACTTTTCGTATGTTTACTGTTGTGATTGTGTAGACGATGCCTCCAAAGCGTGCACGCACCACTCCCGTCTCCACGGCATCCACGTCTAAGGGTGCATCATCTTCTCGCGCTCCGCGGGGTCGAAGCTCCTCTCCGGCCTTGTCGCCTCCTCCCACATCTCTTGGTGCTCATCCTCGAGCAAAAGCTATTGTTCCTGAGCGATTCTTTGACTTGCCAGACATCGCTGCTACTCCTCTTGGGGCTACTCAGCTTGGCAACATATCTCTCTTCTTTGAGACTCGGGATTGGCTAAGGGTGGCTCAACCAATCACCAAGTACTCGGTTGAGCATACAATAGCCTTCTATGAGACAAAGACACCCTCGCAAAATCGCTCGAGTTTTTCGGTCTTGATTGAAGGTCGGCGATACACCATTTCTCCTAAGGTGATACGCGAGGCGTTGGGTATTGATGGTGACTTTATTCCTGAAGATGCTGTTTCTGTCAAATGGCCCGTTCCGGATACAATTCAAATTGACTTTGTCAATCAGGTTCAGCAGATGTTTAGTGATGGTGAACACAGTGATGGTGCCTCGGAGTCCGAGTAGTTAGTTTTCTGGTTTACTCTTCATATTTTTGTACTTAACATTGCTCTTTTGTTATATCGTTTTGTTTCTAACGTTAGCGTTGCTATATTAGATGTTGAGCTTGTTATTGGATATTGCTATATTAATATTAGCTCTAGTCTTCTTCTGTTTTGCAGTAATTTCCTGCTAATTAGTTAATGGACCTCCCTATTTGGGCCTATGATTAGATTTATTCTTGTTTCCTATATATAGGGGAGTTTTTCTCTTCTCTTCACTCCTATTGTGTCTTCTTACCTCTTGCTAGTTCTCTCTTTGTTCTTCAGAATCTTCTATGACAGAATATGTACTTCATGGAATTTTTGTTCCGACTGTTGGTTATGTGTCGTTCATGGTGATGGAGTACAAGAACAATGCTAAGAGGATTATGATGATCATGTGAAAGCTCGGTGGATTAGATCTTCGGCTCGTGCGGAAGCTTATTTCTCCAAGCTTCCTCTAGGTCATTGGGAGCGAGTTTTTCGAATTCGCTAACTTCAGCTTTCTCTTCTGTCTTTGTTGGTTCTTAGGACTATGGTTTTATGTGTTTGGTTATTTGTTGTTCTCTTGAACTTTACGAGTTGGGATAGGTTTATCTTTTTATCTGTTTTGTCATCATTGTTTGGTATTGATTTCTTTTCTTCGTTATTTGTTTATTATTGTTATTTATCGTTTCTCTTGTTACTTGGTTATTTTGTTCACTTGTTGTGACAAAAAGGGGGAGATTTATGACTCTAATTACTAACAATCGTCTTCTTGTTGTTAGGTTATTTTTGGGTCATGTTTCAGGTATGCTACACGTATGGGGGAAGTGAACGTGTTGATGATTTTAGACGTTATATAGTTATGGGGGAGTTCGAGTGTCAAAAATATTTTGGAGCTCATGAAGTATGGGGGAGTTGCTCGAAGGAACTTCTGTTGATTCCTTGATTACTTCGGAAATTCTTTGTTGCTTCCGTTCGGTCTCTGATGGTTAAAGTGTTTTGCTCAAGCTGAATATCAAGAATTGGTGACTCGGTATGTGTTTTACCTTGAGTGATTTTGTAGGCATGTTTTATAAATGCCATGGGTTGGGTTTGTAAGCACGTTTTATAAGTGCTATTAGAGTCATAGGTTTTTGTCACAAAATCAATGTCAAAGGGGGAGATTGAAACCGGCATGAAGTGGTTTGACATCAATTTTGTGACAAAGTGTCCTTGGTTATTTCGCCTTGAGTTCATTGTTAAGAAAACCGTGTTGTACGCGCGTCGTCCCGTGTCCTTGTCTTCGCGTCGTGTGTCTCAAGTATGATGTTTGTTTCAGGACGTACGTACCTCTTAAGGACGTTCGTACGTATGGTTAGGCAGCAGAGAAGTTTGTGTTCTGGACGTACGTACCTTTACAAGACGTTCGTACGTCCAAGTAGACAGCAGGCTTATTTTTGTTTGGAGACGTACGAACGTCATATCGACGTACGTACGTCCAAAGTGGGTTTTCACTATTTCGGCCCATTTTCCTTGGTTTCCAACCCTAAGTATAAATAGGGTTTCTCTTCCAAAGAACAAGTCAGTTCTTTGGCCGTCCAATTCACCTCTTGTTTCTTGGAGTTTGTTTAGGTTTTTGGTTTAGGTGGTTTTGGTGATTGAACTCATCTTCTTCTTCATTCATCTTCTTCTTCATTATTGTTTATATTGATTTAGCTTCGAGTCTTCTTGTGTGTTCATCAAGAAGTCGAGTATCCTTGTGTGTTCATCAAGGAACTCTGGTGTAAGCTTGTTTCATAGTTCGACTTCGAGTCTTCTTGTGTGTTCATCAAGAAGTCGAGTGTCTTGTGCGTACATCAAGGTGCTCTGGTGAAGTCAAGGTGTTAGAGATAACCAGGAGTGTCAACTCGCAGTGATTGCAGGTAGTTGATAGGTTTGTACATCTCTTTTCATCTAGTGGATTTATTTGTTGTCAAGAGGACAACCGTGTACGTTTCCCATATTGGGTTTTACCACGTTAAAAATTTTTGTGTGTTATTTACTTTCTGCGTATCGTTTGATTTGTTTGAATATTCAATTATTAGATTTGCACTATTTGTAGTTTCTCATCCACATCATTCTCCTCATCAATATATGCAGGCCGATCGATCTTGCTACTGCTACCAGCATGCAGGACAGTCACCTTGAGTAGCATGCTTGTCTTCCACCTGTGTACTGGTTCCACCTTATGAAAGTTCCTATGACAGCCATAAGCATCACAGTATAAGCCAGTGGGCTTTGTCGAATTAGAGATGAATGCCTGGTAACCATCCGTGGTATGATTCTTGCTGCACACTTTGTTGCCAGTTTTGTTTTACATCCCATGATGTAGGCAATGTCATCATTGTCGGTGAATCCTTTGGTACATGTCTGGTAAATCGCTGATCCTATCTCTTGTAGATTTTTGCCCACTTGTTATCATTGTATCTCTTTACACAAACAAATTGCGATTTAGATTTTTTGAGTTGCGCAATACCACAAAATCCTGGAAAAAATGAAGTCATTATTTTATATGTATATATGCTACAAGATGAACAAACAACGAATAATTTAGATGTTGGTAGCAAATGCTTAATTTTCAAGAACATCCACAGATCTGGATTCTGGAGTTCTCCTTATTGTTTCGAGATATTCATATAATTCTAGCTTGACAGAACTTTACAAATCTATCTATGAACTGTAGCGCGCACACACATACAATGATACAAACACACAACATCTACAGGGACAGGAAAAATAAACAGCAAAGCTTAAATTATATTCCAAGAGAAATTAACTCGACAACTATAACTTGAAAAATGTAACAGAGGAAACAGAATTGACTATGAGAAATATAATAAAAAGAAAACTTACCATTTATTATATCAGTTAAAACACGAACAATGATCTCAGATTTATGAAGCACTATGCTGAGATCCACTCGAGACTCCATCCATGAAAAAAGAAAAGGAGCAATTTACCAACGGCTCCAAGCCTCCAACTCCAACCGGTGAAAAGAAACAAGGGAGTAGAGATCACTTTTCCTTATAGAAGAAGGATGGAAACTCTATCTATATTATACTGTGAGGATGGGACAAACACAGTTTGTTTAGATAAAACAAAGAAGGGTCTGGATCGTCTAGATATCTGTGTATCTATATTATACTGTGAGGATGGGACAAACACAGTTTGTTTAGATAAAACAAAGAAGGGTCTGGATCGTCTAGATATCTATGTATGAGGGTTGATCTGTGGGTGAGATTAAATCAATGGTTGGGTCCAAACTTAAGTTGTGTTCAATGGTTAGGATCGTCTTGAGATGTGTTGATAAGGATAGATCTGTGGGTGAGATTAAATCCATGGTTGGGTCCAAACTTAAGTTGTGTTCAAGGGTTAGGATCGTCTTGAGATCTGTGTGAAGGTAGATTTGTGGGTGAGATTAAATCTATGGTTGGGTCTAAACTTAAGTTGTGTTCAATAGTTAGGATCGTCTTGAGATCCGTATGTGAAACTTTGATATGAGGCTCAAATTCAATCTATATTGGGCCGAAAGCTTGGGTTTGATAATGCCATAATGGGCATTCCAAACAAATCATAAATAGTATTAAAAAGGTCAACATAGATGGGTTTGATATTGTGCCTTGCCTCCCAAACAGTTTCTATGTATAGACATAGCAGAATCAAGCTTACCTACCCTCAGTTTTATAATTTAGTATCAATCTTACATTCTCACCTACCCCTAATTCTAAGTTTTCTTATTAATTAGTAAAGCATGTGTTTGAAAACTTCAAATGAAATCTCAACCACTATAACTCTTCTTTCAATCATATTATCGATCTTCCAAAAGCTTCGTACACAATTAATTATAATTAGCTAAAAGAAGATATAAATGTCAGAACTACACTACGTTCGAGTCATTTACTAATATCAACAGTATAATAATTTTAAACATTCAGTAAGTTGAATTTAACTACTAAAATAAAGAGTTTTTGAATATTTTGGTATCCGATCTTTGAGACGTCCAAAGAAAGAAAACTCAGTGATAGCGTGTGATGCGCTATGTACTTGAACGTGAATATTAGAAAAATCTTAAGAGGTAATTGTAATTCGAGAGACACGTGCAGCTTCCATCTTTTTTTTTTCTTCTACTCTATATAAGCACAATATATAAATGGATCTGCTAAGGATTTTGCCTGCAACAGTGAACACGGAAAGTATGATATACAAAATTAATATCATGTTAGTTCGCATCGACACCTAGATGTGTTTTTTTTCTTCTAATAAAGATAATTTACAATTTTACATAAAATATGGGCAGTAGGTCAAAATAGAAAAAATATGATAGACAAACTATTAAACATGTTTCCCCTCTTTAAAAATACAAGAAAACAAATGCAAGTAGCTTCTAGAAGAGTTAAGAAAAAATCATACTCAGAGTACAGTACCAACCAAAGGTATCGTGTACAGGTATCTCATTCATCATTTATGTAAATATCAGAGAAAAGTCTAATTCTAATTATCGAAAGAAAGATAGTAAATGATCTAAGTTTAAATGCAAATCTCTAAGCCTCTCCTAAATCCCAGAAGAATAAAAAAAATGAACTTCATTCGTTGTAATCATATGGCCAAATTTTGCGGGAAGATAACAACTAAATGAGTGATATTTACTAATGAGGCAGACTAGCAAATGAGGGTTTGACAGGCCTATGATAGAGGGAGTCTGGGACTGTTTATGTGGGGTTCTGACAGGTCTGTTGGAGGGACAACTTAGTTAGTTCAGATCTGCACATATTTTCTGATCACCTAATTATATAATGAGTCTACACAGTCTGTAATTATAAGATTAGATAACTGTAGCAGTTTTATAAAAGACATATATAATATAATTCTAGACCTCCTAAATTGTGGGGTTTTTTTTTTTTTTTTTTTTTACAAACACATATGGGTTTTGAATTTTGATATTCAATCCCTGCACAATCTGTCAATCCCTCTAAAAAAGTACCAATTATAAAACTGTGTTTGTCCCAAATTGATCCACAGTTAAATTTGGGGTTAGGATCGTTTTGAGATCTGTGTGAGGGTAGATCTGTGGGTGAGATTAAATAAATGGTTGGGTCCAGAGTGTATAAATTAAGAGTACATAATTGCGAAAAAAAATTTATATAATGATTAGTATTTTCAAATATAATCGAGTATATTGTTCTACCTTTTATTTCTGAGTGTATACTTTTGTGAGAAATTCATTTATTTATTTAATGTTTAATTTTTTATTTTTATTTTTTATACAAATCTCTTTGAAAAAGTTGAATTTTGTACTTCTTATGCACCTGTAGTTAAAAGTCTTCCTTTGGGTTGATTAATCAGATCGGGGTTCTGTTTTACCATGGTTATCTATTGCTGCTTATTAGGGAACTAAGATACAATCTCACCACTGCTACTTGCAGTTTAAACCATTTACTCTTTGGATACATTTCACTCTATTTCTTCATCCCTGTAATACTTTGCACACTTCAGATGTGTCGACTTTGAATTCAGACGTGGATGAAAATCTGATTGCTTTTCTCTTTCATCTAGGAAGTACACTTGCAAATGATGTTCTCTTTTAATGAGTAAGGTGTTTTGCAATGACTTCTATTATAGCGTGTCCAAGATCCACATCTATACACAAGAGAAATTGGAGAAAATGACAACTGGAATGATTAGCGATGATACTAAAAGTGGTTTAGAAGATGCACTTGCTCTAATGTATGTGTCAAAATCATGCTCAGAGGTTCCGCCAGATTTACTATCAATAATATCGAGGATTTGAACCTCAAAATGTCTCCAACAATTCATGTCAGTCACCATATTGGATTTAGGCCATTTACATTTCTTATTTATTTACTCTTTCAAGTACATGTTTACTCTTTTGATTCCTTTTAAAGTGGAATGTACTCAATATTTCATGATGATGAATTTGATTGTACGTCAAACTACAAATTTATAAGAAACATTTGGTTCTGCACCAAATCTTTCAAATTAATGTGGAATTTTATGACATCATATTTAGGGTGACAACATTGATGAAAACATATATGTGATTAAGTTAGGTGCCAGTAAAATTAAAATTTTGTGCCAATACATTTATGACACATTATATTAAATAAATAACCACAACACTGAATCAATACAAGTCATTGCAGTTCATTTCGAATAGAAAAAATTGATTCCGTTGCCACCAAATTTTGCCAGGTCACCACTGAAATTATCTTTACTTAACACCTTGATATCCTGTCACTTAACACCATTAAGTAAAAGAGGAAGTTATAAAGGTTAGCAATGTAATTTGTGCATCTGATAAATAGTGGCACACATCCCAATAAAAAGGATACAACGTTCTCATGATCATGATCTCAGTTTCGCTGGTCACAACAAACACCAATAATTGCAACATATCTTAAGGTAAAAAACAAGCTAGGAGGCACCATGGGAGTTGGAGGCACAATAGGAGTCCACATTAGCGATGCCAATCTCCAGTGCTTTGACCAACTTCGCAAATAATTCTAAATCATAGTCGTCACTCCCACTAGCTTTTTACGAAACTGATTAAATTCTTTTGATGGAGCATTAACAGTGGTCACTGATTTGATTGCCAATGCTTTCGTACAGTAATTTTTAAATTTCATTAACGAAAAATTATGATAATTTTGTCTTCGTCTTGGATTTAGTGCGTGAACAGAAATTTTTAGTTATGATTTCATTGAAATTTTTTACAATGTTAAAGTTTTCATTATACCGTTGGTAGAAACTAACGTGGCAAAGCCACGGGTACAACTAGTAGTTTATATAAAACAGTAGGTGAGCAGTGGTTAAGAATGGCAATATATTCTTGAAGTTATCGTCGGATTCTTGTCTTAAATGCAATTAAGTTTTACAATCGAGCGTTGAAACTGGCAGTGTGCATGTGCGCTAACACTGCATTCTCATGGTCACCTTAATTGCTATTAGAATCCTTACAAAAGTTTGTTTAAGTTGATAACTACGCATTAAAACGGTTGTTACAAGTGCAACCATGAAGTTCCTTCATGGTTATCAACAACTTTAGATATATCGAAAAGACGAATATCAAGATATTAGAGGTGGGTAGATTGACGTAAGTGATGAGGTTCTCTGCCACAGTAATTTATTGTGCAGTGTCCATCTTTGCAGTCCCTTTAGGTACTAACCAAAATGTATGTGTTTTGGATACAAACAGAAAGAGAGAAAAAGAAACATTTCTGTTTTACATACATAGTAAAAACATTTCTGCTACAAACAGAAAGAGAGACTGAAGATGTAATACCTCCATTTCTAATCTTGCTTTCTGGAAAAGTGGAGTTGACTCTGGAGTTGGAATCAACTTGGGAGGTACAGTCGCCTCCTATGTTGGAGTGGACTTGTTGTTTGAACTTTGGTGTCCACTTGAAAAATCCTGTTTTGATTAGAATTTGTTAATGGAATCAAGTTTTCGTAATAATAATAATCATTTTTTTCATCGGTTCGAGGCAAATTTTCAAAGTTAGTTGATTCTCCATGATTCTGATTCTTGGTGTGATAGTAGGAACCAGGGTTCAAAAACTCGTCGAGTTGACTCAGAACTCAGCCGAGTTGACTTGACTCAATTGAAAACTGGGCAGACTCGTTCATATTACCCAGTAATCATGACTCGCTGAGTTGAACGAGAAACTAGGCCGAGTTCTGCTGAGTTGGTTCGAGTCAAATCACAAAATATTGTTTAATATTAATCTAGTGTAATTGGATAATACCTGCATATTAGTGAAACCGACATTCGGTTGTTTGACATCATTTTGTGACTAGGTTAAAGGTGTCCGATGCTTTTGACGACATTATTAGGAACTACTTTAATGTGTGAGCGTCGTCCCCTTGTCTTCTTCCTCATCTTTCTAAGGTATGTCAGGTTACAGTTTGTTCAGGTACGTACGTACCTAGTTAGGACGTACGTACGTACGTAGAGTTAGGCAGATCTTTTCTCTTGTTATGGAACGTACATACCTAGTTACGACGTACTTACGTTGAAGTGTCCAGACTTCTTTTTGGTTCAAGGACCAGAGGCGGCTCTACAATTTAGACAGAATAGGCAGGTGCCTAGGGCCCCACTTCTCTCGAGGCCCCCATTTTGTGGAATTCTACGTAGTTTTTCCTTATTTTTTGCTATTCTTTATAATTTTTCATGATTTGTTTCCTATTTTGAAGATTTTTTTTTAATTGTTTCTAATTTTTAGGTGTTTTATTGCTCTGCTTCATTAAATGCAATCAAATCTCTTAAGAAGTTATTAAATGGATTAGTGGGTGGTGAGTTTGTATTTAATAAAATAAAACAATATTGGTATTAAATGGATTAGTGGGTGGTGAGTTTGTATTTAATAAAATAAAACAATATTGATAATTTTTTATTTGACAAATTTTTGTTATTAATATTCTAAATTACAAAATGCCTCACTTTTCAGATGCCTAGGGCCTCCAATTTGCTTGAGCTGTCAAGGACGTACGTACCTAGTTAGGGCGTACGTACGTCATCGTGACTTATCTGTGTTTTCGGCCCATTTGTCCTCTCTACTAAACCCTAAGTATAAATAGGTTTTCAAGATGAGAGTAAGGTAGTTCTTTGGTCGTCCAATTCCAAGTCTTCTTTTGGAGTTTGTTTAGGTTTGTTTTGGTGATTGGACTCATTCTCTTCTTCCCATTCATCTTCTTCTTCTTCCTAATTGAATATTGAGATCAGCTTCGAGTCTTCTTGTGTGTTCATCAAGAAGTCGAGTATCTTTGTGTGTTCATCAAAGAACTCTAGTGTAAGCTTATTTCATAGATCGGCTTCGAGTTTTCTTGTGTGTTCATCAAGAAGTCGAGTGTCTTGTGCGTACATCAAAGTACTCTGGTGAAGTCAAAGTGTTAGAGATAACCAGTAGTGTCAACTCGCAGTGATTGTAGGTAGTTGATAGGTTTGTACATCTCTGTTCATCTAGTGGATTTATTTGTTGTCGCGAGGACAACCGTGGACGTTTCCCATATTGGGTTTTACCACGTTAAAAATATGGTGTGTTATTTACTTGTTTATTGCTTTATTGTTTGCTTTACTATTGTTATATTGCACATATTGGGGTTTCAATTGGTATCAGTCGCAGGGCGCTTGTTATAGAGCGTAATGGCTCACGCGTAGATTCTTTAAGTGCAACGATAATGATTAAAGCTAATTTTTTTTTCTCTGCAGATAGATTTTCTAATAATTCTAATAAATTTTGTTTTGAAGATACTAATTTACAGAGTATGATTGATTCTTTAGAACAAAGACTCAGATTTTCTACAGAAGATTACTTACTACAAGGGGAAGTTTATTAATCCAAAATCGAAAAATTGGAAAAGGCTAATTTTACTTTGCAGGATAAAATTGAGACTCTTGAAAAACAAATTCTTTCTACTGAAGATGATGCAATTTCTATTTCTCAATTATTTGAAAAAGAAAAACATGACTTGTTGTGTAGAATTGCAGATCTGAAGATGGCTAATCATGAAGGTGAAAAGAGATATAATCCTTTTAGTTGAGTTTAATGTAACCAAGAAAGATTTTGCATCTACTCAACTCAAATTGCAAGGTTTTAATAAGGCTAGATTTGACCCCTCGACTGCAGGTTCTAGTAGTCCATCTGGTATGACTAAATTTATAAAATCTAGTTTGCCTGCCCTTTTGCCTACACCACCTATTGAGACTAGACTTAATGCTAATAATTTTCAGCATATTTCGCGTATAAAATTTAAATCCAAATATATTGGTAATGTTGGTTTTGATGGTAAGTCTTTGTGTTCTCATAATGGAAGTAACGGTCACATTAAGACATAATGTCATAAACCAAATAGTGACATACATGGTTTACCCACCATCACTACATCTTATAAGACTTGTTTGAGAAAATCTAATATTTTTCATTGTTCTTATTATGGTAGAGATGGTCATTTGGATATCTTTTGAATCTTCATGCTATCTTGAGCTATCTTTCCTCTGTTTTGGTTAATGTTTATCTTGTTGTTCGTGTTATTGAGCATTCTTATCTTCCTCTTACAACTCTTGTTAGTGGTCAATGACTCATTTTATATATCCCTAGCCATTTGATTGTCTTTAAAGCAATATCACTTGGCTAAGAACCCGTTGGGGTTGTGAGGGTCATGCTCTGACGGATGCACTCAAGAGATGTTAGTTATTGTGTTGCACGTTATCATGGTATTGCGCTTCTTGAGTTTGTGTTTGTCAAAAAGATGTAGGCTACACCCTACCCTCGTGTATTTGATAAGATGGAGGTAAAAATCCCTCCCACGCGGGAATGACAATGAAGAGACTAAACTCCACCACATGCGGCAAAATGAAAATCCAAGCGCATGTTCATTGTTTTTGGGTAAGGCATACAAAGTTTCTATTCTTTTGCCTTTTGGATATCTTGGTCTTTATTTGAAAGATCATATTTATATTCGTTTGTCTTCCACTCATAGCGTTTGTTTCAAAGGGGATTGAAGTTTGTTTCTTCTAAGCTCACTTGCTAATTGCATGTCTCTTGTTGATGGTTGTACGTACCTAGTTAGGGCGTACGTACGTCATCGTGACTTTTCTGTGTTTTCGGCCCATTTGTCCTCTCTACTAAACCCTAAGTATAAATAGGCCTTCAAGAGGAGAGTAAGGTAGTTCTTTGGTCGTCCAATTCCAAGTCTTCTTTTGGAGTTTGTTTCGGTTTGTTTTGGTGATTGAACTCATTCTCTTCTTCCCATTCATGTTCTTCTTCTTCCTCATTGAATATTGAGATCGGCTTCGAGTCTTTTTGTGTGTTCATCAAGAAGTCGAGTATCATTGTGTGTTCATCAAGGAACTCTGGTGTAAGCTTATTTCATAGATCGGCTTTGAGTCTTCTTGTGTGTTCATCAAGAAGTCGAGTGTCTTGTGCGTATATCAAGGTACTCCGGTGAAGTCAAGGTATTAGAGATAACCAGTAGTGTCAACTCGCAGTGATTGCAGGTAGTTGATAGGTTTGTACATTTTCTTCCATCTAGTGGATTTATTTGTTGTCGCGAGGACAACCGTGGACATTTCCCATATTGGGTTTTACCACGTTAAAAATATCGTGTGTTCTTTACTTGTTTATCGCTTTATTGTTTACTTTACTATTGTTATATTGCATATATTGGGGTTTCAATTAGTACTTCCATTTTTCTAAAAACAAAACGATTAAAGACTAAAATCACCAACAACAACCATTTTTTCGCATTAATATGGACTGAATATATGTATGAGACTACCATATATTTAAGTATTAACATATTCATGACTCACCGAGTCGACTCTCGAGTTTTCGATTAAACTCGACCCAATAAGATTTCAAGCGAACCAAGTTTTCGAGTTTTTGAACTCCAGTAGGAACTATATATTTGTACTGTTTTCTCTTTCCCTTATGATATTATCTAGGTTTGAATATGATATACTTTTACTAATTAATAAAGTTATGATCTTGCACAATACGATAGATTGATAATTGGTTCTAAGTTTATGTTAATGTGTTTAATCTCAGAAGAAAACATGTTTAGTTCGTTCATGGTTGTTATTAGATTATTACATGTATTATGTGAAGCTGTTGTTTTTAAAGATGGAGTTGACTTAAGATACGGAGTTGACTAATGGCTTGAGTTGGCTCTCTGGCTGGAGTCGACTTTCTTGTTGGAGGTGACTCCAGGTGTGGAGTCGACCCCAGAGGCAAATTCTGCGATTTACAGATTATTGTTTGATGATTATACTTAACATATGGATGATGTGTTTATGATACATAATTGTGATTGACAAGATAAATCATGTATGTATGATGTTTGTGTTGGCATGATAAAACATGTTTGTGATTGTGATGTTTGTGTGTCACAGGAGGATGTGGTGATTTCGAAATTTGATATTGGATCTTGGCCAAGGTTTCAATTAAGTTGGGACAAAGCTGCTCTTGTGTGTTTTTGCTGAGGTATCAATTAAGTTGCTACAAAGCAGCGGGCTACGGAGGGGTAACTGTTGGATAGTCCCACATTGCTTGAATACTTGGGTTTGGCCTAGTTAGTATACCTTCAGGCATGCACCCTCGCCTTGATAAGCCGGTTTTGATAGGATGTAGACCGTTGGTATTTAACATGGTATCAAAGCGGGTTTAATCCAAGAATGGGTCGGGTTTTGGTTTGCCACCTATCCAGCCCTGTTGGGCTGGAGGGTGGGTGTTGGATAGTCCCACATTGCTTGGATACTTGGGTTTGGGTTAGTTAGTATACCTTTGGGCACCGTCTCCTTGATAAGTCGGTTTTAATAGGATGTAGACCCTGTATTTAACAGTAACTTGTTAAGACAATTTTGTGATGTGATCATGTGTTAGCCGAGGTTTCAATTGAGTTGGAACAAAGCTGCCTGTTGGATGTGGAGGTGTCAATTGAGTTGGCACAATGCTAACAACTTGTTAAGAAACGATTACGATTGATGTGGAGGTTTCAATTGAGTTGGCACAATGCTCATCAACTTGTTATAGTTGATGAGTTTTAAAAATAAAACTATTGATGTTATCATTTAAGAATATTTATTTGAGATTTTTGGACATACCCCGATTTGAAAGTCGAAATTTGAGATACCTCCATTTGAAAAAAAATTTGAGATACCCCCAGCAAATTGTAGTAAGCTTGGGTTTGAGAGAGTGAAACCCCTCCTAGCATTGGTGAACAACTAGTGTTTGGGATTTTGGATTGTTACAGAAGAACAAAGAGCTCAAATCTTTCTATTTAGGTAAATTTTGTCCAGATTTGATTTTATAAGAATTTTTCACTAAGAGAGACGGAAGAACAAAGAGCTCCATGGGTAATGATCTATGCTTAAAATGTTGTGCATGAATGTTGTGGTAATCACTATGATCACTATTAAAGTATATAAGTACAGCGAGAACATGGCAAGTACAGTTCAGATCACGATGTGACCGATTATTAAGTAATGTATATTTTTGTCACCGAGAGCGGCAGAAGTGAAAGGCAAAAGGGATATTGGGATGAAACTATGTTGGTTAGCCCTTCAAGCTCCATCACGTTTCTCCACTTTTTATTTATTTATTTTTTTCTTTTCAAAAAATGTATATATTAATCATGGCCCAAAGGCTTATAAGGACAAGACCCAAAGGGCTTACAAAGATAAGATAAGGCCCCAAGGCTACTGATGCTACCACCTACACGTCCACACCGCCACCTTGCAACTCGAACAATTCTACTACTCAAGGACTTGCTTTCGCTGAAGAACACATAGCCACATCAACATCATGGGAGAACACCTAACCACATCATCATAAGAGTATGAGCCTCTTAATCTCGAACCAGGCTTAAAAGCTAACCCACCTAAGAATTAGATGTTCAATTCCCTCAAACACTGTCGATGGGAATTGAACTCATAACCTCTCACTCGTGGGAGTGTTTGAGAGGGATAACTAACCAATTGAGCTAGCGGTTGTTTGTTAATAAATCAGAAGGGTATAGCAAAGGAAAAGCTTATAAAAAGAAACACTTACAAGCATTGAGACGACAACCCTACAGTGCTAGCGACCCTCTAATAACATTGTTATGGTTGCATCATTCGAACGACACAACTCTTTCTCACTGTTTGATGAGTGATCATTAATGGGACCCCTCTCGATATAAAAGCCTGGTAGTTGTGGATTGGGGAGTACCACAGTTTCACTACATAACATCAACAACACAGATGACATAGTTGGCCTTCGTTCGCTGCTTTTTTGAACACACAATAGTCCTACGTGAATGCATCGTATAATATCTTGTGCTGAAGCCGAGTTGCGTGTCAAGTCATCAACAATTTCCATGCAGTTATCTTCATTCCATAGCCTCCACGCCTAAACATAAACCAGTTGTTCAGAACAGTTGTTAACTGTACACTACTCGACGCATAACAAAACTCCAGGCAAGAAGGAAGAGAATATAGCCCCAGTTGTACAACTTACATGACCTAGTAGATTAAGCTCATGGTCAGGATGCCAAAATCCCCTGTTTTTCTTGCCACTTATAATTTCCAAAACTAGCACTCCATAGCTAAATACATCCGATTTCACAGAAAAGTGTCCATCAACCGCGTACTCAGGAGACATATAACCACTAGAAGGAGAACCGGGAAAAAAAAATGCATGAGTAACTTGTTTAACCAAAAGGAGATCAATTTCGAAGTGAGATTAGTACTTACTGTGTGCCAACAACTCTCTTTGTACTTTCTTGAAGTCGATTTCCTCTGAAAATTCTTGCGATGCCAAAGTCTGATATCTTAGGTACCATTTCACCATCTAATAAGATGTTGCTTGCTTTGAGATCCCTATGAATAATCCTTAGTCTAGAATCATGATGAAGATAAAGAACACCCCGAGCAATCCCTAATATAATGTCAAATCGATTTTGCCAATCAAGTAGTTTGCTTTTGGTTTCATCTGCACAGATACACAATTAAGTACTGTTCGTGAGCAACACAACAAGTACGCACTAATTCTTTGTTGAGAGTACTAAAAAATTAAAATAAAATTATATTTATGAAGTTTAACGAACATACTGAAGATAAATGAATGCAAACATTTGTTTTGCATGTACTCATACACCAACATCTTTTCCTCTCCTTGAATGCAACATCCAAGAAGTCTTACAAGATTTCTATGTTGAAGTTTGGAGATTAGTAGAACCTCATTTTTAAACTCATCCACGCCTTGAATAGAATCCTTGGAGAGCCTCTTCACCGCAATTTCTTGCCCTCCTTCTAGCTGACCCTGTAAATTGCATTAATTCCCATCACAATCTAAACCACATTTGGCATTAGAATCATTAACTGTAATTAACTGTAGTATTATAGCTTACCTTGTAAACAGGACCAAAGCCACCTTTTCCAAGCTTATTTTCTTCGGAGAAGTTATTCGTTGCCTTCGTTATGGTAACTAAATCGTATAGAGGTAATTCAAGGTCTTCTTTCTCACTGTGATCACCTGATGAAAAACACAACCACAGTACATAAGCATAAATAAATATGTTGATGGGTGCATACGTCATTCGGAAATATTGTATGTACCTTTCAAACTTCTCTTCTTTAGAAGGTACCAGATTCCCAAACCCAACACAATCATCCCAGTAACAAGTGTGATGACTACTATTATTATCACGCGTTTCTTCATTTTTGAGTTGGCATGCAAATCTATAAATCCACAATCAATTAAATTAACATAAATACAGAGGAGGTATAAACTATGAGATGTTATAATACACGGGAAGTGAATATCCAAACCTATTTCAGATGCCGCCATCCGTATATAGAGATCTTGTCCAGCATTGTTCAACTGTCTTATATCAGTCAGTTCTGTAAACCACATAATACAACCACTCCCATCTCCTCTAATATCTGTATTTGCATAAGCCATACATGAACAGTTGTTCAAACATTTTACCCTGCATTCCTCTAGGTTCATGTTCGTGTTAAACCATGTACCTGTGGTTTCTGGCAACTTCACCCCTGTGTATTTTATAAATCCATCTCCTTCTGTGCAATTGAGAGATGTCTCGCGTTCACATCCCTGAGACCATTCAGTTCTACTCCAGTCCAGAGGTGACTTAGGTATAAACTTCTTTAAACACTGGCAAACTGCAACATTGGTAGAATCGCAAGTACTGTAGACACCACATAGCGAATAGTCATCACAACGGTCTCTCGGAATTGACACAAGATTAACCCAACTGTTGGTCTTTTCCACCCATGTCATGCGCTGAAGGTGACCTTCAGTTCCAGTTTGAGTTAACACATACCTCATGATGACAGATTTATTAATCAGTTTGTACATGTAAAATACTTCATCTTCTGTACGAACAACTTCATATTTGAAGATTGTGTTCGTCTTCATCTCTTGTGCACCACTGAATCGAAGTCCATTCCAGGGTCCGCAACGATGAATCTTTCTGGACCCCTTTTGTAGAAATGTTTCACTGTATCCACTATAAGCCATCTCATTTGTAAAATCCCCATAAGATGGATCATCAAAGTTCTTCCATGATGACATTACCCGATTAATTCCAGTCTTCAAGTTCCATCCAAGCTTCATACCTGGTAACCAAGTATCGCCCGGATAATCAAAGCTTTGCCATACATAACTCTCTGAATTGCTATTATTTACATCTCTCAGGACTAGATTTCCTGATTCTAAGAACTCTATAATTGGATTGTCCACTGTTTTCCATGAATTTGATGACCATATAACACCTTCTGTTTGATTTACAATGACAATATTACCAGTTGCACCTATCTTTAGAACACCTGATGTATCATTAAGTGGTGATTCTCTGTTTGCCACCCAAACAACAGTTCGAACTGAGACGATATTCAAATTATACCAGATTCCTAAGTAACGATTCTTCGTAGTATTCGTAGGACTAAAGAAACCAAGCTCAAACTCTTCTCCTTGTGAAATTAAGGTCTGCCCATCAAGGATGGATTGAGATGATGTTAAGGTGTAGGCTGCAATGGTATTATTATCTTGACAGAAAAGAGTAAGTACTGAGAACCAGAATATCACAAAAGAAAGTGCACCCATCATTGTTTCATGCTTTTAATCCAAGCTCTACATAATATAGAGAAACCTAAACTTGTTGTAAGACTTTTGATTTGATGATATAATTTCATAACCATTTTAGTGAATGTGTGCATGGCCTTATTTTTCAAAGGTGATTGGTACATTTTGCATTAATTTTTAGCATCTTACACAAAGGACGTGGTCAAAGAAGCAGAACATGTTTGAAATCTTTAGAAGGGACTTTTATTTTTTTGGTTTTTGAGGAAATATACAAAAGTAGAGGACACGCTCGCTACAAACTGCAAGTCGGTTTTGAATAGAGAAAAAAAATTGTATTTGCAAAAACACTCTCAAATTCTTTCGGTTAGACAGCAGATCAGGTTTCACTATTAGGGCATTCAAACACCTGTTTGTTATCTCTGTCATATGTCCTCAAATTTGAAGCTTATATAGTTAGTATGTTCGTGCCGACACTATTAAATCTAATGTGATCAATGAGGATGACAAGTTCTTTTACTTACTATGTTACACCATTCCAAGAAACAAGTAAAATGGTGTATAAAATGCTGTCGCTTTTCATTAGTGTAGATGAAAAGTACTATTACTTCATTGAAATTGCCTTCTTGTCGCCTTCTTCATAGTTTACAAAATTAGAGTTTGATATTTGGTGAGCTATGCATGGCGAATGCTATATTTTTTAAAATGAAAATAAAGAAGAAAAATGTAATCTTCTGTGTCACATATCCATGACATAGTTTAGAGTTTCTTAAAACACCTTATTCTGTGTAGTTTATTCTAAAAACTTTTAGATAGTTGACAATTATGCTTCTAAAACATTATTGAAAGTATCGCAATTCTAGTCTACTGTATGTACCATCTAGCCTACCTGATCTGTGCAACAATATTGTTTAAGAAAACAGGAAAATATCGTGATTCTAGCTAGTCTACTGTACCATCTTTTGTTTACCTGTTCTGAGTTTATGACCATGACATATATCAGAATATCTGATCAACAGGATCAGATCAGATAGTATGTACATGCCTCTAAACTAAACACCAAGGTAAACACACTTATTCGCTAATCTCCCTTGAAGAAATCACTGGCCATAATAATTTTCTATATTCAACAAATGGTACAAACATAGGAAGTGAACTTGCCAATAGTCAATAGATTGCCGGAGAAATATACCAAATTATTATTTTTTTTTTTTAACGAAAAACATTTCATTTAAAACTTAGGTACTATCATTTTGAAATTTTTTGTTGGAGGCAATTGATGTCTCTGCTTGAGTAGTGTAATAAAGCTGCTTGTATTGGTGATCTATGTTATTTGATAAATATAAGTTTTTACACGTAATGTAAAAAGAGTAGGGTCTTCTCAACCCCGCTTGCCAAAAAAAAAAAAAAAAAAAAAAAAAATCTAATTTAAATGAATATGTTTTTAAAAAGATTGGTTTTATTATTCAGAAGGACTTAGCTTGCAGCGCAGATCCTCTACTTTTGTGTAATTCCTTGAGTTTATCAATAAAATAGTTTTTGATTAAAAAAAAAAATTTGCATGCCCAACTTCTTAAACAGTTGCACGTCAGCTGTTTGAGAAAATTTGAGGATGTGGATACCATTTGCTGAATACTGTATAGAAAATATTATTATTATTGCGTTTAAAACAACATCGGGCCTAAAAAAGCCGAGGAAATGTTTTTAGATCCATTCTTACTAGTTTGTCAGTCGAGAAGCTTGTTTTGTAAAAATCGCGATAGCCGATAGATCTTCACCATATCTACATTTCTCTGCATTGTTGGATCTCAAGAGGAGGCATAGCTGTTGTATTCTGCTTGTGATTTTGTGTATTTATTTTTTCTTGGAATTTTATAAGCTTGATGAAATGTTTAGGTAAAGAAAAAGACTCTCAGATGTGACACTAACTATTAAATTCATTTCTTTTTTCACAAATCTTGATCACAAATTGCTATATTTTAATTAACATCAAGCACGACAACATATCTCGATTCCACTGAACCAAGCCTTTGAATAGCCTTTGATCTGCGAGATCACCAACTAAAGCTGATTGACTCAAAATGTAGATTGCCTGCCAAACCAGATGCGCAAATGGTCGCAGCATCTGCAAGAGGTACTTACAAATCATATGAGTAAAAATTGGGAGAAGTAACTCGGGATAGCCACGCCTTTTCGTTTAGGCCTTCAAAAGCCAATTTTGCCGTTTTACGAAAGTTTTGTTTATTTTATAAAATCTTCTAGAGAACTTCGTTTTTGTGGCGTTGGATTCTTGGAAATGGGTAGAGTCCAGATTTGATCATAACTCATTTTTTTCTATTTTTAGTCATTTTCGTCTTTTATTTGGGTTGAAAGTTATTTATGTCTTTTTTTCACAGTATTAGGATTTGGAGTCTGTGGCATATATATAAAGGCCTTGTTTAATGAAAAAGATCAAGTGTTCTAGCTTCTTAATATTGGTGAACAAACAACCGCTAGCTCAGTTTGTTTGTTATCCCTCTCAAACACTCTCACGAGTGAGAGGTTGTGTGTACAATTCCCATCAACAGTGTTTGGAGGAATTTCTCATGTAATTCTTAGGTAGGTCAGCCTTCGGACATAGTTCGACGAGATTAGGAAGCCCATGCTCTTATCATGATGATATGTGGTTAGGTGTTCTCCCATGATGATGACCTGACTAGGTGTTCTTCAACGAAAGCAAGTCCCTGAGTAGCAGAATTGCTCGAGTTGCAAGGTGGAGGTGTGCACGCTTAAGTGGTAGCGTCAGTAGCCTTCGGGCCTTGTCTTTGTAAGCTCTTTGGGCCCTGTCCTTGTAAGCCTTCCGGACATGATTAATATACCAATTTTTTTTATTTTATTTTTTTAAAAAAGCTTCTTAATATTGGCATGAGTTGTTTGTGTTCCTGAATCTGTACTCCTGCATCAGATCAGAAGGGATTGAAAGGAAATAAGTTTAGATATTCCTGGAGGATCCCCCACCACATGCTGTTTGCTGCATTATGTTTGTATCAACAAAGACTGTGATACAATCGATTCGACAGGAATTCAATAATATATGATAACCAGATTAATTAGAGTGACAATTAAAGAAAGTAATATTTATTATCCATTGCACATCTGAGCATCTCCAGCAATTTGCTTGCTTTCTAGGAAAAGTAGTGAGATGTAGGAATTAGGCGAAGCGGTATTTCTTTACTGACAGTAAGCCCCAAAGTTTCTGTCATGTCAATTTCTTCACCAGGAGGTATCTCCCAGTCAAACCAGTATAAGAGATTTGCAATAGCAAACTCAACCGCTACGACGGCAAATACCAGTCCCGGACAACTCCTTCGACCTGTGCCAAAGGGATGTATTTGAAGTCTTTCCCTAGGAAATCAATAGGATTTTCACTAAATCTTTCTGGAATAAACTCCTCTGCTCTGTCCCATAGTTTAGGGTCTCTGTGAATCGACCAATTATTGATGAACACTGTTGTCATAGCAGGAACATGATAACCTTGTACATTAGTAATAGTTGACGATTGGAGAACATTTAACGCCACAGCAGGATATAATCTTAGAGTTTCTTTGACAACTAGTTTTAAATACTCCATTTGATGAATATCTTCATCAGACACCTTGTTTTTCTTCCCAACAACTTTCCTTACCTCTGCCTGCGCTTTCTTCATCACGTTCGGGTTCTTGACAAGCTCCGTCATCGCCCATTCTATAGTAGTGGATGTTGTGTCAGTCCCACCAATAAATAGATCCTGCAAAAAAATTTATGTAGATCAGCACGAGTTTGACTTTGATTGACTGATTATGCATATATGAGAGAGAGAGAGAGAGAGAGAGAGAGAGACCAGTATCATTGCCTTCATGTGGTCTCGGGTGAAGTGGAGATTATCATTTTGTAATTCAAGTAGAAGATCTATGAAATCTTTACTATAAGTAGGATTATTGTTCTTGTTTGGAATGAGATGTTCGTCGATTGTATTAACCATATTTGTGAGGTTGGTCAATACATTAATGAAAGATGATGTGTAAATGATATGAACAATAATAATAAAGTAGAGACATGAACACCATTGTTTACGTGGTTCGGCAATTGTGCCTACATCCACGGAGAGAGAGAATGATCTTTATTATAGTAGTGGTGGTGATACAAAATGGGAGCTCGATTATGAGGAGAGCTCGAGAGAGATGAGATCTGAGAGGTGAGGTCTCATCATGAGAGATTGGGGAGGTCGTTGATCATGAGACCTCACCATGAGGTCGTGTTGGGAGCATTAGGCTATGAGACCATCTGAGCAGAGATGAGAACCTCCCTAGAATGAGTAGCTTGCCTTCATATTTATAGGCTTACAATGTAACTCCATTCCTAGCATTTAATGAGGTAATGATGAGAGAATATCTTTGTAGTAATTGGGTTTAACTTTGTAACTTGTGCCATCAAGAGAGAGTCCATTAGATGATGACATGTGGCACCATGATGTACGGTAGAGATGGTGCCACATGTATGTTGTATATAGTACCCCTACATAAGCCCCCTCTTTTTAGGTCGAACGGAGTTCGGGCTGAAAAGAAGTAATCGAACCGATCTAGCCCCCAAGATGAATGAAATATGGGGTTCTTTAACGAAGTCGATCCGCCCCAAATTTTGATGAGCTTGATCATTGAGATTTGCAGGACGCGATGAAGGTCCCTTGTGGTTATGGCAACTCGATCATGAATTTGTGTATAGCGAGCTAGTTACTTCCAGGGAGACTTGGTAGCTCGTTCAGAAGGCATGTAGACGAGATGTACAGCTGCAAGCAGGTCGTACTGAAGTGGGTCTTCTTGTATGCATGGGTTGTTGGTCTCGGTCATGCTTTAAGGTGGTCGCCTTTTTGTGGTCGAGTTGCATAGACCTGATAATGTTAGCATGTGAAACATTATAAAATTCAATAAAAGACTTACATGGAATTGTACGTCTTCCTTATGACTTGTATGTACTATTTTTGTCGCCTTGTGACTGGACACTTCGATAGATATGGCACTTTGGAGTGCAATGTAGCTCGTTTGAGAAAGAGCATTGGTTGACCAAGTGTTTTGAGAGTTACTTGGAACTTTTTGGTGCCCGATCTAGTGAATGGTCGCAGCGTGGAGACCTGTTTGACAATTCTCGGGCATGTGGCCTTTGTGGGTCTGCATTGCGTTGAGAGTGAATGCGTTCGACCAGGCGTGTGGCTAGAGAATTGTGTTTGAGGTCGTCCCGCATACGAGTGACTCACTAGTCAATGAGGGTGGCCGTATTGTATATCAAGCATTTCACTTGTAGAGAGTTCAGTGAAAGCAATGTAGCACATTTGTGCAAAAATAGCTCATGGGGAGTGAGGTCGTGTT